>OZ017741.1:254609930-257437430 GCA_963969285.1 Odontomyia ornata
AACGGGTCCTGAGGCAAATATTCGGAGCAAAGCTTCACGGGGACCGATGGCCAATTAGATGCAACCATGAGCTGTGTGAAATTTTTGAGGAGCCTGAGGTCTCAACGATTGTCAGACTGCGGAAGCTGCAATAAGCTGGATGCATGAATCGTATGGACGAACGACGGATACCCAAGAAGGTGTTCGTTGGGAGAACTGAAGGCCGGTAGCCAGTGGGGAAACTGAGGAATCGTTGGTTTGGCTTTGTCGACGAAGTTTATCGCTGCTCGGATCGAAATTGCAGGACATGGTCAATGGACCGAGGCAGTTGGAGGTGCTATTTGCAGGAAGTGAAGGCCCGAGAGGGGCTGTAGTGTTACGAAGAAGAAGAATAATAGAAATAAGAACAATTGAAGTAATACTAAGATATGTAAACTGGTAATAAAATTTAAAAAAAAATCATGAGCCCCTAGGTAATAAGAGGCTAAATAGTTAGATCCAATAAAAATAAGTAAAATGAGATTAGGACATGAAGGCAGTTCATGAAATCCTATAGTAATTAAACCTTAAACAATTAGAACTTGGTTTCGCTTAGCATAAATATCCCCGAAAAGGACTTGTAATATAAAATAAAAATTGATCCTGAAGAAAAGGGCAACTTATTCTCGAAATATATACATATATGTATTTAAAAAAAAAAAAACAAGTCGCATTTTGATGGAAATAATTCAAATAAAGGATAAAAAAAAATTTTTTTAAACTCAAAATAGCCATTCTTTGCCTTGGTTTTACAATATTAGCAACTTTTTTTTACTAAAGTTAAGAGTATTTTACAATTATAGACAAATGAGTGATTATAATTGAGAGCAAAACAGAGTCAAATTAGATTTATGTGGAGGTTTGCTGCCAAAGTAAGGTCTGTAAATTTGATCAAATATGATATGGGCCTAAAATGCACTCAACACACCAATAAATAGAATTTTTATGGTAAACACCTTAACACAGCCTGAGGAGAAACTCGAGAAAATGTAATAGTCCTAATCAGGAGATCTTACTTGAGGACTGCTCAGCCACTGCGCATCAATACATTTTGCTTAGGATCCATGATCCATCCATGCCCTCGATTTTCCACATTCAGAAGGGAATACATTTACTTAACTAACTTCATTTTATTCATTCAACTATGCACTAACCATCTGATCCAAATAATTCTTCCAAAAAATACAGCCTTAAATTGCTTACAAATGTTTTGAAGAAATACAATGAAATATACATGTCAAAACTCCTTGCTAATCATTCTCCAACACAAACCATTCCACTCGTTATCATTGAATACTCGACGCAACAAGTTGCTATTATTAGCCGCTTGCCTAATGAGGTGTCCTTCTAAAACAGGGTATGACTGTCATTTCAATAATTCGCTTCAACACTCACATTCGCTTATAGTCTTCGCATACACACAAAATATTCGCTTGTACATTTGATAGAAAAGGACTCGTAACACCACTCACCCACCCCATGGCTCAGCAACCCCCACAAAGTGTTCCTGGGTTGCATTTTGGCATGTACATAAGCGCCTCGTTGACTTCCTAAGGGTTAGTCGGTATATAATCAGAAATCATTCGGTCCAATTGGTAATGCGCATGAGCAATAATGGCTGAAATAGGATATCGTGTATCCTTTTTATTCGCAAAGATGCAAAAGGATATCCTTCTCTATCACGTTCTATGTAAATGAACTCATCAGACGAAAACTTAGTGTTAATTGCGTTCATTCCTAAATGCAAGCCGTAAGTCAACTCATTTACAGCCGAGATCCTTTGCAGTAACCACTGTTTTTCTTTTGGAAGCTCTGTGTCCACTCCTGATTAAGGTTAATTAGTACCATCAAACGCAAGGATTTAGTTGAAAAAGTGTTGTTTTTGTTGCTGTTCAAACCATTCCTTTGCTGTGCGATCGAATATTACCGGGGTCGTAGTTCAAATTTATAATATTAAGCGTAGAAATGTCATTGTGTATTCTCTCTTGAAAAGTAACATTTTCCAAGAATATTTTTAGTGTCCTTGTCGTCGTTGTGTATGTACGGGGCTGATTTTATCGAGCTTAGACGCAATTTGCATATATCACTGGATACATCCCTTCTGTGAACCATACATTCCACTCTAGGATATATTAGCAAGGGCGCTGTGAGCGACGTAGTGAAATTTAGACAAGGGACGTGGTGACACAAGGAGGAATATTTGGAGTAACAACGACGACATCATGAAAATCCTTACATAAAAGATAACACGAAATTGAAGAAACGACGAACGAAGACGCAGAAGTGTTACAATGGTTCTGAGAAATGTATTTTCTGGATTGTGAATCCCAGGACCAAAGACCAAGGACCGATAGGAGTAACTCCCTCTTTGGTATGACAAGCAATTCGAATAGAGTCCTCCGGATCAATAAAGGATGATTGATAGAAAATTGTTGCAAAAATATTCAAGGGAACATCCAGCGTTGTGTCGTTGTCGTTTATATCTCCGTCGCTTTTCAGAGCTGATTTGCATAAAACGAGTTACGTCGATTCACTCTTTTTTTCCTAGCAGATGACGATAAGAATGGTAATGGTGGGAGCGAGAGTTGGTTGAACACAATATATGATATATCATTCAATGCTTCACAATCCTATTACAGCAACGTACTAGGGAAAATTCCAATTTGACAAACATGGATAGAGAGTTAAGATTAAAGTTTTTTTTTTAAAGTGCCCTTTTTGTCTTTGGAAAAATTCTAAAATTTCCTAAAGCTGTAGACATGAAAAATTAAATACGAAAATATTATTTCATTATTTTTCATCTTATATGGTGAAATGAGTTCCACCTCGTGCATTTTAGTTTTTAATACTGCAGATACTTTTGTGAAAATGTAACATATTCTATATGCTTATGATGCTTTGAAGTAAAAAAAGCACGATTGTTTCAAAGAATTCCTCTTTTATTGTCTGCAAGGAGGTATACAGAACAAAAACACAAATGCTACACATTCATGAGAAATCAAACTCACCTTAGTTCGTAGCGCACGTTAAAATATTGCGTGTAATTTCCATTACTAAAAGTAGTGAATTCTCTCACAAAAGTGCATGAATTTCACGCGCTAAGGCAAAAAGCCCTACAATGCATTTAAATCGCACTACGGAAGCGTAGAAATCCCCTTATTTGGTGCTTAAAAATTATGATTTTTGAGTATTTTTGCAATCTGAGTGATTTATCTAATTGGAAAATGAAAATTTCACACAGAAGCGCGATTTCACCTCTCAAATCGCGAATCAAATTGTTTTTTTCGCAAGAAAACGACCGCCATTTATGAAAAAGCTTCTGGTGAATATAGCTTGACTCTTTCTGTATTGTGGAGCATATATATGTTACATGTACCTATCATTTCCATTCTAATATTTCACAAATTTCGTGCCTTTGGTATACGACGAAATGAAAATGTTGAAAATCACACGTATTAAGTAGTAGGCAGCAGAAGATGCTTTCATTTATTTATATGGTTTTCCCAAAATAATGTGTGAAATCTCATAAAACAGTTAAAGATTACACGTTTTCCGGTGTGATTTCACTCAGTTTTATGATTAATTTTACACATTATGCCATTGTGTGAGTAATTGTATAATGTGTAAAATTAATAATAAAACTGTGTGCGGAGTTCTGAAAAAATATGACCGAAATCACGTCAGCGCTACCTTTTCGTTTGATTTCGCACAATTTATTGACAATAAATGAAGGCATTTTTTGTTTCCTACTTTAATGTGCGTGATTTCCAATATGTTCATTGAGAATGTTGTTAAAATCTATGCATAAGGATGAAATTATATGTTAAATTAGAAAATTAATGTGTAGAAACCATAAAAGCTTTCACGAGTAGGCGAGTTTGGGGCAGAGAAAACCTATCGCGAATTGTCAACAAAATTTGTAAAAATACTATTTGTGCTAGACACTCACGTATATTTTGAATTTCCCAACTATTAATAAAGCTATCAAAATATTAGGAGAGTGCTGCAGCCAGAATAGCTTGCTGAATCAATTAGTAACTTAAACAAAGTCTTCTGAATATCAAAGCTTGTTTCCATAAACTTAAATTGAAGAACTAAAGCATGATTATTACATATTTAAATTCACAGCCATTTTGTTCTTAATATGCTAACCTCATTGTTTCAGGAGTCAAAATAACATCAATGCCACAAACCATTTCAAAAAATTTCATCAAATTGTTCATTAAAACCGTTTTTTTCCTTGAAAAACAGTCAGGCGTTGCTTTGTTCTGTGAGCAGACGCATTTCAACTTCGTTGAGTCATCTCTAGGGTACAGCCTTATAAAGTATTCGGACGGGTTAAACAGATTGTGCTGGGTTCAGCCAGGTACTAGATTAGATCAGGTAGTGGAGTATTAGGTTTTTACTTTTTGGATTCTTGGATGTCCGTTTGTTATGTTTCATCTCGTTTCCGTTTTCTTCGGAGAGTGTCGTCTAGTATTGATAATGTTACCGTCTATTTTTTATTTTTATATATTTCAAGCCTTTCTAGGATAACAAGTCTCGGTCCTTTGCTTTGTTTGTGTAGAAATGTCATAGAGTTTGTCATAGCATCAGGCTTGCGTGCGTGGTTTTGTAGGTATGTCACATAATTGGAGTCTGCCCTGTTGTGTAAGAAAGATCGTAAGTGCTCTTTGTATCTTCTAGTTAGTTTCCGTGTTGTCCTTCCTATATATACCTTGTCGCAGTCCCTGTATGTAGGTTCGTATATGCTTTTGTTCTTGTATATTAATATGCCATTTGTTATTGACTCACAAGAAAATAAGCAAAATGAACTACTTATATATAGAAATTAAATGCACTCAATTATAAATTCCACTAAAAAAAAAACAAACGGACAACTCAACTGTATGGACCTAACCGTGACACGTGAACAAACACGATTAGACTACAAAATATAGAGGAAACAAATCACAACTAATTATACCATACACGTAACATCGAGCCACCCCGCACAACATAAACTGGCAGCCTATAGATCAATGCTGCAGAGACTTCATTCCTTCCCCATGACTACCATTAACTATTCCAACAAACTAAAGAACATTTACAGAAAAGCTAATAATAACGAATACAAACAACGTGGCATTCAAAAACTTGTAACACAGTAAAATTAAAAATAGGAATGACAACTGACTGAAACTCATAATAACTACTAACAGTGGATTTCGTTGGCATACGTTGGCAAAGAGACATCCAAATTATCATACTTCCTTAGGAAAAACAAACTGCAGACTGCACTCAAAACTAACAACAACTTTGGAAACAAACTAAAATCAAAACTGAATTGCAAAATAACTCCAACGTAGCCTATTCCAAGCTCATTTGCGAACGGATGAGGGAACTTCTTGTTTCTCCAGCCCATAGCTTCCATGATTCCTCATCTTAAACCCCACAAACAAATTGTAGTAATTTTTTCGGGATCGTACATGGGCTTACTGGTTTCCTACTAATGGGACATCAAATACCTAAAAATTCCAAAAACTGCAAATACAACTACAGCTCTGCTACTAAATCTTATGTACGCCCACCTCCTTTATGGGGACGGAAGAGTCTGAAGGCAAGTCTTCTGCACCTGATAACGGAATTGAAGAAATAACCATGCCACCGAAATAGATTTTGGGCGATGGGCTAACTCCCTGACCCTAGAAAACCCTAAAATGTTTCAAAACTTGCAGAAGAGACTCAGAATGGATTGGACTTACGGTAACGACCTCGCAAATGGAAAAAGACTATGGCATTGGATCCTGGAATGTCAGATTACTCAATTACCCTGGCACTGTTAAGGACCTTTTACAACAGGCCAGTTAATATAAAATAAAAGTACTGGTAATCCAGGATACGAACTGAACTGGAAATGATATACAAGACATGCGATCGCACATGATATTTAAAAATGGGAAACCTACTGGAAAACGAGAATCCGGAGTAGTCTCCATTGTAGATAGGGAGTTCATTATTAATGTTATCGATTTTAAGGCAGTTAATGAATGGTTGTGAGCAATCCACATAAGTGTGAAATTCTTCAAAACCTGACAAATAAACTTACACGCCTCGACCAAATAAAAGAACCAAGAAAATAAGGGAACGTTCTACAATCACCTAAAAAGACTAATCAACCCATTGTTTACAAACAACGCAAAAATAATTCTGGGTGATTTCAATGCTACTGGTAGCAATGAGCTATCCCATCGGGGAATGATTGGAGGATATAGCCTCAACGATGAAACAAATGACAACGGCCAGCGCGTGGTTGACTTTGCCTATAGCACAAATCTAATTATACGTTCGACTTGCTTCACACATCGATACCTACATAAAATGATTAGATTGACCATGTTCTGATCCAAGAACCTTAGGCCTGATTCATACTTGACGTTCTTATGAAGCAAGGAGCCTATCGTACCTCAGATCATTACTTGATCGAACTAACCTATTGATGTCGTAATTCAAATGCGTATTTGGCGAAGACCAGCAACCTAAAAAAATTCAACATGAAAACATGAAAAGGCTCCAAACATCGTATGTGGCAAAAAATTCCATGTAGACCCTCGAAAACAGCTAGCTCCGATTCTATCATATACATAGCTGAAATCAAGCAACGAGGTATAGGAGGAAGTGAGAGCTGCAATTAGGACCGTAGCAGAACAGATGATCGGTCATCAAGCCCGGTGCAAGAGAAATAATTGTTTTGATGACGAATGCCAGGATGCATTGGATAAAAAGAATCAGGGGCTTAAGAAATATTTAGGTAAGAAAACATGGATGAAGAGAGAACACTATGAAAATCTCGGAAGTGTAGCGAATAAGAAAATTAGAACTAAGAAAAGAAAGCACTATGATGACTAATTGAAAAGTATCGATATAAGTCGAACGAAAGACAACCCAAGCCAAGTACACAAAGTAGTGAAAAGCCTGAAACGAGGTTATCAGTACAAACCAAGGTTTGTCATGATGACACTGGCAACATCATCGCTGATGAAACCAAGATTAAAGAAAGATGGGCATCGTATTTCAAGAACCTTCTCAATCCTCCGCACTTCTCCAGAACATTGAAGCCTATAGATGTTTGCGGAGAGCTTCCATTTGCCCCATCAACTCTAGATGAAGCTTGTTTTATCATCAAAACGAATAATAAAGTGCCGGGCATCGATGAGATTCCAGGAGAGCTCATCAAATATGGTGGCAGCCGTGTTCAAAAAGCCATCCATAAAACCATCTAGCCCATTTCGCAACAAAAACACATGCCAAAAGAGTATGGCCAATCAATTATGTTCCCTATCCACAAAAAGGTGACAAGCTCCAGTTCGAAAATTTTAGAGACATATCACTGCCTTGTACGGCGTGCAAAAAAATTGCAAAGATCTTAGAAAATAAAATCGGATCTAACGCCAACAGTATTATTGGGGAGTACCAAGGTGGTTTAAGGCAGGTAGATCGACTATAGATCAATTATTCACTGCGAAACAGGTAGTTGAGAAATGCTAGGAGGTCAACATAGATGTATATTAAATTTTCGTTGACTTTAAGCAAGCATACGACAGAACTGATTGTAACGTACTGTACCAAATAATGCTTTGCTTTGGCATCCCAGCCAAATTAGTCGTCTTACCAAAATGTCAATGACGTCAACGACCTCCCGTATCCACATCAATAACCAACTCACTGATGCCTTTGACGCAAATATCGGGCTAGAGCAGGGAGATAGGCTGGCACCATCGCTATTGTCATAAGAAAGCTACTTGTCGATACAAGAGGTGCATTACTATACAAGTCGAGCCAAGCGATAGCCTATGCAGTGTACATCAACATTTTGTTACGGTCATTAACAACTGCCCAATAACTCTTCCTGAAACTCAACAGCGAAGGAAAACTAGCAGGGCTACAAATCAATAAAAATAAGACAAAGCTCCTGCCGCAGTCAGTTCGCAAATGAAATAGAATATTTTATTACGTCTGGGCGATCTCAAAGACCAGCTGCATATACTGAAAAACAAAGCTCCAAGTATACAAATCTGTGATAAGACCTGTGTTATGGACCCTTACCCAAGTATCCGCAAACATATTGAACACATATGAGCGACGGGTCCTGAGGCGAATAATGGGAGTGAAGTTAGACGGGGACAAATGATGAATTTGATATAACCATGGCTGTATGAAATTTTGAGGAGGATTGAAGAACACCGGACGCTGCAATAGGCTGGCCACGTGAATTGGATGGACGAACAATAGATGCCCAAAAAGCTATTCGTTGAGAGAACTGAGGAAACGCTGGTCTGACCCTATCTGTTCATTGTTGCTCGGATTTCAAAATTGGAGGACATTTGGCGATGCTTGTTTGGAGTAAGCAAAAGCCCGAGAGGGGTTGTAGTGCTGCGAAGAAGAGAAGAATTGTAGGGGCTCATACATTGATGGATCGCATAGTATTAACAATAATGCATCCAAACTATGTGGACCCAAAACAAAACAATTTAGGTACACAAAGCTACGCTCATGTTGACAGGGTTTTGAACTCAGCCTTCAATTTGCAGGCACCAATAATGAGTGAACTCAAGAAAACTTCTAACGACATCTACAAAAAAAACAATGCGTACTCGTTCTAATTGGAAAGCCAATATTGTACCATTTCAACTTGCTGCTATTTTGTTGCAATATGACTTTCAACCATGGACTGAATGAAATCTTAATATGTTTAAATTATACATTTTGTCTGAAAATTAAAAGTATCAATTAAAATTGTAGTGTCTGATTCAATGAAAAGCCTGAATGGTAGGAAAATCATTCACTATTTTTGTTGCACTCGTGCAGCTTTTAAATTGCTATTGCTTCCGTGAATGCGATTGAACTTTATTGAAACTTCCAGACTGTAAAGACCTTTCCTTGAACTAATTTAATTTAAACTGAAAAGTACCCAAACGAATTCACAGGGTAAAGTGTTATATTGACAAATTCTACCATTATTGACAAAGTTGAGTGGATTTCAACTTCTACGGTATTTTTTCTTGTTGTACTCATGAAAACTTACCGCCATAAATTTTTCACTATTGAAATGTATGTTTTCATCAAAACTTAATAGCCTATACTTTCAAAGCTGATGTTGGGGAAAAAAACTTGAATTTAATCAATATTTTCGTTTAAAACGGCCGCTATTTTGTTTTATATCACTCGTTGAACAGATTCTCAAAGATGTTCATGATATACATCCTTCCTGAAATTTGCATGTAAATCCTAATAAGCCCGTAGTATCTGAGTGGATTGGAAGCCCTTATTACTCAATAGCCATATATTTTTGTTGTGGTAATACCCAAAATTTAAACCAGCATAACTTCGTTAAATACAATCCGATTCTTTTGAAATTTGGAGTTTATTAGTCCTATAAGTGATCATGCATACGTAAAATTTCATTTGTTTTAAGGGCACCTTTAAGATTTTATACAATAATATGTAAGATTGATAAATCATAGTTTTACTTACAAAGTTTAGCAAATTTCAATATCTCAGGTATTTGTCGTTGATGGACTCCAATTGCGAGGGATAACACAATTTTTTGTGTTCTTCTTCTTCCTCCTGTCAACAATATTGCAATTTTAATAAAATGTGTTACAAGATCTCATCAATACCTTTCATTTGATATCCTACTCGGCTATCTTGGGTGAAAAATTGTTCACATCCTTATATGGGGAGACCCCTTTAATAGTCTTTGAAATGTTTTTTTTTTCGACTACAAAACTGTAATTAGCCAAAAACTTCTGAGCTCTTCATAAAATTTGACCACTGATATTGTATCGACTGTGAAACGCGCGGTATGAAATCGCACGTAATCCTGGAGAAGAATTGCAGTTCGTGCTGAAATGCCCCCCCGTTTTGAGCATTATTTTGCGATATTGAAGGTATTTGTGGATTATAGACTCTACACTACTAATACTGATGCCGAGCTCAGCCGAAATGTCTCGAACATTCATCCTACGGTCCTCCGCAATGAGTTTTTCTACGCGGCAAATGTTGTCTGGTGTGATGCTGGTTCGTGGTTGACGATCATTCGGATCATTCTCGACCGTTTTGTGACCATCCTTGAATGATTTGGCCCATTTAAACAAAGCAACCCTATTTAGGCACTCGCTACCAGCCCCACTGTTCCCAGCTGCTGTGAGTGCCTTTTGTCTTTCAAGAGTGCTCGAACATAATGTGCAACATAATTTGATTTGTCAACTGATCCAAGCACCAGCGTGACTATGCTATCCAGTGTGAGCTCTTCTGTCTCCCTGTCAAGATTTGGTAACAGCCTACCCCAGTTTTGCAAATGTGATGCAGGCATTGCCTTGCTTTCCTGGGTAAGACTGATAGTCGAGGGAACATACTTGTAACTTACCAATCTTGTGCTGGTAAGACTGAAAACACGCATGCCCACTCAAAAGCTGTGTTGGATAGAAGTCAGTCTTACTATGCCTTTAATTGAGCAACAGTTTCAAAAAGGAGATTAGTCGCGTGGTCAATCCCCCTTCCACGCAATTTGACCGAGACTGCTGCCCATCGTTGAATGAGCGTTGTTTCCCTTCGCGGGCAACCATCTCCCTCTCATACTTGCTTCGAAGCGGATGAATTGCACGGCGCTCTCTAGGAAGGAGGACAACAGGCATCACACCTCCAATAATTCTCACCACTGAATCAGAGACTCCTGGATATGAATATGCAATCCTCAGTGCTCCTCTTCCCTATACCTGTGTCAATCGTTTTTGGTACACCTCCTAAATAAGAGTGTCGCATCATATTTCTGTTCCCTACAGTAGCATTGACCCTACTGCACATATCAAGGGACTTCTTATTGATGGATTTGATCCCCCTGCATTGGCCATAAGTCAACTCAGAGCCAATACACCCAAAGCAGCCTACTCAGCCGTTGTCCTGATTTACTCAGGGAAACTCATCATTGAGTCGATTAGTAGCCACAGGTACTTCACTACTAGCTTCGATTCGATTAGTATGTCTCCAATACTGAGCATTCTTACTCTAGAATCCTCTTCTTTCTCAAGATGAAACCGTGCGGCCAGTAGCTAGAGCCACATTATCATCCACGTAGCTGATCAAGTGTGAGTCATCTTGCATCTCCAGACTCATTAGCACGTCCTAAGGCACATTCCAAAAACCCGATGTAGCTTCCATCCTTCGTTGGCATTATGTCACATCATAAAACAGACTTCTGTCTTAGTTCCTCAGAAACCGCATCATATATTCTAGAAAGGGGTTTTCCAACATATCCAGAATATCCACCCATCTAGCGGAGTTGATGGCATTCCTAGGTTCCAGGTCAATCCGTCGCTTGGTGTGGCTATGTGCCTTTACCTTTTAGACTACGCTCACTACCTTTACAATCGAATCTATGGTGGAGCATTCTGCTCTGATTCCAGTGTAAATAGGACCGGTTTTGATTGCTAGTAATTAATGACATCGGCATGACATCGGCAACTAGACAATTAAAAGAAATTTCGGTGTTTGATGTCATCTGCGGTGCAATTAACGACAGCGACAACCAAAACTGTAAAAACGATCACAAATCGAGTGTAAATTCGCTCAGCTCCACGTTGTACTACTACTATCATTCAGACCCGATTGACTGGTGGAAACCATTTATCCAATATTTTAGTAGTAAACCGACAAACAACCTTCAAAGGCTTTACATCTTTGGCCCCTTGAGTATTAGTGCCCGCCTGAATTTTAGTTTTGAAATGAATTGCTTGGGGTAAGGGTGGCAAACGGTAATCTGTTTCCAGAACGACAAGTTATAGGAACGTTAATTGGCTGAAAATTTTACGCAGCTTTCACAACTGGGTCAATAAGGTGTTCTTATTTGCGTAATATATTTTTATAAAGTAAAAAATGTCCTAAGATGATTCAACGTACGCTTAACCTAAACATATTTACTTATTTATTATTTATTTAAATCCAAATATAAAATTTTTACATGTCCAAACATTTCTGCGAGCTACTGTCACAACTACCAATGAGATCATGATCAACAAACGAATGTACTCAAAAGCACAAGAATTGACCAAGTATGATCAGCATCTGGAAGTGACGTCACTGCTTCCATTCAGAATTGCTCGAATATTCCAGGTAGTTTGCCAATGTACGAGAAATGGATTGAATGGCTAGAGATCCTACATAAAACCGATCTGAACAAATGGGGGATGTAGTGAAACCGCGATAGTAAAACTGCGATAAAGTGGAGCGTGAAGTAAAGGCGATATTGATTGAGTAATAGTGAAGTGATTTTCGTTGATAGTTAAGACAGTTGAAATATAAAGTTGATAGATAGTAAAAATAAGATTTAAATGCAATTTGTGAAATAGTGAAAATTGATGACTGTGCATTCTTTGTAAATAAACTCTTTTAACTTAATTTAAAAGACATTGTGTTTTCACTTTCCCGGAACCTTAAGATTATAGGCCGCGAACCATAACACGCGACAATATTTAGCATGAAATGCTAAACGTAAGTAACCAGGAAATAGGAACTCAAATCAGGAGCTCAGAATACTTTTCCTAAGCTGTATGCGATTACTAAAGCGATCATGATAAAAATCAAATAAAAGTTATGAATGGCTCGTTAGAAACAAATTCGTGTAAAGAGAATGAAGGCTTCGGGTTCGTTAACTAGCATATCATGAAGTCATAGAACATATAAACAAAAACAGTCTTTGCCCGTTTCCAGTTTATCTAATAGTTTCTTTGTAAACTTTTTTTGAACAGGATAGGGGGTTTCATTATGTACAACTAAAAATAAAACGCATTATATAGTTATATTTTTTCTTTTTACGTATAAAATAGTATTCAGCAGCATACGGAGCATTCGTATAGAAAAAAATGGAGTAGATACGTTTCTGGAACTAAAGGTATAGTAATAAGGCAGGAGAATGCTCCCACCAGAAGAGCTTTGTAACATCGTAGGGTTCAAAAAAAAAATTTTTTTGATAGTATGAATCGATGATTTGAATTATTCCTCCAACATTTGTATGAGAAATCGTTTAAATTTATTAAATAGATACGGAGTTCTGGTGGCCAAGCATTCTTTTCTAAATGCTTGGCCAATTGAATATATTCAAATGAAACACTGTTTGTAATAACCTCCAATATCTCGGAGCAAAGACCCGACCGAGATCTATCATCCCTACACAATCCTGTGGCTGCTTCTGAAGAGGAAAGATGGTCACCCCGACGAAAATGCTTCGTTTGTTGTTTTACTAGTTCAAAGTAAACTACATCCGCCAAAATACTATCCCTTAGGCAAAGATGATTGGTTCACTTCGGCCACTTTAAGATCTTCAGGATTGATGTTCCCCTTGTAAGGCAACAACCTTCTTCAGAGAAATTAACGGTTACTTTTTGTACAATATTTGCATTTGTCTCAAGCTTCCATGTCCGCTAACGTTAACGAGACAAAAAAAAATTTTTTGAATTACAGGAGGTTAATTGACACATAATAGAACATTTCTAGAGATAATAAAAATTAACCGGTATGGCTTGTAGAGTAGAGTACGCGTGATAAATATGTTGTTGTGTAGATTGTTTTCGTTCACCGATGAGAAAGTCGGCACTGCTGAAAAGGAGAGAAATATATATCTGTATTTTTTATTTTTTGAAGATTGTAGCAGCTCACCACTTACGGCCACTATGTAGTACTGTTAATATTAACTTTTTATATTTCTATACGTTTACTGAGTTACATACATTGTTCCGTGTTTCGGTTCGTGGCCGATAAGTTTAATGTCCCGGGAAAGTGAAAATGCACTCATTGATTTCACCATTTTACAAATCGCACTTTAATTATCTTTTCACTTGTGCTATCAATTTACGTTTCAACTGGCTTCAAATATATCACATAAAGCTTTTACTTCATTATCAATCAATATCGCTTTCCATTCGCGCTCTAGTCTTACTGCAGTTTTACTATATCCCCCATATATTCAGCTCGGCTTTGTATAAGGTTTCTAGCCATTCAATCCATTTCTCGTACATTGGAAAATGTTCTGACGAGAACTACCTGGGATATTCAAGAAATTCTGAATACATGCAGTGACCTCACTTGTTTACTTTCAGATATTGATCATGGATCTACTTCGTTCATTCTTGTGCTTTAGAGTACACGCTTTTGGCGTCATTCGTTTACTTTTTTTGGTTGTTTCTTTTCAATCAATGTTGACTTTATTGACAGTGGCAACAACAATTGCGACAGTAGCTTGGAGAATTTTGTGGACATGTAACAATATGTTGACTTTTTCCATCCATATATACGGCTATATATATATTTACATCTTTAAGCTGCAACTTTTGGACAATGCCTACCGAACGAATGACAAACAAGCACCAGCTCCATTCAGATACGGTAACAACAGTGTTGTGCCCGATCTGCCACGACCAAATTAGAGAAGATTACGTCGTTGACGAACTCCAGTGTGGTCATAAGCTGCACCGACAATGCTTGGACATACTGATGCTGTCTTCAAACAGTTGTTCTCTAGGCCGACAACCCATCCAAGTCATAGAACAAGCAGCTGGAGACTTGCTCTCGACGACTCAGAGTGCGATGCCAAAAGGCTAACGTGAACCACCAGCACCTAGCGAGACCACCATCAACATGATGAAGACAGTTCATCGCTGCTCGCTATATATATATATATATATATATATATATATATATATATATATATATGTATGTATATATATACATATATATATATATATATATATATATATATATATATATATATATGTATATATATATATATATATATATATATATATATATATATATATATATATATATATATATATATATATATTGTCGCGTGTTATGGTTCGCGGCCAATAATTTTAATGTTCTGGGAAAGTGAAAACGCACTATGTTTTAAATATTAAGTTCATAGAGTTTATTTACTCAAAATGCAAAATAATCAATTTAACACTTTCGCTAATTTTATTTTTCACTTAGTCTATAAATTTGTGATTCAACTGTCCACTAAAATCACTTCACAATCAACGTAAATCACTTTACTATTACTCGATCAATTCTCACTCCACACTTTTCGCATGTCTTTATGATCGCAGTTCTAATGACTGATCCCCCCAATCATTCAGCTCGCCTTTATATAGGGTCTCTAATCATTCAACTCAGTTCTCGTACATTGGTGAATTAGCGGGAACATTCCATCAGCGTAATGAATGGAGCAGTGACTCACTTTCAGATGTTGATCATGCTTGGTGGGTTCTCGTGGTTCCGAGTAAATTCATCTTGTTGATGTTCTTAATGGTTGTGAAAACAATTGCGACAGTAGCTCACAGACTTATTTGTACATGTAACACTGCCCCCACCTCAGTTCTTTTCGCCCCGAAAAGATGTGGGGCCATTTGTATTCAATTCTCCCTGGGTGTAATATGGAGCAAGACGGTCAAGGTGCACGATTTTCATTTTGGCTCTTGGCTTACGATGTTCCTGTATTCGGTATACGACGTCGTTGATTCGCTTTGTAACTCGGTATGGTCCCTCCAAATGATGTTGCAACTTTGGAGACCTACTCTTTCGCCGTTGCGGGTTATATAGCCATATTAAGTCATCTTGCTGGAAGCCAGTAGAGTTCGCCTTTAGATCATACCTGGTCTTCATGCGGTCAGTAGCCGATTCGAGGTGCTTTCGCACGGTCCGAGGTATCTGGTTCAACCGTTGGCTTAGCTCACTTGCGTACTCCGAGATGGTTTGGGGTTTCTCGGGAGGTGTTCAAAACTTTATATCAGCCGGCAGACGAATAGTCTTTCCAAAAATGACTTTGGCTGGGGCTTGGCCCGTCGATGCATGTTCGGCAGCTCTGTACGCCATCAAAAATAGTGGAATGTGTCGGTCCCAGTCCCTTTGGTTCTCGTCAACCATCTTGGCCAGATGTTTATTGAGAGTGCCGTTGAAACGTTCGACCATTCCATCGGATTGGGGATGCAGCGGGGTTGTCCTCGTTTTGCGTATCTCCAGCAGCTTGCACATTTTTCTTAGAACTAGTGGCTCAAAGTTTCGGCCTTGATCCGAATGTAGTTCGCAAGGTACGCCGTACCTACTGACTCAATTTAACACTAGCTGTTCAGCTCCAGTAGTTGCTTCCTGGTTGGGAATGGGGTAGACGTCGGACCACTTGCTGAAACAATCGGCTACAACCAGCGTGTATCGATTTCCCCAATCGGATTCAGGAAAGAGTCTTGCGATGTCAACAGCAATCCTTTCAAATGGTACACCCACGTTGTAGGTTTGCATTTGTCCTCTAAGTCGTCGCTTTGGACCTTTGACGGAAGCGCAAATTGTGCATCTGCGGCACCAGTCCTCTAAGTCTTCTCGAGCATGGAGCCAGTAAAACCTTTCCCGCAATTTTGCTAAGGTCTTGTTAACGCCAAGATGGCCTCCCGAGGATCCTTGGTGCATCTCCTTAACCACGTCATGGATTCGGCTTTTGGGAGGTATAGTTTGCATCCTATAGGAGCTGCCATCCGCGGTTTTCCATTTCTGCTTGAGTATGCCACCCTCTACCTGAAGGGAGTTCCATTGGGCCCAATAGCTTTTCAGGGTTGCGCCATGCATTGAAACGTCTTTCCACTCCGGTCGCCCAGTCGTCTCCTTCCATACGAGCAATTGTCCGATGTCTTCATCGGCTAACTGGGCATTTCGAATCTCCTCCGGTGACCAACCTTCATTGAATTTGGTCGTTATCAATCGCAGATCAACGGGCGGTTCCTTTTCCTCAATCCGTCGGCAATGCTTGCAGTCAGCTGGACATGGACGGCGGGGTAGGGCGTCAGCATTTCCATTAACTCCGCCCTTCCGATGAACGATTTCGTAGTCGTATGACTGCAGTCTTTCGATCCATCTCGCAACTTGTCTCTCGGGGTTTTTGAAGTTGAGCAGCCATCTCAGTGATGCATGGTCCGTTCGAAGAACAAATTTTTGGCCATATAGGTACTTGTGGAACTGCTTGGTGGCCTCTATTCTAGCCAATAGCTCCTTCCTGGTCACGCAGTAGTTCCTCTCACTTTTTGAAAGAACTCGACTGTAATATGAGAGGACTCTTACTTCGCCATCGATCTGCTGGGAGAGCTCCAATAACGCCGTTGCTCACATCAGTGTTAACTGCAAACATTTTTCCGGGTTTCAGATATGCCAGCACGGGTGATTCACACAGCTTCTCCTTCAAGGTCTCAAAGGCTACCTGGCAGCGTTCATTCCAGACATACAGATGATTTTTCTCGGTTAAATGATGGAGACACTTAGCTATTTTGGCAAAGTCTTTGACAAATCTTCGATAGTAGGTTGCCAGACCCAGAAAATTTCGTAGTTGGCGCTTGTTGTTTGGTGTTGGCCAGCTTTTTATGGCTTCAGTTTCCTCAGGATCTGTTTCGACTCCTTGTGCTGATATAACGTGTCCCAGGTATTTTACTTCAGCTGCAAAAAGCTTACACTTGTCCGGACCAAGTTTCAGATTCACTAGTTGCAACTGGAAGAACACCTCTTCTAAGTTCCACACATGCTCTTTGAACATTCTCCCGATAACAATGATGTCATCTAGGTACACCAAGAAGGTCTTCCAGGTTAGGCCTCGTAACACGTATTCCATCAGGCTTTCAAAGGTAGTTGGAGCATTGCAAAGCCTAAATGGCATCACCAGAAATTGCCACGATCTGGTCCCAACTGAAAATGCGGCCTTTTCTCGGTCCTTCTTGTCACTCTTGAGATCGTGTGTAGAAAAGCATTTTGCGTCGGCCAGAGTGTTCATAATGTCATCGATTCGTGGATGCAGGTACCTTTTTTTCTTAGTGAGATCGTTAAGCTGCCTATAGTCGACACAAAAACGAGTGCTACCATCCTTTTGCTTTACTAGAACTACTGGCGCGGCCCATGGACTGACAAAGGGCTCAATAGCACCTTATTTTTCTATGCCCGAAATCAGTGCACTCACTTCTCCTTGTTTGGATGTAGGGAGATGTCTCGGTGCTTGTCAAATGAGCTTGGCTCCCTGTGTATCCCTGACGTGAGTTACCATACTCGTTCAGCTTAGTCATCCAGGCTTGTTGCGAAGATGTCACTCTACTTGGAAACCAGATCAGAGGCTTGATTAAATAGCTGCACTGGCAATTTGGTCTCATTTTATATGGGAGACTTGTGTTCCCGGCCTTTGTCTGTGTCTTGCATCATTTTCCAATGGTGGTCGTGAGTAGCTTCCAAAAAGGTGATAGTGGAAACGGGCTGGCAGCTGCCGATGGTGTTTGTGGTTGAGTGGTTGAGTCTACGGTGTTAAGGATTCCAACCAGCATGTATCCATTCCTTATAGACCTTACAAGGCTTCGTCCTACAATCGAACCACGCAATGCGGACGTCTTCGTTGGCTCCATTAGATAAGATCGCTGGTCTCCAGAATCACCATCAAGCTTGGCCTATACAATGGTCTTGGAAGGTTTCGGTACATCAGTGTCAGCACATAGTACCACATTCATCTTGAGAATTTAGACGCTTGAATCCTCCATCAATATTTCGAAATTCTGCGATTTCAATACCCGTTTGCCCAAATCCAACGTGATTCCATGTGGTCGCAGAAAATCCATTCCCAGAATGCAGCATCTATAATTTTCGTGACCAGAAAATTATCTCAGAACGCAAGGTCTCCCAACTGTATTTGGAGGTTGACCTCTCCATGGACCGATGCAGTTTCTCCCGTAGCTGTCTGTAGTGAAAAAATCCTGCCCTTGGGAAGTAGTTGTTGCCTCACTAGATCTGGTTGGATAATCAATCGGGTTGCACCAGTGTCGATTGTTATGGTGCAATGTTCTCTGCCAATTTGACCTCGAAGGTATAAGCCTGCTTCTCCACGATGTAGTATTGACACAGTGATGGTGGTATTGAGGATGTTGATCCTCCTAGCCCCACAAAGTTGGATCTTACATGTTTTCCGACCCCTTTGTTTGAAAGGCTTCCACTCTGGGCTCCTGAAATGGTCCAGATCTCCTTCTAGCTGCACGATATCTACGCGCTTACATCTGCAATCATCTACCAGTACCTCGCGAACCTGGGCAGTGGTACGAGTCACATTTTTTGCTGCCTCAAAGCTCAGACTATAACACTTTGCTCTTGGACGAAACGCACGGCTTATTGCAATTCCTGGTCCTTTTATGCCCTGATGAATGCTGAATGCTGTAAGGTTTCGCCAGATTTCTGCATCCGATGCCGTAGCTGTGACCGATAAATCTGCTTCAGATGATCGTCTCCATAACGCATGTCGAGCACATTCATTATAGTAGCCGGGTTTGAGTGTAGTTCAATGGGCATCGTCTGCAAAAGCTTGGCAGCTGAGCCTCTTAGAGCAAAAATTTATGCAGTTGCTCGTTCCTACTCATTCAAGTGGTTTGACCTAGCAGGGGCTTCAAACTGGGTATAGTACCTTGCGTAACCAGATTTCGCTGTGCCAACTCCTCCTTCAGCTCCGACATTGTCAATTCATTAATAATGGTCAATTAATTAATTTTTAAATGTATGCTTTATGGCATTTTTATTATTTTGGCTTTTTTCCCACTAGTTTCGACGTTAAATTGCACTATTGTGCACTTGAAAATAGTTAAAAGTTTTCACTTTCGAAATTTATTTTCTCGCTTTTGACACCACTGTCGCGTGTTACGGATCCCAGCCGATAAGTTTAATTTCCCGAGAAAGTGAAAGCATAATCATTAATTTCACTATTTTACAAATAATTAAAATGTTACTATTTTTCACTTGTATATAAATTTATGTTTCACCTGTCTTCACTATCAATCAATATCGCCTTTAATTTGCGCTCCACTCTTATATATATATATATATATATATATATATATATATATATATATATATATATATATATATATATATATATATATATATATATATATGTGGTGTATAGCGAAATTTTTGACAACGCTAGAGATCGCAATTTCGCTGCAATTTTCACCAAATACGTACTCGAACGGTGTATTGGATAATTATCTCAGTCAAGCTCTTGAACCAGCTAAATCGGCCCAGTGAAAACAAAATGGCGGCGTTTTTAGACAAAAAATCGTGATTTCTGTTTTGAACAAAATATAGATATGTTTTGGATTAAATTCAGTACAGAGGTTCATTGAGCTATGTGGTGAGTCTCACAATAAAAAATCAAAGTTGAACCGCCTGAAACTAAAAGAGGGCCGCTCAAAAGCGGAAAAACATGCTAAAATTTGTTATTATAGTTGTGACCAAACCATTTAATTGGTGCTAATGAAATTTGGCAGTTTGGTAAAAACTATAAGCATCTAAAGAACTGGTAAAAAACTAGAGATCAGGTCTCAAAAATCAAAATGGTGGCTGTTGAAGCTCAAAATTTCAAAGGATTCTAAATGTCGCAATTTTGATCCGATGTTTATGAATCTTAGTTTTAAGATTGAAAATGATTATATCTAAAAATTTTGTTATTTTAAAGAGCATCCATGCGCAAAATACAAAATGGCGGTGGCTCAAATAAGCGATTTTTCCAGAGGGGCTCTAGTGACTATATTTTCCACTGGTAACACTGGTTGACTTCTCTTTTGTTGCCTTATCCTGAAGACTAAGGCGGTGGATAATTATATGTAGTTAATTTGCTCTTAAAAAACTTCAGAGGCTTTTGAATTTCCATTTCGCTCTAATAAACTTTCAATTTCACTGCGTGAATTTGAGAATTTTTCTCTTCTTTACAGATTTTCCATCACAAATAGAGCTCCAATAGTGACCCCAGTGGTATGTATTAGCTACGAGTCAATATCTACCCAGAACGCCAACGATGTAAGGATGCTTGCATAAAATAAAAAATTAAATCTAATTATTGTAAATTTAATGCACGTTAATCAAATTAATTTATGGTAACATTTGGAAAATGCAGAAGAAAGCTGTTTACGTAAAAGGCAATTTACCTAAAAAAAAGTCCCATGACAATACATGCTTGTAAATCAAAAGCTAGTTTTAAAGGCTGGAGTAATATAGTAAATGTTAATTTCTTTTTTAACTACAAAGTGAAAGAATAAACATTTTTTTTTGAAGAAATTAATTTTATTTATTCAAATATTTTGTCTATATGTAAAATTCTATTTATCCCGAAAATGTTTCTAACCTCTGAAAGTAAAACTATCTCTTAAAATGACATAATCGTAACTTAAGTTGAACACATTACACCCATTAAAACTTAGTCCTCATTCTCAAGCACTTTCTTTTACTCTGTTGCTTGTTTGACTCTTCTGCATAAGCTCCCATTATATCATGTAAACACTCAAACAAATGCAAATATATTCTCGTGGCTGTTCTACATTTTCATGATAATGAAGAAAAATTATCTCTCGCCCCTATTTAGCGCGAAATCAGGTTCAACCGTAGAGAGTTGGAATGGATGTGCTGAAAATTGACACACAGCGTGGAACGAAGGATATGCCGCGGTACAAGTGAGTCAGAGAGAGTAAGTGTACGAATCCAAGCACGATGGCAGTCATTATCCTGAAGGAGCAACCTCCTTGCGCTTCAGAGTCCATTCATTCAGGAATTTTTAAGGACGAGAAGGTTGAAGTGAAATATAAACGTAGTACAGCCTGTTGCCCATTAGCTCCTGTGGCTCTTTCTCATTTTCTTCCTCATTTCAGAAGGATCCTCGGCCCAGAGTGCTCTTTGTCTTGTTCGAGCTTATCTGCATTCACGTGCGTCAGTTAGTTGGGAGCAGGGCGAGTGGAGACGGAAGAGGGATCTGTTTAAATGAGGATTAAGCAACTTCCGTTAACTGTTTCAGGGTCAAGGTGAGTTTTAAGTTGAATAACTTTCGCGCATTTAATTTCGTAATGGAATTACGAAGTCTGGTGGGTGGGTTGAAATTCCGAGTGTGTTGATGAACCCAACGAGGGGGTGGCTTGCTTGAAAGCGAAAGGCATTCAAAGGATAATGAAAACTGGGTGAGAGTTGAGGTTTTGTAGACAAATTTGTAAATTAATTAGACAGTGCTGAATGGGAGCGCGAAGGACTTGGATGTTGAAATTGCCTTTTGCTGAAGGCAGAAAAGCTTTCGAATAATTTTCCCAGCTGTTTTGTAGTGTTTCGAAGAAAAACTCGATATTAAAGTTTTAACCTAATATGATTGGTGAGAAGCAGTAAATACGTTCGACGACATGTCATATCAGAAAATTATACAATATATTCGACGCAATTTACATATCAAAAATCGACATACTGAAGTAGTATCGCGAAAAGATTTATGTATCTACATGACCGAAAAATAAGCAAGGAGAGGGCGGTGAACCACAACTATGTTTTCCTTCTATGTATAACTCCTTCAGTACCTTCGAACTTTATATGTCAATGTGCAACACATACGCGCGCGGGCGGGTACAGCATGGTATGGAAAATAAGGGGAGAAAACGGGATTTGAGCAGTGCGAGAAGCTTCGCCCTATAAATGTTTTTATAGAGGCAAGCAAAGGCAGCAGCGATGGCAGCAGTAAAAGGAAAATTTGAAAAGAAAAAAGTCGAAGGACAGAAAATGGCAAGGAATTTGTGCTTTGATAGAATGCTCCCCATCGTGTCGTGCTTGTATCGTGGCAGAGAAGCAAAAACGGCAAATCCATCGTCGCGTTCGAACCCAACATTCGTATAACGCTCGTCCCCAAAAACGGACGTGAAAACACTTTTCCATACTTGAGATAACGCTCAGAAACTTAAGTTCGGAGCTGAGAAAATTCCGCTACACTTCATTCCTTGTGTTCAACTTTTTTTATCCTTTTATCCCCGCGCTTGAATCCTTTTACGATCCTAACTTTGTATCCTTGATGGCGAACTTTCCTTTTTGTAAAGCAGAAAAGTTTTGTCGCGAGCTTCCTCCTGCCTTGCATGCTGAGTCCTTTTGCTTTTGTTGCTTTGATCTGAAAATACGAGAAAAGTTTTTAAGTCTCATAGAATTAGAAGAGTGAGTTTTCTACTTGGTTTTATCCTATCGTTTTAAAGAAAACTTTAAATGCCAAGTGCCAATAAAAGTCAGTTTTTGCCTCCTTTTCTTATTCATTTTCCCTCGCAGAAAACGGACAACAGTTGGGAATTTTGTTGAACATTTTGGGGATGAGCTGACTCGAGAAGTTGATATTAGTGTTTTGTAGTGTGATATCAAATTTAGATAAAATTGTGAATAGTGAATGAGAAAGTGAACAAAAGACGTGAAGTGCTATTATAAATTTGGTGAGTATAAAATGCTAATTCTTTTATTCAAAAGTTTATTCAAGTTGTATAATAGAGACCTCTGTAAATGTAAATCAAGAGTGACAAACATACGAGTATAATATGTGAATAAAAGGTTTCTTCTGAACTCCTTTCAAAATAATACCCGGTGACTGAAATTGATTTTGTTTTTCACAAAAATTTTTATAAAAAACATTGGTTCTTTCCACCAGATAACAAAGCAGAAAATATCATCCAAAAATTGTGCGTACACATAAGCATAAATTATGTTTTTTTATTTATTCGCATTCGTATGTTTTGAAGATTGTCTTTCTTCTGAATAGAAAAGGGTTGTTGAAGAATATCTTTTATTTGACTGGCAGGAAATATATATTCTCTCTCCCCCATTTCAAATGAAGGCTCAATAGTGAACGTACATGCGTGCATAAATAGAAAAAGGTAAAGGACTAAGGTATGCAATTTCAAAGGCAAAATAATAGATGGGATGATTTTATTGAAAAAATATGCAAATTTCTCTTTTTATATGCTACTTTTTTTTGTAACGTAGATAAGTGACAGAAGTTTGATTCTCATTTGCAATGAAATCCTTCTTGTCTTATCTTTTTTCTGTAGTAAATAAACATAAAATCCATTCTTCAGACAAAATCGGAAATTAATGCTTTGACAAACAAATATGCATATATTCAGCATGAGAATTTCAAACTAAAAAGAATTATAAAACAAATTAAACACATATTTTGACTCGGCAATGTATAATGGTTTATTGCATTAAGTCTAAATTTGGTATATTGATAGGCCGAACGTTCGATGAGAAAAAAAGGGGAGATGCTTTATTGACAGAAGAGTTTATAAACATGCCTGTCATTTTACATATTTTGTATAATAAATGGTGGTCCAAATAAAACGCACGATATTATTTTTAAATAAATCAAAAAGTTTTCAGAGAATTATGTTAATATTTTTACTATAATAGAATAATCTATGACAATTATGTGTGAAACAAAATACTCATATTGCCCAAAAGCTAGCCACGGCTACGGTGATATACTTCTATCCGATGGTCCATATTTTCAATGACTCTGAGACATAATTGAGGTTCAATGTCGTTAATATGCTGAATTATCTCATCCTTTTGCTCTTGAATTGTTTTTGGTTTATTGACGTACACTTTTTCTTTTAAATATCTCCAGAGACAAAAGCCCAACGGTGTCAAATCAAATGATCGTGACTGCCAATTAACATCGCCACAACGTAAGATAACACGGTCATTGAATTTCTCGCGCCAAAGACCCATTCAACGACGTTGGCTATGTGGCAAGTGGCACCATCCTGTTGAAACCACATATCGTCTAGGTCTATGACCTAGATTTCTGGCCACAAAAAAGTTGGTTATCATCTACTTTATTCATTTTATTTATTTATTTAAGTCCATTTAACAGAAAAAAATACAATTGCAAAAAAACTTAAACAGTTAAATATCGTTTATGTAGCAAAAATAAGTAGAAAAAAGTGAATTAAAACATGTAAGAAAAGAAATTAGAGTCTAGATGAAAGTTTGAAAAAATTGAGCAATAAAGAAACATTAATCACTATTCACAAAAAGTAACGTCTTTAGTTTATTTTTAAAAACAAAGTAGGACGTCTTTAGTTTATTTTTAAAAACAAAGTAGGATGTAGATAGAGAACCAAGCTCGAGGTTGCTATGCCTTCTGATGATTCGCGGCATAATTGACTAAAAATATAAATCTGTCCGGGCGTACGGAACCTCGGGAATGTTATTAGACCGACTAGGATGCGAATACAGTCTCTAGATTTCTTTTTTGGTGGAAGGAATTTGTTGGTGGTAAACTTATAAAGGAAACATTGATCTGAGAAGGTTCTAAGGGGACAACAGAGAAGGAAGACAAAGTAGGGATAGACGACGCTCATAAGACTTATAGGCTAAGTTGAATTTAAAGAACAAAATATGGGTAAACTTACGCTGAACAGCTTCTAGTGAGTTCACAAGATATAAATGTCTAGGAGACCACACTACTGAGCAGTACTCAAAAGCGGGTGGACAAGACATGTTTTCACATGTGAACAGTGGTAGCAATATTTCCAAACTTGCGCAAATGCTGCATAATGAAACCCGAAACTTTTGATACCTTGGCAATTATGCTAAAAATAAAGGCATCGAATTTAAGCTTGGGATCAAATATTACACCAAGATCTTTACATGAGTCAGCAAAGAAGAGAAAAACATCGAAAAGGGTGTAATTGTAAGTTAAAGGAACAATTTTTAAAATAAAAGTCATTTTAAAACATTTGGAAACATTGATACAAAGGGAGTTTGCATTACACCAGTTGAAGAGGGTAAAGAGATCAATTTAGAGTTGCTGGCAATCTTCAAGGGTTCTAATTATCCGGAATACCTTGAGATCATCAGCATACACTAGACAAGAAGAAGAAATTACAGAGAGTAGATAATTGATAAATAGTATGAAAAGAAGAGGTCCAAGGATTGACCCTTGAGGGACACCAGATGCAGGATTAAATGGAAAGGAGATTGTGCTATAGAGATTAACACGACATGAACGAGAGGATAGATATGATGAAATCCAAGAATGTAAGGAACCGGATATGCCAAGCAAAGGTAACTTTTGACAGAGGAGAACATGGTTCACGGAGTCAAAAGCTTTGGAGAAGTCGCTTGCAATATAATCTTCGAACCCTGCCAAGTTCGAGGAAGCTGAACGACCCTTCAAGAATCTATAGTCGCGTGTTATGGTTCGCGACCAATAATTTTAATGTTCCGGGAAAGTGAAAAGGCACTGTCTTTTAAATTAAGTTAAAAGAGTTCATTTCCTAAAAATACACAATTATTAGTTTTAACTATTTCACAACTTGTCTATCAATTTTATATTTCCAGTGTTTATCCCTTCACAATCAATATCGCTCTTAATTTGCACTCCACACTATCGCAGTTTTAATATATCACGGTTGTAATGAATCTGCCCATTCATTTAGCTCGCCTTAATATAGGGTCTCTAGTCATTCAATCCATTTCTCGTACATTGGCGAATTACCTGGGATATTCGAGCAGCTTAATGAATGGGCAGTGACGTCACTTTCAGATGTTGATCATGCTTAGCATGTTTTCGAGTACATTCGTTTGTTGATGTTCTTAATGCTTGTGAAAACAATTGCAACAGTAGCTCGCAGAATTATTTGTGCATGTAACACTATGTTGCTGTGGTGTGACAATTAAACTCAAAAAGTTGTGTACAAATCGTTCCAGCAGCTTAGAGAAACAGGAGAGGAGTGTTATGGGACGATAGTTTGAGGCAGATGATGGGTCGCCGTTTTTAAAGACAGAAACAATGTTTGCATCTTTCCAGTACGTTGGAAAGGCACCAGTACCAAAACTGAGATTGAATATAAGGGATAGAGGAAAGCACAAAGAAGAACAAAGTAACTTTACAAATACATTAGGCAATCCATCCTATAATTCTTCTACTGTTCTACTGTTGGTAGCGTTGCCAGAGCATCTTCTTCAGCCCATGTAATGCTCACACTTTTGGATGAGGTAATGTGAATTCTATGAAAATTTTTTGAAAATATTTCTTCTACCTGTTTTTAATACCAATAAAACTACTGATTGACTACTACATTTTTAAGTACCAGTAAGACTACCTAAAACTGTACCTTCGGCGTCTTTTTAGAGGCTCATTTGCTCTGTGTTTAATTGAGGTGCACCCCAGTCTGGTATCATTTAGCATCATCGTTTAGTGGTCCATTGTTTGTTGTGTCGATACTGCATTTTTGACTGTTGATAGAAAGTAACGTATTCCTCGTTTTTGCTTAAACCAGTCTTTAGGCATACAGTTTGTGTGCCTAATTTCTTTCGTTAAAAGCATCTTCACATTCTTTGTCAAACCAGTCATTCCGATAATTTTTGGTCGATACCTAAAGATCTTTGCAGCTATGTTTGTAATCGCATTTTTGCCCATTTTCCATTGCTAGTATTTTTTCCTGCTTGTGTCTCCAAGAGACGAAATCTATGCGGATTCAACTGAATTATCATTTGACTTAGGTACTCGTAGATCAGATTTTGTCATCAATGGCTTTGAATATTTCTGAAGTTTAAAGTTTTGATATTTGGAATTTAATTTTGGATAAGTAAGAGTCCGATCCACAATAGCCATCGCGGAACACGCATGCGTTGAGAGTTCTGATGGCAACTAGTGTTTTAAGTGTGCAGCAATCGAGAGCCGTCCACGATCTTTTGTGAATGTTCCGGTGTGGGAAGCAGATAGAGCTTGTTATGAGATTTCTGTCTGACGTGAAGTCTGTTGGATGCTGTCCATTCTGCCTGGTCTCTTCATGAGGGCTTTACCCTCCGGTTATTCCTCTGTGAGCTGATTTCCAACCAAATTTGATGCTAAAGTATCTAAAAGAGTTTTAATGTAGTATGAGGGCAGTCTGTCCATGATTTGTTCTGAATTCCTGTAAAAATCATCCTTGACCGTTTCTTTGTTATTTCCAGTCGGAGTGAATCAGTTTACCATTCAGATATTGAAAAACCTCGTCTAGATACGCATATCAGAGATACGTTTAATGGCTACCTTAAGTTGCGCTGCATCGACATTATTTTTTTCCATCTTGCTTAGCTGTGGTTGCAGTCATGTACTAGTATAAGAATCTTACGTTGCATGTTCAGAAAGAGAAGTCTATTTTTTGATGCTAGTATTGTTGCGTTTATCCGATCCAATCCGAGGTTATTTTACTGGTTTCACAACAAGAGAATGCTGAGTGGACTTTTGCCAGCCATTCAATTCAGTCGGTTTTAGTTCGTAGATGTTAGTTTTTTTCTTACCTTCCCACCGGGTAGCTGGTAGTTGTGTTCGTCTATCCACCATCTAATGGGGGCCGAAAACTCCGCACGAATTTCCACTTCGTTTTTATTATTTGATCCTGTTCACTGATTTACTATACTCACTATCCTATTTCCATTGTTTCTAAGTAATGTGTTAGCATGTCACTAAAGGCTGCATAAATATCAGTTTCACTAAATAGTTTGATAATCATTTTTTTAATAAAAGGTAAACTTCTAGCGAGCTTATTAGTGAAATTGGTTCATTTGCCCACACTTTGTTTGTAAAACAAAGATACATGTCACTCAAATGTCTGATTTTTAGGGTTTTGTAAAATAATTTTACAAAACCCTACTAGTTTCGCGACCAGTCTGTCCGTCTGTCCGTCCGTCCGTATGTCACAGCAGTTTTTCTCGGAAACTACTTAAGCTATAAACATCAAATTTTGTGTATAGGTGTAAAGTAGTGATCTCTTCAAAGTTCAACTACAAACAAATTTTATAAGGTATTTAAGGGGGGTCTCCCCATATAGGAGAGTGACCCCCGAAAAAAAATTTCATTGAAGTTAGCCGATATGGCAATCAAATGAAAGGTCCTGATGAGAACTTTTCAAAACAGGTCTTAGTTTGGCAAAATTTTCTTCAAGGGGCGCACAGGAAGGGGAAATACACGAAAAATTTGTGTCCCCTCCTCTCACGATTGGACACTTGTGATCCGAAAAATCTGGAAAAAATCAGGAATGTAGGCCTTGGTGAGTACAACAACAAACAAATACGTTAGAAGTCGCAATTCGCTCAACTTTGTTAGTAATAGTATGATTTATCGATTTTATGTTTTCTTGAATAAAATCTTAACGGTACCCTTAAACTCAATGAAATTCGGTACGTAGATGTCTATTTATAAGATTGATCTATCCTGAAGTTTCATAAGATTGAATCATATTTAGCGAAGTAATAGCGATTTGAATTTTCCTGTATTACTATGGAACCATATGCGCTGCATTTATTACTATGGCAACATATGGCTATGGAACAACATGCACTTTTTACCGACTCAGACACTACAGTTTTGCTAGAATTTGCATGAAAATTTGAGGAATGATAGGTGTTATGTATATCTTTGAGAATCAGTTCAGCTAGTGGTATCAGTAATCGTAAAACAAAAAAGTGATGTTTTAAATGCGAAGATTGAATAATTTTGAGTTAGTTTTTCCCAACTTCAACGTTTAAGGTGCATGCTTTGAACACTTGATTCAATTTAATGAATGACTGTAGATGAGTACCTACAATTAATGCTCATAAGTGAAACAAGTCAAGAAGGTGGGAGAGAGCTCCTAGCAAAAGGGTTTTGTAACCATTCTAGGATTCGAAAAAATTGGCCATTAATCGAGAACAGTACAGGAGAGTGGCCCCTGAAAAAAAAAATCATCAAACATAGCCGATATGGGTGTGAAATGAAAGTTTTCATGGGAGCTTTTCAAAACAGTTGTTAAACTGTCAGTTTTTGCTTCAGTGGAGGCACAGGGGGGAAATACATAAAAAATGTGTTTCCTCCGTCAAGGATAGACATCTGAAATAATTATCAACGGAGATATTTATGAGTATAACAATACTAAAACCTCAGAAGTCGAAATTCGTTCAACTTTGTTAATAATAGTATGATCTTCGTATTTCATATTTTCTCCAACAAAATCGTCTTTGACATGTTTCTTGATTTGTTCGATCTGGTGACTGCATTTTGTAAATTGAATACAAAACCCTTCTGACATGAACGTAGGTCTGTTTACCCATCTCGTTCTACCTACAACCAGATTCTGGGCAGGATTTTTGTATAGCAAAGATTCACTCAAACCTATACACCGTCAAAATTCAGCCTTGTTGGAACCTTTCAATTTGCACAAGGACGTTATATTTATAACATTGCTTTTTTCGGAAAAGCTGAAAGGAGTAGTTATATTTTATTTGAGTTTTGTAGAAGCTTTTTTCTCTGCGTCATTTTCAAAGAGCAACTAGGAAGTGGCTTTGAACGACTGCAAGCTAAATAACATATTTGCCAATAACGTTTGTTTATCCTATCGCCTTTCATTTGCTATAAGTTTAATGTTCCAAATAAAGAAAAGTAAAAGACTCTACTGAGGAGACCTTTACACGTACTTGATCAAAGAGTGAGCTATAGCTGATCCAATACTCGAGTTTTCAGTAGTTGCTGTAGACGGTATGTACTGCCTTTGGATTGGTCTGGCTGTTCACAAGGTATTAAGAAAGTCCCTTAAATATTGTGTTTTACAAAAAATTTAACACTGACATAAAATAGACTCCGTAATTTTTTGTGAGTTTTAAAGCATCTGACGAGAAAGTTCAACCATGGAACGGCCTGGCAACGGTGAACATTGAGTTTTAACAATATTCTGTAACATATATTACTTACATATCTATATAAAATCAGCAGTGCTAATTTTACAAAAGCGAGCACGATTTTTGCATATCTCAACTACTATCTGTAAAAGGGCCACCTACCCAAACTAGCAAATATACACACATTTGTAAGTACATATAACACCACTCATTCATTCGTCACTTAGAAAATAAGTAACGTCTTCAGATCTTACATCTAAGGACCCTGTCTAAAAAAATTCAACTTTGGTAACAATGCAACTTTAATGACAGAAAAGATAAGTTTAGGTCATAAAACCATGGAGATTATTTTCACAAACAAATCCACGGGCTTCTGTATCATGCTAGTAAGTGGTTAAGTAACCAAACTCATATCCTTCAATCACTGATATCTCAGGAGGAAATGAGATGCGATGATAAATTCGAATCGTAAGAATGTGAGGAGCGTTTTAATACCATTCAAAATTTAGCTCTACAAAGAAAACAAAAGCCACTTCACCTCCAATATTCATTCATCTTTACTTTGTCATCAAATAGTTTCGAACATCACAAATGCTTCTCGACAAATCACCCTCATTGCATCAAAACACTTTATAAAAATCGTTTTCATATACATCATCCACCACAATCTATTGTCTACCACTTTTCTGAATGTCAACTAAATTTAAGGATTTATAGGTATCAAACAACAGCAATATAAAAGGGTTATTGGACCCATTTACGATATCGTTTGCATTATAGCTCCTGAGTATGCATGCATTCAATCCAAATAAATACACTCATTTTTTTTATACGGCGATAATATGCATTAAAACGTTATGTTGTTTTTTCGTATGCATCCCTAAACGGAAAATTCGCGACCATATTTCAGTTAAGAGGCGTATCCTTGTAGCAGACTTCTATGCGGCTCTGGCTCTAATGCTCCTTTTGTGAATTATTGTTGGCGGTTTAGTGCTGTTCAGAGAATTTTAGTGCCCGTATACATATTGTATAAAAATTGAATTCATTTTTTTTTTTCATTCTTCTTTTATTTTTGAATTTATATGCAAAACTTCATAGACGATTAAGCATAATTTTTATTGTAGCGTGACTATGACAGGATCATTTCGGATTTTATAAATCGAAATCAGACTTAAGTGATTGTTACAACTTATCCGTTACTACTTGGAGATGTTTGATACATGGAGGTGTTTGAGTTGAAAAACTATTTGTGAAGTTGGCTCGCCATGAGAAAACATGAATGTTTTATAAATATTGAAAAACTACGCTGGAGAGTCTCAAACAATTTTCGAAATCAGCAAATGGATCGAAACTTTTTCTGAGGATGAAAATCAAGTTAAGCTGTTAAAATATCTTCCGTTTTCTTGTGGCATTAAAGGAACATCAACATCTGATGAATAACTTCTCCTAGAAATTCAAATTGTGCAGCTGTTGATTATAAAATAGGACTCAAATGATGTACACGACAATCAACCATCTGAGGATGAGAGGGAAGTTGAATTTTCGATTCTCATTTATTCAGAAAGGGTTCCTGAAATATTTTATTCAAAACATATTCACTTTCATAACAATTTCAAGGAAGTGGTTCAAAGATACACCTTTTCTTAGAGATTTTCTTGTATTTGACTTACACGTGTTTATTGCAGTACTCGTTCTTATTTAGAAGGCAGTTGTAACGTTGTGAACCCGACAATAGAGACGAGCAAATCGAAATGAAAAGTTGAGAATCGTGATAGTCATAATACGAACAGGATGCTGTTTTACATGACAGCAGTTGAAAATATTTTGCGTAATAATAGTTTCAACGGTCCATATGTTTATCTATAATGAAACTAGTTTGTTAGGTACCATTAAGGTATTGATTCATTTTAAGGGTTTTGTAAAATAATTTTATAAAACCCTACGAAAATCGTGACCTGTCTTCCCATCCGTCCGTGTGTCATAGCTTTTCTCGCAAACGACTTAAGCTAAAAACATCAAATTTTGGATGTAGTGTAAAGTGGTACTCTCTTCAAAGTTCAACTGCAAAAAAATTTATAAGGTCTTTAAGGGGGGGGGGTCTCCCCATACAGGGGGGCCTCCCCATACAGGAGGTCTCCCCATACAGGGGAGTGGCCCCTGAAAAAAACATTGCATGAAAGGTAGTCGATATGGATATAAAATGAAAGGTTTTGATCAGAGCTTTTCAAAGCAAGTCTTAAACTGACATTTTTTGCTTTTAGGTGTGCGCAGGGAGGGGAATACACGAAAAAATTGTGACTCCGCCCCCCTCGCGATTAGACACATGTGATCTGAAAAAACTATGGAGGTAGATATTTATGAGCACAACAACAACAACAAATACATTAGAAGTCAAAATTCGCTCAACTTTGTTAATAATAGTATGATCTTCAAATATCACATTTTCTCTAATAAATTCGTATAGGTGACCTTAAACCCAACAAAATTCGATACTTTATTAGTCTTATAAAAGGTCCTTATATTCTGTAAGTTTGATGAAAATCGAATGATATATACGGGAGTTGTAGCCATTTGAAATTTCTCCAACTACCACAATGAAAACACATGATTTTGGTATTTAATGGACTTTCCATCGGAACAGACCCTACAGTTTTGATTAAATATTCTTAAAATTTTCAAATAAGATTGATAACATAAATATTTTTGGAGATTCATGATTTGAGTGATTTTTGTTAGATTGCAACAAAATTGTGACCGTTGAAAACAGAGAAATAATGGATTTTCTTTTAAACGTGCACATCTCTTTGACATGATTCTTGACTCGTTGCTGGTGACTGCATTTCGGAGAAGTTGGATACAAAACTCTTCTGACATGAGCGTAAGTCTGTCGACCCAACTTGTTATGATTTAAGTCCAAAAAGCTTGAATTACATCTCACTTATGGCCCATCAAAAATACGTCTCTATTCTTTTTCAGCCATTTTTAAATTATTTCTAAAAATTCTTCAATCATTTGCATGTAATGTTATTACTAAGCAAGTATTAGTTGTATATTTAGCTTTGTTAGTAATAATTCAAGGCAAATTAATCTCAAATTTTTCTATCTTAAGATCAAAATTTTTATCTATTTCACTATTTAAAAAAATGTTAAATTAAAACTAATTGGAAATTAAGTTTAGTAATATGCATTTGGGCCAGGTGGTGGCGACTGCACCAAAATATAAAAAGCTGGAAGCATTGAAAATCAAGACTCATGTGAAATGGGCCCAAATAGAAAAAATTGAATTCACCGATTATTATGTCATCAACAATTCATCTGAAAGCTACACACTGGATCAGATTGAACTTTTGAACAAAGACATAAAGTACGCGGCCAGTGATAACAACTTTCCAGTGGAGAATATTGTGCTTGATATTAAGTCTAGCATAGGTTTCATTGGCGCTGAAGACAAACAGTTGGTAAGGAGATAAACAGTATCAAAGTAAGTTGATGAGAAAGAATGAAGACGAATATCGAATGGAAGATGTTAAATGAACTTAAAAAAAAGCCAGTATATTATCTTAGGGCAGGTGATGGTTGTGATGAATAAGAAGTAGTATGACGGAATGCTGTTTGAAATACTGAATGGAGGGAATTACCACCAAATGAGAACATACCCTTCGCCGGAATCAATAAACAGAGCAGAAACAGCCCTCTAAGATTTACAACCAGTGATTGGTCATATCAAAAAGCTCAAAGTGACTAGTTCTTGCTTATCAAGAATCGACTGCCTACCCCAAATTCATACAGAGGGGAATGAAATGAGGGCAATTATTGCCCTCGCGAATGCTCCTACAGTAAACCCAGCCCAATTGCTCTTAAAAGCGTACGTGAGACTTCCGTACAAGCCTAGCAAGCCACGAATAAAAAAAAAAGTTGGTTAAGCAGGAGAGCACTCCTACCAGAAGGTCTTTGTAACCATCCTAGGGTTTAAAAGAAATTTTCTAGTAGCGTGAGTCGATAACTTGAATTTTTAATTTAATACTTGGATATGAAATCGTTCATATTTATGCAAAAGATGCACAGTTTCTTCTATAAGCATAATGCAGCCGCCATTTTGATCTAACTTAAATGATTTTTCAGAATGCTCGGCCGATTGAACATATTCAAGATAAACACTTTTCCTTGAATTTTCATGAAAATTGGAAGAAAATAAAAGTGCCCAGGTCAATTTGAAATATGTATCAACCATAAACACGTGTTATTGTTGTTGTAATTTTGGTACATTTTGCCATCTCCTGGACACCATGATGCATAAAATGACCCTTTACTTTCAGATTCTTATAGTTCTAATCAACACCTGATACTCAGTCTGACAACCTTTGATTAAAAAACTTTTTAATAGCCAACTTCTTTATTAGGGTGGATCCCCCTTAAAAATTTTTAAATTTTAGATAAGACCCAAACTTTTGAGAGACCATCATTTCTGAATTTTCCACAAAGTTTGAACATTCTACCTTTTATAGTTTCTGAGGAAACTTGCTGTGACGCATGGACAGATGGACGGACAGGCAGTGCGCAAAACTAGTAGGCCTTTGCAAAAAATTTGTTTAAAAAAGACCTAAAAATGAAGTTGGGAAAGTTTTTAAAAAAGTGAAGGCAGCGGATGATCTTTTACTGCTTCTTAATGATGCTAAGTCTCTTTTTCCGCACCTTCCCGTAAAACGAACTCTAGCACTGTTTGAATGCTAGCTACTCAAGCATGACAATTCAGTTGGAGGAACAAAATTAAATGCTACAGCTAACTTGTCTTTCTATGCATCTTAACCATCTATGGCGTGACAACCTAAGTTGGGCCTTAATCTCCTCCATCATCATGGTTCTGCGACTTCGGCAGCCAATTGATCACTTCCAGCAAGGATCTGTTGTAAGCTTCTATCGTATCTTCATAAAGCCCTCGATAATCCCGCTGAACGTCTACCTTGTGCTCTATCCATTGAAGTTCTTTTTGGCAGCCCAATTTGTTCCATTCTTTTTACATGGCCCGCCCATATAATTAGTGTAACTTCATGTAAGCAGTTACAGGTAGTTTATCAAATAGTTCATCAAACAAATCATTGTAACTTAGTCTCCCCTTTCTTCCTTATTTCACCGGGTCGCAGATTTTTCAGAGCAATTCTAGTTAAAATATGTCCACTGCTCTCTTTTGGATTCGCTCGTTAAAGTTGTTGTTTCTCTTCCATACAAGGAGTGTTCCAAAATAAACGAGACTTTTGTCATGAATTTTTTTTGGTGGCTCGATCTGTGAATGAGGTAGTGCGTTGCAAAGCTACATGCCTCCCTGACTTCCTGTGAAAGCTTGGTGACATTCGGTTCAGTGGAAGCGAAGTTATTGCGTCTAAAGAGACCGTATGTTTGTGTCATCGGTACAAAAATGAGTTTCGAACAAAGAGCTAATCTCAGATTTTCTTTTAAAATCGGTAAATCGTTTACCAAAACATTTGAATTGATGAAAAAAGTTTATAGCGACGATTGTCTGTCTCGTGTCAGAGTTCATGAGTTTCAGAGATGGTCGTGCGGACATAAATGACGATGAGCATATGGGTCGCCCAAAATTAGTGACCACCTAAAACTCCATCGAAATTGTATAAGCATTTATCAAAAATGAGCCGAAATCATCGATGAAACTCATGAAATTGGAGTTAAATACCTCCAAAACATCAATTTATTGCATTTTAACCGATTATTTGGGCTTAAGAAAGGTCTGTGCACGTTTTGCTCAGCACAAGTTAACTGATGACCGAAAATTGCCCAGAATTCAACATTCAAAAGACATCATTGCAGAGGCGCGAAAAGACGGGAACTTCCTTTACAACATTGTAACTGGTGATGAAACGTGGTGTTTGCAATGTGAACCCGAAAACAAGCGTCAAAGTGCCGAATGGAGGGCCCTAGACGAGCCACCAGACAAAAAATCGCGTTTCGAGAAGTCAAAAATAAAGTCGATGCTCATTTGCTTTTACGATTCCAAGGGAATCGTCCTCAAGGAGTTCGTGCCAATGGGCTAAACCGTCAATTCAATTTACTATCTTGGCATTTTGAAGCGTTTGTTGCATCGCAATCGTCAAATCCGGCCTGAATACCGCGAAGGAGGAAGCTGGAGCTTATTGCGTCATAATGCAAAATCTCATCAATCTACTCTTGTGGCTGATTTTTTGACTAGAAATTGCATTTTAACCATCAATCACTCACCGTATTTGCCTGATTTGGCTGACTTCTACCTATTCGGAAAATCGCATTTGGCCATGAAAGGAAAATGCTTTGATTCTAAAAAGCTTGTACCGATATCGTGAAGGACATTCCGGTCAATGACCTGAAACACTCTTTCGAAAAGCCTTTGGATCGCGCAAAATAGTGTATCGAGGCCGGAGGAGACTATTTTGAATAAATAAACTCAAATTTATCAGAACAAAGCTCCTGTTCTCTCTATTTTAGCTGTATGAGTATAACAGCACATGTTTGACTAGTGATATGTAAATGGGAAACTTATTTTTCCAGTGCACAACTCCAGACCTTGGAATGGGAAGTACGGAGCAATAGGCTTTATTTGCGGCATTTATTTAGCGTCTGATTTCGTCTTTTTCCACGCCCCTGCTATTCATGTTGGCTTCGAGGTAGATACAGATATTCCTACTCTCTAGATTATAGCCTTCTGTGGTGAAGTTGAACTGAACCCGAGTTTTTTTCCACGTTTGTGTCATGAATTTAGTTTTTATTTCTTTATCTCGCAGGCTAACTTGTTATGATTCAGATTCTAGTCTCAAAATGCTCTTTTGACATCTGAGATTGATCATGTCATAATACTGATGTCACCTGCATATGCTACCAATTGTGTGAAGTTGACAACAAACATTGGCGTACGAGTAGTTTGAGGTGATTTATTTCTGATGATATGTTCCAGCAAAATATTGAAGAGCATTGTAGCAAGTCCATTCTCTTGTTGTAAGCCTGATTCCATTTTCAAACTGTCCATTAGTTCGCCGTTTACCTTGTGTTTAGCATCATGACTTTGTCCATGCAGATAATTTTGTTGAAATACAAGAATAAAGCATTGTTTTGTACCGAGGAATTTATGTCGGCACTGTCATATGTTGCTTGAAGTCTACAAAGAGTTAATGCGCATCAATTTTATGTTCCCAAAATTCGGACTTCGAGCACTTACTTAACTGAGAGAATTTGGTGTGTTGTAGACTATCCACTTGGTAAGCCTCCCTAATACTCTCCTATAATACATTCATAGCATGCGCATAATTTTCTTTATATGATTTTGGAGAGCACTTTATAAGAAATACACATTAGTGCAATATGCCTCTATAATTTTCATACTTTTGATTCTCTTTCTATTTTGGCACAGGATATGTTATATTTTTCCGCCAGTCTTCTGGTAACTACTCCTCCGAACATACGAAGTGCGACAATTAAGTAATGAGTGACAATTAAGTAAACCTGTGACCTTGAAATTCCCTTCCTCTTCCCCGGCATCTTTCCCCTGTTCATTGATATATATTTACCATCGCTCTAGCTTGTTTAGTTTGCCTGCTGTGTCGTGTTGAATAGACGTGGGTTGGTGAGGCTCATCACGAAAATGGAGAAACGATAACGCATCTCGATAAATTGTTGCGCCAGATTGGGCGAACCAGCTTCGGAAACGTGTGCTAAAATTGTAAGAGTGCATGGTGATAGTGCATTTAGTCATGCCAAAAGCTCACAATGGTTGTTTCCGCATGCCCCAAGCTCGCATAAGCAAGCTAAAGGTGAAAACGATGATTATTGCCTTTTTTTGATACTCGTAGCCTCGGAATCGTTTACATAGAATTTGTTATATCGGGGCAAACCGTAAATCAAGTCTACTACCGCAAAATACTCGAAAAATTGCGAAAACGACTCAAGAAGGTGCGTCCAGACATCGCTCATAACTGGATCCTTCATCAGGACAACGCGCCGTGCCACACCGCTCTCAGCGTGTTCCAGTATTTGACTTCTAAAGAGATCACCGTGTTGCAACACCCACCTTATTTGCCCAATATGTTACCCTGTGACATTTTTGTTCTCTAGAATAAAATCGGTGGTCAAAGGAACACATTTTGAGTTGATTAGGGACATCCAGGCGGCAGTGACGAGGGTACTTGTAGACATCCCAGTCGCACCGTTCCAGAAATATTACGAATCATGGAAAACGCGCTGGAATCGTTGTATAGGGAACTGCCTTGAAGGGGATGGTAGAGTTGTAGAATAATTTTTGAATATACGGCTTTCATGGAATCAGTCTTATTACTTGATTGTCACACCTCTTATTCCGCATATCAGTCGATAGAGAAGGTTATTTTGATGGGAACCCTCCCTTCTGGAGCAATTCTGCGGGTATTCTATCTATTCTATAGGGGCCTTACCTTTTCTTAGGGTACTTACTGCTTTCTGTACCCAATATTTGATTGGTGGTGATACTGGAATCTCGTGCTCTATTTCCAGAATATTTACAGCTCCAGTAATCGTTGGGAGCCATATAAGCACCTTCTGGAAATACTTCAGCTATCGAGTAAGTTGCCTATGATTCCCCGTATACGCTTTTAAAGCACTTACTTGTCGATTAAAGCCGTTTCTGGTTGTATGATAGAGGTTTGTGCTGATTTGACTTCCTCTTGGGTAATATTTTCATTTAGCTACTAAGTTTTGGGCTTAATACTTGATCGTTCCTTCCTTCGTTACATTATTTTAGTTTGTCATTATTCTTCTTTGGGCTGCAAATGTATTCCTTGTATGCCTGATTGCTTTTTCATTTATTTGCATTTGCCATCGTACCTGTGTTTAATACTTACGGCCGATGCCGCAAGGCCTCTTCGATAGCTTCTGTTATCATATTCCTTACTATCTTTCACATAGTTTGCATGTCATCACTACTTACTTCCGCCTGTGGGTATAGGTTGATGTAATTTTCCAGTACTGACATATAAGTGGGCGTTACTGAGCTATAATTTAGCTTGTGTATGTGATACCCTTGGGTACCTGATGTTTCTTGCTTACCACTCTTGACGATGCAGTACTAGAACTTGACTCTTATAAAATAGTGAAACGAAACGCAGACAGCGCCCTGAAATGAGCGCGTATCGAGGATATTGGTGGCCGCTCGTTATTGTATGAGAACATATTGGATCGGGTTAAATGTGCGTTCATCTAGAACGCCTATGTTGTCTTATGGAAGACTTGATGCGGGAAGTGTATGGAGCTTACTTTGAAGCCTCTACTAGCAGTCCATAAGTTTTTATCTATCAGACATCACCTTTTGTCGCTAGTCTTTGCATGCAGGCTGTTCCTCTTTGTGCCGTTTCTTTGCGACTTCTTCTTAGCATTGAAGTCACTCAGAACAATTTTAATGTCAGTTTATGGCAGTGCATCGATAGTGCCTTCCGAGGCACTGTTAAAATTTGTCCATTATTGCCTCCTCTTTGCTTTCTGTGGGTGGCTGATAGTTGACCAGCCAAACAGTAAACAATTTGGTCTTAATTCGAGTAGCACAGACCCTTTGGTTAATGACCTTAAACTCGGTAATAATTTTTGAAATGAGCTGGCAACTATAAAAACCACTCTAAAGTTACGGCTTTCTTGCAATTTTCCATTTTTAGGCACGGTGTGCTTTCACATGTAAAATAGTGTCTTCCCCGTGCCATCTAGTTACTTGCACTGAAATACATATATAATTGACATCATTGATTATATATTTCTTTATTTCATTCAGAAGTTGTTGCAGTGCATCTGTCTGTTCAATGATCTAATATTCCAAGTTCCAAGAGAATAGTCCATCGTACGTGACAATAGTCATTGCTGCAATCTGATTCAAGACTATTGTTCTGGTTCTAATATATGCATGAATGATAAGCATTTCATGCTTACAAGCAAGTTCTTTCAGGCAACGATAGAAGCAGTTACGGAGAATCTACCAGCTATACTGAGAGTGATGACAAAATAAGAAGTGAAACTGAAAACATATAAGAGATGCATTAACGATATTTTGACGATCATTACGACCAATAAAGCCGAAGAATGGCTGCATGTTCTCAAGAAGATACATTCTAGAATCATGTTTAGGATGAGAAAAGGGAATAAGGGTGAACTACCATTCTCAGATCTTTCAATCATGAGATGGCCAGGCTTAGTGAAATTTGATTTATACAGGAAAAATACCAGCCCTCAAATAACGATACCAAGTTTATCAAATCATTCTTTTGCCCAAAAGATGCCTGCATATAATTCAATGATGATAAACAACAAGGAAAAATGGATTTGTAAGGACTTTTATTAAACAAACAATCTGAAAAATGGGCAACAAATAAAGAGAAAATGAGCTTTCATTACTTTTCTTGGGGAAACAAGGACAACTACATCAAAGGATTTCAATTACTCACTCCTCGGCCAATAGAAAGTTTGAGCGAGTTTTTTTGTGGTTGCAAGGTGAATCCCATTTACATACTGATTGTGGTGCTCCCATGGTTGTGAGCGACTGGACTACCCACTCAACAGCTCTCCTGTCAATCTAAGAACACAGCCTGGAACCGTTTTACACATAACTTAGAACCAGATCTCGCTTTGCTACGCAGTGAGGCACTTTCAAGTTGGGGGCTTTCTCCTCCACCACAAGGGGAAGGACGGACAGGAATTTCCGAATAATCGATTCCCCAATCTCGGCGTTCTGCGCTGCTTTGAGTAACTTTTATTAGGACTGCCCGAACATAGCGTACGACCTGGTTCCATTTGTCAATCGATCCAAGCATCGCAGCAACTTTACTATCCAGGGTGAGCTTTCTCGTTTCATTGTAGACGTTTCGTTGCATCTCGTCCCATTTTTTTGCATGACAAAATTGTGTGGTAGGCATCGTCTTCCTCTCATAGGCAAAATCGACAGTCAGTGAACAGTAACTTACCAACCTAGTATAGGTAAGTCTGAAAATACCCGTTTTCGCTCAAAAACTGGGTAAGAAACAAGTCAGTCTCACCATTCTTTTAATTTTGCCACGATTTTAAACCCAAGATGAGCTAACTAGTCCACTTTTTCTTTGTTCAATTTACTGAAAACCCTTACCAGTTGTTGAGTGAGCACTGTCTCTACTCACGGGCAAGTGTCTTCCTCATATCCTCGTTTTAACGCAGTTAAATAGAGTTGCACTCTCTAGCAAGGAGGGCGACATTAGCATACCTAGCCTAAGTTGTGCTTCTTCAATGATTTCTCTAGCTACTAAAGCCAAAACATCATCCACATAGCTGATCAAGCGTGACTCATCTGGCATCTCCAGCCTCAGCAGCCTATTGTAACATCCGTTCGACAGATCTAGATCAAGGATAGATCCCTGGGCAACACACGATGTAACTTCCACCCTCCGTTGGCCCTGTGCCGTGTCATAAAGTAAGCTTCGGTCTTTCAGGTAGTCTCTTAAAAGATATTCTAGAACATAAAAAGGGATTTCTACAGTGTCCAGAATATCTAACCATTTCGCGGAACTGAAGGCAGTCTAGTGTCGCCAACAGGGCGATCCGTCGCTTGGTGCCGCTATATGTCTCTTGATTGCTGTTTCACTGTGGATAGCGTCAATATGGGTGTGGAAAAGTACACGTACTATCTCGTCCATCTTTTCCGCTTCAGTGATAGGACTGCCTCTTCTAAGCTTGTAGCCAAGGCCCTATGGATTCTCATTAACAATTTTTACTTAATCTTGCCAGAAGTGAGCCTTGTTGTTGTTAATCAGTTTGCGAAGGCATTTTCTGGCTGCTCACAGATTGCATGCCTCTTCCGTACCCGTTTAACCTCGTGCCAAAGCTTGTGACTCTCCCTATGCTTTTCAGAAATTTCAGTAGACCACCTACTGGTAGTACACTGAAGACTTGTCACGCTGGGGTTTTTGACGGGGCATAGAAGGGCTTCAAGCAGTTGTGACGATGCTTACAGTTGAGTCCACCACATTTTAAGCTGCCAGTTTGTCTGCCAGCTATAAATAGCTCTGCAGCGGAGCACTTGCATTGAGCACCTCAACAAACATCTTGATATTCATCATCCTAATGTTCCACCCAATTGCAGAAGGTTGAGAGCTTGGATCTTTGCGAGACAATATCACGGCTCTCAAGCAAAATGTACCGATAGACAATAGCTGAGTAGTCCTCTAATACCGAGGCGAATATCACGTCTGGTATGGTTATGATACGTGCTGGTTTAAAACCAGAACGTATCGCAACTAGGTGGATGGACACACGGCCAGGGCGTGATAATGATCATATCACCTTGTGGAGCGCCGATAGATTCGATTATGACAATGAGATACTCTAACTGCCTCTAAGCGAAGCCCCAAAAGGGGCTGTAGTGCTACGAAAAAAAAAATGATTCCCTCACAGCCAGTACGGCAGAAAAATAGCGTTTTTACCCGTGTTTAGCATGACAAGGGCCAGTATTTCTAGGATCCATTTCCCCCACGGTCTGCTAAAGGCATAATTTGATAACTTCACCGTTGAAGTCTCCCCTAATAAGCATATTGCCATCTGCGTTTGAGACAACACCCTCTAAAGCATTAAGCTTGGCTTGAAAAGATGATATTGGTTTGTTTAGTATGAAGATACACTCAAAAAGGTGACCCCAAGCATCCAACTCACATGAAAACATCCCTACCATGCACAGCTCTCCACCTGGAAATCGCTGGTCTGAACCTAGATAGCGGTAGTATCAGTTTCACCAGGAGACCATCAAGTAGAACTTCTATCGTGGTTTTGCTCACTCGGCAGCAAAAAGTCGGCCTTCATGAATCTTCCAAACTCTGCCTAAACAGGCTTAGGTGGTTGAACTGTGGTGTAGATTTACCTACGAGTACGCAGCATTGATGTTCTGATTTTTCCGTGTCTGGGATTTCCTGCGAAATTCGGCATTTTCCTGATCCCAAATGTGCCCAAGACTCGGTCTTGGGTTAGCAATCTTGAAAAGTATACAGTGTGCCTCCTTTGTGCGCTCTTTTCTTTGTGCCTTGTTTGACCACATTTATAGCATAGGGAATCCTATCATGTACTTTGCATACTTGTGCGGTGTTACCATAGCCAAGGCAATTAAAGCATTGAAGAGGCACTGCTCTTTGGCGTATCCTCCTGACAATCCACTCTATTCTAACTCTCCCCTCCTTCAGAAATTGTTTGGTGTTCTTTTCGATCTAGTCAATGATGGCCGTACGTTGTCTCCTATGGTTTCTGGTATCAGCCTTGCGTTGATCCTGCCCACGCTAGGGAGCTCTCTTTTGATAGCCTCTTGTACCTCGGCTAGGGCCGCGGCACAGTCAATGTATCTTGTTCCGATCATTGCCATCGGCTCAAGCGGGGCTACAGTCGCTGTGTTGCATAATGCTTCTTTATTTCAGATTCTGCCCTAAATTCGACCAGCATGTGGCGTGACATGGTCCGTCATACTACTTCAATAGCAATGCCGGTGTATTTGACCCTTACATATCCCCTGATATCCCGCAATACTTCTGCGTAGAATCGTCCATCTTAGGGCTTACTAGCAGTGCCTGCGACCGGGGTCTTTTTCATGGTTTTTTTCTTGTTGGGCGTCCGTGCGAACTTTATTTTCTGGTCCATTTTGAAGGAGCATGTGAGAATTACCTAGAATCTTAGATCTAGCATTTCATATCCATCAAGTGCCTCTTGCTTCCTTGTTTTGTTCTGATCTCCTTAAATTAGGCTAGTTGTTATTCTTTTATTTATGGTTGACGGAGGAGCTATCCGCGCATGCTTTTTAAGCTTAGCTCAGCGCTTTTTTAGCCTTCTGCTCGTCTTTCACCTTCTAGTCCTCATTGGTTTTTAACCAGCTCCTCCAGTGATGCTCTATGCAGTCTAGGAGCGCCTCTTGTTCAAGGAGCCCATTTTTACACCTGTGCTGATTTTTTGCGAGATGCATGCTGATTTTATTCTTTTAAGAACGTCTTTCACCTTTCGGATTAGCCTTCCTTCTTGATGTTACTGAAGGCAATTGTACGTTGTGGCCTATTTTCTTTGGAGAGGTTATCGGCTTACGTTTTCGAATAGAGTGCTTCAGCCACATTTTCGACGGTGGCAGTGAAATGGCCACTCCTTTCTCTGCCCACGGTGGCAGTGAAATCATTCAACGGTGCTTCATTTATCTGGTCACTCTTTTCTTTTCCTGCCGTGATCACAGTGGACCTCAGGATGGTTCATTATTATTTCGGTGTTTAAGATCCTTGTTCCGCCACTTCGGTAGCGGCCACAGGAGTAATTGTGAAATTCTCGATGTTTTTAGGCTTTTGTTAAAAAAATTGTACAATATCCTATTAATATCGGTACACGTCCGTCTGTCTCAAAGCCTTTTAAGGGGTCTCCCATATAAGGATGCAAACCCTTAAACAATTTTTTTAACCAAAGATAGTCGAGTATCGCCCTTGATGAGATCTCTTAAAATCTGTTATTAAAATTGCAATATCGTTGACGAGTAGGCAAGGGAAGCGGAAAAACACCAAAAAAGTATGTTCCTCTCCGTCGTGATTGGACCCCTGCGAACCGAAAAATCTGAAAAAAATGATAGAGGTAGTCCTATATTCGTACAACAACGACAAATAATGAGAAGTTGAAATATTACATTTACTTATATAAAATCGTAAAGGTACCCTTAAATTTAATGATTTATGGCCATTTGTAAAGCTGATAATCTATGGGAATTTCAGAAGAATCGAAAAGTATTTAACGAAGTTTTGGTCGTTTAAATTTTTGGTGTTACAACACCAACAAAACGCGGCTATTGAGCAATTTCTGCTTCCAATCGACTCAGACATTACGGGCTTCTTAGGATTTCCATGAACATTTCAGGAAGGATGTATATCATGCACATCTGTGAGAATTTGTGCAACGAGTGCTTTTAATTATCGTAAAGCAAAATGGCGGCTGTTTCAAACGAGAATATTGAGTAAATTTAAGTTATGTATCCCAACTTCTTCAATGAAAGTACAGGCTTTTAACTCTGTTGAAAATATACATTTTAAAGGTGAAAAATTCATGGTGGCAATAATAATTGAAGTAGAATTTGTAAATATAATATTTTTCTTATTTCCTTTAAAAGCCGTCGGGCCTTGCTTTGTTGTGTGAGCAGACGTGTTTTGGCTACAGTGTCTAAAGGATGAGTTGTAGGGAATGACTTTATATAGTCATAGGATGGGTTAGGCAGGTAGAGCTAAATCAGGCCAGGTACTAAATTAGGTCAGTTACAAAATTAGGTTTTTTTTCTGTTTCATCTCGTTTTTGTCTAAGGGTGTGGTGTAGTACTGAGAAAATTGCGCCGGAATTTGTAACAAGTTGTTCGCTGATAATGTTACCGCCTGTTTTTCTATGTTTATATATTTCAAGCCTTTCTAGGATGTTAAGTTTCGGTTCTTTGCTTTATTAGTGTAGCAATTTCATAGAGTTTGTCATAGCGTCAGGCTCATGTGCGTGGTTTTGAAGGTGCGTCGCATAATTGCAGCCTGCCTTGTTGTGCCAGAAAGACCGCAAGTGGTCTTTATATCTTATCGTTAGTTTTCGTGTTGTCCCTCCTATATATACCATGTCATAGTCCTTGCATGTCAGTTTGTATAGGCCGCTATTCTTGTAAATTGATATGTCATTCAGTTCTGGTTTCAGTTTGTTTCCAATGTTGTTGTTAGTTTTGAATGCAGTTTGTATTTCCTAACGGAGTTTGATCGTTTTTATGTCTCTTTGCCTACGTATGTTAACGAAATCCACAGTTGGTCGTTGTTATGAGTTTCAGTTAGTTGGCATTCCTGTTTTTGTTTGTACTGCGTAATAAGTTTTTGAACGTCACGCTATTTGTGTTATTATTAGCTATTCTGTAAATATTCTTGAGTTCGTTGAAGTAGTTAGTGGGAGTCATGGAGATGGAGTGGAATCTCTGCACCATTGATCGCTAGGCTGCTAGCTTATGCGCTGCGATGTGGCTAGATGTTACGTGTATGGTATGATCAGTTGTGGTTGGTTTTCTGTTTATGTTGTAGTCTAATCGTCTTTGTTCGCATGTCATGGTCAAGTCCATATAGTTAAGTTGTCCGTTTTCATTTATATAGGTAAGTAGTTCATGTTGTTTATTTTCTTATGAGTCAATAACGATGAAACAGTCATCCACATATCATCTGTAAAATATTACATTGAATCTTTTGATAACTTTGGGTATAAAGACTTCTCTTAAAGATTGTGAGACCGTCCTTGGCAATGTATGTTTTGTTGTTGAACTTAAAATAGTTCTGCTTGATTGTGCATGGTCTTTATGAGATTGAGCAGTTGATCTGTGAAACGTTGGCTGTCGATGGGTGAAAGTTTTTCTTTTAGTATGACCAGTGTTTCATCGACGAGTATAGACGTATAGAGGTTGGTGATGTCAAGTGATAACAGTCGGCTAGTGTCAGTCAATGGAAAGAGGAGAATTGGCTAGTGGATACTAATAAATAAAATAATTGACTATAATATTTTCCCTGTGAATCTATACGGGTACCTTTAAATTGAAATTAAAGTAGTTCAAGGAAAGGTCCTTATAGTCTAGAAGTTTCAAGAAAGTTACATTACATTCACGGAAATTATAGCCATTTGAAAGCTTCCCGACTACAACTAAAACAATGTACGGTTTTCCTACCAATAGGGCTTTTTATTGAACTAATTTCCAGATAAAATGAATAATTAAAAATATCTTTAAGATTTCATTCAGTCAATGGTTGTAAGTGATATTGCAACAAAATGGCAGCAAGTTAAAATGTTATGATAATGTTTTCCCTTTTAAAACTAGTACGTATTTGTTGATGTCGTTGAAGCTTTTCTTGAGTTTATTCATTATTGGTGTCTGCATATCCTAGGCTGATTACAAAACTCTTCTGACATAAGTGTAGCTCTGTCCACGCAACTTCTTTATGTTTGAGGTTTGATGGCTTTTCCACTTACAGCTCCTTATTTTGACAGTGTTTGTGCCAAAAAGAGTCCACACTTGAATGGATATTCTCCGTCTGGCCCAAGATTGCTTGTAAATATATCTGTTATAAAAGCCAAGTTCTCCACTTCTTTAACATCGCTGTCGCTGAATGATGCTGGTCGAGAGCTGCTCGGTATTGAAAATCGAACTCCCTGCATCGTAAGTTTTTTCTCCTTTTCAACTTTTATCCTGGATTTATCTTCTGGGATCCTTCCCATATCATTTTATCTATGTCCAGGGTCATAAGGATACTCAAAGGTTTGCCAAGCCTCAAGGCTCCGTTTGCGACAACCATTTTTGTCTCTGGGTGCCTGCGTTCGATGTGCACGGGTCGCTTAACATTCCGAAAATCTGGGGCAATGTACGATCCTTGCTTCCGGCTGAGATTACATCAAAAATAAGACCAACACTGACAGTTGGATACTGTCCATGGAGGAACCTTACGTAAACCTTTACTTCATCAGGTAGGTAGGGTTGGCACTCCCCAAAGAATGCAAGCGTTCAAGAATACTTCCGTGGACCAGCACTCCCCTGCCGGGAGCTTTAGTCTTATTCTTTGAATCAACACAATGTAGTCCCACTACTGTGCACCTTGTAAGCTGGCAGATGATTGGATTGGTAAGAAGTTGAGGAAGTATAACTAGGAGTGCATTCCTTTTAAAAAACTGCATCGTATAGTAGATTTGAATCTACTATGGCAATGTAAATCAAGCTAATGATATAAGGTTATAGCCTTCAAGGTTCTCTTATGGCCATTGCACAGCTATATACAGAGCACTTAATGTCACGCGAGTCCTATTTACAATACTACTCTTCCATAGATATTTGAAGTCTAGAATAAATAGCAGATATTTAACTTCATTTTTAACGTGTATAGGAGTTCCGATTTTGTCGGTAAGAACTTTGTATACCTCGTAAAAGGCAACAGTACATTTCTGTTGGAGTTGACATTTAAGCCACACTCTCGGCACCATTGCAAAAAGACATGAAGGGAGTATTTTAATCTCTCCGATAAGGTGTTTCTCTGATATACCAACAACAATGTTATCGGCATATGCTATTGTTTCATTATTACATTCAGCTTAGTCTAGCTTCCTTAGAAGCTCGTTCACTATTTCATTCCAAAGCAGAGGTGGCAAAGCACTACCCTGTGAAATGTCTGTATTAACTACCTGGTTGAGATTTGAGTTACCTAAAGATGAGTGTATGCTCGTTCCTTCAAACCGTTCACTAAATTTTGTACAACATTCTTTATTGCTGATGAATAAAGGGTCATTACAATATTACCTATCAGACTAAATGTGTTTAGCGTTACCTTTATGCTTCCTGGAAAATTCAAATGATGTAACCTATATTTTCACTGAATCTGTGAAATGATAACAAAGCAACATTTGACTCTCACCCAAAAAATTCAATCACGGTTCACTGCCTGAAATAATTAAATCAATCAAAACGTCTGAATACTTAAAAATCATTTACAACACCCTCATTGACCGTACTTCCCGTCTTCCATTCTCAAACCGTAAGATAAAGTCGTAAGTCAATTAAGCTTCTTGTCTAGAAGTTGTGCAGACATTTTCCCACTCTCTTCCGTTCACCCATCATACCATAAAACAAACGTCCTTGTACCACTAATTTACCCATCGTTGTCGTTATTTTCAAGACAACAGCAGAAGAACTGCCGTCAGTTGTAACGATCCTAACCAACCCCAACATAATCTTAATTAATTGAAACCCTCGAAAATGAGGTGTTGCCCTTGTTTTGTCTGTGCGTACAGTTGTGCCAACTGCCGGTATGTCTGAGGCAAGGCCATCGGCTAAATAAGGTTTCGGCGTAAGGACGAGCACGGGCTAATATCAGGCTCCAGCAGACTTTGCTCCCCTCATTAGAATTTCCAACTGAGGAATTTTATGAATGAAAATTTTCATTTTAATGAAAACACGACGAGGAGAGTGAAAGCAAGCGAAAGTGAAAGTAGCAGCTCCGTAGTACGCGAATGAGTCAGATGAATGCGCTGCGGGAGTGGTTGTGGTGGGTGGACAGCAGCATGGCATCCGAGGCTGCTACGTTGCGAGGGTGGTTAGTTAGTTGATGAGCCAGGCGATGGGGTGAGTGTGGGAGGGGTAGTTAAATACAAAATGGGAGAGATGGTATTATGTACACAAACATACCAAGCAGGACTTGGGGATGATGGCGCTCAAGTAGTTTAAGCAGAACGAGGTTACCTTGTTTAATTTCCTGGTGAGGGTGGCGTCTTCAAGCAACATGCGGAAAGGAGATACGTTTTATCATTTGAATGCTCGGATGTGCGCTAGGAAAACGGAAAATCACAAGGATAACGTTGCGTGGAGCGACGAGATGAAGATGACTTCATTTGCTGATGTTGATCGTCGTGTGTCAGCGAGTAGATATCGAAGACACCGAATTAGGGAAATTGTTGTTCAGCTTAGGATGTCGATAAATTGACGATAATAAAGTTAATTTAGACTAATCCTTTAGCCGAACGTCAAGTCGCGTCACGTTATGAATGACGAATTGATGTGGGAATGAATGAATGGGTTTTGAAGCGAATTTTTCGCAAATTGGATTTTCAAAACTTCATCAAAGAAGCAAGTGAGTAAATGCGGTTAAAGCTGTTTAACGGTTATCTCGCTTATTACTGCAAAATATTTTCCATAAGGATGCAAACAATGGCATAAACAAATTCAGGGAGACGGAAAAATGTTGAATATTATGTTACATTATACTAAACATATTCAACCAAGATGCAAACAAAGTGAAGGGTTACATCATAGCAAATAGAGTAGGGAAATTAAAAATATTTCACTGTCGAATTCCCAGACTCAGAGATTTGCAAATAAATCAACAGTTGAGGCAGAAGCAATCACCCTATTTATACCTGATAACCCTGTAAGGTCGGGGTTCATCCTGAGTATCTTCATCCCTGGTCGGAGCAGCTACTACTTTGAATTGATGCGTGGAACCGACCGCGACGCTTTTATTCGACTAAAGGGAGTATTATTTTTGCGGTACCTGACTTTTTGCGATAATGCAAAGAACACGCATAAAATTTTCGTTTAAATATCCTCATCGAGAGGCAGAGTAGTACATGTGAAAGGACAATGGGTAATCACATGAGCCCATCATCTTGATATTATTTATCTGTTTTTATGCAGATGCAATGTGACTGCGGGTTATTCAAACCCTTTCAACTGACTTGCAATCTTTGTCCAAATGTGTTTTTGCACTCAAAGATGAATTGAAGTAGTTAATTTCAGGATTAAGGTTCATTTTTTGGATGAGAATGTGACTATGTTAACGGACTAGTAAAAAATTGAGTCGAATGCTTATGTTTGTATATGTGTTGAGATCTGCATAATGTTTAACGAAAAATAGGATGAAGAGGAAAACTTCAGTCTTTCTGCGATATTGCTTTCCATGAAAAATTGATTAGGATGTTGTTTTTGGGGTTTTTGTTAATTTCGATGCTACCAGCAGTTCCAGCAGACTTTCTAAACAGTTGACTTGATTCAGTCTTGCAGAGAAAGCATTTCATAAATATTGGCTTCTCAATTTCAATGAATCTTGGTAAATAATATAGTCTGTGTGGAGCAATGGGTTGGGCCCTACTACCCTTGCACAGCAGCTCCCAAGCTCAAACCCTGGTGGCGGCATAGAGCTTGAGCTTCTAATGCTGCTGTCGGACTATGAGCCCACTAGCTGCGATAGATACTAATTGCGAAATTAGGTAATAATCACATGGTAGAGCGTAATATTGACCATAACACCTCAAATCCCGATACGGTCATGGAATGCACAAACAAACTGCTCGAAAACCTTCCTTATCCTTATCCAAAATTTTGATTGCCGATTTAGGAAAAAAAGATTTCATTACTTCCATTCATAGTTGGAATTTATAAAATATTTTTTTCTTATTATTATTATTAAGTTTAATTTTATATCAATTTTCCTTTATATTAAATTCAAACATTTCCCTTTGATTATATCCTTCATGATATTTAAAATCTTTTTCATTTTTCTTTACTTCTGTAAATTTTTGAAAAATTTTAACTCCGCAAAAATTTTGGTCATGAAAACACTGATTCAGTGCATCCTTTCTGTGTGTTTCATTGCCGAATGCAATCCAACTTGGCTGAGCAATCAGCCGGATTTCGAGTTGCCGTTTGGACGGCAAAGAAAAGAAAAGATTTGGACGGACGGGGAGTCTGCTTGAGATCGACACACAGTGCAGACGCCGCGAGAAAAAGATGGAGTTAACGGAGGATCGTGAAGAACCACGGATAAATTGGCGAAATTCTGTCCGATAAGACATTTTTATGATTCAATGTTTGTCGCCATTTGGATCGGTGCCATGTGAAGTTATTAACATCGCGTCTTAGTTAATGTTTGTTGGGAAGTTTTTTTCGAATTATTTAAAAGTTGAGGTTCCATAAAAGCAACTGCAGTACATTGAATCGTCCGGTTTCAAGACCGAGTGTGTGTAACGTTTGCTGTTTCTCATAATCCGCCAATATACTAAAAATAAGTGTGCTTCAACATCCGCAACAGTTGAAAACATTGCGGGCAGAATCAGTCAATTTCGGAGCGGTAAAAACCGTGAATTGAATTTTGAGTTCAAAAATTATGTGGCTGAATGTACCACATTTAGTAATAAACAGGCAAAAAAGTTTAAATATCTTGCATTGGATTAACATCTGGGCTTGAGAACGTAATTTCAGTGACAGCCTTCAGTGATTAAACGCAGCCGGAAGGTATAAAAAGGAAAGTGCGGATTACTTGAAGGAAGAACAATCAATCTTGCACAAGAAGGAGGGAGAGATTGGACGAACATTCAGTGTTGGACTTATAAATGAACGAGCAAGGAAACTTGGGAAGTGTTAAGCGTCCAAAATATTGAAGCATAGAGCAAGCTTCATTGACGGGGGAACATTGTCAAATATTAATAGATACAGGGCATTTACCACATGGAATTGTTGTTGATCAGTACTCGCGTAGGATATATTGGGTAGATGATCAATCAGGAATTTATAGTTGAGATGGTAGTGATCATAAGGTCATATACACTGAAAAAATTGGAATTCCATTGAGCTTGACTGTAACACAAAACAACATCTATTGGACTGATATAACAGCTAACAGTGCTGTTTGGTCCCTACTAAACAATGCTGACAATCAAACAATACCTACGAAAGGCATAACCCTACCAAATAAGCCAAAATAGCTCGTTGCTTGAATTGGGCTATTCCAAAAACTTGAGAACAATTTAGACTGCGAGGATCAAATGAAGGAGCTCCGTTCATACTTACTATCACCAAAGATTTTAGATTTCACATCGGAAAAGGTTGCGTTGCGCAAACGACGAGAATATTGTTTGCATCGTAGAGAATATAGTGTTGTGAGCGGGGAATGCATTTGCAAAGTTGGATTCACAGGATGGTCATGTGAGGTGCAAGATTTTCATAATGTTTGTGTTCACGGGACATCTTCGATAAATACTGGTGGTTTTCCGCGCTGTTTACGTCAAGAAGGTTTTCACGGAGATCGGTGTCAGTCATCAAAGTTTTCAAATTATTGTTTAAATGAGGGGCGATAAAAAATAAAGCATGATGAGCGGTATGTGAATGTCTGAATAGCCATACGGGTGCTATGTGTGAAACTAGTATTACAGAAGTATGTTCAATGTACTGCAAATAGGGTCAAAATAACAACATTTAGATTAAATCTCTGGAATGTGCAAATACCTGTGATGAAGACGCATTTATAAATTTCCAACCACGTACATACGTACTTGCAGCAGAAGTGAATGTTTCATGCAATAGTAAAATATATAACTGCCCACTGATCTTCACTGTAATTGGAGTTGTAACGGCCCTAAGTCTTACATTATTTATTATCAAAGCAATACGGAAAATCTACAAACCCTCCCAACCACATATGAAGAAAATATTTGTGGTACAAAAGAAAATTTCCCAAACGCCTCTGACAAGTCGTCCTGCAGCAACGGAGTAATGTGAAATAACTATTCAAAATTGGTGTCACATGTAAATTTGTGATACGCCTTGCTTTGACCCTAAATTATCGCAGCAAAATCGATCATGTGATAGCGGAAAATATGATAAGAAAACACTTATTAATAATATAGATGAAGATTTATATTTAATCTGACCAATTCTACAGCATGTATTAAATCATTCGGCAGAAGTTAGGAAGGCTATCATTAGCATAAAATGGGGGAAAAGAACCCGCCCCACGACACTGCAACGCTAGCCTGCCAGAACATTTACGCGTCCCTAGACAAGACCTATCTCGGCAAATCTTACCATCCCCTTTCGCCTAGGCAGCAGGCCATCGCTACAGCCCTTCACGGACATTTATCTATACCAGTTTCACTACACTTTGAATCTCTTGAAGTGTCTGTATCAAAATTTCACTGCCAGGTGGGGATAACCTCTTCGTTATTTCTGCGTACATAACTGGTCAAAATGTTCTCAAGTTCAAGGAGGAGCTCAATTAATTGTTTGAAATAATTGAATTGAACCAGCTGCATACTTATTATATTCTTGCTAGTGACCTGAACGCCAAGCTTGTATCACGGTTGAATGCCACCAATGATCCAAGAGGTGTATTCCTAAAATCGTGGATAACAGAGAACCAAATTGAATACAGGTGCAATCTATATGCGTCGGAGTTTCCAATATACTCTAGGACGAATTCATATTTGGACCTCTACATTGCTGACGCAAGATTTGAATTCAGCTTTAATAGTCCCCAACGGAAACTGCCAGTGCTTTTCTACGATAACAACCATTGCGTAATCGTGATACAAATCAGTCAGCAAAGGGATGATGTCTGCCTCATTCCAGTTCAACGTAAATATTGTCGGTTCAATTTCAAAAAAAAGACTCCTTCTGATGACGGCAACTCTTTTTCAACTGTCCCAATGACAGGGATCCAACCAACGATGAAATACATATCTATTTGTCAAAGTTACAGAAGCTGACATTGAAAACGGTTGAGAAAGTAGTTCCCAAGATTAAACATCGAAATGAAATGGAGGGAAATGAAACACCAACCATCGCAACCTTGAATAGATGAAAAGCCTCCTCCTCACATTCGTCAACAATATTTATCGGCGATTTGTTGAAGTACACTTGAAGAATGTCTGGAACTTAATCCGTTCAAAATTCAGGAGTGAAGTCAGCAATCAATGGGCAAAAAAACTGCATATTTTCAGAAGTCATTGAAGCAAAAGTTTCTGACCTCAAATCAAGCCTAAACGGTGAATCAATTCTTCATTTCAATGAAAAATTAACATCAGACCTCATACCGAGCTTGAATTTTATTGATTATTTTGTCAACTATGAAGACTTGTGTTTCATATTTGGCAGGATAAACACCCTGTGGTACTGATGGTATTCCAAATGTAGTTCTCCGACATTTGCCTTAAGTTGCTATTAGGAATTATTGCACAGTGTTCAACAACGTGTTGAGGAATTCATATTCCCCAAATGAGTAGAAAAAGGCTAAAGTATTTCCGATCTTGGAAAATGGAGAAAAATCTTTGATCCCTAAAAGCTATCGATCAATCAGCTTGCTGCCTAAAATCAGCAATGTGTATGAAATGATACTAAACAAAGCATTAAAACGCCCACATTGAGAAATATGAGTTGATGCCGCATTACCGATTTGGGTTTTTGTGCCAGGCATTTGACCATACATGCGTCAGCGAAAGTAGCCTCAGACATCTGTTGGAAACTAAACAACAAAGAATGTGTTGGAGCATGTCTCACTGATATGGAGAAAGCCTTCGACACGGTGTGGTTAGATGGGCCAAACAACAACAATTTAGTTTTAGACAACGCTGCAGGGAGACAGTCAAGATCTGAAACGTAATTGGAAGGATTTCCACATTATGGCTGGTGAGGGTAGTCCAGAACGGGTTCCACATAAACCCTATGTTCTATACCTCGGTGTACATCTCGATCAGTGTCTATACTACTTGTATACTGAACATGTCAAAATCATGCTCAGTAAGGCACAACAAGTAGTCATTGCCCTTCGATGACTTTTTCAATCCAGATAAATCGATTCAAAGGTCAAAGTTATCTGTTACAAGACACTGGTTATACCAGTTTTGACATATGGATGTTAGATCTGGTACATCCAGAGTGCTAGTACTATGGAAAGATTAAGAGTTTTCGAAAGGAAGTGTCTTCGTGCATGTACTGGTTTGTACAGAAAGTCTGAGATGAATTGGAAGCACCATATATCGAATAGGAAAATTTATCAAACTGCTAAAGCGACAAGAGTCGATACCTTCATATTGAGACTTCTTCGCAGTCATATCGCAAAATCTGTAACTGTGAGTGAAAATCCTGGATTTTACAGCCATTTCAGCCTACGGACGGGGTATATTGTCACTTGCCTCGATATTGGCTTCGTTTCTCCAGAAGCGATTGTGTATTTGGACATAAATCGATATGTTTTTGGTTCTGATGGTCTCCCAATCATATATCACATATACAGACGGGCCAACAATAAGAAGATAAAATATCCTCCGAATTTGAGTTCACGAGACCAACAATTCAAATGGAGATACTCATTTGCTAGATTCATTGATCATCTATCTTTTTTCCTATCCACCTAATAGTAGATAGTTACTCGAGATTGGTTATTTTATTCAATGATGGGACAAAAGTTGACTGTTTACTTTGTACACTTTTTATAACAGTAAGACGAGCTCAGACGTGTTCATAAAGCTATTCACAAAGTCATCCAGCACTTTTGGCAACACGACCATATGTCGAAAAAGTGGAGCCAATCAATTATATTCCCTATCTACAAAAAAGGTGACAAGTTACAGTGCCAAAATTAAAGAGGCATATCACTATTTTGTACGGCGTACAAAGTATTTTCAAAAGCCTTAGAAAATAAAATTGGATCATTTGGTTTTTCAAAAGATTGAAACCTTACCTATGTACCCCATGAGGAGTTGAAAAATAGACTAGTTTAGCTATTTCAGCAATACAAGTTAACTGAATAAAAACAGTGAATATTAATAAAATAATCGATGAATTTGCCAATAAGAAAACTCAAAAGAAGGCTTTTCAAATTTTGATAGTGGAAATAGAATGCAGTTTGTTCCTTTCTTTTAAATTATATTAAATAAAAAAAATTTTTTTTTAAATTATAAACCTCAAAAATGATAGAATCAAGATATAACTCATGCTGCCGTGAAATTGTGCATAATGGCTAGTATAAAGATTTTCACGTATAAGAATTTTTGTCTTTTCAATTTTTCTTTCTTTTCTTCTTTGAATCGAAGAATTTTTGCCTTAAGGCCTTCTGAATTAAAATATCTCCAACCTCCTCCATCACAAAATAAGCCAGGCTGATGAGATTATAATAGAGGGACGGCAAAAATTGATCGAGCTAAGGCGGCACAGTACTTAAAACTGCCACTGGTATTAACCATATCCTCTTCAAAAGTACTAATCTCTTTTTCACCAATGGGGCTTGAACTAGGAACCTTTAGCAATTATTTTGCATTTTTGTCTTTTAATTAATGAAGATTGCGGTTTTTTAAATATTCCCGTGACTGTCCTAAAATCTGTGGGTATAGGGGAAAATAACGAGTTTGGGGAGCATTTTGCTCGAAATCAAGCTTCACCCGGAAAGCGAGGAAAAACTTACAGCGTTTATATGAGAAGTTTGGGGGAACATGTAGGAAACATTTTTTCTGGCCTACTGGAGGCTTCCAGTGATATGGAGATGGACAAGGGAGGAAGTTTCATGGACAGTGGTGATGAGGAGGAGGCCATCGTAAAGGAAATAGGGTCTCCAACACAGGAGCCTACTTCAAAGGTATTGAAGACCCCTGAAGTGAGCGAACGGGATTTTTCCAAGCTCAAAAATGTAGCAAAATTATCTTCCGCTAGTTTTTCGGGGACCATACCCAAGCTGGGTGGAAGGCCAGGCCTTGAGGGTGGCAAAGGGAAATCTAAGCCCTAGCAGCCAAGCGTGGCTGCTACCAAAGAAGAGAGGATGCCTCCTATAGTGTGCTATAGGCTTGACTTGAAGACTTTCAGGGATAGCGTTAAAAGGCATGCAAACAAAGTTCTGAAAAGAAGCCAGAGTTTAACGTGATGGCGAACAGCCCCTCACAAGCTTCCCTTCATCTTGAAATGGCTGAGGATCATACTAGCCTATTTAATTTTCATACCAGCCTATTTAATTTTCTCCCTCTCAAGGGCGTGAACAGTTCATACAACGAGAACAATGTCGTGGTTGAGCTGAAGGAACATCTCGGAGAAGATATCTTTTCAGCAAAAAGGTTCTACACTATAACCTCTAGGAGGGGAAAAAAGGACGCTTTCATGTTTCTTAGTCCAGATCAAAACGGACTTTGAAGTGAAGGAAGCGATGGACATAAAGCTCATACTGTAACAGAAGATACAATGAGAGCGTCTACAGAAAAACTGCACTTCCCAGTGCTCCCATTGTCAAAGATTTGGCTATGTCGCTTCCGACTGAGGACTTGCAGTTAGATGTGTAAAATGCCACAAGCAACATAAGTTTATTGAATGTCCAATCTCGAAGGACGAGACAAAAGAAGAGATCTTCTGTTTAAACTGCAATGCTAAGGGACACTTTATAAGTTTCAGAGGTTGTCCTAAAGCCAAAGAAGTTGAAGAGAGGAGGAAGATTCTCCATAATAAAAAAAGGGGAAAGGAGGGCTCTCAATATCGCCTCTATAAAAAATACTGCACGAAAAGGGTTCTCCTTACCTAGCCTTTTGCATGGAGCAAAGAAGCACCCCAGCCTATACGGCAACCCAAACAGTAACCAATGCAGCAACCACAGCAGTTGCAGAATGGCCGAAATATGGTTTGTTCAGACTCATTTGAAAAGTGGACTGCTTCATCCTCAACTATAAAAGACTTACTAGTTCTAGTGAAAAAAAGCTGCGTACTTAGAATTCACATTTATAGTGCATATGTTGCCGTTATGAATTCCATTAATATCTCCATCCTCAACATAAGTTCACCAGCTCTACGATATGAAAGGAATTTAGTTGAAGAATAATTGAACGCCCATAGACCAAACTTCTTAATTTATCAAAAACAATACTCAAAGAAAGACACTGAGTGTATTTGGGAAAATGCAAGTCCATCACGTGTGATGATTCAGACGGAATTCTTGGAGTTGCTGAGGCTCACAAAGATCACCTGAAAGTCCAAAGGGACTGCCTTCTAAGTCTAAAATGTATTGAAACAGAGTAAATAAGCTCCATGCTGGGAGATTGCACCTTTTCGTTTGTGGGGATATATGTTCAACATGGATATCTGGTGAGGAAACTCATTGCCGACTTGAAAACAGTGCTTACTCTGTGTAAAAATTCGATTTCATGCCTTGGGATTTCAATGCAGAGCATCCGTCATGGGGAAATATTGCATCTAATGGCTATGGAATAGCTGTCTCTAATTGAATCCAAGCATCTCATATTGATTGGCCTGAAAGAGCCTATCTTCTGCTGAAGCTCGTCTATTATTGATTTCTTCGTTGTGTCTGCCAATCTTGTAAAACCCTCCCACAGTTGGAGGAATTTCAAGTGTTGAGCTCTTGCCGCTGATTCTGACTCTCTTTTAGTTGAGCTAACCTGAAGAGTAAAAAAGGGTATGAAACTTGAGGTTGCAGATCCTCAACTTTTTAATACATACTGGTGAATCAATTGGGCAGCAGTCAGCGCTGAAGTTGATGGGAAATCGAAGGAAATTTCCATCAATAGATCGAAAAACCTTGCTGTTTCTGAAATCGATGAGAGAGTCGCATTTATAAATTCAACCCTTGATACGGTTTCCTCAGAAATCTCTATAAAGAAATCCTCGACAAATTACCTTTATCACGATTTACCAGAAGACACCTTGGAGTTTCATTGTAGACGCAGTTGGCCTAGAAAGCTACTCACAAGAATATTCCACCGCAATTTAAATATGGTCAACTGGGAGTATGAACGTATTCACCTAGTGACTATGTCCCTAAATCGAATGATCTCGAAGAGAACCATGACTTTTGCTAACGAGCGATTTAAACGGGTTCTGGAAGTTATCAAACCAGGTAGTTGTTTGCTTCCTCACACAGATAGGATAACTGGCAGAAAAATACTGCCCGAGATCCTCACTTATGATGGGTCCATGCTCATGCATGACAAAGCTATCGCTGACTCTATCGCAAAACATTTTGCAAAAGTTCTTCAAGGAGAGAAAACAAGTGAGGACTCTCCCATTACTTCGTTGGTGAGCACCACCACAGCAAATTTCAACAGGGACAATGAGCAATTGTGGTTGACCGGGTTCTCTGATTCAAATCTCACCTACTGGCCATGGTTTGTTTGTTAGTCCTGAGAGACTCAGTTTGTTGGCACTGGAGCAAAATTCCAAAAAAATCAGCAAGGGCCGATGGAATCTCCAATTATATGCTTAAAAGGCTTCCCCATGTTTTCTTTATTCTCCTCGCAATCATTGTGACTAATTGCATTAACATTTGCTATTTCTTTCAGCAATGGAAATGCGCAAAAATATTTGCAATACCGACGAAGTCGGATAGTAGTGATGTAGTCGCTGTTCGTGCAATTTTGCTGCGTTCAAATATTGGTAAGCTGTTTGAAAGGGTAATACTTAAAGGCATCATACAATTCGATGTGGGGTGCAAGAATTGTACCGGAAAGACAAATTGGCTTCAAAAAATCTCACTCCGAAAAGTTAGCGCAACAATAAGCTTGTTGTAGCTTGCCTGATCAATGTCGAGAAAGGCTTTGACTCTGTATGGATCAATGGGCTTCTCTACAAAATGACAAATTTTGGCTTTTGGGCCCATATTGTAAAAATTGTAGGCAGCTTCATGAGGGAACGAACTGCCTTTGCGGTGGCTGTTGGAGCTAGGTCAGACCCATTTTGTATTGACTCGGGGGTCCCACAGGGGTCTATATTAGGCCCATTTCTTTTGAACACATTCACCTCTGACGTTTCAGGGGTAAGAAACGAATATAAGCCCGGAATTCCGGTGAACTTCTTCACTGATGACTTGCTAGTGTGGTGATCTGAGTACAATTCGCCCTTTGCTAAGTGGAGCCTCGATAAATATTTGGAATTCCTTACTGTCGGAAATTGGAAATCAAGGTAAAGGCGAAGGAAAGTGAATTGATTGTGTTCAAGGACTCCTCCAAAAGCTTTGGTCCTCGTGCAAGAGGCATTTGTGACTCTAGGATTAAGTTAAATGGGCAGATGGTATAGTGCTCTAAGCTAATGAAATACTTGGAGGAAGTTTTCGATAGGAAGGCTACCTTCAGTGCTTGCATTGATAATATTTTGAAAAAAGTGACTTATGCGTATCATATTCTTATACCTCTTTTCAGCAAACAGTCAAGAGCAAGCAAGCGACTCTAGTTTTATAAACCTTGATTTGTCCGATCATCACATATGCGGTGATGATATGGAATGGAGCTCTGAAAACAAAATGGGGCAAGACAGGATTAGTGGAGAAAAAATCATCCAGGCTTGCACAGGCCTATGCAGATAGGAGGGCGGACGGTCTTACCCCAACGAGGCACTTTACTAGGAGGTAGCAATGTATCAAATCAAATCTTATGTGGAAAAGCTGATGGAGTCGGATATCAGGAGAGCCAAGGAACACAAGACGGAGTCGCAGGAGAGCAACAGATATCCACTCAATAGAGGCAGCACATGAGTAGTTTTCAGGTAGTCTTAAGGAAATAATGTACTTAATTTTAGGTCAAAAACTGCTAATGCAATTTACACCATTTTTTTTGTTTGCTTTTGTAATCTATTAGTGTTTGATAATTTTGTGGGTGTCAACATTTTTAAGTTTTTTTTTTATTTAAACATGAATATTGTAAACTAATTAAAGTAAATAATTATCGAGCTCCGGCAAAAGCCCTAAGGCACAACCCGTCCGAATATTGTTAGGCTAAGTTATTTAAGAATTGTATATATGTAGGAATTAGAACAAAAAATCTCCCAATAAAGACTTTGAATCTTGAAAAAAAATCTTGAATCGTGGTTTCATATACGGTGTTTGATTTGACATCAATGTTAGATTTCACACATGATATATTTAATTTTAAATGAAGATGGCGCTCCAAAATACTTGGCGCTCTTTCTGGTTGGGTACGAATTCAAAGTGGAATAGTATGTAATTATTTTGGAAAATGCAAAGCTTGTTAAAATAAATACATTCGTTGTAGATGGTAGCATTTTTCCAGCAATTGTAAATTTATCACCATAAATAGTTGATTTGAATAATGATTTTTTTAATAGTTTTTGAAAAGACTTTTATTTTTTTTAAGATGACAAGACTTTTGTTAACAATCGCAAGCATTCACAATGTCTTTAATGCATAAAAAATAAAACAATTTATTTGTTTAGGGTATCGAGCATTCACTATATTTAAAAATGTTGACAATACACCAAGCATTTACTGCTATGTTGTCTCGGATTTTATCAAAATTGCTGATTTTACTCGAAGAAAATGCTTTTGGGCAATTTAGATTGAAAACAATGCAACGTACTAACGCTTCAGCTTTCAATTTAAAAAAAAAAAAATATACCCCTAAGTTTAATCTCAAGTAGTTTGCTTAAATTCATAATCTTTAGATGTCTCACTTGTTGTCTCGGCTATTGAGCGTAAGACTAACTACCTTATTTCCTATGTTTCACACAATTTTCTTGTGAATTTCACCCAGTTTAATTTCAATTAATTTTGAGTTTTTTACTGGAAAATATTTTGCCAAATCAACTTAAGTAATTTTACAATTATATTCCATTCGATGCCCCGGTTTACAACTCATAAGAAGGATCTGAGTGGTTTTGTCATTTTCTTGGTTTCTCTCTGGCGATTTTGTCTATGAACTGATAGTAACATATTGTCATCTCTAAATACTCAACTTAATTTTCATAACATCTTACACATCTCTTTTAACTCGTCGTTTTCTTATTTAAAAGTCTCCTCAGTAGTTATCACGCAAAGCTATTCAAAAAAGAATGGAAAATGGAGAAGTATTAACTATGTTTGGCATGGATTATATAAAACATTTGAACGCTGGGTTATATAAAACATTTGAACGCTGTAATGAGGATGGATATGTTCCAAAACGAGTGGATGATACTACTGAAAAAAATCAGAAACGATATGGAGCATTCTAAATTGGTAGCTTTGACCTCCTCAAGTAAAGCTGAATGTAGTTTAAACAAATTCCAGACCACAATCGTTACAATTTATCATATATTTTTTTAGGAAGGTAGAATTTTTACATATATAGGCTAATTTTACTCTTGGACTGTTCATGCCATTCTGTTTTTCTTATCATAACCATAACACATTCAATTATTAAGCACTTTCAACGGTTGCCTGAGTCCGAAGAAATGTTTAAAAGATGTAATAACGGGTACAATCAAAAATATTAAAATTTAATCATGTCAAACTTCATGCGAAATTAAAAACTTCAAACTTAATTAGTTGAAGTAGGTAATTAGTTGAAGTAGGTAAACGACACCTTGTAAAACTGTTCTACGAAAGATTTTAAATTAAAAGATATTTGAAATTGACTATTTAACACTATATAGACATCAACCCACTCCCAATTCACAACGTCACTAGAATCGCGCAACTTTTCACATTGAAACCAATTCCAAGAGCACTCACAAAATTTCGACGACTGTGGAATGGGTAGTAACGATTGTAAGCTACTGCGAAAATGAGGTGGAATTTGTATCATACGAGAAATTGACGACAATAGAAGGGCAAAACCGCTAGTGAACTAAAAGGGGTGGAGTGAAGAAGTATTAGTTCGTAGGACGATACACTCTCAACTACACGGCATCGTGCATGGAAAATGCTTATACAAGCAATTCATTTTCAATGTTCCCTCGACTATATCGAAAGAGAAAGGAAAAAGAGAGAAAAAGGACGAAAATGAAATTCAAAACAGTGTGAAAGGATGCAAGGCAGAAAGAATTTCATTGCATATACACGCTTATACATCTATTTATTTTTATATGCCAACGAAAGGGGTGAAACTGCTTGAAAAGCTCAATTTTATTTTTCTATATTCGTCTGTTCTCTAGTTGCTGGTGAAGAGAAGAAAAACACATATACATTTCCTTCAGGTTTAACATGTACAGAACACGAGAAAAGGATTCGGTTGAGTTAGAAAGAAAAGATTGGCATGTTACCACCCTCTTTTGCAGACGCACCCTCATAGCATGTGCTGGGATAATAAGTTTGCCTGTCGAGTTCACATTGAAACATGGTTACAGGTCAGAATTTGTGTCACTAATTTGATCCTTTATTGCATGTGAAATGTCGCGTACTGCTGAATTGGTACGAATTATATCTAGAGATTGTGCGTGATAAGAAGGAAAAATGAGAAGAATCAAGTTGCAAAAGGATTTGGGTTTTGTGGGATGGGGATAAGTGCAGGTGGAATAACTTTAGAAATTGGATTGGGAGCTATAGGGGGATTAATAGCGTTATAAATATAGTATGAGTGAAAGCTTAACATATTGCATCAACACGGTAATAAAGTAAATATGATTTTACATTTTCAATATATATCAATAGAATATATTCCCGAGATCGATATCTAAACTTAACAGTGCAAAGTCAAAAGAGCCTTATTTAATGCTAATCGTTATCAATTTTCAAAGAATATAAAGCAAATTGCAAATAAAAATAGTTAAACTTAATGGCCCAAATGGCTCCTTAAATTTATACAATGTTAAGTAAAAACGTTTAATCAAAAAATTATACCAAATTCAACTTAATTAGAAATATTGCATATTTTATCATTTAATTGAAAAAGGAGAAACAACCTACCAACATCATTCAAAACTTGCACTAGAACATTGGTTGTACCAGATCTGTCATACATATGTCAAAATCGGCCTAACCAGGGTCTTGAAGCAGATAACTTTGACCTTTTGATTAATGTGTCTGGAATGAAAGTGTTGTCGAAGGGCAATGACTACTTGTTGTGCCTTACTGAGCATGATTTTGACATGTTCAGTATACAAGTAGTACAGATACTGATCGAGATGAACACCGAGGTATCGAACACAGGATTTATGTGGAACTTGCTCTGAACTCTCCTCACCAGTCATAATGTGCACATTTTTTGAATTACGTTTCAGGTTTTGACTGGCTCCCTGCAGTGTTATCTGAAACAAAATGTTTTGCACTTCTGCGCATTGATTTTCATTCGCCAATTGTCAGTGTATGACTACACATCATTGAACATTGTTTCAAGATAGCTCTGAACTTTTGTAGCTTTTCGTGCTGCCGAATAATCACGTTGGCGAGACGTTAAAATCAAAGCCATTCAATAGCTTGCGAATGAATATTGAGAAGAGCAAAGGCCCAGTAACGGATTAAGTTGCGGACATTATTTAGGCATAGTTTCAACAAAGCTTACGAGGGATGGTTGTAGGCAAAAAACGCCGATAAATATTGTTGATGCGTGCGAGAAGAAGGCTTTTCAATCTTTTTAACTTTGCAATGGTTGTTGTTTCATATCCTTCCATAGTGTTTCGATGTTTAATCTTGGGAACTACTTTCTCAATTTTCACCAAAGTGGGTTTCTCTAACTTCAACAAATAGACATATATTTCATCGTTAGTTAGATTTCTGTCATTATGAACCATTCGACCAGAGTTGATATCATCAGAAGGAGGAGATTATTTCTGGTAATCCCCATTAAATTTCTATTAAACTTTCCCCAATCTGTTGTTTTGAACGTCAACGGATGATTTTCATGTTGAACTATAAATGAAGAAGACATCATCCCTTTGATGATTGATTTCCATTATGATTGCGTTGCGGCCACTATCGTAAGGAAGCACCGGCAGCTTCCGTTGAGGGCTATTAAAGCTGAATTCAAGTCTTGCGTCAGCAATGCAGAGGTTCAAAAATGAATTTATTCTAGGATATGTTAGGAACTCCGACCCAAATAGATCTCACCTGTATTCAATTTGGCTCTCTGTTATCCACAATTTTAGGGATACTCCTCTGGGATTATTGTTGGCGTTCAGCCATGATGTTTGCTTGGTATTCAGGTCACCAGTAAGAAGACAATAACTATGCAGCCTGTTCAATTTGATTATTTGAAACAAGGAACTTAGCTCCTCCTTGAACTTGAGAACATTTTGACGAGGTGCATAGGCAGAGATAACGAAGAGATTGTTCCCATCTGGCAGTGAGATTTGACAACGGACGCTTCAAAAATTAAACTGTTTGAATATTTTGGAAACAATAGGGTTTCTGACCAATATTTTAGTGCCACCTCCCCGCATAACTGTTTACCTTATCGTTTCTTACGACTACAAAATCCTTGAATGCCATTCATTGAGGTGGGTTTCAGTGAGAAGCATGGTGTCAGGCTTCTGCTTAACAATAAATTCAAGTAAGCAGTCACATTGATGAAGGGTTACAATGGAGTTGACGTTGATCAAGATGAGATGAAGCCTATCCGGGGGAACGGGACTGGGTGAAAAGTTTGTTTTGAGGCATTTGAAAGACGTAAATGCAGTAAAACAACGTTCATTTTTAGGGTTTTGTAAAACAATTTTACAAAACCCTTCTAAAATCGCGTCCTGTCTGTCCGTCTCTCCGTCTGTCTGTCCGTCCGTCCGTCCGTCCGTGTGTCACAGCAGTTTTTCTCATGGACCACTTAAGCTAGAAACATCAAATTTTGTATGTAGGTGTAAAGTGGTGCTCTATTCAAAGTTCAACTACAAAAAAATTTTATTAGGTATTTAAGGGGGGTCTCCCCATATAGGGGAGTAACCCCCCAAAAAAAAATTAACTTAAGGTAGCCAATGTGGGTATCAAAGGAAAGGTCTTGATGAGAACCTTTCAAAACAGGTCTTAGTTTGGCAAAGTTTGCTTCGACGGGCGCACAGGGAGGGGAAATACACGAAAAATTTGTGTCCCTCCCTCGCGATTGAGCACCTGTGATCCGAAAAATTTGAAAAAAATCATGAAAGTAGGCCTTGATGAGTACAACAACAACAAATACGTGAGAAGTCGCAATTCACTCAACTTTATTAGTAATAGTATGATTTACGGATTTTATGTTTTCTTGAATAAAACCTTAACGGTACCCTTAAATTCAATGAAATTCAGTGCAGAGATGACTGTTTATAAGGTTAATCTATCCTGAAAGTTTCATAAAGATTGAATCATAATTAGTGAAGTTATAGCGGTTTGAATTCTCCTGCATTACTATGGAACAATATGCGCTGCATTTATTACTATGGCAACATATGGCTATGGAACAACATGCCCTTTTTACCGACTCAGACACTACAGTTTTGCTAGGATTTGCATGACAATTTCAAGGATGGTAGGTATCATGAATATCTTTGAGAATCAGTTCAGCTAGTGGTATCAGTAATCGTAAAACAAAATGGTGGCTGTTTTAAATGCGAAGGTTGAATAATTTTGAGTTAGTTTTTCCCAACTTCAACGTTTAAGGTGCATGCTTTAACACTTGATTCAATTTAATGAATGACTGAAGATGAGTACCCGAAATGAATAACCATAAGTGAAACAAGTCGAAGAGGCGGGAGAGAGCTCCTAGCAAAAGGGCTTTGTAAACATTCTATGATTCGAAAAAAATTGGCCATTAATTGATGATAACAGCACAGGAGAGTGGCCGCTGAAAAAAAAATTCGTCAAAGGTAGCCAATATGAGTATGAAATGAAATTTTTCATGGGAGCTTTTCAAAACAGTTCTTAAACTGTCAGCTTTTGCTTCAGTGGGGGCACAGGGGTGAAATACATGAAAAATGTGTTTCCTCCCTCACGAATGAACATCTGAAATAATTATCAAGGGAGATATTTATAAGTATAACAATAACAAAAACCTAAGAAGTCGAAATTCGTTCAACTTTGTTAATAATAGTATGATCTTCGAATTTCATATTTTCTCCAATAAAATTGTCTTTGACATGTTTCTTGATTTTATTCGATCTGGTGACTGTTTTTTGTAAATTGAATACAAAACCCTTCTGACATGAGCGTAGGTCTGTTACCCAACTTGTTGAATCCTGTTTATCGATTCTCTCCGATAAAGAATTAAATTGTTGAGAAATTTTAAGAAGCAGCGCATTATTGTCACTTACATTATTTTCATTATTTGCAGCATTATCTTCTGGTCCTTTCATGGCGAGTTCAAATGATACTCCGGCTTGACGAAGTTGGAAGGTATGATACTGCGGTGTACTTTTGTTTGCTTTGGAATAAATTTTACTAATGAACCTTGATATCAGGAGCAGAAACACCGTACTTATCACAGTACAATTTTTTTAGGCTCCATCTGAGCCAATTCGCACTCACCGGGGGCATTATCGTCTTTGCATTTAACTCATGGACAGTGCATGGCGCAGTTGGAAGTCAAATGACCTAATCTTTGACACCAGCGACATTGGTTGACTTCCCTTTTTTGGAGGTGCTCCCACCTCATCACTCTGGAACTCAAGTACCTTATTTATTGAACGACACTTGAACTGCTTATGCTCGAAATTTGTACCAGATGAAGTAGTAAACACTTTTTTTACGGTCAATCTTCTTGTTGCAACGATTTTTACAGAAATAAGTTCAATTTCTGATGCAGCTTCCTTGAGCAACTGAAGAAAATTAACCGTATCCTTTCCGCAGTCCAAACCTTTCAACAAAAAGGCCTGATTCTTTTCATTTTTTGGGGTATAGGTGAAGAAATGTTGTTCTAATAATTAATTTTTCTGCATAAACTCTTTTGATTTCGTAATTGCTTAGTTGATTTTCGGCTTCCAATAGCCGAACCATATCTTTTCCGCTTTGTCCGAGTACATTAATTGTCGGAGCTTTTTCGGCCTTTTGGTGGCTTTTTCAGAGGAACCAGCAGAACTGCGAGCTCATTTCTTCTCCTTGTTTTTGTTTTTTAAATACGGATTAAATTTATGCCATTACACTGCTCAACACTAGTCATGCCACTCGTACTCTGATGGCTAATGTTGTTTTTGCCACCTGCATTCATTAAAAAACAGCAATAGTTTTATTTTGATTGGCCTTATACCTGTATTTCTTGTAATGTGTTAATTCGTATAGCCAGTACTACAGTGATAAACGCAAACAAACGTTTTCGTATTAGTTTAAATTTAGTGGCTTATAAGTAATTGCTGTGCTTGTGTGAATATGCCAAGAAAGTGTAATGACGATCCTGACCCTTTTTGTTATATTTGTGGAGAATTACCTTTCAAAAAACAAAGACGAAATTTCACTATAGTTGTGATGGAGAGTTATTGTCAGTATTTTGGTTTCCCTGTGATCGTGGGCTCCTCATATTATTGCATAACCTTTATTTAGAACTTGAGTGTACCCGTGATTTGGACCGAACTAAAAGATCACGTTTTGGACTGCTATTTTTGCCTTACAGATATAAAAGGTATTAATTCTAAAAAAACACACAGTGAGTTACCCTAATTTACAGCCAACTATGAGACTAGTACTTCATAGTGACAATTTACCTAGACTAATTACATCTGCCCTCCACTTCGAGCGAATCATGGGCCGTTGATTATGATACTCGTAAATCTGAATTTGAATCTCAAACAAGCTACACTTGATAACTCAAGAAGACCTAAACGACTTGGCTCGTGACTTGAATTTGTCAAAAAAGCGGTCAGAACTCTTAGTATCTCGTTTAAATGAATGAAATTTGCTACATCACGAAACTAAAATAAGCCATTTTCGAAACCGTGAAGAACTCTTTAGGTCATATTATTCTCACGATGGAGATATTATTCTCACGATGGAGATATACATGGGGTGATGAAGAATTTGAAAATGGATTTTAATCCCTCTTATTAGCGTTTATTCATTGACATTTCGAAAACTAGCTTAAAGGCAGTTTTACTGCATAACGGAAATTTATTTCGTTCTGAACCTCTGGCCCATACTGCTTATAGGAAAGAAACTTATGAAAACATCAAGCTAATACTGGAGAAAATCAAATACAGTAAATATTTTTTCAAAATCAGTGATGGTATCAAAGTTGTTGCTCTATTGCTCGAACTTCAGCTGAGTTATACCAAATTCTGCAATTTTTTTTGTGAATAAGATAGTCTGGACAAAAGAAACGATTATCATAACAAAGTATGGCCTACGCAAACACCTTTAAGCACTGGCTAGAAAAACATGAAACATTTACCTCTATTTAAAGCTATTTATAGTTCTTTTTCCACCATTGCACATTTAATTAGGCCTAATAAAAATTTTGTTAAGGCGATGGATCGCCATGGGAGCTGAGTTTTGTATATAAAAGAAAAATTCCCTAAAATATGTGACACAAAGACGAAAGAGGATATTTTCGTTGGACCTCAAATCAGGGAGCTAATAAAAGATCCAGTAATTGAAGAAAAATTGAACGCTCTAGAAATACGTGCATGGATATCTTTCAAAAATATTATTGCAAGTTTTCTAGGTAACCATAAGAGTAAGAAATGCAAAGAGCTTGTTAGCGAGTTGTTGTTGGCTTACCAAGCATTGAGTGGCAACATGTCACTCAACTTTCATTTCTTAGACTTACATCTAAATTTTTTACTGAGAATTTGGGAGCTGTGAGCGATGAGCGCAGGGAGAGATTCCATCAGGCCACTTCGCGGATGGAAAAACGCTACCAGGGTAAATAGAACCCAAGAATGTTGGCCGATTACTGTTGAACGTTAAAAAGGAACCATCCAGGAGCTAAATTTGCCAGAAAATGCTAAATCGTAAATTCACAATACAATTTTTTTACTTTTTATTTATTTTGGACGATAATTATTTGTTGAAATATTTCAATAAAGTTAGTCAATAAAATTTTCGACCAATAATTTTTTTTAGTTACTTATTTTTACTACCAATCATTGATCAAAGTAAAAAATATAAGTGAAGTTCATGTGGCATGACAAAGTTCAAATTTAGTTCCCAAGTGTTATATTTATTAGAGTTACCTTCGATACATTCTTCAACTTCCATTGCTTTGGTGAATCCGTGAGGCGCTGAAAAATTTTTATTTTTTCTTGTTCCTTCCGGGACTGCTTGCTTTACACTTTTCCTCGCCTTTGATTCCTGTTGCATTTGATCTTGTGGCTGCGACTTTTGTGGCCTCATTCCTTTCTTGAATATATCTTTGAGGACTGTATCTTTATCTATGAAATTTTCTTCATTATGTCTTCTTCTGTTGATTATAGCAGTTTTACATTCGTCATTTCCCCAAATCGCCCCAAACGGTAGGAAGCCGTTGGGCTCCTCCTTAACAGCACTCCTGAAGTTTACTTGGGTTCTTTGCTTTTCTTTACTAATCGAGGTAAAATAATATTCGACAGAAATTTGCTTTGACGATTTAAGCTTTTTCCAATAAAAATTAACTTCGGACTGACGTTTTAAAAAACTAATTTAATTTTTGAAAACTTTTGACACGAGAATTTAAAACACGTCTATACGCCACGAATGCTAGAAGTAGAATCCGTCATGCTGTCCCAAACCATTAGGCTTCCACCGTTATATATTACAGTCGGTATCAGACACCCAAGCTTGAATTCTTCTCCAGCTTGACCTATATTCAAAATAAAGAGATAAATACTGGGTTTTAGAAAATTAAAATCACTCCTGCAAAGAACTTTATTTTCAAACTATATTTTATATATTTTTATCTCAAAATTTGACTTGTCTGACCAGGCAACATTTGATCAATCTTTTGCGGAGATCCTTTTGTGTTTCATGGCCCACTCAAACCTGGTTTCCTTATTCTTCTCAGCCAGATTTAGCTTCTTGAAGTCTTGTTCTAACGGTTCAAGCAAAAATTGGCTGAACAATCTAATACGCAAGTTAATAATATTAGTAGTACTCGTACTTACCCGAAATAAACACCACCATGATTACCGCTACCATCATCGATGAAAAGTTTCTCCGATCCCTACTCAATGAACATACAAGAAAGCTTCAATTAACTAACAATAATGTTGAGATCAACAAAATCATAAATTTACTTGTCCCTCCTAGCTTTAAAAGCGATCATAACAAACTTAGAGTTGAATTTCTAAATCAATTCAGAAAATCGTTAGCAAAAATATCCAAATCAGATTGAGAAGGACTTATTCTTGACAAGGCTGTGAAAGCGTCGATACATCGAAGTAAGTTAACTAATATGTGGGAATCTCATCGAAATAAAATAACAGAAAATCCTGCGGTTTCAATAGTTCGTACAATTTCGTTTGAGGGTAAACAAATAACATACAAACATATTTACGACCAACGGATAACAACAAATTAATTAGACCAACACATATTACAAATTTTATTCCGTACAATACCAATCGAATTTCTTAGAAATCCCGACTCAGGAATAGTAAATGAATGAGAATGGCAACCCCAGTGCTACGCGAATGAGCAAAGTAATTCCAACATTCCACTTGCAACCGAATCAACCATTACCGCCACGGCAAGAAATCTAGCAAGATGACTTCAAAGAGATAACTCGTCTGGTGCGAACGGGGAATGAATTGGAACGTACTCTCGTTACGGCACGAAAACAAAAAAGGAGGAGTTGGACATGGAATCTGATGCGGGTCAGATGGGTTGCTCGCTTGGAAGAGCGATATGTGTGCAAATTGATCATGACCTTATCACCAAAGAACGCGAATTGGACATTATAACTTCAATTGGTCCGGTTTAGAATTGCGGTCCGTTGAGACTGCGCATATGTGAGTGAGTGAGTGAACCTTGTTCATTACCTTATCGCCAAAGAATAAGAAGCGAGAATTATAACTTCAATGTGTCCGACTTAGAATTGCGGTGTGAGAAATTCAAGCACCGACGCGGTGGCATTGTTGATGCGTAAGCAAACTTGCCACAATTTTATTGGGTGACCCACACTGGAAAGGGGCAACGCGAAGTGCATTGCAAATCACGTGGAAATTTAATAAATTGCCAAGTTAGAAAAAGTTCTCAGATTTCATAAATGCAGGCGTAGTGCAATGCTTGCCATTTGTTTGTTGGTATGTTGAGAAGTGCATCTTGCAGTTCTACTTAAAATCAGTGCTTTGGATTTACAGTGTTTCCGTACTGGAATCAACACGCGTGCTCGCTATATTAAAAGTAAGGTTAAAATAGGCGCTACGGTATATTATTCAATTCAAATACAATCGATTAAAAGTCACATAATGTGAAATCAAGCAAGTGTAGAAATAGGTGAATGAAAGTTGACTATTAAAAGCGGTTAAAATTGCAAAGAAATCCAAGAAATAAAATGTATCAGTTGAATCAGTTATGTTCTGTGTCTTCTTAATTTAATTTGTCATATTTTTTCGAATATAAATTTAAAGAAAAATAAGAACACACAAGGAAAATTGTTATAATTTTTTTTTTAAATATAGTTTTCGTAAAATTCAATAAGTTGACAAAATTAAAAAAAAACTAGAGGTAGGTTTTGGGGACTCTTACCCACCAATAACAAGCGCTCCTCAAAGGAGTGGGTAAAAAGAATATGGGAAAGGAAATAAATTATATAACTTATTTTTTTATTATTATAGATACTTTATACATTATTTTTACAAAAATTCTTTTTACATGTTGTTTAAAAAAAAGTGGATTAAAATATCTAGCGAGTTGAATACGAAAATTGGGTCATTCCACTTTTCAAACCCTGATTGGGTATGAGACCCACCACGTTGGCTGACCCCTCCACTCATGAGCTAGCGATTGGGTGAGCTCTCTCTTTTTTAATTCTAGCAGGTGCCCACACAGGACTGCTTGCCCTTTCACACCCGATATGAGCCAAGGCAGTTTTTTGGATTTTGATCCGGTTGGAAGGTGTGCGCGTGGGCACCACCACCACCTGGGTGCCCCACTCTTATTCATGGGCCGTGATCGTCTTTAGCAAGAAGCGGTTATTACGTTATTTGTCATCGTTTAACATACGTAATCGCTTTTGGCAAGATGCTTCGGCCATTGGCTCCTCTTAAACCGGCCAATCTGTTCCGCGTTTGACTTAGGTCACCTTTTTTATTCGTGACTGCGAAAATAATTTGCGGTTGGCCTTCGCGCTCAGGGAAAAGAACATTGCATTGCAACGCTAGCTTGCCAATGCATACACGCATCTCCAGGCGAGACCAATCCAGCTGAACACCGATTCTACTCGCTCAGGCAGCAGAACACCGCTACAGTCCTGTAAGGACTTCTTTAGCATCTTAAAATCACTGCGATTATCTCGTTCACATGTTAAACGCAACTATACCGTTAATGGTCCATCCTGAGCTTCCAATTATGGACGATGTATTCCAGCATAGCAACTGGTATCTCGCAAATGACACGAGGAATATTAGGTTCCAAAGCGTCGATTGATGCTGGCTTATCCCTGAAGACCAGAGGCTTCACGAAACCCCAAAGATATTAATCTAAAGGTGTGATATCACATGATCTAGACGTGTAAGTCAACATTACTCGAGTCATTCGCAAGATACCGATCGCTATGCTGGAACGCGTTGTTCAATATTGGACCCTCAGGATGGACCATTTATGGCGTATTCGCTATCAATATTCAAATAAAATAATCTTTGAAAAGTAAATGTCATAAATTGATCTTTTGACTCATAATAAAATTTTTATTATAAAATTCAATTTTATGCCTTTTATTTGAGATTAAAAACCAAACCTAATAATGAATTACCCTATATAATATATAGCTTTAATACCAGCAGTAGAACATGATGACGTAGTATGATGTATGGCAGCTGGCGGGGTAGATAACCTCCAATTTATTTGATCAACCATGGGTAAATATGGCTATCTTGATATTTTGAGAGCAAACGTAAGGCAAAGTGCTCTAAAGTTTGACGCGGGATCATGAGTTTTATTTCCCATATGACAACGATGCAAAGCACATATCTGAAATGCCCGTCTTCGGCTTCTCTCTAACATACTAAAGTAGCTCCGTAAACCACCACAATTCTTCTTCCTTCCTCCCCTCCCGCTAAAGGAGGATCCCCTAGCTTGGGGGTGCTTCACAGTGTAGCAAAACGAGACTTGGCCTGAAGTTGTAGTGTTTCAATGGGTGTAAAAGTGCTCATACAGGACTGCAACAGTGGGCTGCTACCTCAACGGACGCAAAATGTATACTCAATTGGAGATGGCCTTGTCTGGGGACGCGTAAGTGTGCTGGCAAGCTAGCTTTGTGGTGTCCTGGGGCGGGGTCTTGTTTCATAGCATAAGGGACCACTGCAAAAATATTTCTTACACTTACGAATTGAGTAATGATCAAAGTCAACGAAAAACGTAAAAGCGATTGACCTTCACTAGCCGTCAATGGCCTAGGTAACATGCCGAAAAGAAAACGACGACAATGCCCAGTTAATCGCGTGTGAAACTTAAGGCGATTTCATCGTTATCACGAAAAAATTCTCAGCTAACAAAAAGAATGGGGCATGCAGATGGTGGCAGTTCCCTCACGCAATCCTCTCAGCCGGATCAAGGATCCAAAGTGATGCCTTGGCCCGTGTTGGGTGAGGAAGGCCAAGCATCCCGGCGAGAGCCCCTGTAATATCAAAAGAGGGAGAGCTTACCCAAAGGCTAGCTCATGAATAGACGGGCTAGCTAACGTGGCAGGTCCCACACCCGTTCGAAACAATAGTGAGAATACCGATTTTACAATTTAATGCATCACTTTATTATCTTTTTCCGTCCTTTTGGGTACAAAATATAAAAATTATTACGTACAAATAATAAACATTAAACGGCATTACATATAGAAGTCTTTACAATACAATGAATAACTATGTTTGCTTTTGTCAATGCATCTCTCTTTGCCTCAGAAAACGAATCTCAAAATAATACATTCATGTGCTCTCGAAATAGGAATTTTAAAGTCATGTGAACATTAAACACTTGAACGTTTTTATCGTTGCGGACTTTTTAGCATACAATAAATATCCAAATTTAAATAAATAGACAGACCAATTTAATTTGGAATTTTCCTTTCAGGGTTAAAATTAGATATTACATCTATTTATTACAGAATTTTGTGTTTTTCGTCAAAAACAACATCTGTATAAAATGCCGATAAAATCTTATATGCTAATATGCACGAATTCTAGCAGACCCGATTAAATATCCTGCTTTTTTAGCAATAAGAAGGAAAGTTCAGTTTCCTTATTTTTATAGCACTTGGTTTCTGTTTATTCATTTGATTTATTTCTTCTTCTCCTTCTTCCTAGCACTACAGCCCTTACTGGGCCGTCGCTCCCCACAAACACCACCTCCAACTGTCTCAGTCCCTTGACCGCGTCTTCAAATTTTGAAATCCGAGCAGCGATGAACTGCCTTCGTCACAGAGTCAAACTAGTGCTTCTTCAATTTCCCCACTGGTCTTCACCCTTAAGTTCTCCCAACGAATACTTTTTGGGTATCTGTTGTTCAACCATATTAATAACGTGACCAGCCCGTTGCAGCTTCCGCAGTCTTACAAGCGTTGAGCCCTCTGGGTTGTCAAAAATTTCATACAGCTCATGGTTGTATCAAATTCGCCATTGATTCCCGTCTGGCTACGCGCTATTATTCACCTCAGACCCGTAATTCAAAAGTATTCAATTTATTTGCGAATGCTTGGGTTAGGGTCCATGTTTCGTACCCATAGCAAAACACAGGTTTTACCACAGATTTGTACATTTGGAACTTTATTTTTGCAAGTCTTCAAGACCGACATAACTGAAAAAATAGTTGTATTCTTCGGGGTGTTTCTCCCCTTTCTTTACTGGTTCTCACTATTTTGGCGATAAAATACACAAACTCACTCATACTTTTGATCTTGTAAATTTTGTTACTTGAGGTATTTTTCCTCCATTGCTGTCGAGTTTCAGGAAGAGTTCTTTGGCAGTTGTTAATGATAGTGACAAAATGTTGATGTCGTCCGCATAGGCCACTACTTGGCTCAACTTGTATCGTAATGTACCTCATGTATTGACAGGTAGCTTTCTGATAACGTACTCCAGAGCAACATTGAATAGCAATGGGGCCAGCCCATTTCTTTAGTCCAATTTTTGTATCAAAGGCATCGGTGAGTTGATTATCGATGCAATAACTCTCACCACCGGATCAGAGACTGTCGAATACGAAGATGCAATCCTCAATGCTCCTCTTCTCTGTACCTGTGCTAAGCGTTTTTGGTGTATCTCCGTACTGAGAGCTTCACCCAATATTTTTGCTCCATACAGTAGCAATGAACGTACACTACTCATCATGAGTGTCTTCTTGATGGGCTGGACCCCCTACGCTGGCCGTAAGTCGACTCAGAGCCTATACTTGCAAAGCAGCCTTCTCAGCCATTGCCCTGTTTCGCTCAGAGAAACTCATCTTCGAGCCGATCAGTAGCCCCAAGTACTTTACCGCGGACTTCGATTCGATTCATATGTCTCCAATACTCATCATCCTCACTCTAGGGATTCTATTTTTTGTGAGGCGACCACTTCGGAATATAATTGATTGGCTCGCCTCTTTCGGCATATGTTCATGTCACTAAATATGATGGATGACTTTATGAATAGTTTAAGAACACCGCTACCACCATATTTGATGAGCTCCACTGAAATCTTGAGCTTCGATGGTGAAACAAACTTCATCCAGAGTTGGTGAGGTTAATGGATTATTAAGACCTCTGGCTCATCAAAAATTTCATACAGCTTATGGTTGGATTGAATTTGCTATCGGTTTCCATCTAGCTTCGCTCCGACTATTCAGCTCTGGAATCGTCGCTTAAAGGCACTCAATATATTTGCGGAAGTTTGGGTTGGGGCCCATTATCATGTCACCTATATAAACAACTTCGCCCAAATTTTCGATATTGTATTCGTCAAGTTTGATATTTTGGGCATTTCAAGTATTTTTCTTTGACTGCATCATGAGCTTTATTTTATTCGCAATGATATGTAGTCCTACTAGTTTTGCTTCGCTGTTGAGTTTCAGGAAAAGTTCTTTGGCGATTGTTAACGACCGTGATAAAATGTTGATGTCATCCGCATAGGCTCGAGTTTTATAATAACGTACCACTTGCATCGACAGATAGCTATCAGATGAAATTTTCCAGAGCCAAATTAAATTGCAATGGGGCCAGCACATAACTCTGCTTGAGTCCGATATTTTTGCCAAAGGCGTCAGTAAGTTGGATATTGATGCGGAATTCGGAGGTTGTTGACGACACTGTCATTTTTAAAGGACGGACTAAATTGGCTGGGATACCAAACCAAAGCATTATGTAATGTGACGCCTACGCCCAGGAATCGAAGTGATTCCGATCCCGAACCCTTGTAACCTGCCAGATGGATATGTCCTCGAAGTGCAGCGGACTTCATCTGTTGTGCGGATATCGTTATGCAGAAAATATTTTTTTTTCTGTCCAAATATTTAGATCCGTGGATATAAATATTCGAAATATAGAATTAATCCAACCCCGGCACATTTCGAGGCATAGCCATCTGGAAATGCCCCTCCACCGTGGCCCTCGAGAAAACTATGCCACTGGCGACAACTGGAGAGGTACATTGCCGCATATGACGTGCCATTCCACACACAGTTGTTTTGTCCGATGTGACAACGGGATGATTTTGGCAGCCACATGTAGGCGCTAAACGTCATCGTAAAGTTCTTCGTGATAATATCCAAGGTATTACAAAACCAGCTATACGTCGTTTGGCGCGACGTGGTGGAGTGCAACGTATTTCCGGTTTAATCTATGAAGAAACGCGTGGTGTGCTTAAAGAGTTTTTGGAAAACGTTATTCGTGAGGCAGTGACATTCACCGGAGCATTGCCTCAGGCTGGAGCATGAAGCTCTGTCAAGGTCGGAAAGGAGATCAACAGGCAAATTAGGAAAGAGGTTAGTTTAGTTAATAAAGGATTAGAAAGGTTAGCAATATTTTGTCTGGTCTGCAGCGGAAGGCAGTGTGAACTGTATCGGAACCAGTAGGCGTGGATTTGACGAGCAGCTTGGATTCAGTCGATAGGTTATCTCACTCAAGAAAAAGCCAAAGTGGATCGGCATGGAACCGAGTTGACGACATGCAATTGTTCACAGAACTTGACGCCAAAAGTGGGGACTTAATCCGCGAGTGGAATAGTGTCCTGCGAATTCATCGCTCAAGCAAAGACAGTATTAGTTCACAATCACCCGCACGTGCAACTCGCCTGCTCAACAGGTCCCGCGTGCAACAGAGCACGCTCAGCAATACCGGTTCAGATAGTCCTAGATCAATAGATAGTCTTCCACACAAACATCTCCGTTCATCGCTGACGGGCAAGGATATAGTCAGCTCGTCAGACGATCTCCTGTGTATAGACAAATCTTTTAGGAATGCAATGATTCAAGATGTCCAAAATTTAAGGAAACAGTTGACACGTCTCCGAAGGATTTTACAAGATTCTGAAACTCTCAACCCATTCGAGCAGAGTAATGGGAAATTATTCGCATCTTGTGAATTGGACAGTAGTGGTCAATTGCCCGCTGATGATAAGGACACAAGTAGTCTGGCTTCGTCAATAGCCGATGATCCTAGACAGGAGTTAGCCGATCTACGAAGACAGGTTGTTTACCTTCAGGTATTTGCACGTCGTTTATTTTATTGTTTATTTTATTCAGAAATAAGTTACTGAATGAAACTAAAACGAACCATTATTCCTCCAATACCGTATTTCCGAAAATAATGCATATCGTAAACAACATTCTTTAGTACATTTACCAATAATAGCAAGTGGTAATTAATTCGATTTGAATCGTACAATTTACGTTTGATTCCATGTTTGGTTTACTTAAGTCTAAAAAAAAAAAAAAACCCAGCCATGCCGTACTAAAGATGATTTTGTTCTGATAGAAAACTCGCATCTGGCATAAATAAACAAACTGTTGAAGCTATGAAGAAAAATTAATTAGTAAAAATAGATAAGAAAACGCAAACAAACGACTTGGGTAATTTTACACTTTTCTATTTCTATATTCCACCGCTTGTCCATAGTAATGAGTACAGTAAATGATGATAATACAAAATAACTCTTAGCGTAATAACTTTTGTAAGAAAATGCGTTAGCTAAATCGGACGTTAGTTGAACGACATGAATGATGCGGTCCTGATTTCTATCTAGAACATATGATAAATTTTTTTTATAGTTTTCACGTCATTCCTACTTTTAAATCTTTGTGTACGTTGAACAGTGTGCTTTATGTCGTTAAAATATTGCAAGAAATGGAGGGATTGCTTTTTGTCGCAGAGAATGGAAAATCGAATTTTTTTTTGTCTCTCAACCCCCAATTATTCCTGATTAGTTCAATCGTGTCCAGTAACATTCCCATTAACTTCAAGCAGCGACTGATTGTGAATCAAATCCTCAATTTTAAAACACTATTTCAATAAAAAAAAAAGACATTTCAAAGGCATTAAACATTAAAGTAACTGATAAACAATAATAATAAACTGGCTTGTAAATATTTTGTACTCACCAAATGATTGTTAAAGATCACGCTCACATATTGTTACACCGCTCCGTATTTATATATATAATATTCAAAGTTAAACGCCATACAAGGGGAATAAAAAAATGGTAAAAGAAGTGGAAAATTCCAGATAAAAAGCAATAAAAAAAAAAAAAAAAAAACAATGAATCGATTCTCCGTTTTTTTTTTATACAAAATCACTTGCATCGTTTCCTGATTTGTTATTAATTATTGTATACGTGGATAAGCCATCTTTGCTGCTTCCATTTCGCTTTTTGAATTTGACGCACGATTAGATTCGTCACTAATGCGTACTTGAACCACTTAGAAATATTTAATTTACGAAATTGTTGAGAAAACAAAATTTAAATTATTTAAAACCAAACAAGAACAATAAATATTAAATCCACCTAGAAAAATTAAAAATAAATGTTTAATTTGGCGGTTTATTGTAAAACGAAAAATTTGTTTGTGATCGCAAATTTATATTCAAAAATAATAAAAGGTGAAACATAAATTAAGAAACAAATTGTTAGCGGTTTACCTTATTATGTAATTGTCTTCAAAAATAATTATTATAACTATTATCATTATTAGTAATAAATTATCGCTCGATTCTTGCAAAAACCCTTTAAATACGTATTGAGGAAATTATACTTTATGTTCCGTTTCTTGAAGTAAATAAAAAAAATCCAATGAATTGCTAATTTAACTAACGACTTTCCTTTTCAGTAACTCGTTCTATTTCAGGGGGAACGGAGAGTGTATGGTAGGTATGTCGTCGCGAGGTTAGGGTTTCGCCAAATCCGCTGAAGTCGGTTTCGCGTCGCGCGCGGTACGCGGTACCTTTGTTTGTTTCGCCATTTCTTTAGAGTAGTTTTCTTCGGTTTAAGTTCGAGTAGTATATTTTTCGGTACCGCGTCGGTGAATCGGTAACGCGCCTATGGGATTTTGTAGCGTTTTTGATTTGAGATCTGTGGATAGATCACATCCAGAACTAACGTAATGTAGGTTTCTCGTTCTGGATGAGTAATTGTTGACGCGTTTGAAAAACGGGCAAGTTCAGGTGACTGAAATATTGTGATTGAGCGTAATCCATTCGGAGACCCGCGACCGAAATCCTCTCCGAACTAGCTGGCCGACAAGCAGTCACCGCGTGAATGGATTACGGTGCACGGATTGGTTGACCTGTTGGTACCATCCGTTGGCACTACTCAGACTTAACGTCTAGAACCGATGAGAGGTCGGTTCCGCGTTCGAGCTGAAGGTAGAAAAATCATTACAAATGGCGCCCAACGTGGGGCCAAACAACATCCTAAGGGGGAAAGAACTTCGCGTCTTCTGACGAGTTGGTCCTTTACGGAGGATGTAAGGTACTTTGGTACTCGAGTCCCACTATCAGGAGCAGTGGAATTGTGTGATACACATTAGAGGTCGCTTCACGTGAGTTGTAGCTTCCGCTCTCCTTTGTTTGATTTTGCTTTCGCGACAGAATCCTTCCGATGTGTTGTCCCAGGTTAACCCCTGTAAGGACCTTCTATTTTCTTGATGGAACTGCCAGTCTGATGGGTTTACCTATCAGCATGGACTCTCAAGAAAATAGAAGGCTACCTTGCCTTTATGTCGCGGAAGGATTCTAACTATTTCTTATGCGTGTTAGACGAGTGGTATCGGTTCAACGTTCGGTGGCGTATGCTGGAGTTGCGAAGCCCGGAATGCTTCTACGCGTCGGGAACTTTGACCGCGTACAAAGTCGTTACGGTAGCTCTACCACTTGTCTCGTCGAGTCATTTAACGTAGATTAGAAACGGTTTGTAATGTATGTGGGTATGGGGATAAATTTCGTAAATCGACCGAAGCACCCTTTCTTCGGCAGATTACCACGCACTCTCATTTCCCGCTGAAGAGTTCGACCACTGAAAAGGAAAGTGTGTATCATTTAATTTTTTTTCCTCTCTCTTTTTTCTATTTTATATACATAGCTCGCCACTAACGGCCACTAATTTAGTGATAAGTTATTAGTAGGAATAAGTATATTCTATATATTTTTTTTTACTTTATTTTAGCACCACAAGTAACACACACAAAATGGCAACGAAGCGGACCCCAGACAAGCGTTGGACCAGATCCAAAACGGTCCAACCAGCTAACTGCGGGATCTGCTTCGAAGACGTAGTGGAGGGCGTACACAGCGTGCGATTGGATTGTGGACATTTATTCCATCGTGCCTGTGTACAACAGCTCCTCCTCACGTCAGAGCTGTGTCCCTTATGCCGACGACCCATAGATCGGTCTGCCCTAGACGTCCCCCTCGGAACGCCCCTACCGACGCGTGGAGCAGTGGCGAAAGGAGCTCCAGAAGCCGAACCGTCACAACCACTCTTAGACCTGCAAGGAGCAGTAGGCGGTGAAGTTCCGGCTGCGAGTGTCGTGTCCGAGGTGACAACCATGCCTTCCGCCCACTCCATTGACACCCTCGTGGCGTTGATGAGGGATATGTCGGAGAGGATTGGCAACCTGGAGGGAAAGATCCAGAATCTCCCGTTGAGCCAACCACCCAGCCGCGTGAGAACTCCGCTTGGCTGGGAGCCAAATCCCAGTGTGGCGATGCCCCACTCCCGACAATCCGAGCAATGGGTCCCACCCCCAAGGAACTCGGGAATGGATCCCAGAGCTCCCGAATACAGACCGCGACACAGTACCGGACCTCCGTTGGTACCTCCAGCCCCCGAGGCAGTTCAGTACCACAGGTCAATCGAGGATGTGATTCCCCCCGGGAACGCATTGGCACCTTTTCGAGACCCGACGCCTCGTATCATGGAGAGTTGGCGCCTGAACTTTACAGGGTTCAACGATATGATATCGGCGGACCGGTTCCTTTTCCGGATTCAGGCGTTGATATCCAGCACCCTGGGAGGGGATTCCTCGGCCTTCCTCCGGCATGCACATCTTTTGTTCAGCGGCGACGCTGCCGACTGGTACTGGAGCTTTAAAGAGTCAACGCCACGTCCCACTTGGCACTCTTTCAGTGCAGCCTTCCGCAATCGATTTGAGGATGGCTTCACTGAGAGAGAGCTAAGAGAGCAAATAAAGAAACGGAAACAAGGCGCTCACGAACCGTTCGACCAGTACTACACCAGTATAGTGAGATTGAGCACTCGCCTGCGAAATACCATGCCCGAGGACGAATTAGTAGAAATTATCAGAGAGAACATGCGCTGGGATCTCCAGAACAGCCTGCTACATTTTCCCATCAACACCATACAGGGATTGCGCCTCCATGCGCGTAGACAAGAACACTTGGATGAGCGACGAGGTACCTTCCGCCCACAACCTCGCATAACGGGACCAAATCCCCGAAATCATCACACCGCGGAGTTGATGGCAGCAGACCACCTGCTTGCTGATCCAGTACCAGTACCGAGGAGCGGAGCACCACCGGAGCTTGAGGACCCAGCATTGATTGATCGACCCTCCCTTGAAGCACTTACAAGCCCGACGGTCTGTTGGAACTGCCGACAACCGGGACATCGGTTCTACGCATGTCCAGCGGAGCCGACGCTTTTCTGCTACCGCTGCGGGAAGGCCGACACATACGCACCTGACTGTGCAAATTGCAAAGGGCGAAAAAACTTGCCACCGAGTGCCGCGACCACCCGTCGGCACTCCTAGACCCCGGACGAACAAATCCAGACCCCATCACCAGCTATGACCCAGCTCCCATCATGACTCCAACTCTGCTGACTCGCACCGCTAAACACAGTTCTCCCGAAGTTCCACAACCGACGCCGTCCTTCGCCGAGGCCAATGCGCAGGGAAATGATAGCGAGACGAAGGCTCCTTGGCATGTAAAACCTTTTCATGTCAGGTTGCGGAATTATTTGGCTACTCGACAGCGCATCTTCCATGAGGAATTGGCCACAACTGTCCCACCGCGAAGCAAGCGAGCCACGCGTCGGATGCGGAGCTTCTGGAGAAAAGTCAGGCAGTCGAGAAAAAGGTTGAAGGACATATACTTAGACGAATTATTGAGGGAGGATGTCCGGCCATATGCGTCAGTACACCTCCTGCAAAAACGAGTATCAGGCTTAGTCGATACGGGAGCCAGTGTGAATTGCATCTCTGGCGAGTTTGCAGGGGAGGTACTGGCCAAGCACGCGGACCAAATCCGTCATTTCACCTCCTGGTTAAGCACGGCGGACGGAACTCGTCACTCTGTAGTGGGAAAAATTATGACGGATGTCACCTTTAAAGGGGTAACTAAACCTATGGAATTTTTCATCATACCTCAGTTAACCCAGAATCTTTATTTAGGAGTGGATTTCGTTCGAAAATTTAACTTGGCCCCGGCACTATTTTCCAGTTCGACCCTGGAGTCCGTCACCACCGTTCCTGACCAATCTCAACCCACTAACTTACTACGGCATACACTGGATGTAACTCAGCAACTGCGTCTCGACTCGGCTATATCGGCTTTTCCATCGCACGAGAAAGAAGGTCTCGGGCGGACTGCCCTGGTGTTCCACACTATAGATGTGGGGGACGCTAAACCCATAAAACAGAGACATTTCGCCATATCTCCGGCGAAGGAAAAATCGTTATATGCCGAAGTGGATCGAATGCTATCATTAGGCGTAATCGAAGAATCACAGAGCGCGTGGGCTTCCCCAGTCACCTTAGTTGTCAAGCCGAACAAGGTCCGGTTATGCTTAGATGCCAGACGCTTGAACGCCGTCACAGTCAAGGACGCATATCCTCTACCGTTGATCGAAGGCATTTTGAGTCGATTGCCTAAAGCCCATTTCATCACGAGTTTAGACCTCAAGGACGCCTTCTGGCAAATTCCTTTAGACCCCGGTTCAAAGGAGAAAACAGCCTTCACAGTCCCAGGCCGGCCCTTATATCAATTCGTGACCATGCCATTCGGATTGTGTAATGCCCCCCAAACAATGACGCGCCTTATGGATAAGGTGATACCACCTCATTTGCGGCACCAAGTTTTCGTTTACTTGGACGATCTGCTGCTTATAACCGAGACCTTTGACGAACACATCGACCTGCTTCAGGAGGTGGCTCTACACATCCGGAGGGCAAGATTAACCATCAACATAAGGAAGAGCCAGTTCGTGATGACGGAGGTGAAGTATTTAGGTCACATCATTGGGCATGGGCATATCAAGACCGATCCGGAAAAGACTCAAGCGATTGACGTTTTTCCATTACCCAAGACCACCAAACAGTTACGCCGATTCTTAGGCTTATGCGGATGGTACCAGCGTTTTGTACGTGACTATGCCACCATTACCACTCCTTTGACCGACATGCTGCGTAAGGGACGTAAATTCGTCTGGGAAGAGCCCAGCTTGCGAGCCTTTGAAGAGCTAAAGAAGAGTCTGACTACGGCCCCCGTACTGCACAGCCCGGACTTTGACAAACCGTTCTCAATCCATTGTGACGCGAGTCAACATGGGGTGGGAGCAGTCTTAGTCCAGGTTGCACAAGACGGCGAGGAGAGACCTATAGCCTTCATGTCTCACAAGCTGAACCCAGCCCAGCGAAATTACACGGTCTCCGAGCAAGAATGTTTAGCCGCGGTGTTGGCAGTGAAACGCTTCCGAGCCTATGTGGAGGGACACACCTTTGAAGTCGTTACGGATCACGCTTCTCTGAAATGGCTAATGAGCCAGACTGATCTCAACGGCAGATTGGCCAGGTGGGCACTGAAACTCCAGGCATTTGACTTCACAATTCGCCACCGAAAAGGAAGCCAGCATGTAGTCCCCGACACCCTATCCAGAATGTTCGCCCCTGAAGGAGCCGAGTTGGTCCAAGAGGACGACAGCCCCCAATTGATCGATCTGGACCATCCTGCCTTCAAGTCAGCCAGCTACACCCAACTGATTCACACTATCCAGAACCAACAGCCCCAGCTTCCTGAACTGCGGTTGACGGATGGATTTATTTACAAGCGGATGGGACACGCATCCGGAGACCCCATACAAGAAGAAGAACAGTGGAAGTTGTGGGTGCCCGAAGAATTAACCACTGATCTTATCAGGCGGGCTCATGACCACCCATCAAGTGCGCACGGCGGATACGGTCGTACACTTAGGCGGTTGAAAACCTGTTTCTTTTGGCCTAAGATGGCACAACAGATAAAAGCGTACGTAGCCTCCTGTGAGCTATGCATGTGCACTAAGGCGCCCAACACCATTCTTCGACCACCCATGGGTAAGGTTGAGGTCCCCGAACGCGTGTTCCAGCGCTTGTACATTGATCTTATCGGTCCTTACCCTCGATCTGCTTCTGGTCACACGGGAGCTGTCGTGGTCCTGGACCAGCTCTCCAAATTCCCTATCATAGAACCACTACGTAACATGCACACGGGACCTATAATCAGCTTTTTGGAGAACCGAGTCTTTCACATGTTTGGAGTTCCGGAGAAACTTGTCTCCGACAATGGGGTCCAGTTCACCTCCAGCAAGTTCCGAGACCTAATGTCCAAATACGGCATCATCCACCAACGAACTGCCGTCTATTCACCGCAAGCCAACGCATCCGAACGACTGAATCGTACGCTCATAGCGGCCATTCGCGCCTATGTCCACCCGAATCAGAGGGACTGGGATCGCAAATTGTCCGCCATCACTAGTGCACTGCGCTCGTCGTACCACGCCACGACCGGCATTTCGCCGTATTTTGCAGTGTTCGGCCAGTACATGATCGGGCATGGGAGCGCCTACCGGCTATTGCGGCAGCTGAAATCGCTAGAGGACCCAATCGTGGTTCTAGAACCGCACGAAAAGCTCCAACTTCTGCGAGATCAACTGCGGGAGAAGATTGAAGAAAGTAGACGGATGGGAGAGGAGCGGTACAACTTGCGATCTCATCCTTCTGGCTTTAAGGCCGGCGACGAAATATATCGTCGAAACTTCCGACAGAGCGATGCCACCCGCCATTACAATGCCAAACTAGACAAGAAATTCGTGAAGTGTCGAGTCATACAAGTCATAAGCCCCACCCGATACCTCATCGCGGACATGACTGGTAGGACCCTGGGAATTTACCACGCAAAAGACCTTAGACGATGAAGTGCAACTAATTCCCACGAGAAACCTCGGCTTATCCCAAATCTCTGCCTAGACGAAGGCCTCCGAATAACACCTGACTTCCTACTATATAGTCACTGTCGAGTCTTCACGAACAGGGTTGTAGCCTATCCTTCGAAACGGATCTTCGACCCGCCACGTCCCTAACCAAGACCTTTTACAAAGGAGACGGGATCGTAATTACTTCGATTTTGGGGGGGGGAATGTGTAATGTGACGCCTACGCCCAGGAATCGAAGTGATTCCGATCCCGAACCCTTGTAACCTGCCAGATGGATATGTCCTCGAAGTGCAGCGGACTTCATCTGTTGTGCGGATATCGTTATGCAGAAAATATTTTTTTTTCTGTCCAAATATTTAGATCCGTGGATATAAATATTCGAAATATAGAATTAATCCAACCCCGGCACATTTCGAGGCATAGCCATCTGGAAATGCCCCTCCACCGTGGCCCTCGAGAAAACTATGCCACTGGCGACAACTGGAGAGGTACATTGCCGCATATGACGTGCCATTCCACACACAGTTGTTTTGTCCGATGTGACAACGGGATGATTTTGGCAGCCACATGTAGGCGCTAAACGTCATCGTAAAGTTCTTCGTGATAATATCCAAGGTATTACAAAACCAGCTATACGTCGTTTGGCGCGACGTGGTGGAGTGCAACGTATTTCCGGTTTAATCTATGAAGAAACGCGTGGTGTGCTTAAAGAGTTTTTGGAAAACGTTATTCGTGAGGCAGTGACATTCACCGGAGCATTGCCTCAGGCTGGAGCATGAAGCTCTGTCAAGGTCGGAAAGGAGATCAACAGGCAAATTAGGAAAGAGGTTAGTTTAGTTAATAAAGGATTAGAAAGGTTAGCAATATTTTGTCTGGTCTGCAGCGGAAGGCAGTGTGAACTGTATCGGAACCAGTAGGCGTGGATTTGACGAGCAGCTTGGATTCAGTCGATAGGTTATCTCACTCAAGAAAAAGCCAAAGTGGATCGGCATGGAACCGAGTTGACGACATGCAATTGTTCACAGAACTTGACGCCAAAAGTGGGGACTTAATCCGCGAGTGGAATAGTGTCCTGCGAATTCATCGCTCAAGCAAAGACAGTATTAGTTCACAATCACCCGCACGTGCAACTCGCCTGCTCAACAGGTCCCGCGTGCAACAGAGCACGCTCAGCAATACCGGTTCAGATAGTCCTAGATCAATAGATAGTCTTCCACACAAACATCTCCGTTCATCGCTGACGGGCAAGGATATAGTCAGCTCGTCAGACGATCTCCTGTGTATAGACAAATCTTTTAGGAATGCAATGATTCAAGATGTCCAAAATTTAAGGAAACAGTTGACACGTCTCCGAAGGATTTTACAAGATTCTGAAACTCTCAACCCATTCGAGCAGAGTAATGGGAAATTATTCGCATCTTGTGAATTGGACAGTAGTGGTCAATTGCCCGCTGATGATAAGGACACAAGTAGTCTGGCTTCGTCAATAGCCGATGATCCTAGACAGGAGTTAGCCGATCTACGAAGACAGGTTGTTTACCTTCAGGTATTTGCACGTCGTTTATTTTATTGTTTATTTTATTCAGAAATAAGTTACTGAATGAAACTAAAACGAACCATTATTCCTCCAATACCGTATTTCCGAAAATAATGCATATCGTAAACAACATTCTTTAGTACATTTACCAATAATAGCAAGTGGTAATTAATTCGATTTGAATCGTACAATTTACGTTTGATTCCATGTTTGGTTTACTTAAGTCTAAAAAAAAAAAAAAACCCAGCCATGCCGTACTAAAGATGATTTTGTTCTGATAGAAAACTCGCATCTGGCATAAATAAACAAACTGTTGAAGCTATGAAGAAAAATTAATTAGTAAAAATAGATAAGAAAACGCAAACAAACGACTTGGGTAATTTTACACTTTTCTATTTCTATATTCCACCGCTTGTCCATAGTAATGAGTACAGTAAATGATGATAATACAAAATAACTCTTAGCGTAATAACTTTTGTAAGAAAATGCGTTAGCTAAATCGGACGTTAGTTGAACGACATGAATGATGCGGTCCTGATTTCTATCTAGAACATATGATAAATTTTTTTTATAGTTTTCACGTCATTCCTACTTTTAAATCTTTGTGTACGTTGAACAGTGTGCTTTATGTCGTTAAAATATTGCAAGAAATGGAGGGATTGCTTTTTGTCGCAGAGAATGGAAAATCGAATTTTTTTTTGTCTCTCAACCCCCAATTATTCCTGATTAGTTCAATCGTGTCCAGTAACATTCCCATTAACTTCAAGCAGCGACTGATTGTGAATCAAATCCTCAATTTTAAAACACTATTTCAATAAAAAAAAAAAGACATTTCAAAGGCATTAAACATTAAAGTAACTGATAAACAATAATAATAAACTGGCTTGTAAATATTTTGTACTCACCAAATGATTGTTAAAGATCACGCTCACATATTGTTACACCGCTCCGTATTTATATATATAATATTCAAAGTTAAACGCCATACAAGGGGAATAAAAAAATGGTAAAAGAAGTGGAAAATTCCAGATAAAAAGCAATAAAAAAAAAAAAAAAAAAACAATGAATCGATTCTCCGTTTTTTTTTTATACAAAATCACTTGCATCGTTTCCTGATTTGTTATTAATTATTGTATACGTGGATAAGCCATCTTTGCTGCTTCCATTTCGCTTTTTGAATTTGACGCACGATTAGATTCGTCACTAATGCGTACTTGAACCACTTAGAAATATTTAATTTACGAAATTGTTGAGAAAACAAAATTTAAATTATTTAAAACCAAACAAGAACAATAAATATTAAATCCACCTAGAAAAATTAAAAATAAATGTTTAATTTGGCGGTTTATTGTAAAACGAAAAATTTGTTTGTGATCGCAAATTTATATTCAAAAATAATAAAAGGTGAAACATAAATTAAGAAACAAATTGTTAGCGGTTTACCTTATTATGTAATTGTCTTCAAAAATAATTATTATAACTATTATCATTATTAGTAATAAATTATCGCTCGATTCTTGCAAAAACCCTTTAAATACGTATTGAGGAAATTATACTTTATGTTCCGTTTCTTGAAGTAAATAAAAAAAATCCAATGAATTGCTAATTTAACTAACGACTTTCCTTTTCAGTAACTCGTTCTATTTCAGGGGGAACGGAGAGTGTATGGTAGGTATGTCGTCGCGAGGTTAGGGTTTCGCCAAATCCGCTGAAGTCGGTTTCGCGTCGCGCGCGGTACGCGGTACCTTTGTTTGTTTCGCCATTTCTTTAGAGTAGTTTTCTTCGGTTTAAGTTCGAGTAGTATATTTTTCGGTACCGCGTCGGTGAATCGGTAACGCGCCTATGGGATTTTGTAGCGTTTTTGATTTGAGATCTGTGGATAGATCACATCCAGAACTAACGTAATGTAGGTTTCTCGTTCTGGATGAGTAATTGTTGACGCGTTTGAAAAACGGGCAAGTTCAGGTGACTGAAATATTGTGATTGAGCGTAATCCATTCGGAGACCCGCGACCGAAATCCTCTCCGAACTAGCTGGCCGACAAGCAGTCACCGCGTGAATGGATTACGGTGCACGGATTGGTTGACCTGTTGGTACCATCCGTTGGCACTACTCAGACTTAACGTCTAGAACCGATGAGAGGTCGGTTCCGCGTTCGAGCTGAAGGTAGAAAAATCATTACAATTATTTTGTACGGTATGTTATGATCAATACTGTCGCATACTTGCCTAAAGTCAACGAAAATTTGGTGTAAGTCTATGTTGAACTCCCAGCATTACTCAAGTACCTGCAAGTACCCAGCATTACTCAATTGGTCTATCGTCAATATACCTCCTCTAAAGCTCCCAGATAATATTGTTGACGTATGATCTGATTTGATTTTCAAAGATCTCCGAAAATATTTTTTATGCCGTACAAAGTGGTGATACGCCTCTATAGTTTTTGCACTGTAGCTTGTAACATTTTTTGTGGGTAGGGAATATAATTGATAGACTCAACTCATTCGGCATAGTTCTTGTTGCCAAATGTGCTGGATGACCTTATGGATTGCTTTCTAAACACTGCTGCTACCATATTTAATGAGGTCCACTGGAATCTCATCGATGCCCAGCACTTTATCATTATTTTGGGCTTTGATGGAGGAACAAACTTCATCCAGAGTTGATGGGGCCAATCGAAGCTCACCGGGCTATCCCTCCTTAATTATATTTTCATCAACGATGATGTTGTCGATATGATCACTGCAGGACGTGGTCTTGGGCTGATAACCACATTACAGGCTTTTCACTACTTTGTATGCTTGTCTTATTTTGTTGCTTGCTGGACTTACATCGATACTTCTCAATTGACCTTCATAGTATTTTCTTTTCTTGATTCAAATTATCTTATTCGCTACTCTTCTGATATTTTCATAATCTTCTCTCTTTGTCCTGGTTTTCCTGCCTACATATTCTTTGCTCGCCTTATTCTTTTTATCTAGTGCATCCCGTCACTTGTTATTGAATCAATCATTTCTTCTAAGCCGGGCTTGATGTACGATCGTCTGTTTTGCCACGACCTTAATTGCCACTCTCTGCCTCCCATAACTCATTGCTTGTTTCTAGTAATGTATCTGATGAGATGGTAGCCAGTTAGTTGTCGAAAGCCTGCATGAAATTTTTGGCCACAGACGCCGTTTCGAGCGTTTTGATGTCAAATTTTCGTAGCGGGCTGATCTTCGCCTAATACGCCTTTGACAAACGACATAGATAAGTTAATTTGATCAAGTAACTGTCCGAGTTACAATTTGCTCCTGTGTGTGTACGGAGGCCCCACGTTGTTGGATCAGAACGTAGTCAATCTCGAATCAATCATTTCTTCTGAGCCGGGCTTGATGTACGGTCGTCTGTTTTGCCACGACCTTAATTGCCGCTCTCTGCCTCCCATAACCCATTGTTTGTTTCTAGTAATGTATCTGATGAGATGGGAGCCAGTTGGTTGTCGGAAGTCTGCATGAAATTTTTGGCCACAGACGCCGTTTTGAGCGTTTTGATGTCAAATTTTTGTAGCGGGCTGATCTTCGCCTAAAACGCCTTTGACAAACGACATAGATAAGTTAATTTGATCAAGTAACTGTCGGAGTTACAATTTGCTCCTGTGTGTGTACGGAGGCCCAACGTTGTTGGATCAGAACGTAGTCAATCTGGTTTTGTGTGTTGCCAACTGGTGATACTCAGGTCATTTTACGTATGCGGCAATTTGGGAAGCAAGACGAACATATGACTAGATTTCTGCCACATACAAAGTCAATCAGGCGCTGGACGTTATCTTTTGTTTCATCGTGGAGACTATATACTCCGGTCGTTTCCCAATGAGATAGCCCATTGCCAACCTTAGCATTGAAATCACCCAGAGTTATTTTTGTGCCGTTTGTAGGCAATGATTCAACTAGTCTTTCTAGGAACTTGTAGAATGTTTCCTTCGTGGTTTTATCCTTTTCTTGGGTCGGATCATGTACATTTATTAGCTAAATTTTAAACAATTTACTTTTATACTAATCGTACCCAAACATTTACTGATTGCTTTAAATTCAATAACGTGTGGTTTGAACTCCTTATCCACAATGAAGGCTATTCCGAATTTTCGCTTTACACTTTTGAATATTGTGCGCAATCTCATATCTGAAATATCACTTCCAGTCCAATTCATTTCCTGGATTGCCAGTATGTTAAAATTATATTGACTGGCCTATCGTCAAAGGTCTTTAGCAGCGCCAGGGTAGTTCAGTGTCTAACATTCCAGAATCCAATGCCACAGTCCTTTTTTCGGTTGCGGGTTCGATGCCTTAAATCCAATCCATTCTGGGGGCTCTATTGCGGGTTTCGAAAAAAACGTAGGGTTTTCCGAGAGGCGGGACGTTAGCCAGTCGCCCTACCTCAATTCCGGTAGCATGATTATTACTTCGATTCTGTTATCAGGCGTGGGAAACTCACCTTCACTCTCTTGCGTCACCACAAAGGACATGTAACATAAGTAGGATTTAGTAGCGGAGCTGCAGGTGTATTTTCAGTTATTGGTATTTCTCGGCATTTAGTGTCAGATCATTGGGGAACCAGTGAACCTAATGTGTGATCCCGAGCTCATTTACTACCATTTGGTCGTGGGTTTCGGGATAACGAATCATGGAAACTGGAGTTGGGGGAAATAAGGGGATCCCTCCTCCTGCCACAATCGGGCTTAGTACCGTCTACGGAGTCTTCTAATTAGAATCCAATAATTTCTGTAGTGTCTGGCCTCTCAGCTATCTTTATAGATCTTCAAAATACTCTACTTAGTACAGAATATACTCTAATTATACCTGGAAACTGTTCGCTTTTCAATACGAGAAAAAACCATAATCAGCAAATTTGTTAGTATATGCATTACTAGGAATTCTAAATTTTTTCGATATTTCCCCCCCTAAATGAAAAATCCCTTCTTGCTCATCAATCAGTAACGAGTTTCATCAAATTACCATATCCATATAGTATATTATCTCATGCCGAAATAGTTTTCGCTTCACTTAATGCTATCTTTTGACGAAATAGCATTATGGCAATGGGACTGTGCTTCCATAGGCTCCAGGCAGACCCAAAACTGTCTCGGAAACTTGTACATCCATCTCTCGGCATTATTTATGAAAAATGATCAGAAACTGGTTTTCTATTTTCTATCGCAAACACAAAAAAGATGTAAAAAAAACAGAATTTGAATTCCGCAAGTAAAGGAACTGACAACAACTCAAACTCAGCCGCCATGAGGCTTAACTCCATTTTGCTTCGATTCAACCCCTTACGGTGCGGAGAGAGCGCTAGAGTGATAGCGACATGGCCGCATTTTCCAAGCCAAATCGACTGCCAACCACTTCACCACCCACTATTGTGGCACTTTGAAGAGCAAATTCGAATGTGAACGCTGAGCACGACTGCCACTAGCGATAACGACAAGGACGACTCGTAGGAAGGGTAGCGAAACGTAGTGACAGTAGAGCAATGGCAACAAAAGCTATAACAACAACACGAACGGCAACAACAACAACAACAACTATGCCGCCCTCGTTTTGCATAATAAGAATAAGACAGCTTCGAATCGAATATTTTATCATGTTCATGTGTATATGATTTTGACAAAAAGAAATGCGAGCGATACAAAGCAATCATTCATCACTCATTCACTCGGATCGGGTTTGAGCTTGAGCAGAAGCTTGGCATTGAGTTTCAACGCCATGGATCATCCCTCATGTCATCCTTGAGGGGATAACACGGCGGCGGTAGCGGCAAGGACGCAGCCGGTGGTAGCAATGGCAAATACTCGTATGTGTTTCGAGAAATGTTAAAGGGTGAGGAATTGAAGATATTGTTCATGTTTCCACCCCCACATGTGTGATGCGCACCGCACGCACGTATGAATATGTTCAACCCTTGCGAAAAGTTATCCCGCATATTTGAATGGTTCGAGGCGGTTGGTTGGCTCTGACCGATGGTAGTTATTAGCGATTCCAATTGCTGTAATTTTCTCGTTTGATGAGAGGTTTTTGTGTGGACTACAATAGTTACCGATAACCTTAATCGGTTGTTGGTGAAATCCCAATAGAAAATGATTATCTGTAGGATCTTATTGTACATAATGACTTTAAGGAGCTATTTTTGAATTTCTAAAGATCCGTGTTGTATGTAGGCGAAATACATGTCGAAAACCCATCAAATCAGATACCCTACAAAACCATCTGTTGAGGACTTAAAGAGAATAGGTTTCGGCTACAGGTGGGCGAGATTCCATACCTATAAATGACTTTTGAACTTTAGGAACCACCTGCCGTTTACCTCCCAGCTTTCCTCTCTTCTCTCGTGCAAGTCAATTGCTATCAGTAGCGCTTTAGTGGGATGAGGTACAATTGGCGCCCGTTATGAGGGTGTAGTTGAGATGCACATACAGTTCACAGTAACTCCTTTCGCCTGCTCGAACATGACGGATAAACATCATCCGAAATGTTGTTTTCCACAAAAAACACACTTTTCCTCGAACGCAACTTCCTTTCGGCATGCTTGCTAAGCTGGAAGCGAGTCACCAAAAAAATGAATACAGTAGCAAACGACTATGCGACCGTTGTCGTCGTTGTTCCTGCCTCAGGGCACAGATCCGTCCTTGTCTCGGAGTACATGTGGGCTTATACCGAATATTTTGGGATTTCGGTATGGGGTTATGGGAAAACGAGATATGAGCCTGAGTGCGGGAGTATGGGTGGCGCGTTTTGTATGAGTACGCGCAAGGATGAAATGTTAAGAAGGGCGGTTTGGCTCGGCTCAGCTTGTTCGGCTTATCGACAAGGATATGAGGAGGCTCGTACTCATTTCAGTGCTGTTTTTTCTTCTCTGCCATCGTCAAACTCCTTTCCGATGTTCGGTGGCATATCTTCAACTACCCCATTGCAAATTTGACGTAGTGACGAGGAAGACAACGATTTTTTATAAGTTCTGATGGCGCGTCTTGAGAAGTGGCTCCCCAACAGCTCCGGTGCCAAGAACGACACTCAATCGCGTCTTTCACGTATTCGGAAACAGTTTCATTCGGTGAAGTTCTAGTGACTGTGTTCAGTGTTCGATAGCAGTTCCTTGCAAATAATTTTCGCGCTTTGGAAAAGCCGCGGCTCACATCACCTACCACTGGTAAGCACTTTCTCACTAATTACCCATGTTTTTAATTCACGTATTACCAAAATCTCGACCGACTTCTTGAACCAGCAATCCCTGACTGAATGCTTGTTAATCAGCTCGTTGACTACCACCAGGAATTTTAATTGCGAATTTGCCATCCTTCGAAGGGATGAATCTTGCCTCTGGCGCGTAGTCAGTGACAAACACTACGGCATGATGAAATTAACTCATTAACATATTAAGTCAGTGTCGAGCAGATGCTGAGTGTTACAATAATAATAAGGACGAGTCGTTATTCCGCTTTGCTTGCTCGCTCTCCTTTCTCCTGATACCCATATTTAAATGTTCAGAGTGGTTTGTATGCAAATTAATGACAATCGAGGATTCAAGAGTTATGATGGGGTTGAATGAATTTCGGTTACCTATGTACGAACCGTAGGAACGTGAACGTGATTGAGTGAATATTCAAATGAGATCTTTTGTGTGCGAATATTATTGTGCTAGGATAATCCAGGTAGGATTGAATTTAAAATTAGAAATGTGACGTAACGTATGAAATATAAAAAAAACGGAAGAGACATATGCGCGTATGTAAATTATTTGAAAAATTATTGAATAGGATGATTTTTTTTCTCGAGTAGTTTTTCATGGTTTTTTAGTGGTTGAAAGTTACGTACGAATAATTTTTTGATTCCTGCCGGTTAATTTTTGTAAAACGGATATGTCAGAAAAAGCTCTTCAAAACTTTCATCAACGAATGACCCGATAGAAAATATATTTGAAACGTGAAATGATTTTTTATTCTCAAATTTAAATTTGAAGAAGCGTTGAAGCATTTTCTCTAATTTTGAAGAAAATTATAGCGAATGGATCTTATCCCAGTTGATTTTCTTTGGACGTGAAAACATCCAATTAGGATGTTAAAACTTATTCTTTAGTTATCTGTTGGATTAAGTTAAACTCACATTATTCTCTAAACATTCCATACTTAATCAGAGTCTGTTTTAGCTTTCGAAGGTATATTATGCGTTCTAATTCAAAACAAGTATTTGGCTTAGATATACTTACTTGAATACATAAATGTTTTATACAAAAACTTTTCTACGATAGTATTTACGCATCTGACATATATTTAAAATTGTGATCATTTGATTCCTGCAAGATTGTGTAATTTAGATGTATAAATGTGTGTTGCAAAGGTCGTTAAGGTGGGATTTGGTCTTACCAGAAGAATGTCCCATAGCTGAATATTTTTAAGATCTCCGCTCAATACAGTAGGTATAACTGTGCTCGCAGCAGGAAGCTTGCCACCTTCCTAGTGTACATGCAAATATATTTGATGACATCAATCAATGACTTTCATTTTACTGCCATTGTGCAGACTTCTCATATCTTCCCGTTCAACGCCTTCTTTTAAGTAAGATCGGCTTCTACGAATATGAGCTTGCCAACATTCTCAAGGTTCTAGTTCCCTAGGGTTAGTTTCGTGCAAGCTAGGATGTTTTTCTTCATCAGAGTCATCCATTTAGTTTTGCCTCCATTGATTCGTGGGTCTATTTTGTTTGCTTCGGTCTCTAAGAATAAAACTACTCCTTTAACAGCTGAGATTAAGTGCACCATAATGACTACATAATCGGCACATGCTACCAGTTGTATTGATTTGAAAATCAGCTTGCTCGTGGCCTCAGGTGACGTGTTCCATCGCGATATTGAAGAGTCTATACTATACTATAGGGCCGAGCTCAACCTCTTGTTTTAAATCTGGTTCAATTTTTTTTGCAGTTTGAAATTGAACGCTATTTACGCCTTAAATGTGGGAACCACAAGCGTGCAATGCTTTTTTACTGCCTACTAAACACCACCCCTGTCAATCTGAGAACTTAACATAGCCTGGAATCGTTTGACAGATTACATCAGACGAGGCCTCCGTGTAGGACTTTTGGTCCCCCATCAGAGGCGTCCTCAGGTAGCGAATAGAAAATGCCCTAACCGGCTAGCCGGCGAGTATGTAGGTAATAAAATGCCACTGGTAGACCAAAACTGTTAAAGTTGAAGCACTGACAACGCTCCACTTAGTATTTACTTGTAACGGAACCAGAACAACAGCTTCGGGTTGAATTGAATAAACGACAACGACTATCGCAACATATAAAGGACTATTTTTTTGGAATTTGGAATGTTAGATGATTGAACAGACCAAGTGCATTGCGACAATTTTTGGATGAAATAAAGAAATATAGAATCAAGATCCTCGCAGTACAAGGAACCAGATGGCACGATGAAATCACATTTGAAGTGCTTAAAAGTAGGAAATCGCAAGGAAGCAATAACTTTGGAGTGGCTTTTATTATCAACAGTATTTAAGACTTCAAGCTCATTAATGAAAGGGTCTATGTGATTCGTATCAAGACCAAATTTTTTAATGCCTAGCTAGTGAACTGTCACACACCCATAAAAAACAAGGAAGAGGCAATCAAGGATGAATTTTACACCGCTGTTGGCTCGTTGCCATCAAATGACATTAAAATTGTTCTGGGTGATTTCAAAGGAGCAACATCAGGCCACAGCTTTCATGCAGGGACCAGCCGCAATGGACAATGCCTGATAGATCTTGCTAACAGCGAAGGCTGTACAGTTAGCTTCACACAATTTCTATACCGAGACATCCACAAGAGAATGTAGGCATCCCCAGATGGTTGCACATTCGACATAATCGACCATGTTCTTACACAAAAATGAGCTTCCACTTGCATTCACAATACGCGCTCGTTCTTCCACTACCTCATAAGCGTCAAGTTCAGATGCTGCACCACCAAGAGCGGTAAATAAGGATGATCAGCTACCCCAAGGCAACTTTTAGCAGACTCGAAAATGTCTAAAATTTTGTGAGGCATGTACAAGATTCTTGAGCAACTTGTAATAATCGAGCAGTCGTCTACACAAACTGCTTGAAAACCTTCAAAACATTTATCCGAAATTTTAATTGTAGATTTGGAAAAAATTCCATTACTTCCATTCATAGTTATAAATCATAAAACATTTTTAGGGTTTTGTAAAATAATTTTACAAAACCCTACTAGTTTCGCGACCAGTCTGTCCGTCTGTCCGTCTGTCCGTCCGTGTGTCACAGCAGTTTTTCTCAGAAACTACTTAAGCTAGAAACATCAAATTTTGTATGTAGATGTAAAGTGGTGATCTCTTTGAAGTTCACCTACTAAAAAAATTTTATAAAGTATTTAAGGGAGGTCTCCCCATATAGGAGAGTGACCCCCCGAAAATAAAAATTCATTGAAGGTAGCCGATATGGGTATCAAATGAAAGGTCTTGATGAGAACTTTTCAAAACAGGTCTTAGTTTGGCAAAATTCGCTTCGAGGGGTGCACAGGGAAGGGAAATACACGAAAAGTTTGTGTCCTCCCCCCTCGCGATTGGACACCTGTGATCCGAAAAATCTGAAAAACAATCAGGAATGTAGGCCTTGGTGAATACGTTGGAAGTCGCAATTCACTCAACTTTGTTAGTAATAGTATGATTTATCGATTTTATGTTTCTTGAATAAAATCTTAACGGTACCCTTAAATTCAATGAAATTCAGCACATGATGCCTATTTATAAGATTGATCTATCCTGAAAGTTTCATAAAGATTGAATCATATTTAGCGAAGTTATAGCGGTTTGAATTTTCCTGTATTACTATGGAACAATATGCGCTGCATTTATTACTGTGGCAAGATATGGCTATGGAACAACATGCGCTTTTTACCGACTCAGACACTATAGTCTTGCTAGGATTTGCATGAAAATTTCAGGAATGATAGGTGTCATGTATATCTTTGAGAATCGGTTCAGCTAGTGGTATCAGTAATCGTAAAACAAAATAGTGGTTGTTTTAAATGCGAAGATTGAATAATTTTGAGTTATTTTTTCCCAACTTCAACGTTTAAGGTGCATGCTTTGAACACTTGATTCAATTTAATGAATGACTGAAGATGAGTACCTACAATTAATGCTCATAAGTGAAACAAGTCAAGGAGGTGGGAGAGAGCACCTAGCAAAAGGGTTTTGTAACCATTCTAGGATTCGAAAAAATAGGCCATGAATCGATGATAATTGTACAGGAGAGTGGCCCCTGAAAAAAAAATTCATCAAATGTAGCCGATATGAGTATGAAATGAAAGTTTTCATGGGAGCTTTTCAAAACAGTTGTTAAACTGTCAGTTTTTGCTTCAGTGGGGGCACAGTGGGGGGAATACATGAAAAATGTGTTTCCTCCGTCGCTGATCGACATCTGAAATAATTATCACGGGAGATTTTTATGAGTATAACAATACCAAAAACCTCAGAAGTCGAAATTTGATCAACTTTTTTAGTAATAGTATGATATTCGTATTTCATATTTTCTCCAATAAAATCATCTTTGACATGTTTCTTGATTTGATTCGATCTGGTGACTGCATTTTGTAAATTGAATACAAAACCCTTCTGACATGAGCGTAGGTCTGTTCACTCAACTTGTTTATTATTGTTATTGAATGTAAATTTGATATCATTTTGTTCTATAATAAATTTCAACGTGTCCTTTTAGTTATATCCCTTATGATATTTAACTTTTATTATTATGTAAATTTTTTTCATTTCTGACTTCTGTTAATTTTTAAATTCAAATGTGCAAATTAAGATTCGGACATGGGAACACTGATTTAGTGCATCACATCAATGCATTGCATTGGCGAATGCAATCTTACTCAGCAGAGCTAGCAGCGATTTGAGATTTACCGATGTGATAACGAGATCATGAGGAAATTTGAACGGATCGAGGAGTCTGTTAGAATCTTCACAGCGGACACGTCGCGACGCCCAAGAAAAGAGTTTGGGAAATTGATATCATTTTCGTGATTATCAAAGGCATTTATTCGAAGGTTGCTTACTAAGTGCTTTTACTGGGGCATTTTCAAATTTGCCCGTGAAAGATTTCGAGGATTCCCCGAGGCAGATTCCACTCAGGGACGACGGACCGCCACTGTAACATCTTCGTTTGTTTCGCTGATTGTGTTTATTTTCGCATTCGATGGCAGTGGTTTCTTGTGTGCTGCATGTAAGATGGCGTGACTTGATTTTTATTCCAGTGATTCACCTTTCCAAATATGTGTTGGAAAGCTACTGTCATATAGTTTCAGAATCAGAATTCAGCTGAAGCGTAAACAACAATACTTTTTTTACTCTGAAATGAAATGCCAAATAAAGTGTTCTTGCGGGGAGTACTTATTCATTGAAGAAAAAAGCTGCCGAAAGTCATCGTATTTTGGTGGAAGATTTTGGTGTGCATGCTCTAGCTGAGCGTACGTGCCAAAAGTGGTTTTCACGGTTTAGAAGTGGCAATTTGGACTTGGAGAACGATGAACGGCCCGGACAGCCAAAAAAGTTTGAAGATCATGAATTGGAGACATTATTCGACCAAGATCCATCCCAATCACAAGAAGAACTTGCAAAATCACTTTGTGTCGATCAGCAAACCGTTTCCAATCGTCTAAAAGTAATTTTTCACAATAAAGCTTCAATTTCCCGCACAAATTAACCGGTACCCCAAGGAATTCTTGAGCTTTTGATGTGACCGCCACGCCGAGCGAGTAGTGATGCGACGCGAAACTTGGCGCGTCTGTGTGGAAAGGAACTGTTAGCGCATTAATGTCTTTATGTTGTCAAGAAACGGATGAGTGAGTCTGCTCGGGATTGAGCCCCAGCACAGACGCCATTGCAACTCAGAGCGTAATTTTGACTTGTCGTGTGTCGCACAATTTTTTTTTGTTTTAGTGCCCGCTGTGTTGACAAAAACATAATTTTCACGGTGAAAATCGATTTCAAAAGCTTTCCGACAAACTTGATCGTAAAGTTTATCAGCCAATTTGTGGATTAAGTGTACATTGTACGATTTTTTGCGGGGTGCTTTCACCTGACAAGTTCCAGTGAATGGAGTAGGAGGCCCGTTTTTGGTATTTGACGCACACTAACGCATGCATGCGTATAGGTTCTATATGACGTTTGTGTATAGAATTGTTGAACAATATGCTGAATTTGCGACTTGTTTACTCACACGAACACGTCATCGGCAAATTGATGTTGCCATGAAATGCCCAAAATTCGTTTCCAGGACGAAGTAACTCAATTAAGAATATTATCGAGGCATACTTTTATTGAACGTTATCATATGGTAGTTAACTGAAAATAAGCACTGGTAGTACAAATATATCAATTGCCGAAGTGCGGATCCGACGACGTTTTTTGTCGCAAAAGGCTAGTACGTCTATAGTACATTGAATAGTGCGTGGTGAAGTCGTACGTAGTCGAGGACGTGGAAATACCGGATGGGATTGAGAAGGTGATATAATATCCGATTGAATGGGATATTGTCTATTTTTCGAATCAATGTTAGATGCGATGGAGCTCGCCAGAGATAACTGGCTAAACGAAAATGGGATGATGTTTCCAAATAGTGGAAAATAAGGATGAGAAAAAATATTAATTGATAGAGCGAGGTTTATGCGTTTGGTTTGAGCTTTATTCAAAAAATAGCGATAACTGAACAACTTGTTGACCCTAAACCGCTTGCCTCTATATCTTATTTGATAAGGAAGATAATTTATATACAGTGCGAAATTCGTGATTTGGAGCTTTCCTCCTCATTTCAGAGAGGATGTGGATGAGTACACCGTTTGTTTTCTCTTTTTATATTCCGTAAATTTTTCGCCACAGACGCTGTATGCAGCCTGTCTATGTCAAGTTTTTGAACAGGGCTGGTCTTCGCCGATTCTGTCTTTGACATACGACATTAATAGGCTAGTTTAATCAGGTAATGATCCAAGCTACAATTGGCTCCTCGTTATATTCGGACGTCAAGTATGTTCAATCCCCATAGTATTTGGATCAAAATATGATTGACTAACTTTGTGTGCTGTCATCTGGTGAAAGCCAGGTCATTTTATGTATGCGTCGTTGTTAAAAACAAGTCGAATGTATGACTAGATTTCTGCGGCACGCAAAGTCAATCAGGCCCTAGCTGTTGTCATTTGTTTCATCGACGAGGCTACATCCTCCAGCCCTTCTCCGATGAGATAGCTCATTACCAACCTTAGCGTTGAAATCACTCAGAATTAGTTGTTTGTAGGTAATGAGTCTACTAGTCTTTGCAGGTGATTGTAAGGCGTTTACTTTATTTCTCCGTCCTTTTTCTTCGGTCAGGGCATGTACATTTATCAGCTAGATTTCAAGGAATTATACGGATTGCACACAACCGCTCATTGACTTTTTGTAAATCAATAGCGTGTGGCTTGAACTCCCACCACATCGACTTCCCGCTTTCCAACAGGCTTTCCAGTTTAGAACATTGTGTGCGATTTCATATCTTCAATATCATTGCTGTCCAGTTCGTTTCCTGGATTGCTAGTATGTTTAATTTATATTGACTGACCTGCTGAAAAGCTCCTCAATAGCCTCAGGCTAGTTGAGTGATATGACATTCCAGGATCCAATGCCATATTCGGTTGTGGGGTCGTTGCCATAGGTCCAATCCATTCCAATGCTTTGTTGCATGTTTCGAAATAATGTGCCCTGACTCCATTCCAGTGGCATGGTTATTACTTTCTCTTACATTACAACAAAGGAGGTGTAAGTAGGATTTAATAGCAGACCTGCAGGTGTCTTTACATTCATTGGTATTTATTGGCATTTAGTGTTCCATAATTGGGGAACCAGTAAACCCAATGTGCGACCCCGAGACCACTTAGTACGAGTTCTTCGTGGGGCTTAGGATGTTCTTTGCGGCAGACCATTCAAGATCTTAAAATAGCGTATCATCGTAATATTTACATCGATTACAAGAAAAAATTTTCCATACAACTATTAGAAATCATGGCAACAAGATGTCTGGGGAACTTGTCCTGAAAGAGCTTAAAAATGAGTCTGTCTAACCAAACCAACCACTTCAATGCATTCCTTATTGTTAAGCTTCTGATAGACGTCTCTGTTTGCTTTCATTATCTCAAGTATGGTGGACGGAATCCAAAATTGGCAATTCGGCATCAACTCATATTATTCAGTGTTGGCGTTTTATCACTTCAAACACTTTGCTAATATTAGCAGCCAGCTGATTGGGTCAATATTTTGAGGGCTCAAAGATTCATTTCCTTGTTTCTAGATCGGCAATACTTTTCCTTTTTTCCATTGATTTGGGAAATATAAGTTGTTGTTGAACAATATGCAATAATTCCTAATCGCCACCTCAGGCAAATGTCATACTATTTTATTGGAAATACTGTCAATACCACATGATTTCTTGTATTCTGTCTTGCTAAAAATGGGATAACACTGCAGTGTACTTGTGTTTGCTTTTAAATAAATTTCACTTTTCTAGCTTGATAGAATGCTGGTTGAGCAAAAACACCGCAGTTAACGCGGTACAATTTTTCTTTAGGCTCCGTCTGAGCCGATTCGCACTCACCGGGGGCATGGACGCCTTTGCATTTTACGCACCAATAGCACATAGCGCAGTTGGCAGCCAAATCACCAAATCTTCCACACCAGTAACACTTGTTCACATCTTTTTTTCTGAGGCATTCCCTCCTCACCACTCTAAAATTCAAGTACCATATTTGTTGACGGGCACTTGGACTGTTTTTATTTGAAATTTGTACCAGGTAATGTGGTGAGTTCTTCTTTTCTACTGTCAATATTCTTGTCACAAAGGCTTTGACGGAACTAAATTCATTTTCTGGTGCGGTTTCATTGAGCAACCCTCCAACAAAAAGGTCTATGGAACCTCCTCAGAGTTCAACGCATCTTTGGTTGACTTGAAATCAACCAATGATCTCGTTCTAGTATTTACTTTTATACATTAACTCTTTTGATATCAAAATTGGTTAGTTTGTTTTTGGCTGCCAATAGCCGAATCATATCTCTTCCGCTATGTCCAAACACGTTGATTAGCGGAACTTTCTCTGCCTTTTTGGTGGATGTCTCAGAGAAACCAGCAGAGCTGCGAGCTAGGTTTTTCTCCTTATTTTTATTTCTTAAATATTGAATAAAATTTACATCATTATCTTGGTAAGAATTACCTTCAATACATTCTTCAGCTTCCATTTCTTGTTATAGTCCGTCCAACGCTGCATAATAATATTGGCTTTCGTCAGTGTCTCCAGCACTTAAGACTTCTTCTGAGATAGCTTGTTTTAAAGTTTTCTTCGCCTTTGTTTCCTTATAGATTTACTTTTGCGGTTATGCGTCTTGAGTCTTCATCCCTCTCTTGAATCGATCTTCTTGGGATTTTAGTCGTAGTCTTAGTTCTTGATTTTCATGTCGAAGTCGGATCACTTCTTTTTCGTTTTCAATTATTTGGGATTTACGTCCGCCACCTGTGGAGTTTCCCTAGTTATTTTTTTGTTGACGATTGCCGCTAATTTTTTATTGCACGTATCCTCGGGTTCTCCCAACGGTGGGAAGGTGTCGAGCTCCTGCATACCTGCAGTCCCGAATTTGTCTTTGGACTATTTGTTTTTCTTGATTTATCGAAGTAAAATAATATTTGATATAATCTAAGTCGATTGCTCCGACGAGATAAGCTTTTTCCAATAAAAATTAAAATTAACTTTGGATAACGATTTAAAAAATTAATTTAATTTATTAAAAACTTGACAGGTGCGATTAAAACACGTCTCAAACAATTTCGATAAGTTGTTGCAGTCTAAGTCCTCCCATGGTTATTTGTCGAATAACACTGAATAAAAAAAAACATTACAGTTTGACAGGAGTCACGCGTGATCCATCTAAAAAGCCTATTGAAAATCAAGCCTCATAATGAATCACCCTTTAGTTGTTTTTGATGGCAAAAGTGAGTTTAACTTACGCAATACCTATGTAAAGAGGAGAAAAGTAGAGAGAAAATTTAACAAGGAACTAAATTACAAGATCTTAGTTGTACAGTTGGTATAAGCGTAATAGTGTGGTGGACCATGAACTATACTGAGGTTGGTAGTTGAAAATTTCTGTTTCTGTCTTTGGTAAGGCTAGCGATATTTTCAATTTATAACAGTGTTAGTGCAAGCGAAAGTTAAATCACCAAGGTGAAAAGAGGGAGTTGGAAAGAGGATACAAGTGAGAAGCAACAAGAGAGAGAGAGAGAGAGAGCGATTGATTTTTGCTTTCCCTGATTGTGGAACTATATAGCTTTGTTTATTTATTTACTTTTTTTCAACAATTGGATTATAAATATTTAATAGTTGGATAGGGTTTTAAAGTGATTGAGTTTTGTTTTGGTGGGTTGTGGAAATGACTGACATAACCACAATGGACGAAGATCAGCAGATTGCTCTGCTAATCTTACAGCTCAAAGCTTCAAAAACTGTGCAGGCACAGCTTATTGAAGTCCTACAGCAGTTGAGACAGGCTCAACAACTACCAAGTGAAGTTAACAGAACTGGCAGAACAAAGCCGAGTAAGTAAAGAACTTATAGAGCTATTATGGACTTTGGCACTGGCTAAATTGAAAAGAAAAGCAAAAAGAGGAAAATGAAGTCTTCATTCTCTCTCATCAGAAAGCTGTCCACCCACTTCTCCTTCTTCGGAAGAAAAAGCAATAGAAGAGTAAGCAAAAAAAGAAGAAGATACGGATAATGAGTCTAAAGAGGAGGGCTCTGCAGAAGAGGATGAAGAACTTCCTGCTTTTCCACCGCTGGGTCCCACAATGGCACTATCAGAGCTGGTTATCTCAAAGAAAATCACTCTTATAGCGCCCAATCCATTCAAATCTCCAGACGATGACAAAAATGGGGAAGGTATCCGTCATTCTTCGTGAGCCCAAAAAGTGGACCCAAGTCCTAAAAGATATAAAAAGACTTGGAATCTTGGAGCCTATTTGGCGATCCAAATAATTTCACAGCTACCACAAGACTACAGAAAACTTACAAAATACTTCACAGGCACAAAATACAATACTTTCCTGAAGAAAACCATCTGAATATGGTCATCAGGGGCCTGTATGGACTATTTATTGACGACATCAAAGAAGATCTGGAGAGCTACGGATTTCACCTTATCGAAATCCACTACATCAAACTTTGGGATGGGCCATCCTCCTTCCCAAAACTGAGACTGAGTATGTTACCTTCTCTGCACTGTTGAAGCGCAACACCCCCGAACAGCACAAGCTATGTACCACAACTGTCAACAGTTTGGACATTCTTCCAACAATTTGCACGCCCAGGCCCGTTGTGTTAAATGCAACGAGCTCTACCATTTTTCAAAATGTGCCAAATAAGAAGGAGGAAAAGCCAAAATGTGTTAATTATAGTGGAGAACATCCAGCCAATTATAGTGGCCATCCTCGAGATCCAGTGATTGTCAGAAATTTGTTTGCACAAATTGTAGCAACAAATAGCAATCAAAACATAGCCACCACAATTTCCTACACAACAGCAAACTAAAAACACATAAAAATAAGCAAACCACCATGCAGACACAATTTCAAGCCACGATACAAGACATGATGGCGAAAATGATACGGAGCATATTTGCGCCACAAAATAACGTTAATAACACATAAGCAAATAAATAATAATGACCTTCATGGATCACTTAACCATTCTCACGTGGAAAGCGAATTTCCTGCTTCAGAAGTCTGGTGAGCTGTCTCAACTTATATTTGATTATAAATTTGACATCATTCTCATCCAGGAAAGTTTTATGCAGCCTGGAGATTGCCTGCGCTTCTCTAACTATTTTCTGTAGAGATATGATAGAACAGTAGGTAGAGGGGGAGGAATGGCCATTCTTGTGTGAAAGAATGTGAACCATAATCTCATATTGAAACCTACTTTACAAACTCTAGAAGTCACTACAATTCAAGTCTGGGTGGATTCTTTTGAATTCGTGGTAGTCTCAGTGTGTCGCCTCCCACTTGCACTTACGCTCATTGAAGTAGAAAATTTCTGCACTTTCGGGGTCCCATACTTCTTGCCGGAGACTCCAATGGGACTTAATTAAATCGACTCATCACATATAACCCACTAAGCCTGCGACTCCCTTATGGGCCAACATATTGCGACTACCCAAATGGTTATTCTCTCGATATAAGTATTTGAACACTTTTTCAGCTGATCGCAAACCGGTGCTTTTCTTGACAGGAGGAATATACATATACAAAACCCTACAAGTAAAGAAGAAAACTAATTGGCAAGCTTTTCAAGTTACACTGGCTAAAGAAACTATTACTCAAACCGTTGAAACTGCCAGCGACACTGACAAAATGATAGAAGAGATCACAGATAAAATAATACAAACAAAAGAGGACAACACAGTCACAACACTGACAAGGGTATCAAATTCCTATGAACTCCATAACAACATCAAAGAATTAATAAGGAGGAAGAATCTAATTCAGAGAAGGGCTAGGAACACTGGTGATCCTAGATTACGCCAGGAAGCAAATCAAACTACAAACAAAATTCATGATCGGATATCAAAATTAAGTAATGTACAGTGGGAGAGCTTCTTGCAAAGTTTGGAGCCTGGAAACGATGGTTACTGGAGGATTTCCAAATATTTTCGCATAAAAATAAACTAAAAATACCACCAACTCACGGCCCTTACGTTATTAAAATCGACAGTTCTGATAAGGAGGAGGCCTTTGCAGATACTTTAGAACACATTCCACAGAGCTCCAGCTTACTATGGTGGTTTAACCCATTACAAAAGTGCTGAACCGCAAGACTTCAACAGGTTTGGTTAGATTTGATGTAACCAAAGCCTTTGATAAAATCTGGCATGCAGCACTTATTTACAAAATGCATGAATTTCAAACGCCCTTTCAGCTCATTCAAATCATTGCCTCCTTTCTCAAAGGTGGATCATTTCGTGACAACTATCTCTCAACTCTGCGACGAATTCAAGCTGGAGTCCCACAAAGATCACCAATCCCCCCTATATTATACAATAGCCTCACCTTTGAACGTTCAGAAGTCCCTATGTACTGATGATGCTTGTGTTTTTTAATCTAAGGCCAGTCATATAGACAAGCAAGAGTCATCATCAAGCTGCAACTCTCCGTAGATATAATTGTGGAGTATTTTTGCAAGTGGAAGATTAAGTTGAACACAGACAAGACCTAGGCATTATTTATAAGGAAAAATAGATGACAGCAAGTGAAAACTCTGGCTGTTGACAACAAAAATATTGCCTGGTCAAGAGCAGCCAAATACCTAGGATTGACATTTCCTGGATCAACCACATACATGACAAACACGGCATTGCTATAGTGTCTTTTCCCAACTCAACCCACTCCTAAAGGCCAAAAGACTCAATTTTAGGAACCCTCTACTGACGTACAAGTAAATAATACGACCCAAGCTACTATATGTAGTACTACCTTCTACCAGATGATACCGACCAACAAAAAGGCACTAAAACCCATACAAAACAAAGCCATCAGACTGATCTTTGGTATCCCATGGTATGTTAGAAATACATATACATACGAGTGCAAAGACTTCAGAACTGAAACCGTTGAAAAATACGTACGTGACAAAACACTCAAACTACTCGGTGGAGTAGGCAGATATTCTAACACTACCCTAGGAATCTTAAGACGTCAAGCACTCCAAAATGAAGCATATTCAACTATCCATAGTTGATTTAAGTAAATATAATAGAAACAAGAATAAATAGTATGATCTCGCTAATCACGATGAGCAAATAATTACCCACCGATAGAAGGGAGCTAGGGTGCTGAATCGCACCAGTCTTAAGTAAAACCACACCAAGGGAGCTAAAGGTTAATATTTTAAGATCTTAAATGAAAATTTAAGACAAGCAACTAAAAACTTGCTTTTGGTGCTGATGTCTTCTTCTACTGACATCATGAATTGAAACATAAAACCTGAATTGTTAGAAATTACCTGTTACATAACTGTCTAGATCTCAGTTTGATTGAGGATCTTTGAGATTTCCTTAAGTTCCAGATTTAGAAGAGATTAGAAGCAAATTAGCGGATGATTCCAAATAGTATTAGAAAAAAATTTAAAGAGTCGATGCTCCACCAATTAGAACCATTGTTTAAACACAAATAATATCGCACCACACATAATATTGAATAAAGACCTGTTTTTATAATGGCTGATTTTGTTTTTTCAAAGATGAGGCTCCTATAGTGCTCCAAAAAATTTTCACATCATTTTTCTCGGCCATTATTAAATGGATTCTATTGATTATAAAATTTTGTGTCTAATTTTTTTGCACTTTGATTTGAATTAAAACTAATAAAGGAATTACTTTACTTAATAATTACTTTACTAAATAACTCAAATCAATACAGTAGGACAAGGAAAAGTTCTACAATTACCTAGAGAGATTAGTCAACTCATTGCCTATAAAAGATACAAAATTAATTCTAGGTGATTCAACGCTAAGGTTGGCAATGAGGTATCCCATTGGGAATGACTGGAGGATATAGCCTCCACGATGTAACAAATGACAACGGCCAGCGCCTGATTGACTTTGCATCTAGTCACACGTTTGACTTGCCTACTATACTGATGCATTCATATAATGACCTGGGTATCACTGGATAGCTACACACTAAACCAGGTTGACCATGTTCTGATCCAACAAGATTGGGCCTCGAGCATACTTGACGTCCGTACATACCAAGGATCCAGTTGTAACTCAGATTATTACTTTGTCAAATTAACCTTTCGATGACGTGTGTCAAAAGCGTATTCATCTAAAACCAGCCCGCTACAAAAATCTGACATCGAAAGGCTCCAAATGGCGTCTTTGGTCAAAAAACCATGGATACCCTCGACAACCAGCTGGCTCCCACCTTATCAGATGCATCGCAGAAGACAAGCAACGAGCTCTGGATGGAAGTCAAAGTGGCTATTACAACCGTGGGAGAACGCACAACAGGATATCAAGCCTAGCGCAAAAGAAATGACAGGTTCAATGATAAGTGCGGGAAATGTGTTGAACAAAAGGAATGAGGCATACAAAGAATATTTAGGTAGGAAAACCAGGACAAAGAGAGAACACTATCAAAGTTTTAGAAGAATAGCGGATAAGATGAATAGAATTAAGAAAAGAAAATACTATGACGACCAATTGAGAATTATAGATGTAAGTCTAGCGAGCAACAACACAAGACAAGCACACAAAGTAGTGAAAAGCCTGAAATGTGGTTACCAGCCCAAAACCACGCTTTGTCGTGATGACGTCAACAATATCATCGCTGATGCAATCAAGATTAAGGAGATATAGACATCATATTTCAAGAACCTCCTGAATCCTCCGCACAGCTTCAGAACATTGGAGCCTATAGCTGTCTGAAGAGGGCTTCCATTAGCTCCACCAAGTTGTACCATCATCAAAGCCCAAAAGGATAATAAAGTGATGGGCATCGATGAAATTCCAGTGGAGTTCATCAAATGTGGTGGCAGTAGTATTCAAAAAGCTATTCACAAAGTCATCCAGCACATTTGGCAACAAGAACATTGCTATGCAATTTGGCTCTGGAGTATGTCATCAGAAAGCTGGCTGTCGATACGCGAGGTACATTACTATACAAGTCGAGCCAAGTAGTAGCATATGCGGACGGCATCAATATTTTGTCACTGTCATTAGCAACTGCCAAAGGACTCTTCCTGAAACTCGACCGCGAAGCAAAACTAGGAAGGCTACAAATCAATGAAAATAATACAAAGCATATGACGCAGTCAAGGAAGAATACCTGAGGTACACAAAATATCCCATTTGTCGAATACAGTATCGAAAATATGAGCACATTTGTGTACTTATGTGCCAAAACGACCAGAGCCAGTGATAGAAGAGACGAAATACGCCGAAAAATACAGCCCGCAAATAAAATATTTTACGCGGCTTTGACGATCTTGAAGACCAGCTGCATACAGAGGAAAGCAAAGCTCCAAGTATACAAATCTATGATGAGACCTGTGTTGTGCTATGGGTGGCCCCAAGCATCCACAAATATATTGAAGGCCGTTGAGCGAAGGGTCCTGAGGCAAATAATTGGAGCGAAGCTAGACCAGGACCAATGGCAAATTCGATACAACCATGAGCTGTATGAAATTTTTGACGAACCGGAGGTCTCAAGGATTGTAAGACTGCGGAAGCTGCAATGGTCCGGCTACATGAATGGTATGGACGAACAACAGAGACCCAAAAAGGTATTTGTTGGGAGAACTGAAGGCCGGAAACCAGTGGAGAAACTGAGGAAACGCTAGTCTGAATCGGCCGATGAAGACAGTTCATCACTGATTTGATTTCGAAATTGGAGGACGCGGTCAATGAACTGAGACAGTTGGAGGTAATATCTGCAGAAACTGGAGGCCCGAGAGGCACTGCAGTGCTACGAAGAGGACAATCTTTTAATTTTAATAAGTTTTAAGTAAAATATAAATGCTCCAAGGTTTTGTTACCAGTTTTTGTGCTACTTTAACAAAGTTCTTAATAGAATGCTAACTATACTCTTATAGACGTGCTATTGATCTTTCCTTCAGTCGGATGAAGAGATGTTATTCCAGAGTATAGTTTAAGCCTGTCTGCAAATATTCACTTACCGAACAGTGTGCTTACTTATATGTGTATAGTATCAGTTTTAATTATGTTTCTCGTTCTATTCTGCCTTTCTTGAATTAATAGTTTGTTTCTCTTTAGAAATTAAAAACTATTACTGACTTTAAGCTATGACATTGAGCAGACTTAAGGATAGTGCAATTGCAGCCACCCTACTCTTGATATACTTGTCTGGTGTCCATAAAAAATACAATAGTACTTAAATCTAAAAAATTTAGAAATGAATTAAAACTCAAAGTAAACTGTGCAATATCAAAGATTTTTTTATTCTTAAAAACCAGCGACAAACGCTACAAAAAAGCTATAATAGTTAACTCCTGGCAGTTGAAAACCGATGAGCTCATACCCGTGCTACCTTTCTTTTACAACGTATTTTATTGAAATTTGCATATCTATCACACAACAAAATTGTAATTGTGCGATTATACTCTCGCCGTCGCGTCGCCGTTATAAGTGCCTATCAAAAATTTTCCAAATGCAATTCCACCTTTTGTCCGATAAAAACATCATATCGCCGACGAGAAGAGATGGCACAGTAAGGTAATAAGATTCTTTTTAGCACGCATTTTTTCAAAATTGCTTGCAATAAATAATTCGTCAGACCATCTATTTAGAAGCTGCTCCGGGTGTGTACCCTAATGATAACGAGCATCCATACTACAAAGATATGTCCTTATAAAACCCTATCGTAGCGAGGGCATTCAAATGGTTTTATTGAATCCTTGTTAAGGATTATTTGTGAAACAGCTATAAATTCGCAAAGAAAAACTACTCCACATTGCCTATCCTCCACCACGAAAAGGTCCCATATATGCTCGTCGAGCTGTGGCAATTTAATACTCTTATGCAAATTTTTTTCCCTTTCAACTTTCGACTGGTTTCTAATGTGATGCGACATAACTCGACAACATACAATCCTGAACCAAAAGTACACATACACGCTCAAACATAGCAGCACATAGAAAGAATGAGACGTTCCGGGTCCGGATTCGGGTGTTCGGGCATTGTGTGCAAATATAAAGGAGCAACCCTTTCGAAAAATAACCGACCCGTATGATTTGCATACGAAAATTCATCTCATCCTGGCCCCTGATGCCGCCAGCAGCTCCTGATTCCGGTCTTAGGCAGACTTACATATATACATACATGGTTGCGTACTGAGTTGGGCCATACTTTATTGGGTTTCTAGAGTCAGCTTCAATTTATTGTTGCGGAGGGAGGTATTATTATATGGCAAAGCCCACACAAATGGAATTTTTCAAATTGGTTAGAATTTGAAATCGAGTGGAAATGGAAACTCGATTTTTGATCCCTGAACCGACAAATGAAATATAGTATCTATTGGCAAGGAAACAACTTTTGCAGTTTCTCTCTAATGTTATATATTCCTCATAACATACAATGTAATACCTATTATTCTGATCTAATTGAATAGTTAATGGTTAATTTGTAGAAACTAGCATCTATTTGATACTCTTCCTACAAGAATCAAAAGCTTTTATAGTATACCATTAGTTGCAGAAAGAATGATTTATACTCTACAATTCGTCAATAAATTCGTTTCATACCCTGTAAAAGACTCTTAGCCGGATATTCTACTCTGAATTCAACGTAGCTACTTCAGTTTGTTCTAGGAAAAATATAGAGCATCAACTTGAACCAATGGAAAATGCTCCCAATTTGTTTAGTGCCATATCCTTATTTCTTTGCTTATTTGTTTCCATTACTGACTTTGATACTCCCTTTTTTTCTGACGGAATATTTTGCGCTTTGTCCTCCTTACGGTTGTACTCCCAAGCATCATTACTGCCGGATTATTAACACTCAATTGTTTCTAGGATTTCAGTGTTATTTCTTCCGTTTAGATTTTCTTGGATTTTCGTTTTTCAAGCTCGTATTTAGAATATACAACCAACACCACCGTCAGACAGGGACAAGCAAATTTACTGCATATTGGCTAGGTGTCAAGTGCACGAAAGCATTCCTGGGATTTATTTTTCTCGTTACACTCGAATGAAAGAGAATGAATGTTCCACTCGTGCTACACGATAGAAAAATTCCAGTCTGCATTAGTTGAATAAATGAACGCTATGATTTCACCCATATAAAAATAATTTAACTGAAAAGAGGAAAGAGATACTTGGGGAGAAAAACCCAGAGAAAATTCAATAGAATAGAATGAATGGATGTGACCTGTACTTTTTAAAAAAGTAACATTTCCTTCTATTCACATTCGCCATACACTTGTACTACTCGGATCAATATGACCCGTAGTATTAAAGAAAGGAAGAAAATACAATAAGTTAATAGTTCTTTATTTAATTTATTTATTTTAAAAATACTTCATAGTTCTTATGAAAGTAGAAACAACAGAAAACAATAATACACTTTATGATATTTTTTTTCCGGTAGTGTAGTAATCGAGCAGTCGCCTAAGCAAACTGCTGGAAAACTTCCATAACACATCCGAAATTTTAATTGCAGATTTGAAAAATTTAATTATTTCAATTTATATTATAGTTATAAATCATAAAATATTTTTTAATTTTTTTTTATTAATATAAATTTTATATAACTTTTTTTTCATATATTAAATTTAAACTTTTCTTTATAATTTATAATTTATGATATTTATGTTTTTATTATTATTTAAAAAATTTTACACTATTAACTTCTATTAATTTATAAATTCAAATCTCCAATTGAAAATTCGGACATGAAAACACTGCTATAATGCATCCTTTCCATGTATAGCATTGCCGAATGCAATCTAACTTGGCTGAGTGAAGAGCTCGGCTGAATTTGCTGTTGCGACATCGAAAAGTGGATGACGGACAGAAAAGACAAGGAGAAAGTGGTCGCGTTTTGGTGAAAGGCACTCTTGTGAATTTGCTCCGCTGCTCGGTCTTTAAACATTTCGCACAACATTTATTTAATAATTGATTGTATTTAGTAGATATTGAAAGCAATTAATTTCTGTAATGGCCCCTGTTTTCATTTTCGTTCGAACATGACAATTAAAATTAATGAAAACGCTTGGTTGTGCGTGAACGCGAAAGTCGAAAAACGTACTAATATGTGGCTTTGGATTGATTAATTGATCATTGGGAGTCGATGCGTGAAATTGCGGGCAGAGAAATGAGGTTGTGATTTGTGTATGTCCCATAAAATAATCAATTATTATGAAATTACTGTTTTACAAATAAAATCTAAATAAATTCTCGATAAAGGTAATTTCGAAGTAGCGGCAGTGATTGAGTGATTCTCCCCGCATACATTTGCGTACATATCAAATGAATATTCACGCGAGAAAAATTAAATTCCGAGTAATATTTACATATTTAATTTCTGCTAGTGTTTGAGTTTATTTATTCATGTGATCAACAGAAGAAACGATTTTAGACGATCGAGAGGTTGTTGGACCCGTTGGATCATTTGCTAATTTAATAGCTCATGCGGGAGTGTTCAGATCTTAGCCATCGCAAAGATCATTCGGGATCTTGCATTTGGGGAAGAAGGAGTGAAAAGATGTGTCGTGTTGTCGAATTCTGTATCGTGATCATGTTGAACCGCGGTTAAGACGAAATTGCAGTTTCTTGGGCTGTGGCTGCATTCACTGCTTGATTCCCGGTCGATAAGCGTTCAAGCGTACAGGAAACCTCTCTGCGGCTGCCGCTAATCTTGCTTGACTTTAGGCGCAACACTGCAAATCCAAACGTTTTAAATTAAAACGCTTTTGGTGTTTTAATTCCCGTCCCAGTTTTAAAACACTTCTCAGGTGTTTTAATAATTAAAACACCTGAAATGTTTTAAATTAAAACGCCTAGACGTTTTAATTTAAAATTAATAATATAATAATTTAATTTAATTAAAACAGTAGGCGTTTTAATTAAAACGTCTAGTGTTTTAAATTAAAACGCCTCGTGTTTCAATTAAAACACTAAGCGTTTTGATTAAAACGCTTAGGCGTTTTAAATATTAAAACACTTAATAAGTGTTTTAAAAAAAACACTTAGGTGTTATAATTAAAACGCTTTAAGTGTTTGTTTCAGTAAAACGTCTGAGACGTTTTAATTAAAACATCTAGTGTTTTAAAATAAAATGGTAGGCGTTTTAAAATAAAACGCCTAACGTGTTTTATTGATTTAAAACACTAAAAGTGTTTTAATTAAAACGCTTAGGCGTTTTAATTTGAAACGTTTGGGTGTGCAGTGAAGGGAAAGCTAAATCAATCGATTTGAGTTGTGCAGACTTATCAGTTTCTGGCATGGCTGTTCGGATTGCAGAATATTGCAACTTGCATGCAGTTATTTGCGATTAGGTATAAGCTCGCGGGCAGATTGTGGGAACTTTTTGTGGAATATTTTGAAAATTCCGGGAAACCAATTGAAAAAGCATTGTTGAAAGTGGTCTGCAACATATTTTCCTAGAATGTGTGGCCTTGGCGTGCATACGCCATTGTGAAATGTGTTAGAACATTCGAATGTTACTTTTGTCTTCGATGGTGAAATTCTCATGTCAAAGCTTATTTTCGAACAATGAAGAAAAATCGAACTTGGCGAGCAAAGTCGCGCCGTGAATACGAACCTCGTAAGATGATAATATAGGTCGCTCGAACATAGTGAATTACGCACGGCAGGTTGTTAATGAGAGTAAATTAACATACGTGATATCTGTTATCAAAGGAAAAGTCGAGGGAGTGGAAATACCAGATGGGATTGAGAAGTTGATACAGTATCTAAATGAATGGGATACTGTTTATGTTACGAATCAATGTAGGATACGATATGTTCGCAAGAGATAAGTGGCTGAATGGAAATGGGATTATGTTTCCAGATAGTGGAATTTCGTTCATAACTGCTATTGAAGATCGTCGATATAATTATAATTATTTCGTCGAGCTAAGTTTATTTGATATGAGTGGTATTTGAAAAGTAGCTATAACTAAACCACATGTTGCGTAGTTGACCCAAGGCAGCTTGTCTCGAAATCTTATTAAAAAGTTGAATTATATTCAGTACAAAAGTGCAAAAATGCATCGGGTGAGCTCACCCCTTTTTATGAGTTTCAGGCGCTCTTGCCCCGGGGAAGTCGGCCTTCCGCTCGCGTGCCTATTTATGGTGTGGTGTTTTGTGATTCCCTCACATAATTTTATGACTGAAGTTCACCACGTTGATATTTTTCATTTAAAGGAAAAATTCATTCAAATTATGTTTGTATGAGTGTTTTACTTAAATGGAAAATATGATCAAGCTCATATTTGGATCTTGATCTGGTTGGGAGGGAGGGGGCACCGCTTCCACCTGGATACTCCACTCTTATTCGTTGGCCATAAGTATGGTCGGTAACGAAGAAGTCCTTTAAAGTCCGTCTGTTCTCTCCAAGCCCAGTTTGTCCTCTGAGTCGGCAATTTTTAACCCTTAGTAGGTTATCTCATTCTTGACTTCGGTCGATATTTGTTTGACCCTCGTAATTTGTGGATGCGAAATTTGTTTTTTGTAGTGGGTCTTTGTGTAGGGGGGGGGGGGGGGGTCCACGATACTGCAACGCTACCCTGCTAGCACATTAATGCGTCCTCAGACAAGGCCAATCTAGGCGGATCCTACAATCCTTTTTCGCCGAGACAGCAGACCATCGCTGCAGTCCTTTACGAACATTTTACTTAACCACATTTCACTACAGTATCTATTTATGAATTGAGTTGCATTAGTATTTTATTTCTTCGAGTTGAATTTATATGTTTTTATTTTTTGGAAAATGGTCAAAGAAGAAAAAATATTAGTTGAAGGTGATTTCAACACGTGCGCTACAATGCTCTTTAGCGCATCCAATTATCGATACACACAGGCGATGTCAACCACGTTTGGAGGTGAGAGAATCATTTACTTCCTTTTTGTCATACAAATAGCTTTGAAAAAAAATTTTTTACCGGCATTTGTACTATCGAAGCTATCCGAATAATTATCCACAGACGTGCGTTGCAATTAAAGCTCCATATAGAGCACATAAACGTTTAGATTAACCTTAAGTTGGGTCAGAACGTATTGCAGCTGGGTGGACGTACACACGGACAAAGCGTGATAATGATCATATCACCTTGTGGAGTGCCGATACATTAGATTATGACAACGAGATACTCTAACTATCTTTAAGCGAAGACCCGAAAGGGGCTTTAGGGCTACGAAGAAGAAGAAGTTGGGTAATCCGCGTGGTCCTTGGTTCGAATCTCATTTGCAACTATGAGATTTTTTTCGACTAATTCTATGGATGGGCATCGCTCAGTTATGACGTGCTTTAAAGCCAAAACGCATCGTAGCTGGATAGACGAGAACACAGACAAAGCCTGATACTGACCATGTCATCTTCCCAAGCGCCGATACATTTGATCAAGATGATGAGATACTCTAACTATCTCTAAATGAATCCCCGAAAGAAGCTATAGAACTAAAGCAAAAATGATGTAAAAGGGGTCGAGCGATCAACTAAAGGTTAGCTCGTACAAATGATAAACCATTTTCAATATAAAAGTACTCTTTTTTAATTTTAACCTACAGTTTTCATTTATAAATTTTTCATTTTTCAAACAAAAAGTAGCTTTTTATTTGTCTAGATTCTCAACTTTAAAATAAAAAATCGCACTTTTCAAAATAAACTTTATAATTTTTATTATTTCTATTGGGTCTATGCATTGAAAACCGGACTTTCTGGATTAAAGTAATGCTTTATTTTAATTAATTAATTAATTTTCATGTTATTCAAAATAGTGCTCATCACTTGCAATCACTTTTCTGGTAGCAAATGAATTCCGCGTTAGAAGGAAGCTTCGTCCTTTGAGGCCAGAACAAATCAAGCCAATTTTTGATACTTTGCTCAGAAGTAAAGCGTATTTCAGTGAGGGCGTTTTGCATCAAATGAAATAAATTGTAATCGGATGGCGCCAAGTCTGAAAAATATGGCAGGTGAGATAAAACTTCCCAGCCACTATTCTCTAGGTAATTTTCGACCGGTATAGCAACGTATGGTTAAGCATTGTCATGTTGGCAAATCACTTACCCATGCCTGGTAGCAAATTTCTGCCGTTTTTTACTCAATACTTGCTTTAAACATTTCGCCAAGAGGTATGAATCTGCCCATCACGTCAGGGTATCTACCGCAGAGTATGCCCTCATCGTCTTCAAGTAACGCATCGCTAATGGTTAGCGGTATTGCAGACACCTTACCAACTTCTCAGCCTTCTTCGTCTTTCACTACAAGAAGTATGGCGCAGAGATCTTCATCTCATCGGGGAGCAATTCCAAAGAATTTCGAAATGCGGCATGTTCCTGAGGATTTGCCATCCCTTCAAGTTGTAGCGCCACCGAAGCAAATCTTCATATCAAGGCTTCCGTATAGCACATCCACCGAAGACATTTTGGATTATGCAAGTAAGAAATTTGGCTCATCTCTGAAAATAATTAGCTGCCAGAAGCTGACGAAGGACAACTTGATCAATAGAGTTATAGCCTCTTTCAAACTGACTGTTCCGGCATCGTGTGACTACATCTTGAACCCTGATTGCTGGCCACCTGGAGTGCTAGTTAAATCTTTCACAACATCAAGGAAAAAAAATGTTCGTTCTCCGCCGAGCTCTCTACCAAAGCTGTAACATCCGTTCTTCCTAATAAGTTTCAGAAAAGCACTCTTAATAGTCAATTTTCTAACAGTAAATTTTCTATTTACTATCAAAATGTTCGGGGCTTCAGATCCAAGCTGAAGGATCTAGCTTTATCCTATTCTGTCTCTAACGATGATATAATCTGTCTCTCTGAATCCTGGTTGACTGATAATACATTTAACTCTGAAATTTTTCCCAATCACACAATTGTTAGGCGTTATCTTGATAGGTCTATCTCCAACAAGTTAGACGGAGGAGAATACCTTTACTGGCTTCCCTCTAACAAATTTACTTTCACTGCTCCTGTAGAATATGAGGGGACAAATAGTCATTTCGTCTTCCCTTTCTCTTCTTGTCTTTTGCACTTATATACCTTGTAAGTCTTCTTTTTCGGTCGACAATACTTTCTTCACCGAAATATCTAGTATTTTCTTATCGCGGTTTCCAAATTGACACCTTATTTTATGTGGAGATTTTAACCTTCCTAAACTCACATGGAATGACTCTCAGGTTGATTCTGACTCATCACAAATTTGGTCTTTAATTTGTTTGTTTATGTCCATGTGTTCCCTGGCTCAATTTAACAATTGTCCTAATGTTAATAATCATCTTCTTGACTTATTCTTTTGTAGTATGGAGCAATCGTTGTTATGCTCGCCTCCAGTTCTTTTTCCTTATCTCTCTCCTGATCCCCATCATCCCCCCTTACGCTTTGAAATTTCCTATACTGCTTCTGTTCGTTATCGTCGGAAAGAGCGTCAGCGCTATAACTTTTATAAAACTAATTATGAGCAACTTTCAGAAACCATTCCCTCTGTTGATTCGTCTTCCTTCTTTTGCGGTCTTGACTCGGATACTTGCTGTAAGAATTTCTATGATTTCTTAAACGCTGCTATTTCTTACACGACTCTACTTGTCAGTATAAGAAACTCTTCTGACTGTCCCTGGTTAACTCTCGATGTGAGGCGAGCCTTGCAAGCTAAAGATCGAGCTCGTAACGTTTTTCACGTGACATATCTCCTGAGTCACGTACAGCTTTTTGTCATCTGAGGTCGGTAGCTAAGAAAAAGATGCAGATCGCTAAAACTTCTTATTTTCATAGTATTGAAGGCTATTTAAACTCAAATCATTCAAAACCTTTTTGGAAATATATACGCTCTCTTTAATCCTCTTCCAGCTTTCCATCCTCGCCTCATTTGAACGGCTGCTTAGCAACTTCACCTCTCGAGATTAGTGAACTTTTCAGAACTCAGTTTTCTTCTAATTTTAATGCTACTCCCAGCAATAGCCCTTCGTTCCCAATCGTATACACGGCTCCTTCATTCCCTTTTACTTGCCATCCAGAAGATGTTTTGAAGCTCATTTTAGAACTTGATGACTCTGCTAGTTCAGGTCCCGATGGTTTTTCTAATCGTTTTGTGAAATCTTTAGCTACTTCTATTTGTATCCCCCTTTCCTTTCTCTTTAATTCAAGCTTATCTTCAGGCTCTTTTCCTTCGTGTTGGAAAAGATCCTATGTTACTCCTGTTTTTGAAAAAGGTAGTACCTCAGACGTTGCCAATTATCGGCCTACCTCCTTATTACCCTGTTTCTCTAAACTACTGGAGACAATCGTGTACTTGCACCTTTCTTCAGTTACTCAGGAGTTGCTCGTTCCTGAACAACATGGTTTTATCAAAGGGCGATCGACCTTAACGAATTTGTTAGAATTCATGACCGTTACTTCAAAAGCCATGGAGAACCGTTTACAAGTCGAACCCTTGTATTTGGATTTCTCTAAAGCCTTCGACTCAGTAAATCTCAAAATATTTTGTTTAGCAAACTTAAATTTCTTAACGTTCCTGATTATTTCCACAACTGGTTATCCTTTTACATATCCAATCGTATCAGTCAGGTATCTTTTCAAGGCTGTCTGTCTACTCCCTTCCATCCGTCTTCTGGTGTTCCTCAAGGATCCATTCTGGGCCCACTATTGTTCACTCTGTTTATAAATGATCTACCATCCGTTGTCATCAGCTCCTCCTGCCTTCTTTATGCAGATGACGTCAAGATTTTCAAAGTAGTGTCGTCAATCGATGACTGTGCTTTACTTCAAGATGATTTGAATGCCATTTTATCTTGGAGTTCTTATAACCAACTTACACTAAATGTTTCTACGTGCATCCATCTCTCATTTTCTAATAACCCTTGCCCTATTAGCTTTCAATTTACGCTAAATAATTCGTACCTATGTTCAGTGACACACTTCAGGGACTTGGGTATCAGTTTCGACTCTAAATTGAAGTTCGACATAAATATTTCTGAAATTACTGCTAAAGCCTCTCGTATTTCTGTACTACATTATATTCTAGTTTAGTTCGTCCCATCCTTGAGTACTGTTCGCCAGTTTCGTCGTCTCATTTGAGGTGTTTGAAGTTCACGCTAGAAGCTGTGCAAAAAAGATTTACAAGGATCGTCTTCTTGAAATCCAGATTCCCTACATTTTTTATGAATCACGTTTAGCTATCCTCAATATTCCTTCGCTGGAAATGCGTCGACTCTACCTTGATGAATGTGTCCTTTACAGGCTTTGCCGTGGTTTGCTCGATACTCGCCTTGTCAACCAGGTTCCTATGAGGCGCATTATGCGTTCTACAAGATCGTCGAATATCTTTGATGTTCCATTTGCACGTAGTTTGGTGTATTTTCACTCACCCATGCTCAGATTACCTCGTAACCATGATGACCTTCAGCTTGGGCCCTCCCCCCTTTCGTATTTAGTTTATAAAAGATTTGTTAACTGTCTTATTCTTAGCCCTCAGTAATTTTTCTCATGTATTTTCTCCTAATTTTTGCGTTTTTTATTCCTTTTTTCTGTGCTGTGCTATTTTTAATTCATTTTGCTGTACTTTTATTTTATCTATTTTGTTATTGGAATTTTTTCTGTTAAATAGAATAAGTAAATAAATAAATAAACGAATTACTTCTTATCGATACATGGTTTGACCTGATTTCAGCAGTTTGTAGTAGATCGGTCCCTTCTTATCTCACTAAGCATTACCTTAGAGCCATGTTTGACATCGATGTTTCTGGTTGGTTGGGTTCCACATAAAATTGCTTGCGCTTCGGGTTATCATAATATATCCATTTTTCATCACCATTAATAATTCGATACAAAAACAACTTTCTTTTGGAACGTTCGAGGTGCATCTTAGACATGCAAAATCGCATTTTGACATCTCTTGGCTTCAATTCGTGTGGCACCTGATTTCCTACCTTCTGAATGAATGCTCCCTAACCATTTAAATGCCTGGAAATGGTTGCCTGTATCATGCTTTGCTTGCCAGGAGTCTTCACTGAGGGGGGTCCCTAATTTTTTGTCCTTTAATTTTTTCCCTTGACCAGGGCGATCTTTGGCTTTGATGTCAAAATCGCCACTATTGAAGCGTACAAACTGCTCAAAACACTATGTTTTGGATAAAGCATCGTCGCTATAAACATCCACCAGAACACGATTATTTTCGGTAAAAGTTTTCTTGGCAAAAAGTGTCCCAACAGTGCTTCTAGCACTTTCGAAGTTTTCCATAGGAGTAAAAAACTTATGCGCACACAATTTGAGCAATTGGTGTTTGTGGTTTTGACAGCTAACCGATGGTATTTCAAAATAACATCTATGACATTGGAGTGTTACAGCGCACGTGTTAGTTGGGCCATCTGTTGTAAAAGTTTGGTTTTCAATATATATAGTACACCTAATACGTCTAGCAGTTTTAGTATTTATACGTATTTTCAATTTGCTTATGTTATTAATATTCAAGATTAAATGTTTTTTAAACATCATTCAGTAATTCATAATTTTTTCTGAAAAAGTTTGTATATTGTTAGTTATATTATCATGCATATATAATTAAAATTAAAAGGAGGGTCCTTGAAAGAAAGTTATTTTATGACATTTGAAGCACACCACTTATTTAGAGCATTCAGATCAGTTTGGAGGAACTGACAGTCTAAATGAGATTTGACTGCTCGAAATACTTTGAAGTCATCACCATACAAGAGGCAAGAGGAATTAATTAAAAAGGGAAGGTCATTTATGAACAACAGAAAGAGAAGAGGCCCAAGAATTGAACCTCGTGGAACGCTAGATGAAGGATAAAAAGGACTAGACGTAGTGCTAGTGAGACTTACTCGACAGAGACGACACGATAGATAAGATGACATCCAAGATAGATGAGCATCCGAGATGCCAAGAGCTTCAAGAAGTAAATGATTCACAGTGTCAAAGGTCTTGGAGAAAACTGTGAAGATCACATCAACTTGCAGTTGGTTATCCAAAGCTCTTGGAATACTGTTTGTAAACTCCATTAAATTAGAGGTAGTGGAGAATTTTTTGAGAAAGCCATCCTGCTCTGGAGCAATAATAGGAGCTAATGAGTTTGAGAGTCGATTATGGACCAGTCGTTCAAGTAACTTTGGAAAGCAGGAAAATAAGGAAATGGGGCGATAATTGGAAACTGACGTAGGATCACCACTTTTAAAAATAGGCACAATATTAGCTGTTTTCCAAGGGTTAGGGGAAAGTACCAGTACACAAATTTAGATTGAAGAGGAAAGATAAAGGAAAACTAAGCGATGAGGCTAACGACTTTACAAATATGTTTGGCAAACTATTCGGCCCTGGACTGATATTAAGATCAAGAGCATTGATCACAGCTTCGACTTCAGATGCATCTGACAAATAAAGGAAATTGGGAAGGGTAGATGATTAGGTAGGACAACACGATGCACAGCTGCGGCGGGAGGAGACAAAATCAAAGAGAAAAATTGAGCAAATAAGTCAGTAACTTCTTGTGGAGAAAAAACCTCTGCACGATTCCAATGAACCTTACTAGGAATCGAAGAAGAGGATTTCAGCAACCTAATGTAAGACCAAAAAGACTTTGCATTATTTGCCACAAGAGAGCTATCCAGACTACTGAAATAAGTCTTCAGAGCATATCTGATGACTTTTTTGACAATAACACGCAGCCTGCTAAAATTACATCTTGCTTCAATAGTGCCGAGTGTTTTAAAGACACGATGTGCTTTATCTTTTGCTCGTAGGGCACTAAGCAATCGCTTTGTAAACCAAGGCTTTTGATTTGCTTTATGGAATGTCTGAAGAGGCGTATAACAGCAAATAAGATTATAAATATATATGTAAAATTTATCCAAAGCAGCTTCACAATTTAGGCCTCTAAAGAAATCTAGCCAGTTGAGTGAAACTAATTCTGTATCAATAGCTTCATAATTAGCTTTAAAAAAGTTAAGTTTTGGAGTAGGATGAGGTTTGTTAAATTTAATTTCATTGACTATAAGATTTATAGATAAAGGGGGATGCTGCCGATCAGGAGGAACATACGGATGTAACAAAATCAAAAACTCTGTGTTATGTGGGAGAGAAATTTTGATAATAACACATTCTAAGGCAGGAGAAAAACAGAAATCAAAACAAGGAGAACTAGGTAGAGCTTTGCTAACTGCAACCAAAACTCCACCGCCATCAGCCTTATTAGTAGCAATCAGGTTACGGTCACATCTATATACAATATGATCAGGAAACATTTCACTGCTCAAAATGTTTCCATTTAGCCAGGTCTCGGAGAAGCAAATAATAGAATCATTACTAACTTGATAAGAGATAAAGAGTTCCTCAAGCTTGGTCCTTAATCCTCGTACATTTTGGTTAAAAAATAGAGACACACATTTTATTAGAGAAGTTACATTGAACAGTATTAAGGGTTGAAAGAGATTCATTGAGGTTTAAAGAGGATACAGTCGAAAAAAACATTATGATTATCAAAATATTCATCAAGATTATTTATGACTAAAGCTTTGGGATTTCGTTTATTGCCCGACGAAAATTTCTTTGTCTCAATTCAAACGGCTTAACAAGTACACCAGCAGGCCAGTAATTCGATTTTTAATGAGCCAACTACTTTGTCCGTTAAATTTTCCTTAGGCAACTTATGACAACTAAAGACTTTAACGGATGATCCAAACTTTTTGTTGACATAACGCTTTAGGTCTCCAATAGAAAATTCGTACGCCACTCTAGATATGTAGATATTCTTCAAAGGTATAGACGCACGAATGACAGAGGAATCGAGACCTGTTGAGGGAACGAAGTCACTCAATTTCTGATGTTGAATTGGAGGTGGTATTTTCTTTGGAACCGCTCCCTGGCTGTTGGACAAGATCCAGGTGTGCTGATGATCAGTCAAAAATTCTCGGGCTGATAATGGCAGACTGCTGATTGAAGGTGCGCAAAATAGCTGAGACAGTAAGAATCTCAAAAGACTGCGTGGGTTATGTCCTGCATAAAGTTTTGGGCATGAGAAAGCTATCGGTGCAATGGGTGCCGCGTTTGCTCACTCCGAACAATAAACGCAACCGTCAGATCATTTCAAAGCAGTGGTTGACGCTGTTTAAGCGCGATCTGAAGGAAGTTCTACATCATTTTGTGACTGTTGACGAAACATGGTTCCATTGGTACAGAGCAGAGACCAATTAGCCGTCTAAACAGTGGACTTCATCCGGTGAACGTGCTCCAGAAAAGTTAAAGACTGTCTTATTGGCCGGAAAGGTGATCGCCACCGTATCCCGAGATTCACAAAGTGTGATTTGCATCGACTGTCTGGAGAAGGGCAAAACGGTTACAGGACTCTGTTCTCGTATTCCATATTATTGGGTCAATTTGACGCCAAATTGCAGAAAAAAGGCCTCATCGGGTGAAAAGAACAGTGCTGTTCTACCATGACAACGCACTGGCTCACATCTCCGCCATCACCACTGCTAAATTGGTAAAATTGGACTCCATCCACCGTATTTTCCATATTTGCCCACGTATAATTTTTTTTTGTTTCCAAAGTTGAAAGAGTCACTTGCCGGGCAGAAATTTGAATGGAATGAGGAAGTCATCGCCACTACGGCCAGTATTTTGCAGACCTCGAGAAATCTTACTTTCCAGATGAGTTAAAGAAGTTGGAGCATCACTGAGTCCAGTGTATCGAGCTAGTAGGAGATTATATTAAGAAATAAATCACCAGATTTTCAAAATTATCATTTTTCTTTTGTTTTAGGATCGCGTTCATATAACAGGCAATGGGTTGCATACTGTGAAATACTTCCTCACATAAATGTGTTATCTTAGATGTAGACTTCAACATGAATCGTGAATTTTGGCGCGATCACACAAGGAATCTTAACGGAAAAGTTGCACCCCATTGTTCTTCTCGGCCCGTTTTTTCTGTCTCAATAAAGAATGTAGAGGTGCCTAACCACCAGAGAAATTTTTTTTTGTGGATAAGTTTATGATCTCGCAAAACCTTCAAATGGATACACTTAATTTCAATACCATTAAAATAATCCCATTGCTTACGCACCACTTTGGTCTCACGTCAAATATATCGTTGATTAATCAGCCCCTAATGTTAATTTCCCCGCGGACTATAGAAATTACTCTACGATTGATTAGGAAGTTTCAAGAGACAATCTAATAAACCTTCTACGAGATTTGTCACTGGAGGATGTAAACTAATCTAACGAGGAAATAGACACCTATATACATATACAAGATTACTGTTTTTTCACACGAGTAAATGCTTGTCATTTATGAAAATGTTTTCAATTAACACAGCTTGTTCTCGTTCTATTTTGTGGAGTATGTATAAATGATCTCACATTTCCACCGTAATATTTTGTGACCTTCCAACTAACGGACAGCTTTAAAATTGGTATCAGGCTTAAAACTAGGGTATGGACTTGCCCAATGCTCGGGTACACCAATGTTCAAGTACACATGATTGGTAGCATATGCTAATGACATCAATATTGTGGTATCTCAGATGAGAAAGAAACATTTCTGAGCCTAGAATCTGAAGCAAACTGAATTGGCCTACGAGTTAATGAAACTGAAACTATACTTATAACCCATACGAGTAGAAACACTTCAATCCCACAAAATCCGACCGTAGGAGATTATAATCTTGAAAGTGCGGATAATTTGATTTATCTGGGAGCCAACCTGAATAGAAGAGGCGCTGAAAAGTACGAGATTGGACACCACATAAACGCCGCAAATAAAGCTTATTACTCAGTACTTCTTATTCTAAGGCCGAGAGTTGTGCACAGACAAAACAAGCTCCACATTTCACTAGTCAAGTCTGTGCTGTTATATGTATATGAAACATGGACTTTGACTAGCGAATCCAAAAATGTAGTAAATATATTTGAATGCAAACTGCTCCAGAAAATCTAGGGCCCAGTGAAATAAGGAAAACAGAGTGGAGACTCTGATACAATCATGACTTCTGTGAATTATTTGACAAACTACCTGTATCTACTTGCGTAAAGTTGCGCAAACTGCAATATGTGGGCCATGTAAAAAGAAAGTGAGAAAATCAGCTACCCAAAAGGACATTTGACGGTAGAGCGGTCTTTCAGCAGGAAGACCGCTGGCTCGACGGAAATACACCTCAGAAAGTGGTAGGAGCCCTTTGCTAGGAGTGACCAATTAGCGCACGAGGTTGCAGAACCATGATGACTAGAGAAGATTAATCCTGGAGCCCAAGATCCAGCTTAGGCTGTCCCGCCAAAGATGATGCTTTCACACTGTTGATATTAACTTTAGAAATGATGAATAAAGCGACAAGTTTGATTGGGTATAATATCAATCCATTCGAACTGGGAAGTTCCTCTGACCAGCCTACTTTACCATTAATGGTTTTATTTTGTCTCTGATAAATATTGAAAAACTGATATTTATTCAGCTAGATTGGTCGAATACTTCACTGTGCAATGGTTTGAATGACAATGAAGATATCATCTAGATAAACGTAAAGCAGGACTTTAATAATAACCTGGTGTATGTTACTCAGCAATTTAAGCACTTTTTCAACCTGCATGTGTATATCCTTTCGAGCTCAAAATATTCTGTCTCCGGAAAAGTAAAAGCTTTATGTTAGTTGAACTCACACAATGGGATAGCTGTAGAAAGGTATTTCATATTCTGCAGTTTTTAAAGTTGATGAAGTTAGAAGAAGACAATAAGCATATGTCCTTTTCGCCCGCTTGACACTCCAAAAATCAATGCAAAGGTGAAAATAGTCAGCTTTCTTTTTGACCATTAATTATTTGGTGAGAATCAAAAAATGATTCTAGGTATTCTTTTTTAGGGTTTTGTAAAATAATTCTACAAGACCCTACTAAAATTGCGTCCTGTCTGTCCATCTGTCCGTCCGTCCGTATGTCATAGCAATTTTTCTCGCAAACTACTTAAGCTAGAGACATCAAATTTTGTATGTAGGTGTAAAGTGGTGATCTCTTTAAAGTCCTACTATAAAGACATTTTATAAGGTATTTAAAGGGAGTCTTCTCATATAGATGAGTGACCCCCCAAAAAAAAACTTACATCAAATGTACATGGGTATCAAATGAAATGTCTCGATGATAACTTTTCAAAACAGGTCTTGATCTAACAATTCTTGCTTTGAGGGCTTACAGGGAGAGAAAATACATGAAAAATGTGTCCCTCCCCCCTCGCGATTGGACACCTGTGATCTGAAAAATCTGAAAAAATAATGGAGGTAGGTGCTTATGACCACAACAACAGCAAATATCTTAGAAGTCAAAATTCGCCCAACTTTGTCAATAATAGTATGGTCTTCTTGTCTCACATTTTTCCCAATGAAATCGTGTAGGTACCCTTAAGCTCAACGAAATTCGATACTTAAGTAATCATAGAAAAGGTTCTTATATTCAAAATGTTTGATAAAAATCGAATGATATGCACAGAAGTTATAGCCATTTGAAATTTCTCCAATTACAACAACAATAACACATGATTTTGGTATTTTATGGACTTTCCATCAAATCAGTCAATGCAGTTCTGATTTGATCTTCTTGAAACTTTCAACTAAGGTCAATAACATAAATATTTTTAGAAATTCATGATTTGAGTGATTTTTGTTGGTTTTCAGCAAAATGTAAACTTTATTCGTTTCTGGGGACGGCATTTCGGAGAAGTTGGGTGCAAACCCTTCTGATATGAGCGTAGGTCTGTTTACTCAGTTTGTTTTTTGTTTTTTTTTGTGACCTGAAAAAATTTGCATCTGCGTAACTATTTAAGGCCTTACACATGAAGTACTACAGTTGTTGAGGGTAAAAAAGCAAAAAGATCAACTTTCTACGTTAAATATCGTTTTAAGATTTAAATAATGTAACAGGTTAATTTGCCCATTCTACGCCGTGAATTCACCTTTTTAAAAATTCAAACCATATCGATGTGACCATGAAAAATGTATTTTATATTTTGCTTTTATCCTAATAACATTTTGTACTTTGGGAATTGCTAATACATCATTTTGCCGTAACACAATATACGAAATTCGTCTTCTTCATCCTTTACCTTTCGATTTAAATTGCTCACCGGCATCCATCTATAGCTCATCCGTGTGATAGGTACATGGTAGATACGCTATCAATTTGATCCATTTTATATTTTCAAATGTACTCCCCAGCGATTGGATACCTATACGACTATATATGACTGTACATGCATAAACGAGCCCATTACATACATATGTATATATGAATGCGTGTGTAGCGCACGTGGGTATGGAGACACCTCCACTAAAACGCATTTGGGGATAAAAGATACTGAAGTGCTTTTGACTTTGGTCTTTGACTTTTCAGTTGAAGGATATAAACTGGAAAACACTTTCCCAAGAGATGGATTCCCTTTTACTTCTAAGACGGGTGCTTATCCCATAAATATATTGCCATATACAAGTATACTCTTTCGACATAGCGCAGCGCATCTTTCCCGAACAGAAGAAAAACGAAACGAGTGAAATAAGGCTAAAATCCTTAACGATAAAGACAGAACTGAGTGCGAATCGCAAATTCAAAAGACAACCGAAAAGGCAACAAACGTGACTGATATCAATGATGATGAAGACAGCAATACGAGCAGTATCAGCAAAAATGAAACAGAATTTCTCCATAAAGGATTACGGTGACTTGACGGAAGGATACATTTCAAAGTTATCAGTTTCAATAGATCTCTCTCGTCCCGGACTGCCGTCTATGCCATTTGCCATTTTTTGATCTCTGAATCCTAAATTTTTGGTGACTTACAAATTTGATCAGCCCACACATTCGGCAAAGCAATGACGACGGTAAGATGGCTCCAAGTCCACCATGTTCATGTATCGAATACGCGCTATCACTAACTACTACGTGATCCTTAGTCGGATTGGTGTCACATGCATAGTGCGAGACTAGAATGACTAGAACCGACATAAAGGCCTCGTTGTTCGCATCAATTTCACTTTCATATCTTAGATTTGTGCGTCTCAATCTTGCCACAGTTACAATTTCACGAGCTTATCACACCTCTTTGAGCTCGCGTGGAGAGTGAAAAGAAATATCTCCGGGTAGGTGAACATAATTTGTTTTCGCGTTGGGATGGATACCCGGAATATCTATTATATAAAAGATAAGAAACCTCGAGTATATATTCAAGCTGGCAAGCAGGAAGGGGTTTCAGGGACAAGGATGAACAAAACACGAGGCATATGTGCTTTTTATAGCGTCCTTGATAAGGGTGAATTGGTGCTTGGTTTAAGTGGATGATGGATACGTGCTTAACGCTAGCTAGGCGTAATATTTCCTGCCTACCTCCACTCAGCAAAGCATTAATGCGATATACCATTAACTTCTTTTGTCAGCCAAGTCAATCCTGCTTAAGCAGAAATAATTCGTTATCTGAACGCCGCGTTGAGCTTTAATGCCGATTATAAAAATAAAAATTTAATGCGATCATTTTCATTCGATTTGCCACTAATTAGAATCGTAAATACAGAAACAGCTTGTAAAATATTATTATCCTTATTATTCGGCTCTCAATTTATTACAAACCGAAAATTTTATGAAAAGTACATCAACTTCTGTATTCTGTTTGATTTTATTAATTAGCAGAAAGAAAGCCGATCGAAAATTGCAATGTAGACTTCCTTTAAAAATTTTCTACCCACTTGCTAGCCGTAACTTCCAGGAATAATTTTCGGACTATCAAATGCAATTATCCTTATGGCAACCATTATGAAACCGCTGCTGGTCAATGTGTTGCTCCTACGCTTGCCCCCAGAACATACATTTGTACATACAATCGATTGCTCCGTTGTTTGAAAAAAAAACTTCCAAGCTACTTTGCAAGATTCGTGATTATATGAAAACATTTTTAGAATATTTTCCCATGCAGAAATTCATGATTTATTATGATTATATTTAGAAAATCCTTATTCCATTTCACTGAATAAGAAACGAAAAGTGGATGAGGGACGTTGGGATATTGGAAGGAATGATGAGTGGATTGTGACGAGTAGTAAATTCCATGGGTGGGTTTTTCAAGATTTTACTACGTCCCTTATTTTTCTCTAGCTTTTCTTTGAGTCTAGATTCCTCGTCTTTTGGCTCAGCGTCAGCAGCACAAGTAGTAGCGCTGGGGATTATGTCAAAAATGTGAAGGATATTAAATTTTCACAGACTTGTTAGATTTGTCGCAAGCTGAAAACATGATTTTCTCTGGGGTTTTTCCAATATAAGATTATATAGTGTGGTGGACTAGATCAAAGGAACAAAGAAAGCGATTTGAATCCTTTGATAATCGTCATATCAGTGCGTTTGATAGTATAGTATTGGCATGTGATTATAATGAATATACCTGTATAAATGTGAAGGCTTTTATGATTGGATTTTCGAGAGAAATTTACACATATAGTTATCAATATGGGGTCTTGATAATCTACATATTAAATAAAAGTAATTATTTAATTTTACTAACATATGTTTTGAAAATTATTTGATTTTATATAATACTGCAATCTAGACTACAACTCGGAATGATAGTTTTCAATATTTTTGTTTTTTAACCAAATCCATGGTAAACTATCTCATTGTTTTTCATTTGTCAAAATACATAGCAAACTTTTTTAGTTCTAGGTCATAGGCAATTTTTTTATAAAAGTTAAGTGAATTTATTGGGATTTGTGTCAAGATTTAATTTATTGTAAATAAAAATAATTTAACTGTAATTTTATTATTAGAAATAATAAAGTTAATATAAATTAACACGAATAAAGATTAAATCAATTAATAAAAATGATTTAAAATATCTAAGGACCTTTGATATAACAATCGTCATACACCTCCATACCACCAAGCTGTTGGGCTGGCATAGAAAATGTATGGTGTTGAATGTTTAATGTTACTCGACGTTTTGAGTTTTGTATAATAGATGTATAAATTTGCTTGTTCTTTATTAAGTTGTTTTCGTGTGAAATGTTCGAAATTTTGTTATTTGTAGTGTTGAGGAAAAATGCCGGTTCCAATCTATTGAATAGTCTAAAAAGTATTGAGACGAAGATGAAGTCAATCAGAGCATAATTTTATTTTTCTTGAAAAGCCAGCGGGCCTTGCTTTGTTGTTTGCGCAGACGCTTTCCAACTCCTTTGAGTTATCTTCAGTATCTAAAGGGTTGTGGATGGGAATGACTTTATATAGTCGTACGATAGATTAAACAGTTAAGTACTAAATTGGGTCAGGTAGAGGGGTATTACGTTTTTGTTTTTTGGATTATTGGATGTCCCTTTGTTCTTTTTCATTTTGCTTTAATTTTTATTGAAGAGTGTGATCCAGTACTGAGAAAATAGCATCGGAATACGTTTTAAGTTGTTCGTTGATACTGTAACCGTCTGCTTTTCTATGTTTATATATTGGATAGTCTAAAAAGCCTTGAGCTTTTTTTGTCACTAGATGGTGTTCGTTTACATATATTGGACAATACTTATCAGATTGAGTCAAACTGACATGCGTTTGAAAGGTGACATTCCAGTTTACAATTTTCATGTGGACAGTTTTGTCTTTCGTCATTCGTGTCAAAAGTTGTATTCATTAAAAAATGAGTAAAATTTCTAAAAAAAAATTCGTTATATTTTACAATATCACATGCATCGCAGGCTCATGAAAAAATTTGTGCTATCTACGATCAAGATATTGTATCAAAAGCTACAGCCAAGAGATGGTTTGCTCGCTTTTGTTCTTCAAATTTTGATGTCAAAGATGCGCCTCGGTCAGTTCGACCGATCACTTACAAAAAATTGAAGGAAACCGACACATAAGCAGCCACGCCATTGCTAAGGAACTGAATATCCATCACCAAACTTTTTTGAACCATTTGCGTAGGGCTGCATACACAAAGAAGCTCGACGTTTGGGTGCCGCATGAATTAATACAAAAATATTTGATCAACCGAATTTCCATTTACGAAATGCTAATAAAACGCAACGAAATCGAGCCATTTTTCAAGCAAATCATTACGGGCGATGAAGCATGGGTAAGGTACGAGAATGTTGTTTGAAAAAGATCATGGTCAAAAAAAGGTGAATCATCGCAAACGACTTCAAAGGCAGGATTGACACCACATAAGGTTATGCTGTATATATGGTGGGATTTGAAAGGAATTGTTTATCAGGGGGTGCTGGAACCTATCCAAACACTCAACTTGGCTCTGTACTGTCAGCAATTAACCAGATTGCAATAAGCAATTCAAAAAACTGGCCAGAATTGATCAAAGGGCGTTGTCTTCCATCATGACAATGCCAGACCAAACACATCTTTGATGACCCGGCAAAAATTGACAAAGCTTGGCTGCAAAGTTTTGATGCATCCACTGTATAGTTTAGACCTTACACCAGTTGTTTCGGTCCCTGCAAAACTTCCTGAATGAAAAGAAATTCACTTCAAAAAGGAATCGTGAATATCACTTGAATAAGGTTTCCGCCGATAAACCACAGAAGTTTTAAACAAATGAAATAATGGCTCTTCCCAAAAATGGCAAAAGGTCAAAGATAATAATAGAGACTATGTATTTAGATAACATCCGTTTTAATTAAAAGAAATATTCAATCGAAAAACGACAAAAAAGCCTCAATACTTACCAATATTTAATAAAATGGTTAAACCTTTATTTTTCACTTTATTAGTGAAAATATTAGAATTTCGGTTAAGAACCAGATGTGGACCTTCATAGGGTTGGGTTGGAAAACAATGAATAGGGGGTCTTCTTACAAAAACATGAGAACAAGTGGTAAGGTCCTCAAAAACGAAAGTTTCGTGTTGATAATGTAAATTGACTCGAACTGGTTTTATGTTATGTATATAATGTTGTAATCGCCTCACTAAAATCTAGTTCGAAATTTTTGGTTGAGCAGGATCTGTAAAGAAATCGCCAGTCAAACGAATATTCTCCCCATAAACCATAATCTTCTTCTTCTTACCACTACAGCCCTTCTCGGGCCTTCGCTTCCTGCAAATGGCACCTCCAACTATCTTGGCCCATCCACCGCGTCCTCCAATTTTGAAATCCGAGCAGCGATGAACTGTCTCCATCAACTGAGTCAAACCAGCGTTTCCTCATTTTCCCACTGGTCTCCTGCCTTCAGTGCTCTCAACGAATACCTTTTTGGGAGCCATTGTTCGTCCATTTGATTCATGTGTCCAGCCCATTGCAGCTTCCGCAGTCTTACAATCGTTGAGATCTCCGGTTCGTCAATAATTTCATACAGCTCATAGTTGTATTGAATTCTTTATTGATCCCCGTCTAGCTTCACTCCAATTATTCACCTCGGGACCCGTCGCTCAAAAGCGTTCAATATATTGGCGAATGATTGGGTTAGGGTCCATGTTTCACATACATACCATAACACAGGACTTATCACAGATTTGTATACTTGGGGCTTTGTTTTCCTGTGTATGTGGCTGGTCTTCAAGATCGGCAATACTGAATAAAATATTTCATTTGCGAGCTGTATTCTTCGATGTATTTCGTCTCTTTCATTCTCGTTACTTTGGCGCCTAAATACACAAATTCAAGTCAAGTATGATATTTTGTGTATTTGAGGTATTTGTCCCTCGACTGCGACATGAGCTTTGTTTTATTTTCATTGATTTGTAGCCCTACTACTTTTGCTTCATTGTCGAGTTTCAGGAAAATTTTTTGGCAATTGTTAATGACTCTGAAAAAATGTTGATGTCATTTGCATAGGCAACTATTTGGCTAGGATTTTATAGCAATGTACTTCGCGTATCAACAGGTAGCTTCCGTATGACGTACTCTAGAGCCAAACTGATTAGCAATGGTGCCAGCCCATCTCACTGCTTTAGTCCGATATTTGTGTCAAAGGCATCAGTGAGTGGGTTATTGATGCGGACTTGGTAGGTAGTCGAGGTAATTGTCATTTTGGTAAGATGGACTAATTTGGCTGGGACGTCAAAGCATTATTTGGTAGAGTACGCTACGATCAAAACTGTTGTATGCTTGCTTAAAATCAACGAAAATTTTGTGTACGTCTATGTTAAACTCCCAGGATTTTTAAAGTACATGCTTGACAGTGAACAATCGTTCTATTGTCGATTAACCGGCTCTAAACTCGCCTTGATACTCCCCAATAACACTGTTGGCTTATGATCCAATTTTATTTTCTAAGATCTTTGAAAATATTTTGTAAGCCGTACAATGTAGTGATATGCCTGTATAATTTTCGCACAGTAGCTTGTCACCTTTTTTGTAGATGGGGAATATAATTGATTGGCTGCACTCTTTTGGCATATGTTCATGTTGCCAAATGTGCCGGATGACTTTGTAAAAAGCATTACAAACACTGCTGCTACCGTATTTGAAGAGCTCCACTGGAATCTTATCGATGCCCGGTGCTTTATTATTCTTTTGGGCTTTGATGCTGGAAAAAACTTTATCCGGAGCTGGTGGGGCCAATGGAAGCTCTCCGCATATATCTATAGGCTCCAATGGCCTGGAGCTATGCAGAAGACTAAGGAGGTTCTTAAAACATGATACCCGTCTTTCCTTAATCTTTGTTTCATCAACGAGAATATTACCGATGTCATCACGACAGAGCGTGGTTTTGGTCTAATAACCACTTTTCAGGCTTTCACTACTTTGTATGCTTGTTATGTGTTGTTGGTCGCTCGACTTTCATCTATATTTCTCAATTGGTCCTCGTAGTATTTTCTTTTCTTAATCTTCATAATCTTATTTGCTACTCTTTTGAGATTTTTATAGGGTACTCTTTTCATCCTGGTTTTTCTACCTACGTATTTTTTGTACGCCTGATTATTTGTATCCAACGCATTTTGGCACTCCGCGTGGTTAAGTCGTTAAGGGCACTATACCCGTAAGCCGAAGGTCTCTGGTTTGAATTTCGTTGATGTCAACGAGATTTAGTTTGAGTGATTCTTCGGACGTACTCAAAGCCTGTGCAGTTATTATACGTGCTGGTTTAAAATCAGAACTTATCGTAGTTGGGTGAACGGACACACGGCCAAAACGTGATAATAATCATATCACCTTGTGGAGTGCTGATACATTCGATCATGATAATGAGATACTCTAACTTTCTATAAGCGAAGGCCCGAAAGGGGCTGTAATGCTAAGAAAAAAAAATTCGGCACTCATCATCGGACCAATCATTTCTCTTGCGCCGGGCTTGATGTCCAATTGTCTATTTTGCCACGGTCCTAATAGCCACATTCACTTCCATCCAAAGCTCGTTGCTCGCCTTTAACGATGCGCCTAATAAGATGGGAGCCAGCTGGTTGTCGAGGGTCTCCGTGAAATTTTCTGCCACAGACGCCGTTTGGAGCCTTTCGATGTCAAATTTTTATAGCGGTCTGCTCTTCACCAAATATTCCTTTGTTATGCGACATCGATAGGTTAATTTGATCAAGTAATGATCTGAGTTACAATTGGCTCGTCGGTATGTACGGACGTCAAGTATGCTGGAGGCTCAACGTTGTTGGCTCAGAACATGATCAATCTGATTTTGCGTGTTGCCTTCCGGTGATAACCAGGTCATTTTATGAATGCTTCGATGTGGGAAGCAAGTCTAACGTATGACTAGATTTCTGCTACATGCAAAGTCAATCAGACGCTGGCCGCTGTCGTTTGTTTCATCGTGGAGGCTATACCCGACAGTCGTTCCCCGATGAAATACCTTAGCGTTGAAATCACCCAGAATAATTTTGGTGTCGTTTGTAGATAATGAGTCTACCAGTGTTTCCAGGTGATTGTAAAACGATTCCTTCGTTTCTTCCTCCTTTTCTTCGGTGGGGGCGTGAACGTTTATCGGCCAGATTTTGAAGAGTTTCACTTTGATGCGGATCACACACGACCGTTCATTGACTGCTTAAAATCAATAACGTGCGGATTGAACTCCCTATCCACAATGAGGGCCACTTCAAATTCTCGTTTTCCAGTAGGCTTCACACTTTTGAATATTGTGCGTGATCTAATGTCTTGAATGCCGCTTCCAGTCCAATTCGTTTCCTGGACTGCAAGTATTTTTAATTGATATTGATTGGGCTGTTGTAAAAGGTCCTTAACAGCACCTGGGTAATTGAATGATTAGACATTCCAGGATCCAATTCCATAGTCCTTTTTTCGTTTGCGAAGTCGTTGCTGTGAACCCAAACCATTTTGAGGCCTATCTGCAGGTTTCGAAACATTTTAAGGTTTTGCAGGGACGGGCAGTTAACCCATCACCCAACCTCCGTTCCGGTGCCATGGTTATTACGTCGATTCCATTATCAGGCGTGGATTCGCCTTCACCCTCTTACAGCCTCACAAAGGAGGTGTAAGTAGGATTTTGTAGCAGAGCTGTAGATGTATTTATAGTTATTAGCATTTCTCGGCATTTAATGTCACATTATTGGGGAGCCAGTAAACCCAATATGTGACACCGAGAACTTTTACTACCATTTAATCGGGTGGCTTAGGATGAGGAATCATGGGTATTTCTGATGAAAAAAAAATTTAATTTGGATGGGCCTGATCTGAGCGGTTTCTGTCCCGTCGTCATACCCCTGTTGGAGCCGTCATAGTATGGGCTGCAATTTCGTTTCATGGAGTCATCGATTTGGTTATTTGAGAAGGTCGGCAGACGTCAGCGGATTAAATTGAACTTTTAGAAATCCAGAGAATACATTTCCAAAAAATGTTTGCTGGCCAACGATGGATTCTTCAACAAGATAACGCGCCCATCTATACTGCAGGACGAGTAAAACAATGGTGAATTTTTGGACAGGCCAGCTTTATCTCCTGACCTGAGCATATTTGAGAATTTGTGGGGACGGTTATCGCGGACAATTTATGCAGAAGGAAGGCAATTTCAAAACATAGAAGCGCTGATTGCAGCAATAGAACACACTTTTTATCAAGTCCCATTAAATTACACTCAAAAACTGTATAATTCGCTCGCAAAAAGAGTTTTTGATGTTATACTCAAAAATGGGGAATCTTCATATCATAAATAGTAAAATAAAACCTAAAAAAAATTAAAATTATTCGTTTTATCAAGTATTTTTACAGGTGTGTCCATCCTGGTGTCGTCCATGCAAAAAAGTCGAAAAATGAAACGGTTGAAATTATTTGTCGTATGTTTATCTTTAAATTTTTCAATGCCAGGCAATATGCATCAATAAAATAAAAATTTCATCAATATACAACCAATGCATGAAAAGTTATGTAAAATGTTTCAGTGTGGCTATCCTGCTGTCGGAGAGTGAATATATATGCATTTAGATATATATATATATATATATATATATATATATATATATATATATATATATATATATATATATATATATATAGTCTGTGTGGTCTTGTGAACGCATAAGCCGAAGGTCCCAGGTTCAAATCTCGTTGGGAGCAACGTGATTTAGTTCAGGGGATTTTTCGGACAGACTAGGAGTGTTCACTCAGTGGTGATATGTACTGGTTTAATCAGATTATATCATAGCTAAGTAGGCACACGGGAGCATGGTACTGACCAAACTAACTTCCGAAAAAATGAATAAGGTCATGAAAATGGAATACTCTAATTATCTTTAAGCGAAGACCCGAGAGGGGCTGTAGTGCTACAAAGAAGAATATATATATATATATATATATATATATATATATATATATATATATATATATATACATATATTTGAACTGTTCATTCATTTCCATTGTTAACATCTTGTTTTCCTCTTATACGATTTTATTGTTTGTAGCCTGAGGAATCCGCTGGATTAAAAGGACACAAAAGCGTCCGGTTATTAAAAACAAGGAAAAGCTTTTATTCCAATCTGTTGGCTGTTTTTGAAACGATTCTATTTTCTGCTCCTTTTTAGGGTTTTTGAAAAATAATTTTACAAAACCCTACTAAAATCGCGTCCTATCTGTCCGTCCGTCCGTCCCTGTGTCACAGCAATTTTTCTCGGAAACATCAAATTTTGTATTTAGGGGTTAAGTGGTGCTTTCTTCAAAGTTCTATTGCAAAAAAATTTTATAAGGCGTTTAAGGGGAGGTCTCCTCATATAGGGGAGTAGCCATCGAAAAAAAATTCATCAAAGATAGCCGATATGAGTATTAAATGAAAGGTCTTGATAAGAGCTTTTTAAGGCAAGTCCCAAATTGATATTTTTTGCTTCGAGGGGCGCACAAGGAAGGGAAATACACGAAAAAAGAATCCCTAATCGATTTTGATTGATGTTCTTAAAATTTTCAAATAAAATCAATTACATACATATCTATTATTGGGAATTCATAATTTTAGTGATTTTTGTTAGTTTGCAACAAAATAGCGACCATTGAAAATAGAGAAACAATGAATTTTCTTTTAAACGTGCATATCTCTTTGACAAGTTTCTTGACTTTATTCGTGCTAGTCACTGCATTTCGGAGAAGTTGGGTACAATACCCTTCTGACATGAGCGTAGATCTGTCTACCCAACTTGTTTTATTGCTTTGAATAATAACTTTGTCCTTTAAATTAGCTAGGGTTAGTTTGAATCTTCAAGACCTTAAGTTCACATACGCAGGGCCATTTATTTATTGGATTATTGTACATAGAAAGTTCAAAGTCTGCGCTACGAAGACTAAGTTATTTATTACCTTATTTTATGTTGACTTGTGTATGATAAGCTATTTTCTTATCACTGCCAATATTTTAACCTTTATACCTTACCTCTACGCATCCAGTTCCAACCTTGCATATCTTAGAGTCTCAGAAATTCTTTTTCTTGCACCCATTGTTTAATTTTTCCTGCTAAATACTTGGGTTGTCGTCAGCTCCCGGGACGGCCTTAGTTGATAATGCGCTGACAGGCAATTCCCAACTTCACTTCATATTTACACACATATTTTATTTCTTAGATCGTTCTTATATCCTATTTTCTTTTTAATTTTGATTCTATGAAAAAAGAAACGAAATATTTCTTAATTAAAATTGATAATAATGTTTTCACCGTTATAGCACCGTTTAAAAAGAAAAGAAATATTAAAATTATTTGTGGAATTGATACTCATGTCTTTCGTTTCCAGCAAAACCCGTTCCCTGTCAGCAAGATAATTTCAGCGAAAGGTGAGTGTTCCGCCGAGAGGTTAGGGTTCCAGTAATCCGCGAATGGTCTGTTTCGCATTGCGATCGGTACGCGGTGCCATATATTGAGTTTGCGTTTTTTCCTGTGAGTAGATTTTTTCGTTTGAATCCAAGCAGGTTATTTTGGGCATTGCGTCAGTAATATTCGGGAGTGCGTATTTTTCCAGCGGTTGTCATTGCTCCTTTTTCTCGTAACGAAGGCACGAAATTTGAAGTAGAGTCGTTGTACGTTTTTCGACGCGTTTTTAATTGGTGGCTGTGAGTTGTAATTCGGACTTAGTTTACTCGCGTAAGTCCTACAACTGAAACTCCTTTCTGAACTAGCTAGCTAGGCAGCAGCCACGTCGACGAAGACTAAGAGTGTACGGACTTGTTGACGGATAAGTACAGTTTGTTGTCACGTTCCAAGACTTCACTTCTAGAACCGATGAGAGGTCGGTTGAGATTTCTTTCGAGAAACCTCTCGAACAAATGAGACCTTAAAAAATCATTACCGGACTCTGCTCCCTTTCACATGATATTCCTTCACTATGCCATTTATCACACAATTGAGCCCGCAAAGACGATAGGGGAAAATTTATTGAATTCAGTTTCACGTTATTGACTTGTAGTTCTTGGTATAAGCTTTACAAGCTATTTATCTCGGATCACTATTGCAAGCAGTAGTCGCAGCTCATTCCTCAAATCCACCCACCACACTACCGACGTCAAGTGTTCGTTCAGGGGCAGAGCTTTACTCCACATGACGAAATCAGGTGGTGAGTAGCAGCGCATATTTGTCATTCCAACACTTTCCAGCTGATTGAAATGGCTTAGGGATGACTGATATCTGCTGGGTATCGCTATGCGTATTACGCAACAAGTTCGTGGATTAATATTGCCGGCAAAAAATCATACGCGTTACGTGTAAATTTAGTGGGTGTGTTGGCTGGTTTATATGGGGCGAACGGCTCGATTAATACAATCTGACTAGTTTCCGAGTATCGTTTTTAAGCCACAAAGGAGTATGAATTTTTTTGAGGCATAGGCCTCGGTACGGTATGATCTACGTCCGAAGTACAGGTATGCCTTCTTCCAATAATAAGTGTGTTATGCTATAGCCTATCATATCAGGCCAAAACATACTGTTAAATTATATGACAATTTTGTTGAAATATTTCAGGCATTTATACGTCAGGAACACATTCCGATATACCTGTATAGTAAAGGAATAAAATACAAGGCTCAACAACTGATTTACATAATCATCTGATTTGTTTTTTTTTCACTAATTGTTACAAAACTTTCCAACGCAATGATTTTCTACATTTATTAAATTTATTTAAGTTTTCTAATAAATATCCCTAGAACCGTTCGATGGTTTTTTTAAAAGCATCAATGCTGTTATTCCTGACTAGGTTGCGAAATTAGTTCTTGTTGTACACATCATTATACCATGGGAACAAAAACAATATACTCGTATTCGGTTGAATATGCTTGAATTGTGGGGGGAGGGCACCAAAGCTCATTACTTGTTCAAATTGTATGTAAATATTCCTCGAATGTGAATTTAAAAACAGGATAAGCCTACGGCGGAAAAATTGCTGGCGCTCGTTACGTTAAAGCTAAAGAATAAGATTAAATTCTTGGGATAATGTGAAATGAATTGTTTCGTCTACTGATCGATGAATAATGTGGGGATGTATCGATGGTGTCGGAAAAATTTGATTCTTCACGTTTTTATAAAAGAATATTTTATATTCATTATGGGAATTTAGTTTTTAGATTGAATAAAAGTAGCACTTTTTTTTTTTGCAATGCAAAATTGATATTAATTTCTCGGTTTTGGCAATCACATTGAAAATATAATCATCAGTCTTTTAAGAAGAAATACGTTCACATATTTCCACGGGTACAAATTATCTTGACAAAAAGTAGGTACATTCCATCCAACTGGTTATATTTGAAGTCTATTTTTCTGGAAAGCTCCGCATAGTCACATGTACATACTCCCTTATATATATGCAAATATACATTTCCATATAAAACATATCCCGCCCTCCTTGCTGTGGCAGAAAATTACTTTCAATATGATTTTCATCTACATATAAATGTTAGTCGCATAAACCAAATGGCATACATAGTCCTTTTGTATTCTGTCGCAAAATGTGAAAGTGAAGGATTTAATATGCACAATGTAGTTATACCCTGCGGATATAGCTAACGTTATGGTAGCGGGTAGCGAACGGATGAGGATATAGAAAATCTTTCATGTAGAGGACCGACATTACAGTTTCACATTTACTTTTGCAATTTTTCATATTTTTCGGCATACACAGAGATAAAGTGTATAAACGTGAGTGTATGTCGCGAGACAAGTATGTAAGGGTGTTTGGAAGCCATAACCGTACGAATGGAACTTAATTTCCTGTGGCTGAGATGTTTGCAGATGGAAAGGATTTCGCTATGCTAGAATGAATATTTTCTGTATTTTCGATTAGATTTAGATTCTTGAATGTATGCATGGTATTCAAATTCATCATGAAATTTCAAATAGCTTCGGTTTTTTTGCAGTCATTTTCCCTTAAAAAAATTAACAGTGAGAATATTATTCAATAATAGAATATTTACCTTTGATATTTGTTTACTAAGTAAAGGTTGAGCGTCTTATTTTTGATTTAGTTCTAAGCTATCAAATTATCAGCGGAAAAATAAGGACAATAAATTAATTAAAGAAAGGAAAGTGAAGAAATAGCTTCTATCAAGCATGTTGCAACACAGCTTACTAATAAAGCACCAAATTGCTGTAGCGACTCAAAAATTTCAGTGAACCGATCTATCTGGCATTGAGGTTTTAGAGTTGAAAATCTTTGAAATATAATCAGGAAACTACAAAATATTTCCAGTGATAGTGTGTAATACCATGATTGCTCAATCTCAAGATGAGATCTACCATTCAGTTGCAAGCGTAACCTCACCTTAAGGTGAAGTGGCAATGAACGAACGTGTGCTGAATGATCGATTTCTTCACGAGATCGTGACAGCAGACAGGCGGATATAGCCGAGCCGAAGATTCACGATCGAACAACGTCAGTCGTGAGTCGGGGATGGTAATTGGGCTTTTTCAGACGCAGCGTTAAAAGTGAGCGTTAAACAGGTTATATGGGCAAGAAGAGTGAGAGGCATTGAGGGGACCTGATGGTAAAAACAAGCCAACATTTTGTAGGGTGAACGAGCGTAACGCACATACACAAACGCATTTTGTTGATCATTTGGTGGGGGAAATTTTATACAAACGCAGGTAATCATTCCAAATTGAACATTCGGTGAAGATGGTAGTCGTCATGAAACGATTGCCTTTCTTTAATTTGCGTGCAAAAATGGATGCGTGGATGCGAGAAGCTACGCGTTATGTAATAAATTTATGAAAGCGGAGGCCATGTTCAATTTCAGGAAACAACACGACGAATATCACGATTTCAATGAAGATAAATTGCCTATTGTAAATCTATAGAAAATTAACAGTACGCATAATCTTCATAGAATCACATTATAATAAGCATGTTTACAACACATCAAGAAAAATATGCGACTAAAAAAGATATTCAAATTTGGAATATATTTTTCAGAAAGTGGAAAAACACGGAGGATTCAAATAAATCCAATAGAAATTTGAATCGACAAACTTTAACAATCATAAAATACATTTTTCATTCCAGTTTTTATTACCTCGTGCACAATTCAAGGCTAAAACATCAATTCTCAATCGCTTATCTCTCTGTCTTCGCTCTCATGTTGTTCGCACGATGTTTAACGAACAAATGACCCTTTTGACACATACACTCGCAAGACATGTATCGTATACAAAAATAGGTTGGCTGAACTATGCAACGTGTAAACATAGGGGCGTAAGCGCGAAACCTGTTTGGATATGGGTTTTTGCCATTCCCGTGTGAAAGAGCCCATTGAATTGTAAGCCCAACCGGTCTGGGACTCTGGTCTTTTAGGGGTTTGTTGAGTTGCAAATTAAATCCACGAAAATTGTGGTATCGGTGAAATGTAGAATATACAGTGTCTGAATTATAAGTAACCGGACTGACCTCAGGAAATTTTTTATTGGCAAAATATGTACAATATTTCTTTAGAAATCTTCAAAGTAGTCCCCATCGGAGTCGATAACACGCTGATACCGGATTTTCCAATCCCCGAACGCTCCCTGGAAGTCGGCAACCTCGATGCTGTCTAGAGCTCTCGTCGTAGCACGTTGAACGTCTTCCAGAGTCCCGAACCGCGTCCCCTTAAGGTGTCTCTTGATCTTGGGGAACAGAACGAAGTCCGCTGGTGCCATATCCGGGCTGTGGCAACGTTGCCCTCGACTGTTTGGCCAACTGCTCGGTGACGAGCAGGCAGGTGTGCGACGGAGCATTGTCGTGATGGAGGATCCACGAATCGGCAATCTCCGGGCGGACTCGGCGAGCCCGGGCGGTTAGTCGACGGAGCACCTCTCTGTAGTACTGGCCGTTTACAGTTTGGCCAGGTGGCACAAACTCTTTGTGAACAATGCCTTTCGCGTCAAAGAAAGCTAACACGTTGCTCGATCGTACGCTCCATTTTCACTCCGATGACGTAACTGAACACGCACTCCGCTCTCGCTCGACGCTATCCCTCCAAGCGCTTGGAGGCAACTGCTGCAGCTCGGTTCCCTTTATCCAGATCCCTACCACTACTACAGCACCAGATACCGGTTAGCAGACGCTTTGACGGCGCGGGCAGGCTCATTCCGGTTACTTATTATACAGTTCCTGTAATAAAAAAGTTCGGCATTCCCTGGAACTGTTGCGTTTGAAAAATATGGTCGTTTATCATTTTATGTGATCAAGAGAAGCAAAAACGATTGACAGGATTAGATGCTTTTAAGTTAGAAAGGATCGTCTAGGATCTAGGAGTGTGTTATTGGGAAAGAACAAATTTTATTTGTACCTTTTTCACTCACAAAATTAGCATTTAAGCTGTGAGTGTTCAGTGCGGGTCAGAAAAAAGGAAAAATTATTTCAGTCAAACGTCCCAGATCTTATTCCAATGTGACATAGTAAAAACGAGACCGCAAAGTCACTCGTTGGAAAGTGCAGCTTCTAATAAATTAGAGGCTTAATTACAGACTTAAAAATATGACCAGGCTAGGTTCTAGTTGAAATTGATGCTTACTTTCAGGGCCATAGCCAGAGGGGCCCGTGACATAATTATAAATTCGTTGGAAAGGTGTGTACGCGGGGATTATATGGATACACATTTTATTAAAGTATAAATAATAACGACAACATAAAATTTTAGCTTTTTATTGCAACTATGAGCAGTTATTAGGGTCAGAAATTCAAAATTTCAATCTTTGAGATCTTTTGCTGACATTATGTCGAGAACCTCATTCGGGCTAACACCTAAGTCCCCATGCATTGACAGTAGGGTGAATGCACTGAGTCTCTCGTTGCCTGTCGAGTTACGCATGTAAGTTTTGATTTCTTCAGTCTCGAGAATGATCTCTCCACTGGCTATTGTAACCGGAAAAGTTGCCAAAACCGATAAAAGATACTTTCATCTGTTTGGATTGCCCACATTTTGAATATCTATTGAAACCCATGTACGACAAATTAATTGAATACATCGACAAACTCCATGAGAAGAACAATCAATTGATTTACTGGCAGCACTCACAAAGTGGAGCCAATGATGAAAGTTTTGTGGAAATGGCTAGCAGCATTCGATGATTTAACGGTTACCCTATCAAACAGCAACAAGAGAGTATATTAAGCTATTGAAATGTTTGAAAATCAAATCGCATCTATCCGTGAAAAATTATCAAACATTGCATATTACAATCAGAATGAAGAGCTCGAGAAATCATCGTTATTTCAAGCGAGAACGTTGAAATCGTTGGAAAATCATTGCGTGATTCTGAATAATATAGCGTTGTCATTTAGAAGCTTGAGGAAAGAAGAGAAATCATCGGAGATTCTATCAAAAGTGGGAAAGATTGAAGAAAGACTAAACACAATAGTAGAAGGGATGCAGTGATATCTTCAAGATAGTACGATTCGTGGAATGTCGCATTAAAAACACATCTAGTGACCCGATTCAGGGAAAGTTACCAGGGAAAATAGCCAGTGAGCCGGAAAAATTTCTACATACATCTGAATACACTTCAAAACTAAGTTTTGTTTATAAATTGGGAACATTCTGGTCCGAAGAAGATTGGGAGCAAAGAATTCAGCGGTGAAAACGTGTGAGCTCAAAAAATCTTCTATGTTCCACAAACAAGCAGTCGGATTACCGAAGCTTTTTCATGCAGAAAGCTCCGATTGACTGTAATGCAGCTAAAATCCAGAAGATGATTGAAAATGATTGAATGCAGGGTTGAAGTGATATCACAGCAGAGCAAACAAAAGCGTCGCTTCAAGGTTTTCATTCCATCACGATATGCCTGGTTGTTCTCCAATATTATGAAAAAAGCAGTAGCTACTCAAAGAATGGTATGGTTTTTAAGATGTGGAGAGCCATCAACAGCTCATGATCACCTAGCACTGCGTGTAATATACAAAAAGTATGTAATTCCACTAATGTTTCTTATTGTACTAACCATACTTTACATCCAATTTCATCTGAACCATCCTCAACACCTAACTCATTGGAAAGTTCCGATGCTATTGCACCAGTAATACAAGACAACATTAACAATAGTAGCCTTACATGTAATTCAACTAACTTAGAGTCGAAAACTTTGCAAAGCGTCTCTCAATCGAATGTAGCTCTTGCCATGACGGGAATATCTTCTAAACCACTATCGAAATATGAAAATTTTATCCGTGGTGCGATTCAAACATCCTCTTCTTTAGGCTAAATACACTTTCAACAATTTTCTGTCCCCAGAGATAACAATAAACCCTTTTTAGATCCGCTATGCCCCCCATCCATAAAAGCCACAATCAACTCTGGAGCAGATTTAGAAAATAGATATGTTTTATCGAGCTGCACAGACCACAAAATCTTTGAATGTGTTTGACTCTTTTTAGCATACATGCATAAGGTACCAGATACGACATGTATCGATGGAAAAACCAAAACCAGCCTCAAAGTTGTAATACAAAGAGAAGGTCTCCCTTTGGACTGTGATTCTCTTCGAGGTATGTATCTTCGCTTTCATAAAGAACTGAGAAGCACTTCAAAGGACTAGAGAACAACACAACAAATTTCGTCCCCGATACGATGCCCATTCAGCAGAGCTTAAAATTGTTTTACCATAATTGCAGTGGTATCCGATCTAAATCAAGCCAATTATTCCTTGACACAAAATCTTGCCATGTTCAAATTTTATCCCTGACAGAAACTTGGCTTAACAATCTACATAGAAATGAAGAAATCTTAGACCGTGATTGGACTATTTTCAGAGATGATAGAGACTATCACAGCACTGGACAATCAAGAGGAGGTGTCGTATTAGTTACGGTTTACAACTCCCTTTTAAGTGAACTCGTTAGCACCACCTCATATAAATTATTCCAGCATAGGGTAGTTCATATATCAACAAAAAAGCTTAGCTTGTATCTTGGCGTATACTATGTCCCCCAAACTTTTCTGAAATCGTCTATCATGAAGTCATCGAAACCATTTCTTCTCTAGCTGCATCTTTTAAAGAATATGACATAAAAATTATTACTGGAGACTTTAATCGACCGAATTTGAAATTCGTAATTGGCGAAGTTGATAATTGTCTTCTCCCAGTCAATCTTCTTGACAGTCAGGATTTTAACTTGATAAGTACTTTTTATGGCAACGATCTGCCGCAAATAGCTTTGACGCCTAACCAAAATGGAAATTGGTTAGACTTAATATTTGCTAACGCATATGACAATGTAGTGGTCAATCCAAACGATGGCAAAGAGCACCTCTTTTCTAACAATCTTCATCACTCTGCACTTACTATTGAGATTTCCACTCCTGATATTTCTAACCCTATTTCATACAATAATTCAATTGTATACGGCTTGCGCACTTTTGATTATGAAAGCATTAAAAAACATCTTTGTGCTGTTGATTGGACTTGTACTCTTTTGACGCTAGATCTAGAAGAAGCTTTATCGTATTTTTATCGGATAACTCTTGATGCCGTTGAAAAGAATAATAAACTTTCGGAACCTTGGCCAAATAAAGATCTTAGATATTTTCAAAATAAAGGAATAAATACTGTAAAATGATTAAAAATAAAAGAAATGTCAGCAATGCTATTCAGTTAAAATATAATGAGCTTACTAGTGAATTCAAATCAAAATCTCGTAAAGCATATGAATTATATGTTAATTTGATTGGCAAAAATATAATTAAAGATCCAAAGAAATTCCTTGATTTTGTAAATATCAAGCGCAAGACTCAAGGTTTCCCGTTATGTATGTTTTTAAGGATTCTGTTTCTGACTCTCAAGAGCAAATCCGCGAGTTTTTGCAAGTTAGTTTCAAAAGGTTTATTGTAACCCTGAGAAACCAAGAAATCCCATTTCTGAAATGCCGTGTTCAACAACTTTGATTACAGAAGTTTCAATTTCTGAGGAAGAAATTGCTCTTGCGATTGCGGGTTTGGATTCAAATATGGGACCTGGCCCTGATCTTATTCCTCCGAGCTTTCTGATCCAGTGCAAAGAACAATTAATCGTGCCTTTCTCCATCATTTCCAAAAATCCCTCTCTAGCGGCATCTTTCCATCTTACTGGAAATCTTCGTACCTAATACCAATCCATAAGAAGAATGATAAACGGTGTATTCAAGATTACAGAGACAATGCTATATTATCAGCCATACCAAAGCTTTTTGAACAGATACTTTGGAACAAGATCTCTCCTATTATAGAACTGCGGCTTAATGAAGAGCAGCACGGGTTCCGAAAAAATAGATCTACTACCACCAATCTCCTCATTGTGACTTTAAGTATTCTATGTGGAATGGAGAAGGGTCACCAGGTTGATGCAGTATATACAGCTTTCAGCAAAGCACTTGATCCTGTAAATCATAAAGTTCTGATGAATAAACTCCGTAATTTTTGTATTACAGGCCGTCTACTCAGCTGGATCCAATCATACCTTAAAGATCGCACTCAAGTAGTCAAATTTTAAGCACGTTTGTTCAAAAAAATTCATGTTCTTTCCAGGGTTCCTCAAAGAAGTCATCTTGGACCTCTTTTATTTAATATTTTCATTTTGGACCTGTCATCAGTATTACATAATGTACCTCATCTTTTTTATGCAGATGACCTGAAAGTTCACCACGTTATATCTTCTTTGTGAAGTATGATTTTCCTTCAGTCCAAGCTTAACGCTCTTTCTGATTGGTGCAATTCTACTCAGCTTTCCCTCAGCTTGGAAAAATGCTAGTTGATAAGAAAAAAGATCCTTCTTTTATTTGACTATCACATCAATAACACAACACGTAGTAGAGTCGATAGCATTGTGGACCTTGGTGTGGTTTTGGACTATAAGCTTTGCTATAAAACAGTACAAGGGAGTTATATCTAAGGCTAATAAAATGCTAGATTTCATCAAAAGAAGAGCTAAGGAATTCAAGAATATTCGGGTTACTAAATCACTATAAATCTCTTTAGTGCACCCTATTCTTGAATATGCCATCCTGATTTGGAACCCTGTTTTTAATATCTACCTTGGCTGGTTAGAATCGGTCCAGAAACAATTTCTTCTTTTTGCACTAAGATCCCTTTACGACCCTAGGAATTTCAACAGCCTACCATCATATAGCTATCAGCTTCAAGTACTTAATATGGCATCACTAGATTCTAGAAGAATGATGATATCTGTATGTCTAGCATTTGATGTCCTGAGAGACAATATTACTCGTAAGGTTCAGTACATAGCAAAAAAAATTAGTTTGAATGGTCCCCTTAGGATCACAAGAAAATCACCAATACTTACCGTAGATCGCCATTACACTACGTATGCAGACAATGAGCCATTAAACGTTTGTTGTAAGGCATTCAACAAGCTTAGTAAATACTACTCCCCATCCATTTCCAAAGCCTTATATAAAACTAATATCGTGACGTCACTTCACTCCTCAGCATAAGTGTACCTTAATTTATTGTACCTAAATTTAGGAAAAATGTCTTGTTGCCAATTTTTAAAATTTTTGTAATTTTTTTTTTTATTGTAAGGATATGTCTTGCTTGGCAAATAAATAAATGGGTTGTTGGAAATCAGCTTGTGTCACAAAAATCCTAAACTTTCTAAACCCCGGCATCTTTCTTAAGTCCTGATAATTTCTCACACCACAGTTTATGCTCAGCTCTCAAAGCAGATCCTGAGACTCGATCATCAAAGTATGGCGCAAGATTAGCCAAGTCGTCTACTTTTTTCAATGGATGCAAATTTTGGTAAAAGTATCTCTTAGCTAAACAGGATTCCCGCATTTTCATTGAGAAAGTTGTCAGACAAATTCTGGATCAGCATATTGACGCAAAGAATGAAAACAGCAGAACGAAAGTAGGATTCAACAGAGTCTATTTGATGATTAGAATGAGTTTTTTGCCTTAATCTGAGTCTCGAAACTTTGATTTCAAAATCAAATGCTTCTATTGCAAGCTTTTCAGCTGCTCTTAAAATTTCGTTAAACGATACTTTTGCATTTTTTCATTCTTTTTGAAGAACATCAATAAATTTGTGAACATCTTCACTGCTGAAGCCAAATCACGTAATTTTTCTTGTAGTCGAACTGACAAAGGTGGCGTAAAACTGAAAAGTTTGTCACATACCAAGAGACTGGCAATAAACCCGTTTTTCTGGATTGCTACAAGTAACCAGATCACTGTTTTTGAAATGGTCCAAGATTTTTTCTTCTAATGCCATGTGGATGATCTTGAGTAGTTCCACAAAGGCTAGTGTGATGTCATGTCGTTAAATGAACCTTGTATCACCATGGTGAATAAGCCTCTACTTCTTGCTCTCTGGAACATGTTCTTAGATGAAATCTTGAAGAATTTTCGTCGCACATGCTTGGTTTCTAAATAAATAGATCGCATCGTTCACGATTCCAAGGCAAATTGTAACAGGTGGGACTAACGTGGCATTTGACAATGCGATGGTTTCTTCATTCTTGCCTGGACGCCACTGATATGACCAAACATATTACGTGCTCGACCATAACCTTGACCGGTGCATTTTACCATTCTAAGACTCCACAACGTTTCTGAATAGCTTCAGTTATTTTTTCAGAAGTCTGGCTGTAAATTGGTACGAATTCTACCTGCTCAGAACAATAAAGGATGGTTTTATCGGTATAATTGCTGCTTTGGTTTCTTCTTTCTCTTTAGATCGCTACGAATCCAATATAGACACAATATCAGATAGTTTTCCTGATACTATTTTGAGGAAATTTTTGGCCACCTTGACACAAGTTTTCTGGTATTCCTTGTTTGCATGTTTTCCAAAATCTTCTCTCAGATTTTTCCAGTTTCTGCAATAGCTAGTTACAAGTTTTTCTGGGATTTCGTGAGTTTCTCTGCCAACTCCTTCATGAAAACATAGCCAGCACGGTTTGCAGTACATGCCATCTTCTTTTTCAGAATTATTCAGGAAAGGGAAATCTTTAATCCAAGTTTCTTCAAAACTTCTGTTGCATCCATTTATACAAGCAGTGGGATATGAGTTCCTATTTGGATGTACCGATGAAGTTAAAACAAGATTTTTTATGTGATCGTCTAAGAAGAATCTATCCATACTGCCAATGTCGAGTCTTGGATCGACAACACTCGTCTTCAGAGAATCATTAGTAAACGTGTCAGATTGATTAAAAGTTCGGGAATGCAGAACGTCAACTGCAATAAACGAGAAGAATTAATTGAATTAACAAATCAAAATAATTGTTTACCATCAATTTTCAGATCATTTATTATTTGAGAGATCGTCATGAGAGATCGTCAAGCCATTACAGGAATTTATTTAAATTTCATAAGTTCTGCTAATCACATACATTATATCAGGTCAGGTTTGATGAAGTTTTTTGGTATAAAACTTGTATTAAATGCATTTGTACAGACAAAGCTTCATTATGTGGTGGTCATTTGAAATCAATCGTCAAAGCAAAACCTTAATATTATATCCAGGATACTAACTAAGCCTATAAAAAGATTCTAAACCTTCCAATTCTCACTCCAACAAGACTAGTGTATCAACGGACAATGCATTCACCTTCAGGCAAATCGTTACTACGGAGAAAGCTAAGTTTATCTTCAAATGTCCCAATTCCAGGGAATTGGAACGAAGTCCCTTTACAAAAGTATCACAAATAAATCCATATAATTCAAAAAATGCGAGCAATTCTGTAATACCTTACGCCAGAACTGATCGACTAAAGAACGATGCAATGAATGATGCTCTGCGTATATACAACAATCTTCCAGAGACAGTGAAAAACGCAAACTTGTTAAGTCTTTTCTTAAGGAGCATCCAAGAAATCAAATTAACGATAAGTCCGGAGGATTGAAAATACAGTATCTTCGAGCATCTAGACCCTAACGTCGAGATACTTAAAGTCAGCTAGTTTTTATAAACTCAGAGTTTTTTGTTAGTGATTTGTATTATAATATTTTTTTTCATCCCTGAGAACTGTTCACAAATCGAACTAGACATTTTTGCGCGCCCCCTTACCTGCCTGGAGGCACGCGTAGGAATCGACCACGAGTGAAGGCGGATCGCGCGAGCGTTGTGCGACGATGAAAGAATGATGGAGAGAGTGGTAGGGAATAGAGTTACGAGTATTAAAAACAAAAAAAATATTTTCGGAATTTTTACAAACGTAAATATAAAACCAGTCGGGTATCAGGTCTATTATGTCTGTACTGTTAGCCCGATCAATCCTTGAGTACTCCTCCCTCTGGAATATGTCATCAGAAAGCAACTTGCTGATAGAAGAAGTAAGTTATTATACAAGTCACGCCAAGTAGAAGCTATGTGGATGGCATCGACATTTTGTCACGGTCATCAACAACCGGCAAAAAAACTTTCCTGAAACTCAACAGCGAAGCAAATCTAGTAAAGGTACAAATCAATGAAAATAAAACAAAGCTCATGACACAGTCGCGGAAAATACCTCAAATACCCAAAATGATGATGATGAATTTTGAATACAATATCTAAAATGTGAGTGATTTTCGGTGTTTAGGCGTCAAAATAATGAGAACTGGTAATGAAAGAAATGAAATATGGCTAAGAATATAGTTCGCAAACAAAATATTTTATTCAGTTTTCACCATCATGAAGACCAACTGCATACAAAGGAAAACAAAGCTCCAAGTATACAAATCTGTGATAAGATCTGTGTTATGCTATGGGTGTGAAACATGGACCCTAACCCAAGCATCCGCAAATATATTGAAGGCCGTTAAGCGAGGGTCCTAAGGCGAATAGTTGGAGTGCAGCTAGACGGCGACCAATGGCGTTTTCGATACAACCATGAGCTGTATGAAATTTTTGACGAGCTGAAGGTCTCAACGACTGTAAGACTGCAGAAGCTGCAATGGGCTGGCCCTTTGAATCGTATGAACTGTTACGTATAGAAAACTTTGGATTTGATTCTCGCGCCAATCGTGGTCACAGCACATCACTGGTAGATGGCTCTGGCATTGATAAAGATGTAGACATGCTCTTCTCCATGTGTTCCACATGTCATCACTCGTTAACTAGACACGGTCAACATCAGTCTTAGTTTGCATTGCTACAATCTAACACGAAACCCACGAAATCTTATAGATAATAATTTGTTTCGATAAAGACCTCTTTTAAATTAACATTTTCTGTCTTCATCCGCATCTTGACAAACACAACAAATGGTGTCAGAAGAGAACAAGTGCTAGAAAAAAGAAAGAAATGGACAAGTGTTAGAAGATGGAAAGACGTGAAAAGAGTGAAAAGTGAATAACATCGCAAAAAATGGCGACGCCGACAGACGAGCTAATACAAATTCTCAGGTCAGTCATTACGACCGCTATAACCACGTCCATGCAAAGTGCCCAGAACTTATCACGAAACCCCGCCACGCTGAAATCATCAACATTTTCAGTTAACGAATTTTGCGCGTCAGATGAGGGTACGATCGGGGATTATTTTAAGTGATTCAACCAGGCCCTGGAATTGAGTAAGATTATTGTCAATTTATATGCTAATTATGCTCAGGTGCATATGGGTGTAGAGCTAAATAACTCGCTCAAGTTCTTAGCGAGCCCTAAAGCACCAGACACTTTTAGTTACGCACAAATCGAAGAAACCCTAACCAAGCATTTTGATGGTAAGAAGAACAAATACGCCAAAAGCATCAAATTTGATATGCCAACAGAAGGGTGAGCCAGTGGCCAAATTTTCACTCCGCTTGAAACAAGCTGCTGCATTTTGTGAATATGGCAATTTTTTGCACCGCATGTTGATCAAACAACTTTAACATGGCTTAAAATTACAGGGTATGTGCGATAAAATAATTGGCAAAGAGCCAGCCAAATTCATCGAGGCATGAGATATCGCGAATGCCCTTAAAGCTACACGAAAAGTAACCAATGAAGTTCAAGTTATGGTTTCAACTCAGTCTGCAAAAACAAATAAATTAGGTTACACACAGCCAAAAGTCAAAAAGGACAAAACACATCAACTTCCGAATCATAATCGTAGTCGAAATAGCAGTCAACTAAGACACACACCTCCATATTCATGAAACACCGAAAATTCCAGTATATGTGCTGGGTGTGGTGGTTCTCACACACGTCGGCTCTGTAAATTCAAAGACGCAAACTTGCCATACTATGGGAAAAGAAGGCACATACCATGTGTTTGTAGATCATCTAGTAAGAACACGAACCAATCAGTGCACGCCTGGAAAGACAAAGGATCCGCTGAAAACATAGACAGAGTTGATTGTATTGATGGCACGATCAGACTTCATCGAGTAAACTCGACCCGAATAACCACAAGCAAGTCCTCAAGGTTCAAATAGATGGACGATAAATTGATATGGAATTGGACAATGGCCATAGTTAGCATCAATGTACTTCGAACAATAAAAAATCGTTACCTGATTGGAAACAGATCAGCAATTTTCGAATTACACAGGGAATTGGATTAATTGTCTTGGAGGAACTCCTGTAAACATCACTGTCGGCAAAGAAACCGCTCGACTCAACTTCTATATAGTCGAAGGTAATTTCGATTCGCTCTTTGGAAGGGAATCGATTTCGCATTTTGTCAAAGATATCGATTTTGCTCAAATTTTCTTGAAGTCAGAAAAAATCAACGCGCTTTCTACAGTCTCATCAAACCTCACATCGTAACAAATGAAAGAATTAGACGAAATCGTATCACAATACCAAGATATTTTCAGTAAAGAAGCTGGAAAGCTTGTAGGGCCACCAGATGAAGTGAAATTCAAATCGAAAGCTAAACCTGTTTTTGTACGGACACGAGAAATTTCGTATGCATTGCGTAATGCTTACGCAAAGGTCATTGATCAGAAACTCGCTTGAGGTCAGTACATTGAAGTCAACAATTCGAAATGGGCCTCTAGTACTCACGTTGTGGCAAAAAAGGACTGTCGTATAAGAATATCTTGTAATTAAAAATCCACTCTTAATCCTTAATTAATCATTGACGAGCACCCGATTCTAAGAACAGAGCATATTTTCAATTAGATGAAAGAGGCAAAGCTATTTTGCCATTTGGATCTCAAGGCTGCTTACACCCTTCTTACGTTCAGCGATGAATTCAGTCATACCCTTATATTGAACACAGTAACCCATGGTCTCATTTGCCCGCGCCGTGTAGTTTATGGCGCAGCCGATATCCCCACGCTCTGGTGACGGTGTATTGAAAGAGTTCTCAAAAATATAAACAAAGCTTACATATTTTTTGATGATATCGTCGCTTTCGGAGACAATTTCGAAGATTTGCTGCATACCATAATCCTATTATTTGACTGCTTGAGATCAAATGTGTAATGATATTTAACATTTTTAGTTCAAACGCGGAACCGACCTCTCATCGGTCCTAGACGTTAAGTCTGAGTAGGGCCAACGGATGGTACCACAGGTCAACCAATCCGTGCACCGTAACCCATTCACGCGGTGGCTGCTTGTCGGCCAGCTAGTTCGGAGAGGATTTCGGTCGCGGGTCTCCGAATGGGTTACGCTCTATTACATATTATTTTCAGCCACCTGAACACGCCCGTATTTAAAACGCGTTATCAAAACCAAACCATACGGAGAAGAAACCTACTTTACGTTACTCCGTATTTCTTCATTCATCCAGTTGAGAATACAAAATCTAATTTTCATTCCACGTTTCTGAAGTTCCGACGCGGTACCGAAAAAAATGCTACTCGAAATTAACCCGACGAAAACTACTCTAATAAAATAACAAAACAACAAAGGTACCGCGTTCTGCGCGCGACTCGAAACCGACCTCAGCGGATTTGTCGAAACCCTACCCTAGCGACGGCATACCTACCCGGCACTCTCTCTTCCCACTGAAAAAAGAAGAACCGCTGAAAAGGAAAGTCGTGGTTAAATTTTAGCAATTCATGTTGTTTATTAACAAAAATGGAATAATTTCATCAATTATCACATAAACTAACTTCTATTAAATTCTTACACAATACTGTCAATTCGAGCACTGGGCGTCGTTTATCTTCTATTGGATTGGGTTTTTTTTTCTTTTTGTTCTTTTAATTTACATTTACAGTTTTCTATCAATCTACATACTGCCTGCACCAAAAATTAAAATTAATTTCTTAAGCTTATTCAAAACTATTCTTGAGGATAACCTCTCTTATCGAATATTTAGTTGTATAGTATTTATATTTTTCTATATCCTCTTTTGCTATAGCGAATATAGAATGCTTATTTGATATTAGGGTATAGTAAATAAATTCTCCCTATGTGACAAGTTGTTAACGATGCAAATAATTTTTATATTTCCAATATAATGTAATGTGTTCCTTTGATAAGTGATGTATCTAAATGGGCATTTATGTTTAATTGTTTTAATATGTTTCCATTTTCAAATAGTGGAATGATCAATGCATGAAACTAAAAGCAGACCAGATTTGATTGTTCAATTGAATTTATTTGCTTACTCATAGCAAGTGAGATTTTGCAAATTTAAAAAAAAAACTGTTAAAGTTATGCGTTCAAAATTTCCTGGACAGGTATTTCAATTTTCGCCTGTGTTGATCAACATAAGGCACAGGATTTCTTTCCTTACTCATACAAAAAAATCAATAATCAATCCAGCCCTCACAAAAAAAACAAAAAAAAATAGTTTCCTGATGAGTATTTTTTTCGTTTGTTGAAAAGCAATAATTCAGTACTATTCCAGACTTATTTAATATTGTGAACACATATCAAGTAGCAATGATCAGTAATAAGCTAGTTGGAAAGTTCTTGTTTGCATTCAAATATTTTGTAATCAGTTTTGATTCTTTTAACAGCCTTAAAGGTTGTAGCGTTTTAAATGTTGCTCATCATTTTTAAAAAAAATATCAAGTAATATTAAATTAACTTCTACACTGGACAATTTTATTTTGCATTGATACTTGTTTGTCGCGGGAGATTAAAAAAATTCATTTTGTCTTTAGGCCTTTTTGTATTTTTCTGAATGTTTAAGTTTGGATTTTATTTATAAATTTCGTTGGTGGAGTGATAAGATGTGTCTTTTTCATTATTTCTTCTTTTAGATCTCAAACCTTGGTTCATTGGATTATAAGGATCCACGCGTAAAGGAGAAAATTTAAGTTTCAAGTGCGTATTAATTATGACAAAATTACCTTAATCGCTAAGGTTTAAATGATTTTTCGTCCGACAATGCATTGTCATGATTCACCGGAAATGATATTTTTCATATTTGAATAATTTGTATATACAAAATAGTTCTGTATAATTATAAGAAACTAGTCGTTAATATTCGACGAAATAAGGTAACATCCTAAATGAAATAGGCTTTTGTGTTCTTAGCGTTTAACAAAAATCAATTTTATGTATTGCTTTTGGTTCATATGTTCGTAGACACTTCTATTAAGTAAGGTTTTACGCAGAGTTGTTTTTCATATATCTCTCCGCGTTACTGACTATCCTTTCGTCAAGGTAGTAGAAAAAGTTAAAACGAACGCTAACATAAAAGCTGATATGATTTTGTAACATCATAAAATTGGCAAGTGGATACGGAAATGAAGTTAACACAAATCGCCTTCTCGAATTTTTATATAAATCACAATTAAATTTCTTATTCAACTAAAACTGGCAAGTTCACACGCACACGCAAGAATATTTTTACCACATTTCGTTCACAGCAAAAAGTTTTAAAATTTGAAGCGGGCATTGAGTTAACACCTGAATACCTCCAACCCGTAACATTGCAATACTTTCGTAGGCGTTGAATTTGAAATGCTTAAGCAATACTATCTTACATATTAACATTATTTATTCTCTCTTCACTAATTTAATGTTGCAGAGTTCATGGATACTTTCTTCATTCTATAAGCTATTGTTTTACTATTTGAACCGGGGGTAAATTATGGAGAAACTTTTGTGCGCAAAACTAGCTTCCATACGATGCGACATAACCTAATGAGACCTAGATGTATCATCTGGTAATGGAGGCAGCAAGACCTGAATTATTTCAAGCTGATGTAAATGTTGGCACCCTTATAAAGGAGGATATTGCGCGAGTAATATTTGCTGAAAACGGTCTGACCTGGTAGATAATACTTCCTTGACCGCACATATGAGGCGATATCCGCACTTTTGTTTCAGCAGGCTCCCACTTGCAGAAAGTCGATCGTTCGCTTTTAGGACGTCTTTCGGCTGCCATTTGTAATGATTTTCCACCTTGAATGGTTGTGTCAGCAATCCAGTTTATGGAGCGATGAACTGCAAGCAAAACATGGTAAGGCATTCGTCGATGTAAGCCGAACGAAAAAACTTACCTCTTAATTTAGTTTTACCCACATTTAGGACCGCGCCAACCTGCTGCTACCGACACTTTTCCTTTTACTCCATGTGGCTGTCAAATTTTTCCGGTTGTCACATCGGACAAAACAGATGTGTGTGGAATGGCACGCCACATGGCGGCAATGTGCCTCTCCATTTGTCGCCAGTGGCATAGTTTTTCGATGGCCACGGTGGAGGGGCATTTCCAGATGGATATGTCTCGAAATGTGCCGGGGTTTGGATTAATTTTATATTTCGAATATTTATATCCACAGATCTAAATATTTGGAAAGAAAAGAAATATTTTCTGCGCATCGATATCCGCACGACAGATGAAGTCCGCTGGCACTTCGAGGACATACCCATCTGGCCGGTTGCAAGGGTTCGGGATCGGAATCACTTCGATTCCCGGGCGTAGGCGTCACATTACAAATGGTCTTCGGTAAATTGAGAAAAATGCATTTTTGCTGCAGATGCAATCGAATTTTTGGGACACAAACTCGACTCAAATGGAATAAATAACTCAGACAAGCGTATAGAAGCTATTAAAAACACAGCTAAATCACAAACGTTGGAAAATTTGCAACTTTTTTGGGGCAGAGCGACTAACGACAGTTCATTCACACCAAATTTTGCAACAAAAGCAAGACGACTCCGAGATATGGTCAATACTGAACACATGACATGCTCAGAAGAAGCAAACAGAGCTTATAATGAACTTAAGAGAATTCTGACATCTCCATAAGTACTCATGCGCCACGATCCCGCATTACCTCTTCTTTTAGGCACAGATGCAAGTAAAACTAGTCTAAGCGCAGTTTTATCGCATCACCTCTCGAATTCCAGAGAAAGACCGACAGCTTGTAATGATTTTTACGTCTAAGTTACGAACGAGGAACCGACCTCTCATCGGTTCTAGACGTTAAGTCTGAGTCGTGCCAACGAATGGTATCAACCGGTCAACCAATCCGTGCACCGTAATCCATTTTCGCGGTGGCTGCTTGTCGGCCAGCTAGATCGGAGAGGATTTCGGTCGCGGGTCTTAAAATGGATTACGCTTATTTGCAATTTTCAGCCACCATTAAACGCCCGTTTCAAACGTGTCGAAAACACAATCAAACGGAGAAGAAACCTACTTTACGTTACTCCGTATTTCTTCATCAATCCAGTCAAAGAACAAAAATCTAATCTCCATTTCGTGTTCCCGAATTTTACCGACGCGGTACCGAAAAATACACTACGTTAACGTGAATTCGAAGAAAGCTACGCTAAAGAAAAAAGGCAAACCAACAAAGGTATGCCTGTAATAAACATAAGCAGTCGAGCAGCCCCGTGTTGATCAGGAGTGGCTGCTCCTGAAGAGATAAGGTGTTCACCCCGTCGAAACTGCTTAGTTTGTTGTTTTACTAGTGTAAAGTAAACTGCATCCGTCAAGTTTCCATCCTTTACGCAGAAATGAGCGGTTCACTTCAGCCACTTCAACATCTTTAGGTTTGACATTCCCCTTGTAATGCAACGACCTTCTTCGGAGAAAGTAGCGGTTGCTTTTTGTGTAATGTTTGCTTGTGTCTCAAGCCTCCGCGTCTGCTAACTTTAACGAGGCAAAAAAAAAATATTGAATCAATGTAAAGTAGCTTAATTAACACCTAATAGAACATTTCTAAAGATAATAAAAATTGATCGGTACGTCTTGTTGAGTAGAGTACGCGCGATAAGTATTTTGTAGTGTAGCTTCGTGGCTCGACAAGAACCCGCCTCATATGATCCCGCAAATGCTAGTCATCAAGCACGCGTACGCGGTCGTTAAGCGGAGCTAGTTAGCTGAGCTCGGTGTTGTTTTAGCTCGCTGACACTTGTGCCAGACCATCCGCACCCGTATCCTACACGGACACTTAAAAACCATTACAAGCTTTTGCAAGCCGCACAGGTGTTGGCAATAGTATGGGCAGCTCAACGTGTTTTCTATCATCTATACGCTGGGCATTTTATTTTGATAACGGATCACAAACCATTGACACATGTTCTTCGTCCAACGAAGCCTCTCCCAGTTCTATGCATTAGCCGTATGGGAAACTGCGTGACTAATTGGCTCATTTCGATAATGAGGTAGTATTTAAAACTTTGAAACAAAACGCTCATGCCAACTATTGCTCTCGTGTACCCTTAGCCAACACTGAAAAGTCAGTCAACATGCTGTATGTTGAAAAAAAATATGAAGCTACAAACGAATACGATGAATTCGATAATTTTGTAGTCTGTCAAATCAACAAATTGCCTATTTGTGCTGACCGCATCGCAAAAGAAACATAAAGATACCCTGAATTTGGCAGAATCGCCCAATTGCTCGCGCTAGGATGCAACTTGACTGACTACAAATACAAAATACTACAGTCTAATTATACTCTGGCTGCAGGATGCCTGCTCTTTGAGTACAAATTGGTCGCACCAAAGACTCTCCATGATGATATACTCAGATATCATCATGCAGCACACCTAGGTATGAAAGGCATTGCACGATCTTTTATCTATTGGCCTGATATCGATGAGGGTATTGAACGAGTTGCAAAATCCACGTAGACTATGACGGCCCCGTAGCTGGATCAATGTTATTAATCATAGTCGATTGCGTATATCAAACGGTTTGAAGTTGAGGTAATGAAATCGACTACATCAACTGCCACAATAGCAAGCTTGGAGAAACTATTTGCAGCCTATGAGGTTTCAATCAGGATCGTTTCCGATAATGGGCCGCAATTTGCTTCCGATGAATTCAAAATGTTCTTAAGCAATTCGGGAGTGAAAGACCACAAATTATCGGCACCTTATCACCCTTCTACAAACGGCCAAGTTGAACTGTATGTTGAAACAATAAAAGACGCACTGAAAGCAATGTCACCAACACCAAGTACCTTAAGACAGAACCTAAACAAATACCTGCAGTTTCGTCGAAAAGCTCCACATACGACAAAGAACGTGGCGCCCGCATCACTCTTTCTAGGTCTTGATCTTGTATGACCCGTAAGTCTCCACACCAAAATCACAGAGAAGCAGCAAATTCTATTCAATTCATCGTTTTGAGAACTACAAGTTGCCGAACAAGTATACTTTATGTCAGGTAATCCGCAAATCACCAAGTGGACCCCCAGAAAGGCCATAAAACGTTTGGGCAACATCCATTATGAAATAGATTATGAAGGAAAGATTTTCAAGCGTCAAATCGACCAAACAATACCCCGTTCGTACAGCATCAAACTACAATCCGAAACAACTGATCGACCGAATCAAAAAGTCAGTTTTTAAGAAAAGGCTCTATCGAATCCTGAACAATCAGTCCCAATGATTCAAAAGGCACCTGCTGCTAACAACCCAACTTTACTGCCAGAAATCAAGAATAACGAGACACCAGTTCGTAGATCTACAACGATTCGACGCCAACCTGATAGTCTTCAGATTACACACTAATATTATTTTGTTTTTCAACGCTCTTGTGTCGTAGGAGGAAATGTTACATATTATAAACTTTGGATTTGATTTTTGCGGTTATTGTGGTCGCACCACATCACTGTTACATGGTGCTGGCATCGACAAAGATGTAGACGAGGTCTTCCCCACATGCTCCACATGTCATCACTCGTCAAATAGACATGGTCGACATCAGTCTTAGTTTGCATCGCTACGCTCTAACACGAACCCCATGAAATCTTATAGATAATAATTTGTATCAATAAAGACTCTCTTTTAAATTAACATTGTCTTCCGTCATTCGCATCTTGACAAACACAACATGAACGAACAACGGATTTCCAAAAAGGTATTCGTTGGGAGACAAGGGCGTCGCCAGCTTATGACTAAGGGGGGGGAGGCAATGGGGCATTATGGAGGATAAAAAATATGAACGCCGGGTACAGTCGAAAGCATGAAGCGTTACACGTTGGAAGTCTTTACCTCGATGACGATTGTAATAAGACCGGTTCTAATATCAATGTATAAAACTTCACAAGCCCTCGACAACACAATAACTAGATCAAACTTTTAAACACAGTTATAATTATTTATTTTAACAAAAAAAAAATATCTAATTAAAACATAGCCTGCGGGGATTTTTTGCAAAACTTTCAACCACTGTATCATTAAAATTATTTAGGTTTTTATTTATTATAGCTCTGTGTACACTCATCATGGCCAGACAATTAAGGCGATCTTCTGCCATGGTGCTTCTTTGCCATGTTTTTAGTCTTCTGAGGCTGCTAAAGGATCGCTCTACTGTACAGGTCGTGCAAGGGAAAGCGATCAAAATTTTCAATGCTTTTTCCGCTTCGGGAAAGAAGGAATTTGTTTCCTTTTGGACATCAACAACTATAAGATTTGTTAGATTAAGCCTATCGTGCCACAATTGCTGCCAACGTTCGATTTCATTCTTTATGTTCGATAAATCATAAAACTGGGCAATAGATTCACAAGTTTGTTTCACATTTTCAGTTGTCATCTTTTGCATCTGCTCCGGGTGTAACTTAGATAATGCGAATGATGGCGTGTTTTCTTCAGCAAAAGAAGACCTCTTCTAATATTCTGAAGGGCTTTCTGCTGGATGATTGCTTCTATAACATTGTTTCCCCGTAATACGGGGCATTGATGTAATGTCCTCCTCCAGTCCGACTTTCTCCGCAACAGCAGTAGCTTCCTTAATAATTTCGTCTGTCACTTTTTCCGGATTTTCACGGTGGTTTTAATTAAAAGTAAAATCATTTTAACGTGTTCCAAGGTTTTGACCTCGTCCAGAGCTACAGATTGGAGTATGTTGACAATGGGTTCCATCAAAGCCGAGTATTTGGCTACCAACATAATCCCGAGAATGAAAGAAATTCTGGGAGTAGCCACATGCAGTTGGAAGGCACTTTTCCGAGTTGCACTATTTCCTTCCTGGGATAATGTTTGTAAGGCTTCCAGAATTACTGGAAGACTTTCTTTAAAAACTCTGATGGTTTTGTGTTTCTCACTCCATCTTGTCTCGCAAAGTCTGGAAATATTAGGTATCAACTTCCTCCTCAAAACTGATTCCCGAAAAAAGTTTATAGTATCTTTAGTGGTCCCATGGCATTTCTTATTTTAGGAAGTGAATTTAGATCATTGATGACTAGATTCAGTTTGTGGGACGAGCAATGAAAGTAGAGGGCTTTGGTGTACATTCTGCGTAAGATCGCTTGTACCCCTCCGTCTTTTCCTGACATCGTCGAACAACCATCAAAGCCAAAACCAACGCATTTATTTATATTCAGATCTTCTTTTGTCAAAAACTCATTTATGCTATGTGCAATCGATTTCGCATCCAAATCTTTTAGCTCAATGAATCCAACAAACATTTTTTGGACACCCTGTGTTTCGCCATCAAAGTATCGCATCCCAATCGATAGTTGTTCAGTGCCAGAAATACTAGCTATTTTGTCTGCTAGCACACTATATGCTGCTGCTTCTTTCACTTTTATCATAAAATCAGCCTTAATAAGGCTTCCACAAATAACAATAATTTCATTTTGAATATCCACTGAACGGTAGCTTGCATTCGTTTTCCCTTGCTCAATGTGTTTCTTTAAAATCAAATCTCCCACGCCAATTCGCAGCCCGTATAAATCCTCGAGAATACCTTCACCATAATGTTTACCTCTCATTGTTAAGTCGTATGAGCCGCAAAACGTAATGCAGAAAAAAATAGATTTTATAATTTTGCGATTTTCTTCAATAATTCCTTGGGAATATTTGTTCAGTTGCACATCGACAGGCACACCTTAGACACCGACAACCCCTAATGGAAGTGGGTTTCAATGTGCTTTTTGCACTTCTCGTGAATATCTTTGAACTTACAAAAGGGCCTTATAGTAAATGATCCCAATATGCCTCTAAATGAATTCAAATTTGGTGGGAACAACGTCCAATATTTACAAAATGCTTCTTTTTGGCACCTGGAATATACCAACCATGGAGAGTATGTTTCCAACCAAGAATAATTAAATTTTCTCTTTAAATGTTTTGCATCTTTCGCAAAGTTATAGGTCGCGGAAGGGGACCAACAGTTTCCAATCAATTTCTTCTTCTTTTCGGTTGATAACATGTGTGCCCGTCCAACATATCGCTCGATATCATTTTCATTGCAGTCATCCTCACCCATCAATGAATCAGGATTCAGCGCCAGAGCCAGATGAATAGAGGAACTTGTAATGATTTTCGAAATGCCCGTGCAGGACACGGGTGCCGATGGTCTGGCATAAGTGAGCTATAAACAACATCGAGCTCAGCTAACTAGCTTCGCTTAACGACCGCGTACGCGTGCTTGACGACAAGCATTTGCGGGATCATATGAGGCGGGTTCTTGTCGAGCCACGAAGCTACACTACAAAATACTTATCACGGGTACTCTACTCTACAAGACGTACCGATCAATTTTTATTATCTTTAGAAATGTTCTATTAGGTGTTAATTAAGCTACTCTACAGTAATTCAATATTTTTTTTGCCTCGTTAAAGTTAGCGGACACGGAGGCTTGAGAGAAACGCAAACATTACACAAAAAGCAACCGTTACTTTCTCCGAAGAAGGTCGTTGCATTACAAGGGGAATGTCAAACCTAAATATGTTGAAGTGGCTGAAGTGAACCACTCATCTCTGCGTAAAGGATGGAAACTTGACGGATGTAGTTTACTTTACACTAGTAAAACAACAAACTAAGCAGTTTCGACGGGGCGACCACCTTATCTCTTCAGGAGCAGCCACTCCTGATCACCATGGGGCTGCTCGACTGCGTATGTTTATTACAAACTTGGTCTAGGTAGTTGCTGCGGCTGAATATAACCTTTTGTGGTTGTGGTGACCGATGGTGACACATGCGATATTGTCGTTACTTTGTCCTGTTCATCGCTTTTGCTGCTTGATCCATCAGTTTTTTTTCGTTTCAAAATTCCTGCAAAAGAAAACACTTTGATAAAACTTTATGTAATTAATTAAATTTTTATGGGAGAGCAGTTTTGTTCAATTACTTATAAACATTATCTCAGGAAGCTTTTTTAGCCTTATTTATATATCAAGGATCTGTTTTAATTTGTATTTAATTAAACCACAAACATAATTTATGTTTTATTTTCATAATTAATTACTGATAGCGAAACCACTGTTTAGTTGTTAAATTCATAGAGATTGAATCAATAAACTCGTTTTTAACAAAATAATAGTTTTTTTTAAATATTTCCCTTCCACATAATCGATCCTTTCTTTCCACATCAAAAATATGCCAGATAAAATTAAAAATGATATTCTTAACGATTATTATACGTCTCTGTGTAGCTAGTATATCCGTTACCAAAGCTATTAGCTAAGAGAAATAAAATAAAAATACTAGCTCGAAGTCCAAGAAAGCAGTACATAACTTACCAAAAAACTTTCTGATGTCCATTTTGATAAAATGATGAATGGAGGGAGACACACTCAGAAACTTCACAACTCAACACTGAGATAATGAGATCTTATTATTTAATAAATATAAATCAATATTGACTAACACTGGCAAGCCGGTAGTCTTATAATCGCTTTCCAATTCGCTTGTTTCGTTGATCCCTTCCAATTAAAAAGTGACTCGCTCGCAACGGCTCACGTCTTTGTATACCCAAACGAACATCAAACTAGAATGTACGGTAACATTCTACCTGGTCTAGTAACCGCTACCCAATTCCAGAGAGTTCATTGAACAAGCGCCATCTAGCGTCGAGTAGCAATACTAGGTTTTACAAGGATTGTTGTCGATTTATTCAACTGTAGGTGTTTCTTATGAACACTTACAGATGGCATTGTCTACAAAACCAATTAAAATTATATGTTCGTAACAATAACTTCTACTCTAGGTATGCCGCACAAAAATTTTACAAAACCAACGTGAATGCTGGTGAACGGCTATCGTAGAAAGAAATGCAATGCACATACACACCATACCTACCTCTTACCTACATATTTTTACACTGTTTAATGGCCTTGCGTTTTGGCAAATCTGGTATAGTCGTGATGAAAATGGCGGCGATTTTAAAAACAGATGTCAAAATCTTAATGTTATTCTGAATATTTCAATACTTTCTACAATATAGTACATTAAACCTTATGTTTTGTCATGCGATGCGGAATTTATTAATAGGTAAGGAAGTCAATTGCCCTTGTTGGGAGAACTGGAGGACGGAAACCAATGAGGAAACCTAGGAAACGCTGGTCTGACTCGGTCGACGAAGATATTTCATCGCTGCTTGGATTTCAAAATTGGAGGACGCGCTCAGATTTCAAAATTGGAGACAGTTTGAGGCGCTATTTGCAGGAAGCGAAGACCCGAGAGGGGCTGTAGTGCTACAAAGAAGAAGAAGATAATTGTCGTCCCACTTTGATAAAATTAGTAAATTTTGAAATAATACACATATATGGAAAAAATATTTCCTCCAATCTTTTGGAATCGTTCACTATTGAGCCGTGAAAGTTGGAAAACTATAGATTTTACAACAGCGACAATTAACTAAGAAGTCTGAATTTGTCAATAAAAGTACGATCGGTGCATTAAGTACAAAAAATATCAGAATAGGATTCTTATGTAAAGCAAATCATGAAAATCCGGTATCATGACCAAAGGCCCATACAAGGTCATAATTTCATGAAAATCGAATCAGGAACAGTAAATATCATAATTGATAGGTTTTCTAACTGATGGCATTAAAAAATCCCAAACATTTTCAAATAAAGTTCCAATTGACAAACATAGAAAAAAATTTACTCAACAGTTAACCACAGTCCCAATAAAGTAATCTTCGTCCTTTCCCACCATTTTATATCACGTGACTTATTAAAACAACAGGTGAGCAAGCAAACTTTGAAGATGCCGGAAAGATGGTAAAGAACAACTTCTTAAAAATGTGAGAGCACAAGCTAACGGTAACGATTTCTCATTCTTTTCTTTTAATTTTCAACCTCCACTCGGTCTCACACTTTGACTCAGAAACCAGATTCATTCGAGTTCCCGAGGAAGGAAAACGTCGAGAGAATAAAGAAATAGTTGGGGAAATCTCCGTACTGCCATATCGTTCGCATGTGCTGGAATGCAAATGTCTTCGTCGCTCTTTTGTGTCCTCATTAGTATTTAAAACGAAGTTCCTTTACGGCTTCTGAAAAGCGATCGCTCTGTAGCCTGTGGCATGGCGATAGGGTGGTCGGTAGATGGTGGTAGCAGAGTCGTTAACTGATTTCGCCGTTTCTGATGCTCCTGCTGCATAAACATCTCCCAATGCCAACTGTGCTATCTGATCACACGTTGCTGATAATATCTGTCGTACTCATTCTCCCTGTTTACATTCCTCCCAAATTGCTCATGCCATTAGGGATGTATGGAAGAGGGTGGCATTCTCCAGTGCTTCTCTGTTTTCTGCTCTGATGATGATGATGAGCGTTGGTGTTTCGAAAATTGACTCACCTTATGAGAATGGAGGAAGGCGACTGTGGGGGACGTGAGCCACGGTTTGTTTGTCTTTTTCCCACTTTTAACTAATAGGGGAGTCCCGCCACGACCGCCGGAAGCATGCATGGGGCGAGGATGCTGCTTATTGCTGGCATACATTTTGTTAAATAACTTCATTCATGCTGTAATCAACATACGAGGCAAACCAACGACTGGATGCTGGCTACATATATGTATGTACCTACACATGCAATAATTATATGTACGTCTGGGACCTAGAGATTTTCACGTTTTCACATAGCCATGACCTACGCCAAACGCTTGGCGCCACTTAATTATGGCGCGGCAGTAGTACGGTGAACTTTGTTAAGGAGGCTAAGGTCATATTAGCACAGTGTTTAAGTGAGTACAGACTGGGGGGTGTGGCACGGCCGTTGTCGGCATTTGGTAGTCGAGTGGGTAATGGGTGGTTTGTGGAATGATTTTACGATGCTCTTGGAATTCGCCCAGATTTCAACGAGACCCAACGAAGTACGGGCAAGTTGGCGCACAACTTGGCAAATGTTTCATAAATTAAAGGAAACGTGCTAAATGAATGAATGAGCGAATGGAGTGGGAATGGAAGGACTGTGTTTTGCCAGCTTTTGTTACTAGTACTATGCCAGCGGGTTTTCCTATTCCATGTCACATCGTCTACAACATAACGAGGATTGCCTTGATTTTATCAAGGCTTTGTGCTCTCGGTCTGGCCTGGTTGCAAATGATGATGAGCGAGGACGAGACGATGAAAGTGAGTTTTTTTTTTAATTTGTGTGTCTGTAGGTGAGAGTTTTCATTTTGTCTGCCAACATATGGAAAGCGATGTAGATTTTTCTTCAGTCATATCTTTAAGTGGAACGAATCGTTTGTTTGCGGAAGAGAAAGTTTGTCAAATTTTTAAGTAGGACGATTTGTAGGTGATAAACTTCTAAGAAATTTAAATTTCAAAATTATAACATTGTTGTTTTTTTGACTTTCTTTATGAAAATTTCTTTTTCTTCAATTAAATACTCATAGAAAATATTATAGTGTTGTTCTTAGTTGCAGCAGTAACATATTTCTTATTGTTTTTTGTCGGATTGAGTGAATTTTTAACCAACTTCTAAAGGCGAGCAGGTTATCAGTTTGTAGCGCATATTTTTTTGTTGTTTATTTATGTTGTTGTATGTAAGTTCACGCGTCACTTTCTGCTGAGGATGGATAGAAGGGTCAAGAATTCGGCAAATGATTCATCTTACTTTCTTTTAGGTGCTTTTAAAAGGACAAGAAAATTAAATAACGATAAAGGACTTTTGCCGTTAAAACTGATAAATTTTTCAGCATAACCAATCAGCGCATACTGGGATTTTGATTGTAGGAGTGTCAAATGAAGGACAATATATTGGATTAGAATATGTTGGCACACAATTGTATTCCTTTCAAGGGCTCTGTAGATATTAACAGTTCAATATGGTGCATTGAAGACAAGAGATTGAATTTGAATGAGCTTCCGTACGAAATGCTTATGCTGATTATTTTGCTACTCTTCAAGGATTTGACGGAGATACCGAATCTTACGTTATATTCATGGATGATAGAAATGATCAGTGTTCTTAATTTTTCCATAAATGGTACCTCTTAGTCAATCATTTCTACCGGAAATAACCAATAAATTAATTCTCAGTGCAGCATAAATGCTACAATACTAGATGATTCAGAACAATATGCTTGCGTGAGATTTCATAATTGCTTTTATCTTCCACACTCGTCCTTTGATTACTGATAAACTTATTAAGTGATCTGTAACGAATTTTCCTGTCTAACTTGTGCGAACGAAGTCGGAACCGACATCTTATCGGTTCTAGATGTGAAGTTTGAGTCGTGCTAACGAATTGTACCAATCAGTCAACCAGTTCGTGCACCCGTAATCCATTTCGCGGTGGCTGCTTGTCGGCCAGCTAGATCGGAGAGGATTTCGGTCGCAGGTTTTAAAATGAATTACGCTCAATTACGTATTTCAGCCACCATTAAATTCCCATTTCAAACGCGTCAAATATACGGAAAAAAAACCTACTTTACTTTATTCCGTATTAATTCACCACTTCAGTCAAATACAAAAATCTAATTTCCCTTTCGCGTTACCGAAGTTAACAGACGCAGTACCGAAAAATACACAACGTTAACTCAATCCCGAAGAACTAAGGTACTGCGTACCGCACGCGACGCGAAACCGGCCATCCGCGGATTTTTAAAACCCTACCCTCGCGACGGCATACTTACCATTCACTCTCCTTCCCGCTGGAAAGAAGAAGGGCAGGCTGGAAAGGAAAGTCCAGTTTAAGCTTAGCAATTCATATTCTGTATTCTCTGAATTAACTTTTTAGTAAGGTATCATTTGATTGGATAATCACCATCAAAATAATAAATATGATAAAGAATTCCTAGTGCTAGTGCTTACAGCGTATTACTACAAAATGTTTGTGTTCAAATGGTTTAGCGTCATCCTACTTGTACAATAACTTGGGTTTTCATATTCAAACTTCAGTTGTTAACAGAAAATTTTTAAAACGAGTAAAAATTAGTTAGTTGCACACGGTAATCAACAAGTTGCTACATTTGTAAGATAATTTATGGTAAAATCTCTTGTTAAAGATTAAACTTACAGAACTATGCTCAACGACACGTGCTTGGGGTGTGTAAATAATGACGATTGCAGTCCATTATTTTATTTATTTTATATTTGCGGGCCTAAACGACGATTGCATTTAAATGGATCGAATTTGATTTCGTTTAACATCCCAATGTAGAACCTCAATTTGAAAAAAAATAACCCTCGTTAGTCATTTCAAATACGCCTATGAAGAGTAATTATTGGTTTTTCGGCAAAATATGCAAAACCATTTGATTCTAATCCTTAAAAATTGGGATATGTTCAGCTAATTTGACTTAAATCTTTAAACTAAACTTTATCATTTCTTCTTATAACAATGGAATGAGAAAATTAATCTTTAGTGCTAATAACTTTTTTTAAGAGGATGATGTTAAAAATTGGTAGTTATTCACAAAAGTTGTGTTTTTGAGCATTGCAGATAACTTGCAAAAATTAATTCCTCTTCTCTTTATTCAATGCCGCAAATCTATCTATCCTTCCAATGATAAATTTACTCTTAGCCAGAGCACAACCGAGATTTTGTATTTTTTTTAAGCCTAAAATGTCTATAAAACCAACGTTTGAGAAGGACAGATTATTAATCTCTAAAACTATTCTACACATTATACATTTCTTTGTAGGTTTGTTCAAATTCCTCGGTCGTATCGAATAAGGCAACCATGAAAAATTCACTGAGCAGTCGGCCCATGTATTGGTCTTTGGACTTGAGCCACAATTCCTCCAAGAAACCAATATTTCTACCACGAGAGGTAACTATCATTGCAACTCTCAGCACCACTTATGAGAATAGCATCTAACGGATGAAATTGATCATCTGCTGCACCGACGCACTGAAATTTTATGTAGTTTATTATGTGGGGTGGCAACTTGATAATAACTCTCCACATCAGCACAGCCAAAGGGATCTCTTCATTGTGGTTAGCTAAATAGTTCCACAAACTAAGACCTGCCATTGAAATACCGGTCGCATCAAATTTCACAATTGGGCAACATTCTTCTTCTTCTCCATTTGAGGCATAATATAAACGAAGGGTCTTTAAAATGATTTCACCGGGTACTCACTTATTGAAAATAGTACTCATGCCCGGTTTATTTATAGCAATAACTAAACTGATGTATTTAGCTTGTGATTCACCAGCTAAACCTTGGTTCAAATTTTGGGGTTATGTCCACTGGCCGGTCGAGGAATGCCCCAGTTGGTTCCTGTTCTTCAATTCTGAAAAAAAAAGATTTGCCTTATGATATTTCCCTCTTATCGAACTATGTTGGTGCTGTAGAAGGATTCCTTTCCTTGTTGCGAGTCGTGCACTTAACTTGCAACGGCCTTTCTATTTCCTTTTAGTTTGTCTTCGCCTACCACGAGGCGATACTGCCTTGGCCCGTTTTGATAGTTTCGACCGACTCCAACTGCCATCAGCTTTGGGTTACATTCCTCGACTCAAACTGACGTAGGATGGGAATGTCATCCAAAGCTGACGTTCGCTTGAAAGCCATATTGCAGCGATGCGCATGTGTGCGAGCCGGCAGTGGCGTAGGGTCGACTCATTACAAATCCTTCTTGCATCCTTAGATTAAAATGTTTTAAGTAGGATTTGCAAAATTCCTGTATTGAAAATGGTTTAGATAACAACTGTCCATTCAGGTCAGCAGCGATGGTCTGCTGCCTCGGCGAGAGAGGATGGTAGGGTTCGCCAAAAATGGCCTTGTCTGAGGACGCCAGAATGTGCTGGCAGGCTGGCATTGTTGTGTCGTGGGGTGGGTTCCTTTCTCCAGCACAAGAACCCACTACAAAAAAATTTCACATTCACGAATTAAGAGATGCAAGTACAGATCGAGCGGTTGGGGCCGAGGTAACCTAAAGGTTAAAATTTCTAAAGAAAATGGCAAACTGGGCCTGGCAAAAACAGACAGGGCTCAGGAGGACTTCGTCTTTACCGACGAAACTTATGGCCCCCAGAGAAGAATGGGGCATCCAGGTGGAAGCGATGCCCACTCGCAGCCCCCATCCAGATCAAGATCCAATGTAGACATGGCCATATAAAAATATGAGGGTGGCAAATTTATGCTAAAGTCTTATGTGATGGCATCGCATAATACTAAACCATTAATTAGCACGCGAGCGGCAGGCCGCTGTACCCTGTGAGAGCACCTGTTAACGACTTAAAAATGGGTGAGCTCACCCGATGGCTAGCTCATTATAGTGGAGTGGCCAGCCAATGTGGCAGTCACATACCCGATCAGGCTCCAAACACCAAATGTAATTATCTAGCTACATATTTTCTTTATTCTGTTTTTTTTTTAAATTCACAACAAAAATTTTTTGGTATTTTACTAACAAATCAATGGAGTATCAAATAATATAGCATTTTTAAACCAAATAAAAATAATTATCAGAGTTCATTCAATCTCGTATATGCCAATCTTTATTTCGTCAGTACTTTTTATCCAACTAATTGTGTTACTGCTTTATTACAAGAACAAGTTGGGCAAATATAATATCTCAAATCTTTACCATCTAAACTTGTACGTTTATCATAAAAAAAAACAAAACCAAGATTATAATAATGCCGAAAGACTGTTCGAAACTAGCAAACACCATTTGTTTATTATACCTAACGAGATCGGCTAAACATCTTCTACAGATAAATATAGTTTGAATAGATACTAAATCTGAACACCATCATTAACACGATAATGGGCTATAGGTATTATTTATAGTGCACGCAATATTTTTTATATTAAGGAAAAAGATTAATTGTTTCACATGCAATGTAATAAACAATTTACAAAACCACGGTACTCACCCAGCATCGACGACGAGCGCTCGTAGACTGTGCAGGTACAGCCTGAAAAAGGTTTTTATTTTGAATTAGCGTTATTTCCGTCGTTAATTTGGAACTTTTACAGCGAACTATCTTCAGTGCATATCGATGCACTCAGTAAATTCAAATATTTGATGATGTCTTTATTCCCGCATTAAGACGTCCTCCATTATACAATTTATCTCGTAGTCACGGGCAATCTTTGCGTAATATCTCCACGAAAGTAGCTATATCCTTATTTTTTTCTTATGAGAGCTTGGAAACAATCAATATGAAATGGTGTGCTGCATTTTATAGTTTCGAAAGTATGTGCATATTTTCTTCGGTCAGTATAATTTGTTGACAATTTGGATAGAGTAGAAACCCTTGCAATTGGAAACCCACTAGAAACATTGGTAAAACATTTTGAAATTGGTTATTCTGCACAGTTTCTACGATTCTTGAGCATTTAACTCACAATTCGTTATTTTGTTAGCCAGTATCGATGTTATGTGTCCGATAATGATCGAAACAAACTCTTCACTATATCCACAAAAACCGCTCCCCAGTGTCAAAATGTATCATTCTGTTTATTCACTCTCACAACAAAACTTCAATGCACACAACATAACTCTTTTTTTCGAAAGACTTCGAAGTACATATCAAACAGAAAAAATATATAAACTGCCTCCATTGAGAGCCAACAATTTTTGGAACGTACAATAAACTCCAACTGAACAAGCCACCATTTTGCGAGCTAAACTCTTCCTGACAACCATGAACTAAATTAATCATCCGCCAAAAAGGCTATCAATTGCAACGTCTGTCATTCCCAAAGGAATATACGCATTTTTGATAACTATGAATTACACACCGTACAACTGTTCGTTCCACCAGCGGCTGCTGGCGCATATCTCTTTCCAACCCCCCATTGTGAAAACTCAAGCGCTTACGGTTTTGATCATAATTGACCTTACACAGCCTAGACTTCATTAACAGAACGATCACGCGGTGATTAAGAGTTCGCTCCAAAATGATGCAACTTAAAACTTTTCTCTTAAGTTCCCCGCTTGCCGACACGGTCTTCCCGGTGCGCTCGCTGCGGCGATCAAAAAATGACTCCCCTATACACCCAAGCAGAGTTCCCACTTGTTACCAACAGTCCCCTTACGGGACTTGTCCCAACGGCAGTTCGATTTTGGATAGCTGATTAATCAATTGGAATTTTTCGGGTGTACCTGGCCTACTAGTCACAACTGGACTGTAATTGTTCCTAATGAATTCATCCACTCTGGAAATTGGTGGCGTAGCACTCTTGTTCATATTCATTGCTGTGCATTCTTTCCTCATCATTAAATGATCCAACTTATCGACAGTTGCATTCAATTCACTTTCGCACATATCTTGCTCTTGCTGCCCATCTCCTCCCTCAACGGACAGAACCGAAAGTGTTTTCACCTTCCTACGTAATGCTTTCAAATGATGATTGTCTCCATCGTACAAGCGTCATCCCTTTCAGCATTTTGTGACGAGCTGGCTGCCAATGAACAAGCACTACCCAGCAACGGAAATTCACATTTATCTAATTCAAGATTAAAGTCTGGCACAGGACATAGTTCAGCGCCAAAACCTGGTTCTCGAGGTCCCGGCGGAGCGGTCAAATGCAAGTTACCGCGCTTCTTATGAATTTCTTTGCTAATGTGCTCTAAATTACGCAGTGCTGTTGAAAAGTTAGCTTTTGCCGACTGCAACTGTCCCTGTAATTCTTGAATTTGCCTTTTTTGTGTGTGTAATTGATCTTAACAAATTTTTTTTTTCTTCAGAGTATGATCTAGATTTTTGTATGTTATGATGCAGACAATCCTCAAATTGTTGAACTTTCAATTCAGCTGCACTAATGCTTTAGTTTTTTGTTGGTGTTCGGCATGACTTTCGCCTGTTTTCATGTTCGGCATCCATAACTTTAGCGGTGGCATGGCTTCCCACTTCTTGCCATGCGTTATAAAGAGGGCACCATGTCCAAATTTTAATTGCAAATTTAAATGATTGTTTTTTTAAATTTAGAATTAAAATTTAGATCAGCATTACGGTGGTTTTCGAGCAGTTTGCTTAGGCGACTGGTCGATTACTACATTCTTCCAAGAAATAATAAAGATTGAATGACTGTAAATTATAGACCTAATCGTCATTTGAAATTGATTCGTTATTTTCTAGATTATATTTTACATTATCTGCCCAGAAACCTGAAATTAGTGATTTCCATACTAAAGACCCGACGAGGATTTCGACTTGAAAATATAACACTTTTCCTTTTTTTCTTTAAAGATGAACATGAAAATGCGTAGTCCAGTTTTAATTGAACTATATAGGTCATCATTATGTGCTACGCCTACGGTGCTGCGTACAGACATGTTTAAAATAACTCCTGTCAAAGCCTTTCAAAAATTAGATTAATTTTTTAAAACGTTAGTTCGAAGTTAATTTTTATTGCAAAAAGCTTATATCGTCGAAGCAATCGATTCAAGGAATTCAAATCGAATATTATTTCACATCCATACATAAGGAAAAGCGAAGAATCCAACGACAACTTCGGGACCGCTGGTATGGAGAAGCCCGACGGCTTCCCATTATTGGGGCAACCTAGGGAAATGTAAAATACGAAACTGGTGACAATCAACAAAACAAAACATAATCAAGAAAACTCTGTAGATGGCTGATGCAAGCTACAAATAATAGTGGACAATGAACAAACAATCAAACTGCAACAAGAAAATTATGCGCAAAAGCTAGAGATACAGTCTCTAAAAGATTTAGTCAAGACAGGGATCACGGCTCAAACCCCGCAACCGCAAGTCTAACAGAAAATAAAGGTGTAAAAAAGTACCAAACAAACGATTCCGGAAAGAATTTTAAGCGCTGGCGACTCTAGCGATAGTCAAAATTATATTGCATTGCTGGACGGATTGATGGAAAAAATGGAAGTTGAAGAAAGTGTCGAAGGTAATTCTGATAAAGATTATGATATAATTTTACTCAATATTCAAAAAATACTAACAAGGGCAAAAAACGAACTCATAGTCCTGCTGGGTCCTCAAAAAAGCCACCAACAAGGACAAAGCGGAAGAGATATAGTTAAGCTATTGGCAGCCGAAAGTAAATTGAGCGATTTTGAAATCAAAAGAGTTAATGCAGAAAAATTAACTATTGGAACTAAATCACTGGTAGACCTCAAGACACTCAAACCTCGTTGAATCCAGAGGATGCTACACACTTCACCTATACCCCAAAAAGCAAAAAAGCAGACTATTTTGCTATAAAATTCATTCCAAAACAAACACACCATAGAGTGATACCTTCCCATCTCGTCAAGCCCGGGGTATAATTTGCACTCACCGCTAGAGGGCCAGCAGAAATTACTGTCAGTAATGTAAATAATGTAAGAAGCAACAATGAGCTGCTTCCTAAAATTTGAAAGCAACTTAATTTTTTACTAGAAAGTCAAGGATTTCGAATTTGTAAGAAACGATCAGGTAAGCGATGATGGGGAGATGGCACCGGGATATTGGTCAGAAGATCCTATTGCTTCTAAAATATTGAAAAGTTCAATCCAAAAACTTTCAAGTTCTTGAAGTGTCGGCTATCAAAATTTCACTACCAGGTGGGAATAACCTCTTCTTTATCCCTCCCTATGTAACTGGTCTAAACGTTCTCAAGTTCAAAGAGGAGCTCGATTCTCAGTTTGATATACTCAAATCGAATAGGTTGCACAGTTATTACAGTCTTACCGGTGACCCAGATGCCCGAAATATATCATGGCTGATTGCCAACAATAATCCAAGAGGTGTATTCCTGAGATCTTGGATAACAGAGAACCAAATTGAAAACATGTACAATCTATACGGGTTGGAGCTCCGAACATACCTTAGGACAGATTCGTATTTGCACTATTAAAACTGAATTCAAGCTTTGCCTGGCAATGCTTGAATTCAGTTTTAATTATGATGAGCATAGACTACAGGTGTTTCCTTACGATACCGATCATAAGACAACCGTAATGGAAATCAATCATCAAAGAGATGATGTCTTCCTCATTCCAGTTCAACATGAAAATCATCGGTTGAATTTCAAAAGAACGGATTGTGAGAATTGAGAATGTGTTGGAGCGTGTCTCATAGATTTGGAAAAAACCTTCAATATAATATGGTTAGACTGACTAATTTTTAAGGTCTTTCAAGGCAACTTCCCTAGACATTTTGTCGCCATGATGTGCATATGTTGTACGGGAAATCATTTTCATAACTGATGGAAATCTGATGACAATGCGTGACTTAAGGGTCTTAAATGGTCTGCAGCAGGGAACAGTTAGTCCGCCTCCGCTTTTTACAATATTCCTTCGCAAAATATTGAACGAATTTGTTTTTAACTTCTCGTCAACGCGATCATTGGTACCCTTTGCTGATGATCCGATCATTTATATCTATCTTCTAAAATGTTTGATGGTGTGCCGCCCTACTTCGTCAATTTGCGAATGAAAATCAATGCGCGCAAGTGCGAAAAAATTTTGTTTCGGACCGCGCTGCAGGGGCCAGTCAAAACCTGAAACGTAATTGGAAGAATTTCCACATCATGGCTGGTGAGGGTAGTTCAGAACGGGTTCCATATAAATTTTGTGTTGGATACCTCGGTATTCATCTCGATCAGTATTTTTATTATACTGAATATATCAAAATCATGCTCAATAATGCACAAAAAGCCCTCCGATGACTCTTTCATTCCAGATACATTGATCAAGAGGTCAAAAATATCTGTTACAAGACCCTGGTTAGACCAGTTTAGACATATGAATGTCAGATCTGGTATAACTAAAGAGCTATAAGTACGGCAAGATTTAGAGTTTTCAAAAAAAAACGTCTTTCCGCATACACTGATTTATACAGAAAGCCTGGTATGGATTGGAGACACTATATATCATATAGAAGAATTTATCAAACTGCTAAAGTGACAAGAGTAAATACCTTCATATTGGGACTTCTTCGGAATCATATCGCAAGATCCTTGGATTTCACAGCCGTTCGACCCTACAAACTAGTACATTGAGACTTGTCTTGTAACTGACTTCGTTCCTCTAGTAGCATTCGTGTATTTGGACATGAATCGATATGTTTTTGATTCTAGCGGTATCCCAATCATATATCACATATATAGATGGGCCACTAATAAGAAGATGAGAAACCCTCCAAATTTGAGTTCACGAGACCAACGATTCCAATGGAGATAATCATTTGTTAGATTCGTTGACGCTGGTCGAGCTGGAATGAAGCAATTGGTGGCTGAATGACAATGTCTAAATTCTCGTTTGTTTGCTGTTTTGTATTTTATACTGCTGGATTTTAAGGTTCAAATCATTACTGCTACATTTAGTGTCGTTGTTTGTTTATGTTAAAAATAAAGAATAATTTTCAATATTTAAGAAAGGTATATGTTATGTTTAACTCCGCCGTAGACGGTCCTAAGCCCATTTGGGAAAGGAAAAGGGACCCCGTTGTTTCCAAAGCCCATAGCTCCTATGTTTCTCCATCCCAAACCCCCAATTAAATGGTAGTAAATGCTCTCCGGATCGCACATTGGGTTTACTGCTTCCCCAATAATAGGAAATCAAATGCCGAGAAATGTTAATAACAAAAAATACATCCGCAACTCTGCTTACAAATCCTTTCCTTTGTGGAGACGTATGAGAGTGAAGGCGAATCTTTCGTGCCTGATAATGGGATTGACGTAACGCCCCTATCGCCAGAATAGCGGTTGGGCGACGGGCCAGTTCCCCGTTCCTGGAAAATGTTTTAAAACTTGCTGATGGGCCTCGGAATGAATTGGAATCATGGCAATGTCCTCGCAAACGAAAAAAGGATTGTGGCATTTGATTCTAGAATGTCAGATCACTTAATTACCTTGGAGCTATTAAGTACCTTTTACAACAGGCAAATTAATGTAAATTAAAAATACTGACAATCCAGGAGATGAACTGGACTGGAAATTACATTCAAGACAATATTCAAAAGTCGGAAGCCTACCGGAAAATTTAAATTCGGAGTGGCCACTATGAAAAAGAATAAGATAATTAGAATTAAGAAAAGAAAATACTATCACGACTAATTGAGAAGTATAGATTTAAGTTTAGCGAGCAACAACACGAGACAAGCATACAAAGTAGTGTGAAGTCAGAAACATGGTTATCAGCCCAAAACCACGCTCTGTCGCGATGCCATCGGCAATATAATCGCTGATGAAACCAAGTTTGAGGAAAGGTGGGTATCATTTTTCAAGAACTTTCTTAATCCTCCGCAGAGCTCCAGAACATCAGGGCTATAGATGTCTGCGGAGAGCTTCTATTTCTCCCATCAAAACTGGATGAAGTTTGTTCCATCATCAAAGCCCGAAAGAATAATAAAGCGCCGACCATCGATGAGATTCCAGTGGAGCTCATCAAACATGGTGGCAGTAGTGTTCATCAAGCTATTCACAAAGTCATCCAGTATGTTTGGCGACAAGCATATCAAGCAAATCAATTATATTCCCTATCCACAAATAAGGTGACGAGCTATAATGCGAAAATTATAGAGGCATATTACTGCTTTGTACGGCGAGCAAAATATTTTCTAAGATATTAGAAAATAAAATCGGATCATACGCCAATAGTATTATTGGAGAGTGTCAAGGTAGTTTTAGAGCAGGTAGATCAACAATAGACCAATTTCTCACAGTCAAGCAGGTACTTGAAACATGCTGGGAGTTCAACATAGACGTACACCAAATTTTCGTTGACTTTAAGCAAGCATACGAAAGTATTGATCATAACGTACTGTACCAAATAATGCTTTGTTTTTGTATCCCAGCCAAATCAGTCCGTCTTACCAAAATGACAATCAATCGTATCAATAGCCAACTTACCGACGCATTTGATACGAATATTCGACTAAAGCAGGGAAATGGGCTGGCCCCATTGCTATTCAATTTGGCCCTGGAGTTCATCATAAGAAATCTACCTGTCGATACACGAGGTACATTACTATACAATTCAAGCCAAGTGCTAGCCCATGCAGATAACATCACCAATTTGTTACGGTCATTAACAACCGCCAAAGAACCCTTCCTGAAGCTTGACAGCGAAGCCCGGGAATAAGCTTGTATAAAAAATATTTTTTTCAGCTCTGACGATGTTGAAGACCAGCTGCATACACTGTGAAATAAAGTTCCAAGTAAAGGGTGATTCATAACAAGCGTACACATGTGAATGGGCCTTGACTCTTATTTATCACCAACTTCAGGTCCATATATTGACAGATTATGACAGTTTGGGCTTTCACAATTTAACCATGGCATCATACATGTCAGCCGAGCGTTTCATTATTGTTAAAACTTTTAACAAAAATAATGAATCGCCAGTGCAAACATTTCGCACTCTACGTGAAATCGAATAATTTCACGAAATGGACCCTTAAATTGGCCGGCGAGATCGTGTGATTTGACTCCTTGTGACTTCTCCCTTTGGAGATTTCTGAAAGATCGTATTTACGCTGATGCTCTCCAGGCTACTGAAGCATTAAAAAACAATATTTGAGCCAACATACGCCTAATAACGTCAGAAATGTGCGAAAATGTCATCGAAAATTATTATCATTGTTTGATACTCTGTAAAGCAGCACAAGGTGTACATATTCCCAAAATAATATTTCATGTTTAATCATAAGGGACCAGATCACAAAAACTATGTTTTTTTACGACAAAAACGTGTACACTTGTTATGAATCACCCTTTTAATAAATCTGTGATAAGACATTTTTTATGCTATAGATGTGAAATCTGGACCCTAAAACAAGAATCCGCAAACATTTTGAACGCCTTTGAGCGGTGAGTCCTGAGGCAAATAATTGGAGTGAAGCTAGACGGGGAGCAATGGCAAAAATCTATACAACCAAGAGCTGTATGAAATTTTTGACAAACCAGTGGTCTCAGCGATTGTAAGACTGTGAGAGCTGCAATGGGCTGGTCACATGATCCGTATGGATGAACAACGGATACCCAAAATGGTATTCGTTTGGAAAACTGAAGGGCAGAGAAAATTTGGAAAATCGAGGAAACGCTGGTCTGATTCGGGCGTCGAAGACATGTGTGAACGATAAAGTTTACACGGACATCAACAGCTTGAGTGAAAATATAAAGCAAAAATAATCCATTCCATGAAAAATCTGGATAAGCTCATGTCCAAGGCAGTAAAGACCCTCAATACTACCTCTAGGAGAACTGATACCCAATTGAGACGATTTCAAGCTCAACTAGATAGAGGTATAGAAGAAACCAATGAGCCAAGCCTCTGGTATGTATAAAACGACCGACTACAATAAAATCCAACAGTTACCTTTTGGCTACTTACCAACGGGCAGATAACTATCTTTATGAAGTTCAACATATCTATCTACTATTTACTTAGCCTTTCTTTGCAAACAAGCATCAGGGAATATATCAAAACAAACGATGCTTTTCAAGACAAGAATCACATACATACGCTACTTCCATATCACATGCAGATTATATATCAGGCAGTCAAAACTTTTTAAATCAATTCTGATAATAACAGTATCAATTTATTGGCATTTTTTTCATTATCAAAAACCGCCTATACAACTTAGTAAAATTCCCAACAGTTCCAAAAAACACCCGGAAAAGTACTTTTCAAACATTCGACAAACCATCAACCATTTTTGGCGTGAACCATAAAATGTACTAGTATTTAGAATCATTTATTAACCACCTTTCCAGGATAGGGCCCGATGAGGAACTAGTAGACATCAGCATACTTAATTATGATAACTCAAACCCCAAATGTATAATCAATGAGATACATGAGGTATTTAGTAGAGACGTACGAGTATATGCAGTACATGCTTTCAAATTATAAAGTATTGTATGAAAATAACTACGCGATACAAATACTTGGATATTTACAACGTCATCAGCAGCCCCAGCACCGACTTTTTGTCCTGGTGATGGCAAAAATATGATCCTCAATTATATTGGAATAATAAAACTTTTCCAGGGCTGTAGCCTAAAAGTTGAAAACTCACTGTTGACAGCCTCTTAGAAAACCACTAAGAAGAACTTTTCCACCTACATGCTTCTTTAATCATAAAATAAGCTTACAAAACATTCCCAATCTTCCAGCATCAAAGAAAGTTAAATTCAAGGGATCCTTTGGCGTATATATTCAATAGAAACAGGAGATCATTGAAGGCTACCAAACTACCTCTTGGCCAACTGTTGAACAACCAGAACAAACAGAAGTATTTCTATCTTAATGACTTTAATTATTATATCCGCATGCTTTTTTCTGCCTCGGTATCATCGCGGAACTATAAAAATAATACCAAAACAGCAACGAACAACGTGGTATGAAATTTCGACAAATCACCAAGAAACAACACTGATGACCGCGTTAATGATACGTTCAAATCAAATCCATTCAATGCGTTTCGAATAAATATGGAGAAGAGCAAAGGCACAGTAGTTGTTCCTTGCTGTAAACAATTTAAGACTTGAAAATCACGCATGATCATCAAATTTCCATCAGTTACAAGAAACGATTGTCTATAAAACATATTGTCGCGTGTTATGGTTCGCGGCCGATAATTTTAATGTTCCGGTAAAGTGAAAACGCACTGTCTTTTAAATTAAGTTAAAAGGGTTTATTTACTAACAATGCAGAATCGTTAATTTCACTATTTCACAAACCGCATTTTGATCTAACTTTAACTTGTCTATAAATTTCTGTTACAACTGTCTCCACAAACAATCAATTTTAATTCGCACTCCACACTATTGCAGGTTTACTATCGCGGTTTTACTATATCTCCCATTCATTCAGCTTAGCTTTAAGTAGGCTCTCTAGTCATTCAATCCATTTTTCGCACATTGGCGAATGTTCTGACGAGAACTACCTGGAATATTCGAGCAATTCTGAATGGCCGCGGTGACGTCACTTTCAGATGTTGATCATGCTTGGTAGGTGCTTGTGCTTTCGAGTACATTCGTTTATGGATCATGATGTTCTTAATAGTTGCGAAAACAATTGCGACAATAGCTCGCAGAATTATTTGCACATGTAACAATATTTTACATCATGGCGACAAGGTGTCTTGCGAACTTGTCCGGAAGGAGCTTAAATATTAGTTCATCCACCCAAACCAAAATTAATCCATCTAACTACATCATATCGAAGGCTTTCTCCATATCAATGAGTCACGCTCCAACACATTCTCTATTGTTCAGTTTCCAAAATGTGCCAGAGATTACTTTCGTTATCGCATGTATGGGCGAATGCTTGGTACGGACACCAAACTGGCAACTCGGCATCAGCTCTCTCAACGTAGGTATTTAACGCTTGTTTCAGCCTAACTTCAAACGCTTCGCTGATATGGTTTTGAATATTTCGAAAATAAAAACTAAGAATTATTTTTATATTCCACGCTAAATATTTAAACATAAGAAAACATAATTCACTTTTAAATCGATGATAGTCATATGTCTTGAAATCTTACTCAGATTTTTGTTTGTATTTGTGAAGTAACCTACTCGAAAAGAAAAAGGGTTCTGGGTTATCATAATATAAAAAGTGATGTTTTCTATAGATTGAAAAGAAAACCTCCTAAAAAAAGTGGGTACACTTATGTTACTTTCTCTTTTTACTTTGTTTGGTCGATGTTGCCACAAAAAAAAATATTATTCTAATCATACAAATGCCGCGCCCGATTGGTAATTTTATTCTCAACTCGTAACAAATTTCAAATTCATTCTTTTTGAGAATCTACAATTTACCGCAAAATTCGTTATTGGTAGGTGAACTGCTTCATTATGTAATCTCTTTGTAGGCTAGCAATAAAAAGTCAACCATGTTCGTATGCAGATATTTATTTAACCAAATCGCCGGTTCTTAGTGGTAATTCAACGAGTCCTCCACACCAACCGTACTGATTACAGTCAACTGTTACCCAACAAAAAATCATAAATTTCCGTTAATATTTACTAAACAACTTTACGAAATAATATTTTATGCGCTATTCGTGTACAATGCAAGACGAAATCTATTAGCACCTCACCCACCTGTACGACAGATAATTCATAAACAAATCACACCAAAATAATTACACCCACGCTCCAACAGTTGTGAATCTAGTGTATGAAATGTACGTACCTAGTTAACTTGGCCCCATACTGCATACGTTTAAGACCGCTTTGACGATTCAAATAAGCTGGTATCCATCTGCAACGCCAGTGGGTGTGATCATACATATGCGACTCACATGTGCAGACTTATCGTGCCAACAGGGTCACTTGGATGCTGAGCTCGAGCCGCAACTGCTTCATGCATATTCGCGGTTTCCCGTCTAACTCATTTCTTTCTTTTGCAATGTTCCTCGACTTAATACGTACGCGTTGCACACATTAAGCGAAATTGCAGCAATAATGCATTGCCAGGTGTGTTGATGATAATCACATCATTAGCAATGCATACAAGTCCATTGTGTGCTCACTCGTATGACATTGAGCCCGCGGAGTGCAATAGATCAGAGAATAATATCTAGGATTTATTCGCTTGTCTCTGGTAAGATCTTCAAAGTGATATAGTGCGCACGTTCGGGGAGCTGGCGGTTCAGTTGAATAAAGTCATATACATATTAATAGTTACCTCCGTCAAATGCGCACAAAGTGCACAGGAAGGCATTTACGTTAATTCCTCCGTTGTGAGATTACTTATGGCATGGCACACACTCGAATGTGAAAGACCACTGAATTGTTACATGCTAATCCATGCGTATAATAAGGCATCGCAATTACCTAGAAAGGATCAAAGTGAAAGCTCATAATGTTGCACTAGAAACATTTCATACAATCTAAAGCATTTTTTATTCCGCTTCTGCCAATATCCAATTTAATCCATCGACATTCTGCCAAGCATGCGAAACATTCTCCAGGGCTTGTGCCAGCACGAAATACACAAAAATATCCTTTCTTTCCTTGAAATTTATGAAATGAAATAGAAATATAAATTATTATATTCTCCTCTAGTTTCCGGAATTCGCTCCGCTCAGAACCCATTATCCTTTACGCTGAGTTCCCTTCAAAAGGCATATGTAGTATTTCCGAACGTATACTCGCATGCATAGGAGGATTCGACAGAAAATGGAGAAGGCATTCAATTTGCGAAATGAGTATATTTCGCATATGTGAACGTCTTTCTTTACTGCGATCTATAGCACAAATATACTACATATGTTGCTGAGTACGCTCGAAACGAATGTAGGTACCTGATGGTGTCTTTTATCAAATTTGTTTTCGCTGAAGTGTATCTCGTCTAGAGTTGGGGCTTGGTTGTCCCCGCAGTCGCACCCGGGGCAGGGAATTCTTCTTATCCTTATTTAGAAGATATCTATTTGGAAATAGAATATATACCACACATGACTAGGCTCTTGACAGATAAAAGCTTCTCGTATTAGTCATTCCCATTGAGTCGGGAAGGCGTACAAGTAGTGAAGATTCTCTTTCTGTGCTTCTTGCGGAATACAACATTTTTGAGATCCTTATACAAGTATAGCCACTCGTACAGACAAGCTGCATGATGCGATGAAAATGAAAATTTCCAAGACGAACAGGAAGGAAATAAAACGATATCATGACCTCATTAGATTTCCATTCAATGCATCATATGGTGTAATGGCATTGAGTGAGAGCATTGCAATAGTTCTTCTCTTTTATCCTATTATTTGGAGTTAGTCAACTAGTTTCGTAAGAGGATACTGAGAGCTGAGAAATTCTAAGGATGAAGCTTGGCATATTCAATTTCTTGACATACCCACCGGATGTGCATCGTCAACGTAAATTTCTTTCACCGAAGCGAATTTTCTTGGTTTTTGTTGACTAAAACGTGAATAAGTCGATTACGTTTTCATGCTGAGCAATGCTGGTATAAAGACTGCGTAGAAATGTTGATGCATACAAAATATTTAAAGAGCTTGATAATTGTATAATTTCTTGAAATCAGGATGAAGACTTGATATTGCCTAAAATAAGCTAGCCGCCTTCACTCAATGCAGAAATCTAGAACGACATTAAGATTTTAGGCCACAAGTTCTATTGAGCTAGTACCCATTAGCTTACTTCAATTTATCTGAACAGAGCTCATGGTGAGGGCATTTCACAACTGAAGAATGCAGAACTTTCCTCAAATTTTCGTCTGGCTTTACAACTTCTAAACTCTGGAACATCAAACAATGGTGGATAATAACAGCTGGAGTTTCTTAGAAGTACCGATTTTACTTTTTGTGTGGTAAATTTCCTATTTGGTAGGTAATTTAAGTTACTGTCTCTTCCAAAGTTTTTCGCTTTGATGATTCCTCTACCTCCCAGAAATAACGGCCAGAATCAGAGCATAGCACCTTACGTTATTCAAAGAAGCAAGTTGTCCTGATACTTTTTCTCAATGAAACACGCCTGCTTTTATACTGAGATAAGATTTCCTTCCTGTCGCCTCCGCTATTGCAGCGGAACATGAACATTTACCAGTTCTACTCTTTTTGACAGTTGAATAGAACTCTGCTTATTAATATCAGCAATGGAGCAGGTTCCCCATTTACTTCTCTTATTTTTGCAAATGAAGCAAGCCTTCCTCCTCCCTTTTACAAGTGTCAGGATGAGAGTAGGTCTTGATCATTAAATATGCACAAAGATATGAAATAATAGAAAAGAAAAGAAAGTAATTCTGTCTTCCCAAGAATATAAATGTTTATTAAGGTTAATGATTATACAAGAATAATCTTTGAAATACTAAAACGATAAAGCGACACGGTACATCTTCGACGGTCGGCGGTTAGTTGGTCACTGCTGTGCCTCTCACTAGTGATCGTGTAATTGAGTGTGTGTGTGAGACTGGGCTCAGCCTGACAGCTCAGCCAATTCTGCATCGTAATCGTCCTCAATTACGTAGTCATTTTCGGCATAAGTAATTTCAACTTCAGGGGAGTGGCACACCAGGGTCGAATCTTTTCGGACGTGAAGACAGAACAGAAAGGTTGGGTGGATATTTGTAAACCTTTGTCTTCGATTAAATAGCGATCCTTATCCAGGACTCGCGACACGATATAGGGTCCTTTAAATTTTGGCTCCAGTTTAAGGCTTTGTCCGGTAGATGGAAAATCATTTTCGATGAGCACCAACTACGTATTTCTTCGGTGGTGCATGTTTGCGATCGAATCGACTCTTCCATTGTGGACGTTCTTTAGCAATGTTCGCCAAGGCTTGATTGCGTTTGGTTCGAATATCGATTTCATTGTTTTTGGTTGTCGATATAACGGCGTCTTGCAGAAATGAGATAAGTTGGTTGCTTATTACATCTCTCAATTTAAAATCAAAGATGATTTCATTTGGGCTAAAACCCGTTGTAGAGTTTTTTTGTGAGTTTACAGCCCACTGAAGTGATCGTAAGAGTTCGTCCCAATTATTCTCATTTTCAACGGTGGTAGCCAAATACGATTGGGTAGCCTGATTTGCCCGCTCCATCTGACCGTTAGCTCGCGGGGTTTGGACTGCAACTGTACTATGTTTAATATTATGCAAATTGCAAAACGAAGCGAATTTTTGGGAGGTAAATGCGGTATCTCGATCGGATACTATAATTTGCGGTAAACCAAAATAACTTGCCAATTCCGCTAACGCATTTAAGACTGGCTGTGTCGAGGTATTACGCACACTTTCACCACTATATATTTAGTAGAGGCGTCGGATATTGCTAGAATGTAAACGTTACCCTTTTTACTAGTTTGGAAGGGCCTAAATGGTCAATATGCAATTTTCGGAACGGCATAGGCGGCATTTCATCACAATATAAACGTCTTTCTGGTTTTTTTTGAACGCAACTTATAATAAGAACAGTTCACGCACGCAGCGGTATAGTCTTTCACAAGCTTTCCCATTTTCGGAAACCAATAATATTGTTCGAGACGTTCTTTAGTCTTGTCGACACTGAAATGACCACAATTTTTGTGACAGCTCTACACTACGCGAAATTTAATCGATTTAGGCACTACTAATTTGAGTCTGCGATCAGTTCTCCGGAACAGTCGGTGTTGGTTAAGTTCGAAATTGTTTTCTATTTTTTTCATTCGCACGTCTTCCTGTTCATTCTTAAGAACGGCTATTATGCGTCGAAGTTGGTCATCCTTCAGCTGTATTGTATATATCCAGTCGTCACTACCAGCTGAAACGGCGTAAACTAACCCAGCGACTGTAGGTTCAAGGGGTACTAAATCAGGAACACGACTGAGAGCGTTGAGATGAGCGTCTCATCTTCCCGGTCGGTGTACGATTTCGAGATCGTATTCCATTAATCGCGGCATCCACCTGGCAATTCTTGGTTTTAATTTGGTTTTCGTTTTCACCTCAGCAGCGACGGAACAATCCGTTACAACTCGGATGCGTTTTCCCCAAATATAAACTCGGAATCGATCCAATGATTCAATGACAAGCTGACAACTTTGATAAACGCTTTCCGCTGCTGAACAGTGGCAGCTATGGTAAAAGGCAGGCTTCCAGCTTTTACCATCGCTTGATTGCAAGAGTACACCCGCGGGTCCCATTGTGCTGGCATCCATATGAATTACGTGTTGGGCATTAATATCAAATGTTAACACCAGCTCGTTACACAAGATATTCTTAAGTTGTTCATCGCCCCATACAAACGATTTGCTGGCATCTTCCGATTGACGCAACAACTGCGTCAGTGGTTTCACTATTAACGAATAATCCTCCACAAACTTTCGAAAAAACCCGGTGAGACCTAAGAATCTCCTCACTTCGGTGATATTGGTTGGCGGTTTGAAATTCATAATAGCAGCAACTTTTTCCTTCCCAGGTCGAATTCCGTCTTTGTTCACAACGTCTCCCAGATAATCTTTTTTCTCGGTCAGAAATTTGCATTTATCTAGCCGGCGTGTCAGTCCGTAGGTCTTCAAGAGTTCGAAAAATTCTCCAAGTGAATTGAAACCACCATTCACATCCTTACTCGGTAGAATTATGTCGTCTAGATATGCTATTGCTTCTTCAGAGTTCATTCAAGAAACAATTTTATTTACAAGATTTTGGAAGACTCCAGGGGCATTAATGAGCCCGAAAGGCATTCTGTTATATGCATTATGCGTCAAGAATGCGGAGTATTGTTTTGATTCCTCAGCCATTTCTATTTGATGGTATCCCATCCTCAAATCCAAAACCGTAAAATATTTATATCCGGACGGCTGCATAAATTGGCCCTCAAGATTTGGCATCGGGAACGGTTGCTTTATCGTAACGCTATTCAAATGTCGGTAGTCAACGCATAAACGGCTCTCTGCATTTTTCTTGTCGATCAAAACGATAGGGTAGGAGTATGCAGAATCGGATGGCCGTATAATATTCGCATCCAAAAGCTCGGCGATCAATTTGTCGACAATCTGTCTTTTTGTATACGAAAGCCGGTAGGGTTTTAATGCAATGGGTTGATCGGTTTTAAGCGAGATGATCATTTGATAATTAGAACATTTCCCCAATTCATAAATATTCGTTGCAAATCTTGACCGAAATTTCGTAAAGACATGCTCGAATTTATGACGTTCGTCGTTCGTTAATGATGTGCCCACGTTTAGATTGTTCTCGTTCTCAATCCAACATTTTTCTCCACGAATCACCAAACAATTCCCCCGACAGCACAGAACATCATGTCCCAATAAAATGTCGTGTTCCAGGTAGCGATCGCAAATCACAAGAGCGTCAACTTCGTGCAATTTGCCATCGATTTCGATGTCGATATTAATTTTATTTTTGCATCGGTAGTTACTTCCAGTGAATTCATTTATCGATACGTCACAAGAATCAACACTTCCAATTTTCAGTGCCGATGACTCCCTAATCAATGTTCACTTGCTACCAGGGTATACACATGAAGAAACTTCGTATCCATTAATTTTGGCGACTTTAATTATTTCGGATGGTTAACACTCGGAGGTCTTAGTTTGGATTTCAATCGTTTCGGTATTTGGCAGCGTTTATTTATTTGATCGTTCCGGACATTCACTCGTTTTATGATTAGTGTAAACAGTGCATCGCTCGTGACGTTGTGAAAGCGGACAACGGATGGAAATGTGTCCTGGATTGAAACAATTAAAACAAAGTGGTTTTCCGTTTTTTTTTCTCGTCTCTTCAACGGTGGAGAAGACATTTCAATTTTTGTATTAGTGAAACGAGACTCAGTATGTCGTGCCTTTCTGGATATGACATGTTCCGATTCACTGTAATTAGTGTACTGTCGGATTGCTGCCAACAGCTCATGACAATACACATACGGTTGGGTAGATGCAATGCGTGAGAAATCCGTATCAACGCAACCACGAATAAAATATTTAATAATCACCTGATCGGGTAACTGACCCTTTCTACCCAACAGTAGTACTTTATAGTAGTACTGTTCAAGTGTTTGGAACGAACTCCGTTTATTTTCCGTGATTTCAATGTGTATATCAGCGGCATTAGTTGCTACCGGAAAATCCGTCAAAAATTTTGAAACGAGTTCGGGCCATGAATTAAAAATAGGTGAACCTGTATATCCACGTTTTTGCGGGCTCATTTAATTTAGCGTACATCGGCAGCAATAAAATCTTTCCGCTCCAACCGTACACGTTTTTAAGTTGCGATACGCGATGAACGAATTGCTCCGATTTCAATTACCACTCCGCGAAAGGGTTAAAGTCTGGCAACACTTCAATCACGTTTTGAACACCAGCGATATATGTTCCTGTATTCGGTGGACTTGAATATTTAAATAATGGCGGTGGTATTTGAGAATAATAAAAACTGACAGGAGCGGTGGCATATTTCACTTGTATAGAGGCCGAAATCGTGGTATTTGAAATCGGTGATGTCACAGTTAGAGCCGTTGTATACGTAGCCAGCTAAGTTGTGAGCGCTGGCTGTAAAATATACGAGTACGCTATACACGCAATGCCAAAGCCACCACTCGCATATGGCTGGCTGTGAGATGGACGGATAATCAGAGTAGAAGCGCCATGTGGCACATGCACAGCTTTGTATGCGTTTTCCACTGTTGAGTTTTGTGCCAACAGCTGTCGTACTGTTTACTCCAACTCCCGATCTCTGTCGATAAGAGTATCATCCATCTCACTTATACTCGCGTTTGATTTCGCGTTATCGACAAGGCATTGAACAAGATCAAACTTGTTTCCCGACGACGCCAATCTATATACGCGGCACTTTTCACGTAATCCCTTCACGGTTAAATCGCGAAATTTTTCCATATCACGCATCATATGCGTCACGTATTATGATACACGATATTTCACAATTTTCGAGCACAATGATCCCACTTCTGAAATGTCAGGATGAGAGTAGGTCTTGATCATTAAATATGCACGAAGATATGAAATAATAGAAAAGAAAAGAAAGTAATTCGGTCTTCCCGAGAATATAAATGTTTATTAAGGTTAATGATTATATAAGAATCATCTTTGAAAAACTCAAACGATATAGCGACACGGCACGTCTTCGGCGGTCGGTGGTTAGTTGGTCACTGCGATGCCTCTCACTAGTCATCATGTAGTTGTGTGTATGTTTGAGGCCGGGCTTAGCCTGACACAAGCTTTGATTTAACTTGCTCTGTTTGGATGTACAGGGTTATCTATTTCGTGGTAGGAAACTGCCATTTGACATTTGTCAAAATTAAATGTCATCCAAAGCGTGTTTTTTTGAGTTGAAGGTTTGCCATTTAGAAATATGGATCGTTTAACAGTCAAAAAACGCGTTCAAATTATTAAATTTTATTATAAAAATTGTGATTCTGCTGTATCAACATTTAGGGCTTTATTATTTTATTACAACAGTAATTAATATACGATCGACAGGTATTACTTTCGACCGTATACCACTATTTGTTTGATCGGTTGTTATTACTGCCGTTTTATTACTTTTATCTCTTCCTGTATTAGCGGGAGCTATCACCATATTCTTAACAGACCGAAACTTAAATACCTCTTTCTTCGACCCCACCGGAGGAGGAGACCCTATTTTATATCAACATTTATTCTGATTTTTCGGTCATCCAGAAGTTTACATTTTAATTTTACCCGGATTTGGTATAATTTCTCATATTATTAGCCAAGAATCAGGGAAAAAGGAAACATTTGGTTCACTAGGAATAATTTATGCTATACTAACTATTAGTCGACATAATCGACCTACACAGCAAACAATTTCGAACACAGTGAGAAAATTTGAAGAGACTGGATATTGCAAGGCATGTGCATCATCGTAATATTGGTTTCGCTGAAAATATCGTTGTCGTTGCTCAATGTTTGGAAGAGACCCGAATTTGTCGATTCCTTGGCTTGTCTTACGGCTCATTGTGGCGGATTTTGCATTTGGATTTGCATCTCCATCCGTACAAAATCCTACTCACTCAAGAACTTAAGCCTCAAGTCCATACACAACGCAGAATGTATGCGAATTGGGTGATTGAACAACAAGCCATTGATAACGATTTTTCGAGCAAAATTTTCTTTAGTGATGAGTCTCATTTTTCGCTCAGTGGTTACGTAAATAAACAGGATTGCCACGTATGGGGCTTTCGAAATCCTCAAGTGATCGCAAAAAGGCCTTTGCATCTGAAAAGAGTGACCGTTTGGTGTGCATTATGGTCTGGTGGTGTTATTGGCCCGTATTTTTTGAAAACGATCAAGAAAGAGCCATTACAGTCAATTCTGAAGATTATGATCTGGAGAACATGTGGATCCAACAGGACGGAGCCACAAGCCACACAACGCAGACTAATCGAGCACTTTTGCAAGAGAAATTTCCAGGACGCGTGATTTTGAGATTGAGTGATGTCAATCGGCCCGGAAGATCCTGCGACCTAACACCTTTGGATTTCTTTTTATGATCGTGTTTACGCAAACAATCCTCAAAATCTTGAGGAATTGAAAACCAATATTCGTGAAGTTATGGCCGCGATATTGCCGGAAATGTGCCAAAAAGTCATTGAAAATTAACTTGAAAGGATTGAGGCCTATAAAAGGTCGCGTGGAGGGCATTTGAATGATGTTGTGTTTCACATATAATAGCAAAGCAATTTTTATATTGAATAAAAAATTTCGTTTCCATCTGAATATTTTATGTGTTTTCTTTAGCTTCACTTTCCCAAGCGTAAAATGGATAACCCTATACATTATTTATTTTATTTATATTGTTGTCTGCTGGTTTTCTAGCAGTAAGTGAAAATGATACTCCGGGTTTGATGAAGGTGGAAGCTAGCATACTACGATGGACTTGAGTTTGTTGTGAGGCAAATTTATCCTTTGCATCTTTATACCGAGGGCATCCTCATATGATGCTGGATGACCAAATGTACCGCAGTTAACTCAGTATAATTTTTCTTTGGCTCCATCTGTGCCAATTTGCATTCACCGGGGGGCGTGAATATCTTTACATTTAGCGCAGCAATATTGCATGGCACAATTGCCAGCCGAATGTTCGAATCTTTGGCACCTGCAACACTGGTTGACCTCAGTTTTTGATGACGCTCCCACCTCATATCTCTCAAGCTTAAGTAGCTTACTTGTTGGAAGACAGTTGGACTGCTATGGTTAGAAAATTATACCAAATAAAATGGTAATATTTTGCCCTCAATAATTGATCTCCTGGTAACAAAAACTTCCACACTAATGAATTTGACAGCTGGTGCTGCTTCCAGTAACTTAAAACTACAACTGTTCTATATTGAATGCCACCTTATGATGGCGCATGCTGATGGCTTAAGTAAGAATCCACTGAATGCCGAGGTACCTCCGGTTGTCATAATGCCATTCACAGATTTCTATTATTTTATAGTGACATATTTTTTTCAATTTATTTTCTAGCATTATATTTAACTAGAGTTAAATAAGTTATAAACACGTTATCCTATAATGTTTTCCATCTTCAGATGATGTTGACTCATTTCTTCCCATGGACACACGTAAACTCTTTTCTGATGATGAACTTGCAATCTCTGGTGATTCTAACTACTGTGTCAAACTTTTTTCATTTGTTCTGAGGGTAAACTAGGTGTGTGAATCTTGATATGTGAGGACCAGAGAATACCAGCAATGAGTGCGAAATATCCGTTGGCTTGGGCTCTAGGGACCTTACGCGAGAAACTTTCTATTTTTTAAAATCTTTGTTTCTTGCTTCTTGTGCTTCTTCACTTAATTGTCCTATAGGAAGCAAAGCGTAAGCTATCACTTCAGGTGCATGCACAAAAATTTTATGAACGCTTGTTGCCATCGAATACCATGAAAATTTTTCAAAATAAGTTTCTCCTGTTTCATTCGCATGTATCCTTAAATTTTTCTTCATTTATTTTGTATCTACCAGAAATAGTTTAAAACAAAATATAAAATCTTTTAGTTAAATTCACTTCGACACCGGTGATGCCTGCTGAAGTCTCTGCATTATGAAAAAAACATCTGGCAGTATGTCCATCGTTCGTGCTTCCAAATTCTGGTTTGGGCTTGATCAATTTCTCTATTGATCTCCTCGAGCTTACCACTTTTGCAACGGTAATTTGCAAGAAAGATACAAGCAAAACTAAAAAAAAACGAATCCATCCGTGAAGGTTTAAAGTCCAAACTCTACGTTGGATGCATCAATTGTTTGAGACGATATTGTTTTCAGGTCATTGAAATTTTTACTGGTTAAACCAAAGATATAACATCGGTGAGTGGATTTTGTTCTTGTAACCGGATTGCATATTTTAGCATCTACCGTTGTAAGCAATAGCTTAGGAGTTACTAGAATATTAATTCCATTGAAATTGCATGCAAAAGTTGTAGCTTCTTAATTTGATTTTCAATATGCTGTTTTTCCTATACCACTAATTCATTAGTCTCGTGTGCAAACTGAAATCTAATTGGTCTACACAATCGCGTTGAACGTTTTATTCGGAACCTGGTTCACCAATTATAATTTGAATGGGAACAAGAGAAGTTACAAATATACTGCCATCAATAAGAGCTTTATCATGAAATTGCTGCTTATATTCTCTCTGCCCACATAGTCCATTAAATACCTATTTAGAAACAAGACAGAGTTTGCAGATTTTTTCTTCACTTTGAGCTAGTAGTAAACGAAAACAAGTTGGGTAAACAGACCTACGCTCATGTCAGAAGGGTTTTGTATTCAATTTACAAAATGCAATCACCAGATCGAATCAAATCAAGATACATGTTAAAGACGATTTTATTAGAGAAAATATGAAATACCAAGATCATACTATTATTAACAAAGTTGAACGAATTTCGAATTCTGAGGTTTTTGTTATTGTTATACTCATAAATATCTCCCTTGATAATTACTTCAGATGTCCATTCGCGAGGGAGGAAACACATTTTTCATGTATTCTCCCCCTGTGCCTCCACCGAAGCAAAAACTGACAGTTTAAGAACTGTTTTGAAATGCTCCCATGAAAACGTTCATCTCATACTCATATCGGCTACGTTTGATGAATTTTTTTCTCCTGTACTGTTATCATCGATTCATGGCCAATTTTTTCGAATCCTAGAATGGTTACAAAGCCCTTTTGCTAGGAGCTCTCTCCCGCCTCCTTGACTTGTTTCACTTATGAGCATTAATTGTAGGTACTCATCTTCAGTCATTCATTAAATTGAATCAAATGTTCAAAGCATGCACCTTAAACGTTGAAGTTGGGAAAAAATAACTCAAAATTATCCAATTTTCGCATTTAAAACAGCCACTATTTTGTTTTACGATTACTGATACCACTAGCTGAACCGATTCTCAAAGATCTACATTCCTGAAATTTTCATGCAAATCCTAGCAAAACTGTAGTTTCTGAGTTGGTAAAAAGCGCATGTTGTTCCATAGCCATATGTTGCCATAGTAATAAATGCAGCGCATATTGTTCCATAGTAATACAGGAAAATTCAAACCACTATAACTTCGCTAAATATGATTCAATCTTTATGAAACTTTCAGGATAGATTAATATTGTAAATAGTCATCTGTGTACTGAATTTCATATCATTTAAGGGTACCATTAAGATTTTATTCAAGAAAACATAAAATCGATAAATCATACTATTACTAACAAAGTTGAGTGAATTGCGACTTCTCACGTATTTTTTGTTGTACTCACCAAGGCCTACGTTTCTGATTTTTTTCAGATTTTTCGGATCACAGGTGTCCAATCGCGAGGGGGGGGGACACAAATTTTTCGTGTTTTTCCCCTCCCTGTGGGCCCCTCGAAGTGAACTTTGCCAAACATTTTGATACCCGCATCGGCTACTTTCAATGAAATTTTTTTTTTTTCGAGGGGTCACTCCCCTATAAGGGGAGACCCCCCTTAAATACCTTATAAAATTTTTTTGTAGTTGAACTTTGAAGAGAACACCACTTTACACCCACATACAAAATTTGATGTTTCTAGCTTAAGTAGTTTCCGAGAAAAACTGCTGTGACACACGGACGGACGGACGGACGGACGGACAGACAGACGGACAGACAGGACGCGATTTTAGTAGGATTTGTAAAATTATTTTACAAAACCCTAAAAAGCGTGGTCAATGCTTGTAATTTTACCTCCGTGGATGTAGAAGTAATTGATACATCTTCACTGGAAGGGTAGCACCCCTTTTTTTATGCAAAAGGACCTCAAGATCAAATTCAAAACTAATTTTGCAAGTCTGAATTATACTTTGAATTACCTTAGTCGGTTTTATAATAGCTTATAGCTTCTTACGTAATTTTATTTAGCATTTTCGAACTGAATCTTTGTAATAATTATCTTTGCCGCACCAAACGGTGTCTTTTCTGGATGTAATGGTGGCTCGACAATTGCTTATCGACCATCATCACCAAATGCGGTAATTCTGTTTGTCGGCGTAGTAATTTAACCAAAAGCGCGCTTCATCACTGAAAAAATTTTCAAATGAAATTGTGGATCATTGGCAATGACAAATTTTGAACAATTTGCAAGCGTTTCTGTGAGGTGAGTCTATTCATGATGGATTGCCCGACAAAAGTAACCAAGAGCATTTACATCAACTGTCACCGGAAACCGTGCAGCTATTTTACAGCTCTCCACCTCTAAAAAACTCTTTATTATATCTCATTTTTGTTAGTCCTTTTTTTTACACTTTTCTTTATAATTTTTACTTAAATATATCTATTTTTAGAAGTTTGCACAAACGATATCGCAAGATTTAAATTTTTTGAATACAGATATATAAATTTAGAATGCCTTTTGGGCCATTAAGTTTAATAATAATTTAGCTTATATTCTAAATTCGCTTTAGTTTGTTAAATGTTAAGGAAGGTTTAAATAAAGCATATTTTCAATTCAATCCAATTTTATCATTAAAAATGCTCACGTGTTGAAGTGATTAGAAACACACAAATTAGGAGATTTATAGAACATTTTACGCAGCAGTTGATACCGATTCATTGATAGCTTTAAACTGTTGGCGTTCTTGTTTCTTATCCTTTCGGAATGCTGCTAACAAATATAAATTGAGATTGCTTCTGCGAAAAATCTGCCATATATTGAACTTTTAGTCTAATAAAGCGTTGAAAATCTACGATATAAAATACTAACGCTTGCTCTTTTGTTATTTTCAGGATTTAAATGGATTCAAAAATGGCAGGTCCTTATGAAATGACAATAAGGTAAGATATGCTATGAAAGAAGAAAAAGTAATTTTAGCCACCATCTAATAAGAAATAAACGCTTTTGTAGTAGGTACTGTATGTTAAATCCTAAAACGATACTGATACACATAGTCCTGCATTTTCAAACAATTCCCTGAGTAGAAAATAAAAGTATCTTAACAATAACCAAAGCATCTATTATGTATCTACATAACTATCAAACTCGTTACATCTCATTTTATTGTAAAGTTTGGCAATATCATAATACCTAGCCAATCAATCATAATTTACCTATCCTCCTTCAACATTATTATGGTCGTATTAAAATACATTTCAATTCGTTATTAGCAACCAATCAGTTTTAATAACAAAGGTATTAGCAAATTTTCACAATGAAGCTGTTTAACATTACGTTAAGCCCTTGTTCGTTCATGATGCAAATGGAGAGTAATTTTTCGCTTTGGGAACCCCATTGAAGGACGTTATTCAAATCCCTTATAATGCCACAACCATTCTGTAGCCACGTTCATACAACATACTCGTCCTCGTATAAGAAATTAAACAAGCAAATTTGTTCTTCTCTGCCCAATTCTGAGAACATTGTAATGGTAGCGCTCCCGCAACGGAGCATTGGAGGACACACGAAGGTGGAACACCATCGGCAAGTAGAAAGATACATAGTATATACCCTCACATCTATTGACAATTCGGCAAAAATTTCATCCTCTAGGGATTTTGATCACTGAATATTGCAAGCCAAACCTATGAAGGATATGAAGCTAAAGAAAGGATCTATTCATGCGACGATTTCATTCTTTTTATTTTCCCTCTGTCAGTCGTGTCGACATCATTTGCTTATGCTTCTTGTTGTCTCCTGTACACATATGATATTATTTTTCCAGTCTGAAAGTTGAGATGTTGTAATGCGGCAAATATTCTCTTCGATATTTGTAAATATACTCAGGTATGTCGGAATATACATCGCGTGCTAATAAGGATGGGTCACTGGTGATTACCGTAAACTTCAATATTTGCCTGATGAAGTGAGGTATGCCTTATTTTAAACAATGAATATTATTTTAAATTGAGAATAGGTGAAATAGCCATCAACTATCCGCCCAAGATATTGCTGTCATTTCATAGATATGATCATAGGTATGTTAAACTCCATGACATCTAAACTTTACTTAATCGCCAATAATACCCTATAATTTTCCATTGAACCCAATCATTTCACTACTCACTTCATGGGCACATAATTAACATTTTCCAATCCTCGAAGCCATAAAGCACAGTAGCTAAATTCGTTCGTAATACATTTGTTAACAGGATTGTCCTCGTTTCTCCACCATACGAGCATAGTATGTGAAAAGATACGACATGATAAATATGTAACCTTTGAATCTGCATTGTATGTTAGCGAGTTGAGTGCGGAGATTTATTAGTGATCTGTTAAACTAAACGGTACTGCGCTACCTACAAGATTATATTGACCTACGCGTTGAACTATGTCCATAAAGTCCCACTGTAACAACCTCAAGTTTTAGATAGAAAGATATGTGAAAGATAAAGTTAACAGAAATCCAGAGATTGTTGATTTTGATTAAGAATGCTAATGGTCAATGCACAGTGGAGTAATATCTTTACGAGGATTGTTGCGGGAGGTAATGTGGAATATACGAAGATATTGCATTTTCTGTATTTTTTAGGGGTTCGTAAAGTAATTTTAGAATATCCTATTTAAATCGTAACCTGTGTGTCCGTGGGTCCATGCATCACTGCAAGTTTCATCGCAAACCACATGAGCTAGAAACATAAAATTTGGCGAGTAGGCCAAAAGTGGTGCCCTCTTCAATGTTTGACGAAAATGTTTTTACAAACTATTCAAGCAGCATCTCCCCATATAGGGGGTCACTATTAACAACATTTTTTTCACTAAACGTAGCCAATCTAGGTATCTAATGAGAGGTATTGATGAAAATTTTCCAAAATATGTCTTAAACTGATACTTTGTGCTTTGATGGATGAAATTTGTATCTCCTCCCGTTGTGACTGGACACTTTTGATCCGAAAAGTATGCGAAAATTCATGGAAGTAGGTCTTTATGAGCACAAGGCTAACAAAAACCTCAGAAATCAACATTCATGGGACTTTGTAAATAATTGTACATTTTATCAATTTAACACTTTCGCCTATAAAATCAAAAGCTATCATTTATGGCATGACAGCTCAAATCTGGCCATGGCTTCTAGGATTGATTTGCTCCGATGATCACGGTTCTGCGGTTGCCAGTTGGTCACTCCCTGGAAGGATTTGCAATCAACTTCTATCGCGCCTTCCCATCGAACCCTTGGTCTTCCTGCTGGAAGTCTACCTTCCATTTTGTCCATTTTTGTTCTTTTTTTGCATGGCCCGCCCTTTGCAATTTGCACAACTTTCCAAAAGCAGATACAAGTGGTTTGCCACATAATTCATACAACTCATCATCGTACCTTAACGTAGTCTCCACTCTGTTCTTGTCTCGCTTGCGATTAAATATGTCTACTACTTTTATGAATTCGCTGATTCGGGTGCATATTTCACTACCATATAACACAGCACAAGTTTAATATAGCCCCTCTGGGGCCTGTTCTTTCTGCAAAAAACGCCTCCTGACCGGGTCATCCAATTTTGAAATCTGAGCAATGATGACTGTCTTCGTCGACCGAGTCAGACCAGCGTTTTCGCGGTTTCTCCACTATCAATGTTTCGGAATTGTACTGGGTTTCACGTCTCAATCCTCAATTAAATGCGATGTGCATTGGGCGATTGAGCATTATCATTCCTTATTGTATAATATTAATACTTTATTGGTAAGCATCAAAAATATGTCCATAATTAAAATTCATGCTTCCTTGTGAATTTTTCCGTTCATTTTTAAATCTGCATTCGATGTTCTAAGACGCATATGTTGCAATATATCTTTGACGACATGATCTTTATATTTGTTCCATAAATCAACCGGTGTTGAAGGGAAGCATGTAGACAAAATTATAGAAAACAATGTTCAAAACATTCATTGTTTAGCAATTGACGAAATCACAGCATCTTCGAAAGTGTGGTCCCAATGAGTGTCATTCTCTAGCAATCTCGGACGTTGACAGGCTTCTCTGTATGTGCCGCACAATACAATATTAACAGTTTGCAGGTATTGGAATAATGTTAGGCCACGAGCGTTGACTAACAGTAAACAAAAATAAAAACACTCTTCTTGGCTGGGATGCACTGTGTAAAGACGTCTTAATGCATCAGTGGAAAATTCTGTGGATAACCCAAATCTGGCTCCCTTTGTTTCCGACATTGAAATTTCTTTGTTGATTGATTGCAGATATAATATCTGGCATTTCGGAGCAAAACTTTGATCATTTTGGCATATTTCAAAGAAGCTGGTCAATTTTGTCGATAGTGGCCTGTTAGCTTGTTGTAACACGTTATCTACTATAAAATAAACTCTTTAACTACTCTCCAAATGTAAGGCCAGGTGAACAACAGTAGGTTATCTTTCATGTATCATCATCTACGGCGCGACAGACCAAGCTGGGCCTTGGCCTCCAGAATTAATTGCCTCTAATCATCACGGTTCCGCGAACTTGTCCGCCAGTTGTTTACTCCCAACAAGGATCTGCTATCAGCTTCTACTGTATCTTTCCATTGAGTCCTCGGCCTTTTAGCTGGACTCTTCCCTTATGCTCTACGCGTCAGTGTTCTTCTGGGTAGCCGGATTTCTTCTATCCTCTTTAATTGGCCCGCCCATAGCAATTTACATAAATTTACGTAAGAGGAAACAGGTAGAACATCAAAAAGCTCATACATCTCACCGTTGTAACGTAGTCACAACTGTGTTCCTTGTTTTACGTTCAAATATGTCAACTGCCATTTCTGATTTGGTCACCGGAGTCCATGTTTCATTTCCATCTAACAGCAAAGGTTTGACTAGTGTTTTGTAAATGTGGTGCTTGTTTTGTCTGCACACAACTCTGGACGTTATAAAGAGAAGTACGGAGTAATATGCTTTATTTGCTGCGTTTATGCGGCGTCCAATCTCATCCTTTTCAGTGCCTCTTCTTTTCAGGTTGGCTCCAAGGTACACAAAATTCTCCACACTTTCAAGGTTGTAGTTGCCTACGGTCAAGTTTCGTGGAACTGGAGTTTTCTTCCTCGTTTGAGTCATGAATTTAGTTTGAGTTTCATCCGGTCATAAGCCACTGCGATTTGCTTTGGACTCTATGTTATACTCAGAAATGCTTCTTTGGCATCTAAGATTGAACGTGTCATAATGTTGATGTCATCAGCATATGCTAGCAATTGTGTGGACTTGAACATCAGTGTACCCAAGTTTTTAACTGACGTCTTCTTAATGACGTGTTCCAACGCAAGAGCATTGGAGCAAATCTATCTCTTCGTTTTAAGACTGATTTCGTTATAAAACTGCCCATTATACCACCGTTTCCCATGATCTGACCCTCCATGACCATGCGGACTTATCTCGTTGGTACACCAAAGCCAAGCATATTTTTTACAGCACATTTCTGTCGACACTATCTAGTGCTTGCTTGAAGTCTACAAAGAGTTTGTGCACATCGATTCCTAGCCCTACAACCCCTTTCGGACCTTCACTTAGAGATAGTTAGAGTATCTCATTATCATGATCTAATGTATCAGCCCTCCCCAAGGTGATACGATCATTTTCACGCTTTGGCAGTGTGTCCGTCCACCCAGCTGCGATACGTTAAGATTTTTAAACCAGCACGTATCATAACTGAACAGGCTTATAGTCCGTCTGAAGAACCACTCGAACTAAATCTCGCTGAAGCCAACGAAACTTGAACCAGAGACCTTCAGCTTACGGGCTTAATGCTCTAACCACTAAGCCACGTGGACTACTCACTAAGCCACGCGGACTACTCACATCGATGTTATATTCCCAGCAATTTTCAAGCACCTGCTTTGTTGAGAATATTTGGTCTATTGTAGACCATCCATTGTGAAAGCCTCCCTGACACTCTTATTTAATATTTTCATAGTGCGGCTTTAATTTTCTTTCTATGCTTTTAAAGAGCGCTTTTTTAAGACGTGCACAATAGAGCAATACCTCTATAATGTTCAAACCTTAATTTATCCCTCTTTTTGTGTACAGGGTCTTTCTTTTATGCATAGTAAAAGAAAAACAACACCACATCACTTAATTACTGCTAACATAGTGACCTAGTTGAAATTGAATGATTTCATCATTTTTGGTAGCAACTCCAAACACAGCTATGTCACTACCTTTGTTTACTTACTTGCAAATGAATTTAATAAATTTTACGGAATGACGAAATTCGGCATTTATGGGTGCTTTAAATGCCTTAGAGCGTAACGACGCAAACGGAACAATCCAATGATAATCAACTTCAATGTCCTGTTGATTCATTTTGACTATTGCTGACCTTCTATTTTCATCAATGGATTGGTGGCAATAAAGTGGGAGTCATTTTCAGTAATATTTTCTGCTACTATTGTCAACTTCAGCCGAAGCGGCAACACTGACTATGCCGAAGAGTGTCGAGCAACTCAAGATTTCAAGGACTGCGTAACGAGCCGTCGTTGTGAGTGGCCGTATTATATCTTGTCTTGCATAAGTTGCTAATAAACTTGAGTACCTAATATAATATATTGTGTTTCAATTCACCATCTACCATTTCAGCCATTTGTAACAATAGTGATAACATTTATCGTTTAAATTCGTAATTTTGCAAGCTACTCGGCCCCGAAAAATTTAAACCGTTGTCGCATACCATGCCGTCGTTCACTCATGTGTGGTTTATATATATACATTGTGCCACACACCCGGCACACCACCATTGCAAGTGTATTCAATCCTATCGACAAGTTCATAGTAAAGTGACTTTTTGCGAAACTGTGTCGCCGTTTACTTATATGTGGCTTTCCCCACACACACCGTGTCTGGGTGGACATCGTTTCCATTCACACAGTATCGTGCGTCAATGATAGCAGCGATCGTGTTGGGCAGTCATCGTCTGCACACACCGCCATTGACTACGTCTTCGATCCGTTTCGGGCGACAGGGTCATCGTAAACGAATTCGTTGCAAAATTTTACCGCCACTCACAAGTTTAGAGCTCCGTTTGCACACAACATGCCACCCATCGCACCCTACCCTCTTCATCGTGCTGTTCACAAGTTGAATTGTGTACAGTTGTCGTCATTGTCTGTGCACACCACTATCAACTACGTCTAAGAGCCACCGTTGTTTCTGCCAGTGCACTGTGTTCGTTTCAAGCTGCGCACTCCACCATCGTCATTGCATTGGTGTTGGCAATTTGGATTGTATGCAGTCATCGTTGCTGTCTCCACACGCACCATCCATTACGTTTGCGGGCTGACATCAAGCCGCTCAACAGGTTCCAACATGCAGGAGTTTGTTGGAAAGCTCTGCCGCTGTATACTTGGGTGTAGTTTTTTTCTACATAGATTGCCGGTGTACACATCGTTCTATGAAGCCATCGTTTCAAGCTGTGCATGCCACTATTTCATGGAAGTGCTGTTGGCATCAGCTACACCAGCATGTCCCCGATAGTAATCATCATTTTGTGCAGTTGTCGTTTTAAGCTGCACACGTCACTGTTTTCATGGAGTTGATGTCGTTCTTGATACCGGTGTGCAACAATAGTATCCAGTTGCCACAACGTGTCACCACGTGATACTTCAAGTGTATGTAACACCAACATCGCACCACCGCTGATGGTCGCGTGGATCATCACCACCGTACTAAGCATTTTGTTGCTGGATTCATCCATGTTTAGCTGTTGCTTGTATACATCGTCACCCCCTGTGTATTTTTTTTCGCTGCCTGCAAATTCCACCACGCCAGTGTTTGGGATTTTGTCGATACATACTCGACATTCACCTTCGATTACTTTGTATTTTGACGTAACGTTTCCCACCGATCATGACTCTGGTGAAAACCAATTCACTCTCAGTGTCATCGATAACGCGACAACGAAGGTCACGTGAGCTCAATACCTCCTGAAATAAAGTTGCATTTGTATTGCTGCTGAAATTGAAATTGACGAGGTGGGTGACCCCAAAATGTTGAAAACGTAGCAGTCAATCGTGAATCTGACAGCAATTTTTGAACAACTTGGTGCCGACATCCGTATTTTGAATGCAAATCAACGACCCACTCAAACGTCAACTCCACTCCCCGAAAGTGCAGGCACTGCATCAAATTTGTCTGTTGGTGAACGAACCGACTGTTCATCAATGTTTCACAATGCGAGGAATGTAATTGACCTCCTTCCGGACTTCGACCTGCGTAAAACCAGCGGGTGCTTTCGTACATCGGATTCAAAAGTTAATGTGCGCGCACGGATGGGACGGGACCGTTGTGATTTTCGCGATTCAGGCAAAGTTGAAGGGCCCACAAAACTCTGGCTGGACTCGAACAGTGATGTGTTTGTAAACTTGGAACAGTTTACAATTGAATTCTTGCGAACATTCCCGGATAGTGATGACGAGTCAGATGTTCATTTACCTATGGCCGCTGACGTGAGAAAAATCAGTGAACCCGTTTTGGACTATCACTTCCGAATGTGTACCGAGGGTAAAAGGATTGGATTGTCGGAACTCAGGCTTAATTATCCAACACTACAAAACTCGATAGCCTCCCTGAATTTCCAGCACACAAACGAACTATATATGTCCATTTGACGGTTTTACACAAACGTTAATAAGCCGCCCAAAGTTAAACTAGTGAAACCTCTAGCCTGACAAAGGGATTGTGTTATAATTGTTTCATACCGGGGCACATATCAATCAATTGCCCAAACATGCAACATCGCGCGCGTTGTTCAAAGTGTCAGAAAGTTGGGCACGCTGTTGATAATTGTCCTACGCGCCGTAATGGACAAATCAACAAAGTAGACACTTTGCCGAGTTCACATCAATCCGATCGCATTGTTAAGAAGGGGCTTTTGAACAATAACCATATCGATGCATTGACCCATCAGGGAAGTATCCGTTCGTTGATCCGTGAAAGTGACTCCTTCGGCCTAATCCAATGCGCTCCAATTACACTTGAAGGTTTTAGAGGGGGTACTTATATGTGCACGCGGAAAATGTGGACACGACTAAAGGTACATAGGTGCACATTACCAGCCAAACTGCTTGTTGTCGAGAATGAGTTAATTCCCTCGCTGATATTGTTGGGAGCCGAGGTTCTCATTTACGATTCAAGGCGGCCAATATCTACTGATGATTCAGCGGACTCTGAATTCCCAACCGCATTCCAACACAGGATTTATGCCAAACCAGTTGTTGTTCGACTTTCAAGTGGTGTTACCTCTGAATGTTGACGATGAGACTATTTCAGCATCCAAAATTTGACAAATTGCAGCGACTGAATCCTTCACGAGAAACAGCGTTACAAACAATGAAAAACACAAGCAACCGCACCAGACCTCATCGTAGTCAACAACGTTCCTACCGCTTGTGGCAATTCGCTGAAACTCGAGCCGAAGTATAAAGGACCGTTTCAAATCACGATATGTACGCAATGGAAGATCTGCCCGATATGTGAAACTGAGGACGAAAATACAGCGGGTAATATATCGCCGACTGACTCAAGCTGTGGTGTCACCTCAGCCCGGGAATTGACTGTATTAATATCGAGGACGATAACGATAATCGGGAACATTATGGGTCAAACGTGGCCGAGCTATCAACTTCAGACGATCGGATAACACTGACTTCACCGAAGGGTGTCGAGCAACTCAAGGTTTCAGGGACTGAGTAATGAGCCGTCCTGGCAAGTGGTCGTTTTATCTCTTGTCTTGCACAAGTTTCTAATAAACATAAGTAAAGGGTGGCCCAACCAAAACGAACGATGTTAATTGTAAATAAAACAATAAGTTTTTCGAGAATTATATTTATATTTTTCATTATAATAGAAGGATCTATGAAAATTATGTGTAAAACAAAATATTGCCGAAATACTCGCCACGGCTGCGGTGGCATACTTCTATCCGATGGTCCATATTTTCAACAGCAATGAGAAAGAATTTAGGTTCGAAGTCGTTACTGTGCTGAATTATCTCATCCTTTAGAACTTGAATTGTTCTTGGCTTATTGACGTACTCTTTTTCTTTTAAATATCCCCAGAGAAAAAAGTCCAACAGTATCAAATGACATGATCGTGGCGGCCAATTAACATCGCCACAACGTGAGATAGCGCGGCCATAGAATATCTCGCACAAAAGAGCCATTATTTGGTTGGCTGCGTGACATCCTGTTGGAACCACATTTCTTCCAGGAACATAACCTCAATTTCTGGCCACAAGAAGTTCGTTATCCACAATAGCGAACACGATTCACGGTAACTGCTTTGCCGTCCTCATTTTCGAAAGAGCATGGCCTGATGGCGCCCCAAGCCCATAAACCGCAATTAACAGTCACTCTTTGTGGATGCATCGGCTTTTTAACAATCACTCGTGGATTCTCATTTGCCCAAATGTGTCTCATCACTGTAGATGATTTTCTTTATAAAGTCACCATTCCCTTCTGTCTGCTCAATCAACCATTCGGGGTATTGCCGACGCTTGAAATAGTGAGTAAGCCTCAGCTCTTGAGTCAATTGAACCTTGTGAGCGTGTAAATTCAAATATTTATTCAAAATTTGCATCAGTGATGTTCGTGAGGTTTTTAATTGTTGGGCATGACGACAAGTCGACATTGAGGGCTCTTCTGGCACACTATCGTGAACAACAGCAATATTTCCCACAGAATGAACTGGTTAAGCATGCACAGGTGATTTCACATTTCCTACAGACCTGGTTTGCTGATATTCTTGCACAATTCTCCCGATTGTAGACACATTTGGTCGATTATGCTGGCCAAAAAATCACGAAGTGCCCAAAATTCATTTTGATTTGAATACCCATTTTCGTAAAAGGCTTCAACAACCTTAAGCGCGTTCAATTGTGTACCTTTCCACGGTTGAATTTGTCAAACACCGAAACAAAGAAATGTCAAATTAAGTTGGGCGAAAAACTTTACGTTAAGTTGTGACTCACAATTAACATCGTGCATTAGGTTAGACCACCCTGAATCAAGAAATGTATTTGAATTTTTTTTTTATGAACACCTTGTTTGGTAAATAAATAACAGCATAAAATTTAAATGGTGGTAACTTGATTATGATCCGATGTCCATTAAATTTTGTGAGCATAAAGATCTTAAATCACACTATATAATTGCAAAGGAACCATTTTGAATCTATGAGCGCAAATATTAAATCTACAAATCATACTATTATTAACAAAGTTGAGAAAATTTCGATTTCTATGATAAGGGCTTTTACAATAAGAGGTGTTATTTTAAATAGCCCGCTATTTCGGTAGATGTCACTTTTGAAGCAGTCATTTTTTAACATTTGACAAGTACAAACTACGCCATTAATAAATTGGGATGCTTCAACAACGTGTTTAAATTATTAAAATTCACTATAAAAATGGTGAAAATTTGGCAGAGACGGTTCGTAAAACTCGAATATTTTTGGGTCGTCGTGAAGCCCCTTGTCGGACCCCAATACAGAAATTGGGGGAAAATTTCGAGCTGTTGGGACAACTTAGCGATGTGAAGAATAAAACCCATGCACGTCACTCAAGAACAGTCGAGAATATTGCTGCTGTAGCCGACAAACCCAGGTTTGTCCATTCCTCGTCGTTCTTTGGAATTAGGCATTCCACAAACGTCATTACATCGTATTTTGCATAAAGATTTGGGTCTTAAGGCTTATGAAGTTCAGTTAACACAAGAACTCAAGCCAGTCAATCATCAACAACGTCATGTTGTTGCTGATTGGATCCTAGAAATACATGAAAATGATCCGGAATTCCATCAAAAAATCATCTTGAGTGATGAGGCCCATTTCCACCTCGGTGGTTTCGTCAACAGGCAAAATTGTTGCATCTGGGGCTCGGAAAACCCAACAGTTATTGTTGAAAAGCCTCTCTATCCTCAACGTGTGACTGTTTGGTATGGTTTATGGTCCGGCGGAGTCATTGGAGCAACAGTTACGGTGAATGGATTGTACTATCGAGAGATGATTAATGATTTTTTATGGCCAAAATTGGATGGCATTGATCTGGACAACGTTTACTTTCAACAAGACGGCACTCCGTGTTACACAAGCAAAAAAACCATTGATCTTTTACGGGAAAAGTTTCCGGACCGTGTTATCTCTCGAAGAGGTGATCACAATTGGCCACCGAGATCTTGTGATTTAACACCGTGCGACTTCTTCCTTTGAGGCCACGTGAAAGAGAAGGTCTATGCCAACAGCCCAGCGTCGATTCAAGACCTCAAAGATGGAATTCGTGAGGCTATCGAGGACATAGGGCAGCCACTTCGCGATTTGGTTATGGAAAATTTCATGAAGAGGATATGATCCTGTAAGCATGGTCGCGGTGGTCATTTGCCTGATGTTATTTTTCACTATTAACGGCATACCTTCTTCTTATTTATAATGAAATAAACATTCGATCATTTATATTGAAAAATGGCATTTTTCTTTTAATATCAAAATAATACCTCTTATTGGAAAACCCTATATTTATTGCCCTTGCACACGTACTCATAAATATCCACCTCCGTTGGCACATTTTCCTTCCCCTGGACCCCTTGATGCATAAAATGACTTTTTAATTCAGATTGTCAAAGTTCTAATCAAGAGCTTTAATTGAAACTCCACTCGACTAACGTTGATTAAAGACATTTTTTAAGGGTCTTGTAAAATAATTTTACAAAACCCTACTAGTTTCGCGACCAGTCTGTCCGTCTGTTCGTCCGTCCCTCCGTCCGTCCGTCCGTCCGTGTGTCACAGCAGTTTTTCTCGGAAACTACTTAAGCTAGAAACATCAAATTTTGTGTGTAGGTGTAAAGTGGTGATCTCTTCAAAGTCCAGCTACAAAAAATTTTATAAGGTATTTAAGGGGGGTCTCCCCATATAGGAGAGTGACCCCCCGAAAAAAAAATTTCATTGAAGGTAGCCGATATGGGTATCAAATGAAATGTCTTGATGAGAGCTTTTCAAAACAGGTCTTTGTTTGGCGAAATTTGCTTCGAGGGGTGCACAGGGAGGGGAAACATACGAAGAGTGTGTATCCCCCCGCGTCGCGATTGGACACCAGTGATCCGAAAAATCTGAAAAAAATCAAGAATGTAGGCCTTGGTGAGTCCAACAACAACAAATACGTTAGAAGTCGTAATTCACTCAACTTTGTTAGTAATAGTATGATTTATCGATTTTATGTTTTCTTGAATAAAATCTTAACGGTACCCTTAAATTCAATGAAATTCAGCACGTAGATATCTATTTATAAGATTGATCTATCAAGTTTCATAAAGATTGAATCATATTTAGCGAAGTCATAGCGGTTTGAATTTTCCTGTAGTACTATGGAACAATATGCGCTGCATTGATTACTATGGCAACATATGGCTATGGAACAACATGCGCTTTTTACCGACTCAGACACTACAGTTTTGCTAGGATTTGCATGAAAATTTCAGGAATGATAGGTGTCATGATTATCTTTGAGAATCAGTTCAGCTAGTGGTATCAGTAATCGTAAAACAAAATAGTAGCTGTTTTAAATGCGAAGATTGAATAATTTTGAGTTATTTTTTCCCAACTTCAACGTTTAAGGTGCATGCTTTGAACACTTGATTCAATTTAATGAATGACTGAAGATGACTACCTTCAATTAATGCTCATAAGTGAAACAAGTCAAGGAGGTGGGAGAGAGCTCCTAGCAAAAGGGTTTTGTAACCATTCTAGGAATCGAAAAAAATTGGCCATGAATCGATGATAACAGTACAGGAGAGTGGCCCCTGAAAAAAAAAATTCATCAAACGTAGCCAATATGAGTATGAAATAAAAGTTTCCATGTGAGCTTTTCAAAACAGTTGTTAAACTGCCAGTTTTTGCTTCAGTGGGGGCACAGGGGGGAAATACATGAAAAATGTGTTTCCTCCGACGCGGATGGACAACTGAAATAATTATCAAGGGAGATATTTATGAGTATAACAATACCAAAAGCCTCAGAAGTCGAAATTCGTTCAACTTTGTTAATAATAGTATGATCTTCGTATGTCATATTTTCTTCAATAAAATCGTCTTTGACATGTTTCTTGATTTAATTCGATCTGGTGACTGCATTTTGTAAATTGAATACAAAACCCTTCTGACATGAGCGTAGGTCTGTTCACCCAACTTGTTAAGGGCTACTTCGTTAGTATTTTGAAACGTTTTCTAAGACTTTGAGTATTGAGTTAATTTCCGACTTTTTCACAAAGTCTGAGCTTTCTAGTTTCCATAGTTTCTGAGCAAACGTGCTGTGACGCATGGACAGACATGATGCAAAACTAGTAAAATAAGACAACAAACTCTCTCCTACGAAGTCGCATCTAACAATCTTTCATGATCTTCGATAATAATATCCTTCACAGACTTTAATTTACTCGTAGCTTACTGTGATACAGGACACCAAGAAAATTGAAGGCAAAACTAGAGACTCTGGTTGAGATTTCTAATCTTTAATTAACATCTTTTGCTAACTCCGGATCAAAAACTAATTTTTCTGCTCACCATAAACGTTACCTAGAAAAATTGTTCTATATCACCACACGAAGATGGATAGGCTAAGTGGCATTAAAAGAATGCTATTCACTCCTCGCTTGTAATTATGCAGAATAAGGTACACCGACAATTTTATTTATAAGACGACGTTGTCTAGCAACGACTGACTGCATAATGCCTGCCTAACGCTCACGTTAGGCCTTTCACATTGTTTTTGCATTATGTCTACACGATCACATAGTTGGAACTCCTTTCGCGTGATAGATGCAAGATACGAGTATTACAAGGCATCCCAGTGGAACGATAAATCGCATCAATAAGATCTCCCTGACCCGAAATTTTCAGCGATTGTTCCGAAAAGGTACAAAAAACAGGAACGGAGAAAAGGACTGCCAATTTGTGTTGAACAATTCAATAGAACATTATCGCAATTGCATCTTTCAGTGCGAGTACTTAAAGTTAAGTGTGCGAAATGTACTTGGCATGTGTGTAGCATCTTTCCTTGGAAGATACACCTGCAATCACAGCCACTCAACGATAGTAAAATTGCCCAACGGCATACTCACCTGTGATCTTGCAACACTGTTGCCTTCTGAATAACAAACATACCAAAGTCGCCGCAAAGACTATTTCGCTGAAGCTATGCCGTGCAATGGTATTCATAAATTCTTTTAATACATTAACAAAAATTAGCATAATAACTATACCAAACAATTAAAAGTGCACAGAATTCATTTACTACGTTTCACCAAGAAGAATACAATTTACTTAAGGAAGATAACGAATATGAGTTTTACGTTTGCTTTTATTCATGAGAATGATCTTTCCTCAATGGTTACATGGACAAGTGTTCAGTTTTGCGGTTTCATGCCAAAGGAGTCTTCGTCTTGCGAAAATGGTTGTGCTCTACCATAATAGTTGTGAGTTATTTCCGCCGCGCATAACCCTTTGTGGTAAACTTATGGCTTCGAAACATCTATAAGTCAGCTTGGATGGGCACATCGTTAATTTTTAATAAATGAACTATCCAAAGCTAGCCATGTCCTTTCACATAACAGTTACCATTTGTTTCCATTTATTTCAGTTTTAATACCTTCTTCGATGCCTGGTTTAACTGAAATTACAATCTAGATCTTAGATTGGCTGCTTTGTGTGAGATACATATATTTTTACTGTTTACAGAAACGCCAGTGGATCGCGACGTAGGACTTATAAATTTGCATATAGTACTCCGCCAATTAAATTCTAAGGAGCGTTCAATTATTAGTTGGGGGTCATAAACTAACAAGATAATCATAATTACTGAGCGTAATGGGCATTTAAAAATGCAAATGAGACATTGATCGTTATTTAAGACGTAACCACACTCTCAACTTTCTTTACTGTCTTTCTTAGCCAGCGCCAAGACTCACATGGGCTCGGATAACTCCACTTAACTGACCATTGTTTCGCCATCGCATTAACATGTGACAGATTTACGATTATCGATACGAATGGACCACGTTCAATGGATGTCCTGCTGATGAGGTGCACAAGACCCTCGTCAACGTGATTTATTGCGTTTTGAAGGCGTCGTGCATTTCGTTTGCTCCAAGCCCAACTGCACCGTTGAAGATTTCAAGATTTTCTTGATGAGGATGTTCCAAGCCGAGTTATAAAATGTGCCGGTTCACCTATTCCACTAACTGCAGGATTTTGAAGTCCACAACGAGTTTATGGGAAACGTCCAAGACTTGTCGAACGGGTCATCAACATATTAAGTCGCTGCAGGTGTGAAAACTTTTCATTTGATTGCACACCGATATTATCGTGATATGTGTAAAATTAATTGTTATCGTAAAATATTCAAATGTTCATGTCAAATGGAAATGATGTCAACTCCAATAAAAGTTTCGGTAACAGTACTTTTATTGCATATGACATTATGCAAATGGACGAAGTTAATCTTCTTGGTGCTAATTCTGGATAGCGAATAAAGCCATCTTGAGGATTTCGCTTATGAATGAACGTTAGTCAAGTGTTCGCACCTTGTAGGATCAAATTTCACTCATCGTAAATTGGAATTTGCAATTAGTAAACTCAATTCAAGTTTAACGGGATCAATGCATGTGAAATTCTATGCGAAATTTCAGCTAAACGCATTTGGCTCAAATATATTTTACGACTTTACTGACCATCCGTTTTTCGCGGAAAAGATAAACTTGATAACATATTTTATCAAATTTGTACATGTGGTAATAAACTGATATAAACAAATAAATGGTGTCTCAACAGCTTTGTATCTATGGAGGTATTATGTAAATAGTTTAATATTTAGGTAGAAACATCGAGCAAGAGATGGAGTAGAATGTCAGGATTCTTTACGAATCACTAAGCACCGATAGACTGGAGATTCAGATGTGGCCTGCAGGGGCTTCAGAGTCAATCCAAAAGGCTTTCCGAGTCGCTGTGTGGGCCAAAGCTTACGAACATATGGCTATCTCCCATATAGGGATCGACAATTAGCCCATAGTTGAGCCATACTTGGTCCATTTGTTCCCGTCGTCGGCCAACGCATGGGCCAGGGTTGGTAAATGTCTGAAAGCTAATGCTCAGTATGCCAATGAATCTATGTTGGGCCAATTATCATTGCCAATGATGAGTCAATAATGTCTCAATGCTGGGACAACTCTCATTGTTATAACCGTGGCAGTTCCAAACGTATTTAAGGATTAGGCTCATTCTCGTTGATTTATCTCTCCTTTACCACCTATTTTCTTCTTTTTTGGAGAACTTCAGTCCCTATCGGGCCCTCGCTTCTTGCGTCAAGCGCCTCCAACTGTTCGCTTTTTCTAATTTCGAAATCAGCGCAGCGATTTGCTGTCTACGTTGACCGATTCAGGCCAGCGTTTCCTTGGTTTCCCAAATGGCCATCTCCCTTTATTTCTCCAAATAAAAACCTTTTTGGGTATCCCTTGTTTGTCTGTACGATTCTCATTGTCAGCTCATCGTAACTTCTGCAGTCTTACAATCATTGAGACTTCCGGGTCATCAACAATTTCATACAGCGCATGGTTGTATCGAAATTGCCATCAGGAACCGTCAAACTTTGCCCCGATTATTTGCCTCAGGACTCATCTATCGAAGGCGTTCAATATATTTGTGGATGCTTGGTTTAAGTTCATGTTTCACATCCACAGCATAGCACAGGTGTTATCACAGATTTGTATACTTGAAGCTTTGTTTTCCTGTGTTAGCACCTGGTCTTCAAGATCGTCAAAATTGAATAAAATATTTTATTTGTGAGCGATATTCTTCGAAGTATTTCGTCTCTTTCATTTGCGGGTCTTGTTGTTTTGGTGTCTAAGTGTACAAATTCGCTCACATTGCTTATATTGGATTCACCAAGTGTGATACAATATTTCGGATATTTGAAGTATTTTTCCTCGACTACATCCTGAGTTTTGCTTTATTCTAATTGATTTGTAGCCTTACTAGTTTTGCTTCACTATCAAGTTTCAGGAAGAATTCTTTGTTGTTCATGAACGTGACAAGATATTGATGACATCTGCATAGGTAACCTATTGGCTTAAATTCTATAGTAACCTATGTTAACTCTTGTATCAACATATAACTTTCTTATGACGTATTCAAGAACCAAATCGAAAAGCAAAGGGCCAACCCATCTCTCTACTTTAGTCCGCTGTTTGTGTTAAAGGTATTATTAATGCGGACTTACTAGGCTATCAACATTTTGGTAAGATGGGTTAAATTGGCTGGGGTGCCAAAGCAAACCATTATTTGGTACAGTACGTTACGATCAATACTGTCTTACATATGTTTATTTAAAGTCACCTGAAATTTGGTGTACGTTTATGTTGAGCTTCCAGCATTTTTTAAATACCTGCTTGACTGTAAATAATTGGCTTATTGTCAATCTAACTGCTCTAAAGCCACCTTGATTATTCCCAATAATACTGTTGGCAAATTATGTGACTTTATTTTCAAAGATCTTTGAAAATATTTTCTACGCCACACAAAATAAAGGTATGCCTCTATAACTTTCGCACTGTAGCTTGTCACCTTTTTGTGGATAGGGAATATAATAGTTTGGCTCCACACGATCGGGATATATCCTTGTTGCTGAATATGATGGATGACTTTTTTGATGACTTTCTGATCACCGTTGCCTTCATATTTTCTGATTTTAATTGCAATCTCATCGGTGCCTGGCATGTTATAAGTCTTTTCTGCGTTGATGGCGGAACAAACTTCATCCAGAGTTGCTTGGCCTAGTGGAAGCCGGCCGGGAATATGTATAGCTTCCGATGGTTGGGAGCTTTTTGGAGAATTGGGGAGGTTCTTGAATGTGATGCCTATCTTTCCTTGATCCTGTTTTCATTAGCAATGATGTAAGCAATGCCATCATGGCAGATCGTTTTAAGCCTTTCATGACATTCTAGGCTCATCTTGTGTTGTTGCTCACTAAACTTCTATCGATGCATCCAAATTGATCATCATGGTATTTTCATCTCTACTTTTAATGATCTTATTTGCTACTCTTCTGAGGGTTTCACCATGTTTTCTCTTTATTCTCATCAGACACTGGCCGCTGTCATTTGTTTCGTCGCAGCTATATCCTCCAGTCGTTCCCCATTGAGATATCTCATTGCCAACCTTAGCATTGAAATCACCCAGAATTATTTTTTGTTGTATGTAAGCAATGAATCGACGAGTCGTTCCAGGTGATTGTAGAACCTTTCCTGCGTTTCTTCGCCCCTTTCCTTTGATCGGGGCGTGAAGCTTTATCAGCCTGATTTGAAGAATTTCGCTTTTATACGGATCGCACATAACCGTTCATTGGCTGCCTTAAAATCAATAATGTGTGATTTTAACTGCCTGCCCACAATAAGAGTCACTCCGAATTCTCGTTTTCCAGTAGACTTCCCACTTTTGAAAATTGTGTGCGATCTCATGTCTTGAATATCATTCCCAGTCCAGTTCTTTTCTTGGATTGCCAGTACTTTTAATTTATATTGACTAGCCTGTAGTAAAAGGTCCTTAACAGCGCCTGGGTAATTGAGTGATCTGACAATTCAGGATCCAATGCCATAGTCCTTTTTTCGTTTGCAAGGTCGTTGCCGTGAGATCAATCCACTCCAATGCCCATCTGCAGGCTTCGAAACATTTTAGGGAGTTCCAGGAACAGGGAGTTAGCCCGTCGCTCATGGGGGCATGGTTATTACTTAGATTCCGTTATCAGGCAGGGAAGATTTGCCTACACCCTCTTACGTCCACACAAAGGAGGTGTTAGTAGGATTTAGTAGCAGAGCTGTAGATGTATTTACAGTTGTTAGTATTCCTCGACATTTAATGTCCCATTATTGGGGAACCCAACAGTCCCCTGTCTACCCAATAACCCAGCCAAGAACCGTTTGGCACATTATTTCATTCCAGGTCTCGTTTTGTTACGCTTTGAGTCGCTTACAAGCTGGGGGATCCCTCTTCTAACAGAAGGGGAGAAGAATTGCCAGACAAGCGATCCCTTAGTCCCAACATCCCAAGCTGCTGTGAGTCCCTTTTATCCTTTAGAACTGCCCGAACATAATGTGCAACCTGGCTTTATTTGTCAGCCAATTCAAGCGTGAGATCTCCCGTCTCCCTATAGAAGTCCGGCATAGCCTGTCTCATTTTTTGCACACAAAATATGTGTCGCAGGTATCGTGTTCCTCTTCTGGGGAAAACAGACAATAGGGGGACCGTGACTTACCAATCTTGTACAGGTAAGACTAAAAACACCCATGCCCACTCAAAAACTGAGTCAGATACAAGTCAGTCTCACCATGCCTTTGGTTAGCCACGGTCTCACATCCGGGATAAGGTGCGCAGTCTACCTTCCCTTCGTGCAATTCACCCAAGACTGCTTTCAGTGGTTCAGTATCTCCTCGCAGACAACCGTCTTCCTCACGTTCTCGTTTCGATGCAGATAAATAGCGCAGTGGCTTCCAGCAAGGAGGACAACAGATATCACGTCTGCAATAACTCTCATCGCCAAATCAGATGCTGCCGGATATGATGATTCAGTTCTCAGTGCTCTTCTTTTCTGTATCTGGGCTCAACGTTTTCCGTACACCTCCTTACTAAGAGCGTCACCCCATATTTCTGCTCCATTCAGTAGCAGATCCTACAGAACTCATCAAAAGGCATCTTCTTGACAGGGGCGGGTCCTTCTACGTTGACCAAAAGTCAGCTCAGAAAGGATACGCCAAAAGCAACCTTCTCAGCCGTTGCTCTTATTTGCTCTGAGAAACTCATCTTTGGATTGATCAGTAGCCCCAGGGCTCCACCGCTAGCTTCGATTCAATTAGTCTCCAATACTGATCATCTTACTCTAGGGATTCTCTTTTTGTCAAGATGACCCCTTCGCTTTTCTCCAGCGCTAAACTGAACCCGCGAGCAGTCATCCAGTCTCACACTTGACGCGATAGTATAAATAGCCCAAGTTGTGCTTGTTCAATGGTGTGTCCAGTGACCATAGCTGCTGCATCATCTGTAAACCCGATCAAGCGCGCTTCATCTGTCGTCTGTCATAAGACACGTTCCACAGTCCTGGACAAAGGATAGATCCCTGGCAACACCCGATGTAACTTCCATACTTTGTTGGCTCTGTGTCGTGTTGTGAAGCAGACCTCGGCCCTTCAGGCAGTCCCTCAGAAGCTGCATTTGATATTCTGGAACTTGAAAAGGGCATAACCAGAATATTCACCCATCAAGCTAATTTGAAGGCGTTCCTAACGTTGAGTGTCACCAACAGGACAATGCATCACTTTTTTTAACGCGCTCACTACCTCTGAAACTGCATCAATTGTAGAACGTCCTGCTCTAAAGCCGTACTGCCTAGGAAAATTGTGGCAGTGATTTTGCCTTGATGAGTTTCTCTAGCACTTCCCTAGCAGTACCTGGCATGCATAACAGACAGTATGCAGATGGTGGTATGGTATTTCCCTTCCCCTTGCCGATCACCATGAGCTTCATCACCTCTTGTCGTGCCATGAAAGCTCCGTCCCGTTGGCAAGCGTTGAATGTGCTGAGCAGCAAGTCATAGCAATGGTGATGAATAAGTTGCAACACCTCAGCTGGAACACCATCTGGATCTGGAGCCTTCCTCGCTTTTAGTGAGTGGAATGCCATTGAAGAGTGGACACTGGACTGCTGTTTTACCATGGATAGCGTGGGGAAGAGTACCCACACAATCTCGTCCATCTTTTTCGTATCATGTATGCAAAACTTCCGAAGGGCACCAAGCTCTCGCATGACTAGTTTGTAGCCAAGACCCCACGGATACTTGTTCACATTGTCCACTAGATTTTGTCAGGAGCGAGCCTGGCTATTGTTGATCAATTCGCGAAAGCATTTGCTGACCGACTTATATGCTGCTACCCGGTTGCACGCCTCGTCATGGTTTTGTGCCCGTTAAGCCTCACACCAAATCTGTCCTGACTTGCTGATCAGCACATTCAATGCGTGCTTATATGATGGGGTTTTCTTGGTACAATGGAACGTGGCAAGGCTGGTGCTGATTAGTGAATTCCGGATCACCATCTGCATTCCGCTCGTTATGCATACTAGACACGGCTAAGAAAGTGCTAGAAAAACTCAGCATAGGAAGACTCTGTGACGTGATCCATGCTGCTGGGGTCCTATCTCCTCGGCAGTACGGCGCTTAAAACACACCATCGTTAGGAACACCTTCAACGTCGCTAGATGGAAGGATATTCCTTATACGCTGAAAACTTCTTTCCAAGCTCCAGAATATCTCATGCGGCTTTTGAGGAAGTAGCTAAAGGGCCGAAAGCTGCTTTATGATACAAAACAGTAGTCTATTCTTATTCCAGACCTATGGAATATCTCTCACGATGGGCTATTGAAATTGAAGATGCCAGATTAGTGACGCCTGATTGGCTATGCAGATTATGTTATGGCTCTAGTTGCTGGATACAGCGTTAAATAAACGCAACTTAGGCTAGGTACACTAATGTGCCGAATGAGAGGCTAGATGACTGCTCACAGGTTCCGTCTTGTACTAGAGAAACCCCGAAGAGGTCAGCTTGTTAAAGCATGAAATCCCTAGAGTAATGGTCAATATTGGAGACATACGAATCAAATTGAAGCCAATGGTGAAGTACCTGGGGTACTGATCGACTCAAAAATGAGTTTCTCTGAGGAAATCAGAGCAATAACTGAGAAGGCTGCTTCAGGTGTATTGACTTATGGCCAACGTAGGGGGACTCAACCTATCAAGAAGATGACCGTAGGGTCAGTGCTACTGTATGGAGTAAAAATATGGGGAGACGCTCTCAGTAAGGAGGTGTACCGAAAACGCTTGGAAGCATAGCAATGAGGATTGCATCTGCAAATTCAACAGTCTTTGATTTAGTGGTGAGACTTATTGCATGTCTGATACCTGCTGCCTTCCTTCCTATAGAGTGTCCCACGATTTGCTTGTGTCAAAAAGAGAAAACGAGTGAGACAGTTGCCCACGAGAGGAAACAGCACTTACTCAACAATAGGCAGCAGTCCTGCGTGAATTGTATAAAGAGAAGGTGGATTGTGCGGGTCATCCTGGATCTGAGACGGTGGCGAAATCGAAGACATGGTCAGACTGACTTGTATCTGACCCAGCTTTTGAGCAGGCATGGGTATTTTCAGTCTTACCTGCACAAGATTCGTAAATCACGGTCCTCTGATTGTAGATTTTGCGCAGGAGAGGAAAACGATGACTGCCACACGTTTTTAGGGTTTTGTACTAAAACACAAACCCGTATTGCAATCACGACCTGTGTCCGTCTATCCGTCCGTCCGTCCGTCTGTATGTCACAGCACTTTTTCTCCGAAACTATAGAGGCTACAGCCATACAACTTTGTAGAAAGATCAGAAGTGGTGACCCCTTGAAAGTTCAAGGGTGGAAAATTTTTTCAAAGGCGTTTAAGGGGGTCCCCCCATATAGGAAGGTGACCCCTCAAAAAAAAATTTCACCATTGGTAGTCGAGTAGGGTGTCATTGGAAAGGTCTTAATGAGATTTTCCCAAAACAAGTCTTAAAATTGCCTTATACGTACCGAGGGGGGCAGGGGAAGGGGAAATGTACGAACTTTTCGCGTACCCCTTCCATCCGAAAAATCTGAAAAAAATCATGAATGTAGGCCTTCGTGAGTACAACAACAACAAATACATGAGAAGTCAAAATTCACTCAACTTTGTTAGTAATAGTATGATTTATCGATTTTGTGTTTTCTTGAATAAAATCTAAACGGTACCTTCAAACTCAATGAAATTTTGCAAAGGGATGACTATTTATAAGATTAATCTTTTCTGAAAGTTTCACAAAGAGCGAATAGTACTTAACGAAGTTATAGCGATTTGAATTTTCCTGTATTACTATGGAGCAATATGCCCTGTATTGCTATGGAAACATATGGCTATGGAGCTATATGCGCTTTTTACCGACTTAGACACTACAGCTTTGCTAGAATTTGCATGAAAATTTCAGGAGTGATAGATATCATGAAGATGAGTACATACAATTGAAACAAGTCGAAGAGGCAGGAGAGAGCTCCTAGCAAAAGGGCTTTGTAACAATTCAAGGATTCGAAAAAATAGGCCATGAGTCGATGATTACAGTACAGAAGATTGGCCCCTGAAAAAAAATTTCATGAAAGGTAGCCGATATGAGTATCAATTGAAAGTTCTCTATGAGAGCTTTTCAAAACAGTTCTTAAACTGACGGTTTTTGCTTCAGTGGGGGCACAGGGGGGGGGGGGGGGGAAATACATGAAAAATGTGTTTTCTCCCTCGCGAATGGACACCCGTGATCTAAAAAATCTGAAAAAATTATCAAAGGAGATATTTATGGGTATAACTATAACAAAAACCTCAGATGTCAAAATTCGTTCAACTTTGTTAATAATAGTATGATCCTCGAATTTCACATTTTCTCCAATAAAATCGTCCTTGACATGTTTCATGATTTTATTCGTTGCTGGTTACTGTATTTTGTAAGTTGAGTACAAAACCCTTCTGACATGAGCATAGGTCTGTCTACCCAACTTGTTCTAATCTCAAAACTGCTTACTTCATCAAGACTCAGGCTACATATGTAGTTAGAAGACTACAAACTCTACAGTTGGACATTATTTCGACACCTTTATAGACATAATTTTTTGAAGACAAGGCATCGCTTCAGCAAGCAGACTACCGAAATACGTACATATTCTATGTAGCCAAAATAATTTTGGACATCCGAATTGCACTCCGAACAAACACTCTCAAATTGAAACTTCGGAAGCCCATGGTAGTCACTAATTTATAGTAGATGCCTTTCAGCCCAATTTTGCACGCTGTAATAAACATACGTATATGAGAAATTGCATGAAATTTTCCGATTATCTCTCACGGATCATTGAATATAAAAACAACTGAAACACGACATGAACCCTTACAATAGGCCTACGGAAAAATTAATAGCACCGTGAAATTTTATCCGCCGAGCACTTCTTTTTTTTATTCAAGGGTGTAAGAACTTTCTACAAGCTATGACCTTTATCTCCTGCTCCTACGGTCGCAGCAGGGGAAGAACATCTTCACATAAAAGACGATCTTCTGAACTGTCTACTGAGAAATGTTCAAGTTTTCTTTGGATTACGTTCCCAGCATTTGATCTCATTAGACAAAGTCAAAGGTTCGAGAGTGAAGAAGAACAAATGAAAGGGTTAAAGTAATATTTTTTCCAGTGAGATAGGACAAAGGTAAATTCAAATAATATTTTAAAAAGGGATCGAAGAAAACCAAATGGTATTGATAGTGTGATATCATGCGTGAATTTATGAATATGCTTATAATCATTGGATTGCCAGTATAAATGGGAAAGGGTAGCGATTTAATAACCATGTTCCGATAAAAATCTTTTTATGTATATTTTCCATATTGATTTGAGTTTGAGTAGATTCTATCAGTGAAGCATTTCGTTTCTAGAGAACTTCCAACCTATTTTCATATGTATAGTAAGATGAGTAATTGTTACGTGTTCTAAAATATACACATGAATTTTGTCCTATACGTCATACTTTCAAAAACGGAGATCTCTCTCAAGCATCCAGGGGATTTAATCCGGTAAAGTGCTGTTTTTCTGAAAATAAATCGAACTTCAATATTAATTTATAATCTAATCTTGAATATGGATTTCCGATTCGCGACAAGAAATGTAATGAAATCAGGAAAAAGGATCACGTAAGCTCCTTCGTAAGTCAATTCATGTATATGTGATTTATTCACTCCATCTTTTTTGTCTTTGCACTGCCATATTTGCTATTGATTCGCATTCAAGTACAACAACAACACGCAGATATTCGAAGGATACAGACAATGGAACCAATTGAAAACAAAGGACAATTACATTAGCAAGAATCACATTGGAACAAGAAAGCTTCTTGCTTATCCTTTTGTATGTTATTTTGTTACTGATGTTTTTCCTTACCATTACGTTCGTTCGTTAAAGCTTTTATTTATCTTTTTTCCGTCAGAATTGTGTTTCATTTTCACAAATTGATTTCATTCAATGTCGCCGTGATCCTTGTTGTCTGCAAAAGGGTTATATAATATTTGATGTCCCGGGACAAGAATACGTGGGAGGAGGAGAAATTACGATTCATAAATTGAAAAATATCAAAGATGAAATGAAAAATTGGTTTATTGATATATGATTGAGTTGATTCTAAAGTACAATCCGCGAACAAGATACTGAATATTTGATCAAGTATCCTCGTAGCTTTGAAGTAAAATAAAATTTGAGCCCAGTTTTTACAACACTTTGCTATTCAACAACTCAGTTGCAAAATATATCAAAAGTTATCAATCATAAGAGAATTATTTTCAATATTTGCTGCTAGTTACTTCAAATAATTATTAAATATTTAAAACAGTTTTTATTCAAAAAACACACAAATATGCTTATTTGTAAACTATATTGACTGGATATGCGTCATAAAATGAGTGAAACGACACTATTTTCAAGCTTGAAAAACGTATGTATCTTACTTGTTTTGATTAGAAATGAGAGATCTTATCACCATTTTAATCATTAATGGAAGGATTTCATGCTAAATTTTCTTAGAACTCTCTCTCTTCAAACAAATATCTTGGAATTAACTTATGCTGTCTTATGAGCAATAATATGCATATTATTTCCGGTATCATAGCCGAACACGGAAACAATTTTCAAGGAAGTATGATCTTAGATCAAAGCCTGTAAAATATTGAGGGAGATTTTTGTGGATAACTGCAACTTGTAATGGAATAAAACTGTCTTAATCAATGTTTGTGGAATAACATCCATCCACTTTTATAGGGAAAATTCTGGAGAGCAGTTGACCTATTGCAACAGACCAAGTCAGGTCTTGGCCTCCAGGATTAAATTTCTCAAATGATCACGGTTTTGTGACCTCGTTCGACAGGATCTGCTTTCAATTTCTATCGTGTTTTCCCATCGAGTCTACGGTCTTTCCGCTGTTTGTCTACCTGGTGCTCTACCCTTTTGATGTTCTTTTGTATAGCTGGTTTTCTACATGGCCCACGTATTGCAATCTGCGTAACTTTAGGCAAGCAGATACTTGCAGTTCATCAAATAATTCATACAACTCATCATTGAAACGACGGTTCTACTCTGTTTCCTGGTTCACTGGACCATTAATTTTCCGGAACACTTTGCCTGCAAATATATCCACTGTCTTTTTAAATTCGCTCATCAAGATCTATGTGTTACTTCCATATAACGGCAGAAGTGTAGTGAATAGGTAATTCAGAAGTCCGTAAAGGACTGCAGCGATGGTCTGCTGCCTCGGTAGAAGTAGGTGTCAGTATCTGCCGAGAATGCCCTTGCCTGGGGACGCGTGAATGCGCTGGCAGGCTAGCATTGCGGTGTCGTGGGGCGGGTTCATCCCCCCAGCACAAGGACCCACTACAAAAAATTTCGCATTCACGAATTTCTGGGGTCGAGAAAAGCAAGGCGACCGAAGTCGCAAAAATCGTAGGCAACTGCACCAGGGACAACTGACTTGTTCATGGAACAAGGGAAACAAGTAAAAAGAAGTGGAAGCAGGATAACCTCATCCTTACCTGGAGAGGCTCATGGCCCACAAATGAGAGAGGGGCAACGGGTGGTGATGGAGCCCCCGCGCACCCACCCAACCGGATCAAAATCCATAATTGTTGCAGTGGCCAGGTATTCTTCTTCTGAGTGAAAAACTCATACAACTTAACTTGCATGAGCCTTCCCATCAGAAGAGAAGTACCCCGGTGACCAATTTATGCCATAGAATAATGCAAGTCGATTACATAACCCCATGTCATAAAGAGGCACTTTGCTTGGGCCACTCAACCCGCGAAGTCACCTGAAACAAAAAGAGGTTAGTGTGTACCCGGCGGCTGGCACATGTTTTGGGGTAAGAGCCTGCCACCGTACCGGGTCCTATACACGGTCAAAAGGGTAAAAATGGAAAGACCGAAGGATCCATTTAACTCCACATTGCTTTATTCTGAATAAAAAATATATATATTAAAATAAGCCAAAACAATGAATTTAATAAATTCACTTAAAGAAATTTGTTGGAAAACTAAGCTATAATACCGATGTATGAATATATATATAACTATAATTTTTAACTAATTTCCAAAATGGTAAATTGCCGTTGTTCTTACTTTTGCGACATGGTTGGGAAAAAAAGGAAATTGTAACTTCAAAAATGTTATGAGTACTTTTTGGCCAAAAAGAGAGAACCGGATGATTACTCGTTTGTCAGAAGTATTTAGTATGGGAATTATTCTGGTGAGAACAACGATCAATTTCACATAGGACGCTCTTATCAGAAACATACTCTTTAGATGCAAAACCTGTATGTGATTAACCTTTTAACAAGGATTATGATAAGCAAATTTAAAGACTAAAAATATAAAAAAAAAATAACGAGAACTTAATTGTTTTAATAAAATCAAGAAAAACCAAAATGTAATCTATTCCTTACTTCCAAAAATGTGAGTTTGTGAACGTATTGGCGAACGACCGGAACACGAGTTGTGCCCGATCAATTATTATACAAATGTGTCATAAGTGAGAATCTGCATTTTATCGGGATCCAGCCTCAATATTGTCATCCACAATGCTACAGTGAGTTAGAGTTACAGTACCTTGGCGAACTAATCGAGATACTGAGATGAAATTACATCGCCCCGGAAGAGTGATAATATCATCAACAACTGTCCTCGGAGGCTGATTGTCCTGATTCAGGAAATATCGAGTCTTAATACGCTCGGAAACGATTACAAAAGCAAAACGTGAAGCTTTCCGCAACTCCAGCCTGGGTACAAACTGCCGTGAGACGTTTTCGGATTGTATAACTTTCAATCTTGGCTACTTGATGATCGCCAACACTATCTCTATAGAAAGGAGTACGAGATGGCAAAGGTCCGCGCACATTACGATATTCTTCAAAGGCTTTAGCCACGTTCAAGGCAAGTTCAGAAGGTCCTGCACTTGCGCAACCTGAACCGGAAATAATTGCTGCCGAAAACTCCCGCGGAACCAAACTCCGAACACGTTTTCTTGTGGTGGGAACTCTCTGGCTTGTAAATTAAAACTACTTGTTTAAATCAATTTTATCAAATTTTCATTTATCCATCACTTCTGATCTTGACGCAAAATTATATGATCGCAGTCTTTATATCGTAATTTCTGAGAAAACAGTTGCAACCGTGCACGAACAGATTTACGTTTTATCAAATCATTTCCACGGAACTTCGGAGCGTTACCCTTTAAAGTAACTGTATTACCTTAATTAAGATCAAATAATCGCAAAATAAACGGAAATTGTTTCCCATGGATCTTGAATTAGATGATTATGTGTAGAGAAAAGACCACATGAAGAAACGAAAATTGCTCCTCGTTTGACTGAGCGTAAAGTGATGCTGTTGAGAGTTCCTGTTTTATAGTTGGAGCTACTTCTAGTGGAAGTTCGTAGCCTTCGAGGTTGGACTTGATAAAACTCCAATCTTGCCGTAACTCTATAAACTTTAGTGGCATTTAACTGATTTTGCTTCTTCGTCCAAACAGTGTGTTGAATTTAACAACCACTTAAGAAATTAAAAATAGTTTTCATTTAACAAACGTCACATACCAGAATAGTTCACTTATATGTCCTTTATCTTTTCCAGTGCTAATACGATCCATTATAAGGTTAACACGTTTCTCTCCTGCTACCATATCCAACCTTGCATCACGAATTATAAAATTCCTTTGGTCTAGTAAGATCTCCGACTTGAAGACTACTTTCCATTATGCAGTTCGAGTGCAATCTCCAGTATCGAAAAGGAGTAATTGATTGCATCCATCGCAGAGTAAGCGATTTTTCCAGAAAGGAACTTAAATGACACACTATAGTCCCCAGATTGTCTTGCAGATATTGATGGTAATTTGTACACAGGACAGAGAGGCTTAGGTCGACCGAGTTCCAGGCAGTAGGAGCTTTTCTGAATGTTCCCGTGTCTAGGTAGAAGCAGATCTCACCATGTATTCACTTCCGGATTACCATGCTGTAGAGGTGACGAAGATAGGAAAATTTTAGAACAGTTTGACAGGGTAACTTCTCTATTACTACAGAGGTTTGTTTGGAGATTTGTAAATATTTAGCTTTATTTTGCTTTTGTACAAGTCCGGACCTTAGAATAAGAAGTACGGAGTTACAGGTCTTACTTGCGGCATTCATGCGGCGTCAAATGCTATCCCTCTCGGTACCTCTTATATTCGGGTTGGCTCCCAGATCTATCAAATTATATACGCTTTCAAGATTATAGTCTCCTACGGTCAGGTTTTGTCGGACTTTTTCATTGAAGTAATGTATTTAGTTTTCGTTTAATTAACTTGTAGGCCAATTCGATTTGCTGAAGATTCTAGGCTCAGAAATACTTCAAGGTTGGTGATTTAGGTAGTGAAAGATAAATTATGTAAATTGCTTTATCAAATCTCGGGAGTAAGGAAAACATTTTTTGACCTTCAAATCTGCATATAGAAATTTATCTGAATCGTTAAGCTTACTTTTGTAACTCAAACAACCCGTTGTTGGAGCAAAGAGCTATCAACAAGTGTATCAGGCCTTGACAGCGACTACTTCAAGGACGCCGAACCCCCAATAATCTTCACTACGTATTACGGACTACTAACAAACAACCATGTTGCTCGAGCTCGGTGTAGTAATCGAGCAGTCACCTAGGCAAACTGATCGAAAAACATTTGCAAAGAAAACACAATTTCCCGGACTACAACTCACCACTACCATCACTATCATAACCAGAAAAATTGCTTCCCAACGAAACTATTTATAAAAAAATATATGTAAATTACAAAAAAAAAATGATGACGGCAACCCCTTCGCAATGCAATTTAGCAAAGAATTGCAGTTTTATCTCGTCAAGAAAAACCTACGTTGCCGTCATGTAAGGAGTTTGTCGATGGTGCTTGTCCTCATAAATCTTGTAATTTTTCTCTAAAAACTGACGAACAAGTTCCGCGTCGAACTTATTTGATTTTGTGTATTTTTGTTGGATACAAATCTGAAACGAGACATCTAATCGATATTACAATAATTCTAAAACAACACGAGATAAAAGTCTGTGCTGGTATTTTTTTGGCATCTCCCATTGCGCTCGGTGTAAAGAGTTTTTCCCCGACCAACATTCATCAACCTCAAACCTGAGCCAAAACGGTCAAAAAATTGAGAAAAAATAAATTTTTCCTGAAATCGAAGTGAGTTTAGTGCGACCGCGAAGCGGTGTGATTCGAATTGTGCAATTTAATTTGTGGTTTTAGTGCGAGTTTTCAATAGTGGTTTTCGTCATCGAAAACATTAAGAAAATCATTGATAGCGAGCCTGCTTTTCCTGCCTGGAAAGATTTATGCACGCATCATCTAGACTGACCACAAATAAACCCATAATAAACGACCGAAATTAGTGATCCTTCGGACGGACTATATGATACGTGCGGGTTTAAAATCAGAACGTATCGCAGCTGGGTGGACGAACATAGGTCCAAAGCGTGATACTGGTCATATCACCTTGTGAAGTGCCGATACATGCGATCATGATAATGAGATTCCCTAACTATCTCTACGCGAAGGCCCAAAAGGGGCTGTTGTGCTACAAAAAAAAATTCAAAAACCACATTATCAAATATAAATCGGTTATCAAAGGAAATAATTCGTCCGTGTATGAAGCTCAGCATTCAATCATCAGACCATATTATTACGTCATCAAGGTATCAGTGCTAATGGTTGATGTGCTTTTGGATAGCAGCAGCAGTGCAATCGAAAATGTCACGATTGTAAAAAAAATAATGTTGATAGCAAACCATTAAAATTCAAAATGCTACCATTAGTTCAAGCTTAGTCGCATATAAAGACTGCGCAAACGGAAAGTTTAGTATCGTACAAATTGAATCGAAAAAAAGTGCATCTGGTAGAAATGCAGTCCAATATACAAGTAGCATCGTAAAAGTTGGTTCGTACAGTAGTCATACCGTGGTAACAACGACGGTAGAAAAATATCAGAAAGAGCTACAAAGCAGCAGAAGAAAAAACCCAAGTTTAGTAGGCGACCGAACAGTCGTATGCAAGATATATGTTACAAAGTAACTTTTGTTGGACGAAAAATGAAAGCTAACCTAAGGCTCTTCGAGTGTGATTTTAGTTTATATTTACGTTATAGTTACACCAACTGCATCGTTTGTAGTTGCGATTAAGAAACAAACAATTGAAGTGTTCACAAGCCTTACCCACCCCCCATCAACGTGTGCTCCTCGGAGGAGGATTGGATAAGTACCCTTTTGTTTATTTTTATTTACGATTAAGTAATTTTATTCTTTTATCAAAAAAATCTCTTTTTCCTTACATATTATTTAAATTATGATTCTATTGCCATCTTCATTAACTTAGAGTGATCCAATTTACTCCATTTGTATTATAATTTTTTTTTATTTTTCTTTCAAAATATTGAGTTGAGGCCTTCCGTTTTGCAAAATGTGTAATTTGCAATATTTTGTTCGTGTTTGACCGGTGAAGAAAATTGAAACGAAATATATTTGTTATAAAGAATAAGGAAATAAGAATGTTGGAATAGAAATATTTTACATTCGGTCTTTCTGTTTTGCTGGACCTTTGACCAGGTATGGCTGGCTCCTCCACTCATGAGCTAGCCATCGGGTGAGCTCACCGCTTCTTCTTGCGTTGCATGTATTCTTGCAGGGTAGAGTGGCCTTCCACTTGAGTTTTCTGTTTATGCTAAAGTGCTATGCGATTCCATCATGTAGGACTTTAGCATAAATTTGAAACGTTCGTCTTTTTCATTTAAAGGAAAAATTCATACGAATTATTTTTGTATGAGTTTTTCATTTAAGTGGAAAATGTATGGCCACGTTTACAATGGATCTTGATTAGAGGGGGGGGGGGGGTACGAGGGGGAACCGCTTCCACCTGGATGCTCCAATCTTATTTAGGGGCCGTAAGTATACATAGTAAAGACGAGATCCTCTCAAGTCTCGCCCGCGTTCGCCAAGCTCAGTCTGTCGCTTTGCTGTGGCAATACATCTCTTCAATATGTTACCTCGGCCACGTCACTATCGAACCGAGTCCTACAACCATTCAATCCGAGAATGTGAAATTTTTTTGTAGTGGGCCCTGGTGCTGGGGAAAAGAACCCGCCCTTTGACACCGCAATGCTAGCCTGCCAGTGCATTCACGCATCCTCAGATAAGGCTAATTCCAGCGAGCAGTAACACCTTCGCTCGCCGAGGCAGCAGATCATCGCTGCAGTCCTTTACGGACGTTGATATTCATCTAATTCACTACATCGGGAAGGAGGAAGTCACCATGGAACCAGGTCGAGGAACTTGGCAGCACGCATTAGACTCGTCCTTTATATACTTAACCACACTGGTAGAAGGTCAAATGTCACTTACTTCACCGCAGAGTTTTAACATTGTACAGAAATTGTAAAATTACAAGAAGTCCATTCATATTTGCAAGCTGACCTACCTAGTTGTCAATGAACGATGGTAGTGTACCACTTGCAAGCAATCGACAATTCCAAGAAGACTATTCGACTGCAAAACTTACAGCATCAGCGTGAAATCACACAATGTGCAATATCGCGAATACGTGAAATAAATGCCAATTTAGAACGGGACTCGGAAACTCTGAATTATATGATGAAAAGGCTATATCAGACACTATTATTAATAGGATAATAAACCATTGCATCGGTGTTTTACCAAACAAAGTTAAATGACTCAACTTCAATGATATTTCTTAATCCATGCGAAGGACACAAGAAAATTAATATCGTGTCAAACAAAACAAACGAATATAATTAATTTGGAGTACGTCACTATTGACGGATTGAAGTAGGATGATCAAGACTCGATCTAGTTTCACATTCGATGTTTCCAAATATTACACTTTTAGTCCAGACTAAATGCAGGCTTAAGTTTTAATAGAACTGGAGTTTGACCACAGAGAAAAGTTTATTGGCCGGTCAACGTTCCTAACGTGCCTTATGTCAGGAAAAAGAACAGTAGCTTTTTCTTTGGTTTGACTGTCAGTGCAGGTAGAAGAAAATTTTTCCGGGAAATAAGTTGAAGTAACTCCGTGTGTGAAAGTCTTCCAAGTAGGTAAAAAAATTAAGAAGAGGTTGGGTGGATTTGAAAGAAATATGATGTCCTCCAGGGGAACAAATTAATCGTGAAGTTAGGAAAGAATGATCGTGAACAGTGGGCATTTTCTCTCAAGTGAAAAATACAGTATAAAAAGATAATGCTTGAACCAGTGTACGAGTCGATGTAAAACTATAAAGACTATTTTCGCTGTGCGTTAACTGAGAATATTTGGTCTATTGTAGACCATCCAATTCAAAAGCCTCCCTCGTTTTTTTTCACTTTAGCGCTAGAGCCCCTTAGGGGCCTTTCACTTAGAGATAGTTTGAGTATCTCATTATCTTAATTAGATGCATTTGCACTCAACAAAGTGATATAGGTAATCGACACCACGCTTTGACTGTGCGTCCATCCATTCAACTGCGGTATAATCTAATGTTATACCAGCACGCAGAATAACTGAATAGGCTTAAAGTCCGTCCAAAAGCGGTCTTATGGTCACCAACTAAATACGAACCAGTTACCTTCGTCTTACGCAGTGAGCTCTCTAGCCACTACATTACTTGGACTGCCTCCCTGATACTCTCCTGTAATACTTTTATAGTACGACGGGGTTTTTCTTTCTGTCCTATTAAACAGCGTTTTAAAAACGTACACAGTATAACAATGTTTCTTAATTTGTTCCCTTTTTATGTACAATATGTTTCTTTATTTCTTATCTTAATTTGTTCCCTTTTTGTGTACAATACATTTGTTGGGGATGCTGTGAGTAACTTCTGAAAATATTGCATTATCTAGAAAGACTAGTCGACTCATCGCCCAGAAATGACACAAAAATAATTCTGGGTGATTTCAACGCCACGATTGACAATGAGCTATCCCACCGGGAAATGAATGGAGGATATAGCCCCCATGATAAAACAAATTGCATTAGTCAGTGCCTGATTGACTGTGTGTATACCACAAATTTAGTCATAGGTTCGATTTGCGTCTCACATCGACACATACGTAAAATGACCTGGGTATCGTCGGATGGTAACACACAAAACCAGATCTATCATGTTCTAATCCAACAAAGATGGACCTCGAGCATACTTGACGTCCGTACATACCAAGGAGCCAGTTGTCAATCGGATCATTACTTGGTCAAACTTACCTAACGATAGCGTATGTCAAAGGCGTATTTGACGAGGACCAGCCCTCTACAGAAATTCGCCATCGAAAAGCTCTAAAAGGCGTCTGGGGCAAAAAATTCCACATAGACCCTTGACAATCAGCTAGGTTTCATCCTATTGGATACACCACTGAAAACATGCAACGAACTATGGGAAGTGAAAGTGGTGTTAAAGACCATCGTAGAAAAGATGCTCGGATATCAAGCCTGACGAAATAGAAATGATTGATTTGATGATGAATGCGAGTATGCGTTAAATAAGAAGAATCTGGCATATCAGCGGTATGTAGGTAGGAAAACTAGGATGAAGAGAGAACACTATGAAAATCTCAGAAGACTAGTGAGTAAGGTCATTTGAATTAAGGAAAGAAAATACTTTGACGACCAATTGAAAAGTATCGATGTAAGTCTAGTGAGCAACAACTCAAGACAAGCATACAAAGTAATGAAAAGCTTGAAGCAAGGTTAGCAGCCCAAGACAACGCTCTGCCGCGATGCCATCGAAAAGCAGGATTAACGAAAGACGAGCATCATATTTCTAGAGACTCCTAAACATTGGAGCCAATAGATGTTACCGCAGAGCTTCCATTGGGCCCACAAACTCTGGATGGAGTTGGTTCTGCCATCAAAGCACAAAAGAATAATAAAGCGCCAGACGTCGATGAGATTTCAGTGGGGCTCGTTAAATATGGTAACTGTGGTACTAAGAAAGCCATCCACAAAGTCATTCAGCACATTTGGCAACAAGAACATATGCCATATGAATGAAGCCAACCAATCATATTCCATATCCACGAAAACGTGACAAGCTGCAGTATGAAAACTGTAGAGGAATATCACAGCTTTATGCGACATATAATAAAAAATAAAATCGTTTCATACGCCAAAAATATTATTGGGGAGTATCGAGATAATTTAAGAGCTAATAACTTGACGATGAACGAATTGTTTACAGTCAAGCAGGTATTTGAGAAATGTTGAGAATTTGACTGGTAGATTGACGATCGACAAATTGTTTAGTGTCAAGCAGGTACTTGAGAAATGCTGGGAGTTCAACATGGACATACACCCATTTGTCGTTGACTTTAAGCAAGCACACGACACTATTGACCATAACATACTGTACCAATATATGCTTTGCTTTGGTATCCCAGCCAAATTAGTCTGCCTTACCAAAATGACAATGAGGTCGACAACCTCCCAAGTTGGCATCATTAACCAAGTCACCGACGCTTTTGACAAAAAATCGAAAGCAATGAGATGGGCTGACTCCATTGCCATTCAATTTGGCTCTGGAATATATCAACTGAAAGAGGTGCGATACTATAATTCAAATGGTAGCCTATGTGGATGACATCAACATTCTATCAGGATTGCAACAACTACAAAAGAACTCTTCCTTAAACTCGACAGTGAAGCCAAACTAGTAGCGTTTCAAATCAATGAGAATTAAACAAAGTTCATGACGCAGTCAAAGAAAAATACCTAAAATACACAAAATATCACACTTGGTGAATAGAGATTGTATATTCAGGTGTAAAAATAACAAGAACAGGTAATGAAAGAGACGAAATATACCGATGAATATAGCTTACTAATAAAATATTTTATTCTGTTTTTACGATCTTGGAGACCATCTGCATAAGTAAGAAAAAGCTCCAAGTTTACAAATCGGCAATAAAACCTGTGCTATGCTATGGGTGTGAAGTATGGACCCTAACCCAAGCATCGGTAAGCATACGAAACGCGTTTGAATGACTTTCCCTGAGGCGGATTATAGGAGCGAAGCTAGACGAGAACCAATGGCAAATTCGATACAACCATGAGCTGTATGAAATGTTTACCGGGTTGGAGGTCTCGACGATTATAAGACTGCAGAAACTGCAATGGGCTATCATGTGAATCGTATGGATGAACAATGGATAGCCAAAAAGGTATTCGTTGGGAGAACTTAAGCACGGTGACCAGTAGGGAAACCGAGGCAACGTTGGTCTGACACGGTCGACTAAGACTGTTTATCGCTGCTCGGATTTCAAAATCGGAGGACGCGTTCAATGAACCGAGACATTTGGAGGCACTCATTGCAGGGAATGAAGGCCCAAGAAGGGCTGTAGTGTTGTGAAAAAGAAGAAAACGCGTCAAGTGCTCATATCGTACTGACGATTCTTTAATGCCAGATACATTGATTAATAGTTCAAGGCTCTCGTTAGACTAGTTTTGATATATGGATGCCTGATTTAGTACAATCAGAGTGCTAGTATAATGGGAATGTTACGAGCTTTCAAAATAAAGTGGTTTTGTGCATGTACTGGACTGTAAAGAAAGCCTGAGATGGATTGGAAACAATTAAATCGAAAAATTTATCAAACTGCCAAAGTATGTCTCAACTCATGCTTCATACCTCCTAAAGCATCGTGTATTTGGACAGGAATCGGTATATTATTCATTCTGATAAAGCCCTGTTGATATATCACATATATGTGTACACACACACATATAAATATATATATATATATATATATATATATATATATATATATATATATACAGATATATATATATATATATATATATATATATATATATATATATATGTGGGAAACGAGCTGTGCTGGCAACCCGGAACGAGTGGCCTGCTAGACGACACAGACGAGATAACGGGTGATTGAACAACTGGTTAGCGAGCACAAACACATAGCAGACGGATGTTGAAAAAGATTCGTTTCGAAGACGTCGTGAGAGGCAGTTTAGCAGAGAGCCGTTCCCATCATTCTTCAATTCATATTGTTTTCATTTACAAGTCCGCATCACTATATAAAATAAATATCTTTTATCGAATCAACATCATCGTTATTATTACAATCCCACAGTTTTGGGGGCTCAACCGGGATTGGATAATTGAGCGATCGGATACTTGATTAATCGGATTCATCAAACTGGGATTTTTATATAGTGCTTTGATATTCAGTGTAAATTCAGTGACAATAGAAATTGAAAAGTGCAGTGAACATGTCGAGTAGGAAGTTAACACTTGGTGACTTAGTGTGGGATAGTTTGACCCACCAGCGAACGAAAGCGTCTAGTATAGCTGTGCTGCATAAAGTCGTTTTCGAGAGAGATGACGGTAGAAAAAATCGTAGACAATTACGCGAGTTCGGTGGGTTTGAATATAAAGGCGAAGACAGTGAAGAATTTGAAAACAAAAGAAAGTACATTTGTGATAATTTCGACAAAGTACAGTTAGAAACAGTAAGTGAAATTTTATCGATAAATGTGAAACAGAAAACAAAAGAACAGTTAGCCGTCCAGTTGTGTCGATGTTTGAACGATCTCGAGGTCTTGGAAATGGAAATCGATGAAGGGCGCGAAATCGAGGACCGAAATGTGCAAGCAAGTAGTGAAAGCGACGACAACACCAGCAAACGATCGCAAGGAGTAAGGGAGGAGCAGAGGAGTCGAGCTGATGCCGAACATGAGGAACTGTTGTTGCTGCGAAAACTAATGAGCATTAAACAACTGCGCATAAACGACGAATCGGAGTCCGATGACGAATTGAGCGATCCTCGTCATTCGAGAACAAGCGCGAACAAAAAACGTTGCTTGAAAAAGTACCATAAAATGGCGAATGTAAGCGAGAACGACGAAAATGAAAAATCAAATGGCGCGTGGGCTGATGGTGACCGTAGGACGGGCACTATGACAAAGTGCAGTTTTTCGTTTCGAGACGTTGAAGATACAATTCGTACATTTGATGGTAGTGGACACTACCTTATTGAGAATTGGATTGCAGATTTCGAAGAAATCGCTGACATGTTTGTTTGGAACGAGCTTGAAAAATTTGTGTTTGCTAAAAAATCGCTTCGTGGCGATGCCAAAACATTAGTACAAGCTGAAAGAGGAGTGCGGTCCTGGATTGAATTACGAAGATTGCTGCAAAAGGAGTTTTCGATGAAAATTAGTGGTGCCAAACTACATCGGGTGTTGAGAGAACGAAAGAAGGAGAATTCCGAGTCGATGATGGAATATGTGTTAGCAATGCAGGAGATGGCCGCTCGTGGTAATATAGATGAAGCGTCGCTGATCGAGTACATAGTCGAAGGAATACGAGACACCGAAATTAACAAAATGATGCTGTATGGAGCTGAAGACATAAAGCAGTTGAAGAAAAAGCTGAAGATTTACGAGGACATAAAAGAGAAGGCAATAGCCGTAGCCGATAGCCGATCCAGAGTTGTAGCTGAGAGCCGATCAAGAGTTGTAGCTGAGAGCCGATCAAGAGCCGATACCATTGAGCTGAATAGCACAAAGCTGAACAGTGGAGCTGGTTTTGCAGTAAATAAAAAATATTGTTTTAATTGTGGGTCTGCTGATCACATAAGAGCTGCGTGCACTTTCCCTACAAAGTGCTTCAAGTGTCGTGAGTCTGGACACATGTCCAAGGAGTGTCCGTTAAGCCAAACCCCTAAAGTGTTGAACGTTGCTGAAGTTAAGTCCATTGATAATTCGCCGATGTTGAAAAATGTGTCAATTGGAGGAGTTTCAGTAAGAGGACTTATTGACACGGGCAGTGATGTGAATCTAATCAAGGAAACTGTGCTGCATACATTACCGAATATTCAAATTCAATCAGCTGTTCGTTCATTTCTTGGATTCGGAGGAGTTTCCGTTGCTGCGGAAGGAAAGTTTCTGGCCGATGCCGTGGTAGATGAAATTAAAATGTCATTATGGTTTTACGTCGTGCCAGATGGGGCCATGAGTGTTGATTGCGTGCTGGGCCGTGGAATTGCTGCCGTTGCTGATATAATCATTAAGAGGGACAGTGTTGAATTGAAAAACTGTTGTGCTGAAGACGAAGCTGTTATTATGTCCATTGCAACATTAGAAGACGATGGTTTGCCGCTAGAAGTAGTACCGTCTAAATATCAAAACGAGGTGCAAGAATTAATCGAATCATACAAGCCGCAGGTCGTAGTGGAACCACCGTTTAAGATGCATATCGAGTTGAAAGAAAAAATGCCAGTCGTGCATCGGGCTAGTCGACTAGATTTTGTTGAGCAAGAGGCACTCAGGTCGCAGATTTCTCAATGGCTGATGGATGGAGTTATTCGACGATCAACGTCGCCATATGCTAGTAGAGTAGTCATCGTAAGAAAGAAAGATGGTACGCCGCGAGTTTGCGTCGACTACAGAGATCTGAATAAGAAGGTCATTAGAGAAATTTTCCCGACTCCATTGATAGAGGACGTCATCGACAAGCTGCAAGGCGCACGCGTGTTTACAACAATAGACCTAGAAAACGGATTCTTTCATGTAGCAGTCGATGAATCGAGTATTGGATATACGGGATTTATCACCAACGAGGGGCATTTTGAGTTCATGTACGCGCCGTTCGGATTTTGTAACTCGCCAGCTGTGTTTTTGCGTTTCATTAACTTTATTTTCAACCCGCTGATTCACGAGGGGATCGTGTTAACATATATGGATGACGTGATAGTGCTGGCCAAGGATGAAAGAGAGGGCGTACAGCGCTTGAAGTACGTATTGGAAGTGTGCATGAAGCACGGGCTTCGGATTAAATGGAAAAAGTGTCGATTCTTGCAGCGGCAGATTGACTTTTTGGGACACCGTATAGCAGACGGAACCGTCAAGCCAAGCGAGCAGGTTGTCCGCGCTGTAACAAAATTTCCATTGCCACAAAATATTAAAGCTGTACAGTCCTTCCTGGGATTAACCGGGTACCTGAGAAAATTCATATTAAATTATGCAATGATTGCTCGTCCATTGTCAAACCTTTTAAGGAAAGAAGTGCAATTTCGCATGGAGTCATCGCAAATAGATGCAGTAACAAAGTTGAAAGCTGCTATTACTAGTTGCCCAGTGTTACAAATTTATCGACGAGGAGCAGAAACAGAGCTGCATACGGACGCTTCAGCTAGAGGATTTGGAGCTGTGTTGTTCCAGCGAAGCGAAGATCAACAGTTGCACCCTGTTTACTATTATAGCAGCAAAACCACTAGTGCTGACGAGAGTGCTCATAGTTACTATTTGGAAGTTAAGGCCGTCTATTTGGCTTTCAGGAAACTTAGACACTATCTGTTGGGAATCCATTTTAAGCTGGTCACTGATTGCAGTGCTTTTAGACAGACAATAGAAAAGAAGGAGTTGCCACTAGCAGCCTCGAGATGGGTAATGTTTATTCAAGATTTTGACTTTGAAGTGGAGCATCGAGCTGGAAGTCGCCTCCCGCACGCTGATGCATTAAGCCGATTTCCCACGATGATATATTTGATGCGAGACGAATTTATAGTCAGGTTAGAGCGAGCGCAAGCGAAGGATCCGCATATCGAAGCTATTAGAAAAGTGCTGGAATCCAATCCTAGTTACGATGGCTATGTGTTAAAAGGATCGTTGCTGTTCAAAGGAGTTGCCGGAAGAGAGCTGTTATGTATACCAAGAGCGATGGAATCAGAAGTCATTCGAACTGTGCACGAACGGAGTCATTTTGGCGTACGAAAGACGATATTCCAAATTGAGAACGAATACTACATCTTGAGTTTGAAGAAGAAGGTGGAGAGTTGCATTCAAAACTGTGTGCGGTGCATCCTAGCAAGTCGCAAAGCCGGAAAGCAAGAGGGGTTGCTGCATTGTCTAGAAAAGGGTGATCAACCATTGGACACTCTTCACGTGGATCACTTGGGGCCGATGGATGCCACCAGTAAGTCATACCGCTATATTTTTGTTGTTGTGGATGCTTTCTCGAAATACACTTGGCTGTTTCCGACGAAAACGTTGTCTACCGATGAAGTCTTGAGGAAGTTCGCCGAGATCCAGAGAAGCTTTGGAAACCCGAGACGGTTAATCAGTGATCATGGAGCTGCCTTTACGTCCGCAGCTTTTAAGGAGTTCTGTGACCGGGAAAACATACATCATGTGATAACAACTACAGGAGTGCCGCGTGGAAATGGGCAGGTTGAACGAGTCAACGCCAATATAGTGCAAGCTTTGAAGAAGCTGGCTATCGAGCATCCTGAGAAATGGTTCAAGTATGTGGACCGTTTGCAATTCGCGCTGAATACGAGTTTCCATAGAGCTACAAAAACTACGCCGTTCGAGCTACTCTTTGGGGTACGAGGCAGGGGTGCAGAGCATACTGAAATTCGACAGATGATAGAGGAACTACACGTGCAACATTTTAATGCCGAGAGAGACCAGAGACGAATCGAAGCCAGAGAACACACCCAGAAAATTCAAGAGGAGAACCGCCAGCAATACAATAAGAGACGTAAGCCGGAAAACATCTATAAGGTGGGAGACCTTGTCGCTATCAAAAGAACGCAGTTTGTTGTTGGAAGAAAGCTAGCCAGTGAGTTTTTGGGTCCGTACGAGGTTACGAAGGTGAAAAGAAATGGGCGATACGATGTTGTCAAAGCCAGTGCCAGTGCCGAGGGTCCGAAGATAACTAGTACAAGTGCTGACTACATGAAACCGTGGCGCCGTTATGCCGACTATGAAGACGAAGGTTCTTCATCCGGGACGGATGAAGTTCAGGATGGCCGAATGTGGGAAACGAGCTGTGCTGGCAACCCGGAACGAGTGGCCTGCTAGACGACACAGACGAGATAACGGGTGATTGAACAACTGGTTAGCGAGCACAAACACATAGCAGACGGATGTTGAAAAAGATTCGTTTCGAAGACGTCGTGAGAGGCAGTTTAGCAGAGAGCCGTTCCCATCATTCTTCAATTCATATTGTTTTCATTTACAAGTCCGCATCACTATATAAAATAAATATCTTTTATCGAATCAACATCATCGTTATTATTACAATCCCACATATATATATATATATATATATATATATATATAGGTAGCTCACCAACAAGAAATTAGAATATTCTCTGAATTTGAGCTCGCGGAATCAAAGGTTTCAATAGAGATACTCATTTTCGAGGTATGTTGAAGCTGGTCGAGCTGAGACGGAGCAGTCTAGTCTTTGTGGGTCTTTCGTTTTTGTTTTTGTAGCAGTTTATTGTTGCTAATTTAAACGTGATATTAACCTCTCTAAACGGAGAATTTTTGTTGTACACCAACGTGTTCTTACATGAAGCAAAAGGTTTCAAAACTGCCGTAATAACAACCAATTTTAGCTTCTTATGATGGACCCAAGGCAATGAGTTTTATAAGCTCTTGAACCATAACTCACCTATAATAACCCCTTAATTATTTAAATAATATTTACAACTTGTAGTCACTTTTTCTATTTTAGAATTTGTGAACTGGGCAAAGTCAAGTATACACAGAAGTGATAAAATATTGAATTTAAATGCTATACATATTGTTGTGGCATCACAAAGTTTACTTCATGGTATGAACCGGCCCCTTTTTTATGAAACTACTTTTCATTTTCTCCTTCCCCAGTTGCTGAGCGCTCAATGGCAAGAGATAAAAACAAATGTTTTCTAGGGACTTTTGCGTCCTATCTAACCATCCGTCCGTGGATCATAGCAAGATTTCTCAGAAACTATAGAAGCCATAAAGTTCAAACTTTGAGGAAATGTCAAAAGTGGTAGCTTCCCAAAAAATTCCAAAATTGTCTTAGGAAGGCTCCCCCAAATAGCGAAGTAACCCATACAGAAATTTATCAAATGTAGCGGAGCAGGATAACAAATGCAAGGCCTAGGTTAGAGCTTTTAAAATCTGAAACAAAAAAGGCAGCTTTTGCATCAAGCAGTTTCTATTATTGAGCGCTAACTGACTCCAAAATGCCACCTGCTAGTTCAAGACATTCTGCCATTCTCAACTGAGTGTGACTTTGGGGAATATCGTAGCCATATTAGTTAATACGAGGCACTAAAAACAATACTCAGCTAGAAATTCAACTTGGAAAGTGATAAAACCATAATCAGGTATGCCTACGCGAGCATTAGAGCCTAAGGCAGATCCAAATAAGGCTCTTATGCTGAACGAAGTCCATAACCCCATCAATTCTTCAACAGAAAAACTTTACACACTGATAGAGTTTTCCGCATTAGGGCCTAGTGGGGTATTTCTTAATAGTTCCTAATTCAGGAACTGATGAAGTTTTTCTAAACAGTCCCTAATTTAGAAACTGATAGAGCTTTTCTAAACAGTTCCTAACTATACAAAGTTTTGTGGGGAAAAATCTATACAAAACTAAAAATTTTCATGGTAAGAGCTCGTTATACTTTTTCCTTCACTTTATTAAAATGTTGCCATTTATCACATTATCCAATCAAAACCACATTCTAGGTGTACGAAAAAAATACGGCTCTGATGCAAATTATATTATTATCTGAGCTTGGAAAATATTTCAAGCTCTTCCGTAAAGTTGAAAATTTTTACCAAGAAAATAACTTTTACAAGTATATAGATTTTTCACAAAACAACCTTTAAGGCATTTTTGCATAGCCTTATATGCTTTATTACGGAAATGTCTGAACTTTTTCTGTTTGGGATTTGTTTAGTAAACTTCATTAGGACCGTATGTGGAAAATGTCATCAATGCCTAAAGTTGTTCTACTTAGAAATTCATGGGGACACTCGCAACATTCGACATAGTGACCTAATGCGGAATCTACACTAGTTCTAGTCACTTCTTAAATCGACTTTGTAGTTGAGCTTTTAAAGTTAAACATTCTAATTTTCCGCAAAATTTTTAGTTTTTACCTTAGCTGGGTGCTCACCTAGTAAACCAAAGATCCCTGGCTAAAACCCCATTTGCGACAATGAGTTTTGTTTCTAATGGTTCTTAGAACGGACTATACGACCTTTCAGTTATGATATGTATTGGTTTGAAATCAGAACGTATCGCAGCTAGGTGAATGGATAGACATAGAACTGACCATATTACCTTCTTGAGTTCTTATATATGCAATCAAGATAATGAGATACTCTAACTATCTCTAAGCGAAGGACCGACTTTTTTTTAGATTTTTCACAACAAACGCTTTTCTGTTTAGCCATTTCTTCATTAAGACCTAATAAGGCTCTAATGGGGAGTTCATACCAACGAACTAGGCTTTATCTTGATTTTGCACAAGATAAATGTTTCTGTTTACGAACTGCTAAGGAAAATTATCAGTTCGTAGCATTTTTTGTTTGTTTATGATATGATGGAGTAATACCCGTTCACATAGGCCTAATTATTGCTTGACCACTTCTTCTTCTTCTTCTTCGTAGCACTATAGACCCTCTCGGGGTTTCGCTTCCTCCAATTTTGAAATCCGAGCAGCGGTGAACTGTCTTCGTCGACCGAGTCGGACCAGCATTTCCTCGGTTTCCCCACTGGTCTCCAGCCTTCAGTTTTCCCAACGAATACCTTTTTGGGTAGCCGTTGTTCGGCCATACGATTCATGTGGCCAGCCCATTGCAGCTTCCGCAGTCTTAAAATCGTTGAGACCTACGGTTCGTCAAAAATTTCATACAGCTCATGGTTGTATCGAATTCGCCATTGGTCCCGTCTAGCTTCGCTCCGATTATTCGCCTCAGGACCCGTCACTCAAAAGTGTTCAATATATTTGCGGATGCTTGGGTTAGGGTCCATGTTTCACACCGATTGTATAACACAGGTCTTATCACAGATTTGTTTACTTGGAGCTTTGTTTTCCTATGCATGCAGCTGGTCTTCAAGATCGTCAATACTGAATAAAATATTTTATTTGCGAGCTATATTCTTTGGCGTCTCTTTCATTGTCCGTTTTCGTTATTTTGGCACCTAAATACAAGTACAAAAATTCGCCAACATTTTCGATACTGTATTCGCCAAGTGTGATATTTTGTGTATTCGGGGTATTTTTCCTCGAGTATGTCATGAACTTTGTCTTATTTTCATTGATTTGTAGCCCTACTAGTTTTGCTTCACTGTCGAGTTTCAGGAAAAGTTCTTTGGCAGTTATTAATGACCGTGACAAAATATTGATGTCATCCGCATAAGCTACTACTTGGCTCGACTTGTATGGTAATGTGCCTCGCGTATCGGCAGGTAGCTTCCTTATGACGTACTCGAATTCGGCCTGACCTCTTACAAAATTGAATTTCTCTTCGGTTATTTTGCGTTTTTTTTTTTCACTTCAAAAATATTCGCATATTATTTTGTGAACATCAAATTTCTCACTATATTACCATGGGCAAATGTAACAAATTCAAGTTACAACAAATTCTGTCTACTGAAGGAATTTTGCACTTAATAACTTCCCGTTTATGCATGCCTGAGTTGATTTTTAATCGGATAATTTTAAGTTCTTACCAATAAATTTTGTTTTGTCTCGATTTAGCACAACAATGGGATTGGGATTTGTTTAACATGTTGATTGCCACCGAGATTTTCAGAAATTTCGATTAAAGTGACAATTTGATTTAAACACATTATATTATTAAAAACTCTAGTTCTAGTGAATAGTTATCAGTTATCCTTAAAAAAAGCATAAGAAATGTGTTTTCTAAAAAAGGGGTCTTACGAATTATCTCAAAGTTGGCTTCTGTAACAGAAATCTCTTGCCGACAACGAGCTGTCGCTTCTCTAAAGCTGAATCATAGATACGCGTTCATATTCGTCAGTAGTACGTCAGAAATTGTCGAGTGCATCACATTTACGTCTTTCTTCAGTTTTTTGTTTACAGTTATTGTTATAATTAAATTATCAAGCACCTTATATGGATAAGAAAAGACCATGGACTAAAAATGAAATTGTGTATCACGAAAATCTCAGTGAATCAGAATTTGACGGTATTTTTGGTGAGGATGATAACGCCAGTAGCGATTATGAACCTTCTGAGAATTCAAATACAAAATAGCAAGTCGTCTCCGAATCTGAAGTTGATCCCAAATCTGAAGGTAACGATGATGATTCCCAAGCAACAACATCAAATGCGAATGATAATTAGTGGACAGAAATTTAACAAAAATTCTGAATTATTTATATTTCAAGAAAATGTTGGCGTGAAATTGGATACGACAAATTTTACAGTACAAACGCTGGTGGACTTTTTTTCGGATGAATTTCTTGCATGACTGGTGGAAAAAACTAATTTATATGCTGCGCAAGAAATTGAAAAACGCAAGGCAATAACAAAATCGAATAGGTTATCAAAGTGGCACGACGTCAGTGCTGCAGAGATGATAGTTTTTAATGGACTTTTATTGCAAATGGGACCTTGTACATTTCGATCAATTGAACATTACTGGAGCACAAAGAACCTATATAATGTAAATTTTTGCCGCACACATATGAGTCGAAATCGATTCCGGTTGTTACTTTGTTATTTTCATGACTTTTCATAAGTCAATACCATCTACCGACAGATTATACAAAGTGAGACCAATACTAAATCATATCAATAATATTATGCGTGAAAACTATGTACCAGATGAAAATATTTGTATTGACTAATCCATGATGCTATGGTAGGGAAGATTGCTTCTCCGCCCATGCATCAAAAATAAATGAAACACAAATATGGTATCAAACTGTATGAACTATGTGAGGCCGACGGTTTTGTAATGAAAATAAAGATTTACAGTGAAAATCTGAGAAAACTGATATGAATGTAGGTCACCTAACTGACTTTGTTGTACTTGAGGACTGTCTCGATAAAGAATATACGGTTAACATGGATAATTTTTACAATTCTGTTACCCTCACAAAATTGCTAAATAAATGAAAACATATATGTATGTGTGGAACCCTACGAAACAACAGAAAAGGAAACTCCAGAGATATAGTAAATCGTAAAATGAAAAAAGGGGAGTGTTTTTGGTAGCGAAATGGTCCTGTTACTATATGCAAATGGAAAGACAAACGAGATGTCCTTAGCATTTCAAACATGCGTGCAGTTGAAATGACAGTGGTGCCTAATCGGAATGTAAAAATTTCTATGAAACCGAATATAATTCATCGAATCAAATGCTTTCCTACTATTCATCTCTAGGAAAGACTATAAGATGGCGCAAAAAAATTATGCATACTCGTATTATAGAGATATATATACACAATGCCCACAAAATTTTTCAAAACGTAACTTCTTCTGAAACAAAACTGATAAAGTTCAGAGAAAAATTCGTCATCGCGTTGATTGGAGAAGAGATTCAACCAGTTTCAAAAAAACTTAAATTGTAAGAGCTCCATTATTTAGAGAGTCTATCACCAACCGGAAAAAATAGCGTACCCAAGAAAAAAAACACTCAGAAACGCGTTATTTCTTTCCAGCCTGTAAAGAGAAGCCAGCCCTTTGTGTGGAAGATTATTTTAAGAAATTCCAGAAACAATTAAGTAATATTTTATTCCTTGAACTTGAAGTAGTTTTTAAAATTATATTTTTTGTTAATTTTTCAATAAATTTACTGTTTATGCAAGCCAGCATTGATTTTTTGTTCTTTTCTCAGAAGCCATGTATCGGCATTAGCACTGATATATTGAGTAAGTCTTAATGCAGAAACCCGCAGCTGTGCTAAAATTTTTCTGTTCAGGAATCGATGAATTTTTGCCCCTTTCGGCGTGCCTAATAACTTCCTTAATTGATTTATATTCAAGTATGCCGAATGCGGAATTTCCAATATTGGGCAAGTTAAGCCTGCCGTACTAGGTTCCCCATCAGGCCTACATTCAGTATGTTTAAAAAAAAGAAAAACGAGCTCCTAATTTCAAGCTTACAATACTTGCAAAATCTTGATTGGTATATTTGTTTCATGGTTGTACATTAGACTAAAATGCGAAAATTATAAACTTGCTCAAGTTAGGTTTACCAAATTAGGTTTCTATTAGGCCCGCACTAGGCAAGGGGACCTCATTAAGCCTACATTAGACATGCTATAGGAAAAATTGAGAAATTCTTATACACCTCCTAACTAAACATGGATTGCGAATTTGTCTCACATTAGGGCTGCATAGGCATGTCGCACTTTTCCGCATTAGGCCCTTATGCCCGTTTAGACGTGGCTGAATTGATTTCCATTCGGGTATACGTTCTCCCTTATATTGATACGAAGGATTTCTGATTACCAGGTTATTCTCTGCAAGTCATCTTAAGTGCTTTCAAGCTAATTATGCATGCTTAGCATGTTAAAAGTTCTTTCTTTTTTATTGTCATTAACCGCTAAAATGATTAATTCAAATATATGAACTTAAATTAAAATTAGAAGAGTTCCTTTAGTTTTCGTGTCTCTGTAAGTAAAATTATTGTCTTTTACATGCGTGTCTTTTATTTATAGAATCATTCTATATGTTCGTTAGCTTTATAAACCAAGCCTCGCATATTAAACATTTAGTTTTTGCAAAAATTTATATTACATTAATTTTACTTTCCGGAGCTATTGTCGAAATTTCAATGAACTCAATAATCGTGAAATCAATTTTTCAATTCCATTCAAAAATTTTCTATATTGTCTACACAAACCCTATTTTCATTTCTCCACATTAACACCAGGGAAATATTGGGAACAAATTTCCCTATACCAAAACCTTATTGTTTTCGCGCTCACGTAAAATAGATGTCACTTGAAACGATATACGGTAGCATGGCAGTGCAGTTCGAATATCCTGTGAATCCTTGGCCTTAGAAAATTTCCTTAAATGTTGAGTGCGATTTGTGAGTGGATTTTATTCGCCTTGGTTGGTTTATTAGCTAAAGACAACAGGATATTAGAAAGGGTTTTTCTTTGCCGTAAAGGAACTCATATAGATTTTCCATATGTTTTATCGCACTGATAGAGTGTTAATTGAATACATGCATACAAACTCGTAATTAATTTATAATTTAGTTCAAATATGAAGGATACACTTTAACAGAAATGCAACGTTATGTTTTCATAACTATAAAGCATGTTATCAATATTACTCGTATGCATGCATTTACACCATTTTTTTAAGGAAGCCCCATTGGACCCTAATACCGTATTAAAGGCGTTACCCCATCTATTCCTAAACAGAATATCTTTAGGTATTGATAGGGACTTCCGCGTTAGGGCCCTAATGAGATTTTCCTAAGCAATTCCTAAACAGGAAAATGTTCGGTGTAAAAAACGTGAACTTACCATATTAGGAGCTTTGTTAAAAATGATAAAGGGTTTTCCAATAAGAGGTGTTATTTTGAATAGCCCACTATTTTGGTAGATGTCTCTTTTGAAGCTATCATTTTTTGACATTTGACAGTTAAAAACATGCCATTAATAAAAATAGAACGATACAAACTTCAACAATGCATTGAAATTATTAATATTCACTATACAAATGGTGAAAATTTGGCAGAGGCGGTTCGTAAAATTCGAACATTTTTGAGTCGTCGTGAAGCACCTTGTCGGACCGCAATACAGAAATTGGTGGACAAATTCGAGCTGTTAGGACAGCTTAGTGATGTGAAGAATAAAACCCGTGCACAGCCGAGAATATTGCTGCTGTAGCCGAAAGTGTTGAAGAAAACCCAGGTTTGTCCATTCCTCGTCGTTCTTTGGAATTAGGAGTTTCACAAACGTCATTACACAGTATTTTGCATAAAGATTTGGGTCTTAAGGCTTACAAAATTCAGTTAACACAAGAACTCAAGCCAAACGATCATCAACAACGTCGTGTCTTTGCTGATTGGGTCCTTGAAATATATGAAAATGATCCGAAATTCCATCGAAAAATCATCTTGATTGATGAAGCCCATTTCCACCTCGGTGGCTTCGTCAACAAGCAGAATTGTTGCATCTGGGGCTCAGAAAACTCAAGAGTTATTGTTGAAAAGTCTCTCTATCCTCAATGTGTGATTGTTTGGTGCGGTTTATGGTCCGGTGGAGTCATTCGACTTTACTTTTTCGAAAATGAGGCTGGAGCAACAGTTACGGTGAATGGACTGCGCTATCGAGAAGTTATGATTGTTTTTTTTATGGCCGGAATTGTATCGTATTGATCTGGACAACGTCTGCTTTCAACAAGACGGCGCTACGTGCCACACAAGCAACGAAACCATTGATCTTTTACGGGAAAAGTTTCCAGAGATGATCACAATTGGCCATCGAGATCTTGTGATTTAACACCTTGCGACTTCTTCCTTTGGGGCCATGTGATAGAGAAGGTCTACGCCAATAGCCCAGCGTCGATTCAAGAACTGAAAGATGGAATTCGTGAGACTATCGAGGATATAGGGCAGCCATTTTGCGAAATAAAAAAATCATTTTATGAATTAGGGGGTCCAGGAGAAGGCAAAATATACGAAAAATTTGTGTAATTGGAAATCGAAAAGTTGTAGAGGACGTTAACTAGTTGATCAAAAAACTTCCGTTTTTTCGTGGTGGATAAGATTTTGAACTTAAAATCGTTCGGAAAGGATGTTAGCGGATATGTAGTGAATTGTAGTCGAAAAATTAAACTTTAATATACGTTCATGTGCAAAACATGCACTAGTCTTTTATACTGTATGGATTTGATAGCACAATATACATAGATGATGAAAGGGATCATGGTGCAACCTAGGCAAGAATTGATTTGACTTTTTAGGGTACTCTGAACTCGGTTCATTTTATTTTTTAACGTTTTTTTTTAGTCAATACAAGGAATTTAAGTATGAGCCAAGTTATTGATATTCTCAGGATATTGATTCGTAGCACTCTTCTGCTGCTTTAGCTTATCCATTTAGTTACTTCAAGTATGACGCTCATACTGCATGCGCTGAAAAGTCCCGGTATTTTTCAATAGGTGGCAACACTCGAAAATTGACTTGTTCGTTAAATTGTGTGTTAGACCAAATAATGATCCGGTCAAAGAAATGGTCTGGCTTAAGTAAAAGGCATTGTCAAGTGAGTTTGGTACTTTGTCCTGACTACTGCGGGGCTGGTTCACATACTGAGCTCAAGCACGAGCTGGTTAGTAGTAAGGGTGAGACTTGGATAATAGTTAGAGGACCAGGCAAAGCCAGGACCGTGACCCTCTTTTAAATGTGTACAAGGTCAGAACAGATATCATTTTCTCGGCGAAACGCCAGGGCGAAATACATGCTAAAAAATTTGAGTCTTAGTATCGTAAGCTATCAAAACTAAAATTAATGGTGCGAACCGTGTAAAACCCATATTGTAAAATGAATACGCTTATAAAGCCTATGAACTGAGCACCCTTTATGTCTGTATGCATTGGTGTGGCTTGTTTCAGATAAAAAAGGAAAAATTTCCCAATAATTGCACAGTATGGCTCTATTGTCTGTTATAGAGTTTAAAAAGTCTGTAATGTGAGCGGTGAGGGATGGTTCCCTTAACAGGAAAATGTAAAAAAAAACATTAAAAAAATACAAAACGTCCATGAGCTCTCCAGCTTTCAATACTGTTATGCGCTGAAATGGACCTGACTTATTTCGAGAGGATCATCTGTGACTAGTTATCATCTATTCATTTAAAAACTACAGTCGTACAATCATTGGAATGAATAGAGAAATGATAATCCGCATCTGTTTCTTTAAGGACAACAGTGCGTCGGTAGCTTAGTAAACTTAAAAGGGGTCATACAATTACTGAAGGCCCACTACACTCTGGAAGGCCAAAAGAGGCTACAATGCGGAAATCGTAAGGCAAGTGCATCGAATCACTCAAAGGAATGGGTGGGATATATTATGCACAATATTTTGAAGATGACAAAGTTATCGGCGTGATGGTTGCCGAGTTTGCTGATCGTTGTCGATCAAAAGCAGCAGCGTGTTAATAGTTCAACGTAGGTCCATTACCATACGCCTAAAAGGCAGTCTACAAAGTGTCTGAAAAGACACGAAAGCTAATCAGAATGGCCAAATGCCCAACGGTCGGGCTCCGCTTTTTGAGATACGATAGAATAATCTTCATCAACGAAATGCAGAAGGGAAGAACAATCACAGGAGAGTATTATGGAGCGTTATTAGATAAACTGAATGACGAATTAAAGAAAAAACGGCCCAATATGGTGAAGATAAAAGTTCTTTATCATCACAATAACGAACCGTCATACACATCCTTGAAAACGATGGCCAAATTGGACCAATTGCGATTCGAATTGGTATTCTCCAGACAAGGCCCCATTTTATGTTCCAAAACATCCCCGAAGGGGGAATGCTGGCTGACAGGAATACTCTTGGATGCTAGCATTCTTTAGGGACTGCCGAACCTATGTACCCGAGTAAATTCCCACAGGGGGAACGCCGATCAACAGGAGCACTCTTGGAGGCTACCATTCTTTGGGAAGTGCCACTCCCATGGATCCGAGGATCCGGGGAGTGCCGTGAGGTTTCCCTCCTGAGGTGACAGGTAAGGACCCTGACTGAATTAAGGCTACGTTTTGGACAATGAACTGGAATTGATGCTTTGGGAAGGCGGATATGATGGTTGGGACCTAGTTGCTCTGCACGGTATTGCTGAGGTGGCACTCGAGTGTGAACGGCTCCAATTCAACTATCATACCGCTTCCATCCTGGTAAAACCTTGGAAGGCCTTGGAGTATGTCTGAAGCTCACACCATTGGGTTGATGGTGTAGGTTCGGTTGAGGTGGACTCCCGATTAGCGCTGTTCTAGCTTTGAGCATTTATCCCCATAAAGGCTTGTGTCAACCCTTGCATACCCTCCCTGCTCTGCAAAGATAACAATGGGACCAAAAACGCAACTAGATACACGAACGGAGATAGTGACTCCAAGGGGGACTCAATTAAACCGGAGAAACAAAAAACCCTAGAAAAAGATTTTAAAAAAATACAAAAAAAAACAAAGCAATAATATAAGCAATAACAACGCAACCAGTGGCTGCAGCCACGATGTTTACAGCACATCGGAAGCGATACTAATGATGACAAAATGACGATGAATACAATGACAGTGAAGACGGACGAAAAACGGAGCTTAACAGAAAGTCTTGTCCAGACTGAAATTCTTGTGGCGTTTGGTCACAACAAAAAAATGATGCGAGTGCTAGAGCGTCATAAAAAGGAAGAGCGCGAAACTCTGCAAGACGCCAAATGTTCGAGTTATGGGGGGAAAATATGTGGAACATCGAGAATTCAATGGTTGCTGCTGCAATTGCTACTAAAGTGACCGAGGCAAGGGTCGTGGATTTCAAAATAACAACAAACCATCCAGAAGTCCAAAAAGAGATTACGACAGAAAAAGAAAGAAGTGACAGACAAATAAAGCGCCGTTGTGTGATTTTAGCGCCACCGTTGAAAATGTGGCGGAAATACTGTCCTCGAAAACGGAAGCCGACAACCTCTACTAAGGAAGATGGTCGCAAAGTATAATTGCCACCCAGTGAAAAAAAGAAGAATGGCTAATCCGAAAAGTAGGGGATGTTCTAAAAAGAATAAAATCTGCATGCGACCAACAAAAATTTGCGAAGCAGTAAAGATTGGGCTCTTTGAGCTAGTGTAGCAGTTTGATTGCATAGGACATTATTTGAGGAGCTGATTAAAGGCCAAAGAGGACCAGAAGGCCAAAAAAAGCGCAAAAGACTGAAAAAATACTGGGAGTTAAGTCTAAAGGGTACGCGCAGATAGCTCCATCATCAAACATCAATTAATGAATGCCCAATCGAAGGATATTGGGATAAAAGAGGGAAGGAAGAGGCACATGACGGGCGTGGAACAGACCATGGGTTTCAGACAGTACTGACAAAAGGAGCGAAGAAAATTGCACAGAAAATACTTTTAAAAGTGCCCGAAACTAAAGTTCGCATAGACGCCCAACAAGAAAAAACATCTGAGACAAAACAGAAGAGGAAGAAGCCCCGACGAAGACCCTGGCAATAGACACTGCTCGTAAAACCCCAAGATGGTCAATTCTACGAAGAACTGCTGATGTATGTAAGGCCCAAAGGCACAAACACTGCCTTTAAAGCAGTATGACTAGCGTAGTCAGGCCATATACTGGTCAAATTTAGAGCAGCTGCCGACAACAAAGATGCATTTTGAGTCGTGGTAAAGAAATTTCTCGGTAAAAGTGCAACTATAGCTTCGCTTGACTGCTGGCAGCGATTGAAATAAGAGACATTGACTGCGTCATGGACCAGAATGAGATGAAAGATTCCATCAAAAGGGAGTTCCTTAGCGTGGACAGGCTCAAAACGAGGCTGAAACCAGAAAACCATAGAAAACGTATGGCCATCATTCACTTGACCGAAAAGGACGCCGAACAATTTCTGAATAAGGGCAAGATAAGAATACGGTGGGGCACCTGCAGAATACGGTAAAGAGCAGCGCGTCTTCACTGTTTCGAATGCCTTAGCTATGTTTACACCGCACAAGTATGCAATGGATCTGATAGGCATTCCCTATGTTACAAATGCGGTGTAGTGGGATGTAAGAGAAAAGAGTGACAAAAGAGGGACACTATATTCTTTGCAAGGATGCTGATCCAAGACCGGAGCTTGGCCACGTTTTGGGATCAGCTCAATATCGGGCTTTCTAAGAAGCCCTAGCTAAGGCAGAATCAGATCTTCGATGACCCATATCCTGCAGCTAAGCCTACACCGCAGTTCAACTGCGCAAAACCTGCTTGCGCAACTTGACTGAGCAACACTATGATAAAAGTTTGGCATCAAGGTATCCTGATGAAACTGGTACTGCCGCTATATAGTTTCGGAACAGTGGTTTCCGGATGGATGGCTGTGAATGGGGGGGATGGTTACCTGTATGTTTAGCGCTCAAGGACCACCTTCTTTAGAGTTTACTCAACGTCAAACAAATTGATATCATCTTTCCAAGCCAAGTTTAATGCTTTAAAGGGCACTGTATCGAACGCAGATGACAACGTTGTCATTGGAGGACCCTTCAAGGCTAAAGTGATCAAATGGGGTACGCCTCAAACAGATCTGTGGGGAAAACGAATCCTAATAATGTTGGCCAGGTCGTACTAAACACCAGAAATATACCGAATTTCTGCTGTATTGGCTGTAAAGGAGATATACCGGACGTGAAATCCTCCATGGAGTCCTTAGTATGGAGAATATACAATTGGAAAGCATTAGAGGAATACTCAGTCAGTGATGTTGTCTTGCGACATCCGTTGTCTCGGGCTTCTACAATTGGGTGGAACGTCAGAAAAATGGACGTCGAGAAATTCGTAGAGGTGCTCCACTTCAGGGAAATTCGCAAGGGACGGAAAAACTGGTAGCTCAAACCGTCCTGTTGGTGACACTCGACGTTCGGAATGCCTTCAACTCCACCAGATGGGTGTATATGCTGGAAAACCCTTTTCAAAATTACCAGAATATCTAGTGCAGCTTTTGAGGGACTATCCCATAGGACCAAAGCCTGCTTCACGATACAGCACAGGGTGAACGAATGATGGAAGTTACATCGAGTGTTGCCCAGGGATCTATCCTTGGTCCAGACCTGTAGAACGTGTCTTACGACCTGCTACTGAGACTGGAGATGACAGATGAGTCGTAGTTGAAAGGCTAAGTGGGTGATGTTGTAGCTCTGGTCACTAGATGCACCTTTGAATATGCGTAACTTAGGCTAGGTATGCTAATGCGCCGAGTAAGAGACTGGATGACTGCTAGCGGTTTCATTCTAGTTCTGTAGAAAACCGGAGTGATCATGTTGACAAAAAAGTGAATCTCTAGAGTAAAGATGAGCAGTATTGGAGACATATCAATCGAATCGAAGCCAGCGGTGATGGACCTGGGACAACTGATCGACTCTAAGATGAGTTTCTCTGAATAAATCAGGGCAACGGCTGGGAAGGCTGCTTTGGGAGTATCGGCTCTCGTCTCTTGATGAGTGTTGTAGGGCCAATGCTACTGTGCAGAGAATAAGAGCGCTGAGGATTGCATCTTCGTACCTGACAGTCTTTAAATTGGCGGTGAGAGTTACTGCAGGCGTGATACCTGTTGCTTTCCTTGTTAAAAAGCGCCACGCTATTTACATGAGGGGACACGAGGGGACACGAGGGAGATAGTTGTCCGTATGGAGAGACAGCGCTCGCTCAACGACTGGCAGCAGTCTTGGGTGAATTTCACGAAGGAAAGGTGAATTGCGTGCCTCACCCCAGATGTGAGACCATGCCGAAATTGAAGGCATGGTGAGACTGACTTCTATCTAACCCAAATTTTGAGCGTTCATGGTTATTTTTAGTCCTACCTGCACAAGACTAGTAATTCTCGGTCCCCCGATTGTCGGTTTTGCCCAGGAAAGTAAAAAAAGCCTGCCACACATTTTTGCGGGCAAAAATGCGACAGACTGTGAGCGGACTTCTACAGGAAGACAAAAGAGCTCACCTCGGATAATACAGTCATGTGTTACTCGAATCAGTTGACAAATGGAACCAGGTGGTAACATACATTATGTTCGGATTGTCTTAAAAGATAAAAGAAACTCACAGCAGCTGGGGTCGTTGGGGTTGGAGATCGCTTGTCTGGCATTTCCTTTTTCCTCTCCACTTCCGCTAGAAGAGGGATCCCCATATGGCGTAAAAAAAATGAGAACTGGCCCGAAATAATTTGTTAAACGGTTCTAGGCTTGGTTCTCGGGTTTACAGGGGAGATATTTAGTGGGTAGTTCAGTCGTTTGCGAGCATGGGAGTCCCAAACTTAGTGCGTAAATGGAATTCACCTACCAACCACAAAAAAACCTCAAGCGGTGGCTCCAAGGATTGAGATTCAGATTGAATGAGGAGGTCATTGCAAAACCCGAGGCATATTTCGAATATTTGGATGGTTCGTACTACATAAAGGCATCGAAATGCTGGGCAATTGCTATCTGAGTATACTGCTCTTGAAGACAGCTATGTTGAGGAATAAATATAACTTTGCTTAAAAAACACTTGGTTTCATTGAAAACTCCGGGAAATATCAGCCCATGTAATAAGTTTCATTTGCTTTTTAAAGAAAGTGAGGGCATGTATTTTGATCGGAGATAGATAGAAGAGCTTTAATTTTACTAAAGAACTTGTTTCATTAGGTCCCATTTAAAGGACTTGGAAATTGCATAAATGTAAAGGACATTGTTGAGTGGAATAACACCTTCCGTTTTTTTGTAGTGGACAATATCTTAAACTTAAAATCTTTCGGAAATTATATTAGCATTCAGATGTAGTATTGCAGTTGAAAAATTAAATTCTAATATACGCTCATTTGCAAATCACGCACCAGTTTTCTATGCTATATGGATTCGATACCATAATTTTCACAGATAATGAAAAGGATCATGGTGCAATACAGTTAAGAATGAATGATTTTTTTTTTCTTACTCATATCAAGGAATTTAAGTATGAGCCAAGTTATTGAAATCTCCAAAACATTAATTTGGAGCACTCTTCTACTGGACAGCTTATCTACGAGTATTTTGTTACTGCTCGAATTTAAGCTGCAATGCTCTTATAAATTTTTTCTTTGGAATTATTTTCAGCCTAGACGTTTCCATAGTCAATTTCATCTTTTTTAAACTCCAAACAATCAAATCAGGCAATTATCACGTGTCAGAATCAAAATTAGTGCAATTAATGATCAGAATACATTTACTCGCGCCCAGTCAATTTCCATCAAACACATAACTAATTTGATCTTCTTTTAACATCCATTAATTTCATAGCATGATGCGACATTTTGCTTTCATTTCCAATTGATAAAATCCACAGTACGAACATTTTTAACAAGTCATCATTCGTCCTTTGAACTCCAGCAGTGCCATCCATATAATAGCACCACTGCGAAACCAATGAGCAAGAATGCCGTCACCAAAACAAACAAGTCGTCAGTTAAATTGTTTAAATCCCGACGACAGGATTTCTAACAACTAATCGGATGATTCAATTTTAGTGCAATTTTATTAAGATACACTGAATTTAAAATGAATCCTGTGTCGCTCATTATGGCTGTGTCATTCATTATGGAGGCTTTTGCATTGGATCTTTTGCGTATACATTGGTTCGGTTGTCTTTTGATTTTGTTCTTTATCTTTTTCCGTGTATTGGATCCAATATAGCGACTGAAGACAAAACGATAACATTTAAGATACGAAACACAGCAGGTGATCTCTCCCCTTGACTAATGGCTTTTTGCAAATTGTGTTCGAATTTTCATTTAGCATTCAGAGTAGGATTAAATATTTTGTATTCAAATTGTTTTTAGGATTTTGCTTTCAATGGTTGAGTTAAGGCACACGGATAAAAGAAGCGTTAGTTGCTTTTGCAGAAAAATATTCAAGTAACCATTATAGTGGCGAATTCTCACCATTTTAAGGCTAAGACTATAATTGTTAGAAAATGTAGTCCACGCGATTTAGTGGTTAGAGTGCTCATTGCGTAAGCCGAAGGTCCTTGATTTGAATCCAGTTGGTCACAACAAAATTTCTTTCGAGTAATTTTTCGAACGGACTGTAAGCCCGTTCAGTTATAATACGTTTAAAAGCATAACGTATCGCAGCTAGGTGAACGGACATTTGGTCAAAGCATGGTACTGACCCATATCACTTTCTCGAGTGCCGATAATACGATCAAGACAATAAGGCACTCTAAATATCTCTAAGCGAAGGCCCGAAAGGGGCTATAGTGCTAAAGCTACGAAAATTGTCAGGAATTAATTAATTTATTTAAAGGTATTATTATATGTGTATCTAAGAGAAGTATTATATGACTGAGAATATTTGTAGTGATAGCATTACTAACTCTTTCAACTTATTCATGTAACGTATTTCTGAAGCTTCAGCTGAGAGTTCCAACTTTTATAAAAATACAGTTATAATTACTTAACGATATATGATTTAATATAATGTTAATTCAGTATTAAGTAATGAATAAATCGAATAAGACCTAAATTACCTTCCACCAAAATCATCTTTCATTATCTTATGAGGGGGGCTTTGAAAAAAGTAAAAATAGAAAGTATCACTTTTTCGACCTAAAAAATTTTGATTAAGACGAATAATGGTTTTCAAAGCAAAATCCATCACATTATGGCACTTTGCATGTTTGGAACCAGTGAAACGATTTCTCTACAAAGTTTGCTGGTTCAGCTTAATACAATTTATTCAAAACCGGAAAATTAAATTACCAGAGCTACAAAGATTCTTAAATATATGTATTTTTAGCAAGATATTGATTCATTCCACTCCTGAAAAGAACAAATTACAACTAATTTTTGGCAGATGGTGTAATAAACATAAGCAGTCGAGCAGCCCCGTGGTGATCAGGAGTGGCTGCTCCTGAAGAGAAAAGGTGGTCACCCCGTCGAAACTGCTTAGTTTGTTGTTTTACTAGTGTAAAGTAAACTGCATCCGTCAAGTTTCCATCCTTTAGGCAGAGATGAGTGGTTCACTTCAGCCACTTTAACATCTTCAGGTTTGACATTCCCCTTGTAATGCAACGACCTTCTTCGGTGAAAGTAACGGTTGCTTTTTGTGTAATGTTTGCGTTTGTCTCAAGCCTCCGTGTCCGCTAACTTTAACGAGGCAAAACAATATTGAATTTCTGTAGAGTAGATTAATTGACACCTAATAGAACTTTTCTAAAGACATTAAAAATTGATCGGTGCGTCTTGTAGAGTAGAGTACGCGTGATAAGTATTTTGTAGTGTAGCTTCGTGACTCGACAAGAACCCGCCTCATATGATCCCGCAAATGCTAGTCGTCAAGCACGCGTACGCGGTCGTTAAGCGAAGCTAGTTAGCTGAGCTCGGTGTTGTTTTAGCTCGCTGACACTTGTGCCAGACCATCGGCACCCGTGTCCTACACGGACATTTCGAAAATGTTTAAAATCATTACAATGGTCCTATGCATAGTCCTTTTTTTGGTCGGAATGATGAAATTTGGATACGCTTGAAGCTAAATTAAATAAGTTTCAACTTATTCTTTCTGAAGACATTTATGTCAATTTTATGCTATTGTCTATTGTAATAACATATACATTGGTAAGCATTACAATGGTTACTTAAATAATTATGATGGCTAATTTCTGGTACCAACTCTAGTAATCTAAATTTGATTGAATTCCATTACTTACAACCCATTTGCAGTAATAACTATATAATGGTTCACCAAACTACAATCAACAACTACGTTAAAAATATTTCAATTAAATTGTAAGTATCCAAGCTTATATCACCAAATCTTATCCATTTTACAATGCAGACTGTGGTTTTGTTTAATCGAAATTTGTAAGTTTACTTCTCATTGTTCCAATTCAACTTCAAATAGTTTTTTTTTTAAGATTTTGCCTTATTCACATAATATAATGATAGATAATGTGTGGTCCAACCAAAACGCACGAATATAACAAATAGTTTTCAGAGAATTGTGTTAATATTTTTATTATTATAGAAGGATCTGTGCCAATTATGTGCGAAACAAAATATTGCCCAAATACTCGCCACGGCTACGGTGGCATACTTCTATCCGATGGTCCGTAACCGCACCAAACAGTCCCTTTTTGTCGATACATAGGCTTTTCAACAATCACTCGTGGAATCTCATTTGCCCAAATGCGGCAATTCTGCTTTCTTTGTAAAGTCACTATTCCCTTCCGTCTATTCAACCAACCATTCGGCATATTGCCGACGCTTGAAATGGTCAGTAGGCTTCAGCTCTTGAGTCAATTGAACCTTGTAAGCGTGCAAACTCAAATCTTTATTCAAAATTCGCATCAGTGATGTTGGTGAGATGTTCAATTGTTGGCCACGACGACAAGTCGAGGTTGACGGCTCTTCTGCCACACCACCGCGAACAACAGCAATGTTTTCCACAGAATGAACTGGGCGAGCATGTACAGATGATTTCAAATTTCCTACAGACCCTGTTTGCTGAAATTTGCGCACGTTTCTCCCGATTGTGGACACATTTGGTCGATTCTGCTGACCAAAAAAATCACGAAGTGCACGAAATGCATTTTGATTTGAACGCCCATTTTCGTAAAAGGTTTCAACAACCTTAATATGCTGCTCAATTGTGTACCTCTCCATGGTTGAATTTGTTGAACACTGAAACAAAGAAATGTCTAATTAAGTTGGGCAAAAATTTGACGTTGCGGTGTGTCTGACAATTAACATCGTGCATTATGGTTTGGCCACCCTTTACAAAGAAAACAAAGTTCTTCTTCAAGAATTGCAAGAACATTCAGTTATTAGCAGTAGATGTTAAACAGTAAACATTATTACATGTCCAGATAATCTCGCAAGTTACTGTCACCAGGCTGTGTTAACATGAATAATTGAATCATCAACAACCATGAAAAAAGATGTTGATGATTTCACTGATGGTTACACCTTTACTGCAACAAAAAGTATGATGAAGCATCTGTGCTTATGTTACTAAAACAACAACAACTTTGGGAAGGACCAGTACTTTGCTGAGAATATTTCGAATGTTTGAGACGTCTTGATGACCCTAATTGAAGTACCACGGTACACACACATGTTGATTACTAGATTCATTCCGTTAGCGGGAATAATTCAGAAAGCAAATGCCCATTATTCCATGATTAAGTGACCTCTTGTGTAGTGGTGAAAAGTAATCAGTGTGAAAATTGTTTGCGGGAGTTGGCTTTGTAAATTTTGTTAAATAAACATTCTTTTTCAATTAAAAGATAATCTTCACTTTCTTGAATATCCTAAATTATACTATAGAAAATGGTTTGTTGCTATAAGATTCAGCTAACAAGCTTCAATAATGCCGAAAAATTGCGATTAATGTTATAACCATCTCAAATGAATTTGCTTCGTATAACAGCCTAATATACAATGGCAATTTTAATTTTCGGCCAGCATAGAATTGTTATTACTAATACTATAGGCATGTTATTTTTGAATAATGAAGTTCCTTCATATTATTTGGCATAGTACATCATTGTATCTTCTTCTTCTTCTTTGTAGCACTGCAGCTCCTCTCAGGCCTTCACTTCCTGCAGCAAGTACCTCTAGCTGTCACGGTTCATTGCCCGGTCCCTCTAATTTCGAAACCCGAGTAACGATGAACTGGCTTCGTTGACTGAGTTAGACCAGCTTTTCCTCTGTTTCTCCATTGGTCTCCGCTCTTCAGTTCTACCAACAAATAACTTTTTGGAAATCAACTATTCGTCCATACAATTAACATGGTCAGCCTATTGCTGCTTCCGCAACCTTACAAGCATTTAGACCTCTGGCTTGCCCAATACTTCATACAGCTCATGGTTGTATCGAATTCACCATTGGTCTCTGTCTAGTTTCGCTCAGAACCTGTCTTTTGAAGGCATCCATGTTTCACGCCCATAATATAGTACAGGTCTTTTCACAGGTTTGTATACTTGGAGGTTTGTTTTCCTGCACAAGCAGCTGGTCCTCAAGAACGTCAGAGCACAATAAAATATGTCATTTACAAGCTATATTCTTCGGTGTATTTCATATCTTTTGTCAGCTATCCTCATTTGAAATCTAGATGCATAAATTTGGCCATATTTTTGATATTGTGTTCGCTAAGTGTGATATTCTGGGTATTTGAGGTGTTTTCCCTTGACTGTGTCATGATCTTTGTTTTATTCTCATTGATTTGTAGCCGTACAAGTTTTGCTTCGTTGGAGAGTTTCAGAAAAAGTTCATTGGGGGCTGTTAGCAATGGTGACAAAATGTTGATGTCATCCGCATAGGCTACCACTTGGCTTAACATGTATAATAACGTACCTCTTATATCGATACGTAGCTTTCTGATGACTTATTTCAGAGCCGAAATGAATAGCAATGATGCCAGCGCACTGTTTTTTTTTTTTGTCATTTATGGGCTTAGTGCGGAACTTCCATGCTCACAAGTGACTGAACTATCCACTAAACGCTTCCCCTGTCAACCCGTGAACTGAGCCTGGAACCGTTTAACGCATTATTTCGGGCCAGATTTCATTTTATTACACAGGAAGTGCCTTCAAGCTGGAGGATCCCTCTTCTAGTGGCAGGGCAGAGGGGAAGATCAATTGCTAGACAAGAAATCCCCTGGTCCTAACGTCCCGGGATGCTGTGAGCTCTTCTTATCTTTTAGGACTGCCTGAACATAATGTGCCACCTTGTTCCATTTGGCAACCGATTCAAGCTCTCCCATCTCCCTGTAGAGGTCCCGTCGGAGCCTGTTCCATTTTGAGTCCGCAAAAATGTGTGGCAGGCATTGACTTTCTCTCCTGGGCAAAACCGGCAATCGGGGGACGCTAACTTACCAATCTTGTGCAAGTAAGACTGACAACTCTCATGCCCACTCAAAAGTGGGTCAGATAGAAGTCAGTCTCACCATGCCCTTGATTGAGCCACGGTCTCTCCGGGAGTAAGCGCGCAGTCCACCTTAACTTCGTGCAATTCCCCAAAAACTGCTGCCAATCGTTCAGTGTAGGCAACCCTACCCCTCGCGTCCTCACTTTGACGCTCTTTAACAAGGAGGGCAACAGGTATCAAGACACGGTCTTAGATCAGCATCCTTGCAACAAATACAGCGTGATTCCTTTGTACACTCTTTCCTTTAATGTTATATTTCACCATATTTGTGACATAGGGAACTCCTATTGGGTCCTTTGCATACTTGTGTGGTGTGATCATAGCCAAGGTATTTGAAACATAGAAGAAGCGCTGCTTGTTGCCGTATCCTGCAGACAACCCACCCTATTCTTACTTTCCCTTTATTCAGAAATTGTTCGGTGTCCTTTTCGGTCAAGTCAATGATGCGTTATCCCCTTTGGTTTTTTTTGTTTCAGCCTTATTTCGATCCTGCCCACGGCAGGTGCTCCACACCTATCAAGTGCCTCTTCCTTCCTTCATTTATCCCGATCTCCTTCAATTGGGCTAGACGCTATTCTGTTATCGATGTTTGATTATGGAGCTATCTGCGCGTGCCCTTTAGGCTTGGCTCTTAGCACTTCTTTTGCCGGCTGCTCTTCTTTCTGGTTTGACTGGTTTGTTATTATTTCGGGACTTACAACTCTTCCTTTGGTTGTTACGGGGGTGATCGCAGTAGTAACTATCGAATTCTCGATGTTTTTTATATATTCTCCCACAGCTCGAAGATCTAGTGCGTCGACAGAGTTTCCCGCTCTTCCTTCTTAGGAAGTTCTGGTATTTGCATAATTTTTTTGTCGCGCCGTTTTAATTAATTAATTTTACCGGCATATTTGCGGAACAACTCATCACAGATGAGTGACATAGAAAATTGTCTTCCCTAATACTGATAATTTGGTACAATGGATTGTAAAAGTCACTCAAATCTATTTCCTTCTACAAAACTAAAAAGAAAACCCTATTGGACAATCATCTTGGAAAACAAATTATCAATGTCAATAAATTTAGGGTTCAAAGCAGCTCGTTTTTGGGAATCTGCTTACATATTGTTACATGTGCAAATAATTATCGCAACTATTAAGAACATCATGATCAATATCTGAAAATGACGTCACTCCGGGGTATTCAGAATCGCTCGAATATTCCAGGTAGGTCGCCAATATACGAGAAATGGATTGAATGACTAGAGACTCTATGTAAAGCCGAGCTGAATGAATGGGGGGAGTAGTAACATCGTGATAGTGAGAACTACGATAAGTGTGGGGTGCGAATCAAAGGCGCCATTAGTTGATAGTTAAGACAGTAGAATTAAAAATTTATAGACAAGCGAAAAGTAAAATTTGTAAAATAGTGAAGTTCTTGATTGGGCATTCTTTGTAAATACTCTTTTAACTTAATTTAAGACACTGTGCATTTTCACTTTCCGGGAACATTAAAGTTATTGGCCGCGAACCATAACACGCGACAGTGGTGTCAAGAAGTGAGAAAGAAAATTTTAGAAGTGAAAACGTTTAAACATTTTTAAAGAACACAATAGTGAAAATTAATGTGGAAACTGGTGAAAAAAATACCCGAAACTATAAAAATGCCTTGAAGCTTAAATTAAAAAATTTATGAATTGACCATATCGAAGCTTAAGAAGGAGTTGGAACAACGAAATCTGGCTACGCAAGGTAGAAAGGCCATACTGATTGCACGCTTATGTGACGCGATTGAGTCGGAAGGTGTGGATCTGGATTCGGGTGAGCTCTTAGATGCGGAAAAAGGCGCAGAAGGTGCAGAAGCAGAACCACCAAAATCAAAGGAACTAGAAAATGCGCTGATGCAAATGTTGATGCTAGTGCAGCAAGAGCAGCGACAACAGTCATCTAGTTTAACTGCGAAGCTAAATGAACAGTCATCCAATTTAACTGCGAAGTTAAATGAACAATCAGCGCAGCTAAATGAACAGATATTCAGTTTAGCTGCGAAGCCAACAAGCGATCGAAATCAAGGCGGATTTGCAAAAACAATCAACGGAAATAAAAGCGGTGCACGGTGCAACAAATTAAATGCGTCGAGGAAAAGGTTTACCAGGTCGAGGAGAGAATCAGCCATGAGATCAGCCAGGTCAAAGAGAGAATCAATCATGAGATGGAAAAAATGAAAAAAGAGTTGGAAGCAGCGAAGGCAGTAGTAATCACCTCACCAGTCCCGCATATAACCGCAGCGCAAAGCACATCCAGAAATGTGCAAGCACCACAATATTCGACAGGCAAACGGTCTGGAGTATTTACAGAACCCAGTGTGTAGCCGCCGCTCGGATAAATCACTGGAATGAGCAGGAACGAGCAACTGCATTGATTCTTGCTCTAAGAGGCCCAGCTTCCGAGCTTTTGCAGACTATTCCCGTTGAGTGATTCAAACCCGGCTGCTATAATGAATGCGCTCGACATGCGTTATGGAGACGATTATCTGAAGCAGATTTATCGGTCAATGCTACGGGATTGGATACAGAAGCCTGGCGAAGCTAGTACAAGACATTGAGCGACTGGGACTTTTAGCTTACCCAGCTTATGACCCAGAACATCGAGATGGTGCAGAAACAGAAGCATTCATCAGTGCATTAAAGGATCAGGAATTGCAACAAGCCGTGCGTTTAGATCAAAAGCGAACGGTTAAGGAAGCATTGGCTTATAGTCTGAACTTTGAGGCAGCGAAAAATGTGACTCGAACCACTACCCGGGCTTGCGAGGTAATGGCAGACGAGTGCAGGTGTGAGCGCGTGGAAACTGAGCGGGACCCGCATGTAAATGGTGCGCCTAGATGCTGGAATTGTGGAGAGAAGGGGCGCCTGCAAAGAGACTGCAAGAAGTGAAGAAAATCGAGCTATTGTCCAGGATGTTCAGCTAGAAGAAGATCTAGACCAAGTCAGGAGCCCAGAATGGAAGCCCTTCAAACTGAGGGGTAAACAAACATGTAAGAGCCAACTTCGTGGGGCAGAGGTAAGCTAGGAGGATCGACGTCCCTAGCACCACCATCACTGTGTCAAGCGTACATCGTGGAGAACCAGACTTATGGCTTTCGGGTCAAGTTGACGGAGAACATTGCACCATCACAATCGACACTGGTGCAACCCGGTCGATTATCCGACCAGACTAAGTGAGACACCAACTATTTTACAAGGGCAGAATTTTCTGACTACGGACAGCTACGGGAGAAACTGCACCTGCCCATGGAGAGGTCAACCTTCAGATACAGTTGGGAGACCTTGCGTTCCGACATAATTTTCTGGTTGCGAACATTATGGATGACTGCATTCTCGGAACGGATTTTCTGCGAACACATGGAGTCAAGTTGGATCTGGGCAAACGGGTATAGAAAATGGCAGAATGTCGAAGTATTGATGGAGGATCCCAGCGTCCAAATTCCCAAGATGAATGTGGTAGTATGTACCGACACTGATGTACCAAATTCTTCCGAAAGCATTGTATGGGTCAAGCTTGATGGTGATTCTGGAGACCACCGATCTTCTCTGATAGAGCCAACAACATTGGCGTTGCCTAGTTTGAATGTAGGATGAAGCCTTGTAAGATCCATAAGGAACGGATACGTGCCGGTTAGAGTCTTTAACACTGCAGACTCAACCACGAGCATTAAAGCCGGAGAAGCCATCGGCAGCTGCCAGCCTGTTTCCACCATCACCTCTTTGGAAGCCACTCACGACCATCATTGGTAAAGGAGGCAAGACACAGATAAAGCCCGGGAATCCACGTCTGCAATATTGAAGTAGGTTAAATTGCCAGTGCAGCTATTCAAGTGAGCCTCTGATCTGGTCACCAAGTACAGTGACATCTTCTCAAGAAGCCCGAATAACCAAGGCTGAGCGAATATGGTAACTTGCGTCATAGATACACAGGGAGCCAAGCCGATTCGACAAGCACCGAGATTTCTTCCTATCGACAAGCACCGAGAGTGTTCCTATCGCTAAACAAGAAGAAGTGAGTGCACTGATCTGGAACATTGAGCCTTCTGTCAGTCCATGGGCCACGCTAGTAGTTCTGGTAAAGAAAAAGGATGGTAGCACTCGTTTTTGTGTCGACTATAGGCAGTTTAACGAAGTCAGTAAGAAAGGTAGCTACTATATCACCCGTGCTGGCATATCCAAAACCCAGAAAAATGTTTGTAGTTGACACCGATGCAAGCAATGGCGGGATTGGAGCTGTACTCTCCCAGCAGATCGATGGCGAAGAAAGAGTCCTTTGTATTACGGCCGAGTTCTCTCAAAAAGTGAGACGAATTACCGCGTGACCATGGAGGAGCTATTGGCTTTAAAAGAGGCCACCAAGCAGTTCTACAAGTACCTATATGGCTAGAAATTTGTTCTTTGAATAGACTATGCATCGTTGAGATGGCTGCTTAACTTCAAAAACCCATAGGGACAAGTTGCAAGATGGATCGAAAGATTGCAATCGTACGACTATAAAATTGTTCATCGGAAGGGGAGAGTTCATGGAAATGCTGACGCCCTATCCCGCCGTCCATGTCCAGCTAACTGCAAGCATTGCCGACGGATTGAGGAAAAGGAGCCGACCATTGATCTGCGAGTAATAACGGCTGAATTCGATGAAGTTTGATCATTGGAGGAGATTCGAAATGCCCAGCTAGCCGATGAAGACATCGGACCGTTACTCGTATGGAAGGAGACAACCAGGCGACCTGAGTGGAAGGACGTTTCGTTGCATGGTACCAGGCTGAGAAGTTATTGGGCACAATGGAACTTCCTGCAGGTGGAGGATGGCGTACTCAAGCGGAAATGGGAAACGACAGATGGCAGCTCCTATAAGATGCAAACTATACTTCCCAAAAGCCAAAAGCTGAATCTACGATATGGAAATGCACGAAGAATCCTCGGAAGGCCACCTTGGTATTAACAAGACCTTAGCGAAATCGCAGGAAAGATTTTACTGGCTCCACGCCCGAGAAGACATAGAGGACTGGTGTCATAAATGCACAATTTGCGCTTCCCTGAAAGATCTAAAGCGACGATTAAGAGGACGAATGCAAACCTATAAATGGGGGTACCGTTTGAAAGAATTGCTATTGACATCGCAGGACCCTTTCCTGAATCCGAATGGGGAAATTGATACACGCTAATTGTGGCCGATTATTTCAGCAAGTGGCTCGAGATCTACCCCATTCCCAACCAGGAAGCAACTACTGCAGCCGAACAGCTAGTGTTAAAGTAGGCCAGTAGGTATGGCGTACCTTGTGAACTACATTTGGATCAAGGCCGAAACTTTGAGTCACTAGTCTTTGGCGAAATGTGCGAGCTGCTTGGAATACAAAAAACAAAGACAACACCACTGTATCCCCAATCCGATGGAATGGTTGAACGTTTCAACGGTACACTCAATAAACACCTGTCCAAGACGTTTGACGAGAACCAAAGGGACTTGCACTGGTACATCCCATTATTTTTGATGGCGTATAGAGCTGCCGAACATGCATCGACGGGTGAAGCTCTTCGTCTGCCGACTGATATAAAGTTCGGAACACCCCCTGAGAAACCCCAAACGATCTCGGAGCACGCAAGTGAGTTTTGGCAACGGTTGAACCAGATACATCGGGCAGTGTGGAAACACATAGAATCTGCTGCTGACCACATGCAGACCAGGTATGATCAAGAGGCGAATTCTAGTGGCTTCCAGCAAGATGACTTGGTGTGACTATATAACCCACAACGGCGGAACGGAGGTCTCCGAAGCTGCAGCATAATCGGGAGGGACCATACTAAGCTACAACGAAAATCACCGACATCGTATATCGCATACAGGAACAGCGTGAGCCGAGAGCCAAACTGAAAATCATTCATCTGAATCGTCTTACCCCATATTGCATGCAGGGAGACTTGACTACAGCTGGCGACACATCTTTTCGGGGCGAAAAGAACAGAGGTAGGGGCAGTGTTACATGCCCAAACAATTCTGCGAGCTACTGTCGCAATCGTTGTCGCAATATTAAAAACCTCTTGATCAATATTAATTGAAAAGTAAACGAATGTACTCAAAAGCACAAGAATGATCAATGATCAATATCTGAAAGTGACGTCACTGCGCGTATATTGCTCGTAGATTCCAAGTAGTTCTCATCAAAACATTCGCCAATATATGAGCAATGGGTTTAATGACTAGAGACCGTATACAAAACCGAGCTGAATGAATGGGGGAAATAGAGTAGTAGTAAAAACTGAGATAGGAGTAGAGCGCAAAATCAATGGCGGTATTGATTGATAGTGAAATGATTTTCGGGATATATTTGAAAGACAGTTGGAATATATTATAAATTGATAGACAGTGAAAAGTAAATTAAAATGCGATTTGTAAAATAGTGAAATTAATCATTGTGCATTCTTAGTAAATAAATTCTTTTAACTTAATTTAAAACATAGTTCGTTTTCATTTTCCCAGAACATTAAAAATTATTGGCCGCGAATCTTAACACGCGACAATTCGATTCTCCCATTCTTCGGCTGACCAGAAGGTTTGTAGATTTTTTTGGCTTTTGGACTTGGCGGTGGTGGACTACTGGGCTGTGTATCAATTGAACAGGGAATCTGCGGCACGTTATGAATTTTAGATTGATCCTTCTGAATTTTTTGTTGCCCTTCCATTATGCAGTTGCATCTCTCTTCAACCTTATCGAGTTTGGCTAAAAGCTGAGGCATTTCTTCTTGATGATTTGGCTTGTTTAAAGATGAAGCCAATTTCTCGAAGTTTGTTCATATTTGTCGAAAGTTTGCACGATGGTGCTATGAAGAGACGAAGAATTCTTGCAGCATTCACTATCCTTCGACGGTTGGCATGAAACAGCCTCTTTGATGATATGACCTGTGATCCAAGCATTTCAAGATTTCTACTCACTTTCACGTTGATTTCAGAAATTCTGGCAGCTAGTTCATCAAAACTGCATACCATTTCCACGAAGCATTCGTCGTTGGCACGAGACTGTGTTTGCTACCGTGAGATCAGATGGTCTTTTTCTTCGTTTAATTTTTCGATGTAGCCTATCAGCCTGTCATACATAGTTTAGTTTGGGGTGGTAAGTGTTCGGAGTAAGGATGAAATCGTCCCGCATCTCGGTGGCGCTAATCGAGTATTGGCGTCATTTTCCATATGTCAATTTCTTTGGTAGGTTACCTCGGCCTCGACACCGTCGGCGCGTTATCTTTCTAACATACAATTCGTGAATGCGAAATATTTTTGTAGCGAGAAACAACCCGCCCACGATACCGCAACGCTAGCCTGCAAGCGCATCCACGCATCCTCCAACAAGGCCAATTCCGGTAAGCACTCATATCTTCGCTCGCTGATGCAGCAGACCATCGATGCAGTCCTTTACGGACCTGTTGAGCATCATCGAATACTACAACATATTCGATGTAGGATAAAGGTTTACAATTGTGTTAAAACAATAAATAATTTTTGAATGTGTTGGTTGGATTTTCTCCTTTTTTCCAATTGGATCGTAAAATATGTAATAATTTTAATCAATTTGAATTCGACATTGTTTTTTTGATTAAATGTTTTAATTTATAACGTATAAATTTAGGGAGCCATTTAGGCCACTCAGTTTTAGTATGTTTATTTTTTGGAATTTGCTTTATATTCTTTGAAAATTTATAACGATTAGTATTGAATTAAACGCTTTTGACTTTGACCTTACATGTTTTGTTTAAAATTAAATTTATTCGTGTTTTTATTGGAACAATTGAAAAATTTGATTTGGATAAATATTTTAGCCGCACAAAAACACCGAGACAACGAAGGATTGATACATTACGAAATAGAAAGGAATAAAAAGCGCAAATTTCAACCAATATGAGAAATATAATGGCGAACGTGAAGGTGGCCATATTCGTACATTAGACATGCTCCCCATTGATATTTCATTGTAGCGTTTCATTGTTGGCCTCAGTTGATCAATATATTGTCGAAAAGGCGACAAGTGAACTTTCAACTGAAGTCAACATCCTTCAACTTTCATTCAACGGATCAAGGACGAAAATCATCAATTCACATTCATGAAATTCATCGAATCGGGGAAACATTCATCTAAAATGTGTCCCGACTTGTGCTAAAAGTTATCCAAGACACACTTATGCGGGATGAATTCAGAGTTCACTATCAGACCATTTCTGGGAACAGTTCATTGCATAGTTTGACTATCTGCCACGAGGTGGCCACAACCGTGCGAAAATAAAAATCTGGGCGGAGTTGTTTTTTTCATGCACGAAAATTCAATGGGGTAGGGAATACCCAACCCGAGCAGTTAAGGCGTCATTTCTTCGAATCCACCTCATACCACAGTGACCAAATGCCGTCGGCAAATGCTTTGGCCTTTCTTTCGTGGCTGGAAGGAAGGAGATCTTAGCCACGCACGGAATTTCTCATCTTGGCGTGTTGCTGGGGCGGAGAAACGAAGTGCGGAACGCATCCGTGCCTGTTCCTCGTGAACGGAAGTCCTTTGCCTGAAGACGAGCGACCGTTTGGCGGTAGTTTCGCTTCGATTGAATGCGGTGCGTGTGCTCGTCATGTTGTCTGTGTTGAGCGGAGCGGGCGACTTGCACTTGCAAGATCAAACGGGAAACGGTTGTTTTGCGAGCAGCAGTGCAGCGGTAGGGGGCGGGCGATGGCACGAATTTTGCAATGGCAGTGGCCGCCGCCAAGAATGCACGGAAGTGAGTGAATGGTGATTGATGGACGGCGCAGGCGTCGATCAAAGGCGGAGTTTTTTTCCTTGGCTGGAATTGAACTAGGAATGAAAAAAATGATTTTACAGTTTTTTTCTGCGGACAGACATTTTTCCGTTTCTTTGTGTTTCTTTCGAATAAGAGGACTCAGTTGCACCACCCAATCGAAGGAGATGAGCGTCTGTCGTTGATATTTGTGGGGTGGTAGTGTGGGTGGGTAGCGGACGATGGGTCGCATGGATTTCGAGAGGTGCGGGGCCGGTTTCGCACTTTCATGCTTTCGACTTGGATCAAGCTGGCGCTCTCGAAGGCGAGATGGCGTCCTTTGACGATGACGAAGTGAAAAAAGCGCGAAGTGGGCTCGCGAGGATGCGGAAGTTGCGGGCGGGTGCAAGTGATACGCGGTCACTTGGAATGAGATGCGACGCGAGAAGGCTAAGGACTCGCTGGTTCGGCTGCCGACGCGGCGTTGGCATTGCGAGAGGGCGACTTGGGGGTGGTAGCACGACCGACTCTGTCTTATCTTCACCCTCGACGCGGCTTCCGCTTCGTCGTCGATGGGAGTCCGTGCAGTTTGTTTTCGACGTCGCCAGTCCGAGTCCAGCTCGTAGTTGTCCTTCGCTAGTAAACCGGTTCGGATCAGGTGCTCCGTCCTGACTTTGAGGTGACTTAGTGCGAATAACGGACTTGGCCTTTTCAGCCCCCAGAACTGCTGCTCCGTGTGTGTCCATGGACTTCGCATTCATAACTGACACTTTGAAAGAATTAACAGCAAACCCAGTGGATGCACTTTGCCCGCCTCGACAATCATCAGCAATTAAAAGTTGCCGCCTAATTGCATGGAGGTGCTGAGTCCGCCCGGCATTAGCGCAAACTGTTATTTAGTGTTGCCAGTGATTTGCTAATTAGTTAGTTCGACAGTGAGCTTTAATTGAGTGAGATTTGTGGCTGCTGATAAGATTGGATTCAGATGAAAATCGTGTTGCGGTGCCGATCGAAACTTTTGTGAATATTTAATGAGTGAAGTGCAAAACGGTGACTCATTTCACCTCGCTGATGAATTACTCGCCATCACAAAACGGTAATTATGACTGAACTGAATATTTTGAAATATGTTTGCAGATAAAATTTATTTGATCCCATCCGAACTGACTGAATCCCATCCAACTTTGATCCTCCTTTGAATCGCCGCCACCGACAAAGTCCATGAGGAAGACGCTGGCGAGATTGCGAATCTGTCGTTGGAGATTTCGTGCCTCCAGTGACCCAGTTTCAAGCCGACTCGTCCGTTCACCGGACGTGGTCAGGCACCCTCCCTTGGAACTTGGTGGACGAGGGTCCCTGGCACCAGGCTCCACGCTGCCAACGACCAACTGGTCATCTTTGGCAAAATCTCGTTTGTAGCCGCTACACTTAATCTCTGTATTTTTTTTCCGCAACAACTGCTGCGCCTGTTATTTTGCCTTGCTCGCCGGGTTGCAAACCCATCACAGGCTCTAAGGAAGAAACGGATGTTTTTGACATCGTAGCACGTAACTTGAAGATCTTCTTCCCCGCAAGATTTCTGCAATTTTTTATTTTCTTATGAATTTCGCCATTCTTATCGTTTGCTTTTATTCTTGCTCTTATTGTTCTCGTTATTTGCGACCGATTTGTAATGCGGCCCAACTGTTTTTATTTTGCGAAATTTTTTTTTCCAGTTTTATTTCTTGGTTGAATTTTCTTCTCCGTCTTCTCTCGCTTTTCAACCACGGTCACATTGACTTGGTCCATTGCTGGACACTGTGTGGGAATATCAAGATGAGATGCTGATTCTGCTCTCGTTGCTGCCGGATGAAATTCTTCCTTGGCATTCTCTTTGATTCCTTGTTTTCTTGCTGCTGCTGTTGCTGGTGATGTTACTGTTCTCCTCTTTTCTCAAGATAGTCTTTGATGTTTGGCATTCCGTTTAAGATAGCAGTCGTGAAGATGTTGATACAATTATTGTTGCAAATATACCGTTTTGGTGTGGCAATTGTAATTTTTTGCTTGTTGTTATTGTACTTGTTATTTGTTTAGGGAATATAAGAAAAACAAAAATTATGTGAAGAAAAAAGTGGCGATAGTGGTTGAATGAGAGAGTTTTATTTTTGTGGGTTTGGCTGGTGTTATTTTGCTTTGGATTTTTTTTCTGGTTAAATTAAATGCTGAATGAAGATGAGATGATGATAGTGCCATATTTTTTTTCTTTATGCATAATAGAGTATTTTTAGAAAGATTTATTCAGGGATTGGACGTGAATAGTTTATTAGACTGAAGAATGTGCGTTAAGAGCTATGTTGGATTATTGAAAGATATCAAATTGCTCTAACTGTAAGCGCTGTCTATTTTTGGAGAATATCTAAAATTAGTATGGCATGAATATAACAAGTTCTATTTGATTAATGCGGAAAAAGACCTGCATAGAATTTCCAATATTGATATTCCTGATTTTATTGACTAGCTCAACTTCTAAGTAGATTCAATTTTCTTCCTCCGACCTTCACAGACATAATGAGTTGGAATGAAACAAAAGTTATTGTCTTACCCTTCGTTTCGACTCAATCATTGAGTCCTCTCCCGTTTATTGAATTCCAAATAAATTTATTAGCACTAACCTTATTAAGTATAAATTGTACAAAATTTCCAGTACATTATTACGCTATCGCAACACGGAGAGAAAAAATGTAGTGAACGGTATGAAAATTGTAATGAATTGCATTGCAATTACAATAATATTTGACCCCATTGCAGTTGTTGTAATAAGTATTAGCACAGAAGTTAAATCGGTCATTGAAGTGTTGTAATTTTTATTATTCGTTAATGAATATTCACATCCCATAATATGATAATGCTTACAACCACTGTAGTAAAATTCACCTTCCTATGTCGGGAAGTTCATCATTTCGTGTTGTTATTTAGTATTACAATTACGATGATTTTTACATAGGAGAGCAATATTATTCACAACAAATGCAATGAATTATACTACGCACTAATGTGAATTTATTACATTTCAATGAAAGATACTGAGCGAAATTTCATTGCAATGCTATAAAAATAACCAAATTTGCCATTGAAGAATGATAGTAGTAAAAGTTTGCGAAACATTGCTTTAAAAGAATTTATTTTCGTCTTCATGTTAGCTTTACATTTCATATTTCTTTGAAACGTATATAATATTCTTTATTCAATGAATGTGGTAAGGCAAAAAAGTAGTCAAATTCGCTTATATTATTAAAACTTAAACAATTAGTAGTAGTTTCCTTAATTTTATAAGAATTCAAATGGTTATCGAAAAGTATCGCACACTTTTCAGCAATTATTATCGCCTTATCTAGGTACACAACAAATTCAATAATTTTGTAAAAAATATTATCTCTTTTTGATTTCATAAGAAAATAATTACTTTTGTAAACAGTACCTTTGTATTCTATTTCAGTAGCTAATAATGGATTTTCAAAATTTACATTAAAATCTTGCAACTTATCAGAATAGTTAATTTTGTTAGAAGACTTTGATTTTTTCTTTACAAAGAGTAAAATATCTTTGGTATCACCTTGCAAAAATAAGTAAGCTAATTTTAAAGAAATTTTTATTGCAAGAGAATAGCAAGAATTGATTCGAGAGGAATTGTTTGTAAAATATTGCTTTAATTCTTTGTGTTTGCTTTCATTCCTCACACTCCAAATCAATTTCAACGGGCCAGATTTTTTTATAACTGTAGAATAATGAGTAAGAAAATGAGCTTTTGGCTTCAAAGGAAGCTTAAATAATGAACAAAACTTTTCATTATGATATTTAACCCTACATGGCTCAATTTTTTTTTCGCGGCTGATAAAAATTTATGAGATATAATCAGTTCCTAGAAGTTCGGGAAAAATAATAAAAAATATCAAAACCCAATATTTTACTAGAAATCCATTTTTTTGTTTAAGTTCAATATGTGGTACAGTGAGCCTTAACCATACTTCTTTGGTATTGAACATAATCATTCGATATATTTTGGTAACAGTTTGCCATTTGAAATAATTTACTATGACTTCACCAAATTGGAAAATATAAACTAAAATAAGGTTAACAAAATTAAATAACATATTTTACTCAGCAAATAAAAAATATAATCCATTGACAAAGTAAATAATTTTTTTTTTATGTAAATATCTATAGATGGAAATTTTTTAAAACAATTGTTGGTTTTATTTAGGCAAAGGTCAGCTCGGCATTTTTCGCATGATATGAAAGTTTTTCCATTGCAACCAGGTTGTTTACAGCGTTGTCTTTTTTGACCCCAAACAGGAAAATGCTGGAACCCATCAAGTCTGACATCACGAGGAGGTAGGACCGCTGTATTAGGTTTCTTTCTTTTTATTTCGATTTCATCAGACAAACTTGGTCTACCTCTTTTCTTATTGATCGATGGACCACACATGCAGAGACTTTTTCCGATGTCAAATTTAAAGTTCTTTAGCATTTGTGGAGTAGGCGTTTGCCTTTGTTCCCCAACTCTTCTATACAGTAACCAGCTATTTATTACGATAACATCGAGAAGGTGATAAAATAGCCTCAAATACCATTTTTTGACCTTATTTTTATTTTATATTTTCCCAGGAACGAATCTAGTAGGTCCACTCCACCCATATGCTGGTTATATATTTTGACTACTTTGGGACAGTCTACTTGAATGTATTTCTTTTGCTTCTTGCAATACCTCTTTACTGATTGTATTGGCTCTCGGCCCACAAAAGATGAAGATAAAACAACAGGTTTGTTATCGTACCACATCACGGTAACTATGTCTGTTCCATCGACATTAGCTACCCATTCCTCCGAAAATCCCCTCTCCACGTTATCTTTTATCAGATCTTTTAAGGAAGGTATTTGAAGATACTTTCCTAAACGACCCTTATTCACGGTTCCAAGTGAATGTATTCCTTCTTTGGCCAAACATGAAATTAATTCGGCAGATGTGTAATAATTATCAAAAAATAATTTGTATTGCTGATGCCTGGGTATGCACCTAGCCAGGCGTACGACAATATTTGAACTTGCTCCCAAGTCTGGCTCAGTTGAAAATCTTTGTTCTGGATTGTTCTCCATTCCTGAATAAATTTCGAAATCAAAAGCAAAGCCACGATCGTCGCAAAGAACTAGTAATTTATATCCCCATTTATGAGGCTTGTTTGGTAGGTATTGTCGCAGAATATTGGATGCTTTTGTCGCGCACATCTGTTCATCAACAGATAATGCTTCTCTTTTAGGCACACTTCGACATTTTTCTTTCAATGTTTCTGATTTTGTGTAAACGATCATATTCGGGAGTGCCTGACGGCACTTGCGTTGAATTGTCATTGAAATGCAAGAATTGGCAAATTTTTTTGAAATGATTTAGGGACATTGTCTCCATAATCAAAGAAATACCTAATTCAGGTGCCCAATACATTCGTAGATTTTGCAATGGTGCCAAACTCATTATCAGACAGACACCTAAAAACTTCTTCAATTCCACAACCGATCACTCGAATGGTTTTGACGAATCTTTTTGAATGCTAAATTTGTGCATTTCTTTTGTAATATGCGTCAGTAGTTCATCATCAAAAAACCATGAAAAATATTGAAGAGGAGTTTCAAAGTCTGTGATCGGCGATTGTAGGTTTATGTCTCCAGTAAACTGATTCTGTGGAGATTGGAAAGATTTTTTTTTTCCAAATGAACTTCCGTTTTTTCTTCCTGCTGACTGACTCCGTATCACGTTTTCTATCTCTGCTAGCAAAAGCAATACTCACGGAAGTTGATGATCTTCTTGTTTCACGCCTTATAGCACCTGAAGGTCTCTCTAAAGTCACTCCTGAAGTACCAGGCTGCGGACTTGATATTTGTAACCGCTGACAATCGTTTCGGGTATCCAAGGATGCAAAATTCTCGCTAACGGGAGACAAACAATGTTGTCTTTGCGGTGATAATGATATTTCGATATCATCAATGGTTGATTGAATTTGTTTGATATCTGCATCACTTTCAGCGTCAGAGAAGTCTTCGCCGTCTTCACTTTCTGAAGGAATAGATAACAGATATTCAATTTCTTCATCGCGCAATCTTTTGTTTGACATAATCTGTAATAAATCAAAGTATTCCTAAGCACAGGAAGCACAAGTACATTTTCGTGAAAAGGAAGCCAAAAGCTCAATGTACCGCATGTGGAACATAGATCAAAATGCAATTTTCCTATATGTATATTATCGTAACACAAAATCTAACTTACCGCAGCAAAATAAACGCTTTCTTACAAAACACAATATTTTTTAGGCTGAAAATTTTTGGTTACTGTTATTTATAGTTTTCTGAACTTTCACAACCGGCAAACGAAAAAGTTTGGATAAAATTTCACACTCAATTGACAGTTGTAAAAGCGCTAACGCCATCTACGCGCAAAAGTTTGCGTTATAAGATTGCTACGTTTACAGAGCATCTATTAACATCCAAAAGATGTCACTATCAGTATTTCATTGAGCTGTAGGAAGAATAATAACGGTTGTGCCACATCAGGAACTGAGTGCCATGTAGGGTTAATAGTTGCATCAAGGTGTATCAAGTCACATGAAGAAAATCTTGATTTCATAGTTATTTTAATTAAGTTCTGCAAATTCAGAAAGAAAAGCCATACTTCATCGGTTGGTGGAACAAAGTCACCCACCATGAGCCCGAAAAAGTGAACAAAGCACATTAATTCGCTAGCAGACATTTTTAAACTATTATGAATCGCTTCTACTTTGATAGGAGGTGAAATACATCCAGAATCTATAGATCCATAATCAAATAGCTGTTTTCTATCATTAAGGTCTGCCAAAGTAAAATACTTTTTGTCGATTATGAAGTTTGAAATTATAAAAGACATATCATTCTTAACGAGCCCTTCAAATAAATCATGCATTATATCAACACTGTAATTGCTTGCAGCGTGGAAGGATGGTAAATTGTTAAATACGCAGGGCGTAGACACTCCGGTACTTTGGAAGTTATTCGTTAATAGGTCTTCAGTATAGTTTTCTATGTTACGCAGCTTTTCTTTCATCTCAGTTGATAAATATTGAGTTTCTGATTTTGAACATTTACATATGCGGCAGTAGTATACTGCAGAAAATGAGCGAGAAAATCCGAGAATTGAGTTGATGCCCAAGTTATCACCAATAATAAGGCCGAGCATAAAATAAATTTTAGTATTAGATCCATTAACAGAAAATGTCAATCCATTTACTTCTAAGTCTAACAAAATATTTAGAAGGCTTTGGAGAATATCCTCATATTCATACTTTTTCATATACTTTGCATTCATTAACATTATAGGTAAAATGCTCTGTAGTAAGGAAAATTTATGACGTGGAATTGTAGGAAAGTTCAAGTAAAACGCGGAAATTGAATTGGCAGATGAGTGGGAACCCAATATGTTTCCAGGATCAAAGTCGTCGTAATATAAAAAATATGGGATAGCAATCTTATTTTCTCTTGATAAGCGAAAGTGTATATCTTTCCAAATTGCTCCAGAAGCAAAGTTATCAATATCTTTTTCATTTATTGCACAATTTTGAGTAATTTGAACGGTTTCCTGAAGTAAATTTTGCCGATTAAAAAAGTTCGTAATTATGAGAGGTATTGACAAAAGAGTTGCCTTGACATTCGAATAATTCAATGAAGGAATGCCGTTTTTCATTGTGGTTTGCATTTCCGTAGAGATTGTAATGTTTTGGGGCATTTTCATAAGATTTTTAGTTTCTAATAGTTTAATCAATTTGTATTCAGTATTCATGTTGTCTAGATTTACTTTTAGAAAAGCTGTGAATATTTCTAAAGCATTTGAAGCGGTCGAATGTTTAGCTAATTCTATGATCGGATCGAAAAGATACATTTTGATATCATGCAATATCCGAAATGCTACTTTTCTATTTAAATTATTCGTATCTATCAATTTTAATACAAAACTCAAGAAAAAAGAATTCAAGTCATTTGAGTAATTTTCTTTTGAAGTACAAACTGGAATTTTAATGGGAGCAGAAATATCATTTACTATTAAATTATGTCGGATGATTCAACGAACTAGCTAACCAAAAATATAAAAAAATTATTATTTCCCTTTTTTATTCGTTGTAAATATTTATTTGCCCATACGCCGACGTTTCGAAGCACACACTTGCTTCTTTATCAGTGGTACAATAACTAAACTTACATTTTGCTTAAAGCTACTTATATACCTACTTTTTTTACAATGTTACCCCTTACCCTAATTACTTCCTTAATTGGTTATTACGGCTAATTACTCTCATAAGGGGTGAGAAATTATTACCTAGATCGGTGTTTAATAGTATCTCCTGTGGTTGTCTTGCTATCACCAGGCTTTCGTAGGCGTCCAATTTGTATGCCGATTTGAGTTCTTTGATTAACTCAAGATTCTCGTCGCTCATGCTGTGCTTCTGCTCTACAATATGTCTTGCTACCGATGATTTAATTGTACTGCTGCTTTTCTTGTGCCTGACTGCCGCTTCCGCCTCCTTAATATGCTCTTTAAATCTTGTTTTGATTAATCGCTTTGTCTGGCCGATATAAACGTGTGAGCACTGAGTACAGCTTACCCGGTAAATTCCGCTGACTTCCTCTTTGGTTTTCTTGTCCTTAGCTGATCCTAACATCGTCTTCAGTTGATGTTTTCTGCTGTGTGTGACGACCTGAATATCATGCGCTTTAAATAATTTCTTAGCTTTCTCCGTTAAGCTAGAGTATGGTACCGAGATTCTACGGATTTGTTCAAGCTGTTCATTTTGTGTGTACACGTTGTTAGTTCGTCCTGCCTTTGCCGCTTCATTTTTTTGCGAATTAATTGATCCACTATTACGGCTGGGAATCCATTTATTTTTGCTGTCTTAACAATGTAGTCACGTTCTTTTTTGAACTCTTCACTACTCAACGGTATTTTTATCAACCTATGTACCATCGAATGATAGGCTGCCATTCTATGCTGATATGCGTGGTTAGAATCACTGGTGATCGTGCGCTGCGTGCTTGAAGGTTTCCTGTAGATGCCGAATTCTAGTTGTTGATTATTGCGAATAATTTTGAGGTCCAGGAAATTCAATACGTTGTTTACCTCCTCTTCCATGGTAAAACGTATGTTTTGGTGAATGTTGTTGATTTTCTCCAACGTTACTTTAGCTTCGTCCTTTTTCACCACGGCCAAGACATCGTCAACGTATCGCCACCATATTCGAGGCGTTATTTGGAGATTGTCCATTTTTTCCTCAAATTTGGCCATGAATACTTCAGCTATTAACGAAGAAAGGGGGTTTCCCATCGCAGTCCCGTCTTTTGTTTTAAAAAACTTACCTCTGAAGGTAAAGTAATTCTCTCTCATACATAATGCTGCTAATTTTATATATTGCCTAGTTGTTTTTTTGGATACATGATTTGCATTGCCATCTTGTAACCAATCTTCGAAAAAAAATAGTGCCTCTTTGACAGGGATACTTGGAAATAGTGCCTTGACATCAAAGGAAACCAACATCTCGTCTTCTTGGATGTGTAGACCTTTGATTTTTTCTAATAAATCATGTGTATTATGTACTGATCGCCTACTCAGTTCCTTACCAATGTTGCCGATTTCAGCAACCAACCATTACGCAATGTTATACGTTGGGGAATTCGTGTTCGCTATAATTTCCCTCATCTCGTTTCCATTTTTGTGGATTTTAGATTGGCATCTAATACGTGGCAGCGAGGGATTAGGCATCTTCAACTGGTTGATATTCTGGAACATTGTTAAGACAGCAAAAATAAATGGATTCCCAGCCGTAATAGTGGATCAATTAATTCGTAAAAAAATTAAGCGGCAAAGGCAGGACGAACTAACAACGTTGTACACACAAAATGAAAAGCTTGAACAAATCCGTAGAATCTCGGTACCATACTCTAGCTTAACGGAGAAAGTTAAGAAATTATTTAAAGCGCATGATATTCAGGTAGTCACACACAGCAGAAACCATCAACTGAAGACGATGTTAGGATCAGCTAAGGACAAGAAAACCAAAGAGGAAGTCAGTGGAATTTACCGGGAAAGCTGTACTCATTGCTCACACGTTTATATCGGCCAGACAAAGCGATTAATCAAAACAAGATTTAAAGAGCATATTAAGGAGGCAGAAGCGGCAGTCAGGCACAAGAAAAGCAGCAGTACAATTAAATCATCGGTAGCAAAACATATTGTAGAGCAGAAGCACAGCATGAGCGACGAGAATCTTGAGTTAATCAAGAACTCAAATCGGCATACAAATTGGACGCCTACGAAAGCCTGGTGATAGCAAGACAACCACAGGAGATACTATTAAACACCGATCTAGGTAATAATTTCTCACCCCTTATGAGAGTAATTAGCCGTAATAACCAATTAAGGAAGTAATTAGGGTAAGGGGTAAAATTGTAAAAGTAGTAGGTATATAAGTAGCTTTAAGCAAAATGTAAGTTTAGTTATTGTACCACTGATGAAGAAGCAAGTGTGTGCTTCGAAACGTCGGCGTATGGGCAAATAAATATTTACAACAAATAAAAAAGGGAAATAATAATTTTTTTTATATTTTTGATCTTTTACTGTCATTTGCATCGAATTATTATCAGGATTTCTTGACATTATCTCTATTCTTACTGCTTTATCAAAATTTTGGTCAGAAGTTTTGGAGATGTTCTTCTTTTTTTGTGGAGATTCGTATGTATCTGGTTTATTTCCTTTTAAATGAACATTGACAATATGACGTTTCAATTTATTGAAGCAAGAAAATTTTTGGGGGCAGTTGCCTTGCGTGCAGTCATAATTTAAAATTAAATCGTGTTTGTGAAAATTTTTAAAGTGACTGGTATAGCTTCGTATGAAACAGAATTTTTCATTTCAAATAAAACAAGTTAGCGTCAACATAGCGAATCTTTCAAAACTTGAATGAATTCAACAAACCATTAACGTTTGATGAAGTGTTTTCTAGTTTGATCCCATAAAAATATTCTTGGATAAAGTAGATTCATTTGGGGTAACTGAGCGCAGTGGGTAAGTGAGCGCACCGCGTATATCTCTTGAACGCAGTGTGCGTGATAGGTGTTCGATAGAGTGAAACAAGAACGCCACCGTGGCGATCTAGTTTTGATATGACACTGCCCCATGGGACATTGTTTCAATTTTTTCCTCGCATTTAATTAAATTTACTATTTTCCTTGGTTATTTTATGTGTTTTGCGAAATCCTGTCACGTCCACGTTTCGTATCCGATACTCGTAAGTCATACTTTCTTAGATTATGCGTATATTCTTGTAGATACATGAGAAATAATATTGAGGTTATGTTTGTGTTGCAAGCCGGTAGCATTATTAATTTGTGTTTTGTCTCCATGGGGAAATTGTGCGCGGATAAGTGTGCTTATGCGTACACTTACCCCCATGTGCAATACTAAAAATGGATGGTGACTTAGTTGATTTTCAAATCTTATATGAATCATTTTTTCATGTTACAGTGTCATCATGCCGCGAACATATATTCGAAAAAAACCCGAACTAGCACCAGTGGCCGAGCAACAAATTGCTAAGGCTAAAGAGCTTATTCGAAATGGAAAAAGTCAGAGAAGTGCTGCAAATGCCATTGGCATAAGCGAATCCTGTCTGCGCAAAAGACTTAAACTTGGCCAAGCTGCAGATGCAATGGGCCGCTTTAAGCCAACATTCAATAATGAGCAAGAGGAAGAGTTTGTCATTCATTGCAAGAAAATAGATGAAAGATATTTCGGTCTCACTATAAATGATTTGAGGCGCTTGGCATATGAATATGCTGCCGTTAATGAGATTGATAACCGATTTGATCAGTCTTTAAAAATGGCAGGACGTGACTGGGTTGAATGTTTTTTAAAACGTCATCCTGAACTAGTCATACGACAATCTGCAGCGACCAGTCTGGCTCGAGCTATCGGGTTTAATAAAGTTCAAGTTAACAGATTCTACAAAAACTTGAAGGAATTGTATGAAAAATACAAAATTTCAGCCAAGTCGCGTATACAATGTAGATGAGACAAGCATGAGCACTGTACCAAAGAAAACTCCAAAGGTGGTCACCACAAAAGGAAAAAAGGTAGTCTCTAAAGTTGTATCCGCAGAAAGAGGCATTACCGTAACAGCGATCTGCTGCATGAGTGCTAATGGTCATTATATCCTACCAGCATTGATCTACCCTCGCAAAAGACCCCGTGATGATTTATTGGATGGAGGCCCAAGACAAAGCATTTGCATGGTGTCTGATAGTGGTTTTGTAAACACAGAGCTTCTCGTAATCTGGCTGCACCACTTTAAATATTTTGTCCATTCCACTCAGGAAAATCCTGTATTACTCTTACTTGACAATCATTCATCTCATATCAGCTTGGAGGCAGTAAAATATGCTCGTGAAAATAACATTTTGATGCTGACGCTTCCTCCGCATGGATGTCACAATCTTCAACCTCTGGACAGGTGCCTCTACAATCCTTTAAAAGTTAAATACTCGATAGAATGTGACAAATTCTTGTCGCGACACCCTGGAAGAGCCATTACACAATATCAAGTGGCTCGCTTATTTAACGAAACATACAAAAAAGTAGCCACGCTAGACAATGCTGAGTCTGGCTTTAAAGTGACTGGAATATATCCCTACGACGATGACCTATTCGATGAAGTAGATTTTGCACCATCATTAGTTACAGATCAGATGCAACAAGATGTACAGCAGACATCAAACCAATCTGTGGAAGTGTACCAGTCTGAAAGAAACGAAGCTGAGGATAACCACCCTACAGGAGCGGAACCTTCTAATGAGAGTCAAGATCAACTAGAGAAAATGACCCAGACAGCTAATAGACAGATTGTACCAAACGGAGACAACCTCACTTCTATGGAAGATGAATTTCTTAATCATGCATGTGACGACAATCTACTCATAGAAGCAGCTACACCAAGTCCTTCAATACTTGATCCCGTAGCGGAAAAGTTTATTGCCGAAGCTTCATCGATGAATAGCGTATCTAATAATCCTGATATTGAAAATAGGCAGAGCACAAATGAAATAATTGATGAAATTCACATTACTCTTGGATATCTTCCATTAAAAGAGCCTGCGATGGAGGTTCTAATAAAAACAAATTCGTCTATTGACTCTTACACTGAAAAAAGACGTAGTTCTGGTGACTATAAGTTAAATCAAAAACCAACAAGTAGCCATCACGTGCCTGTATCTCACCTCTCACCTCTTCCTCGGATGCAAGAAAAAAGACGTGGAGGCAGAGTTTCCATGAAATCAGAAGTAATTACAGACAGTCCATATGAAAAACTGCTAGAAGAAAAGAAGCGCCAAGAAAAAAAAAAGAATATGAGCAAAAGGAAAGTTCCAACTTTGTCATTAACTGTTCCTACTAAAAAGAAAAAATAAGCTTCAATAGAGAATAAAAACCGAAGGAACAACAAAACGAATGCTTATAAAAACAAACAGAAGTTCCCTCTTTCAGAAGCGAAAGAAAGGGATTACTATTGTCCCCTTTGTCTACAAAAATATGAAGATCCACCATCAGAGGAGTGGATCAAGTGTAGAGTTTGCGAGGAATGGTGGCACGAACAGTGCACTGCTAGAGGCGCGTTTGTATGCGATAATTGCATTGACAATTAGAAAAAACGTTCGAAAATTTTAGTTTTTTAGAAAAATTTAGTTTGGTTTGATATAGTGCTTCACTAAGTACGCACTGTGGTGGTAATCATGTCTAATTGACTTGCAAGGAATAATATGATTAATGAAAAAAAAATGTATCTTGTATTTGTTTTGTTTTCCTTTAACACGTTTTATTCATAATATTTGTGGTGATTAATCAGACTGAGCTTTGTGATATCTTTCAAATGAAGATTAATATTAATTTGGCTCATGTTTGTAATCTCCTTTTAGGTTGAGGTAAATATGATGAAGTCCAAAAACTTTGATGAAGCAATATTAATTTTATATTTATAAATAAGACTGAATTATCAGCAAAAACAAGAAATATAAATATATTAAAAAAACTATTTTTTGTAATTGTTTGTGTGTTTCTCTGAGGAATGCGTTTACTTACCCCATATGCGCTTACTTACCCCTTAGGGGTGCGCGCGGTTACCCGCAATACGGGAGAAGTGAACGCATTCTGATTTTCTTTCTTTAATTTCATGTTGCAAAAGGATAAACGTTTAATTTGTTAACTTTTCTATTTTCATTCATAGACGAATAAATGTTCTTTCTAAGAAAACGTTTTGATTTACATAGCTTTAATATTAACAATATAGTGTGGTTTGAAAGGCAAAACTGCGCACAGTTGCCCCGAATGACTCTACCAAACATTAATGCTTTGTTGAGGATATTCGATGTTTAGCACATAAAATAATTTGAACAAATTATCCAAGAATGATAAAAATGACTCTACTTTATGGACTATATTGTCAACTACAATATAAAATTGTGATTCACAAGTAACTATTAGTGGTTGCAGCCGCACACCTAAAGTGTGATACTTATCACCTAACTTCCTATAAGCCACTAAAATATCAGCTTGATTGTTGACATTGACAATACAAATATCAATCGAATCTTTCACTGAAATGTGCCAATACCTATCCTTTGCCTCATTGGTGTCCTTCAGCTTGATTTTTTTAGCTGATGGTAGTAAGTAATGCAGGATCTCGAATGTTAAGCAATCGTTTGGATCTAAACAAAACCACGTCAGTTTTTTTCAACGCACATGAAACTATTTACCTTTATTAATGTCATCGGTTTTAACTTTTTCTAAGATTTCTCTGACTCTTGAATGCTGCTCGTTTGCAGCAATACGATATATTTTAGTACAGAACGCTATCCATTTTGTCCGGAGTGATAGTGAGCAAGTCTCTCCAAACAAGCTTACAAAATCTAATTCGATCTAAAAACGAAACAATGAGAATTTAAATGAAGAAGAAATATGACCATAAACAAAAGTATATACTCTTCAAAGCATACGCATATACTATTTAATTTTTAAATAAAATATATAAAAAAAGGATTTTTTATTTATATTCATACCAAACGCAAGGCTCTAGATTGTGTCAAGAGGGGCCATTCTTTGAATATGTCTATCATTGGTTTTAATAGAATATCTGATCGCCTTCCTGCATAAGAATCAATCCACTTTATCTCAACTACCTCCCATGGTTCTATGTTCAAATTCAGATCTGAAAAGATTTTACTTTGAATTGTTTTATCAAAAAGGTATTTCAAAAACTATTAGTCAATTGATTGAGATGTTTCTGTTGGTAGTTTCACTTCTGAAATCTTCTTTTCAGGCTTTTTGAATACTCCCTTCAGAATTCCTTGCTTTCGGAGATATTTCATTCTGTTGTTGTAACTACTGTATAAAGGCCCTCGTGCTCTTCCCGCCGATGCAGCTTTTATAAAATAACTTTCCTGTTGAGTTTTGAAAATAATATAAATTTGCAACGTGGGCAGCTTTATTTGACAGACCTTTGATTCCAGTGGGAAAAGTTGTTGAATTTCGACAGCTAAAACTTCACATAGCTCAGTCCCTAAAGAAATATTTTGATCTATGCAGAAGTCAACTAATATAGATACTAGGGTTTTCCTCTGCGAAGAAGAAAATGGCTTGTTTTCATTAGCTTCTAAAAGCAGCAGTTTTCCTTTACTATTCGTAAACAATACTTGCTGAACATCCTAATGCAACAAAATTAAATCAAAAACTAACTTGCTATTAACATTTAACTTACCAAATTGTTGATTTTTTTAACATTCGGACAGGAGGTACTTGGAGATCCAGGATAGGATGATGAAAATGATTCATTTTCAACCCATTTGGAAACTTCACTTTGAAAACTTGAGTTCAAGCTCAGAGTATCCGCAATAGAAGCCGAACAATATCCCTATATTTCAGGCTAAGTTTAGTAACAGTTTGAAAGAAGAAAAATCTCACCTCTGATATCCTCCACTGTTCTAATTTTGCTTTAAATTTTATTCGTAAATGAAGTAGATCCTTTGGAATCAACACATCAATATCAGAATTTGTTATGTCTATCAGACATTGTCGATCAATTTTGTATTCTACAGTTAAAAAGTTAGAACACAACTTGAAAAATTGCTAAGGTACGAATGACAACCTTGGAATATACTTTGCAGTTCGAATAAGCCCCATTCACCAACCAATTTATCTGTATCCGAAAGATCACTTTCCGATTGTAGAGCATAAATTACACTTGACACTGTTTCAGGACTAACCAAAGATTCTTGCACTTGCTCCATTTCTTGGGCCTTGACTTATTATCAAATGCGTGTAGGTAAATTAGTGAATTTAAAAGGGGTAAATATACACCTATACTTACATTTCAATGGGTCCTTGCAAGACAATTAGGTAACGAGTTCTATTGTTTGTCAACACCGGTGTCACTATCAGCTACTAATGCACGAACTACGAACTACACAGCATAAACCGATCCGTTCAAGAAAGAAGCGTCACTGCGTAGGAACATTTTACAGCATATGAAATGAATTTCATTACTGCATAGGAACATTTGACTACATATGAAATGAATTTCACCATTGCTTAGAAACATTTGACTACACATGAAATGAATTTCACAACCGTCAAGTGAATTTTTTGTTTTCATTGGATTTAGTTGTAAGAATTACTACAAATATTAGATTTTAAAAGAAACTGCGTGCAATGATTTCAATCACTACAGTACAATGAATTAAGGATTTTACAATCGCAATTATAATGATTACATCTCTGATAAGTTTTATTACGAAATTGGGAATTGGTGGTAAATTTCACTGAAATGTAGGAAATATAACGTGTAATGAATATTATTGCTTCATTTTGTAAAAATCATTACACATTTTTCTCTCCGTGAAGTATTTTTTGAATTTTTAATCAGTACGTGTAAATGTGACATTTCGTATCTTTGTGTGTTATAATCAATAATAACAATTTAGTACTCCCAATCGTAATCTCAAAACAGGTTTATGTTTGTAGTATTAGATTTTATTAACATTTTAGATAAACAAATTTCTCTTTTATTTTTATTACTTATGTTCTTTATGCAAAATTTGTTTACTATCCCAATCGAAAATGTGGCGTGTTCTCTGTCATATGTTTTGAAAATACATGCATGATAGCGTAACAATGTAGTGAAAAATTCGCGCAATTTATACTTAATAAGGCTAGTGCTAGTAAATTATGTAATTTATTTTGTTTAGAATTGAATAAAAAATGAATTCTTATAGCCTCTGTTAGAGATTCAATGATTGAGTCGAAAAGTAGGGTAAAACAATATATTTTGTTTCAATCCGGCCCCTTGTATCTGTGAAGGTCGGAGGAAGAAAATTTAATCTACATTGAGAGAAAAGTACCCATTAGTTTCTTAAAAAAATAAAAAGGAACTTTCACGTTTTTTTGCCAAGAAGATCTTTATTTTAAAATCAACATGATTTCCAATTAATTTTCAAAAGAATAATTTTATTGTTTATAAAAAATATCCTCCTAATTTCAAAGCAATTCCTGTTTGTATTTAAAACAAATTTTCTTGAAAACAGGAGGAGATACTTATAAAATTAATCGACAGTCCTTTTAATCTTGAGTTTTCCTTTTGTTAACTAAAGAAAATCTTTTTAAAGCTAAAACGATGTCGTTTTAAATTGGTCCGTAGCCTTTCTGATTCAATCAGGTTTTCCTTTGAATTCAATTAGATTTCCGATTAACACCCGTGTATCATTTGATACTGAAAAAGCGATAAATATATTGCATTATATTCACGCTTACTATAGTTTTCCTATTGGGATTCCAAAATTACATAAAAACATATGGTTACATTATATTCATTTATTTGTTTTTCAAGTTTTTACATAAATAAATTTTTTTTTCTAAAACATGCTTATTGGCTAATCTTATTGAATAAGGGTTAAACACAGTGGAGTTAATTCTAATCAAGTACTTTATTGAATATAAAATAATAAGTTTACACAGTGAGTAGTGAACGCGTCAAGGTACAAGATGAATCTGACTCAGCCCAGAGCTAAGTGCGCAAAGCACGCTTATCCAGTGCGACATCTATGAGCAAGAACTTAAACTACTATTAGTAATTTCTATATTTATAACACTCCCACTTAGAAATTACAATCTATACATGTGAAACATACATTACAAATCTCGTGCAATTTTTTTTTTTATTATTATTATTTTATTTATTAGTATTACAAATGCCAATTAATTTTCTCAAACGATAAAATGATTGTATTTTTAATGCTTTCGTCAAGATATCAGCTTGCTGATGCTCAGTATTAATATATTCCAACAACAATGCTTTAGAATTATAAAGTGAACTTACAAATTTATATTTTGTATCAATATGTCTACTTTTATAATGATATCGCTGATCTTTAAGTATCTGAATGGTACTTTGGTTATCAATGTACAATACAGGTATTTTTACATTTTTTCTATTTGTTATATCTCGAACCATTTGTAGAGTCCAAATAATCTCTTGAGCAGCGCAGCAAGCAGCATAGAGTTCCGATTCAGTGGTTGAAAGAGCAATCGTGCTTTGTTTTCGCGATCCCCATGAAATTGTACTATTACCTAGTTTTACGATAAAACCCCAATACAGATTTTCGCGAAACAAAATCACTTGCGTAGTCGGCGTCACTGTAAGCCGTGATACTCGAAAAATCATTTTTGTTCGAATACACCAAACCGAAATTAACTGTCTCTTTAACGTATTTTACAATTCTTTTTAAAGCGATCCAATGAGTTTTAGTTGGTTTTTCTGAAAATTGACTAAGTACTCCCACTGAATATGCTAAATCAGGCCGCGTTACGGTGGTTAAAAACATCAAACTACCAATAAGTTGTTTAAAGGGTACATGAGTCGCATAATCCTCCAAGTTTTTATAGCACAATGAAATGTAATTTGGATCAGCTGGAGTCTTACTTGTTTTAGCATCTTGCAAATTAAATCTACCAATAATTTTTTGAGCATACAAACTTTGATGTAACAAAATTGATCCATTATTCAAATATTTTATTTCAATTCGTAAAAACAGCTGTAAACTATTTGTAGTTATTTCAAAATTACTTTCAAGATAAGAAAGAAGTTCATCAACTCGACGTTCGTTTTTAGATGCAACAAGCCCGTCATCTACGTATATAATTAACATTAGCTTTTCGTCCGCAGTATCATGGCTTACAAAGACGCATGGATCGGAGTCTGTCGGATGCAAATTAAAACGTTTTAAACATGATACGAACTTAGAGTTCCAGCATCTCGCGGATTGCTTGAGACCGTAAATACTTTTCTTTAAAACGCAAACCCGATCTGTTCCGTCTAAAAAACCTTCCGGCTGGCGCACGTATATAGTTTCAGACAAATCGCCGTTTAAAAACGCGGACTTCACGTCAAACTGTTTACAAAACATTTGCTCCGAAACCATTACCGCGAGAAAAGCACGTATAGAAGTGTATCTAGCTACCGGTCTGTATATGTCGGTAAATCGATGTATTTTCTTTGAAGGTAACCGCAAGATACGAGTCTCGCCCTAAACTTTTGTTTACCTCCATCGAGATAAGGTTTTATTTTATATACCCAGCGGTTCGAGAGAATTTTAGCATTTAACGGCGCGTTTTGTAATTCCAGCGTACCGTTTTTAACTAAAGCTTGATATTCGTCTCTCATTGCCGCTTGCCACTGTCGAGAGTTCTCAGAATTTATTGCTTCTTCATATCAACTTGGTCCATCATTATAAGCATGAGCATTTAAAGCAACAAATAAATTGTCTATATCAATATGATCTTCGTCATCAAACATGAAATAATTTACAATATCACCACGATCAGGTGGCTGAATATTTGCTCGATTTCTCAAGTTATAGCGAGGACGCTCAGGTACCACAATAGGATTGTTATTATTTTGATTTGGTTCATGAATTTCCCCCTCATTTTCAACAATACCATCACGAGCAACTTCATTCAAATCATCATTTTGGTCATTTTCGACATTTAAGAGTATATCAACGTTAGGCTCATTCAAATTTTGATTATTATTATTCTCAACATTGTTTTGATTTTCAACGATTTCACGTACCTCGTTCACATCAGCTCTTGGTTCAACATTTTTCGGACACTCAAACATACAAAAATCGTAATCGCTAATATTTTCAATTACAATATCTTTTGAAGCATTTTCATTGTTAAACAAAACATTGTGAAACGTTTGAATTTTATTATCATTCATTAACACACGATAGCCTTTTACGTTAACATCATACCCAACAAATATTCCAATTTTTGATTTTGGATCAAATTTATGCTTTTTCACCTTGGGTATATGAGTGCACACTTCGGTACCAAAGATTTTAAAGGAATTAAAATCACTCTTTTGACCATGCCATATTTCAAACGGTGTTTCACCATCAACACGAGTTTTTCTACTACGATTCAATACAAAACAAGCAGAATTTACAGCCTCGGCCCACAAATTTTTATTCAGGCCCTTTGAAAGCAACATTGTACGCCCCGCTTCTACAAGAGTACGGTTTTCGCGTTCAGCGCTTCCGTTCTGCTCTGGCGTGTATGTGACCGTACATTGATGTTTTATCCCGTTCTCAAACAAAAGTTTTGAAAGTTCTTTATTAGTATATTCCGATCCGTTATCAGTATGAAGTACATTAATCTCGTTACTAGTTTCCTTTTTAAAACGTTGCATAAAATTTTCAAAACAAGCTTTTAGTTCTGTTTTACTAAATATGAAGTACAAGGTCGAGTATTTCGAGAAATCGTCTTTAAAAAACAAAAAATTACCTCAAAGTCAAAGTCAAAGTCAAAAGCGCTTTATTTAATACCAATCGTTATAAATTTTTAAAAGAACATAAAGCAAATTCCAAACAATAAAACTATAAAAAACTTAATGGCCCGAATGGCTCTCTAAATTTATACGTTATCAGTTAAACACATTTAATGAAAAAAATACACTACCAAATTTAAATTGATTAAGATTATTAGATATTTTTTGATTCATTTTGAAAAAGGAGAAAAAACCAACCAGCATTATCCAAAAATTACTTATATTACTAACACAACAATGAACTTATATCCTATACCTAATATGTTACACCCTAATTCTAAATAAGTTCAATCAAAAAAAAAAACAAAAAACGTTACCTTATATTGAAACCTATACCTAATTTATAATACAAATAAACAACAATACTAGATGTAGCAATAATGAGATGAATCTAAAAAACTAAGTAACGAGAAAAAGCATAAAAACAGAAAATAAACACGAATAATTTAGACATTGTCATTCATCCACCAATACCTAGATTGTTCCATCTCAGCTCGACCAGCCTCAACGAATCTAGCAAATGAGTATTTCCATTGGAATTGTTGGTCTTGTGAACTCAGATTCGGAGGATATTTTATTTTCTTATCGGTGGCCCGTCGGTATATGTGATATATGATTGGGACGCCGTCAGAATCAAAAACATATCGATTCATGTCCAAATACACGAACGCTTCTGAAGAACGAAGCCAGTAGTGAGGACAGTCACAATATACCCGTCTGTAGGGTGGAACGGCTGTTAAATCCAAGGGTTTTCACTCACAGTTACAGATCTTGCGATATGATTCCGAAGAAGTTTCAATATGAAGATATCGACTCTTGTCACTTGAGCGGTTTGATAAATTTTTCTATTCGATATATAGTGCTTCCAATCCGTCTCAGGCTTTCTGTACAAACCAGTACATGCACGAAGACATTTCCTTTCGAAAACTCTTAATCTTTCCATTATACTAGCACTCTGGTTGTACCAGATCTGGCATCCGTATGTCAAAACTGGCCTAACCAGGGTCTTGTAACAAATAACTTTGACTTTTTGATCAATGTATCTGGAATGAAAGAGTCGCCGAAGGGCCATGACTACTTTTAGTGCTTTACTGAGCAAGATTTTGACATGTTCAGTATAGTACAGATACTGATCGAGATGAACACCGAGGTATCGAACACAGGATTTATGTGGAACCCGTTCTGAACTACCCTCACCAGCCATAATGTGGGAATCCTTCCAATTACGTTTCAGGTCTTGACTGGCCCCCTGCAGCGTTGTCCGAAACAAAATTGTTTCGCACTTCTGCGCACTGATTTTCATTCGCCAATTGTCGGTGTAGAGCTGCACATCATTAAACATTTTTTGAAGATTGCTCTGAACTATTGTAGCTTTTCGATCTGCCGAATAGATGATCAGATCATCAGCAAACGCAACCAATGATCGCGTCGGCGAGACATTAAAATCAAAGCTGTTCAATAGCTTGCGAATGAATATTGAGAAAAGCAGGGGCGCAGTAACTGTTCCCTGCTGTAGACCATTCAAGACATTGAATTCGCGCATTGTTGTCAGATTTCCATCAGTTGCAACAAATGATTTCCCGTATAACATATTACACATAATGGCGACAAGGTGTCTGGGGAACCTGTCCTGAAGAAGTTTGAAAACTAGTCCATCTAAGCACACCGTATCGAAGGCTTTCTCCATATCAATGAGACATGCTCCAACACATTCTTTGTTGTTTAGTTTCCAACAGATGTCTGAGGTTACTTTCGTTATTGCATGTATGGTCGAATGCCTGGCACGAAAACCAAATTGGCAATTCGGCATCAACTCATATTTCTCAATGTGGGCGTTTAATGCTCTGTTGGGTATCACTTCAAACACCTTGCTGATGTTAGGCAGCAAGCTGATTGGGCGATAGCTTTTAGGGCATGAAGCCTTTTTCCACTCATTTGGAAAATAAGAATTGTTCAACATGTTGTTGAACAATATGCAATAATTCCTAATAGCAACCTCAGGCAAATGTCGCAGAACTATATTTGGAATACCGTCAGTACCACATGATTTTTTGTTGTTTGTTCTGCGAAATATGAAACACAAGTCTTCATAGCTGACAAAATAATCAATAAGATTCAAGCTCGGTATGAGGTCAAATGTTAATGTTTCATCGAAATGAAGAATTGATTGGCCGTTCAGGCTTGATTTGAATTCGGAAACTTTTGCTTCAACGGCCTCCGAAAATATTTCATTCCTTCTCTCTGGGTTTGGCAGATGAACCAATTCAAAATGTGTTCCAATCAGGGCAAGTTTCTGCAATCCATCACATATAATCCTGTTTCCATTTCTATCCGGAGTCGTACTATCAATTTCGATACCAGCTCTATCGAGAAGATTTATCTCATCACTAGCGACTACAAAAAATACCTCGAATTGCCAAGTGAATAGACTTCCATTGGACCGCAAAGATCGCTGTGAATAATTTCTCCGACTTTAGTCGTTTTATGGTCACTTATCGGGAAAGAAATTCTATGCATCTTTCCCAGCGCACAGGCATCGCAAAACGGAGTTACTTCTTTGATTACAATGTTATTTTTATGAAGAAAGTTCCTAACGTGTTCAAAATTTCGATGTGCAAAACGCTCGTGCCATATTTGCAATTGAGATTTAACAGAATTATTTTCAGCTATCAAAGATATTTCAACATTTTTATTATCATTATTCACTTCATTTTTATCAATCATCTTAAATTTATTACTTGCAAAAATTTCCATTAAAAATAAGCTACTATTTACTGGTTTTTAACCAATTACTAAAACTTCATCATTTTTAATAAATTTGCAAATATTTTTATTAGACTCAAATCTCATGCCTTTCATAAGAGCAGCGCTCATTGAAAAAAGATTAAACTTTAAATTCGGTACATGAAGCACATCAGACAAATATTTACTTGTCCAAACTTTTTCGTTGAAAGCGTAAACATCAACATTACCTCTACCAACAGCGTGCACGATGTGTCCATCTCCAAGACGAATAGGAATTCCCTCGATTTGCCGAAACGTAGAGAAATATTCTCGTTCCTTGGACATGTGTTGTGACACTCCCGAGTCGAAAATCCAAGAAGACAACTGACTGGTATCAACCTCCGTAGATATGAATATTTCGCCGACTAAAGCTGCATTCGAAGAATTCTGCTTACTGGAGACTGATGAATTCGGCTTATCGGCATTGGACTCTTGCGCGTTCTTGTGACGCTCATTACCACGAAGGTTTCAACAGTTCTTACGTATATGCCCAATTTTTCCACAGAGCCAACATTTTGGTTTTTGTTTACCACGATTCTTCTCTCCATTTGGATGATTATTCTTATTTTTCACAAAATTCTTTGAATTATTTGCAATAAAAGCACCAGAATGTTCGATTTCACTTTGCAACGCACGAGTTTCTTCAATTCGCAAACGTGCCGAAAGATTTTCCAGAGTTCTTTCTGCAACTGGCGTAGAATCTCAGGCAGACACAAAATGACTTTATTGCGGAGGCAAAGTCATCAGGATTTTTATCATTACCATGTTATCCAACATTGGCTCATTCAATACTTTTAAATTGAAACTCAAATCCAGGGCTTTCGAAATGTACTCGTACGTGGAGATATCGTCAGAAGGTTCCTTTTTCATGCTAAGCCAACGTTGTTGCAGAACGTGTACACTAGCCTCCAACCTGTTCTCGTAAATAGAGTGCAGTTTATCCCACATAGACTTTGCAGTTTCACACGTCATTATATGCGTCATGGGCTGCCTCTCCATGGATGTCACGATAAACTTTTGTGCAGTGCTATCTTTCTGTATAAAGATCTTCAGCTCTCTTTCATAGTCACTTTTTGCAGTCACGTATGCTGCTTTTGCTTCGTTCGTTGCATCTTCTGCTGGAGCAACAGGCGGTGTTGGCTTTGATTGCCTTCTCTGTGTTCACATTATCAATATCCATAATGTTCTACATATCAAGTTCTTCACCAAAAGTAAAACAGTTCAAATGTTCATCGTGTTCAAGAATATCTACTTTCTTTAATAGTAAACATGATTTCTTGCTTCCTTTTGATGCTATTGATATAATATCAAGTATTTTGAAAAATTGCTCTAACATGACGAAAAAGTAATTATTTTTATGCTTCGGGCCTCTAATTTTAATTTTCGAATAAGAATAAATTACATAATTTTTGTTATTTAATAACTATGCGATTGAGTTAAAGTATTCTTTGTTCTCGATCTTATTCCAGATTTTTTCATTACAAAATTCTATATCAATAGTTTTGTCAAATTTATATTGTAGTTAAAAGTAACTATACTTCATAGCACATTTTTTTGCCTCAGAAACAAAAAAATCTGTTAAATTTTTACGAGAAGCGTAAAAATTTAGATAGTAAAATCTCTTTTAAGCGGACACCCACGGGACCGAAAAATTGTCCGTTATAGAGGGGTGTCCGCTCAAAAGGAATTTTTAGTAGCAGTTAACTCCACGAAAAAAAAACAAAAAACGGTTTACTTTTGTGTACAAATGTGTTTATTTAATATAACTAAGTAACAAAAATTTATTTCTTTCCAAAAAAACATTCAGTTCAAAATCAACAAAAAGATGTAAAGGTAAATTCAACATTAGCAACCGTGGACTTGTATGTACCTATAAATAAATTATTTTGTAGAAAAAGACTCATTTAATGTGGATTGACGAACCATTTTACGAATTCCAACATCTTGATAGTGGGATTTTAAATTTGACAAAAGATTGTATGCATAATAGTCCCCTTGATTTCTTGCAAAATTTTGCAATTTCTGTAAAATTTTACTCCCTTCGCTATATGTCCCAATATCTGGAACTAGTGGTTCTTCGTCTGACCAATGTGAAACTTGAAATTCCTCGATGGCATCTTCTTCTACATCTTCATAAGACAATTCACTGTCAATTCCGAAATAAGTCTCGATACTTGAATTGTTTAAAATTTCTGGTGTAAGCGCGTTACCAATTTCAGCCAGTATAGCTCGTGGTATATCGTCTTCTGCGGAAAACTGTTCTGAACAAGAATTCTCAGTATTGTCTTGAAAGAAGCCTGCTTTGTGGAAACAGCGACGAATTGTATCCTTTGTAACACTTTTCCAAGGATTTTTTATGAAATATATCGCATCTAGCAAGTTTATGCTTTTTGCAAAATTATGTGCTGAACTAGCGGTTTCTATATTCAGCATAATTTGCTTCACTACATATGTATTTGCATCCTGTAAAAAACATTCAGCGATTTTATAACACCTTGGTCTAATGGCTGGCAGACTGATGTGCAGTTCGTAAATGTAAATGTGTCGGATGTGATGCGGCAATAATATGTTTCTATTTTCGGCAATAATATGTTTCTTTTTTCTCGTCCCATTTTTCGATCTAAAATCTTAAGCCAATTTGTCATTATTTCACCAGTCATCCATGCTTGGCTGTTGGACAAATACGATACTGGCAAATCATTGATGTTAATGTTTTTGAACTTTCTTGGCTTGGCCCATTTACCAATTACAAGAATCTTTTCCTTTTCACCAGCCATATTCGCACAAAGCAGTATCGTTATTCTTTCGTTCGATAACTTTATCCCAAAACAGCACTCGTTTTTAGGCGTTAAGGTTTTGTTAGGCAATGCGCGAAAGAATGATTCCGTTTCATCGGCATTGTATATACGAGTATCTCAGGCTGAATAGCCCTAAATAATCGATAGACTCCTTTGCAAAAATGATTCGATATCGACAGGATTAACGCTAGATGCTTCTCCTGAAATTGCCTTAAAGTTAATATTGTGTTGAGAACGGAACCGTTCTAGCCGCCCTGCAGATGCAGAAAAGGTTTCCAAGCCAAGGTTCGTAGCGATTTGTTTTGCTTTATCGCGAACTATTGGTCCTAAAAAGCAAAATCAGATAAATCGCTGTAAGCTATGAAATTCATTATACCTGACAAAGGAATTCCTTTGTATCTAGCTTTGAGGAACCATTCATAGCATCTCTTGTCCCGTCTTCTTTTAAAAAACTCCTCTTTTCATTGATGTTACAATTCGAGTTAAATTTTTCTTCTAAACCACCACGATTCTTTAAAATATCTGCAGCTTGAGTTTTTCCGAATTTAACCTTTTTTGAAAGTTCGTGGACAGTACGTTTTTCATTTTTGTATTTCAACTTTTTCTTTTAATGTCAACCGATTCCGTTTCGTCGTGATTTTATACTAACAAATGCGAAAACTACACTGTATACTAGTTAACACACCACCGTGAGCAATTTACTAAGTAAACTGTCAAAAATACTACTACACACCGATATGAAAAGCAATGTGCTTCGTACTTCGTTCGTTGTTGTCAGCAAGTGATAACCAACAAATGCACACAGAAGCATTTTTGCTGCATATATTGATTGCATCATCTTCTTGGTGTCCGTTCAAGTGAGGTTATAGCTCATAGAAATTGTTCTACGGGCACTGCCCGCGTCCGTTCAAGAGAGGCGTCCGTTCAAGATGCTAAATTCATATGGATGGATTCAAAAAAATGTACGTTTAAGAGGGGCGTCCGTTTAAGAGAGGTGTCCGTTAGGTGAGGTTTTACTGTATTTTTTATTGAACTCTAAACGAATCAAATTACATAATTTACTAGCACTAACCTTATTAAGTATAAATTGGACAAAATTCTCCGTACATTATTACGCCATCACATGTATTTTTTTGGATGCACGGGTATCTTGCCAAAAGTAATACATTTTTAATAGTTAATCACTACAAATCCAAACGTTTTAAATTAAAACGCTGTTGGTGTTTTAATTCCCGTCCCAATTTTAAAACTCTTTTCAGGCGTTTTAATAATTCCCATGGATGAACTATGCCTTCGAAAACGCGGGACAATGTTTTCGCCAATTGAAATTCGAGATTAGATTTTTTAAATTGCCGGTAAAATTTCGAGTGAACATTTCAAAGTGTCTATGGACCTTAGAAAATTTATCATTTTGCGGTAATGTAGTATTATCGCATAAATGTTAATATTATTGCATTTGAAAGAATCGATTCCGCTTCATGCTGGAAACCACAAGTTTATTGTTAGTATCCACCATTTTTCTCAGAACATTCTTATATATTTGGGCGTCAAATATCTGGTCAGTAATAATATTGCAATGTATATCCATCAGGCCTTACTTTTTTGAGTGAGCAGACGTGTTTCAACTACTTTGAGTAGTAATTTGAAAATTGGCCCGCGGATATCATATAAACAAAATAATTGAATATATTCATTATTGAAATATATTATTTAATATATTCATTATTGAAATATATTATTTAATATATTCAATAAATTCACTAATTAATGTTACCTAGAGGTGACACTGGAAATTGACGAGTTAAGTACTCCGATAATTCCAAAAATTACTTTATTTGAAATTGCATAGGCATTAGGCAGTTATCAATTTTAATTTAATCAATAATAATTCTATTGCTTCATTTGAAATTTGAAAACTTTGAGGCCTATAAAATATTGCAGATTCTGTAATAGTCTTTAAAAATTTGTGTTCTGAGTTGATTAGAGTCAGAAATATTTTCCACAGCAGATTTTTAAGAAGTTGATATCTTCCATAACAGAAGAGGTAATGCTCTAGACAAGTTTGGAAATAAAACTTTTTTAATAAATAAATTATTTTGAATTTCTCGTAAGTCCTTCCTGCTAATATAATTTTTTAAATGAAGGAAAAGAGCAACAATTTCATAATCTATACGAATATTTTCTTTTAAATCTTTATTTATCTTTATTCATCGAAATTGTGGCAGTGTGATCACAAGAAATACAATAATTGACTAAAAGGAGTGAAAATGAAATTTGCATACGATTTATGTATAAAGTGTTGAAATCAATAATTCAGTAATTTGCTCAAATGTCCTGTTATGCAAGGGTCATTTGAAAAGTTTCCCGTCTTTTAAAGAAAAAAAAAATTGTTCAAGCCAAAAAAAAAATTATTTCTCGACATAGTCTCTACGCAAGTCAATACATTTAGTTAAACGCTTTTCCCAACCCTTCAGGCCATCAGAAAAATATTCTTTAGGTAAATCTGAAAAATACAACCTTGGTATTTGACCCATATTATTTCCCACCCAGAAATTTTTTCAAGTTGGGGAACAAAAAAGTCACTTGGAGCTAGGTTTGGTGAGTAGAGTGGGTTTTGAAGCAATTCGAACTTCATTTGTGTCAAAGGCATCTGTGAGTTTGGTTATTGGTGTGGACTTGGGAGATTGTCGACGTCATTGTAATTTTGGTAAGACGGACTAATTCGTCTGGAATACCATTATTTAGTAACAAGTTTCCTCAAAAACTATAGAAGCTGGAAAGCTGAAACTTGTGAAAAGCTCAGAAGTGGTAATCTCTCAAATCTTTAGGTCTTACCAAACATTTCAAAATTTTTTAAGGAGAGGTCCCCCCTTATAACGAAATAGCCATTAAACATTTTTTAAAATCAAAGGTAATCAAGTTGGATATAAAATGAAAGGTCTTCGTTAGAACTTTTATAATCTGAAATAAAAAAAGCATTTTATTCATCAGGGGGATCAGGGTGAGGCATAATGTATCTAAAAAAGTTATGGCCATTTTAATTGTATGCAATTATAACAACAATAACACGTGTTGATGGTTCACATATATTTCAAATCAATCTAGGCACTCTTATTTTCCTCGGATTTTCATGAAAACATAAGGAATAGTATTGAATTTGGCCAAGCGTTTGAAAAACGTATTTGAGCTGGAACGAAATGACGACTATAATAGGCTTATGAAAGAAACTCTACCTCGAACCCTAGGATGGTAACAAAGACCTTCTGATAGGAGCACTCTCTTGCTTACTCAACTTGTTATTCTTCTTATGCAAACTTATGCAACTACGAATCATATTCAGGTTATATTTCTCCTGTAAGTCACTGGTATATGCTAATTTTTTTAATTGGTCGCTCGACTCTTTTTAGGTAGTGTAATGCCCTGAAGAGAATTATGGTAAATTCGTCAAAATCACCATCAACTAACATTTTAACATTTTTATTAAAAGTAGCTATGGTCATTATGAAGTGGTTTTTTTTTCTCAACGGTTTTTTCATTTATTTTTACTCTATCATTTGAATAAAATTAAAATATTACTCTAAAAGCACCTAATAGTTGATTATTCATTAATAACTTCGATTAATTTTTGTTTCGTTCTATTTTGTCCTGGTTCATATTGGCAACAACTAAAAAATTTATTGATACTCATATTTGTAGTTTGACTTAATATTTGAAAGAAATTTCCTTTATTTTAAGATAAATGTCAAAGGTGCATTTCTTAATGAAACTAACAAAGAAATTAACAATGGAAAAATTGAAAATCCAATATTTTATTCTGCATACAACGTTTATGTGACAAAATTTATCTCAAAAATATCAAATATAGTATAGTATAGAATCAAAAACATTCATTTAACATATTAAATTAAAAAATAAAGCAATCCTTTCATTTATCTCCATTTTTTTAAACTAGTTGTCATTAAAAGGTCACCTCGAAATAGAAACACAAGTATTCAAGATCTTTTCCCATGTTTAGCGTTTAAAATATATAAAGTCGTGCCAAAGGCAGAAAGCCACTGATACTGAAGACAAAAGCAACTTACTCCCGAAATATATACGTACTCGTATGTCAAAATATATTATATAATGAGAAATTTCATTTTTATTGGAAAATTTTGGAGCTCCTTTATATATTCTAGAAACACAAGCTTGAACCCACAATTTTTTCTAATATAATTAACTGAACCAGCCCGAAGAATTTCCATACTGGTCACACACGATATGCATTTGCATAAGTTCGGCTATTTCCCAGATTTTATGGAACACATGTACCCGGAATTCCGATTTTTGCTACACGTCAAATCATAAGCTAATAGTTTCGCAAAAAAAAATTCATTTTTTCTTTTTAGGAAAAAACGGATAATGAATTTTTTAAGAAAATTTAAACGGTATATAAAAAATCAATAATAAATTTCTAACTTTAATGGGGGCATATTTCAGGCGCTTAATAATATAATTTGCATTCAAAAAAGATTCAGAAGGGGGAAAAATGAATGCATTTCATACAACGACCTTTAGGTAATTCGTTCGCGTGCCTTGTATGAATATTCGTGAATTTTTTTTTATTTTCATTCCAAACATAATAAATGTTTGACATATATTAAAATTAGACAACTTAATATACAAGACTTTCACCGAATAATGAGAAAGAGAACGCAATTGTGGAGAAGCTAACTGATCGCAATTAAAGCTCAATGAAAATGTTTTAAGATCGCTTATTACTGGAGCCAGGAAACTAGCATATTTCGAAAATTTGCATAAATCCATCACATGTGCTTTGGTTAATTTTTTTAAAATCCATTCCTAACAAGCTAAAATACTTACAAGAATTCTAACAATAAATTTAGCACGGAAAACCGGCCCTCCTGCGCGTGCATACATTTTTGCAAGTTATCATTGGTAATAATCTCTTAATACGTCGTCAAGAAAAAGAAAATCCACGAGAATCTAAACTAAGAAAGCTTTTTAGTATTCTACTAATGCATTTCGATTGGGTGACGACATTTCGTGGAGTTTTGCAGACGTAGAAAATTACTGCATTATCATTAAGCATATAAATATATGAATATTTGATTAAGTCTTTATTTAATTAATTTATTGTTATAAGTTTACCAAATAAAATATGGTATTGGTCTAATGAACAAAACCGCTTCAAAGAAACTGGTAACAGTAGCAAGCATCAGATGAATCGTATCATGGGTGCCTAGAGCAATAAAGAGAAAAATTTCGGAATATTAAATTCAAAAAAAAAAAAATAATCAAATCATTAAATTTTTTATTTGAAATCATCAGGACTGTGACCTCTTTTTTATTGGGGTGCTGGTTGAATAGAAAAAGGTACGTGATGCAAAAAAGGCAATTTTTAGAAGCTACTTTGATAAGAAGAATTGCGTCAATTGTCTTTATCAATTTTTAAAGTATAAATACACCTTCTCACAATTGAGATTAACCTTAACGTATCAAGGAAAATGGGTCAGATTGAGACAATTTTGATTTATAATTAGTTTGAAGGTAGGTCTTGTATTTTATTTCGAAAAGTAGGTAAGTATAAATTGAAAAAAATACATGCATTTAAAAAGTTGCGAACACAGTCAACATCTCCTACAATTATTAATAATTCAAAAAGTTAGTAGTTGAAGTTGAAAAATAGAAAAATAAAAAGTAGCAATCAAAAGAGAAGAAGAAGAAAGAGATAGAGCGTAGGAAGGAGACAAAAGATAGGAAGAGGAGAAAGTAGAAGACATGGGAAGATAGATAATATGAGATAGAAAATAGAGTGAGACGAACGATAGAGTGAGAAAGCAGATAGAGTGAGATAGTAGATGGTGTGAGAAAGAAAATAGAGTGAGACAGAAGATACGAGTGGGAAAGAAGATAGAGTTAGAAAGAGATAGAAAATAGAGAAAAACAGAAGATATAAAAAGAGAAGAATACAGAGGACTCTGTGGGAGTAATTTGGTATTGTTTTGCTGACATGGGTCAGTTTCATTCATATTTTCTCGTTAGTTAGTTATTTGGCGGATATCAAACAAAAGTATACAGTTAGTTCCCTTTTGGTGGACAGGATATCGACGGATGGTGGCGTGGTTACTGGACCTGACGTATCCGACAAAGATGGGCAAATTGCTTCGCTGGTTGCACAGCTCGACAATATTCCGGTGAAGTTAGGTCAAGTGTTTCTAACGTTGTTGCAAACACAAGAAACACTTGTGAAAACTAATGCCGAGCTGGTCAACGATCGAAACAAAAACGAATTGCTTGCTGCAAAAAATGCAGAACTAGTTCAACTGTTGAAAAATAAGGCTAAGAAAAGCGGAAAATCTCAGAAAAAACGAAAGATGAGGGCTTCTTCACCTCCAAAATCTTGTTCCTCGTCTGAAAATTCGGGAAGTGAGATGGAAGTTGACTGCATGAGTAGCAGTAAGGACAAAGAGGATGAGATTCTCCCTGTCTTTTTGCCACTAACTCGACTATAACATTTACAGACATGGCCATCACATCAAAACCAGCACTACCAAACACGCAACCTGCACCACAAACACAAGAACCTAAAACAGTACCAATCATTCTTCGAGAGCCCTCAAAATGGTCCAAACACAACAGAAAACATCTCATACATATTCGCGAAAAGGGTCTACCTTGGCATACAAATCATACCAACAACAATCATACATCACAGACAACTGACAAACGACCCAACTGACAATGAAATATATTATAGCACTTACACACTTTCGCAGGATGGACAGCTGAATGTTGTCATCAGGAACCTGTATTGCCTTCCAGTCAAAGCGATCAAGGAAGACTTAGAGTCTCAGGGCTTCAATCCAATAGAAATCTACTATATCAAAATGAGGGAATGTCTTTCTAGGTAGTCTAGGTTCTCTTCTCAAAATATGAAACTAACATTTACAATATTAAATTTATTTGCTACCTTATATGCTTCGCGGAGTCACAGCGTCCTCGTATGTGCCAAAATTGCCAACAATTTGGACATTCTTCTAGAAACTGTCATGCACAGTCTCGATGCGTTAAATACGATTCGCTTCCCCATTTCCCGGACTGTCCAAAGAAAATTGAGGAGAAGTCAAAATGTATCAACTGTAGCGGAGAACATCCAGCAAGCTACGGGGTTTATCTCAGGAATCCAAAGAACGTGAGAAGATCGTTTGCGCAGGTTGCTACGGCCCAACCCACACAAAAACAAACAACCATGACAAAGGCAATTCCGAGCACACAAAATCAACCTCACAATATGGACCAAATATTTGCCAAAATACAGACACAATTCTCGAACATGATGCAAGAGATGATGGCAAACATAATTCAAACCATGTTCAGTGCATCTCAAAATATTGTCAACACTAAACACTAATGAGTTTAATGAACCACGTTTCAATTCGGACATGGAGTGCGAATTCCTTGCTTCAACATATTGGTGAAATACAACAATTTATAATTGATCATAAATTCGATATTATTATGATCAAAGAAACCATTCTGAAGCCTGAAAGACGATTCCGCATCTCTAACTATATTACGTACAGAAACGCCAGAATGATGGGTAGAAGAGGCGGAATGGCCATTCCCGTAAGACAAAACGTGAGTCATTATCTCATTAATACACCCACCCTACAAAAACTAGATGCCACAGCAATCAAGGTGTGAACTGATTTTCTAGAGTTCATTATGATCTCTGCTTACAATCATCCAGGAAATAGAAATCTCTTAAAGGATTTTAAAGTACTTACTGCATTTGAAGGCCCTATCTTCATTGCAGGAGATCTAAATGCCACACACCGTCTTTGGGGAGCTGTAAGAAGCAATAAGCCTGGAACCGAGCTTAATACATTCATCATAGCCAACAACTTTAGCCTACATATCTTCAATGAGCCAACAGATTATGGATTGAGAAATGGTTTTGCACTGGACATTGGAATATCTCGAGATTTCACACAAAACGTTTGGTTAAGTGTCCTCGGCGACCTGTCTTCCGACCACAAACTAGTCCTTTTCCTCATAAAAAACATCTTCATTGATGTTCCTATGCAGGAAAATAAAATTAGAAACTTGAAAGCGCTTGAAGTCATATTGGCCAATGAAACTAATTTTCAACCACCTGAAATGGCCGACGATATCTACAACATCATTGAGAACGTAACTCCAAAAATTTTAAAGGCAAAAGAGGACCATACGGTCATAGCTCCGAGAAAGGAGACGAATCCCTATAAACTCCCTCAGAACATCAAACAACTGATAAGGAGAAAGAATCAAGTTCAGAGGAGGGCTAGGTCCACAAGTGACCCTACGCTACGCATAAATGCTACTCGGATGACAAATGAGATCCATGATAAGATAAGGGTTTTCTGAAATGAGCGATAGGAGAGCTTTTTGCGGAGCCTCGAGCCTGGGAGTCCAAATACGTTCAGATAAACAGTGAAATTGTGGTACCGCCTAGTCATAGTTCGAATGGGATGCAATATTACGATGCAGGTGAGGCTGAAGCATTTGCAGGTTTTCTAGAAATGCAATCCCGTGATGATTCTTCAGACGAGGAGGACATTGAAACTGAGGAAAGAATTGAATATACTGTAAACAGACTCCTGATGTATAATATTCTACAAGTAGACAGGATTGAACCAACGGACTCAGATGATATGAAAAACACTATACAGACACTCAATAAACGTAAAGCACTTGGACATGACACTATTACAAACGCAATGATTTCTTGGCTACCAGACAATATTTTACAAACACTTACTGACATTATTAGTGCAAGTATCCCAAAATATGGAAATCAGTGGTTGTTATTGTTTTTCCAGAACCTCAAAAGGGGCCACAATTTCCGCAAAACTTGAAACCCATCAGTCTCCTCTCATCGCCCTCAAAAATCGAGGGAAGTGTGATTCTGCGCCGACTCACCGAGGTTGTATCCAACAAAGATATCAATTCAATATGCCACTGCAGCTCACTCAAATCATTGGCTCCTTCTTGGAAGGCAGAACATTCCGAGTCAGAATTGACGAACAGCTCTCAAGCCTGAGACCAATTGATGTTGGAGTTCCTAAGCGTTCGCCTATGGCACAAGTTCAGTACAATATATTTACTGCAGATCTTCTCACTCTGCCTTCAAAAGTAAAATTATCACCCTACGCTGATGATACCTGTATATTTATTACAGCACGATAAACAAGAGTAATCACTTCAAATAAATATTGGTGAGTCTAAGAAGTATTAAACTTTTTGGTCATTTTTCAATTACATATTTTTTTTTAATATAAAATGGATTTTATTTAAGTACAAATTATCCATTATTATCTATGATGTTTTGCCATTTTTTGGGTAGAGCCATTATTCCATCTGTGAAAAACTTTTGTGGTTTATCGTCGAAAAACTTGGCCAAGTGATTTTCACAATCCCTTTTTGAAGTGAATTTCTTTTCATTAAGGAAGCTTTGCAGAGACCGAAACAAATGGTAGTCTCATGGTGCAAGCTCTGGACTATACGTTCGATGCATCAAAACTTCCAAGCCGCGTCATCAAAGATGTGTGTGGTATGGCATTGTCATAATAGAAAACAACGCCCTTTCTTTTGATCAATTCTGGCTGGTTTTTTTGAATTGCTTGTTGCAAACTGGTTAATTGCTGATAGTACAGAGCCCAATTGAATGTTTGGCCAGGTTCTAGCACCTCGTGATAAACAACTCCCTTCCAATGCGACCATACACACAGCATAACCTTATTTGGTGTCAATCCTGGCTTTGAAGTCGTTTGTGATGATTCACCTTTTTTTGGCCATGATCTCTTTCGAATGGTATTCTCGTATCTTATCCATTTTTCATCACCCGTAATGATTTGCTTCAAAAATGGCTCGATTTCGTAGCGTTTTATTAGCATTTCGCAAATGGAAATTCCGCCGATCAAATTTCTTTGTGTTAATTCATGCGGCACTCAAACGTCGAGCTTCTTTGTGTTTCCGACCTTACGCAAATGGTTTAAAACTGTTTGGTGATAGATATTCAGTTCCTTAGCAATGTCACGCTTGCTTATGTGTTGGTCTTCTTCCATTTTTTGTAAGATTTCATCGACTTTTTCAGTGATTGGTCAACCTGAATGAGGTGCATCTTTGACATCAAAATTTCCAGAACGAAAGCGAGTGAGCCATCTCTTGGCTGTAGCTTTTGATAAAGTATCTTGACCGTAGAGACCACAAATTTTTTTCACGAGCCTTCGACGCATTCTCATTTTGAACGTATTGTATTGATATTGTAAAATATAACGAATTTTTTCAGAAATTTTACTCATTTTCAAATGAATCCAGCTTTTGACACGAATGACGAAATACAAAACTGTTCGTATGAAAATTGTTGACTGGAATGTCACCTTTCAAACGCATGTCAGTTTGACTCAATCTGATAAGTACTGCCCGATATATGACAACGAACACCATCTAGTGACAAAAAGGCTCAATACTTTTTAGATTATCTAATATTTTATTTGAACACTTTCGTAACTAGAAAATTAAAATTAATTCTGACAAAACATAGACCCAATTTATCACAAGAAAAAGACTACAAACTCCACAAAGACTTATCGTTGACAATGAAACAATAGACTGGACACGAACGGCCAAATACCTTGGACTTACATTCGACAGAAGCCTCACGTGGAAACAACACATACAAAATAAACGAGGACACTGTGACGGACTTCTGTCCTCTCTATATCTACTCATTAAATCCAAAAGACTTAGCCTTAAAAATCGATTGCTCATATACAAACAAATTATACGACCGACGCTACTATATGGTAGTTCTGCTTTCTACTGACGACAAAGGCTAACAAAACAGCACTCCAGTCCTAAAATAGAATGATTAGAAAGATCTTAAGAACTCCATGGTACATTAGAAACACTGACATATACAAAGACCTAAGACTTGAGACGGTTGGAAAATACGTACGTGACACGGCGCTGAAATTCTTTAACATAATTGACAACCGTACTAATAGTACCCTGGCATTCCTTTGAACGGTACGGAACAGGGATGAATGGAGGTTCCCAGCTGTCCGCCAAATAACTTTGTACAAATTTATTTCTTAAAATTATATAATGACTGAAACTGCCTCCGGAAGGTAGATGGGTACTGAAGTACTCACAGATAAAGGAGTTAAGGTGCTAAATCGCATTAACCCCACGAGAATTGGCAAATCATTTTCTGGGAAAGAAACTGCACAAAAGCTTGACGAAGGAGGTTATACTCGTGATCAACATAACAACTGTGATGAAACTGGGTTGAATTACAAAATTTTGCCAACTAAAACCCTCGCATCTAGACAAGTAACAGGTAAAGGTAGCAAAAGAGTACTCCTGCCAGAAGGATATTGTAAAATAACTAGAAAATCAAACTTCTGAATATCAAAACTTGACTCATACATAAATTCTACGAATTGAGCTCGGAAAACTAACATATGATCATAATGTATTTTGATTTGCCACCATTTTATTTTCAGGGCGCTGACCTCTATGCCATTACCATGATGATACTAGTAGCTTCAGGCATTTGAACAAAGATTTCATTTCTAATCAGAAAGCATTTGAGTCGCAATTATGTATAATTTCAAGTTGTTCTGCATACCTATATGGTACTTTTACTATACACTTTTTATGCTCATAATTGACAAAAAGGAATGACTTAATGGGACAACTAAGCGAATAGCAATTATAAAATTAATGTAGGTCACTAACAGTGCAATTCATAAACAACAATATTTTCCCTGCTCTATTAGAGCGGTCCGATAAGTACTTAGCCTACAAAAAACAACGAAAATTTTGGAGCAGCTCCCATTTATTTCTCTACATAATCTACTCTTAGCTAGATATATTCTGATATAGTCTGAAAAATATATTTTCTCGAGGCCTGCAAAGTAGGCCTCCGTGGCAGCGACGACTTCCTCACTCGATTCAAATTTCTATCCGGCGAGTGATCGTTTCAAGTTTGGAAACAAAAATAAGCCTCACGAGGCCAAATTTAGAGAATATACTGTATACTGGGTAGCAGTTCGTAGCCCAATATGACCATTTGTCTGTGGTAGCGGTGAAGGAATCGCCAAATGAAGCCTTTTTTGCGATTCGACGTTGAATTGACCCAATAATTTGGCATAGTAGAGTCTTGTGATCGTTTTGCCCTTCTACAGATAGTCAATGCAGATCACACCTTTTGAATCTCAAAAAAAGGTTGGCGATCACCCTTTTGGCCGATAGGACAGTCTTTGCATTCTACGGAGCATATTCGCCGGGTGAAGTCCGCTGTTTCGACTGCTCTTTTCTTTCTGGTGTACGATTATACCAGTAAAGCCATGTTTCATCGGCAATCACAAAACGATACAGAAAATCCTTCGCATTGCACTTGAACAGCGTCAAAAACTGCTCTGAAGGTGTTTCAGAGTTATTCAGAGTGAGCAAACGTGGCATCCGTCGTGCTGGCAGCTTTCTCATGCCCGAAAAATTTCATGCAGGATATGATCCACGCGGTCTCCTCAGAGCAGAGTCACTGTACACAACATCCAACTGCTCTTTATTTTCGCTGTATGATTTCGCTTTCAAAAACGAGAATCAAGTTACCGGCCGATATTGCTCTTTCCCCATTTTTTTAAATTCGCGGACACACTCGCTTCCATACGCGGTCAAAATAAAACTATGCTTCTTATACGGCTGAAATTTTGACAGTAGGCGTCTACGAGAATGTACTATACGATAGAGGATCTCTCTTGCGATAGTGGCGCTAGTGAGCGGTAAAATTAAATACTTATAGGACTGCTCTCATATAATTTACACGAACTGGACGATTCTGGCAGATGTTTATAAAATGGATGGTGCGAACGAGATTCAATGTGTGAAATTTATAAAAAAACACCAGAATTTCCCCTTTCTTTGACGTTTCGGATTTTCTAGGTTATGTTCGGATTTTTCCTTTGTATTCACTGGCAGATCAATAAGTTGCGGTAGTTTTCTCCGTCTGAATTCTACTGCAGCGCCTAACGTTTAAATCCAAAACAATATTAAGTTCCTCAGAAAAATAATAATAATTTCAAAAAAATTTGTATTTTATTCAACCAAAAATCATTTTCATTCTCCCAATTTACGTTGCCATTCATTGGATGAGAGTCTGTTTTGAGCAAAATATATCCACTACAAAAACTTGCCCTGTACTCCGCAACAAATCGAATTCAACTCTACTTTTCTCCCTCTACAGATCGCCATATCTTAGGTACATTTAGAGTGGGTGCGTCTTCTTGATCTAGATTTAAATTTGGCAAAACGACTTCCAGTGGAATGAAATCTTGCTTATAAGTCAGAACAGCTATTTAATGGTGTTTTGCTCCTTGAGATTATTTTCTGCTTTACTTTTGAAGCAAACTTCGACTTTGTTGGGCAGAAGGCCGTCACTATCTTCTGAATATAATTTTTTTCGTCGCTGACAGTGTCCTCTATCCGCTCATCTTTTGGTGTTTCTGTTTTATGAATAGTAGAATTCCTATTGAACATGTTATTTTATTTAATTATTTTTGTGATTTTTGTTGAATGTTCTCCAGTAATATTCAGCTTGATAGTCCTTTTAAATGAATTTCCTGATTTGATGCTTTTAACCTCTTATTTTTGTTTGACGGTACGGCTTTAACTTTTAATATCATTCGGCAATTTAACGTTGATTGCATTATTCTGCTCTGCACTTTTTAGAACCAGTTTTTCAGCTTTGGATACTATGAGCTTACGTCCTCCTTGCGATGTTGTATTCAGTAAATTCTGTGAATCATCTGTGGGCAGCATAGTGATGCCGTAGTCTTTCAACATTTCTTGAAAGTTTCTCGACCAGTTTACATGCACGAACTGCTCGATTACTACAGATAATTATCACCAGCTTCATTTTGACGTTTTCGTTGGTTTCCCCAAGCCATCGGTCTCCTTTATACTGGGTTTCCAAGTTATTTTGAGATTTTTCGCTTTTTTTATGTATCGGAGGAAACCTATGATATGTGATATAAATTGCTTGAATCGATTGCTTTGACAATAAAAATGTTTTCCAAAAAAAAAAATTTCCGGCTGAAGTTCAAAAAAAAAAAATTTTTGAAACTTATAAATAAAATGCAGTAACTTTTAGGGTTTCGTTGAAATTTTTTTAGGAATACGCTTTTAATATCGGTACCTGTCTGTCCGTCCATCCGTCCGTGCGTTGCAGCAAGTTTTCTCAGGAACTAGGGAAGTTAAAATCATCAAATCTTGTGAACAGCTCAGAAGTTTCCGGTTAGTTGTTCAGTTGAAAAAAATTTGAAGAAAGTTACAGCGGAATGAATGACATATTATTTGTATCTAAGATAATGGAATATGTATTTACACTTGCACATTCTTCCGTACGAATGGAAACGATTTTATCATACTTACATTATAGATTGGCCGCATTTCCTTAGTTATTCCTAATCTTTTTCGCTGCCAGTCCAATTCAAATTCAGGGTACGATTTGCTCGGATGCGAGCATATGGACCGCTGAATATAACACTTTTCACTCGCCACGAACGGAATCCCTCTATTTGTTCCGGCCCAACATATAGTTCCGTCTAGAAATCGTTCACAAAGCACAACTATCTCATTATTCATCAAACACTGCACTATATACGTGCTCCTACAGCAAGACAAACATTCCGTGAGCAATTTAAAGTTTTTAATTTTAATAATGAAATTACTCCTGGATATTATATCCATTGAAAATCAGGATTCACATTCCCGATGTGAGCGAAACGTATCACGACTCATCTAAATCATGAACTGTTATTACGTGCGGAAATTTTCGTGACAGACCATCCTGTCTGTGTGTTGCACACAAGCAAAAAAAAAATGCAAAATCCGATCATCTTATCTAATTTACTTTCTCCCAATTAAACACGATGATCATTTCGCGCAAATTCAACATAAATTTCCTACTAGACTTCTAGTCCTGCAATTGTTCACGACCGTCCATCTTCCCTCGGAGTCCATCTTTATCCACGGCTTAGCATTAATTCCCTCTTTTCACATTTCAACTTGCTCGATCACATCTCACTCCGGTTGCTCGCCAGAACGGGTTCTTTCCAGTTTCATAGAGCCGGAACTTGGTTTATACTTGCAGTAAAAATTAGCGAGAAGATCGCATCTTTTCACGTTTCAAATTGCTCGATCACATCTCACTCCGGTTGCTCGCCAGAACGGGTTCTTTCCAGTTCCAAAGAAACGACACTTGATTTATACTTGCGGTAACAATTGGCGAGAAGATTGCATTTAAGTCCATTGTATCTTGAAGAATTATCCAAGATGCTATGAAAATAGCCTTGAAACGTTCAAACGTTTCACAATCATAAACGAAACGGGCAGTATTGGTGCAATAAAAATAGTTTTCTATGCACAATTTTTTCCATTGCCCGACATCATTTTTAGTTATATTTGCCAGACGGCAAATTTCTATAGGCAAAACTGTACCAGTTATTATTGAGATCGCATACTGAGCATGATCGAAATTACTAAAGTACTCCAAGGACTGCAATATGAATTCGGTAATTGTTTGTGTGCTTCGAGTCAAATACGTCTCAATTTCTTGGTTCATATCGACGAAGCTAAAGTCATTAGACATAAGCAATATATGAAATTTGTCTAGATGCATCTCATGCAAAACAGGCGGATCGACAGCATATTGCAAGAAATGAATGACCATCAATGCCAATGAGTAACTCGATATTGTCACATTGATTTGCGTTATTTACAAAGTGGTTTCTAAAATAATCGCGACTTAAAATAATTTTTTTTGTGGCGCCATCTGTGAATAATATAGTGCATTAGAAAGTGCCATTCCTCTCTGACTTTCAGTGCAAGTTTGGTGATATTCGAGTCAGGGGAAGCGAAGTTATTGCGTCTAAAGTAACCGTAAGTTTGTGTCATCGGTACAAAAATGAGTTTCAAACAAAGAACTTATATCAAATTTTCTTTTAAAATCGGTAAAACGTTTACCGAAACATTTGAATTGATGAAAAAAGTTTATAGCGATGCCAGAGGTCATGAGTGGTTTACACGTTTCAAAGATGGTCGAGAGGACATAAATGACGATGAACATACGGGCCGTCCAAAATCAGTGATCGCCAAAAACTACATCGAAATCGTGCGTGAATTTATCAAAAATGAGGCAAAATCATCGTTGAAATTCATGGAATCGGTGCTGAATATCTCCAAAACTTCGATTTATTGCATTTTAACCAATCATTTGGGGTTACGAAAGTCTTTACACGTTTTGTTCCACACAAGTTAACTGATGACCAAAAATTGCTCAGAATTCAACATTCAAAAGACATCATTAAAGAGGCGAGAAAAGATTAAAACTTCCTTTACAACATTGTAACTGGTGATGAAACATGGTGTTTCTAATATGAACCCGAAACCAAATGTCGAATAGAAGGCTCCCGACGAGCCACCACCCGAAAAATCGCATTTGAAGAAGTCAAAAATCAAGGCGATGCTGGTTTGTTTTTACGATTCCAAGAGAATTGTCCACAAGGAGTTCGTGCCAACGGGCCAAACCATGAGCGCAATTTTCTATCTTGGCGTTTTGAAGCGTTTGTTGCTTCGCATTCGTCGAATTTGGCCTGAATACTGTGAAGGAGGAAGCTGGCGCCTATTGCATGATAATGCACCATCTCATCGATCCACTCTTGTGACTGATCTTTTGACTAGAAATCGAATTTTAACCATCAGTCACTCACCGTATTCGCCTAATATAGTTCCCTGTAACTTTTAACCTATTCGGAAAATTGCATTTGGTCATGAAAGGAAAACGCTTTGCGTCCATCGAGGGCATCCAAAAGGCTTGTACTGACATCCTTAAGGGCATTCCGGTCAATGACCTGAAACTCTCCTTCGAAAAACTTTTGGATCGCGTAAAACAGTGTATTGAGGCCCGAGGAAACTATTTTGAATAAATAAACTTGAATTTATCAGAACAGAGCTCCTGTCGTTTTTATTTTCGCTCAGTCTCGTTTATTTTGGAACGTACATTGTATGTTGTGAAATTGAGCTCATAGTTTAATGACTAGAACCATAGGACGTAATTGCCAGTCCAGCTGGGCATAACCGTGTAGCAAGTGTGTGTTTCGTATCCTGACACCGTTTTTTGAATTCAAAGCTACCTCAAGATTATGCATTGAATCGTGAAAATATAATATGGGTACTTTTGCTTCTATCAAATTAAATTATTCAAAAATATCTGTCAACTCGAAGAAATCTTTGAAACGCTCTAAATTCGATATTGATTCCAACCGGACATCCATCTATTGCTTGTTCGTGATACTAGACACATATTGACGTCAGAACTATCAGCACCAAAGCCAGTTATTGTTGACCCAACTAATTGAAGACCATAACAAGGATGTGCCTTATTGTTTTTTTATCTAATAAATCATTTATTTTACATCAAACTTAAAAATAAAGTCAAAAAACAAGCACTCTACAATTATTGTTTTGTTTTTGTATTTTCAGTCTCTTTGGTCTGTTCGTAAAAAGCTTTCTAAATGCACAAATAAATGATGACGTTAACAGAGACAACTGCACTCAATGCAGATATATAATTCTTTTCAAATCCATCACGTCGAAATACTTCGCAAGGTCCACTTTGTCGTAAAAAAACATTCCAAACGGAACAAAATACATTAAGAAACTATACGTAGGTAGCCATAGAAAGGCAATACTTAGATCTTCCGCATACTGCTCATTATCTGGAATTCGTTTATCACCTGAAGTCAATTCTGAAGGCTCTACGCGATCAGCGTCCCTTCTCATCCTTTTTCTGAAGCGTATGCCTCTGAACCATACAATTTGCCAACACCGAACAACAAATCGGTAATAAGGACTCTTCTAAATGATGGATCGATGGCGTTCTCTATTGCATCTCTATTATGCGAATAGTGGTGAAGTAACCCAGATAGTTTGGTGATTGATACGCTTTTCCTGGAATTATAAATATTTGGCGGATCGCTTCTGTACTTTCTTTAAAACTAAACTATTGATTAGAATAATTATATATTGCTCAGAAATTATAGCGAAACACCTATACAGCTTCTTTGTTTCAAGCTTCCCATAGTTTCTGCTCTACTTTTACTATCCTTTTTGTGAAGGTCTCTAGAGTAGTTTGCTTATGTGGAGTGCTCGATTACTACAGCCTCTTGCGACTAAATACCTGTGAATTGAAAAACCTGAAAAAAATTATGTTGGTGGTTCCTTATGAGTACAATAACAATAAATACCTCAGAAATCGAAATTCACTCAACTTTGTTAGTGGTAGTACGATTTATTTATATGAATATTCTTCCATAAAATCGTGAGGATATTCTTGAATGGCTACTTATAAGACTACTCAACCACCAACATGTCAAAAAGATTGAATGCTATTTAACGAGCTTATGATGGTTTGAATATTCCTCTACCGAGACGATAACAATAAAACACGGCTATGGAACAATATGCACTTCAAATCAACTCAGACACTACAGCCTGGTTGGGATTTGCATAAAACACTTAGGAAGGTGGCGTTGCACACACCAAACGTCATCGCCTTTAATTCAAATAATCCGAATGGCGTTATAACGGCAGTTTTTGAAACATCCTCAGGAGCCACCGGAATTTGACGGATGCCCGCATCAGGTCGAGTCTCAAAAATACCGTGCATCCACTGAATCTGTGAGCAAAGTCACTAAGATAAGCAATAGAATATTTATCCGAGATGGTGATTGCATTCAAACGACGATATCCACCCCAAAGTCTGCACTGGCCAGTTTTCTTTTGAACTAGGGGTAGTGGACTTGCCTACTGACTTTTTGACAGCTGACAAATTCCTTGTTGTAGCATAAATTCGAATTCTGCTTTTGCCACTCTCAGCTTCTCAGGCGTTAGACCTCTTGCCTTTTCTGTAACTGGAGGGCCTTTTGTTACAATGTGGTTGTAAATGCCATGAGCCATAACCTTCTTGGTATCAGATGGTACAGTTAAATTGGCATAAACCTTCAGCAGGTCGTACTACTCCAAGTTTCCTTTTATCGTAGTAATAGTAGCATTGGCTTGATTGGTAAATTTAATTTAGTTTCGCTGTCAACCAACTTCGTCCGGCATAAATCTACTATAAGGCCAAAGTGTAGCGAAAAATCTGCTCCAATTATTGGTTGCCTTACATTTGCAACTACGAATCTCTAAGCAAGTGGTCTATGAAGTCCGAGGTCAAATGTCATTAGTTTCCGGCCATACGTTTTAATTGGAGAATTATTCGCGGCATATAGCTCCAAATCCCCTGGAGTGATGTGACTTTTGTCCCGTGGCAGGACTTAAATGTCGGCTCCAGTACCGATGAGGAAGCGAGTTCTACTTTTCTGATTATGGATTATTGGTCGGCAACTGTTTAGATGAAGTCGGTCGCCCTTGGTCGTCATAATTCGGGACGACGAATTTAGTTTCCCGAATCCGCTTCATCATTGGCAGTCCACTGGCTTCTGGAAAAAAACAAGGACCATCTTTGGCACGTGAATTTGATATGCCTCTCCTGGTCCTAGATCTGGAGCGTGAACGGTTTCAAGTACGTAGCTCCAGAAGGTCCATTTGATTTACTAGTTGAGTTAAAATATCATTCGTTACCTCTCTATGGACTGCCGCAACACTGGAAGTCTACTGAAGTTCTATCATCAAATCCAACATTTTCGTCAATTTTTTAATGTCGGGCTCGCTCGATATTGCAAGTACGACACGAATATTTTCCGGGAATCGTTCCAGGACCGGTGATCACGACGTTGCATCAGTTACTTTCTCCCCTTCAGTATTGCTAAGATCTTGTAGGTGCAAATGCAAAGGCTTCCTTCCATCCGGACTTAGTCCTTTTAATAAGCGCCTCAACTTAGACTCGGTGTATTCCGCAAACGCCGTCAAAGTTTGTTGCTTCACTGCTTCGTATTTGTTTTCAGCTGGCGGGTTCCGCACGATAGAGGTAACGTGCGGTAGAATATCAGCCTCTGCATACTGAATCACATATTTGAACATTTTTTCGTCCAGTTTTATGTGATGCTTATGAAATGTAGCTTCAACTTGGTCGAACCAAAACGCTGGACCCGCACTTCGACAAATAAATTGTTTGTTGAAGGCCTAAGCGTGATTGGTGGTGATGCGTTACAATTTTAAGAAGTTTTCGCCGTCTCCATGTTAGTTTCGGCAGCCATTTTTCTTGGCGTCACTTTGCGAACGATACAAAAGTATTCAAGTCTAAATTAAGCGTTTACTCTCTACCCGGTTACATCGGGCTCACCATTTAGTCTATAATGTGAACATAAAACACAATTTTAAACATAACAATGACCCAAACAAAATATCTACATGAAACGGTTGAAATAATTTAGTCGCAGTACAACGATGCCGGCTGTAGCAGGAAAATGTTGTAATCTTTCCACTTTCAGCGCCTTTAGCGGTGAACACCGTTACTTTATTCTGCAGTAGATGTGTTAATCGCTACAGGTTACAAATCAATGAGAATAAAACAAAGCTCATAATTCAGTCGAGGAAAAATATCTCAAATGACCAAAATATCACACTTGGCGAATAAAATATCGAAAATTTGAGCGAATGTGTATATTTAGGTGCTAATATAACGAAAACCGGCAATGAAAGAGACGAAATACGCTGAAAAATACAGCTCGCAAATAAAATACTTTAATCATTTTTGACGAGCTTGAAGACGAGCTGCATGCACGCTAAAAAAAGCCCCAAGTAGAATAATCTGTGATAAGACCTGTGTTATGCTATAAGTGTGAAAGATGGACCCTAACCTAAGCATCCGCAAATATATTGTAGACATTCAAAACACCAGTCCTGAAGCAAATAATCAGAGCGAAGATAGACGGGGACCAATGGCGATATGTGATAGTTAAGTAATGAGACTGATTAATTGCCGCACTTGTGGTAAACCTAAAACCTTAAAATTCCCTTCCCCTTCCCCCGCATCCTTCCCCTCTCCATTGATAAATTTATCATCGCTCTAGCTTGTTTAGTTCGCCTGCTGTGTCGTGTTGAGTAGACCTGTATTGGTGGTGCTCGTCACGAAAATGGAAAAACGAAATTAAGAGCAACGCGTCGCGATAAAATGTTGTCCAGGATTGGGCGAAACAGCTTTGGAAACGTACGCTAAAATTGTAAAAGTGCATGGTGACAGTGCTCTTAGTCGTGCCCAGGTGTTTCGATGGCATAAAGAGTTTAAGGAGGGGCGTTAAATCGTGGAAGACGAGGCGTGGAGTGGGAGACCATTCGAGGTGCGGACTGACGCGAATGCACAGCGTATGTGGACTCTAATCCATGAAGAAACTGCATATGAACCGTGAAACAATGAGACAAATTTTAACTGACGATTTTGGGAAGAAAAAGTTGAACCTTTCTGAGGAGCAAAAGTAGCATCGAATGATGTAGTGCTACAAAGAAGAGAAAGAAGTAGAAATCGAAATTCATTCAATTTTATGTATAATAATAGTGAGATTTCTAAATGTGATATTTTCCCAGTAATCTTATATTCACTGAAATTCAGTATTTCGGTAGTCCGATGCAACCTCCATTCTTATAGTTTCAATCAAATCGAATTGTATTTACGAAAGTTATAACCGTATGAAATTTATAGTTTTGCCACAAACAAAAAAAAATAAGGTTTTTCTTCCATTCGGGCTGTTCATGAAATTAGACACTACACTATTGATTGAATCTTGTCTAAATTTTCAGATGAAGTTATAGCAAAAATATATTTAAGATTCCATTCAGTCATCGATACTAGCTATATTTCAACAAAATCCCGGCAGATTAAATTGCAATAACAATGGTTTTTCTTATAAAGCGAGTGTGTATTTATTGTATTGTAGATACTGTTAAAGCTTTAATTGAGTTTATTCATTATTGCTGTCTGCATTTCGCACGTTAGGTAGAAATCCCTTCTGGCACGAGCGTAGTTCTGTGTACCCAACTTTTGATCAATTGTTAACCATCCTTATTTCCTAAATATGCGTTCTTATACAACTCGGTTTAGCTAACAATAGCCCAGAATAAATAAAATCATTTTACGATAGAAGTCAAACACGCGCAACATCTTAATCATTCATCATCAATCAATAATGTCCGAATGCAGACAATATGTGAATAAATTTGTACCTGGTTATAATTAATTTTCTAGTCTAATATAATCATTCAGATTATTCAAAATTTTGCATGCTGTTTTGTATGATAATGACCGACATTAATTTAGCTAAAATTCAGTATTTATTTACACAACGAAATAAATGGACATCTCAGATTTGAATTTCATTATAAGCCGAGTGGGTTGAGCTTTAAATTTCAACAAAAGTAAGAAAAATTAGAGCCATAGATAAATACAATAAGTAGTGAACAAATTTGCGTAGAAATGTTTAAAAGCGTGTCTTTAAAAGAGTTTCCTTGGACTGAAGAGGAATTGAAATAATGATTTCACTTAAATCGGATAAAATTAGCGAATTGCATCATTTCCTGCTTAGCCAAGCCTTGAGGGTAAAGATGCAATTATTTCCATTTTTAAGATTCAATAAGGAACCTGTGATAGGCCATAATTCTTGATTAATTGGTACGATGTTTTCAGGAGTGCGAACATGGGAACAAGATTATTTTTGGATATTATCACTATATTAGTTAATATGGTAACGTATCTGGTGATTTTGATCAGATAGTTGAATCTTCTTGGTGATTTCTCGGTTCTTCGCTTCTCAACCATTTTGACAATCTACACCGTTTAAAAAATAATAAATTAACCCCGGATGAATGTCTTGAGAAGTGAAATTGATTAGTTTTCATAGAATTGCAAATAAAAAATCTTTTGAAATATATAAGCTGCACTTTTGATAGTATTTTATTATAGAGTTAGTAAATTAGGCATTCATTATAGTTTTCTTTAAAGATTCACGCTATTTTGCGCATTTTTTTTTTTTGAAGTCTCATTATGTAAGATCTTTCAACGGCTCTTAACCCCTACATTATATGTATAATAGAGAGTCTTATCGGACTTTCAACCGTTTGTTCCATCAAATTAATTAATTATTCTGGAAAAATAAATTTTTAATTACCAAATTTTACGGTATGCCATTAAAAGCATTTAAAAACAATAAATAAAATATAAAAAAAATAAAAATAAAACGTTACATCCAGTCCTGCACCTGCCAATTATGTCGAAACTTATCCAATCATCCCACATAGAGTAAATGCAATAAAAAATTAATTTTTTCTCATTATATATTCATTTGTTCATTACTCTTCCAATAAAAATTTGTCTCCATCATCCTCCCTTGCAAAGTATCTTTTCATACTCATACGTACATTATTTGTATCTATAGATATTGCATAAATATCTTCACTTCAATTCACTTCACAGATATGGGTAACAAGAACGTGATCTTTGGTACGTTTGTGGGTTGCTGTTTGTATGTTATTTTATTGCAAGCAAGCAATAAAAATATAAAAAAAAACACGCTAAAATGAACAGATAAAATAAGAAAAAAATTAAATAAATGGCGCGAGCGCGGTTTCAAACTCGAACGTGCGCGCAACTTTTGAAAACTTGTTAACCTTCAATTCAGCAGCGGCGCAACTTCACATTTTTATTATATAGTGCAGTAGCACACAATGCATTTTGTTCTTATTCTTGCTCGGGGGAGGAGAGAGAGACCAAACAAGTCAACAGCCAAGACAATATTTTTTGAAGTTGTTTTTAATTTTTTTTTCATTGTTCGTTTGATTTTATTTCTTAATTTTTCAATTTAGAGTTCAGAACCATAGTGTCGCTGAAAAATATAACATATGAGTCCTTTCACGTTGGAGGCCATGAAAAAATTTATTAAACTATAAGGACAGTTTAAAAAGAGCTGAGCAATCATTTCATAAATTTGCATCAAGCTTTGATATTTTCTTTAGAATTGTTTTTTTCTTTTTTTTTTAACATATCTCTGAATGACCGTTTTTGCATTGTTTTGAGACTACTACTCGTATGTCCGTTTTTGTTGCTGCCTTTTGAAAAGACTGTGGATCGGTGTTGACCGACGAAAATCAGTGCAACATTGTTGTTTCTGGTTCTGCGGAATGCATTCCTCTGTGTGCCATTAATTTAGGTTTGGCACATTTGACATGGCACTCAGTTAGGCGCTTACGATCTTGTTGACTATAATGTAGGTTGCGCATGGTGCAGTTGGTGACATATAAAAGTTTACCACCGTCAAATTGTGATTTATGTGGGGAGAATAAATTAAAATATGTTTCTGGGTAGACGTATTATAAGGATTAATGGATTTAAATTGGATTTTTATTTTAAGATAAATGAAAGCTGTTGAAATATAGGAACGTTTGTTTACTTTGGTGCTTTTGCAATTTAGTGCTTAATAAAACTTAGTCTGGGAAAATCAATCAAAATTTGCTTGTTTGAATATTTGTCTAAGTAATAGTGAAATTCCAGTTTTCTTCGCTATTGATATTCAGCAGGCACCGGCGTTTTGTGAGCAAACAACTCACATCTTCAGTGTAAATGATGCTTCACTTTACCTTACAACTACTTATATACTGTCAAAAATCAAAAATAAATCCTTATTACCTGATTACTGCTTGAAAAAAAAATGATTTTTACAATTTGCAACAACCTACACTTATGCACATTGCTCATTAATTTAATTATTCGTTTCTTTGTTAGCTGCCTGCGTTGTGTTGATGACTAACCAGATTCAATAAAGTGCTGTATGCGTTTCTCATGTTCGTATTTAATTGCTTTCCACCCTCATCGTCATCAAACTACGTGATTCAAATCCTTTGCCTACTTCACTTCCTGCTTCGTCCATCATAACAAGAAGTATGGCACAGAGATCATCTCATCGGGGAGCTATTCCAAAAAATATCGGAATTCCGCATGTTCCTGAGGAATTACCATCCCTCCAAATAGTGGCGCCACTGAAACAAATCTTTATATCAAAACTTGCGTATAATATATCTCCCAAAGACATCATAGATTACGTAAGTAAGACATTCGGCTCATCTCTGAAAATAATTAGTTACCAAAACTTGACGAAGCACAAATTAATCAACAGAGTAATAGCCTCTTTCAAACTGCTTGTTCCCGCATCATGTGATTTCATCTTAAACCCTGATTGCTGGCTTCCTGGAGTTATTTTCAAATCCATAGCTTCAAGGAAAAAAATTTCCCTGCCACAGACATAACATTCACAATAACACTCTTAACAGTCAATTATCCATTTATTATCAAAACGTTCAGGGTTTAAGATCCAAGCTGTAGGATCTAACTTTATCCTATTCTCTTTCTAACAATGCTATAATCTGTTTTTCCGAATCCTGACTAACTGATAGTGTTTTGACACTGAAATTCTTCTGAATCATACAATTTTTACGCGTAATCGTGATAGGTCAGTCTCCAACAAGTTAGATGCAGGTGGTTTCCTAGTCACCTAAAAGTATACCTTTACTGGTATGCCTCTAACAGTGCTACTTTTCACTGCTCCTGACGGATGTCTAGGGGCAAAAATAGCTACAATATTTCGTCCACCTTTTCTTTTCTTGTCTTTGTGCTTACATGCCTTGTAAGTCAAGTTTTTAGGATATGTCAAATAATTTTATTGTAATGCCTTACTAAAATTGCGACCGGTCTGTTAATCTGTCCGCCCGTCCGGATATCAGTTTTCTCGCAAACCATTTAAGCTAGAAATATAAAATTTGGCGAGTAAGCCTAAAGTGGTGCTCTTCTTGCAAGTTGCGGTATATGTAAAATATTGTGTGTAAGCTTTAAAGGGGGACCTCTCCATGAAAGGTGTGACCTTCAAATATTTTTTACCAAAGGTAGTCCATATGGGTATCAAATCAAAGGTCTTGATGATAACTTTTCAAAACAGATCTTAAACTATCACTTTTCACTTCAAGGAGTGCAGGGGGAGGGGGAAATGTACGAAAAGTTTGTATCCTTCCCCTCCATCTTTGTACAGAAAAATCTGGAAAAATCATGAAAGTCAGTCTTTATAAGTACAAGACAACAAAACCTCAAAAGTTCAAACTCCATTAATTTTTTTAATAAGAGTATATATTACGAATTTTAAATTTTCATCTATAAAACCAAAAGGTGACCCTTAAATTTTCTGAAAACTAACGCTTGTAACTAAATTTACAAAAAATCGAGCTATAAACATTTGTGTAATAGACAATTAAAAAAGACATTCGGGAAAAAACCCAAACTCTTCAGTTGTGTAAAAATTTTGATAAACATTTTAGAAATAATTTCAACCATTGATATGTCAGCATGACAACTCAAATATATGACGGTGGTCGGATAAGTACTCAGCATAACCACCATCGCAAGAAAGATTCACCATTGTGTAGTGCATTCTTGTCAAGATTTCAGTTGAACCAGATTCGTAGTTTTGTTATGACCGAGTGTGGAAGCGGGCGTATCCGCGAATTTTCAGGAAAATTGACAAAGAGCAATATCAGTCGGTGGTTCGATTCTCGTTTTTGAAAGCAAAACCGTGCAGCGAAATCAAAGAGCGCTTGAATGCTATGTGTGGTGACTCTGCTATTATGACGGTGACTGTAAGAACTTGGTTTAACGTGTTTCAACATGGTCGCACGTCGGTTTTTGATGAAACACGCCCAGGTACCCCGGAACGGCTACCACGGAGGACATGACAATGACAAAAACCAGCGAGCTTGTATGACAGTAGGCATTTCGAAAGGCCGCGTATCTTGTATGACATTTTTTAGGCATGAGAATGCTTTCGCCGCCATGGATGCCACGTTTGCTCACTTCAGACAAAAAACGTAAACGTGAGACCACTTCAGAAAAGTGAGTGTTTGACGCTGTTTAAGCGCATCTTGCAGGAGTTTCTGCATCTATTCGTAACCATCGATGAAACATGGCTCCACTGCTGCACACTAGAGACCAAGGAGCAGTCGAAATAGCGAACTATACCCAACAAAAGTACTTCGGAGAAGGCGAATACTATCCCATCGGCTGGAAAGATGATGCCACCGTTTTCTGGGATCCAGAAGATGTGATCTGCGTCGACCACCTGAAGAAGGGCAAACCGGTCACAAAGCTCTACTTTGCTGAATTATAGGGCCAATTCGAGGCTGAATTGCAGAATCAAAGGCCCCATTTGGTGAAAAAAGTGGTCTTCCACCATGCCAACGCACCGGCTCACACTTTCACCATCGTTATGCCTAAGTTGATCGTATTGGGCTACGAGTTCTAACTACATTCACTGCATTCTCCAAATTTGGTCCCGTGTGACTTCGTTTTGTGCCCAAACTTGAAAAAGTCATTCACCAGGGAGACATTTGAGTCGAATAAGGAGGTCGTCGCTGCCACGGAGGTCTATTTTGTAGACCTCGAGGAAACGTATTTTTCAGGCGGGTTAAAGAAGTTGGAGCATTGTTGGATTAAATATATCGAGCTAAGAGGAGATTATGTTGAGAAATAAATGGCCGCTTTTCCGAAATTTTGGTTTTTATTTCGCAGGCTAAGTACTTATCGGACTGTTCTTGTTGAGGTCAGCACCATGAAAACAAAGTGGTTGCAAATCAAAATACATAATAAACAAACGTTATTTTTGTGAACTCACTTCATAGAATATATGTATGAGTGAAGTTTTGATATTCAGAAGTTTGATATTCAAAAGTTTGATTTTCTAGTGATTTGACAATGCCTTCCTGGCATGGGAACTCTCCTGCTACTTTTGCTTGTTTGGTCTACAATACCTTTCTCACCAAAATATCTTGTGTTTTCTTATCGTGATTCTTAAACTGTCACCCTATATTGTACGGAGGCTAAACTTGCCTAAACTCTTATGGGTTGACAATCAGAGTGATTCTGATTCATCTCAAATTTGACCGTTAATTTCTTTTTTTATGCCTATGAGTTCCCTTGCTCAATTTAATCATTCGTTCAACGTTAGTAATCATATCTTAGGTTTATTTTTGTGTAGTATGGAACAATCGTTGTTGTGATTATTACCTGTCCTTTTTCCTTATCTTCCATCTGATCCTTACAATCCACCTCTACTTTCTGAAATTTCTTATATTCCCTGTGTTTGCTTTAGTCAAAAAGGGCGTCAGTGCTATAACTTTTATAAAACGAATTACAAGTAACATAGGGTGATTCATTTTGAGGTTTGGTTTTTAATATTAAATAAAAGGCATAAAGTTGAATTCTATAGTAAAAACTTTATTGTGATTCGAATGAACAATGTATGATATTTATTTTTAAAGATTACCTCGTTTAAATATTGACCATGACTACACCGTTAATGGTCCATCCTGGGGGACCAATTTCAGACGACGCGTTGCAGCATAACGACCGGTATCTCGTGAATGACAAGAGTAATGTCGGCTTCCAAAGCGTCAATTGAAGATGGCTTATCCCTAAAGATTAGAGACTTCATGGAACCTCAAAGCAAATAATCTAAAGGTGTGATATCACACAATCTAGCTGGCCAATCCCATCCGGTGATACCCAGATCATTTTATGAATGTGTCGATCTGGAAAGTAAGTCGAACGTATGACTAGATTTCTGCTACATGCAAACTCAATCAGGCGCTGGCCGTTATCATTCGTTGGATCGTGGAGGCTATATCTTCCAGTCATTCTCCGATGAGGTATCTCATTGCCAACCTTAGCGTTGAAATCACCCAGAATTTTTTTTTGTGTCGTTTGTAGGCAATGAGTCAACTAGTCTTTCCAGGTGATTGTAGAATGTTTCCTTCGTTTCTTCGTGCTTTTCTTCGGTCGGGACGTGGACGTTTATCAGCCATATTTTGAAAAATTTCGCTTTTATAAGGATCGCACACAACCGTTTGTTTATTGCCTTTAAATCAATAACGTGCGATTTGAACTCCCTATCCATAATGAAGGCCACTCCGAATTCTCGTTTTCCACTAGGCTTCCCACTTTTGAATATTCTGTGCGATCTCATGTCTTGATTGTCTTTTACAGTCCAGTTTCCTGGATTGCCAGCATGTTTAATTTATATTGACTGGCCTGTTCTCAAAGGTCCTTTATAGCGCCAAGATAATTGAGTAATCTGACACTCCAGGACCCAATGCCATAGTCCTTATTTCGTTTTTGAGGTCGCTGCCGTGAGTCCAATACATTCCGAGGACCATCTGCAGGTTTCAAAACATTTAAAGGTTTTATAGGGACGTCAAGTTAGTCCGTCGCCCAACCTCCTTTCCGGCGGCATGATTCGCCTTAACCCTCTTACGTTCCCTCAAAGGAGGTGTAAGTGAGATTTGGGGGCAGAGCTGTAGATGTATTTACAGTTGTTAGCATTTCTCGGTATTTAATGTCCCATTATTGGGGAACCAGTAAACCCAATGTGCGACGCTGAGAGCATTTACTACCATTTAGTTGGGGGTTTGGGATAAGGAAGCTATGGGCTGGGGAAACAAGTGGATCCCTCCACCTTTCCCAAACGGGCTTGGGACCGTCTACATTGGAGAACAACGAATACCCAAAAAGGTATTCATTGGGAGAACTGAAGGCCGGAGACCAGTGGGGAAAATGAAGAAACGCTGGTCTGACTCGGCCGATAGAGACAGTTCATCGCTGCTCAGATTTCAAAATTAGAGGACGCGGTCAATGCACCAAGACAGTTGGGGGCGCTATTTATAGGAAGCCAAAGCCCGAGAGGGGCTGTAGTGCTAAGGAGAAGAAGAAGAAGGTGGCCAATTTTAAATTTGCGGATTGTATTGGTTTTAGTGGTTTTTTGTAGGTCGACGATGCACACCATAAGTTGCTCTGAGCACGAAAAATATTTCTCACAGAACGCTGATTAATACAGCTGAGTGTAAGTCTTTCCATGATGATTCGTCAAATAATACTGAATAAAAATTAAATTATAGTTTGACAGGAGTCACGCGCGATCTGTCAAAAAAAATCTATTGAAAATCAAACGTCATAATGAATTACTCTTTATAAGGTCTTTTATAACACGAAGAAAAAGGGTCTGAATATAAACTAGAGTTGGAAGGAAAGGGGAACATGAATAGAAGTAGCTAATGATTTCAAAAAGTGATCAGGACCTGAACTGACAGAGTTATAAAGCGCTGAAATGAGCTTCCAAATTTCTTAAGGAGAGCAAATTATAGGAAATGCGACCTGCATGCATATGATTAAGATCAAAAGATCATTGCTGGGAGTAGTATTAAAAATAGAAAAAACGGAGTTCTAAAAAGCTCAGAAATCTCCAGAGGAAAAAATGCTAAGTAGCTATTCAAATGGAGAGAGGATGGGATATTAGAAGAGGATTTGAGAAAGTGTAGATATTTCTAAAATAGTTTGGAATGGTTTGAGTTCAGAGAGCCTTTAATACTACGAAAATAAGAAGCCTTAGCGATCTGCATCTCTTTTAAAGCCATAGAAATCCAATGACAAAAAGCATTACGTGACTCAGGGGATCTTTTCCGTGAAAAATGTTGACGTGCTTTTAATTTGGCTATTAGGACTCGTCTCACATTGGGAGTAACCCAGGATTAGTCAGAAGAGTTCTATATACTCACGAGTAGAGCCGAGTCAGATATAGCCACATTTAAGAAGTCGTAGAATTTGTTGCAACATGCATCCGAGTCAAGACCGCAAAAGAAGGAGGACCGATTAGCGGGGCGAATTGTTTATAATGGGTTTTACAATAAAAAGTATTATTTTGAATAACCCGCTATGTCGGTAGACGTCACTTTTGAAGCTGTCATTTTTTTAACATTTGATCAGTAAAAACCACACCATTAATAAAAATGGAACAATACACGCTTCAACAATGCATTAAAATTATTGAAATTGCCTATAAAAATGGTGAAAATTTGGCAGAGACGGTTTGTAAAACTCGAACATTTTTGGGTCGTCGTAAAGCACCTTACCGAAATTGGTGGAAAAATTCGAGCTGTCGAGACAACTAAGTAATGTGAAGAATAAAACCCATGCGCGTCACTCAAGAACAGCCGAGAATATTGCTGCTGTAGCCGAAAGTGTTGAAGAAAACTCAGGTTTGTCCATTCCTCGTCGTTCCTTGGAATTAGGCATTCTACAAACGACATTACACCGTATTTTGCATAAAGATTTGAGTCTTAAGGCTTATAAAGTTCAGTTAACACAAGAACTCAAGCCGACCGATCATCAACAACGTCGTGCCTTTGCTGATTGGGTCCTTGAAATGCATGAAAATGATCCGGAATTCCATCGAAAAATCATCTTGAGTGATGAGGCCCATTTTCATCTCGGTGGCTTTGTCAAAAAGCAGAATTGTCGCATCTGGGGCTTAGAAAACTCAAGAGTTATTGTTGAAAAGCCTCTCTATCCTCAACGTGTGACTGTTTGGTGCGTCTTATTGTCCGGCGGAGTCATTGGACCTTACTTTTTCGAACATAAGGTTGGAGCAACAGTTACGGTGAATGGATTGCGCTATCGAGAGATGGTTAATTATTATTTATGGCCGGAATTGGATGGTATTGATCTGGACAACGTTTACTTTCAACAAGACAGCGCTACGTGTCACACAAGCAACGAAACCATTGATCTTTTACGGGAAAAGTTTCCGGACAGTGTTATCTCTCGAAGAGGTGATCACAATTGGCCACCGAGATCTTGTGATTTAACAACTTGCGACTTCTTCCTTTGGGGCCACGTAAAAGAGAAGGTCTACGCCAATAGCTCAGCGTCGATTCAAGACCTCAAAGATGGAATTCGTGAGGCTATCGAGGACATAGGGCAGATTTTGTAATGGAAAATTTCATGAAAAGGATATGGTCCTGTAAGCGTCGTCGTAGTGGTCATTTGCCTGATGTTATTTTTTACTATTAACGGCATACCTTCTTCTTTATGATGAAATAAACATCTGATTCTTTATATTTAAAAATGACATTTTTCTTATAATATCAAATTAACACCTCTTATTGGAAAGGCCTGTAGTAGCCTATGCGACCGACATCAACATTTTGTCACGGTCATTAACAACTGCCAAAGAACTCTTCCTGAAACTCGATAGCAAAACAAAACTAGTAGGGCTACAAACCAATGAAAATACCAATACAATACAATGAAAATACATATCGAAAATATGAGCAAATTAGTCTATTTAGGCACCGAAATAACGAGAAACGTCTTAAAAAAAGAGTAAATACGCCGCAGAATACAGCTTGCAAATAACATATTTCATTCAGTTTTGATGATCTTGAAGATCAGCTGCGTACACAGCTCAAGTATACAAATCTGTGATAAGACCTGTGTTATGCTATGGGTGTGAAACATGGACATGGAAGTAGGCCTTTCTGTCACTAGATGGTGCTCGTTGTTATATATCGGGCAATACCAACCAAATTGAGTTAATTTGACATGCGTTTGAAAGGTGACCTTCCAGTCTACAATTTTCATATGGACAGTTTTGTATTTGGTCGTTCGTGTCGAAAATTGTATTCATTTAAAAATGAGTGAAATTTCTGAAAAAATCGTTATATGCATCGCAGGCTCGTGAAAAAATCTGTGGTGTCTACGGTTAAGATACTTTATCAAAAGCCAAATCCAAGATATGGTTCGCTCACTTTTATTCTGGAAATTTTGATGTCAAAGATGCACCTGGCTCAGGTCGACCAGTCACTGAAAAAGTCGATGAAATCTTACAAAAAATTGAAGAAGACCGACACATAAGCAGCCATAACATTGCTAAGGAACTGAATATCTAGCACCAAACACTTTTGAACCATTTGCTTAAGGCTGGATACACAAAGAAGCTCGATGTTTGGGTGCCGCATGAATTAACACAAAAAAATTTGATCGACCGAATTTCTATTTGCGAAATGCTGATAAAACGCTACGAAATCGAGCCATTTTTAAGCCAATCATTGTAGGCGTTGAAAAATGGGTAAGATATGAGAATGTCGTTCGAAAAAGATCATACTCAAAAAAAAGGTGAATCATCACACACGACTTCAAAGCCAGGATTGACACCAAATAAGGTTATGCTGTGTGTATGGTGGGATTGGAAGGGAATTGTTTATCATGAGGTACTTAAACCTTGCCAAACACTCAATTCGGCTCTGTACTGTCAGCAATTAACCAGGTTGCAACAAGCAATTCAAAAAAAACGGCCAGGATTCATCAATAGAAAGGGCGTTGCCTTCCATCATGACAATGCCAAAGCACACACATCTTTTATGACCCGGCAAAAATTGACCGAGCTTGACTGGGAAGTTTTGATGCACCCACCGTATAGTCCAGACCTTGCATCATCCGACTACTTTTTGTTTCGGTCTCAGCAAAACTTCCTTAACGAAAAGGAATTCACTTCAAAAAGGGACTATGAAAATCACTTGGCCAAGTTTTTCGCCGAATAATGGCTCTACCCAAAAAATGGGTAAAGGTCATAGATAATAATATAGAATATGTACTTAAATAAAATCCATTTTAAATAGAAGAAATATTCAATCGAAAAATTACTTACCAATGTATTGAACGTCCTAAGGCGAATTTGATACAATCATGAGCTGTGTAAAATTTTTGACGAGTCGAGGTCTCAATGATTGTAAGACTGCGGAAGCTGCAATCAGCTAGCCATATAAATCGTATGGAAGAAGAACGGATACCCAAAAGTTATTCGTTGGGCGAACTGAAGGCCGGAGACCGGTAGGGGAACCGGTGAAACGGTTATGTGACTCTGTTGACGACAACAGTTCATCGCTGCTCAGATTTAAAATTTGAGGATGCGGTCAATGGACCAAGACAGTTGGAGGCGCTAATTCCAGGAAGTGAAGGCGGTAGTGCTACGAAGAAGAAGAAAAATATAACTTCCTAAAAAACAATGCGAACTTCTGCAATTTTTATGGTCGATTGGAATTATAAGAAGCCATACGGGTGTTAAACTTGATTGGAATTGAAGGTGTTCTTACGGTTTTATACAAAAAAATGTAAAATCGATAAATCATACTATTACTAACAAAGTTTGGCGAAATTTAACTTCTCAGGTATTTTTCTTTGATGTTCTCATAAGGAACTACCTTCATAATGTTGTTTTTTATGTTTTTCGGCCCACACATGCCCAGTCGCGAGGAAAGAACCCAAATTGTTCGTGTTCTTCCGCTTCCCCTGTCCATCCCGTTGTCTATATTGCAGTTTTAATATAAGATATTAAGAGAACTATCAAGGACTTTCATCTTTAGTGAAAGAAAAATGTTTAAGGGTTCACAACCTTATATGGGGAGAGCCCCCTTAAAAATGTTAGATAGTTTTTTAATTACGGATCTTTCATTAGCCCAAACCTTTTAAGCTGTTCACAAAATTTGATGACTGTAGCTTCTATGACTCTTCAGAAACCTTGCTGTGATGCACGGATGAACGGACAGGTACCAATTTTAGCAGGGTAAGGCAAACAATTTTTTTAACAAAACTCTAAAAAAATGTTTTGGGACGCTATTTTCTCCATTTCTAAAAGGTAGCCTGGCAAATTGTAGCATATGAATAAAATTTTAAACATATCTAACAAATGTTGGAAAATATTTTATCTTAAATTCTATCAATAGAACGGTATTTTTCTACATTTCAAGTAGCTGGAATAACATTCGTTGAAATAAATTACTAAATTATTACTATTCTACCTATTTCATGCTTACTCAAATATTGATTCATTTAATATTGGCCATTAACATTCTGCAGGACTGTTTTCTAGCTTGTTTCACAAAATATATATTCGCATTGAAAGATTTGCATTTTTCTATAACCAAAAATAAATCGAAACTGTATTTCAAATCAAGAATGTCCTTGCAAGAACGCATTAAATCAATTTGATTGATCGTATTTCTAAAACAAGCTCAAATTTTATCGGTAGTATGTGATATTAATAAACGAATTCCAACAAGAATTATATTATTCCAAAAACGGTTCGAAACTGCTCAGAATTCAGTAAAATAAGATAAATCTAGCAAAATTAGCCATGAAAAAATAGCTTAAAATTTTTTCAAGTTTGAATTATTTTCACATAAAACTCAAGTCAACTTTGATTATATTTGCTGGTTAGAACACGAATTTATTTCTTGCTGAAATTATAGAAGCAAAATTGGGATGCAAAAATAAATTTCAAACATCCTCTCATACGTGGCCATGAGCGTAGAAATAGAAAAGATATAGAAAATAGAAAAGGTATTTTTTTTGCGATTGAATTCCATAAGTTTCAACAATTTATTTATTGAAACAAAGCATGGTGCTGCCAGGCATACTTGCAAATTGCCGAAAAGCATAAAATTATCATATTCCGGTCGTATTAACCGAATCAGGTTCAATAAATAATCTCTGCAGCAGCTATCAATATATTTTACGTGGCTTTTGAAATTCATTGAAAATCTATAAAAATCAATCTTTCAATAGTCATAAATTAGGGATCATCTGTAGATCTACATATTTGACGAGAATAGCAAAAACTTAGACATTATCATTGACTGTGTTAAGAAAAATGTAGTCGATTTAATAGAAATGTGTTACTAAGTGGCATGGGATTAGAGAATAAAAGGATTTGCTTTCTTATAAAGGGGGTTTAAAAAATCAACTGTTTGCGCAATTAGAATGCCATTCTTCTAAATTATTTAAATCCCAAAAATATCGTCCCATTAAAAATTCAACCCTTTCCCAACCCAATCAACCCGTTCATATCATATAATAAAACTCAAATTATCACATTATTCTGGTAAATTTCCAAACACCTCTGCAATTAATTTCCATAAAGTCTTTTTAAATCCCTTGAGAATGTTTCCAATCCCCCAGTCACATGCCAACTAACGATATAACAAATTTAATTATCTTCTTCGTCTATCGTCTTCGGTCGCGTTTAATCCTGGTGATTAGCCTAAACTCCCCCGTCGTCTAACTCAATGGAAAAGTAAGTAAACAAAAGCTGTCGCTAGTATTCTTTAAGTCAACTTAAACTAAAAAGAAAATAATAAAACAAGGAAGGACGAAAAAGAAAAACGAAACTCTAATAAAAATTACCAGACAAAAAGAAACATTAACCGAGTGCATGTCGTGAAAACTTTAAATTCTTCTTGTAATCCGATTAGATGTACTACAGCATGCCTCGATGGTAGACAAACGAAATGATTAAGATACGAAAATGTTCAATTAGACGAAACTGCGGGCGAGGAAAAATTGCGGAAGATCTGCCGAAATTGAAAAGAAGCTTCAAATTCTTTTCTTCCCGAAAATTGACACACAGCGGGTGAAAATTAAGAATACAAACTCCAAGAAATGTAGAGAAAAAATTAATTCTCTCTCTCCCGCGCTCACAACAAATTTAAGCACCCAGGTGAAAACCTGACCCATGTCAAGCTCTTGCAAAAACATCAATTAACGCTGAAAATTACTTTCGATTAAAATATCCGCCTCTTTTGCCGCGATCCCGCCCGACCCACCAACCAACCATTCAGACAGTCCTTGCTCTGCTTGAGTTCATTTCGAATAACAATGTCCTGTTTGCTCGCTTCGTCCTTTTTCTTCCGCATTCTGTTGTGCCGTACTTATTCGCACTGCTGCATGCATCTCTTGTGGAACGCATGCATGGCAAAAACGCAACTGACGCATTAACACTGAGCACACGGCGCGACCTCCCCTGAATAAGGTCATTCTTACGTTCATATCTTTTTCGGGAAAATTATTTTCCAAATTTCGAGACGACGGAGACCATATCCAAATATATGCCGACAGTGGTGCGTGTATGTGTTTCCCGGCTTCGTGCTACAAATGTAGATGGCAGGATGGAAATGTTGAGGGTGGAAAGAGCGGGAATTTTACGAAGCCACCCCATTGCGATGAAAACATTGAGAAATACTTCCCCAACTACCACCTTTCAGGGGGCATGTCTCTGCTCGAGGTGTCTTGGCTGATATCCCACATTGGGCGCCCCCTGCTCCACCTTGTACAGTTGCCGCGAAATGAGTTTTTCCGCCCAACGAATAGCTTGGAGTCGAGTGCGCAGCTGTAAGACATCGCAGCGGGAGCCATAGAAATCTTAAATACCACGACCAAGAAGCCAAGGGGTGCTGCGATCAGAATAGCCGGAGAATAGCGACGACGTTGTCAAGAGGAAGCAGTAAGTGGTGCTCTTCGTGTGAAGGAAGGGGAGACCACTCCTCCCACCACCTTTGGTATTACGGCAGTTTGTAACCGGGAGTAGCAAGCACCCTTGCAAAGTTTCCCACTCATTGCGTTCGTTGTATTGGGCTCGGCTGTTGTAAGGGTTGCACTTGCTCCATGAAAAGAAGTAATTCAACCCCCTTGAGCGTTGCTTGTAAAAATTAATGTTGCTTATGTACGTGTATGTCCAGTAACAGGCTTCACCCTTCTCACGCGAAACCTTGTTTCGTCCTTGAATGAAGCATGTTCATGGTGGAAAAGCGTAAAGGAGCAAGTGGAAAGCTGCATTTCCTCAATTGAGGTGGGAAGCGAATACTTTCACGAATCTATTAAAGCAAATACATGCTCGAGCGAGGGGAACTCAACGATTTTGTAATGTGAATGTATATGGCGCTCAAGTAAATCAACTCCCATCTCATCTCCCCTTTTCACATCCCCCTGAACACATACACTCACACGCTCTTAGCCAGTCATTCCCGATACTCCCCATCCATGTGCTGCAACACATAATGTGAATGTTTTTCAGAGGGATCAATTAAGTGAATGTGGTAGTAATATGTGACTTCTTTTTCCGTATATTTTCAGATGAGTGCTGAAGGAAAAGTGGCGGAAAAGCTGCGACTGTTCGCGGGAAAGATTGGTCTGAAGTGAATAGGCGCAATTTAGCTGGCGAGGAGAGGAAAATATTCACCACGTCGCAGAATGCCGGAATACAAGCAATCACCTAGTGGTGTCCGTTGAAGGTGAGGTGTAGTTCTTGCACCGCACACCTACTTTGGTGTGCGGATTGAATGGATAGAAGGAAGGTTGCGAGTTTCGGGCTGTTGAAGTCGAAGAACCTAGAGTGCAAGCTTGTCGTGGGCTTGGAGAGGTATCCATCGACCAAAGTAGCAGTGGCTGTGTCGACGACATTCAAGAACGGGACGGGAATGCATGGTGCCATATCGTGGCAGCTTAAGTTCGAGCCACTAGAACAGTGGTTCCTTAGCTTTTGCCAACGTTCTGCAGCTCACATTCGCTATTCGACTTTCGGACAGTGTAGCGGCGGTATCCCAGTGATTCTTATTCTCGTTCTCTACGCTCAAGTCTTCAACATCGAAGCCCAAGTGTTAACACCATTCAGCTGGAAGTTAGTGCTTCAAAGTGTCTCTAATAACGTGTGACTAAACTCTATCTAATCTTATCAATGAAAATAATTTTAATTAAAACAAAAGCCGCCAGTTTATTTAAAAAAATAATCCGATAAGTCTACGAAAAAAAGATTAACGAAAATATCTCACGAAAAAAACAAATTCAAATCCACCTGAATCTTAATCCGACTCGTACAACACTCTAGCCAAGACTATCTCATATGGGGTCTGAACTCTTCAGCGCTTACCTGTCGCGATTAAAAAAAAACGTTTACATTGTGTGAACTAGTGCTTGCTCTATTATCGACTTCAGATTTGAGCTGTTCAGTTTGAAAGTTTTCTTACGACGTTTTTTTTGTACAAGTGTGCGTTAATACCATATTTTCGGCGGTTCATGCAGTAACTATTCTCAATGCTACTTGGATCGTTGCACCACCACTATTTGACTATGACGCGTGTGTCCAGGTATTTTAGTGATAATGTCAACCAACTCACGTAACATGAAAAAAATTCACTGTACGCGATAGAACAGAAAATAAATTTATTTATTTACATACGCGTACCCAAGCCCAAGTATGGTAATGAAGAGGACAACGAGTAATAAAATTAGTAAATTTTTAAAATGAACAAAAAAAAAATTAAATTAAATTGAATATACGGAGAAATAAGGGACCACCGAGAAGAGAGAAATAATAACGTGCCAAAAATGCTTAGCATGCTTGAATTCTATTTTTCATGTGATTATGCAAGAAATTATGAAAAAATTTAAGAAACATGATAATAAATTAAAATTGCTGTTGTCTGGCCAAGAATACTTGATAAACAATAATTTTTTTCTGGTGATTGTGTGCACTGGTGATTTTTTTTCTCGAGAACGACGGAAAAATATTTGATTCGATTTTTTTCTGATTGAGGTAAGTTTGAGAAATTATTTTTGCTAATTTATTAAACAATATAATTAATCAAGAGAAATTAAAAAAAAAAAGACTTTAGCTAAATTTTCATTAAAAAGTTCACATACTCAGCGACATGAGCTCCAGTGGAGTTTTGGACTGCTATTGCTGATAAATTAAAAAAAGTTTCCTGATCCAAGAGCAGAATGCAATTTTTAAGAACATTTGATTTGAATTTCTGTTGCCGAAACAAATTATATTGAACCTTATTACCATTTTAAAACTCCATGTTTTGCTAGACTGGTAGTTTAAATGAATGAACTGTATCGCCCTAAAAACACTTTGTGCACCTCAAATAATTTTATTGATAGTAACCCAATCAGAATCAGCCTAGAGCGATTGTGAATGAAAAAAAAACTTAGAAAAAATGAAACTTACTTCTAAACCTAAACCCATAAAAAATATTAAGTAAATATTTTGGAAATCATTTTATCCGTTTTAGCTATGATAGGTTGAAGTGGTTTTCATTCTTTACTTTAAAAGCAAGGACAGGTTGACTTAGCACCGGTTCCAAAAAAAAATAAAATCAAAAAAATATTTCATCCATTTTAGAGCGTTCTGAAGTTGTTCTCTTTTTATCTGAAATTGTTTTATCTTTAATTTGTGATTCTTAGAGGCCATATTGTTCTCCCAAAATTGTGTCTTTCTGGGTTAGTCCTGAATAAAGATTTACTTCTAAACTTAGGACAACGTTTTCTGGTCCTAATGCCTAAAATAAGTTTCAAGAGAATCTTGACAAACCATCAACAAATTTTCATCGCAAGCATAGGAATTAGATGACTGGTTTGTAAAAGCTGTGCTAATACTTAAATTTGATAGGAAATTTTCATTTAAGAACAATGTTAAGTGTACTGCACTTTGTTCAAAATCAATTTTGAAGCTCATTACGACCAATTTATTCTGTTCCGCCTGTTTCAAATCATTTGACTTCTTAAAAATCAGAGATGCAGAAAGGATATTAGACCAGAGCGGATCTATTTTCAGTTGGTTGTTGAGAAGGGGCACACTGATTTTTACAGAAAAAGATGCGGAATAACTTTTATAACAATAATTGACCTATCCTCCTCTCAAAAAAGTCGGAAATGTTAATAAAGAAATCGAAATCCTTAAAAATTAAAAGAAAAAATAATGATTTTTCCCTACTTTTCTGACTTTTAACTATAAAACAATTCATTTTAGAGCAAAGTTGTGAGGGAATAAAAGTTATATAATTAAATTTTCTAGAAGATATGATTGGTCAAACATTTTCAAATGTTTCACCTTTGCTACAAAATAGCAATAAATATCAAAAAAGGAAAGAAACCCTTTTTTCATTTGTTTTTTCATCACCTAGAATGCACTTAAGACCTTCATGATTTGCATAGGGAACCATTCAAATATAATAAAATAGTACAAAAATGTTCACCAAAATTGATTCAGTAGATTTCCCATAATAATTTTTCAATTTAAATTTTTTCAAAAAATTCAGAATTTTTGAAATTTTTTAAGTCAGAAACTGAAGCACAAAGTTTTAAATTTTTATTTTTTTCATATGATAAGGACACTTCGCCTATCAAACGCACTTTATAAAATTAATATTGAATTATTAGAGGGGCCTTAGAATTTTTTAAAACTATAAACATTTTTTTGCTATTAAATAAAATTGATGTCTCGGTAACTATTAATTTAAATTAAATTAAAAAAAATACCTCAGAAAGTACTCTAAAAGACACTTCTTTTATGGAAAAAAAGTTGAATTGTTTGCATTGGTTTCTGAAATACAACCGATCAAATTTGACTGGCATTTGCGACGAAGTTGTAAACAATATGATAGTAATGTTTAAACTATTACTTTTGTTTTTTGGAGCTCTGTCTTAATAAAATTGTTCAAATTTTTAAACTGACTTATATTAAATTAACAACAAACATCAGTATCGCGTGTGAAACACACCAAAAAAATCTGGTAGGAAAATTGAATTTTAAATTTCAAAATGGATATTAAAAAAAACGCATTTTCTCGGCTTGTAGTGAAGCGATTTGCATAATTTTTTTATCTGATATAACTCGAACAGAGAAGCCTAAATATCGTCCTACCAAATCCTATAGCCGCTTTTGATTTGTTATAAACTAACTCATTTATTTACAACAAAATAAAACCAAATATTTTTTCCTATGTTAAAAGATTTTTTTCCTCCAAACATATACCTTTCAACGCACTTAATACAATTATTATAATTTTAAGGCTGTATAACTATTTGAGCAATCCATGTTTAAACAAATAAAAAAAATATTTTTTTAAATTTTTATTATGATATTTTAATAAAAATGAAATTGAATAGAAATAATTCAAAAAATATTGAAATTTTTCAAGTTATAATCGATATAATATTTTCGAAAATGCATGAGTGCGAACAAAATATTGATTTTTGGAAGCCCAGCAAAGGGAGAAATTCTAAGTAAATTTATAACTCTGATTCCTTTTATAAATCTCGTCCATTGGAGACATCAATTAGGAATTCTATCATTTCTTTAATTGGTTTCGTTCACGTTTTACAGCCTACGATACAATATCAGCATTTTATAGCCAGGGTAAAAAAATTAATAAAAATATTACTGAGCCACGGAAAAGCAAAAGTTTGTAATATGACAAATTTCTCATAAGACCAAATAAAATTGTTGGCTTCAAAATAATATCGCCACTTTATGGTGGTAAAAGAGGCATTGAATTATTGTATATTCTAAAAAATATTAAGCCTTTTTTTTGTCATTTTTCGATTGAATATTTCTTTTATTTGAAATGGATTTTATTTCAGTACATATTGTCCATTATTATTTAAAACCTTTTGCCATTTTTTAAGGTAGAGCCATTATTCCATCTGTATAGAACTTCTGTGGTTTATCGGCAAAAAACTTGGCCAAGTGATTTCCCCAGTCCCTTTTTGAAGTGAATTTCTTTTCATTATCGAAGTTTTGCAGAAACCGAAACAAATAGTAGTCGAATGGTGCAAGGTCTAGACTATACGGTGGATGCATCAAAATTTTCCAACCAAGCTCCGTCACTTTTTGCCGGGTCATAAAATATGTGGGTGTTCTGGCATTGTCATGATGGAAGACAACGCCCTTTCTTTTGATCAATTCTGGCCGGTTCATTGAATTGCTTGTTGCAATCTGGTTAATTACTGACAGTAGAGAGCCGAATTGAGTGTTTGGCCAGGTTCAAGTACCTCATGATAAATAATGCCCTTCCAGTCCCACCTTACACAGCATAACCTTATTTTGTGTCAATCCTGGCTTTGAAGTCGTTTGTGATGATTCGCCTTTTTTTGACCATGATCTTTTTCGAACGACATTCTCGTATCTTACCCTTTCCGCAAAATAGCAATAAATATCAAAAAAGGAAAGAAAATCTTTTTCTAATTTAACTTTCCCACCACCTAAAATGCACTTGGGCCTTTATAGTTCGCATAGAAAACCTTTATAATAAAATAGTACAAAAATTTTCATCAAAATTGACTCAGTAGATTTCGCATAATACTTTGGCACACTAAATTTATTTAAAAACATTCAAAATTTTTGAAACGTTTTAAGTCAGAAACTAAAGCATATTGCTCGCAATGATTTGCTTCAAAAGTGGCTTGATTTCGTTGCATTTTATTAGCATTTCGAAAATGGAAATTTGGTCGATCAAATTTTTTTGTGTTAATTCATGCGACACCCAAACGTCGTGCATCCAGCCTTAGGCAAATGGTTCAAAACTGTTTGGTGATGAATATTCAGTTCTTTAGCAATGTCATGACTGCTTCTTCAATTTTTTGTAAGATTTCATAGACTTTTCAGTGATTGGTTGAACTGAGCGAGGTGCATCTTTGACATCAAAATTTCCAGAACGAAAATGAGCGAATCATCTCTTGACTGTGGTTTTTTATAAAGCATCTTGACAGTAGACACTACAAATTTTTCCACGATCCTGCGATGCATTCTCACCTTGAACGTAGTGATACTGTAAAATATGACGCTTTTTTTCAGAAATTTCATTCATTTTTAAATGAATACAAGTTCTGACACGAGTGACGAAATACAAAGCTGTCCATATGAAAATTGTAGACTGGAATGTCACCTTTCAAACGCATGTCAGTTTGACTCAATCTGATTATTATTGCCCGATATATGATAACGAACCCCATTTAGTGACAAAAAAGACTCAATACTTTTTAGACTATCCAATATTATTAAGCCACGCAAATTTCCTGACTGAAGCAAAGGTTTATAATATGCCGAATTTCTCACAAGATCAAATAAAAAGTGCTGGTTTTAGAATAATATTTGCATTATATGTTAGTAAAAGAGACGTTGAAGTGTATTTGAATGAGCTGAGCTGTTTGAGTAGTAAAAAGGAAATCGCAAAATTTTTTAATTCGACCATGCTTCCACCGGCTAAATCCGCTGCCGCTGAGTACTGTTTTAGGGTTTATTACCAAACTCAGCAATGGCTAGGTAATGAATTAGACCCAAAAGAGTGAGGCTGGGAAATGAAAAAATCAAGTTTAGAGCCAATACAATACAGATATGCTACCTATTACTTGACAGCTTTCTTTAAAAAAATTAGTTGTAGGTGCTTGAATGGATGTTAGAAATTGTGTGGTTGTGTTAAGCATGGTTCGAAGTGTAACGAATATTGCTCTAACTGCCACGGGCAAACTTGCAAAAACTCGCACAACAACAATATTATAAATCTCGAAGAAGAAATTACTGATAATATGAACTTCAATGACATCGATTTAGAACCAAACAATGACAATTTGGACAGTAATTTCCAATTTGAAGGTGAAGAAATAGAAGACCCTTTTATTACACTGCGCAAGAAAGCAGGCTTACAGAAATATGTAAAAAAATTTAAAAATGACAGTTTATATGATTATTATGATTATGAATTCTTATTTCTTTCAATATATTTATTACAAAAAAAAATTAATTTTTAAAAATTTGTTGAAACAAGGATTATAATCTTACAGCCTCAAAATGAAAATGATTGTAGTCAGTACGTTGAAAAGTACATGTTTGGAATAAAAAAACCCTTCAACATACGAAAAAAAATTTTTTAAACTATTATAAATAAATGAATTTGATTTATTTTTTCATAAATAATTGAATTTATTTATAATCAAATAAAAGCATTTTTGGTATTTGGTAATGCGATATTTAGGGTTCTCTATTTGAGCTATATCGTATTAAAAAGGATAAAAATCACTTCACTACAAGCCGAGCAAATGCAATTTTTTTCGTAAATCCATTTTGAAATTTAAAATTCAATTCAATTTTCCTAACTAGGTTTTTTTGATATGTTTAACGCGTGGCACCGATTGTTTTCGTTATTGTAATATACGAGTAAGCTATTATTATTTACAAGATTGAATTTTTATCCAGAAAGAACTCCGAAAAACAAAGCTAATTGTTTTCACACTACTACCTAATACCTAAAACTTCGTCGCAAATGACGGTCAACTTTGACCGATTGTTTCTTAGGAACTAATGCACATAATTGAATTGTTGTTTTCTTGAAAAAAAAGCCTTTTTAGAGTGCTTACTAACGCGTTTTTTAATTTAAATTAATAGTGACCGGTATGTTTATTTTATTTAATAGCAAAAAAAACAAGTTTATAATTTTAAAAATTTTCTGGAGCCGCCTTAACAATCAATTTTAATTTTATAAAGTGCATTTGGTAGGTGATGTGCGTTTTCATATGTAAAAAAATTTCAAACATTTATATGTTTCTGTTTCTAACTTGCAACCGTTTAAAAACTTTGAATTTATTTTAAATAAATTTACATCGCAAAATTATTATGCGAAAATTTACTGAATCGATTTTGATGAAAATGTGTATACTATTTGATTATATTATTCTATATAGATTTTCTAAGCGAATATTGAATGTCCTAAGTGCATTCTAAGTAGTAAAAAAATTACATAAAAAAGCTTTTTTCTTCTATTGCGCGGCAAGGATAAAACATTTCAAAATTTTTGACGAAATATACCTTAAAGAAAATTTAATCAAGCCATTCTTATTACCTTACAACTGATGAATCGTTTTAAAGTTAGAAGTGAGAAAAGTAGGAAAAAATAGAGTTTTTTAAATTTTTAAACATTTCGATTTATTTATTATTGTTCCCGACTTTTTTTGAGATAGGTCAATCATTGTTATAGAAGTCATTACACAGCTCATTCTGCAGAAATGTATGCCCCTCTGAACATCCAAACGTAGTCGTTATTTCTACAGATCCGTCCTGGTCTATATTGGCTTGATGTTAAAGTATAGATTGTGTCATATAATTGATTTAAAACTCACTCCTAAGGTAAATAAATTTTTATAATTATGTAATTGCTTAAATTTTTCCTTAAAACTCATTTAATCACTCACGATTTACACATGAGAAGTATGTTCACAAGATCTTCAAGATTTGCGAAAGTTGGACCCATAGAAATCAGGTACATTTTGTTTCGTGCTTTCCAATGTTGGCCCGACCCTTGACATTGAAGCCATTCCTCCAGTAGAACAAGTGCTTTCTTGATTGGAACACTTGGAAAAAGTGCCTTTATGTCTAATGAGCATCCTGTCGGAGTCTTCCAAAGGTTCCCGGGACAAAACCTTTGATGTAAATTATGCTCAGTTTCCCACTGATCAGGTGACAAACTTTTGGTCCAGGTTGCTGAATTCCTTTACCAACCACTTCGCGATCTTCTGAGTTGGGGCGTTTTCTGCTGAGACAATTTAGGACAGGAGATCGCGTCCTGAGTTAGAGCGTTTTCTGTTGAGACAATTTTTCACATTTCGTTCCCTATTTTGTGAACTTCCGAAAATCCCAAGATACTTGGCAGTGTCGGGTTGGATACTTCTAAGAATTTCTGAATTCATGGTTCACATTCCTTTGATATCCACTCTTTTAATTGAGTTAGCAAAGGGACTATTTCGAAACTTGAGATATGCCTTTGTCCACTTTCATGTAGTAGACTGGCACACTTTTGAGTTCGTTGATAATATTTTTCTCCTGCTTTCCGACCTCTTTAGTTTCTTTTCTCTCGCCTTCCACCGTCAGTCCAGACATGTGAGTGAGTCCGTTAATCCCCACCGATTTCGATGGTGAACTCTTCAATTTCGGCCTCTATGTTGATGAAGTATTTTAGTCCCTAAATTAGATTACATGATGGTATGAAAGAAGCCCAAGCATCCCCAAAACGAGATGCAAATAGCGCCTAAACGAGATCAAGACAATTTTTTAGCTCGTATGAAATTTTTTAATTTTTATCTTCCAAACAAAATAAGAGATTTTTTTCATTTACATACTCAAAATTTTTTAAATTTATCTTCGAAAATTGTAGTCATACTTCCAAATTTGATCTCAATTTCTGAAAATTTTAATTAAATTTAGATTTATTGAAATTTGATATTGACGATTGACCGCAGTGTATAAAGATTAATTTACAAAATAAATAATATTGATTATTGAGAGTCACTACTTGCTTAAAACAAAGCTCAATTTTTATACGTTGCATATATTTTTGGACCATTCTTTTATTGTTTTTCTTTCCAAAAGCAAATTCTTTACTTTTGGTCCCTTTTCAGGCGCTTTTACGTCCTAAATAACTTTTTTTTCGATTTTTCCATGTCATATCTAGGCTGATTCGTTCAATAGTTTAGGACAATGTTATTTTTAATCAAGTTTTTGGACTATATTTAGACCCCAAATATCCACATAAATGAAATTAGGATCAGTTCGGACCCTGTTTATGTCCTGATTTTTTTTTAATCGTTGGGCACTTGCTTAACCTCTCATAACGTAGGATCGAAATGAAATTTCTATTTTAAACTTTGGTGATGTATTTTCGAAAAATTTTAGTCATAATTTATGGACAGAAAAATTCAATTTTCAGAATTGTCTAAACCTAATCCCCCTTAGTGTTGTAGTATAACAGTTCAAAACATCACCTAAAGGGTTTTCCACTAAAGCCATAATAATTTTATCTATGAATAAAACACAGAAATATTTGAGATATTGAGCACAAATTTATTGTGAATATAGTGCAAGCATTCCATTTTATTAATAAAATTCGAGTTCAGTTATACGACCACCAAGAGCCCATTTACAGCGGTATATTATTTGGTAACAATTTTCTCCCACTCTGGCACACATTTCGACTGAAACGTTGGCAATTTCGCGCTGGATGTTGTCTTTGATCTTATCTAAAGTTGCTTGCTTGTTGGCATAGATCAATGACTTTATATAGCCCCATAAAAAGAAATCAAAAGGCGTTAGATCGCATGAACGACGTTGCCATTCGACCAGATCTTTTCTCAAGATAACACGTTCACCAAATTTGCCTTTCAATGAATCGATTGTGAGACGTGCTGTGTGGCTAGTTGCACCGTTTTGTTCAAACCACATACTATTTGTGTCAAGTTCATCCAATTCTGGCCACAAATAATCTCCCAACATAACATGATAGCGCTCTCCATTGACGGTAACATGCCGGTCGGTTTCATCCACGAAAAAATACGGTCCAATCACACCTCCGGCATGAAAACTGCACTAGACAGTTATTTTTTTGCAGATACAACGGTGTCTCAAGAAGCACATTTAGGTTTTTCGCTGACCAATAATGCATATTTTGGTTATTAACAAAGCCATTGAGCCAGAAATGAGCTTCATTGCTGAAGATGATTTTTCGATGAAATTGTTCATTTTCTTCAAGCTTTGCCAGAGCCCAATTGGAGAAGTTCGAATGACCAATTGGGTTTCAGTTTTTGAGTCAATTTGATATTGTAACCTTGTAGGCCAAGATCTTTTCGCGTAATACGCCACAGTGTCGTTTGAGCGATGCCCAATTTTTGAGAACGACGTGAAACTGACTGATTTTGCTCATTTCGAATCGATGCACTTACGGCTGCAAGGTTTCCTTCACTTTTAGTGGTACGACGTCTTTTTGGCACCGAAACGTTCAATACAAAATTTTGGACTCAAATTTATCCACTATAGCCCGCACAGCCTGTCGGGTGGGACGATTATTATGGCCGAAAATTGGAGTAAGTGCTCTTAAAGTCGCGACCACCCACACAGAATTTCGGTAGTAATTTTTAATAATTTCCAAATGTTGTAGGTTTGTGCACTTTACCATGGTGAAAATGTTGACATTAGATAACGTTTTGATGTTGACAGTTTATTCAAAAAGGTTAAGGGTACGTTCATATAAGGATACGAAATTGTTTTGTCCCTAATAAAAAAATCTATACAAGTATAAACGGTATGTCACTCTGCATACTTCCAGCTACATTAGTTCAACACTATTGCAAACAAAATTTTCTTTTAACTTGTCAAAGTAATCTTCATGATTCATATGATACTTTCGAAAACAAAAGATATATCATTTTTAAAGATTTTTATTATTATTAAAATTTCCTCAGATCGTTAAATATTTTGATTTGAATGACATGAGATCTTTGAGATCTCCAAGATTACATAAAAAGTCAAGAATTTGATGCTTATAGTCTGCCCCGAAAAAAATTTATAATTATGAAAGGATAGGATAGCTGCCAAAAACTAAAATAAATTGTCAATATTTGACGCATTATGAACTTGAAACACTGTCAGCATTTATATTTAAAATAACGCGTCAAATTCTCAAACAAAGCTGTCAAAAAGCGGCAAAATTATCAAATATGAATAGAAGCCCATTAAACTGATAAACGTATGCTAATTCATCTTTTCACATCTTAATAGTACTTTTATCTAAAAAAATCGAAGCATACCGAAACACTAAACTAAGAATAAAGTATTTTTTTCTCAAATTTTAAAGATCTCCTTTTGTATAACTATTTGCATAAAAATTGTGATAAACTGCCTATCACTTAGTTTTCTAACCATCCAGGTATTTTATACATAATGTATAATGTTGATAATGGTTTTATTCAGCATCAAAAACTTATTATGCGTTTTCAAAGCGAGTCTTCAAAAAATCGACCAATCGTTTCGTCTCTATTCATGCGATTACTATCATAATGTTTGGTTGAATGAAAAAGTCGTTAAATGGTTTTTGAAAAGAATAAAACCAGAAACTTTAGAAAGCTATATCTATTTTCTATGTTCAAACCTAGTCATTTAAACGTAGAAATATCTCACGGGCTTAGCGTAAACAAAAAACTTTTTATATATTTTTTTTACAAGTTCTGTATTATTGCAAAAATTGTTATTTCAAATTTGAAATTAGAATTAATTTGTGATTTTTTTCATAATTTATTAGATACTGTTTCAATTGTAAAAATGATTTGTTTGTGGGAAAATAGGTTCAGGACAACGTAGTTTTAGTAATTTTCAAGAAATTTTTTCGGCCATGACGACATATAATTTATTGAAGCCTTCAGTCCAAAATGTTCAACTAAACATTGAAATTATTGATTGGAAAATGTTTTTTGAATTACTTTAGTAGCAAGTTCATTGCATTGGAGTGCTTAAGTCTGTCCAGGGCACGGGTGCCGATGGGCTGACGCAAGGGTCAGCGAGCTATAAAGAAGATCGAGCTCAGCTAACTAGACCTCAACCTTACTTTACATCTAGCTATTTGCAGGATCATATGGGACAGGACGTTCCTGTCCTACCACAAAGCTACATTACAAAACATTTATCACGCGTACTTTACGTTATCAGACATCCCGAGCAATTTCTATTATCTTTGAAATTTTCATTTACTGAGCGTTCATTAAGCTACTCTATATGAGTAAATATGTAAAAATTTCGTCTCATCATGGCAAGCAGATATGAAAGCTTTAGACGAATGCAAACATTAAATAAAAGAAAAAATCCTCCGTCATGCATTACAAGAGGAAAGGAGAGAAAACACATGGTATCAAACCTGAAGATGTTAAAAGTGGCTAAAGTGAACCACTCATCTCTACCCAACTAACGGAAACTTGACGTGTAACTGTCTCCATTCGGATACCAATTTTTCCCTGAAAGCAAGCAGTTTTGGGCCAGGTGACCGGCTTCTCCCTCGACAGAAGCTACCACTGCCAATTGCTTGATTGCTGATTTTTTTAAGTTTACCTCCGTTTACTGTCATTCTTTTCGGCCATGAGTCTGTCTGTCTGTTCGTCCATCAGGATACTTATAACCCAAGTTATGAACGAAAAACATAATATCTGCAGAATCGTCTAAGCATTTTTCTTCTTTAACGGGATGGTAGAACTGTTCAGTATCTTTTGTATGAATGGTACTACATGCATGGAACTATTGTTGATTTGGTATTCTCAACCGATCATAGCAATTTTCGCATACAATGAGCATGAAATTGGTGTGAAAAATGAATAAAAATATTTGTTTGATTATGTCATATGACGAGATTACTTTAGAGAGATCTGCAAAACCTATTTAAAATTTTAAAATAATCAAGATTTTGAAAATTTTGGTTCGTCCAAAAAACTTGAATAGTTATAAAAGCCTTAGAGTAACCAGCAAAAACTTAGATGTATTGTGAAAATCGATGCATCATAAACTTGAAACATTATTAATACTAGATAGTTAAATAGCTCATAAAATGTTTCAACATAACTTGAATTGAACAAATGTCAAGGAATGTCAAAATTATCAAATATCAATGGAGAGCCTAATAAGCTGGTAAAAATATGCTAAACCATCTTTTGATGTCCAAAAAGCACATTTATCTCCTGATTATAGATTGGCTAATTAGCATTGGAATCGATCGAGCATGGATATACTAAAGAGAGTAAAGTATATTTTTAAAATATAACTAAACATCGATCCATGCTGAAATGAATACTTAACGCCAACTTAAGAAAAAAAGCCTTTTTAAGCCAAAAAATCTCTTTGTATAAATATTTGCATAAAAATTATGATAAATTGCCTATAACTATCAATCAGGCATTTAAACAATAAGGTGAAACATTGGTCAGGACGCTTAAAAATAGTTTCATTCAATATCCATAGTTTATCCGCGTTTTTTTTTTTTTTTTTGAACTTAATGATAGAATTATTCTTATTCACGCAATTTAATGACAATGACCATTACATGAAAAAGTCGTTAAATAAATTTTGGAAAGATCAAAAACTTGAAATCTAGAAACTCGTCTCTCAAAATAGAAACCTAAGACATTCAATATTAGAAATATCTCACGGGCCCAGCATAATAATAATCTTTTAGAGTATTTGTTTTTGACAAAACTTTTAAATTTGTGATAAACATTTTATTTGAATTTTGATTCTTTTGCAATATTTTTCGCGATATACAGTACAACTGTTTTAATTCTAAAAATGGCTTGATTAAGGGAGAGTTGTCTTTTTGGCAATCATGAAATGAATATAATTTTTTGAAGTTTTCAGCACTTAGGTGCACCGAATAATTGAAATTGAATTTGATTAACCAATTAAAAACTCAAAGATCATTGTTACGGCTTTAAGCGAGGGAAATTTTCAAAACATAAAACACGATTATTACGAAAAGAAATGGCAGTAGGGGTGAATTTATTTTCTGAAAATATTATAATACATTTCATTTCTTACTTATATTACGTATGGTGCTTTATACTTGTTGATATTCTCCTCAACATCGTCTCCCGTTCATGCTAACCGACAAGATTTGACTGATGTCATGGGGTCCACTAGGGGACTTGTTTCTATAGCCGACATCCCGCTCCCCGTGAACTGCTCGAAGCATTCCCCATTTGAAGTATTGCAATCCAACATGGATATTTTCGATGCACTCAACTTACTATTCCGCAGGCTGTTTTAGCTTTGTCACTTCTAGTTTAGCCATCCATTCCAGCAATAGCTTCCACAATTATTCCCCTTTGCCATTTCTTCCTAGATATATTCTCATCACAGTACCTCCATTTTTAGCGGTCTCATCTTTTCGTACAATTTTTCACGGCGGATTGGCGTTGGTAAATATTCCAATGTCCACCTCTTCCATAACTTAGTTCTCAGTTGATCTGTAATACGAGTACCATGTTGTTTCCCAAGATCACCTGAAATTTATTGTTGCCATATATCCCATTGCTAATATCCTTTAAGGCCTTGATAAAGTTAGTCCACGGTCACTGCGTCTACGTTATGGTAATCCTCTTCTATTTATGAAATTCGCAATACACATCAAGGTAGCATTACGTGAATTGTGCTACCCATCTCTTCTCTTCAGGTCTCGCTACGGTGATTTGTAGAGGCCCGAAGTAATCCAACTCTGTGAATATGAAGGGCCGTAAAAACGGCGTAATCCGATCGATTGGTAGCCGCCCCGATTAAAGTGTCCTTGAAATTGTTTTATTAGTTTTGCAAACATTGCAGTTAAGTTTTACTGCTTTTACGACGTACCTCAACCTCAGGATATGAAACTGCCTTCGAATCTCACATAAATACGTATCCTCGTTTTGATGCACAAAGCTTTGATGATTTTCTGTTACCATCGATTCTGTAAGTTTGTCATGAGGGGGTAAAATTATTGGTCTTTTTTGAGATTCTGGAAAAAGGCAGGCGAAATCGAGATGTTCAAAAATACGACGTATTCCATATTCATCGAGTCATAATCTGTACAGACTGTTTTGTTTTTCAATGGCGTTCCTTATTTTCAAAGATTCGACTTCTTCACTGAACTGAGTTCTTTGTATATGCCTAAAAATGGCATTTTTGGCGAAGCACAGCCCACGTACTGTCAGTTTTCCTTTTTACCTAGACTTCGATTTGCTATTGCTAACAAATACGGATACAGGTGAATCGCCAAATAATTCAGGTAACGTAGTCTCCACTCTGTTCCTTGTTTCACTGGGCCATAGACTTTTTAGAGTACTTTGCGTTCAAATACTATATGTATGTCCACTGCCTTTTCAGATTCGTTCGTCAGGTTCCATGTTTTACTTCCATATAACAGCACAAGTTTGATGAGTGGTTTGTAAATACGGAGCTTAGTTTGCCTCTGCACAACTCTGGACCTTAGAATAGAAAGTACGGAGTCATAGGCTTTATTTGTGGCGTTTATGATGCGTCTAGTCTCATTTTTTTGGCGCCTGTTTTATTCAGTTTGGCTCCAAGATAGACAAAATTATCGACACTTCCAATGTTATGGTCCAAGTGATGCTAAGAATTTTGTTCGTTTCCATCTCCGACGCTTTATCCATAATTACATCTGGACGTGATGCACAGGGCCAAAGCGTGGTACTGACCATACCAATCAAGATAATGGTATACTTGAACTATTTCTAAGCGAAGGACCGAAAGGGGCTGTAGTGCTAAAGTAAAAAAAAAAATTGGTTGCTGTAGGTGGCATCCTTCTTTATCTTCGTCTCGACGCTCACCAGATGATAGTATGACATTTCGCCTGGCTGGCAATGTAAAATTATCCGCCTTCCATATGAGCCCAGTTTCATATCAATCAGCAATACGATGAGTAGTTGCTCTCATTACTTGCAATTCCTTAGTGCATTTTTCATTTTCTAGGTCTTCTATTAGTGATCTTGTACCAAAGCCTTCGGTAAAGAAGTAGTCTTGGAAAACGTCAATGGTTGAATTAGACAAACAGAACGTCGTTACTTTCCAGGTATCCATTGGGCCGTAACCAACTCATCCCAGTTTGTCACGGGTGGCAGTTGGGGCCGACTGACCGGTCAAGACAATTTATTGGGATATTTCTAAATGGCAGTGCCTCCAAATTAATCAGAAGTCAAATTATGATATTTTCATATCCTTCAATAGGAAGAATCTTATTATGACGGAAAGTTGAACTAATCTGTTCAACTTTTAGAGAGAATTCCTCACTTTCTCACATTTAGCATCGGATTCATCGTACTGCCTAGCTTCCTTTCACTTATTTTAATTTCGACGTGCTGTGAAGGCTCTTCACTTACTTTGATCCCGTACCAGTATACCTTCAACAACTCCTTTTTGCCAAACTTTGGTCGAGCATCGTAACAGATGATCCCTCACCCAAAAAGACAAATGTTTCCTTTTCACCATTTGAATTCAGTCAAGTCCAGTAATTTTCCGTCGGCAAACGAATGATGAAATTCAGCGATATCTGGTGGCGGCTTTTGAGTATTGATATTTATGGCCGGTGCCCGGGAGTCTGATGGCAGTTCGTATTTTTGTGTAACAGCTGACTGTGCGGCTGATGACAATTGTTGATTTAGATTCATATGCGGTCCCTTGGTCTGGCAACTTTCACTTGGTTCTGCTTTAAGGTTACTTTGACGTTAGAATAGCGACTGCTTCGAGCACTTTCTCTACTGGCATATTTCTAAAATTGTGATAACTATTTCATTTGAATTTTTTAATTTATTCCATGAATGGCAATGGGTTCTAACACTTTCTCGAATGGTGTACTTTTCAATTCAGACGTAGTGGCTGCATTTTCATGGCTCATTCTGGCAACAGACTGTGTTCTAGCAGACTGATTGACTGGTCTTTTGTACTTTTTGGCCCTACTGTAACTCTTTTTGTTTGACATTAGTGGTATTATTTATCGCAGACCATACGGAACGTCCGTCTAGAAGTAGCTTCGATGTATTCACGAATCTAAGATGACGATATTTGCAGCAAAAAATAAAGATGTCGTGGCATTAAGCGAGGATAATTTCCAAAATACAAAAATTAGTTTCTAAAAATATTATAATATATCTTACTTATACGAGTATTGCATATGATATTTTATGTTTGTTCAGATTCTCTTCGACGTCGCCATCGTCTCCATTGGGCCAAGAAAATGTGCTATCATGTAGATAGCCAAGATATCCCGGGTGAAGAACAAGTGGTTCTTTTACTTAACAGAATGGCACCATTGTACCAAACACAGAATTTATTCTACTTTTAAACCTGAAAGCCGTTCAAGTGTAGAAACATAACCTTCAATGATGTTTTTTGGACAGTTTTCAAATTAAGAAAGAAATGTTTCGCAGCTTTGAATTTTGAAATTGTCTTCAATTCATTATATTTCCATTTTAAACTGGCTTGACTGAGGTTAAGTTTATAAATAGGTTTACAAATACGTGTTTATAATAACTTCGACAATGTCACCTAGTTACAGCTCAATACCCTTTGGCCACATATTCTACAAGCCCAAAGACAGTAATCTCGATTCGCCCCCAAAGCGATAAGAGCCAATCAGTCGTGATGTCACGGTAGCTGAATCATCTAAGTACGGAACTCTCACAGATGCAGCTTCTTTGATAAAGTCCGAAAAACTTTCCGAAGTCCTGAAGTTTATGACAACTTTTTGCGTTGTCTGGCGTTATTCAATCAAGAAGTCATTTCGAAGTTGGAATTGCTTGAACCTTCTGAATGGCATCGTTGGTCCTAAGATTTTTTTGGACCGTGTACGGTTTCCGAAGGAACTCCTCTTGGTACAGCGCATAGATCTGAGGCTGGCAAACTGGCGCGAAAAATTGTAATCAACTTGGTGCTAGCTACTATGCACTACTGAAAACTTCAGAGCCAAAGAAATGTTCGGGACACGCAAACCTGTCGCGTGCTTTTTTAGAGGGCTCTTGACGATGCATGGGTAACGTTTCTTCACTGAACTGAGTTCTTTGTATATGCCTAAAAATGGCATTTTTGGCGAAGCACAGCCCACGTACTGTCAGTTTTCCTTTTTACCTAGACTTTGATTTGCTATTGCTAACAAATACGGATACAGGTGAATCGCCAAATAATTCAGGTAACGTAGTCTCCACTCTGTTCCTTGTTTCACTGGGCCATAGACTTTTTAGAGTACTTTGCGTTCAAATACTATATGTATGTCCGCTGCCTTTTCAGATTCGTTCGTCAGGTTCCATGTTTTACTTCCATATAACAGCACAAGTTTGATGAGTGGTTTGTAAATACGGAGCTTAGTTTGCCTCTGCACAACTCTGGACCTTAGAATAGAAAGTACGGAGTCATAGGCCTTATTTGTGGCGTTTATGATGCGTCTAGTCTCATTTTTTTGGCGCCTGTTTTATTCAGTTTGGCTCCAAGATAGACAAAATTATCGACACTTCCAATGTTATGGTCCAAGTGATGCTAAGAATTTTGTTCGTTTCCATCTCCGACGCTTTATCCATAATTACATCTGGACGTGATGCACAGGGCCAAAGCGTGGTACTGACCATACCAATCAAGATAATGGTATACTTGAACTATTTCTAAGCGAAGGACCGAAAGGGGCTGTAGTGCTAAAGTAAAAAAAAAATTGGTTGCTGTAGGTGGCATCCTTCTTTATCTTCGTCTCGACGCTCACCAGATGATAGTATGACATTTCGCCTGGCTGGCAATGTAAAATTATCCGCCTTCCATATGAGCCCAGTTTCATATCAATCAGCAATACGATGAGTAGTTGCTCTCATTACTTGCAATTCCTTAGTGCATTTTTCATTTTCTAGGTCTTCTATTAGTGATCTTGTACCAAAGCCTTCGGTAAAGAAGTAGTCTTGGAAAACGTCAATGGTTGAATTAGACAAACAGAACGCCATTACTTTCCAGGTATCCATTGGGCCGTAACCAACTCATCCCAGTTTGTCACGGGTGGCAGTTGGGGCCGACTGACCGGTCAAGACGATTTATTGGGCTATTTCTAAATAGCAGTGCCTCCAAATTAATCAGAAGTCAAATTATGATATTTTCATATCCTTCAATAGGAAGAATCTTGATATGACGGAAAGTTGAACTAATCTGTTCAACTTTTAGAGAGAATTCCTCACTTTCTCACATTTAGCATCGGATTCATCGTACTGCCTAGCTTCCTTTCACTTATTTTAATTTCGACGTGCGGTGAAGGCTCTTCACTTACTTTGATCCCGTACCAGTATACCTTCAACAACTCCTTTTTGCCAAACTTTGGTCGAGCATCCTAACAGATAATCCCTCACCCAAAAAGACAAATGTTTCCTTTTCACCATTTGAATTCAGTCAAGTCCAGTAATTTTCCGTCGGCAAACGAATGATGAAATTCAGCGATATCTGGTGGCGGCTTTTGAGTATTGATATTTATGGCCGGTGCCCGGGAGTCTGATGGCAGTTCGTATTTTTGTGTAACAGCTGACTGTGCGGCTGATGACAATTGTTGATTTAGATTCATATGCGGTCCCTCGGTCTGGCAACTTTCACTTGGTTCTGCTTTGAGGTAGTTTCTAGTTTGGAAAGCATCTTCTAGGGCTTCTTACTTTGACGTTAGAATAGCGACTGCTTCGAGCACTTTCTCTACTGGCATATTTCAAAAATTGTGATAACTATTTCATTTGAATTTTTTAATTTATTCCATGAATGGCAATAGGTTCTAACACTTTCTCGAATGGTGTATTTTTCAATTCAGGCGTAGTGGCTGCATTTTCATGGCTCATTCTGGCAACAGACTGTGATCTAGCAGACTGATTGGCTGGTCTTTTGTACTTTTTGGCCCTACTGTAACTCTTTTTGTTTGACATTAGTGGTATTATTTATCGCAGATCATTCGGGACGTCCGTCTGGAAAGTAGCTTCGATGTATTCACGAATCTAAGATGACGATATTTGCAGCAAAAAATAAAGATGTCGTGGCATTAAGCGAGGATAGTTTCGAAAACACAAAAATGAGTTTCTAAAAATATTATAATATATCTTACTTATATTGCGTATGATATTTTATGTTTGTTCAGATTCTCTTCGACGTCGCCATCGTCTCCATTGGGCCAAGAAAATGTGCTTTCATGTTGATAGCCAAGATATCCCGGGTGAAGAACAAGTGGTTCTTTTACTTAACAGAATGGCACCATTGTACGATACACGGAATTTATTCTACTTTTAAACCTGAAAGCCGTTCAAGTGTAGAAACATAACCTTCAATGATTTTGTTGGAAAGCAGCTTTGAATCTTGAAATTGTCTTCAATTCATTATACTTCCATTTTAAAACTGGCTTGACTGAGGTTAAGCTTATAAATAGGTTTAAAAAAAAGTGTTTATAATAACTTCGACAATGTCACCTAGTTACAGCTCAATACCCGTTGGCCACATATTCTACAAGCCCAAAGACAGTAATCTCGGTTCGTCCGCAAAGCGATAAGAGCGGAAGCATCTAAGTACGGAACTCTCACAGATGCAGCTTCTTTGATAAAGTCCGAAAAACTCTCCGAAGTCCTAAAGTTTATGACAACTTTTTGCGTTGTCTGGCGTTATTCAATCAAGAAGTCATTTCGAAGTTGGAATTGCTTGGAGCTTCTGAATGGCATCGTTGGTCCTAAGATTCTTTTGGACCGTGTACCGTTCCCGAAGGAACTCCTCTTGGTACAACGCATAGATCTGAGGCTGAGGTTTCCCATATCTGTAAGCAAATATACAACGTTTGAGATCAATATGCAGCTCGTAGCTGGTCAAGATGTTCACAATAGCGTCTTTTGTGCGACAATTGTGTAGTAAACCAACGATTAAAGCTCCTTGAGCGTCTCAAAAGCCATTGAAGCACCTAACCGACTGACAACTTTGGCAGTTGTTAGTAACCGTGACAGAATGTTGATGTCGTCCGCATAGGCCACTACCTGGCTCGACTTGTATAGTCATGTACCTCACGTATCGACAGGTAGATTCCTTATGACGTACTCCAGAGCCAAATTGAATAGCAATCGGGCCAGCCCATCTCCCTGCTTTAGTCCGATATTTGTCTCAAAGGCATCGGTGAGTTGGTTATTGATGTGGACTTGGGAGGGAATACACCTCCTACATTCAACTAAATATAGAATTTTCATTTGGAAAATATTGTCTTGAATAGTTTAGTAGCAATTTATAAAGGAAAAAATGAGATTCTCAGAATCATAGTCAAGTATAATCAAGTACCTCTTTTATAGATGGTATCTCATAGTTCCCAAAAAAATGTTTATAAGCTTCTCAAAGGAATGCTTGCATACATATAACAGGTATGTAACAGATTTGTTGAATATTTAGCCTCTCAAGATGGCACAAGTTTGGTAAATTTGACAATACCACTTAAGGTCAGGATTACCAAATAATATCTCGTAAAAAAGTTTAAATGATGATAAAAACCTTAAGATACCAATCAACAACTTGAATGAAATACCAAAATCGAATGAATTGTGAACTTGAAACAATATTAACACTTAATATTTCAAAACTTCATAAAAATGTCCAAACAAAAACCGTATTAAAAAACTGTCAAGCAGTGTCAAAGTGACCAAAAATATGAATAAGCAGCCTATCAAACTGATAAAAATATGCTGAAACATCTTTTCATGCCTTCTGAATAGCACATTTATCTCCTGACTACATATTGGCTGATTATCATTGAAATTCAATTGGAAATAAGAATGTCGGTGGAGTCTAAAAATACAACACAACTAAAAAACTGAGACATACCAAATGTATAAACGCTAAAATCAGAAAAGAGTCTTATCTTTTCGAATCCTAACTATGCCTTTGATTAAGTATTTGCATAAAAATTATGATAAATTGCATTTCATTATCAACCAAGTTTTTTAACAATAAGGTAAAATATTGATAAGAATTCTAAAAATAGTTCCATTCGAAATCCTGAAATTTATCAGTAAAATTAATGATCGTTTTGTTCTTTCCTATTGATGTGATTTGATGACAATGTCTACTTGCATGAATAAGCTTTTGAATGATTATTGAGAAGATTCAAAACTTGAACATAGAAATGCGTTTCTATTTTTAAACCAGAAACCCATTCAAGTGTAGAAATATCTCACGGGCTGAGTATAGAAGAAACCTTTTATCAGTTTTTTTGGTAGATTTTTTGACAAAAATTGATACATTAATTTTTAAATTTTGACTTCCCTGCAATTTTTTTGTGATTTTTTGCTGTTCCAATTCTCAAAATGGTTTGATAAACAAGACAAACGATTTATTGTAGGATCATACATTTTCAGTGATTTACCTTATTTTTTGGCAATCACGGAATGAATATGAGTTATTAAAACATTATATTTTTATATTGAACTGGATATTGAAATTTTATTCAAAAATTGTTTTATTTTTCTTAGCTTCACCGGCAGCTTATGGGTAAGAAAAAATTCGATTTTCAGAATTTTCTAAGCCTATTCTCCCCTTAACATGATTTTGAATTGTTCAGTTGAATATAGAGTAGACCGTCAGTAATCCGGTCCTCGTCTTATCCGGCGCCCCCTACCATCCAACATGCCATGATACTTAGGGATGGAAAAACTCAATCGATGTATAGATGCACAAGTTACAACTTTTCATAACAAAGTGTGAAGTATTGCGATTTCCCGGAATGTCATCCTCAGTTTTCTTGTGACGTGGTCGTCTTTTAGGCTGATATTGCCTCATTCAAGGTTGTAGTTTTTTAGGGTTTTGTACTAAAATACAAAACCCTATTGCAATCACGACCTGTGTCCGTCTGTCCGTCCGTCCGTCCGTCCGTCCGTCCGTCCGTCCGTCCGTCCGTCTGTATGTCACAGCACTTTTTCTCCGAAACTATAGAGGCTACAGCCATGAAACTTTGTAGAAAGGTCAGAAGTGGTGACCTCTTGAAAGTTCAAGGGTGGAAAAATTTTTCAAAGGCATTTAAGGGGGGTCTCCCCATATAGGGGGGTGACCCCTCAAAAAAAAATTTTCACCATTGGTACTCGAGTAGGGTGTCATTGGAAAGGTCTCAATGAGATCTTTTCAATACAAGTCTTAAAATCGCCTTATAAGTACCGAGGGGGGCAGGGGAAGCGGAAAAGCACGAACTTTTCGCGTACCCCCCCCTCGCGATTGGACACCTTCCATCCGAAAAATCTGAAAAAAATCATGAATCTAGGCCTTAATGAGTACAACAACAACAAATACATGAGAAGTCGAAATTCACTCAACTTTGTTAGTAATAGTATGATTTATTGATTTTGTGTTTTCTTGAATAAAATCTAAACGGTACCCTTAAACTCAATAAAATTTAGCAAAGAGATGACTATTTATAAGATTGATCTTTTCTGAAAGTTTCATAAAGATCGAATAGTATTTACCGAAGTTATAGCGATTTGAATTTTCGTGTATTACTATGGAGCAATATGCCCTGTATTACTATGGAAACATATTGCTATGGAGCCATATGCGCTTTTTACCGACTTAGACACTACAGCTTTGCTAGAATTTGCATGAAAATTTCAGGAGTGATAGATATCATGAAGATGAGTACATAAAATTGAAACAAGTCGAAGAGGCAGGTGAGAGCTCCTCGCAAAAGGGATTTGTAACCATTCTAGGATTCGAAAAAATAGGCCATGAATCGATGATTACAGTACAGAGGAGTGGCCCCTGAAAAAAAATTTCATGAAACGTAGCCGATATGAGTATCAACTGAAAGTTCTCTATGAGAGCTTTTCAAAACAGTTCTTAAACTGACAGTTTTTGCTTCAATGGGAGCACAGGGGGGGGGAAATACATGAAAAATGTGTTTCCTCCCCCGCGAATGGACACCAGTGATCTAAAAAATCTGAAAAAAATATCAAAGGAGATATTTATGGGTATAACTATAACAAATACCTCAGAAGTCAAAATTCGTTCAACTTTGTTAATAATAGTATGATCCTCGAATTTCACATTTTCTCTAATTAAATCGTCTTTGACATGTTTCTTGATTTTATTCGTTGCTGGTTACTGCATTTTGTAAGTTGAGTACAAAACCCTTCTGACATGAGCATAGGTCTGTCTACCCAACTTGTTATAAGTAGGTACGTGTTGTAATGGGTTCGTCAATCAAAAACGGAAGTGCTGACAATATTTAATAAAAGTAAAATAGTAGTGCGCCTAAGTCTTAGTGAATCTATTACTAAATTGGCAACTGAATACAATGCAGGACGGTCTACAATTTATGAGATTGAAAATAACCGCGAGTATACTTATATTCGTACCTACAACTGATTTTCGGCCTGGTAAAAGACAAACGCTCAAAAAACCAGCAAATTCTGTAGTTAAGGAAGCTTTGCACATGTGGTTCCTCCAGGATAGAAGCAGGCATACACCTATTTCTGGGCTCATACTGCCTATGGTAGCAAAAATTTTTACAAAGAAATGATAAAAAAAGACGACTTTGTAGCTAGTGAAAAATGGTTGGAGTGATTTAAAGATCGCTACGGAATACGTTTGATGGCATCCACTGAAGAAAATCTTCCTAATGATGCATACTGCGTTGAACCATTTACGATTAAATTTCTGCAAATTGTGAAAAACTTGGACTTTTCTCCTTCAGAGGTATACAGTGCAGATGAATCAGATGTTTTTTGGCGTGAAGTACTTAGTGAAACGTTTGTTTCGTTTAATGAAAAACCTGTACCTGAACGGGAGGTGAGCAGATAACGTGTTGCAATATTACCGTGTTTAAATGCTGCTGGTACTTATACGTTAAAGTTGGTTTTTATTGGAAAGTTGAAGAACCTACATGTATTCAAACACATTGACATACCCGTACACTATGATGGACAAAAAAGCGCGTGGATGACCAAAGAACTTTTCAAAAAGTGGTTTGATAAATGCTTTGGACCAGAAGTTAGGAGATGGCTACAAGATCACAATTTTTTTCCAAAGGCGTTGTTGCTTCTCGGCAATGCACCCAGTCATCCATCTGAAGAAGAACTGACAGCTGGAGATAAATGAATCACCGCAATGTTTCCTCCATCAAAATGCACCGCACTCATCTAACGAATAAATCAGCATATCATCTGTTCATCAAACAAGTCTACAAAAAAAAAAATGCAGATGAAAGCCAAATCAAAAAACCAGCATATAGAAAAATCGTTAAGAGAATTTAGCATGAAAGACTTGATCTTTCCTCTTTGTTAGACTTTCAATTTATTGACTCCATCTGCCATTACATCGTCAAGAAAAAGATGGGCAGAAATCTACAGATTTCCCTCTCGCAGCTCTCTCCAAAGAAGTGTCACTTTGGAAATCATAGAGCTGGTTGCTGTCGAAGCGGAGATAAGCTTAGAACATTTGGAAATGTGGTATTTATTACTGAGCATGAGACTATCAACCAAGTATCTTATTTGAGGTCAAATTGAGACCATGATGACAAAGTTGACGTAAATACCAACAGGTTACAGCAATAAGTACAAATGACGCATTGACAGTGGGTATGCAATGCGCTGAAGAAAATGCTGCATCATACAAGAAAACGACCGCCATTTGTGAAAAAGCTTCTGGTGAATCAAGGTGTGTTCCAAAATAAAGGAGACTTAGCTAAAATAGAAACGACAGGAGCTTTGTTATAATAAATTCGAGTTCATTTATTCAAAGCAGTCTCCTCCAGCCTCGATACACTGTTTCACGTGATCCAAAAGCTTTTCGAAAGAGTGTTTCAGGTCATTGACCGGAAGTCCTTCAGGATGTCGGTACAAGCCCTTTTGATGCCCTCTATGGACGCAAAGCGTTTTCTTTATATGGCCAAATGTAATTTCCCGAATAGGTAGAAGTCACAGGAAGCCATATCAGGCGAATACGGTGAATGATTGGTGGTTAAAATGTGAATTCTAGTCGAAAAATCAGTCACAAGAGTGGATCAATGAGATGGTGCATTATCATGTAATAAGCGCCAGCTTCCGTATTCAGGCCGAACTTGACTAATGCGATACAACAAACGCTTCAAAATGCCAGGATAGAAAATTGCATTGACGGTTTGGCCCGTTGGCATGAACTCCTTGTGGACAATTCCCTTGGAATCGTAAAAGCAAATGAGCATCGACTTGATTTTTGACTGCTCCAATCGCGATTTTTTGGCTGGTATCTCGTCTGGGGCCTTCCATTCCGCACTTTAACGCTTGGTTTCAGGTTCATATTGGAAACACAACGTTTCATCACCAGTTACAATATTGTAAGGGAAGTTCTCGTCTTTCCTCACCTCTTTAATGACGTCTTTCGAATGTTGAAATCTGGGCAATTTTTGGTCATCGGTTAACTTGTGTGGAACAAAACGTGCATAGACCTTTCGTAAGCTCAAACCATCGGTTAAAATGCAATAAATCTATATTTTGGAGATATTCAAATACGATTCTATGAATTTCAACGATGATTTTGGCTCATTTTTGATAAATTCACGCACAATTTCGATGGAGTTTTTGGTGATCACTGATTTTGAGCGGCCCGTATATTCATCGTCATTTATGTTCTCGCGACCATCTCTGAAACTTGTAAACCACTCATGAACTCTGGCACAAGATAGACAATCATCGCCATAAACTTTTTCATCGATTCAAATCTTTCAGTAAACGTTTTACTGATTTTAAAACAAAATTTGATATTAGCTCTTTGTTCGAAACTCATTTTTGTACCGATGACACAAACATATTGTCACTTTAGACGCAATAACTTCGCTTCAACCGAATCGAATGTCACCAGACTTTCACTGGAAGTCAGGGAGGGATGTTACTTTCCAACGCACTATCTCATTTACAGATGGCGCCTACAAAAAAAGTCTCGTTTATTTTGGAACGTTCCTTGTATAAAAAAATTTTGCTTCTCAGAAGATTGAAAGGCAAGGTCTTACACTTGCCAAAAAAATTGATAATCATATGCAAAAAGCATAAAGTTACTTTTTTGAGTATTCATTTTTATTTTCTGAACATTTTTTTTTTATATGATCAATATCATGATTTGCCGAATTACAGAGTACTGCTTTTCGAAAAGTTTTCGATGACAAGGAGTTGGCTAAAATACTCTAAAGTTCGACAAATCGGATAGTCCATCATCACCTTGCAAGACCTTTGTCGGATTGACGCGGATCTAGTGTATATTCCAACTACTTTTCATTTTGTGTTCTCGCAAGGGCGATTTATTATAAAAAATAAATAAAGTACTTGAGGTTTTTGTCTTTTTTCCCCGGAAAATCGTCGTAGCTTGTTGTACTTTGTTATCAGAGTCAAAACGTGTCTGATAACAAAGTATAGCAAAGCCTAACGGCTTTTTGAGAAAAAAGGGCCTGTGGATATAAATGAAACAAAATAACTGACTAAAATATTTTAACAACATAGTAAAACATATAAATTTTTTGAAGTCCCTGAGTAAAAAACTAAACAGAACGTGAAGTCTGCAAAGCCAGTTTAAAACTCAAAACATATGTTAAATAACCAGGGTTTCGATCCAAAAACGTTAGCGGGTTCCGATCCAAAAACGTTAGCCTTAGGATATCTACCAAAAACAAAAATGAACTGCCAAAATCTAACACACTACAAATTTGAATCAATAAAAACGCTGAAAAGTCAAATAACTCATAAAATCATCATACAAAGATTGAACTGAAACCGTCAAAGAGTGTCGTAATTATCAAAAATGAGTAGAAAGCCTATTAAACTGACAAAAATATGCTAAACCATCTATTTATGTCTTCTCAATAGCAAGTTTATTTGCCAACAAAATATTAACTGCTTAGCATTGAAATCAGCTTTAAATTAAAATGATTAAAGGAGTAAATTAAAATCTAAAAATACAACCAAAAATTGAGACACACCCAAACGAATACTTGGCGCTAAATTAAGAAGAAGAAGCCTCTTTCATGGCATTAAAATCCTTTTGCAGAAATATTTGCATGATAATTATGATAAATTTCCTATTGTTTACTTTTTTGATCAAAAAATATTTTGACAATAGGTTAAAATATCGATAAGGACTCTGAAAATAGTTTTATTCAGACTTCAAAGTTTTTCAAAGTTCCTATAAACGTGATTTGAGGACAATGACTACTTGCATGAAAAAGGCATTATATAATTCTTGAAAAGATTATAAACTTGACCTATAGAAATGTGTTTCTATTTTTAAACCTAAAAGATATTCAAATGTGGAAATATCTCACGGGTTGTCTCAGCATAAATATGCTATGACCTCATAGAGTCTTTAGAAAAACTTGATCAACAAACAATTTTTTAGGCATAAGAAAGAATTCTTTGTTATTCTTATTATTTCGTATCAAATTTAGTGCTTGGTATCTTTGTTCTCCATTTTTATAGATTTTTTTCAAAAAATAGCAAATTCAAAGGATCCCGCGAAAAATGTATGGGGCATGGTTTCTGGTCAATATAATTTAAATCTCAGTATGCTTAAGCTCTCAACTTTCTGATAAAAAATTAATATATGCGCAAATTGGTCCCATAAATAGTTTCAGAAATATAGAGTAAGAAAGTCACTGTAGGCCTGAGTAAGCTCTACAAAATCTAACCAATTGACTTTGAAACTGAGTTTAACCCTACTAGATCATCTAGAGGTCTTGTCAAGGTAATTTTGAAGTTAAACTTCTTGATGAATTCCTAAATGACTCACTAAGGAATTTATGCTGCCAATATTTAGAATAGCAAAAATGATGATCAATTTTTTTGTTTGTTTTGTGGTTGAGATGTGTATGCCTTTTATGAATGTGGGGCTCCCGTCCTCGTAAGCGACTGAACTTTCAACTCCCCTGTCAACCTAAAAACTCAGCTTGGAACCCTTTGACACATTACTTCGGGCCAGGTCTCGTTTTTTACGCCGTGAGATGCCTTCAAGCTGGGGACCCCTCCTCTAGTGGGAGGGAGAGGAAAAAAGAATCGCCAGGCAAGCAATCTCCCAGCCTCGACATCCCCAGCTGCTGTGATTTCCCTTTATCTTTTAGGACTATCCGAACAAAATGTCCCACATGGTTCCCTTTTTCAACCGATCCAAGAATCACCGCAACCAAACTATCTGAGGTGAACACTCCAGTCTCCCTGTAGAGGCCCTGTGATGACCATTGCCCAGCGCTTGATGCTTTGATGCATGCTATATGTAGGACACTTATGATTCGCGGTATCCACCCCACATTTAGTCCCATTATATTAAGAGATCACCTCTGGTTTCTTTCTCTCTCCAGTCCCTGGATCTATGGTGTCATTAGAATGAAGTGAGGATACAAGAATTACGATTTTTATTTTTCCTTGAGATGTATGAAGTTAAACCTTCTCCTCATTCAATCCAAAGAACTACTCTAGGGAGCTCTTCCTTCTACATAAAAAAAGGATAAGGGAACTGCCTTTTATTTTTCTTGACAGTGCGCTCATAAGAAAGCCTTTTCGAATTTTATTCATCAATAAGACCACAATCGCAGATTTATCAATAGATCATTGGGTTTATTGCTTACACAGAATGGACCACTTTGCTGTTTACCAGAAAATATCTGAACATTGAACGTGTATGTCATTTTTGCATCGTCTAAATCAAGCAGTTTTATACAATATTCCGATGGTTTTGTTGGTATACATCGCTGAAATGGCATTTCTCATGGAATACTGGCGATATTTCATCTGCGGTAACATTTTTACTAGAGCAATAACTCTTCTGGCGATTCGCAACAAATTTTTCAAAAACAACGCAAATGGGAGCAGGTCGATTGAATGCTTTTTGTTCGTTTCTCGTCGTTATGTCATCAAAACGAAAGACTTGAATCAAGGGGTTGAACCTTTTTAGAGTCATAACGAGACCTAATTTTTCAACTCTACCTCCTTCCTTCTCCCAAAATTATTCTAGTAGTTGACGATTTGATTTGTAAGCTCCTGCGAGGTACAAAAGTCCCGTAAAAGGCTTCAGTTCAATTAGGTATATGTATCTGGTATCCCTCTCCCTAGCGGATTTATCCTTAGCAGTATCGATGTATTGATGTGGAAATTTTACAATCATCTCCAAAATTTCATCTGTGAACAGATTATTTCAAAACTCAATATGTGATTTAGCTGACAATCCCAATTATTCCAGGAAGGTCCGTTATAATATTTTGAGCACTCCTAAGTCATTTTTTCGATGGTGGCATTTTGTATCACATGTTTTTTTAATACATACTTAATAAAATTACTCATTTGTACCTCCCGGTTCCTCTTCATCGGATGACAGCTCATCTTGCTCGGTATTTGAATCTCCTTCATCAGAAGCGATACCACATTCTTCCTCAAGATCTTCATTTTCTGCAGGGCCTCCATCTCCTTGCATGAAGAATCCAATGATTACCTCGAGATCAATCGCGTTAGACAAATTCTATCTTTTACCTTTCATTACGCTGCAAATCTGAGAAAAAGAAGGAAGAGGCTACAAGTTTATGCATAAAATAAAGGTCGGGTGCAGTGAGCTTAATTGGTACGCCTACTATAAAAAAACCATCTAAGTAATTAATAACTGATAGATAAATAAAGTTGTCATGCCAGGCTAACACAGATAAGTTGAACAAAATATAAGGAAAAAGAGTAAAAAAAAAAAAACTCACCAAAAAACGAACGCTTTTAGGCTTAGTAAGCCCGACAGGTCTAACGCTACTTGTGCACACTCGGAAAAGAAAAGCGAAGCAAGAGATGATAGCTGTGCCCATTAGATTAGCCGCGCCTGATGGAGGGTTAAACCAAGTCGTGCGTCAGCAACACAGAGGTGCAAATATGAATTTGTCCTAGGGTATGTTGGGAGCTGCGACATATGCAGACTTTTCAGGATTACGCTCTTGAATTATTGTCGGCGTTCAGCTATGTTAAATACCAGGTATTTAGATTATTCAGAACAATATAATAACTATGCAGCCTCTTCAGTTCTTGCATTTCAAACAAGAAATTGAGCTCCTGCTTGAACTAGAGACCATTTAAACTAGCTGCATAGGCAGAGATAACAAAGAGATTATTCCCATCCAGCAGTGAAATTTTAATGACGTGCCCTTCAAGAAATTCAAAGTTTTTGAATTCGACCTCATCAATATTTTGGGAAGAATAGGGTATTCTAACCTCCCCCATCACCATCGCATTGTTTTTCACAAATTCAAAGCCTTGAATGTCATGGAGTCTGTGAGGAGTATGACGCCATATTTTTGCTACACGATGAATTCCAGGAGATAGTCATGTTGATCTAGGGTTACAGTGGAGTTGACGTTAATCGAAATGAGACGCAGCTTATCCATGGGAATGCGGTTGGATGACAAATTATATTGAGCTATGTTCACCTAAACGTTAAATACGAAATCGATTTTCTCATCTTGTTCATTACTAGCGTGAATCAAATATAACCGGTAATTTGGCTATTCTGCTTAGCATTAACCTCCAAACTGGAATATATACTACGGCGGTTGGTAATTTCTTTCTAAAGAGTTTGCGGAGTCAGGTTGGTAAGCGGTCATGCTCATTCCTGCCCTTAGTGCTGCCTTCCCTGAGCAAGAGGTACATCTGTCTGTCAAGCAACTCGTTATCATAAAGTTTTTAGCCAATGAAGGTGTTAAACCATTTTTGCTCGTTTAAAGGCGCAGCTTGGGATCACTATATTGTCTCAGAATTGAGTGTATACGTAGACCAGAGAAGCTAAGTGTAGGCGAGAACGTGTTGAAAATAAAAGTCATGATTGACGTCCAAGGATAAGTCTTACAGATGATAACATTCGTGACGTTCAAAAGCTTATTGCACGAGACCGGTGTTTGACTATTTCAGTAATCTTGTCAAAAGTGGGTGTCAACTATGGAAGTGCTGAATCCATTATCACTGATCTTCTCGACTTAAGAAAAATTAGTGTTTGATGGGTTCTGAGGATGTTTACCTCAACAGATAAGATTGGAAATCATTAAAATAATTCTGAGCTGATTTCAACAAGAATGGGAGAATTTTCGAAACGCATCATCACATATGATGAGACTTGGGTCCACAATGATACCTCCGAATCAAAAATGGCAAGTAAGGAGTGGTAATAGACGAATGAAGGCTGCTCAGTGAGGGCCGAAATTTGCCTCTCAGCCCGAAAAATGCTTGCAATGCTTTTTTGACTCAAAAGGAGTTTTCTTCTTCGTAGCACTACAGCCCCTCTCGGGCTTTCGCTTCCTGCAAATAACGCCTCCAACTGTCTCGGTCCAATGACCGCATCCTCTGGTTTCAATATCCAAGCAGCAATGGACTGTCTTCGTCAACCGATTCCCCCACTGATCTCTGCCCTTCAGTCCTGCCAAAAAATACCTTTTTGGGTCTCCGCTGTTTGTCCATATGATTCATGTGACCAGCCCATTGCAGCTTCCGCAGTCCTACAATCGTCGTCAAAAATTTCATACGGCTTATGATTGTATCGAATTCGTAATTGGTCCGCGACTAGCTTCGCTCCAATTATTCGCCTCAGGACCCGTGGCTCAAAGCAATTCAATATATTTGCGGATCCGGGATCCGTGTACCACACCTATAGCATAACACAGGTCTTATCACAGATTTGTGTACTTGGAGCTTTGTTTTCCTTGCATGCAGCCGGTCTTCAAGATCGTCAAAAAAAATATATATTTTAATATTTAGGATCTGTATTCTTCGCCATATTTCGTCTCTTCCATTAACGGTTCTTATTAGTTCGGTGCCTAAATTCACAAATTCGCTGACATTTTTGATACAGTATTCACGAAGTATGATATTTTGTGTATTTGAGGTATTTTTCTTGGACTGCATCATGAGCTTTGTTATATTTTCATTAATTTGTAGCCCTACTAGTTTTGCTTCACTGTCGAGATCCAGAAAGAGTTCTTAGGTAGTTGTTAATGAGGAGTTTTATTCAATAATTTTCTTCACGATCAACAGCGGGCTACTATTGCCAGTTGTTACAGCCAGTGAAAAAATCCTACCGAAACAAAAAACGAGGTGTGTTCATGAAAGAAGTCATCCTTCTCCACAATAAAACTATTCCGCATACGGTGGTTTTAGTAAGAGATAAACTGGAAGAAATTCGCTGGAAAACACTCAAACACCCTCTTTTTCAAAATTGTCCCCCTCTGTCTACTTTTTCTAAGCGCCCCCCTGAACGAATCAGGAGAGCAAGTGCATAACTGGCTGACAATTTTTCCAAAAATTTTTATGAACAACCAATATTCAGGCTTCCAAAACTGTGACAGAAGTGTGTAGACAATCCAAGAGACTACATCGAGAAATGTTGATGATATAATTTGTGTGAAATAATATTCATTAAATGTATGAAAAAAATTTCCGTTTATATTTGATTCAACCTCGTAATCCTTTCTGAACTAGGTTCAATCTGTTGGTAAATTTTGAGAAGTGGTTCAATATTGCAACTTACATTACTTACTTTATTTACTTTATTGACATTATTGACTGCTAATCCTCTAGCAAAAAGTGGAAGTGATACCCTGAGCTTGATTGAGCTAGAAGATATCACACTGGAGTGTACTTGTGTTTGTTTTGAGGGGAATTTGACTTTTGCATCTTGATATCGAGGGCATCCTCAATATAATGCTGGATGACCAAATACACCGTAGTTAACACAGTATAGTTTTTCTTTTAGCTCCGTCTGAGCCAATTTGCATTCACCGAGGGGCATGAACATCTTTACATTTAACATGTCGATAGTGCATGGCACAGTTGGCAATCGAATGTCCAAATCATTGACATCGATGACAATGGTTGGAGTTGTTTTTTTTTTGTTTTTTGCAAAACGTTCCCACCTCACAACTCTAAAGTTCAAGCACTTGGGCTGCTACTGTTTGAACTTTGTGCTAAAGAAAATGGTGAAATTTTATTAGAAATTTTTGATCTGTATCAAATTTTTTGACAGCAGTAAATTTGACAGCTCGTGCTGCTTCCAGTAACATTTTAAGGAGGTAAATTATATTATCTCCACAGTTTAGACCCTTCAACAGAAAGGTCTAGTTTTTCTCCGCCTTTGGCGGAGCTTTCACAGTATTTAAAGCATCTTTGGCTAGCTTAAAATCCACTAGTTATTTTGTTTTTATTGTAATTTTGTCTGCATTCACTCTTTTAACTTCAAATTTATTTATCTTATATTTAGTTGCCAATAACTGGTGGAACTGTTTCGGTATGCTTATTATTTTTTTTTACAGGAAAATCACCAGATATACCAGTTGGCTTCTTCGCATTACGTTTAGATTTTAGATATTCAATAAAATTATCACTATAATGGCAATTCATATTATCCATATTGTCTTGATAATCAATTTAGGTATCCATCGCAGCAAGTACCGTATAATAATTTGCGCTACCGTGATCTCCTCCTGCGCTAGTTATAAGGTTGGTATCTTGTATTACAAATTTCCTCACATCATGTGTTGCTGGTTTCCTTATTTCTTGAAATTTTTGTGGGACTTCTTTTTTTGTTCGTATTATGAGCGTGGTCTGATAAGCACTTAGCCTACAAAAGAATAAACGAAAATTTTATATAAGTGGAAATTTACTTATCAACATAATCTCCTCTTAGCACGATAAACTTAACTCAGTGATCCTCCGATTTCTTTAACCCGTCTGGAAAATACGTTTTCTTGAGATCTGCAAAGAGGTCTTCGTGGTGCTTCGCGGTGGGGGATGATCTACTCATTTGACTCAAATTGCCGCCCAGCGAGTGACTTTTTCAAGTTTTGAAACAAAAAAATATCGCACAGGGCCAAATATGGAGAATACGGTGGATGGGATAGCAGTTCGTAGTCCAATTTGACCAACTTGGCCGTGGCGATGGCAGAGGTCTAAGCTGGTGCGTTGTCATAGTTAAAAGAGCAATTTTTTCTCCACCAAATGGGGCTTTTTTCTACAGTTGGGCATTGAATCGGTCCAATAATTCGGCATATTAGAGCCCTGTGACCGTTTTGCACTTCTCCAGGTGGTCGATGTACATCACACCTTGTGAATCCCAGAAAATGGGGGCCATCACCGGCTGATAGGACAGTCTTCGACTGCTTTGGAGCACGTTCGCCAAGTGAAGTCCACTGTTTTGACTGCTTCTGATGTGTACCAGTTTCTGATGTGTACCAGTGGAGCCATGTTTCTACTCATTCACATTGCACTTAAACAGCGCTAAAAGCGGCGCTGATGTGGTCTCATGGTTGCGTTTATTATCTGGAGTGAGTGCGCTGACAGATTTCTCATGCCCGAAATTTCATGCAGGAGATGAACCACGTGGCCTCTTGAGATGCCTACTGTCTCAGCTATCTTGTGCACCTTCAATCAACGGGCTGACAATATGAGCCCGTGGAGTTTTCTTACGTTATCTTTCGTGGTAATCGTTTTCAGGACATCTGGACCTAGCTCATTAAACACCGACGTGCGATCATGATGAAACTCATTAAACCAATTTTTATGGCCTGAAATTTGCGGACACGCTCGCTTCCATACGCGATCAAAACAAAACTACCAGTCCGACTCGGCTAAAATTTTGACAGTAGCCTTCTGCGAGAATATTGTACACGAGAGTGAATATCTTTTGAGATAGTAGCGCCATCGGGCAGTAAGGCTAAGTACTTATCAGACCACTCTCGTATGTTGCGTGGCTTCTTTTTACGCTCGTGTTCTATAAGACTAGCAAAGCTGAATACGACTATTAGGATGGGGTTGGCTAAAGGAAAAATCTTTAGAGGCTTCTTTAGGCATTGTTGCATAGTGTAAAATAGTATTATTAAAAATGAGCAACACTGCTAGAAAAATGCTCAAAAAAGTTATTTTAACGTTTAATAAACTCTGCGTGAGTCAAGGGATAATTATTCTCAAAAAAATCTTCGCATTTATTACGCTTTCGCTATATAATTAACATCCTAAGGGCGCCAAAAAAATTCCGATATTTTAAATTCAGAGGAAAAAGTAAATGCTACAAAAATATTGAAACAAATATTTGCTTAATAGACCGCGAAAAACAAACTAAAGTTTCTTCCACTTGAAAGCTTAAAGGCCACTTAGGCAAGCCAAAACAATGACTTGAGCGATCTAGGGTTTAGAAATTCAGGTTAACGCTAACTGTATCCCGACTACGTCAATTATCAGAAAGAATTTCATATTTCCTACCGAGATCCATAGATACTCATAACTAAGTGCAACCATTGTTTACAGTGGCGCCAGATTTGCCTAATCCACACAAGCTCATCCCATATATCTATTATAAAGCGGCGAAAAGATTCGGAAATTTTTTCCGCGATTGGTTCTTTTGCAAAGCGGCGCTGACTGGCACCACACGCTTCTGATCCCATTGAAAATTAGGAACCCAAGTGAATAAATAGAGACAGTTAAATCTCTTGAAGATTTTGTTTTTTTTTTTGTATTTTTCCTCTATTTACTGCTAGTACTCGGCAATTTTATCTAATTTTTTGTTTTATTTTTAACTCTTTTCATCGTCTTTGAGTATTCAATCGTGAAAATTCGCAATTCACGTTATTTGATAGAGTACTTCTTACTGATCTGGTTTTTAAGGTTTGAAAAATTCACAATTTGCCCAGTTGTTGTTGCTGAGGCAGTTAAAGCTGAATGGGAATGACTCGAAGGAATGCTGAGTTAACATAGATGCATGATGGTATGGAAGTCAATGATATTATCCATTCGAATATACGTGATATCTCTTTTTTGCCTTATTTCTATTCTTAACTCTTTCAGTCTCTTTGGTGTTAGTTGAATTCTTGTCGCGGTGATCAATGTTAAATTCAGTAAATATTTTATGGATGTAGGATCTTTGGTTTGGTTTGCTTACATAATTTTGCTGATTGTTTGATTTTTTTAAATGCTATTATAAAGGTCGTTGTGTCTGCGCGGGTTTATTGTTCTTGCAAATGGTTTATGTGGTGAAAGAATGCGGAAAATGTGATGCATATATTCAGAGCTTGTTCTTCGGAAAGTTTTATTTGTCTAGAGTCAATGCAAATGGCAGTAAATTTTGAAATTTGTCTGTATAATTAAGTGGAGCAAATATTTGATTCAGTATTAATGATTTAAAAGAATTTTTCAATGGAAAGTTTATCATTCAATTGCCAAAACAGCTACATGTTAATGGTGTGCAATAAAAACATACACTCCAACCCTTCTTGAATATGTAATCAATAAATTTCCCTCTTATTCTTATATCTGTAAGCCGATCAGGATAAAAGGCTACAATTTTCGAATTTTTCTCATTTCTAATCTTCTTTACCCAACCACACATTCATTTATCAAATCAAGATCCAGAAAATGTTCACATCATCCTCGAAAGGGTCAACACTTTTCCCTGAGGTCTCTATTCAATAGTTTCACAAAAAAACCCATGCTACAAGAAAACAGGTGCAAATCTATTTTCTATACATCGGCTTTCTTATACACATGCACCAATTGAAAGACGATCAATAACTTGTTCAAAAGGTTATTTTAATTTTTTTTTTATCTTTCAAAATGGGCTCATACCATTGTAGATACCAACAAGTACATTTGACTTTTGCCCTCAGCTGCCAAAAATACCATGTTTTTTTCTCGTGTGTCTATCATCCAAGGTTGAGACAGTGTTAAAGAAATTCTTCAGTGTTGTTGCTGTTATTTCGCTTTACCCAGAACGATCACCTTTCGATGATCTTGTATAGTATCCCGCGGTGTCATTTAATTTTATACTTGCCCCAGACGAAATCGTCTACAATGGAATTTAGCCCATATAAAGCCACAACTCATTAGATAATGATGTCTAATTTAAGCAGTTTTAGTTTTAAGAAGTCTCCACACATGTGGCTGGCTCTCTGCATGTGTGTATAAAAGCATACTCGTATATAGATTTAGTATGGGAATAGGTGAACCGAAAACATGGAGAGGAATAGCCCAGACGTGATCGTAAAAGTCAAAGATAAAACATTTGATAAACGTGTGTACCTTTCTAAAACATTCTCTGTCAGTTTTTTTTCCTGCATCTTTCATCGTACATGGAAGTGAGTCAAGAAAAAATACACGTTTTGGTCAATCGTTAGAGAACATACGAAACATACTAAAATTTATACGTTTATGGCAAGTCTGCTTGCTAATGGATTAGTTAAGAGCTGTGTGTGAATTTAAGGACTTATTTTATGAAATCAGCAAAATAATTTGTTTTATTTACACGGCCGTTAACATTAATCATGTTTAAGTGCTGGAAGGACATTTTCATTGAGAAAAAATTTATTTTGAAAGCTTGGATTTATTAAATGTATTGTTAATGACGTCTTTTAAATGAGTACAGATGCATCTAAATAATTAAAAAAAAAATCAGACTTTTATATAAACGCTTTTTCTAAAGCTCCTTGTAGCGAATACATTTATGAATAGAATTTTTTGAACGGCACCTGTACAACACGGAGATGTTCCTTACCGCTTGTTTTATTTTTTTTCACCCCAAAACCTTATGATTCGTAAGTTTTACTTTGTATAGTTTTCTTTCGTTGATTCCAAAAAGCACGTTTATGTTCATTTTACGATTTACGAGTATATCTATCTTCGATGGAAGGATTCTACCTTTTTCAGTGCCAATACATTTATATTGATGTGCAATACAGAGTCATCATTTACCCATCACTTCGATTCATGGAGAAGTTATTATATGCCATTAAATTTAATGGTTACAAAATTCAAAATATCGCTTGTTTCAAGACAAGGATTTCAGTGCTAGCCTGGAAAGTTTAATAACAAAGCCCACAACTGCAGGGCTTTCCAATAAGAGGTGTTATTTTGATATTAAAAGAAAAATGCCACTTTTTAATACAAATGATCGAATGTTTATTTCATGATAAAGAAGAAGGTATGCCGTTAATAGTTGAAAATAACGTCAGGCAAATGACCAACACGACTACGCTTACGTGAAATTTTCCATAACTAAATCGCAGATCTCGGTGGCCAATTGTGATCACCTCTTCGAGAGATAACACGGTCCGGAAACTTTTCCCGTAAAAGATCAATGGTTTCGTTGCTTGTGTGGCAAGTAGCGCCGTCTTGTTGAAAGCCAACGTTATTCAGATCAATACCATCCAATCCCGGTCATAAAAAATCATTAATCATCTCTCGATAGCGCAATCCATTCACCTAAACTATTGCTTCAGCCTCATTTTCGAAAAAGTAAGGTCTGATGACTCCGCCAGACTGTAAACCGCACCAAACAGTCACACGATGAGGACAGAGAGGCTTTTCAACAATAATTCTTGGATTTTCCGAGCCCCAGATGCCACAATTTCGCTTGTTGATGAAGCCGCCGAGGTGGAAATGGGTCTCATCACTCAAGATGATTTTTCGATGGAATTTCGGATCATTTTCATGCATTTCAAGGCCCCAATCAGCAAAGATACGACTTTATTGATCATCGACTGGCTTGAGTTCTTGTATTGACTGAACTTTATGAGCCTTAAGACTCAAATCTTTATGCAAAATACGGTGTAATGACGTTTGTGGGATGCCTTATTCCAAAGAACGACGAGGAATGGACAAACCTGGGTTTTCTTCAACACTTTCGGCTACAGCAGCAATATTCTCGGCTGTTCTTGACTGACTCGCACGAATTTTATTCTTCACATCACTAAGTTGTCCCAATAGCTCGACTTTTCTCACCAATTTCTGTATTGCGGTCCGACAAGATGCTTCACGACGACTTAAAAATGTTCTACCAAATTTGCACCATTTTTATAGTGAATTTTAATAATTTCAATGCATTGTTGAAGCGTGTATCGTTCCATTTTTACTAATGGCGTAGTTTCTTCTTGTCAAATGTAAATAAATGACAGCTTCAAAAGTGACATCTACCGGAATAGAGGGCTATTCAAAATAACACCTCTTATTGGAAAACCCTTTATTTGTTACTATTATAGGTCTCGTATTTAGATCGGAGAGTGACTTGGTGCAGGGACGTGTGCATGCACTAGCAGGCTAGCGTCTGCGGTAACGTGGGGTAAGATCTTTCTCCTGGTACCAGGTTCCACAACAAATTATTTCTCACATAGACGATTTGTTATTCTCTTGCGTGCTGTCAGGAAAGCAACCTCGTTCCTGGCGAAAAAATTATGATGCGTGATAAGAGGTGGAGCATCCTGACGGGATAGGTGTCCCCTTGCACCCCTCTTAACTTGCCTTAAAATAATCACATTTAAGGACTCACTATACTTGGCGAAGTCCCCTACAGCAACATGAAGAGCCACAATTCGATGGTTGTGTTAAAAGAGGTTCCTCACCACCATTTCGGATCCTCTACCTGGTTCTTTTGGAGCGAAAGAGAAAGACCAATATTTCGTCGTTGACAATTCATATTTATTTACAGTTGATAAATATATTTATTAAAATTTATTAAAACCCGGGCAGACACGTGTTTCGGAAACAAGTTATTTCCTTCTTCAGTGCCGTGTTACTGAAACATAATCCAAAAATTCTTGTATTTATACATCGTTTCTTAATTACAAACTAATTTACAAAAGGTTTTTTAATGAACTAATAATAAAACTATCAAAATTACTACTTGGAAAGGTAATTAAAACATTAACCCACTCTAATTATCCTTCACGGTGTCATAAACTAGATGAGTCATTCAAGCCTTTAACATATTGATCCAATCAAACTACTGTATGCGTTCCCTAGATCCGTATTAAGCCTTAAATCTTCTGGTATCCTTGAAATCCACAAACTTTCCGCTGCATCCAACCTTCTCCAATCGTTGATTTCTTCGAGGATCTCCACGTTGTCCCATTCTATTTGATGCGTGCTCTCCATAATGTGTCTTGCAACCGTTGATCTTGCCTCATTTCGTCCTTTTTTCGCTGCTACTTCCGCTTCCCTTATATGCTCGTGGAATCGAATTTTCACCAGTCGTTTTGTTTGGCCCACGTACATTTTTCCACACTCTGGGCATGTTATCCTGTATATGCCGCTACGTTCATCCTTTTGTCTACTGTCCTTCGTAGTCCCTAGTTTTTGTTCCAATTTGTAGATTCGTGACGAGTGTGCTGTTTCGATACCCGCTGTCTTCAGTATTTGTTGTAGCTTCCGTGAATGTGTAGAATAAGTCAGCTTCATTCTCCGCGTATTTTGGACCGGTGTTTTGAAGAATGTCGTAAAAGAGTTTCTTCTTCGATGCGCATCTAACTTGCTTATTCTGGTTTTGATTAACCGCGCTGCATACCCATTCTTCCGTGCTGTTTCAATTATGAATTGCTCTTCTCGGACGCGTCGTTCAGTTGTCAACGGAATTGATAACATTCTATTAATCATCGTGTTGTATGCCGCCATTTTTTGGTTGTATGAATGATTGGAGTTGCTGGGTATTGTCCTCTGTGTGTGCGTCGTCTTTCGATATACATCAAACTCTAGGTAACCGCTATTTCTTATAATTTTCATATCAAGAAACGGTAGCTCTCCATTGTTTTCCCTTTCCATTGTAAACTTGATATTTTGTGGATGTTGTTTAATTGTTCCAGTAAAATGTCTGCTTGGTGAGCATCAATGATTGCAAAAATATCATCCACGTAACGATACCATACTCTAGGCGCTAAAACTTTTTCTTCGATGATGTTTTCGATGTGTCCCATGAAAAGATCGCTCAAAAGTGGTGACAATGGGTTCCCCGTGGCAACCCCTTTAGTTGTCTTGAAAAAATTTCCTCGAAATGAGAAATAGCTCTCATTCATGCACAGAGTTGCCAACTTCGAATACATTTTCGATCTCTTTTTCCATTCCAAGGATGAGTCTTTTTGTAAAAGCCAGTCTTCAAACAAGGCTAGGGTCTGTTTCACGGGAACACTTGGAAAAAGTGATTTCACATCAAAGGAGACCATGATCTCCTCTTCCTTCACAGCATCAATCTCTTGTAGCTTTTCAATCAGATCCTCCCTGTTTTTAACAGATTTCTCACTTGTCCTAAATGGTAGTTTTTTGCATTCTTCTGTTAACCACCTGGCAATTTTTGAAGTTGGTGCGTTTGTGGCAGCAATGATCTCCCGCATTTCGTTGCCACCTTTGTGTATCTTCGGGAGACATTTGATTCTAGGCAAGACGGGATTGGATACTCTCAAATGGGATATATTTCCAATAAGTGGCTGGCATTCCTTTAACGTTTTTTCGACTCTTTTAATTGAATCGTGTAACGGGTTGGTACGTAATGCGTGAAAATTTCCATTGTTTAATTTTTCGTTCACTAGTGCATCATACGTAATCCTATCCATAATAACTACTGTGTTGCCTTTGTCCGCCTTTACGTAATAAACAGGTTTGCTCTTCAGTTCCGCTATGATTCTTGCTTCGTTCGAGTGTTTGCTAGATGGCGGTTTTGTTAACAAATTGCGGACTGTTGTACGAATGGCTTGTCTATCTTCATCGCGGATAAATTTAATTCCTGCTTCTATATCCAAAATAATATCCTTCATTGGTGGTTTCAGAATGTTGCACGCATAGTTTAATCCCCAGTTTAGAAAATTAAGTTGTTGCTCCGTAAAACTTTCCGAGGATTTATTGATGACAAATTGCGGTATTACTTGTACGCTGCCTTGTTGCTTATCTCCTGGTATTTTGTTCAATAACCCGTTGAATTTGCTATTGAGTATTCGTCTTTTCCTATCCTTTTCGCATTCAAACGCTCTTTGCACACTACTGATAATTTCTTCGACACTGCTTTTTCTTCCCATTGTTGTTGATGCAATTTTTAAATGTAGCCAATAAACTTCTAAGGTAACATCATCCATCTTCTTGTGTAGATAGTTCAAACTCCGTTTCATCATATTTCTTTCCAAAATCGCCTTTTCTATTTCTATACCTTTTAAATGAGACTTTAGTTCGACCCTGTGACTTTAAGGTACCACGTTGGCTTTTAAGCATCGTTTTAAAAATCGTGTATCCTCACTTAGACCTCCTTGCTTTTTCTTTAGTTTCAGTAACCTGTTGAAATCAGAGCTAGACCTGGTAGTCATTCTAATTGAATTTTTTCCGTTGCTCCTCTTTTGGCGTTAAATTCAAATGAATAAATAAGAACCCTAATATTTTCCGTTGCAAGACACATTATGGAGAGCACGCATCAAATAGAATGGGACAACGTGGAGATCCTCGAAGAAATCAACGATTGGAGAAGGTTGGATGCAGCGGAAAGTTTGTGGATTTCAAGGATACCAGAAGATTTAAGGCTTAATACGGATCTAGGGAACGCATACAGTAGTTTGATCGGATCAATATGTTAAAGGCTTGAATGACTCATCTAGTTTATGACACCGTGAAGGATAATTAGAGTAGGTTAATGTTTTAATTACCTTTCCAAGTAGTAATTTTGATAGTTTTATTATTAGTTCATTAAAAAACCTTTTGTAAATTAGTTTGTAATTAAGAAACGATGTATAAATACAAGAATTTTTGGATTATGTTTCAGTAACACGGCACTGAAGAAGGAAATAACTTGTTTCCGAAACACGTGTCTGCCCAGTTTTTAATAAATACTGGCGTTTTACGCAAAATATTAGGGTTCTTATTTATTTATTTTGGAAAAAGTTTGCTTGGTCTCTGACTAGGCAAACTATTCCAAATTCAAATATTTATGTTCTTTGAAAAATAATTACTGATTTCACAGAAATTCTTTATCAAGTCGTTATCATTCATCATTCTGATTCTAAGACACACGTACAAAAATGCCTACTATCAGCACAAGAAGCAATCTCGAATGTGAAGTCCACAGGAAGAATCCATAAAATCAGAAAAAACTGAATTCCCTTCTTCTCTGATCCGAGAATGGTAATGAACAAATGTACCTTGCAGTCTTTTTAGAGCTTAAAAAAAGTGTTTTCCTCCTATTTAAAAATGTATTTTCCTTCTAAATTTCACTACTCCAAAACTACAACTTTATTTCAAATATGGATATGGCCATTCCGAGAGTAACTTGCTCCCTTCTTCAGTCCGTTGATACTCAAATCATTGGCAATACGTAAAATAAAAAAATTTATGATTGTTTAAAACCTTTTAGTACCTTAAAACCTCGTAGGATTTAAGATCAAATTATATTGCCAATGATTTTAGTATCAATGGACTGAAGAAGAGAGCAAGTTACTCTCAAAACGGCCATATCCATATTTTAAATAAAGCTGTTGTTTTCGAGTAGATACAGTGTTTTTACTATGTAAAAAGAAAATTGTTGGTTGATCTTTTAGAATGAGATGCATTTAGACATACCCTGAGGTCAAATGATTTTTAATTTGACATGTTGTTCATGAATAAGCCGGGAAATGTTTTGTGGGAAACGGAAATAAAAAACATCTAGAATAATTCAAATCTAAACTTTATATCTACCAGTCCCATTGAAGGACTACCTGCGTCTGAATTGGGTTTTTTAAGCTTATAAACGTAAACTCTAAAGGTCGTTTTGGTAGATTAAACATTTCATGTGTTTTCTTCACTCTTCTTCTTCGTAGCGCTACAGCCCCTCTCAGGCCTTCACTTCCTCGCGATTCATTGACCGTGTCCTCCAATTTTGCAATCTGAGCAGCGATGAACTGTCTTTGTCAAAAGATTCAGGTCAACGTTTCCTTGGTTTTCCCACTGACCTCCGGCCTTCAGTTCTCTCAGCAAATACTTTTTTGGGTATCCGTTGTTCGTTCATAGGGTTCATATGTCCAGCCAATTGCAGCTTCTGCACTCTTACAATCGTTGAGACCACCGGTTCGTCAAAAATTCCATGCTGCTTATGGCTGTATTGACTTCGCCATTGGTCTCCGTCTAATTTCGCTCCAATTATTCATCTCAGGACCCATCGCTCAAAGGCGTTCAATATATTCACTGATGCTTTGGTTAGGGTCCATGTTTCACACCCATATCACAATAGAGGTCTTACCACAGATTTGTATACGTGGAATTTTGTTTTCCTGTGTATGCAGTTGGTCTTCAAGACCGCCAAAACTGAAAAAAATATTTTATTTGCGAGCTGTATTCTTCGGCGGTTTCGTCTCTTTCAATTCACAAATTCGCCAATATTTTCGATACTGTATTTGCGAATTGCGATATTTTGTGTATTTGAGGTATTTTCCTCGATTGCGTCATGAGCTTTGTTTTATTTTCATTGGTTTGTAGCCTTACTAGTTTTGCCTCACTGTCGAGTTTCAGGTAGAGTTCTCCGGCGGTTGTTAATCACCGTGACAAAATATTGATGTCATCCGCATAGGCTACTACTAATGCCTACGTATAACATGCTCCAGAGCTAAATTGAATAGCAATGGGGCCAGTCCATCTCCCTGCTTTAGTCTGATATTTGTGTCAAAGGCATCGGTGAGTTGGTTATTGATGCGGACTTGGTAAGTCGTCGACGTCATTGTCATTTTAGTGAGACTGACTAATTTGGCTGGGATGCCAAAGCAGACCATTATTTGGTATAGTACGTTACGTTCAACACTGTCGTATACTTGCTTAAAATCAACGGAAATTTGGTGCACGTCTATGTTGAACTGCCAGCATTTTTTAAGTACCTACTTGACTGTGAACAATTGGTCTATTGTCTATCTACCTGCTCTAAAACCACCTTGATACTCCCCAATAATACTGTTGGCGTATGATAAGATTTTTGAAAATATTTTGTACGCCGTACAAAGTAGTGGCATGCCTCTATAATTTTCGTACTGTAACTTGTCATCTTGTTTATAAATAGGGAATAAAATTGATTGGCTCCACTCTTTCGGCATATGTTCTTGTTGCCAAATGAGCTCGTTGACTTTGCTTATAGCTTTATGAACACTGCTGCTACCATATTTGATGAGCTCCACTGGAATCTCGTCGATGCCCGGCACTTTAGTATTCGTTTGAGCTTTGATGATGGAACAAACTTGATCCAGAGTAGGTGGGGCCAACGGAAGCTATCCGCAAACATCGATAGACTCTATTTTTTGGAGCTGTGTGGAGGCTTAAGGAGGTTCAGGAAATATGATGCCCATCTTTCCTTAATCTTCGTTTCATCAGTGATGATATTGCCGATGTCATCACGACAGAGCGTTGTTTTGGACTAAAAACCGTGTTTTAGGCTTTTCACTACTTTGTAGGCTTGTCTTATGTTGTTACTCACTAGACTTACATCGATACTTGTCAATTGGTCGTCATAGTATGTTCTTTTCTTAATTCTAATTTTCTTATTCGCTACTCTTCTGAGATTTTCATAGTGTTCTCTCTTCGTCCTGGGTTACCTACCTACGTAATCTTTGTACGGCTGATTCTTTTTATCTGGCGCATTTTGGCAGTCATCATTGAACAAATCATTTCTCTTGCGCCGGACTTGGTGTCCGATTGTCTCTTCTGTCGCGGTCTTAATAGCTGCTTAAATTCCCTTGTCAATCAGTTTTTTCATAACGCTAAAAGTGTAAGCCTACGGAGTATAGTTTAGGGAGATAACACTACTGATGGACTTTTACATATTCCAGCTCTCTCAATTGGCTGGACGCACCCTTCGCGCGTTATTGCATTTCGCGCACAATCCACCATTTTTTCACTGTCTATGAAGTGACCAACCTTTGTGTCCCTATACATTGGTGTGACTTGCTTCAGAGAAAAAAGGAAAGACTTCCCTATGATTGCAAAGCATGGCTCTTTTGTCTGTGAAGAGTTGAAAAGTCAGTAATGTGAGCAGTGAGGGGTGGATCCCTTAGCAAGAAATTATCAAAACTGAAAAAAAACTGCATGGGCTCTCCATTTTTCGATACCAAATACTGAGCCCTGTTTTGAAATCTTAATTTTTGCAATGTCAATGTAAGTTCTAAACTCAAAAATTAAATGTCAGTCATTTTTTACCAGAATTTCCCTTACCGTGGCAAATCCTTTGAATTTATTAAAGAAATCTAAGTCAATTCTATTTGTTTCGTATGAATCACATCTGAAAAATTTGTGATAAAGTTCATTCATTTCACTGCAATGCCTGTACATTTCTGAATCTACGCATTTTGCTTTAAACAGTCTCAAGTTGTTTTGACCTTTGTCGACCAGGATTCTATCAATGGACTTTATTGCAGAATTTCAAATTGCTAGAGTGTGGAGCCATGCTTTGTCGCCTCTCAAATGTTAGGCTCTTTTCCAGATGCACTCTGTGAGCCCTAATCCTTTGTCTACGCAACGATTCCTCCAATCACGTCTAATGCTTGAAACGATAATATCCATGATGTCATCATGATTTAAGTGGATGTGTTCCAAAATACCTTTTGTAGCAGCTTCTTTAGCATAAAAATCAACTTCTGCAGCCGCTTCTATCCTATTATTCCCGAGGATCCGTCGAAACTTGAACTTGACGTTCAGTTTGGTGTTGATAACCTGCTAGATGTCATAGATTGCTTTTTTAGATTTTTGTTATTTTTATTGTTCATCAGTGGGACCTTGGAATCTGAAAACATATTCAGCACGGTAGTCGAGCTTACAGCAGGGTCCTTCAGAGCTACCAAAATAGCGTGCAATTCAGCGTTCTCTAAACGTGCTCATTTAGACTAAAATACTCGTAGGAAGTCTGGCTTTTTGTGTAGTTGATGAAGGCACTACCAATACCGACAACATTCTTAGCTCCATCGGTAACAAAAAGAAGTTGAAACATACTCTTTGATTTCTCCGCCTAAGAGATGAATTTGTCGTTAAGTTCAGAGCCACTGAGGTCGTTGTATGCATTGTTTGCATAGATTATTTACGAACAGAACAGCACAACTACTAAGTAGGTAGATGAGAAAGTTGAGATCACTCCAGATTAGAACAGTGTCACTTTACATCCTGGGGCCCGCTCTCGAGAATGTTAAAAAGTTTACAGAAGAATCTAAGGAACTTTCGAAATTCTTGTATACGAGCATACAAGATGGTGCGATAGTTTCAAAAAGCTTAAACCGTTAAAAATGCGTCTAGAACATAGCAGATCGAAACAGTCTCTTTCTCTTGTCGTGACGACTTGCGTGCACTACAGCTAGATCACCGAGAGTGGCCTCGTTTTCCCTCCATGACAGCCACTCCGTTTCTGTGCACTATAGTGGCTTCGCTCATATGCGCTTTAGTAGCTTCACTTACATGTGCTCCTGCGGTTTCACTTACGTGTGCTTTCTTTCGAGAAACTGGTGCAATTATACTCGTATTCACTATAGTGATTATTTATTTTTAATATTATTTGTTGATATAGCGCTGTGTTTATTATTGTTATTTTTAATGTCTGTATTTTAATGCCACCCACGTTGGTTTTTATTATAACCTAAACAAGCCAATGAACCAGTTGTGTATAAAATCACATTAAAGCTTTCCCATAAAAGTTTTACCCAGGACTAAAAATAGAAGTTAGAGCAAAATTGGAGTGGCAACCAATGGTTGTCAGCATTCAAATTGTAGTGATCTTATAGGGTTCAAATGTCCGCTAAGGACTGCTGTCTCGGCGAGCGAAGATTTTGGTGCTCGCCGGAATTGGCCTCGTCTGAGGACGCATGAATGCGCTTGCAGACTAGCGTTACGATGTCATGGGGCGAGTTCTTTCACCCAGCACAAAGGGCCACTACAAAAAAATTGTGCATTCACAAATCACATGTTATAAGTATCTCGGTTCGACGGTGTCGAGGCCAAGGTAACCTACTGCAGAGATCGACTAAAGAAACGCGACTGACCGAGCATGATTAACGCACGACGGACGCGAGAGAACTTCGTCGTCACAATTGATATTTACGACCCCCAAATAAGAGTGGGGCATCCAGGTGGACTCATTTCGAAAAATATTAATTTGTGTGCAAATCGGAATACATTGTAAGATCCAATTGCTAGGAAAGGTTCGGACACACATTCTCTTATCGGTTTTCCATATTTCATTTTCCTGATTCATCAATTTTTGTTTTAAATTCCTATTGAAATCATCGCATCACCGTATCAGGCTTATGCATGAACACAATTATCACAATAGTACAACATTGTTCTCATTGCGAAAATGCTCATCAAACTAGCTTCTTTTACACAAAACTGTAGCACAATGAATAGTATTCACTTTGACGGTATTTTCTGGTATTCTTTTGGGGTATTTAGTAGAGGAATGCCAAAATAACACGCGCAGCGATCCACCAACGACTTCCAATGCAAAAAAGATGCCGCACGATATGAGCAATGGCGTGGATGAGATAACTGAAGCATGCAACAACAAAATAATGCAACCAAAGCATACCACTTCACCGTATGATTTTGCGTTTGGAAAACGTAAACCGTTGACTGCAGTTTTCCCTTACAACCACATTTCTCATGAATAAAACAAGACACATTTATTTTAAGCACTTCTAGTTACATTTAAGTATATGTTTTGCTTTGCAATATCCACTCTCCCTGAAAAGAATTGAATTGCGTGATTAACTTTTTCCAAAATAGATTCGCTTCGAACTCCATCTAAACTCCACCAATAGCGTGACAGCTATCCCCCTCGTCGTCGAAACTGCGATTCCCGCTTTTTTTAATCAATAAATGAAGAAACCACATCTTTTTCTACATTCAAAATCGGATTCACACTGAACGCGGTTTACTTTCAAAATCTCGTCAATAACAACAGTAACGTAAAAGAAGTGTTTAATTGCAAAGAACCACTTAGAATGTTTGGCTGCTGGTGAATGGGAAATGATAAACTCTTAACAGTTTTTAAGTATGATGATTGGACGTATTGTTATAAAGCAACAGTTAGGTAAAAGTTTATTATTGCTTTAGTCTTTCAAGTGCGGTGCAAAATACAACTGAGCAGAAATGCTTAATGTGATTCAATCCCCCCAGATAACACGAAAACATCGCTCCTATCAAAAATGCATGGTCAGTAGAGCGACACTAAATGTTATCTCCGTATACCTTTACCGCAATTGCAATTGCTTCGCTAGATTGTATCACAAATGGGGCCACCATTCACGATTTTTTTATTTTTTCATCGGAAAAACTTTTTACCGATAATGGTAGCGGAGTTTATTTCGGGTTAGTTATAATAATTTTTATGTAACGTATCAAATCGTTCTGCACTTATTGCGTTGTTATTATTATGCAATGGTCTTTTTTCGTAAAGGTCCCTCGAGCAGTTTGCCTAGGCGGGCCACTCAATTACTACAAAATTGAAGGGAAGAGCTTGCGGCGTACATGTAGTGAGTCTGCTGAAAGTAAAAGTATCCACAATTGGGATATAAAAATACGTAGATTGTGGTTGTGGCGGAGGATATCACCTACCAAACGCACTTTAGGTAGGTGTTATCCTCAGCTTGCTCATAAAGAGTTCTAGGGAACGCACTTTACAGTACAGATTTACCATTGAAATACAGGGTACAGGTGTTAAGCTTCGGGAAGTAAATACTCTGGCTCGAGCCAAGTTCGCCTTGAGGCTCGGGGGAAAATATTGAAGGCAGTAGGGTGGCGCCCACACCCGTCACCGATGAAGCAACTCAGGACCCCTGGCCGGAGTCGACCCTTGCATAAGAGTAAGGCCAATACATTTGAGTGCAGTGAAAAGAGCAAGCAATCAGGTTTGGAATTTAAAATCTTCTCCATATTGAAACTAGGAAAATTATTTCGATCTAATTTGATTCACTTGCCTTCAACTTAAAATAGTCAAAACTGTATGGTTTTGTGAAAAGCCCTAATTGGCTCGGTCTTACCTGTCGTTTCTAGGTTGGAGGCCATAGCCTTTTTGCATCGAATTACTTGGTGGCTCTTTTTTAGTAGAGGTATACTTTTTGGGTATCTAATGAAAGGTTTGGATGGTATTTGTTTAAAACTGTCAAATTTTATTTGGCTTCCAAAGGAGATGTGTGAACTTGAACCAAAAAATCAATTCCTTGTATGGCAAGAAAATTTCTCAGTTTTGTTGAGACTTGAAATTTTATGTTGTTGTGTGAGGATAAATGAAATTTCAGATCAATTCCATGGTACCTCAAATATACTCCATGGGTCGAAATGTATCTTTCACTGAATTCACCTGAAATTATTTTAAACAATTTCCAAACCCGCAGCTCATCGAATGCATCATCAGAAAAATTGATAAAAAATTCATATGCCACCACACCTTCAATTAATCATTAAATACTCCCCTGCCCACCTAATCGCCGCTTATATTTCAGAATACACCCCCTACATTCACATATCAATTTCAAAAGCAATTTGCAAGTACCAAAAGCAAACTTTTGACCGTCGTTTGTCGTTTAAGCTCATTCTCTACACAGACACAAAAATAGAATACAAACTCCATTCAGAACAACAAAAATCAACGAGAAATCTAATATGTAGGAACTATCTCTTGTTCAATTCTCTTTTATTTTTTATTACATATTATTCACATATGAAAAATGTGCATTCGGTTGCTATGCCTGATAAGACCCCAAAAAGTTTCTCCTCAATATCAACACAAAAATCCACCCTATACACAATGGTGGCTCGCAACTCGGTGTTTTATGTGTGATAACAATTTGCAATATATGTATGCACGAATCTCTGTACATTGACATGTCATATATGGACAAACATATGCATACACATATGTATTCACTCGTATCTCATCAATTCATATGTGGTCGGTGTAATACAGAGTTGATTTTTGCTCTTACTGTGTTTCTTTTATTGCAAATTTCTGTTTTTTTTTGTATTATTACTCTATCTGTTTTTCGTTGACAGACTACAATATTCTGTTTGAACATTTTTCGCGCAACTATGACATATAACTTTCAATCCATCTATACGCTTGCAGATGTACTCACTCATATGTGATGTAAAGCACGATTGAGCGACGCTATAGCATTCCATATATGACGCGATGTGTGATGTGACTGCTGATGACCTCGTTATGTGTCCGAAGAAAAAGGCTCATCAGCAGACAGCTTGTCAGAGATGGCAAAATTTTTGTTTTTGGTTTTTTTCTGCAAAAATTAATGCATGCCTATTTATACACATGTAGTCAAAATAGGAACAGTATCAACAAGAGAGGAATCAGTACCAGTAGCAGCCACAACTATGATAAAAGCCAACACATTGGAGACTTTTTTCATTCTCAAAATCGCGTTTGTTGGCCGCACTCGTTGCTTATATGATAACGCAATTGCACAGATAATATAAAACTTCTGACGCTTTCACCACTCGCGGACACACATTTTTTGATAAAGATTTCGCGTATAACAATTTCTTTTATTTTCATGTTAATAGTTCGCCCCAAACGTGTTAGTCTGTTCGTTACTTTTTCAGTGGAGTTATATTTTAATATCAATTTTTCCTCGTTGGTTTTTTCTCTTTTATACTCTCTCTGATATGTGTTGCAAGCAGGCATATGTGGAGTGTCAGCAGATTGATATGCAATGCAAGTCATATATCCAAAGATTGAAAATGGTCGTTGGATTGTTCAAGTGATATCTAATGGAAAAATTCAAATCAATTCCAATTGTATCTGGTTTTGTAGAAAGATACGTGAATGTCATGTTTGGATTTGAAATGAAGAAAATCGCGATTAGTTGATGGATGACGCCACTATGATATTGGTATGCCAAGGAGGTTGGAATTGTTCTAGGAATATTAGAGATAATGGCTATCAATAAACGGTGATAATTTGATAACGTTGTAATAAAAATAATAATCGACGATTAGAAAATTCAAGCGCACGTCAGAGTAGGGGCGGTCAATAACTTCATTTGTGAAGAGAATGTGATGTGAGTTCGTGCACGTTTGCACGCATCATAGCACTGTAATAATTGATCGCAGAATAGCACTGTTAAGAGTCTTTATGTCAGATCCGGTACAACAAGAGTGCTAGTATTTTAACCACATTAAGAGTTTTTGAGAGGAAATGTCTTCGTGCATGTGGTGTTTTGTTTGGAAAGCCTGAGATGGATTGGAAATACTCTACATCGAATAGAAGAATTTATCAAACTACCAAAGTGACGAGAGTCAATATCTTCATATTGAGACTGCTTCGGAATCATATTGCAAGATCTGTAACTGTGAGTGAACACGCCTGGATTTCACAGCCGTTCCACCCTAAAGGCAAGTATATTTGGACTTGTCTCACTACCAGCTTCATTTCCCCAGAAGCATTCATGTATTTGGACACGAACCAAGGTTTTTGATTCTGACTGCATCCCAATTATATATCACATAAACAGACGGGCCACCGATAAGAAGATAAAATATCCTCTGAATTTGAGCTCACGGGACCAACAATTCCAATGGAGATACTAATTTGCTAAGTTCATTGAGGCTGGTAGTTGCTTTTTAGGGTTTCGTACTAAAATACCGTCCGTCCGTCTGTATGTCACAGTCATGAAATTTTGTGGAAAGGTCAGAAGTGGTGACTTCTTGAAAGCTTTGGGGTGGAAAATTTTTAAAAAGGGGTTTAAGGGGGGTCTCCCCATATAGGGAGGCGACCCTTCAATTTTTTTTTTTCACCAATGGTAGTAGAGTTGGGTGTCATTGGAAAGCTCTTAATAAGATATTTTCAAAACATGTCTTAAAATTGCCTTATCAGTACCATGGGGGCAGGGGAAGGAGAAATGTACAAACTTTTCGCGTACACCCCTCGCAATTGGACACCTTTCATCCGAAAAATCATGAAAGTAGGCCTTTATGAGTACAAAGACAACAATTTTATGAGAAGTCGAAATTCACTCAACTTTGTTAGTAATAGTATGATTTATCCATTTTACATTTTATAGAATAAAATCTTAATGGTACCCTTAAATTCAATAAGATTCAGTACACAAATGACTATTTATAAGATTGATCTGTCTTGGAAGTTTCACAAAGATCAAATAGTATTTAACGAAGTTATAGTGGTTTGAATTTTCCTGTATTACTACGGAACAATATGCGCTGTATGTATTACTATGGAAACATATGGCTATGGAACAATATGCTCTTTTTACCGACTAAGATACTACAGGCTTGCTAGGACTTTCATGAAAGTTTCAGGAATGATAGGTATGATGAATACCTTTGGAAATTGGTTCAGCTAGTGGTATCAGTAATTGTAAAACAAAATAGTGGCTGTTTTAAATGCGAAGATTGAATAATTTTGAGTTACTTTTCCTCAACTTCAACGTTTAAGGTACATGCTTTTAACACTTACACCTACACACACCTACAATTAAAACTCATAACTGAAACAAGTCGAGTAGACAGGAGAGAGCTCCTAACAGAAGAGGTTTGATATTATTTCTTCGACTTTTGTCAGGATTGCTTCTTCCTCATCAAGATCCTCCTCCGGAAAGATATTTTTGTGAAATTGTTGCTTTAAAGTGTCAGCAAAAGCTTCCGCCTTCCCTAAGCTGTCTTACTGGAGTCCTTTTGGGCCATGGATGGGTGGCATAACTGTCTTGTTTTAAATACGAATTATCTGAACATCCTCCAGAAGGCATTCTCAGCTGGCTCTAGGCTTTGTAGGAACCCCTTCCATTGCTCGTTTCGAAACTCTAGGATACGTTTTCGGACTTTGTTGATCAATTGGCTGGCTTTCGTTTGTAGTCCAGGATCACCCGTACTCCTAGCTCTTCTCCAGGTTTGAATCTTCCTCCTTATCAGAGTTTTTATTTCCTGAGGGAGCTCGTAGGGATTGTGCTCCTTGGCTAAAGTTGTGGCTGTATGTCTTTCCTTTTCCTGTTTGATCTTTCCTGTTAATTCTTCTATTATATTGTCAACATCACTAGCTTTTATCGATTTTTGAGTGAACCTTTTATTTGTTAGAGTGTCTTGGAAAGTCTTCCAGTTTGTTGTTTTCTTTTCTTTTAGTAGTTCGTTTATGAAGACATCCTCCATAAGAAAATGGACCGGTTGTTGGTCAGAGGAGAGCTCATTAAGTACTCTGGCTCTGATACTGTGATGGAATTCGCGGGAAATCCCGAATATGATGAGTTGGCTCTTTTGGTAGGTGAAGGCTGGCCTGTGTGCGAGTGATGAACATGTTTAGCTCAGCCCCTGCTCGGTTGCTTCTCACTGCTCCCCAGTCTTGGTGGTATGCGTTAAAATCACCTATTAATAACAGTGGGCCTTCGGGGGTGAAGAGAGTTTCTAAGTCTCATGTAAGTACTTGGCTACTTGTAAATGTACAGAACTTGAAAGAGCTCGATCGCACCTTGATAGTTGAAACTTCTGTTTTTGCAAGTTAGGGTGTTATGATCTGATGGTGACACACATTCCGCCTTACGAGAATGGCTGTACCACCTCCTCTACTAGACAATCTATCGTTTCTATATAGAGTATAGTTAAGGAAGTAGACACGGAATCCAGATAATAATGTCAAATTTATAGTCCAGTACAATATGAATTGCTTAAACTCACCAGTCTTTTAAAACAAGGGATTAGCGTTCCATTTAAGTATGGAAATGTTGTCACCAGATCCATTCGAATTTGTTCATATTGGTTCTGTTATTTGTGTTATCTTCGACATCATTCCTTGCATCATCAGTTAAAATTGATTCTGGATAGATGCGAAAATTTGTCCCATGTCTGGCATTGTGAGTGTTGGAGAAGTTGTGTTGTTTTGGTTTGTTCATGAGTTTGGCAGTAGATGGGATATTTGCTTGGGTATTTGTGTTATTTTGCTGGGGTATTTGTGTTATTTTGTGCAGCTATGCGGGCAAACGTCTTCTTAAAGATCTTTGGATTCTTGGGGCAACCCCCGTAACTAGCCGGATGCTCATCCTTGCAGTTGACATATTTTGGCGCTTACTCTCTTAGCTTTTAGAAATCTTTATGATACACCTATTTTACGCATCTTGCTTGGGCATGGCAGTTGCCTGAGGAGTGTTCAAACTGTTGGTGGTTGTGGCACATCGATAAACTGTTTCGGGGTTTTAGAGCCTCGAATTGACAGATCAGGTGGTAGAATGCAGTTATGTTGAAGATCGAGGTTTCTTCCTTCGGGAGAAAGACTTTGGCCAGTTTGGAAGGTCCTGACTAAAGTTTAATGAAGGAAAATTCAATGGAATAGAAGCCCTGAGCCACATAATCATTCTTGATTTCTTCGCAGCTAAGGCCGTGAAGTCCTCGTAGAACTATATTCAATTTTTTATCTTCGGGGAGGTAATAAGTATGGTATTGAAGTTTGAGGTTTTTCATTAATTTCGTGATTTGGTCTTTTGTCGTTTCAGGTATTATCTATATATCAAAGTATACGCTTTTTGCTGACACGAAGTTAATTTTGTTTTTCTTCAATTCCTTGGCTAGCTCCGTCCATTTCTCTGGTTCTCTAAAAATGATCGGTACGGTACGTGTTTTGTTGGTCTCGTCCTTGTGCTTGAGGGACCCGTCGCTCAAAGGCGTTCAATATTTTTGCGGATGCTTGGGTTAGGGTCCATGTTTCACACCCATAGCATAACACAGGTCTTATCACAGATTTGTATATTTGGAGCTTTGTTCTCCTGTGTATGCAGCTGGTCTTCAAGATCGTCAAAACTGAATAAAATATTTTATTTGCGAGCTGTATTCTTCGGCGTATTTCGTCTCTTTCATTACCAGTTTTCGTTATTTTGGCGCCTAAATACACGAATTTGCTAACATTCTCGATACTGTATTCGCCAAGTGTGATAGTTTTGCTTCGCTGTCGAGTTTCAGGAAAAGTTCTTTGGCAGTTGTTAATGACCGTGACAGAATGTTGATGTTGTCCGCATAAGCTACTTATGTACCGATTTTGAAAGAAGCAGATCTTCAATTATTTGTTGTGAAGAAAATAGACAACAAAAAACTCTTCGTCCGTCATCTTTAAAAAAAAATTCTTATCAAATTTTTAATTATCTAGCATTTGAAGTTATATTGACAATGGAAAAATAAATTATTAATATATATTGACTTAAAAATATTAGAATAAGTCGAACATACTCGTATTAGAATTTATTTTGCTTTCCTGCAAACAAACTCAAACTTTCTTTGAAAGATAGTTGGAATAGGTTGTTTTCATGGAGTGAAAAGTATCAATACGGAATATGTTATCATATTTGAACACACTACTTGTAATTTTAGAAGCATAAACTAAAAAGTTAGTCTCCAATCGTTAAACTCCAACGTTTATAGAAAAGTTTCTCTGTAAAATATTTATCAAAAGTCAAATATCAGAAGGTAGCGAACAATTTAGTTAGAACTTTGTTACATTAACAATTCGATGAGTTTACACGCATGAAAATTTAATCTATCATCGAAACTTTGCTGTATAAAATCGATAGACATTATTGATTGAATCAAATTGTATTTAGAGTGGGTGGTTTTTAGATTATTTGTATGATTATGGATATGTTTCAAAAAGCATATGTTTTGGATGCAAATAATAGAATATCCAATGCGTTAATTTTGCCGCATAAGGCAGAACTCATATGACATTTTTCTCATTTAAGCAGCTTCTTGTATAATAACTCGATTTGGACTAAAAAATATTGAAAAATATGATTTGTAATCATAGTCTGGCAGTTTTCTCATTTATGCCGTGTAGCTGAACCTCAGTGCCTTAAAATGGTCGCCTTCAATATTCATGGCTGTGCAAGCTTATTCGCCAATTTCAGATTTTCTATCGCAATCCACTGATGCTTATCGTTTCTGGAAAATACGATTTTTTATGCTAGCATGAATACGCTTATCGTCACCCATTGTTGCATTTTGAAGTTTATCATCTGCACACAGTGCCACTAAATTTTTCGGTTCGTTAATCATGCTAAAAATGATTGGTCAACTTACAAAGCTGTACTAAGGCTATTCAAAAATGCTATTCGTAAGAGAAATATCTCTATGCAAACCAATAATGTCAGTTGCCTTCGAAAAATTGTAAGTACTGGTACAGTCTCTTAGACTGTATACAAAAGCCCGATAAGTTGGCTTCAGAGCAGTTCAAATACACTTAACGTTTTAATGGACACTCATCTTCCGAGCAATGAAGAAACATATATGGTCACATCACTTGAACCATACAAAGATGTAGGACCAGTGCCAAACTTTTCAAGCTTCCAAATCAAATAGGCCGTGCATTGTTTCGGCTCATTCAAATCTTCAAGCCTAGATGGGATTATCCCGGCTGATATTTAGCAGACATGAGAACATACAATGCCCTGATTTGTGACGGTCTACAATACCTGCCTAAGGTTTATGTATGTTCCCATCAACGGCCGGGAGACAAGAGTTCTTCATACTCAATGCAAGGAAAACCAAGCTTAAAGATTTCAGACTATTTTGTCTGAGCTTTTTGGTATTAAAAATTTTGTAGAGGGTTCTGGGATATTATATAATTAACCCTATTGATCCTGCTCTGTTCATGAGAAGATCATATGCCTGCATAGTAGGTAAATCTATCGAAACGTCTTTACATACACTTGTGAAACAGATTGAAAAATCTCTTAACTGCAAGAAATATGTATACTGCAGCTACAATTCTTGATATCGAGGTTGCATTCAATAATATCAACTTTCACTCTATTGCGAACTCTGTTTGGAATCTAGATTTCGAATGGCAACTTGTTGAATTTATTTACCAGCTACTCAGAAATTGGGTATACATTCGCATCTAGGTAGCTCTAAAATTAACTGGGTTGTTAATAAAGGCACTCTACAGAGTGATGTTCTTTCTCCCTTGCTTAAGAATCTCATAGTGAATGATCCCCTGAAGGAGCCAGACCAAACTGGATGTAAAGTGATAGCGTATGCGGAAGACATTACTATCACCATATCAGAGAAATTTATCTCTACGTTATCAGAGAAATTAAATTACTCCTTATACATTAATACACAATGGTGTCGTGAGGGCGGCTTAAGTGTCAACTCCAACGAAACTTAACTATTGCTTCTTACGAGGAAATATTAGTATCCAATGTTCGACTTATTAAAACTAAATGGAATTCCTGTAAGCCTTTTAAAACAAAGTAAAGTATCTGGGACTTATCCTGGGCTCTAAGCTATCATGGAATGATGTTATTGCGGAAAGGGCATCTAAAGCATTGTGTGCTCTATGTAACTGCAAAATGGCCATAGGTGCATAGGTGAAGGCTTGTTGCTCTGAAAGTAGTATATCGGTTAGTGATATAAAAAGTTCATACACACTTTCAGTGGTCACAGGGACATTCTATACTACTCCAACAAAAGCACTCCTAGTGCTTTTTCATTGGCTTACAACCAATTCACTCGTCTTGCAGCGCCCAAAGTGCATAATAGTAAGACTATATAGCGGTGATCCATAGAACAGGACAGACTTGGACCATTCTAAAATCTTGATTCAGGGCATCTCAAACATCTCGTTGAAGATTTTGAAACTCAAACCCCTAGTAGAGGTGGATAGGCTTTCCACATCTTCAGAAATAAATGCAGTAGAATTATACTCGGATGGCTCTAAACTGAGCAACACAGTGGAGAGTGCTGATTTCAACTTAAGGCTTTCACTGCGATTGTCTCCCAAGCAGAATTGTCGACGCTTCTTGGAGCGGCCTACTGACTGTTAAGTAATCAGATATTCGGAAAGTGAATATTTGTCATAAAGTTCCTTGCTGGAGTTGATACCTCATCATCATTATTATTTATATCACAGCTCCAATTCGGGCTTTTGCCTCCAGTAGTAGTCGCCTCCAATCGTTGCGGCTCCGCGAGGATCTACTGTCAGCATCACTGTTTCCTTGGCTTCCTAACTGGTCTTTAATTTGCGCCCTACTCTCCAATGCTCGTCTGGAAAGCATGTGCTCTTCCATTCTCTTCACATATCTTGCTCATTATATTGTAGTTTACGTAACTTTACACATGCGGGTATAGGAGGGTTCCCACAAAGTTTATACAGTTTGACATTGTAACGAAATATCCACTCTGTTCCGTGCTTTACTAAGCCATATATACTCCTGAGCACATTGCGTTCGAATGTTTTCAGAAACATTTGTAAGAGTCCACGTTTCTTACTCATACAGCAGCACAGGTCTTATTAGTGACTTATAAAATCGAATTTTATTTTCTCTGTGAATATCTCTGGATATTGGCATAGGAAGTAGGAACTAATACCCGCTCGAAGCTTATCCTCAAATACCGTAAATCGCTCTTTTGGTTGCCAGGATATAGAGATATTAACAAAAACTGGTAAAAGCAGGTACGCTTCTGCCGGATGCGTCTTGTGATTTGCCGATTGCTTCCGTTAAGCTTACCATCTAAAAAAAAATACTTACAGGACGCGATATAGCCCTGGGTGGAAGAAACTTTGTGCGTATTCGCAAGACAGTTGTGGATGACCTTTGTTGGCGGGAACACCAGGAAGCTTTTTAACTTGGAAGGAAATTTCTTCTGGAAGACAGTATCTGCCTTAACTAGGCATTGTCTATTTGGTAGGCATGCAGCGTGGATGGGTATGCCTTGATTTGTCAGAGCTATAGATGCGAAAAAATAGAGGAAATAGTGCTTCACCTTTTATGCGAATGACTAACATTTGTATGGAGAAGAATACAGTCAGAAGCTTTCACAATGGGCCGGTGTTTGCCTTAGTGATCCCTCACTGACGCGAATCGAGAAAGGCTGTCGTTAAACCTACCAACCTACCCAACTGTTCTTCTAATTCCGTAGCCTAATTGGTGATTTATTTATTTAGAATCCATTTTAACTGTCAAAATTCCCAATAACAAAAAAAAAAGAAAAAAAAAGAAAATTGACAACAATAGTTAAGAAAATTAAGCAATTAATCATAAATTTTAACAATCAATGCAGTTTGTTTCTAGATAAATGCTTAAAGACTATTAAAGATTGAGGAAAAGTACCAAGTTCTAATAGATTGTGCACGAGAGGCAAACGAATCATGGCACTTGTAAATTGGATATTGAGATTGGAGGATTGCAGAGCCATGCCGGGGCTCCTTCAACTCATTTGATTTACCAAGCTAGGGTAATTAATCAGGTGGTTATGGAATTTAAATAAAAGACATTCGTCAAGGAAAATCCTTCGTGCTTTTAATGAAGGTAGATGGAAATAACTGTGCCAGTCGTCATAGGAATCTTGTACTTATAAAAAAGACAGCGGGTGAAGTTTCTTTGAACATATTCTAGGTCAGCAAAACACAAGTTATGGCACCGCGCACCTGAACTCAACAACCGAACCGATCAGTCGGGGATTGTAAAAACCCTACCCTATAGGCGGCGAACTTACCTCCCGTTTCCATTTCCTTTTGAAAGTAAAGACTAGTGAAGGGAAAGAGTGTTTTTATGTTAGCAATTCACATTCTTTAATAAGTATTGCATAGTATTTAACAATGTATAATTTCTTCGAAGGACCAAAATATAATAAGTCAATCCTCAATAAAAAGATCAGCCTCTATTTACAGTCAAATCTCCTTCGAGCATAAGTTTCTTCAATATAAAATTAAAAGATGATATATGTTTTCAATTTTATTTATTTATTTATTTGCCCTCCTATGTTTATTTCGATATGTTTTTATTGAAACTTTTCCTTATTTAGTTCTTAGTATTATTGCAATGTTGTATCGATAAAAATATATTTTCTTTTGTACTCTTCTTGCTTCCTTCACTTGACAATCAAAGAAATAAAAATATAAAAGCAGAATAAAATAAAATATTCTTGTGAAAAAAAACTAAGATAATACCAAGAACGAATATAACATACAAACTAATTTTGTAGTACGACTGTCTCCGTCATTAAAATAGTAATATTTAGTATCAGTATCAATATTTTTAGTAGACATGCATTTCTAACACTTCGGTTTTTAAATTTTCATCACATATTTAAGTCTCTATTTTGTCTTTTTTTTTCTTGGTTTGTCTGAAGAAAATTACTGCGTGACGGTCAGATATACCCGTGTGATAGGAGAGATAATAAGAGTAAATACTATTTCAAAAGCCAATTTAATAACTTGCATATGAGTAAGACTACATTGCGGTGATACATAGAACAGGACAGACCTGGACCATTCTTAAATCTTGATTCAAGGTATGTCGAACATCTTTCGTGAAAGAGTTTGAAACTCACAACCCTAGCAGATGTGGATAGGCTATCCACATCCGCAGGAATAAATGCACCTCTGTAGGAATATATAAAACTTGGAATTTATGTCACGTTATCACGAATATATTTTTGAAACAGTATTCCTTATTTGAATAACAATTATTATGTACATTTAAATATGAACCTTTCAATGCAACGTCGCTATTTTAAGTATTCTAATGCGCTAGTTCAAGGCAACCTCGTTTTGTTCAAATGATGAATTAAAAGTGCGTGCTCAGTTGCTTCGCAAACCAACGATTTAACTACTCTTCTTTGGAAATGTTCAAGTATAGGGTTTTTTAAGTACTTTCGAATGGGTTTCCATTATGAAAGAAGCTATGCCTTGCGCATTTAGCGGCAATTACGTGCCCAACTCAATTTCTCATCGCTCCAAATATTCTGAAACGTTGCGTACTTCTTCTTGGACCAGCCTGACAACTCCTTAAGTATTTGATCGATTCTGTTCTTAATTGTTCATCCACCATCAACGTGACGAGCAAATAATCTTTATAAAAGACTAAATCTAGGATTGTATCACTGGCAAATGAATGGCTTGAAACAAGGCTTGATTCAACCAAACTGTCCTTTTGGTGCACTTTTTGCACTAGTATGCTTATATCGAAGTCAAATATCAACACATTAAAGGGAGAAATTGATTCGTCAACTTTCCTCACCACCGGCTTAACTCCAGGAGCTAGGATTGTTATTTCATGAATTTTTTCACCTGTTCATCAATTCCAAATTTGGATCTTCTTGTCTTCTGATAAAAATACAACTATATTGTTTGGGTCCTTTGGCAACAAATTTATTGAAGACACATACTCCATATGCCTCAAGCAGTAGCCGTCAATGTCATACGTTGCAGGGTATGGTAACTCCAACCTTTTCTTCCTTGGAAAAACCACCAAAACAAGTAACTGCACTGGACGCACGTGAAATTCGGCAAGCTGAAAGGAGTTTCAGTGACTCAGGAAGAATTCCATCAGTAATAGTAATTTCCAACCGGTTGATGTGGCCGACCATTTGGAGATATACGTACATCTTGAATTATGTTGACGAATTTATTGGTCCTAGAATTTCCATATGAATTTGATGAACACAGTAAAATATATTCACCGATGACAATATTCAAAACTCTGCATACATAAATTGAAGAAAACCTACTCGTTAATCACTAGAGACACATATTAGTAAAATCGCAGCCTAATTAATTGCTGATATGCTAATAGAAAGCTTACATTTAAGCTTAACCAAAATAATTTTAACTACGACCTTAGGTAAAAATTGAAACCAGCACTAAAAACAATCAACTTATTCACCATACGAGTGTTCGATGACCATCCCCGTCAAAGACATGCCAGCAAAGTCATCTACAGCAACTAGAACTCTTAAGGTTAGACTACCAAGCACATTCTTATCATGAGCTCGAGTGACGTCTAACTCCTTGGGTTCAAAGCGATTTGGACTAACGCTTTTCTATTTGGAGTTTATTGGACAATATTCATAATTTGCAGTTTGTTTACCACTACAATTGACACACTTTTACTCTTCCTCTCATTTCTTAATTAGTTGAATGTATAGGAAAGCTCGTACAAAACATTTCTGACTGATGCGTAGTTCTGTTTATCTAATTTACTTGACTTAAATCGTTAGTAAATTTTACTATGACGAGGCAAATAAATAGTAAATAAAAAATACTTTTCCTTACTGAAATAAAAATCATCTTATTTTCAATGGATTCGTTGGTTTCAAAAAATGTCTGTTCGAAACTAAAAAAATTATTCTATTTTGATTGTCTTCTTTCGAACAAAAACCATTTACAATAATAATCAGCCGATCTTCCTCACTTAAAGTGAGCAAGGGAAATTCAGTTGATCGTATCCTGTTGAAGCTTGCCATCAAATTAGGTCATGCAGGTTGGATGTAAACAATCGTCTTAAGAGTTCAAACATCAAGCATTGATCGAGAAAGCAATCCCTTTGAGAACGTTAAGTTAACTTAAGTTCGTAGATTAATGAGCACATGGATGGATATGAAGATGCAATCCTCAGCACTCTTCTTCTTTATACCTGTGCCAAGCGTTTTCGGTACACCTCCTTACTGAGAGCGTCTTCCCATATTTCTGCTCCATACAGTAGCACCGACCATATAGCACTCATCATTCTTGATGGCATGGGTCGCCATACCTTGGCCATAAGTCCACTCAGACCCAAGACGCCCGAAGCAGCCTTCTCAGCTATTGCCCTGATTTACTCAGAAAAACTCATCAGTAGCCTCAGGTACTTCACCGCTGGCTTCGATCTGATGGGTATATCTGCAATACTGATCATCCTTACTCTAGGGATTATCTTCTTTGTCAAGATGACCCCTTCGGTTTTTTCATTGCTAGACTGAACACACAAGCAGTCATGCAGTTCCTCACTCGGCGTATTAGCATACGTAGCGTAAATTGCGCTTTTTCAACGGTGCATCCAGCAACTAAAGCCGCAACATCACCAGCATAGCCAATCGTCACGATACCTTCAGTCTCAGCATCCCGTCGCAAGCCAAGCTCCTCTGGTCTGGACCATAGTACATTCATTTAGTATCCACACTCAACCTAGCCTCTGGAAAAAGACCGAACACAAGCCGAAGAGTGAAACATAAATCTTTTAATTAATAACTTTGCAGAAAAACAAATTCGTTCTATGCAATCTTTTAGTATTTTATTAGGATCCAGTAATACTCCCTGTAATGATTTTTAATATTTCTTACGATCGCGGAACCGACCTCTCATCGGTTCTAGACGTTAAGTCTGAGTAGTGCCAACGGACGGTACCAACCGGTCAACCAATCCGTGCACCGTAACCCATTCACACAGTGGCTGCTTGTCGGCCAGCTAGATCGGAGAGGATTTCGGTCGCGGGTCTCCGAATGGGTTACGCTCATTTACATTATTCAGCCACCTATACACGCCCGTTTTCAAACGCGTTACAAAAACAAAACCATACGGAGAGGAAATCTATTCTACGTTACTCCGTATTTCTTCATCAACCAGTCAAAAGTACAAAATCTAATTTTTACTTCGCGTTCCCGAATTTTCGACGCGGTACCGAAAAGTATCCTACGTTAACTCATCCCGACGAAAGCTACTCTAATAAAACGGCAAAACAACAAAGGTACCGCGTACCGCGCGCGACGCGAAACTGACTTCAGCGGATTTTCACAAACCCTACCCTCGCGACGGCATACTTACTCTACATCTCATTTCCCGCTGAAAAGCAGAGCTACCGGAAAGGAAAGTCTATTTTTCTCATTAGCAATTCATGTTGTTATATATTGTAAATTTCATTTTCTTCCATACGTAAATGCATTCTAATCTACTTAACAATGTGGTGCTGATTTTTTTTATTTAGATTTTTTGTCTTTTTTCTTATGGCCAGATTTATAAATAAGTTCATTGTAACTAATTCATGTGGGTTTTTTTTTCTATGCCAGCATGTTAGATCATTAAATGTAAATTAAATAGTCATGAACCATGACAAGGATTCATGCTGTTTGCATTAGGTTGGGATATTCTTTTTCATTGTATTATTTAGGAATACGTTATATTTAAAAAACTAAGTATTTAAGATTAATACAAGCGTTGTTTTCGTACTAATTCTCGAAATCTAATTGCAAATTATATTACGACTTCGTACTAATAATTTTTTTACTACTTCTAACATTTATATAGTATCATGCTAATTTGATTAAGTTTAAACATTGGATGAATTTTAAAATTTCATTTCCGAAGCGCTCAAGCATAGGTAATCAAAAAAAATAATTGTACAATTATTTAACAGAAACAAAAAAATTGTAGCGTGCATTTTGACTAGCATAGAGAGTAAATATTTCTATGTTCGAAAAAAAAGGTTCGAAATTTAAAAATTGAAGAATGGAGAGTATGTGTTGACAATGAATTCAATATTCGAATGCTCTATTCGGAGCTCTCTGATTGGCAGTAGAGGGTATGGAAGTAATTTTATATATGTCACACACCGTTTTTTTTTTCTTTGTATCCAGGAAATTTCAAAACACACTCTATTTAAGGATTTGAAAATGGAAACAATTAATAGGTTTGACTTTCAACATGAAATTAAGATTGAACCATTCCCCTTTCACATTATGCTTAAGATTATTAGACTCTTTGCTTGATCTTCGGAAGTATTGTAAAACTTTCCGTTTAAAAATTTAAAAAATAATTTCAACACACCGGTTGCAATCAGCGTATGTTACTGTACCTTAGCAGTTGCCATAAAAAGGGTCTTGGTGGCTTTGATTCTGCAGTTGCATCAAGGAAATTTCCTTTATTTACGTATGTTGATATACCTAAGCGCTATCCTGTCAGTTCTCGTAGTCCTCGACATCGTCGAAACTGAGAAACAAGTTCAGTAGAATATCCTCGAATCGCCAGCCGTTTTGTTCTGCGTGTTCGGGTGCGTAGTAACGATCCGAGAATCGATGCAGTTTGTGTAGGCCCAGCTTCCCGTCCACGTAGAGGCACTCGCAGACTAGGGAAAGATTGCTGGCGAATCAATCTGCAGGCGATCCACAATTTCACTCGAATTTGCAAATAGTTTATCAGAATTCTTAATACGTTTTATTATTATCCGGTAGTTAGCATCAATACAATCACGTAGTCTACTCAAATGATTTCGATAGGGTAGTAGCATATCTTGAGGTTCGATGGATAATGTATTTAGGTATGATTCAGGCTTGTTTACTCTGAGAACTGAGTATGTCCTGATTCATTAGCACTGGGTTTTCCCGCGCAAGTTACCGTATATTGAAAATTATTAATCTCGCGACAGCTGCGAAATGCTAGTATTTAGGTTATATGATAATACGGAAGATAAAAGCAAGATTAAATACATTCGATTACGAAATTGACCCAGAGTTACTCAATTTAAGGGAGTGTTCCGCATTTCATGCAAATTCGCTAGCATTGAATTCGTGAATCGTCCGCTCTTGATGCTCAAAGTTGACGATTTCAAATATGAGTACGCGTACCGCACATGCTAATTCACATGGTCATGCAAATAGTAAAGATGAGATATGCGGTTCCGAGTTACAGTTGTAATCCGAACACTATAACACTGTCACTTCAATTTCCTAAAGTGTGGTTCATTACAGTGATCCATTAGCATTGTTCCACACATTTCGAACGAAGCACTTGGGGTTCACTTGATATACGGCCAACTGAAATATTGCAATAAATAGATTTTCAGGATTTGTATTGGGCCCAGTACAATGGACAAGACATAGGGGGAACGCCTGCAAATTTTTCTTCGAAGAAAAGTTTATTTCACACTTTTATGAAAAGAAACGATCAGATACCCGATTCCGGACAAGCTAAAATTTGTTCGGTTATGCTTTGGTTTTTCTGGGGTGAATAAAAAACACAAGTCATTGCGTTTGCCGACCAGCAGATTTCGATCCGCAGAAACTTTCCCAACAAGCGTTAAAATTTATCGAAGGAAGATGCCACCTAATTTTCCGATGCGGTCGCGGGTGCAGTCAACAAGGCAACAAATCGAAAGGTTCAACCCAGCATATGAACATCAAGCCCGTTCGAATTTAGTGCTTGAAAATACTGTAATTTTATTTTCCGGAAAAAGCGCAAATCACTCGGGGCACCACGGTAAGAGTAAACACGACAACAAAAACAGCGGTCAGAAAACTCGGCTCAGGATGGAAACTCCCAACGTTTCCCCGAGATACGGTTTAAGACATCCGACCCGATTCGTAACAGGTAGCTGGTTAGAATTAAGGAAGCGGCAACTATAATATCGGAAACTTGACTTGTTTTTTTTTTTTTCGTCCGCGCACTTTTCTTTCACAGTTTCGCGTTCCCATTCAGATCCGCTACATTCGCACTTTACACTTACTTGTTATCTCCTAGCTGTTGTCGCTGCCTCCACCGGGATATCCTCTTAGGGTGGCTGCCTCCTCAATCGCCGCGCAGCTTGCGACGATGGCGACTTTGCCGATTTCGGTATTAAAAGAAGGTAAAAGCTCGCGAAGTGCAATTTCTCTTGTTCTGCCTAATATTTTTATCCAAAGCCGTCGTAGGAATCGCTTTCTGCAACCTGTTTTACCTAAGGACAATGTATCTTATTTTACCCGTACAAATTATAATTAATATTTTATACCTGCCTCCTAATAACCTAAATTTCCCAAATTACGCGCCCGAACACGCCGATCACGCCGGCCTCCATGCAAGACAAAGAATCCAGTTGACAGCCCCCGACTAAATTGACGTGGGATGTGCAACCGTCATAACCGACGTGAGATGCCAAGCCACTCGGTGGCAAGGTGTATTAGTGAGTCGCCAGCGGCGTCACAAGATTCATTACATCCCATGTTCTGAAATACCTAAAAGAACACATGCGTTGGAAATTTCATTTGCTTATTATTTTGTTTTTTGAAAACGATAAGCCTCAGCTGTTTTTTGAATACGATAGACCCAGCTCAGCTGACCGGCCCCTGGGAAAATTCAGAAAGTGTGCAACACAGGGTAAATGAAAACTGTGGCTACCATGGGAATGCACTATGGTCTGGACCAAGGATAGATCTCTGGGCAACACCCGATGAAACTTTCGTCCTTCGTTGGTATTGTGTCGGGTCATAAAGCTGGCCTCGGTCCTTCAGGTAGTCGCTCAAAAGCCTTGTGCTCAAGGAAAGTGTCCGGCTCCGTGACACTGCCAATAGCTAGCTGCCTGCAAGCGTACGTGTCCCTAAGTATGGCTTTTCCAGTGGAGCTCAGTGTTCTAGCTCTCTCTGCTGCTAGGTTTTTAGCAAGAAAAAAGACAGCGCCCCCTCTAGCCAACTTCTTAAAAGAAATGTATTGATAATCCCATCTTAAGATAACATAATAAGAAGAGAAAGTTTCCCCTCAGATATTTTAATTAAGATCATAGTAAAATTAAATAAAGTGTACGGTGAACACTCAATACTAGTGTACCATTGTATGAGAGCTCGTAGTTCACCAGAGGAATTATCGAAGTGATTCGTTTTGCCCATGATTAGAAAAAGTCAAAATAACTATGGTCTTGAGTTTCATATAAATTTGGCTTTCAGTTGAAATGCGTTTTTCAAGTAGAAGTCTTCAGTGATTCTCTTGCTTCTTATTTTACAACAATCCACGGTTTTAGTTCATGTGACGTCCTGTATCGAAACTCCTCGAAACTAAATTTAAAATCGTTTCGAAAATTAGAAGTTATTTTTTAAAATAAGGGGCAAAGTGAAGCATTCTATGTTAAACATTTTCAGTATCAGCCAATAAGTCTTCCAGTGCATATAATGAATATCAAAAAGAACCATAAAACAAATTCAACCTAGTAGAAAACATGTTTTTAATTTTTAAGATGACTATTAACATAAACATTTATTCTTTCAAAGTTTCAAGTCAACATGGCCTACATAATTTTCCTGCCCATTTTGTAAAATGTTATTAATTAATTAAATGCATTATATCTGAGGCATCTCCTGCTTATGTCTTTATTTTCACCCCTGAAAAGTGATCTTTCCAATTATTGCCAAATATTTTCTGGCATTGTCATAAAATGCCTCATTATCGCCGCCGGAATTTGCAGTTAAATTCTTTCAAAAATAGCATGAGCTAATGTTAAATACTTCTTTCAAACTGAATTACGAAAGATTTGCCACGGTCTTTTATTTATAATCCACTCAATTTCTCACTCTAACTCGGGAAATGGCGCCATTCATCTAAGGTGCATATTTTTCATCACAGCCAAAAACCATTTCAATACTGTACCAAAATATTGTATTTATAGCTGCTTTGAATCGTATTGTTCCTATTAAAAATGAAATTTCACTTCAAATGATCATTTCGCTTTCCAATTTTTACTATAGGCAATTAAAAATTTATTTCATTCAAAACTTGCTTGCGTACATTCACTTAAAATAAATATAACTAAGAATTTCTCCTGTATCTTTTACTTGCAGATACTTCCAATATAAAAGTCTCAGTGGAAAGTGCTATCGCTCCGTCGTCATCACCATAGCGTTGTCATTGAAATGGATCTAAGGATGGATATGTGCCAATCATTTTCATTTGACATTTTCCTGAATTAAAATCTGCAAAATGGATAAAAATAAATTTATACGAACGCATCCAAATTTATCTGCATACGTATCTGAATTGAAAATAATTTTATAAATCCGTGAACGAAGGAGAAATTTCTAAGAATTCAACAAAATCAAGGAGCAGGAAATTCCTAACGAATTTTGATGTGTTTGCTGTGGTGGTATTCGGTAAGTATACTTTCTTCAGATTTCTTTGATCATACATTCAAGTAAACGAAATAATAAATTACACACATGCAAATAGTCTCAGTTATTGTAGATATGAATTGAAATTTGGGGGTAGGTGCAACTTGGCAAATATTTTGACCATGAAATAAATCCCCATCGGATTAAATTGGAATTGAAAGTAATGTAGTTTAATCCTGCACTGAACCTTGCCTACAGTCCATTACTCATGAAGTATTTATTTCTTCGCGGGCCTACATGGACAGATAACCATTAACATCAACATGTTCTGTATTGCCCAAGTGAATGTACTCGTACATATAGGATAGAAGTATGAAACATAACACAATTTATAAGCTTCGATTGTGTCATATGTGTTCACGCTCATGTTAATATTATTGATATTTCGGTTTGTTTCATCTGATCTGATTTTCATGACTCAGAACTACATACTGCTCGTATATAACCTATTTCAACTCACCATAATTATGAAAGCCTATCGAGGTTTCCATGTCCATATTTCAGTAGCTACGTTATTCGTTGTCGCCTTAAGTGTTTGGAGTCGTCATGTCTGTACGTTAACATGGGGTATTTCTATTTCTGTCATAAAAACATATATGAATAGTAAATTAACTATTACAGCTAGACAACGACGTGTAAACTAAATTAAGCAAAAAAATGACTCATAAAATTAAATGGCGAAAATTTATTTTCCACATTTTAAGAGAACCTCAACCGTGACTCAAATAAATCGAATTTCGTGAGTTTTGTGTTGTGGCTATCAATTTGCCGACTGATTATTGCTGGAAAGAGCATTGATTCGTAAACAAAACAAATTTATTGGTTGAAATAAAATTTAAGTTAATTTACAAACACTGTAAATCGTAACAGAAGTGAAAGGTTGGAAACCTTTACTTTGTATTGTTGATAAATAAATAGCAAAATTAGTCTGCCACGGTATTAATGATCATTAAATTTGGATTAATACTGAATTTGTTTCCATTTAAGTACTTAAGAAGTTGGCTCTCCTTAAAGAGCTTTAAATTGAATTGGTAATAAGTCTTTTTCAGCCTGCCAAGAGCATTTTCTTATTTGATTTTGGTTTACTTACAGGTTGCTATATTTAATCATTTGGACTTAATTTTGCATGAAATTTTTAAAAAGGAATCCAATTAATCCAACTAGTTCTTATTTGAACACCGAACTCAAAACGTAGCTATAAGCTAATTTCAAAGATACTTTGAGGTTTTGACAGAATCGCGTGGAATTCCAATAAACGCAGGAGAAGCGAAAATATAAAAATTGTATCTCTTTAGGAGTTCGTAAAAAAATTACAAGGCCCTCCTAAAAACCAAACCTGTATGTCTCTATTCAGACAGCAGTTTTTCTAAAAAAACTGCATAAGCCAAAACCATTAGATTTTGTAAACCGCTCTGGAGTGGTAGAAATTTGAAAATTTTGTGTTCAAATAATTCAAAGAAAATTTCTCTATCCAAGGATCTGACTCCTTCACGAGTTTTTAGTGGGGTTTACATGAAAATTCAAAAAAAAAAAAAAAAAATAAATATATATATATATATATATATATATATATATATATATATATATATATATAGTATATATCATGGATACCTTTATGCATTTTTTTTATTGAACAATAAATAGAGAATGGATAAATTTGCATAGCTTTAGTAACTTCATCATTTACTGCACATACTACACGACTTTATTCGCTAATAGTTTAGGATAAAAAACTTAATTACATAAGTTGGACCCTCAAAGTTTTTTATACCCAATTTCAAAAAACATGAAAATTCGTCCTAAAAATCCTGAAAGGTGAGGATCTAACAAGCAGGTTGAAAAGAATAGGAATTGGATAAAAAAATATTCAGCTAAAGATACTGTAGTGATTATCTAATAAGATGCGTAAAGTCCTTTAAGGACAGCAGCGATGGTAACTGTCTCAACGAGCTAAGAGTTTGGGCTCTGCTCGAATAACCCTGCCTGGCTGCTCACGCTGGCAGCTACCTATCTGCGGTATTATGGGGCGGATCTTTCCGCCAGGCCAAAGTCCACGAGAAAATATTTATTTCGTGCGTACAAATTGAACGATTTCTTTAATCGGCCTGACTCAAACTGAAGGGAGGTCTATAAACTTCCGCCTACACTAACTGATGATTCGAGTCATCCTTCCATTTTCAACGGGGAAGCTAACACTTACCTGAAAATTTTGGTGGCCATGTAGAATTGGCACCGCACGCACCTTCCCATTGGGATCTCACCCCGGATGACTGAGTCCATCTTTAGGGGCCTATAATCCCATGGCGTGAAAGCCCCTAAAATAACAACAAGTGGACGACAACTCTATGCTTGCTCTTATAAAGAAGATAACCCTCATCATTTGGCAGGTCATACCCCATTTCCGGCTGAAAAAAGAAGACTAGGAGATTTTTTTTTATGCTTTTTATTCAAATTATAGTATTGCTTAATGCAAACTAGTAGATTGAAATAGAAAAAAAAACTTTGAAAAGCTTACATTTTTACGAACAATAATTAATACTGAGGAAAAAAAGTAAAACGGTTTCAAAAATCGCATCATAAACAATATAGTGACTCACATGTGTAGTATGACTTCATATATGGAACAACGATTAATACTTTTTAAAAGTTATATATTCTTCCTCTTCGTAGCACTACAGCCCTTCTCGGATCTTCGCTTCCTGCATCAAGCGCCTCCAAATGTCTCGGTCCATTCACCGCGTTATCCGATTTTGAAATGCAAGTAATGATGAACTGTCTTCATCGGTCGATTCAGACTAGCATTTCCTCGATTTGCCCACTGGTCTTTACCCTTCAGTTCTTCAAGCGAATACTTTTTTGGGTATCCATTGTTCGTCCATACGATTCATGTGACCATTTCAATACAGCTTCCGCAGTCCTACAATCGTTGAGACCACTGGCTCATTAAAAATTTCATACATCACATGGTTGTATCGAATTTGACATTGGTGCCCGTCTAGCTTTGCTCAAATTATTCGTCTCAGGACCCATTTTTCGAAAGTGTTCGATATGTTTTCGGATGCTTGGGTTAGGCTGCATACTTCACACCCATAGCATACCACAGGTCTCATCACAGATTTGAACACTTGAAGCTTTATTTCCATATATATGCAGCTAGTATTCAAGATCATCGTAACTGCATGAAATACTTATTTTGCGAGCTGTATTCTTCGACGTATTTCATCCCTTTCATTACCGATTCTCGTTACTTTGGTGCGCAAGTATGCAGATTTTTGCCAAGTGTGATATTTTGAGTATTTGACGTATTTCGTCTCTTTCATTGCTGGTTCTCGTTATTTTGGTGCCTAAATACACAAATTTGCTCACATTTTCGACACTGTATTCGTCAAGTGTGATATTTTGTATACTTGAGGTAGTTTTTCTCGACTGTGTCATGAGCTTTGTTTTATTTTTAATGATTTGTAGCCGTACTAGTTTTGCCTCGCTGTTGAGTTTCAAGAAGAGTTGTTTGACAGTTTTCAATAACCGTGACAAAATGTTGATGCCGTCCGTATAGGCTGCCAATTGGTTTGACATGTTTAGTGATGTACCTCCTGTATCGGTAGGTAACTTTCTTCTGACATATTTCAAAGCCAAATTGAATAGCAATGGGGCCAAGCTAATTCCCTATTTCAGTCCGATATTTTGGTCAAAAGCATTGGTGAGCATTGAAAGTCATATATAAATATACACCCAACTCTTTTTTCACGCGGTAGATACGTTCCAGCCATAATCGTGTAAAAAAGACGGCTTTCACATTAAAATCAAGAGTATGTTCCTGAAAACCGTGTAATATGAACGAAAACCGTGTAAGATGAACAAAAACCGTGTAAGATGAAAAAATAAACGAATTTTTGTTTGAAATACCGTGCAAAAAAAAAATCAAACTGAAATTCAAAATCATGCCACTTTCAAAATTTAGCATCCATCAAGCTTTTTATTCGAAAAATATAACAAAACAGCTCTGCTTGCCTTCTTAAAATATCAATAGTTTCATAAATAAATGTACAAATTAAGATTAGCTATTCACCATTGACTGTTTGATAAAAGTCTCGCACGTTTACTGCCAGCAGAAGTAACATCACCTACACCGCTTGATATGGATTTTGAAGACTCTTACTCATTAACGTCTTTTGATGATGGTTTTCTCTTAACTAAGAAGTATGTTATTAGATGCTGGGTTTGCCGGTTTAACAAGCTTCTTGTAAAGCTCTTCATATCCAGCTATGCAAGGAATTGTAATGCACGTTCTATGGTAGGATCATGAGCCAAAAAATAATTTGCCATATTTGAGGCAAACTTTAAGCCCTCGCGGATCAAACTAGCCGTTAGTTGAGTACTCGTAACTTCACCATCATCTTTTTCATTAAGATCGTCAGACGTTAGTGTGTCCCTCGAATTCTCCACAACCAAAGGTTTTTCAGGCAGCAGTTCAACGAAATCACTAGTTTGTATATCGCCAAAGCCTTCACTACAGATTTTGTGTGACAATGATACAATTTCAAAGCACACAACAAATGTCTGCATTCCCGCATTTTCTTTATGTACGCATTTTGGCCACATTTTCTTCCAGGAAGTATTAAGGTTAGATCTCCAAAGTTGTTTAATGGCAAAAGAAGCAGATGTAATACAATCCTTTACTGTAAAATTTTCCCATGCTTCTGCAACCGTGATCTTTTTTTCTTTAACTACATCCAAAATATATTTGAATGTTTGCTTAACATAATACATTTTAAATGTTGCAATTATGCCCTGATCCAGGGGGTGAATCAAGGATGTGGTATTAGGTGGCAAGAATATTATTTAGATATTTTGGTGTTTTAGTATAGGATGAGTGAGTGTGTTCTCAATAAGCAAAAGAACTATAAATTCGATGTTTTTTTGTTCTAAATATTGACTGACTTCTGAAACGAAGCATTCATAGAACCTTTTTTTTTAAATTCGGCCATCATCTATGCCGTCTTGTTTGCCATCAAATGAACAGGAAGCTGATTAAGGTTCTAATTTTTCAATGCTCGTGGTTTAAGTGGTTGGTTTATTAATAACGGCTTTCAAATTCGATCAATAGATGCGCTACTGCTCAGTTAAAACGTCAACCGATCTTTAGCCGCTTTGAAACCACCAACAGATTTTTTTGACTTAGCTGTGTAAGTTCTAGAAGGAATTTTTTCCAGAATAGCCCCGTTTCATCGGCATTAAATACTTGGTCCGGTAAGAGACCGCCATCTACAATTATTTTCATCATTTTTTTTTGGGTTGCTATTTGCAGCACTTTAATTTACTAATGCTACTTCGCCTTTTAATTTGACCTTATGATACGCATGTCTTTTCAGAAATCCTGTCAGCCATCCTTCACTGGCACAAAATGTTGGAGTTTTGCTTGTGGGCATACTTGTTGATGGATCTGCTTCCTGCTGATGTTGATTAAATTTCCATCCATGTTCCGTTTTTTTCAAAATTGCATTCCGACTTTATGATGTTGTTTTTGAGCTGAGTTTTGATCCAGAAATAACTGATTGTCGAATTAAATCCGCATTCTTTCGAATTGTCCTTATAGTCGCTTCATTCAACACAAAAAATTTTCCAATCGATGTGGGAACTTCAATTTTCTTTCGACGGTCTAAAATTTTAATCTTAGTTTCCAACGAAACTGGTTGCCTCAGAAAGCATTAGTACCAATTCAAAAATGAGATGGGGTTAGTGGTATCAAATCTGCTGGGTCATCCGCAATGTATGTTAAAGGTCTTGAGTTTATGACACTTTCCACCTCGTACAATGAAGTCTGCATCTGCTGCACGTCCAACACCGCACGTCCAATAACAGCTTTGAGAACGATTTTTACAAAGCGTACTAGCCATTCCCGAAATCCCCCCCCCCAGAGCGTTCATTCTCCGATGAATTGCCACGATATGTTTTTGAAGCTAAGATAGTCGATTGGCACCTCCGATGAAGTAAATACTGCAAGTTGTGCCAGTTCCGATGAGGCACGTTTAAATGTTTTCCCGCTATCCGATACAATAAGATGAGGAAGACCACGCCTAGCAACGAAGCGACGTAAACCGATCATACAGCTTTTAGTGGACACATCCGGAAGAAGCTCAAGATGAACAGCCCTGATAACAGAGCAGATCAACGGCGTTATATTCATTTTGCGAGTAGATTCAGCTTCTCGGTTAGACTTGACGTTAAAATGGACCGGCGAAATCAACTCCCGTTGTCTGGAAAGGTCTGGTTGTGTTCAATCTACTGCATTGTAACGGCGGAAAGGGCTGTGAGGTAAGCTTTCCTGTCAAACCTTTATATATAACACATCACCCTATGATTCCCTTTACTAATTGACGAGCCTTTGGAATCTGAAATCGATGCCTTAGATGTGTTAAAACCAAGTTGATTTCTTCATGGTGTAGACGTTGATGAATATCTTGAACTATTAAGTGCATTTTATATGATGGTTTTGGTAAAATTATCGGAAGAATGAAATCTATTTCATCTGGTAGCATCTGCAGTCTAGTCGCAACTCGAAGGAATCCGTCAGTTTTTAATACAGGATTCAAAATATGAGGGTTGATGAAGTACGAAAGTTGAGACCTTTCTGACAAGCGGTGATTTTATCTAAATAATTTTGGGATTGGACGAAGTTGATCTAATACGACCCAGCTAGTTTTAATTCAGCAGCAGAGATATAATCACTCTTTAGATCAAACAAAGCGCAGAATATACGCACATATGTCTAATATTTTGCACAAAGAACTGTATTTATTGCAGGGTAGCAAAGGTTCAGATATAACTCCCTTTTCTATATCTGATTCCTTCACTTGTAAATAAATCACAACTGTAGGAGCTTCAGTAAAAAACTCTCTGCTAGGCCAAATTTCTGTTTGCTGTAGTAACCATGAAGGTCCATCTACCCGTATGGTGCTCTCAAGCAAAGCCTTTCCTGTTAGCCCTCGTGTCAATAAGTCCGCTGGACAACTTTCCCCCTGGACAATGCTTCCAGGAATTAGCATTTGATGCAGCCTTAATTTCTCGCACATAATTTGCTACATACGGTTCTCATCGATAAGTATCTCCGCATATTGAAAACAAAGCAATTTTTGAATCAGACCAGAAGTAAGTTTCGACAAAAATGATTGTTAGGTTTTCTTGTAGGTAGTGGTGGAGTCTTACTGCAATTAGTGCCGCAATAAGTTCCAATTAAGGCAATGTTAGTTCTCTTTCTCTATCTTCTTTTAAGGGGGGACTCTATTTTTGGAACAAGGTAACTTAACATCAACCCTACGTTCTTGAACCATTTGGATATAAGCAACAGCTCCCTATGCCTTCAAGCTTGCATCGGCAAAACGTGAAGTTGTTTTTTCATAGTATTATTCCTTTTTGCAGTGTCATGTCTTGGAAATACTAGCTCTTTAAAGAAAGGTATATTCTTACCGTAATCGCTCCAAACCTTTAAAGGCTCTTCAGGTAGTTTCTCATTGTAATCCAGCTTAATTCTCCAAATATCTTAAAAAAGAATCTTTAAGCCAATGACAAACCGTCTCAGCAGTCCTAATGGATCGAAGATTCTAGACAACAGCTGCAATAAATTCCGTTTTGTTTTAACTGAGGGATGCAACAGGAATCTTTGTACGGATTCAAGGTCTACTGCAGTCTTATCGGTACAAATAAACCAATTTATGCCCAACACCTTTTGAATTATGGCTTGATAAATTCGCGAATAATTCCCTGATGTGTATCTTTCATTATATCAATGGCCTCTTGACTTATTCGTTTTACGCTTGAAATACTGTCGTGGCTAAATACGAGGTCTTCCCTGTAGAAGAAGTTTTTCAACGTATCACATGTTCCTCGCAGTTTTGATTCGTACTCACTCAGATGCTTCAGAATGGTAGCCGACAACAATTACGGACTGCATGTAACGCCAAATGTAACTCTCGTCATTCTGTACTCCTGATTAAGCGGCGAATCTTCACTACAGTTAAAAGCGTCAGCAAACCTAACGAAACGATAGTTATCTTGGTCGCACTCGATTAATTCAATTTGTAGAAAGGCTTTCTCAATATCTGCCACCACCGTATATCTGCGGTTCTGAATTTAAGAAGAATCTTTAATAAATCCTGTAGTAAGTTGGGTCCAGCAGATAAATGATCGTTGAGTGATAATGCGCCATTACTTTTTACAGAGGCGTCAAAAACAGTGCGAAGCTTCGTTGTATCTTTATTCTCTCAGTAAACTGGTCTATGTGGCATAGAATAAAGACGCTCACTGGATGCTACGTTAGTGTCAGCAAATCCGGCTGTTAACAGCTCCCTAATAGCGACGTTATATTCTAGCAGCTTATTAGGTTCTCTGAATAATTTTCTTGTGAAACTCGAAAGTCGCTACAGAGCTATGCAGCGATTATCCTCTAGTACTAAATTCATCATAACAAGGGAGCCACATATGCATGAATTCGTTTCTTAATATCTACGATGGAATTGTACGGCTTATTGTCAATGCGAATTGTCTCCAATTTCCAAAAAGCCTCAATTGTTTCGTCGTTCATTAACGAAAGAGCTGATATACATTCAACTGGAACAGCAAAAGCAGGAAAGGGTCACCCAAATAAGGTATTCACGGCCGTTAAATTTCCATCGATTCTTTAATGGGCTCTAGTCATAAACATCCAATATGCAATTGCTCCGATTTAAATACTCATTCCATTTTCTACTAAATGTCTTGGGATACATGCATCAGCCAATGCAAACTTGTTAAATTTTATGCCTGTTTTAAGTGATTCCACGACGTTCAAACATATTTGTGGCACCTCAATAGCTTCAAAATAGACAAAATTACCACCATATTGGATTTTAAGAGCTGCGAAATGATATTATGCTTAGCTGCTGGGTTGTAATGACGGGTAGCTACAATTTACACGATACGGCCTGCTAAATAAACGATATTTGGCTTCCTTCATCAAATATTGAGCAAACGAAACAATTTTTTTGGTATTATTTTTGAAAATTGCAACAGCTGTCTAAGGAAGTGTATTGTTGGCAGATCCAATATTCGCCGCACACAAATTTAATGACAGTTGTGATGGATGTGGTGAAGTATGTCCGTCTTCTTCCTTCTTATTTAGAATCATTTGCGTCTTACCAAAGAATACTGGATCACACATAGATGTGGCATGCTTTCTCTAACAAGTTTTGCATATGATTTTACGAAATTTTGCCGAATGGCCACTACTGATGCACCGAAAACATCACCTATCTCGTTTCAGCATTTCCTTTTTCTGAATGAAAGATAGTTTTGCCGTGCATGAATTCGATGACTTGCAGAAGAAATACAGACTGCTAGTATCAAGTGTCATTAAGCCAGTTGCAGTTGCCACTACTTTAGCATTCAATGCACTCACTTTGCGCGACTACTCTCTCATCTCGAACGATTTCTCCAGCGAAGTTACTTCTCGTTTTAGAAATTTAATAATGACGTTTATATGGCTGTCGCCTTGAAGTTTTAATGAGGATGAACTCTTCTCTGCTAAGCTCTCATCATTTTCCCTTTCGGTAGTGTGGTTAGATCCGACGTACTCTTTTTCCTTTTCTTGGTACCGATGAAAATCCATTTGAAACACTAAGAGCGGTAAGAGAACGCATAGATGAAGTGACCACATTATATAAGTTCCTCAGTCCCACTATATCGTCTCTGGACCTTATTTTGGGAAGTGACATGAATTCCAGCATGCATTGATCGATAATTTTATTGCGATCGCTAAACTGCTTCAAAAAGAGTGCCATGGCTCCGTCGTAGTATGCGGGTGTAGGAGTAAATCTGGCTAGGGCCATTGCTGCTTTTCCAGTTAAGTGAGACTGCAGATAGTGGAACTTATCTACGCTCGAAAGGGAGGTATTTTCATGCATCGTGCTCTTATACTGCTCCCAGAATGGAAGCCATTCTTTCGAATTTCCTGCAAATTTTATTAATTTTAATGTTGGTATTTTCACGGCATTATTACATGTGCCACGATTTGTAATAGGCACCGAAGAATTTAATTGAACTACAAGACGTTGAGTTTGTATAATACGTTGATTTAAACGTGCCATGATCGCAACTGCTTTATCTTCGTATTTAGCTGCGATTTCACATTCTCGTTCAAGCTCCTCATCTTTAATTCCCGATAGAACAGCTTCATTAGCCATTACTAAATTCGTGTTTGCGACTTTGATGCGTTCCAAACAAGAAAATAAGTTCTCCTCTACCTCGTGAACATTTACTTCTTTCGACTTTGAAGACGGTTGTTGCTGCAAGTATTCGGCAGCCGCCTTTGCTAACTTCGTTATTTGCCCATGACAGACCGCGCGATATGAGGCATCCATTTTGTTCACCATTATCACTATAATTGTTTTCTTCTACCCGGGTTGCGGGACTAATGTTAAAATGTTACGATTTGAACTTAATAAAACTTTGCCCCGTTTAAAGAATAACATTATATTATATATTTCGTTATGGTTTGCACAAAAATTAATCTTTTTAAACGTGTGGCAGGCCAAAATTTCACAACCAACCGAGTTAACGTTGGAATCAAGACTCGCTATTTCGGCTCTTATATTACGTTACAAATACATAGAAAAGATAGCAGCATGCTGTTCAAACCAAAAAATACTGATTTAATTCAGTTGGGATGGGCAAATATTAATTGATGTTTCAGTATGCTAGAAATTCGTCTTTTTTAAATTAAATCCTTAATTTCAAACATCTATGACTCACTTAGAGATTAGTTTTTAGATTTTGCAATCAAAAAATCAATTAATGAAATTAGAATTTCGAATATTTAATACATATGATCCGCAATATTACTTTTAATAATAAAACTCGGATGGTGGTTGCAATCAGACTAAATTCATTTATTATGCAACTTTGATACGCCAGCAATAATACCAACTTCACTTAGTCTAGGTTTCTAATGTAATGCTAAGAGATGGCGATAACATTATTATTTTGTTACATATTTGAAGACTTCCCCATAACAAAATAACAACAAGTTGGGTAGACAGACCTATGCTCATGTCAGAAGGGTTTTGTACTCAACTTACAAAATGCAGTAACCAGCAACGAATAAAATCAAGAAACATGTCAAAGACGATTTCATTGAAGAAAATGTGAAATTCGAGGATCATACTATCATTAACAAAGTTGAAAGAATTGTGACTTCTGAGGTATTTACTTATACCCATAGATATCTCCCTTGATAATTTTTCCAGATTTTTTAGAAACACATTTTTCATGTATTTCCCCCCCTGTGCCCCCACTGAAGCAAAAACTGTCAGTTTAGGAACTGTTTTGAAAAGCTCTCATAGAGAACTTTCAGTTGATATTCATATCGGCTACCTTTCATGAAATTTTTTTCAGGGCCCACTCCTCTGTACTGTAATCATCGATTCATGGCCTATTTTTTCGAATCCTAGAATGGTTACAAAGCCCTTTTGCTAGGAGCTCTCTCCTGCCTCTTCGATTTGTTTCAATTGTATGTACTCATTTTCATGATACCTCTCATTCCTGAAATTTTCATGCAAATCCTAGCAAAGCTGTAGTGTCTAAATCGATAAAAAGCGCATATGGCTCCATAGCCATATGTTTCCATAGTAATACAGGGCATATTGTTCCATAGTAATACAGGAAAATTCAAATCGCTATAACTTCATTAAATACTATTCGATCTTCATGAAACTTTCAGAAAAGATCAATCTTATAGAAAATCATCTGTTTGCTAAATTTTATTGAATTTAAGGGTACCGTTTGGATTTTATTCAAGAAAACATAAAATCGATAAATCATACTATTACTAACAAAGTTGAGTGAATTTCGACTTCTAATGCATTTGTTGTTGTTGTACTCATTAAGGTCTACATTCATGATTTTTTTCAGATTTTTCGGATGGAAGGTTTCCAATCGCGAGGGGGGGGTACGCAAAAAGTTCGTACATTTCCCCTTCCCCTGCCCCCCTCGGTACTCAGGAGGCAATTTTAAGACTTGTTTTGAAAAGATCTCATTGAGACTTTTCCAATGACACCCTACTCGACTACCAATGGTGAAAATTTTTTTTTGAGGGGTCACCTCCCTATACGGGGAGACCCCCCTTAAACCCCTTTGAAAATTTTTTCCACCCTTGAATTTTCAAGAGGTCACCACTTCTGACCTTTTCACAAAGTTTCATGGCTGTAGCCTCTATAGTTTCGGAGAAAAAGTGCTGTGACATACAGACGGACGGACGGACGGACGGACGGACGGACAGACGGACACAGGTCGTGATTGCAATAGGGTTTTGTATTTTAGTACAAAACCCTAAAAACAAAGACTTGAATCCAATCGTTATGAAACAGGCGAAACACGTAACTTTTCCATAAAGTAATAATGTTTGATTGAGCCTAAGCTTTTAGTTAAAATATCTGCAGGCATTTCATCTATTTCAAGGTAAGAAATATTTATATTATTATTTACAGCTTCTCTTACAAAATAGTACCTAATATCTATGTGCTTAGATCTACGATGAAAAACCTGATTAGACACCAGTTTTTGAGCACTTTGGCTATCATTACACAACGTAATTTTTTAAGTGGATAGCTTTCTAACTAGCTTCAGATATTGAAATGTACTCTGCCTCGGTACTTGATAAAGCAACATTTCTTCGCTTTCTGCATTCAAACGAAATTATTGATTTTGACAATGTGAAACAAAACCCTGAATATGATTTCCTATCTGTTACATCTGAACCCCAGCCTACATCTACAAAACCCTCAACAGAACAATTATCTTTTCTAAAAATAAGACCATAATTTTTAATACACTTCAAATATTTTAACACCCTCTTAGCATGTTTCCAGTAGGTTTCATTATAAGAATTATTGAATTGACTAAGAAAACTTACACCATATGAAATGTCAGGTCTAGTTAGGACTGTTTAGTACATTAAGCTACCTAGAAGTTGCTGATGGGGAAACTCAAAGGAAACTTTCTCAGTTTTTGCCGATTTGAGATTTATCCCCATAGGAGTACGAACACGTTCACTTTGGGGCATATCGAACTTTTCCATTAAATTTTCAATATAGTTTTTTTGATCAAGAGATATTACATTTTTCCTAATTTTAAGTTTCATTCCCAAACATTGTTTCAACCGACCTAGACTCTTGATCTTGAATCTTCTGCTCAACGCATTTACTAACAAATCCGACGCTGTTTTACTGTTATAAAAAAAAAATCTACAAACTAGGCAATTATCATTTAAACGTTTCCTTCAAATTTAGTGTGCAAACATGGTTCATATTTTGATCTTTTGTAGCCTAAACTTTGCAAATAACTATCAACGTTATGGTTCCGTACTCTGAAAGACTTTTTTAGTCCATAAATAGCACGCTTTAATTTAAGTACTTTGTTATCAGCCTTTTTACAATCATCAGTAATAGGTTTGTTCGTGTACACTGTTTCTTTCAGTAAACCATTTAAAAAGGAAATTATTACGTCAAGGTGACATACATCTAAATTCAATTTTACTGCTAATGCAAACAAAAGCCTCAAGGTGGAATATCGAAGCACAGGGGAAAAAGTTTCATGATAATCTTCACCGGCTTTTTAAGAAAAACCTTTCGCCACTAAACTTGCACAATATCTCACATTGTTGTCGCTGTCATGTTTTTTTTTAAACACCCACTTGCATTGAAACACTGTTTTGTTTTTGGGATAATCAACTTCCTCCCAAAAGAATTCATTTCTTTTTGCATGGCTGCAAGACTTTTAGGACCATGCAAAGCTTCTTCAAGTGTGATGTGCCCTCCATCACTTCCTTTTTGGCATTTTCTTCTAATTCTTTTTCCGGTTTCTTCGATTTCTGGGTTCACAGGTGTTATCTCTAAGTCTGAGGTGGTATCATAATAATTATAATCAGTACTCACCAAAGAATTTTCTAGATCTGGTACAAAAGTGTTGTCATTGTCATCTTCTTCTTCAGGATCGGATGTTTCTGATCTGGTCTTCTGGTCATCTGGCCTTTTCTCCAATGCAACTGGTAAAGGTTTACACTGCACTGCATTATCAACTGTAGTCTGGTCTGGATGCTCCATAATGGCTATGTCTCTACTCATGGTCACAGAATTAGTATTACGATCATATACTCGGTATCCCTTCACATTCTCAGCATAGCCTACAAGAATAAATTGCTTCGCCTTCTTGCCCCATTTCTTCCGTCTTTCTTTTGGGACATGCGTCATGACAGCACTTCCAAATACACGCAAATAACTCAAGTTCGGCTTTTTGCCTGTCCAGACGTCATGAGGTGTTTTATCATTCAGTCTGGAAGCTACAAATCTGTTTTTTAAGTATACCGAAGTATTCACAGTCTCAGCCCAAAACTTTTTATCCAAGCTGGCATTAAATAGCAAGCATTTAGCCTTCTCTACTATAGACCTTTTCATACGTTCGCATAAGCCATTTTTCTGTGGTGTGTAAGCATTAGTCTTTTGGTGAACTATTCCTTGCTCCGCTAAATACTTCTCAAAGTCGAGGCTGCGGAACTCACCTCCATCGTCTGTTCTAATAGTTTTGATTTTCCTACTTTTTTGTTCCTCAACCACGGGCTGAAAATACTTGAATTTAGTGAACACTTCATCTTTTGCTTTTAAAAAATAAACGAATGCCATCTTACTGTAGTCGTCTAGAAACAAAACATAATACTTAGACTTTCCAATTGACAGGAATTCCATCGGGCCTCCCTCATCCGCATGAATTAAGCCCAGCACTCCTTCGTATTTTGAACAGCTTTCTTGATATGGTAACTTTGCCCTGCTTGCCTTCTCAACAAACAATACAATCCGATTTTTCAATTTTTGCCACTTCAGGGAAAGAAATTCCGTCTACCACCTGTTTCATTTTATTTAAGCTGCCACTATTTATGTGTCCTAAGCACCTATACCACATCCTGCTATTTGTCACTGTTGGCATCGCCACTAATGTCTCATCCGCTTTCAAAGTATGCAATCTGTACACGCCGTTAATCGACTCAGCTTCACCTACAAGTTTCTTCTACTGATTATAGATGTAACAAGCATTTTCCTTGAAAATCACCCTATTTCCATGCTCTATCAGCCGACTCACCGAAAGCAAATTTTTAGTCAATTCTAGTACACACAGTTTATTGAAGACTGTGATGTCATACTCGCTATCGTTCACGACTGCACGCTGGTCTGATTTGCAATTATGATTACCTTTGCATCGAAGTTCTGTGATAGATTCACGATCAAGTCTCGTCTCACAGCCATACGTTTACTGGAACCGCTGTCAACATGCCAATTGTTCTGGTTAAATTTCCCGGTCAGAAATATTGCACTTAAAGTGTTTGATTGTCGTCTTTTGCTTTTATCCAAGTTTGGGCACTGATTTTTGTAGTGACCGGTTTGTTTACAATTGAAACACTTTATATTTTTGACATTTTTTACATCTGACGATTGTCTTATACCAAGTTAGCTGCCGTGTTTGGTGCTGTAATACTGATAACGCTGCGGATTCTGAAATTTTTTGCAAAATATGCATTTTCGTAGCTGCAGATAGCACCTACATCAGAAGACATATCCATTAACTTTGTTTTGATAATATCTGCGGTTATGTCAATCCCCGAGTATACTTATCCATTAATCCAGCCAGCGTCAATGCATCAATCCACTCATCCGTTATCTTGAAACCTGTTCTTTGCTGTCGTTGTCCCGTTTCTATTATTTGAGTGACGTAGTCCATCATAGATTCACAATTTTCTTGGCGAATATTCATGAGGTTTCGAAGTAAACTAATCTGCCTCGTGTAGCCTGAATCATCGAACATATTTTTCAATGTTGTCCATAGATCAAAGGTTATTTCTGCCTGCTTTATGTAAACATAAAGCGCTGGATCAATTGTGAGGATTAATTTCGCTCTCGCCTTCAAATCATCAGTTTTCTGGGCTGCAACCGCAGATGCCGGTAACTTAGCTACAATGGCCTCCACCATACCTTCCAAAATCTGTACATTTGACACTGCAAAACACCACTCGTCATAATTCTTACGACCTCTAACCTTCGGAACGTTTGGGACATTTTAAAAACTAACACGTGCCAAAAAAAACGTTTTTACGGAAATGAGTCTGGGCCCATACTCTAATGATAAAACTGGGATGGTGATTGCAATCAGACTAAATTCATTTGTTATGCATCTTTGATGAGCCAGCAATGCAACCAAACTTCACTTAGTCTAGGTTTCTAATGTAATGCTAAGACATGGTGATTACATTATTTTTCATATAAATTAAGCGACTAATGCCAAATCATGCCCTATGCTAACAATTTGCGATCTTATATTGACTTAGATTAACCAAAAGCATTAGTAAAGGGGCTAGTAGGTTTTCTATCAGCCCAGTATAATGTCTTAATGAATACATGGTTGGTACTTGGGGCTACTGATCGACTCGAAGATGAGTTTCTCTGAACAAATCAGGGCAGCGGCTGAGAAGGCTGCTTCAGGGGTATCGGCTCTGAGTCGACTTATGGCCAACGTAGGGGGACGCCTAGCACAGGTACAGAGAAGAGGAGCGCTGGAGGTTGCATCTTCGTATCTGACAGTCTCTGATTCGGTGGTGAAAGTTATTGCAGGCGTGATACCTGTCAGCCTCCTTGCTAGAGAGCGCTGCTCTGTTTATCTGCGTCGAAACAAAGATGCGAGGGAGACGGTTGCCCTCGAAGAGAGACAGCGCTCACTCAACGATTGGCAGCAGTCTTGGGTGAATTGCACAAAGAGAAGGTGGACTGCGCGCCTCATCCTGGATATGAGACCGTGGCTAAATCGAAGGCATGGTGAGACTGACTTCTATCTGACCCAGCTTTAGAGCGGGCATGGGTGTTTTCAGTCTCACCTGCACAAGATTGGTAAGTCACGGTCCCCCGATTGTCAGGTTTGACCAGGAGAGGAGGACAATGCCTGCTACACATTTTTTGCGTGCATAAAATGGGACAGGCTGCGAAGAACCCTTAACAGGGAGAGGAGAGAGCTCATCCCGGATAATATAGTCGCGATGATGCTCGAATCGGTTGACAAATGGAACCAGGTGGCACATTATATTCAGGTAGTCTTAAAAGATTTAAGGGACTCACAGCAGCCAAGGGTACTGGGGCTGGGGGATCGCTTTTCTGGCACTTCCTCTTCTTCTCTCCCCTCCCGCTAGAAGAGCGATCTCCCAGGTTGAGGGCGGGTCACGGTTTAACAAAACGAGACCCGTCACGAAGTAATGTGTCAAATGGTTCCAGGCTAGGTTCTCAGGCTGACAGGGGAGGTGTTTAGTGGGTAATCCGGTCGTCTTTTTGTGAACATGGGTGTCCACACTCTGTGCGTAAACGGGCATTCGCCTCCCTACCACAAAAAAAAAAATTAATACATGGTTGAACCCCACGAGAATTTTTCATTTTATTAAAGATTTGTGGAGCCAGTGCAAATCTGGTATTTCTTTTAATATATCACAACGTTAACCATTGAGGTTTAAGATCCTCCCGCCTTCTGTTGTTTTGACACTTTTAAGCAATTTATCTTCAGAGTGTGCTATATATTAAATAAAATGTTGTGCTCTGTTTTGAAATAAAGTGTTGCAGTCCTCTTTGCCATGAAAAGAATAAATTAACTGAAGATGCTGTTGTAACTTTCTATAACTATACCTCCAAAATATACCTTAAAAAGTCAGCGTTTTCATATTTTTGAAATCTTGTGAATATTCCAGCTAAATGCATCACAAAATAAATATGATTTACACACCTATTCATACGTAAGACATCACTCCACATTATCCGTTTATCATGTGGATAAAAACTTGATTCCAACGTTTAATCTTATCTGTATAATCTTAACCCCATAAATATCTCGCTAATAATAAATCGATTGTACAAACAATAAAACTTCTCATCTTATCTTAACAACAGCCACAAAATATATTTGTATTTATTCATACTCGTTTGCGATAAACTTTATTGCAATTCGCTTTTTCCTCGCGATACACATGTGGCTCATAGTCAACTTGTAGAGTGGGCTCGTTCATAAAGATGAATTTATTGTCGAGGCAAAGATAAATATCAGCTTGCTACCTCCTTTCATAAAATTAAATAATATATTAGAGAATACGATCATCATTATTATCATCATCATCATCAGCTGCAGCAGCAACAGAAATATCCACAGCATCATCAACATTGACATCGCTCGACATCATCCATGATCTCGTGACCGTATTTATAAGAAAGAACTTACATACTCGTATATCGAAACTACCAGGCTAGGGAAGAAATCGGAGGAAGAAAAATAGCAATTTCAATTTACAATATCATTTGTTTGTTAGTTTATTCTATCGACATGAGATAAAGGCAAAAACATATTTAAGTTGACAAGAATAATAAAGAACAAGAAAATTGTTTGTTGAAAGAGAGAACGGTCTTGAAAATGTCAGCGGGATCATTAATTTGAAATAATTCTTGTTTTGCTCCCCGGGGTCGTTCCAAGACAGTTGTTGGCTTAAGATCCACACTTAGTATTCACGTTGAGATGTATCTTAAAGATCATCATCGTAAAGATCGAATTGAATCATTATTTGTTGAGCAGGAATACAAAAGCGAGCTTTCAGCTGGCAAAACATCCACAATGGCCTTAAATTATTGCAATCATAATCGATTTCATTTTTTTTTTTCAATTAAATCCTGGTGAAAGATCAGAGCAATCATTTAATTTGAAAATATATGACGCAATAAAATTGGATCAACGTATTCTGAGAGAAAAACGATTTTCATACATAGCGAAAATGATAAACTTTTAAATTACTCTAGCATTATACGCTTAAAAAACAAAAATTGTGGTTTTTAACAATCTTCTCAATATTCCAACAGAATTCAATCGAAACATCACTAATTTCCTCTCCTGTTATTAGTATGTAAATTGAAATTCATTCGCGTAATTTCAATAAAAAAAAGATGGTGCATGTGAAAAAATTATCGCTAAGTATGCATTCTGGATAATTTCCGTTGCAGTTTTTATCTTATGTTTGACTTTTTTCGGCAATGAACTCTAAATGATCCATTGTGTTGTTAACGCTTACTATGCAAAATCAGGTAATGAGGCGTTGAAGACAACGTTAAATTCTCCCGATGACGATGGGGAATATTTGAAGGTTAAATGCAATTATTTAATGTGTATTTTAGATGGTTTCATGCTTACTCAGTTCTTTAGATTGGAATTTCAGATTGAAGCTTGTTTAAATGCGAAATGAGTGCACTGATTGTTGATGCAGCTTGCATGACTTTACTTTGTTCTTCAGGTTATTGAATATGGATTAGCGTGGGTAATTAAGTTGAAATTCGATGTGTCTGACTAAGAGCATTAATCATATTAAGTCTCCTTTGTTGTTTCAAATGAATTAACGATATTCTCATTAGTAATTAATTTTGTTTATTATCTTCTTACACGAAAAGAAAGATTGATATGTTTTTAACGAGGAATATCTGATGTCATCGACTTTTATATATTCCTTATAAAATTAGTAAAAGATAACCTATAAACGGTAATGAATCCTATGAATAAATAAATCCTAATCATCCAATTATGTACATACTTGTATTTATATTCCAAAGTTTTCGTCGCTAATGCGAGATATAAGGAAGAAATACTAATTATTAATGCATGAATAAATAAAATAAGAATCGATTTTACAGTGATTCTGCTTTCAGATGCACTAGTCTTACTCGATTCCTTGCATTTTTTTAATAGTTTTGTCTAAATCCAAGAAACAATCGCTCCTACAATTGTTCCTACCTACAATAGTTTCCCAATTCGTCCATTGAACTCTTCAATTTCTTTTTCGAGAGAAAACTGAAAGTTAATTCACTAATCTTTCAAGTTCTTTTCCAACATGACCACTTACACTGAGCTTATAAATTTTAAACTTCAGCAGCTGCGTCCTAGATTCCCAATTAAATCACATATGCAATCCTAATAGTTATTTCGTTTACCTTGCCCTCTTATATCTCATTCTACTCGTAATTCGTATCATACACCACTGTCTCGACAAAACCATTGATATTAAAACATCAAAAACTGGCGACGTACTCTACAAATGTTAAGGTAACCAAAGCGAATATGGACTGGTCGATTGGGGTGCGCTTTGCCATCTCCTTCAAAGTAGCCCCCTTGGGCAGCTATGCAACGATTCCAGCGCGTTTTCCATGCTTCGTAACATTTCTGGAACGCTTCGACTGGGATGTCCGCGAGTACCCTCATCACGACCGACTGGATGTCCGTAATCGACTCAAAATGGGTTCCTTTGACCATCGATTTTGTTCTAGGGAACAAAAATAAGTCAGCAGCAGCGTGAAATCGTTATCCACTTGTTCCAAACAGTCTTCTGCGACGGTCATTTGATGCTGCTTTTGCTCCTCAGAAATGTTCTTTGGAACCATCTTCGCGCACAACTTTTTCATCTTGAAATTGTCGGTTAAAATTTTTCTGACTGTTTCACGGTTCATACCCAGTTTTGAGGGCAACATTCGAACTGTTAAACGCTGATCTTCACGGATTAGGGTGCGCACACGCTGCGCATTCGCGTTAGTCCACACCTCGACTGGTCTCCTGCTCCGCACCCCATCTTCCACGCCCCTCCTTAAATTCTTTATGCCATCGAAACACCTGGGTACGACTAAGAGCACTATCATCATGCACTTTTACAATTTTAGCGTACGTTTCCGAAGCTGTTTCGCCCAATCTGACGCGAAATTTGCTCTTGATTTCGTTTCTCCATTTTAGTGCCGAGCACCACCAAGCCACGTCTACTCAACACGACACAGCAGGCGAATTAAACAAGCTAGAGCGATGATAAATATATCAATGGAGAGAAGAAGGACGCTGGAGAAGGGAAAGGAAATTTCAAGATCGCAGGCTTACCACAAGTGCGGCAATAAAATCAGTCTCATTACTTAGCCCTCTGAGTACACAGCTATTTTTTCGATCATCAAGTACATATGGGGTCAATTTGACCCCAACCTTCTTGGAACGTATACAGTATCGCCCCCACTACAAATATTAGTTTGAAAAATTTTTTAGAAATAGCTTGAAAGCTCTTTTAGTAATTCTCATACATTAGAGAGGCCTTGAATGTCCTTAGCCTACCTAAAAAAATTCCGGAAAAAACGAAAATTAGCATTTTTACATAAAAAATCGTAACTTTTTCAATTTATAATATTTTTGGCTAAAAATTTACGTGAAAACTCTCAAGACATAACAGAATAAAGGAAAAATGTGCCATATAGTGTCCCTTAAAAAGAAAGTATTTATTTTGCATATTTATATATTCCAACCTGATAATCTTTCACGAGCTCCCATTTTCCACTTTGTCTTATTTTTACTGATCAATGTTGATGTTGGTCTCCCTCGTGCGGCTGAATTTTCACGCTGTTGTGAAAGGCGTTCACTGAGAATTGCATTCTCCACATCACAATTTGTTGAACATTCAGAAAATTCATAATCAGATACTGATTGCTCAGAGACGTGGTCGTCTTTGGAGGAACCACTGCCGCAAAAATCATCACCGCTGTCTTCAGCCAACAAACTATTACGCACACTAGATCGCAGATTATATTCCATATTGCTTTAAAAAAAAACTACTTTCAAAAATTTTTTTTTATCTTTTTGAATTAATCTGTCCATTTATAAAGTAAAAAAAAAAACAATTTTTACCTCAAAATTGACGTTGAGTACACAATTGGGTCAAATTGACCTCAGGCTGATTTCAAAGGCTTCTCAACAATAACTAACGTCTTCGAAAGGTAAGCAAACTATGTAAACTTATGGTCAAGGCACTAAAATATACTTAGAAGCCCATAATACCCCCACTCTCCCGCACGCCTAGGCGCTGCAATCGGTCAAAGCAGCGTCTGGGGTCAAACTGACCCCATGTGTACTCGGAGAGTTAACGAACATGATGCTATATGACATCAGTTAAGAAAGAGAGGATTACAAGTCAATGACAATACTACAATCAGCCAGAGACAATATTCCAGATCTAACTTTTGCAGGCTGTATTGTATGAATCGTTTTGAGGAACTATCTTTGCGTTGAAACTTTTAAATACTATATTTAATCTTCAATATTTTTCTCTGTCGCACCATGTACCATTCAGTGGAACATCATTAAAACTTCTTCAAACGTATTTCTTCAGTTCTTTTCATTTAAATTTTCTACGTCTATTGCAATAAGTTCCTCCCCTATTTCAATTAGCATTCATCCATAGTTGACTTATATAACTCGTGCCTATATCAGCGTTTACAGATGATTTCAATGTGTTTCAGATAATTAGGTCTTCTGAAGTTTCCAACATTTTCAAAATTGCTTAACAAGCTTTTGTAACTTCAACTATTTCAATGGTTAACTATTTTACCAAATGTCCTTTATTCTTTCGGCTATGATTTTTATATTTGATTATTCTGTGTAAAGTTCACTTCTCCACAGGAAGCTCAACTAAAGATCTTGCTGCAAGGTTTGACCCGAAACTTTAATTCGATGCTCATAATTGACATAATTAACAGTACAGACATCAAGTATACTCGAGGCCCAATGTTGCTAGATCAGAGCATGGTCGACCTGGTTTTGTGTCTTGCCAGCTGGTGATACCCAGGTTATTTTATGCATGCGCCAATGAGGAAAGCAAGTCGAACGTATGTCTAGATTTCTGCTACATGCATAGTCAATCAGGCATTGGTTGTTGTCATTTGTTTCATTGTAGAGGCGATATACTCCAGTTATTCCCTGATGAGATAGCTCATTGCCAACCTTAGCGTTGGAATCACCCAGAATTTTTTTGTGTCGTTTATAAGCAACGAGTCGATTAGTCTTTCCAGGTGATTGTAGAACATTTCTTTCGTTTCTTAATCCTTTATTTTGTCCGGGCCTTGTACGTTTATCAGCCAAATTTTTGAATGGCCCAAATGGCTCTCGAAATTTATAACGGTATCAATCAAAAAAAAAAAAATATAAAAAAAACAATATAAAATTCAAATTAATTAAAATTATTACATGTTTTACGATTCAATTGAAGAAAGGAGAAAAAAACCAACATTGTTCAAAAATTATTTATAATTTTAACACAGCAGTGAACTTTTATCCTATGCCTAATATTTTATAACCTAAATTAAAAACTTTTCTTATACTAAAATAATGCTATGACAATATTTTTAACCTAAGCGTTGAACCTTATCTTTAAACCTTATATGATAAACATAACATGTACATATCCTAAATATTGAAACCTATTCCTTATTTCTAAGCAAACAAAGAACAACACTAAATGTAGCTATAATTAGCTGAAACTCAAAACAATGCAACGAAAAAAAAATACTAATAACCACGAATAATTTAGACATTGTCATTCAGCCACCAATACCTAGATTGCTCCGTCTCAGCTCGACCAGCCTCAACAAATCTAGCAAATGAGTGTCTCCATTGGAATTGTTAGTCTCGTAATATTTATCGTTTTATCGGTGGCCCGTTTATGTACGTAATATATAATTCAGACGCCGTCAGAATCAAAAACATATCAATTCATGTCCAAATGCACGAATGCTTCTGGAAGATCGAAGCCAGTAGCGAGGTAAGTCGCAATATACCCGTCTCTAGGCTGGAATGGCTGTGAAATCCAGGGATTTTTGCTTGGAGTTACAAATCTTGCGATATAATTCCGAAGAAGTTTCAATGAGAAGATATCGATTCTCATTACTTTAGCAGTTTGATGAATTTTTCTCATCGATACATAGTGTTTCTAATCTGTCTCAGGCTTTCTGTACAAACCAGCACATGCAGAAAGACATTTCTTTTTGAAAACTCAGATAACAGATAACTTTAACCTTTTGATGAATGTTTCGGGAATGAAAAAGACGTCGAAGGGCCATGACTACTTTTTGTGCCTTACTGAGCATGATTTTGACATATACAGTATAGTACAGTTACTTATCAAGATGAACACCAAGGCATCGAGTACAGGATTTATGCGGACCCGTTCTGAACTACCCTCACCAGCCGTAAGGTGGAAATCCTTCCAATTACGTTTCAGATCTCGACTGGCCTCATGCAGTGTTGTCCGAAACCAAATTGTTTCGTACTTCTGCGCATTGATTTTCATTCGCCAATTGTCAGTGTACCGCTGCAGATTATTGAACATTTCTTGAAAATTGCTCTGAAATATTGTAGCTTTTTGGTCTGCCATATACCTGATCAGATCATCAGCATACGCTACCAATGATCGCGTTGGCGAGACGTTAAAATCAAAGCCGTTTAATAGCTTGCGAATGAATATTGAGAAAAGTAGAGGCGCAGTAACTGTTCCTTGCTGTGAAACATTCAAACTTTGAAGTCGCGCATTGACAAACGATTTCCCATATAACATATTACACATCATGGTGACAAGGTGTCTGGGGAGCCTATCCTGAAGGAGAATTAAAACCAGTCCATCTAACCACACCGTATCGAAGGGTTTCTCCATATCAATGAGGCACGCTCCACACATTTTCTGTTGTTTAGTTTCCAACAGATGTCTGAGGTTACTTTCTTTATTACATGTAAAGCCGAATCCCTGGCACGAAAACATAATTGGCAATACGGTATCAACTTATATTTCCCAATGTCGGAATTTAATGCTTTAATTAGTATCACTTCAAACACCTTGCTAATGTTAGGCAGCAAGTTTTTGGTGCACGAGGACTCTTTTCCTTTCTACAAATTGGAAATACCTTGCCCTTTTTCCACTTACTTGGGAAATATAAATTGATGAACATGTTGTTGAACAATATGCAATAATTCCTAATAGCAACATCAGGCAAATGTTGGAGAACTACATTTGGAATATCGTCAGAACCACATGATTTCTTATTGTTTATCCTGCCAAATATGAAGCACAAGTCTTCATAGCTGACAAAATAATCAATAAGATTCAAGCTTGGTATGAGGTCAGATGTCAATGTTTCTTTGAAATGAAAAATTGATTCACCATTCAGGCTGGAATTGAAGTCAGAAACTTTTGCTTCAACGACCTCTGAAAATATTTGATTCCCTCTTTCAGGGTTTGGTTGATGAACCAATTAAAAATGTGTTTCAATCAGGGCAAATTTCTGCAATCCATCACATATAATCCTGTTTCCATTTCTATCCGGAGTCGTACTATCAATTTCGATACCAGCCCTATCGAGAAGATTTATCTCATCACTAGCGACTTCAAGATTCGATACCTTCACTCGAGACTTCTTGCGGAATATGCTATTCACTTTTGCGAAAACGCCATCTAGGTCCTGTGGGCTAATACCCCTCAGTTTTTCCGCCCATTGATTGCTGATCTCACTCCTGAAGTATGAACGGATTAAGTTCCGGACATTCTTCAGGTGTAATTTCAACAAAGCCAACGAGGGATGTTTGTAGTCCAAAAATCGCCGATAAGTATTATTGACGCGTGTGAGAAGGGGGCTTTTCAATATTTTTAACCTTGCGATGGTTGGTTTTTAATATCCTTCCATATTGTTTCTGTGTTTAATTTTGGGGACTACTTTCTCAATCGTTTCCAACGTCAACTTCTCTAACTTCAACAAATAGAGATCTATTTCATCGTTGGCTAGATTTTTCTCGCGAGCCGTATAAGTTACAAACATAAAATTTTGCGTATAGGTGTGAAGTGATGCTCTCTTTAAAATTCCTTTACAACAGAGTTCTTAAGGCTGGGGAGTGACCCCCGAAAGAAATTCAACTAAGGTAGCCGATATGGGTATGAAATGAAAAGCCTTGATGAGAACTTTTCAGAACAGGTCTTATACTGACATTTTTTGTTTCGAGTAGCGCACAACGAGAGGAAATACACGAAAAATTTATGACCATCCTTCCGATTAGGCACCTGGGATCTGAAAAATCTGAAAAAACTTAAGAGGTAGGTATTTACGAGTAGCGGAAGTACGGACAAAATGACATGCATGGACAAAATGACAAAGTCACCTTATTAAAGAATTTGCGGGTTTTAGTAAAGTCTCCGCAACTGTATTACGTGGCGGTAGCCATATTCATAATCCTGTTAGATGTTGAGCGTCATTGTCACAGTCGCGTCGCAGTGACCAGTTTGAATGTGTTTCGCGCCTTCAAAAGTTTATTTTATGGATGGTTTTCTCCCGTTTTCTGATGAGTTGTTTGTTGTTATTTGTAACTATTTATATTAAAATCAATGAACTTATGCCAGTACCCAGTGATTTCGAGTAATTTTATTGCAATTATCAGGTGCTTGATAGAATTTTGATTGTTTATTCATTTTTGTTCCCATTTGGACAAAATGACATACATATACAATGAACAAAACGACATGGTATGTCATTTTGTATGTAGAGTTTATGTTAATGGGCATTTATCATTTTGTTTCGGTGATGTGCCTTGAAAATACGAAAGGAAAACTAATCGGCAGTCTTGGAGACAAGAATCCATGAATAAGGCTATTGAAGCATGGAGGCAAAAAAAAGGATGGGAATTGGCCACAAAAACATTCGGTGTTCTTCAGGCGACGCTTAGAAGACATGTTCTCAATATGAACAAAACCTTAAATTCTAACTCTAAAGGATTCAGAAGATTCAAGAAAACATTTTCAACTGAAATTGAGCAGGAGTTTGTAGAATACATAAAGTTTTTAGAAACACGACTTTTTGGTTTCACGCGTACATCACTCCAAGAGCTTGCCTTTGAACTAGCCGAAAAAAATGGTATCGATCACCCTTTCAACAAGGACAAGAAACGTGCTGGATAAGAATGACTTGATGGTTTCCTGAGAAGGAATAAGGACATTTCTCTGCGCATCTCAGAACCAACTTCTGCTGCAAGAGCGCAAGCGTTTAATAAAACACATGTAGCTAAATTTTTCCATATTTATGAAGAATTTTTGAAGACTCACAACTTGGGACCTCACCGAATCTTCAATATGGATGAAACCGGGCTCACTACAGTCCAGAAACCACAAAAAATTCCGGCCACCAAAGGCAGGAAACAAGTCGGCTGTCTCACCAGTGCTGAGAGGTTCGAATGTGACAGTAGTGTGTTGTACGAATGCCATCGGTTCATTTATTCCGCCATGTATGATATTTCCTAGGTAGAACATGAAAAATGAACTGGTTGATAAGGCTCCCACCGGCACTCTTGGACTAGCACAAAAATCAGAAAAGAGGTGTTTGTAAAATGGTTAAAACATTTTCAGGCACATACAAAATCTAGCAAATACGATCCGGTTCTACTTATTTGTGATGGTCAGTCAAGTCATAAAAGCATTGAATGTTTGAGTTATGCCAAAGAAAATGGTATTCATATGTTGTGTTTACCGCTACATTGCGCCCATAGAATGCAGCCCTTGGATGTTTGTATCTATGGACAACTAAAAACTTATTTAAATCAAGAAATTTCTAAGTGGCTAAAAATCATCCAGGGCGCGTTGTCACCCATTTACAAATCGGACATTTGTTTAATGAAGCGTATGGAAAAGCCGCAACTGTTCAGAATGCTAATAATGGCTTAAAAAAGACAAGCATCTGGTCTGTTAATCCTGATATTTTTCCAGACTACATGTTTGAACCGGCAGAGACTACAAATATTCCGTTGAATCAGGAGGATATTGCAGACAGTACACCTAAACTTCCCAGCTCACATTTACCATCAACTAAGTGTATCAACACCTCTTCAATCCAAGAAGATCCGAGTAACGATGTTGCATTTATTTTAAATCCATCAGAAACAAATGACGATGAAGTAGATTCTTCACAAAACACAACGCAAGCCAACACCAATAATGATATTGGAGTTGTTGTTTCTGATGTGATGGACCTGAGTTTAGAAACATGTGAAGAGGAGTCTAATACAGTTGAGGTAGCTGGAGCAGCGTACAATGACGATGTGAGACCTGGTCCATCAAAGCAATTACTGACATATGCAGTTGCTACTATTTCGCCAGTACCACAGGGGCAGTTCATTCGAGGCCAAGGAAAAAGAAAATGGAAACCTGTCATAGGTGATTGGCTTTTAACTTTTACTCCAAATGTACAAGAAATTATTTCTAAAAACAGTCCAAAGGATCCACCGGTAAAAAAGAAGAGACAGGTTAAAAGAAAAATTTTTGATGAGGATGAAATAAATATTCCTGCTTCCAAAAACGCTCTACCATCAGAGAAGAGATTGAGAGCATCGAAGCAGCGTACAACTATATGATAGCTCAGGAAGCGAAGATTTCTTATGCGAGACAGAAGATGACAATGCATTCATTACAATGACCTATTTTTCCGTTCTAAGCCCGCGAAGGCTGGTTACGATATATGACTTGTTTCCTTTGGGCTCATGCGTCATGTGCTGATGTCCCAAAGAGGACCAAACGATTTATTTGTGAACTGTGTTCTTAAAAATAAGTATGTCATTATATCCTTACCTTATATGTCATATTGTCCGTACTATATTGACAAAATGGTTTTTGTAATTGGTTTCATTTTTTCTTAATATATATTTTATTATAGTTCCTACTTAATTAAAAGATTATGCTACTGATAGTCAATGAACCTAAGATGAGTAAAAATGATTGAGACTGATTATAGTACCATTAAATAAATAAATATAATTAAAAAACAAAACACTCTTCTGTTTTGTCCGTACTCCCCCTACGACAACAACAAATGCCTCAGAAGTCGAAATTCACTCAAATTTGTTAATATTAGTATGATCTTCGAATTTTACATATTCCCGATAAAATCCTATGGATACCCTTAAACTCAACGAAATTCGATGTTTAAGTCGTCTTATGAAAGGACCTAATACTCTGTATGTTTAATGAAAATCTAATCGTTTTCACGGAAGTTATAGCCATTTGAAGCTTCTCTAAATACAACCACAATAACACAGGTTTTTGGTACTGTATGGATTCTCCATCGAATCAGACACTGCAGTTTTGATTTGATCTTCCCAAAATTTTCAGATAAGATCAATAACATAATTATTTTAGAGAATTCATTACATGAGTGATTTTAATTACTTTAAAACAAAATGGCGACCGCCAAAAATGAAGAAACGTTGGATTTTCTTTTGAACGTGCACATCTCTTTGATGTGTTTCTTGAATTTATTACTTGTTGCTGACTGCATATCGTAAGATGAGTACAAAACGCTTTTGACATGAGCGTAGGCCTGTCTACCTAACTTGTATAAATTAGATCGCTAAACATAAATTTAGGGGATTCACTTATGCTCTACCAGCATCAAATTAGTTTATCCAACATTTTCGCCAACTTGACATATGTTTTTGTTGATTCAAAAATATATAAAAGCTCGTATGGCACTTAGACGAGTGTTTATAACTTTACCCAAGTTTGTTTTTCTTGATGTAATACAAAAAAACTTAAGCCCTATATGTTATATACGTATACTACCAATTTGCACGACGGACAGACTCATGTATAGAAGTTAGTCAAAATCTCAAAATTGTCAAACCATCCATCAAAAAACTTTGATCAACAAGTCTTATTTCCCAATCAGTCGACTACACAATTAGTGAGTGAATATAGTCAGTAATTGGAAAGTGAAAAGTGCGAGCAGGAGGGAAGAACCTTAGCGAGAAGAAGAAAAAACATGCTGGCGAAAAGGCACGGAGTCTTTTGGGTGAGTGATTTTTGCTTTCCTTGGTTGCGAGAGTGTATTGTTTTGATTATTTTTGATTCGTGTAGCAATTTTGTAAATAGTTGGATAAATTTCATAGTGTTTGAGTTTGGTTTGGGTGGGTTGTGCATATGACAGATGCATCCATAATGGACAATTGCAAGCTTCGCAGTCTGTGCAGGCACAGCTTAACGAAGTTATAGAGTTATAGAGCAGTTGAGGCAGGTTCAACAGCAACTGATTGAGGTAAACTCAGAGTTGGCAGAACAACGCCGAGTCAACAAAGAGCTCATGCAGTAATTGAGGGATTTGGCACTGGTTGAATCTAAAAAGAAAAACAAAAAGAGAAAGGTGGCGTGTTCATCTTCCTCATCAGAGAGCCCGCCACCCTCTCCCCCTTCTTCAGAAGAAGAACCTATGGAAGAGGAAGCAATACAAGAAGAAGATGAAAATGAGTCCATGCAGGAAGATTCTGCTGAGGAGGATGAAGGATGTCCTGCTCTGCCACCGCCGAGTCCCTCAATGGCTCTACTAGAGCCGGCCATCCCACCGAAAAAGAAAACCACTCCCACAGTGCCCATCACATCCAAATCCTCAGAAGACAAAAACAAACGGACAACGGTACCCGTGATCCTTCGAGAGCCTGAAAAGTGGATCCAAGTCCTAAAGGACATGAAAGACCTTGAAATTAAACACAAATCCGCCAAAAGGGTCTACTTGGGGATCCAGATAATTCCAGAGACACCACAAGACTACAGAAAACTGACAAGATAATTGACAGAAATGACTATACAATACCACACGTATATCCTTCCTGAAGAAAGGAATCTGAATGTGGTCATCAGGGGTCTTTATGGACTGTCGATTGACGACATCAAGGAAGATCTGGAGAGCCAAGGATTTCGCCCAATCAAAATCCACTATAAAAAGTTAAAAGATGGGCCATCCAGGTTGGTGAAGGTCCTCCTTTCCTAATCCGAGACTGACATATACAATATAAGGGCAATATGTCACCTCATATGCACTGTTGAAGCGCAACGCCCCCATACAGGACAAGTTATGTGCCACCACAACTGTCAGCAGTTTGGACACTCCTCCAGAAACTGTCACGCAGAGGCCCGTTGTATTAAAAGCGATGGGCTTCACCATTTTTCCAAATGCATTAAAAAAGCAGAGAAAAAGCCAAAATGGGTGAACTGTGGCGCAGAACATCCAGCCAACTATGGTGGATGTCCTCGAAAACGGTGAATGTCAAGAAATCGATAGCAAAAGTTGCAGCTGCAAATAGCAATAAAACTACCACAACATCTACACAATAACAAAATAAAAACACACAAAAACAAATACAAGCAAACACTCCACTAAACAAAAATAACAACATGAACACACTCTTTGCCACCATGCGAACACAATTCCAAACCATGATGCAAGACATGATGGCGAAAATGATTCAGGGAATGTTTGCATCACAAAACAATACCAACAGCACACTGACAAAGAAACAATAATGCACTTTATGGATCATGTAACCATTCTTACATGGAATGCAAATTCTCTGCTTCATAAGATTCGTGAGTTGACTCAACTTATATTTGATTATAAGCTTGACATCATTCTCATCCAGGAAACCTTTCTGAAGCCTGGAAATCGCCTACGCTTCCCTAACTATTTTCTGTACAGAAATGACAGAACAACAGGCAGAGGAGACGGAACGGCCATTCCTGTGAGAAGGAATGTGAACCATAATCTTGTATTGACACCAACCTTACAAACGCTAGAAGCTACTGCAATTCAAGTGCGGACGGATTCTTTTGAATTCATGGTAGTCTCGGTATACAGCCGCCCTCAGGCAGCTATGCTCATTGAAGATATTAAAAAACGTCTGGACTTTTAGAGTCCCATACTCCTTGCCGAAGACTTAAATGCCTATCACCGAATCTGGGGAGCTGTGAGAAGCAATCGTGCTGGGACTGAGTTAAATCGATTCATCACAGATACTCCACTAAGCCTGTATATCCTCAACGAATTAACACATTACGGCTACCGAAATAGTTATCCTCTCGACATTGGTATATCACGTACCTTTGAACACGATGTACGCATCGAAGTCCTCGACGAACTTTCATCTGATCACAAACCGCTGCTCTACGTAATAGGAGGAATATACATAGACGAACCCCCTACAAGTAAAGAAGAAAACTGATTGGCAAGCTTTTCAAGTCGAACTGGCTTAAAAAACCATTATTCAAACTCCTGAAACAGCCAGCGACACAGAGAAAATGATGGAAGAAATCACAGGCAAAATAATACAGGCAAAAGAGAACAATACAGTCACAACTCTGACAAGGGTGACAAACCCCTGTAAACTCCCTAACGACATCAAAAATTCAATAAGGAGGAGGAATCGAGTTTGGAGAAGGGCTAGGAACACAGGTGATCCTAGATTACGCCAGGAAGTAAATCAAAATATGAACAAAATTCGTGATCGGATATCGAAATTCCGCAATGAACAATGGGAGAGCTTCTTGCAAAGTCTGGAGCCTGAGAGCGACGCTTTTTGGAGCGTTCCCAAATAATGTCGTTTTAAAAACAAGCTTGTAATACCACCAATTCACGGCCCTTACGGTATCAAATTCAACAGTTCTGGTAAGGTGGAGGCCTTTGCAGATACTCTAGAACAACAGTTCTGTGAAAATTCATCTGATGAGGAGGACCTTGACGAACACGAAGATCACGTCAATCGGTTGACCTACAGGCTCATGAGGTCAGACATTATAGAATCCGATCTAATACAAAGCACCTGTCTTCAAGAGGTTGAAGATATCATACAAGTACTGAACAGACGGATAACACCGGGATTTGATTTAATATCAAACACCATTGTAAAATGGCTCCCGGATAACATTCTCGATGCAATAGCAGCGATTATAAACGTAATTTTCCACTTGCGAAAATACCCCAAAATATGGAAATCGGCAATAGTTATTGTTCTTCCAAAACCTGGTGAAAACCTCATGTTTCCACAAAACTGGTGACCTATTAGCCTATTATCCTCTCTGTCGAAAATAGTAGAGCGGGTGCTACTAAATCGACTAACTAAGGTTGCTACCGAAAAAGAAATAGTTCCAGAAGAACAATTTGGCTTCAAGCCATTACACTCCACAGAACTCCAGCTTACTACGGTGGTCTAACACATTTGAATAGGGCTAACCCGCAGGAAATCAACGGGTTTGGTTCTGTTGGACATAGCCAAAGCCTTCGATAAAGCCTGGCATGCAGGACTTATTCACAAAATGCATGAATCCCAAATGCCACTGCAGCTCATCCAAATCATTGACTCCTTTCTAAAAGGCAGATCATTTCGTGTCAAAATTGACAACCACCTCTCAATCATGCGGCAAATTCAAGCTGGAGTCCTACAAGGATCACCCATCTCCCCCATATTATACAACATCTTTACTGCAGACCTACCTCGACTGCCTTTGTATGTCTACAAGTCCCTATATGCCGACGATACCTGTGTTCTATACTCATCCAGACAAGCAAGAGTCATCACCACCAAATTGCAACTCTGCATAGACATACTTTTTAAGTATTTTCGCAGGCGAAAGATAAAGTTAAACTCAGACAAGACCCAGGCATTATTTATAACCAGAAAAAGACAATAACAACCGAAAACTCTGACTGTTGAAAACGAAAATATTGTCTGGTCAAGAACAGCAAAATACCTATGACTGACATTCGACAACAAACTCTCCTGGACCGACCGCATACGCAACAAACAAGGACATTGCTATTATGTGTTATCCCAACTCTTTTCACTCCTTAAGGCCAAGAAACTCAATATCAAGAACCGTCTGCTGATCTACAAACAAATAATACGACCGACGCTACTATATGGTAGTACAGCCTTCTACCAGACGACAGAGACCAACAAAAAGGCACTACAATCCCTTCAAAATAAAAGCATTAGACAAATCTTCGGAATCCCATGGTATGTTAGAAATACGGACATATACAGTGACTCCCAAAAAGATCCGCACATGTAAGAAATTTTCGTCCTTTCTCATTTTATAAGGCAATTAAAAACGGGAAAATTTTTTTAAACATTTTATTATGAGCAGGACATAAAAGTCTTACAGATCACATAAATAAAATAGTTTCTCACTTTAAATATACCAAAAAAAGGAAATTCCATGGAAAAACAGAAAATTTTATCCCTCAAAAAGATCCTCACAAGAGCTAAATTGTAAAAATAAACAAAAATTTTAGTAAGCTAGTATTTTGTTGCATGTCCGTTTTGTTCAATGACACATTTCAATCGATTCGGCATACTAGAGATGATTTCCCACAGGTATTCCACATCCATTTTCACCCATTCTTCGCGAAGCCTGTTCTCGAGCTCCGTTTTTGAACGAATTGGCGTGCTATGAACTCTAAGGTCCAATTCATCCCAGAGATTTTCAATGGGACTACAATCCGGTGACTGAGGAGGAGGATGAACCACTTTTGGACAATTATACAGCTGCCATTCTTGAACAATGCGTGCCTTATGTTTGGGATAATTGTCTTCGTAATATTTGAACGAATCCAAAATGCCCATTTTAGCAGCGCTTTTTCGCAAATTTTCCTTCAAAATGTCTAAATATCGACGGGAATCCATGATACCATCTATAAATACTTATTCGCTAACACCACGAGTAGATACGCATCCCCAAACCATCAAACTGCCACCTCCGTGTTTCACTGTAGGCCTGAGGTGAATCGGACTCAATTCTTCATTGGGCTTGCGCCACACCATAACACGTCCATCCGAACCAAAAACATTGAATTTGCTTTCATCGGCAAAAAACACATCCTCCCAATTATTGACTTCCTTTAATATAAATTCTTTAGCGAAATTTAAACGCTTTTTTCTATTCACTTCGCTGATGAATGGTTTCTTCCGTGCAACACGTCCATTGTATTGAGCATTTCTCAAAACTCGTCGAACTGTTTCACATCCTACTTTTTTCTAAAATTCTGCGAACACTTCACTCACAATTTTTGGAGCAATCAGTTTTGGATTTTTTTTTTATTTTCCGGACGATAGAGCGTTCTTCAAGCGTCGTTAGAACCTTTGGGCGACCAGGACTATGCTTCAAGTCTATTCTGCCTTCCTCTTTATACCTCCGAAAAATGTCGTAAACAGTTCTACGTTTCATGTTGAAGCTCGAACATATTTCTGTCACATTTTTACCTTCCATATGGTTAGAAACCACCAACTGAAGATCCAAACATGTATTTTCCCATTTTAATTTAAAAAGCACAACGTTTTTTAAGCTACGAACAACACGCGGTTTGTGATCAATATTAGGTATGATCTGCCCGGATCTATTACGACTTTATCACTGAAGGCGATATGCTATAAAGAGGTCACTCAAATATGTTCTTTTTACATAAAAATGCACATGTTTGCCAAAGTTTCCTTGTTGTGCGGATCTTTTTGGCGCGTCATATTTTTGTGCTGCTTTTTTAATGCTCCGTTTTACTTCTCATTTTGCGGTACATTTTCTATTTTTTTGAGTAAAACTATCGAGCTGATGTTTTGTTCAATTAAAAATATTTCTTTTTTCTTTTTGTGTCATGGATTGAAGCATAAATTGAAAAAGACGGAACATTTCTTACGTGTGCGGATCTTTATGAGAGTTAATGTACAAGGAGCTTAGAATCAAACCTGTCGACATATTCGTACGTGACAAAGCATTTAAACTGCTCGACAAAGTAGAGAACCATCCTAACACTACCCTGGGAATTATAAGACGCAAAGCACTCCCATAAGAAATTTATCCAGCGATCCGCGCTAGCTTTAAGAAAATATAATTGACCATCATCAAAATAATACAATCTCGTTATCACGGTGAGCAAATAATTGCACACAGATAGAAGGAAGCTAGGGTGCTAAATCGCACCAGCTCCAAGGAAAACGAATCCAAGGGGCCAATCAGTCGACACCTTTAAAGTCCAAAAACATCTCATTTTTCTTTACTTTCACAACAGAATCATTCGCGTTCCCACTAAGCAAAATTTATATTCAATTAATTAACAAGCCGTTCCGAATACTCTCATTAAAAAACTATGAAAACAAAAACACACCATAAATTCCTTAGTGAAGCCCCTAAATAAGAATCACAAAACCAACAAACCGTTTATATCATTCTTAAAGGTATAATAATGAAATACCTCATCGTCAAACTGGCGATCGAAATCTCTGCCAAGCCATTTGTCACCGAGTCACCATTCCCATCTTGAAATTCATTATTATCCATCTCACATTTATCTTTGAATCTTATAAATTATGAGAAGTGACAGATTGTAGCGCACACTCTTAAAACCCAGCCAGGCGGCAATTATTAAGTGAAAAATCATGCTAACGAGAAAAGTATCTATTTTATTGCCAGATGACAATTTGCCTGTAGGTAGAGAGTGGGGCACCAGGTACAGGACCCCAGGGGAGGTGAATCAGCGCCGCAACAGGTTGAAAAACACACCCCGTCAATCCATACAAGTTCAAATCTGTTTTGAATTTAATCCGAAGGTTGATTTGACCATTTCTATGTAAATTTATTTCACGCGAGACTCGCTAATCCGATCGACTATAAGGTTGCAAAAACAATGATCACATTTTATTAGACTAAATTGGTACCTTCGGTTCTAGCGTTGCATACCAGCAGATTAGGAGACCAATTTGCATGTTGAATGGATGAATGGTGTTCGTCTGAAAATCCAATCACCACATAATCCCCTGGGCGATTATTTGAGCCAGTTTAATCGATGCAGTGTTGAATATTGTCACAATCTGACCACAATTGCACCAATCGTCCTTATGCCATGTCCGATCAACTCAGCGAGATTGTAATTTTGTCGCTTCAAGCTTACAGCGCATCTACATACTCAACTAAAGATACAGATTCCGCTGAAGTTATTAATATTCATAAATATGCTACCTAATGATAGTCGTACAATGATCAGTCTTGGTGGACCCAGGTTCATGATAAGGGGCTCTAATTAAGGGAGGCGAGAATGAGGGGCTTAGAGCGTTGAATATCACATTCTTAAGTACCTACCTATCATATATTGCAAATATCTTAGCAAAAAGATACTTCTCGAGCAACTCGGGGCTAAATGAATATTGAAGCTGCTATTTTTAGCGGAAAAACTTGTTTTCATTGGCTATAAAACTGTCACTTGTAGCTGCCATGAAACTATCTAAGAGGATGGCAGCTATTATAACGATTTCACGGCAGGTGTATGTATCATCATCGCGGAGGACTCTTTAAAAGACAACATCGCGATCAAGGTGATTAAATTTTCAATTTTATTTGAGTTGCTTGTTTTGCTTGCATGTAGGTACGAATATCTCTCTGGCGTTCAAATCAACTCAACACTGCTGTTCAGGGAGGATGATGTAGGGTGAAATTATTGCATAAATATGTTCTACTACTACACTGATTAAGAAAAAGAATTTTCTAATTACGTAAATCTTATATGCTGATGATGAAAGCCAAGATCCTATAGATTGCTATTTGATTTTAGCATTTTTATCAGAATGGAGATCAAATTCAAGTTCAAGCTGAGGACGAGTGTGTTCATATAATAAATACTTTTCACGCATTCCAGTTCCGTGGAAGGGTTAAATTGTAATTGAGCGTGGTTGCCGAGATGCTTTTATCATTACAAGATCGTCCATTTTCAAGAGTAATATTGGCGACAAACTGCAATTAGATAAGATATTATTTAGTAGCTGGTAGGTGACCCAAGATAATTCAGTCTATAATAGAAACTACTGAGCTACTTGTCTATAAAAGTAATTGCCACCTATTATAGGTATTTGCTTATTGAAACTCATAAATTATAAATTTTATAGAGTAGAATTACTGGTTTTGTAAAAAACTTAATGCGTTGTAGATATCATTTAGCTCATATTCTTCCAACATGTTTGGCAGATTTTAATTTATCTGACAATACATTCCTGCATATCCATATCTGACTGTTCAATACCCTGCAAAACAAAATTTTCAATACTCGTTTCCAATACTGTCTCCCTTCATCTGCTCTAGCACTCATCATTGGATACCGTCGGATATCATTAGTAATTCAATAATAATATCAGGTAAATGTTTTTGCCAAGTGTATTTGATTTTATAATTTCACTACGCAAAACTTTCAGCCTTCTCTCCCATCCCTTCCTGCCTCCTAGCGGTTGAAATTGACTCCCTGCAACAGTCGTTTATTCAAATCATTTAAGGTGAATTGCAACGATTTGAATGTTTTTGGTTAGTATCAATGGAATCAGTAATAATTTAATATTGATATCAAAAAACAATATTGATATCCTCAATTTCACATTTTGTTAAATCTATTATAGTTGGTAAAGTATTTCTACTCATCTCGAGGGTTTATACTGATTGATTTTGATCAAGTTTTGGGAATACCAATTGATATTTTAAATAAAGCAGGTTTAGATTTGTATTTGTTATGGTAAACATGAAGTTTATTCGATAAATTATGAGAAAATATTTGAAAATGTGAATTATAAGTCTGAGTATCTCAATTGTAATATTTATCATATAGTTCATAGTATTAAATTATTATTGGCAATTTTAAGCTTTCAATTAAAACCAGAAAAATGTTGTGCAGAATCGAGTAAATCATTTACTCAGTCGAGCCATTTTTTTCAAATTCGGAAAAAGAAAATATTCCAAGCAATTCGAACTTCAACTCATTGATTTTATCCATCGCAATGACGTACCTGTGGACTGGTGCGTTGTCCTGATAAAACAACAATTTCTTTTTCGTCAGATGGGGCTGTTTTTTTTTATTTCATCACTCAAACGCTGCAATAAGGCTGCATAATATGCGCCGTTGATTGTTTTTCCTTTTTCGAGATAATCAACAAATATTATTCCGCGCGCATCCCTGAAAACGAATGCCATGACCTTGCCTGCTGACTGAACTACTTTTGCTTTCTTTGGAGCCGGTTCTCCCTTTTCAGTCCATTGCTTTGATTGCTCCTTGGTCTCAAGTGTAAAATGATGGACCCATGTTTCGTCCATGGTTATAAATCGACGCAAAAACTCGGCTTTATTGCTGCAAAACACTGTCGAACATTCGATGGAAACATCCTCACGTTGCTGTTTGTGCTCCATTGTGATCAAACGCGGCATCCATCTTGCGCACAGCTTTCTCATGTCGAAATTTTCGGTCAAAATGCGATGCACAGCACTTTTTGAAATGCCTGCCATGTCTACTATCTCGCGCACTTTTAGTCGACGGTCATCTTATACCATTTTGTGGATTTTCTTCACATTTTCTGACGTAGTAACCTCACTTGGTCGACCACTGCGGTGTTCATCTTGGCAGCTCGTACAACCTCACTTAAACTCAGCTACCCAATATTTGACCGTTGTAAACGAAGGAGCAGACTTCCCCAGAGTAGAATCCAACTCGGCTTTGATATTGGTTGGGCTTAGGGTTCGGCCACATTGCGATTTTCCTGTCGTAACCAGCGATTTTTAGACGCAAATACGAACACACTGCGACAAGATTTGCAAAGGAACTTCAGGCATGCGCAGAACTAATATGCTCATTTGAAGGTATGTCTTTGCCAGGAACACATGCGCTAACTAATTTGTGCGCTATGCAAGAAACTTCCGTGCACGTCAGCGTCAAATCTCCAAATGATGTGCGCCTGCGCGAGTATCACAAAAACTACCTACTAAACTGGTTTTAGGAAAAATCGCAAATTCCTGCGACTGCCGATCTGGGCCGAATTGTCGAAAATCGCAGTGTGCGGGCTTCCATTTAACCATGTGTAACTTGCGACAGAAGTGCGACTAAATAGTCGAAGTCTGATGCATCCCTTAGACCTTTCAAATGAAAGTTTTGTATCACATAACCTTGCCCGATTTTTTCCATATTTACAAATTCACTGAGAGCGTTCACTTTAGATGTCTCTAAAAAAATAATAATAAACATACCCTATGAATGTTTCACATTAAGTTGTTGAAAGGTGGTATTGTCAATCGCAGTAGTTGTTTTTTAAAAACTACCTGCATTCATAAGTCAGGTCAGATACTTTTGAGATTACTCTCGTGTATATATATATATATATATATATATATATATACAGGATGGGCTATATCAGTGTTGGTTAACAGACTTTTTGGTGCCAGCTTTGCAAGAACTTCAAGGCAATACCTCGAGGATGTGGTTTCAACAGGATGGGGCCACATGTCATACGGCTAGGGTATTCATAGAGCTGCTGAAAAATGTTTTTCCCGGAAAACTCATCTCGAAAAAGGGGGATATTAAATGGCCCCCACGTAGCCCCGATCTCTCTCCATGCGATTATTTTCTATGGGGCTACCTCAAATCGGTAGTTTACGAGAATAATCCGACCAATTTAGAGCAGCTGAAGAGGAATATTATTCAGGAAAGTAACAAAATACCGAGAACAACTTTTCAACGAGTTTTCCAAAATTTGCGACTTCGGTTCCAAGAGTGCCAAGCAGCCGAGGGAAGCCATTTGGACAACAATATTTTTAAGTCTTAAAAATTCCTATGCTTCTGTTTTTAACAATACAAATATATTTGTGTTATGTTTCGTAGTTTTTTTTGAAATCGAATATTTAAACCGCCAACATATATATATATATATATATATATATATATATATATATATATATATATATATATATATATATATATATATATATTTGGTTTAGCAACGTGAGCCAAAGGTATCTACTTTGCGGAGGCCGTTACGCTAGTAATTGGCAGTGGCACCGCACACGAAGCAACAAAATGGGGCACACTTTATTTAATCTCACCAAAGAGGCAAATATCGATGTCCATTTCCCTGAATAACCCACCTGGTACTCTCCTCGTGGAATTGGTTCCACTCTGGATCTGGTTCTTAGTGACCAAAACATTACTCCATCTGAGTTAAGTGTCTTGTAAGCCCTCTCATCCCCTCGTCTATTTGTAATATTTTCCTTAGAAACGACGAGAGGTGATTTTAATGTTCCAAAAATATACTACTGTTATAAAAAAGCAAAACGGTGAGAATTCCACAGTTTTATTAATGAAAGAGTGAGCTTAACAACAAGAACCATGGAATCGCTCAACACTTCCTCAGTATTTGAAGAGCAAATTGAACAAATCGCAAACAAAATCTTGCAAGCTATTGAGCGTAGTGTTCCAAAACTATCCAAACCTTCTTATGATTTCGAATTTGATGAAGAATTCTACAATCCTATTATAAAACGAAACTCCTTTCGGCGTAAATGGCAAAAAACCCGCATTAGGTCTCTTAGAATTGATGCTATTGGGTGTAAAACTTAATAACTGGAATTTTTAGTGAAATTTGATGCTTTATTGTGGAAAAACCTTACAATATATTTTATTCGAAGTGTTGTCCATCAGAAGTTTCAACGTTTCCCCGTCTTTCAGGCAATTTATGAATTCCATCCCAAAAAAAATTGCGCCAGCTTGGCGGCCAAAAACGAATCTATCCGATTTCGGATGCCTTGCTCTGAAGTGAAGCGTATCCCTGTGAGGGCATTTTCCATCGAGCAAAATAAATGAAAGTCAGACGGAACAAGATCCGGACTATAAGGTGGGTAGGCCAAAACTTCCCATCCACTATTTCCTAAATAGTTTTTCACGGGTCTTGCGACTGCGGCCGAGCGTTGTCATGATGAAAAATTATAGCCTCGTGTCTGGTCGCATATTCCGGGCGTTTTTCGATGATGGCATGCTTCAAACGTATTAATTGTGTTTGGTACAGGTCAGTTGTGATTGTCTGGCCCGATTTCAACAACTCATAACATAACGGCCCTTTCTGATCCCACCAAATACACAGCATAACTTTGGCGCCATGAATATTTGGCTTCGCCGCTGATTTGGCTGGTTGGCCGGGCTTCACGTATGACTTTTTGCACTTGGGATTGTCATAATGGATTCATTTTTCAACCCTAGTCACGATCCGATGCAAAAATGATTTCTTTTTATGGCGCTCAAGCAGCACTTCAGACATACAGAAGCGCCGTTCAACGTCTCTCGGCTTCAACTCATAGGGGACCCAATTTCCTTGCTTCTGAATGTACCCGGTGGCCTTCAAACGTTTCGAAATGGCATGCTGAGTCACTCCCAACAATTTGGCAAGTTTGTCTTGCGTTTCACTTGAATACTCATCGAGTAGCGTCTCCAATTCTTCGTTTTTAAACTTTTTTGGCTTTCCTTGGCGTTCTATGTCTTAAATGTCAAAATCGGCACTTTTGAAGTGTTGAACCTATTCAAAACACTGTGCGTTCGCTTAAACATCGTTGACATAAACTTTCACAAGCAAACGATGACTTTGAGCAGCAGTTTTCTTTGCAAAAAAATGACCAACAGGACCTCCCGCAAATGCTGTCTTTTTCTCCAATTTTCGAAGTTATTCATCGTGAAAAATAATAATGATGCACACAAGATAAAATTGTTTTGTTGATTTTAATAGCTATCAAATGTACCTTCAAAATGACATATATATATATATATATATATATATATATATATATATATATATATATATATATATATATATATATAAAGTTCGAGCTTTCACGATATTTGTTAGTACGGACATCCACCGTTAAATTGTGGTTATTAAGTTGTACACCCAACTTAATAACCGGAACCTCACTCTAGCAATTAGGAACAGAATTAAAAAGCTCCGCAGTCTCCGATGGAACAACATGCCTAACAAATTTGGACTACATCTCGCGGTAAGCCTGGTTTTCAAATAGAATTTTTAAATGAAGATATCATATGTTACCATATTCGATAATAAATAATAACGAAGAGCATATTTACTCCAATCAAGGAAAAGCAGATATACTTGCAGATAAATATAATCAGTTCCATAACATTTCCTATAGGCTCTGCAACAATTTAGCAGAGATGATGGTGGCTAAAGCTTTGTAACAACCACCTAACCAAACATCTTTACCTCCTGGTGCATCAATAAAAACCAGAGCGCTATGAGGCTTACTAAAAAAATTTAAAAACGGTAAGCTCCAGGAATCCTTGGCCTATCGAATATAATCCTTAACCATTTACCCAAAAAAGGAATAGTCTTCATATGCCTTCAATTTAACGCTTGCCTTATGCTCTCTTTCTTTCCGTTCACCCGGAAACAAGCTTCTAGTTATACGTATCCTGAAGCCTAGAAGAGAGCCGCACTGTCCCAACAACTACAAGCCCATCAGCCTATTACCAGGTTTAGGTAAGCTCTTTGAAAGAGTAATCCTAAAAAGATTAAGCGATTTAATGGCCAACAATAATATTTTACCAGATTTCCAATTCCGCTTCAGTAACAGATGTTTGACAGAGCATCAGCTTTTCCGTGTTGCTAAGGATGTCAAATCAGCGATGTACAATAAATTGTCTGTAGGTTTGGGAGGCTGGTCATAGAAAAAGCCTTCGATACAGTCTGGGCTGATGCTCTTGTCTATAAACTTCTGAAATATAACACACCCCCATTCTTGTTGAACCTTATACAAACATTTTTAACTGACAGGAAGTTCCAGGTCAAAGTAGAGGAAAGCACTTCCCCATTGAAAAGTATTACTGCCGGTGTTTCGCAAGGCTCCTGCCTAAGCCCATCACTATATAACATCTATACGTCTGACTTCCTTTCCTTACCAAACTGTCAAGTTGCAGCTTTCACAGATGATATTTACATCTACAGCATAGGCGCAGACCCAAATTCTATTATTGCTAGGCTTGAAACGGTGTTAGAGCTTACATATCTATACTACCATAGATGGAAAATTAAAATTAATGTTTCAAAAACGAAGTCTATATTCTTCACCAGGAAGCGTGAGCCTGTTCACCTACCCAAGCGGTCAATAAATTTTTCAGGACAAACTGTCCCTTAGAGTTAGGATTTCAATTGTCTTGAGCTTATATTCGGCAAAACACTAACATTCAGATGTCTTCTGCTTCTTCGTAGCGCGACAGTACCTCTCGGGCCTTTGCTTTCTGCAAATAGCGCCTCCAACTATCTTGGTTCATTGATAACGTCCTTCGATTTTGAAATCTGAACAGAAATAAACTGTCTTCGTCGAACAAGTCAGACCAGGGTTTTTTTGTTCTCCCCACTCGTAACTGGCCTTCAGACCTCCCAACGAATGCCTTTTTGTATTCGTTGTTCGTCCATACGATTCATGTTTCCAGCTGATTGCAGCTTCTGCAGTCTTACAATCGTTGAGACCTCTGGCTCGTCAAAAATTTCATACAGCTCATGGTTGTATCGAATCCGCCATTGGTCCCCGTCTAGCTTCGCTCCGATTATTCGCCTAAGGACCTGTCACTCAAAGGCGCTCAATATATTTGCGGTGGCTGAGGTAAGGTCAATGTTTCACACCGATAGCAAAACACAGGTCTTATCACAGATTTGTATACTTGGAGCTTCGTTTTCCTGTGTATGCAGCTGGTCTTCAAGATCGTCAAAACTGAATAAACTATTTTATTTGCGAGCTGTATTCTTCAGCGTATTTCATCTTTTTCATTACCTGTTTTGGTTATTTTGGTGCCCAAATATCTAAATTTGCTCACATTTTCAATACTGTATTTGCCAAGTGTGATATTTTGTGTATTTGATGTTTTTTTTCCTCAACTGCGTCATGAGTTTTATTTTATTTTCATTGATATATAGCCCTACTAGTATTGCTTCGCTGTCGAGCTTCAGGAAGAGTTTCTTGGCAGTTGTTAATGACCATCATAAAATGTTGATGTCGTCCACATAGGTTACTACTTCGCTTGACTTATGCCGCACTCCAGAGCCAAATTGAATAGCAATGGGGCCAGCCCTTCACGATGCTTTAGTCCGATATTTGTATCAAAAGAATCGGTGAGTTGGTTATTGTTGCGGACTTGGGAGGTCGTCGACGTCAATGTCATTTTGGTCAGACGGACTAATTTGGCTGGGAAGCCAAAGCAAAGCATTGTTTAGTGCAGTACGTTGCGATCGTAAAGACGAGATGTAAATAAACGTTACTGATAGTTCGAACTGTCAGCCAAATCCATTCAGAGCGTAATTCATTTTATTCCAGGATTGCTATCAAGTGGAACTCGTTGTGAGTAAAATTGAAGTGTGGGGAACTACTCCTGCGAACGGGAAAACCACTCTAGAAAGCTGGTGAGTCCTAAAACAAGATTTTCCCGGTGGATGGTAAGAAACGTTGACCGGAGGTTATTTAAGCCCGGGAAGGCTGTCGCGCTTTCTCTTTTTTCGAAGTTTTCCATCTACTGGCTGAGAAATAGGAACGAGCTGAATTATGATGAAATAGATTCCCGGAGTAGAAATTTTGCGTTAGAGAAAATTAATAAAAACAAAAGAAATATAATTGATAACATTAGAATTCGAGTAACTTAAAAATTAGATTCCCTTTTCTTGCTACCATATATTTCATTCACTTTTAGCGTGTGAAAAGTGTGGCTCGGGAATTTTTTTCCTGAAACAAGAATCAGGCAGAAAGGCCTGGTGGTAGTGTTCGGTGACTGGAGCCTACGACAGGACAGGATTTAAATTCGTTCTCGTGTTGTCGGTGCTAAGTGATAAGGGGGCCATTAATTCCTGTTTCCCGGTGTGGAAAACTGCGGGTTTTTGTGTGGTGGTGGTACTGTGTAGTAGGATTTTCAAAGGTGACCTCCACGGCTAGGTGGCTGAGAGCAGCAAGCATTTTAAGGGTAATAATTCCGCTCCGGTCGGTCGTTTTCTTGTTTGGACGACGTTTTGGAGGCTCGATGGATCGAACGAGTGGCACCCACGCCACGTTAGTTGGGTCTTTATTTGGAGCCTTACAGTGTTTTCTGTAAAGTGGGAAAGATTCTATCCATCAAGTGGCTGGCGCCAGTGTTGATACACATTTATGCCCGTTTTATCGCATTTTCCATGACTTTCCACAAGATTTCCGATGATAACTGTTCACATTCCTGTCGAATATTGTCTGAGGTTTGTCGGCATAAGCCTGCAACTTCAAGTAGCTCCAAAGAAACAAGTCTGGGATGGTTAAATTGGGCGATCTTGCTGGCTATACCAAATCAACGGGAGATTAGGCAACCAGGAAGTGCTTTCTTCACAATATCCATTGTAGCCCGCGGTGTGTGTGGTTGTACCGGTTTGTTGAAATTACATGTTCAATTTAGATTAAATCTTTGCGTTAAGATTTCTTAGAAGATCAATATTACGCTTGACCGTTAGACAATATTACGCTTGACCGTTAGACTATTTCCTGATTGTGAATAAGTACCCAGCAAAACTGAGTACATTGATTGCCTAAGAGGAACTACTGATAGATAATTGTGACCACCAACAAGCTTTGAGCCCAGTAGCTTCTGTGCCAAACTGTAATAAATTTGCTGGTAGTCTTTTGTGCCGCTGGTAACATTTTTATTTGCTATTTCACTGAATTTCAATAGTAAAGGCTTTGCTTTTTTAGTTTGATTTGCAATTTTATCATGAATAAGATGAATTGAAAGACAACATTCACCACGTGATTGGCGAGATATGGCCCCAATTATCGGTTAGAGTAGTCGAAAATAGGACCTCTGGTCTGGGATCCCTCCGCACTCATATGCCCAAAATCATATTTAAATAAAAATGACAAAAAATTCTCTCAAATAAAACCAATTTCATGGCAATCAATACAATTTATCCGTATTTTATTTCATTTCAAAGTTCTATTCTTTTAAAAACTACCCTGTAGGGACCATTGATGTTTGGGCAAACCTTCTTTGATTTAGTCAACTAAAAATTATGATGCTAGCTTACGAACTACAAAAACACAGACATATGATTACGTTTTCATATGAGAAGAGGCAAAAGTAGATCTAGATTGGGTTCGAAACACAGCTATGGCAAAGAAAATCTATATTTTTAGTAATTTTTCCTCTGAAAGTACATCCTGAGCTGCAAACAGGATATAAGATCCATAAAAGAAAAGGAAATATATTTTCGGCTCATTTATTAAAATTTAAATGTGCCGTTCTGTCAATAGCTGTGCTGTATTTTACTTTGGAAAATGTATATGTTTGTTTTGCTTAAATTACATGCATTGAAAATTTTTCAGTAGTAATCAGGAATATTTTCTTTTTTTTCAGATGTTCTTCCCCACATGAGTGACTAGAAAGAACAGCATCATCGTCATGATATTTTACATACGCCAGAGTTTTAAAGGTATGTACATGTATACAATGTTGTTGATAAAAGGAGGATAGAAAAAATAGAATACAGGGATTATAAAGGGATTCTTTTAAGTTTCAATAATGCCTGATTATCAATAATTTTTTAAAATAAGTAAAATAATTAACAACAATTTTTTATGCTTCATTTATTTTTTTTTTTTTTTGTCATAATCAAATATCTGAGCAACCCCACAGAAAGCTTTCCAAAACTAATAATTGTAAAATAAACCTTAAAGGAATTCAGAATTAGGGTTACCGCTACTCTTTGGGTGTTTCATCAATCATTTACGACTACAAAAATGCGCTTCGCTAATTTTTCCGAAAGGTTTACTAGAATTTCATGACAGGTATCACTTCAATTGAGATTATGGGGATAATAATGTGTTCCATATAGGACAGAATGTAAATGGGAAAAAAAGTCATTTAAAAATTTCATTAATATTTAATTTTGATTGACTTAAACACTAAGCGATTTCAACTGCATTCAAAAAAACGTAAAAAAATCATAGGTTTCTTTGGAAATTACAAACCTTTATACCACTTTGCATCCATGATCTGTCAATGGTAATATTATAGGATTTTCCTTAAATTTGAGTAACTTTCAGTGTCTCAAGGATGTATGGAAGGGGATCATTTTTATTTGCCGTTTACGTAATACATTTCTTAAGTTCCTGCATTGTTAAGTCTTTTTAGCATGTGCCAATGGCATGCCCCAAATGAGGAAATTTTCAAAACGTGTAAGGCCTGCAACTGTTAGCTTTCGGGAAATTTTTCGGTAGTTAATCCTCAAAGGATGATTGAATTTCTCTCAGTTTAAGGCTATATGCATGAATATTCAACAGGGTATCAGCCCTTCTACATAATAAAAAGATTGAAGACATCTTTGAATAATATGAACTCCATTGTAAACGTGATTTTCGCTGTAGGGGAAGGTTTTCATACCACAAGAAATGAATGATTTATATATAAATTGAGAAACATAATGCTCTGCATATTGTATTTAGAGATCTTGGTTGTACTATCTTAAACGTTTAGATAGCAATAGTGCCCGACTTATTCGGTATTGCAAATATTTTAAGTATATAATTGGAGATTTCATCAGCCCCTGCTCATTTTTCGGAATTTTGCTCCAGTACTAACAAAGTGAGTCTCTCAGGACTCACAAACAGACCATGGCCAGTATGTGTGTCAGAGTGATTTGAACAGAGAACCTGGTCAAGCACAATTGCTCATTGTCCCTGTCGAAATTCGTTGTGGTGCTGCTCACTAACGAAGTAACGGAAGAGACCTCATTTGCTTTCTCTTAAAGAACTTTCGCAAAATGTTTTGTGATAGAGTCAGCGATAGCTTTGTCATCCATGAGCATGGACCCATCATAAGTGAAGACCCCGGGCAGCCTTTTTTTTTCATTTATCCTATTGATATGAGGAAACATACAAGGTACTGGTTTGATAATTTCCAGGGCCTGTTCAAATTGCTCGTTAGCAAAAGCTATGGCTCTCCTCGAGATCATTCGACTTAGAGACGTGATCACTAGCTGAGAACGTTCATACTCCCAGCTGACTATATTTAAATTGCGGTGGTAGATCCTTGCGACTAGCTTTCTGAACCGACTATGGCTACGATGAAACTCCAAAATGTCTTCTGGTAAATTTCGATAAAAGTAGTTCGTCGAGGATTTCTGAATGAAGATCTTTGAGATGACCGTATCCAGGGTTGAATTTAACATGCAACTTCCTTATTGACTTCAGGAAAAGAACGATTTCTCGATCTATTGATTGAAATTTCCTTCAATTTTCCGTCGTCAGCACGTGCTGCTGCCCAATCGATTTGCTTGTATGGAATAAAAAGTTTAAGATCAGCAACCTCAAGTTTCACACCCTTTTTCTGTCTTAAGGTCAGTTCAACCTAAAGATGGTCAAACTTGGCGTCAAAAACTCCACACTCGAAACTCCTCCAACTGTGGGAGAGGTTTACCAGATTGGCAGACACGATGAATAAGTCAATAATAGACGTGCTTCGGCGGAAGGTAGGTTCTTTCGCGGCAATCAGTATGACATCCATATTTAATTGAACCCAGTTAGAGATAGCTGTTCCATAGCCATTAGATGTAATATTTCCCCATGAGGGATGCTTCGCATTGAAATCTCCTCCCATGGCATAGAAATCGAATTTTTCACACGATGTAAGCACTGTTTCCAAGTTGTCAACGAGTTCCCTCACCAGATGTCCATGTCAAACACAGATCCCACGAACGCAAAGGTGCACCCTCCCAGCATGGAGCTTATTATCTCTGCTTCAATATATTTCCCACTTGTAAGGCAGTGCCTTTGGAAGTTAAGGAGATTTTGTGAGCTATGGTAACTCCAAGAACTCGCTCTGGATCATCACGCCTGATGATCTTGTATTTTCCAGATGCACTCTGTGTCTTGTTTCCGATATGCACAAGAAGTCTAATGTTTCTTGAACGAAACTTCTTTTGTAGCGTGGAGCTAATGAACATATGTTGAGGATGGAGAGTTTAATGAAACTCATCACGACAACATACTTTGAAGGTGATTTCTAAGTATGCAGCTTTTTTCTCACTAAGATTAGTGAGTTTTTTACTGTGGAAGGATGAAAGAGTCCACTTTTCTAATGAGTCACACCCGAAAAATTGTTGGTCGTCAGTGCTCAAAACCGTTCTTCAGTCATTCTGCGACTGCTGTGCTTGCTGCATTGGTTGCTGTTTGGGTAGGCGTATAGGCTGCAGTGCAGGCTGCTTCTTTGAACCTTGCAAAAGGCGAGAGTACGAGACCCCTTAACGTACAGTACTTTTTATAGAGGCGGTGATGAAATTCCTTCTTTCGTCTTTTTTCTTTTGGAGATTCTTCCTCCCCTCTTCAATTTCTTTTTTGCTTTTGGACAACCTCTGAAAATCGCAGAGAAACTCCTTCACACAGAAGATCTCGTCTTAGTTCTCATCCTTCGAGATTGGACATTCAGTGGACTTATGATGCTTGTCGCATTTTATGCATCTAACTTCCAGTCCACAGTTAAAAGCGAAGTGGCCAAGTCTATGGCAATTGTACCACTGAGAAGTGTAACTTTTCCGCAGACGTTCCGATTGTATCTTCTGATACAATAGGAACTTTATGTCCATCGCTTTCTTCACGTCAAAGCCCAATTCGAACTGGACTAAGAAAGATGAAAGCGCTCTTTTTTGCCTCCTAGATTTTATGGTGGAGAACATTTTTGCTGATAAGATATCTTCTCTGAGATGTTCTTTCAGCGTAGCCACGACACTGTTCTCGTCGTATGAGCTGTCCACGCCTTTGAGAAGGAGAGTCAACTTTCTATCTCCTGTAGCAAGCCAGCTTCGTGCACTTCAGAAAATCGAAAAGGTTGGTATGATCCTCAGTCATTTTAGGGTGGAGCAAAGTTCGTGAGGAGCTGTTCACCGTTACGTTGAACTCTGGCTCCTTTTCAGAGTTTCGTGCACATGCTTTTTTGACACTATCCCTGAAAGTCTTCTGGTCATCCTCTATATTTGGTAGCAGCTACGCTTGGCTATTGGGGCTTCAATTTTCCTTTGTTACCCTCAAGGATGTGGTCCCCGAGGCACTAGCGGAAGTAAAACGTTATATTAGTTTTCCGCTCTGTAACTCTTATCGCCCGATTGTTTTAGTGAGGAGATATTGGCAGCACTGCCTCGACTATCAGCTATCAAAGATTATTACACCTTAAACCACGTGTCGTGAGTTAAATGTAATAACACCCGTATAACAATATAGAATACAATAAAAGGATGCAACAGTGACTAAAACAAATTTAAACTGCGAATTACAGCTTCAGATTTAGTGTTCCAAACTCATAAGCACCTTTTATTATTGTGTTCAAAGCTCATAAGCACCTTTTATTATTAAAATCAATCGACAGGAAAAATTGGATGAACTCATATTCATTCAAGCTGACATGAAACTAAGAATTAGTTCAACTTATGGTGAAGCATTGAAAATATGCTTGAAAACTGGCCTTAATCACAAAAACTGACGCATTGATTTCTATAGAGCTTAAATTTTTCTTCTACAATTAAAAAATTTCCCTTCTACTCAACTATATTACCATAAAAATCGATCGCCTTTAAACAGGCACACAGAATTAATGCCCCATTATGCTAACAACCATATACCATATGCTACGATTTCCATTCATTCAAACGCGAACTCTGCATGAAGAAAGTTGGACACAGAAAAGACAGTCCGTGAAAGCTTAAAACAGATTAACTTTAATTCCAACATGTCATTCTGATCCCTGGACAATATGTAAGTAAGTTAGTAAGTTCTACAACAATGTAGGCATAGATTTTCACTTTACCTTCAGCACTCTTCCGCCTCTTCTTCTATACCCTTTCACCTACGAGTACTTGTCTTCAACAACCAAAACAAGACTTCAGATTAGGGGCCTCACCACATAATGCGTATATACTCGCATATGCTTGAAACATTGTTGATCAATTCATACAAAATGTAACAGTCTCGTGTAGGTGGTGGCTTTGTAATGTAGGTACGGGTAATTTGATCTGCAAAGAAAAAACGTCCTTTTCGACTTATTTTGTTCATTTGCGTTTTCATTTTCATTGTCGTCGTCATAGTCATTGTCGCGGGTCTTCTCACAAACATTTTTGCGAGCTAAGCTTGTTCGAGTATAAGATTGTAATATGATTTGGATATGTCTGGCAAAAGCCCTTGATCAGAGAAAAAACTTCAATCTACAAACGAGTATAAGCCTTGGACAGCCGGGGTCAGTTATCAACATGTAATTTAAATATTCAGACTTTATCCCTTCCGTAAGGACGAACTGACTGACTGACTACCTTTCTTATCCAATACACACCTTAGGGCGATAATCTTAAGATTTATATCTCTTTGCTGACCGAGCCCTTGAAATTGGATATGCTGGAGGACGATGATGGTGGTTTAGTGTGGCACAGACGAGTATCGTTGCTTCTCCAACCATGCGATCTGAAAAGTATAATTTGGCTATTTAGCCAAATTCAACTGACCACATTCATGCGATATCATCTCATATCCTGCCATTCCTCACCGGACTTAACCATTCCACCCAAAAATTATTTCTGCACATGAAGTGAAAAACGTTTCAGCACTTTGCACACAGTTCACAATTTTTTTCCACCGCTGCCGTTGCTTCAAACGCGATGAAAAGCTGAAATTGCTGGTGTTGCATATATGTAGCAGCGTGTTACTCCCTGCAACCATGCATCTTAATTTGCAAATCGATATGAAAATGATTTCAAAGTCATGCACTACAAAGACCTTGTTTTATTGCTTTTATACTTTTTCCTGTATTCTGTTCTGTATTGCCATTATAATGTTTTTGTTTTCTTTTTGCCCAGCAAACTCAGCAATTCTTCCTGGCCCGCCCGTCGTTGTCGACGTTCATGACCGCGAATTACAAATTTAGGGGATTTTAAATTATATTTATCGCGATATTGTGTGTGCACACATCATATGAAACCAGGAGCTCTCTGAATAACAAGGAAATGCATGTTGTTTTGTTCTTTAGATTTTTCGGGAGTTTTTGTTGAAAAAAATAAAATAAATTGAAAGTAAAGAGAGAGAAACGACGGAAAAGGATTATTCACATATTTTGCATGTACACATGTGAAGTTCGTTTGACTTTGGTGCTTGCAATCTGTTCTGTATGGTAAAAAAAAATTCGGTTTGATGTAAGTCATATACCTGTGAAAAGTATGAGTGCATGGTTGTATGTCGATTCGAAAAAATCAACTTCACCCTATTGTGGATACGTAAGGAAAAAAACTTGATATTGAAAGGGTTACGAGTCATACAGAGGCATGAAAAACTTTAATCCTGGCGCGCATTCAAATTTTGAGATGGTAATTTTTTTGCCTTTGTATTGCGCAGATGTGAGATGATTTGCTTTTCAGGTTTCTATGTTATATGGAGTATACATAATGGCATTGAATTTATTTTTAAATCAATTCTGATGGAGGTTGTTATTAAGAAAACTAAAAATGATTTGGTGATTAAAACAAAAGAAAACAAAGACGTTTTAAAAATTTGATGGAATTTAAACCAAACATTACTCGTTTCTTGGCTGCAATTATTATAATGAGAAGTCTCTTGAAGATGGTTAAGACTTTCTTATCCAACGCGAAGAAGGGGTACTATAATTTATTTTTGTTCGTGCGTTTTAGAAAGACTCAAAGCAACGCAAATACTTTTGTGGTTGAAGCCAATAATTGATTTTATTTTTCGTTGAAACAATAAAGACATCTGATTCGCCCGCAAGCGTTTCCTGAATTGGACCTCGTTGATTATAGTGAATTTGTTATCACTCCTGTTGTATTGAAATAAAAGTTACATGAAATGCTATATTACAGTTATGTATAACAAGTATAACCATATTGCGAAGAGCTCTTGTAACAACTTTGTACTCATCTCGAGTCAGTCTCTAGCAATGCAGCATACAGTATACAACATGGGCAGCTGGATAATTGATAAAATTCGATATGGTACAGTGAGTCATTTTCATTAGTGAAATTTGGTAAAGTATAAGAGACTCAATATGGATTTCAAAAAGCCGGCCCAACTTCAATTAGAAGGCAATATTAAGGATAATTTTAAGAAATTCAAGGCTTTTTACGATACATACGCAATCACAATTAAAACCGTTAAAGAAGAAACGGTACAAGTGGCACGTTTCCTAAGTTGCGCTAGCGAAGAAGCGATTGAATTGTTCAACACATTTCATATAGCAGAAGCTGATTGAAATAAAATTGATTCTGTAGTTAAGGCGTTTGAAGAATATTGCGATCCACAAACAAATGAAGTGTATGAAAGGTTTAAATTTTATTCGAGGTATTTAGCCGAGGATGAAACCTTTGACTATTTCATGGTGTATATTCCGAATATGGCGGAAAGCTGCAATTTTGGTTCTGAAAAATATATAATGTTGCGTGATCGTACTGTGCTTGGCATTTACGATTCGAATATCAAAACCAAACTCATCAAAATCGATGACCTCAAAAAAAGATAAAGTGTTGCGTGATTGAATTGTCATTGGCATTTCAGACTCGAATATCAAAACTAAACTCATAAAAATCGATGACCTTACACACCAAAAACAGAAAGATTATTGCAGAGTGAGCGAAGTCTCAGATTCACCGGCAAAGCGGATACTCGCGATGTATTACTGCCTTCTGCACCAGATCTTCCTCCATCGGGGGAGGATACTAAAATCACATTAGATACAGCTCCTGCCATAAAACGAGAAGTAAGCCACAAGCTAAACTTGCAACAAAAAACAGCGCAAAATTGTAGGACAGCAATGATTCTGAGGTTGTATTTCAATCATCACCAGGGCCCTCATCTTCTCGTCGAGGTGCTATATCGAAAAATGGGGCCCCTTCACCCAACACTCTTGTAACGGATACTCAATCAACGTCAGTAGCTGATGTTTCTAATTCAGCTGAAACTCTGCCAGCACCGCAAATAGTTCCATCACTTCATGTCGTGGCCCTGCCGAAACAAATATTTATATCTCGTCTGGCTTATGTGACATCAACGAATGAGATCTGTGATTACGTCTCAACGAAATTTGGACCTTCAGTAAAGATCATCAGCTGCCACAAACTGACTAAAGATAGCATTGAAGGATGAGTTATCGCTTCCTTTAAGCTTACTGTACCATCAAACTGCAACATAGTTCTTCAACCAGAATACTGGCCTCCTGGAACATTAATTAAACCTTTCGAGGCAACCAAAAAAAGAAATTTTCGTCGTGTGGTGAGCTCTCTTCCGAGACTTTAACAACTGGTCACCCTAAACCTTTTTCAAAATTTAATTTAAATTTTGATATTCGAAACACTTCTCATAGCTTCAATCTTTATTACCAAAATGTGCGTGGAATGCGAACCAACTTCCATTTCCGAAGATGATTTCATTTGTTTAACAGAAACCTGGCTTACTCCTGATAGCGGCAGCAGTGAAGTTTTTCCACTAGATTATGTCTACCGAACTGATAGAGATCGTTTGGTTTCAGGTAAATCTGACATTGGTAGTGTACTTATTGTTATTCCTAAAGCTTTAGATAGCAATCTCTGCTCTGACTTTTCCCCGTCACTTTGAGTAGAATGCATCACTGTCTTCATCAATATCTCTTAAGCCGTGAGTTTAGTATTGCTTTGCGTGTATATCCTTTGCAATGCTCCTTTACGCATTCACAACCATGTTTTTCTGAATTATCTTCGTATTTCTGCAGCATCAACCCTCTATACACTATTTTAATCTGTGGTAACTTTAAGATGGGGCTCAGGCTCTCATACGCTCTCATCCTTCAATGGTCTCTCTATCCTGTTTTCTTCTTTTTTATCGCTTTGCTCCCTATCGCAATGAAATATAATGCCGAACGCAAACAATCAACTTCTCCATTTCATGCCTCTATCTCCTTGATCACAAAATCCTCCTCCGAATATGTAAAACCTAATCCCCATCATCCTCCGCTTGAGGTTCGTCTATCTTTTCTCGCGCCTCAGTCCAAATGCACTATCTTTTCCACAAGATTTAATTTCCGCAAAGCCAACTATGCAGCCATTCAGCTTGAGCTGGATAGTATTGACTGGAACTCCATGCTACAGAAGTTCGATGTTAATTCAGCGCTATCAACTTTCTATGAGAATCTCAGTAGCATAATTACAATCTTTGCACCAATCTGCCATCGCCCTCGGAAAAAAAGCCCCAACTGGTTTTCCGCTGAAGTTTCAGAGACACTTTATTTGAAGGACCAGGCGCGCAAAAAATTTCACCAACTATCGACTGCTTCAAAGAGAAGCCAAAAAAGCGGTTAAGAACGCTATGCGATCTTATTATTGTATGATTGAAACATCACTGCAATTTAATAGTCCTAAGCCTTTTTGGACATACATACATTCTCTGAAAAACAACACCCCATAACCCGAATAGCTTCTCATGGCATAACTGCCAAGCTTCTGATGTGCAAGCTATCTGTGACCTTTTTGCTCAATTTTTTTCCTCCTCATTTAAGGTTTCGAACCCCACTATATACTCATCGTGTCCTTCTCCTTCCCCTACTGAGCATTCTATCGCGACCTCTCCATCAAAAATTGAACATGTACTGCTTACTTTTGACATTAATGGTGGTCCGGATCCTGATGAAATACCAAATATGTTCGTAAGGTCATTATCTTCTTCATTATCTGCCCCGCTTTCAGTTATTTTCAATATTAGGCTTTCTTCTTCCTGCTTTCCCGACGTCTGGAAGCATGCTAACATCTCTCCGATCCATAAGTAATTATAGTCAATCATAGTGAAATCTCGAACTATCGTCCGATGTCTTTGCTGTCTTGTTTTGGCAAGCTCCTTGAGCAAATTGTTTATAACAGAATGTACGATGACATCAGTATCCTGTTTACTAATGAACAACATGGCTTCATTAAAGATCGTTCGACAGTAACTAATTTGTTAGAAGTTACGAATACCATCTCTCTTGCTTTTGACAAGAGCCAACAAGTTGATGTCATGTACATAGATTTTGCTGATGCCTTTGACAGTATTGTTCACGGCCTTTTGCCTAAAAAACACCGATCGTTCCGCGTTTCCGATTCAATCCTCCCTTGGATCTTATCCTTCTTATCCCATCGCTCCTGCACCGTAACATGGAATAATTAATCTCCAAAATTGGTGTGAAGGTAATTTACTTTCTTTTAACATTTCAAAATATTGTCACATGAGATTCACCAACAAAATTCATCCAGTTTTATATGAATACCGGATTGATGGATCGTTGCTCGCACTTGTAGACAAATTTAAAGATTTGGGAGTAGTATTTGACCCAGGTTTGAAATTTAATACCATATTTCATGCATAACCACTAGAGCTTCACGTGACGCTGGTTTTATTTTATAATCCTCCTGCAAGTCTTTTAACATTTCAACCAGCATCCATCTGTTTGTACTCCTAGCCAAGTCAATCCTTGAGTATGCCTCCCAAGTATGGTCTTCTCACTATACCAATCTATCGGATGCTCACTATACCAATCTATCGGAAACTGTACAGCGTAAATTCACACATTCTCTATTCTACAAATGTAATCTCCCTAACAGCTCCTACGGTGAGCGCTTACAGACCCTCAACATTCCATCACACAAAAAAAGGAGAGAATTCTTAGACCTATGCTACTTATTTAAATTATATCACGGCATCCTTTCATCCAACCTTCGGGAAAGGCTTTATATACGTTCCACTTCAAGAACGCGATCAACTGACATATGCATTGTGGCCTTTGCACGTACCGATATATATTTTTATTCATTTTTAGTACGCGTATCTCGTCGTTACAATGAGCTCCAGCTGGGTCCCCTGCCACATTCTTTAAACGCTTTTAAAAACATATTGCATAATATTCTCCATAGCTTCCAGTAGTTAACTAGTATTTTGTATTCTTGTTTTCTTTTTTCTTCTTAGTACAAATTGCTCACTTTGTTTTTGTCCCATGTATTATATTATATTTCATTGCCTATTTTGTAATTGGATTCATGGATCTGTAAAATAGTGTAAATAAATAAATAACAAAAAAAAGAGATTGTAAACAATATTTTGAAATTTAAATTGGATAATGGTACTGCAGTGAACATGATACCGATCATTTTATCACCAAAATGTTCCATTAAATCAAAACTATTGCCGGTGATCGCTCAATTAGAAGCCTGCGGAGGCCAGCATACAAAAGTGTTAGGAAAAATTAATATTTCGGTCCGCGTAGTCAAAAGTTACCTGCGGGACAATGTAGAATTTATTGTGGTATGCGTCCCTTCACAGTTCTAGATCTCCAAGAAGGGTTCTGGCTCTTTTTAACACGCCGTTTAGCATATATGAGTTCACTGTACTTCCATTTGAAGTTCATATGACTCCCGAGAAATTTCAAAAACTTAACATGAAATATTTTGGTAATTTGCCTGGGGTGTTTGTCTTCTTCGATGACATTATCGTAGGAGGAAAAACTATTGAAGAACATGACGTAAATTTTAATCGGGTTTAAAAAGAGCCAGGGAAATAAATGCAAAGTTAAACAGAGAAAAACTGCAATACCGAGTCAAACAAGTGACTTATTTAGAATACATTTTTAATGAAGATGGATTCTCACCAGATCCGGGCCGCATTAAGGCTATCATAAAACTTCAAGATTCAGAAAATCGTAAGGAACTTGAGAAAATGTTAGGATCACTAAATTATTTAAGGGAATTTATACCAGCATTCTCCGAGAAAAATATGCCTTTAAGAGCATCGTTGAAGAAGAGTGTTGAGTTTCAGTGGTCTTCGTATTATTCTGACGTATTGAAATCAATTAAAATAGAACTAGCAAATAAAACCACATTGCTTCAAGAAATAATTTAGGCAGTTTTACTTCTCAAGAGAAAAAATCAATTACGTTCGCATCGAAAAGTTTATCTCAGGCTCCGAAAAACTGTTCACAAATTGTGCAAGAGCTTTAAGCGAGAGTCTTGGCTACGAACAAGTTTGACTATTACATTTACTAGATTTGTGACAACTTTCAGATTTTTCGGCTCAAAGGCGTCCAATCGCGCGGGGGTTCACAAATTTTTGGTACATTTTGGCTTCCCCTGGACCCCCTTATTCATAAAATGATTTTCTTATTTCAGATTCTAAATGTTCTAATCAAGACCTTTCATTGGATACCCCACTCTACTACCTTTGATTAAAAAAATTTTTTAAGGCCAATTCGTTAGAAGCGGGGACCCCCTTAAAATTTTTTAAATTTTTGGTAAGACCTTAACTTATGAGGGACCATCACTTCTGACCTTTTCACAAAGTTCGAGCATTCTGGCTTCCATAGTTTCTGAGGAAATTAGCTGTGACGGACGGACAGATAGGTCACGAAACTAGTAGGTCTTTTGAAAGAAAAGAGCTCTAACTTCACAAGCATCTGTTGATCTCTGTGTGGCAGATACGAGGTGTGTTCAAAAAATATCACGAATTTTGTTTTTTTTTTCAAAAATTATTTATTTATTCATGAATATCTATTTTGTCCCCTTCAAAGTAATCCCCATGAGATATTATACACTTGTGCCAACGGTTTTTCCAATCTTCGAAGCACTTCAAAAAATCATTTTTTAGGGTTTTGTACTAAAATACAAAACCCTATTGCAATCACGACCTGTGTCCGTCTGTCCGTCCGTCCGTCCGTCCGTCCGTCCGTCTGTATGTCACAGCACTTTTTCTCTGAAACTATAGAAGCTACAGCCATGAAACTTTGTGGAAAGGTCAGAAGTGGTGACCTCTTGAAAGTTCAATGGTGCAAAGAATTTTCAAAGGGGTTTAAGGGGGTCTCCCCATATAGGGAAGTGACCCCCCAAAAAAAAAATTTCACCATTGGTAGTCGAGTAGGATGTCGTTGGAAAGGTCTCAACGAGATCTTTTCAAAACAAGTCTTAAAATTGCCTTATGAGTACCGAGGGGGGCAGGGGAAGGGGAAATGTACGAACTTTTCGCGTACCCCCCCTCGCGATTGGACACCTTCCATCCGAAAAATCTGAAAAAAATCATGGATGTAGGCCTTAATGAGTATAACAACAACAAATACATGAGAAGCCGAAATTCACTCAACTTTGTTAGTAATAGTATGATTTATTGATTTTATGTTTTCTTGAATAAAATCTAGACGGTACCCTTAAATTCAATAAAATTTAGCACACAAATGACTATTTATAAGATTGACCTTCTCTGAAAGTTTCATAAAGATCGAATAATATTTAACGAAGTTATAGCGATTTGAATTTTCCTGCATTACTATGGAACAATATGCCCTGTATTACTATGGAAACATATGGCTATGGAGCCATATGCGCTTTTTACCGACTTAGAAACTACAGCTTTGCTAGGATTTGCATGAAAATTTCAGGAATGATAGGTATCATGAAGATGAGTATATACAATTGAAACAAGTCAGAAAGGCAGGAGAGTGCTCCTAGCAAAAGGGTTTGTAACCATTCTAAGATTCTGAAAAACAGGCCATGAATCGATGATTACAGTACAGAGGAGTGGCCCCTGATAAAAAATTTCATGAAAGGTAGTCGATATGAGTATCAACTGAAAGTTCTCTATGTGAGCTTTTGAAAACTTTTCTTAAACTGACAGTTTTTGCTTCTGTGGGGGCATAGGTGGGGGGGGCGGGTGAAATACATGAAAAATGTGTTTCCTCCCTCGCGAATGGACACCGGTAATCTTAAAAAATCTGAAATAATTATCAAGGGAGATATTTGTGGGTATAACTATAACAAATACCTCAGAAGTAAAAATTCTTTCAACTCTGCTAATAATAGTATGATCCTCGAACATGACATGTTTCTTGATTTTATTCGTTAATGGTCACTGCATTTTGTAAGTTGTGTACAAAACCCTTCTGACATGAGCAAAGGTCTGTCTACCCAACTTGTTTTAATCTTGTTCAGCTCCTCCTTCGATGCCGTCTTTATCTCGTCAAGCGTAGCGTAACGTCGTCCTTTCATGGGCCTCTTCAGTTTAGGAAACAAGAAAAAGTCACAGGGGGCCAGATCTGGGGAATACGGTGGCTGCGGCATCATTAGTGTGTTGTTTTTGGCCAAAAAGTCGCGCACAAGCAACGATGTGTGAGCAGGGGCGTTATCGTGGTGCAAAAGCCAATTTTTGTTCTCCCACAAATCCCGGCGTTTCTGGCGGATTGCTTCGCGCAAATTGCGCATTACTTGCAGGTAATATTCCTTATTGACCGTTCTTCCCTGTGGCAAGAACTCATGATGCACCACGCCCCTGCAATCGAAGAAAACTGTCAGCAAAACTTTCACATTCGACCGAACTTGGTGCGCTTTTTTCGGTCTTGGTTCATGCGGCAGCTTCCATTGAGATGATTGAGCTTTGGTTTCCACGTCATAACCATAAACCCACGATTTGTCACCAGTTATGACCCTCTGGAGCAAATTTGGTTCGTCGCGGACAGAGTTTAACATCTCATTAGCAATGTTCATGCGTTGCTGTTTTTGGTCGCAATTGAGCAATTTTGGTACGAATTTCGCGGCGACCCGTCTCATGCCCAAATCGTTGATAAAAATCGAATGGCACGAGCCAATCGATATGTTTAGGTCCTCAGCAACTTCTCTAACGGTGATTCGACGATTGGCCAATACCATTTTCTCCACTTCATTAATTTTTTCGTCTGTTGTTGAAGTGCTCGGGCGTCCGGCACGCTCTTCGTCGTTCACATCTTCTCGGCCTTCTAAAAACATTTTGTACCACCGATAAACGTTGCTTCGGTCCAAGGTAGCTTCTCCGTATGCCACAGTCAACATTCGGAATGCATCCGCGCACTTAATTTCGTTTTTCACACAAAATTTGATACACGTTCTTTGATCCATTTTTTTGAATAAGTAAAAATCGAAGACGATTGAAAACACGTGCAAGTAAAGCAGCTATCACCAATTAAGTGAACATTCAAAATGGCTGAGCTTGTCGACATAAGTGACAGACATGAGTACCAACATAACGCCACAAAAAAATCGAAATTAGAATATACGTAACCCGCGAAAATTCAAAATTCGCGATACTTTTTGAACACACCTCGTACATTCTTGTATTTTTCAAATCTTATTGCAATTTCAGCATTGGTATAGGGGTCGATTAGATTTACCGTACCATCTGTAATAAGAGATGAAAAGCAATACAAAGGACCTAATTCATTCTGCACATGCGTGTAGCTTCAGGTCTGAGGTACACATTGTTTCCTGTCGCTGTTCGGCTTCCTCAATTAGTCTTAAGCGGTGACCATTTGTGCTTATCTTTTCCGTGAAGTACGGTACGCAATAGTATGATAATTAATTCGTTAGGCTCATGTGCTGAAGTACATGGTATCTGATCTTCAACTGGTAGAGATGCATGGTTATTTACCTGAACGTCTTGATTTGGGGGTGGATGTTGTGCCAAAGAAAAAACCTCATCCTCCCTTATAAGTCGGTTCAATCTAGATGTGGTCTTCCTTCTCACTCTCTGAAGAATTTTATTTCTCACTATTATCTGCTAATAAAAGCTGAAGAACCGTATCTAAATTTAAAAATAATATAAATTACTTTTATGCTGTAAAAACTGAAAAATAAACTTAAAATATTAGAAACAAAGTAGTAAAAAATATATCGTTATTACTAATCTTCATCGATATGACGAGTCATGGTTGCTGGTCCGGCACCCATGGGCCTCCCAAACAAAAAATACTACCATCCGTCACGAGGGCAACTGGTCAACTGATATTACACGAGAGCTGCAATGGGTGCGACTACGCTCTCCAAATTTACGGCACTTTTTTTTAAGTCGCGTCGTCGATTTGACGAAGTTTAGTGCTCTAGGATTAAACGGATTTACGTGACGAAAAGTTGTCATGCCATATTTTGCCTCGACATAAACAAACGCTGTTTTTTTCACGAAAAGCCATCGGGCCGGGCCCTTTTTGGTTATAAGATGCGTTTCTACACTGAAGATGATTCAAGTGAGTCGCTGTTACACCCAAAAATTAGTAGACTCTGGCAGAGGCCCTGTGGGCCTTGGTTTGACTCGCTGCAGATGGGCGTGGGCACAAGCTCACTTGTACTGGAAAATTTATGGTCTACCAGAAGATCTTCCAATACTAAATTTTACCAACTGAAGAAAATCTTGTCGTACATTACCACTTCAACTGCTAGCTACGCGCTCAGATGGACTAGCTCCCTTATCAAACCAATATTCCAATATTCCAGCGGCTGATTTAGCACTAATTTCCCTCAGGAAGAAAAAATAGTTTGCCGCCCTACTAAACCCTACTAAAATCGCGTCCTGTCTGTCCTTCCGTGTGTCACAGCACTTTTTCTCACAAACTTCTTAACCTAGAAACATGAAATTTTGTATGCAGGTGTAAAGTGGTGATCTCTTCAAACTTCAACTGCAAAAAAATTTTATAAAGTATTTAAGGGGGGTCTCCCCATATAGGGGAGTGCCCTCGAAAAAAAAAATTTCATCTAACGTAGCCGTTATGGGTCAAAGTATCAAGTCTTAGTTTGACACTTCTTGCTTTGAGGGACGCACAGGGAGGAGAAATACACGAAAAATTTACATAACTTACTTTACCATTTAAGAAACGGAGTTAATTTCTGCATGATAATAATTCAAAAACTGACGTTAATATTGGCCTAGAATGCCCTATTTTAATCTAAGATGGGGCCCTTTCCTATGCTTCTTCCCGCTGTACGTTGCCGGTCAATTTGATAAACCTTGATTGAGTCTCATTTTCCCTAGAATTATGACGTCACCTACTCCTACCAAATGAATTTTTCTGCCCTGTGTCCACTTGAGTTTTTCTACTATTCTTTTGTTCAATTTTTCTACTTTTCCTTCAACTTTAACACCTCTAACTCCATGAACTTGAACCCAAAACCGTGGACTTTTATCTTTTTTGCCTAATGGTTAAATGAAGTCTCTATATGTAGAGTGGGTTTCATTGTGTCATCCTCCGTTTGATGCAGAAGTGTGACACCAATACCATACGGTGAATCGAACTCTTTTTCTTATATCCAAAAATATTAACATGAAGAATAACAATACAAAAGCTGGTATTACAAACCTAAAAGATAGGAATAATACAATGGTTCTTTGCATAAAAAGTTGCGTAACTCAGTCTTTAAATCACGTTACTAGTTTTCAGTAAAATGTATATTTTGTTTTTCAAAAAAGAAAAACGTGTGTAGAAAAATTTAATCTTAAACAGAGTTCTATAGATTTGCTATGAGTTATGTTAAGAGATCAAGTGCAGTGGTGGATACTTTTCTTGCATAACTTTCGCTGTAGATGGAAATACTTGCATTTGATGACTTCATTCAACAAAAGATTAACTGTATGATGATGCAAAAATACACTCTAGTTGATCGATTATCCGATAGATTTAACAGCTCCTCAGTGGGAGTATCTTCACGGAAGGATCGAATTAAAGCATACCTTGTCGAAGGTATGGTACTAGAAGTATCTTCCGTCACACGCCGTTTGTATACTAGATCCAAGACTTTGCATGGATGTGTAAATTATCAGTCACTGCATTAACGATAATATTAAGGTCCATAACATTCGGCTTTCCATGCTAGTTGAAACGTTATTCGGTTTCATAATAGAGAGAATCCAAATCCCCTCTATATATATATATATATATATATATATATATATATATATATATATATATATATATATATATATATATATATATATTCAAGCTGCAAGCAATTTTCCCCTGCCTGAATATGTTTGTAGGTTTCAGACCAGTATGTTAGACGGTATGGTGTCATTCCCAATGACATCGAGAAAAGATTGGCCTTACACACTTTGCATGGCAGTGGCATTCCCTGGGATCTTCGTCAGAGGTTACAGTCAGACTCATTGGCTCCAAATTGTCGGGGCTTGATCTCAATTTGCTTCCGCTGGTGCTTCCAACTTTCCCTTTTTTGCTCGCTATTTATTTCTTGGCAATGGACTCCGGCCTCCACGTTCAGCCCAAAAACTTGTCCTGGGATTGTCACACTCCAATCGAACTTGAACGAAAGAATGAAATCGAAGTTAGATACGCGCAGGACTATACGGCACGATAAATGAACTATACCTTTTTTTACAAATTTATTCTTTTCGCTTCCAGAAGAACTGTACAAATTTTGCCTGGCCGTCTCACAATCTATACCAGGGGCTACAAATGTAGAGATTTTCTATTGATGCAGAGTTTCTATCTCCTAGCCACTATTACACGACACGACTGCACGATTTGTGATACTAAAGCGCACGACTGAAAGAGATTTGACATTTGTCAACTGGTCAGCAAATTGTGCAAGGATACCAAATCTCTGTCAGGTATCGCTCCGAAATATCGGAACTTATTACAGACTATTCCCCACTCTCGGGCCTCCGCGTCCTGTAAAAAGCGCCTCCATTGACCGCGTCTTCCGATTTCGAAATCCGAGCAACGATGAACTATCTTCATCGACCGAGTCCGATTATCGTTTTCTCGGTTTCCTCACTGGTCTTCGCTCTTCAGTTCTCCCAACGAATACCTTTTTGGGTATCTGTTGTTCTTCCATACAATTCATGTGGCCAGCCCATTGCAGCTTCCACAGTCTTGCAATCGTTGAGACCTCCCGCTCGTCCAAAATTTCATGCAGCTCATGGTGCTATTGAATTCGCCATTTGTCCCCGTTTAACTTCGCTCCGATTATTCGGCTCAGGACCCGTCGCTCAAAGGCATTCAATATATTTGCAGATGCTTGAGTTAGGGTCCATGTTGCACACCCATAGTATAACACAGGTCTTATTACAGATTTTTATATTTTGAGCTTTATTTTTCAGTGTAAGCAGCTGGTCTTCAAAATTGTCAAAACTGAAGAAAAAAAATTTATTCGCGAGCTGTACTCTTTGGCGTATTTCGTCTCTTTTATTACCCGTTTTCTTATTTTGGCGCCTAAATACACAAATTCGCCCACATTTTTGATACCGTATTCGCCAAGTATGAAATTTTGTGTATTTGAGTTATTTTGCCTTGACTACGTCTTGAGCTTTGTTTTATTTTCATTAATTTATAGCCCTACTAGTTTTGCTTTGCTGTCCAGTTTCAGGAAAAGTTCTTTGGCAATTGTTAATGCCCGTGACAAAACGTTGATGTCGTCCGATTATAGGGGTTTCCAATTAGAGGTGTTATTTTGATATAAAAAGAAAAATGCCATTTTTAATATAAATGATCGGATGTTTATTTCATTATAAAGAAGAAGGTATGCCGTTAATAGTGAAAAATAATTTCAGGCAAATAGCCACCGTAACCACGCTTACAGGACCATATCCTCTTCATGAAATTTTCCGTAACCAAATCCAATAAGAGGTGTTATCTTGATATTAAAAGAAAAATGCAATTTTTTAATATGAATGATCGGGTGTTTATTTCATTATAAAGAGGAAGGTATGCCGTTAATAGTGGAAAATAATAGCAGGCAAATGACCACCACGACACGCTTACAGGATCATATCCTTTTCATGAAATTTTTCATAACCAAATCGCAAAGTGGCGGCCCTATGTCCCCGATAGCCTTACGAATTCCATATTTGAGGTCTTGAATCTTTCACATGGCCCCAAAAAAAAGAAGACGCAAGGTGTTGAGTCACAAGATCTATTCAAAATAACACCTCTTATTGGAAAACCCTATAGGCTACTATTTGGCTCGACTTGTGTAGTAATGTACCTCGTGTATAGACAGGTAGCTAACATATAACGTACTCCAAAGCGAAATTGAATAGCAATAGGGTCAGCCCATCTCCCTGCTTTAGCCCGTTATTTATGGCAAAAGCATTGGTGAGTTGGTTATTGATGCGGACTTGGGAGGTTGTTGACGTCATTGTCATTTTGTTAAGACGGATTAATTTGGCTGAGATACCAAAGTAGAGCATTATTTGGTACAGTACGTTTCAATCAATACTGTCGTATGCTTGCTTAAAGTCAACGAAAGTTTGGTGTTCGTCTATATTGAACTCCCAGCATTTTTCAAGTACCTGCTTGACAGTGAATAATTGGTGTATTGTCGATCTACCTGCTCTAAAACCACCTTGATACTCCTCAATAATAATGTTGACGTATGATCCGATTTTATTTTTTAAGATCTTTGATAATATTTTGTACGCCGTACAAAGTAGTGATATGCATCTATTGTTTTTGGCACTGTACCTTGTGGCCTTTTTTGTAGATAGGGAATATAATTGATTGGCTCCACTTTCTCGGCATATGTTCTTGGTGCCAAATGTGGTGGATGACTTTGCGAATAGCTTTATAACTACTACTGCCAGCATATTTGATGAGCTGCGCTGGAATCTCATCGATATCCGACACCTTATTATTCTTATGGGCTTTGATAGTGTAACAAACTTCATCCAGAGTTGTTGAGGCCAATCAAGGCTCTCCGCAAACATCTATAGGTTTCGATGTTCTGGAGCTATGCGGAAAATTAACGAGGCTCTTGAAATATGATGTATATCTTTCCTTAATCTTGGTTTCATCAGCGATGATATTGCCGATGTGATTAAGGCAGAGCATGGCTTTGGGGTGATGACCGTGTTTCACTACTTTGTATACTTGTCTTGTGTTGTTACTCGCTAGACTTACATCGATGCTTCTCAATTGGTCGTCAGTGTATTTTCTTTTCTTAACTCTAACTATCTTATTCGCTACTCTTCTGAGATTTTCGTCTTCTGAGAATTTCATAGTATTTTCTCTTTGTCCTGATTTTCTTACCTACGTAATCCTTGGACGCTTGATTCTTTGTGTCGAATGCATTCTGATACACATCATCGAACCAGTCATTTCTCTTGCGCCGTGGAGGCTATGCCCTCCCATCGTTACCCAATGATATAGGTCATTGCCAACTTTAGCGTTGAAATCACCCAGAATTAATCTTTTCAGCTAATTGCTGAACGTTTTCTTCATATTTTCGTTCTTTTCGTGAACATTGATCAGCCAGATTTTGAGGAATTTCGCTTTTATACGGATTGCACACCACCGTTCATTGACTGCCTTAAAATCAATAATGTGCGATTTGAGCTCCCTATCCACAATGAAGGCCACTCCGAATTCTCGTTTTGCAGTAGGCGTCCCACTTTTGAATATTATGTGCAATCTCATGTCAGTCCAGCTCGTTTCCTGGAGTGCCAGTATTTTTAATTCATATTGACTGGCCTGTTGTAAAAGGTCCTAAACAGCGCCAGGGTAATTGAGTGGTGTGCTAGTCTAGGATCCAATTCCATAGTCCTTTTTCCGTTTGCGAGCTCGTTGCCGTGAGTCCAATCCATTCCGAGGCCCTGAGAGCTGCACAAATATTTTTAAAAACTATTGAAGAAGGAAAATGTTGGAAGAAGGTGGTTGTGACGTGAGTGCTTCAGGCCATCACACTCTAAGCACATACGAGTAATGGTGACCACCACACTGAGAGGTGGGAGAATTATTTCAATTAGATTATTTGTGCAAACTAAATACTCGTTTGCTTTTTCAACTACGAATTATATTCAGGTTAATTTTCTCCCGTAACGGCCTTGCCGATAAAAACTAATTGTAATTAAAGCATTGCATTAATTCAGATAAATAACAACACATATGTCTCCATACATTTGCGTATTGTCGATATAAGATCTAAGTCGACAAAGCTGTTGGGAAGATCAGTGGGAACGATTTTTTTCTCCCATCTACTTTTAGTCTAAATGTTTTGACAACATCAGACTTGAATCAAGGAGTGATCACAGGGTAATAAGGGTCTCGCGCCTATGTTTGCCGTCTGATCAAGAAAATACTTATCAAAATCCTTCATTTGATACCTACTTACACCGCCGAATTTTAAGTACAACTTTCGTTTTTAGGGATATCTACAAGGCCCTACAAACTTTACAAAAATTTGGTAATGAATAGTTATATTTTAGGGATTTTATCTTTTTGAGCTGTCCACAAAATTTTGATTGCATCTTTAATAATTACTGGGATCGCTTTAGAATACGCAAGCACCGATGGAATCAAATAACGACTGCTTTGAAGGATACAATGATATGTATGATGATAAGTAACAAGTGCACAGAGATATGAACGCAGGCTGGACACTTTTGTAATTTCCTTGATTTGTCAAGGCGTCAAGTGATCAGATTAAAAATATCCATATTATTTTTAATATCAATACAATGGTAAAGCAATGTGGCTAAAATCGAAGTTAATTAATTAATACAGAATCATATTCCTGTTGATTCACTGCCAACCGAATGGCTCTTTTATTTAAAAACGAATTTAAAATTACACGCAATTTAGTTCGCTTGAACTTCAGTCACTCAAAACTTCCTGATCAAACTGAAAAACTTGTCCACACATCCCATAAAAAAAACAAAAAACGAGTTCATTGCCCCTTGAAAGCTAGTCAAATTGGAACCCACGTTTTGCTATCAAATTTAATTTGGAGGCAAATTCAATTTGCAAACAATAACTAGCAACAAAAAAAATATTTATATCGGTTTAACTCGAAAATAAAAACTGAGTAGAACCTTCGATGAATCACATCTTGGACAATCTTTGCTCGTGTTGAAAGTATCTTTTTAAATCTCGAATCAACCTTGAACGATTAGCTTTAAAAATATAACATTATCTGCACACGCGTTCAACAATTTAAAGGTTTTATGGAATCTAGTGACATTTTAGTCAAGTAAAAGTTGTTCTGACCCACTTTAACCATTTTGTTTATTTGTTTACAGTCCAATCCACACGATTAAGATATCTAGTAGCTTAAACGGCGATTTAAACTTTGCAATCGTTGAATAATAGATTTAAATCTCAGCAAAGAAGTTGTTGACCATCTTGTGGTCATTAAAATCGCAAGGAAATTGATTCTTAGTACAATCTTTTAATTTGTATGCATATTTTATCTTCCAAGTTGTATGTTAATTGAAAGATATAAATAAACGACTAGTTCATCGATTCTTGGTGGATTATCTTGAATCTATAATAAATCTGCGCAGAATTATGGTTTAGCATCGAACATGTGCGCATAAATTTATAGTTATGAATAGGAAGGTGGGGGAAAAATTTATCAAAGCTGATGTTGTATTTGCAAAGCACTTGTATCAAGAACAAAATATTCACTTTCTATCTATATCTTTAGTAAGAGTATTACAATCAAACAACCTGTTTGTTTTACGATCAATCTGATGAAATTGTTGATACAGATTACATCACTCGGAATAAAATTTATTACATTTAACAATAGCCACAAGCATTCATATCTGTTTTTTTATTGCTTTCATGCTGTATTTATTACATTTTTTATTGGTTTGTTCTCTTTTATCTTGTGGCTATTGATCATGATATCATGAATGTTTGAATTTCGCGTGGAGAATTTTATTTGCCGAATTTTCTAGGGAATGGAATATTATTTTTAAGCATTTAAAATTCCCACCAACAAGACGTGATTTCAAGTAAACGAGAATAGCATCGGATTATTCATGTGAGGCAGCAATACTGGTTGTAGTGTTACTTGAATCCAATTCTCCGACTCGGGTCAAACAACTATCACTAAAGAAAAAGATTAAGATCATAACCGCTCGCAGATATTTCACAGCTGAATAAATCTACTTTCATCCCAAGTCAAATATGCTTACACATGCTGCCAAAAGGTATCTGATTGCGCGGCATCTTTAACGGATTAAAGGGTTCATCGAGTAATGAAATGCAAAACGACTGCAACGAATGCTATTCAAAGTATCTTCCAACCGAAACTTCCGCATTAAATATTTATCTCAGTGACAAGTTTCGCCGAGAGATGGAAAGATATAAATTACATCCAATGGATGGATTCCATATAATTCAAATAGATTCAACAACCCTTTCACGGTTGTGATATCTTCACACAGAATCCTCTTCTTCCTTCCGTTCCAGCAGGTATGATAAAAAATGATGAATAAGCCAAGGAAGGTTTCACCCTTTCGTAGAGCAACAAAAATAAAATAACTAGAAGACAACGTTCTGCGGATGAATTTCTCACCCCAAAACAAAACGGTAACAATTTGGGTAGGACAGACAAAACGCAATAATCGAAACCATTGTCAGGACATAAAAACGTCCTGACATTTATGCAAAAATATTAGATTCCCATTAATCTATGCGAAATTCATTGCAGTTTTTCATTCGTCCTGAAGGGTCCTATTTCGGTCCAAAGGTATTTTTGCCAGTCTTTGGACAGGTATTTGAGTCAATCCATTGAGAATTGCATAACAAACCGATGAACTAGGAGTTAATGGCCTGTACCGGGATTAATATAATGTGCCCTTCATCCTTTTGTGCTTCTGTTATTTTCATTTTTCCTATATTGTAATGCAAATCAGCTGAAATCCTGTAATGGTAATGTTTAGCCGAAACTATTCACCAACTATGATACTCGTATCTAACGAATATTTCAATGAATGTGCATGTTACAGGAAGCAAGGAATTTTTCGGGTATCCTGATAAAATTCTCACAACACGATAGGCTTCATTATTTCAAGCTACCAGAGAGACAGACGTAGTTACATTACATTAAACCTTATGTTAATCTCTTTGGGAGAGGCATACACGAAATGTGGTGGCCGCCGGCACACCTTTACAGGCTTCTTTTATCGCAACACTTTTTAAACTAGACACACGGGACCATAAATTATGGTGAAAGTAAAGTTAGAAGAAATGTAAATAAACTACTACTGTGCATGTTAAGATGGTGATAGTGAAAATAAAATAGAAATTATCCTTGTTTGCGGCTTGCTAGGGAGAGAGAGTTCAATAAACTTACTTTTGGTAGTGGAGTTTTATGTCAAAAGATTTTATCACAAATGAAGGACATTTATTGCTTTAAGAGGAAAAGTTCGTACTGAGAGTTAAAATATTAAATTTTTGGACATAATTGAGCTTAATTTAACTAAACAATTTTTTAACATGACCATATTTTTTAGGGTTTTATTCTTAAATAATAGTATAAATTGAAACTTTATTGTGTAAAATTGCTTTTAAACGATTGGAAATGTTTTGTTGAGCGACGCCAAGTGATTTTGCAAGTTTGGGATGGATCTTGGCCGAGCAATGTCTCCAAGTCGTGATCTTCAAACTTTTTTGGCTGTCTGGGCCGTTCAACGTCCTGCAAGTCAAAATGGCCATTTTTAAATCGTGCAAATCACTTCTTGCACGTACGCTCAGCTAGAGAATGCACACCATACACTTCGACCAAAATACAGGATGTGTACGGTATTTGAGGAAAACTTGAGAGTAAAATTAATTGCTTGTATTTTTAACAAAATTTAACGAAATTTCATTAAATCAATATATGGCTTTAAAGTTATTCAATAAAATCGCCATTAGCAGCAATAACCTCGGAAACGATTACATGCCCGAATCAAATGCTCCTTGTTCATATTGACCATAACGGCATTAATAGCAGTCTTCAGCGAAGAAGTGGTATTATGAGGACGCTTATTGGTCTCACGCTCAACTTCGCCCCATACGTAATAATCCAAACGATTAAGGTCTGGGGAGCTAGGTGGCTATAGGTTCGGTGTTATATGGTCTTGAAAATTTTCGGCCATCCAATCTTGTGTCGCCATTGCTTTATGTGAAGGAGCAGAGTCTTGTTGAAAAATGTATGGTCTGCCTCCGATTACATTGTCTATCCAGGGCTTTACTACCGTCTCCAAAACCTTGATTTATGCAGCAGAGTTCACTCGAAGTCCTTGAGTAAAAAAGCGTGGTGGCATAACATGTCCTTTGTTGCTGACAACACCTAAAACCATAACGGTGGCTGGAAATTTTTTTGTGCATAACGACAGGAACCTCCGTAGGATTTGAACACAGCCATCTGTCATTTCTGCGATTGGTCTTTTGATCTTGGTCAACATTTTTTTCGTCAAAAAAAAACTCATAACATTTTGGGCGCCTTAGGGTGTTTGATTTTGTTGAAAATACGTTTTGATCGGAGAACTCTCTGTTCCCTGTCTTCTGCGCATCACGTAAGACTTAAACCGAAGGTCTTCGTGGACAACTCTACGAATAAGGCACTCAGAAACATGAAGCTCACTCGCAAGGACCCTCATTGATTTTGAAGGTCCTCGTCTATGATCACTTGCACTTGCTCTTAAAATTCTGCAGATCGGACAGTGTCAGAACGTTGTTCGTGCTTTTTGCGTTTTGCAACCGATTCTGTATCGCCTCCTGATGCTTCCAATTCACGGCGAACCTTATGCACGAATGAACAGGCGCAATTAAGAAAATTAGAGATCTCTAAATCTGTATGGTTCGCACATATAGCGACGATGACAGCATGTCTCTTCATTCCTTGACTGATGTTGTAGTCCGCCATTTCTTATCTAAAAAGGAAAAAACAATTAAAAAAAAATTCGCGAGGTTATAATCACATTTATACATGTCCTCAAATACCGTACGCACCCTGCACGATGACTTTTGACAGCATTTTTCTTCAATGAAGAGCTACTCCCCGCAAAAACACTTTATTCGGCACAAAATTCGACATTTTCAGAGTAAAAATATAAACCAAGTAACGCCATCTGTTAGAAAACCGCACAAATTAACCGGTACCCCGACTACAAAACCCAATTGCAATCATGACCTGTGTCCATCTATCCGTCCGCCCGTCCATCTGTATGTCACAGCACTTTTTCGCTGAAACTATAGAAGCTACTGCCATGAAACTTTGTGAAAAGGTCAGAAGTGGTGACTTCTTGAATGTTTTGGGGTCGGAAAATTTTTTCAAAAGGGTTTAAGGGGGTCTCCCCATATAGCGAGGTGACCCTTCAAAAAAATTTCTCCACCGTTGGTAGTCCAGTAGGGTGTCATTGAAAAGATCTTAATGAGATCTTTTCAAAACAAGTTTTAAAATTGCCTTATCAGTACCGCAGGGGAAGGGGAAATGTTCGAACTTTTCGCGGTCCCCCCTCGCGATTGGACAACTTTCATCCGAAAAACCAATAATGTAGGCCTTTATGAGTACAGGAAAAACAAATGCGTGAGAAGTCGAAATTCACTCAACTTTGTTGGTAATAGTATGATTTATCGATTGAACATTTTCTTTAATAAAATCTTAGCGGTATCTTTAAATTCATTGAAATGCACAAAGATCGAATATTATTTAACGAACTTGTAGCGGTTTGAATTATCCTGTATTACAATTGAATAATATGCGCTTTTTACCGACTCAGCCACTACAGGCTTGCTAAGATTTGCATGAAAGTTTGAGGAATGATGAATATCTTTGATAATAGGTTTCCAGAAAACAAGCAGTTTCGAGTGAGGTAACCGTCTTCTTCCTCGTGAGAATCTGCCATTTTCAATCACCTTGAGGAAGTTTGACTAGCGCTTATGAACGCTGCAGATTTTAGCAGTAGTGAGTTTTGCATTGCAGTCAAATAATTAAATTTTGATATGCATCGTAGAATTTATTAAGAAACTGAATTTGAATAGATGTGAAAAGAAAAAAAAAAATTGCCACTGAAAAGGGCGGAATAAAAATACTTTTAGAAAAAAAGGAAACCGACTTTAAAATGCCCTGAAAAATTAATTTAATCTTATGGAAGCGGTGCCAAATCAATTTCCTCGTTTCAACATAAAAACTTCCAACATGTGCAAAAGAAACAGGGGAAAACTGATATGGCACCGCTTCTATAAAATTTATTTAATTCTTTTTGGGGTATTTTGAAGTCGTTTTTTTCCAAAAGTATTTGTCAATAGACAAATATTATCTGTTCAGGATAATTCAAGGGAAGTTTGGCAAATCCTTAACAGTTGATTATTAACTTCTAACCAGAATGGAAATTAAACTCCTGAAATAAGTGTTAATGCATTTTGGGCACATTTTAGCTTGATAGGAATGAAGTTAGTTGTAGAACATTAATTTTAAAGAAAAAGAAAATAAAAATAATGTTGAAGTTAATAAATTCAGCGCGGGAATTAGGTATCAATGTATAAGTATATTTGTTGTAAAACGAAATAAAAGATATAACAAAAAGATTGTATAAAATTAATTTAATATAATTGATTGTCTCTAAACGAACTCGTTGTATGGCTATTGATTCTGCTCAGATTCGAAGCACAACACGAACTGAACTTCGATCATCACAGACCAACTCACACCGCGGTCCTTTGTTTACACCAAATGGTAACACAAGTATACTCGACTGTGTCCTGCATGTGAGAATATTTTCAACACGCCCTCTCAGTACACACGTCGCACTGGACAATAGTCTTCTCGGGAACAAAAACCAAGTCTTTTAAGCGGTTTTGGCAAAATATCTGCTATCATATCCTTTGTAGGTCTGTGTTCGAACACAAACACACCAGCACCAGTGGCTTCGGGAACAAAATCATGTTTAATTTCAATGTGCTTCGTTCGTGCATGAAAACAGGATCATTTGCAATAAATTGAGCTGAACGATTATCAATATAAATCGTCATGTTTGTCGATTCTTCTACCCCAATCAGAATCAATAGACTCTTTAAATAAATAGCCTCTTTCGCAGCTTCTGCTAAGCTAACATACTGCGCCTCAGTTGATGATAAGGCCACAGTCCTCTGCTTTTGAGATTTCCAGGTTACTGCTGCACCACTAAGGGGGAAAACATATTAAGTATATGACCTTCGATCAACATTGTAGCCACTCCAGTTTGTATCCATGTATCCCACCAAAGGTTCACTTGTTTTTGAGTATACGAGTTCCATCTTACAGTACCAGCAAGATATCTCAAGACTCTTCTTGCTGCTAGCCAGTGAATTTTGTTAGGTTTGTTTACAAACTGCGCTAGCCTCAACACAGCATTAGTAATGTCAGACAGACACATACATAAGGGCCCCGATGAGTTATCTATAGGGACAATTTTCAGCTTACTCACTATCTTCGTTTATATCAAAACGCGCGGTCACTTCTGCAGGGGTTACTATGCGATTAAACTCGTCTATTCCGTATTGCTTAAGCATATCCAATATATAACCAGTCTGGATTAATTCGATAAATCCATCACCTTGATTTATTTCCAGGCCTAAATAGTACTTTGCCTTACCGAGATCTTCCACTTCGAATTCACTTAACAATTCAGTTGTTCTTTCACCCGAGCATTTTAGCTATCAACTTAATAGCATTTTTCGCTCGATGGACTTCAGCTGGTTCCAGCATATGGGCTGATTCCATTAAAAATCTCGCCGTTTCGTACGAGGTGACCGATATACTCCTCAGGAGCTGCCGCATCAGTCACCTCGGGGCAGCTCGACTGCGGGGTGCTATTAAGTTGATAGCTAAAATGCTCGGATGAAAGAACAATGTAGTTCTTTCACTTAGGACACCAGCATTCCTTAAAGAAAATTTCTTATAAGTTCGCCACCACTGCGTAATAGTGGAAATTATTGCTCGATAGAGCTTGCAGTACTGCCATGCTGCACCCCCCGCAGTCAAGCTGCCCCGAGGTGGCTGATATGGCAGCTCCTGAGGAGTATATCGGTCACCTCGTACGAAACTGCGAGATTTTAAGTATTGAATTCAGTCGATTTATTTTATTTTGACACAATTCTCTCTAGCATTTCCACTAGCATGTCAGGGACTTTGATGAGCACTTTTTCATCTAAAGCACCGTTTAAATATGCAGTCACAATATCAAACTACCATATCTGCATATCGAATTGTACAGCCAAAGCCAATAATAATCTCAATGACTTTAATCTTGCGACAGAAGCAAAAATCTGGTGATAGTCAATATCATACTTTTGACGGTAACCCTTTGCTACCAAACGAGCCTTGCGTCGCTCAACGTATCCTTTTGGACCATATTTGTTAGCGAGCACATATTGACACCCAACAACATTTTTGTTTTCACTGTTCTTCACGATGTCAAATGCTTCTGGCCTCAAATTTAATGGCATCCATTCATTCATTACGATCGTCTCCATTTAAAGCGTCCTGTACGCTAACTTTAGCAGCACCAGCAAAACCGTCATCGTCAAGACCATCTTTGCATTGAACCCCCTCTTCAGATTCATTTTTGGTGTTAGTACTTTGCCGAAAATTTAATAACTTTTTGGGTCGCCCTCTGCTCCCAGTACATAACATTCGTGGTCTTCCAGGGGCTATTTTGTACTCTGCTTCAAACGATTCAGTTTGCTTTGGAGTAATAGGTTGTTTTTCTTTTTCTAACTTGTTTACATTATCATTTTGTCTCGAAGAGAATGCAACAATCTTGGACTGACTTATCTGACTGTTATCTCTGTCTAGCGATGAAAACAACTCATTCAACACACGTGTGTCACCTGCGATCTTGTTAGTGTCCTCGATAAATTTCACATTGCGCATATTTACAATTTGATGGGTGTTAGGCAGCCACACTCGATACCCCTTCCTATCTCTAGGATACCCGACAAACACACCATCACTAGCTCTTTGTGTGAGCTGGTCATTGTTAGGATCTTTGTCTAAAACCATCACTTTAGAACCCAACATTCGCAGATGACCAACCTTAGTTGCCTTCTTCATCCATTTTTCGTATGGAATTCTTCCTTTTAAGCTAGATGTTGGACAGTGATTTCTGACAATAACATGCAGTCACCACGGCTTCAGACCAAAAAGATGCCGCCTAACCAGATTGCAACATTAGACACCTTAACATGTCTAACAACGTGCTGTTCATTCTCTCCCCCACGCCATTCTGCTGCGGTATTCGAGGTACCGTCAGCGCCTTCTCTGGATACCTTGAGCTCCCAAATACTTGTCAAAGTTAACATTGTAATACTTACAACCATTGTCTGATTGCAAACAATTTATTTTATATCCGGTTTGTTTTTCAGCCAACTGTTGGTACAGCTTGAACTCTTCGAAGGCTCCTGATTTTAGTCCTAAGAAGAAGACTTCACACCACCTGGTGCTGTCATCAATAAACCTTACGAAGTATTTCACTTGACCCATGGATTCAGTTCTGAAGGGTCCGACTACGTCGAAATGCGCTATTTTCAGCACTTCATCACAAGGCATTCGACCTGTTTCGAACAGTAACGCAGTTATCTTGCCTTTGATGGATACCTCACATGAGGGTAATTGATCTGTACCTCTTAAAGAGTATGTAGGCATCTTGAATCAGCTTCACTAAGTCTTCCGCATTTAGATGGCCCAACCAATTGTGCCACTTCAACAGTTCGGAGCACTCCAGTTGAACTGCCGCGCACTCAGAATTTTCCCGCACGTAATACAAATCACCTTTGCGACTTGCAATGGCATTACCACATTCATCACGCACCTAGGCATCGTTCTTCCTGAAGGTTACCTCATGTCCTTTGTATGTGATTTTTGCCACGGAAATCAAATTTGTTCTTAAGTCCGGCACAAATAATTATTTTTCGACCTTTGTCACATTCCACCGATAAACGCACAGCACCCGTACTCTTGATATCAGCACATGCTTGACTTGCCAAATTGAGCCTTGATTTGTGATACTCTTCCATCGTTTCAAACAGGCATTCATCCCCACGCAGATTAGTAGTGCATCCACTGTCTAACTACCACGCCTTAGCAACTGTTTTTGCACTACCGGCACTGTTTACATTTGCTATAGCCGTATGATTCATCGCACAGTAACTCTGATCAACGCTGCCCAAACACCTTGTCACCTGTCTTCGCCGAACACACATTTGCCTTATGTTCCGGGGCACCATACTTCAAACATTTTATTTGCTTTCGTGAGAGCGATCCTCCCTCTCCTTTCTTAGAAAATTTTGGCGAGTATTTGCTCGATTTTCAGACGTCATTGCTGTGACGATGCTGCCTGACGCTTGCTTTTGCGCCTCGCTTTCTTCCAAAATCTTGACTTTCAAAGCTTCAGCAGTGGTAAGCTCATCTGTTGCCTTAATCGCACACTGGAAATTTTCATATGAAGCTGGTAAACTGTACAGAAGCATAATGGCCAGCTGATCGCCATGTATACCCCCCGGGGCGGAACTGATCTGGTAATTCATAGGGGTGAAACTGCTATTGTTGGGTTGTCGTCTCCGATTCCACTGAAGCTGACGGGGACTGGCGTTCGCGGGGTACCCGAATTGCTTAGTAAAAATACTAGGATTGGAATTGAATCCGAAACATAGTGGCTTTGTGATTATTTGATAACAAGATCAACTCATTACTGCGGACCTCAACCCTGGAGGTATATTCAGGTACCACGGGCAGCTAATGAGCCTCCATTTTTAAGATGGTCAGCTGATTGGTTGCGGCCCTTCGGGGAGTATCGAGGTAGCTGGTGGTGCAAACAACGGTTGGCGTTGACCTTATAGCGTCAGATATAGCTAGGTCTCGGATCTAACAGTATGAAAGTTGAGAGTTCCCTCAATGTAAACTGGTACCGAACTTGGGGGGTCAATGATTGGCGCTTAAACCAATTGCAGTCTAATGGTGACCGTGAGAGCCTATACTAGGCAGGTGCTCACGTAAATCAGAAGGACACATGATCGCCATTTATCTAGTCATTCATGTTAGCCAGCTTGTCCACGGCATCGAAAAATTTTGAGAGATGATCACGAATATCACCACCTTCTACAAACTTTTGAAGCATAAGCTGCTTCAACAGGTAGTTTTTCTTGCGGGTCCTTTTGAAGCATAAATTGACCGCAGCTTCAGCCATGCTTCACGTGAAGATTCAAGGATCTAATTGAATTCAGATATTTGAATCGACATTAATAAGTCAGCTTTTGATTTCTTATCCTGTTTCAACCATGCTGCTTGTTCTTCAGCCCCCTTTGGCATGACATTTGAACCAATCACGTATTCCGGAAGATCGTTCTTCGTCAACAGCTTTTCCACTTGCATACTTCAAGTATCATCATTGTCTTTCGATAGTAACTCACTGCGTGAGGAACTAGACGCTGAACTCGAAACCCTCTTGAATACGTTTTTCCACTTATTTGAATTTCAACTTGAAACTATCTTTTTGTTTTAATCTCACTATGCTGCGCCCATTACTTGTTGAAATTAATAAATTCTGCGTGGGAGTTAGGTATTAACAAAAGATAAGTTTATTTGTTGTAAAACGAAATAAAAGATATAACAAAAAGATTACATAAAGTAAATCCAATATATTTGATTGTCTCTAAACGAACTCGATGTATAGCTATTGCTTCTACTCGAATTCGAAGCACAACACAAACTGAACTTCGGTCACGACAGACCAACTCACACCACGGTGCTTTGTTTACACCAAATGGTAACACAAGTATACTCGACTGTGTACTGCATGTGAGAATATTTTCAACAAATAAATCAATCTATTAAATTTTGATTGAAAACAGATAGTAACAAGTTCACCATAAATAGCGGGGTTCCACCAGGTTATATTTTGAGCCCAACCCTTTTTGTGTTATATTTGTATAACATTGACTCCATTCATGTAATGCTCAATAAAATCAAAAGGTATGCATGGAATATATCAATTGACGTTAAGTAGGCCCTTTCATTATCTGATTAAAAAATTTAACATCAGGCAACTGATTTTTATGGAAATATTTAAAATTTTGTATGGTATTATGAAATCAAGCATTAAGCTTATAAAGCATCGGAATATACTTGTACAATATATCCGTACAAGATAGAATGATTATGTCAGATTATCGTTCACTCGTACAAACAGAATACACCTTGAGCCAGTAAGATTGTCTATGAAAGTCTATAATTTATTACCACTTCAGTTAAAAAATTTAAAATCATTTAGAATGTTTAAAAGCATCTGAAGAAACACACTATATTGGTTTGGTGAACTTGAACTCAATTCTATCGTTTCTATATTTTGATTCACTGAGCTAAAATTGAAACAGAATTTCTTTTATGTGGCTGTCTTGGCTCACATCAAGATCCAGTCAACGTAATTGTCTACGAAGGCGGTCCAATAAGAACTTAGCCTCACCGCCCGATGACGCCAATATCGCAAAAAGGATTCACTGTTATCGTAAACGGTTGCCATCGAAATTTCACCCAAATCGGACTTGTAGTTTTGTTTTGACCCCGTGTGAAAGCGAACTTGTCCGCAAATTTTAGAAAAACGGAGAAAGAGCAATACCGGGCAGTGATTCGATTCTTGTTTTTGGAAGGAAAATAGCGCAACCAAATCAACGAGCGCTTAGATGCTGTGTACGATGGGTTTGGTCCTACGATGGCGTGTAAAATATTTGGGTTAATGACTTTCTACGAGTCGCAAGTTGAATTTGATGAGACACGCCCAGTTGCCCCAAAAACAGATAACGTGACAAAAATCCACGAACTCGTATTTGCGGATCACCTATTGAAGTTGCGTATCGCTGAGACAGTAGGCATCTCAAAAGACCGCGTAGGTCAAATCCTGCATACATTTTTTTGGGCATGAGAAAGCTGTCAGCGCAATGGGCGCCACGTTTGCTCACTTCGGACAACAAACGCAACCTTGTGACCATTTCAGAGCCGTGTTTGACGCTGTTCTAGCGCAATCCGAAGGAGTTTCTGCGTCGTTTTGTGAGCATCGACGAAACATGGTTCCACTGGTATACAGCAGGAGCAGTCGAAACAATGCCCTTCACCCGGTGAATGCACTCCGAAGAAGGCAAAGACTGTCCTATCGGCCGGACAGGTGATGGCCACCGTTTTCTAGGATTCACAAAGTGTGATCTCTATCAACTACCTGCAGAAGAGCAAAACGGCCACAAGGTTCTTCTATGCTGAATTATTGGGCTGATTCGACGCCGAATCGTAGAAAGGCAGGCCCCATTTGGCAAAGAAAAAACTACTCTTCCACCATGACAATGCACCGGCTCACACCTCCGCCGTGGCCACATCAAAATTGGTCGAAGCGGGCAACGAACTGCTACCCCATTCAACTTTTTTTTCAAGATTCGGACCCGTGCGACCTTTTTTTTGTTTCCAAACTTGAACAATTCACTTGCCAGGCACAAATTTGAGTCGAATGAAGAGGTCATCGCGGCCACGGAGGCAAACCTCGAGAAAACGTATTTTTTAGACGAGTTAAAGGAGTTGGAGCATCGCTGGGTCAAGTGTATCGGGCAAGTAGGAGATTATGTTCGGAAATAAATTGCCACTTTGCCAAAATTTTCGTTATTCTTTTGGAGGCTAAGTACTTGTCGTGCTGCCCTCGTAAATCATACATAATTTTTCCCATATGTTTTCCCCTCTGTGCCCTTCAACATTTCCACTGTAATTTAACATTTTTAGTTGAAAGTGGTTTCATTTAGGATTCTTATTGGCTATCTTTTGCGAGGGAAATCGTTTTTAAGGATTGTCTTTATATTTTTGGTCCCCCTCAAAGTCTTTATAAAAATCATAGCTTTGGGGAGGTCCTTAATTTTCAATATTCAACTGATTTTATCTCCTGCTATTTTAGATAGAAAGGTTGCGATATTGTTAGAAGTCTATAAAATTGCACCGAAAAAACGTCAATAAACACACTGTACGAGTGTATCGTGTTCTTACCAATCAACGTCCACATATAGGAACATACACAAACTCATATGTTACCCATTAAATTTCCAAATATTTTGACGTCTATAATTAGTCAAATTACAGATCGTTCTAATCGTTCATAAGTCAAGTGTGCCAACGCACACTGCAGAATATCCTGTACATCAACCAGCGTTAAATTTAGAACTATCTATATCTTCTGCACCACCAAAATAACCAAAAATATCATCACATATGTTGAAGATGTCAAGAAGATGTGTGCATAGGCCATTTATCCCATCCAAATATATTTTGAATTGAGTGCCCATCTAACATCGTCTACATCCACTCCTGCTTCAACCTGAGTTTTCCCTCGTCTTTTCACATACGAGTATCCTCTGTATTCTCTTACACCTTTTCGTGGCCGTTGCGTGTTATATTTTATACCATCAAGAAATCATGCAATAAATGCAAGATAGAAGGATCGTTGCCGCATTCACTGAAAATGCATTTCTTCTTCAAGATGATGTTGATCATATACGAGTATGTATATATTTATGTAATATGTTTTCTCTATAAATATTTATTTATTTGTTTGTTTGCAATGCTCGGTGTTTTATGTGCGCGCAATGATAGTATGTTTGGCGATGTATTTTTGAAATTTGAAATTTAAAGATATTCCTTCAAAACAAACCAAAATAGCATTAGAAAATCCCAAAAGAGCGTAAAGTGTTTTCTTAACCTCACTAAGATCTTTTCGTTTTGTTGTTCTTTTCAGGAAAAATCTTATATTTGACGAGGATCGGCTTGCGTTCAGTTATAGAATTAACAAAAGACGGAACAATGGATAGTTGAGTGTTGTGCGCGTGTTATTGGTTTTTGTGATTAGTTCGTTACCAAAATTGGATGGACGATTTGGTTTAACACTGATGGAATAGATTTTTTTCGGGTTTTGGATTGATTCGGTGAACACAAAAATGGATAGTGAAACATTTGTGGAGTTTCATCGCGGGAGAATAAATGGAAACCGCAACAAAGTAAGTGAAGCTATAAGTTGATTGCAAATGTGATAATTAGAGTTTGATTAGAGGGTCATTATTTTGTCAAAAAATATAATTTTGTAAGTAGTTGGTAGTTATTTAACGTAATTTTTCAACTACATGTATCAATCTTCAATGCACTTATTACGTGTATATCCGTTCAAAAAATTTGACTTCATCTAAAATCATCAAAACAGAACCCAATATGAATCAGCAGCTAACTGTCTTCAATTAGTTCCCATTTCAATTTCTATTTAAAATATTTCTCTTCTTTTTTGACAAATGATATGGAGATATGGCACGCGTTCAAGTATTTATTTTTACTTGGTCTTGTTGGTTTTTTCTGTGCAAAAAGACTTGAAAAATTTATTGTTGACTAAAAGATTTTGGCATGTGCTTGGTGCAGTGCGTGCGAGTTAGTGCAAATTATTTGACACAATGCCAACATGGGTCAACAGTGTGTTGTTTCATTTAAATTCCAATTTGAAATGGATGAGGTTAAATAGCTGATGACAATTTCATCGATCGATTAGGTTTAGATTGAGTATGATAATTGGTTGAGATGATAATGATGATGGCATGATCATTGTATTGTATCATGTTTATAAATTACATATTCATCGATCATTTATTTGAATGGTATGAAATTGTGGCTGTAATTGAGATAGTTAAGAATAATTTATTTAGGTTATCAATTTTAGATTAAATTTTGCAGCGTTCGTTTATGGAATCTGGTTTTTGAAAAAAAAAATTGGTTTTAAATAAAATTACAAATTGAGGTTTGTCGAACTTGAATTAATGCAGTTTACTATTTAAACTTAACTAAAAATATACTAATAATAATATAAAGTTTTTAGATGAAATTTTATCAGATTGGAGTATTTAATTTTAATAATAGTAATAATAATAAAAATAATCCTTTATTCACTATTCAGTAAGTTACAAAAACTAAGCAGAAGGTCTGAATGCATATTCTTAACAATCTTGATACTTTAATTTATTTTAGCAGAACTAGAAGTTTTTAAGGTTTTGTTAAAAGTTTCTTAAAATACCCTATTTATATCGGTACCTGTCCATCTGTCAGTGCGTCTCAGCAAGTTTTCTCAAGAACTACCCTAGAAATTGGTGTCCCCTCCCCTCGCAATTGGACACCTGTGGATCGAAAAATCTGAAAAAAAATCATGAACGTAGTTCCTCATGAGTACAACAACAGCAAATACCTGAGAAGCTGATATTTGCTAAACGTTGTTAGTAGTACAGTGGTCCTTTGATAATTCCGACAGTTACGTTTGATGCCTTGTCCAAATTACCAAATCAGCCGGATGACCGAGAACATTCGTAACCTTATATTTTAAGTACCTTATGCATAAAACAAAATCGTTTTATTTAAATGTACAAAAATTTTATTTGCTCAAATTCATAATTATAAAGTTAGAATATAAATCAACAAACTGTACCAGGAAAAAAAGTCAACCGAACAATAGTTGTTTGAAAAAATTTGTAATCTTTGCTTGACGAGCACGAACCCGTTTGAGATCTAGCATGGCTCTTTCTCTTGATTTTTGAGAGCACAACATTTCATTTATATTTTACTCTTCTTGTTCTGCATATTCAATGCATTTGTGAAGGGCAGTCGCTGCTTCAGCATGAGAAACCTTCGTGGATTCGACAAGTGGTTTATCGATTTGACCTTCATCGTCTTCACCTTCACTACTCAGTTCTTGAATCGCATCTGCAATCGATTCGTTAACGTCTGAAAATTGGTAGACGTCAGGAGAAATATCATTGAGCAAATCAGTTCGAGATGTCGGACGAGGAAGACCCGCCTGATAAACCGTGTGCCAAACGCAAATCTTACAAGTGTCATCCTATACCAAAATTTAATTTTGGTATTTGTATTATATGTGAAAATGTGTATCATTTGAGTGATTTTAACAGACTAAAGAACATAAAGTTTATAAGAAATGTTTTTTGCCATCTGTAATAGCCACCAAAACATTACGTCTAATATTGATGATATGTCTCTTCACCAGGGCCGGATCAAGCTCATCTGGCGCCCTGTGCAAAACTCGTATGTTGCGCCTTTCCTCGGATTTTAAAAGTAGTTTGCTTGCTAGCCAAGTCGTAGCCTTAGCGCGGTTTTTAATATTGAGAAAATTGCGAAAAATCTATTGGAATATCAAATTCATCTAAAAAAGTTCTCATCTGAAGCAAAATCTATTGAATAAAAAATTAAATTAAAACTTACTTGGTAGGCAGAATTGTTTGCTGGTCAGAAGGGTTTTATTCAAAACATGTCTATTTTTGTGGTAACATCAATTAAGGACTCAGGTGAAAAAATAATATTTGACTACCTTTGAAAATGTTTTTAAGGCCTGAATTTTCAAAAAAAGACTACTTTTGACCTTTCTATAAGGTTTGATGATCGAAGCACCTATACGATCAGAGAAAACTTGCTGCAACGGACGGACGGACAAATAGACATGGCATAAAACTAGTAGATCTTTATAGAATTACAAAGCCCTGAAATATGAAAACTCACTCACCATGGACTAAACAAACTGTACTTTCCGGGCCTTTAATTTTGCGAAGTCCTCTATAAGATCATCATACTCCAATTCTTCTACGAGCTCTTCTTCAATTGCTAAAATAGATAATTCTACCAATCGTTCTTGAGTCATAGTTGTCCTCAAGTAATTCTTTATAAATTTTAGTTTTGAGAAACTGCGTTCTCCTGATGCCACCGTTATTGGTAAAGTGTTTAAAATTTTGATGGCAATCACTGAATTGGGAAATACTTGATCCAAATTGGTTTTAAATATATAATTCAAAACGTCTAAACTCGAAAGATTAGGTTTAATGAGTGCCGACAGTGTTAATAGCTCCTGATATAACTCTTCACCGTTTAAATCCTTAGATCCATCATGACTTAGAGCCGACTCTAGATTAAAGCACAAAATTTTCAAATTTTTTAATTTGGATGCATCACTTATGGCGTACAAAAAAGAAAATATTGAATTGTGATTGTTCAATTGTTCAAATCTTTCGTTGATAGAGCTGATTGCCTGGTCTAATATTTTGAAATAGAAATTTTCTTTAAAACTAATTTTAGGTTCAAGTATAGTATCTGCGCTTTCGTCTTGGTAGATTCTTTTTCGGCGGCGTGAATGCAGAGACGATAAACTAGGGAATTGAGTTTGTATATCCAAGTCGACAGCAATCTTCTCAGCTTTATTTAAATATTCGTTAAAAATTTCATCTGTACGCATATCTACTAGCAAATTGCGAGTTTGTTGAAGCAAATCAATGCTTGCAGGCAAATTCACTCGTTGGCCTTGTAAATACTTACTCGCAATGTTTATCTTTGGCAAAATATCAAACCACACTAACAAACTGCAAATAAATTGATAGTTGAATATTTTATTTCCCAGTGATTCAGCTGTGACCTTCACCTCTGAATTCCCATCTTCAGCGATCTCAATAAGTGCTTCATATATCTCCCCTACATTATTCACAAAAGGCTTCAAAGCATCTATTCTACTCTCCCACCTTGTGTGGGAGAGTGGTTTGAGCGTTAAGTTAGGAACATATTTTTTATATATACTCCATCTGTTTGTAGAACTCGACAGAAATACATACAAATTTTGCACAACGTCAAAAAATTTAACTGCATCTAATGAGCAACGAGCAGAATCATTTACAACTAAATTTAATGAATGAGAGCAACATGGAACAAAAAATGCTCTTGGCTCAATAGATTTTATTCTATTCTGCATACCACACTGTTTGCCTTTCATGTTGGACCCATTATCATATCCCTGGCCTCTACAATTGCTCAATAATATATTTGAACTATTTAGTTCTTGCAAGATAAGCTCTGTGAGTCCTTCACCAGATTTATTGTAACATTCCATAAAACCAATGAAATGTTCCCTGATTTCAAATGTGTTGTCATGTTGATGCACAAATCTGACAATTAAGGTAACTTGTTCAATATTACTTTTATCAGGAGTTGAGTCGACGATAATAGAAAAATGTCTTGCGGCTTTTATCATCGATATTATTTTATTCCTAACCGCTTTAGATATTAAATCGATTAGTACGTTTTGAATAGTTTTACTCAAGTATTTATTTTGTGACTCTTGATCATTAATTCGTCTCAAATGCTCTCCTAAAACAGAATCAAATTTCGCAATTGCCTTAACAAGCTTCAAAAAATTCCCATTATTTAGTTCATTTAACTTTTCGGAGGAACCCCGAAATGGTAAGGACTGAGTACCAAGAAATTGAACTATTACCAACAATCTACGAAGAACATTATTCCAATGTGCAATTTCAGCTTTTCTTGTATGTTCAAAATTATGACTAATAGTATGTTGTTTTTTTAATCCAACTTCTAATGTTTTCCATGTCCTGAAATTTTCCATGTCAATAGGGTTGTTCTCATGGCTCTTTAGAAGTTGACTTATGTGGCTCCAATCCGAAGTTCCACTGCTTGACAACGCTTGGGCTGCCTTGTTTTTAGAGAATAAAAAGCAACAAAAACAATAAACAGCATCTTTAGATTTAGAATAAACTAACCATGGTCGTAAGATTTTATCTCCATTGGCTAAAATTCTTTTATATAAAGAAGGACTAAATTTTCTATTATTGCTTTTAGGAAAATTAAAGTCAATAATTTGTGTTGGCCCGCAAAGAATTATCCCATCAACTAATTCATTATTAAGTGGTTGCCAGCTGTTGGGATCACTTAAATCTAAAATACCGTCCGAGATGTTTGTTTCCTCTTGTTGAGCTCCAACTGTCGCCACTACTGGCTCACAAACACTTTCAGAAGCACTTTCGAAATTACGGAAATTCACTGAAGTCGCGTCACTTGTTCCCGGCTGAATTAACAGTTTTTGCAACAGTCCTGATTATTTTCATTTTCTTGAATTTTGCGCCGCTTCCGATACTCGGCACCGGATGATTTTAGTTTCTTCATGATATCTATATTTTTTATTTATTAATAAGCACTTCACGAACTTTTGAAAAAAACATCTGCTCCATCCAAACATTAGTTCCAAAAGAAATTTTTGCATTTCCAGTAGGAAATAAATGAAAAGCAATAAAAAGAAATAATTTTCCTTTAATCATTCTCCTTCTCTTCTTTCGGCGGCTCCATCCATATCCACATCGTCGATATTCGTCGCTACGTGCATTTTCTAAGCCTGCATATCGGTCGCCCAAATCATGTATTTGGGCATAACCACCGAATAGAAAAATTTTCATTAATTCTTCTTTCGTTTGTCTTTCAGTTCACATTAAACCAGAAATGAGTTTCTCCAATGGATCCGCTTATCTGGTTCGAAGCGAACGATAGCTCATGATACCTTGGATATCTGACACAAAACCAAAGGGCGCACGATGAGCAAGTTTTTAGCTTGCACAGTCTACGCATTGTATAGCCATCACGAATAACATAAAAGGCGAACAGATAAGTGTTCTAATATGTCTGAAGTTTGTGGGCGCCCAATGTGCAAACATTCAACATGCACATAAGAGAGTAGTAGAATGCTCGTGATGACTTCGACACCTAACGCAACAATTAAGGGCGAACGATGCGCAGTTTTGAAATTTGCACGTTCTATGCGTGGAAAAAGCAGCATAGAAGACGAGTAGATCACCGCCATAGAATGAATGGTAGAGATGGGCGCCCGACGTGCAAAGCTGAAACGTGCACATAGGTGAACATCGTTGTTCGCTTAGAAGCAGAGCAGGGAATCTCCAATGGATCTTGATTGAAGGTATGCTCTGCTGGTTCTAAGCGAATATACATATGAACGATATTAGTTTCTTAGTCAGAGCTAGCTACTGGAAAAAATGTTTATATGTAGGAGCATAACGTGTAAATTGCACATTATGCTTGATATTTATTGATGATTTTTTTTTGAAACTTGTTTCTATGTTGGGGTCGTAGCTGGCGCCCTGATTGATTGGCGCCCTGTGCAAATGCACGTTGTGCACATATGGTGGATCCGGCCCTGCTCTTCACCAACAATGAAGAGCTTTAATCGCCGAAATAAAGCAAAATGAAATTAAACGAGTTCAAGAACAGCTACATCAGGAGGTGGAAAACAGTTTAAAAAATTTAAATAATACTTCGCAAAATGAAGGACAGGATTTTCGTGCAACATTAACTGAAAACCTGTTACTGAGACAATTAAATGAGGAACTTAAGCAAAAAAATGATCTTCTGCTGAACACAATAGAATTAATGAAAGTTAACAAGCCCTCATACGCTGATACAGTAAAAGAAAATTATGCCAAGATTGCTAAAATCCTGGACATTCGCATGTTAAAAAAGTAAATACTATCTCTGATGAGCAGGTTACAAAGGAAGCGAATAAAATTATAAAAAGTGAATTGATATACCCTTTAATAAAGTTTTCCAAACGAAAAAAACGGTACAATTATTAAATGCTGCAAAACAGACGACATAACCAGAACATGCAATAAATTGAAAGAAGTGCTCGGGAATGATTTTACAGTTTCAGTTCAACAGCCTCTTTATCCAAAAATTAAAGTTTTCGGAATTACTAGCGACTTTGATGACACAGAAGCTATGGAATATGACATTAACGAGCGAAATTTTTTATCAGTTTGATAACAAATGCAAATTACTTAACGTCCCCAAATGTGCTAACAACAAAACTGGGGCTATTATTGAAGTACCGCCAAACTTGACCAATATGTAGTTGATAATCATTTTAAAATGTACATCGGTCATCAGTGTTGCAAAGCGTTTGATGATCTAAACATTTCTCTTTGCCCGCGATGTTCTGGATTTAATCATAGTGCTAAGAAATGCTCAAATGCATTGAAATGTGCTTTCTGTGCTGACAACCATTTGTCGAAAGATTGCAAAAGTACTCGTTCTACCTGCGCGAATCGTACAAAGTCAAAGTCAAAAGCGCTTTATATAATACCAATCGTTATAAATTTGTAAAAGAACATAAAGCAAATTCCAAACAATAAAACTATAAAAAACTTAATGGCCCGAATGGCTCTCTAAATTTATACGTTATCAGTTAAACACATTTAATGAAAAAAATACACTTGCAAATTTAAATTAATTAAGATTATTAGATATTTTTTGATTCAATTGGAAAAAGGAGAAAAAACCAACCAGCATTATTCAAAAATTACTTATACTACTAACACAACAATGAACTTATATCCTAAACCTAATATGTTACACCCTAATTCTAAATAAGTTCAATCAAAAAACAAAAACGTTACCTTATATTGAAACCTATACCTAATTTATAATACAAATAAACAACAATACTAGATGTAGCAATAATGAGATGAATCTAAAAAACTAAGTAACGAGAAAAAGCACAAAAACTGAAAATAAACACGAATAATTTAGACATTGTCATTCAGCCACCAATACCTAGATAGTTCCATCTCAGCTCGACCAGCCTCAACGAATCTAGCAAATGAGTATCTCCATTGGAATTGTTGGTCTCGTGAACTCAGATTCGGAGGATATTTTATCTTCTTATCGGTGGCCCGTCGATATATGTGATATATGATTGGGACGCCGTCAGAATCAAAAACATATCGATTCATGTCCAAATACACGAATGCTTCTGGAGGAACGAAGCAAGTCACAATATACCCATCTGTAGGGTGGAACGGCTGTGAAATCCATAAGTTTTCACTCACAGTTACAGATCTTGCGATATGATTCCGAAGAAGTTTCAATATGAAGATATCGATTCTTGTCACTTGAGCGGTTTGATAAATTTTTCTATTCGATATATAGTGCTTCCAATCCGTCTCAGGCTTTCTGTACAAACCAGTACACGCACGAAGACATTTCCTTTCGAAAACTCTTAATCTTGCCATTGTACTAGCACTCTGGTTGTACCAGATCTGGCATCCGTATGTCAAAACTGGTCTAACCAGTGTCTTGTAACAAATAACTTTGACTCTTTGATCAATGTATCTGGAATGAAAGAGTCGCCGAAGGGCCATGACTACTTTTAGTGCTTTACTGAGCATGATTTTGACATGTTCAGTATAGTACAGATACTGATCGAGATGAACACCGAGGTATCGAACACAGGATTTATGTGGAACCCGTTCTGAACTACCCTTTCCAGCCATAATGTGGAAATCCTTCCAATTACGTTTCAGGTCTTGACTGGCCCCCTGCAGCGTTGTCCGAAACAAAATTGTTTCGCACTTCTGCGCATTGATTTTCATTCGCCAATTGTCGGTGTAGAGCTGCACATCATTAAACATTTTTTGAAGATAGCTCTGAACTATTGTAGCTTTTCGGTCTGCCGTATAGATGATCAGATCATCAGCAAACGTTACCAATGATCGCGTTGGCGAGACATTAAAATCAAAGCTGTTCAATAGCTTGCGAATGAATATTGAGAAAAGCAGGGGCGCAGTAACTGTTCCCTGCTGTAGACCATTCAAGACCTTGAACTCGCGCATTGTTGTCAGATTTCCATCAGTTACAATAAATGATTTCCCGTATAACATATTACACATCATGGCGACAAGGTGTCTGGGGAACCTGTCCTGAAGAAGTTTGAAAACTAGTCCATCTAACCACACCGTATCGAAGGCTTTCTCCATATCAATGAGACATGCTCCAACACATTCTTTGTTGTTTAGTTTCCTACAGATGTCTGAGGTTACTTTCGTTATTGCATGTATGGTCGAATGCCTGGCACGAAAACCAAATTGGCAATTCGGCATCAACTCATATTTCTCAATGTGGGCGTTTAATGCTCTGCTGAGTATCACTTCAAACACCTTGCTGATGTTAGGCAGCAAGCTGATTGGGCGATAGCTTTTAGGGCATGAAGATTCTTTTCCTTTCTTCAAGATCGGAAATACCTTAGCCTTTTTCCACTCATTTGGGAAATATGAATTGTTCAACATGTTGTTGAACAATATGCAATAATTCCTAATAGCAACATCATATTTGGAATACCGTGAGTACCACATGATTTTTTGTTGTTTATTCTGTGAAATATGAAACACAAGTCTTCATAGCTGACAAAATAATCAATAAGATTCAAGCTCGGTATGAGGTCAGATGTTAATGTTTCATCGAAATGAAGAATTGATTGGCCGTTCAGGCTTGATTTGAAGTCGGAAACTTTTGCTTCAACGACCTCCGAAAATATTTCATTCCTTCTCTCTGGGTTTGGCAGATGAACCAATTCAAAATGTGTTCCAATCAGGGCAAGTTTCTGCAATCCATCACATATAATCCTGTTTCCATTTCTATCCGGAGTCGTACTATCAATTTCGATACCAGCTCTATCGAGAAGATTTATCTCATCACTAGCGACTTCAAGATTCGATACCTTCACTCGAGACTTCCTGCAGAATAAGCTATTCACTTTCGTGAAAACGCCATCTGGGTCCTGTGGGCTAATACCCCTCAGTTTTTCCGCCCATTGATTGCTGACCTCACTCCTGAAGTATGAACGGATTAAGTTCCGGACATTCTTCAGGTGTAATTTCAACAAAGCCAACCAGGGATGGTTGTAGTCCAAAAATCGTCGATAAATATTGTTGACGCGTGTGAGAAGGAGGCTTTTCAATATTTTCAACCTTGCGATGGTTGGTGTTTCATATCCTTCCATATTGTTTCGATGTTTAATCTTGGGAACAACTTTCTCAATCGTTTCCAACGTCAGCTTCTCTAACTTCGACAAATAGAGATATATTTCATCGTCAGTTAGATTTCTGTCATTAGGAACCATTGAGCAAGCGTTGCCATCATCAGAAGAGGGACATTGCTTCTGGTACTCCCGATTAAACTTCTTTTGAAACTTTCCCCAGTCTGTTTTTTTGAAATTCAATCGATGGTTTTCATGTTGAACTGGAATGAGGAAGAAATCATCCCTTTGATGATTGATTTCCATTACGATTGCGTTATGATCGCTATCGTAAGAAAGTACCTGCAGTTTCCGTTGAGGACTATTAAAGCTGAATTCAAGTCTTGCGTCAGCAATGCAGAGGTCCAAATATGAATTTGTCCTAGGGTATGTTGGGAACACCGACCCATATAGGTTGCACCTGTATTCAATTTGGTTCTCTGTTATCCATGGTTTCAGGAATACACCTCTTGGATTATTGGTGGCGTTTAGCCATGATGTATGCTTGGCATTCAGGTCACCGGCAAAAATATAATAATTATGCAGCCTGTTCAATTCGAGTATTTCAAACAAGGAATTGAGTTCCTCCTTGAACTTGAGATTATTTTGACCAGTTGCATAGGCAGAGATAACGAAGAGGTTATCCCTACCTTGCAGTGAAATTTTGATGACGGACACTTCAAGAAATTCAAAGTTTTTGAGTTCGACTTTTTCAATATTTTGGAAACAATAGGGTCTTCTAACCAATATCCCGGTGCCACCTCCCCCATCACCTATTACCCTATCGTTTCTTACGAATGCAAAATCTTTGAATTCCATGGAATGCCATGAATTGAGGTGGGTTTCAGTGAGAAGTATGATGTCAGGCTTTTGCTTAACAACAAATTCAAGGAGATAATCACGTCGATGTATAGCAACGATAGAGTTGACGTTGATCGATATGAGGCAAAGCCTATCCATGGGAATATGACTGGATGACAAGTTATTATTAGGCATTTGAAAGACCTAAACGCTGAAAAGCAAAGTTAATTTTTGAATCTTGTTTGTCGATTCTCTCCGATAAAGAATTAAGTTGCTGATAAATTTTGAGAAGCAGCTCATTATTGCCACTTACATTATTTACATTATTTCCAGCATTTTCTGCTGGTCCTCTAGCGGCGAATGCAAATGATACTCCGGGCTTGACGAAGTTGGAAGGTATGATATTACGGTGTACTTGTGCTTGCTTTGGAGCAAATTTAACTTTTGCATCTTGATATCGGGAGCATCCTCGATATGATGCTGGGTGACCAAAAACACCGCAGTTAACGCAGTATAATTTTTCTTTAGGCTCCGTCTGAGCCAATTTGCACTCACCGGGAGCATGAACGTCTTTGCATTTAACGCAACGATAGTGCATGGCACAATTGGTAGCCGAATGTCCAAATCTGTGACACAGGTAACACTGGTTGACTTCTCTTTTCTGGAGGCGTTCCCACCTCACCACTCTGAAATTCAAGTACCTTATTTGTTGAAGGGCACTTGGACTGCTCTTATTTGCAATTTGTACCAGGTAAAGTGGTAAATTCTTCCTTTCTATGGTCGACCTTCTTGTCGCAAAGGCTTTGACTGAAACAAAATCAATATCTGGTGCAGCCTCCTTGAGCACCTGAAGAAGATCAACCGTATCTTCTCCGCTGTCCAAACCCTTCAACAAGAAGGTCTGATTTTTTTCACTTTTTGGGGTATAGGTGAAGTGTGGAACCTCCCCAGAAATCAGCGCATCTTTGGCTGACTTGAAATCAACCAGTGATTTTGTCCTTATAGTTAATTTTTCGGCATTAACTCTTTTGATTTCGAAACTGGCCAGTTTATTTTTGGCTGCCAATAGCCGAACCATATCTTTCCCGGTTTGTCCGAACACGTTGATTGGCGGAACTTTTTCTGTCTTGTTGGAAGCTTTTTCAGAGGAACCAGCAGAACTGCGGGCTGGTTTTTTCTCCTTATTTTTGTTCTTTAAATATTGAATAAAATTAACGTCATTATCTTGATTAAAATTACCTCCGATGTTTTCTTCGATTTCCATTTCTTCGGCTAATCCCTCCAGCGCTGCAAAATAATTTTGGCTCTCGTTGGTGCCACCAGCACTTAGAACTTCCTCTGGATTTACTTGCTTTGTATTTTTCTTCGGCTTTGTTACCTGTTGCCATTGATTTTGTGGCTGCGTCTTTTGAGGCTTCATCCCTTTCTTGAAAAGATCCTTGAGAGACTGTATCTCTTGCCTAAGTTCATCATTTTCTTTCTGCAATTTGGCCATTTGTTGATTGTCCGCTATTATTTGCAGCTTGAGCCCTCCATCTACGGAGTTTTCTTCGTTATGTTTTCTTTTGGTGATTGTCGCCAGTTTCGTATTCGTCGTTTCCCCAGGTTGCCCCAACGGTGGGAAGCCGTCGGGCTCCTCCATACCAGCGGTCACCAGACCATCTGTTTTTAATGCTCATGAGGGTTCCTGTATTGATAACATTTTTATCAAAGTGAACGCATTTGAGCCGAAACCTTTTAAATATGAAAACTTGTTTACTGATCATTATCCCCTTTTTTTATCAATAAAGTCAACAAAGTCTCCATAGCTCAAATTTTCTCTCATATGAATTATCATAAGATGAATACAATAGCTGCTAATCAAAAGTGGTCTGAAATACTATCGATGCAGAACCCTAATGAAGCAATAAACCATCTAATTAGTTTAATTCATAAGTGTATCAACTTAAGCAATATGTGTGATAATAAGCCCGTTAACAAATGTAAGCACAAACCCAGAAGTAAATGGATTACCGCAGGAATTCTTAACTCATGTCTAAAGAAAGAAGCATTATACAGGATATGGAAATTAGATCCCAATAGTTTATTTGCAAAAGCTGAGTATAAAAACTACACTAAAATCTTGAATAAGGTTATTAAATTGGCTAAGCAAATGTTTCATAGGAATTTGATCAAGCATAATATTAATAATACAAAAAGTTTATGGAATATGCTCGTAATTGGTGCTATGTTGGGAAAAAGCAAGAAAAGGAATGACGATATTACTTATATTTTTGATGAACAGCATAATAAAATTCATGATCATATTGAAATATCAAATTTAATGAATAATTACTTTTGTAACATCGGAAATAACCTTAGTGCAAACATTTGTAAGCCAAAAAACTCTGCTCTTATCTTGCCCAAACCTAATCCTAAGTCAATTTTCATCGCACCAACCAACTCTATTGAGGTTTTAAGTATTATTGACTCGATGAAAATGAAAAATGGTGGCGTGGATAATATCAATATGAAAACGATTCAGAAACTATCAGATTATATTGTTGTTCCCTTGGTCCATATCATTAATGTGTCCATTGAAAAATGTATCTGGCCTGATGCCCTTAAGCGAGCGGATATTAAACCAGTTTTCAAATCTCTATGCAGACATACTACTTCCAATTATAGGCCCATATCTCTGATTTATAACTTTGCCAAAATTTTTGAAAAAGTTTTATACCGCAGAATTCTGAACTTCATCAACAGTTGCCAGATTCTATCTACTAAGCATTTTGGATTTATGAACAATGTGGGCACTAGTGATGCGCTAGAGCATCTATCCAACATAATTTATAAGCAACTTGATGGTAGCATTCCTATTGCCGTTACTTTCTTGGATCTAGCAAAGGCTTTTGATACTGTGAGTCACAAAATTTTATTAGATAAACTGTACAATTATGGTCTTAGGGGCAATGCTCATAAGTTGATTTTGAGTTATTTGCAAAACAGAAAACAGCGAGTTAAATTAAATGGTTCTTTTAGCGATTTTTGTGAGGTTAAAACAGGAGTTCCCCAAGGCACAATCCTTGGACCTTTGTTTTTTCCCTTGTATATAAATGATTTTTTAAAAGATTAACCTCAAGATACGGTCCTGTCTTTTGCTGATGATACAGCAGTTATATCTACTGACAAAAGCTGGCAACTTGTTCAAACAAAAATGAACTATCACCTTGATAATATTGCTGAATGGTTAGCACTTAATGAATTGTCACTTAATGTAGACAAAACGGTTTTCATTGCTTTCGGTAATTTATTAATGAACGTTATAATAATACGTAATTTATTAATGAACGTTATAATAATACATAATATAAATATAACCAATATTTTCAAGATTTCAAAATCAGAAAGAAGACGGAAATCTAAAGTGGAAAAGAAAAAAGTTGGTTAAGAAAATATAAGAAACTATCCAAAATTGTTTGTTTGTGGCGACACTTAAAAATTTGTTGAAAATGAGACACGGCATCGCCAGTGATCGAGTCGGTTGCCTACTTAGTCACAGCCCTATTGGGGTGATATTGTTGAACAAATGACGACACAGACTCCCACGCTATGAGCATCTCTTTTATAGCACACGATGGATGCTCCTCTTCGGTAATTTCTTCGTCACGTAATGAATCTCCTTCTCTAGCAGATTGTAACTTTGTGCTTTGTGAGTTCTTCAGTCGTCAGCCCCTCACTGTGCTCTGCTACAAGCTCATCGATGTCTTGATTATTGACCTGGAGCCCCATCTGACTTGCCAAAGATATAATTTCATCATCAACTGATTGTATTTCTATTTCAATGTTGCATTCTGTAAAGCGTTTAGGCCACAGTTTCCTCCAGGGAGTTACAAGGGTTCGTTTTGTTACACCATGCCATGCCTTGTCAATAATTTTCATGCATGCAACAACATGGAAGTGATTTTTAAAAAACTCAGTTAAAGATAAATTGCTTCCTTCAACGATTTCAAAACAAAAGTTGAAGACTTCTTTAGTGTATAATTTCTTGAAATTGTCGTTAACTTGCTGGTCCATAGGTTGCAGTAAATAAGTAGTGTTCGGAGGCAAAAACTTTACTTTTATAAACTTGAACTCTTCTTTTAACTCATTTTCTAGCTTCGAATGATGCGAAGGAGTGTTCTGCATAATAAGCAAGGCGCGGAGTGGCAATTTTGTATTTGTCAAATATTTTTTAATGGAGGGTCCAGAAACGTCATTGACCCAATTAGTAAATAGGCCACCTGTGATCCAAACTCTTCACTATTAGATTTCTACATAACATTCAGTTTATTCTTATAAATGTGATGCTTTTTGAAGTTATGGAGATTCTCCAAATGATAAACGAGTAGAGGATTTACTTTAAGAGCTACGCTGGCATTAGCACAAAAAAGCAGAGTAAGATACTCTTTCATTAGCTTATGGCTAGGAATTGCTTCGACTTTTGCTGTTAGTAGGTCATTTTAGGCATCTTTTTCCAAAAAAGTCTGTTTCAGGTATACTTCATCATCCACGAGTCTCTTAAATTCACCAATAAATGCCTCTGCTGCCTTAGCATCTGAGCTTGCAGCCTCCCCATGCGTCACGATGCAATGAATGCCCGTTTGTTTTTCGAATTTTTTGAAGCAACCTTTGCTGGTTTTAAGCTCTTTTATTGCAGTTGATGGCCCTGGAGTATTCGAGGCAATATCAGCGACGATATTTTTCGTCTCCTTGTAAAACATATTTTGCGAAATGGAATCGCCTTGCAATTGCCTCTTGTTTATCCATAATAAAAGTAATATTTCGACATCATCAGAATTGGCGATCTTTGGGAAGATATTCTTGAATTTTCCTTTGAAGCATTTGCCTATTCAAACTAGTATAGTTGAAACCATTAACTTGGACAGGTTAAATGTTTGGCTTAGATCTGTTACAGAAGCAATATTAATAGCTATTCTTTTGCAAACCTTCCTTTCAAATTTATTTTTTGATAGCATTTTAATATATTTACTTAATAGAACTCACAAATAGAACAAACTGTACAAAAATTCCATACGTATTACGTATGTGTAACACACAAACTGAACTATTGAAACACAAACTTCTTTGCACACGATAGAATGATTAACAACAGTTAAGTATGTGAATATGTACTAAAAGTGGTGCATCAATGTTGTACCAACACGAATATTACGAGTATACGATCAGATAATTTGGCACTTCCCCATTTTTGGTTGGTCGTTATGCGAAACTTCGTTCGTTAACCGAAACATTTACTTCAAAAATATTTCGTTCAGTATCCCAAACGTTCGTTATCTGAGGCGTTCGTTAACCGAGGGTTAACTGTATATGGCTTTTCTACCATTCGGTCTTTCCATCAAACCAGACACTATACTCTCAATGAGATCTTCTTATTTCCAGATAAAACGAATAATAAAAACATCTTTAAGACTTCATTTAATGGCTGTTAGTGGTATTGATGGGCTGACCCCAATGCTATTCAATTTGGCTCTCGAGTACGTCAAAAGGAAGCTACCTGTCGATACGCAAGGTACATTATAATTCAAGTCGAGCCAAGTACTAACCTATGCGGACGACATAAACATTTTGTGACGGTCGTTAACAACTGGCAAAAAACTCTTCCTAAAACTCGACAGCGAAGCAAGAGTAGTAGGGCTAAAAATCGATGAAAATTAAACAAAGCTCATAACGCAGTCGAAGAAAAATACCTCAAATACACAAAACATCACACTTGGCGAATACAGTATCGAAAATGTTGACGCATTTGTGTATTAAGTCGCCAAAATAATGAAAACGGGCAATGAAAGAGACAAAATACGCTGAAGAATACAGCTCGCAAATAAAATATTTTATTCTGTTCTGACGATCTTGAATATCAGCTGAATACACAGGGAAACAAAGCTCCAAGTATGCAAATCTGTGATACAACTTGTGTTATGCTATGGGTGTGAAACATGGACCCTAATCCAAGCATCCGCAAATATATTGAACGCCTTTGAGCGACGGGTCCTGAGGCAAATAATCGGAGCAAAGCTGGCCACATGAATCGTATGGACGAACAACGGATACTCATGAAGGTATTCGCTGGGAGAACTGAAGGCCGGAGACCACTGGGAAAAACGAGGAAACGCTGGTCTGATTCGGTCGATGAAGACAGTTCATCGCTGCTCGGATTTCGAAACTGGAGGACGTGGTCAATGGACCGAGACAGTTGGAGGCGCTATTTGCAGGAAGCGAAGGCCCGAGAGGGCCTGTAGCGCTAAGAAGAAGAAGAAGAAGTGGTATTGCAACAAAATGGCGGCGGGTTAAAACGGAGTAACAATGGTCTTCCTTTCAAAGCGAGTATGATTTCTTGTAGATGTCGTTAAAGTTTTTCTTGAGTGAATTCATTATTGATGTATGCATACTGTAGATTATATAGTAAATTTTTGTTTAGTGTTCCATAATCGCAGGAAAAATGTATAATAAGAAACGTTGTTTTATCTCAAAGCTAACTTCTACTCTCCTGATTTAGCTTAACTCTAAACTTAACTAACTCAACTAACTTGTTAGAGGCCACAATTCACTGAATAAAATATTTTATTTGCGAGCTGTATTTTTCGTCTTTTTCATTAGCGATCCTCGTTATTTTGGCGCCTAAATACACAACATTTCCGATACTGTATTCGATAACAGTGATATTTTGTGTATTTGAGGTATTTTTTCTCGACTGTGTCATGAGCTTTGTTTTACTACTACTACTACTAGTTTTGCTACGCTGTCGAGTTTCAGGAAGAGTTGTTTGGCAGTTTTTAATAACCGTGACAAAATGTACATTCGTTCGCATAGGCTACCACCTGGCTCAACATGTATAGCAATTTACCTCGTGTGTCGACAGGTTCTTATGACGTACTCCAGAGCCAAATTGAATAGCAATGGGGCCAGCCAATTTCCCTGCTTTAGTCCAATATTTGTGTCAAAGACATTGGTGAGTTGGGTGACGATGCGGACTTGGGAGGTCGACGACGTTATTGTCATTTTGGTAAGACGGACTAATTTGGCTGGGATGCCAAAGTAAAGCATGATTTGGTACAGTACGTTACTATCAATACTGTCGTACGCTTACTTGGAGTTAACGAAAATTGGATGTACGTCCATGTTGAACCCCCAGCATTTTTCAAGTACCTGCTTGACAGTGAACAATTGGTCTATCGTCGATCTACCTGCTTTAAAACCACCTTGATACTCCTCAATAATACTATTGGTGCATGATCTGGTTTTATTATTATTCAATACTTTGATATACCAACTTATATTTATATAGCTTGTTATGGAAGCAATTTGTTTCAAAATCATTTTATAACGCTTTCCTTCATAGAATCAGCATGCACATATTTCATTTAGCATATTCTATAGTTGTGTTTCATCTAGGAGGGGGGGATGGGGTTTAGGGCCCGTAATTGTTTACCACCGGGCCCAGATTTTATTTAGAGGGCACTGGCAGAGAGTTTGGATGTGTAGACAATAAAAAGTGTGAGCTGCTGCTAGTCACCTTAAAGATAAGTTTAAAAGCCTCCTCGAGAAAAACCGTTCAAACACCTACCCTACAACGATAGAAAAGTTTTATGAGATGTCGACGCCAAAGTGAATATTCACAGAGGATCACCAGGCGTTAAGTATCGGGTAGGCCAAGGTTTGACTTGGACTATAATGCTATAGAGCGTAGAATTGACTATATCGACTGGAATTCTATTACGGTCATGGATTGATGTACGGATTAAGACTGTTGGCGATGGATTATTTTCAATACTATAATGCTATCGGAGAAGCATAACGTCAAATAAAGGACAAACCTCAGAGTTACTGTGGCTATTGCTACCTCATCGCTGTAGCCTTTTTAAATTTTTGAAAGGTTTATGAAGACTAGCAATGAAAGAGTGCAGCCTCAGCGAGATATAAAAACTAGAATTAATGGAAAAGAGCATATCTAGGGACGCGTATTGGCAGTCAGCTTTCTGCGGTGTCATGAGGGAGGATTTTCTTCTCTCGCACAAAACACACTACAAAGAAATTTTATGCGTACGATTTAATTAGGTCAAAAGGCCAAGGTCAGAACAGAATGGGATTGAACACTTTTCATAAAACCGCGATAGTGAATGACCTCGTCACTGCCAAACAAATTTGTATCTTAAGCAAAACATGGGGCATCTCGTTGGAATTTCTGTACCTTAGCACCCCTTCAACCGAACCTAGGGTCCTGATGGATTAAATTGGAGCGAAATTACTCGCCATCTCAGCAAGAGCCCATAAAACAAAGAAAAAGAGCTACAGCCCACCGGGTGGTCTTGAAGTAAAGGAGCCTGCCACCGTTGCGGATCTCTGTTCAAATGTGGAAACCAAAAGATCCGCTTTTTAGCTGTATCGTCCTCCTTTCCATAGTTCTATAGCCCCTCTTGGGTCTTCACTTCCTACAATAAGCGCCGTGACAATTTATTGATGTCATCCGCGTAAGCCACCACTTGGCTCAATTTGTATAGAAACGCACCTCTCGTGGAAACAGGTAGCTTTCTTATGACGACGGAGTCAGCACATCGCCCTGTTTTAGTCAAGAGTTTGCGTTAAAGGCGTCAGTGCTTTGCTATTGATACGGACTTACAAGGTTGTCGACGTCATTGTCAATTTGGTAGGATGGGCTAATATGGCTGGGATACCAAAGCAAAGTAATATTTTGTACACTACGATTAATACTGTTGTATGCTTGCTTAAAGTCAACGAAAATTCGGTGACGTCTATGTTAAACTCCCAGCATTTCTCAAGTACCAGCTCGACTGATTACTATTGGTAAATCATCAAGCTACATGCTCTAAATCCAATGATATTCCCCAATAATATTGTAGGCTTGTGATATTATTTAATATGTTGTATACCGTACAAAGAAGTGATATACTACAGTTTCGGCATTATAGCTAATCACGTTATTTATTTATGGAGAATATAATAAATTGACTCAACCCGATCAGTATGTCTCTTTGTTACTAAATAAGCTAGATTAATTTATGGATGGCTTTCTGAACACTGCTGCCATCATTTTTAATAAGTTCCACTGGAATCTCATCCACACTTTAGTATTCTTCTGGGAGTTGGTGGTAGAAAAAGCGTCATAGAGAGTTGGAGGGGCCAATGGAAGCTCTCCAGGAATATATAGATTTCGATGTTCTGGAGGTGTGTAGAGAATTAAGCAGGTTTTTGAAATATGATGCACATATTTCATTTATCCTGTTTTCATTAGCGATGAGTTGCCGATGTCATCACAGTAATGCTTGGTCTTGGGCTGATAGTCTAGTTACAGGATTTTCAGCATTTTGTATGCTTGTCATGTGTTGTTTCTCGCTAGACTTACATCGTTGCGACTCTGTTAGTTGTCATAAAATTTTCATTCTTAATTCTAATAATCAAATTCGTTACTCCTTTGAGATTTTCATAATGTTCTCTCTTTGTCCTAGTGTTTCCTGCTTCAATATCGCTTTCACATCTGACTCTCTCTATTTAACGCATCTTGGAACTCATCTACGAGCCAACCATTTCTTTTGTACAAGGAATGATGTCTGGTCATCTGTTCTTCTTCTTCGTAGCACTACAGCTCCTCTCGGGTTTTCGTTCCTGTAAAAAGCGCTTTCCACTATCTCGATCACTTGGTCGCGTCCTCCAATTTTGAAATCCGAGCAGCGATGAACTGTCTTCATCGACCAAGTCAGACCAGCGTATCCTCAGTTCCCCACTGATTTCCGGCCTTCAGTTCTCCCAACGAACACTTTTCTGGGTATCCATTGTTCATCCAGACGATTCATGTGGCCAGCCCATTCCAGCTTCCCCAGTCTCACAATCGTTGAGACTTCCCGCTCGTTAAAAATTTCATACAACTCATGGTTGTATCGGATTCGCCCTTGGTCCCCGTCTAGCTTCGCTTCAATTATCTGCCTCAGGACACGTCGCTTAATGCCCTTCAATATATTTGCGAATTCTTGAGTTAGGGTCCATGCTTTACACCCAAAATATAACACAGGTCTTATCGTAGATTTGTTTACTTGGAGCTTTGTTTTCCTGTATAAGCAGCTGGTCTTCAAGATCGTCAATACTGAATTAAATATTTTACATTTTTCCGAGCTTTATTCTTCAGGGTATTTCATCTCTTTCATTACCGGTTCTCGTCACGTTGGCGCATAAATATACGAATGTGCTAAAATTTTCGATATAGTGTTATGATGTTTTGTGCACTTGAGGTATTTTTCCTCGACTTTATCATGAGCTCAGTTTTTTTCATTGATTTGTAGCCCTACTAGTTTTGCTTCGCTGTCAAGTTTCAGGAAAAGTTCCTTGGCAGTTGTTAATGACCGTGACAATATTTTGTATACGGCAGCTTGTTACCTATTTTGTAGATAGGGAGTATAATTGATTAGCTCCACTCGTTTGGAATTTGTTATCGTTGCCAAATGTGCTAGATGACTTTGTGAATAACTTTATGAACTCTGCTGCCATCATATTTTATGAGCTCCAGTGGAATCTCAGAAAAAGTCGTCCAGAGCTGGTGGGGCCAATAGAAGCTCTCCAGATACATATATAGGCTCATATGTTCTGGAGCTGTGTGGAGGATTAAGGAGGTTCTTGATGATGCCCATCTTTACTTAATCTTGTTTTCATCAGCGATGATATTGCCGATGTCATCACAACAGAGTGTGGTTTTGGGCTGGTAAGCACGTATCGAGCTTTTCACTACTTTTTGTGCTTGTTTTGTTGCTGTCATAGTATTTTCTCTTCTGAATTCAAATGATCTTATTGACTACTCTTCTGAGACTTTCATTGTGTTCCCTCTTTGTCCTGTTTATTTATTCAGTATTGACGATCCTGGAGACCACCTAAATACACCGGAAACAAAGCTCCAAGTATACAAATCTGTGGTAAGATTTGTGCTATGCTGTGGGTGTGAAACATGCCGAAAATATATTGAACGCCTTTGAGCGATGGGTCCTGAGGCGAATAATCGGAGCGAAGCTAGACGGAGACCAATGGCAAATTCGATACAACTATGAGCTGTATGAAATTTTTGACAAGCTAGAGATCTCAACGATTGTAGGACTGCGGAAGCTGCAATGGGCTGGTCAAATGAATCGTATGGATCAACAACGGGTACCCAAGAAGGTATTCTTTGGGAGAATTGAAGGCCGGAGACCAGCGGGAAAACCGAAGAAACGCTGGTCTGATTCGGTCGACGAAGGCAGTTCATCGCTGCTCGGATTTCAAAATTTGAAGATGCAGTCAATGAACCGAGATAGTTGGAGGCATTATTTGCAGGAGGCGAAGGCACGAGAGGGGCTGTGGCGCTACGAAGGAAACGAAGATTAAATATACATATTATTGATTTATTATCGCTGTGTGCATATCATAAGTTGAGTACAAAACCTTTCTGACAGTAGTGTAGTTCCGTCTACCCAACATGTTCATTTCTAAACTAAGCACTATCAACCCCACCAACATTACATAAACACTGGTAATTACCGGCTGATAGGTGTCGGCGACTGACCAGTTATTATCGAAGATCCTTTTTCGATTATTCAAGTACAATTTATTTAGTTTTTTACCATCTTGCTCTCGCCTCAATTTGAATAAATTTTTAATTCTATATTATAACCTTTAGTCTGTCGCATACAAAACTACTCATTCAGGGCGATATCATCAATTTAATTTGCCCTTGTTTTAGGATAGCAGATGCACCATCATTTCATGCCCAACGTTATCTAATGTAGAACATTTTTGGCAGGAATATCCTTCCTCTACCTTCCGCTGAAATGCATGTAAACTACTAAATGAATACTCTTCATTCGCAGGGTCACTCATTCCTACTCCGCTAGAGTCGTCAGCGACTACTTTCATGCAATCAACTTTGGACTTGCTCCTTCTGCTACAATTTAGGGAACGTTTTTCCTTTCAATTTTCTTCGGTGGACTGATAATTTATTAGAGGGCATTAATAAAACAGAAAATTTTTGTGATTAAATAGACAGTAATTAGCTGTAATTTTTTTTTTGTTATCCTGTCTTTGCGTTTTTTCACTTTTATCATAATGATAATAATGGGCCCTCACTGCATTATAAATTATCTGTAGAGGTATGTTATGATTAGTGTAGAAAGCGAGGGGCGAATGTTGATAGTGGTCAAGGTCAGTGTGCGCGTTCAGTAAAGAAACCCTTATAGTGGACGGTGGTATTAATTAGGAGCAACCTTTTTTCCATTCATTTATTTTTTATTGCAGAGAATGGTAATTATTTTATGATGTAACTTAGGGTGACCAGAAAAATGAATTTTGTAGATTGTTATTATTGTTTTGAAAGGGTTAGAAAAAAATAGTCGCAAGACTGTTAAATTGAACAATATTAATCGTGTATCTATCAGCTAGGAAATGGGCATCACGAGTCTTAAAATTTTGTTCTTAGCATCGCAATAACTTTTTCAATTTATTCGTCCCAGCCTTATCTGAACCATCTGTGCATCAAACTTCCTAATAAAATTTATTAAATAATTCTTTTATTATACTTAAATTGAATCAGCAAAGGTCATCAGCTGTAAAAATAAGCAAATTTTATGCATAATAATTTGGGCATTGACCACCGCGTCTAGACAAAAGTTCTTTTCTGAATTACATAAAAATCTGTGAATTATTCTAGCTAAGTTAATTGAAGTCCACAAATATCTGTTGTATAATAAATATTTTTTAACGAGTTGTTCGCGTTTTAATGACGTCAAATCGCGCTTTCTTATCAGGTGCACTTCCCAGAGGCATAAAACTAAAAATATAGATGGATAGCATTAATTACGAAATTGTTTTAAAGCTATTATTCGTGGTCTGGCGAACAACCCATTAAATATATCAGTAGCAAATCTTAAAAATAAAGACATAATAAAAATAACATTAGTAGAAATGATGATTCATAATAATTTTTTTTTTTTTTTTTTTGATAAAATTCAAAACTATCCATTCGAATCTTGTTAATTTCACATTCAGTTGGCGTGAAGTTTTGGCTTGCAGGTGAAAAAGAATTTACACACACAAATGTATAAACTTTGAAATATTTGCTAATCATTCTGAATTCGAATTTTTAGAATTGAAAATTATGAAATTAAACGAAACCGCAGCCGATTATGCTCCCAATAAATCTTCAAAATATTTGTAATGCAAATTTATCTAGTCAAATATTAGTAACATGGCTATTAATTTTTTCTCGATACTCTACACGAAAAGCTAATGTGAATAATATGCACGATCGTTGTTGGTAGGATATAGATAAATCGTATTGTACTATCTAAAGATAGAACTCGGTGTCTAAATCAGCTAAAAATAACTTATTCATATTAAGCAAATGCTAATTTGTATCCGCTTTAATTAATTGTCTGGAAAGAAAAATCATTTAAGATTAAATAATAACTTCTGAAATACCAAATGATCATTAACCGCTAATGAAATTTATTCTGCGAATGTCAAATTATCGTGCAAAATTAAATAATATATTCAATGAATAGATACGGTGAATTCCTAATTTTGATAATCTTTTGATCAAAAGCGCATGCCATGTAATCCGCTAATATAAACAAGTTGGGTAAACAGACCTACGCTCATGTCAGAAGGGTTTTGTATTCAATTTTCAAAATGCAGTCACCAGATTGAATAAAGTCAAGAAGCATGTCATTGACGATTTTATTGGAGAAACTCTGAAATTCGAAGATCTTACTATTATTAACAAAGTTGAACGAATTTAGACTTCTGAGGGTTTTGTTATTGTTATACTTATAAATATCTCCCTTGATAATTATTTCAGATGTCCATTCGCGAGGGAGGAAACACATTTTCAATGTATTTCCCCCCTGTGCCCCACTGAAGCAAAAACTGACAGTTTAAGAACTGTTTTGAAAAGCTCCCACGAAAACTTTCATTTCATACTCATATCGGCTACGTTTGATGAATTTGTTTTTTCAGGGGCCACTCTCCTGTACTGTTATCATCGATTCATGGCCATTTTTTCGAATCCTAGAGTTGTAACAAAGCCCTTTTACTAGGAGCTCTCTCCCGCCTCCTTGACTTGTTTCACTTACGAGTAATAATTGTAGGTACTCAGCTTCAGTCATTCATTAAATTGAATCAAGTGTTCAAAGCATGGACCTTGAACGTTGAAGTTGGGAAAAAATAACTCAAAATTATTCAATCCTCGCATTTAAAACAGCCAATATTTTGTTTTACGATTACTGATACCACTAGCTGAACTGATTCTCAAAGGTATTCATGACACCTATCATTCCTGAAATTTTCATGCAAATCCTAGCAAAACTGTGGTGTCTGAGTCGGTAAAAAGCGCATGTTGTTCCATAACCATATGTTGCCATAGTAATACATGCAGCGCATATTGTTCCATCGTAATACAGGAAAATTCAAACCGCTATAACTTCGCCAACAATGTTTCAATTTTTATGAAACTTGCAGGGTAAATCAATCCTATAAATAGTGTGTACTGAATTTCATTGAATTTAAGGGTACCGTTAAGATTTTATTCAAGAAAACATAAAATCGATAAATCATACTATTACTAACAAAGTTGAGTGAATTGCGACTTCTGACGTATTTGTTGTTGTTGTACTCATCAAGGCCTACATTCTTGATTTTTTTCAGATTTTTCGGTTCACAGGTGTCCAATCGCGAGGGGGGGGGACACAAATTTTTCGTGTATTTCCCCTCCCTGTGCGCCCCTCGAAGCAAACTTTGCCAAATTAAGACCTGTTTTGAAATGTTCTCATCAAGACCTTTCATTTGATACCCATATCGGCTACCTTCAATGAAATTTTTTTTTCGGGGGTCACTCCCCTACATGGGCAGACCCCCCTTAAATACCTTATAGAATTTTTACAGTTGAACTTTGAAGAGAACACCACTTTACACCTACATACAAATTTTCATGCTTCTAGCTTAAGTAGTTTCTGAGAAAAACTGCTGTGACACACGGACGGACGGACGGACGGACGGACAGACAGACGGACAGACAGGACGCGATTTTAGAAGGGTTTTGTAAAATTATTTTACAAAACCCTAAAAAGATAAAATAAGCCTATCGTTTGGCAGGTGGCATTTAAAAAGTAAGATATATATATTTTTATATAATTTTCTTTATTAGAATATATGCGGTACAGAGGCCTTATAATATAGTAGGTGTTCTGACAAAGTCATTTCACCGTCGTTTGAACATTACTCAAAACTATGCATATTATCGTATTTCTATGTGATTATTCCAATTAGCTAGAGGAAAATTTAGGCGAAAACCTCTACAGAAAAAATTAAGATATAAATTTCAATAAAATTAATCAAAATGCCTTAACTCAGAATATCGTCTTTTCCATTAACCAATCGTATAGACCTACAATAAATGAAACTCTTATGTTCCTTATACACGGGTTTACTTTGTTTTATCCAGATACGTATTTCGGGATCTAGTTGACCCCTTCTTCAGTGGGTTTCAACTAGATCCCGAAATACGTATCTGGAAAAAACAAAATAAGCCCATGAATAAGGAAAATAAGAGCTTCGTTTATTTAGCAAATAATTTAGAACTCAAAAATATTTTTTTCTATCTCATGGAAATCGGAAAAATAACTTGATTTGATACTGAGTATTATAAGTCCAATCTAACGAATGCAGTTTTTTTTATGATGGCCTTTTAAAATGAGTCAGTTGTATCATATTGTAATCTCATCAATATTTTGTAACCACTCTGGAGGATCGAACCCGGGCAACGCAAATTGAAAGGTTGACATGCTAGCATTAAGCCATGGTTCATCTTGCCTTCTCTCTATCAAAAACTGTATTATATTTATCTATCTGCGCCATCTATGCATGTAGACATGGCAAATATATCAATCACTTCAGTATATTTATTGTGTCTGTTACATATATATCTTCGCGAGAGTAATGATTTTATACCTCTCCTACCAAAAAATTGTAAAACTCAAGCAGAAGTTATATCGGTAGAGTATAAAAACCTTTATCTTAGAGAAATAATATAGATATGAAAGATATATTTAACCTATAATGGATACAAGTGTGGATTTCAATACAAGTGCAATACTTGTCATAGACATATAATATCTATTGCATGTAAATTATACGAAAGTGGGCTGATAAGTACTTAGTCTACAAAAGAACAACGAAAATTTCGGAAAAGTGGCGATTTCTTCCTCAACATGATCTCTTGGCTCGATACACTTGACCCAGCGACGTTACTTCTTCAACCCGTCTGAAAAATATGTTTTCTCGAAGTCTGCAAAGTAGATCTCCATGGCAGCGATGACCTCCTCATTCGACTCAAATTTTTGCCCGGCGAGTGACCTTTTCAAATTTGGAAACAAAAATAAATCGCAAGGGGCAAATCTGGAGAATACAGCGTATGAAGTAGCAGTTCGTAGCCCAATTTGGCCGCGATGACGGCGAAGGTGTGAGCCGGTGCGTTGTCATGATGGAAGAGTAGTTTTTGCTTCGCCGAATCGGACCTATTTTGCTGCAATCCAGCATCGAATTGGTCCTATAATCCAGCAAAGTAGAGCCCTGTAACCGTTTTGCCCTTCCTTAGGTAGTTGATTCAGATCACACCTTGCGAATCCAAAAAAAAAAACGTTTTCCATCACCTTTCCGGCCAATATACCAGTCGCTTCCTTCTTCGGAGCACGTTCGCCGGGTGAAGTCCATTGTTTCGACTGCTCTTTGGTCTTTAGTGTGTACTAGTGGAGCCATGTTTCGCCGGAAATCACGAAACGATGCCGAAACTCCTTCGGATTGCTCTAAAGTGGTCTTACGGTTGCGTTTCTTGTCCAGAGTGAGCAAACAAGGCATCCATTGCGCCGACAGATTTCTTATGCCCAAAATTTTCATGCAGGATATGACCCACGCAATCTTTTGAGATTCCTACTATCTCAACTATCTTGTGCGTCTTCAATTAGTGGTCTGCCATTACGAGCTCGTGAATTTTTGTCACGATTTCCTGGGCGTGGCTCATCAAAAACCGGCCCGCAATCACGCTCAAACTCGTTAAACCAAATTCTACTATCGCCATCGCAGTAACAGAGTTACCATATACAGCATCTAAGCATTCCTTAATTTCGCTGCCAAAAACAAAAATCGATTCACCGACCGATATCGCTCTTTCTCCATTTTTCTAAAAATCCGCGGGAACGTCCGTTTCCACACGCGGTCAAAACAAAACGACGGATCCGATTTGGCTGAAATTTTGACAGTAACCGTCTACAAGAATATACTATACGATAGTGAATCTCTTGCGATAGTGGTGAGGCTAAGTACTTATTGGACCGCCCTCGTCAAATATAGAGATCAAAATTAGTAGTCCATGTGGTGTAGTGGTTACTGCGCTCACCGCTTGCGCAGCAGTTCCCAACTTCAAAGTTCGTTGATAGCAATGAATTTGAGCTTGTGCTACTTCTGCAGGACTATCAGCCTACCCAGTTGTGATGAGTACTGATTGAAAAATCAGGCAATAATAACTTGATTGAGCATAATAGTAATTATATCACCTCGAATACCGTTGCGGTCACGAAATGAGATTCCTCCCTAATAAGTCTCAACGCCAAGGTTCAAATTAGACTTCTTTCTCTAGCAAGAAATCATTGCACGTAGGTAGATAAGTTGTAGGAACATACATTGTGACAAAAATACCCGGAATTTTGTCGCCTTCAAAGTAATCCTCATCAGATGAACTACACTTACGCCAACGATTTTTCCAGTCCTCGAAACACTTTTCATAAGCGCTTTTTAGAATGGCTTTCAGCTCCTTCTGCGAGTTTTGTTTTACATTGTGACAAAAAGTAGCCGGAAATTGCAAATAACATGCAAAATATTTAATTAAATACATCAACATAACACGGAACCAAATATGGTAAATACTGTGGTTGATCGATGGTATTTATTGCGTTTTTGGCTTTGAATTTGGTCACAATCAAAAATAGTACAAAATCTCAACGCACTACTGAGGTGTACTGACATATGCAGCTGCTGTAAATAAACTGGCTGACAGATCGCGCTCATATTTAGCATAGTAATTAAGGACATTCCTACCAACTTAAAAAAAAAATTAGTTTGAAATATTATTTACGCGGGGAAATTAAATTACATTTTCCAGGTACTTCATTATCACAATGTACATTGCATATGAGCGTAGGTAGTTTCAAAATATTAAATATATTATGTAAATTTTAAAAACTTTTGGTGCTGTGTGCTACCAAGATTACTAATATTTCAGTATTAGTATCGTAAATGGCACCTCAAGCCTCTAAAATGTATTAGTTTGTATGTTATTATTCAGATGCTTCCATCAAGTCTATATTTGCTGCTGTAGAAATTTTTTTTTAATTTCAGTTTAAATGATTATAAGCTAAAACCAATGTCCGTGAAATGAACTCTCAACAACGAAACTTACTTGGTACATTAAATATTCCTCGCTCCGAAATTTTTGTCAGTGAAGTGTGATTCCACTTAAAAATTAAAAAACATTTTGTACAATACTCTATACAGAATGCTCATAGTTTCTTCGGCAGACGCAATGCTTTTTGGCTAGGCAGAAGGGTCTCGAAATGGCTCTCTTGATCGCAAATAATGCTCTGCAATACGCCACCAAATTTAGTATAAGGGTCGAATCCAAAAGAAAATTACAGGCAGATCATTTGCAGTTCTTAGTTGAAACAATATGCTTTAGAAGTGGCAGATCACTACTAGAACTATTAACGTTTTAAATAGTGAATTTATAGTGCATAGACGTCAACTCGTTTTTCACGAAATTATGTTTTCCAAACTGGTCGGATGTTTTTTTTTTAAATTTACTTGATTGATTTTCACAAACTAAAAATTTTCCGATTCTCTATAAAAATCAAACCTCTAAAAAATTATAATATTTCCTTCCCTTTTTATACGTAGGGCTAAACTATCCCGAAAAAGTTTGATTTTTTTAATTTTTTCGGAAAAAATTTTCAAACCCAGTAAAATATGAAAAAAAATATCAGAAGTTTCTTGCCTTATTTTAATACCATCCATGGTATTAAAGCTTAAGCCAGGCCATAGCCTCCAGGATTAATCTTCAATCATCACCGTTTTGCGACCTAATTTGCCAGTTGATCATTCCCAGCCAGGACCTGCTGTCAACCTGTATCGTATCTTCCTATCGGGTCCTCGGACTTCCCGCTGGACGTCTACCTTGCGCACAATCCTTTAATGGTCTTTTGGGTAGCCCGATAATTGCGATTTACGTAACTTTACTCAAGCAAATGCAAGTGGTTCGTCAAATAGTTCATACAACCCATCGTTGAAGCGTAATCTCTTCTTTGTTCCTTGTTTCGCTGGGTCGCAGATTTTTCGGAGCACTTTTCGTTTAAATACATATGTCCACTGCTTTTTCGAATTCGCTCGTTAGGTTCCATGTGTCACTTCCAATAAGAACACTGGTTTGACTAGTCATTTATGAATGCGTAGCTTGTTTGCCTGTGCACGACTCTGGTAATTGGCTTTATTTTCGGTGCTTATGTGACATCCAATCTCTTCCTTTTCGATGCTTCATCCATTCAGTTTGGTTCTAAAACAAAGAAAGTTATCCATTTTTTCAAAGTTATTGATTTTTTCAATGTTTTAGTCCCCCTTGGTCAGGCTTTGTCACACTGAAATGTTCTTCCTCATTTGAGTCATGAATTCAGTTTAAGTTTCATTAACTCGCACGCCTATTCAGTTTGCTTCAGGCTCAAGGCTCAGAAATGTTCCTTAAGCATCTAAGATTGATTGTGTCATGATGCGAGGGCCAAACGTTTTTTTTAGGAAGTATGAAAACGCATTCGGTTTTTATCAAAGATATTTGCATTGTTTTTCAAAATATTCTCCATGAACCAATTTTCAAAGTACTTTTCCCACCTCGATGGAGACACCCCCAAAGCATGGCTTTTGAACGCTTCAATAGATGGTTCGAGCGAAGAGAAAGGTTCACTACCCAGTTTTTTTAATGAAAGAAAGAAATTGTTGGGTGCCAAGTGAAGGCCATATGGCTAATAACTCATGAATTCGATGTTTTGATTGGCCAAATAGGTGAGAGTCTGAGCTGATGTATGTGAGGTCGCATTTTTATGATGGAGAAAGATTCGTCTTCTCTTATACATTTTGCGGATTTCTACGGAAACTTCCGGCAAACAAACGGTCGTTTACCCCTTAAAATTTACCGTCCATTTTTCCTGAAGCAAAACAGTGGCCTTATGACCCATTTAGCCAAAGAAACAGGGGATCATTTGCTTCCCAGTACCTCGTGCCAGAACAGCTGTTGTTGGATTTGGTTCATCTCACAACACCCATTGGAACACGCAGATTGCTATTCTGTTACCGGCTCATATACGTAGATCCATGATTCTTTGCCGTAGGTAATCTTATTCACATTATTTAATGCACCGTGATGACTTGCCTTTTTTGAACGATTGGCAACTCATACAGGACACAACGTAAATAAACCTTTTATTAGTTTTCATGCAACATCGAATATATATCCGGGAGGGAAATGCTCAAAGGTGCTTCTATGTCATGGAATGTCACATGACGATTTTGTGTAATAAGTTTGCGTACGGCGTCGTTGTTTTCTAGCATATCGACCGTTTTTGGAAGACCCCCACGAAATTCGTTCCTAAGTAAAAGACGTCCACATTTGAATTCGTCAAACAAGTTATAAATTACCTGCAGACATGGTGCTTTACCTTCAAAGGGCAAATGACGCCGATCGAAATACTGTTGTTGCGATAATTGAACTCGAAAATCGTAGATAATCATCGCGCGAAAATGTTGACGAGTTAGTTCAATTTTGTAGCCAAATTGATGCTTTCAACTCATTGTAAACAACACAAATTGTGCTGTATACCAAAAAGTTCTGAGAAAATTTATGTTAAAAAAATTTGAACTTCCCGAAGAAAGCCTCAGATTTGACGAAAACGTACTAAAGTATCCTTATTATAAAAACTGTTGTAGTAGCCTCCGTACTGATGTCATCAGCATATGCTACCGATTCTGTGGATTTGTCCATTAGTGTACCAGAGGTTTCAGCTGTTGTTTTTCTGATGACTTGTTCCAGCGCGATATTAAAGAGGATTGGGGCAAACCCATCCTCATGGTTTAAGCCTGATCCCATTATGAAGCTGTCCATTAATTCGCCGTTTACCTTAATCTGGGACTCTGTGTTTAGCATTGTGACTTTGACCATGTGCACTAGTTTTGTTGGGATTCTTAAGCCAAGCATTATTTTGTACATTGTATTTCTGTTGAGACTGTCATATGCTTGTTTGAAGCCTACAAAGAGTTCGTTCACATCAATTTTATATTCTGAGTACTTTTCGAGCACCTGCTTGACTGAAAATAATTGGTCTATTGTAGAGCGTGCACTTCAAAAGTCTTATACTTTCCTATAATACTTTCATAGTATGGCTTAAATTTTCTTTCTATGATTTTGGAGAGCATGTACACAGTAAAGTGATGCCCCTATAATTTTCAAACCTTAGCTTGTACACTTTCTTCAGTATAGGGTATAAGATAGTTCTTCGTCAGTCTGAACATATATATATTCTGCAAATTAGTCGATGCAAAAAGTTACTTTGGAGCCATTTTACTAATATTGGATCCATTCCAGCAGCCTTATTTTTTCGGCGAATACTTACTGCTGCATGTACTTTGTTTCAGATTGGTGGTGATATCTGGACTTCCTGCCCCACTTCTGGAACCTTCACAGTTTCAGCAATTGTTGGAGATGTTGTGATAATTTCCGGAAATATTGCAGCCATTTGTTTTTAATTTCGACTAGTTTACCTAAGACTGATCCGTGTGCACTTTTGCAAAGCCTTGTTTGTGGATGGAAGCCATCTCTTAGTTGTTTAATTGAGGCATGTACCGCAGAGTCATATTTTTGGCGATCTGTTGGCTCTTGGTGTTGATGGTTAGTCACTTCTTTCTTCGGCACACTTTTTCGGCTTTTTGTCAGATAGTTTTACAGTGTGCTTGTTGTACCCAAGTCGGTCGCTAAATATATTCCTCGTACGCCTCGTTACTTTGTACAACCACTTGCTTACATTCTTTGTCATACCAGACGGTCCTACTTTTTTTTAACCGATGCTGTTTGTCCGCTTCTGCTACCGCATCTTTTGCTATCTTCCACATAATTTTGATGCCATCACTACTTGTTCTTGCCTGCGGGAATACGTTGACGCAATTTTCGAGCGCTGATACGAATGTGGGTGTTGCTAAGCTAGCATTTAACTTGTGTACCTGGAACCTTAGAGTAGCTGATTTTCATTGTTTACAGCTCTTGGAGATGTGGCATTGGAACATGACCCTTATAAGCTAGTCATTTGAATCGCAAATACCGTTGCGGAGCGAGTGTACGTCAATAGTGCTGGTGGCCCTTCATTTTTATTTGAGAACATGGTCGATTTGGTTGAATATGCGACCATCTCGGGATGCCCATGTTCTCTTCTGAATGTCCCACTTGCAGGAAGAATATGGAGCTTATTGTGAAGCCTCTACTAGTAGCGAAGTTTATCAGGCGTTGTCCATTGTGGCTGGTCTCTGCATGGATGCTGTGTCCTCTGGTTGTTCCTCTTTGTGGCGTTTCTCGCCGATTTTTGCATTAAAGTCACCGAATCCAATTCTAATGTCATCTGACGGCTATGCATCTACAGTGCGTTCCAGGGTGCTGTAAAATTCATCGTTGATTGCCTCTTCCTTGTCTTCTGTGGGCGTGTGACGATTGACCACCCAGAGATTAAAGAATTTGGTTCTGATTCGAATTGCACAGAGCTTTTCGTTCATGGCTTGAAGTCGATGATAACTTGCTTAAATGTGTTGTCAAAGCCGCTCTGAACTCTCAGTTTTGTTGCGATTTTCCCCTTTTAAACATGGTATGCGTTCGCATGTCACATATGTCTTCTTCATACCGTATGGATTCTTATAGTGCAAGGACGTTGATTTTGTATTTATTTCTTTCATTCAGAAGTTGTCGCAGTGCACCTAGTCGGCTCAATGATGGTTGTGTATACGTTGCAATAGCATCAGCCGTTTTTTTAATTTGATTCGAGGCTGATGTACTCGACTCCATGACAGGTCAACATTGATTGGAGCATTGTCAGGGCTTCGACTTAGTCAGTTTTTGGTCCGTGAGTGATATTTTATTTCCCACCAATCTTTCAGATAGATAGGTGAGGGCACCCTCTATCGACCACCTGAGGACACTTAGGATAGGGCACCAAAAGCCCACTCGTTCAATATGTTGCATATAATATAGAATCGTAAGAATTGAAATCAATACCTACGTGTATCGATTAGATGTAACGATAAATCGATGCAAAAGTCGCATATTTTTTCTATTTGACCGTAAATATCCTTCATCATAATTTGATTTTCAAATTCTTCCAATCGGACCTGTAATGGAAATCAAACCAAATAATTTACCGAAAACAGGACTCGTCTACATATCGCCGTTCAAAAGTTATTTTTAGACATACATAAAAAAAGACAAAAAATATATGTGCATAAAAAATAACCTAACATACTCTCCTATGAAAGTCGCTTGAAAAAGAGTGAACTTATATTGTCTTGTCAACAAAATTTCAAGCCTGAGCCCAATATTTGATGATTTTTTCCTTGTCTCGTCGTCTCGTTTAAAGTTGTAGTAATCCCTGGAAGGATTTAGTAGATTCCCATATTGGTTTAATCCATATTGCTCAGGAGCCAGCATGCCAAGTGTCTTTTTATCATGACATATCGTTTACAAAGCTCTTATTATTGTGAAATAAGATCATACTTTTTAAAATTGCCTATACTAAATTTTTTTCGGACCGTATTACAATTGCAAAAACTCAGTTGAACTTAGGGTCAAAATATAAATGTTTTGCATTGATATTATTCCCTACACATTGATTAATTTTCGAGATGAAATCTTGTAAATTGTATTCAAAATGAGGCTCCTCCTGAATGATAAGGATTAAATACTTTGGCTCTTTTTATATTTGTAGGTGAGAAAATGCCTATTTTCATTGACGCCGGTATATTCAATTAACCAATAGACTAGGAGTAAATGGAGACACTAATTTCATCACGATGTTGATGGAGGGGACAACGAGCAGCAGGCAAATTAATTTTGGAGGCACTAGAAGTCCTAGACATTCGAGGTGTATTCAAAAAGTTAGGTGACTTTATATTTTAAGGAAAAAACAATTATTTATTCGTCAATATTTATTTTGTCCCCTTCAAAGTAATCCCCCTCCGATACAATACACTTATGCCAACGCTTTTTCCAATCCTCGAGGTACTTCTCATAAGCACTTTTCGGTATAGTCTTGAGCTCTTCCAGCGATGCAGTCTTTATCTCCTCAATTGTTGCAAATCTTCGTCCTTTCATAAGTCTCTTCTGTCATGGGAACGAGAAAAAGTCACATGGGGCCTGTGAATATGGTGGCTGAGGCATGATTGTGGTGTTGTTTTTGGCCAAAAAATCTCTCACAAGCAAAGATAAGTGAGCAGGGGCATTATCATGATGCAAAAGCCATGAATTGTTTTTCCACGATTCCGGACGTTTTCTTCGTATTCTCGCAAACGGCACATAACTTGAAGAAAATACTCTTTATTGACCAAACGACCATATGCTAAGAACTCTTGATGCACTACGCCACGGTAATCGAAGAAAACAGTGAGCAAAACTTTGACATTTGATCGAACTTGCGTGCTTTTTTTGGTCTTGGCTCACCTGGGCTCTTCCATTGGGATGATTGGGCTTTGGTTTCGGTATTATAACCACATACTCATGATTTTACACCAGCTATGACCCTTTTGAGCAAATCAGGATCATCATTGACATCTTTCAACAGCTCAGGAGCGATGCTCATGCGACGATTCTTTTGGTCAAAATTAAGCTCTTTCGGGACAATCTTCGCTGACATACGTCTCATGCTCGAAACCTTCAAAAAAATTTCATAGCGTAAGCCAATCGATATTTTAACATCCTCAGAAACTTCTCTGGTAGTGATTAGACGGTTTTCACTGCTTGAACGTTTTCATCTGTTGACGTGCTTGGGCGTCAAGAGCGAGGCTCATGATTGGCATCTTCTTGGCTATCTTGGAAGAGTTTATACCACTTGTTAACATTTTTTTAATCAGAACAGTTTCACTGTATGCCACTGTCAACATTTCAAGTGTTTTGGAGCACTTAATTTCATTTTTTACACCAAATTTGATGCAAAGTTTTTGATCCATTTTGTCGATAGCATAAAATCACCGAGCACGCAAAACACTTCTAACCGTTATGCCTCTTACAAACAAACTAAACATATTACATATATAGCTGAAACTGGGAATATATGTTTGTGACAAGTGCACCAATATAAAAAAAATATAAAATCGAATCGAAATTTAAAAAGTCAACTTACTTTTTGAGCACACCTCGTACTTTTGTGACATTAGCGGCATGCTTCTAATTACCACAAGTGACAGTTTCGAATTTCCTCAGCTCATATTTCACTGACTTCGAGCTCTTATTTTTGACGATCTTAACATTGTAGTGCAATGAATAGACAAATAGAATTCAATATACTGCATTTTCAAGTAACATTGCACAGTAAAATAATGACTTAGAACAAAATCACAATATCAATGTTTGAACTTGGTAGAATGACTTTGACCTGCTCCACGTTAATGAGAAATTGATCATTCTCTACGATAAAAAATTAAGATATGCATCTTCTTCTTCTTCGTAGCGCTACAGCCCCTCTCTGGCCTTTACTTCCTGCAACGGACACCTCCAACTGTCTCAGTCGATTGTACGCATCCTCCGATTTTGCAATCCGAGCAGCGTCGACCGAGTCAGACCAATGTTTGGATTTGCTTATTTTCACGCTTTTTAGGCCGGTTACTTTTATCTCATTCGATTGGGATAGTTCATCAACCCGATACACACAATTGAACCGAGTCTTGTGTCGGGCACCCCCAACAATTCAACTGAAAGATGCATTTCAGGTTTGGATGCTAGTGTTAAGGGAATTTGCGTGGGTCACCTCTTCCAACTGTTGGCTTTAAAAGATCTTCAAGATAAGTATCAAGGTCTTCATCATCGTTTGATGTCAGATTTCTTGAATTTAGAGGAACTTCTTCTACCATCTCCCATTTTCTTTTCTTTGTCTATTGCACGTCATTCTTTTTTATATTCTTGCTTTCTGGTGAATTCTTCTCTTTAAATGGTTTTTTCGTCTTCTTATTTTCCTCAGCTTTCTACAACCTATTCATAACTTCATCGGTAGTAAGCACTACGCTATATGTGTGGTGTTTTAAGCGGATTCCTGCTCCCGCTTTCTTCACAGAGCTTGCAGAAGCTACTGTGCTTTTGATATGCTTTGTGAGATAATCTCTACCAAATCCTTGCCTTTACCAGAGTTTCCTTCTGTCTCCCTCGTTTTGTTAAGACTCAAGTCTGGGACAACGTCAATAGCATCATTACCAAAAGGTATAATTTCACCAACTTTGGAAAACCCGTTGTCTACAATCGCTTCATTCAAACCTGAAACGCAATTTTCATAATCAGAGTTTATCGGATCTTATGGTGTGCTGAGCGACTCTTTGCGTTCGGTAACGAGGCAAATGTTGTTGTTCAAAAAGATCTTCTAAAGCCTGTAGAGCTGACACCACTCACAATGTTCAAAAACTTTTTCGATGACGAAACCGTGCCAAATAACTCTGCAAACTCTGGTTTAGCAAGACATGAGGGGTCGTTATTTATTTTAGATTTTCCCTGGTTGATTAGAACTCTTTCTCGGGTGATCTTGACGGGTCCAAAGATGCATTTATCTAGGGGCTGAAGACGATCAGTAAGAAAGCTAGGAAATTTCCTAAGTAGTGTATCGTTGTTGATAGCCAAAAGAATAGCACGTCATACTTGAGCAAAAAGTGTAGGAAACCAGCTTGCCTTGAAAAATTTGTGTGATCCGTTCCCGGATTTAATCACTTAATATTTTTGAGTTCCAAACCAGACAGAAAATATATTTTTATTTATTCATGTTCCATAGATACTAAAAAGTTTTTGATTTTTCGCTATAAACACAAAAAACGAAAATTTAAGTTTAAAAAAAAGAATAAAACTCTTGTTTTTTTAATTCACAACATAAAAAACTAAGCTTGAAAATAGATAACTTCTATTAAAAGTGTGAATGTATAATAGGATGTTTGAATGACGTCAGCTGTCTAATACTGAGATGATATTCACCTCACCAGTTGAAGGTTTACATTACAATATAATTTTTTGATGCGTTATTTTTCGATAAATTTAAATTCAATACAAGAGAACATATCGCTCCTTTGCTAGAATAACGTCATATTTCCAAAAATGCAATATTTGAGTTAATTGCGCCGAAATATTTGTCGTTTTATTTTCTAGCTTGTGAAAAAAACTCATTCTTGTAGCTGTTATACGCGAACCGTAAAAGCGGTATGTGCCGTTATCACGCCGTTATATTTAGCAAGTAAATTGTTTGCAAGAGCTTCATATCTCAGTTGTGCATTATCTGCAAGCAGATGAAGATCAAAGTGATTTCCAAAATAGTGACATATTTTGAGTTGTGGGTTTATTGGTGAAAAAGTCAAGGAGTGTTATTTATTTCTTTGTTTTCTAAACAAAGTATTATTTCATATTGTGACAGTGTTTTTCATATATGAATCGTAAGTCTTACTTGTCATATTTCTAAATATCACGTTCTTCTAACCAAAAATTGTTTCTCTTATTGAACTATTCATCCTTATGCCATTATTACTAATAACATACTGACCACTAGAACAAAAGCTTTTTGAAGTATAAGACAATGTGTCGTTCTTCCGGATTTTTCCTTTGCAGTTTCAATACTAAATTAACAATATTTCAATTTAAGACGCTCTTCTTGCAAATGATTGTTATTTACATCATTTAATGAAGAGTAACTTTGATTCAGCAATGAAAAACTGCGAAATCGGATGATTTTATATTTTTCCAGGTATTTCTAAAATGTCAGACCATGAAAATATTCTTCCCAACAGTGGTAGGAAATCTTTTCCCTCATCATCTTATTCTTCATCATCGTTTTTGGAGGACTCCGATGATTCTATTCAGGATGAGACGTACGTCCCAGACGCAGAAAATAATGTTGAAAGCGACACTAATGAAGAGTCATTTAAAACACGAAAAAAAGGTTATCGTATCAATAAAAGTTGCAACAGTGAAGCCAATGAATCAATTTTAAGTACCTCTACGAAAATTTCTCAGCTTTCATCAAATTTTGATGTCTGTATGGAGGAAGTTGCCGGAACTTCAAAGTTGTGCGCAACATCATTAAGCGATTCTAATGGAATTGGTTCTTTTTCGAGTATTCAAGATACTGTCGTTCTAAGAAGTCCCACCCAAAAAGGAAGAAAGCGAAAAGCGAATCCAGAAAATTGGAAAATGAATATAATCAAAAAGAAAAGAAACACAGGAAAAGCTTTTGAAATGCATACGGCGAACAAGAAGATTCGAGTTGAAAGGCAGATGAAGCCACCCTGTGGAGAGAAGTGCACCTTGAAATGTTCTACAAAATTTAGTGAAGAGGAAAGAAAGCAGCTTTTTACTTCATTTTGGGAACTAGGTGATATTGAAAACCAGAGGCAGTTTATCGCAAATTGTATGCAAGCTATTGAGCCCCAATACCGCTACGTCCGCATTGGAGGTACTAGAGCTCCACGGCAAAACAATAATGCTTACTCTTTTCGCCAGGGTAACTCCCGAATCCGCATTTGTAAGCTTTTCTTTAAAAATACCTTAGACATTAATGATCGCCCAATTCGAACCGTCTTAGAAAAGCGACATAAACTTGCTAATCATGTCCTGGAGCGGGATCAAAGAGGAAAACACAACAATGACCCAATACTAGACCCTCGAATAAAAGAAGGTATTAAACAATTTATCAATACAATTCCCAAAATAGAAAGCCATTATACGCGTGCATAAACTTCAAGGCACTACATTGAAGGGAGCAAATCAATCGCAAGCATTCACCGGGACTATGAAAATTTTTCTAGAGAGAAAAACGAACCATTTGCCAATTATACATTTTTCTATAGACTGTTTACTGAAGAATTTAATATCTCTTTTTTCGTTCCCAAAAAAGACTTGTGCGAACTTTGCACAGCTTATAACAATTTTGATATCATGAAAAAATAACTAAGAAAGAAAAGTATGAAAAGAGAGATAAAGAGAAAATTGACACATTTGTGGCTGTTTATGATTTACAAGCCGTTGTACAGTTACCAAAGGATGAAGTATCAGCTTTCTACTACAAATCGAAGTTAAATGTTTATAAGTATACTATTTATGATCTAAAAACAAACAAATGTGATTGCTTTGTTTGGAACGAAGCTAATTGCCACCGAGGAGTAAATTAGCTGGGCACATGTGTATTGCAGTACCTAAAAAATCTGTCGAAAACCAATAACGCCGAAGTAATATTTTACTCTGACAATTGCGCAGGGCAGCAAAAAAATAAGTTTATGATCGCTCTGTATTTGTACGCTATCAATCATTTGGGAATCAAATCAATCACCCACAAATATTTAATAAAGGGCCACACACAAAATGAAGGAGATTCAGCTCATTCTTTAATAGAGAGGGAACTAAAACGAATGCTTAAAAGTGGCCCTATTTATACACTTGAGTCATTTGTTTCAATAATTCGATCAGCGAAGAAAAGAGGAGATTCCTTCCGTGTGAATGAATTATGCTATGAAGATTTTTTGGACTTAAAAGCATTAGCAGCTGACATTGGTCCTTTAAACATGTCACAATTGAAATCGTCTGAAGTAAGTGTGCTCAAAGTAACACGAGAATCACCGACATCCGTTTTTTATAAAACGTCATACGTTCAGGAAGAGTTTCAAGAAGTAACGATTATTAAGAGAAAGACGAAAAAACCCATTACACTAGACAACGCTTTCCGCACAAAACCAGGACTATCGGAAAAGAAAAAGGACGACGTTTCAGATTTATTAAATAAAAACCTTATACCGAAATTTTACCAAACATTTTATAAAAGTTTGTGAAAACATTTAAAATATATGAAATTTTTTTTCTCAACAAGAACGACACATTTTTATTGACGACATCCTATAGTAGGAACTTTTGCAACAAAAACGACATAATTTGGGGATAAGGTAGATTTTTAATATGATAAAGATCGTTCAGTACCGACCAGCACCATTCTATCAATTTCTTGGTTGAAAGGCATTATAATGCACTTATTCGTTCTGCTTGAAAACAACTTATGCACATAACTTCAAAGTAGAAGCCTATTGAAAACTTTACATACGTCTCCTGAAAATCAGTAATTTTGAGTTATGACGTTCTTCTAGCAAACGAGCAATATGTCGAACTTGGATGTAGGTAACAGATATAGTTCAACCTATAGAAACCAATTCTTGATTTTTTTGCTACCATACCTTATTTGATCGAAATCATTTTCACAATGATTGATCCTCTTTTGTAAAAGAACACTGATAGATGTAACTCCTACTTTGTCCTAATTTTTTTTCGAAACAAAATGCCAAATCAAAAATGCACCTAATTTTGAGCCATTTTAAAGAGCATCTCAAGCAAATTTCGGTTGACCATTCAAAATTACAGCTTACGAAGATACCTTCTTGATTTATCTTATTACTTTTCAAACTTCATTTAAAAATATTCCAGGTCTAATTGTAACGCGAGTGTTCAGAGGAGACTTCTTTGATATTCCAAAATAATTGTACGGTTATTCAAAGGTTAACACCAATTTATAGCAACCATATTTCTAGCATACATTTTTACATCAACTAATTAAGGTCAATAATTTCCAATGAGTTATGCCATTCACCTTATACCCTTTCAGCACAGCATGTTTCATAAATAGTAATTGTCGATCCTGCTAATAAAACCATATAAAAACTTCAACCGACAAAACTTCAATTTGCTAATAAAACACATTATTGAAGTAATTAGATAGTGATTATACTACCGCAAGGAAATTGCTCCACTGTGTAATGGTAACAGTAGCAAAGACACGTACCAACCGCACTCACCCCAAACGCATTGACGACCGCGCGAAAAGAAGTTGAGGGGAGTGGTAAAGCTGCCACATACATTATTCAATTCATTGGTATTCGCCATGTGCTGCACGTTACAAACTAACTGCTACTATGCACTGGGTGTTGATATTGCTGCTATTGTTAATGTAAAATGCTGCAAAGAACATTTAGTTTTGTTTTTATTTCAAAACCAGCAGCCAAGCAGTTTATAAAACAAATCACAGCCACTGGAAAATGGCAGGGAAAAAAATGCAAACATAATGAATACATTTCGTTTAACTATGCATAACTATTAGTAATAGAGGCAGAAGCAGCAGGAGCACAAACCATAGTACTCCCGTTGTTGCAAGAAAAAGCTTATTATTGTACATATTATCGGAACACGCTCTCCCATCCGATAATGCCGAGATTGTGCACACATTAGCGACCCTTGTTCGAAACGTTAGTACGTGATATAGCCGTACGTTTGTTGGGTTTAAACAACTATAAACACGAAGCGTATAATTAAAATAATTGTCGATTCATATGTTGAGGTTCTTGGCTCGCAGCCTTGAGCTCCTCAAACGGGGAGAGACCTAGCAGGCAAACATATCTATGCTTCGACTTGGAAATCTCCTAAGACACGCTAAGAAACTCGACTATCTTTTTATCCAACTCAGCAGCGTTGCTTTTCGTTGGTTGCAATTATAATTATTCGCGTTTGCAAGCATGTATCTGTATCCTTATTTGGGAAACTGACAAAAACGTTTCCAGCCACTCAACTTTCGTTCATTTGTCGAGTTTTTGCTGGAGTTTCCGATTGCATAACAGCTCTATGATATGGGATAATTGTTCTCCCTTTTTTAACCTCACAGAACATTGAAACTGCAATTCCAGTTTCCCAATTCACTCAGATTTTCACGAGGACTTTAATTGGTTTAGATATTTTTGCTGCTTTTGGCGTTAGACCGTACAGGACGCCAAGCATTCCTACAGTCATACTCGTACGTAGCTGAATGAATTCAGCTGAAGAATTTCAATTATTATTACCTCATTTCAACTCTAATCGAAAGTAGCAAAGTAATAATTGATAAATTATCAAAGAATTTTAATTAACCCAAATCTACTCTACGATTCCTTACATAATTATCCACTTACCGGTCTCGCTACCCTACACTATCATCGTTTCGATTCTCGCGTTTTTTTCCACGCCGCGGAATATTGAAAAAGATATTTTCGTTAAAAGTGCTAAATTGCACAGACAGGATGACTTGATGAGATTCATGAAAATGAATCACGTATCCGGCGTTAAAGTATTTCCCGTAGATATTTAACTTTTATCTATTGTTTTTCTTCCCTTCATCTTTGTAGCTTTAACTTTTCAACTGGTACCAACTGAAGGTTGTTTGCCATTTGTGTTGAGAGCTGAAGGAAAAGCCGTCACAAACCGACAATCGCTAAGAAAAAGTACTTGGCAAATAATTTACATTCACTTTTGCTTGTTGTTATTCTTGCTATTGCTGTTGCTGTTACTGTTGTTTGGTGGATTGGTTCAAGTTTACGGATTGGTGTTCACTTTTCTTATTCTCTTGTTATTACTGTGGTTTTTGGTTTAACACAGCACACCCAGTAGTTATTTTCAAAACCTTCGCGTTTCTGTTTTCTGCACCAGTATGTGTGTGTAGTGAGCATGTTTATGGTAAGGTATGAAGGTAGAACATACATTTTGTACTGATTCTTAATGTTGTCGGCCAAATGAGGGTTGGTTGGCTGTTCGTGTACAACCAGAGTTTAACTGTTGCGATACGAAAAGCCGATAATTGCAACTTTTATTTGGGTTTAATGACCAAACTAATTGTTAAGGTGGAGTTTTCGTGGTAGAGTAGTTATTCGGGGGATGCAAAATTTTGTTAAGATTATCAGTTATTTCAGTTTATGCTAATGGTCCTTAGTATGAAATGTAAACGCCTTTGGCAAAGGAAGAGAAAGCTCAGCTCTATTAAAAAGAAATGACCAACAATATCTCAACCCTTATGAAGCCATTTATGGATACAAAACTTTTTTTTATAGCTTAATGAATAAGCTAGCCGTAAAAAATTACATTAGAAACAGCGTGTCATCGTGAAACGGCACGTTATTTTATCTATGACCAATTCTATCTGTCAATGATATTTGAGCTTGTATGTAACGCGTGTGATCCGCCGTTATCAAAAACTAAAATGCAACTTTTGGAACTAAAAATAAAATAGAAACAGGTCAGTAAAGGAATAAGAAAATAAATCTACATCCTTTATACCTCGTAAATTATGAAAATTCTTCTTCTTCATAGCGCTTCAGCCCCTCTCGGACCTACAACTGTCTCGGACCTTCGACCGCGTCCTCTCATTTCGAAATTCCAGCAGCGATGAACTGTCTTCGTCGACCGAGTCATACTAGCGTTTCCTCGGTCTCTCCTTCTCTTCAGTTTTCCCAACGAATACCTTTGTGAGTATCCGTTGTTCGTCCATACGATTCACGTGGCCAGCCCATTGTAATATAGCTTCCGCAGTCTCACAGTCGTTGAAACCTCCGGGTCGTCAAAAATTTCATACAACTCGTGGTTGTATAGAATTCGCCATTGATCCGCGTCTAGCTTCCCTCCGATGATCTGCCTAAGGACCCGTCTTTCGAAGGCGTTCAATATGTTCGCGGATCGTTGGGTTCGGGTCCATGTTTTACACTCATAATATAACACAGGTCTTATCACAGATTTGCATGCTTGGAGCTTTGTTTGACTGTGTATGCAGTTGGTCTTCAAGACCGTCAAACCTGAATAAATTGTTTTAATTGCGAGCTGTATTCTTCGGTGTATTTCGCCTGTTACATTACCGGTTCTCGTTATTTTGGCGCTTCAATATACAAGTTCGCCCACATTTTCGATATTGTATTCGCCACGTGTGATATTTTGTGTATTTGAGGTATTTTTTCTCGACTGCTTCATGAGCTTTGTTTTATTCTCATTGATTTATAGCCCTATTAGTTTTGCTTCACTGTTGAGTTTCAGATAAAGTTCTTTGTTGGTTGTTAGCAACCGTCACAAAATATTGATGTCATCCGGATAGGTTACCATTTGGCACGACTTGTATAGTAGCACACCTCTTGTATCGACAGGTATCTTTCTTATAACGTATTCCAGAGCCAAATTGAATAGCAATGGGGCCGGCCCATTTCCCTGCTTTAGTCCGATATTAGTGTCAAAGGCTTCACAATGAGCTGGTTATTGATGCGGACTTGCAAGGTTCTTGACATCATTTTTATTTGGTAAGACGCCACAGTACGTAACAATCAATACTGTTGCATGCTTGCTTAAAGTCAACCAAAATTTAGTGTACGTTTCTGTTGAACTCCCAGCATTTCTCAAGTACCTGCTCATCTATAAACAATTGGTCTATCGTCGATCTACCTGCTGTAAAGTCACCTTGATATTCCCCAACGATGCTGTTGGCGTATGATCCGATTTTATTTTCTAAGATTTTTGAAAATATTTTGCTGTCGTGAAAAAGTAATATGCCTCTGTAGTTTTCCCACTGTAGCTTGTCACCTCTTCTGTAGATAGGAAATAGAATTGATTACCTTCATTCGTTTGGCATATGTGCTTGTTGCCAAATGTGCTGGATAATTTTATGGATGGCTTTCTGAACACCAGTGCCAGCATATTTGGTGAGCTCCACTGGAATCGCATCAATGCGTGGCGCTTTATTATACTTTTGAGCCATGATGGTGGAGCAAAGATCATCCAGAGTTGATGGGGCCAATGGAAACTCTATGGGAATATCTATAGGCTTCAATATTCTGGAGCTGTACGGAAGATTTAAAAGGTTCTTGAAATATGATGCCTTTCTTTCCTTAATCCTGTTTTCCTAAGCGATAGTGTTGCCGATGTCATCACGATAGACGTGGGCTTGGGCTGAAGATGTCGTTTCAGGCTTTTCACTACTTTGTATGCTTGTCTTGTGTTGGTACTCGCTAGATTTACATCGATCCTTCTCCACTGGTCGTCATCGTATTTTCTTTTCTTGATTCTAGTTATCTTATTCGCTACTTTTCTGACATTTTCATAGTGTTCTCTCTTTGTCATAGCTTTTCGTGTCGTTTGTATGCAATGAGTTGACTAGTATTTCCAGGTGGCTCTACAACGTTTCCTTCGTTTCTTCTCCCTTGTACTTTGCCGGGGTGTGTACGTTTATCAGCCAAATTTTTAAAGAGTTTTGCTTTGATATGAATTGCACCCATTCGTTCATTGACTGCCTGAAAATCAATAATGTGTGATTTGAACTCCCTATGCAGAATGAAGGCCACTCCGAACCCTTGCTTTCCAGCAGGTTTGATTGATTTATATTGACTGGCTTGTTAACAGTACCGATGTTGTTCAGTGATCTGAGACTCCGGGATCCAATACCATAGTCCATTTTTTGGTTGCGTGGTCTTTACCGTAGGCTCAATCCATTCCAATGTTCGTTCGAAGTAATGAGTGGGGGGTTCTCAGGGACAGGGAGCTAGCTCGTCAACTAATCTCCGTTCCGGCGGCATGGTTATTACTTTACATTCCGTTATCAGGCGCGGAAGAATTGCCTACACCCTCTTACGTCACCACTAAGGAGGTGTAAGTAGGATTTGGTAGCAGGGCTGCAAGCGTCTTTGTAGTTATTGGCATTTCTCGGCAGTTCTTGTCCCATCATTTGGGAACCAGTAAACCCAATGTGTGAACGCGAGACCATGTACTACCATTTGTATGTAGGGCTTAAGATGAGTGATGGATGCTGTGAATTGTGTAAACAAAAAGATCTGTCCTCTTCTTTGGGGTTCACCTACGACAGTTTTGTAGTTTGGCTACCGTACTTTTTTTGTATTTTTGCTTGTTTTACAGGTCCAAGCAAAAATGACAAAAGCAGCGATATTTGCAATATTTTTTTCTGCAAAACTGATCAATACATATTGAGATTTTGTTTTTTTGATTGAGTACAATAGACAACATGTTAGACTTAACATGTCCAAACAGAACGGAAATTTTATGGAAGATGAGTTTCTCCGCAGAAATTGGAGCAACAGCAAAAAGGCAGCACAATGTGTAGCCGCACTTACACGTATGGTCGTCAACCTGTTTCATCAAGGAGATAACTTTTAATGAGGGCTCTGTAATTTTCGTCCATATGACCAAAATGAGAGGGCGCTATTCTAAACAAGGAGTTGCATCAAGTGTGATTGGCTTCGGCTTTGGTCGGTGGTATTGGTGATTACACGTGTGATGCCCATTACGCTCCTTGTTAGGGAAGTGAAGGGGCGTGTACCTTCGAAGAAGCCAGGGCGATAGAGAGTTGGTTGCTAAGGAGGAGAGACAATAATTGACAAGAGTCCTAAAAGAGCAATACCAAGAGATTGGTGACCTGAGGCTGTGATTCAATCGAGTGCATGGTGAGACTGATCCCTACCTAACCTAGCTCTTATACGAGCACGGATATTGCCAGTCTGCACAAAATCTGTAAGCCATGGTCTTCAGACTGCATGCTTTGCAGAGGTGTGGTGAATGATGCCTGCCAAATGTTTTTCGTTTGCAAAAAATGGGAACGGCTGCGTTATGGTCTCTGTTGCAAAATTTAAGAGCTTGTTCCGAAGACTATAGTCAAAAATATGCCTACATCAGTTGACAAATGGACAGATCTGATGATTAAAAAAAGCGTACTGGGCCCCGAGCGGAAGGGTTCCTTTTCTAGTAATCCTTTTCGTTCGCCTCTTTCCAGCTAGAGAAAGGATTGCTGCAACTTGAAGGTACCTTTAGGCGGAAGAAAATAAGGCCTAGCCTCAAGTAACGTGTCGGTTCCAGGCTGGGCTCTCAGATGACAGGAGAGGTATTTAGTGGGTAGAACTAGTACATTGTATGCTTGGAAATCCGTTAATTAGTGCATAAATAGCAGTCACTTCTCAGCAAAAAAAAAAAACAGTTGTATATTGTATATTGCAGTCGAGGAATAAAATTTTAACATACATTTATATTGAAATATATTGTTATACCCGTTCACTACACTTTATGGATTTTATGGCATAATTTTTATAGATTATGAAGAGTATTAGTAAGGAAGGTAAATTTCATTAGATTTTCAAATGGAACAATTTGCCTTTGAAAATTGTGTAATAAAAAAACAAAACTAAAACGAGTGAAGTGGACAAACCTAAGCTCATGCCAAAAGAGTTTTGTATCCAACTTCTCAGAAATATAGTCACCAGCAACGAATAAAGTCAAAATTATGTGTTATTGTTGTTGTAATTGGAGAAATTTCAAATGGCTGTAACTTCCGTGTATATCATTCGATTTTCATTGAAGCTTAAGGATCTTTTGTAGGACTACTTAAATATCGAGTTTCGTTCAGTTTGAGGGTACCTATACGATTTTATTGGGGAAAATGTGAAAATCTAATATCATACTATTATTAACAAAGTTGAACGAATTTTGACTTCCGAGGCATTTGTCGCTATTGCACTCAAAAACACCTGCCTCCATAAATTTTTCAGATTTTTCAAATCATAATTTCTCGTGTATTTGCCCACCCTGTGCACCCCTCGAAGTGAAAAAGGTCAGTTCAATACATGTGTTGAAAAGCTCTTACTAAAACCTTTCATTTGGTACCCATATCGGCTACTTTTGATGAATTTTTTTTTTTCAGGGGCCATTCCCATATACAGGCAGCCCCCCCTTAAGTACCTGAAACAATTTTTTTTAAAGTATAACTTTAAAAAGGGCACTATTTTACATCCGCATAAATATATTTCTAGCTTATAACGCTTGAGAGAAAAACAGGTCGCGATTTTAGTAGGGTTTTGTAAAACTATTATACTAAAGCCGATTCCCAAAATACTATTGTTAAACTTTTTGCACATTAATTTTCATCTGTTTGTGATAATAATTTTTTGTTTCCTCAATGTATTCTCTCCTTGTGAACTCACCTCAATGAAGATAAAGCTGTCATCGCTAACTTAGATGCAAATTTGGGGTGAGGTCCCGATGGTTTGCCCAATTTTTTCGTTAAATCTTTTGGTCTCAGTCCATTCACGTCCAATTGCTTCTATTTTCAATTTGAGCTTGTTTAGAGCCATATTTCCATGAATGTGGAAGTTAGTCTATAGAAATCATATATTCAAGGATGGTAATTCATCATCTGTGCACAATTATCGCCCTGTTTCCATTATATCAAGCTGTTTGAAAATTTTTGAATGCATTGAATATGATAAAGTGCTATTTTTTTACGCTATTCTGCAGTGTAGTATAACATAGGTCCCTTCCTCGGTGTTCCGCTACAACGAACTTACTGAAGTTCTCCTATTTCATTGCACGTTCCTTTGATTTGCGTTCACAACTTGAGGACTTATTCACCGACATTAGCAAAGCTATTGACCTGGGTCTGCGCGATATTTCTAGCAATAAAAACGAAAGCTAGTGGCTCCCTAATAACATTGTATCATGTTTCAGTTTTTTTGTCTTTCTTTTCTGTCGATCCTGTTGCGTATGTAGTGAATAGAGTGCTGCGCTGGTAGGCTAGCATTGCCTGGTGGGTCCTTTTCCCCAGCACTAGGGCCCATTGCAATTCACAAATTAGGGGATAACACGACTCAGTTCGATGGTCTCGAGGCTGAGGTAAGCTACTAACGGATAAGATTGCCAAAGCAAACAACAAACTGGGCCTGGCGAAAACGAACGAGACTTCAGAATATTTCGTCTTTACTGACGATACTTATGGCCCCCAAATAAGAGTGGGGCATCTAGGTGGAAGCGGTGCCCACTCGCGCCCCCCATTCGGATCAAGATCCATTGTAGACGTGGCCAGATGTTTTCCATTTGAATGAAAAACTCATGCAAACATAATTCGCATGAACTTTTCCCTCAAATGAATAACATCAACATTTCAGATTTATATTATAGTCTAATATGATGGAATCACATAATACTATAACATAAATAAGCACGCAAGCGGAAGGCCAGTCCAACCTGCGAGGGTACCTGCAATGCAAAAAGAAAGGGTCAGCTCACCTGATGGCTAGCTCATGAGTGGAGGGGCCAGCGAACGGGGTGGTCTCATACCCGGGCCGGGTTCCGAATGAAAGGACCGAGCTTATAATGCATTTGTTTTTTCTTTCTTCATGTTAACAAATTATTTAGCGAATTTCATAGAATTTCGAAAATTAAAAAAACATTTAAAAATCAAATAGCTACAATCGCAACCCCATAACAATTCTTTTTTTTAAAGTGAATCGGTAAAGTGAGAATCTTAGACGTCGTCAGACCAAACTAACATATCCACTTCTGCTACGTTGACTTTAACTTTTGCTCTTATTATTTCATTCGCAGTTTTTCTTTCTTTAAAATTATATATTTTTTTATGATAATTGTATATTTAATATAAAAAATTTCTAAATTTCATCAGGGGAAAATTCTATGATATAAATATATATATTTTTCTATTGAAAACAACCGAAAGGGCACTCATCCCTCCTTCTCCGACGAGTGCTCGTGTTTGGGGCGGGTCAGACTTGTAACAATCTTCAAAGACATTCACTTTAAAAATTTCACTTTAAATTTAAATCTCCCTAAAAAAAACTTCCACTCAACAAACAAAAGCCTAAGCTGCAACATCAGCATTTCCGTTCCAAATAGTTTTCGGTACCGGTAGTTTTTGGTATAGTCAAAGGTGGAACTAGAATTGTCGCTTTCTGGGTGGGAGGCGTACGTGTGCCAGAAGCCCGCAAAAACAAAAAGGCATAAAGAATTTTATCTACAACTAATTACACTTATGAACTCTTATGCTTTTTTTTGTAATTATTCTTGCTTCGTTTCACGCGATACGTGACAGTCACTCTTTTTTTGGTTTGTTATTTGCTTTTCAGCACTTGATTTTAACTGTCCGCTTGTAGTTTATCACTCAAAAATAGCGAACATGTATGAATTTCTGATGAAAACTCCGGAATGATCTTAACTACAACAATCATTTGCCACCGTATAAATTGCCGTCAAGTTTTTAAGATTCTATCTTTATGTTTCATTATTTCCTCCACCCTCCAAGTCGAAAATTTGAAGCATTTTCAATTTTTAGCACTTGAAGCCGCAAAATGACGAAAAAAAACTATCAAATAACATCTTCCGCAACCGTACGATTTATTAAATTTTCGATCTTCAATTTCGCATAGATTACAAGGCACATGATTTGAAGTCGCCGCTCGCATTATTTTGCTACACCACTTTATCATTACAATTTATTCGACAAGTTGTAATGCTAAAAATGATTGTCAAACTACAGGTCGACGACGACAGTGGAATTCAGAGGATTTTTTTTTGAAATTCTAATGTCGCGATTGCACATGAATTGACTTTGTTCAGACGGCATTGGTGCTGGTACTCTTTTTTCACGTACAATCACTGAGCACGCTTTTAATTTCCTTACGGGCTACGATAATCATTTGATATCGGTTAGTGCATTGGTTGCAAACAATTTGATTTCTTGCATTTACTCAACGAACTTCAGCAAAAATTCACTATCAAATCCAATCACTTCGCGCCTAAACACTATCCGCCTATCGATTTTCTTCACACAAATGCTTGCATTGCAACTGCAGGTGACAGCAATCGACCGCAAAAATCCAGGCTGGAGGAAATACACTTGGGAGTAATGAAACACCAATTTCAACTTAAAACCAAACTCAAGAAAATTCTTTCATCGCCGAACGCGCATATCGCCTCTGTCCGAGGTACAAAACCGGATTCCTCGTGTCGCAACGGCAATATCTTGGCGAGCCCTCTCATGCTGTCAACTTTTGTTTGCCTTGCGGGACAACGCAATTCATATGGATAAATTGCGCTGCAAAGGAGTTGCCGTGATCAAATATTAGTTTCAAATTTAAATATTTATTTTTTTAAATTTACAATTATAATTGGATCAAGTAATATAATGTTGTTTTTCGAGCAGCTTGCCTAGACTACTGCCCGATCACTACATGTATTAACTTGTAACGCTGTCTCTTTACATTTTTACCCTCAATCAGGCGTTCCTAAAGTTCAATATTGTGCCCTTTTTTATTCATCATGTTTATAAACGACCTTTCTTCTAAATTGAAATCCAACGTACTTCTCTACGCGGATAAGCTCAAAATTTTCCACGAAGTTAGGACTGATGTTGATTGCTCACTCTTACCAGATGGCCTTAACGTTTTAACAAGGTGGTGTCATCTTAATAAATTAAACCTAAATATATCTAAGTGCAAAACGATGCCCTTCTGCTTGAAGCCTAATTCTATATCATTTGATTATTCGATAGAAGATCTTGGAGTTATTTTTGATACTGAGCACAAGTTTGACAAGCATATCATGCATATTATATTGTTACATGTGCAAATAATTCTGCGAGCTACTATCGCAATTGTTTTCGCAACTATTAAGAATATCATGATCAATAAACGAATGTACTCAAAAGCACAAGAACCCACCAAGCATGATCAATATCTGAAATTGACGTCACTGCAGGCCATTCAGAATTGCTCGAATATTCCAGGTAGTTCTTGTCAGAACATTCACCAATGTACGAGAAATGAATTGAATGACTAGATATCCTATATAAAGCTGAATGAATGGGGGAGATAGTAAAACCGCGGTAAAACTACGATAAGTGTGCAGCGCAAATTAAAGGCGATATTGATTGATTGTGAAGTGATTTTAGTAAGCGACAGTTGAAATAAAAATTTATAGACTAGTGAATAACATTTTAATTAATTTTTGTGAAATAGTGAAATTAATAATTGTGCGTTCTTAGTAAATAAACCCTTTTAACTTAATTTAAAAGACATTGCGTTTTCACCTTCCCGGAACATTAAAATTATTAGCCGCGAACCATAACACACGACAATATGCAAAGCCGCAAAGTTATCGGTGCTCATATTGCGTCATGTTGGTATTTTCACTGTTTTTTTTCTCTTTCGCACTGTTATATACAGGTATATCTTTGGTAAGAATGATATTGGCGTACTCAGTTGAAATTTGGGCTCCTTATCATGGGCACTCAGTGTCCGATATTGAAAAGACTCTTTTCTGGATGAATGCCTAATGTTCAGGCTATTCCACCATCTGAGTTCTACACCATTCGCTAATGAAATTAAATGTATTATACCCAATTGGCATGGGCAACCCAGTTGCTCATTCAGTTTGCCAGGACTGCCCGTCGGCACCGAATCTATTGGGTCTATAACTTAATTCGTGCGTTTTTTTTTTCAAAATTTTAACGTTTATTTAATAAAAAAATTGTATAATAGTATTATTCAAAGTCTTGAAGCTATGACCTTTTCCCATCTTTCTGGCAATTTGTGGATCCCATCCCAAAAGAACTGCGCCGGCTTGGCAGCCAAGAATGAATCAAGCCAATTCTTGATATCCCGGTCTGATGTGAACCGTATTCCAGTGAGGGCGTTCTGCATCGATCGGAACAAATGGTAGTCAGAAGGGGCAACGTGGGGCCAAGCGTTGTCATGATGGAAAATTATGCCTCGTGTCTGGTCGCATATTCCGGGCGTTTTTCGGCTACTGCTCTCTTCAAATGGATTAATTGTGTTTGGTAGCGTGCTCCATTGATGGTTTCACCCGGTTTTAGCAGCTCATAATACAGCACACCCTTTTGATCCCACCAAATACAGAGCATTACCTTCGCGCCATGAATATTCGGCTTTGCCGTTGATTTGGCTGGTTTGCCGGTTTCACATATGATTTTTTGCGCTTGGGGTTGTCGTAATGGATCCATTTTTCATCACCAGTAACAATCCGATGCAAAAATGACTTCCTTTTGTTGCGTTCCAGCAGCATTTCGGACATGCAAAACCGCCTTTCAACGTCTCTCGGCTTGAGTTCATGTGGAACCCAATTTCCTTGCTTTTGAATATATCCATCCAGCTGCTTTTAAACGTTTTCAAATGACTGCTTAAGTGACACCCAAAGATTCTGCGAGCTCTTCTTGTGCTTGGCAACAATCTTCGTCGACTAATGCTTCCAGTCCTTTACCTTCAAACTTTTTTGGCTGCCCAGGACGTTCATCGTCTTCCAAGCTAAAATCACCACTTTTAAATCGTGCAAACTACTTTTGGCAGGTTCGCTCAGCTAGAGAATGTTCATTGTAAACTTCCACCAAAATACGATGACTTTCGGCAGCAGTTTTCTTCATATTAAAGTAATGAAGAAGAATTCCCCGCAAAAACACTTTTTCAGGAACAAAGTTCGACATATTTGAGAGAAACACAAATTATTGCTGTTAACGCTTCAAATGAATGGCATACACTGAAAAGACATACAATGACAGTAGCTTTCCAACGCAGGTTCGGAATATTGGAACGATGTAATATTATACAAGTTACGCCATCCTTTAGCAAACCGCAAGAATTAAGTTATAGGCCCAATATAATGACCTTATTCTTGGTTCTTTCCCTCAAGCTTTCTAGTCTTCCTAAACATACTCAAATCATAATTAAAGTTTCTTATATTTTTGTTTATGTTATTGTATACCATATCTGTGATTTGGGGTTTTGCTGCTGATTTGGTGAATAAAAAAATAACAGCCGCAATTTCGTTCAATTTTAAATCGTTTTTCTGAATAATCGGCAAACTGAATATATTCAAAAAAAACACTTTTTTCGAAATTTTTATGAAAATCCCAAGAAAATTGTAGTGTCTTAGTAGATTTGAAATATAGGAGTATGCTACATGTTATTTTCATTCACTTTATAAAGCAAAATGTAAAATTCAGAAATCTTGCTATTACTAACAAACTTCAGTCAAATACAATTTCTCCGATACGAGGGTCGTTCAAATATGATGGAGACAAATGAGTTAGATGGAGCGCAAATTTATTTTAAAGGTCATGGCTTGAGTATCTGATAGGTGGGTTCCTCTTTAAGTGCATGTTTCACGCGCGTGCTACCACCATGAATGAACGTCAAGTGCCGACCGCCGTTGCGGAACGTACTGTCATTCATTTTCAGGGTTTTGTGAAATAATTTTACAAAACCCTACTAGTTTCGCGACCAGTCTGTCCGTCTGTCCATCCGTCCGTCCGTCCGTCCGTCCGTCCGTCCGTGTGTCACAGCAGTTTTTCTCGGAAACTACTTAAGCTAGAAACATCAAATTTTGTGCGTAGGTGTAAAGTGGTGATCTCTTCAAAATCAACTACAAAAAAATTTTATAAGGTATTTAAGGGGGGTCTCCCCATAAAGGAGAGTGACCCCCCGAAAAAAAAATTTCATTGAAGGTAGCGGATATGGGTATCAAATGAAAGGTCTTGATGAACACTTTTCAAAACAGGTCTTAGTTCGGCAAAATTTGGTTCGAGGGGCGCACAGGGAGGGGAAATACACGGAAAATTTGTGTCCCCCCCTCGCGATTGGACACTTGTGATCCGAAAAATCTGGAAAAAATCAGGAATGTAGGCCTTAGTGTGTACAACAATAACAAATACGTTAGAAGTCGCAATTCCCTCAACTTTGTTAGTAATAGTATGATTTATCGATTTTATGTTTTCTTGAATAAAATCTTAACGGTACCCTTAAATTCAATGGAATCTAGTAGTTAGATGTTTATTTATAAGATTGATCTATCCTGAAAGTTTCATAAAGATTGAATCATATTTAGCGAAGTTATAGCGGTTTGAATTTTTCTGTATTCTTATGGAACAATATGCGCTGCATTTATTACTATGGCAACATATGGCTATGGAACAACATGCGCTTTTTACCGACTCAGAAACTACAGTTTTGCTAGGATTTCAGGAATGATAGGTATCATGTATATCTTTGAGAATCGGTTCAGCTAGTGGTATCAGTAATCGTAAAACAAAATAGTGGCTGTTTTAAATGCGAAGATTGAATAATTTTGAGTTATTTTTTCCCAACTTCAACGTTTAAGGTGCATGCTTTGAACACTTGATTCAATTTGATGAATGACTGAAGATGAGTACCTACAATTAATGCTCATAAGTGAAACAAGTCAAGGAGGTGGGAGAGAGCACCTAGCAAAAGGGTTTTGTAACCATTCTAGGATTCGAAAAAATTGGCCATGAATCGATGATTTCAGTACAGGAGAGTGGCCCCTGAAAAAAAAATTCATCAAACGTAGCCGATATGAGTATGAAATAAAAGTTTTCATGGCAGCTTTTCAAAACAGTTGTTAAACTGTAAGTTTTTGCTTCAGTGGGGGCACAGGAGGAAATACATGAAAAATGTGTTTCCTCCGTCGCGGATGGACATCTGAAATAATTATCAAGGGAGATATTTATGAGTATAACAACACCAAAAACCTCAGAAGTCGAAATTCGTTCAACTTTGTTAAAAATAGAATGATCTTCGTATTGCATATTTTCTCCAATAAAATCGTCTTTGACATGTTTCTTGATTTGATTCGATCTGGTGACTGCATTTTGTAAATTGAATACAAAACCCTTCTGACATGAGCGTAGGTCTGTTTACCCAACTTGTTTAGTGTAGGGTGGCGTTAAAAACGCGGAAATTTTTCTGCGTTTACGAAATCAGTTCAATAGTGAACGCCTGTGTAGGGCTGCTATGTTTAAATGGGCCACAGTATTCAAGGATGGTCGCAAAACCGGCGAGAATGAGCTGCATGATCGTCGACCGCTAACCAGCATCACACTAAACAACATTTGCCGCGTAAAACAACTCATTTTAGAGGACCGTAGGATGAATGTTCGAGACATTTCGGCTGAATTCGACATCAATATTGGTGGTGTAGGGTCTATCATCCACGAACAACTTCAATATCGTAAAATAACGCTTGAAACGGAGGAGCATTCCAGCACAAAGCGCGATTCTTCTCCAGGATAACGCGCACTCTCATACCACGCGTCTCACGGTCGATACAATATCGAAATTAGAGTGAGAGGTACCGGAACACCCCCCTCCCCGCCCCCTATAGTCTGAATTTATCACCCTGCGACTACCACTACTGAACTGATTTCGCAAACGCAGAAAAATGTCCGTGTTTTTAAAGCTTTTCCACACCGGCGGTCGGCACTTGACATTCACTCATGGTCGTAGCACGCGCGTGAAACATGCAAATCACATACTCAAGCCAGGACCTTCAAAACATAAGTGCGCCCCATCTACAGCGTTTGTCTCCATCATATTTGAACCGCCCTCGTATCTGCTGTACTTGTAAACCTACCTCCGTGAATTTTTAAAGAGTTTTTCGTTTCAAAGGTGTCCGATCGCCAGGGAGGGGAAACAAATATTTCCGTACATTTTGCCTCCCCCTGGTCCGCCTAATAGTCCAATTGACTTTATTATTTCAGATTCCACTCAATTACCTTTGATTAAAAAAAATTTTTAAGGGTTACTTCGTTATAATTGAGGACCCCCTTAAAAAAATTTATATGTTCTAAAAGACCTAAACATTTGAGAGGACTACCACTTCTGACCTTTCCGCTCAGTTTGAGCTTTGTAGGTGCAATAGTTTCTGGGGAAACTTGCTGTACCACACGGACAGAAGAACGGAGGGAGAAACAGGAGGCAAACCAGTAGTTCTTTATTAACATTCATTATACGAGTACAAAGCCCTAAAAACCCAACTTGGATCGTTGGTAATCTTTAATTTAGTAAGATTGTTTATAAATAAGAAAATTTGAAACTTCCTAACAGGCTGTTGTTGAAACATCTAAAATTTATTACACCGCATGTCCATCAAAGTCAGTTCCCAGTCACTAAGGTCACGTTTATTTCTTTCAATCCAGCGCGTTCAACCATACCAGACAAATCTCATATTCACATATTTCATTTTCAAATGAGCGAGAATTTTAATTTTACTACTTAGCACACCTACGCCAATTTATCCTATTAACACCTCCAACGGCTGAATCACTTTATTTGCACATGAGACTTCACATACTAGTATACATGTGTACTTTATACATTACTCAATTTTATTTTCATTTCTTAAATTTGCTGGACAACTTCTCTCTTCCATTTCCCATTTATCTACGTATACAGTGTCGACGTTGGCTAATAATCATAAAATTAACCATGGCAGCAATCTGTAAAATGGTCATTTTTATTTTGATAATGAATTGAAGAACAAGAAAACGTGAGACATTTATCAACACATGCTGATATAAATTTTAAGCCACAAATCACGATTTCGATGGAGGAAAAAATTAGTTCAACTTGTAAATTTGACTTTATTTTTATTTAAAAGATGACAATAAAAATAAATTCAAATATGTTGGACTGTATGTTCTAGAAATAATTTATTACTTTCCATGAAAGTCAGGCATGCATTTAAGCTGACGTGGAACGTGGAAGAATTTTAGTTGGAATAAATATATAAATAATTTCTGATTTAAATTTACTGATATCATACAAAATGTTGCTGATGGAAAAGATATAATTTATCAAATGAATAAAAATGTTTATTTGTTGATTCAATGAAAGACACGTGTCAACGTTTTTATAATAAAATTAAAGCAACAAAAAACAAAATTGCTTGTTGAAAACAGGAAAAATTAGTATTTTTGTTAGTTTTTCTCGGGTTTTCTTCCCTGAAAATTCTCAATCAAAAGCTTTCTTATGCTCATGTTTCAATGCAAAAATCTGAGACGTAAAAAAATTCTTTACTCACATCACATGTATGCTTATATCCCATCAAATCATAAACAATGAGGCGTAAACTTGCTATGTATGCAAATTACTTAGACAAATTATAGATACAAAATAAATCGTTTAATCAAACATGTAGTCAGCTTTTTGCATATCATTTTTTGCTGCTGTTATATCTACATTAGTTAATAAATCTAATGATGGTGATGCTAAATGCCTGGGTTGAATTTTAAATTAATAACCACTTTTAGAATAAATGTTATTCTAAGCTCAGCATCAGCTCATAGGAAAAGTGCATTTCAATCCACTAAAAACTTATCAGTGAACAACTAATAGAGCGTTAACAAAAACAGTCACATTGTATGCCCCCCTCCCTCAAACTTTACGCTGCACGGGATCGATAGAATAGAAAAGAACGGATGGAATCCTCATCGTGAATATATGATCGGTACGTGGATACCTTAAAGAATCTTTAATATTCAAAGAAAGTTCGTTTTAGAATAAATTAGACATTTTGTCGAATACCGAAAGACGTGAGACATTGTTGCCGATGGAGTTGAAATTTACATATTACGGGAGTGAGTAGATTGGAGACTTGCATCAGGCGATTAACTGGTTAACCTGCACAAGCCTATCGGTAACATATTCGTGCATATAACCACACTAACAATATGCGATCGGTGATCGCAGGCAAAGACTCTCTTTCCCTCTTATTATGCACAAACACATTCCTTTATCCTTTAACGATAAAAGAAAATATTTTCCGGTAATGGACTTGCATTTCAATTAAGATTAAATTCTATTCAAAGATGTCTTCTAGTCGATTGGGTTTGTTAGCATATCAAAGCAATTGATTTCTTCTTTATGTCGCTATTTGTTGACCGACCCTATCGATTCAAATGATCATTTTGCACGTATATTATGGTTAGTGACTTGATATGATAGTAGAAGAAGGTACACCCGAATATGTATGTGATGGAATTTATATGGGAACTTTAGGAAGAATCTCACGGCGCGGCATTGTGAAATAAGGATCGTTTTGATTGAAACTGATTTATGAAATATACAATAATAATATAAAGAAGAAATTATATTCTTTTTATGCAAATGACTGTTACTTTTTTTAAGTTGCCTGATATAAAAAAACATACAAACTATAATATATCAAAGACTTTAACAACTTTTTTTCTTTGTTTTCAGATGGCCGTAAATCTATAGCGCAAACCTTAATCGGTAAGTGACACCTATTAATATTCTTACAATAGCTATTCGTACAGTAGGAAGTTTTCAACTACGAGATAAAAGTCTCAGAGTTTCATAAGTAACTAAACAAATGTATACCAAAAGTAATTCGGATCAGAGGAGAACCGCCTCCACAAAAAAAAGATGTTCTTATCTTGTGTGTTTAATATTTAACGTTTTCGAAGAAAAACCTAATTTAAAAACGAACGGTCTATCAAACGATTTGCTGCGTTTACATCCGACAATTGAAATCCTAAACGCCAAATTATCACTTTTTTGGTTAATAATATCTTATTATAAGGGCTAAAGCTGAAACTGATCTACCGCGAAAAGCCACGGAAAAAGTATGACAAATGTGTTATTTGCAATAGAATCTGGGAAAAATTTCACTGACTAATTTGACATGAGCTTTCGAAGTTTTTGTAATAACACACATAAGAATCAATTTAATAATCAAAAAGCCTCCATTAGCACCACCAGCTGAAAAGGCCAATTCTTCATAGGCATCCTTCTTTTCACAAAGCTGTAGACGGTCCCAAGCCCATTTGAGAGAGGAGGAGGGAGCCCCTTGTTTCCCCAACCCACAGTTTCCATGATTCCTCATCCTAAATCCCATGATTAAATGGTAGTAAATGTAGTCTGTATGGTCTAGTAGTTAGAGCATGAACGCATAAGCCGAAGGTCCCAGGTGCAAATCTCGTTGCGAGCAACGTGATTTAGTTCAGGGGATTTTTTGGACAGACTATGAGTGCTCCTCACTCAGTGGTGATATGTACCGATTTAATCAGATCATATCATAGCTCAGCGGGCACACGGGAGCATAGTACTGACCAAACTAACTTCCGAAAAAATCAATACGGTCATGAAAATGAGATACTCTAACTATCTCTAAGCGAAGGCCCGAGGGGCTGTAGTGCTACAAAGAAGAATAAGAAATGTTCTCAGGGTCGCACATTGGGTTTACTGGTTCTCCAATAATAGGACATTAAATGCCGAGAAACCTTATAACTTGAAAAACATCTACAGCTCTGCTAGCGAATCCTACTTACACCTCTTTTGTGGGGACGTAAGAGGATGAAAGCAAGTCTTCCGCGCCTGATAACGGAACCGAAGTAATCAGTGACGAGCTCATTTCCCGTCCGTGGAAAACCCTACAACGTTTCGAAACCTGTAGAAGGGCCTCAGAATAGCTTGGACTCACGGCAAGGACTTCACCAATGCAAAAAGGACTATGGCATTGAATCTTGGAATATCAGATCACTCAATTACTCTAGCGCTGTTAAGGAGCTTTTGTATCTGGCTAGTCAATATAAATTAAAACTACTGGCAATCCAGGAAACGAATTGGACTGGAAATGATATTCAAGACATGAGATCGCACACAATATTTAAAAAAGGGAAGCCTACCGGAAAGCGAGAGTTCGTAGGGACTTTCATTGTACGTAGGGAGTTTAAATAGTATATAGCCCACTACAAAAATTTGACGTCGAAAAACTCAAAACGGCGTCTGTAGCAAAAAATTTCACGAACACCTTCGATAACCAGCTGGCACGCATCTTATTAGACGCATCGCTGAAAACAAGATGCGAGCTCTGGATGGACGTGAAAGCGACTATTAAGACCGTGGCAGAACACACAATCGGAAATCAAGCCAGGTGATAGAGATATTATTGGTTTGATGATGAGTGCCAGAATGCGTTAGATATAAACAATCAGGCGAAAAAGGAAAACGTTGGTAAGAAAACCAGGACGAAGAGGGAATACTATGAAAATCTCAGAAGAGTAATGAATTAGATAATTTGAATTAAGAAAAGAAAATACGATGACGACCAATTGAGAAGCATCGATGTAAATCTAGCGAGCAATAACATAAGAAAAGCATAGATACCAGCTAAAAGCCTGAGACGCGGTTATTAGCCCAAAACCACGCTCTGTCGTGATGACATCGGCAAATGAAATGATTATATTCTTTGGCGACAATTTCAAATGGCTGGATGCAGTCTATGAGGATATTAGAGCAACAAACACCATTTAATCAGATTTTATCCCAGTTGTCTGAAATAAGAAACCCGGCAGTGGTCACAAAAACTCCAGAGACGGTTTCCAAACATTATATCATCATGAAAGATCCTCTCATCACTGAAAGAGCCCGTCAGTTACCGGAAAATAAGTTCCAAGCCGCTAAAACCGAATTCAAATATATGGTTGAAAAAGGTATAAGTCGCCCTTTGAGTAGCCCATGAGGCAGCCCTCTTCATTTGGTCCAGAAGCTGTCAAGAAAATAGAGGCCGTGCGGTGACTATAGGAGATTGAACTCTGTAGCCATTCCAGATCGATACCCGATAACTTTGTTGAAGATTTCGTCCATAACTTACATAGCAAAATAATATTTTCGACGATCGACCTCGTCTGCGCTTATTACAAGCTTCGGTAGCGGAAGAAAACATAGAAGAGACTTCGGTGATTACTACTTCCGGGCTGTTCAAATTTTTGAAAATTTCTTTCGGGCTAAGGTATGCCCAGACCTACCAAAGGGTTATTGATATCGCTCTCTGGTTTGGACTTTTGCTATCGACGATATCATTATTGCTTCTGAATCAGAGTAGAACACAAACGACACATTCGAAAGATGTTTCAGCAATTTAAGGAATATGGAATTAAAATCATTCCTTCGAAATGTGAATTTGGATATTCTGAAGTCCAGTATCGAGGATACCTCGTCAATAAGGATGGAATTACACCGCCAACCAGAAAAAGTGGAAATCATCCTGCAATGCGAAAATCCACGTACGATCTAAAGTTTGAGGAAATATCTAGGTATGCTGAACTTCTACCGAAGGTCTCTGAAGATTGCTGCTGAAATCTTAGCACCACTCAACGATTATCTGCATGAAACTCGGGAAAATGACAAGCGACCAGTAGATTGGACCCCAAAAGCTATTGATGCTTTTGATAAAAGCAAGCAAGTATTTGTAAACGCAGTATTGTTGATTTTACAAATACTTACTTGCTTTTATCAAATTTATCCTGTAAAAAACGCACCAGTAGGCATCACAACGGATGCTTCAAGCTTTGCAACAGAGCTGTATTGAAGCCGTCAGTTCACAACCAGGGAAAACCGCTTGAATTTTTAAGCAAGAAATTTAATGAGGCACACCTGAATTACAGCTTCTACGACAAAGAGTTTCTGGCCATATATTCTGCCACAAAAACTTTCGTTATCAAGTGAAAGGACGTCATTTTGTTATAAGAACTGATCACAAGCTTTGACCCCATTTCAGTAAAGGCACCTCCCCGCCAAATGCGGCAGTTGGAATATATGTCGCGATTCGCCACCGATACAATTCACGTCAAACGAGACTCCGATACCGTTGCTGATACTCAAAGTCAAAAGCACTTTATTTGATACTAATCGTTATAAATTTTAAAAGAATATAAAGCAAATTCCAAACAATCAAAAATTGAAAATTTAATGGCCCAAATGGCTCCCTAAATGTATACGTTATCAAGTTAAAAACATAGAATTAAAGCACATATCAAATTCAAGTTAGTTAAAATTATTACATATTTCATGATTCAATTGGAAAAAGGCAAAAAAAACAAACCCTATACAAAAAATATTTATAATTTTAACCCAATAGTAAACTTTTATCCTATACCTAATATGTTATAACCTAATTCTAATAAACTCAATTAAAAACATTATCTCATATAAAGAACTGCTACCATAAGACTCCTAACCTAAACGTTAAACCTTATCTCTAAACCTAATATGATAAACTAACATATACCTACCCTATCCAACACTATCCGTAGCAAAATTAGCTAAAACTCAAAACTGTGCAACGGAAAACACAAAATAAAAACAATAAACAGGTAAAATTTAAACGTTGTCATCTCCATTGGAATTGTTGGTCTCGTGAACTCAAATTCGGAGGATATTCTATCTTCTAGTCGGTGGCCCGTCTGATAGATGATTAGGACAGCGACAACATAAAAACATATCGATTCATGTCCAAATACACGAGCGCTTCAAGTCGAATGGAGCTAGTAGTGAAACAAGCCTCAGTTTATCCGTCTGTAGGGCGGAATGGCTGTGAAACCCAGGGGCTTACACTCGCAGTTACAGACCTTGCCATATGGTTCGGAAGAAGTTTCAATATGAAGATATCGACTCTTCTTACTTTAGCAGTTTGATAAATTGCTCGGTTCGATATATAGTGCTTGCAATTCATCTCAGGCTTTCTTTGTAAATCAGTACGTGCACTAAGACATATCCTTTCGAAAACTCTTAACCTTTCCATAGTACTAGCCCTCTAGTTGTACCAGATCTGACATCCATGTGTCAAAACTGGTCTAATCAAGGTCTTGTAACAGATAATTTTGACCTTCTGGTCAATGTATCTGGAACGAAAGAGTCATCGAAGGACCATGACTACCTTTTGTGCTTTACTGAGCAAGATTTTCTCATGTTCAGTATTGTACAGATACTAACCGAGATGAACATCGAGGTGTCGAACACATGATATATGTGGAACTCGTTTGGAACTACCCTCACCAGCCATAATGTGGAAATCCTTCCAAGTGCGTTTGCGGTCTTGACTGACCCTGTCCGGACCAAGATTATTTTGCACTTCTGCGCATTAATTTTCATTCGTCAATCATCGGTGTAGAGCTGCACTTCATTAAACATTTTTTGAAGATTGCTCTGCACTATTGTAGCTTTTCGGTCTGTCGTATAAGTGATCAGATCCTCAGCAAACGTTACCAATGAATATTGAGAAAAGCAGAGGCGCAATAACTGTTCCCTGATGTAGACCATCCAAGACCTTGAATTCGCGCATTGTCGTCATGATTTCCATACAACGTATTGCACATCATGGTGACAAGGTGTCTGGAGAACTTGGGCTGAAGGAGTTTAAAAATTAGTCCATCAAACCACACCGTATCGAAGGCTTTCTTTACGCCAATGGGACACACTCGAACACATTCTCTGTTGTTTAGTTTCCAACAGATGTCTGAGGTTACTTTCGTTAGCGCATGTATAGTCTAGTGCCTGGCATGGAAACCAAATTTGCAACTCAGCATCAATTCATATTTTGCAATGTGGACATTTAATTTCTCAATGTGGACGTTTAACCATCACATCAGTATCACTTTAAACACCTTGCTGGTGTTAGGCAGCAACATGATTGAGCGATAGCTTTTAGGGTGCGAAGATTGTTTTCTTTTCCTCAAGATCGGAAATATCTTAGCTTTTTTTCACTCATTTGGGAAATAGGAATTGCTGAACATGTTGTTGAACAATATTCGATAATTCCTAATAGCAACATCAGGCAAATATCGGAGAGCCATATTTGCAACACTGTCGATACCACATGATTTCTTGTTGTATATCTTGCCAAATATAAACACAAGTCTTAATAGCTGACAAAATAATCAACAAGATTCAAGCTCGGTATGAGGTCAGATGTTAATGTTTCATTGAAATGAAGAAGAGATTCGCCGTTCAGGCTTGATTTGAAGACGAAAACTTTTGCTTCAACGACCTCTGAAAGTATCTGATTTCCTCTCTTAGGGTTTTGTAGATGAACCAACTCAAAATCAATTCCGATCAGGGCAAGTTTATGCAAACCACCACATATAATCCTGTTTCCATTTCTATCTAAAGTCTTACTATCAATTTGGATACCAACCCTTTTGAGAAAATTTATCTCATCAGTAGTGAACTCATGATTCGATACCTTCGCTCGAGACCCCTTGCGGAATAAGGTATTTACCTTTATGAAAACGCCATCTGGATCCTGTGGGCCAATACCCCTCAGTTTTCTCGCCCATTGATTGCTGACTTCAGTCATGAAGTACGAACTGATTAAGTTCCAGACATTCTTCAGATTTAGTTTTAACAAAGCCAACGAGGGATGGTTGTAGTCCGAAAATCACTGATAAATATTGTTGACGCGTGTGAGAAGAAAGCTTTTTAATCTTTTAATCTTGCAATGGTTGGTGTTTTATATCCTTCCATATTGTTTCGATGTTTAAACTTTGGAACTAATGTCTCAATCGTTCCCAACGTCAGCTTCTCTAATTCGACAAATAGAGATCTTTTTCATCGTTAGTTAGATTCCTGTCGTTAGGAACCATTAAACAAGCATTGCCATCATCAGAAGAGGGACATTGCTTCTGGTAATCCCGATTAAACTTCTTTTGAAACTTCCGCAATCTATTTTTTTGAAATTCAACCGGTGATTTGCATTACGATTGCGTTATGGTCGCTATCGTAAGGAAGCACCTGCAGTTTCCGTTGAGGACTATTAAAGCTGGATTCAAGTCTTGCGTCGGCAATGCAGAGCTCCAAATATGAATTTGTCCTAGGGTATGTTGGGAACTTCGACCGATATAGATTACAGATGTATTCAATTTGGTTTTCTGTGATCCAAGATTTCAGGAATACACCTCCTCGATTATTGGTGGCATTCAGCTGTCATCTATGGTTGGCATTCAGATCACCAAGTATTTCAAACAAGAAATTGAGCTCCTTCTTGAACTTGAGAACATTTCAACCAGTTACAAAGGCAGAGATAACGAAGAGGTTATCCCCACCTGCCGGTGAAATTTTGATAACGAACACTTCAAGAGATTCGAACACAGTATAATTTTTCCTTTGGCTACGTCTCAGCCGATTTGCACTAACCGGGAGCATGAATGTCTTTGCATTTGGCGCATCGATAATGCATGGCGCAGTTGGCAGCCGAATGTCCAAATCTTTGACACCGATAACACTGGTTCACTTCTTTTTTTTGGAGGCGTGCCTACCTCACCACTCGGATGTTCAAGTACCTTATTTGTTGAAGAGCACTTGAAGTGGTAAATTCTTCTTTGTTACCATCGACCTTCTTATGTGGAAACTACTCCCTACTAATTCTTATAATATAATCATTATTGTAACCTATAGGAGAAATCTGTCTGGTTAATGAAGTCAAATCAAATCAAATAGACACGGAAGGTTTGATCTGTTTTGGATCAACTTCAAAAGTGGAAATAAATGACTAGAAAACTTCTGATTCGGAATACAAAATTAAGTAATACATTTTTACGGGAAATTTCGCTTGAAAATATTGTATTATACGGAAATTGTTCCAAGATGCACTCATCTCGTATGAGAATAGGGATGTTTCCGCTTTTTAAATATCAGAGTTCACTTCCTACCACGCCTTGCAACATCGCCACAATTCGAAGTCTTTCTTTGGGAGCGCGTGTTTTTCACCCCTCAACCCGGTCACATAAGGTGTCATAAGTATGCACTCAAGTAGCGTAAAAATAACATATGTAAGTTCCCAGCTGTTTAAAATTAATGCTAACATACCACTTCCCCTTGTAATTCAGTTTTAATATTCTTTTGTATGAGAAAAAGTTCAGGCTTAATATGAAAACAAGTTATCAAAAAATCGAATCTTCAATTTTTCAATATTCGTCTGAAAATACCTTTATATTTGCATCAAAAGAAGTAAACATCAACCAATTAGTAAATGCCATAACTATCTCACAACGGTCACTACATCACTATTCAATCTTAAGACATCCTTATCGACTAATAGATTTCAAAATGAATAGAATTATTATGTTCACATCTTCATCTCATATATCATCATGACATTGTGTGATGATAACCTTAAAGTTGACAAATAACTTTCCGATAATAATTGTTGTATCTTTGTATCTTTTCATTACGACGACTTCAAATGAAGACGGCAACGGTTCTCTTCTCTTTATTCTTCCTTGAATCTTTTAGATAGGCGGCGTAAAACTGAACAGACTCATACGATACATGGTAAGAATAAAATGAAATACATCTTGATTACAACAATAATTTCCAACTGACTTCAATAACAACATGACAATCTTTATTCGTGTCTTTTCATATTGGACCTTATGAGTTGAGTATATCTTCGTATCTTCATTTTCATGTGTGTTGTCTTTTCTCCACCTCTTGTGACTCTCACATATCACATACTAACATTATTATTTTTCATTTCTAACTGTTTACAATCATTAACTCATTAAATCCCATTGAAATTGACGTAAACATAAATTTGATGCTGTTGATATGTTCAGCGTGTGTGTGTGCATTTGATGTGTACTCTCGTACTCGTCGCGATATTAATGTTAATGTTAAGATGCATTGATTTCTTGTTGTTGGACAACGTACGATGTTGATGGTTGCTGACTGTTGTTGAAGTTGTTGATGCTGATGATGATTATGGGAACATTGAATGATTTCAAGATTGTGGCTCAGCGGCTAGATCGTCTTTCAGCTTGTTTTATGGTGGAATGCATGCTCATTGGACACATGTGAAATATAATGCCTTCGAAATATTATTAGAATGTTGATTTCGAGTGCTACAACATATCTCCGACCATTAATATCTCTATATCGGAGTCGTTGAAACGGTATAATGTAATATCGATAGGCCACTTGACATGTTAATGGTGTATAAGCTTTTTGGGGTTTGCTTCATGATTGTTAACAACTCAGCAGGACAAATTGAAGCTCAATGGGCGAAATAGTAACGCGTGTTAGCAGTGATGACCACTTGAACTTCATCAATTTATTGTCGGTATTGATGTTCGATTGAGATGCGATTGTTAAGTTGTGATAACCATTTTAAACTATCCACTGGATACATTCACTTGTGTTTATTTTGTAATATGATATTGATGAATAATATTTATGATTGATTTATTGATTATTATTGTAAAAAAAATACAAAGGGTTGTGAGCAATAAACAATGAATAAATAGGAAAAACTACTTTTTTCCAATGTGAATGCGAAAAAGATAAATTAAAATTGAGGAAGTCAGTTATTGTTCTTGATATGTCCCTTGAAACATGAACAGAGCATTAGAGGATAACAAGTTGGGTAGCCAGACCTACGCTCATGTCAGAAAGGTTTTGTACCCAACTACTCAGAAATGCAGTCACCAGCAACGAATAAAGTCAAAAAACATGTCAAAGAAGTGCACGTTGAAAAGAAACCCCGTTCTTTTTCCATTCTCAACGGTCGCCATTTTAGTTCAAACCAACAAAAATCACTCCAATCATGCGTTTCCAAAAATATTTATATTATTGACATTATTTGAAAATTTCAAGAAGATCAAATCCAAACTGCAGTGACTGATTCAATGTAAAGTCCATAAAATACCAAAATCATGTTATTGTTATTGTAATAAATATCAAATGGCTATAACTTCCGCGTATATGATTCAATTTTCATCAAACTTCCTGAGTATAAGGATATTTTTTAGTAATACTTAAATGTCCAATTTCGTTGAGTTTAAGGCTACCCATACGATTTTATTGGGGAAAATGTGAAATTCGAATGTCATACTATTATTAAGAAAGTTGAGCGAATTTTGACTTCTAAGGTATTTGTTGTTGCTGTGCTCATAAATGCCTATCTCCATAATTGTTTGCAGGTTTTTCAGATCACAGGTGGGGGGGCGCAAGTTTTTTGTGTATTTCCCCTTCCTGTGCGCCCCTCAAAACAAAAAATGTCAGTATAAGACACGTTTTGAAAAGTTCGCATCCGGGCCTTTCATTTGAAATCTAGAATAATATGATATAAAATTTTTTTGGGGTTGAACTTTAAAGAGAGCACCACTTTACGGCCACATACAAAATTTGGTGTTTCTAGCTTAAGTGGTTTGCGAGAAAAATTGCTGTGACACACGGACAGACAGATAGACAAACAGGACACAAAACCCTAAAAAGCACATTAAGGAAACACTAATTCAATATGAAATATGAAAAACTTTGAAAAAACTTGCCTCTAAGCTAGCTTATCCGAAGAAAAGTACTTCTATTTTGAGGTTGGATTTAGAGGTCCCATGTGGGACAAGACATTTAGAGATACTGAATAAAAGCAGTCTCAAAACCACCGAAGCTATCGAAGAGACGGTGGGTGTTGGTTGAACAAAATTAATCTTTTGAAGAGAGCTATTTCTATAAAGCTTAAACTGGACAACCCTACGTTGATCAGTATTTATTTGATAGTGAAACATGAAATCAATATATCATTGAATACTCTCATTTGAACGATCTGAGTGTAATCAATACCGAAAATTCTACCCTCTGGGAGTATATTGTCTTGATAATAATGAAACAGTGGCTCCTGAGGTTTGACGGGATCTTAAAATCAGGTGAGATTAAAAATTCGGCGTTTGGCCAAGTTATGGGAACATAAAAACAAAATAATTTATAATTTTCTTTGAGTTTTTCGGGGAAAAAAATGGCGGTCTATATTACTGTATGCAAAAAACAAATTTTTATCTAGTGATCAGGCATATCGGAGGAAAAGTAAGGCCTATAGAAACATAAGCGAGCTCTGACTCATTTTTAAACTTTCTTCTTCTTCGCACGCTACAGCTCCTCTCGGGCCTTCACTTGCTGCAAATAGCGCCTCCAACCGTCTCAGTCCATTGACCGTGTCCTCCAATTCCCAGACCCGATAAACTATCTTCGTCGACCGAGTCAGACCAGCATTTCCTCCGGCCTCCAGTTCTCCCAACGAATAGCTTTTTGGGTGCCCGCTGTTCGTCCATACGATTCATGTGTCCAGCCCATTCCAGCTTCCGCAATCTTGCAATTGTTGAGACCTTCAGTCCGTCAAAAATTTCATACAGTTTTTGGTTGCATTGAATTCGTCATTGGTCTCCGTTTAGCTTCGTTCCGATCGCCTCAGGACCCTTCACTCAAAGGCGTTCAACATATTTGCGGATGCTTGGGTTAAGGTCCTTGTTTCACACCCATAGCATAACACAGGGCCTATCACAGATTTGTATACTTGGAGCTTTGTTTTCCTGTGTATGCAGCTGTTCTTCAAGATCGATAATACTGAATAAAATATTTTATTTGCAAGCTGTATTCTTCGGCGTATTTCGTCTCTTTCATCACCGGTTGTCGGTATTTTGGCGCCTAAATCCACAAATTTGCTCACATTTTCTATACTGTATTCGTCAAGTGTGATATTTTGTGTATATGAGATATTTTTCTTCGACTACATCATGAGCTTTGTTTTATTTATATTGATTTGTAGCCTTACTAGTTTTGCTTCGCTGTCGAGTTTCAGGAAGAGTTCTTTGGCAGTTGTTAATGACCGTGACAAATTGTTGATGTCGTCCGTATAGGCTACTACTTGACTTGACTTATATAATAATGTTTCTCGTGTATCGACAGGTAGCTTCCTTATGACGTATTCCAGAGCCAAATTGAATAGCAATGGGGGCAGCCCATCTCCCTGATTTAGTCCGATATTTATGTGGAACTTGGGAGGTCGTCGACGCCAAAGCAAAGCACTATTTGGTACAGTACGTTACGATCAATCCTGTCGTATGTTTGCTTGAAGTCAACGAAAATTTGGTGTGTGTCTATGTTGAACTTCTAGCATTTTTCAAGTACTGTGGACAATAATACTGTTGGCATATGATCTAATTTTATTTTCCAAGATCAGACCACAGAGTGTGGTTTCGTGACTCGTACAAGGGAATCAAATCCGAGCTCAGTAAGGAATCTTCTAAAATAAACCACTTCTTTTGATGCGTCTGATAATGCCATGTACTCGGCTTCCCATGAAATAGGGCTATCATTTAAGATAAACGGATAGCCAGAAATTGATCTTCGGTCGTCCGAGCATTTTGCCCAATCGGCGTCCACGTATCCTATTAATGACTTTGAACATTTTTTGAGATGAAGGCCGACATCAGCTGGTCCTTTTAAGTAGCAAAAGACTCACTTCGCGGCAAAATTGGCTCAAACGACTGGCAATATGAGCAATGTCTGGACGATTACACATTGCTGAATAAGTTAAAGCACCGACTAACTCTCTGTATGGTAGACTTTATGCTGTAATGTTAGATTGATCTTCACCTTTTTGTTGTTTCGTTCCCAGATCCAATGGAGTTGAGGTTGATTTGCGACCATACATTCCATATCGTTTCAGAAGGTCGTTGACTTATCTCTTCTGGTTCAAGTAACTTCCATTTCCGTCTTGTGAAAAAGCGATTCCAAGATACAAATTCACATCTCCTAGATTCTTGACTTCAAATTTCTTCGATAGCTGTTTCACTTGGCTGATGACTATATCAGGATTTTCGGGTGCAAGTAAAAAATCATCGACATATACTACAATAAGGAGAACTTCTTCGCCTTGTTGAATATGATACATCACAGATTGTATTGAGATTGAATTGCACCAAAATCTTTTAATTCGCTATCCATTTTTGCATGCCAACAACATCCAGCTTGTCGTAAACCATATAATGCTCTTTTGAGCAGGCAGACTTTATCACCGTATTCATTCAACATTTTTAGAGCTTTCTGTCCAATGTCACAACATTTTCCTCCAATCTGAATACGTGTTTCAAGCATTTTTTTTTTTGTTTTTTTATTAACGTTTCGGGACTTCCATGAAAATATCTTTCTCCAGATCGCCATTTCAATATGCTGAAGTGACGTCAAATTGAGTGATTTTCATATCTCGTTGAGCCACTAGTGTCATAATTAAGCCAACTGAACTGAGGCGAGCTACGGGAGCAAAAGTTTGACTAAAATTTATCCCGAGCGTTGAGAGAACCATTGCGAAACACTTCTAGCTTTTCTTTTTTCTACGGCTCCATCGGTATTGTATTTTTATGTTAGAACAACTTTAGTCCCAATAACTTGCTGATCCTCAGGATGATGATTGTTTTTGACGATTAATTTCATTTCTACTGCCATATAATACATCTATTCTTCATTATTTAAACTTTTCATGGTGTTCTGGAAAGGAACTTCTGCTAAACAAGATCATTCATTATTTTCATCGATTTAATTCTCTTCTGCAATTGTAACGAAGTTGTATTGTTTCATTGGTCTTCCCCTTCTTCCAGTCCTTACAATTTCTGGCCTATCAATACCTCTTCTCGAATTTTCCCTTGAAACACTGACTGGTTCATTGTGTTCAACAATTTCGTTGTCTTCACCATCTTCGATGATTTCATCATCTGAGATTTTTTGATTGAAATTTATCTGGATGTCAACAGTCTGCAGTATCGGTTGAAAAGTCCCGGTAATTGTCCTTCAAGATTGACTTTCCTAAGTTGAGAAACTTGACATCTCGAGCAATATCCACTCTCTTCTCCACGGTGATTCATATTCTATACGCCTTTGATTGCTCTGAATAACCGTGAAAAGTTCCTAGCTTTGATCGGGGTTCAAGTTTATCTTGAGTTATACTTGACAGTCAAATTCTTTGAAGTTTTTCACAGTATGCGTATAACCATTCCATATCTCGAAGGGAGTTTTATTATCGATTCTCCGGAAAGGATACCTACTTTTAATATAGTTCGTCGTGTTGATAGCTTCACCTCAAAAAGACGGTGGTAATCCAGATTGAATCATAATGTACCTAGTAGAATCTAGAAGAGTACGATTTTTTCTCTCTGCTAATCCTTTTTGTTGAGGAGTGCACGTTACTGTTAATCTTTACTCGTCAGATATTGAATTGCACACCAACGCGGAAAATCGTCGATAAATGCTACAAAATATTTAGCCTTTCCATTGGTCCGCACAAATCAGAATGAATAATTTCAAGCACATCTGAAGTTCTTTTATTTCTAATTGGAAACGGAGCTATAGTCATTTTACCGAGAGCACAAACATCACAAACAAAATCTTTCTTTGGGCCTGTTGAATCAATTCCTCGAACAAATTCACTGCGTTAACATTTCATAAGACTTTTGATATACAAATAACCCATTTACCGATGCCACGATTCCAATGTGCTCGACTTTGCCACTATTGAACTATTTTCTGTCAACTTATATTTGTTGCTTCTTTGACGTAAATAATACAATCTATTTGTTTGACTAAGTTTTATAATCGGCTTTTTATCGCTGTTGACAATTGTTGCCAATTCGTTATCGAAAATAACAATGAAACCTTTGCCAGTAATTTTTCCGACCAAAAGCAAATTCGTTCGCAAATCCGACACATGTAATGTCTCGTCCAACTTCTCATTCAACAGCTGATTGCTTGATTCCGCCGTGATTGACACTGTCCCCATTTTTGCTGATGAACTATTGGCCAAGTTCAATTTCCCGCTGTTTCTTTTGTCGTTCGTTGCAAAATATTTGGAATTGTTGCACAAATGTCACATACACCCACTATCTAGACTAATATCCCAACGTTTAATACGAGAAAAAATTCTTGAGATGCGTAAAAACTCACTCCTCGGCATTTTTGGTGACATTTTTTTGTTTCTCAATTTCCGTGCACTCTTTGGCTTCATGATCATATTTGTGACAACGGTAATAGTTAAACTTAAAAGGCTTATCACTTCTTTGCGCATTTTCACCACGATCTCCACTAATGCTCTTTGAATTCCAACGTTTCGGAAAAATTTTCTTTGTAAACGTCGCACTAAATTCACTGAGGCGTATATCGTTCTTTCGAGCATCATTCTATTCTATGATTTTTGCGCGCAATACTTCGGGCCTTATTAGTTCGTCTCGCGACTCAATTGCACACCGAAAACTTGTCGGAAGACGGTACAACAGCATCATTGTTAATATATCAGAATTAATCGTATTCTCCATCCCTTCGAACTTATTTACGGTGTCGAAAAACTTCCGAATATTTTCAAGCACGTCAGCACTTTCATCTATTTAGCGTAAAGTTAACTGCTTTAATAAAATGGCTTTCCTTGGGGGGACTCTTGGATTGATATATGCATTCTAATTTTAACCATACTTTTATTGATGTGACACATCTTTATATCAACTTGAGTTCGGACAGACTAATCGCTAATATGATATCAGATTTCGCTTTTTTGCCTTCATTCTCCCACTTATTTATGCTTCAACAGATGCAGCGGCATTTTCACCAGCAACGACTTCGGCCATAAAAAATCATCAATCATCTCTCGATAGCGGAATCCATTCACCATTACTGTTGCACCAGCCACATTTTCGAAAAAGTAAGGTCTAATGACTCCGCCGGACCATAAACCACACCAGGTAGCCACACGTTGAGGACAGAGAAGCTTTTCAACAATAACTCTTGGGTTTTCCGAGCCCCAGATGCGACAATTTTGCTTGTAGACGAAGCTACCAAAGTGAAAATGGGCCTCATCACTCAAGATGATTTTCCGATGGAATTTCGGATCATTTTGATGCATTTCTAGGACCCAATCAGCAAAGACACGACGTTGTTGATGATCGATTGGCCTGAGTTCTTGTGTTAATTGAACTTAATAAGCCTTAAGACCCAAATCTTTTTGCAAAATACGGTGAAATGACGTTTGTGGAATGCCTACTTCCAAAAAATGACGAGGAATGGACAAACCTGGGTTTTTTTTCAACACTTTCGACTACAGCAGCAATACTCTCTGCTGTTCTTGAGTGACGTGCACGGGTTTAATTCTCCACATCACTAAGTTGTCCCAAAAGCTCGAATTTTTCCACCAATTCCCGTATTGCGGTCCGACAAGATGCTTCAGGAAGACCCAAAAATGTTCGAGTTTTACGAAGCGTGTCTGCCAAATTTTCACCATTTTTACAGTGATTTTTAATGATTTCAGTGCATTGTTGAAGCATGTATTGTTCCATTTTCATTAATGGCGTAGTTTTTGCTTGTCTAATTTCAAAAAATGACAGCTTCAAAAGAGACATCTACCGAAATAGCGGTATATGTATAAATAGAGGCTGTTTTTGATGAAAACCCCTGATTTCCGTTCTGACCAAAGTATAGCTCCGATTTGCCTTTAATGAAAAATGCAAGCAACAAACAATTGAACAATAAACAAGTTTGGTAAACAGACCTACGCTCCTGTCAGAAGGGTTTCGTATTCAATTTACAAAATGCAGTCACCAGATTGAATCAAATCAAGAAACATGTCAATGACGATTTTATGGGAAATTATGAAATTCGAAGATCATACTATTATTAACAAAATTGAACGAATTTAGACTTCTGAGGTTTTTGTTGTTGTTATACTCATAAAAACCTCCCTTGATAATTATTTCAGGTGTCCATTCGCGAGGGAGGAAACACATTTTTCATGTACTCCCCCCCTGTGTCCCCACTGAAGCAAAAACTGACAGTTTAAGAACTGTTTTGAAAAGCTCCCATGAAAACTTTCATTTCATACTCATATCGGCAACGTTTGATGAATTTTTTTTTCAGGGGCCACTCTCCTGTACTGTTATCATCGATTAATGGCCAATTTTTTCGAATCCTAGAGTTGTTACAAGGCCCTTTTGCTAGGAGCTCTCTCCCGCCTCCTTGGCATGTTTCACTTATGTATATTAATTGTAGATACTCATCTTCAGTCATTCATTAAATTGAATCAAGTGTTCAAAGCATGCACCTTAAACGTTGAAGTTGGGAAAAATAACTCAAATTGTTCAATCTTGCATTTAAAACAGTCACTATTTTGTTTTACGATTACTGATACCACTAGCTGAACCGATTCTCAAAGATATACATGACACCTTTCATTCCTGAAATTTTCATGCAAATCCTAGCAAAACTGTAGTGTCTGAGTCGGTAAAAAACGCAAGTTGTTCCATAGCCATATGTTGCCATAGTAATAAATGCAGCACATATTGTTCCATAGTAATACAGGAAAATTCAAACCGCTATAACTTCGCTAAGTTTAATTCAATCTTTATGAAACTTTCAGGGTAGATTAATATTATCAATAATCATCTGTGTACTAAATTTCATTGAATTTAAGGGTACCGTTAAGATTTTATTCAAAAAAACATAAAATCGATAAATCATACTATTACTAACAAAGTTGAGTGAATTGCGACTTTTCACGTATTTGTTGTTATTGTACTCATCAAAGTCTACATTTCTGATTTTTTTCAGATTTGCCGGAACACAGGTGTCCAATCGCGAGGGGGGGACACAAATTTTTCGTGTATTTCCCCTCCCTGTGCGCCCCTCGAAGCAAATTTTGCCAAACTAAGGCCTGTTTTGTAAAGTTCTCATCAAGACCTTTCATTTGATACCCATATCGGCTACCTTCAATGAATTTTTTTTTCGGGGTGTCACTCCCCTACTTGGGGAGACCCCCCTTAAATACCTTATAAAAATTTTTTGTAGTTGAATTTTGAAGAGAGCACCACTTTACACCTATGTACAAAATTTGATGTTTCTAGCTTAAGTAGTTTCTGAGAAAAACTGCTGTGACACACGGACGGACAGACGGACAGACTGGTCGCGAAACTAGTAGGGTTTTGTAAAATTATTTTGCAAAACCCTTAAAAAACACTTCAGGGTCAGGTCAGAATATCAAAACGGCAGATAGGCAATTTCGAAACTCGAAAACTTCTTAAAGCCACAATTCATATTGGATTTTTATGAAACCTAAAATCAAGGTAGACGTTGATGAGATCTTGTACTAAAATGTACCCGAACTAAATTTGATTCGTATGAACGCTGCAAAATTTAGCAGTAGTGTGTTTAGTATTGCAGAAAAAAATTATATTTCAATGATACATGGTACAATGTACTCAAAAAACTGAGTTTTAAAAGTTTTGAAATAAAAAAAAATTTCCACTAAAAAGGGTGCAATAAAAAAACTTTAAGAAAAAAAACTACTTAAAAATGTCCTAAAAAGAATGAAATAATTTTCACGGCAGCGGTGCCAAATCAATTTCCCGATTTCAACATAAAAACTTCCAATATGTGCACCATCACAAAATAAACGGGGGAAAACTGATATGGCACCGCTTCCATGAAATTTATTTCATCCTTGTTAGGGCATTTCGAAGTCGGTTTTCTTTTTTTTAAGTTTTTTTTCATGAATCTAATTATTTGCTGGTCCTTTAATAACAATAACGAGGCAGTTCCATGTTTTTAGTAGTTAAGGAAAAAAAAATTTTTTGACCAACATAAATCCAGGTCAATATTTTATTGGAGGTAATGTTGCCATTGAAAAAAACGTTTACCAAAAGAAGAAACTCAATTGCAAAATGCACTTAAAAACAAGTTGAGTAAGCAGGAGAGTGCTCCTACCAGAAGGTCTTTGTAAACATCGTAGGGTTAAAAACAAGTTTTCAAATGGCATGAAACGATTATTTGAATTATTCGTCCAATACTTGAATATGAAATCGTTAAAATTTTTGCAAAAGATGCCCAGTTTCTTTCATAAGCACAGTGCAGCCGCCATTTTGATCCAGCTTAAATGATTTTTCTGAATGTTCGGCCGATTGAACATGTTCAAGTTAAACACTATTCCTTAAATTTTCATGAAAATTGAAAGAAAATAAAAGTGCCTAAGTAAATTCAAATATATATATAGGGTTTTCCAATAAGGGGTGTTATTTTGAATAGATCTTGTGATTTAACACCTTACGACTTCTTCCTTTGGGGCCACGTGAAAAAGAAGGCCTATGCCATCAGCCCAGCGTCGATTCAAGACCTCAAAGATGAATTCGTGAGGTCATCGAGGACATAGGGCAGCCACTTTGTGATTTGGTTATGGAAAATTTCATGAAAAGGATATGGTCCTGTAAGCGTGGTCGTGGTGGTTATTTGCCTGATATTATTTTTTGCTATAAACGGCATATCCTTTTCTTCATAATGAAATAAACATTTGATCATTCATATTGCAAAATGGCATTTTTCATTTAATATCAAAATAACACCTCTTATTGGAAAACCCTATATCAACCATAAACACGTGTTATTATTGTTGTAATTCCATACAATTGAAATGCTTATAACTCGCTTCGTTTTGATTCGATCTCAATTAAATTTTGCGAACATATAAACCTTATACCAGTCTATATAATTGCAAAATTTCAAGAAGTTTAAAGGTACCGTTTTGATTTTATGGGCAAAAAGGTAAAATCGACAAATCATACTATTATTCGCAAAGTTGAGCGAATTTCAATTTCTGAGGTATTTGTTGCCCTTGTACTCATTAAGGTCCATGTTCGTGATTATTTTCAGATTTTTCGGCTGAAAGGTGTCCAATCGCGAGGGAGGGGGACACAAATTTTTGGTATATTTTGCCTTCCCCTGGATCCCCTAACTCATAAAATGATTTTTTTATTCAGATTCTAAAAGATCTAATCAAGGCCTTTGATTTGATACCCCACTTGACTACCTTTGATTAAAAAAAATTTTTAAGGGCCAATTCGTTATTAAAAAAATTTTAAATTTTTGCTAAGACCTCAACTATTGAGAGACCATCACTTCTGACCTTTTCACAAAGTTTGAGCATTCTAGCTTCTAAAGTTCTTGAGGAAATCAGCTGTGACGCACAGACAGACGGACGGACAGACAGACAGGTCGCGAAACTAGTAGGTCTTTGTAAAAAAAATTTTACAAAGACCGAAAAAAAGAAAATTAATTTAATGGAATCGGTGCCAAATAAATTTAACCATTTAGAAAAAATTAATGGAAATCATTTGTAAATCAATCCTAGCTAAAACGGAAGAAAATTGATTTCTCTCCAATTGATTCCTTCTAAGAGAGTTTGACGTTCATTTCTTTCAAGTTATTTTCATCAAGGAAGTACCTACTCCAACGTGTCAAACATTTTTCCGAGAATAATTCATGGTGAATCAATTCTTTCTGATTTCAACACCTTTAATTCCAGGGAAAAATTGCTGAGTGCTTCAGGATAAAAGAACTTTATGGAAATCGTTTAGAATTTTTCGCAAAGATAAAGGCCTTTAGTCTTGGAGTGTTGTCTACATTATTATTATCTATTATTCATCACCTGAACATTCCTATAGCTATCAACCCAACACTTAGTTGATCAAATACACTCCTATGCTGGTTGTCACATGCAAGTTTACCACGTAACATCCTTTCATCAAAATATTTTATTTCTCTCCACAATTTCGATAGTTGTGACCTCAAGTAAATTGTTAAACGCAATAGCGTGTCTACAATGTTCGTAAGTCTTTCAATATGTCCATGAAGGGAAAGAAAGGACACGTAAAAAATACAATACAATATTAACACGAGTAGATGTGCTTGTATAATGTTAGGAAATTGTGGTTAGATCATCATTTATTCCCTCGCACTACCTAACAAGTTACTTTCCTTTCAAACCATCCCAACGATGTGGTTTCACTTATTAAAAGCCTGTCACAGACCTCTCCTATCATTTGGTTAATAAATACTGTTGACAGGTATTATGCAGTCTAAGTATTTTGAAATAAACGGGTGCTGAGTGAAGCTATTAAACGACAATTAGGTACGCTATCACCGAGGCGAGCACATTAGCTAATGCATTTACTAATTCCGCTCTATCTTGACTGTTAACACGTTAATCCTACATGTTTTCCACTTCACCCGGACCAGCTCAACGCTTTCGAATCGAACCAGTGGCACCATCAAAAGGGATCTTATCTAAATGTGAGCAATCAAAGTTAATGTGCTGCAACTTAAATTTATCTATTATAAATTGGAACACACACAAATCTAAATCCCTGCAGCAACTTAACGGCGTGCCGTGTTAAGAAAAAATTATTTTACATCATTCGTCCTCGCCTTGGGTCGGCAAGAAACTATCCTTGTCCAGTATCAAAGCTTTCTTCACAAATTCACTGATATTATGAAGGTGGCGTTTTACAGCTCCATAAAACTGGAAGAAATACGGCCGAATTAAGTGCCCGAGACCATTTTTCTGTGTGTTCCAACATATCGTGGTTGGTTTGGCGACCAAAACTCAGGAAAAAGTTCAGAAAAGAAAACAAGAACAACTTCAACAAGAAGACACCATGCAACAACCGCTCCATGCTGGCATGTGTGTTGAAAAGTTATTAAAGGATTTTTATTTGGTAGTCACTTTTCGTATTTTGCGTTCATTAAATTGCTTTGAACAGATACATTTCGACAAACATATGTAGCTTTTAATATGCGACAAGAGTTGATCTAATGCACATCTTGCAAAGTGGACAGGGCAATTAAAAGTAATATTTTTCTCTCTGGAAAGTGAACGGATTGCTTTTTATTATTATTAGCGCTATTGGCATCATCGTCATTCTGATGTCATTAAAGAAAAATGAAAAAAATTAAAGAGTAAAATTTTTCAAGTCATTGTACTCATAAATTATCGTGGCAAATTGCCATTTACTTTCTTTGACGATAGCAATTAAAATCATTTGAGTAGTTTTATCGTCAGAAATTGCATTTTGATTGGAATTTCATTTTGAATGTATCCTTTGATAAAAGGAAGCTCGATGAAAATTGACTTTGGAATATTATTTTAGTTTTTTATTCTAATACAATCTTAAATTTCTGATTCTACTTAAATTTCTGATTCTACTTAAGTATAACTTACTCTGACCTTCTACTTGCTCACTTACTTCATCAAAAACTCCCACACTCACTAGATAATCCTCGCTAGACAGATCCTCTTCACGGGGCAATGAATTATTTACACATTCAATGCGCTTGAGTGGCAATTTGTTATCGTTGTTCTGGTTTAGCGGATTATTCACAAAAAAATCTTGCCATTATCAATAGTGAAGTGTCCCCGTAAATCACTATTCGCATTAACAAACCAAAGACTAGCTAATACCTCACAGCTAAAAGCTATGAGGTATGCTGTGGTTACATTTAACACGATTTGGTCGTAAAGTATATTCATGCATTTCGACAATATTTCCATCTCTATTCAAGTTTGCTGTGAATAAAAATAAATTATGTATATGCTGATAGGACATTAAGCATAAATTTAGGTAAAGAAATGAAATTATTATGTGCCCAAATTAATTTCTTTCATAGCAATATAAATTTTAAACCGTTAAAGTGGCGTTTAGTGGTAGTAAATTTTATGATATTCCTTGTTAAATGATTTTTGAAAATAAGCAACGTTTGAAAAATATAAAAGATTTGTTTATTCTGTTGAGAGCCATAGAACTTTCAGGGAAACAACATGCATTTTAAAGTGATCTTTTATTTTGATTGTATTTTTAAACGCAGTTGAAGAGTAGAAACAAACAAAAACATGAGCTAATTTATGATTGTAGCGACATCAATTTTTTTTTGTATTTCAAAAAATTCAAACATTACAAAAATAAATCTAGAGTAGCATCTTTTCCGCATGTATCTTCTTTGACCTGATCCGATATCAACAGAGCATAACCTAACCCTTCTTGATACACTTTCATAAATTGGTAAAAGTTGCGTTTCAAATCATTATTTGTGGCAAAATGGATTTCATATCGAAAAAATCATCTCAGCTTTAACCCTTGTGTGGACACCTGCATACCCGGGTACGTTATACAAATTTGAAGTGATATCATGAATAACGTTGAAATCTAAACTTTATGGAATTCTCGGTAGCTTAACAAAATATTGTTTTTTTACTATTTTCATTAAATATTTATATAAAACAAGTTGGGTAAACAGACCTACGCTCATGTCAGAAGGGTTTTGTATTCAATTTACAAAATGCAGTCACCAGATCGAATCAAATCAAGAAACATGTCAAAGACGATTTTATTGGAGAAAATATGAAATGCGAAGATCATACTATTTTTAACAAAGTTGAACGAATTTCGACTTCTGAGGTTTTTGTTATTGCTATACTCATGAATATCTCCCTTGATAATTATTTCAGATGTCCACCCGCGACGGAGGAAACATATTTTTCATGTATTTCCCCCTGTGCCCCCACTGAAGCAAAAACTGACAGTTTAAGAACTGTTTTGAAAAGCTCCCATGAAAACTTTCATTTCATACTCATATCGGCTACGTTTAATGAATTTTTTTTTCAGGGGCCACTCTCCTGTACTGAAATCATCGATTCATGGCCAATCTTTTCGGATCCTAGAATGGTTACAAAGCCCTTTTGCTAGGAGCTCTCTCCCACCTCCTTGACTTATTTCACTTATGAGCATTAATTGTAGGTACTCATCTTCAGTCGTTCATTAAATTGAAGTGTTCAAAGCATGCACCTTAAACGTTGAAGTTGGGAAAAAATAACTCAAAATTATTCAATCTTCGCATTTAAAACAGCCACTATTTTGTTTTACGATTACTGATACCCCTAGCTGAACCGATTCTCAGAGATATACATGACACCTATCATTCCGGAAATTTTCATGCAAATCCTAGCAAAACTGAAGTGTCTGAGTCGGTAAAAAGCGCATGTTGTTCCATAGCCATATGTTGCCATAGTAATACATGCAGCGCATATTGTTCCATAGTAATACAGGAAAATTCAAACCGCTATAACTTCGCTAAATATGATTCAATCTTTATGAAACTTTCAGGATAGATCAATCTTATAAATAGACATCTACGTACTGAATTTCATTGAATTTAAGGGTACCGTTAAGATTTTATTCAAGAAAACATAAAATCGATAAATCATACTATTACTAACAAAGTTGAGTGAATTGCGACTTCTCACGTATTTGTTGTTATTGTACGCACCAAGACCTACATCCCTGATTTTTTTCAGATTTTTCGGATGACAGGTGTCCAATCGCGAGGGGGGGGGGACACAAATTTTTCGTGTATTTCCCCTCTCTGTGCGCCCCTCGAAGCAAATTTTGCCAAACTAAGACCTGTTTTGAAAAGTTCTCATCAAGACCTTTCGTTTGAAACCCATATCGGCTACCTTCAATGATATTTTTGTTTTCGGGGGGTCACTCTCCTATGTGGGGAGACCCCCCTTAAATACCTTATAAAATTTTTTTGTAGTTGAATTTTGAAGAGATCACCACTTTACACCTACGCACAAAATTTGATGTTTCTAGCTTAAGTTGTTTCCGAGAAAAACTGCTGTGACACACGGACGGACGGACGGACGGACAGACGGACAGACTGGTCGCGAAACTAGTAGGGTTTTGTAAAATTATTTTGCAAAACCCTAAAAACGATACTTTGCCGCTGGGAGTGAATATGTTTGCAGCCACCTTCTGCTGGACACCCACCTACCCAGGTATGCGAATTTCGGCATTAATAAAAATTATATTTGAATGGAGATAAATCAAATTTTTTTTTAATGTTTTCGAAAATGATAGTATAATACATATGTACAAGATTTGAAATCTATTTGAAGCTCAGCAAACGCAGCTTTTACAAATTGTTTTATCGACAGAGTGTTGAGCACATACTGGCTTGTCGCAGGCGGTACAAGCTTTCCGGGTTGATCGACGCTTTTCGCACAAGTAGCAATTACCTTTATGATAAATTCTCCCAGTACTATCTCGTCCTTCTGAAGTTGCATCCTCTTTCTGACGGGGAACAAGTTTTGATCTCAAGATACTTTCAATCCTGTTCCGTGTAGAAAAATTTAATCTGAGAGTTTTCAGACCGCAATAAAACAGCCAGCATGATGAGCTCCCTGCAAAGCGTTTGAAGAAACTTACGTCTTCGATCCGTTCTTTTTATTACTTCTTTATTGTTTTCCCGATTTATGATATATGAAGCAAGAGCGGGTATATCCAAAGCATTGAAAAACAATGCTAAAGGCCAACGTTTTGTACGGCGTTTGCAGGTATATTCGCACAACATTTTGTCCATATTATCAACACCACCTTTAGTTTGGTTATAATCACATATCATGACTGGCTTACTTCTTATCGTAGATATTTCTCGAGAATAATAGCTCGTTGATAGAAGTATAACACACTTGTTGGTTTTAACTACATAAGAACACAATGTGACATTATCTGCAAAGCCAAATTTACTTGAAAAAACTGCGCGAGGCTGCTCTTTCATAATTAGAAATTCTGAGGGAATAAACCTTCTTTTTTTATTGGCAGTTCCCAATATCGATAATTTATATTCTAACATCAATGTTTTTGCTAAACTTAACGAAGTAAAAAAATTGTCACATACAACATTTCGACCTGTTCCTTTGAAATCCGCAACAAGTTCCTTCACAACCCGTTCACCTTGTTGATCTCACGTTGCCCAGCTGTAGCCGCACCGGTATATATCTGACCTTTCAGAGGATATGATGTGTGAGCGTCACACACCCACCAAATTTTGATTCCATATTTTGCAGGCTTTGATGGGATATATTGGGTAAATCGCGTTCGACCTTTAAACGGAAATAATTGCTCATCAACTGTTAGGTCAATACCAGATAAATAGCACGATTTCAAATTGCTATTTAGCATCAACCATATATCTGAAATCGGGGCGATTTTGCCACTAAGCAATCTTTGCGCTCTTGTATTCCCATTGTCAAACCGAATGAACCTTGATATTGACAGAAATCGCCTTAGACCCATAGCAGCTCGGTAAAATGGGTGTGAATCTACTTTCCATAAATCTGTGATGTGTTCATGACGACTGACTTCTGCGAATAGGAGAATACCAATATATGCATTCAATTCTACTTCATCAACTGGCTTCCAAATGCGCTGTAGGGTTGTTGGGTGGGTGTGGTTCCAATTTTTGTAAAATTCTTTTGCTTTCCTGTTTGTTTCCCGTAAGATAATATCTTTGATTTCTGTCGTGATAAGCAACGCAAATGTGTCAGGTTTTTTGTTTTTGCAGTCGGGCCAGATCGTAAGTTTGCAATATTATGTTCAAGAAATCGCCTAGATGGTGGACAGTTCTTATTCCATTTGGTGCCATCGCGAGCATAATAATATTCTTCTAGTTGCTCATGTCGCTCCATTTGGGATAGCTCGTTCACTATTTCTTTCATTGCTATTTCTTCTTCACTCTCCTCATCATCCTCGTCTACATTTACCTCCACCGCTGTTGTTTCTTGCTCAATATCCGAACAGTTATCTGCTTCGTTGAGTAATTGACTTTGAAATTCACATACTTCTTCAGGTTCGAGGTCAGGTAAGGGGTCGTTATCATTATCTGAATCCTAGAGTTATGAAAAAGCACAATTCCAGTTTACATAGGGATAAATTGGATACTTTAGAATATTCTTACCTCTGACCCCGATGGTAAAGTAGTACGCAACAACCATTCGAAGTATCTATTTTTGTCTTCATATGACAATATAGCTAATGCATAAGATGAAAGAACCCGATTAAAATCCATTTTTAAAATAATAAAAACAGCCTAGAATAAATTTTCACGCAACACAACAAAAAACTCTAGAATAAATGTTCACGCAAATACAAACAGCGCAGACTGAATGACAAAAGAAAATGCTTTCCAAAATAGTGCAAAGCTTAGCTGAACGCTACAGTTTCACAGACCGATGGGCAGATCAATCTGAAAAATCACACAAATTTATGACCATAAAGTTCTGATCTTAAGGCGGCCCATTCACGTTCAATAACATTACGCAATATTTTTATTGTGCGATATTATTGAACACGTTCAATAATATTGCACAATAAAATTGACATGGCAAGGGTCGCAGCCAAAAGAACTATGAAAAATACTGCGCAATCTCGCACATAGACGGCGCAATAAAAGAATATTGCGCAATTAAATTTAAGCTTGCTCAATCTTTTGTTCAATCATTGCGCAACCGTCAATACTATCCCTAAACGGTCAATAAAATTGCGCAATCATAAATATTGCGCAATATTATTGCATGTGAATGGACGGCCTAATAGTGAAGCAAAATGTGCATCGTTTGACACTGAACTCATACAAAACGCATTGCATACCTGGGTATGTCGGGTGTCCATGATAGGGTTGCTTACGTGGGTGTCTACACAAGGGTTAAGCATTCCGTACATCCAAATGTAACAAGTCGAGTAAACAGGAAAGTACACCTAACAGAAGGGTTTTGTAATCCTAGGGTTCAAAACAAATTTTTTGATGGCATGAATCGATGGCTTGAATTATTTATCCAATATAATACTTGTATATTTTATTCGTTCAAATTTATCTAAAAAATGCAGACGATAGCCGCCCTTAAAAAATTTTGAAATGTTTAATAAAACCTAAACTTTTGAGAGACCACCACTTTAGACCTTTGCACAAAATTTGAGCTTTCTAGCTTCTATAGTTTCTGAGAAAACTTAATGTGACGCACGGGCGGATGCGCAGACAAGGCGCAAAACTAGTAAGCCTTTTAAATTACTTTTTATGGAATTGTTTGCAGCTACATATAAATGAGTTGCATATTTTGAATAATAATTTTTCTGAAAAATTATTAGAGAAGAAAAATGTTAGAAGAAGGTGGTTTCGACGTGTGCACTAATTCTCCTCAGGCCATCACACTTAGATACACACCGGTGATGGCGACCACCATGCTCAGAGGTGAGGGAGTAAATTTTTAACTTTTCTACTAATGCAAACTCAATATGTTTTTGTTTCTGCAAGTTATATTCAAGGTAAATTTCTCTTGTAAGTACTTGTATTAGCTAAACTTTTTAATTGGATCATTTCACCCTTTTCACATCAATTTAATGTAAATCTATACGACAAATTTGCTCTACATTTGAAGCTTTATCTAACGTCGCGCGGATATCGATCACTCTTTCGGATGGCTCCGATAGCTTTTTAAATTACTTTTTATGGAATTGTTTGCAGCTACATATAAATGAGTTGCATATTTTGAATAATAATTTTTCTGAAAAATTATTAGAGAAGAAAAATGTTAGAAGAAGGTGGTTTCGACGTGTGCACTAATTCTCCTCAGGCCATCACACTTAGATACACACCGGTGATGGCGACCACCATGCTCAGAGGTGAGGGAGTAAATTTTTAACTTTTCTACTAATGCAAACTCAATATGTTTTTGTTTCTGCAAGTTATATTCAAGGTAAATTTCTCTTGTAAGTACTTGTATTAGCTAAACTTTTTAATTGGATCATTTCACCCTTTTCACATCAATTTAATGTAAATCTATACGACAAATTTGCTCTACATTTGAAGCTTTATCTAACGTCGCGCGGATATCGATCACTCTTTCGGATGGCTCCGATAGCTTTTTAAATTACTTTTTATGGAATTGTTTGCAGCTACATATAAATGAGTTGCATATTTTGAATAATAATTTTTCTGAAAAATTATTAGAGAAGAAAAATGTTAGAAGAAGGTGGTTTCGACGTGTGCACTAATTCTCCTCAGGCCATCACACTTAGATACACACCCACCGGTGATGGCGACCACCATGCTCAGAGGTGAGGGAGTAAATTTTTAACTTTTCTACTAATGCAAACTCAATATGTTTTTGTTTCTGCAAGTTATATTCAAGGTAAATTTCTCTTGTAAGTACTTGTATTAGCTAAACTTTTTAATTGGATCATTTCACCCTTTTCACATCAATTTAATGTAAATCTATACGACAAATTTGCTCTACATTTGAAGCTTTATCTAACGTCGCGCGGATATCGATCACTCTTTCGGATGGCTCCGATAGCTTTTTAAATTACTTTTTATGGAATTGTTTGCAGCTACATATAAATGAGTTGCATATTTTGAATAATAATTTTTCTGAAAAATTATTAGAGAAGAAAAATGTTAGAAGAAGGTGGTTTCGACGTGTGCACTAATTCTCCTCAGGCCATCACACTTAGATACACACCGGTGATGGCGACCACCATGCTCAGAGGTGAGGGAGTAAATTTTTAACTTTTCTACTAATGCAAACTCAATATGTTTTTGTTTCTGCAAGTTATATTCAAGGTAAATTTCTCTTGTAAGTACTTGTATTAGCTAAACTTTTTAATTGGATCATTTCACCCTTTTCACATCAATTTAATGTAAATCTATACGACAAATTTGCTCTACATTTGAAGCTTTATCTAACGTCGCGCGGATATCGATCACTCTTTCGGATGGCTCCGATAGCTTTTTAAATTACTTTTTATGGAATTGTTTGCAGCTACATATAAATGAGTTGCATATTTTGAATAATAATTTTTCTGAAAAATTATTAGAGAAGAAAAATGTTAGAAGAAGGTGGTTTCGACGTGTGCACTAATTCTCCTCAGGCCATCACACTTAGATACACACCGGTGATGGCGACCACCATGCTCAGAGGTGAGGGAGTAAATTTTTAACTTTTCTACTAATGCAAACTCAATATGTTTTTGTTTCTGCAAGTTATATTCAAGGTAAATTTCTCTTGTAAGTACTTGTATTAGCTAAACTTTTTAATTGGATCATTTCACCCTTTTCACATCAATTTAATGTAAATCTATACGACAAATTTGCTCTACATTTGAAGCTTTATCTAACGTCGCGCGGATATCGATCACTCTTTCGGATGGCTCCGATAGCTTTTTAAATTACTTTTTATGGAATTGTTTGCAGCTACATATAAATGAGTTGCATATTTTGAATAATAATTTTTCTGAAAAATTATTAGAGAAGAAAAATGTTAGAAGAAGGTGGTTTCGACGTGTGCACTAATTCTCCTCAGGCCATCACACTTAGATACACACCGGTGATGGCGACCACCATGCTCAGAGGTGAGGGAGTAAATTTTTAACTTTTCTACTAATGCAAACTCAATATGTTTTTGTTTCTGCAAGTTATATTCAAGGTAAATTTCTCTTGTAAGTACTTGTATTAGCTAAACTTTTTAATTGGATCATTTCACCCTTTTCACATCAATTTAATGTAAATCTATACGACAAATTTGCTCTACATTTGAAGCTTTATCTAACGTCGCGCGGATATCGATCACTCTTTCGGATGGCTCCGATAGCTTTTTAAATTACTTTTTATGGAATTGTTTGCAGCTACATATAAATGAGTTGCATATTTTGAATAATAATTTTTCTGAAAAATTATTAGAGAAGAAAAATGTTAGAAGAAGGTGGTTTCGACGTGTGCACTAATTCTCCTCAGGCCATCACACTTAGATACACACCGGTGATGGCGACCACCATGCTCAGAGGTGAGGGAGTAAATTTTTAACTTTTCTACTAATGCAAACTCAATATGTTTTTGTTTCTGCAAGTTATATTCAAGGTAAATTTCTCTTGTAAGTACTTGTATTAGCTAAACTTTTTAATTGGATCATTTCACCCTTTTCACATCAATTTAATGTAAATCTATACGACAAATTTGCTCTACATTTGAAGCTTTATCTAACGTCGCGCGGATATCGATCACTCTTTCGGATGGCTCCGATAGCTTTTTAAATTACTTTTTATGGAATTGTTTGCAGCTACATATAAATGAGTTGCATATTTTGAATAATAATTTTTCTGAAAAATTATTAGAGAAGAAAAATGTTAGAAGAAGGTGGTTTCGACGTGTGCACTAATTCTCCTCAGGCCATCACACTTAGATACACACCGGTGTATTTTCAGAAAAATTATTATTCAAAATATGCAACTCATTTATATGTAGCTGCAAACAATTCCATAAAAAGTAATTTAAAAAGCTATCGGAGCCATCCGAAAGAGTGATCGATATCCGCGCGACGTTAGATAAAGCTTCAAATGTAGAGCAAATTTGTCGTATAGATTTACATTAAATTGATGTGAAAAGGGTGAAATGATCCAATTAAAAAGTTTAGCTAATACAAGTACTTACAAGAGAAATTTACCTTGAATATAACTTGCAGAAACAAAAACATATTGAGTTTGCATTAGTAGAAAAGTTAAAAATTTACTCCCTCACCTCTGAGCATGGTGGTCGCCATCACCGGTGTGTATCTAAGTGAGATGGCCTGAGGAGAATTAGTGCACACGTCGAAACCACCTTCTTCTAACATTTTTCTTCTCTAATAATTTTTCAGAAAAATTATTATTCAAAATATGCAACTCATTTATATGTAGCTGCAAACAATTCCATAAAAAGTAATTTAAAAAGCTATCGGAGCCATCCGAAAGAGTGATCGATATCCGCGCGACGTTAGATAAAGCTTCAAATGTAGAGCAAATTTGTCGTATAGATTTACATTAAATTGATGTGAAAAGGGTGAAATGATCCAATTAAAAAGTTTAGCTAATACAAGTACTTACAAGAGAAATTTACCTTGAATATAACTTGCAGAAACAAAAACATATTGAGTTTGCATTAGTAGAAAAGTTAAAAATTTACTCCCTCACCTCTGAGCATGGTGGTCGCCATCACCGGTGTGTATCTAAGTGTGATGGCCTGAGGAGAATTAGTGCACACGTCGAAACCACCTTCTTCTAACATTTTTCTTCTCTAATAATTTTTCAGAAAAATTATTATTCAAAATATGCAACTCATTTATATGTAGCTGCAAACAATTCCATAAAAAGTAATTTAAAAAGCTATCGGAGCCATCCGAAAGAGTGATCGATATCCGCGCGACGTTAGATAAAGCTTCAAATGTAGAGCAAATTTGTCGTATAGATTTACATTAAATTGATGTGAAAAGGGTGAAATGATCCAATTAAAAAGTTTAGCTAATACAAGTACTTACAAGAGAAATTTACCTTGAATATAACTTGCAGAAACAAAAACATATTGAGTTTGCATTAGTAGAAAAGTTAAAAATTTACTCCCTCACCTCTGAGCATGGTGGTCGCCATCACCGGTGTGTATCTAAGTGTGATGGCCTGAGGAGAATTAGTGCACACGTCGAAACCACCTTCTTCTAACATTTTTCTTCTCTAATAATTTTTCAGAAAAATTATTATTCAAAATATGCAACTCATTTATATGTAGCTGCAAACAATTCCATAAAAAGTAATTTAAAAAGCTATCGGAGCCATCCGAAAGAGTGATCGATATCCGCGCGACGTTAGATAAAGCTTCAAATGTAGAGCAAATTTGTCGTATAGATTTACATTAAATTGATGTGAAAAGGGTGAAATGATCCAATTAAAAAGTTTAGCTAGTAAGCCTTTGTAAAAAAAAACTTTTACACAACCCTTTTCAGCATGGTCCGAAAAATCTTATAGGTTCACTTATGTATCTTTCTGTTCATCTGCCACAGCCAATTTTCTCTGAATCTACTGAAAAGATTAAGTTCGAATTTGATACGCATATGTACTCGTATGCCTGTGAAACTGGAGGTCTTCTTTTGGGAGGACGGTGATGAAAAAAAGTTTTGCATAGTGTACCATGGGACATATTGACTAAGAGGTTTAGTTGTAAGGGGTTTATATATTATTTATTTATAATTTTCAAGTTGATGGGGTTCAAGTTGTTTATGAAAATCAATAAAAACTGACAATTCAACTCCCACAATCTTCGAAGCTACCATGTCAAAAATATTTGGGAGAATATTTCTTTGCCTGTGAATTAGAGGAATATTGATCAGAAGTTCACGAGCTTAACAAAGTCTCTTAAATTAATTAATGAAGTAAGTAAAAACTTTCAATTAGGTACTTTATACTCTTCTTCTTCTTCTTTGTAGCACTACAGCCCCTCTCGGGTATTCGCTTAAAGATAGTTAGCATATCTCATTTTCACAACCGTATTGTATACTCAGCCACATATGAATATTTCAAATTTCTACCAAAAAATTCATTCATATTAGGAGCACTATCAGTTGCTAATATTAATATTTTGGACCTATTAAAAAATGACAAACCAGAATACCTTATATCAATCAGTTTTAGTCCAAATATTTACAAATATAGAACAAGACAGAACTCAACAATTAACAATATACTCGCGACATGCTTTTCATATTGACCACAAAAAATTTTGTCAAACTTTTAAAACTGATTACAAATTAATCACACAACACCCTCTTCACGCGCGTTCAGTTTTCACTTGCCCGGTTTTTTTTCATCTTTCAATCCCCCAGATGAAAAAAAAACCTTGAAAAATTGTTTTGAAAACATTGTTACATTTTGAAAACAACCAAGTTTTCAAAAACCACCTAAGCATTTAATTTTTAAAATCAAAATATGTATTGGAAAAGATTAAATCATTTGACTTTAAATAACTTAATTCTAATTTAAAGGCTTCAAATGTATTTAAGGCAAAGATTTAGTTATAAGAAATATTGTGGATACAAACCACAAATTTTGGCTCTATAATCTGAAATCCAGGTCCAAGACCATCCAGCGAAGAGTCAAATTCCAGATTTTCGGAAACAACATAAAATAATCAGAGATTTTGTTGCCCAATTGTTCGTAAATCTGCGCTAATATCTATAATAAATATAAACACAATAAAAACTATGAAATCGATCCCTAAAATGATTAAGGATAAAACCCTGGAATGTTTTAAAACAAAAAGCAAAATAATAACACAAATAATACTCCTTAAAAGTCTGTGTGGTCTAGTGATTAGAGCATGAGATGCATAAGCCGAAGGACTCAGGTTCGAATCTCGTTGGTAAACAACGTGATTTAGTTCAGGGGGTTTTTCGGACAGACTACGAGTGTTCACTCAGTGGTGATATGTACTGATTTAATCAGATCATATCATAGCTGAGCAGACACACGGGAGCATGGGACTGACCAAACCAACTTCCGAAAAAATCAATACGGTCATGAAAATGAGATACTCTAACTATATCTAAGCGAAGGCCTGTGAGGAGCTTTAGTGCTAAAAAGAAGAAGAATTACTCCTTAAACTTTTTAAATTTGTACGTTTCTTGTTTTCAATATTCATGCAGAAACATAAAACATGTTTTGGAATTAAAGCAACAACTATAGCGTAGAAATGTGTTACGTAGACAAGATACAGAAAAGAATAATTATCCCAAGATCTCATCATCTGCGTCAGCAGCAGCATCATTAGCATCAGTGCTAGCACAACCAAAAATAAAATCACCCGACCCGTTCTCAATCTCAAGACAATATTCGAACTCAACCTACCAGTGACTGATTTAACCAAACAAACACTAGCTACACAATATGATATTTGTAATTTGCGCATAACAAGGATGGTCCGATAAGTACTTATCCTCACCACCCAATGGCCCCACTATAGCATGGAAGATTCACCATCGTGTAGTACATCCTTTGAGATGGCTACTGTCAAAATTTCAGCTCAATGAGACTGGTAGTTAAGTTTTGACCGCGTGTAGGAACGGGCATGTCTACGGATTTTAGAGAAATGGAGATAGAGCAATATCGGTCAGTGATTCGATTCTTGTTTTTGGAAGGAAAATCACCCGGTGAAATCAAAGAGGATTTAGATGCTGTGCGGTGTCTTTAAATCTGCGATGGAGACCGTAAAAAATTGGCAAACGAATTTCAACGTGGCCGCACGTCAGTTTTGGATGAGCCACGTTCAGGTGCCCCGAAAACGGCTACCACGGACGATAACGTGACAAAAATCCACGAGCTCGTATTTGCAGACCGGCGATTGAAAGCGTGCGAGATAGCTGAGACAGCAGTCATCTAAAAAAAACCGGATGTGTTATATCCTACATGAAATTTTAGGCACAAGAAAGCTGTTGGCTTGATGGGTACCGCGTTTGCTAACTCCAGACAGCAAACGCAACCGTGAGACCACTTCAGAGCAGAGTTTGACGCTAGTTGAGCGCAATTCAAAGGAGTTTCTGAATTGTATCAGTCGAAACTGTAGACTTCACCTGGTGAACGTGCTCGGATGAAGGTGAAGACTGCCCTATCGGTCGGAAGAGTAATGGGCACCGTTTCCTGAGATTTAAAAGGCTTGATCTTTGCATCGGCTACCTGGAGAAAGGCAGAACGATCACAACGCTATACTATGCCGAATTATTGAGCCAATTCGATCCTGAATTATAGAAAAACGCTCCATGAAAACGCAGCAAATATCACCTCTGCCATCGCCATGGCCAAATTGGGCTACAAACTGCTATCCCATACACCGTATTCTCCAGATCTGACCTCGTGCGACGTCTTGAAATTTAAAAAAGTCACTCGCCGGGCAGAAATTTAAGTTGAATGAGGAGGTTATCGCCGCCACGGACGCCTACTTTGCAGACCTAGAGAAAAAAAAATATATTTCAGACCAGTTAAAGAAGTTAGAGCATCACTGGGTCAAGTCTGTCGACCTAAGAGAGGAGATTATGTTGAGAAATAAATCGCCATTTTTCCAAAATCGAACCACCCTCGTATATTGAAGAACTTGCCAAGCGGAGAGGCATATTATGTACCGAAAAATGTTCTAGCTGAACTTGGGATCGTAATACCAGCTGTTAAATCGTATTTTTCGTTGTTTATCTACCAAAGATCTGTCAAATACTTATGAAGTGTCACAAACCTGGCAGCAAGCTATTCAATAGAATCATTGGGCGTGGAATCAAGCTCTGAGCTCTTTGATTAATTGTTGCTCGCTAAAAAAAATAGTAGGGAATATATAAATGTGAAACGGAAGCGTCAAAAGATGAACATGAAGGAGCGATAATAACAAATAATGAGTCGGATCACAAAATTCCAATTGGTCAATTTAATATCAGAATAAAATGCAAACGAACGATTGAAAAGAATTGCTCGCCACTAGTTAACCTGTCAAAATGGGAATCCCGGAAGAATCAAGAGATTGTCAAGTGTCCACGCTGCAACAAATCCAGTCAAATTTATAACGCTTTATCATTAGAGTCAACCAATCACAATAAACAATCATCTGGTAGTCACCAGCAAAGTTCTGGTGAAAGTAAAACTCCGAAGATAGTACAGGCTCCGAGTTATCAGGACGGCTACATTCGTTACGCGATGATTTCCATAAAGCAAGAAATAACTGTCAATTAAATTCAAACCACAAAAGTTCATCCTTGGATATTGACCGGGAAAATAGCGGCGATCTGTTCAACCGAGAATAGATAAGCCCCAGTGAACAAAGGGGAGGAGTCCTCTGGTTAGATCAAGTAGCAGAAGCTGATTTCCAGATAAGTTTTCGTGAAAAAAGTAGAGCAAGTCTCTGATATCAGAACAGTGAAGTGCGAGTATGTCATTTTGTCCTCAAGTTTCGATGAAGTGGTTTTCAAAGACAATTAACCTTTCTATACAAAACTCAACGGGGGGGAATCGGAGGTGTGAGTTACCTTGCGTCACCTAACCAAGCAAACAACCCGGAATAGAGTTTTTGATCCATTTCGCTTCTGTGGAATCAACGCTAGCAGTAATTCAAGGGGCCCCTGACTAGGAAAAGTTAGTAGTTGTGATATTGTTAATTTGGTTTGAATTACATTATTAAACTGATAAAAGAAGAAGAAACCCAAAATTAGTTTAATACATAATTAACAGCATTTGTAAAGTTTGGCTCGGGAAGTGAATTTTCCGGGTTTTCTTTCGCTGGACTTATAAGAGAAGTGTTTCAGGTAATAAAGTATTTGGGAGACCAATCAAGGGACTAATTCCAAGCAAAGATAATTGAAAAGGTGAATAAAGGAGTGTTAGAGTGACCTCAGGGCATTAATCATAGTGAAGAAAATTTTTGCTTAAACCGTCAAATTTCTTTCCGAAGTGTAACATTGCGCTGGAGTTTGTGTCGGAAACTTTCAGTCGCTTAGAGTTTAGTCGTAGAGGGGTAGCATTCATGAGAAGTTTGACTGTATGATATTAATCCCCTTCAATCATCACGGTTCTACGATCCGTTCTCCAGTTGATCACTCTCAGCACGTTTCATGATACTTTCGGCTAACTAGAAGGTGATTATGTGATTTGATGCTCGAGGATGTGATCACTACCTCATTGACTTCGTAGGATGTTAGGAAAACACCTAAAACTAATTGCATTGCCAACAAACAGACCAAATGAAGCCCAACATTTGAAATGACTGTCTTACATACTGCTTCTTGGAATTTTTCTCCTAAATTGTGAGCATTAACAAAAGGTACGACGATATAGCATGATATTGGAGATAAGTACCTTCTTTTGCTAATAGAGATAGAGGACATCCAAAACTTGCATATGTAGTCCACGTGATGTAGTGGCTAGAGCACTCGCGCCGTAGGTCAAAGGTCCCTGGTTCAAACCCGCGTTAGTGACAACGAGATTTGTTTCCAACGATTCTTCGGACGGACTATAAGCCCATACAGTTATGAAATGCATTGTTTTAAAATTAGAACGTATCGCAGCTGTTTGGGCGGACACATAATCAAAGCGTGGTACTGACCATATCACCTTCCCGAGTGGCGATACATTCGATCAAGATTATGAGCCACTCTATCTCTAACTGAAGGCCCAAAAGAGGCTGTAGTGCTAAGGTAAAAAAAATTACTTGCACATACAAAGATACTTACGCATGAATCCTATGCAACTATCCCAAACCCAACCGCTGTTTAGAGCAAATGAAGCACAATTTTTTAAGCTTACAGCAAACTCAAAAGAAGAGTTGGGTAGGCAGAACTATGTTCCAGTCAGAAGGGTTTTTTACTTGACCTATGGTATGCAGAAAACAATATTGAGTAACATAAAAAAAATATCATTGTGCTGTTCATAAAATATTCTGTTTAAAAAAAAACCCAGGATTACTCTACTTTAAACGACTGCCATTTTGCCCTAGTACAAAACAACAATTAGAAAAGACTACATAGAATTCTGAAAATATTAATGTCATACACTTTATCTGGGATTTTGGTGAAGATGCGAAAAAAATGGTAGTGTGTAGTTCGAAAGAGAGGCTATACGAGTATATTTGAAAAGCCGTCTGTTTTTGTTGTTGTAATTTTGGAAAATTTAAATGGCTATATCTTCCATAAGTATGGTTCAATTTTCGTGAAATCTACAGAATGTAAGGAGTTTATAATATCTTAGCATCTGATTTCATTGATTTGAAGGCTATCCATACGATTCGAGAAAAATGTGAAATTTACATATCATGTTATAAGTGACAAAATTAAGTATTTCTTACTGTTATTGTGCTCGCAAAGACCCTCTACTACACTCGATATACAAAAAGTGCTAATTTAAGGCTTGTTTTCGAAGGTACATTCGCTTAAGATGAGTCAAAGGAGTTGCATCGCATCTGCTAATATTCTAGCTTCTCATTTAGTCTTTTTCTAAAGGGCTTTTCAATAAGAGGTGTTATTTTGAATAGCCCGCTATTTCGGTAGATGTCGCTTTTGAAGCTGTCATTTTTCGACATTTGACAAGTAGAAACTACGTCATTAATAAAAATCGAACGATACACGCTTCAGCATGACATTGAAATTATTAAAATTTACTATCAAAATGTTGAAAATTTGGCTGAGACGGTTCGTAAAACTCGAAAATTTTTGGGTCGTCGTGAAGCACCTTGTCGGACCGCAATATAGAAGTTGGTGGAAAAATTTGAGCTGTTGAGACAACTTAGTGATGTGAAGAGTAAAACCCGAACACGTTACTCAGGAACGGCCGAGAATATTGATTCTGTACCCGAAAGTGTTGAAGAAAACCCAGGTTTGTCCATTCCTCGTCATTCTTTGGAATTAGGCATTCCACAAACGTCACCACACTGTATTTTGCATAAAGATTTGAGTCTTGAGGCTCATAAAGTACAGTTAACACAAGAATTCAAGCCGGTCGATCATCAAAATTGTCGTGTTTTTGCTGAGTCCTTGAAATGCGTGAAAATTATCCGGAATTCCATCGAAAAATTATTTGGAGTGATAAGGCCCATTTCCACCTCGGTGGCTTCGTCAACAAGCAAAATTGTGGCATCTGGGGCTTGAAAGACCCAAGAGTTATCGTTGAAAAGCTTCTCTATCTTCAATGTGTGACTGTTTGGTGCAGTTTATGGTCCGGCGGAGTCATTGGACCTTATTTTTTCGAAAATGAGGCCGGAGAAACAGTTATGGTGAATGGATTGCGCTATCGAGAGATGATTAATGATTTTTTATGGCCGGAATTGAATAGTATTGATCTGGACAACGTTTACTTTTAACAAGACGGTGCTACGTGCCACACAAGCAACGAAACCTTTGATCTTTTACGGGAAAAGTTTCCGGACCGTGTTATTTCTCGAAGAAGTGATCACAATTGGTCACCGAGAACTTGTGATTTAACATCTTGCGACTTCTTTCTTTATAGACACGTGAAAAAGGAGGTCTATGCCAACAGCCCAACGTTGATTCAAAACCTCGAAAATGGAATTTGTGAGGCTATCGAGGACATAGGGCAGCCACTTTGCGATTTGGTTATGGAAAATTTCATGAAAAGGATATGGTCGTGTAAGCGTGGTCGTGGCATACCTTCCTCTTTATTAATGAAATAAACATCCGACCATTTATATTACAAAATGTTATTTTTATTTTAATAGCAAAATAACTTCTCTTACTGGAAAACCCTGTATATTTGCCTTGGTCGAAAAGATTTTGGGGAGCCTTGGATCTACTATAACTGGTTTTTTGATTTGTTTTATGGGGAAAAGGCTATTGTGAAGCATACGCAGCTAGACAGATGTGCACATAGTCTAGCTGTAAAAAGACTAAATATTCTTGGAGTGAATTAGTTCTTGCTAATCTTATAAAATTAGAAGTATACAAAGGTATATCATCTCCTTAGATTTTTGAGCGTTCAGTATTTGAATACTAGATTTCAGTTATACGTATGTCTGCCTCATATTGCAATATTTTAACATTTTCTTCTTTTTGTTTCAGGATTGGACTTTTCGTCCCCGTCTGGCTACGTCACGGTAAGTTCGTTTGTAATGAATGCTTGGGCTGCATGGTAAAGCTTTTAGATATTAGAATTTTGGTGTTCATTTAATATTTCTAAGTATTAATTTTATAAATGCTTATTGCAAGGCACTTGGGATTTCATAATCAGCACTTAAGTGGTTAAAAACTTCTTGTGTTAAGGATAAACATGTCGATTAGAAGAAGTTACTCACATATGTCGTTGCAAATTGAATGTATACGTTTTTATTCAGGAATCTCAAGCCTCATGTTCGATTCGAAGCTAGGCTGGCAGTATATAACGGCTCAAATGAAAAAAGCCTAAAAATCAATTATAGAATAATAACACATGGTTCAATAAGTCCGGAGATTAACCCAAAGATGGTGCTAGTTGTACCAAACTGGCCACGTTTCCATAGAGTGCGAACCTTTACATGAAACGTCGAGTTGCGCGTGTTGATAAAACATTGTTTTCCAATGGGTAAAAACACCGTTAAAGCCCAGCAATGGCTTGAAAAACATTACCCGGACTCCTCTTCATCGAAACCAACGATTTGTCGTTGGTATGCTGAGTTTAAACGTCGTCGTACGGACACAAATGATGCGGAACGTTCGGGTAGGCCATTGGAAGCCTTTGAACAGGAAAATGTGAGTGAAGTGTTAAATATTATAATTAAAAATCGCAAAGTGAAGGTTCATGAGATTGCAGAAGTGACACAGATATCATTTGGAATCGTATTTACAATCCTTCATGAAAAATTGAGCATGAAAAAAGTGGGTGCCGCGATCGCACCAATGCACCATGCCACAAGTCCATGAAAACAATGGCAAAATTGAACGAATTGGGCTTTGATTTGCTTCCCCATCCCCCGTATTAGCAAGATTTAGCCCCCAGCGACTACTGGCTCTTTGTTGATCTCAAAAAAATGCTCCAGGGAAAAAAATTTGGCTCGAATGAGGAGGTAATTGCCGAAACTGAAGCCTGTTTTGAAGCATAGGATAAATCCTTCTATAAACTTGATATAGAAATGTTGCAAAGGCGTTGGAAAGATTGTATCACCCTAAAAGGAGATTTTTGAAAAAAAAATTTTTTTCGTTGTTAGTCTCGGGACTTATTGAAGGATGTGTTAACATATTGATTGTAGTCCACGTGGCTTGGTTGTTAGAGCACTAATCCCGTAAGCTGAAGGTCTCTGGTTCAAGTTTCGTTGGCCTCAACGAGATTTAGTTCGAATGGTTCTTCAGACGGACCATAAGCCTGTTCAGCTATACTCCGTGCTGGTTTAAAAATCAGAACATATCGTATCATGGTAATGACAGATAAATCGATGTGATGCGGAGTCAGCTTCAGTAAAATTGGATCCACAGCACATAAATGACAAAGATATGCACCCGCATTATAAATAGCTTGATGAATTTCAAACAGTACGATAAAACTTTTGAAAGAACTCAAGGTAAAAACTCGAATCCAGAAAGCAATTTTATCAGTATACGGCGAACAATTGAAGCAGCTTGATATTCCGCATTTCTCGATTTAAGGTTCATTACGTTCTTCTACAGTGTATTAGCTTTTCGTCCCAATTTGAGCCCTTTATTGTCTGATGACCGAAAATTTGTGATAGTTGAGATCAATAAAATAAAATTCTAAGTCCTGCAATTTTACAATAAGCACTATTTGGTGGATAGAAATAAATCAATTAAAAACGGATAGTAATAAACATATTTCCAGAATTCGCTCTATTGAAAAAAAATCCAGATTGATCACATACGTCAGTGGAGGGCTCATTGCACAATCTACGCAATTCATGCGGTTGTTTTGCTGGTTGATGGTTTGGTCGGTGGCCCCGTTAACAGCAAAACTATTCCCATAACGTGGATGTACAAATAGCGATCGGAAAGAATCAAAAGATACGCAAATTCAGGTTCAATCTTTATCAGCGCTTAAATTCACATAGTCGTACCTTCATTGAACGCCTTGCACTTGTCATCAAGCAAATTCCAAATTACACATTTCACGCACGACTGATCAATAAGATATTATTCGTAGTACACCGTATGGGTCTCATCAGCCACCAATCTTATGATCTTTGTATGAAGATATTTGAGGAGTTTCACTTTCTATTAATTATATTTTACGAATAACCTCTTGAGTTGCATACGACGCGTGCGTCTTTTTGCACTTTTCCAGACTTTTTCAGACAACCAGTTTCTTTTTAAATCATGTTATTTTGACACTGGCAGCTGTTTCCCGCTCAAAATTATGTTAGTGAGCCAGTATTAATCATTGATACTGTTCATTTTATTGCAGTTTTTTTCATTTAATTGCATTTCTTGTTCATTTTATTGAGTTTTCAAAAAGAAACTTGTATTTGGCCCACCGTTACGCTAAATGAGCACAGTATTACGGAACTTTTTCCTGGAAAATCAAAGTTTAATATACAACAGGACTGTAAAAAAAGAAAACAATTTACGCCAGAGAACTGGCGAAGCAACCTCATATCACAGTTGTCAGCGCCATTTTTCACTCCTCGCCAAGGCCGTGGTGCAGTCGCCGCGAGCGAGCAGTTTTTTTTAATTCCCTTACCACACATCGACGTCAGTTACGTTCGGTCGCAGAGACCTGTCAACTAACCATATCAGCTGGTTGGGACATTTAAATATAGGAGCGAAGATCTCTGCGGAATATCGATCCGCGGGATCGAGGTTATCATAACTAGTTTGAGGGCTTATACTCAAACCTAATATAATTGAAAAAACAGACGCAGAGCGGAAGAAACTCTATAAACTCACATAAGGTGAACTTTAAAAATCATACATAAGCTTAGACAAATTAAATAAGACCAATCTAAGCCAAATGTACAATATAATGAAATTTGTGTAAATTATAATAAACTTTATCCTTAAAATTGTCGAACGCCTCCATACTATATTTAAGGCTCTAGCGGTTTTTTGAATGAGCGATAAAATATAAATTTAACTGACTTACGCTAAATGCCTAGCATAATTTATATTTATAGGTTTATACTATATATTACTGGAGACTTGCCATAGGAGTTTGCAGTCTCAAAAGGTCCTTAAAACTTCTATGGTGTATATTCTTTATTTTTAAATTTTACAAACATTTATTTCTCAATGATTAAGTATTTCGGTCACAGAAGTATTCAATTCAGAATTCCATAATACTATTTTTGCTTGCATGTCCAAACTACTACAGATGTAAAGTAACTCATTCTCCAAGCTCACATGATCAAATAAGCATGTTGGTTTTTACGAAACAAGTACATCCAACCCCATTCACATGTGTAGGTGAACTATCACTCATCGCGCAGTGGTGTGTCATCCATATGTTGGTTACCCATCTGCCAGAAGGCACTGACAGCTCTGTGGTCTAAGTTTTGACATAGCCTTACATTCATTCGGAAGTGATTCTTTTGCTTCCAAGTATACTCATATTCTAGCTCCATGCCAATACTAACTTATATTCCGATGTTTATTCTAACCAAATCGTTCGCATGTCGACGTCTGACAATCGAACAAAATTTCCAACACAGTCAATTCCCATTTCTCTACATGACAAGCATACGTGAATTTATTCTACTCTATAATACATACTCGTACATACGAGTATCTCTGACATATTATGCATGAGTATCACAAAACCTATCATTACGATTGTCATGAATTGCTGGATGGATAAAATGTATGCATGCCATGGAGGTACGTCGGCAGGCTATTGTGTCTCATCGCGGATTCTATTGTATTATAAAGTTCAACTATTCTTGCATGGCCTCTTACCTAACCAAGCCACCCATTATCATCATTATTATCATCATCCTCTTCCTTATCATCATCATTACCATCATTGAGTATACAATTTTTTTTATATTTGAACTTGAATATGAAGACCGCGGACTTTAAAATTTCATTCTCTCTTAAAATTTCATTCTCTTTTTCAATTTTGTCATCAGTTAGTTAACAAAACAAACTAAATACTTATAAAATATGTCTAAATAGTTCGTGAAAGTTTTACATTTTTTGTTCCGTTTCAAATGAATACAAGTAGTTGTTAAATAACGAGGGTTTTGTGGTCATTGAAAATGTGTTTTTGTTTGGAGGGTTGAAAATTCAATGAAAGTATGAAGAACTAGGATTTGAAATGTCATTTTGTGGTTTAGGGTAATTGTGTGGTTGATTATAGTTAGTTTGATGTAATCGATGGGGTTTAAGGCTAATTTGAGGATGAGTAGATTTATTTCCTACTGAATTTTCATTTTAAAACTTTAATTTAACAATCTTATATCCTATAAGATTCGAAAACCCAACTGAATATGATGTTTGAAGAAGTGGCGAGCGTCTAAATGCGAGTACTTAATGTAGTAGAAGTACTTTGTGCCATATATTATTTCGTCAAAATCAAATTTATCCAAAAGATGCTAAGTTTCTTTCATAAGCACATCACAGCCACCATTTTTTGGGTTTTATAAAATATTTTTGCAAAACCCTACCAAAATCGCGACCGGTCTGTCCGTCTGTCACAGCACTTTTTCTCGCAAAGTACTTAAGCTAGAAACACAAAATTGTACACATAGGTGTAAAGTGGGGCTGTCTTGAAAGTTCAATTACAAAAATAAAATGTATGTGGTATTTAAGGGGGGTCTCCCCATATAGGGGAGTGGCCCCCGAAAAAAAAATTGTAATCAAAGGTAGTCTAAGTTCATATGAGAGATCTTAATGAGAATATTTCAAAACGGGTCTGCAATCGACTTTTTTTGCTTCAGGGGGCGCACACGAAGAGGAAATACACGAAAAATTTGTGTCACCCCCCCCCCCCCCGCCGGTGGACACCTGTGATCCGAAAAATCATAAAAAAATCATACAGCAAGATGTTTATAAGTACAACAACAACAAATACCTTAGAAGTCGAAATTCGCTCAGCTTTGTTAATAATAGCAAGATATTCAAATTTCCCATTTTCCCCAATAAAGTCGTATAGGCACCCTTAAACTCAACAAAATTCGATATTTAAGTAGTTACGCATAATACTCTGCAAGTTTGATGAAAATCGAATCATATTTGCGGAAGTTATAGCAATTTGAAATTTCTGCAATTACAACAACAATAACACACGGTTTTGGTATTCGATGGACTTCCCATCGAATCAGACACTGCAATTTTGATTTGATCTTCTTAAAATTTCCAGATAAGATTTATAACAATGCATATATTTTGGAATTCATGATTTGAGTGATTTTTGTTAGTTTGGAACAAAATGGCGACCGTTGAAAATGGAGAAACAATGGATTTTCCTTCAAACGTGCACATCTCTTTGACATGTTTCTTGACTTTATTTGTTGCTACTGACCGTATTTTTGAGAGGTTGGGTACGAAACCCTTTTGACATGAGCGTAGCTCTGTCTACCCAACTTGTTTTAGCAAATTCAATACTTTTCCTTAAATTTTCATGAAAATCCGAAGAAAGTAAGAGCGCTTAGGTCGATTTGAAATATGTATCAACCATCAAAACGTGCTGTTGTTGTTGTAATTCCCTACAATTGAAATGGCCGTAACTCGCTTGGTGATGATCTGATTTCCATGAAATTTTGTGGGCATCAGGACCTTATATCAATCTACATAGTTTAAGGGAGTTTAAGGGTACCGCTTCAATGTTTTTGGTGAAAACATAAAATTTATAAGTCATAGGGGAGACCGGGGATACTTATAAAAATTTTAACATTGTTTGTAGCACTACAGCTCTCTCGGGCCTTCGCTTAGAGATAGTTAGAGTATCTCGTTTTCATGACCGTATTGATTTTTTCGGGAGTTGGTTTGGTCAGTACTATGCTCCCGTGTGCTTGCTCAGCTATGGTATGATCTGATTAAATCAGTACATATCACCATTGAGTGAACACTCGTAGTCTGTCCGAAAATCGCCTGAACTAAATCACGTTGCTCCAAACGAGATTTGAACCTGGGACTTTCGGCTTATGCGTTCATGCTCTAACCACTAGGCCACACAGACATAATTTTAATATTATCTGCTCTTAACGCAAGTAATATTACTATCAAAAAAAAGCGTAACCCCTTCTTTGGTATGTTTGCTTAAGGCATGTACTGATAATCAAAAGTTTTCTGGACGAGAATGTTTGTTTTAACTAAGTTTTATTAATGACAAATTGAATACTTATTTCATGATGTATATGAATCTAAATGGTTCTGTTAGTAAGAAAGCTGCGAATAATCTGCCTCCTATACCAAGTTCCTCAAGAGATTGTTGCAGGATATCATGAACAATCGCGTCAAATGCCTTTAGTTAGATCAACAAATACCGCTGCCGCATATTTTCCTTCATCTAATTCATTGTTTCTGCACTGTAAGGCATCTGCAGTAGTTGAGTAGTTTTGTATTTGTAGATGCTGTAATTACGGAGGAAAACAGTGGCAGAAAACAGACAGATGGACGGATGATGAGACAAGTTTCAATTTTTAATAGAGTCTTGTATGATAGTATAAAATGCTAAAATTGATGTTGAATGAAGCCAAACCAGCATATGCATTGATCAAAAAAATTCGCACGGGACATGAGACAATCATTGGTAACTCAATCGATATTCGAAATATGTGGCTGCAATACTTTCAGCAACTCGATACAGTATCCAGAACAGCAAATGAAGCTGTCAACATCTAAAAAGCTGAAGAAGGTATGCATGTTCCACTACCGAGACTAGAGGCAGTACAGGCAGCCGTACGTGACATTAAAAAGAACAAGACTTCTAAAATCGACGCAATACCCACCAAATCGCTACAAAAAGGAGAAATCCATCTACACAACTCTCTACACAAGCTTATATGCAAAATACAGCCAGACGAGGAGCTACCACACAAGTGGCGAAAAGACATCATCTGTCTGATTTACAAACAATTAAAAGTAGCAGGAGAGTGCTCCTACCAGAAGGGTATTGTAAATAATTCAAACAAGTCTTCTGAATATCAAAACTTGTAAAATGCACTACTATTAAAAAGTTTGATGGAGTTTTGACTTCTGAGGTATTTGTTTCCATTGTACTTCTAAAGGCGATTGTGAAGGGGGGAGGGTGTTATGAAATAGGTACATAAATGTCCGTTCAGGACTGCAGCGATGGTCTGCTAGCTCGGCGGCGGAGGATGTTGAAAGCCGCCGAGATTGGCCTTGTTTGGGGACGCGTGAATACGCTGGTAGGCTAGCGTCGCGGTGTCGTGGGATGGGTTATTTTACCCAGCACAAAGACCCACTACGAAAAAATTTCGCATTCACAAATTACGGGGTCAAAGAAATGTCGACCGGAGTCGAGCCTGAGGTAACCTACTAAGGGTCAAAGAACATTGCAGACTCAAAGGACAAACTGGGCCTGGAGAAAACAGATCGACTTAAGATGACCACTCTACCCGGCAAGATCCCCTGTTAACAAAGGAAAAAGAAAGAGTGCACCCGATGGCTAACCCATTTTTAAGGAGGAGCCTGCCATCGATCCGGGTCCTATACCCGGTCAGGTTGAAACAAAAGGAAAGACCGAAGGTATAAAGTTTAATTATTAATTTATTCTTAATTGTAGCAAAAACATTTAACAAGGCTATTTTGTTATTTCAAATGTGTTCATATAAAATGAAAAGAAGAAATATTACAAGTCCATACACAAAAAGAAATGTTCATCGATTCGCATTACAAATACTTTACATGATAATCGTTTGATAAGGCAAGATGAATCTGCCAATTTACGGCGGGTTGAAGGTTTGGTCTATACAATTTGAAGATATGAAATTTTGTAATAATATGTGAAAGCTAGTTATAGTGATGAACTCCAGCAAATGCTTCGCTCTAATACATGCAATTGGCAAGGTTATTCCAGTATGGCTGAGTAGTACCTTCTCACTTATTGCATTGCTGTGCCATGCTTGATTTTGAGAAGGCCCTATACTCAGCTAAAACGACAGTGCGAACCATTCATCGCAATGCAAGAAACTGAAGCGAGTTTGGGGCTAAGGCCATGAAAAATCCACGAGACATTGATATCGATTTATTTCATTAGTCAAGCGTCCCTATCCAATCACGTGGATATCAATAAATGCGTTTTGGCTTCCGGATTGACGACTTCGAACATAACCACCTTCGGCTTAGGACTTCTCCCAATTATATTCTACAGCAAAATTGAATTAACAGTGATCACTCACCAGTTCTCGCTGAAAGCGTGACTGTGACTACCATGCATTATATCGTGTCTCCATTTACGCCAAGACTCACCGAAATTGAAGAGCTATTTGCAAAGAAACTTTATATGGTTCCGTCAAAAGTTTCTAATGAATTTGCCCCACAGTGCTGTTAACTCGGGCACTTCAATTTCTGTATTCCTGTCCTAATCGTAGCAACCACTGTAGCACTCCGTTCATTAAGGGGGAAAATAACACTTCAGGTGCGTCCATCCACTTTCCCCTGTCACGGTGCCTTTTACCACGAATGCCGTGCAAACTTTTTCCCAAGTTAATTCTCAAATAGAAAATCACAGCGTGGACATCAATAAATGCGTTTTGGCTTCCGGATTGACGACTTCGAACATGACGACCGCCTTCGGCTAAGGACTTCTCCCAATGATGTTCTACAGCAAAATTGAATTAATAGTGATCACTCACCAGTTCTCGCTGAAAGCGCGACTGTGACTACCATGCATTATATCGTGTCTCCATTTAAACCAAGACTCACCGAAATTGAATGCCTATTTGCAAAGAAACTTTATATGGTTCCGTCAAAAGTTTCTAATGAATTTGCCCCGCAGTGCTGTTTACTCGGACACTTCAATTTCTGTATTCCTGTCCTAATCATAGCAACCACTGTAGCACTCCGTTCATTAAGGGGGAAAATAACACTTCAGGTTCGTCCATCCCCTTTCCCCTGTCACGGTGCCTTTTACCACGAATGCCGTGCAAACTTTTTCCTAAGTTAATTCCTAAATAGAAAATCACAGCGTTGCGAATGGGCAACGAATAAGACGAAACAACTTTCGAGACGAACAGCAGACAGACACGGTCACCATCAAAGATGTTGTTTCCGTCCTAAACAAATGTAATTTTCCTTGGGATGATAATGTATTGAAGTAAAAAGGGTGAATTGTTTGAAATTGTTTTAATCTAAACTTGGACGGCATTTTTACCAACACTTTTTATATCGAACGTATTTTGCACCGCGGCCGTGTGCTCACACCTCTTTCTCGGGTAGCGGCTGTTAGTTGACTCTTCGATCCGTCCAAAACTTGTCTTTCTCCCTTTCCGTGTCGCAACTGTGAAACGAGTCAGCTGAGTTCGATTGCATTCAGTAATGAAATGCCGTTGGGATGCACTAAATCAGTGCTCCCATGTCCGAAATTTTAATTGGCAGATTTAAAAGAGAAATGAAGTGAAGTAAAGAAAAATGAAAAAGATTTTAAATAGTAATAAAAGTTAAACCTCATGAAGAATATAATTAAAGGGAAACGTTTACATTTAATACAAAGGAAAATTGATATAAAATTACATTTAATAATAATAATAAGAAAGAAAACTATTTTATAAATTACGATTATGAATGGAAGTAATTAAATATTTTTTCAGTTTGCTTGTGTGACTGATCGATTACTACAAGGCCCGCTTCAAATAAGTCCTTCTAGTTTACGACCAGCTATCATCAAGACCTTTCATTTGCTTGTTTGATATAAAAATGTTTCAAGGGTCACTACCCATAGGAAGAGAGCCTCTTAAACACATTAAATTATTTGTTTTCGTACTGTAACTTTCGAGAGGGCATCACGATTGACCTAAGTACAATATTTCATCACTCTAGCTTATGTAATTTCCGGAAAAACTCACTATGATACACGACCGTATGCACGGACGGACGTACAGATAGGTCACGATTTTCGGAGGGAATTTAAAAAAATTTTACAATACCCTTTTGTATACGCCCTGTAAATAAATTGCTCTCCAAAATAATCAAACGAAAGCCCCAGCTATATAAAGAAAATTTAATAGGAGAGTATCAAGTTGGCTTTCGAAGAGGACGATCTACAACTGCGCAGGTATTTTCAGCAAAGCAGTGCTGGAAAAACGCTAGGAGTATAACATTGATGTGCACTAGCTCTTTTTGGACTTTAAACAAGCATCCAATAGTACCGATGTATATGCAATCTTCAACATAATGCTCGAACTCAATTTTCCAACTAAGCTGCCCCGCATGGCTAATGGGGACCTAACAGAAAATTTGGACGCCAAAATAACGAGAACCGGTAATGAAAAAGACAAAATATGCCGAAAAATACAGCTCGCAAATAAGGTATTTTATTCAGTTTTGACGATATTGAACACCAGCTGCATAACAGGAAAACAAAGCCCCCAGTATACAAATCTGTGATAAGACCTGTACTATGGTGTAGGTGTGAAACATGGACCCCAATCCATGCATCCGCAAACATATTGGAAGCCTTCGAAAGATGGATCCTGAGGCAAATAACCGGAGCAAAGCTAGACGGAGGCCAATGGAGAATTTGATACAACTATGAACTGTATGAACTTTTTGACAAGCCGGAGGTCTCAACGATTGTCAGACTGCGGATACTGCAATGGGCAGACCACATAAATCGTATGAACGAACACCGGATAACTAAACAGGTATTCTTTGAAAGAACAGAGGGCTGGAGGTCAGAGGGGGAATCGAGGAAAAGCTGGTCTGACTCAGTGGACGAAGACAGTTTATCGCTGCTTGGATTTTGAAATTGGAGGATGCGGTCAATGGGCGGAGACTGTTAGAGGTGCTTGTTGCAGGGAGCGAAGGCCCAAGAAGGGCTGTCGTACTACGCAAAAAAACAGAAAATTTCTAAATGGGATCAAGTCTAAGACAATGCGCTAGTCTCAATGCGTTTTAATATTGTTCTGGGACATGTCGTTTGAAAGACATCAGCAAATACCATGGGTATGCCACTATTCAAGTCCACATAACTTATAGCATTTGCTGATGTCATCAACATCATAGCTCGTCCAATTCTAGAGGCTAAAATAGGGGAGCCTTAAAATTTTTTTACCTAAGGTATTCGTATGAGGCATCAGATGAAAAGTTTTGATGAGGCTTTTAAACAGGGTTACTAGCTATGTGGAGTACAGGTGGCGGGGAAATGTTTGAAAAATTTGTGTCCCTCTTGCGATTGGATACATGTGACCCAAAATATATGCAAAGAATCATAGAGGTAGGTTTTTATAACAACTGCAAGTACCTTAAAACTCGAAATTCACTCAACATGGTTGATAATAGGATGATTTCAAAATTTCACCTTTTTCCGCTATAAATGCGCACGGGCACTATTAAATTCAACGAAATTGTAGAAACTGTTAATGTTTAAGTGGTATTATAAATTGTAAATGCTTAACTAGTTTTATGGAAAGCCCTGATTTTCTGTAAGTTCCACGAAAATTGGATCATACTTACGGAAGTTACTAGTCTGTGGACTCTGCATAGAATTAGACACTGGATTTTTGATTTTGTCTTCTTAAAATCTTTAGATAAGATGTATGACAAAAAAAATTGGAGAATTCGTATTGTGATTAATTTTTTTTGCCTCCCAACAAAATAGCAGCCATTGAAAATTAAGCAGCAATAGTTTTTCTTTTAAACTCTTGTGATTGCCTTGTTTAGCTTTGTAAATAAATAAACATGTACATCTAATTGAAGTGTTTTTTCAGTTGATTTATTGCTGCTTATCGTATGTTGATTACAATACCCTTCCAATAGGAAGTAGTCCTGTCCACCCGATTTGTTCCAATTTCGTCATTTGAAAAAGTATGTTTTCGATTACAAAGTTGCAAAAAGTGCTTCCTTGAATGTATTAACGTGATTAGCTGAAACGACTAGTACAAAACAGATTTCTTAAAATTTGTGGGCAATCTGCCAAAGTTTTCTAACAAGTGTTTTTCTTTGCAAAAATAAATTAAATATTCTATTATATGTTTAAAAAAAGATTCATGTGAATGACTTCAATGTATCATACGGAATACATACCTCATTTTCACCTTCTGGAAGCATCATTTTTATGTTTATTGAAATTCGATCGGTAAAATTTATAGAACTGAAATCATTTCTCTAGGGCTTCCTGATTTTGATGTTTCTAATTTATATAGAAGACTAAGATTCCAACATATTAATTTTAAACCTCGCTACCCATTTAAAGTTCAATAGACCCTACCAGATTTGATATTCTACAACTTGCAAAAAATATCCATACGCGACCGTAACAATCTTATTAGATTAATTGGTAAGCTTTATATGCTAAGCACAAAGCAACAGTCCAATCCAACTTTTGATACTAGCTTAAGGCTAATAGCTTACAAAATTTATTAGAATACTAATTTTGGAAGAATTTTTTGCTATTTTTACCCTTAGGCGGATAAATTTGAAAAGAAGGTCGACAGTTACGTTACCGTAGATATAAATAGAAAAATCTATTTTCATGAGTATTCAACCTTTCAATTGTTAATTACTGTATACTCACTTCTAAAAATATCTTCATAAAATGATAGCTTGACTAATTTGCTAATCAGCGAATCAAAATTTCATGTGGGGAAAACCAACCGCCACAGAAGAAATAACAAAACAAAACACTTGTTCAACGCAAAAAATATATTATGCCCGGCTGGCGTGACTAAGTTCCGTCTGGCCGGATTTCAGTACGAAAATATAGAAAAAGAAAATTTCTACATAAAAAATATTTTCAACTCTCTTCAAATAAAAGGAAAGTAACAATCACTAATCTTTGATTTTTCCTTCCCGCCATTTTTTCGACATCATAATCAGTTAACATGTTCAAATAACCCCAAAATGAGGAACAATTAGCACAACGAAATGAAAATTAATCCAATTAATTTTTTAATGTGTTCATTATACTTCACATTTCATTTCAATTTAAAGGTATGAAGTGAAGATAAATTTTAAAGAAAAAGAAAAGAAAATACCCGGAAAAGGAAAAATTGTACAGACACTAGAGAAATTAGAAACAATATTGCATAAGTTGTTTGTTTGTTTGTTTGTCTGAAGTTTAACTAGCGAAAACATCAGACCGCGAAATGGTAATCTATCTTTCAGACAACTAATTGAACTATTAGATAGACTGATTTTGTACGCGTATGGTATGAAAAGTTGCAGACGGAAATTTAAGATGATTTGATACATTTGTTTGTTTTTTGTATCTGTTAGAGTTTTTACAGGATATCCAAGGTTTCGTTTTTAATTTATAGATATTGCCAACTAATGATTAATTCACAGATATTTTGTTAAGCCACGCTTTTTATCACATAATCAGTTTATTTACTTTGAGTTAGGTCTCGTTTCATGTCATTTGAATTAGATTATCAAAAGCTCAACGAATATTGCATTGAATTTTGAAAAGTGAAATCAGCCTGAAATATCAATCCTTTTAAGGGCTTCGCTAACATTCTATACGTTACATTTACAGAATTTGTAGTAATTTTAATTTCCAGCAATTACAACAACAACGACGAGTTTTCGACTATGGTTCCATCGAGCCAGACACTAGAATGTTCATCACTAGAATAAGATGGATAGCATGCATATTTTTCAAAAAGTTTTCATTATTTGATATTGGTAACACTGCAACAAAATGAGTTAAATACTACTCCAAATTTGTGGGCCCCTCGTAAATATGGTATGTGTTCGCTTGTCATTAACTTATTACCGTACCATTTGGTTTCTCGCGCAGCAGGAATGTTAAGTTTATGCTTTGCTGCCTCGCTTAGCAGTTGTCTAAGTCTACCTAGTTTATAAAATAATTTGACATTCCATGTACCATAGAGTGGTCTATTCTTCGATAGCTGGAAATATTTTTTTGTTATTTTTTTGCAAATAGTGAATTTTATGAACCAATTTCAAAGTGGGGTCGCATACCCTTGTTGGACTAGAAAGTATTTTTTGTTTCATGCTGAGTTTTTTCACCACCTGTAAGGAGATTCTATTCATGAAACCGAAGATGTGCATCAAAAATTTGGTGCTAGACGAGACAAAACCTGATAAAACGGGTCTGGATTTGTTGTTACTTGTCAAAACTAGGCCCACTTTAGAAGCAATTCAGGTCGAAAACACGAATATGCACCTTAGGAACATGTTAATGGGTAGTAAGGACGATAAAAAGCAAAATTTACGTGCCTGAGAGGCATGCAAAACACATAGAACCGCAAAAATTTACCTTCTGAACACCTCTTCTGTAGTAAACCGTCATTCGGGGTAACTTTCACTCTAAAAAAATTTTTGTCAGCCCCTGTAATCCGCAACCCTAAAATCCGTTTAAGAGACCGATGACGTTACTCTTCTAAAGCAAGGAGTGACCTCTAGGCGCTATCCAAAAAATTTCCACAAGGTATCTAAATTCTTATTTTAAGGTGTAGCACTAAATAAGAATATGGCCCATGAATCTTTCAGACCTCCGGGAAATCGTACAGATATCTACAATGAAAAGCCAACATTTTTTAGGACGTACAGTCATATCAAATATTGCTTCTGCACACATACTTTGAGAACATATGTTAACTTCAAAGCCATGGCGACTGTACGGAAATTGCTTCAATTGAACTTTTTTCGTGTTTTTGATTAGATTCTAAACTATATACAAAAATATTTTTTGAAATAGGGTAAGTCTGGGATAGTTAGACCATGTTTTTCTAAAGCTATTTTTTCCGAAATTTTGCAATGTCTAGGATAAGTTTTATATTTTTTTAATAAGTATATATGTCTTCAAACAATTGTAAGGAAGTTTGCAGTTGTTAAGCGTATCACACCGGGAGCTATGATTTTTTTTTTTGGTTTTGCTCGATGGTCCGTCTATCCCAAGCATACTCGGATTAGATGGACCACCTAATAGGGACTGATGGACCTCTATTTTACGTGACTGAATCACGATATAACACAAGAAATACATGTTATCAAAGGTATAAGGACTATTTATCCCAAGCTATAAAGTTAGGGTATAGAGTTATAAACTATTTGATATGATTAATAGATTTGACAATCAAAATAATTAAAAAACAGAGCTAGTATAACTCAGTTTCTAGAAATTTGAATCATTCAGCAGTCATCTTATTTGGAGGATCTTGCTTTCCACAGTAATCGCATTTATCCTCGAATCTTGTACAGCCTTCATGTGTCCAGCGGGAGCATGACACACACTTAGTCCAATTTTCACCTCGTTTTGTTTCGTTGTAGTTCTCTTTACACCATACAGAGAAATCTTCATCCCAGTCACTTTCATAAAGATTGTCGTTGCAAATTGTGTCGATATCAATATCTTCGGAATCTGAGGATGACGTTAGTTCTTTTTTTCTCCACGTTCTCTTACTTTTTTTGATCGTTGTTTGCATATTGTTCTCATTTCTTTTCTCTAGCTTCTTTTTCACCTTTTCTCTTTTCTTTTCCTCTCGGTCTTTCTTTTTTTCGTCCCTGTCTTTCTTCTTTTCTTCTTTTGTTTTAATTTTTGACTCTTTCTAATTTGTTTTCTTTTTCAGAGCAATTATGTTTTCTGGGGAGCTTAACACTGTTGATGTAGTTTGTCCATTAACTTTGAAGGGGTCACAATTTCAGATTTATTCTGGTGCTTTTCAGAAGGTTCAGGTAAAGGAACATGTTCAAAGCTTCTTGAAGTACCAGCACTACAACCGCTTCTTGAGGAATTAGAACCTGCCACAGCAACATCATCACTTGGGCTATTAGGACCAGCAACAGTGGCATCATTTTTTGAACTACCGGAGCCAGCAACATCAACACCAGTCATAACGTTTTCGAAAACAAGAGACGTATCTGGAGGCCTGGAGTCCATTGATTCTGACAAAAAAGCGTAGTCTGGTATCGCATCAGGTTCAAATGGAATGATTCCACACGTTCTAAATCCACTTATTCCATTTTCTGCATTTGCTGACTTACCCCAAGCTATGCTAAGAAGCGCACCAAACTCCAGTCGAGTTATCTTCCTTGAAGGGTTATTGGTTACGTACTTTGAGCAAGCAGAATAATAGTTCATTTTTAAAGACTTGAAGAAAGCACGGTCTAACGGTAGAAGCCAATGACTGGTGTGGGGAGGAATACTCATCAAAATTATTTGATTATTTTCTGCGAACCCTAGAATTTCAACGCAGCTAGTGTGTGATATATGTCCATCTAAAACAAGAAGCACCTTTCCTGCTGGTTTTCTTGGAGTGAAATGGTTTTTCAACCAATCAAAAAACAAATCGCTATTTACATAGCCAGACTTTGGCGACATTTTTACTTCAGTGCCAGGTGGTAAACCATCACAAAACTCTTGCTTTAGGTTCTTTCCTTTCATTATGCAAAAAGGTGGTAAGAATGTACCCTCTCCATTCAAACTTGCCAATACTGATATGGTTTCACCCTTTTCTCCTGAAGTAACAGAAGTTACATTCTTGGAACCTTTCAAAGCAACTACCTTCCCTGGTTTTTTTTTATTTAGCTGTAAACCTGTTTCGTCCATGTTGAAAATGTTGCCAGGTTTATCTATAAGACTATTTTCTTCCAAAACATTCTTTAAAAGGTCAAAATACGCTTTGACATCTATTTTATTTAGACCTTTTGCTCTCGCAATAGACACACCTTCAGATTGCCAAATGGACAGTTCAGGATTGCGAACAAGAAAAGAAGAAAGCCAGTCGTAGCCTGCTTGCTTTGTTTTATGATTGAAACTATGCTTCAATTGCAGGTTTTCAGCTAAATAGTAAACCATAGAACGTACTGAGTCTCTGGTTGGAGTAAACCCCCTCGATTGTAATTTTTTAAGTGTGCTACAATTTTTTTTTTCATTTTCAACTCGTAGCAATGAGTTTTTTCCCATGGGACCTTTACTAAAACTTTGTAGCTTGATGCGTCTTTTCAAAGTTGTTTTCGGTATTCCAAACACCTTCGCTGCAGCATTAACTCGCATTTCCTTACTTTGAACAGCTCTGGCTGCATTTTCCAAGCTACGTTCAGACCGTTCTCCCCTCCCAGATATGCGTTTTCTGGTACAGAACGTAGGCATTTTCCTATAACATGAAAAAAATCAACGTATCAGGACACACCTTTGTGTTTAAAATAATTTTGATAAGTGTCATTTAATTTATATTAGAAGTAAAGTCCTAATCGGAAATATGGTCCTACTATTCCAGGTTCTTTTCAAGTGGGCCAACTATCCCAAATGTCACTGATCCATCTATCCCAATGTCAGGGATTGATGGACCAGCTACTCATTCAGACAAACAACGCTACTGGAGCACCATTTTAGATTAAGACCTTACTCAACTATACAATCAAGCTATAGCATTGATCTTACGTCAAAATCAATGAAACTAACTTAACCACATAACAATAAAATCCAGTGAAAAATATTTTTCAACTCACCAAAAGAAAAAAACAAAGTTTTTTTCCTAAAAAACATGTGACACTCATGAGCAAAATTAAATGTGTTAACGTCTGCAGGAGTAGAAAAATACTAGCCAACGAATACGGCGCTGCTATGACAGTTGAGCGAAATATTAGAATGGTCCGTCTATACCGGTGGTCCATATATCCCGGACTTACACTATAACTGTTATATTTTAGCATTTCGATTGTCAGGAACTATATTTTTATCGAAAATTCGCTACCCCATACAACTGGGGTCATTAAATTATGTAAGTCAAAATGTACTGAAAAATATTTCTATCTTTGTGATGAAAATGGGAGAACAACCTATTGGAATCCAAGCCGGTAGCTTACTATCATTAATAGTATAAGGGTGAATAAAAACGTTCAGTTTAGTCCCCAAGCATATTGCATTGATTGTGTATCGTGTGCTAGCTTCACTCTGCACCCTAAATAGAGTCCACCTCATTTGAACGGAATATAAATAACTAATACTAAGAACCAATCAAATATAGAAATTTTGTTTGCTCTGGTGACTGTGGTCATTATCTAATGCTGCCTAGGAAGGGATGGCGAAAATATCGTTCTCCGTTCTTTTACCTTCGATATTTTCTTAATTGTTTTGTTTACGGTTTTTTATCCGGCTCTTGAATTTGAAAGAAAAAACCGGTTCAAACCAAGTAGAAAAAACCTCTGGAAAAAGCCGGGTTTCGAACGAAAAAAACAAGTGCGGTTTTTCCTATCCCTACCTAGACCCCACACTTGACCGCCTAACGAATAAGACGGCTTGCCGAAACTTCGTACCGTGACAACTTCTGCTCCCTAACTAGTTTAATACTTTAGTGCTACCTAAATCACTCCTTCTCCACTACTTGCACCGTACTTTACTACCTCAAATCACTTCCTGATCACGCAAGGGAGACTGTTTTCTTCTTAGCGCTTGGTCGCCCCAATTACCCGCCAATAAACACCACCAGTGTAACTACGTCCCTTCAATTTTTCCTTAAAAAGTAAATTATTCACACAGTCAAGCACTTGATTCTCCTCAGTTTGCACACTACCCGGGAAGGTGTCCTCTACACCCGGGCACATGTCTCCTAGCCCAAACTTCACACAACACGAAAAGGAGAAATGCACAATGATACGGGCAAAAGTAATTAAGAACATAAAAAGAGATACGTTATCTGACCGTTTTAATAAAATATAAAAAATAGTGTCGGTGGTGTAGATTGGAAAGAAAAACCCTACGACTTCTACCTAAGTAAGTATCTGTGTGGGACTTTCAATTCCCCATTGGAAACGTCCTCAGGTTCCCCATCGTCACGTCTTCTGGTGGGCGGATAGTGGGTGCCCTAAACGTCTAGCTTGCGGATATGTGAGAAACAAAACACAATTCACGGACCAAAAACCGGCTAAATTGGAACACTAACAATGCTTAACTTAGTATCTGCTTGTTATGAACCAGAACAATGGCCTTGGATTGGATTGGACAAATGACATCAAAAATTATAACGAATCAAGAGCAATTCTCTTAGAACTTGGAATATTAGATCATAGGATAGACCAGTTACAGTGCGACCACTTCTAGATGAAATGAAAAAGTATAGAATCGACATCCCCATAGTGTAAGAAACCAGATGTAACGGTGAAACACAACTGACATATCAATGCATACCATATTTAAAAGTAGAAAAACATAAGGAAGTTGTGCGTTCAGAGTAGTTTCCATTGCTGAAAGCACATTTCAAAAAATTATCACCTACTTCAAGCCTGTTAACGAAACGATCTGTGCAATTCATTTCAAGATCAAATTTTTTAATGTTTGGCTGGTCAACAGTCACACGCCAACACAAGCTAAGAAGAAAGAAATCAAGGACAAATTTTACAGCATCTTGAAACGCACTATCAATGCAATTCCGTAAACGATATTAAAATTGTTCTGGGTAATTTAAATGCAAATATTTCTCGAGGAACGGCACATAGAGAAACAGTCGGAGAACACAGCTTCCATACAGATACCAGTGACAACGGACAGTGCGTGATAGACTTCGCTCCTGGTAGAGGCTTCACTGTAAGCTTCGGGCACTTCCCTCAGAGAGACATCCGTAAAAGACCGTGGGCATTCCTAGACGGTTGAAATTTCAACCAGGTTGACCATGTTTTGATAAAAACCCGAGTGGTGCTGTCTGTGATTCGGACCACTGCCTTATACGCGCCCTGTTCCGATGCCGCATGTCTAAGAGTTGTAAATATAGAAGATCAGTGACCCCAAGGTACAAGATATACAAGCTAAATTATAGCTCAATTAAGTCCACATACATGTCAGTGCTGAAAAATTCCATCAATATATCCTCACAGTCAGGAGAAAGCAATGATGAACCATATGGAAGACATTAAGAGATACGGTAAAAGAAGCGGTCAAAGAGACCTTGGGGCACCAGCCAAAGAAAAGTAGGCACGACTGGTGAGACGAAGAATGCAACGAAACGATTGAAGAAAAAGAAACCAGCATGAAGTCAGATTGGCGTATGCCTCTATGAAACAACTAAGATATGGCTTCAATCCACAAACAACTTTTTGCAAAAGTACCCAAAGATAAATCATAAGTAACACAGTTGAAATCAAAAACAGGTGGCTGCAATATTTACAGAACCTTTTTACAGAATCTCCAATATCTACTGAAGCTGTGAACATGCCAGAAGTGAGGCTAGAGGTCCGAGTTTTTCAACCAACCAGAGATAAAGAGCAGTACGGAACCTCAGGAAAATAAGGTTCCTAAAATAAATGGAATACTAGCAGAGCTGCTCCAGCGTGGGGGTTCCCTATCTAAGCAACCTTCTGCATCGACTAATATACAGAGCATGGTCAGAAGAGCAGCTATCAGAAGACTGGCGAAAAAGTATATGTCCTGTACCAAAAAAAGGGGCAAGTTAATGTGTTGAAAATTATAGAGGCATTGTTCTTTTGTATATGCCTTAAAAAATGCTCTCCAAAATCATAGAAAGGATGTTTAAGCCGTACTATGAAAGCATTATAGCAGACTATCAGGGAGGCTTTTGAAATGGATGGTCTACCAAATACTCTCAGTAAATCAGGTTCTTGAAAAGTGCTGGGAATATAACATCGACGTGCACCAACTCTTTAAAGACTTCAAGTAAACATACAACTGTGATGGCAGAAATACCCTGTACAAAATAAACCTTGACTTTCGCTTGCCAACAAAACAAGTCCGCATAGTCAAGGTCCCAATGCTAAACACAGAATCCCAAATTAAGGTAAACTAGCGGACAACTTCATAATAAAATCAGGCTTAAAACAAGGAGATGGACTTACCCAAGTCCTCTTTAATATTGCGCTGGGACACATCATCAAAAAGACATCTACTAGAACCTCTGGTATACTAATATTCAAGTCCACACAATTGGTAGCCTATGCTGATGATTTCAATATGATGACATAGTCAATGTCAGATACCAAAGATCCTTTTCCCAGTCTAGAATCCGAATCAAACCAAATTGGCCTACGAGATAATAAAACTTAAACTCAATGCATGGCTCAAGCGAGGAAGAAAGCTCTAGTTCGACAAAATCTGACTGTAAGCAACTACAACCTTGAAAGTGAGGATAATTTCGTATACATTAGAGCCAACTTGAATAGGAGGAGCCAAAAAGGGACGAGGTTGAACCACGCATAGATGCCACAAATAAAGCCTGTTGCTCCATACTTCCCATCCTAAGGTCCTAAGTTATGCAGAAGCAAAATAATCCAAGCATTTAAAAATCACTAGTCAGACCTGTGCTGTTATCTGGAAGTGAAACATGGATCCTGATGAGCAAATCCGAAAAGGCAGTGGGCACACTTGAACGCAAAGTGCTCCGAAAAATCGACGGCCCAGTGAAACAAGCAACAGAATGGAGATTACATTACAAGGATGAGTTGCTTGAATTATTTGACGAACCATCTGTATCTACTTTCGTAAGCTACGCAAATTGTAATGGGTGGGCCATGCCGTAATAATGAAAGAAAACCTGCTACCCAAAACAACATCAACGGGTAGACGTCCAGCAGGATAGATCAGCTGGCGGGATAGATCAGCTGGTCACCAAACCGCGATGATTGGAGGGGATTAATCCTTTAGACCAAGGCTCGGCCTGGGCTGCCGTGCCAATGATGAATAAGACATGGTTTCTATAGATTAGAGTTTGGAATTAAATAATTCAAAAAAGATGATCTTCACTGTGAGAAATAAAAATCAATTTGACGAAAAAAATGTAATTGAATAGTTTTCATATAAATCTACCACACAAAAGGGTATAAGTCCAAATAATTTGAAAATTTTATCATTGTTTCAACAAAATCATAATATTTTATTTGCCTTTTTAATACGCATATAAATTTTTCGCAGAGTTTTCTCTTAGGGAAAGGCTATAAGTAATTATCCGATCAAAATTATAAACGAATATCTGAAAAATCACTTTATTAAAGAACCTTAGTTTTCTCAAATCTGAATTTTGAGCCACCCATTTAATGAAATTTCGAGCTTATCTTAACTGGGGCTTTTTCATGCTAAATGATGAGTTCTTCCTTCGAAAGAATAAGAAACTAGTAAGCATAATACGCAAGGAGCATAATCCTTGCTATTAAAGGGGTTTCCATTCAGGACATAACAATTTTCTCTATTAATAAAATACAGAAATATTTGAGACATTGAGTTCAAATTTATTGTGAGTGTACTGCAAGCATTACATTTTATGAATGATCATATGATCACCATAAGTCCATTTACAGCGGTCGACTCTTTGGACTCAATTTCCCACTACTTTGACACATATTTCGACCGAAACGTTGGCAATTTCGCGTCTAAAATTACTGACTTATTGGCATAGACCATCCCATAGACAAGAAATATAATGGCGTTAGGTCGCATGAACGAGGCGGCCATTCGACCGGACTATTTCTCGAAATGAAACGTGCACCAAATTTGCCTTTCAATAAATCCATTGTGAGGCGTGCTGTGTGGCTTGTGGCACCATCTTGTCGAAAAAGTCATATATCGTTGATGTCAAGTTCATCCAATTCTGGCCACAAATAATCTCCCAACATAACACGATAGCACTCTCCATTGACGGTAATATAACGGTCGTTTTAGCCCCCGAAAAAATACGCCTCATTCACACCTCCAGAATGAAAACCGCACCAAACAGTAATTTTTGCAGATACAACGGTATCTCAAGACGCACATGTGGGTTTGTTGCTGACCATTAACGCATATTTTGCTTGTAAGCAAAGCCATTGAGAAAGAAATGAGTTTCATCGCCGATGATAATTTTTCGATGAGATTCTTCTTCTTCAAGCTTTGCAAGAGTCCATTTGGAGAAGTTTTGGAGTTTCGAATGATCAAGTGGCTTAAGTTCTTGAGTCAATTTGATCTTATAACCATGTAGGCCAAGATCTTTTCGCAAAATACACCACAGTGTCGTTTGAGTGATGCCTGATTTTTGAGAATGAGGTCGAATCAACTAATTTGGCTCATTTTGAATCGATGCAATCACCGCTGCGATATTCTTTTGCTTCGAGCGGCGCGACATCTTTTTGGCACTGGAACGTCCAATAGTGAAAATTCGGGCTCGAATTTATCCACTATAGTACGCGCAGCCTGTCGGGTGGGACGATGATTACGGCCGAAAATTGGAGTAAGTGTTCTTAAAATTGTGACCAACGACTCAGAATTTCGGTAATAATTTTTAATAATTTCCAAACTTGGCTGGTTTGTGAACTTTACCGTGATAAAAATGTTCACTTTAATAAACGTTTTGACATTAACAGTTCATTAAAAAAATTTAAAGATGCGTTATGTCCCTAACGTAAAACGCTTAATTAACATACTGTCCATTTTCGCAACCTTTAGGCTAACGCAAATATAATTAAAAATACGTATGCTAATTGGAATGATTCTTAAACTTTATTATACTACCTAATTTTGTTTTTCTATAAATGTATCTTTGCAGCAATCTGCAACAGATGATACACTACACTACTATAATAAAACAATTACATGAGTTGCGCTAAGGTTTTATGATCTTTAAATACTCAGATAACAGAAAACTTTAAATAATCTCATTCTCTAAGGGTTTGAGAGTAACTTGAGAATGATAATAATTTTTCGAGTATGTACTTAAAAAAGATTTTTGGCATTTTATCAAATGCACAAACAATTTTGACGAGCATTTCTAGGCAGAATCGACTTCTGACAACATAACTGTTTGCATGTTACGATTATCCAGGGTTATCTATTTAGTGGTTGGGAAAGTATAACCCTGCCGTTTGACATATACCAAAACTAAATGTCATTCAAAGCATGTTTCTTTTAGTTGATGGTTTGCTATTCAGAAATATGGATCGTTTAACAGTCGAAGAAGGCGTTAAAATTATTAAATTTTATTATAAAAATTGTGATTCTGCTGTATCACTATTTAGGGCCTTTTTTTTTTTTTTTTTTTTTTTTTGTGGTAGGGAGGTGAAGGCATTTATGCCCGCCGAGTCTGGCAGTGTGGGACTCCCATGGAGGATACCTTTGGACTACCCACTAAACACCTCCCCTGTCAATCTGAGAACCTAGCCTGGAACCGTTTGACACATTACTTCGGGCCAGGTCTCGTTTTGTTACGCCGTGGGGCGCCTTCAAGCTGGGGAGTCCCTTTCCTAGCGGGAGGGGAGGGGGGAAGAGGAATTGCCAGAAGAGCGATCCCCCAGCCCCAGCGCCTCCGGCTGCTGTGAGTCCCTTTTATATTTTAGGACTGCCCGAGCATAATGTGCCACCTGGTTCCATTTGTCAACCGATTCGAGCATCACCGCAACTATATTATCCGGGGTGAGCTCTCCCGTCTCCCTGTAGAGTTCCCTTCGCAGCCTGGCCCATTTCGTACACGCAAAAAATGTGTGACAGGCATTGTCCTCCTCTCCTGGGCAAAACCGACAATCGGGAGACCGTGACTTGCCGATCTTGTGCAGGTAAGACTGAAAACACCCGTGCCCGCTCAAAAGCTGGGTCAGATAGAAGTCAGTCTCACCATGCTTTCGATTTAGCCACGGTCTCACATCCAGGATGAGGCGCGCAGTCCACCTTCCCTTCGTGCAATTCCTCCAAGACTGCTGCCAATCGTTGAGCGAGCGTTGTCTCTCCTCGCGGACAACCATCTCCCTCGCATCCTCGTTTCGGCGCAGGTAAATAGCGCGGCGCTCTCTAGCAAGGAGGGCGACAGGTATCACGCCTGCAATCACTCTCACCACCGAGTCGGAGACTGTTGGATACGAAGATGCAATTCTCAGTGCTCCTCTTCTCTGTACCTGTGCCAATCGTTTTCGGTATACCTCCTTGCTGAGAGCGTCGCCCCATACCTCTGCTCCGTACAGTAGCACTGACCCTACAGCACTCATCAAGAGGCGTCTTCTTGATGGGCTGGGTCCCCCTACGTTGGCCATAAGTCGACTCAGGGCCGATATTCCCGAGGCAGCCTTCTCAGCCGTTGCCCTGATTTGCTCAGAGAAACTCATCTTCGAGTCGATCAGTAGCCCCAGGTACTTCACCGCTGGCTTTGATTCGATCTGTATATCTCCAATACTGATCATCCTTACTCTAGGGATTCTCTTTTTTGTCAAGATGACCACTTCGGTTTTCTCCAGTGCTAGACTGAGCCCGCGAGTAGTCATCCAGTCCCTCACTCGGCGCATTAGCATACCTAGGCTAAGTTGCGCTTGGTCAACGGTGCGTCCGGCGACCAGAGCCGCAACATCATCCGCATAGCCGACCAAGCGCGACTCATCTGGCATCTCAAGTCTCAGTAGCCCGTCGTAAGACACGTTCCACAGGTCCGGACCAAGGATAGATCCCTGGGCAACACCCGATGTAACCGCCATCCTTCGTTGGCCCTGTGTCGTGTCGCAGAGCAGGCTTCGGTCCTTTAGGTAGTTCCTCAAAAGCCGCATTAGATATTCTGGAACTTGAAAAGAGTTTTCCAGCGTATCCAGAATATCCACCCATCTAGCGGAGTTGAAGGCATTCCTGACGTCGAGTGTCACCAACAGGACGATCCGTCGCTTGGTGCGACTATATGCCTCTGCCTTTTGGACCGCGTTCACCACCTCTGCAATCGCATCAATGGTAGAACGTCCTGCTCTAAAGCCGTACTGCCGAGGAGATAGGTCCCCAGCAGCACGAATCGCGTCAGTGAGTCTTCCCTTGATGAGTTTCTCTAGCACTTTCCCAGCCGTGTCTAGCATGCATAACGGGCGGTATGCAGACGGTGATTCGGGATTTCCCTTCCCCTTGCTGATCAGCACGAGCCTCGCCACCTTCCATCGTACCGGGAAAACCCCGTCCCGTAGGCAAGCGTTGAATGTGCTGAGCAGCAAGTCAGGACAATGGTGATAGACGAGCTGCAAAACCTCAGCTGGTACACCATCTGGACCTGGAGCCTTCCTTGCCTTCAGGGAGAGGACTGCCTCCTCCAGTTCCAGCTGTGTGAAGAGTGGGCACTCGACTGCTGTTTCACCATGGACAGCGTCAACACGGACGGGATGTGCGGGGAAGAGTCCCCGCACTATCGCGTCCATCTTTTCCGCGTCATGTATACAAGGCTTCCGTAGGGCACCAAGTTTCCCCATGACCAGCTTGTAGCCAAGGCCCCACGGGTCCCTATTTACATCGTCCACGAGGTCTTGCCAGCATCGGGCCTTGCTCTTGTTAATAAGCCTGCGAAGATATTTCCTGCCGGACCTGTATGCTGCTAGCCTAGTGTCTGCCTCCTCCCGTGTTCGCGCCCGCTGGGCCTCTCGCCGAAGTTTGTGACACTCGCTTCTTTGTTCGGCGATCTCGTTTGACCACCAGTATACTGGAGGCTTACCATGTCGGGGTCTTCGTCGGGGCATGGAAGACTCGCAAGCAGCTATGATGGTACTCATAGTTGAGTTCACCAAGTCCTTGGCTGTAGGCCCTCCACTCCCTGGCGGAGCTCCCAGCAACGGTGCGCCTGCCGTAAGCGCGTCAGTGAACTTCTCGACGTCCATCCTCCCAGTCCTCCATCCGAGGATTGAAGTTTGGGCATATGCACGCAGAGTGGCACCGTCGTGAATCTCAACAGCTATATACTGGTGATCACTAGCCGAGTAGTCCTCTAGTACTCGCCAGTTGTGTACTCTAGGTACCAGGGACTCCGAAGCGAGTGTCACATCGGGTATGGTTCCTACGCAACCCCAGCGGCGGAAAGTAGGGGTGTTACCAGTATTTAGGACAAAAAGCGCTGTTCTGGCCGCCATGTCCAATATTTGCTTTCCCCTTGGGTCGGATTGTGGCATACCCCATTCGATGGCTCTAGCGTTGAAGTCTCCCCCGACCAGCATGTGGCCCTCTGTGTTCGAGACAGCGTCCTCCAGGGCATCGAGTTTGGTTCGAAAGGATCGCATTGCCTCGTTAGGCGTCAGATAAACACTGAAATATGTTATCCCTGAGCACCGCACCCACACAAAACCATCCCCGCGTCCATGGCCCTGCACCTGAAGGCGGGCGCTGTCTCGAACCCAGATGGCCGAGGTACCAGTTTTGTCAGGGTACCACGCTTGCGAGTCCTTGTTATGATGTTGCTCGCTCAGCAACAGGAGGTCAGCTTTCTTATCCCTCGCAAACTGCTCAAGTAGGTCCTGGGCGTTTGTGCTTCGGTGCAAATTGACCTGCAGGATACGGATCATTTGAGTATCGATTTGGCTTTAGTTAGGGCCTCCTTGAAAACCCGGCATCTCCCTGTCCCCGGCTCATGTTTGAGGTCGCCGGGTGCTAGCTTAGCGTCCTTGCAAAGAATGCATTTTGCCTCGTTCGTGCACTCCTTCCTTTTGTGCCCCGTTTCACCACATTTGTAGCACAGAGATCTCCTGTCGTGTCCCCTACAGCCATACGCGGTGTGTCCGTATTCGAGGCATCTGAAGCAGCGGATAGGGATCGCTCTTCTCCGTATCCTGCAGATCACCCAACCTATCTTAATTTTGCCCTTCGCCAGGATTTGCTGGGCGTCTTTATCAGCTAGTTCGACAATAGCCATGCGTTGCCCCCTTGTGTTTTCACGCGTCAATCTTGCCTTGACTTCACTTAAGCTGGGGAACTCCCTCCTAATGGCATCCTCTACTTCAGCTTTGTCCGTGACGCAGTCGAGGTCCCTGATTTCCAGGGTGGCCATTGGTTCGAGCGAGGCAACCGTTGCCGCATCTCCAAGAACCTTTTGAACCGCGTCACGGAATGCATCTTTGTTTGTGGCCTCTGGCCCGAATTCCACCAGCAAGCCGCCGGTCCGGGTTGGTCGAACTGCTTTGATGGCAGTTTTGGTGTCGTCTGGCTTGACCGCTCCTTTAATTTCACGGAGGACATCTGCGTAGGTTCGGCCCTTAGTGGGTTTAATAAGCAGTGCCTCTCGCAAGGGTTTGTGCCGCGGTTTGCTTTTTGTTTTCTGCGGTATTTAGGGCCTTACAAGCCGATTGCGATCGACATAATTGACGTACACAGCAAACAATTTCGAACACAGTGAGAAAATTTGAAGAGACTGGATCGGTTATTGATATTGCGGGGCCTGTGCATTATCGCAATATTCGTTCTGCTGAACATATCGCTGTCGTTGCCCAAAGTGTGGAGGAAGACCTGAATCCAACTCACTCAAGAACTTAATCCTCAAGACCATACACAACGCAGAATCTATGCGAATTGGGTGATTGAACAACAAGCCATAGATAACGATTTTTTGAACAAAATTTTCTTTAGTGATGAGGCTCATTTTCCGCTCAGTGGTTACGTAAATAAACAGAATTGCCGCATATGGGGCTCTCAAAATCATCAGGTGATAGCAGATCGCATTGCATCCGGAAAATGTGACCGTTTGGTGTGCATTATGGTCTGGTGGTGTTAATGGCCCGTATTTTTTTTGAAAACGATCAAGGAAGAGCCATTACAGTCAATTCAGACCGCTATGGACGGATGTTAACCGATTATTTTTGGAGAGAAATTGAAGATTATGATCTGGAGAACATGTGGTTCCAATAGGACGGAGCCACAAGCCACACAACACAGGCTAATCGAGAACTTTTGCAAGAGAAATTTCCAGGATGCGTAATTTCGAGATTGAGTGATGTCAATTGGCCCGCAAGATCCTGCGACCTAACACCTTTGGATTTCTTTTTGTGGAGCTATGCAAAAGATCCTGTTCACGCGAACAATCCTCAAAATCTTGAACAATTGAAAACCAATATTCGTGAAGTTATGGCCGAGATATTGCCGGAAATGTGCCGAAAAGTCATTGAAAACTACCTCAAAAGGATTGAGGCCTGTGAGAGGTCCCGTGGAAGACATTTGAATGTTGTTGTGTTTCACGTATAATGGCAAGGCTCAATCTTTATATTGAATAAAAAATATTGTTTCTGTCCGAATATTTTATGTGTTTTCTTTAGCTTTACTTTCCCAAGCGTAAAATGGATAACCCTATATATTATCAAACACTATTCATTTTTATTTTATACTAAAGAAATCTTACCAAATTATTCAAGGATATAAAAATTGTTAAATTTAGATAGTCGCTGCATACTCACCAGGGCTTTTAAGTTAACATGTGCTCTTAAATTATATGTGCACAAGCAATTTTAGACAAGACTCTATAATATTTATATCCATTCATGCCCCAACAACAATTTAATCCTAGCTAGCAATCATTTGTCAAATTTTCTTCACATTCATCATCCACGCAAAATACGTTTCTACACAAGTCATCCTCCATTGACTGTTAATAACCTCCGGCAACTCTGCACTTGATGATGCATTCAAGCCATATATAAAGATTTGCATGTTGTCGGAAAATATTGAATTTTATGAATAGAAAAAAAGGAACAAATGTTAGCATGTTAACACAACTGCAACACACTTAAAACTTATTTCACTTTTATGGTGGCAACTAAAGTTTATTGCCTGAAGGCAACAAAACCATTCAGCGGAAATAAAAATTTGAATAAAATACTTGTACCACTGTCGATTTCGAGTCTGAAGTTCATAAATGTGTACCATAACATATATTTTGAAAGCAGTTTTATAGAATTCTATAAACTCAAGATTTCTAATTTATAATTGTCAACAAAGATAAAAGAATACATTTTTAAAGAGAATTGAATTAGTTTATAATGAAGACAAAAGGTGTGTCTCAGCCTTTCCTTTGAGCTGAATAAATTTGAATTTCTAGCATTTATTCGCGAAACTTGTTGTTAAATTCATTTAGTTGCTGTTAAATTTATTGACTTGTTCTCATCAAATCAAGCAAATTTCTATTCATTGGAACTAATAAAATCAAAATCCTGATCAAGCATAACTACAACTACAAATTGAAATATAATAAAGATTAATGAGCATAAATAAAAACCTTTTTTGGCTTCAAAAAGCTTTTTTGTTTTTTTTTTATTTTTTTTAGAATTTTGAATATGACTGCTTGGTTTTTTTTCTGAATTTACCCAAACTAATCAAATTGCAACCTTTCGTGTGATTTAGCAAGTAAATGCTGCCTAATACAGAGGCCAACTGTGTATGAAAAGACGCAGTGGTCAGTATCACAGTTTGCACCATCTTATGCAATTTATAGATTCATTAAGCTCAAAGCATACAATTCTCGTTTTCTGTTTGATTCATTCCTTGTTTAGCATTTATCGATCCTCTAACAAAACAAAATAGTCTCAATTCCAAAATATTCAATTTAAATGGTCTCGAACTCATATCGAATATCCTTGAATTCATTCGATACTCATCTAACCCGAATAAACACTTTCATTGTAGCAAATCAGTGCAATCAGATGCATCGGCCTTGAATATCAAATAGCACACAACAAACAACACAAAATAAAATTACATTCTTTTTAAACAAACAACACATGTCTCCACATGTGGATACTGTTGAGATATGTAACACAAAATCATTTATATATTCTGTCGATTTAAAATCAACACGTTGATATTGCAAGTTGGTTTTGATTTTCACTCACGATACACAAATATCACTCAAATATATGTTCATATCAGTTTTCAAGTTTTCTTTACACGACCATGCTTATTTGGTCGATTTAGAATTCAAATATTAAATCCGTCGTCTCTTTACCATTTATTCGTACTCGATTTGCAGCTTATTTTATATTGGTCTTATTCTCAGCTGTAATAACCATATGGAACGCATTAAAGTGCAATATTACATTGCACCATACAAATCTTCGCTGGAAACAATACTTTCTTTACTCTTCATATCATATGTACATATGTGCAAGAACGACTTGGAAGCAAATAAGAAACAGAGTTGCAAGGACAGTGCATATAAGAACACAGCATATCTTTGAAACTCGTTAAAATACTATACAGTGCATAATGGGATGGATGGATTGTGATACGACAACGATCTCTACTTATTATGTATCTTTCAAAGAAAGATACATTCTTTTCATCTTACAAGGCATATGGGGAGATATTGAGGCTAATTATCTTATAATTTTTTTCCTCTTCTCTATATAATTAGGAACAATACATAGAGTACTCGTATTCGAGAAAGAAGTCCGAACATTGTTGACTGACTTGAATGATCCACATATGATGGATGCTTGATGCAAATCTAAATAAAATTCTACACATATGTCCATACTCATACTCGTATGTACGTATTCGTCGAATGTTTATTATTTGTTCGTCATCTTTCAGGATCACATTATGTGGTTTTGTGGAATAATAATGGTTTATAATGGCTATACACAATGTAGTACAATTGATGAAAGAAAAAAGAGACTTGTTGGTTCGAATGTTATTTATGGCGTCAGAATGTCTTGTTCGACGTTAATCTTAATGTAATGGTGTCAGATAGTGTACATAATTAGCAAATAGTTGTAACTTCAAAGAAATACTTCATTTCTTCCGTGAAATGTTAAATTGATGGCGAAAATGTGAAAGGGACTTGAATATGTTGCTCATTAAAGAAAAAATGTCTAAATGGGACAAAATGTGACAAATGAGATCCAGCGACAATTAATATTAAGATTGGTATTTTACATGATCACTGGTATTCTTCTAATAATTTCTTGACAATATAAATTAACTTTTTTCAGTTTCAAAGCAAACATTTAATGATAATTACATTTTTTATGCTCCATTTCAAAAATTAACTTGCATGTTTTGTCTACCTAGAACATTTTTCGCACAGCATTTTACTCAATCGTATTTCTTTTATTTTCCAGATGACCGAGCAGCTAACCAAACTGTTGATCAAAAGTAAGTAATTTTATATCTAATATGTTAAAAATTAATGCTCCACTTTGAAGAAAATTATAAATTTTATATAAAAAAAGCAATAGAATTTATCAACCAAATTTTTTTTATTTCTACCATGTGTTGTATTTTCCAGACGTTTTTGTAAACGGAATTTTATGAAGCCTTTGTAGCCATTTTATTTGTTTGAGTCTTTGAGAATCTAGTTCATCTCGACTTTTCCTATACTTATGAGTACAGCGTCCATTGACGGTGCAATTTTATAACTGTCCAGGTTAAAGGGGCATAAGTGGTTTTATCACGTCTTAAACTAATTTTTTAAAGAGACTTGAAAAGGAATGCCAATATAAATTTTTTTCCACCCATTGATCAGTTATATCGTCAAAATTTTTACAAAATGAAAGTACCTTTGCAAATTGAAATGTCTTCAAAGGATTTTCGACTCCATTTTCTGATGATTGTGTAAGAAATTTTATGCAACGAAATCGATTTTTCTTCTTCTTCTTCGTAGCACGTAGCAAATAGCGCCTCCAACTGTCTCGGTCTCCTTTGAAATTCAAGCAGTGATAAGATTTCTTCGTCAATCGGGTTAAACGAGCATTTTCTCGATTTCCCCACTAGCCCTCGCTCTTCAGTTCTCCTAACGAATACCATTTTGAGTATCCGTTGTTCATCTCTATAATTAATGTGGCCAGCACATTGCAGATTCCGCAGTGTTAAAATCATTGAGAAACATGGCTCACCAAAAATTTCATGCAGCTCATGGTTGTATCGAATTCATCATTAGTCCCCGTCTAACTTGGCCTCAATTATTCTCCTCAGGATCCGAATAAAAAACTTTATTTGCAAGCTGTATTCTTTGACATATTTCGTTTCATTCGTTACCGGTTCTCCATATTTTGGCGTCTAAATACACTATTTGCCAACATTTTTGATATTGTATCCTCCAAGTGTGATATTTTGGGTATTCGAGGTATTTTCCCTCAACTGCGTCAAGAGCTTTGTTTTATTCTCATTGGTTTCTAGCCCAACTAGTTTTGCTTCACTGTCGAGTTCGGAGGTTTTCAACGACCGTGACAAAATATTGATGTTATCCGCATAGGCTACCACTTGGCTCGACTTGTATAGTAACGTACCTCGCGTATCGACAGGTAGATTTCTTATGACATATTCCAGAGAAAAATTTAATAGCAATGGGGCTAGTCCGTCTCCCTGCTTTAGTCCGATATTTATGTCAAAGGCATCGGTGAGTTGGTTACTGATTCGGAGGAGGGAAGAGGTTGGCAAAATCGTTGCCATTTTGGTAAGGTGGACTAATTTGACTGGGATACCAAAGTGAACCATTATTTGTTACAGTAAATTCTAATCAGTAGTGTCGTATGCTTGCTTGAAGTCAACAAAAATTCAGTTTACGTCTTTGTTCAACTACCAGCATTTTTCAAGTTCCTGTTTGACGGTAAAGAATTGGTCTATCGTCGGTCTACATGCTCTAAAGTCACCTTGATACTCCCCAATAATACTGTTAGCGCATAATCTGATTTTAATGCCTAAGATTTTTGAAAATATTTTGTACGCCGTGCAAAGTAATGATATGTGTCCAAAGCATTCGCTCTGTAACTTGTCACCTTATTGTGAATAGGGAATATAGTTGATTGGCTCCACTCATTCGGCATATGTTCTTGTTACCAAATGTACTGGATGACTTTGTGGATGGAGGTCCACTAGAATCTCGTCGATGCCCGGCGGTTTATTATTCTTTTGGGCTTTGATTGTTGAACAAACTTTGCTGGAGCTAATGGCAGCTCGCCGGGAATATCTATAGGCTCCAATGTTCTGAGCTGCGCGGCAGACTAAGATTTCTTTAATCCTGTTTTTATCAGCGATGATCTTGCCGATGTCATGACTGCGAATCGTAGTCTTGGGCTAATAACCTCGTTTCAAGCTTTTCACTACCTACCATAGAAAAGAAATTCATAGTGCGTAACCCCTGATTTCGATATTTTTTTGACAATTTTAGTTGCTTTGCTGATGATCACATTCATTATATAGTAGAGTAGAGTAATGTAGTAGATGATCATATTTAGAGTGTGGTCGTAAACAGATCCATTTTTGGATTAAGACTAAGATTATAAAAAAAGAAAAAGAAACATGAAAGTTACAGATCAGGTGTAGGGTAAAATCTTGAAAAATTAGACGCAAATCAATACTTCGAATTCGGAGGGTTACTTGGGGCTGCCTGTGCTTGAGCCTGTTAATACGAAAGATCAATTGAACGTAACAGTACAACCCAGCAGCCAATAAGCCAACTTACCGGAGGATCTAGTTAATCACCATGAATAGCCTAAATATGAGCTCCGTGTGGTTACCATCAGCTGAAATACTACCAATCCCCGAGTGAGCACCGCAGATATTTGTGCGGCTGTCACTGGTAAATATGGGAATCAACCGTAAGAGTCAAAATTTAAGAATGCACCATCTTAAGGGTTGACTTTTAAACTTCCGCAGGAGAAACAAGAACCACCAATCCGAAATGCCGTTTTTCCCACTAAACCCCCAAGCCCGCAAATGACCACTCGCCCCATGAGCAAAGACACTCTACCCATGTTGCCGAGTAGCCGACAATTATACGAGTAATATGTGGGAACCAATCCAGTCGTTCAGTCAACAGCTCTTTTAAGCAAATACAATAACCTAACTCAGTTACCCAGATTGCCATCAAACCGATTACTTTTGATGACGATGTTCGCCGTACCCCTTGGCTTAGAGGTTTATCCTCAATAAGGTGCTTTTATAGCAGAAGACTTTGGCACACGACATGGCCGTGAACCTCTGCGTCCGAACGGTGGCTGTTTTACCTGCTTGGAACGGGACCGCGATAGATTTGGTTGCCCTTATAGAGACCAGCCCCAAAATGTCAATGCTGCAATAAGAGCGTCAGTAGCAGTAGATGAACCTAAAAAGGACCTTACGAGTGACACTGCAGTGGCAGCGCTGTAACAAGTGAGTATCTATTTTGATCGATTTGACTTCAGCCGTAATTGGCAAAGTGCATATTCCCTTTTTAATACCGGTAGTCCCGTCAGCTTCGCAACGATCCGTCAGGAACCAATCAACATTCCAATTACTCCAACCAACCGTAGATAACGTGAATTAAGTTCCGTTATAATCCCTATAGCAGGTATAGTAAATGTTTGTATGACGTTCGCGTCCCGAACTAGACAGAGTATCTTTAATATCGTCCCAGACACTATTCTTTCTGCACTACTCCTGTTAGGTTAAGCATTTTTGAGCGCTTTTGACATTCGATTATATATCAACAATAATGTTCTTAAACCGTTGAGCTCTACCAATGAAAACAGATAAACTGAATATTGAATTTGTGTACTGTAAACAGATAAACTAAATTCTTTGTAGTGCTAGCTTCAAGTAAAAACTCCCCTTGAAATGTGGTTGAACGCCGTTAAGTAGTTGCGGGTCGACCTTAAGTGAGTGGCAATTAAGATCACACGTATCTAACGTGATTTTTGATAAAACTTAGTTGATGAGCGGAGTACGACCTGACTTCAATGTTGGAGAGAGTTTTGGAAAAGTTTTAGCTGATGGGTGTAGATTGGAGATTCTTAATATGTATCCGGCTAGATTCCTGTCAACGAGTAATCCATGTGACTATAAGATGCGTATCCGTTTAACTTCCGACGAATCAATCTACTGTTCGGTCCGTCGATTATCTCACTACCAACTTGAAGAAGTTCAACACCAGATTGATCAGTTACTTGCTAATCATATCACCGAGTCAATCCTCGTATGTTTCATCTATTGTGTTGGTACAAAGAAGTCGGGAGAGTTAAAAATGTTCATGGCATGACAACTTTTCTATAGCTCTTATTGATGAGTGTTTGGAGTGTTAAAACAGAAAGACATCCTTTTCTTTGATTGATTTGAAAAGCGGCTTCTATCTGGTAAAAATGTCAGGTAAGTCCGTTCAGTATACCGTATTTGTTACTCCTTTTGGATAATATGAGTACACCTGAATTCCATTTGTGTTGAAGAATTGGCCCTCAGTATCTCAGAGTTTCATTTCTAAATAGTTGCATGATTTTATTAAAGTCCGTGAGATTATTGTATACATGGACGATATATTCATGATGGCTGTGAGTCCGCATACTCATTTGAACTTGTCATTCCGACTGTTTGTCCAGTTGTCTGACTGCAGGTTGGAAGTAAACCGAGACAAGATTAAATTCTTGCAGAAAAGTATCGATTATCTTGGATATTCCGCTGATAAACAAGACATCCATCCTTATAATACACATGCAGACAGCATCCGACGTTTACCTGTTCCTAAGCACGCCAAACAGTTGCAGTCAATTGTGGGACTGTTTTTCTACTTTAAGCGATTTGTGATGTTCTTTGCCCACATAGCCGCTGTTTGACTGCTTAGCTAAAGTTTTATCGACCGTTTTAATGGACGAAGGAATGCAACAGAGCCTTTTACACCTATAGGGACGTACATGTCGAGGCTCTTATACTCGCTATTTATGACTCCGGTCGGAAGACCTAACTTCATTCCTATACTGGTTTCATGAGTTTTCGAGGTGTCCTTCAAAACTAAGCGGGTGATAAATGGCACCCAGTGTTCTATTACTCTCGCCAGATGCCTGTTTACAATCGGGTCATCATAGTTTTGAGCTGAAAACCTTAGCCGCAATATATACTCGTACCAGAATTGAGACATATTCACACATATTTGATGGGTTTCCCCTTTCTTATTGTAACTGATTGCCATTTGCTGACTCAGCCGCTCTCAAAAAAGAATATTTACCCCCCTTAGAGCCCGTTGGGCACTCTAACTTGAAAATTTCAACTATACGACTACATAACGTAGTCCGCGTAGTGTAGTAGTTAAAGCGCTTGCTACGTAAACCAAAAGCCCCTGGCTCGAATCCTGTTGACGACAACGAGATTTGTTTAGAGTGATTTTTGGATGGACTATAAGCCCATTCAGTTATGATACGGTTTATAATCAGAACGTATCGCAGCTAGGTGGATGGACATATGACCGAAGTGTGATACTCACCATATCATATTCCCGAGTGATGATATATTCGATCAAGGTAATGAGATACTCTAACTAGGTCCGAAAGGGCCTGTAGTGCTAAAGCAAAAAGAGAATGAATCGCCCAGCGTCCTGGTACTCGTATGGCTCACGTTGACCTCCTGAGTATTATTTTCATTACAGCGTTTACTGAGGAAGATGATACTGACCTCCTATTGCAAATTTCTCAGTTACGTACCCGATTGAAGCGAGGCCCGTTAGACCATTATGAATTAAATGACAGATTGGTGTATCAAAAAATAGTAGATGGGACGAGTGCCTTTTATAATTGCAACGATATCATACATTATCCGTTTTGTGCATGAAGGTATCGATCATCCTGGTTTTGAGAAAACCGTTTTTCAAATAAAATATCATTACTGGTTCCCTGGAGTGCGAGAAAACCTTCAGACATACCTGCGAAATTGGATCCCCTGTATCTTAAAAAGGGTGTTTTTTAGAGGTATAAAACTTTGAAATGAAATAAAATACGGAAAAATTGTTTGCGTTGCAATAAAATTGGTTTTATTTAAAAGATAATTTTTTGCCATTTTTATGTGAATATGATGATCGGCATGGAAGCGCCACGACTTGCGTGGACAAAGTTTAAACTGGAGGCTACTCTAACCAACAATTGGAGCCGTATTTCGACAATAATGTTCTGAATGTTGCCTTCTATCCCATCCTATTCATGATAATCATTCTAGCCATAAAACGCATGACAGCTGTCATACCATATGTAACATTAAAAAGTATTGCCAATTTAAAGTTTTATACCTCTGTAAAACACCCTTTAAATTCTACCATTCGAATATAGTGTCAAATGACATTAATGAAGTATACCGAAAATATAAACAATCATGCATAGCATTAGAAATTGATGCCAACTTAATGGTCTTTAACGCTAAAAAACACACTTTACAACTCCCCTAAGTTTGTTAATGAACGAGACTTGAACCCTAATGAGAAAGATCCGATTCCATTGGAGACTTCATATTGACCAGTATGGTCCTTTACGTCGTGTTTATTTCAAGCGCCGCTATATATTATCCATCGTGGACACTTTTACTAAGTATACCAAGCTATATACTGTTCATTTTACTAGCACTCGTGAAGTTAGTGCATCTCCACAGAATTATTTCAACTATTATGGTCGCCCACGCCGAATAATTTCTGAACCAGGTTCATGTTTTTCTTCTTTTGAGTTCGCATCGTTTTACAGGAGCGCAAGATCATTCACGTTAAAGTGGCCGTCGCGTTAATGGCCAGGTTGAGCTTACTAACCATTCCAGTTGGTCTCATCTTCTTACCAAAGCCGAATATACTTTAAATAACACTATCCACTCTTCTACACGCCAAACTTCGAGTGTCCTCCTATTTGGCACTACTCAGCTTGACCCTATCATTGACGATTTGACTGAATAACTTGATTCCTCACCCCCTGTTATGATTTTACTTCTTTCGTCATCGTCCTGATTTCCGAATGAAAATCGGAACCAACTCCTCATTGGCTAAAGACATGAAGTCACGCTACAATCCAACGGACTGTACTGTACAGGTCAACTGGTTCCGGTAACCTTAGTCTACTCTAAGGTCACTGCTTGCAGCCCAGCTAGTTTGGAGAGGAATTTCGATTGAAAGCCTTACGTGACTAGACTAAGCGCAATCAAAGTTCCGAAATTTCCCGAAGAAAATTTTCACCGTTACTTTAACACTGCCTTTGTGAGCCTTCTAACCAACCGATCCCGATCTAAATACCGGCGCTGTAACAAACATAAGCTACTCGAATTCTAACCGAAATATTCTATGCTAGTTAAAAATGCCAAACACAAGTTATGGCACCGCGTACCTGAGTTGAAGGTTCAAACAACCTGTCGGGGATTATTGAGAACACAACTCACTCGACGGCATACTTTTCTCCCATCTCTGCTGCCGATGAAATTTAACGCTGCTGAATGGAAGGAATTTTTCATATATAACAATTCATGTTTATATTCTTCTATTCGGTATTTTTTATGCAATTTTGTACAAAGAACACTGAATATGTAGCACGAAAATAGTTCTTTTTTATCAAAGTAAGTATCTAAAAAAAATGTTTCCTGTTTTCACACGTTCCTATTAAGGTTTTCGAAAGATTTTTTGTTTTTCTTTCGTTTTATTTTTTCTCTTTTGATTGAGCTGATCATTGGGTTGCATAGTTGTCGATACGGGATATCAGTTAGATATTCGAATTTTTTTCAGTATCGATTTTGTATAATTCTCTCTGATGATTTCGATTCCCGAATAGCAGGTGGCAATTTTACTTGTGATCTTGAACTCGTTCCGCATAGCACTCAGCAAAGATTTGATTTTCTCTACGTTAGCCACTGCTACTAATCTATCATCCACGTAGAGCTTAAGACGCAACGATCAGCAGTTGATGGTTCAAGGTCAAAGTTCCGTATAAATGCGTTGAATTCCTGATGCCATTGTCGTTGTTCTCGTTTTTTTAGTCGGTATAAACTCTTGTGTAATAATCAAACTCGTCCAGTCCTATCTTCATAGCCCTCCGGTTGCTGCATGTAGATGGTCTCCATCAGGTCCCCATTTAGAGAGGCAATAAATGAAGTTTTGCTGCTGCTACTACCATCAAGGTTCATACGGATTCAAATCTCGTTACGCATGAAAATTTCTCCAAAAAGTCAGTCTCTTCCTTTTGAATGCAGCCTTTAACTACAAGACGTGCCCGATATTAATCAACTGAGCCTTCTATATTGGTTTTGACTCGATATACCCATTAACTTCGGATCGGTTTACGATCATGAGGAAACTTGACTAGGTCCCAGGTATGATTTTGTCAAGTGCGCAAAGCTCCTCAGCCATAGCTTTCTCCCACACTTTATGATCACTGGCTTTCATTGCATCGTAATAATTTGTAGGACTTTGGGTACCAGATAAAAAAGCGGTGGCTTCAGCGAACAGTCTTTAGTCTATTTCATGTACGAGATGCTACTGCGTCATTTCCGTTTACTAATTCAATAGTAGTACTACTGGTACTGGTTGACTTAAAAAAAATGGTGATGAAGCTTTCTGTTCAATTTTTGACTTTGCTTCTGCTTCACCGTCAAAATCTGTCTCCAACATTGATTCGCGTCCTCTATTCTCAACTATGTTAAATTATTGGTCTGGTACAAGAGCCGATAGAACCAAATGAGCCAACTGCTTCGAAACGTTTTCGTTGATTTTAACATCCCAATATACCGTGAAATTTTATGTACCTGGTGTCCACGGCTGGAACGTAGCGCATGAGTTGCAATTCTATTGTTTTCCTTTCCCATTTATCACTACGGGAGTCATTTATGAGACCATGTGCGATACTTCCAAATGTGCATAATTTGTTGACGTTCAGTTTCTTGCCAAAAAATAACTCCTCCGATGATTTTCCGCCAAGACGTTATTGTGGAAGTCTAGCAACAGTAATGATTGCTATAGCCCAGAGTCCCAAAGAAAATCCAGCCAAATGAATCAGGGGATGCACACTTTTGACTAGTGTACGTTTTTAATGCTCGCATTGTCCCATTTATTGTGATGTATAGCAAATATTATGTCGAACCCTGATTTGATTACAGCACCAAGCGAAAATAGGCTTTTGCAGATTTTTGGGACATAAATAAATTCATTTATTGTATGTTGTCCACAACTTTTTGAAACTACTTGGAACTTTCCACAACCGGCCGCCATTATTGACTTGTTGGTTTCCATGATTCATATGTATAGCTTGCCTTCAGGTATAGCTTCAAAGTCAAACAAAATAGATTTATTGTTCGTCATGTGGAAGGATGCTCCGCAATCACTGATCCAGTCACAAGATGTCGGGACATACTTGTTAGTAATAAAACAAGACAGGCTGGTGACATTGACAGATACACTACTGCGTTGCGGTTTGATCTTTCCTCTTTTCTTGTCGGCTTTAAACTCACGACGCTGATTCCGAAAATGACCGTTGTCTCCAAAGTCATGCAATTCTGGTTTTACCGTCGTTCGTTCAATTAGTAACAGCTGCTCCTTTATTTTTTTGAACGTGGGAGATATATTAGTTGCTGACTGAATCAGGTACGAATCTCGAAAAGTGGCAAACTTCGATAGCGATTCCGTTAGCGGTTTTCCAACCATTGCGAAATCCGACTCTTTGTGCAAATCGGTTCGTATTAATCCTTAGTAATTTATTTGCCCCGGAAACACGCACACGATAGTTAATTTCAAGCTTGACATTCACTTTCTTCTGCGTGTTTTCGCGTCGATTTTCGCGGCAAATAAATTACTAAGGATTAAAACGAACCGATTTGCATATACAGTCTGCGCCCGCGACGCGTAGGGCTGATGCCAGGAAAGTGCCGTCACCCTCTTTTTTATGCCTTTTTTCTCGATCCTCCAGTTTGCCTTCCTTTAGCCACTTTTGAGTCCCTTCCGCGATATTCAACAGTCCATACGATTTAAGGCACATGGTGACCTCAAGCAGTCATCGTTCATAAGACGATTTCGTCAGTAACGGTATTTTATCGCCACTCATGATTTCAATTCGCGATATAGTTTTCATTATTCGAACAATCGCACTATACGATTTCTTCTACGATATTACTACTGCAATGGACCCATAACCTGTTGGGTTTGTGCAGTGAAAACAGGCGTTTAACAAAAATACAACGTTTCTTTCAATGGATATGAAAACTTAGATGCGGTCAGGTTGTAGAATGCGGATCGATTGACTAACAGATTAAGAAATTGAATGATGCGAGAACACATATACTATCTCTTGCTCTCAACAATAATAAAAGATTTCGAAAACTCCAGCTAACGCAAATTTCGTAAGAAGGGACTTTATAAGTTGCTCGTTTAAGACACTGGCCCGTCCTGCCGGCAGTCATCCGAAAGGAATATCGATCAACGCTGGTACCGAGCCGAGGTCGACCCGTAGACAGATTTTTGACAATTTCAGTTGCTTCTCTGATAGTCGGTAATAAAAAAGAGAAAAAGGAATGTGAAAGTTATAAATGAAAGAATTAAAACTATTTCACTGTCCCACTAACATTGAATTTAAATTATTTCTTCTTGTCTAATTATTTTTACCCTAAATGCGGTTTCAGTTTTCACAAATAAGTAGAAAAATTCGATTAATGCCAATTGCGTCACTCTATGTCGCGTTTAAGCCTTGCAGGATAACTGAAGAAATTATCTGTTACTCAGAATATAAATTAGTCATATTAACTTTGCATAGAGTTTCACGCTTTTCGGGGATTTTGCTAGATATTCTAGAGACTTTTTGCACTTCACGTGTCGATTAACCTTTTGTAAGCCACCGGGTTGCGTTTGAATTGCTTTTACAAACCATTTTATTGAAAAAATCCTACCGGAATTCTTAAAATTGATATACATATGCTTATTGTAGCAACTATGGATTACTTCTAAATGACAAGATGTGAAAAAATAGTACTTAGTAAAAGATTTCGTCGCTTCCAAGACCGAAATAATTATGATACAATTCTCACCTCGGTAATAATTTCACGCCAGCATTCCCTTAGCATATTGCCATCTACCTTGAATCTGACCCAAGTAAAAGAAATAATCTTAAATTCGGAAAGAAATCGCCTTAGGCTTTTTCGTCGGAACCTTTCATTCTAAAAATAGTTTCAAATCTTTCATTCAGACCTATCTCAAATACACTATAAACCTTAAAAAATTCCCAAGGCATGACTATCGCTGCCTGCAACCACTCATCTATCTTCGGTCGTTGCTGGTACACATGCCTAATCAGAAAAAATTCGTGTACTTTACACTTTAGTGATTCTAATATCAACTCTAATCTGCTGGGCTAAATCTTAATGGTAGCCACTAAGCTTAAGAAAGTCTATATAGAATTAAATACTAAATTTATAGCGTTTTTATCAAGCCAAACAAGTTTGGAATATAAATAGATACACACGCTATCTTCGTACCACAGTTTGGAATATATGCCTATAAAAGCCAACGAACATACCTTGATGATAATAATAACAACAACAACCGCATAAAAACAACAATAAAAGCTATAAAAACCTCAACCACTTGAAACCTGCTTCGTATTTAGGCGGGACGTCTGTCTGCCTATTCTGCCTGCCTTTATCTGTAGGTTGTGCACTTTCGTAGGCTCGAAATATTTTTTGACGATGGTATGTCTGATTTCTAGCAAACTTGAAAATTCATTTGTTTTTTAGCTTCACTATAAATTGTGCCGGTGATTTGAATCTTTTGTACGGCCAACCCGCAGTGAATGCGTTAAAACTTCTTCTTTCGCTGTCCTGGTCGTGATGGAGTGAGCAATGACTGCTGTTGATAGATATTACCATTTCTAGTAAAATATTTCCATGATCTTTAGCGGAATTTTCATAAACATGTTTCTGTAGTTTCTGGATCAGTATCTTTAATGCTCCGAGCCGTAGTGCGGGTTCAATTCACAGTCGGAGCCACTGACCCGCTAGCGGTGAGATTTGGTGCAGACGATCAAAATAAATTAGGACTATTGTTAACATAAATTTTATTTAGTGTCACATTAAAATGCTTAGATTTGCCTTTCAAAGGTGGATGCCCACTGTGACGGAGTGCCACATTTGTCAAGCTCCTTGCAAGGCTCACTCGACTAGATCCGAATTATGCATGAACGTTTTGTATTGTCGCTGCCGAGCATGTCGCATTTCTTTGAATTCTACGCCCTCAACTATTGCGCTAAGCGAAATTCAGCCAACATCAGAATAAATTGGCCGTTTGAAAGCAATACACGCTACATTCCATCTGATTCCGTCTGCGTAATTAATCTTTTCATCGTAGGTCTCCTCACTATTAGCGAGAAGAGAAGGAGATGGGAACGACGCAAGACAGATCCCTGCGAACATATCTGTTTTCAGTTCATTAGTATTCTGAAAAACATACCGTCCAATTTCCACAAAGCCATTTAACTTTCCCAAAAACAATTTACAAAATTGTATCTGCCGTGGAATAAAAATAAATTTTATCACAATTCCATCAGAACCGGCCTCGACTGTCCCCTGTTGTGTTAGCCATTAAACATTTTTTTTCAGTTGCAATATTTGAAATTTGTCATCGACTCGCTGATATATTTCATCCAAGCTGCTCCCGAACCCGGACAGGAATAAAACCAAGTATCTCCAGAGTATCATCTAATAACCGTAACGAAAGCCACTTTAGATGCTATTTTTCATTTTTTATAGCTTTAAAGTCCATAACGCATCAGAACACGTCCAGAAAGTTTCTTGAATTGCCCAAACGAATTTCCAACGTGATGCTTGCGGTTAACACTCCCAACCGATTTCTCAGCGCTTTTTTCTCGTCTTCATTGGCCATATCATTTGTACTTTGCATTATCACCTAAAATGCGTCAACTGAAATATTTCATCCGTAAAATATTCCATTCGAGATAAATCATGGCCATCGCCATAATCAAATTTCGTCGATAAAGCGATTGGGGCTACATAAATTATATCGCCAGGCTCTTGGCGTAATGAAATGAAATTGAATTGAATCGGGAAGGGGAGAGAAAGGAGACATGCATATTTTTTTTTTATCAAATTTGATTGCATGGATTATTTTCAGGTGTTTCAAATAAATGATAAAATTTCTCAGCTAAAGCTTTTAATCTTTATCTAGTTGATGTAATTATTTGATAGCCTGAAGGTTAAGGACTCTCTTAATCAATCCCTCGCTGAATCTTTTAAAAATTTTGCATATGAATTCATCTCAAAAACATCATTCATTCGATTTTACGTTGGTATGACTTTAAATGTCGTAATATTTATCAAATACTATCGAAAGGACGCTGGCAATAGAACGGATGCCATGTTTGGAATCAAATGCACCCTCTCCTAGCTTCGAATAGAATCTATTGTATTTCGATGTGTTTATATTGACTTTGCTCCATGCGTGCACAAATGTCCGTTCAACCACCCTCGATACGAGAACTTTACCCTAGTTTTGCTGTTATCCACCAAACCAGCAGGACCGTAACACAACCAGAGTGTGTCAAACGCCGAATAAACACCCTTTCCATATAAATTGCTATAAATGAGCTGGGAACTCCACCCCATTACGGGCTAAACACTCAACTTCACCCGCATCCTCGCAGCGCTACCCCGTCAAGCAATAAATTTTATTAACAATTCTAAAATGCTCGAATATGACGACTCGCCTCGAATTCACTCAACCAGGACTGATATATCCTTCGAACAAAAAGGAAATGTCTATTCAGCTCCTTTTCTCTCTTCTCGGTGCTTCCACTGAACACTGAGCACGGCTATTTGTCTTTCTTCTAACGCCATGGCATGCGTTCGTTTCTTTCGTAACTGAAAATCGAAAATGGATTACCCGACAGTGGAAACGTGTCAAGGGTTAGTTTGCCAGATACAAGTAGTTCAGTTAAACCACTTGAAAAGAAAAATTGGAGATATTGGACGTGGTAAAGTGGCGGTAGTTGTCGTTACTTTGAGGCAATTTGCCACATATGTAGGAATAATACATGCGAGCACATACGAGTATATTCGTACAAGAAAATATGTGTGAAGCGTGTTTGGCCAGTCTAGAAAGCGCGATAGTAAAGGCGGTTCCAAATCACCAAAGACAACAATTTTCATTTGCCGACGTGGTCCTGGCTGTAATTCATTTGTGTACACTTCATGTCTGCAAATAGTAGCGAGTCCTTTCCGTTTCAAATGCATGGCTACACAAAAGGAGAAAACTCAATTTTGGGGAATCGAATTGTCTACCTCATCCTTTGGGTTGGAAGCACTTAAAGGGTGAATCACTTGCAGATATACAATTTCGCTGTCTATCTAACGGATGTATGAGCGAAACAGCGTACAAACCAAGCGCAATGAATGTGTGATACAGAAGAAATTATCATGCATACGTGAAATCCTTCTGTGAAGGGATGACAGATAATGCGAACGACATTTGATATTTCGTTTCATCTGCACAAGGGATCTGCTATAGCCATTGGAATAAATTTGATTTAAGCCTAGCAGGAAATTAAAGTCTTGCCAGGTAATCTAAATAAATGCAATGGTAAAGGTAAACACTTTTTTGGTGGTGAGTGGTAAATGGCTCATGTTTTTTTTGTTAGCTTAAAAATTTAAACGAATTCATTTTCAAATTGGTCGAGAAATGTTTCAACGGTTCTGTAAATCACATATAGAATTTTCCATTAAGGACATAACAATTTTATCTATTAATAAAACACAGAAATATTTGAGAGATTGAGTTCTAATTTATTGTGGGTGCAGTGCAAGGATTACATATTATGAATGAAATTCGAGCTCGGTCATATGACCAACACGAGCCCGTTGATAGTGGTCGACTCTTTGGACCCAATTTTCTACCACTATGACATACATCCCGACTGGAACGTTGGCGATTTCACATTGGATGTCATCTTTGAGCTCGTCTTAAGTTGCTGGTTTGTTTGCATAAACTAGTGCCTTGATATAGCCTCATAAAAGGAAATCCAATGGCGTTAGATCACATGAACGAGGCAGCCATTCGACAGGACCATTACTCGAAATAACACGTTCACCAAATTTGCCTTTCAATAAAACGGTTATGAGGCGTGCTGTCTGGCCAGTGGCACCGTCCTGTTGATACCACATATCGTTGATGTCAAGTTAATTCATTTCTAGCCATAAATAATCTTGCAACATAATACCATCGCGCTACCCATTGATGGTAACATGACAGTTTTTTTTCATCCTTGGAAAAATAGAGCCCAATCACACCTCCGGCATGAAAACCGCACCAAACAGTAATTTTTATCAGATGCAACGGTGTCTCAAAAAGCACATGTGGATTTATTGCTGACCAATAGTGTATATTTTGCTTATCAACAAAGCCATTGAGCCAGAAATGAGCTTTATCGCTGAAGATGATTTTTCGATGAAATTCTTCATTTTCTTCAAGCTTTGTCAGAGCCCAATTGGAAAAGTTTCGGTGTTTTGAATGATCAAGTGGCTTTAGTTCTTGAGTCAATTTGATCTTGTAACCATCCAGGCCAAGATCTTATCGTAAAATACGCCACAGTGTCATTTGAGCGATGCCCAATTCTTGAGAACGAAGTGAAATCGATTGATTTGGCTCATTTTGCATCGATGCACTTCCGGCTGCGATATTTCCTTCACTTCGAGCGTTGTGACGTCTTTTTGGCACCGGAACGTCTAATAGTGAAAATTTGAACTCGAGCGTATGCTTCCGTTGCAAGGGTAAGTTTTGGTAGAGCTTTAGCACAGCATGGCTACGAGCATCTATATCGGAAAGAAGTCTGGATGTGACTTTTTCCGTATAAATTTCAAAATCACTCATACAGCCCACGGAGCTATAATGAGAAATATCTTAGTACCCAACTTGAAAAGCTTGCTCTTTACGAATTGCTCAATTGCTTTCCGAGTTTTACTTGAAATGATGGCTGGGTCCACAGAATTGCCGATATTACTCTGATCAATCTTTTTTTTTTGTAAATTCTGCTTCATTTTCTCTAAAAATGATGGGCACTGAAGTGTGCTTCGAGCTCAGGATCATTCCATCTTCTCAAATAGGTATCGCCATTCAAGTGAAAATTTGACCTTAGGTGGTCAAACGTGTTTCTTGTTATGGCATTGGAAGTATGTGGATACCAAGTGTATTGACTCCAAAACATTCTTCTTCGTAGCACAACAGCCCCTCTCTAGCTTTCGCTTCATGCAACAGGCTCCTCCAACTGTCTCGGTCATTTAACCGCATCCTTAAATTTCGAAATCCGAGCAGCGATTAAACTGTCTTCGTCCACCGGGTGGTAGGTATGATCTTTCTTTTGGGGACCTTTGGAAACTGCCCCAAGCGTAGAAACTTGAGTTCCCGTTGGGGTGTCTAAAATAGTCTGATCAATTGGACGTGTGCATAGAGGACAGAGATTTGAGGTTTGCAGGAGCTCTTGGACGCATTTGGGGTGAAAAAGGAGTCCACACTCCAATCTCAAGCTAGTAGAGCCCTCCATAACGTCCTCAAAACATATGCCCCAGTTGGCAGGTTAAATGTTCTTGGAATGGGTCCAGCTTTTCTTCGGAATCCGCTTGGTGGCCTGTCTAGGTCAAATGATAAAACTTTATATAAGAGAAAAATCTTATAAACTACGAGTATATGTAAAAGAAAAAAACTACTTCAGGGTAAGTAGCCGATAGTGGCAAGCTATAAATATACCTCAAAAAAGTATGCAGAAATTTATCTGATGCTTTCCCCTTCAGTCAACCCGTAACTTGTCAGAGGGAAGTGACGGCGAAAGTTAGTACGACGCTGAAGAGGTAGGGTTTAAATAATCCGCGAATGGTCAGTTCGTGTCGCGGCTCGGTACTGGGTGCCGTAGTTTGTTTTGGTATTTTTCATAAGAGTAGATCGATTTGGTTTTGGATTCAAGTATTCGAGTAGTTTGAATATTCGGAGACGCGTGAGTTTGGTTGAGGTTGTCTTTTTCTGATTTCTTTCTTTTGGACTGGACGTGTGGTCGGGAGGAGATTGAGGGGTAAAGTTGAATTGTTGGAAATTGATTGACGCGTTTTAAATCGGGCATTTGAATCGGTGGCTGATTCTTGTATTTTGTACTTAGTCTGCTCGCCGAAGACCGAATTTCGTCTTGAACTAGCTAGGCTGGCAACAACCATCTCGGAGTCTCGACTTATTGACCTGATGGATACAGTACGTTGATACCTTCCCAGACCACGTCTACAACCGATGAGAGGTCGGTTAAGATTTTCTTTGGGAAATCTGGAACGAACGAGAAGGAAGAAAGGTCATTACAAATCCTTTTTCTTTTATTTGATTCTTTTTTTGTGTTTGCCTGAGGCATTGTCTATATTTGAAGTGTTTACGTCACTTGCATCTAAAAGTAGGTTTTCCGCTACTAATGCTTGCTCGTATGTATCTGTTGAAACATTTAAGGTATACAAGGTATACAATTTTTACAATCTTTGAAGCTGTTTTTGAGGTTATGTGATTTTATAAAAATATTTACAAAATTGACGGTGTGTTTAATGTCTGGAATATCTGAGGAAAAAAAGAAACCAATTTAATCCTTGTTTAAATGGCTATTGAACCAGGATAATTTTTTCTCCGCCGAAAATTTTTTTGGATTTTTGAGGTCAGAAAATCGGCCGCCATTTTTTTTGTCAGCGCAAAAAATTATCCTAGTTCAGGTGATAGCGACACATGTCACTAACAACATATTAAAATTTTAGAGTGATCAGCCGACAATTTTTTCTAATCGTGCACACCAACTCAAAAAACGTGATTTCGAGAAATTAACGTTTAAAATTTTTGTAAGTAATTTTTTAAAGTAAATGCTACGTATCTCCAGTCAGCTATGCCTGTGCCATACATAAGTCCCTTCCCTTCCTCATACTTCTCCTGAAGCTTCAATTTCTCATCTCTTTTGGCTGTTCTAGACTGTGACGATTGGATTGCTTCACGCGATATCTGTAGCGTGTCTAAAGGCTGCAATTTTGATTGTACCGCCCATAAACTGCATAATTTTCAGCACAGTCGCGAACCCTTCTTTAAAAAACACATGTTGCAGTCTGAGCAGCGATTTCCATAATGGCCAAGCCAGCAAAAGTATGCGCGGTTCAGTGCAAAGGCCAAGAAAAACTGCAGCACCACATGTTTTGTCGACTCAAGGGCAACGAGCCACATGACAAACTCTAGAGATTTTTTAACCGATTTCGATTCGTGCCACTGGCCGACAGCTGAGTAACATCGAGATCGAAAAGGCTCGGGTGTCATAAAGTGTGCAGTCGATGGAAAGCACACCCAACTACAAATCCAATCTGGTATCCATCAGAAAGCTCATGAAGGAAGGATATATAGCGAATTTTGACAGAAAAATCTGCATAGTGACAAAGAACGGGGAAAAGAAATCAGTGGCAAAATGCAGTTTGGATGTCAAAGATTTGTACGAGTTAAAAAAAGCCGAAGAAAGGCCCTGCGCAGCAATAAAGACCCAACACGAAGAAAACTGTCTACATGCGTGGCGCAGACGCTTCGGGTACCGAAATATGAGTTCAATCAAAGATTTAGCCCAAAAGTAATTGGCAATCGGTATACAGATTACAGACTATGAGTGGCAACAAATATTCGAGTGCTGTGAAAAGGGAAAAATAGCTCGACCGCCTTTTCCGAAGGAATTCGATTATAAAACACAGGCCATGCTTGATCTCATTCACACAGATATTTGTGGACCCATGGAAACTAAGACGCCGAGAGGAAAAAGGTATTTAATGACTCTCATCCATGACTATTCAAGATACACGGCAGTATATCTTTTGAAAACGAAGGACGAAGTGGAGTTTCAAATAAAACGTTTTGTCCAGATGATTAAAACACAATTCGGAAAAACTGTAAGTGTATCAGGTCCGATCGAGGGAAATAGTATGTAAATAAAGCATTACAAGATTCTTTTGCCGAACATAGAATAAGAGCGCAATATACAGCTGGATACTCGCCGCAGCAAATTGCAGTCGTCAAGCGAAAGAATAGATCGCTTATAGAAAGGTGCATGTATTTAGATGATAATATAACAAAAGCAACCGAGAAAACTCCGTATAAGTTACGGCACAACGAAAAGCCCTACGTAAAAAATCTGCACGTTTTTAGAAGTAAGGTACTTGTGCGAATGCCAAAGGAACTTCTAAAGAAATTAGATGTTAAATCTACAGAGCATATTTTTATTGGTTATTAGGAAGAATCTAAGGCCTTCAGATTTATTAACCCAACAACAGGGGCACTCAAAATAAGTCGCGATGCCATATTTTCTAACAGAAACTTCACGATAAATTCAATCAACGCCAATGGGAATTCAGACGAAGAGTATATTTTTTCGGAGAAACAATACTCAGGAAGAATCCATTCAAGAGAGCGACAACGAAGAGCAATCATCACATTCAAGTGCAGCAGAAGAGATTCCAGAAGCAAGCGAGGAGGCACACGCAGAAGCAGCAGACACACAAGCGGTAGCAGCAGAAAGCGACGGCGCACAAGCAAAAGCACAAAATGTTCCTACACGGAAGCCTGCAAGGGATAATAAAGGAGTACCGCCTGATCGATACATTGCAACTTCAAAGTTTGCAGCAATGCGATCTAAAAAGCAGTAGTGAAGTGCTATCAAGACCAGATAAAAATGACTGGGAAAGAACGACAGTGATGTGCGACGTAGACTACGTGATGTCGACTACACGGTTATCGACATGTCGTCAATGTCATGTCGTTAACTGGTAATTAACGACACTTATCGACACAACCTGGAAACAATATGCAATGTAGACAATACGATACCCAAAACATAAATATTGACCTCATAGACTGAGATGGAATCTCGAAAAATTCACCTTTGAGTTAAAAGGAAGTTGATTGTCCAATTGTTGGTAATCATTTTTCTATAGCCGACGTGTCACTACTGAAATGTTATTCAGTGTGAAATGAAGAGATTGAAGTAGGTGCTGAAAGTACAAAAACCTTTACAAAAGAAATCAAACAATGTTATTAAAACATTTTATTAATAACTTTTCTCATACACAAAAAAATGTTAGATGTACTTAATTTTCAATGTCATCTTCATTTTCTAAACGAGTTAGATCTTTTATTCTTAGTGTATAATAAATATATAACAGTTTTTTTGATCGCTGGAATGTTAAACGATTTCTTGCTGAAGAGTGGACATGAGCCCAGCTCGAGAAAACTCTTTCGATTTGGGCAGAAGAAGCTGGTATCTGCAACAATCTTACAGCAATTTTAGCTAAATTTGAATATTTGATTTCTGTCATGCTCCAGAAAATAAGTGGATTTTTTATGTCTTTTTCATAAAGTCGTTGAAAAAATCCCGATTTATGGCGAAAACTATCCCACTCTTCAATGCCAGGGCCATGAAGATTTTTAAAAAGGAACTCAAAAAAGGTTTGATCGTATTCTTTGCTGAGCTTTGCATTGTCCAAAAATGGATGCAAGTAATACGCCGTCAAGGCATAAGTGTTCAAAGCTAGTTCCTGTCGTGATTTCAACTGCCTTTTAAATTCTTCAGGCAACTTCAGGTCGAGCCACATTTCAACTGCCTCTGCTGCAGAACAATTAGAAGACTGACATTTGTTGATCAAATCACAAATAGGATCCAATAAACTTATTTGGTTTTTGATATCATCCATGAATTGTGAGTCAAAAAGTAAAGCAACTATGTTGGGTTTTACTTTTGATTCCGCTGCTACCAGTTTCATGTATTGTTCATTTTTTCTAAAGCAATAATACGCATTGCGGTGCAAGCACCACCGTGTTTCACATGGCAATTTCATTCTGCTTCCACCTTTCTCAATAATTTTCTTTTCCAAATCTGGCTGTTTGAACTCTTTCAAGACGGATGAGACTTTTTGATTTAGTTCTTTATTCAGAACGTCTTTCGCTAGAAGGTTTCCTGTATGGCTGCTGCAGTTACTTTTCCATACAAAATGCTTGGTAATCTTACCCATTTTGGTCATCGCACTAGCGTTATCAGACACAACTGCATATGCATGAGAATCATATATTTTTTCGGCCAAATCCACTGATTCTGATACAATCTCAGCAAGTCTTTCAGCGGTTTCGCTTTCTACCGTAACATCTCATGCTTCTAAAAAGGCCTGTTCACCGTTAGCGTTATGAAGCATTGAAACTACAGTTTTTGTATTATTTGAAGAATTTTTCCAGCCATCAATTAACAAAACAGAGTCAGAGTTCATTTTTTCTTTTACTGAAGATAAACATTTTTCATATGCGTTATCCAGTAACTTTGTTGATAACGTTTTCCGTCCTGGAATTTTGTCCACATATGCCGGTCTCATTTTTTTGACAAAATTTTTAAAATAAATTGAATCCACAACACTCAGAGGAATGTTGCATCCAAAAAAAATTCTGCCAATGATTCATTAATCTCCTCTTCTTCCTTTGGAGTCAATCTGTCAGCAAAGGCGGCAATAGACGAGGAACTTTGCTTTGAGTTTTGCCGCTTTCTGTTTTTGCTAGAAGATATGGATGAGTTTAATGGCAGTTGATCGCTGTTTGAATATGAGCCATATTCAAATGACGATACTGATGAGCCTGGTCTTGTTGAAGGCAAATCTGAGCTGCATGCATCAACGTTTCTGCTACCTGTATCCAATTGATTACCATTGATTCCATCTATAAGCGATTAAATACTTGGCCTTTTTTCAAGTAGTAAGCTAAATTTAATACTTACATAAACCTACGTCAATCTCGCCTGCTTCTATAAGTGAAATGTTTTCATTTTCGTTAACGTAAAAAACGATATTTTCTTCATTTAGATTGGATGGACTCGTTTCATTTGAGATTTTGCACACATTTCTTACAAAGAGAATCAAAACCTAAGGACAATTTGCGAGAAGGAATAAAAATAGTTTCACCTGTGTGCTCTTAATCTAGCTTCCGCAGTATTCAACAAATTTTTGCAGCATATGAGGCAGTATGCTGCATGTTTATTATCAACTTTCACTATTTTATAGTTCAGCTCATCATAAGCTTTACTTTTAGGGCGGCCAGTCATTTTAAATCCTTTTTAATCCACGAATAATAAAAATTTACTTCACTTTACAATGCAAGTCAGAAGTCAGAAGTCACACACCCACTGACATTTTGATTTGATAGATTAAAATGACATTGACGACCAATTCTTGACATTGATGACATTAACGACGTAATTGAAGACATTAACGACACCATCATGTCGAAAATTAAAAGCGACACGTAAAGGAACATCATTGAGAACGATAGATGAAGAATATAATACGTTACTTCAAAACAATACGTAGGAAATTGTACCTACACCGAAAGAGCGAAATATTGTAACCTGTAAATGGGTTTTCACAACTAAAAGGAACGAAGACGGCGGACTAAGCAAGTATAAGGCTAGGCTGGTCACACACGGATTTTCTCAAAAGTTCGGCACAGATTATGATGAGGTTTTGTCCCCGCGGTAAAACAGATGACTTTCAAACTTCTACGAGTCATCGCAGGTTAACGAAGATTGCTAGTCAAGCATTTCGATGCAAAGACTACTTTTTTTAATGGCGACCTCCTGAAAATAGCTCTCGCATATATGAGGCGATCAGAAGGATATGAAATGAAAAATAAAGAAGGACATATCATGGTCTACGCGCTTCGAGGTGGTACGTTCACTTGGATGAGACAGTTGATGGACGATGTCGAAAGCCTGACGGCGGAGCGCAACTGGCAGGTAAGGCTTGTTGGCGCCGTTAAACTCCACATAGTACGCTGAGTAGCCATCCAAGATCACCTAATGCAGTTTAAGGCGGGGGCTCGCCAGGAGGTGGGGCAACTATCATATGTATTCTGTGCTTCACTGATGACTTGAGCTGTGATTGTGGCGGGCATTGTGACCGTTTCTACACGTGAAAGTGCATCAGCCCCGATATTGTCATCCCCTGGTGTGTATTCCACTCGCGAACCGAACTAGGCAATGAAGTCCAGTTGTCTGTTTTGGCGGGGTGACGCTTTGTTCGAGCGTTGCATCAGAGCAAATATAAGTGCCCGGCAGTCGGTATAAATGAAAAGTGCCTTCCTTCCAAGATGCGCTGAAAGAACTTGATGGCAGCAAAGATCGCAAGGAGCTCACGGTCGTAGGTTGAGTAGCGTTGGTCGGTGTCAGAGAGCTCCCTCGAAAATAAACCTAACGATACCCAAGTGTCATCGCCCCGTTGTTGGTCCAAGGCCGGGCGGATTAAAATTACGCAATTATGTGCATATTATCGTTAAGGGAGGGTATTAGTATAAAACGAAATATATGCATGTAACTGAACAGACTGTGCACAGATGCAATTTAGCCCATCATCCGTGCTCTTTCAGTCTGAGAGTTACAAGCAATGAGGGCATATCACGTCTGCGCGCTCTTAAATTTCAGTCACTTAAATGTATTATTTTCCTTTCATTTTAATGTATCGTTATACGCTACGTGTTATACTTTTATAATAAAGTCAAGTGTCATTAAAAGAACACGAAACATTCATTTCACCCACAATTTTGAACCAAAATCAGTAAAATAAAAAAAAAGATTTCTTGAAAATTCTATACTGAACTCGGATGAATCTCTTGTACCCTTCCAATGTTGATTAAATTAAGATTTTCCGTACTCACACGATTCGGGATTTCTATACAGAAGAAGTCTTGATTAGATGGTAAATGTCAGAACTGTAATGATCCGTGTTTTCAATACAGTTTTAGTTTTTTTTTGAATTTTTACTTTCAGTACCGCATTATTTTCAATTTTCATCATGTCTCAAGTTGTGTTGACAAAATGAAATTGAATACCGAATGAAGTTATTAAACATGAACTCTTAATGAATTGGCAGTCTAGAGCAGTGATACTCAACCTTTTTTGACTCCGGGCCACATACATATATTTGTAAAGCTTCGCGGGCCGCAAGTGATACCTTGGCAAATCAAAACCCGCGTCGGGGGGGGTTGTCGTGTAATAGTATATATCACTTCTATCAGCATACGGTTCATTAAATATTAATATAGTGATAAAAGTAAAACTCAAAAGTAACATGTATCGTTTATTACAAAATTAGTGTGATATTTGATATTGGGATAAATTTTCAACAATTTTAGACAAATCGGGCTTGTAATCGCTGCATGCTACCCTCAATACGCCATCAAGGTGAGAATCAGTAAGTCGATTCCTGTATACGTTTTTTGCATATTTCATTTTGGAATATGATGATTCACAAAGATATGTTGATGCAAACAATGTGAGGAGCAGGAAGGCACAATTTTTTACAGTCTTGTATTTTTCTGGAACTAATTTCCAAAAATGGATGTACTCCTTTCCTTCTCTTATTTCTTCAAAAATAGCTTTCAGATTAGTATCGTTCTTAAATTCAATAAATTCGTCAAAAAGCTCGGCATAATTATATCCCAATTCAGCTAAATTTGTTATAGTGGCTGTTTCTAGGTGCCAGGGATTTTCTATGAGTAACAAACAATTCTTGATACAACGTAAGTCCTGAGATCTGCTCTTAAATTCCTTAGCTAAGGCAGCGAAATAATTTAAAAATATCGTATAGTTTTCTTCAGAAACATGTATACCTTCTTGATTAGCTTTTATTATAGTTGAAAAGTTATGGAATACCTGGTTCTCTATTTCTTCGTGGTAGATGTTTAGTTTCTCTTCAAAAGCAAATACTTTATTTGCCATCTGCGTAATGATTTTATTTTCGCCTTGTAAGCCACGATTGAGTTCATTAAGTTTTTCTGCGATATTACACAGAAAAGCCAAAAGACACCACCATCCATCATTGTCAAGTTCGATGTAAATTTTATTATTTTGCTGTAAAAACAAAATAATTTCATGCCTCAAAGAATAAAACCGTTCCAGAACTTTTCCTCGGCTTGGCCACCTCACCGAGGTATGTAAAAGGACGTCACTATAGTTACTGTTCAATTCTTCCAAGAGACTTTTAAATTTCCTGTGGTTCAGTTCTTGTGCTCTAATAAAATTAACTATAGTTATTACAGTCTTCATTGCGGCGTCTATTTCGGCAATGGATATACGTGCTGCTAAGTTCTCTTGGTGAATGATACAGTGGAAAGATAAGAGATTTGTTAAATTATATTTCTTTTTCAATAAAGTAATAAATCCTTTTTCAGATCCGATCATTGAAGGACATCCATCCGTGCATACACAAACCAATTTTTCTATATCAATATCATTGTGTTCCAGAAATGTACTGATAGTATTGAGATAGTCCGTCCCTCTGGTTTGATTTTTCATAGGAAGAAATTTCAAAAAATCTTCATGAACTGAAAATTCATTTTGTCCGGTACAATATCTAACAAAAACGGAACTTTGTGATGTTGTTGAAATATCGGTGCTAGAATCAAAAGCCAAACTAAAATATTTGCATTTCTTCATATCTTCTATGATGCGATTAAATATGTGTTTAGCAATATCTTCAATGCGTCTAGCATAGTAGAATCAGAGAGCTGCATACTCTTGATCTGAGATATTATTTGACTTTTATTGCTAAATTTATCAAATAATATGTTGGAAGCACTGAGGAAACATTCTTTCACAACCTCTGCGTCAGTAAATGGTTTCATATGTTTACCAAGTATGTAACAAATTTCATACGACGCTCTTGTCACCGCTGCGTCATGTGATACCGCCATTGATATGATATTTTGTTGATGTTGTAAAGACTTCTTGAAGAATGTTAACTTTTCACGTCTTATTAAGGAGCCACGAGGAAAAGTTACATTAAATGTTTTGTGCTTTGTGGTATAATGTCGAAGAATATTATATTTTTTTAAAATAACACTCTCACGACAGATCAAACATGTGGTCGAACCATGTTTATTTGCAACAACGAAATATTCTTCTTCCCAATTGTCTTGGAACACTCTCTTTTCATCAGATATTTTTTGTTTACATTTCGAAGACACTATGGGTAATTAAATTATAACAATACAATATTATATAAGACAGCAAAAAATGCTAATGTTTACTTGAAATAAAGCCACAACACTGGAGCTGTCAAACATTTATGTGTTGCCACAAGAAAAATTATTTGCGCGCATACTTGTCTGTCAAATGCTTGTTTTTTGGGAATAAATCTAGCGTGTGCAATAGCAACACTCTGTACCAGATCTGATATTGACACGACAACGGTGGGTGGTTTGGTATATTTATGCGACAAAGACAATCCTCTTCGGGTGTCACTATCTGCACGTCAAAGTCAAAATTAATCTCAAGATATACGAAATATAGAATGCCAGATTTTGTAAACCATGAATGTCTTTAGGGCCGCACAAAAAAGCTCGGCGGGCCGCAGGTTGAGTATGACTGGTCTAGAGTAAATCCCGGTATGCTATACTGCTTTTTCGGTACTGAAAAATTCTATACGGGAAGTTCACCGGGTCCGCTAGTGTTATATAAACAAATAAATAAAGTTTTGTGTTAATATTGTTGAGCCAAGGACAAAACGCTAGCGCATATTTAATTACTTCGTCTAATGCATGGAAACTGCATCATTTAAAAAGTGTTTGCATTCGAAAAATTTGAAGTCATACTTAAACAAAAGATAATTAAATTTATATGCACGACTACAAAAACACCGCGAAAATGGAATTAGGTAGTGATTATTTTCACTCTGGTATTTCTATGGGAAAAGTTACTAGTGATTTTTCAGAGGGGCTGAACTTATCTGCACCGCCTTAAACTTTATTTGAAAATATTAGAAAGGCCTGAATTATCGCTTCCACCCATAAATTTAACAAATTACTTATTTTGATTATCATTTAAATCACGTGCGTAGCTAAAACAATGACACTCTTTATCTCTTTTCTAGCGTCTGCCTTTTTATCAAACTCGGTACGGGTACGGGCATGTGGGTTCCATCAACATGCCTAAATCGTCGATCGTAGCACCAATGCACTTCAAATGCGTTAATCGTTGCTGTGCCATGCACGTCGAAGCGCAAACAATCTGATTGCGAGTATCTCTCAGATACTTTCTTCGACACAGGATCGATAATAGCAGCTCGTGTGCATGTTTGAGAGCTCGCAGGTAGATATCACAGCGGTCAGTGCGCAGCTTGATCAGGTGCAATTCTCGCACTGCGCGGTATGTTGTAGTCAACGAACTCCAATTGCACATACGACAACGCCAAGGTGAGTGGATGAATTTTATTTGGAAAATAACATATGTTTTTTGTTCTTCAGTTCAGAACGTCGACTCGCTTTATATGTCGAGATCATTGTGTATTTTTTTATCTTTCCTTCAAGATTATTATTATTGTTGCTCTTGCTGCTGCTGGTGCGGTTGTTGTTCTTGTTCTGGATGGTGTTATTTTCTTTTTTGCCTTGATTTTGTGTTCTTCAACTTCTCCGTGAAGATCGACGAACAGCCAACACCTACTAACCAGTTTTGTAAGTCATTTGATTTCATTTTCTTCAGGTGTGTAGCGGCGAAGGTCGTATTTTTGAGATGATCGCGACAACGAAAAAAAAAAACGATTCGTAAAAAATATAGAAAGGTAACACAATGCATGGAGTTGTGGTTGAAGGGGTGTGGTGGCACGGTAGGGGGTTGGAGGCGGCTAGACTGGCAGACGAGGAGAAAAACAACCGCGTTTATGGATGAAATATGAAAACAATCTGATCAGAACGGAATGAAACGGAAAAAAACTATTTCGACTCGCGTGTGTGAATTTTTTATCTATATATTTTCGGGTGGTGTGCTTTTAGTGGAGAGGAGTGGAGTTTTTTCTATTTTAAATTGTCGCTAGATTTGGCTAGATTATCTTGATTTATTTTAGTCGTTTATCTTGTATTGGTTTTGATCGCATGTTTCCTATATTTTCAGTGCTGGTTTGTGTTTGGTTAAAACTACAGATTTTCAGATTAAGCAAAATTTGGAATCTATTCAGTTTCCGGTGAAAGAGTTGTAAGACGAACATATGTATTTAAATGGATTCAACATAGTTCACCTTTATTTCAGAATGAATATCCCAATTCCGAGTAGAGCAACACAAAACTGACTATCCATTCAATTTATTTTTCAAAAAAGAAAGCCATACTTTTATAAAATCCCACATAGCAAACGGCTTAGTATGATTCACATGGAGTTAGTCAGTCCATTGGTCGGGTCGTGTTGGGTTCCACTCACTTTGTGTATTCTTCGCATTGAAGCCTCCTCATATCCCCACATTCTAAGCACTATCCAGGGGTTGGACTACGCCATGCCGCGATGTTAAGCGTAAGATACCAAAGTGTACTGTTAGTGCCCATATCAAAAAGCCGCCCGACTTTAGAATACCTTTTCAAGAATATTTGAATAGCAAATTCAATGTGTGTACTCAACGCGGCTCAGTGCGTTGGCTTTTTCAACCCAAGTTCTCTGATCCCACTTTACAGCTTTCTATACGCGCGCCGAACTATGCCCCAACATATATGAGCTCCACAATGGAAAAGCGGACTATAATGGTACGAGCGGAGAATTTTTAAGCTAAAACTTGGGCTCTAGACCGCACTCTATGTAGCTGTACTGCAATCACACATGCTCGACTCCATCAGCCGCTACTTTACGATTAAGTTTTGTTTATTTTAAGGGGACCAGTTTAGATGGAAGCACTGTGGAGCTAACATCTAACAGTGAATACTTATAACATTATCCATTTCTTTGCAGTAAATATCGATTAGTGAAACCTTTTTCCATCGATTCCCACACGCACAATCATCTCCGATAGGAAAGTTTTCCATTCATCGCAAACAGATGCGTGATAAAGTGCACACATCCTGTAGTAAAAATCAACATTCTAAGATTGCGTTATCATCAAAGACGAAATATCTTTACCTTGTTCTTGCGATAATTTCGCTGTTGTTGTTCGTTGAGTTGAAATGATGCAAGATTAGATGTAATTGCAGCACGTAGATACCCACGTCGTTTTATTTTCCCCACAGCTACGACTCCTAACACGCAACCGCTACCAACCTCCATCGCCGTTGCTCCAAGATATCTAATTTTCTTTCTTCTTTCTTATTTCAGCGCCCAACCGGGCACACCACCTTAAATCTTTTTTATATTTTCTTTTTCCAGTTTTTCTTCACTTGGCTCAAAATGAAACGTGGATACTGATGACATGAGTTCAACTTCAGTCTGCCCCAGTCGCCACTCGTGAGATGTGTTTCGGAACTTATAGTGAAGTGAGATTGCGTCGGGAACGCATGCGTGTACATACGTTCACATATGCTCGCGCGTCCGCATCAACCATACATATACGGGCTTGTTTTTCGAAAGTACGATTATTATTAAATCCGTATCAACGTTATACTCTCGCGTATATTACATATGTGTAACTTACGACCGAATAACTTACACCCCATCATATGTGATGTGTTTTCGACTATCCGAGTGAATTTTCAAGTGCTGTGCTCTCTTAAACCGAAAGGAAAAAAATATTTAAATGTGAATTAAAAGTGTGTACGCGATTTCTGCTGAACATGCAAAGGACTTGGATTTCACGCCCACATTCGCTACGACGCATCCACACGCAGATGCTACATGTGGGGCGCATATCATCTCGCACCTGTACAGGTTTCTGCCATCAGCGAGGTATAGAGTTCCTACGTGATGCATTGCAATTGTAGGAACTTCATACCGTGCTCTTGGAGTGCCTAGTGTCAACAATAACAACATTCCCCATTGATCCCCGGCTCAATGACATCATGATCCGCAAATATTCGACGCCTCCTAGACGAATCGCGTAAATTGCCAAGTGCAATAATAATTCCATGCGCGCACGCTGAATGTCTCGCAGTGCTGGAAAGAGTGTTTTATAATGAATTTGTTATGCTACCCCGCGACGATGAGATCAGCACCTAATTGATGAAAACTATGCGCGTACGACGAGTTGATCTCTCGCGAGTTCAACGCTGATAGTGATGCTGCTGATGATGATGGTTCTTGATGAGGACAATGATGCGGCGGCTGATTCTGCTGGTGGAACGCAGAGGTCGTGGCACCATCTTGGCGCAAAGGAAAATTGAACACGTGGAATTGTTCGTTTGGGCCTAACCCAGTCATCTCCATAATTTTCATCTATTCAACCCTGTTTCCGCATCCACGCATGCTACTCATCCGCGTATGCTACGTACCCACTTGCGACGCCTAGTTTGCGCGGGAGCAAATAGATAAAATTGAATTGCGCGCGCTAACCCAACAGCGACAATTGGTAAAATGTGTTGATATTTACATATTTATTTACGCTACATAGTTGAATAACATTTTGATTGATTTGAATGAAGAGACTGAGATGTGTATGTTTGCTTTATGTATGATATGTTTGCCGAGATTGCTTCAATGGATTTTAAGTACATTTCTCCGAAGTATTATAAGTTGCTGTGCACTGAAATTGCTCCAAGCTAGCGTTGAATTTAATAATTAATTTTCCGTGGATGTTTATTAGTAATAAACAAAAAGAAGTATCTGGAAAGAAATTTTTTTGTGGCCCTAATATTTCATAATTAATTATTAATCCACTCCCAAATACCATTAAAACCGATCGGCGTGGTATGTTATTCATTTTTGATTTATAACGTTCCTTTTTGAGACAAATTTAATCAGTTTGAAAGACAAAAAGTTAAATACACATTAAGCGACTTCAGAAAAAGAAATCAAGTTTTCCCATTGGCTGCCCCCTGTAGTTTAATAATTCAGATTTGATGTTAATTCTACTTGCTATTGATCAGTTATGCTGAATTGTTGTAAAAAGAAAAAAAATGACTAAACAGCCAACTACCATTTATGACACCACAGCAGTCTTTAACATATTGGAGACCCTAGTCGCGTTGGAACGATGGCGCCCCTTTAATAATGAAAAGGAAAAGAAAATGAAGTTCGAGATTTATTGAACTTATTTTTATTTCTTAACACTCACATTAGGGCGTTGTCCCTAAAATACCTGTTTTTGGTAAACTAACTTGGACTGAAGCATGCTTTGATCCGATGATTATTCCAAATAATACAACTACAAAGAGCCTTACTAACATTGGATGTTTATCGTTCAACGGTCAGACGAACACAGAGAGAGATTAAGAAGACAACGTTTTAATGAGGGACAAATATTTCTTTGCATGTTCACATTGCTTCTTAATATTCTTCCTTTATTGGTACTACATCTTCTTTCTGAAAATTTTTCAGTACTAAAACTACACAAATATGTATTTTTACTTTAACTTTATATTCATCTGGTGAACCTTATTAAGCTTTTGAAGGGGAAAGCCCCATAAAACTCCTCCTATTGAACTGTTTTTTGTTAAAAAGCTTTATACAATTATATGTATAAAAAGGGAGGGTAGAGAGAGGTAGAAATAGAATTCATTTTGATTTTTCTTTAACATTTTTCAAATGAATACACCTTCTAGGTTAGTAATATTGAATTTATGTTTGTAAAAAGTTAGGACTCCATTTATGTGAGTCTATCCAGTGACATTAAGATAGTGAAATATTTTGTATTGAAATTTATCGGTGTAATTTTCATATATGCTTTTGTAATGATTTTGTCACGCATGTCTCGAACGTTCGAGATTTTCCGAAGGAAATCTAAACCGACCTCTCATCGGTTCTAGACTTGAAGTCTTGGAACGTAACAACGGACTGTACGCATCAGGTCAACAAGTCCGGACACTCTTAGTCTACTCCGAGGTAGTGATGGAAAACTATCGACAGTCGGCACTTTCGATAGTGCTCGATAATTTTCAATAAACTATCTATAGTTTCGATAGTTGGTAAAAAGCTCGAAAGAAAATCACTGGAATTGAATTATATGGTTCCATGAAGCACATTAGGTTTTTCATATCAGAATTTATTTGACTGATTTAATTAATTTATGATATATATAATAATACAATTTATGATAATTTATTGATTGAATTTTAGTGGTAAACCTTAGCGGCAACTAGAGCGTAGAATTAAAACATGTCCGTTCGTTCTGAATGCTAACAACGAGTGCTCCTTATTCATTTAGGCACACATACATACATATATTCATACACTTTATAAAAGGTCGCTAGGAACTTAGAGCTATTTGAATTCATTGTCTTAAAGCTAGTAATACACACTAAAACCTAATACTACAGCTCGTCCATCCTGACATCACACTCGACCTCGAGTGGCTATCCAGAAGGGAACGTCATCCAGGGTTTGATTTTCGAATGGTCGAACACGGACTCGAAAGGTTTTTGTGTTAATCTGAATCCTGGAACATCGGTTATGACATATCTATCTCTGTCAAGCCTGCGCTTTACTAAATACGGTCCTTTGTATTTAGGAAGAAGTTTACGATTAATTCCGGTCTCAGTAATTCTGTTTTCGATCATAACGTAATCTCCCTCATTATATATTTTCGCGGCGCGGCGTTTAGAATTATAAGCGGTCTTATTCTTCTCTTGCGTTTTTTTATTTATTTTAACTGCATTATTACGGATTTCATTTAAATCATGGTGATCATTATCGAGATTTTGTAAAAATTCGCGTAAACCGTCAATGAATTTGCCTCTCTGATTAACACCAAAGAGCATTTTGCTGGGCGTTTCATTAATACTGCGGTTAATCGTATTGTTAAAAACGAATTCACAATCGGGTAGTATTTTATCCCATGGGTGGTTTTCTCCTTCCAATTTCGCCATCATAGGTCGTAGGGTTCTATTAAGTCGTTCAACTTGGCCGTTTGATTGGGGGCTTGCCGTCGCATTGAGAACATGCTCAATATTGTTTTCGTTAATAAACTCAGCAAAAGCATGGGAGGTTGTACACGTTCCTCTATCTGACATCAATCTTCTGGGTCTGCTATATATTTGAAAATAATAACGTAGGTGTTTGATAACCTCAGCCGTATTAGTGGTTTTCGTAGGTAACATTCGAGTAAAACGTGTGAACGCATCAGTTATTAGAAGGATGTATCTGTTTTTACTTTTTGTAGGCTCTAGTGGACCAAAATGATCAATGTCAATAGTGTCAAAAGGTAAATTTCCTTTATCGATATTGTGCATGAAACCTTCTGGTTTTCCGTGTTTTCCAGAATACACAATACATTTCAAACAGTTTTTGATATGTTTCGCCACTTTCTCGTTCATTCCGGGAAAGTAGTACGTACGTTTCAAAACCTCAATTGCTTTGTTTATGCCAACATGTCCTAGGTCATCGTGACATGTTCGTATGACAGGCTCAATAAAATCTGAAGGAACGTAAAATAACAATCGTCGTACACTTTTCCGAAATAATAAACCGTCTTGCAAAGTGTACGTTGAATTTTCATTATTTGTCAAATTGCGTTTTATTTCAGGGATTCCCTCATCGGCTGACTGGTGAATCTTCAACGCTTGAACAAATGAATGATCCTCAACCAAGTTACAATCGAGCTCGGCCAAAGGACTATATACACGGCTTAGGGCATCCACATGCTGCATGAGGCCGGAAGAGCGGTGGACTACATTAAAATCATAATTTTGGAATAAAAGTACCCATCTGCTAATTTTAGGACTGATGTCCTTTTTGTCTAATGTCAATTTTAATGCATTGCAGTCCGTTACAATAGTGAATTGAATGCCATGCAAATATACTCGAAAACGTTCTAGAGCGTACACAATGGCGAGCGTCTCCAAAACATATGAATGCTGACGTTGTTCAGCTGCATTAGTACGTTTACTAAAGAAAAAGATGGGGTGTAGTTTTCCATCGGGCTGCTCTTGCAATAAGATGGCACCAAAACCATCCTTACTTGCATCCGTATGCAACTCAGTACGAGACGTTGGGTTATAAATTGCCAAAACTGGATTCGATACCAAGCAATCCTTCAAAACCTCAAATGAGTCGAGTTCTGTTTTCGTGAATTGGAAAATATCGCTTTTCAATACATCGTATAATGGCTTAGCCTTAATCGCGAATGATTCCACGAATTTTCGAAAATAGCTTGCCAGCCCCAAAAATCTTTGAAGAGACCTTAGGTTCTTTGGAATCGGATAGTCTCTTATCGCCTGAATGTGCGTATCACTTGGGGATATGCCATTTGCATCAATATTATATCCTAAAAACTCAATTTTAGTCCTAAAAAATTCGCACTTTTTAATTTGAAGTTCTAAAAGATTCTCAGTCATAACACGGAATACATCGGATAACGATTGAAAGTGTTCTTCTAAAGACTCGGTAGCAATCAATACATCGTCCATATAAACGATGATATCACCACGGGATACAAGAGACTGGAAAACTTTGTTTATAAAACGAGAAAAAACGGCCAAAAGGCATTCTTTTAAATTCGTAATGCCCATTATGGATAATGAACGCTGTATACTTTGAAGAATGTGGTTCCATTTTTACATGGAAAAAACCATCTTTAAAATCTATCGTTGAGAAGTAGTTTTTATTTCTCAATTTGTCGAGAATGTCTTCAATCAACGGAAGTGGATATCGGTATTTAACAGTTATTTTGTTAAGTTCGCGGTAATCGACACATAGTCGCGTTTTGCCGCTTTTCTTTTTAACTAAGACAATACGACTTGCAAAAGGCGAACAACTTTCTTTAATAACACCCTTATTCAATAAATCGGCTATTATTTCTTCAACCTCCTTTCTTTCCGCGAATGACAAACGTTTCGGTGAAAAATGAATTTCTTTATATTCGGAAAGATTAATATTCATTTCGTAATCTATTTTTGGGTTAATATTACGTGGCGCGTTAAGGTATTTAGAATAGAGTTCGTTTAACCTACGTTTTGAGCAAAGATCAAGATTAGTATTCTCCGTTTCCAAACATTGACCTTCCGGTTCCGTGTAGCGATCGCATTCGATCTTTAAAATTTCGTTTTCAATTACCTTGACTAGCGGCCTGCTTCCATTTAGGTCTATATCTAAATCCTCTCGCTGGATGAACGGTCTCCCCAGAATAGCGTCGAAGGTCATCGTACCATCAGGCACTACAAAATAGAAAACTTTAGTTACAATTCCACATATTTCTGTTAATATATCAACGCTTCCTAATATTTCAACTCGCGAACCATTCACTCCACAAACACCTGTAGGTATGTCATTTTTATTAATTTCGCAAGGGACTTTCGATAGTTTTAACAAATTAACCGCGCTGCCCGTGTCAAATAATGCTTTGGAATGAATAGCTTGCGGTACATCAAGTTTAAAGTGAATTTTTACAACAAATTTATTTTCCGTAACATGCACATTCATGTTATTTGTTGAACGTTGTTCAGGACATCTGTCACTAGGATGAGAAGTTTTACGGCACGTTGAACATCGTGGACGCCTTTGGTCTCGGGGACAGTTAATTGAAATGTGTCCGGGCTGGTTACAATTAAAACACCGTATGTTTGACTTTCGATCTTCGTCTCGTGATCTTCCTTCAGACTTTGTTTGAGCATCTACTTTCATAGAGTCGTACCACCGAATCTTATCCAGCAGCTCCTTCTTTGTTTGCACTGGAGTTGTCAATAGTGATGTCAAAAACTTTTCGTCGTTCATTCCACGTGTGATGTACTTAATCAGCGCTACTTCATCCACATCACCTTTCGCGGCAAGTGCGCACATCATATGAAAGAATTGTTCACCACTTTGATCTTTCCTTCTTAGGCTTTTCCACAGTTCGTGATGAATGTCACCATTATTATATTTAACTGGGAAGTATTCTAATAGTGCGGATTGAAAAGTTTCCCATGTTTCGTACAATTGTTGACTTTCTAACCAAATTCGCGCGTTGCCTCGCAACTTGGATGAGATTGCGAATAGCAGCAAGCGGTCGTCGATCCCGTACAATGATTGGATTGCATCTACACGTCGAATCCACTTATCACTTGATAATCCATACATATCATCTGGATCGAAACAAGGTAATACCTCGGCTAAATCACGCGGCGTCATAAAATGCGCGTTAAGATTTGAAGTCATTTGGTTGCGCGGTGCGGCTTTTTCTTCTTTCGTTGCCATTTTTAGAGAACGTGATGGCGTCGCTGTTGGCGTTGCTTCGATTTCTATGTTCGCTTGTGCTTTGACAAATGACGAATTTCTGATTCGTGAACTCTTCGGCGTCACATGCAAATAATTTTCAAGTTCAGACTTTTCTAAACGTTTTCGAAGAGTCTGCGTTTTTCCTGACGTTGAAAGACCGCGTTCGCTAAGCGCACTCCGTAACGCACGTTTTGAGCTCATCGGCACTCGAGTCAATCGTAGACACGTGGATTAACTTTGATATTTTCTATATATCATTATCCCACTTCTGAAACTTTAGTGGTAAACCTTAGCGGCAACTAGAGCGTAGAATTAAAACATGTCCGTTCGTTCTGAATGCTAACAACGAGTGCTCTTTATTCATTTAGGCACACATACATACATATATTCATACACTTGATAAAAGGTCGCTAGGAACTTAGAGCTATTTGAATTCATTGTCTTAAAGCTAGTAATACACACTAAAACCTAATACTACAGAATCGATTTTTTTTTACTTTGTTGCATCCAGTAACCAATTGTTTTTATTCAAAAAACAATTTAGGGTGAATACGGTTGCGACAATCGGTCACGATTTGCCCTGTCATACTGAAAATGAGCTCCAAATCAACAGACGTAGCTGGTACTGATAAAAACTCAACATCACATTCAGGGAGTGGTTTTAAATCCTCCGTTAGAAGCTGGAATGCATAAGAGAAATAAAATTTCATTGTGAACCTAAAGGGGATTGCATACTTTTCAAAATTGCAATGGATCTGAGTCTTGGGGTGCAAGCATTCTCTCGAGATACTGCCGTTTGATTATGATCGTATCTGCAATGCTGCTTTTTGTGTTGTTTGCCATTCTCTGATCAAGGAAATTCAACAGTGGATCCTTCAGTACAGACATTTTAGAAGTCTCGGTATCATCATTTGAAGTAAGAATATCTATGTTTTTCAACTTCACTAGTATTTCATTTTTCAAGAGTTTTGAAGCCTCATCTGCGTTAGTTGACATTCTGAACCCTTTTTTCTTGAAGCAAGGATTGCGGCTCTTAGTATTGATCGACATTCACACGTAAACAGCCTACATTTTATTCCTTGTATAAGCTTGCCACAAATGAGTTTTCCTTCAGTTGTTTCCAAATGGTTTTCCAAGTTCGCTAACTTGTCGTAGAGCTCAAACGTTATAGGAATTATCAAGGAAATTGTAACGTCATTTACCCCAGATCGTTTTTCAAAATTTTTTCAAAATGTAAAAGTCGTTTTTCTAGATCTTTCAAGACAATGATTTCGTCTGCAGTGAGTAGCGTGGAAGACCTTGGTGTTGTCAACAATGTCTTGAATATAGCATCATTAATTTCCTGTATCCTTTTGATCATCAGGTAGGTGCTCGGGTATAAACCTCCTGTATAAGAGTCAATGCTTTTCCTGTACTATTTTTAAACTTTTCAATCGAAACTGTGCTGCTTTAAATAAAAATACACAAATTTTTTACGTTTCCCGATCACATGTTTGAGCTCATCGCATTTCAATGCATCTTGAAGGACTAAATTTAATGCGTGCGCATAACATGGCAAGTTATCATTTTTTAAAGATTCTACAGGCTTTAATCATTGACGATGTATTGTTAGTTGCAATACATGTAACTTTTTCAACAATTTTCCATTCTAAAAATACTTCCTGCAAACTATCAACAATTTTGTTTGCCCGATGAGTCCACAAGTTTTTTTGTCGACAATACAGAAGCTTTAAGTTTAAAATCCATGATAAAATGACAAATTACCGATAAATATGACCCTTCCGAGCATGAAGTCCATAAATGATATGTAATCACAATATAATTGGCCTCTAATATAATTAATTTTAATTTTGTATGCAATTCGGAGTACTGTATGTTTATGGAATGTTTGATGGTAGCACATATCTAGGGTTTATGATGGAGATGAAATTTTGAAACCCTTGATTTTCTACAATAGAAAATGGTTGAAAATCTAAAGCGATCATCTAAGCCCAGGCATTGTCAATCTGTTTCTTTTTTGTTGAATTAGCTTTGTAACTTTCAGTCGAGCTGAAATAAGTGCTAATCAATCACAAACTTCTTGGGCTTCTTGAGTCCTCATCACAAACAGAGTTCAAGTTTGTCACATCTCTTGGAACAGCGTCAGTTTCAATATCAAATTCTTTAATATAAACATTATTACACCTCTTCAAATTATCTTTCGGATTCTATGTGTTTCCACTTGTTTTATACTCCTTCCCACAGGTTAAACATTTGGCAAACTGTTTATCTGTAGATTTTTTTGAAAAATTTCATACTTTCGAGAAGTTTCGTTTTGTCACACTTTCTTGAGGCTTGCATGAAAGAGATGTCATTGATTAGGAGGATGGATATGACTCAGAGTGATTCTCAGATTAGATTAATGATCGGGATAATATATTTGGTGCTTCTGTTGCTACGAAATTGACAAATTTGTTAAAACTTTAGAACAAACGCTATTTCAGTTTAGAATAAATATCCCTAACAACAAGAGCGCCACCCGTGGTTCTGGGTTGAATAGCATTATTAGAAGTAAATAAGCCCAGTTCCGTAGCAAAATTAAATGGAAATCCAACCGGCCAATATTTATTCAGAAAATTTTCGGAAATCTAAGTTATGTGGCCGAAAAAGATCATTTGTTTTTTTGTTCAAAGAATAATATTGAAAACTATCGGAAACTATCGATAGTAGGGTTTGACTATCGATAGTGGCCCGTTGGTAAAATACTATCGATAGTGCTGATAGTGCTATCGATAGTTTTCCTTCACTACTCCGAGGTGGCTGCTGGCTAGCTAGCTATTTTGGAGAGGAGTTTCGGTTGCGGGTCTTACGCGAGCAGACTAAGTCCGAAATACAAAAATTCAGCCACCGGTTTACATGCCCGATTTAAACGCGTCGAACAAATTCCATCAAGTCTACTCTACATTGCATCTCTTCATCCCGGAGGAAATGAATGAAAACAGCCGCTAAAAATACGCATTCCCGAATATCACTGACGCGATGCCCGAAATATACTACTCAAAGGCGAAACCGAAAAAAATCTACGCTAATAAATACACGCAAAAACGAACTATGGCACCTACTCTTTTGGCGGCATGCTCACCATTTGCCGACATTCTCCTGCTGGAAAAGAACGGTTTTGCTGGAAGGGATGACTTGGTTAGCCTAGCATTCCATTTTATTCATTTTTTTCTACCATAGCGTGATTTTATTAATTAATTTCTTCTCTTCACTTTGATGTTAATCTTGAGTATTCGTTTTGCAATTACACTTTTTGACTTTTCAATTTCATTTTTTGTTTTTGTTATAAATAATTTCAAAAAAATCTCGATTTGATTATTTTTTTTTTTTTATAATAATTATTTACATTTCTTTAACTTTAATTAATAAATAACACGATATTAGCATGAGATATTATATAATAATAATATGAATACAGATCTAATCCTTTGCTAATTATAACGTAAAAGAGGAGCGAGGACAGGAATACTTGTAATTTTAGGAAGGAGGCGGTGAAAGGGAGTTCTCATCGGATTAACTTCGAATTAAAGATTTATTAATCGTAAATAAGAACGGAAATATTTTGTTACTTTTCTATAAAAAGCGTTGTGTACTATCCCTGTAGTCATAATAGCGCAATATGCAAAAATAGCATTTAAAGTAAAAAACCAATAAATTTTGGTGTTTGCTACACAATGAATTCTGAGTTCTGACTTCAAATGAAGCTTGAACGGCGAATCAGTTCTTCATTTCAATGAAACATTAACTCTGACCTCATACCGAGCTTGAATCTTATTTATTATATTGTCAGCTATGAAAACTTGTGTTTCACATTTGGCAGGACAAACGACAAGAAATCGTGTGATACTGACGGTATTCTTAATGTAGTTCTCTGACATTTGCTATTTGGAATTATTGCATATTGTCCAACAATGAGTAGAAAAAGATCAAGGTATTTCCGATCTTGAAGTAAGGAAAAGAATCTTGGAGCCTTAAAAGCTTACCAAGCAATCCTTCAAAACCTCAAATGAGTCGAGTTCTGTTTTCGTGAATTGGAAAATATCGCTTTTCAATACATCGTATAATGGCTTAGCCTTAATCGAGAATGATTCCACGAATTTTCGAAAATAGCTTGCCAGCCCTAAAAATCTTTGAAGAGACCTTAGGTTCTTTGGAATCGGATAGTCTCTTATCGCCTGAATGTGCGTATCACTTGGGGATATGCCATTTGCATCAATATTATATCCTAAAAACTCAATTTTAGTCCTAAAAAATTCGCACTTTTTAATTTGAAGTTCTAAAAGATTCTCAGTCATAACACGGAATACATCGGATAACGATTGAAAGTGTTCTTCTAAAGACTTGGTAGCAATCAGTATATCGTCCATATAAACGATGATATCACCACGGGATACAAGAGACTGGAAAACTTTGTTTATAAAACGAGAAAAAACGGCTGGCGCATTAGCAAGTCCAAAAGGCATTCTTTTAAACTCGTAATGCCCATTATGGGTAATGAACGCTGTATACTTTGAAGAATGTGGTTCCATTTTTACATGGAAAAAACCATCTTTAAAATCTATCTTTGAGAAGTAGTTTTTATTTCTCAATTTGTCGAGAATGTCTTCAATCAACGGAAGTGGATATCGGTCTTGAACAGTTATTTTGTTAAGTTCGCGGTAATCGACACATAGTCGCGTTTTGCCGCTTTTCTTTTTAACTAAGACAATACGACTTGCAAAAGGCGAACAACTTTCTTTAATAACACCCTTATTCAATAAATCGGCTATTATTTCTTCAACCTCCTTTCTTTCCGCGAATGACAAACGTTTCGGTGAAAAATGAATTTCTTTATATTCGGAAAGATTAATGTTCATTTCGTAATCTATTTTTGGGTTAATATTACGCGGCGCGTTAAGGTATTTAGAATAGAGTTCGTTTAACCTACGTTTTGAGCAAAGATCAAGATTAGTATTCTCCGTTTCCAAACATTGACCTTCCGGTTCCGTGTAGCGATCGCATTCGATCTTTAAAATTTCGTTTTCAATTACCTTGACTAGCGGCCTGCTTCCATTTAGGTCTATATCTAAATCCGCTCGCTGGATGAACGGTCTCCCCAGAATAGCGTCGAAGGTCATCGTACCATCAGGCACTACAAAATAGAAAACTTTAGTTACAATTCCACATATTTCTGTTAATATATCAACGCTTCCTAATATTTCAACTCGCGAACCATTCACTCCACAAACACCTGTAGGTATGTCATTTTTATTAATTTCGCAAGGGACTTTCAATAGTTTTAACAAATTAACCGCGCTGCCCGTGTCAAATAATGCTTTGGAATGAATAGCTTGCGGTACATCAAGTTTAAAGTGAATTTTTACAACAAATTTATTTACCGTAACATGCACATTCATGTTATTTGTTGAACGTTGTTCAGGACATCTGTCACTAGGATGAGAAGTTTTACGGCACGTTGAACATCGTGGACGCCTTTGGTCTCGGGGACAGTTAATTGAAATGTGTCCGGGCTGGTTACAATTAAAACACCGTATGTTTGACTTTCGATCTTCGTCTCGTGATCTTCCTTCAGACTTTGTTTGAGCGTCTACTTTCATAGAGTCGTACCACCGAATCTTATCCAGCAGCTCCTCCTTAAAAGCTATCACAAAATCAGCTTGCGTTCTAATATCAGCAAGGTGTTTGAAGTGATACTAAACAAAGCATTCAACGCTGACATTGAGGAATATGAGTTGATGCCGAATTGCCAATTTGGTTCTCGTGCCAGGCACTCGACCATACATGCGATAACGAAAGTAACCTCAGACATCTGTTGGAAACTGATTGCTAGAGAATGTATTGGAGCGTTTCTCATTGATATGGAGAAAGCCTTCGATGTGGTGTGGTTATACTAGTTTTTAAACTCCTTCAGGACAGGTTCCCCTGGCACCTTGTCGCCATGATGTATAATATGTTATATGGGAAATCAGTTGTTGTAACTGATGAAAATCTGACAACAATGCACGAGTTCAAGGTCTTGAATGGTCTACAGCAGGGAACAGGTACCGTGCCTCTGCTTTTCTCAAAATTCATTCGCAAGCTATTGAACGGCTTTGATTTTAACGTCTCGCCAACACAATTATTGCTAGCGTTTCCTGATGATCTGATCATCTATACGGAGGTCCGAGAAGCTGAAATAGTTCAGAACAATCTTCAAAAACTGTTCAATGATGTGCAGTTGTACACTGACAATCGGCGAGTGAGCGCAGAAGTGCGAAACAATTTTGAAATCTAATTGGAAGGATTTGGACATCATGACTGGCGAGGATAGCTCAGAACGGGTTCCACATAAATCCTGTGTTCGTTACCTCGGTGTTCATCTCGGTTAGTATCCATCCTATACTGAACATGTCAAAATCATGCTCAGTAAGGCACAAAAAGTTGTCATAGTCCTGCGAAGACTCTTTTATTCCGAAAACATTGATCAAATGGTCAAAGTTATCTATTACAAGACCCTGGTTAGATTAGTTTTGACATATGGATGTTAGATCTGGTACAATTAGAGTGCTAATACTATAGAAAAACTAAAAGTTTTCGAAAGGAAATATCTTCGTGCATGTACTGGTTTGTACGGAAAGCCTGAGACGGATTGGAAACATTATATATCGAATAGAAGAATTTATCAAACTGCTAAAGTGACGAGAACATATTGAACAATCTCCGGAATCATATCGCAAGATCAGTAGCTCTGTGTGAAAACCCATGGATTTCACAGCCGTTCCACCCTACAGACGGGTATATTGTGACTTGCCTCGCCACTGGCTTATTTCCTCCAGAAGCATTCGTGTATTTGGACATGAATCGATGTGTTTTTTCCCAATCAAATACCACATATATAGACGGCCAACGATAAGAAGATAAAATATCTATCGAGTTCGAGTCCACGAGACCAACAATTTCAATAGAGATACTCATTCGCTAGATTCGTTGAAGCTGGTCGGAGGGATCTAGGTACTGGTGGCTGTATGACAATGTCTAAATTACTCGTGTTTCTTTTCAGTTTTTGTGTTTTTCGTTACTTAGTGTTTGAGTTTCAGCTCATTATTGCTACATTTATTTTTGTTGTTTATTTGTGTTATCAATTAGGGATATGTTAGTTATGTGTTTATTTTATTACGTTTTGAGATAAGGTTAAACGCTTAGGCTCGGAATATTGTGATAGATTTTTTAGTACATGATAAAGTTTTTGATTGAATTTTATTAGAATTAGGTTATAACATATTAGGTGTAGGATCTAAGTTCACTATTGTGTTAAAATCATATATAATTTTTGAATAGTGTTGGTTGGTTTTTTCTCTTTTTTCTAATGGAATCATAAAATATGCAACAATCCTAATTAATTTGATTTTGCTTTATTTTTTTTTAGATCAAATGTGTTTTAACTGATAACGTATAAATTTAGGGAGCCATTAGGGCCAATAAGTTTTTGTATTATTGTAGTTTGGAATTTATTTTATATTCTTTTAAAATTTAAAACGATTAGTATTGAATAAAGCGCTTTTGACTTTGACACTACTAATACGGACTGACGATTGGTTGCTTTGATGGAAGTGTTTCATTTTATACTTAACACAAATATTCGATGATTTCAGAAGGCAAAATTTTCTGAGAATTTACAGATGCGAGCGATAATTTTTGAAAAATGCAAAAAAAAATTCCTCCTGAGAAGTAACTTATTCAAAATCAAAAACTCACACAACTCTGTATATGCGCTATTTATTTTCGTTGCACGGCGAAAGGTCCGACACTGTGCAAACATCGAGTCCTTTACTTTAACTACCAAACTCACATGATTCTCTATAAAAAAAATAATTTATTAAAATTTTTTTTTTAATGTTACGGAATGTATTTCAGATCATTCCATACTCAATTGTCAGCAATCACGACCAATTCATGTATTTTTTTCAGAAATACTGGATCAAACCTGACTGAGGATTAGTCATAATTGGTAATGACAGAGTAAGGAATGCACTCTTGTCAGTTATTCCATAATTAAAAATAGTAAATTAATTTAAAGAAAATCATAAATACTGTCGGCCAATTAAAGTGAAAGCATCGTTATTTTTTTTTTTTTTCTAACAGCAAGTATTAAATTTTATCCGTGAATTTCATTGCGCAGTTATCTCCGATTTTTGAAGCTGTACAATTATTCGTATCCGAAAACTAGTATGTATTAACCAACTCATTAACTGTCTTTCGACACACAACCACAACTGAAAGCTAAACTAAAGTTCATGCAATTTACCTGGTAGAACACAAACAGTGCTTACCGGTAACCATCCGGTAACCAGCTTCCAAAACTCATTGCAATTTTCCGCTGCTCCGTGGACCGAAACGTCTTTTCCAGTTCCACAAGCACTGATTGTCATTGACTCCCGACGGGTCGTAATGGCGTCATTGAAACTGCCAAATAGGTTCGTGCGCTCCACACGGTAGCGTTTCTGTTTTACGTCGTCCTTACGAACGAGAGACAAGCACTCAATTCGATTAGAACTCGACACTGTAGCAGGACTCAGCAATAAGGAACATTCACTCCGAAATGAAGAATTGAATCGAGCGAAGTAAGATCTTTCCAAACCGTACCCAAGTGGTGATGGGTCTGGAGGCGATTGGGATGTAATCTTTCAAGTTCGCGGCGATGGTGATTGTGTTGGCTGCATTTATGCAGATTTGATCATAACTTAGATCAAACCAAACATCAACTTCGCATTCGCACAAATACTTACTGCAGCACGGGATTACTGTCTATTACATGCGAGAAAGGAAAGTGTCGCTAGAAACAATACTATCAAGGCTTCGTTAGGTCCAGTTGTCTAAATGTTTCCCATTCATAATCGAAAAAAAGTACTTTCAATTGTTACAAAGTTAAGTGTTACTAAGAAGCACACTCACTCTTCAGAATCTTACGACAGTGAAATATCCAAGATGAGTTAGCTTCTGATTAGCGTATTGTCCATCCTTCACTATGTTGAACAAGAAATCTATTTAATTAGATATTTTTTCTTCAATTAAATGAGTTTAATGTCATTTCGCATGAATCGAAATGACAAGAACTCCGGGACGTATTTATCTGGGATCACTCTGCCAGCGGTCGGAGCGGCGCCCCTACAACAGATGTTATTTTTCCTCAGCATAAACCATCAACCTTGAAACTACATATACAAGCAACATAACCTGAGCTCCGGCAATTTTTCGGCTTCGTATGAAGTAGCTTAATCTCATCCAACAAAAGATTCATCTACTCGTCAAATCCAACAATGTGTACTTCGATCCGCAACGAAATACTTCCGTACAGCCAAACTTGTACGTGCGAACGATTTTGTATTTTGGAATTATCAAATGACTCTGCAATTTGTGTAAAGTGCGTACTTTCCTTGCCTTCCACTAACAGCACTCGCTGGCGCTCACACACTTCTGACGCCAGTCGCGGTTCAGTGGCAGCAACTAGCTCCTCCACTGCCGACGTTAGGTAGTGATTTGTAGCAAATATCGGTCATCTGTCATTCCAGCAGTTTCCAGCTCATTGAAATGGTGTAAGGATTACCGATATCTGCTGGGTATTGCTACACGGGTTATGAAAAAGGTTTGTGGCATAATATTGCCGCCAAAAAAGCATACACATTCCGGGTGAATTTTTTGTGTGCATTGGCTGATTTATCAAGTAGTTTGCGAGGCGATTTGCTCGATTAATACACATGTTAGAGCTAAACTAGTTCTGAGCACTTTATGATAAGATATCAAAGCATCTAGCGAATCTAGAGTGAATCAAGATGATTTTAATTAGAAAGAGTTCAAGAAGAGCACGAAACTTGGCAACGATAATGGCTGATGTTATGCACCTTGACGTACACATTTAAGAACAGCCGCGATATAACAAATACAACCTCTTCTCTAACATTAACTGGCACTTGTCGACTAGACATCATCTGACTCTACATGTCTATAACCGTCGGTCAAACATTAACAATGCTAAAAGAAAAACTATCAGTCAATACTAACTGACAATTTACAGATCAAATATCCAATCTCATAAAGACCACAATAAAGCAAAACTATTTTACGTTCAATAATACCATAAACATTGCCAAGGATGGTTTGGATATGGAACATCCAATGTCCTCAATAATGTCACAAATATTCTTACAGTCTTTGTATATAGAAAACCAACTACAACTGATCACACCATAGACGTAACATCTAACCACTCCGCACAACATAAGCTAGCAGTGTACCGATCAATGGTGCGGAGACTCCACTACACTTCCATGATTCCTACCAACTGTCCCGGATACCTTTGGACTCTTTCGTGCGGTCATTAAAATAACGCACGAGCCAAGGTTATAAGGTTTAAATAAAAATGTTCAAGTAAAAATAAACAAAAAGAAAAAAAAATCATATGATTCCATTAAACAAAACGGTTGAATAAAATAGAATAGATAGTTGAATAAAATAGGTTCTTGGAGAAGTCGGGGATTAGTAGTTGAAGAATAAAAAAAATATATCTCCCAATGTCAATTCTAACGCCTCACAACTACACAACAACAACTCGAAGTCAGAAATACATGGAAAGATTCTTCAAGAAACTCAGACTTAAAATGGGAATACCAGAGGATCACCTGAATTCACTCCGCCAACGCCTACTAGGCTGAATTGGGACCTTACATCATGTCTTCATCAGATTGAGGAAGCTACCATTGATGCCACTAAATTATTAAATGATATTGATTTACTTATCTATATACACAATAAGTACGGCAAAGGTTTTATGAAGATTTGTGGAGTATCACCTGATGCATATATTCAAATGGCTCTACAATTAGCATATTACCGAGACGCCAAGCGTTTTTCATTAACAAACGAAGCTTCAATGACTCGATTGTATTGTGAAAGTCAAATGGAAACTACGGAATCTTGCGAATGGGTTAAGCCGACGGATGATATTAACGTTTCGACCAATGAACGAGTAGCTTTGTTGTATAGGGCCTATCAAAAATATCAACCTCTATACCAAGATGCCAGGTGTAGAAAAAGGAATCGATCGACACCTATTCTGCTTGTACGTCTTTTCAAAATATCTCAAAGTCGAATCACCATTCCTTGGTGTCTATCTACTAGTTAAACACCCCATGGTCAAACACCGAAAATGGATTTGAAGGAAAACCCTAACTTTATCAGTCGAGGCGTTGGTTTCGGACCTGTTGCTGATGATGGTTATGGCGTTTCGTATACTGTCGCTGGAGAGAATTTGATGTTCTTCCATATTCTTTCAAAACTGAGCTGTCTGACGAGGAGTTCAGAACGCTGCACACAAAATGTCGAGAAAGCTCTAGGTGACATCCGATCTCTATTCGAAGATTGGCGCGCCTTTAGGAACAAAGTACCAAATGGAACATTTAAATGAATATCGAGTCAGATGCAAAGTGATGCTCCCTCTTAACGTTATCAATATGTTCCGAGCAAAGTGGATTAATAACTAAAGAAGCAATTTTAATTAATTTGAAGTTGAAAAGTGGAAAGCAAAAGTGTTAGAAGACACAGAAGAAGTAGCAGCCCGTTGATGCTGTAAACTTAGGATCTTCAGCGATGATAATTTTCAAAAATCACCAAAGCATCTACTTCATAGAAAGCGTATTGGCTACAGATCACAAAGTCTAAACAAAACAAATTTAGAAAATACTTCCGTAACTACGCCTTGCAAAGAAAATGTGTCGACTAAAAGTATGCATCCCCAATCCATTACTGCAATAACGCCGCCAAAATTTAATTGGGATAATTCAGAGATGGATATTCAACAGGATACCAAGTATAAATTGGCTATAGAAAAGACAAATTCGAGACAGAAAAATAGAATGGATACAGAGCATAAATAAACGGAAAAATGTTAAAGCCGTTAATGAGAAAACTGCAACGCTAATGAAGAACTCCCCTGTGAAAGGGATCGACCAATTTGTCCACAAATCCAAACAAAAGAAAAGAAACTGCCAGTGTTCCGGTTCAAACTGAAGAAATCTGTTTTAATGACTAAAAGAATGTAGAAAAGCTTCCTGTGACTTTTAATGAAGGTATGGAAGACTACCTCTGTGACTTGATGACAGCAGCTGCAACAAAGAGCAAATACCTGAAAGATGAAATCGCTTTGAAGGCTAATCTACTCGATGTTGTTAATCAAATCCTTGCCGATTACTTTAAACCCATCAAGGTTTATAACTAATACATTTATCGAACTCAAAATAGTCAAACAAAAATCTAAAGCAAAAATGAAATTAGCAGAAAATACATTGAAAAAGTTAGAAGAAGAGAACAAACAATTGCCCGAGCGAAAACAAAACACAACAATGATAGACAGTCCGTCACTTTGGCATTTACACCTGATATGCGAATGCACTAGATGGAGGGAAATTTGGATTTGAATTGCCCGATGAACACCAGTTGGAGGATCGCTGGTGCAGGCTCGCACCACAATCGAACTTTGAATCGCCCCGAAGTAGAATTAATCGCTCGCCGGTTGAAACCGAGTCGATGCAAAATCTGGAAACCAAGAACGGGTCTTTTTTTTTTGGTGGACGAGGATGGACGACGGAGGGTCGATTGCGACGAGCAACAAGAAATTTTATCCTAGAATTCATGGAAGGAAGAAATTACAACAGCGAAAGAAGGACGTACTTTATCACTCCGACAGCGAAGTAATTAACATAAACAAGTTGGGTAAACAGACCTACGCTCATGTCAGAAGGGTTTTGTATTCAATTTTCAAAATGCAGTCACCAGATTGAATAAAGTCAAGAAGCATGTCAATGATGATTTTATTGGAGAAAATATGAAATTCGAAGATCATACTATTATTAACAAAGTTGAACGAATTTCGACTTCTGAGGTTTTTGTTATTGTTATACTCATAAATATTTCCCTTGATAATTATTTCAGATGTCCATTCGTGAGGGAGGAAACCACATTTTTCATGTATTTCCCCCCTGTGCCCCACTGAAGCAAGAACTGACAGTTTAAGAACCGTTTTGAAAAGCTCCCATGAAGACTTTCATTTCATACTCATATCGGCTACGTTTGATGAATTTTTTTTTCAGGGGCCACTCTCCTGTATTGTTATCACCGATTAATGGCCAATTTTTTCGAATCCTAGAGTTTTTAAAAAGCCCTTTTGCTAGAAAATCTCTCCCGCCTCCTTGACTTGTTTCACTCATGAGTATTAATTGTAGGTACTCATCTTCAGTCATTCATTAAATTGAATCAAGTGTTCAAAGCATGTACCTTAAACAAGTTGGGAAAAATAACTCAAAATTATTCAATCTTCGCATTTAAAACAGCCACTATTTTGTTTTACGATTACTGATACCACTAGCTGAACCGGTCCTCAAAGATATTCATGACACTTATCATTCCTGAAATTTTCATGCAAATCCTAGGAAAACTGTAGTGTCTGAGTCGGTAAAAAGCGCATGTTGTTCCATAGTCATATGTTGCCATAGTTATACATTCAGCGCATATTTTTCCATAATAATACAGGAAAATTCAAACCGCCATAACTTCGCTAAATATAATTCAATCTTTATGAAACTTGCAGAATAAATTAGTCTTGTAAATAGTGATCCGTGTACTGAATTTCATTGAGTTTAAGGGTACCGTTAAGATTTTATTCAAGAAAACATAAAATCGATAAATCATACTATTACTAACAAAGTTGAATGGATTTTGACTTCTAACGTATTTGTTGTTGTTGTATTCATCAAGCCCTACATCCTTGATTTTTTTCAGATTTTTCGGATCACAGGTGTCCAATCGCGAGGGGGGGGGACACAAATTTTTCGTGTATTTCCCCTGCCTGTGTGCCCCTCAAAGCAAACTTTGCCAAACTAAGACCTGTTTTGAAAAGTTCTCATCAAGATCTTTCATTTGATACCCATATTGGCTGGTCACTCCCTTACATGGGGAGACTCCCCTTAAATACCTTATAAAATTTTTTTATAGTTGAACTTTGAAGAGAGCACCACTTTACACCTACATACAAAATTTGATGCTTCTAGCTTAAGTAGTTTCCGAGAAAAACTGCTGTGACACACGGACGGATGGATGGACAGACAGACGGACAGACAGGACGCGATTTTAGAAGGGTTTTGTAAAATTATTTTACAAAACCCTGAAAATAGGGAATATTGGCGGTAGAAGTTCAACAAGTAACGCGCTGTAAGAAGAACTTCGCGACGCAAGTTACTGCGAGAGCCCCCAAAAAGGAAGAGTAGACGTAAGTTAACGATTTGTTTTTATTATATCGAGATTCTGGTCGACTAAAATTCATATCGTAACTTGTGAATGACGTTTGTTATTTATAAAATGGTGGATTTTATTAGAAGAGAAATATCAGTTCTGAAGTGAATTGTACACCTGGCTCGGGTGTGTTTTGGATTTTAGCTCGGTTGTGCTTTGGATTTTCGGTCAGATGTGCTTTAGATTTTAGCTTGGGTCCTCGGTGCAAGTTACGTTGGGTAAACTGATACCGGCGAAATAGTGCAAAGTGGTCGCGCCGGCTTTGACTAATCCTCTCCTTTTAGAGAAATATAGTAGGTCTTATTCCCAGCGGTATGAGAGGTGTTTGGCGGCTGCGTTTCTTGCTTGGCGGCTATTTGGGACCAGGGGATAAGCGAGTGGTGCCTATTATGACCGTCTCTGACGGCAAGCCATGTCCGAATTCCATAACTGGAGGAACTCTCATGAGGAGGGTAACACAACTACTCCAACGAACTAAACAAAAATAATGGATACAAATAACGTGACGTTGACAAACTCATTACGCAGTACAAACAAAAACAGAAACGCCAACTGCCTCACATGCACAAGAGCTAACAAGTGTGGATTCACTCGTACGTAGGCAAAGAGACTTACAAACTTTACAACTTCTGTAGGAAATACAAGCTGCAAACTAAATTCAAAACTAACAACAATATTGGAAACAAACTGAAACTAAAACTGAATGACACATCAATATACAAGCGCAGTGGCATATACAAACTGACATACAAGGACTACGGTATGGTATACATAGGAAAGACAATACGAAAACTAACGACAAAATACAAAGAGCACTTACGACCTTTCTTACATAATAAGGGAGACTCCAATTATGTGACGCACCTAAAAAACCACGCACATAAGGCTAATATTGGACAAACTTTATGACATTCTTACACAAATAGAGCAAAGCAACAAGAGCTGGCATCCTTAAAACGCTTAAAATACGAGTATATAAACATATTAAAACAGACAGTAGTTTTATCAACAAACAATTTATAACTTATTCCAACATTACTTGCTCAGTACTAGACCACAATCTCAGACGAAAATGGAAGAGAGAGGAAACAGAACAAATGGATATCCAGCAATTGAAAAAAACAAAAACTTAATATCCCTCTACTTGCCCTAATTTAGTACTTACCTACCTAAGCCATCGTGCACCTATATAAAGTCATTTCCTTCCACACATCCTTTAGACACTGAAAATGACTCAAACGAATTGAAATCCATTTGCTCACAAAGGCCTGACGGCTTTTCAAGAAAGAAAATTCAAGAAGAGACTTATTAAGAAAGAGAATCTGCACGTACAATTTTCAGAACAAAACGCATTTTAAAGAAGCTTCTAGCAACCCCCATCGATTAAACATTTCTAGATATATAGGGTTTTCCATTAGAGACAAAACCATTTTGTATCTTTATATGAACACACCCTTAAACGTTTTTAATAAACTGTTAATGCTAAAACGTTAAATGAAGTCCAAATTTTTATCATGGTAAAGTTCGCGAACCGGCAATGTTTGCAAATTATTAAAAATAACTACCAAAATTCTTAGTCGGTGGTCGCAATTTTAAGAGCGCTTACTGCAGGCTGTGTGTGCTATAGTGGATAAGTTTGAGTCCAAATTTTCACTATTGGACGTTTTGGTGTCAAACAGACGTTGTACCGCTCGAAGTGAAGGAAGTATCGCAGCCGTAAATGCATCGATTCAAAATGAGCCAAATCAGTCGATTCCACGTCGTTCTTAAGAATGGGGCATCGCTCAAACGACACTTTGGCGTATTTTGCGAAACGATCTTGGCTTACATGGATACAAGATCAAATTGACCCAAGAACTAAAGCCACTTGATTATTCAAAACACCAAAAATTCTCCAATTGGGCTCTGGCAAAGCTTGAAGAAAATGAAGAATGGTTTTGTTAATAACCAAAATATGCATTATTGGTCAGCAGCGAGCCCACATGTGTTTCTTGATACACCGTTGTATCTGCGAAAAATTGCTGTTTGGCGCGGTTTTGATGGCGGAAGTGTGGTTGGACCGTATTTTCTTGTGGATGAAAACCACCGTCATGTTACCATCAATGGAGAGCGCTATCGTGTTATGTTGGAAGACTGCTACTAGCCACACAGCACGCCTAACAATCGATTTATTGAAGGCCAAATTCGATATCTCCAGAAATGGTTCGCCTCGTTCATGCAATCTAACGTCATTGAATTTCTTTTTATGGGGCTATATCGTCACTGGTCTATGTCAACAAGCCAACAACTTTAGACGAGCTCAAAGACAACATCTAACTTAAAATTGCTAACGCTCCGCTCGAAATGTGCGCCATAGTGGTGGGAAATTGGGTCCAAAGAGTCGACTGCTGTAAACTGACTCGTGGTGGTCATATGACCGAAATAAAATTTCATTCACAAAATGTAATGCTTGCACTACACCCACAATAAACTTGAACTCAATATCTCAAATATATCTGTGTTTTATTAATGGATAAAATGTTATGTCCTTAATTTAAAACCCTTTATAAGAAACCTGCATTTTTTCCATTTGGCAATGTATGCACATAAACCTATCTAATATTCTTGGAATACAAAATTCAAGTTTCCGCTGGAATACCTCAATGAAATTCCATTACTTTACAGTACGAGTGGAACTTACGTAAGCCTATTCAAGCATCAAAGACGACACTCTGTCTGTCAGAATTGTCATGGTTTTTTCCACTAGCAATGTCATCGATCCATCAGTAGGTAGGAGAGCTTCCAAGACCATCGACTTCTCCTTGGATTCGCATATTGTTAGATGGTGAGGAGTGTGGTAATGAGAATTCTACATGTCGTCTGTCGATTGTGACCTGTCAACGCTCCACTATTCCTGGCTATTTTTGCCTTATGCTGCCGCACTACATTGTGTCCAATTCCAATTCCGAAGTGAAGACAGCTAACTACAATTGAAACATTGCAACTAAACTGGATTAAGTAATAGGATTCTCAGATTCTGCTTTGCGGCTCGACTCAACTGTGAAGCAAACAGCAAGTAGAGAAACACCAGTGAAAAGTGCAGTCACATGGCTCGAGGGAAGCGCAATGTCAACTGTATAGAAGCTATAAGAAGTTGCCGTCAAAGGGAATTAAAAATGTAAAATGATAACACAGCTCGATAGAATTAATACCTGTTCGTTCGTTAGGACGATGACGATGGTGTGGATTACCGCACATATAAATGACTCGAATATATTCACTAGCCAAGAAATACAACTCAATGTTTTATTGTTTTTATGGCTAGTTTCCCATTAGCAGATTACAGAAAAACATGCAAATTGGTGCGAATATCTTAATTGTTATTCAGACATTTGAGATAAGTATGAGTTTCTATAGAAAATTAAGACGTTTCATAGCATTTGTGGTAGGCTTGCCTAGAAGACAAAATATTCAGGATTTATTTATAGTTAAGCGCAATCTGGATTTGCTTATAAAAAAATAAGTTAATTTACCATAAATTATAATACTTGATTAAATTCAAATAATCGTTCGTTGAGACTCAGAATTTGAAAGCATCCAATGTGGTGGAGTATATAAATAGCCGTTGTAAAGATGTAAAATATCAACTCTCTATTTAAAACTGATATATTGTTCATCTGCTAATCCATGACAGCAGTGTCTCCCGACGTACAGTAATTACAATTATCCATTTATTAAATATGGATTAAAAGTGGTGAAATCTTGAAAAAGTGTGGCCTCTTTAGGGGTTCTTCCATATAGGGAAACGGCACCTCATAAATTTTTAACCGATTTCCAAAGGAGAGAATGTTATCGGTTAGGCCTGTATATTTTTTGTTGTAGCCTTTTTTATGTAATACACGAGCTGATAAGCCCGGGCTCTTTGATGAAAGCTAGCGTTTTTTGGGGTAGAGCTACTTTTATTCCTCAACAGTGTTGCTTTAGAGGGCGATACACTTAGTATAGTGATTTTCCAGCACTTCGATGCCCTATGTCTAGTACGAACCGTCCAAATATTCGAAACACATCTCGGTTTCACGGTGACTTCCCCTTTGATCTGAATCTCATTCCCTGGAGCCATCGCTTGTGGTATGGGACCAGATCATAGTCGCTGCGGCCAAAATCTTCCGAATACTGTGGGTTAGCAACTAATTCTAATCGTAATTGGTTAAATTTGGCCATCGCTTTCAAGGACGTGTGTGATGGTCCGCTATCGTGATAATACAGAACTTTTTTTTCGCTATATAGAGCCGTTTTTAGGGGTTTCGTAGAACTTTTTTTTTTACAATACTGTATTAATATCGGTACGTGCTTGTCCTTCCATCTATCTGTCTGTCAGTGTAGCCCAGCAAGTTTTCTCAGGGATTAGAGAAGCCACAGTCATCAAACCTTGTGAGCAACTCAGAAATTTCTGGTTAATGAAAGTTTCATAGTTGAAAATGGTTTCAAAGGATTTTTGAGGGGGTCTCCCCATATACGGATATGTCCTCTTTTTTCACCAAACATAGTTGTTGATAATGGAGTAGGAACGGTAAGCGGAAGAACACGGAAAAGTTGTGCCCCCACTCCCTGTCAGCCGAAAAGTCATGGAATTAGTTCGTTTATTTATTTAAATTCCATTTGACACATTAAACACAATCCAATTACAAAATGGGACAAAATGAGCCGAAAAGAAAATTAATGAAAATAAGAATAAAGTGAAAAAGGTAAAAGAAAAAAAATCAATATTATTAGCAATTAAGGACTAAGTTGAGAAAAATACAAGCAAAATTAAATCAAACCAAAAATAAGTCAAATATTTAATCCGATTGAGTTGTAAGGATCAGGATTCTTAATCTCAATTTAAAAACAAAGTATGAGCTCGAAAAAGTACCAAGCTTAAGCTTATCATGTTTGCTTACCATTCGTAAAATGGGAGAATGAAAATATAAATTTGTAAGGGCATACGGTAGTACGAAGAAATTGCTAGCTTTTTCTCGCGTTGATTCGTGAAAACTTTAGGCTGCATACAATGGTGATGAAATTTGACTGTGGCAGAGTTGATATTGAAAATTCTGATCTAGATAGATGCAACCGGATCATAGAGTGGGCAGACGTAAGAAGGATAAACGACATTCATAGAGTTGATATGGAATTTTGAATTCGTAAAATAAGTTTCGAGTGAATATTCGCTGGGCATTCTCTAACGAGTTAATGAGGTAAGAGTGTCGGGGAGACCAAACAACAGAACAATATTCAAGGATAGGAAGGAAAAGATAGGTAAACAGGCGGACTGGGGTGGATATATTGGTAAATTTGTAAGTACGCCGGAAAATGAGTCCCAATATTTTTGAAGTCCTAGTAGTCACGATTAGAAGGTGTGCATCAAAATTGAGCTTAGGATCAAAATTAACACCGAGATCTTTAGCAGAGTTCCCTGCCGTGGATGGGACTTCATTTAACAGATAGTTAAAAGTCAGCAGAGAGTGATTTAGATTAAAAGTCATTTTATAGCATTTGGCAACATTAAGACAGGGGTAGTTAGACGAACACCAGTTATTTGAGGGAATCAGGTCCTTCTAAAGATATTGATAATCTTGTACAGAAAGAACTGATAGCTGAAAATACTTTGAAATCATCGGCATACCGTAGGCAATCGGAGGCAATAACCAAAGGAAGATCATTTATAAACAATAGAAAAAGGAGGGGACTTAAAATTGAACCTTGAGGAACACCAGATGATGGATAAAATGGAATAAAGGTAATTCCACAGTACTAAGACAACATATACGAGAAGATATGTAGGAATCCATCCATGATAAAAGTGGACCAGCAACCCCAAAAGCTTTCAGTTTATGACAGGGTAGTGGAAAAGTTAATGAAGATGACATCAATCTGCAATCGATTATCCAAGGCCTTCAGAATGCAATCAGTGAATTCAATTAAATTTCAGGTCGAAGAGCGACCTTTCAGAAACCCATGTTGTTCTTTCGACAAGATAGGGGTCAATGAAACTGAAAGCTGGTTATGAACTAGGCACTCGAGTAATTTCGGAAAACAGGAGATTACTAAAATAGGACAATAATTGGACACAGAAGATCCTTCTTCTGTGTCCAATTATTGTCCTATTGTAGTGAATAGGTAATATCCAAGTCTGTGAACGACTGCAGCGATGGTTTGCTGCCTCGGCATAGGAAGATGTAGATATCCGCCGAGAATGCCCTTGTCTGGGGATGCGTGAATGCGCTGGCAGGCTAGCATTGCGGTGTCGTGGGGCGGGTTCATTCCCCCAGCACAAGGATCCACTACAAAAGAATTTCGCGTTCACGAATTCTTGGGTCTCAAAAGAAAGGCGACCGAAGTCGCAAAAATTGTAAGCAACTACAAAGAGGGGAAATTACTTGTTCAGAGAACAAGTGGAACAAGTAAAAACGGACGGACTTAGGGTAACCTCGTCGTTACCCGACGAGGCTCATGGCTTAAAATAAGAGAGGGACAACCGGGTGGTGATGGTGCCCCCTCGCACCCGCCCAACCGGATCAAGATCCATAAATGTTGCAGTGGCCAAGTATTTCCCTTCTGAGTGGAAAACTCATACAACCTAGCTGGTATGAGCCCTCCCATCAGAGGAGAAATACCCCGGTGACCAATTTATGTCATATGCAATCGGATCACATAACCCTATGCCATGAAAAGGCACCTTGCTCGGGGCCACTCAACCCGCGATAGTACCTGAAACAAAAGGAGGTTAGAATGGGTCCGGTGACTGGCTCATTTTCTGTGGGGGGAGCCCTTCACCGTAACGGGCCCTATACCCGGTCAGATCCAACGGAATGGAAAGATCGAGATGTAACTTTAATTCAACATTTCTTTATTTAACATCGATGCCTTTTCACAATATTGGAATAACGTTTCTATTTGTTTATACTATATCTAGCATATGGTAATATAAATAATATAAGCTACAGTAAGTTTACTTTATTTTGATTTTATATTATTCCTTGTTTCAAAAGATCGAATTGACGTTGCTCCCAAGTTTGCGGCAGGGTTGAAAAACAAATGTAAATTGGTAAATTCGAGAATGCGCGTATACTTTTTGGCCAAAAAGGAAACCGTATGATTACTTGTTCGACCGGTGTAAACAACGGACAATTTTACAGAGGGCGGTGATTATATAAAACATATTCTTTAAATCAAAACCTGTATATGATACTATTTGGCGATTACTTTGATATTGTACTTTGAAATTAACATGCACTGTATATAGTGTTTGGAACGTATTTTCTGTTGAGGATGAAAAGTTAACATACTCCAATATGATAGGAATGTTGAGATCCGTTGACTGCTGTGATTCACAATACAAATTATCTATCACGTTTCGACCATAGAATACCGTGCTTGGTTTTCGATTAAAAGCTTATAAAACCAAAAAAAGAAAAAAAGTCAACGCCTCACCTAACTAGTATATGATTAACATTTTAACAAGGATTATACAATCAAACTTAAAAACTAGGAATATATTCAAAGAAAATGTAACGAGGACTTAATTATTCCAATAAAATCAAGTAAAAAATTAATCTTTTCCTCACTTCTCACAAGAAGTACAAGTTCTTCTCCAACAAATTTGATGGAGATTGGTGAATACTCTGCGCCACCAGAAATGCAAGTTTGGGAGCGTATTGACAAATGGCCGGAACACGAGTTGTGTCCGATCAATTATAATACAAATGTGTCATCTTATAAGTGAGAATCTGCATCTTATCGGGATCCAGCCCGATATTATCATCCACAATGCTATCGTGAGTTGGAGTTACAGTATCTGGGTGAACTGATTGAGATACTAAAAGGCAATCATATCTCTCCGGCAGAGTGATAATATCATCAACAACTATCCCCGGAGGCGGACTATTTTGATTTAGGAAATATCGAGTATTAATACGCTGGGAAACGATTACAAAAGCAAATTTAGGGCCTTCCGCAACCAACTTGGGTATGAATTTCCGTGAGACGTTTCCGGATTGTCTCACTTTCAATCTTGGCTACATGATGGAATTGACCTTCACCAAAACCATCTCTATAGAAAAGAATACGAGATGGCAACGGTCCGTGCAAGTCACGATATTCTTTAAGTGCTTTAACCGGTTGCAAGGCAATTTCTGTGGATACGTGGGAAAATATTTTCCATCATTAAGTTCACAAAACTTCGATTAAGTCACGCCCGTGGATTCAAGCACTAACCAGGAGGTCCCACACTGGTTAAATATGGATTGGAAATAATTGCTGCCGAAAAACTTCCGCGGAAGTAAACTCTGAACCCGTTTTCTAGTGGTGAAAATCCTCTGACTTGTAATTTGTGTGGAGCAAAAGCAAAACCACTCGCGCGAATTCGTCAGAGGTCCTCGATTCACTTCAAATTGCTACAGAAAGTCAAAATCGACTGACTTCTACAAATCGCAAAAAAAAATGAAAAGCCGCTTGACTGTTCTTTGTCGTGAGGTCAAATAGTTCGCAAAGGTATCAACGGTACTCAGTAAGCGGAAAATAGTCCAAACCGAATATGAAATAAAAGTCTTAGGAGCACTAATAAAGACATGCAATTAAGATTCTACAGGTAATAGTAACTTATCCACTTTCCAAGGATGTCCTACAGCCAGCAAAATCGAATTAACAGCGTTAAAAGCGCGACTATGATTACGATGCATTCCTTCGTGTCTCCATTTACGTCAAGGCACCCTGAATTTGAAAAGCTTGAAGTGCTACCTACTCGATCGCTCCTACTTCGATATTCCTGTCTTAATCGCAGCAACCACAGTACAGCACTCCTAATGTGCAGAGTCCATCGTCACCAGGACAATAATTGGATCAACCTGACCAATGAAGAAATTAAGGTTGGAACGGTGATGAAAAAAACGGTCTGAATTTTTTAACTTTAGCTGATGAGTATGCAATTCTGCATTCAACAATGAGCCAGAGAACTCCACGACCAATTGTCCTCTCGCGATGGCGCCTCTCCTTGCGCTATGCCCGCCGCTCTATCACGCTAGCGCACGACAATTTTTCCGTGATCACTCTTCCGACAATGCCGACGACTTTTTCAGTCATACACTCCGGATACTTCTGATCAATTTTTAGGCTTCTAAGTACGCGTCACAAACAATTTAATCTTTAAATTTACTGCGAATACACTAATTAAGAAATTTTTCTATCGCGCACTGACAGCTAACGATATGTCCGTAACCAAGTTGAGCCCACGAGTCCAGATGGAGGCGACATTCGTCAGCAACCACCTCATCTCGTCACTTTAGCCAACCTTGTCAATACGTCGAGGAACATCAAAACACTTCCCACCTATCTTTTCGATGCAAGCCTTAAATTAGTTTGCCTACGATATTTTTTTTTTTTTTATTACTGTGGGTGTTAATGAGTATAAATTTAAATTATGGACGAATATACCGAATTGCTTCTTGGTGGCTGTTTGTGTTTTTAATTAATATTATTACCATACGGTTGGACTGATAAATTTGAATTCATTTTCAACGTAAAGAAACAATAGTGAATAATGCGTAATAATATATCGCAGTTTTCCTTTGATATCACGTTGATTTGAAATGAAATTGGTATGCGAGGTGTTTGTTAGTTCTTGATTATTTTAAAGAAGACATTAGATATTTAGAAAAAATTCTAAACTTAATAATCAGTAATGTCTACTTGTCGCCGCCTATAGCAATGCGCGTTTAATCGAACGGTCTGCACTTTTCTAGTAAGAATTTCAATTTTTCTTGATCACCATGCTGTAGGGGTGAAGGAGTTAGGAAACTTTTAGAGCAGCTTAATAGAGTAACTGCTCAATTACTACACTATTTTATTAGTCTCCTGTGTTCCGAAAAGTGGTGATCCTTCACCACTTCTAAGAATAGAAACAACGTTTGCTCTTTTCCACTAACTAGGCAAAGTACCAGTCCTCAACTGAGATTGAAGGGAAAAGCCAGAGGGATACAAAGTGAAGACGCTTATGATTTAACGAAAATATTCGGTAAACCATCAAGATGAAATATTAGGATTAAGTGAATTAATGCGGGATTCAACGTCAATATAGTCAGTGAAAAGTGAAGAAATGTCAATGGAGTGAAGTACAGGTGATATATGAAAGAGGTATAAAAGTTGACGAGAAGAACTGAGAGAATAAGTTGGAAATATCCTGCGGAGAAGAGCTAACGATGTTGTTACAGTATACAGAAGGAGGAACAGATGAGGATAACTTGAAGGATCTTATGCATGAAAAGAAGGGTTTCGCATTATTAACCATTAGTGAACTCTCCAAACTAGTGAAGTAGTTTTTCACATATTTAGATGCCTGCGGTTTGATGACTGAGAAACCCGAAAACAAAGGAAAAGGGCAGATAAACTTGCTCCCATCGGAGAACTGTTTGATTTGTTCCTGCTAAATTGCCAATCATCCGACTCAGCTGGAGCACTCAGGGCCACCGTTCATTCTCACAGTACATCCCGTCAAAATCTGCAAAATTATGGGTTACAAGTTTTTGCATTATTAGACACTAAAATATATTATACATTAAACTTCGAAATTTACGTTGGGCGGCAGCCTGAAGGGCTGTTTATGTGTAGCAATAAGAGCATCGATGTTGTGTGGAATGAATAATCGGGCCAATACACAATACTGGTCACAATATGACTGCAAACAATCGGTTCAGCGACATTACCCTTCTTGAAAATTTTGCAGTAAATCATCGTCTGTCATATGTTGGCACTGTTAGTAAAAATAAATTGCAAATTCTACCGGAGTTGAAAAACATAAAACAACGACCTATTTGTTCAAGTACTTTGCTTTTCGGAAGGAGGGAACACGCATGTCTCATATACCAAAAATTTAAAGCAAGAGTATTAAAAAAATGTGGTGTTGATTTTCGGTATGCATTTTGATGATACAATCGATGTAACAACCGAAGAGAAGAAAAAGCCAGAAATATTGACGTTTTACAACTCAACGAAAACTGTCGTAGATATTCTCGATAAAACGTGCTACAGCTATAATGTAAGGTATACTAAGGTGGACTATGATAATCTTTTTTTCCTTGCTGAACATAACAGGCATCAACACACAAGTAATTTATCTGAGGAATTGAAATAATGTCTTAATACGAAGGATTTCTCGGTGAAATCTAGGCAGAAAATTGTTAGAAGAGCATTTGCACAAAAGAAAAAGTATTTTTTCTTCACCTAAATCAACTCTAAACAGAATTCAAGATATTTTTTCAACAAAAGGAAAACACAGAAAAAGTTAAAACAATATGGGTCATGCCAAAAGGATTTTGTACTTAACATAGTATATGCGGCAAAATCGAATGATTTAATTCAAGAAAAACTTTTAAGAAATGCACAACAAATAAATTAAAGTACTGGTCTCTCAAAATTTTACGTCTTATCTAATAGATTAAAATTTTTAATAGGGTTCCCACCATGTAACGAAGTGGCCCGTAAACACTTTCAGAACCCGAAAAATAAGTAATTTTTTGCATTAGCTGAAAATCTACAAAAATCACGTACCTAGGTCTTTATGAGTGCAAGGGCAATAAATACCTCAGAAATCGAAATTCGTTCAAATCTGTTAGAATAGTAGGACTGTAATTATTACATTTTTCCCCGAAAATTGAAACGGTGCCCTTGAACTTTCTAAATTTTACCGTTATGTATGTTGATATAAGACCCCTTTATTATGCCTACGCAATTTCATGGAAATCAAATCATAATCAAGTGAATTATCACCATTTCAATTGTATGGACTTACAATAACAATAACAAATGTCGAAAGATGGGCATAATATTTTTTTAAGAACCTCCTTAATCCTCCGCACAGTTCCAGAAAATCGGAGCCTATAGAAGTCTGCGGAGAGCTTCCATCGGGCCCATCAACTTTGGATGAAGGTGGTTTCATCATCAAAGCCCAAAAGAATAATAAAGTGCCGGGCATCAATGAGATTCCGGTGGCGCTTATCAAATATGGTGGCAGTAGTGTTCATAAAGCTATTCACAAAGTCATCCAGCACATTTGATAACAAGAATATATGCCAAAAGAGTCGAGCCAATCAATTACATTCCCTATCCACAAAAAAGGTGACAAGCTACAATGTGGAAAGTATAGAGACATATCACTACTTTGCACGGCGTACAAAATATTTTCAAAAATCTTTACAAATAAAATCAGATCATACGCCAGCAGTATTATTGGGGAGTAGCAAGGTGGTTTTAGAGCAGGTAGATTGACAATAGAGCAACAGTCAAGCAGGTACTTGAAAATGGGGATCTAACACTGAAAGAAATTCTTCCTTTTCTAATCGTTCAACTATTTCTAATTATTATCAGAATGTTCGTGGCTCAAGAACCAAACATGAGGACTTATTGCTCGTGTCTCAATTAACTAACAATTCTGTTATCTGAAACGTGGTTGATAGAAAATATTTCAAATGCGGTAATATTACCAGATTACTTAGTCTACCGATGTGACCGTCACCTTAACGCAACCAATAAGGCTGATAGTGAGGGAGTCTTGATTGCAGTCGGCAAAACCCTCAATAGTTTACTTTGCGCTGACTTCAAATTTGCTCGTGCTGTTGAGTGTATAATTGTTAAACTCCTTTCGCACTATAACTCCTCTTTATTAATTTCCTCTGTGTATGTTCCCAGTAATTCTCCCTTAACTGTGTACGAAGCCTTCGTCGATATACTCTCTGTCTATCTTCTTGCTCGTCATCCACCTTCTAAAATTATCATTTGTGGGGACTTCAACCTACTGGCAGTGCAATGGGATCTCTTAACAACACCAAGTATTTCCTCAACAAATAATTCTTCTTTGTTACTTTCTGCCTTTCTTTCCCTTTGTTCTTCTTCAAAGCTTAACCATATCCGTAACCCTAATGGTCGCCTTCTGGACCTTGTCTTGTCAACTTTTTTAACTGATTATATTCAACCTGGTCTCCATGATCCACCTTTGTATATAGCCCTAAACGTTGATACCTTAACACTTCAAAGAATTGCCTCAGTTTATCATTACAACTTCCTTAGAGCAAATTATGAGGCAATTAAAACCAATTGTTGATAGCGTTCTGAACGAATTTTACGGCTACCTTAGATTGCTCATGATACTACTCTGCAAACTTCTTGCAAAACCAAAATGAAGCCTTGGCTTACTCGAAGAGTTCTCTGCGCCTTAAAGGCCAAAGAAATGGGGCATAGGCACTATAAATTAACCAAGAACGATGAAGCCGAACAAAATTTTTGCAGACTGCGTTCTTTGGCTAAAAAAGAGCTCAAAATGGCCATGAAAAATTACTTCAGCAGTTTAAAGAGTTCTCTCCTGACGAACAACGCTAAGCCCATATGGTCCTACATTCGATATTCTTAATCTTCCTTTACCCTCCCGCATACTGTTAAATGGAATAACACTGAAGCCTCCTCCCCACAGGATATTTCTAACCTGATTGCCGAATATTTTTCCTCTACATTTTCCTCTTATGATACACTACACTCCCCCATAAACTCAATTCAAACTTGTCCAGCATCAATCACACCCTACTCCACTTATCCTTCTGAAGTTGAATCCCTTATTAACTTACTTGATCCAAATGTTAGTCCTGGTCCCGATGGATTGCCAAATATATTTGTAAAATTACTTTGTTCCTCTTTGTGTTTTCCTCCATCCCATATATTCAATCTCAGCCTTGCTACTGCCACCTTTTCTACGTACTGAAAAGATGCAAATGTTCTTCCAATCTTCAAGAACAGTGACCCATCAACTGTCTCAAACTATCGTCCCATATCACTCCTCTTCTGTTTCTCTAAGCTGCTGGAATGACTTGTACCCAACAGGCTTTTTGAGTCATTATGTTCAATTTTCAAACCGCAGCGACATAGATTCTTGTAGGATCGTTCAACTACCTCGGACTTGGCTGAGTTCGAAGATTATATTGCAAGAGCTCTAGATAAACAGCTTCAAGTTGATGCAATATTCACGGATTTCTCAAAAGATTTTGACTCCGTGAACCATGTTGTTCTCTGTCAAAAGTTAGTCTTGCTTGGCATATTTGGTTCCCAACATTATTGGATTTCATCCTATCTATCCTCTAATTCATGTCGTATTAACCTCTATGGCACAATCTCCTTCCCATTCAATCCTACATCTGGCGTCCCTCAAGGGTCAATCCTTGGACCTCTTCTTTTCTTACTGTTTATCAATGATCTACCTTCTGTAGTTTCCTCTTCTTGTCTCCAGTATGCTGATGATTTCAAGTCATTCCGGATAATTAGATCCCTTGAAGGATGTCAGCATCTCCGTATGATCTCTTTAACCTCTTTAACTGGTGTAATGCAAACTCCCTTCGTATCAATGTTTCTGAAGGTTTTAAAATGACTTTTACTTTGAAAATCGTTCCTTTAACTTACAATTACAGCTTATGTGATGGTTTTCTCTCCTCTGTAGACTCATGCAAAGGTCTTGGTGTAATATTTGGTCCAAAGATTAAATTTGGTGCTCATATTTTAAGCATAATTACCAAGGCATCAAAAGTTTCTGGTTTCATAATGCAGCATTTGCACAAGTTTGCAAATATTGCTACCGCTGTTTGCTTGTTCACATGTCTTCTCCACCCGCTTCTTGAGTGGTGCTCAGTAGTGTGGTTTCCTAGACATTTATGTCTTATGAGCTCACTAGAAGCTGTTCATCGTAAGTTTACCCGTAGTTTGTTCTTCGAATTCAACTTAACCTATGAGTCTTATGAACATCGTTTATCTACACTTCGTCTGCCTTCTTTGTGGTCTCGTTGAACCTTCATAGATCAGTGTTTCCTTTATAAGTTGTACCACCAACAAATTGCTTCCACTCTAAGCTAAGACTTGACTAAAGACAGTATGCGCATCCTAGTCGGTCTAATAACATTCTCGAGGTTCCGTGCTCCTCGAGCTTGGATCTCTATCAACGTCCTACTTGGTATTTAAAAGTAAATTAAAGACGTTACTTTTTGTGAATTGCGATTAATATTTCCTCATCACTCAATTTTTCGAAGTTTCATCTAGCCTCTAATTTCTTTTCTTACATGTTTTAATTTGTATTCCTAATATTCTTCCGCCTGATTTTTTTGCATAAATGTGTCTTGCTAGAACGATATTTATTTGTAATTGGATTTTTGTCTGTAAAATGGTTTTAAACAAATAAATACGTGCATCTGCAGTATCAATGGCACACCAAAAATCAGTCAAGAATTCATAAGTAAAATCACCCCGATGCATAAAAACCTCCCAGCATCCAATTGCCTACATCTTTGCCTCCACCCAGTCTCATTCGCATCGCAAAAATCAACAACTTGTCTGTCCATCCACAAATTTCCCGCATCTGATTTCTACATCGTATAAATTGTATAGAATTTAGTGATCACGATGAAAGTGGATCGAAGACCAGCTACAATCCAATTACATCCTATACGCTGTACTGTGTATTGCTTTGGGTACTATCTCAAATTTGAATCTCTAGCCTCCGGATCATGTGCCCGTCAATTAAGCTGCCCTCTGCCTGGCAATTTTGCAGCTGACTCGTGACCACGCATCAATACCAATATGCAACCCAGGTGCCCCTCATTTCTAGAAACCTACCAAAGGTGAGGACGCTCCGCTACTCCAGGACCAGACCCTCGCACGAGACAATGCTGGAATGACAGTGAAGTTGAAACTTTAAAGGTTTGCTACAGACAGTTTTGCACCTTCTCAGCTCAGGACAATGGCACTATATGCCCGGAGTATTAAGACTGCTGGAATTTCACTTGGCGAAAACCACCGGTAACACCTCGTAAAAATGCCTTTACGTCACCGACCACAGCACGAAAACTCCGGATCCACTCTCTCCGTCATTTCGGGGTACCTCTTCACCAAGGCACTTTGCAACTAAATCTTTATGGTGCAGGCAGCTTATCATCACGTTTGGTACCCAGCAGCTCACATTGGACTTCGGACTACTTCACCCATTTCAATGCCTGTTTGCAATAGCAGAGGCCTTGATGACCATCCTTGGAGCCAACGCAGTCAACCACTATGGCCTTTGAATTGACCGACGTAATCGACGCTTCTATCTTAGAAGCCAGCCTATCTACGGCCTGTATCCTCGGCACAGCTCCACCAGTGCATATCATTAGCACCGTAGCCAATCCATCAATCTTGTAGGACATCGGCGGAAAGCTATACAAGAAAATCATCGCCAAGTACGCCAACGCACCTCCACGATCCGACGAGTTGGCTTCGATCGCCAACCTACCCATTCGCCTTCATCACGCATGGTCCACCTTTCTTTCCAAGGCCACATCGCCTTGCGGGAGAACGCGTCATCACAGTAAAACCCGAGTTCAATTTCTTATTGGAAAGAGGTGTCATTCGATTTTCAAGAAGCCAGTGGACGAATCCTCTAATCATCATACCAAAGGACGGTTGCCATTAGCGAACTACTGACGATTATCCACCAACTCAATGTCCACACTCACCCAGATCGCTATCCATCTGATCCAGAAGGCCAGCGGTTCAGTATTCTCAGTAATTGATCTCCAGTGTGAATTATTTCAAATAACAGTCGATACTTAAGACATCTGTAAATAGGTAGTCACTACGCCCTTCGGGCTATTTAAATTTGTGGGAGTACCTTTTGGCCTACGCAACGCAATCCAAATGATGCAGCTGACACTCAACCCCTTACTGAGAATGATCGGTGTCTACCAAGATAACAATCTTATTGTACTGGGCTTACCATGACCATCACTAGCGTCATCTCGAGCAGCTTTTCTCTGTATTTCAAGCTGCGAAGCTTCATGCCAAATAGATAAAGTGCTAAGTAGATACATCCGATGTCACGTCTGCGAGGTAGAGTTTTGACCACTAGCTCCGAAATCACAAGCCATCTCCGATTTTCCCAGATTTGCTGGCTTCTCACAGCTAAGATTTTTCTTTGAGATACTCAGCTTCTATCACCACGCATGTCATACCCCGTTGAGCTCCAAGCACCACTTCTAGAGTTGTTGAAGGGCTGCACGACCGAGAATGTACCACTCACTTGGATATCCGATATTGAAGCTGCTTTTAAACACTCCAAGCAGGTCATCGCCACAGAAGCCACGTCAATCTTCCTTCCACATGTGCATAATTTGGCACTACGCGCTATAGTACATTAAAATAGTATCCACACGTTCCATTTAACCCTATGTTGCACACTTTCTGAATTTTTTCAGGGGCCGGTCAGCTGAGCCGAGGCCTGCCTTATTAAAAAAAACCAAATAAAATTTCAGACGCACGTGTTTTTTTACGCATTTCAGAACATGGGAGTGCTACCGGATCCTAATAAAAAACTAAAAGATTGCATAGAACGAATTTGTTTTTCTGTAAATTTATTGATTTTTTGAGAACTGTTAATCTTCAAATCTCTCATTGGAGCACATGTTTATATTCGCACCAATCCTCGCGTCAGCATTTATCTACCTACCTGCTACCGAAGGTTTATGGTTCGCTTTTCGGGTTTTGTTCGGATTCTCGCGGAGGGTATATTGAGTATGGATACTATGTGAGTATTATATGCTAAGCACTGACGCGTCTACCTCTGCCATCAGCGTGGCCTTAAATCGGCAGCAGAGGAACGGCATGTGGGTAACCGAAAGTTTCTTCTTGTGGAAGCTTCTGAGACCGAGCAGTGCTACTCCCGCTACCACCACGAGCTTCAGCTGATCTTCGTCACCATTAAGTATTTCCAGTACATTCTGGAGGCACTTCGTAGCCTTCACCGACCATCGGCCACTCATTTTTGCTCTTACGTTACACTCAAACAAAGTTTCGCCTCGCCAAAGTAGACGATTGGACCTCATTGGTTACTTCAACACGTGGCTATAATACACGCCAGGTAAAGATAACATAATTGCTGACGTGCTCTCACATGTGGAGACAGTTGTAGTACCTCTAGAGCAGGCTCAGGCCACAAACAATTTACCGTCGTACTTCTTGTTAAGCCCCCGCCTCAAGCTGCATCAAACAGAGCGGGATGGCCACTCAGCATGCTATGTTGAATTTAACGGTGCCATCAAGCCATGCTAGCCAGTAATGCTCCGCCACCAAGCTCGCACCTCAGCGGGCACGCCACGCAAAAGCGCGTCGCGCTTTAATTCCACTGGCCGAGTTTGCAAAAGGAATTGCTTCACTGGGCCAAGCAATGCATTCCACTTCAGCGGGCAAAGATCCATTGCTCCAAAAACGCCGGACTGGGTAAATTTAAGATGCTGGACCAAAGACATATAAATAAATGGATGAACAACGAGAATCTGTGTACTCGTCCATGTGGGAAGCAAGTTTTACACATAAATATCTTACGCTCTTGAAACTACATGATTCCCTCTGCTTCTCCTTCCCCTTTGTTTCCCGAGAGCTATTTCTTTTCTCTCTTCAGAAGAATCACTTCCCTCACTGACACCCGCGTGTCCCTACAAAACTTCGTTTCACATGCACATGATCGCGTCATCGTTATCATTCGTTGAACGGTTTGAGTGCAACACAACAAACGTTCTCTCACAGAAAACTCGTTCGTCAAAGCTGATGAAAATTCATACAGGCAAGGAAAGTCATGTGTCAAACCCAACGGAAAATTCGTAAGTTTTCAATTAAAAAAGAGAACTAAAGTGCCGATTTCATTCACGCAATCTTCAAAACTAATAAATTTATAAACATGAGCGTGTTTTGCAGTGAACTAAGTGCAAAAACAAAAACATATCACTTCAAACCTCAACTTCACACAACTTTAGCGAAGGTTGCTGATTGCTTCGGCTCTCGCGACCGGTCGCGGATCCAGTACTCTATATCTGTGCGCTGGACGGACTTTATCAAAATTCCGCAGTATGAGGTTTACGAACAGTGCTTTCATAAACTTAATTTCATCCTTTTTAGGACACTTGAAGTCAGTTGTCTTTCTTTACTGAAAGTTTTTTGTTAGGGTTTTGTAAAATAATTTTACAAAACCCTACTAAAATTGCGTCCTGTCTATCCGTATGTCACAACAATTTTCCTCGCAAACTACTTAAGCTAGAAACATCAAATTTTGTATATAGGTGTGAAGTGGTGCTCTCTTCAAAGTTCAACTACAAAAAAAGTTTTAAAAGGTATATAAGGGGGATCTCGCCATATAGGGGCGTGGCCCCCGAAAAAAAATCGATTTAAACTGACATTTTTGCTTCAAGGGCGCACGGGGAGGGGAATACACAAACACATGATAGACCGTAGGTCTGTCTACCCAACTTGTTTATCACTTCATATGGTCATGAGAGTTTTCAAGCAAAAAATGAAAGAACTATTCGAATAGTTCACCTATGCTGATTAAAATTGAAGTCTTTCATTTTGTGAAGACTCATTTGTTAATCTGCACTGCACTTCTGACTTGTTACGATGAGAGGACAAAGGGTATTATATATAATATAAAACTAGCAATTTAAAAATCTCTAGTGAAATTCAAAACTATATTATTAAAATGCATCAAGAGACACTAACAATCAATGCATTCCTGTAGAATTTGAAAATATTATTCGGGTTCAACTTCCGCTTTATTTCACCACCCCTCCTAGAGCATTTTACTGAGATATCTTCAATCGTATTCAGACCTGATATCGCTCATATACAAGTACTTGTATGCTCGCTGATTTGTGATGGAAATGTACACAGTATTCTATTCTGTTTGCAGAATATGTATCACTGAGTATGCTCATATATTGAAAAGCATATCGGATGCGCCCAACCAAACGTGCAATTGTATATTTGCCCAATAGAGTACTCTGTCTACCGTGAACACAAAATTGTGGGTTTCAAATTTTAAAACGACCGGGACGTTGCAATAGAACCCATTTTTCTGCATACGACAGCGCACCGCAACCACCCAAACCCAATTCAGCTCCATCATTTTCATAATGTTGCTTCCACCCTGTCGCATTGTTCGCGAGTAAAATGATGGAGCAATGATGCAAGCATTACGGAAGCTTCTCTATATGATTTCATATTATGTGATGTGGTTTGAAAATATTTGTTTGTTTGCGTTTTTTATGCGCAAATATCTATTCTTTGTTACATTGTTAGGGAGACTTGAAAAAATAGTTTCATTTGGCTGAAGTGTAATGCGAGGATTTTTTTCCGGGGGTCTTGTAAATACTTGCCGGGAATTTAGAGCGTTGAATTCAGTCCTTGCACATTTACGTACCTCAGATTTGAAGAAAATAATATGAAGCAATATATATATTCCCTACACTCCTTAAAAATTCAATACCTCAATGCCTAGGAGATATGGAACCCCATAGTTAAACAGTTCCCTACATCTTCTAGGGGAGGTTAATTATTGCACTTATTTCACAAATAAGCATGATTTAACGACTTTTAACTTCCTTTATTATAGTCAACCTCACCATCCATATGGCAACAACTAACTTTTGCGTGTTCTTTTTAATCCTCACAATAACTCAACACTAACTTAATCAACTTAACCTAAAAACCTCAATACCTAAATACCCTACACACATGCCGTGATGCACGTCCTTGGCTGGACTTATAATTAAAGAGCCTTCAGTAAATTCTCTCCATCTATTAGCATGGAACGCAATATTAAGCACCAGGATGACTGAGCATAAGGCATCGTCCAAGTAAATGATCCCTCTCTAGCCAATCGTTCACGATATCCTCTTGAAAGTTTGCTGATTAATCAACCCTCACTGTCGACGAGCCTCATGGTACGCACGTGAAAGAATTAGCTTTTATGTGAATGTGGAAGATATTAGTCCTTTTGTACATGAAATAGGTTCATATTCAAGTTAAGCACATTTACGTGACTATGTTTGATTAATAAAATACTCATAGGAGTCACTCGGAGTAATTACCATACTCTTCTGTTTGTTGTTAATTTAGTTTTCATGTAGCTCGTTTTTTAGTTTCGGTATTGCGGAGGTCATTGCACTAAACTCGAAACCTTAACTAGTTGTATTAATAGAAAATATGATATTTTTGTTAGTAATTAAAACTATTAGCAGTTTTTCGGTGGAAGTATGGTCAATAATCTTCATCGATTTTGATTGGAATTCGGTAGGGAAACTTAATAAATTTTGAAAAATTAGAAAAATTTGTTGGCTGTAGAGAATATACAATAAAAATTCAAACTATTATTTTGATTTTTTTTGCAAACCCATCGGACCTAGCTTTTTGAGTGAGCAGACGCATTGCGATTCCTTTGTGTCATCTTCATAGTCTTATTTTGACCTTAAATAAGAACAAGTTGGGTAAACAGACCTACACTCATGTCAGAAGGGTTTTGTATTCAATTTACAAAATGCAGTCACCAGATCGAATCAAATCAAGATACATGTCAAAGACGATTTCATTGGAGAAAATACGAAAATCATACTATTATTAACAAAGTTGAACGAATTTTGACCTCTGAGGTTTTTGTTATTGTTATACTCATAAATATCTCCCTTGATAATTATTTCAGATGTCCATTTGCGAGGGAGGAAACACATTTTTCATGTATTTCCCCCCTGTGCCCCCACTGAAGCAAAAACTGACAGTTTAAGAACTGGTTTGAAATGCTCCCATGAAAACGTTCATTTCATAATCATATCGGCTACGTTTAATGAAATTTTTTTCAGGGGCTATTCTCCTGTACTGTTATCATCGATTCATGGCCAATTCTTTCGAATCCTAGAATGGTTACAAAACTCTTTTGCTGAGAGCTCTCTCCCACCTCCTTGACTTGTTTCACTTATGTGCATTAATTGTAGGTACTCATCTTGAGTCATTCATCAAATTGAATCAAGTGTTCAAAGCATGCACCTTAAACGTTGAAGTTGGGAAAAAATAACTCAAAATTATTCAATCTTCGCATTTAAAACAGCCACTATTTTGTTTTACGATTACTGATACCACTAGCTGAACCGATTCTCAAAGATCTACATGACACCTATCATTCCTGAAATTTTCATGCAAATCCTAGCAAAACTGTAGAGTCCGAGTCGGTAAAAAGCGCATGTTGTTCCATAGCCATATGTTGCCATAGTAATAAATGCAGCGCATGTTGTTCCATAGTAAAACAGGAAAATTCAAACCGCTATAACTTCGCTAAATATGATTCAATCTTTATGAAACTTTCAGGATAGATCAATCTTATGAATAGACATCTACGTACTGAATTTCATTGAATTTAAGGATACCGTTAAGATTTTATTGAAGAAAACATAAAATCGATAAATCATACTATTACTAACAAAGTTGAGTGAATTGCGACTTCTAACGTATTTGTTGTTGTTGTACTCACCAAGGCCTACATTCCTGATTTTTTTCAGATTTTTCGGATGGAAGGTGTCCAATCGCGAGGGGCGGGGGACACAAATTTTTCGTGCATTTCCCCTCCCTGTGCGCCCCTCGGAGCAAATTTTTCCTAACTAAGACCTGTTTTGAAAAGTTCTCATCAAGACTTTTCATTTGATACTCATATCGGCTACCTTCAATGAAATTTTTTTCGGGGGGTTACTCTCCTATATGGGGAGACCCCCCCTCAAATATCTTATAAAATTTTGTTGTAGTTGAACTTTGAAGGGATCACCACTTTACACCTACACACAAAATTTGTTGTTTCTAGCTTAACCCGGCGCCAATGACGTGAAAAATATTATATCGTCAATGACACTGGGTCAAAATGACCCGATTGGTTTTATTAACGAATTTTTATAAAATTCTAATAAATTATCTAATTTTAATTTAATTTATTAAATCTTCTCGCTTTGTCAATAAAATAAAATGATGAAAATACTAACATACTTTGTAAATAACTTTTTTATTAATTATTTCTTTATCACATGCAAATTCAACTTAAAAAATATTTTTCGATTTTTTTTTACAACAATTGTCGGAAAACTATTTGGAATAATGAACATTGTGAATTCAGGAAGAGATCATATAAACTGCCTATATCAATAAAAAAAATTAGTCTTCTGTTTCATCAATCAGTGACATGGAATTACTACAGTTTTCACAGTACGAAATTACGTGATCGGGGCATATGTAAATGTTACATGAATTACAGGTGTGAATTGTTTTTTTATCCTTTTTGGATGGACATATTTGACATCTTCTGCGAGTGCCGGAGACCTTTTGGGAGGGTTCGCCTTGTTCTATACCTGTGAAATCCGCAATTCTTTTACGCGTCTGTCGAGGCAAATTAGTAAGATTTTTGCGCCAGAGCAAATGTTCCTGAACCATACAAACACCTAGATTTTTCAAGAAGTGTCGTCTTTTCGTATGCATGTCATTATTATTAGCGCGATAAATTATATTTGCATTTATTCCTGCTATATTTAACATAGCAAAAAAGAGTGTCAAAGGCCATCTTTTTGAGTTTCTGCTAACATTGTACGTTGCACATACTTCATCAGCCACATCTACTCCACCTTTGGTTGAGTTATAAAAAGTTATAATCTCTGGTTTCTGCTTATCATCTGTGCAGTCATCAATATGATCATCGTGATGTAAACTTGACATCAAAAGGACAACTTTGTTTTTCTTTGGGATATACGAGACTAGAGTTATCTCTTTTCGATGCCCGAAAGTTGATGAGTTTTCAGGTTTTCCTCTTGTTGTTAGAAATTCAGACGGAATTTGCTTTTTATTTTTGCGTAAAGTACCCACAGAAGTAAGTTTGTGTTTGCACAGAAGATGAGATATCAATTCGTAGCTGGTAAACCAATTGTCAAATGTTACATTACGGCAAGACTTAGAAATTGGCAATACAATACGATCAACCACATCGAATGGTTTGTTGCTGACTGAATATGGGCCACTGAGCTGCTTGCCGGCATAAATTTCCAAATTAACCACGTAAAACGTTTTCGCATCAACTAAAGCAAATATTTTGAGACCATATCTAGCTGGTTTAGACTATGTACTGTGTATGTACTGTCTAAATTTACAGCGACCTCTAAATGCTACTAACGTTTCATCAATGGTGCAGTTCTCTCCTGGCGCATACATTTTGTTGCACTGTTCGACAAACATCTCAAAAAGTTCCCGTATGTGCGCTAAATTATCCAGCTTTTGTCTTTTATCACGTGTAGACTTATCATCAAAACGTAAACAGCTCTGTATAAAGTAGAATCGTTGAATTGACGTTGTGAGTCTATATATTTCTACGCCAGTGCCATCTGTTTCCCACAAGTCATTCAAGTTTTGTCGATTAGAACGATAAAATCCGGCAATATATAGAAGTCCAATAAATGCTTTTAGCTCACTCATTCCAACTTCACTCATGTATCTATGTTTGCTCACATCTGCACATGCCGCTCTTCTTTTTTGGATATGAAAGTTGGTATATGTTCGAATTTTGCACAACATCGCACTATTCACAAATAAGTCCCAACATTCTGACACCGATTTGGCACTTTTAGCAGCTGGTTTTACACCAAGTGACTCCGTAATTATATTTTCTGATCTTGTACGTACATTTGGTCGTGCTGGTGCTCTTTCCCATCTTGTTCCATCTCTTCCTTTGAAGAACCGTTGTTGCAAAGTCAATAGATCACGATTATCCAACGAATCAGATTCTGTCTCACTCAAATCGCTTGCATCTTGCTCACTTACGCTGCTATCACTGCGTTCAGACAAGTGATCTTCGTTTTCGATGTCAGAAGCAGGAATCGGATCTTCATCTTGAGAAGCTGACTCTTCTAATGACGCCAAAATACGCTCCGGGTGGTTAGCGAGTGACATTTTTGTGAAAACAACTAAAAACAAACAAAAATCGTTAAAAAAACACTGAACTCATAAATAAATGCATGTCACGAAAATACCACACTAACGATGACGCCGGGTCAAAAGTACCCACTTTGAGTTGTCGCACGTGTATCTCACTGGGCGGGTGGCATTGCACTGAATGCAGGGAAGTTGCAGGTAGAGATGGAATGTAACTTCAGCTACACAAGCATTCAAACGCATAATAATTGTAGAAAATAGACTATGACTGTTTAAAATCTCCTCGAGTCAATATGACCCAGCGTCATTGGCGCCGGGTTAAATGGTTTCCTAGAAAAGCTGCTGTGACACACGGACGGACAGACGGACAGACTGGTCGCGAAACTAGTAGGGTTTTGTAAAATTATTTTACAAAACCCTAAAAATGAGAAGAAGTATATCTTGAGGCAAATGCTAAATATACGTAAAGTCAAAAAAGTTTCAATTTAAAGAAACAAATTCGGAGATTACCTTTGCTGTAGTATTACATTATTGCTTCTCCTAGCCACAAATGCTTGTAGTGCACTATTTTTTCAGACATTTGGGAACAATTTTTGATGTACCACATCTTATCGGGCAGACAATTACCGCTGTTTTGCTGTTACTGTAAGCATTCATACAACTATCTTTCAAATATGACACCTAGTCTAGCATTTCGACTAGGTGAGATCTTCCGTACTTACTTCGTCGGCTTCTTTTCCTTTCGAATTCGTGAGTTAGAACGCTTATTACTAACGCCTAAACATTTTAAGCGTTTCGGTCCTGATCGGCAGTGATATTATTCTACGAACTTAAAGTGATGTGCTATTATTTTTAGTGCAATTAGTTTTTTCATCATTTTCGAATCTCTTCATGAAATCTTTGTCTTTGAAATAATAAAAATATAAACAAACAGAGTGCAGTGACATCTAGATGTTTATCTAGATATCTTATTTAGTTAGTTCTCTTGTTAATTCAAATGATTCTTATTAAATACTTCAACCATCAGAGTTTCTTACTTCGATTAGAATCATTATACTGTAGACACAATTTTTGGTTATAGTGGAAAATTTATGAGTTTCAAAATATTATCTTTTGAAACTCATAAAAGTTTTAACTTAATTCAATCATTCCTACTATTGAAACTAATACAGGGTGGGCCATAAGGGTGTTGGCGGTTTAAATATTCGATTTAAAAAAAACTACGAAACATAACACAAATATATTTGTATTGTTAAAAAGTAGAAGCATAGGAATTTTTAAGACTTAAAAATAATGTTGTCCAAATGGCTTCCCTCGGCTGCTTGGCACTCTTCGAACCGAAGTCGCAAATTTTGGAAAACTCGTTGAAAAGTTGTTCTCGGTATTTTGTTACTTTCCTGAATAATATTTCTCTTCAGCTGCTCTAAATTGGTCGGATTATTCTCGTAAACTACCGATTTGAGGTATCCCCATAGAAAATAATCGCATGGAGAGAGATTGGGGCTACGTGGGGGCCATTCAATATCCCCCCTTTTCGAGATGAGTTTTCCGGGAAAAACATTTTTCAGCAGCTCTATGGATACCCTAGCCGTATGACATGTGGCCCCATCCTGTTGAAACCACATCCTCGAGGTATTGCCTTGAAGTTCTTGCAAAGCTGGCACCAAAAAGTCTGTTATCATGTTGCAATAATTGTTAGCTCTAACCGTCATCGCTTGCCCTCTTTCGTCCGCAAAAAAGTATGGCCCAATAATACCGGTTGACGTTATGCAAGCCCACACGACAAGCTTAGGGCTGTGAAGTGAACGTTCATGCAAGCGTCGGGGATTAGTTTTGGACCAGAACCGACAATTTTGCTTGTTCACATGGCCATTAAGGTGAAAATTAGCCTCATCACTAAAAATCATGTTGTTGAAATTGTTGAACTGCTCGAGCATCAAATTGACAAAGTTAAATCGGCTATTGGCATCATTGGGTTTTAATTCTTGGACTATCTGAATCTTATAAGCCTTCAAATGCAGATCACGTTTCAAAATTCGTCGCAAAGTTGTTCTTTTGACGTCCAAAGACTGACTTCTCTTACGTGTTGACTGTTGCGGATTTCGCTGAACTGGAACACGAACACGCTCCACAATGTCGGCTGATCTTGCAGAAACTGGGCGACCATGAGCCGTAATTGGTACTATTAAGCCGGTTGTTTCAAACATTCTGATCCATTTTCGTAACACATTGGCGCTTGGAACTTCACTTAAATCGCGTAAACCGTGTTCATGCCGATACAAACGTCGTGCAGTAATCACTGATTTATTGTTTTCGTAATACGCTCGGACACAAAATGCACGCTGCACTCCCGTGTACGGCTCCTTGGCGACTAAATTTCCAGGAAGCGGCGCAGCGAACAACATATCCCCCCGCCACCCCGCGCCGCACGTTACCGAAAAATTGAAGAATTAAATCGCCAACACTGATATGGCCCACCCTGTATATAATAAAGTCTTTAATCCTCTGGTGTGTGTCCTGGCCTTCTTTCACCAAGTGTCTTGGCCTTCCGACGTAAATAAAAACAATCGGAGTTTAGTGGCATACTCGCATTAACTTAACTCTTATTAAGTTAAGTTAAATGTTTTAATATGTGAAAACTTGATCTTCTTAAAATCATTCCTTCTTAATATTCGGACTAAAATCAAATAAACTATATTGATACTCAAATATAAATTATAATTATATAAGCCATTTTGCGATCTATTGATATATTAAAATGTCCCTTTGTGCTTCCTCTTCTTGTGCGAACAAATACAACAAAACCATATTAGTAACTTGCTATGGGATTTGTGGATTGACAGTCCACGCAAAGTGTGCAGGTCTGACCGGCCCTATAGCAGACAGTGTTATGCGTAGGGATTCTGGCGTTTGCTGGTACTGTAAATCTTGTAGAAAACACAGCACCTCCAGCTATGTGACCAGATTGCGTGTTGCTAAGAGCACAATTGATTCCCTTTTTGTTGATATAGGGAACCTAAAAATTAAGATCGAACAGTCACAATTAAACATGCAGGAATTTTTAACCTACACTGACAATGAGCAATCAACCACATCTCCGATGACTTCTGAGTATAATAACATTCTTACTTCAATGGCAATTAGCCCCTTCCGTCCTCTGACGCGTAGCATGGTGAGCCAACAGCAGCAACATCCTAGCCCGAATCTGCTAAGACTTCAATGTCAACCTCAACTGGAGCCCTTTGGTCCTCATCAGTCTCGTCAACTTCTTGATGGAACCCCGGTAGAACAGCAACCGTCAACAGCGTCAATCATCGCGTTCTTCTCGGGCAAACAATTTTTTCGTGCCACCGTATGCCCGTACAAATTTATATTTTCACTCTCCTATTATACGAATGGTAAGGAATCATGATAGGCTTGAGCTTGGTCCTTTTTCCGACTCATACCTAGTTTTTAAATTGAGGTTAAGAAGCCTGATTCTTAAAGCTCAACTGGAGTAAATATTAGACTTTATTTTCTTTTTTTGTGTGCTTTAATTTAATTTTACACGCATATTTATTGTTGTTAGTACCATTGAATTTCTTTTTATATTAACTTTAACACTTAATTCTAATTTTCATTAATTTTCTTTTCTGTTTGTTTTGTTCCATTTTGTAATTGGATAACGTTTATCTATTAAATGGAATTTAAATAAATAAATAAATAAATAAATAAACAGCAACAGCCCTAGATGCAGGGAGAAAACAATTGCCAGCAATCTGATAAACAGATACATCAGCAACCCTCCTCTCTAGAGAGTGGCACAAACATAGCCGTATTACCTCAAACTCCTCTGGTAAGTGTAACATCAGATAGCATCTTGCAAACTGTGTCGCCACCCCTTCAGGTGTTCATATCAAGACTTGCTTATGCAACCTCAGAGGATAATGTTAAACAATACGTTACGGCCAAACTTGGACACGTCCCGAAAATATTCCGATGCACCAAGCTAACGAAGGATAATCTTTCGGATCAAATTATTGGATCCTTCAAGCTAACGGTACCTGCAGAGCTTTCAGATATACTCAAACCTGAGTTCTGGCCAAAAGGAACGCTTGCAAAAACATTCAGCAAACGGCTTAGACCTCGTAGCTTTCGACCCAGCGAGCGGTCGCAATAGTAGTAACTTCACTTCAAGCAATTGTATTCCGTGTTATTATCAAAATGTCCGCGGCTTAAGGACCAAGACAAATGACTTCCGATTATCTTCAATTGTTTTTTCAGATAAAATTATATGTTTGACAGAAACGTGGCTTACGAGTGAAATCTTAGACAATGAAATTTTACCCAATCATTTTGTCTTCCTCAAAGATCGCGATCGTGAGGCAAGCGGTAAACACGATGGCGGAGGCGTTTTGGTAGGCGTTTATAAATCTCTCAGCTGTTCACTGTGCGCTGGCCTCTTAATCTCGCCTCCTGTGGAATATGTTGCTGTGCGTGTTTGTTTTGCCCCTTACAATACTTTAGTCGTCTGTGCAGTTTATATTCCATGTAACAGTCCAACCTCAGTATATGAGCAGTTCTTTTCTGAATTGTTGAACTGCATTAACATTGATTTTCCTACGTCTTATTTCCTAGTTTGTGGCAATTTCAATTTTTCGAATGGCGAATGGGATGAATCATTTTCATCAGTTCTCTCCAGTGGTAGTTTGTCCTTTGCTCTATTTTCTTTCCTTTCTCTTTCCTCATTCTCTCAGTTCAATAGTGTTCCCAATAACAATAATAAAGTTCTTGATCTAATTTTATCCAACCTTCTTTCATCTTCATTTGGCTTAATTCCTTCCGTCACACCTTATGTGAAACCAGATCTTCACCATCCACCTCTCTCTTTTCAACTCACTATGGGCATTAGTTCCTCTTGCAAAAAAGCACTGCCGATCCGGTACAACTTTTTTAAGGCTAACTACTCGAAACCGAGCAGGAAATCAATTCGAAGAACTGGTACACACTGCTTAGGAATTTAGATGCCAATGAAGCACTCTGTAAATTTAATACCATTCTAGCTGAAATCATAGATAAGTATACGCCTAGCTACCGACCGAAAGAAGTCAGCGATGTTCCGTGGTTGAGCTCTGACTTGGCATCTGCTCTTAAAGCGAAAGAGATCGCTCGGAAGAAGTTCTTGAAATCGTGCCTGCGAAGCGATTTAGGAGCATACAAGGAGTGTCTTAAACAAGCTTAAAAAAATCGCTCATGTTGTTCAAAAAAGCTATATGGAGCACATAGAAAACTCTCTAAATGCTAACCAAACCAAGCCTTTTTGGTCCTACATCCGCTCTCTCAAAAATTCTCGAGCTATGCCCGTGCATATGCGCTATCAACACCTTTCTTCCTCCTCTCAACAAGGCTCTTGTGATCTCTTTGCTAATTATTTCTCATCTTTTTTCTATCCCTCAACTCTCATTCCCTCTTCTAATCCTCATGCAACTTTGCCTCCCTCATTTATTACTTCTAATATCTTAACCATCACTCCATTGGAAGTGGAGTTAATCATGCATAATCTTGATGCAAGCATCGGTTGTGGGCCAGATGGCATCCCGAATATCTTCGCCAAAACTTTGTCCTCTTCGCTATGTGTTCCCCTTTCCATCATTTTCAATATCAGTCTTTACAGTACCACTTTCCCCGCAGAATGGAAAAATGCTTTTATTTTTCCTATTTTTAAAGCTGGAGACATTAGTTGTGTCTCAAATTACAGACCAATCTCGCTCCTCTCGTGTTTTAGTAAGATACTTGAGCGTGTGGTATACAACTGAGTTTATCCTTTAGTCCTTCCTCTATTAGCCAACGAACAACATGATTTCATCAAAGGCAGATCGACTCTGACCAACCTACTGTCATTTAACAACACAGTAGCATCAGCTTTAGATAAGCAAAAACAGGTCGATGTTATTTATACAGATTTCTCTAAAGCTTTCGATTCTGTTGATCACAATCTCCTCCTCTTAAAGCTCAGAAGCTTTCATCTTCCAGATTATATAATATTCTGATTTTCTTCCTACGTCTCCAATCGTTCGTGTGTTGTTACAGTCAAATCCTACCTTTCATCTCCCTTTGAGCAGAAGTCTGGTGTTCCGCAAGACTCAATCTTGGGCCCTCTTCTGTTTTTGCTGTTCATTAATGATCTCCCATTGACCTTATCCTCCCCTTGTCTATTATATGCTGATGATCTTAAAATGTTCAGAGTAATCGAAAGTTTCGAAGACTGCGACATACTGCAAAAAGATCTGTCTTCTTTAGCTCTGTGGTGCAGCTCCAACTCTCTTAATCTGAATATTTCTAAGTGTCACCAAATGACTTATACGTACAAAAAGACTCCTCTGTTATTTCGCTATTCCATTCTTTGTGAGACCATAGAAAGTGTTTCAAGTTTTAAAGATCTGGGCATAGTGTTCGATGTTAAACTGAAATTCAAACAACACGTTATGATGGTAGTCTCAAAAGCCTCCCGCCTCGCTTGATTTATTCTAAGATCATCTAAATCCTTTCACCGTGTTTTGGCTTCGGTCAAACTCTTTGTTTCCCTAGTTCGAAGTATACTTGAATACTGCTCCCTAGTATGGAATCCACATAACAAATATTTGATTAATGCTGTTGAATCTGTCCAACGAAGATTCACCCGAATATTATACTACAAATTCTATATGGTCTATAGCCCATACAGTGAACGCCTTAGAACCCTAAATCTTCCATCTTTAGAGAAACGTAGATCCTTTCTTGATGATTGTCTTCTTTTTAAGCTCCACAACAAACTTCTTCCTGACGATCTCTGCAATCTAACATCTCCCATGAATCCGGTTCGCACAAATCGTCTCCAACTTATTTTTAATGTTCCCTTCGCATGTACGAATGCTTACTATTTCTCACCGCTTGTACGCCTACCACGTGTTCATAATGAATTGCATCTTGGTCCTTTGCCACAGTCATTTTTTGTTTTTAAATCTATATTAAGAGATAAACTTGAATTGTCTAATAATTAGTTTATCTTGATTAGCGACTTAACTTGAATTTTGAATTTAATGTGAATCATGTAATTTAACTTACTTCTAATTATATAATAATACTATTTTTTATTTGCTTTCCTTCTTTTTCTGTCGCATCATATCAGTAACTGGATGTCTATGTACTCTGTTGATATTGATGTAAATAAATAAATAAAAAATTAAATAAATAAATAAATAAACTTCGAGCGTTTTGCTTGCAACATAGCGGTCAAATTTCTTCGTGAGTGAAGACAGATATTGATTCGTTTTTAATCATTGGTCTTAGTGCTGGCCATATTACTCATTTTATTTGTCTCACTAAACTATAGTTTCAAACTTATGTACTTCGTGACGTTCCGTTATGAAATATAAAATTAAACCCAGGAGTCACTTCTGGAAGCGAAGGATTTCTTGCGCTCCAACATTTTAGTCGGAATATGACCAAGAAACCGCTCCATGCGCAGAAGTACTCGTGGGAAGGACTAAGGTAATGTTAGGATAACCAATGTAAGTAAGGTTGATTTTTAATACGTTCAATTAGAATTCTTTGTTTTTAATCATATTATTAAATTTGCGCATAAATTGCGCGTCCCGTTCAAGCACATCATTTAAGTGAAACCCAGAAAAATTCGAACCAATGTAAATTATTAGCGTTAAGTAAGATTAGGTATTAAGCGGAAAAAAAACAAGAAGGAAGCAACTTTTCTTTGCTACCGAACTTCAACTCTGCTCTCACGACGAGGAATGGCAGTGAAATTCTTGGCCCACCCGATCATCTCGCACCTGGAGTACTACAATATGATCCATCATCATTGCAAACTGATGTATGGTTGGTTGGTGTATTGACCTGTGTATTTTTGACTGAATATACACCAGTTGGTGGCGATACAAAACACAAGACATTTTCTTTCTCCAAAAGTTAACATCCTTCCGTTTCCTCTGAATTGGCAGGACAGTCTTTTTTTCCATCGCATTCCAATCCCACAGGAATGCACGCTCTATCAGCACACGTATATTCGTATTTTGAGCAATGGTTATCAGGATGCTTCTCAATTACTGTTTCCCATCCCTTTTCATCGTTGCCAATTGGATAATTTTCATTTGCATCGCAGACAAATTTGTGCGATATTGTTGGCACAAAGAAACCATTCTGGCATTAAACATGTTCGTTCCTTGCAATTCTCTTCATCCGAATGATCGAGGCAATCGTTTTGGTCGTTGCATTGATATTTGACATCGATGTAGTTTCCATCTTTATATCGAAGTTCATCTTCGCGACAAACATTCTTACTAAAAGCTTGCGACACTAGGAATACACTAACAATGACCAGCAGTCGTATACAGGACATCATTCTAAAAGTAAAGAATGTTGCGGGTACCCAACTTCTTAGTACCGTGCTGGTTAAGACTGACGGTGGGATGGAGGACAAACGGAAGAATCGCTGAAAACAAGAGTATTTGGCGAAGGACTAGTTCGCAGTTATTAAAATACGATTTCAAATTAAATTAAGAGGTACTCACAAAATCTTCGGGCTCATCGCCCGACACATCGTAATATTCCGTTGCGGACACAATTATAGTGGACACAATTATTTTAAAATATCTCGCGATAAACGTAAATATACGCGCACATAATCACAAGCATCTACACAATAATTGACCTTCAACCAAAACAAATCGATAAGGTTGTTATCGATAATGCAGGACTGTATGCGAAAGAAAGATGGCCACCAAGAAAAACTGGGTTTGCGTCCGAGGTAAACGCTGCAAGATTGAGCTGCCGTGGTGAATGTTGTGGCCTTGAACTTGGGTTCTTCGACTCAAGTCAAAAAGCCGCTGCGACAAGGTGATAAAAGAGCCAGCGACGATGGAAGCGGTCTCTTTTACGGATACTTGGGCAGCGCAGAAGGAAGGACGGAACATTTTGCGAGCCAACACGTGCGAACATCAGAAGAAAGGAGCGTCGAAGAAACGAATAAGCCAACGAGGGAAAATCGTTCGAGTCAACAAGGGAAGAAAATCGATTCAGGCAGCGAAGGAGTTGAAGTGCGAGGATTTTGTTCATCGACAAGGCCCCCAACGTAGGAAGTAAGATATTTTGTAAGGGTAAAGAATTAGAATTTTATAAATAATAACTTCGCGAATTATCGTTTAATTTTCTTATACGAAATTTTCGTGTTTCAGCCAGAGGTTTTGCGCGTGGAGCGCGCAGTGTCGACGGAAGACGTAAATAATGCCTGAAGTGCGTAAGACTCCTTCGCGTCAGGATTTAAATCTTCTCCGTCGTTTTTCTCTCGTGGAAGTTAGTTTTTCTTTAGTGGAAGTTAGTGAAAGTGGTGATAGGCAGCTCGACGAGCCGGGTAAAGGTCACTAGTGGATATTCTAGTGGCAAGACTATTCCGGAGAGCCGAAAGCCCACCAATTGGGCCCTGGGGGCATTACTAAGGTTGGCGAGTGGTGCTTTCTTACCCCGTCTCCACGGGCTAGTCGGGACCCCAAGGCCCCCAACTGGAATCGGTTATTGTAACGTAACATTAACATTTTTCAACGTAATAGTTTCCAGGAAATTCAAATCGAACTCCCAACGGTTTGATAATGTAAGTCTAGAGACGTGCTAATGAATTGTAGCCAATCAGTAACAAGAATCTGGACACTCGACAGTCCACTCCGTGTTAGGCTGCTGGTCGGCTAGCTAGTTTGGAAAACAGATAAATAGTGGGTTGGACCATTGGTATATCTGTCGTACATTATTCAGCCACCGTCAAATTTGTCGGATTCAAAAAACGTTTTAAATTTTTCGATACATTCTTTATTAATTTATCAATCCCGTCTATTTTCATGCAAAAAGAACTTTTCCAAAACAAAAACCAAATTTGTCGCGTCACTGATTTTCGTAAACAAGTTGAGTTGTCAGGAAAGTGCTCTTACCAGAAGGGCTTCATAACATCCCATGGTTCAAAAAAGGTTTTCTGAAAGCATGATTCCATGACTTGAATTATTCATTGTACAAGAAATCATTCAAATTTATCAAAAACGTACGGAGTTTAAGCATTATGCTATAAATTTTCAAGGAAATCCGGAGAAAACCAGAGTGCCCTAAGTTGGTTTGAAATATGTATTAACCATCAACCCGTGTTATATTTGTAGTAGTTCCATAGAATTGAAATAGCTATAGCTTGCTTGGTTATTATTTGATTTCCATTAAATTTTCTTAGCATTAGATGCTTATATCAGTCTACACACCTGTAAAATTTTAAGAAGATTAAGCGTGACTTTTGATTTCTTAGGTATTTGTTGCCCTTGTTTTCATAAAGACCTACCTCCGTGATTTTTTCAGATTTTACATCTCAAAGATGTCCAATCAGGAGAAAGAGGGACACACATTTTTCATATACTCGTATTTTGTCAACCCTGAACCTCCTGCTGCATGAGATGAATTTTCGTATCAGATTCTTAAAGTTCTAACCCACTGGACCACCTTTTATTAAAAAAAAAAAAGTTTGATGGCCATTTGATTAAGCGGGGAAAACTCAAAAAAATTTGAAATGTTTGAAAGGACCTGACCTTATGGAAGACCAGAGAGAGAAATAGAGGGAGTAAATAAAATAAAAAATATTGCAACTTACATACTTCGAGTTCTTCTTCTTCTTCTTCGTAGCATTGCAGCCTCTTTTGGGCCCTCGCTTCCTGCATATAGCGCCTCCAACTATCTCGGTCCATTGAACGCATCCTCCAGTTTCAAAATCAGTTGTTAATGACTTTGAAAAACATTCATGTCGTCTTCTACTACTTGGCTCGACTTGTATAGTAATGTACCTCTTGTAACGAAAGGTAGCTTCCTTATGACATATTCCAGAGCCAAACTGAATAGTAGGGACTCAAGAGATTGCCGATAGACTAATTTGGCTGGGAAACCAAAGTGAAGCATTATTTGGTACAATACATTACAATCAATACTTTCGTATGCTTTCTTAAAGTCAACATAAATTTAGTGTACGTCTATGTTGAACTCGCAGCATTTCTCAAGTACCTGCTTGATAGTGAATAACAGGTCTATCGTTAATCCCCCTACTTTAAAGCCACCTTAATACTCCTCAATAATACTCTTGGTAGGTAGTCCGCGTGGTTTAGTGCTTGGAGAACTAAGCCCGCAAGCCGAAGGTCTCTAGTTCAAGTTTCGTTGGCGTCAACGAAATTTAGTTCAAGTGATTCTGCAGGCCGACTATAAGCCTGTTCAATTATGATACGTGCTGGTTTAAAATCAGAGCGTATCGTAGCTGGGTGGACGGACACACCCAAAGCGTGATAATGATCATATCACCTTGTAGAGTGCCGATACATTCGATCATGATAATGAGATACTCTAACTATCTCCATGCGAAGGCCCGAAAGGGGCTGCAGTACTACGAAAAAAAATACTCTTAGTAAATGACCTGATTTTATTTTCTAATATTTTCGAGAATATTTTGCACGCCGTACAAAATAGTGATATGGCTTTATAGTTTTCGCACTGTAGCTTGTCACTTTTGTGGTTAGGGAATATAACTGATTGGCTCCGCTTGTTTGGCATATGTTCTTGTTGCCAAATGTGCTGGATGATTTTATGGTTGGCTATCTGACCACCGCTGCCACCATATTGAAAGAGCTCCACTGGAATCTCATCGACGCTTTTTACTACATTGTATACTTGTTTTGTGTTATTGCTTGCCGAACTTATATCAATGCTTCTGAATTAGTCATCATAGTATTTTCTTTTCTGAATTCTGATGATCTTATTCGCTACTCTTCTGGGGTCTTAATATTGTTCGCTCTACGTTCTGGTTTTCCTACCAACATTTCCTTTATATGCCTGATTCTTTTTATCTTATGCATTCTAGCACCTATCATCGAATCAATCATTTTTCTTTTGCACAGGGCTTGATGTCTAACCGTCTGTTCTGCCACGTTCTTAATTTCTGCTTTCAGTTCCACACATATGTCGTTGCTTGTTTTCAGCGATGTACCTTGTAGAATGGGAACTAACTGGTTGTTGAGGGTCTCCATGAAATTTTTGGCTACAGACACCGTTTTGGGCTTTTGGATGTCAAATTTTGTAGAAGGCTGGTCTTCACCGAATATGCCTCTGGTATATGACATCAATAGGTTGATTTTGAACAAGCAATTATTTGAGTTACAATTGGCTCCTTTTTGTGTGTACGGACGTAAATTATGCTTGAAGCGCCACGTTGTTGGATCAGAACATGGTCGGCTAGGTTTTGTGTGTAGCCATTCTGTGATACCCAGTTCGTTTTATGTATTCGCTGATGTGGGAATCATGTCGAATATATGACTAGATTTTTGCAACATGCAAAGTCAATCAGACACTGGCCATTGTCATTCGTTTAATCATGGAGGTTATATCCTCCAGCCGTTTCCAACTGAGATAGCTCATTGCCCACCGTAGCATTGAGATCATCCAAAACTATTTTTGTGTCGTTTGTAAGTCGACCGGTCTTTCCAGATGATTGTAGAACGTTTCGTTCATTTCTTTGTCCTTTTCTTCGACCGGAGCATGTAATCAGCCGAATTTCGAGGAATTTCGGTTTTATATGGATCGTATACAGCCGTTCATTTATTGCCTTTCAATCAATAATGTGCGATTTGAATATCCAGAGTGAAGGCCAGTCCAAACTTTCACTTTCCAGCAGGCTTCCCACTTTTGAATGTTGTGTGCGATATGTTATCTTGAATATCACTTATATTCCAATTCGTTTCCTGGATTGCCAGTATGTTTAATTGATATTGACAGGCCTGTTTTAAAATGTCTTCAACAGCGCTAGGGTAGTGCAGTTATAAGCATTTCTTGGCACCAGTAAACACAATGTGCGACTCCGAGATCATGCACTACCATTTGCTCATGGAATTTAGGATGAGGAATCATGGAAGCTACGGGGATCCCTCCTAGTTTCTCAACCGGGTGTACGACCATTCACGATGGAGTTATATTCAACTGTTAATATCTGCAAATTCTGTAAAAGTATTACAGATCTGTTCTGACACGCTTTTGTTCAATATGTCATTCTTTGTTTCAAATCCCCACAAACACTATCCTAGCATGCGTCGGTCAGTCACACTGAAAAATCGGGGTAAAAGTCGGAAACTTTTTGGTTTTCACGGTATAGGGCCTGCTAGTTCGCATAAATTGGATCCGTTTATTAAGTTCATATACATATGAGAGTAAGATATGGCATATCACATGATAGACATTAGCTTGGATGTCCCCAGCAAAATTCTAATCATCATTTTGTTCGAATATAAGTTACTCGTTCGTATTGAGAATTTTGCATGGATGCATGCTTGTTTCTGTGTCCATGAAATGTATCCCCAAGTTTTGAATTAGGAGACGTATTATTGGAACATGAAAAATAAAATTTCCACATTGAGAGTTTTAGTTGCCAGACAGAAATGCACCCTCAGTAGGTGGCAACAATATTTTGTCTGGTAGCTCAACATTCCCGGCAGAAGAATATAATTACCAGCTTTGCAAACACAGTGACGATCCTGGAGGGTTTTAATTTGATCGCAACTTATACATCAAATTGGAAGAAATTTTTTGAGACTGGCGAATCCCGCTAGAAACAAGCTAGAAGAACTCAACGCCTCATCCACAACACCAGCTCCAACTGTGACCATCCCCAGTTCGCAACGATATAAATGGTACACAGCCAGCCAATGTCGAATTGCCAAAGGCTGTGCCATCTATAGGCCAACCTTACAGGAGAATCTGAGGGACTCTTTCAAATTTTTGCGTTTTCGAACGACTACTGCGATCCCGCTCGGAGGACTTTGAAGAAATTCTACGACAATTGACATCTATTGGTATCTGTGCTCATAAAAAAATTACTAAGTCAACCAACCCATGCGGATGAGAAGCCGTCAGCGGCAGCAATAAAGAGTCTACACAATACCACTGTCGAATGTCTTAGAGGCCTAGAAACATGGAAGTGTCTACAAACGATTGGGACTTACTGCTGCTACATGTGTTGAACATGAAGTTGGATCCTGCCACGCACACGCTCTTAGAGCAATCATGTTCCAATCCACAGTGACGACCGCTCTTAAAGGGATTTTTTGACTTTTTAAGAAGTATGGTTCCGAGCACTTGAGATACGCGGCGGCAAGTTGAAGGAACCAGATGCCATTAGTAGGAAGTGTATTAAGGCCACTACAATGGCTTTACAGTGTTTGATGTGTGAGCAAGATCTTCCGCTGTACTACTGCCCAGAGTTACTCAAAATTACCGCCTTTAAAAGATTGAGGCTCATTAGATCGAAGAAACTATGCATCAACTGCCTTCAAGAGGGATATAAAGCCTCCAGTTGTACTGCCAAAAGTTGCAAGGAATGTGCCAAAAATCACAACACGCTGTTACACTGGAAGCAAAAAAAAGCTACGACAAGCCAAGGTAATGCCTGTGAGCTTGACACCACATAAGCAAGATGCAAGGCTACTAGCATACAGACCATTTCTCGCTCTAACTACTCTTACGGAGGCACCATTCAAAGGATAAATATTTCTAATCGCAGCCGTCATCAGGCTGATAGCCAGCAATAGTAAGATAACGGCATGCCGAGCTGTGCTGGAGCCTGGCTCACAAATCAACTTGATCACGGAAAGGAGAGTCAGAAAGCCGGAACTGTCTTCGACCCCGCACACCACATTCATCGAAACGGTTAGCGCCAGCACCGAGAAGGCACATTACAGGGTGAATCTTGGCCTGCATTCTAGATTCAATTGGTACGACACGCAGGTGGAGACCTACGTCACGGACAAGATAATTTCACCTCAAACTTCTCAGGATTTAAACATTTGAAAACGGCACATTCCGAAGAATATCAAGTATAGTGGATGCCATTGGGCAGATCAAATTGGGACCGGAGCTCCTAGTGCTCCAAAATACGCTCCTTGGGTGAATAGTTGCAGGAACTCAAGTTTACACTGACTGAAAGGGCATCTAAAACTGATATTAGTCAGACAATGCAAAGACCGCCCATCGGTTGTTTCCGGGTAAGACGTCCCTTTTGCGATGACCCATGAAGTTTGGTGACTCAAAAGCGACTGTCACACGCAGATTTCTCACCATAGAACAACACCTGAAGGAAAACAATGGCTTGAGACTGCACTACAAGGAATTCATAGAAGAGTAACATGCACTTGGCTTGCACACAAGGAAGAAGTGACACTGGAGCAGCTTACAGAATTGCAATGTTTTCTACCGCGTTATTGTGAATTGCAGCCGTATAGCAGCACCACCAAATTGCGAGTGATCTTCAAAGTATCCCGAAAGACGACCACAATTGTTGCCTTTAATGATATCCTTCATACTGGAATCACCGTTTGCGATCCTACTGCATTTCCTAATGTCCCGCTTTGCCTTCATCACCGACATTGTAAACAATGTATCGGTATCGGTTGGCTGTGACGTGAAGAGAAGGCCAATTAAAATAGCAACTGTGGTGACCAAGGTTGGTTGGTTGGTTGGTTCATATCGTTCATGAAGTTTGACATGATACCTCCAGCAAGAGGCCACAACACGTGGTGGCCTGCATGATATATTTTATCAATTGTTTTGAACCAGCATCCTAGCTGCCTCGATTGCGAAACCAAGCGCAAACAAGTTGTGAACTTTCCAGCGTACGAGCAATCATTATGAGGCTCGCACAACAAGAAGCCTTCTGAGATGAAATACAATGCATTAGGTTGGAGAAGCAAGTGAACAGACACAGTCCTTTGGTTGGACAGGCTCCTTTCCTGCATTCAGAGGGAATTCTCCTCGTTGGTGGGAGGCTGGAAGCTTTGAAGATCTTGTTCAATCCAAAGCACCCAATGCTGCTGCTGTTCAAGCATCTATTCATCAAGTTACTGGAGATCAACATCCGGGGCACAGGCATTACTCGCCACTAGAAGATAGTATTTCTGGCCAATCAGGGGGAAACAACTCGCAAAATCAATAGTGTACTTGACTCAGCTGCAGCATCATGGCAAGTGAAAATAGGTACACCACAATGCGAATGCAACACACCATGTATGAAGTGGCCATTGGGTTGAATCCAGAAAACATACGAAGGTGCTGACGGTTTCGTGTAAATTTCTAATGTCAAAACCATATCCAGAATACTGAAAAGACCGGTTCACAAGATGGCTTTGTTATCAGTGTGAGATAACATACCACCTGATAAAGCACCATTACAAGAGAGTACTCCACCATTGGAGGAAGAAGAGTGTCAGCTGAGCGCGACGGCAATCCGGCAGCGATTGTAGCGAGTGGGACTACCAATCATGACTCTCCTTTTGGTGTGTCTGCTAATCCTTATGTTGAAAATGGCCTCAACACAGGTCTCATCGACTGGCCCACATCTTGGTCTGTATTTCCAATCCTTAAGTGAATGGGAACTGCAAACCTGCTACAATTTGAGGCCATATTGGTTCAAATTTTCCATGCTACAGAATGGGACAAGTCTGTTACAGTAAATTTAAAAAAGGGAACTCTGCATATCATAGATCATTTCCGGCATTTTGAAAACGATTTCTCCAACATGAATCAAATCCTGAGGATCAGAGCCAAGAAGGACGCTCTAAATGCAGTGGGTGTCTGTCCGGTCATTATTTGGCCAGTTTGATGGCCCAAATCATCAAAATAATGCAAGGAAGGCAAAATGTACTTGCTACTGAAGAATCAGACTTCAATCAGAGATGAGATGCTGAATATCCTTTGTAAAATGAGAAGATGATGCACATACGGTTCAGGGTGATAAAGCAGGAGCTTGCGCGATTATCCAACCCCGTCACGACTCGCTACCTGAAAGCCAGAACAAAATGCTGGATTTGATCCCAACGTTATCATTTCAAATAACACTCATCACTATCAATCTGCAAAGAGTTCAATCTTGCCTCATCAACGTTGTAGCGAAGCTCGGGAAATTCAACTCGTTTTTATTATCACAACAACAATCAGGCGCAGAATTGACGAATATCAGAGAAAATCTACTAGAGAACCAGAACCTGCTCATAGGCTATGAAACTTCCTACAACTGCTCAAAATAACTTCAATCAGGGTAAAGGTGACCGCAGACTTTGCCGTCTTCAAGCTGAAGATCCCAGTCAGAATGGTAGCAACATTCGAACTCTACAGACTCCTTCCAATACCAACGGTGAAGCACAACCATTTGATTGTCATACTAACAACCTTGCGGTGATTTATCCTCACTCCTCATCGTGACATATACTATCCACTGCCAGAATTGGAATACGTATCCTGCATCCAGATGAAACTGAACACTCACATCATGTGGCAGTATAATCTCTTGTATAGTAAGGAACCCAATGGGAGCATATGTGAAGCCCCATTGTTGATTTCAGAGCTTTTGAAGCATGAGCTAAGCAGTAACGGTAATAGGTCCCAACAACCCTAAGGGGTTAAATAGGTGGGCGATGTCAGACAAAACTTGCCGTTTTGTGATATTCACAGTGTCTTAATAGTTAACCGTTACACGTAGTTCGTCAGCCTTTGGAAGCCATTTTCAACCAATTGCCTTTACTTGTTCTTCCGCTTGGCTTAAAAAGTCCAATTTTGCAGCAACCTCACTACTAGGAAGATCCTTTGTGACTCCTGCATGGTTGGCACACTAATTCCGTATCCTGAACCAACCATGAATATGGTCTGCTTTTATCTGCCTTTGTGCTATTAAGTAGCTTCCTTGCAATCATCGAAAAGAAGGCAGTATTTTGTAGCACAGACAGACCTTTGGCTAAGTTCACCCGGCCGTCTCGTTGTACTCCAAGATAGTGCTCCTTTGGAAGGTTCCATATTGGAATATTCAGATGCGTAGATGGTTTGTTTGCTGCAATTTTCGCAAACCTAAACGAATTTATGCTGAGTTTGTAGCCCGTTACTCGTGATTGTATCTGAAAATTAATTCTAGTCTGAGCAACACTACTATTCGCCCCAATTCTCTGGATGTTGACTGGGTCGTAGATTCCAGTCGTCGCAAGTCTCTAGATTACTCTTTCAGTTACAAAATTGAGCTGTGAACTCGTGTCTAGTAGGGCTCGATACAAGAAAGCGATCGATCATTTCTTGACTTTAGGTTAATCATGTCGGTTCTGAAAATAACATGGTGTGGTTCATTCACGGCTGATTATGATATGAGGGCAGCCTTCAACTCACCATTGGACTGTTGTGGTTGCTTTGTCTCGTCTTTTATTTTGGGTTACTCGTCTTCTTGATGCACCTATGTGTTGTGTCGTTGGTTGCATTTTGTGCATAAAACTCGTATGCACTTCGCGACTTGATGACTAGGGCGTAGGCAATTCCTACATATGTTGTGACCACGGGAATTTGGCGGAAATCTCTGCAGGCCAAAAATGGATGTGATGTGGGACACACAATGGATTGTGATTTTTCGGTGTTTGTGACCAAGACCGATGTCTTCGATTTTGTGCTGACCTTGTCATCTGATTGTCCTTCATGGCCTCTAGGCTCTGATATCGAGTCTCCAAGAACTTCAACATATTGCTGACCTTGTCCAGTGCTCTTGGATTTTCCAGACCTTGCTCGTAGAGCATGTGCGTAGTTTTATCCATATTCTTTAAGATAATATGTGACACGATGTCATCCCAGTCCTCCGTGTCTACATTCAGGTTCTGTAATCCCATGGGGCACTCATTTGTGATATCATGCAACTTTCTGATGCATGAGGGTGAGTCCGCTTGGCTGGATGATTGTGATATCAGTTTGTGAATAAAACAGTTTACATGAGCATACTGTCTGTAGTGTAACATAAGTCTTTGCTTAGAGTGGAAGCAATTTGTTGGTGGTACAACTTGTAAAGGAAACATTGATCTAAGAAGGTTCGACGGGAGGACAGAGGAAGGAGATGAAATATGGATAAACGACGCTTATAGGACTCATAGGTAAAGTTGAATTTGAAGAACAAAATATGGGTGAACTTACGCTGAACAGCTTCTAGCGAGCTCACAAGATATAAATTTCTAGGAGACCACACTTTTGAGCAGTACTCAAAAAGCGGGCGGAAAGACATGTAAACAAGCAAACAGCGGATGCAATATTTGCAAACTTGTCCAAATGCCACATAATAAAACTAGAATCTTTTAAAACATTTAGAAACATTGATGTGAAAGGTGTTTGAATTACACCAGTTATAGCGGTTTACGAGATCATTTTGGAGTTACTGACAATCTTCAAGGGATCTAATTATCTGGAATACCTTGAAATCATCAGCATACAGGAGACAAGAAGAGGGAAGATCATTAATAAACAGTAAGAAAAGTAGAGATCCAAGGAATGACCCTTGAGGGACGGCAGATGTAGGATTGAATGGAAAGAAGGTTGTGCCATAGAGATTAGCACCACATGAGCAAGAGGATAGATAGAATGAAATCCAAGAATATAGGGAACCCGATATGCTGAGCAAAGTAAACTTTTGACAGAGAAGAACATGGTTCATAGAGTCAAAAGCTTTGGAGAAGTGCGTGAATATTGCATCAATTTGAAGCTGTTCATCTAGAGCTCTTGCAATATGATCTTTGAACTCAGCCAAGTTCGAGGTAGTTGAACGACCCTTCAAGAATCCATGTTGCTGTGGTTAGCAATTGAGCTCAATAACTCAAGAAGCTTGTTGTTTACAAGTCATTCCAGCAGCTTAGAGAAACAGCAGAGGAGTGATATGGGACGACAGTTTGAAACAATAATGGGTCACCATTTTCAAAGATGGGAACAACATTTGCTTTCTTCTAGTTCGTAGAAAAGGTGCCAGTACTAAGGCTGAGATTGAATACAAAGGATCGAGGAAAACACAAAGAGGAAAAAGTTCAAGACAAACATTCGGATCGAGGAAGTTAATAAGGGATCCAACTTCAGAAGGATCAGTGAAGTAGAATGTAATTGATGCTGGAGAAGTTTGAATTGAGTTTACGAAGGAGTCTAGTATATCATAAGAGAAGAAAAATTAAAGGAAAACAATTAGGGAAAAAGATTTGAAATATCTTGAGGGGAGGAGGCTTCAGTGTTATTCCATTTAACAGTATGTGGAATGGTAGAAGAAGATTTGAAAGATCGGATGCAGGACCAAAAGGGTGTAGCGGTAGATATTTGTCAGGAAGGAGCTCTCTAAACTTACATGGCCGTTTTGAGCTCTTTTTTAGCCAAAGAACGCAGTCTTCAAAAATTCTGTTTGACATCATTATCTTGGGTTAATTTATAGTGCCTATGCCCCTTGTCTTTGACTTTTAAGGCACAGGAAACTCTTTGAGTAAGCTAAGGCTTCATTTTAGCTCTGCAAGAAGCTTGCAGTGGAGTATAATGACTAATCAGATTGTTAAGGTTGCCTTAAATTTCGTTCAAAGTACTTTCACAGTGGAGGCAAGAGAAGGAAGAGCACCAGTTGACCGGTCCAGATTGGTTTTAACTGCCTCATAATTTGCCCTAAAGAAATTGTAACGGTAAACTGAGGCAGTTCTCTGAGGTTTTAGGGTATCAACGGTTAGTTCTAAATACAAACGTGGATGATGGAGATCAGGTTGAGTATAAGGATGTAAAATAGGAGTTATTGATAATAAATCAGTTAGAACATTTAACAAGACAAGGTCCAGAAGGCAATCATTAGGGTTGCGAATATGTTAAACTATGCAAATAAACAAAGAGAAAGAAAGGAAGAAAATAGCAAGAAGGATTATTTATTGAGGAAATACTAGGTGTTGTTAAGGAATCCTATTCCACTGAAGGTAGGTTGAAGTCCCCACAGATTATAATTTTGCAATGTGGATGACGAGCAAGAAGACAAGTGGAAAGTTCATTGTTTACTGTGTACAAACAGTAAAGGGAAAATTGCAGCGAATATACAGAGAGGAAATCAATAAGGAGGAGTTATGAAGAAGAGGGATTTTAACAATTACATATTCCACAGCACGAGCAAATTTGAAGTCAGTGCAAAGTAAGCTATCAAGGGTTTTGCGGACTGCAACCAAAACTTCCCCACTATCAGATTTATTAGTTACGTTAAGGTCACAGTCGCATCGGTAGACTAAGTAATCTGGTAATTTTCGCATTTGAAATATTTTCGTTCAACCAGGTTTCAGTCAAACAGGTAACAGAATCGTTAGTTAATTGAAACACGAGTAACAAGTCCTCAAGTTTGGTTCTTAAGCCACGAACATTCTGATGATAAACAAAAATAGTTGAACGGTTTGGAAGGGAAGAATTTTCTTCAGTTTTAGATGATCTTTGAAGGTTGTTGAGGCTCTTTGGAACCCGTATCGGGACAAGATCGCCGCTTAAGTTGCCTTGTATCGAATCCTTTAACGATTGTCCCCTTTGGCTGAAAATTGGGATGAAGTAGGATTGAAAGTTCAGTTGGAACAGTCAGTTTGAATGAACTTATAACCTGGTCAGGGAGGTTATCTTTTGTTACTTTTACGCAGGCATGTAATCAAGCTTTGGTGCTACGTAGCTGGCAAGTATATCCTTGGTTGTGTTTTAAGTGAGCCTTGATATGAACAATTGTAGAGGTGGGGAGCTATCCTGAAGTTCACAATATAACTCACAGTTTCCATATGTGCAGTTTCGTTCATAGGCACATACCAAGTGCCATATTGTAGCTCATGTAATTTTTTTGAATGCTCAGTCAACTGAATATATTCAAATTAAACGCTATTCCTTATATTTCTATAAAAGTTCTAAGAAAATAAGAGTACCTAAGTTGATTTGAAATACGTATCAACCATAAACGCGTTTTGTTGTTGAACTCAATTGACTATGATCTGAATTCCATAAAATTTTGTAAGTATTTCATTGGTCGACATAACTTTGAAATTTTAAGAAGGGTAAAAGTACCGTTTTGATTTCATGGGAGAAAACGATAAACTGACAAACCATACTATTATTTACAAAGTTGAGTGAATTTTGATTTCTGAGGCATTGGTTGTCCTTATACTCATGAATACCTACCTCCGTAATTTCTTCAGATTTTTTCGGCTCAAATGTGTCAAATTGCGAGAGGGAGGCGACACAAATTTGTCATACATTTTGTCTCCCCCTAGACCTTCTGACGCTTGAAATGACTTTTTTCTCTCAGGTTCTAAAAGTGCTAATCAAGACTCGACTACATTAGATAAAAACATTTTTTAAGGGCCGCTTCAGCATAAAGGGGGACTCCTTTAAAAAAATTCAAATGTTTGATAATACCTAAACTTTTGAGAGACAACCACTTCTGACCTTTCCAAAAAGTTTGAGCTCTCTAGCTTCTATAGTTTCTGCGGAAACGTAGATGTGACGCACGGGCAGATGGACGGACATACGGATGCGAAACTAGTTGGTCTTTGTAAAATTTGTTTTACAAAGCCCTAAAAATCAAAAAAAGAACATACGGTTCAAATTAACAACGTTGTCTCCTTTGAAAGTCGGAACGTTTCTAAATGCTATTGAAAGGCAAACTCTCAGTTCTCAATTATTGAATTCCTTCGGCGTTTACAGCAGAAAGTATACATTTATGAATCGAATAATTTGCTCAACTGTTTATCTTTATGAGTCTTGCAGTCATTTATTAAAGAGGATTAATTTTATTTCTTTAGCTGATCACGGTGTCCATGAAAACGCATTGCACAAAAAACATAAGAGCAAACAACAACAACCTGTGAGATGCTTCCTCACACTTGAGTAATCGTAGACTCTACGCTGTTAGAACTACTTATGTTAGTTTTACAACTCCATGTACATTATTATATTTTCCTATGAAGGATATTTTTTTCATAGTCACATAAACTCCATAAATTACGTACTGCATGCATCTACTATGAATTGGAAGGCTAATAATTCAAAACTTTCGCAACTTAAGCGTAATGCCAACATAATACACGTATGAGGCCTATATTGAGGAAACATAACAAAAGTGCATTGCAGTGCATTGCATAGGGGAGTAAAGTATCTATTGCAACTTTTTGCATTATTATATTTGCGGGTGTGAGTGTGTGCCCAAGTATTTGTGCATACGAGAGAGTTTCGAGTACGTTACGTACCATGCGGAGTAATTGCAATGTGCGTGTGCACTTTTAATCGATTGCAACGAATGCACTTTCAAGCGTATTCTAGGGATTAAAAGGGATACGTGGCGGGGGTCGTTAGTACAGGCTTGGTTTCGATTTTAATACTAAGCAGTAATGACTGCATTGTTAGAATGCTTAAAGGCAACGCAGCGATAGAGAGTTTGAGTGCATGCTAATATTGCAAGTTGGAAGCCAAGCAGAGTTATTGAGACTTGCATAGAAGGGTTGTAGCAAATAAAAGGGGAACTTTATTTAATAAATTTGTCCGACAATTTTGAGACGTATGTAGAAATGTACCATGTTTGACTGCATACGTCGTCGGTAAATGGTAAGTTGTGGCCAAATTTAAATTAGTTTGAAAGCAATAAATGAAAACCATGCACACTTAATTATCTGTTCATCTGGTCACTGAAATAATTTGGGAACTTGTTTTTGGTAAGTTTTTTATTGGAAATTGTTGAATGTAGTATTTATGATAAATTATGTGCTTAGTTTTGTATGAACAGCGTTTTTGGGGGTCTTTGAACCAAAATTATTCGCATTTGCGATGCATATGAAATTAAGCTTTTGTTAAAATGCTAATTGATATTTTTTGCTGAAATTCTTTTATTTGTAAATAAAATGGATGCAGGCATTTTAGAAAAAGTAACAAATTTATTTAACCTGAAGCTTATGTTTGATTTGCACAACAAATAATTCTAATCACTTATAGCGCATCTGAAAAAATGAACGCTTCTGCCTTAGGTGCAGTTTTGATTGATGATAGACTGCTGGCTGGACTAGGCTTGCCTAAGTACTGATAATAGTAAGCGTTGTTGAATGTTGTGTGGGAAATGAAGGCATTCACTTGCTTTCAAAGCTTTTTCTCTTCCAACGGATCTTCGTGCTTTTAAAATTGGAGTACTTATAGAGATTAAGAGTTTCCTCTATGAGTCAATCGCCATCAAATACCGGAGCTCATCTCACTTTCTGTTAAGCTTGAAGGTACTCTCATTGGGCGATGGCATACGCTTCAGCTTATTGCCGTCCTTAAACAGGTAAATCCAGTTCTCTAAGAGAGGGAGGACGCGACGTCGAGAGGAAGAAAACAAGACGCATGAGTCCTGAAAATTTTCTAATGACCTGGCCGCATACACTGCAACATATGCGTACCTACTGAGGCACCTCAAAAAATTAACGAAATCAAGGGGAAAGGTCACATATGGGAGATCGAAAATGCGGTCTTGGTTTCAGGACGGAACCGGTCAGGATGCACATCCTATATTTTACTCGTGTTCACTTGTCGATGGCTGACAATGAAATGGGCTCAGTGATAAAATAAAAATAATTTTTAAACCATCAAATCGAAGTTAATTTTTTAAAAAACTTATTACATCGTCGAATTATTCGAACATTTTATCGAGTATCTGGATTTTATTTGCGAGGATGTCTCAAAAAGCTCAAAAAAGAAGGATTGTGGTGCCATAGGGCGAGTTCTTTTCCCCAGCACAAGACCCACTGCAAAAAATTTTGCATTCACGAATTGAAACGATCTAATGCGGATCAACTAGTGTTGAGGCCGAGATAAACTACTAAGGGTTGAAATTCCTTATAGCCAGAACCAAACTAAGCCGGGAGAAAGCAGACGGACTTGAGCAGACTTCGTCGTTACCGACGGTACTTATGTTCCAAAATAAAAGTGGGGCATTCAGGTGGAAGCGGTGACCCCTCGCCCACCCCTACCCCCAGCCGGATCAAAATCCAAATGTATGCGTGGCCATATTTACCATTTAAGTGAAAAACTCATTCAAACATAATTTACATAAATTTTTCTTTTAAATGAAAAATACAAACGTGGCGAATTTATGTCAGTATTATGTGAGGGAATCATATAACCCTATACCATAAAAAGGCACGTGAGCGGAGGGCCACCTTACCCGGCAAGAGCACCTGTAACGCTTCAAAAGGTGTGAGCTCGCCCGATGGCTAGCGCATTATAGTGGAGGGGCCAGCCAACGTGATGGCTCCCATACCCGGTCAGGTTCAACTGAAAAGGAAAGACCGAGTTTCAAATTTAACAATCCATAATCATTTCTTTATTTTCGCTTTTTACTTGACAGTTTCAGATATATCAAGAGTAGAGAAATCATACCACACATCTAATACATACATTTATTGATAAAAGAATCTAACAGTCAAAAGTGTAGTGTACTTGCACCTTTTCTCCGAATTGTGGATGCAATACATTTTTAGCCAAGTTATTGGGTGATCTTAACGAACTACTAATAATTTAAAATTTCTATTTGCACATTTAAACAAAGCAAAAGGGCACTCACCCAACATCCTTGCTGGGCGCTCGCAGACGATGTGGGTGATGCTTGGTAGAGAATCCAAAAACTTCCTAATGTGTGATTTAATATTATAATAGATTTTTATAACTTGTAATTATATTAAATTTTCAATTAATTATAATAATTTATATAGACTCCGATACAAAATTAATCCACTGGAAGCAAAGATAACACCATCGACAGCAATAATAAGAACTTCAAGGAGTGGAATTAAAATTTTATACAATTTTAATTCAATATTCACAACTTTGGAACATGTTGCATTGAGAGTCATTGTGAGATCACCTTCAGAACAAAAAAGGGACAAACCTGGTCCAATCATGTATTGCAGTCCCGAAATTTACAGTTTTAATCTCGAGATTCTTCTTTCTGTGCTTCTATTTCAATATAATATTCGCGAATTTTCACTGTACGTGAATGTGGCTTCAGCGAACCTTCTCCTGTGTGCCATACGTCTCACTGGTAAACATGTGACATGCCAAAACGATGAATGATGAATTCAGATGAACATTTACATTTCCAAAAAAGTTTTGATTTTGTTTGCTTTGTCACAATCAGTCGAGGAAATTTAGCAGTCTATACAGAGTTTTGCAATATACCGAAAAGCGAAATGGTTTTTCAGCCACCGTATTCTAGCAATCAAGTGCTCAATAGCGAAATGGGGTGGGCTTCCTTTTTGCTTTTACATTCCTTTTTATTATAAATAATAACTCTTGATTATCATATGGATGCACTGGATTCTGTTAATTGTAAACCATGGGGACAAAGATATTACAGAACTAAACACTTTCTGTTTAACACAAACACTGAACATTTTTTAATCAGTATTGAGTGTGATATCTCAAATTTAGTTGCAATCCAGTCAACTTATTAATATTATTTTCCGAATCCAATGGTTAGTTTAAAAGTAAACTCCGCGAACGACCGTTACTTGCTGCGAAACTTTTAAGCTCACATTGACATTCGTAGTGAAGGTGTCACGTGCGATCCTCCCAGCCTTGTTACTTGGCAATCTGAAGCATGATCTCTCTGCTGCAACGGTAGTTTTTCCGTGCCCAAGCAGATTTTTCCTTTTGCTTGTCCGTCGTCCAACATATCGTCACCAGCAACGGTGGATTGACGAGCCTCTAGCTCAGCCAATTTAGATTGCATTCGCCAATGCAATACATGGATAGGATTTATTATATCAGTGTTCTCATGTCAGAACTTTCAATTGCATATTTGAGTTATTAAGTTGATTAAAAAAATAATAGTGTATACAAAAGTTCAAATCATAATAACAAAGTAAATCTCACGAAGAATATCAATGTAAAGAAAAGTTGAAGACTCAAAACCCGCAACAGCAAACGCAAGTCCAAGAGGAAATAAAAGTGTAGAAAATCATAAAAGAAACGATTCTAGAAGAAATTTGAAGTGCTGGCGGCTGGCACTAACGATAGCCAAAACTATCTTGAAGCGCTGGACAAAGTAACGGAAGAAATGGAAGTTGAAGAAGGCGTTGAGGGTAATTCTGATAAAGATGATTTAAATTTTATACATTATTTAAAAAATAAAAATAAGGAGAAGAAACCAATTTGCAGTTCTATAGGTTCTTCTGAAAAAGCCAGCTACAAGGCAGAAAACGTAATGTCAATGAATGTATTTGGACAAAGCGGAAGAGATATGGTTCGGCTATTGGCAGCAGAAAATAATTTAAGTAATTTCAAAATCAAACGAGTGAATGCACAAAAATTAACTATTAAAACAAAATCACTGGTCAACTTCAGGTCAGCCATAGATGAACAGAATTTTGAAGAGGATCCGCACTTTACTTATTCCCCAAAATGCGAAAAAATCAGACTTTTCTATCGAAAGATCAGAACTGCGGAGAGGATACGATCAGACTGCTTCATGCACTCAAGGGAGTTTCACCAGGGTTGACCATCGATAATAAGAGCTGACTACTTTATATAGTATAAATTTCGAATAAAAGCCGTCCAAGTGCTCTTCAGCAGATAAGGTACTTAAATTTTAGAGTGGTGAGCTGGGAATGACTCCAGAAAAGAGAAGTTAACCAGTGTTACCATGGTGAACGATTTGGTAGTTCAGCTGCCAACTCCGCCATGCACTATCGGTGCGTAAAATGCAAAGAAATGCATGCGCCTATCGAATGCGAATGGGCTAAGATGGAGCCTGAAGGAAAATTGTACCGTGTCAACTGCAGTATATTGGGTCAACCAGTATCGTATCTAGAACTACACCAGTGCTAAGATGCAAAAGCTAAATTTATTCCAAACCAAGTACATCGCGTTGTGATACCTTTGAACTTCGTCAAGTGCAGGGTATCATTTGCCGCTAGAGGACCAGCAGACAATGCTGTAATTAATGTAAATAATGTAAGTGGTAATAATGATCTAATTCTTTAAGTTTTCCAGCTACTTCATTCTGTACCAGGAAGAATCAACAAACACGATTCAAAATTTTGTTTTTAGCGTTTGAATCTTTATAATTTTTTAAAAGAATTCGCTATCCAGTCGCATTCCCATGGATAGGCTTCATCTCATTTCAATCAACTCAACTCTATTGTTATTCTACAACGACGTCAGTGTCTTCTAGAATTCCTTGTCAAGCAAAAGCCTGACATCATGCTTCTCATTGAAGCCCACCTCAATTTATGGCACTCTATAACATTCAACGATTTTGAATTCGTAAGAAACCATAGGGCAAATGGTGATAGGGGAAGTGGCACCGGAATATAGGGTAGAAAACCTCATTGTTTCAAAAATATTGATCAAGTTGAATTCTAAAACCTTAAATTTCTTGAAGAATCCGTTATCCAAATTTCACTGCTAGGTGGGATAACCACTTACTCTGCCAATGCAACTGTCAACACAGTCTCAAATCAATGGAGGGTGTAATAAACATTAGCAGTCGCACAGCCGCATGGTGATCAGGAGTGGCTGCTCCTGAAGAGAGGAGGTGGTCACCCCATCAAACTACTTAGTTTGTTGTTTTACGTGATTAAAATTAACTACATCCGACAAGTTTCTATCCTTTAGGTGGAGATGAGTTGTTCACTTCAGCCACTTAAACATCTTTAGGTTTTACATTCCCCTTGTTTTGCAACGACCTTCTTGGTAGAAAGTAATGGTGGCTTTTTGCACAATGTTTGCGTTTTTCAAAAGCCTCGGTCTTTGCTGATTTTAACGAGAAAAAAATTTGAATTTCTGTAGAGTAGCTTCATTGACACATAATGGAACATTTCTAAAGATAATAAAAATTGATCAGTATGTCTCGTAGAGTAGGGTACGCGCAATAAATAGTTTGTAGTGTAGCTTCACGGCTTGACAAGAACCCATCTCATATGATCCCGCGTGCGCGTTTGTCAGGCGAAGCTAGTCAGCTGAGCTCAGTCTTGCTTACAGTTCACTGACCCTTGTATGTGAAAACTGGGGCCCGTCTCCTAGATTTTTAGAAAAAAAAATTCATTACAAGGGGCTCGATTCCTTCTTTGAACTACTTAAATTGAATAGGCTGCACAGTTATATTCTTTCCGATGACTTGAATGCCTGGCATACATCATGGCTGAACGCCAACGGTAATTTAAGAGGTGTATTCCTGAAACCGTTGATAATAGAGAACCAAACGGAGTTCCCAAAATACGCTAGGACGAATTCATATTTGGACATCTGCATTGCTGACGCAAGATTTGAATTCAACTTTTAAAGTTCTCAACGGAAACTACAGAAGGTTCCTTAAAAAGATTGAAAAGCCTTCTTCTCACACGCGTCAAAACAATATTTATCGGTGATTTTTGGACTACAATCACCCTTCGTTGGGATTGTTGAAATTATGCCTGAAGAATATCCGGAGCTTACTCTGTTCATATTTCAGGAGTGAGGTCGGCAATCAATGGGCAGGAAAACTGTGGAGTGTTAGCCCACTTGATCCAGATGGCGTTATCACGAAAGTGAACAGCTTATTCCGTGAAAAGTTTTGAGTGAATGTATTGAATCTTGAAGTCGCTAGTGATGAGGTAAATCTTCTCGATAGAGCTGGTATCGAAATTGATAGAAAGACTCCGGATAGAAATAAAAGCAGGATTACATGTGTTGAATTGCAGAAAGTTACCCTGGTTCATTGAATGGCGACCCAATTCTTAATTTTAAAGAAACATTGTTATCTAACCTCATATCGAGCTTGAATCTTATAGATTATTTTTTCAGCTTTGAAGACTCGTATTTCATATGTGTCAGAAGAAATAACAATCATGTAGTATTGACGAAATTCCAAATATAGTTCTCCGATATTTGCCTGAGATATTAGGAACTATTGCATATTGTTCAGCAACATGTTAAGCAATTCATATTGGCTATTAGAAATTATTGCATATTGTTCAACAACATGTTTAGCAATTCATATTTCCCAAATGAGCGGAAAAAGGCTAAGGTATTTCCGGTTTTGGAAAAAAAAGAATGTCTTCGAGCCCCAAATAATATCACCGAATCAGCTTCCTGCCTAACATCAGCAAGGTATTCAAAGTGATAGTAAGTAAAGTATTAAACGCCCACATTTGAAAATACGAGTTGATGCCGAATTGCTAATTTAGTTTTCGTACCAGGCATTTGAACATACACGCGGTAATCAAAGTAACCTCAGATATCTGTTGGAAACTAAATAATAAAGAATATGTTGGAGCGTGTCTCATAGATATGGAAAAATCCTTCGATATAGTGTGGTTAGATGGACTTATGTTTAAAGTTTTTCTCAGATACCTTTTCGGAATGGATGGGAACCTCATGACAATGCGTGACTTCAAGGACTTGGATGGTCTACAGCAAGGAATAGTTACTGTGCCTCAGCTGTCTTCAATTTTCATTCGCAAGTTATTGAACGGCTTTGATTTGAACGGCACGCCGACGCAATCATTGGCAGCGTTTACTGACGATCTGCTAATTTAAAGGGCTTACCAAAAAGCTACAATCGTTCAAAGCAATCTTCAAAGAATGATTAATGATGTGCAGCTTTACACCGACAATTGGCGAGTGAAAATGAATGCGCAGAACTTTGAAAGAATTTTGTTTCAGACCACTCTGCAGAGGGCTAGTCAAGACCAGAAAGGTAACTAGAAGAATTTCCACATTATGGCTGGTGAGGGTGATTCAGAACAGGTTTTGTGTTCGTTACCTTGTTGTTCGTTTTAAGCAGTATCTGTACTATACTGAACATGCCAAAATCATGCTCAGTAAAACACAAAAAGTAGTCATGGCATTTTGAGGACTCTTTCATTTCAGACTAACTGATCAAAAGGTAAAAGTTATAGCTTACAAGACTCTGGTTAGACAATATTTAATGTATGGATGTCAGATCTGGTGCCCCTGGATTTTACAGTCACTCCCCCTATAGAGGGGTGTATGGAAACTTTTCGTGAGACTGACTTCGTTCCTCTAGAAGCATTCGTGTATTTGGACATAAATTGATATGGTTTTGATTCTGACGGTGTTCCAATTATGTTATATATCACATACATGGATGGACCAGCAATGAGAAGATAAAACATCTTCCGAATTTCAGTTTACAAAATCAACGATTCCAATAGAGATACTGATTTTCTAAATTTGTTGAGGCTGGTAGAGCTGGGATGGAGCTGTCTAAGTATAACGTCAAATATTTGATGTTTATTTATTTGTTTATCTTGTTATTTAGCTTTGAGTTACAGATCGTTATCGCTACGTTTAGTATTGTTGTTGTTTGTTAATGTTAAAAATTAGGGATAGGTTACAATATTCCGAATATTTTGCTTAAATTCAACGAAAAATATGTTTTTTATATTTGGTTAATAGATAAGATTTAACGACTAGGTCAGGAATATTGTGATAGCATTGCATTCGCATAAGATAAAATTTTTTTTTTATTTCTTCTTGATAAGCCATCGGGCTTTGCTTTTTAAGCACTAAATTTGGTCACGTAGTGTGATATTGGGTTTTTGTTTTTTGGATCATTGAATGTCCGTTGGTTCTGTTTCAGTGACAGTTTGTCGTAGCGTCTGGCTCGTGTGCGTGGTTTTGTAGGTGCGTTGCGTAGTTGGAGCCTGCCTTGTTGTTTCAGAAGATTGCTAGGCTCTTTAAATCTTGTCGTTAGTTTCCGTGTTATGCTTCCTATGTATACCATGCCGCAGTCCTTGCATATCAGTTTGTATATGCCGCTGTTCTCGTTTATTGATGTGTCATTCAGTTTTGGTTTCAGTTTGTTTCCAATGTAGTTGTTAGTTTTGAATGCAGTTTGTATTTCCTAAGTAAGTATGATAGTTTGTAAGTCTCTTAGCATACGTACGTGTAGTCAAACGAGTGAATATAGAATGGCCGTAAAGGATTGCAGCGATGGGCTAGCTGATAGGCTAGCATTGCGGTGTCATGGCACGGGTTCTTTTCCCCAGCACAAAAGCCCACTACAAAAAAAAATCGCATTCACGAATTGCTTATGGTAGAATTCAGATCTACAGTTGTCGAGGTCGAGGTAACCTACTGAAAGGAAAAGATTGCCAAAACAAACGGCTAACTGGGCTTTGCGAAAGCGATCTCGTGTTTAACAAAGATACTTATCGCCTCCAAATAAGAGTGGGGCATCCAGGTGGAAGCGGTGGATCAAGATCCATTGTAAGCGTGGCCAGACGTTACGCATTTGAATGAAAAACTCATACAAACATGATTCACTGGAATCTTTCCCTCAAACGAAAAACGTCAACGTTTCAGATTTATGTTATAGTCCTATATGATGGAATCACGTAATACTATAACATAAATAAGAAGCAAGCGAAAGGCCACTCTGCCTTGTGGGAGCACCGGCAACGCAAAAACAAGGGGTGAGCTCAACCGATGGCTAGCTCATGAGTGGAGGGGCCAGCCAACGTGGCGGGTCCCATACCTGGTCCAAGTTCCAAATGAATGAAAAGACTAAACTTGTTCCTTTCTATCTCTTCATTTAATCAAAATTCTTAAATCGGATAACATTCTCTATGCTCATAAAACATTAGGGCGTATAATTATTTAATTCCTAGTACTTGAGTTTTAAAAAGGATAATCTTATAAACAATTGTCGGGAAAAAATTATATAATAAATTTGGAAAAGATTTAAATAAATAGATGCGAAGAATAAAATTACAGAAAAGTAAATACGTAAATAAATGTAAGAAAGAGAAAAAATTTACATAACTAAATGTGAGAAACAAAATTACAGAAATAATTTTAAGAGTAAATATGTAAATAAATGTGAGAAAGAAAAACAATTTACATAAATAAATGTATAAAGAGAAACAAAAGGGTACACACCAAATCCTCCTCCGACGATTGCTCGTTGATGGGGTGGGCAAGGTCTGTGGGCATTAAAAATATTTTTTTCTTTGTAAAAAAAATTTCCTCTACATCACTTAAAGAAGGTAATTAGTATTAATTTGATGTTGAATTAACGATTGTGAACACACAAACTCAATAATATTTAATATTCAAAGAATTGGCTTTGCATTATAAAGAGCCAAGATAAAGAAATCAAGCAAATCTGTATGAACTTTAAGAATTTACAAGTGCAAAATTGCTTAAACGACTTTCATGAAAATGCGCAACAATAATGGTTTTTTTGTTTTCACATCGAACATTGAATACATCGAGAACACGACATCAATGGGAAATGGAGGCAGTTTAAAGTTTCGTGGTCGAACAATTCAGTTAGAAGTTTTAAGATATGCACAGCAGAAACCTGAACAAAGTAAAGAGTTGTCACGTCCCGTGCTTTCAATCTGGAATCTATGTGGGGAATGTTGAAGAGAAATCCCAAATTTTTGCATGCATTGATATTATTAATGAAAAAATAGTTTTTTTTTGGCTTCAACACCTCTATCTTTCCAAACTCACCGTTCAATCCTTTGATGTACGCCTCCGAACGGAATCTGCAAGTTGGGTTTTCCATTCAATAAACTGACCGAACACACATACGACAAGGAAACTGTTTTTGCTAGCTGATAGCATGGAGGCCAATTTTGTGTCTCCCCAAGGTAATTCAAAGTTCCAAGTGCATCTAAAATTATCCCAAAACTACGTAAGTCCACATTAAACTTAAAAACAAGTCATGTTTATGTCAGTAATTTGTGGTACGGTCAAATTTAAATATGATAGTTCTCCTTGTTTTGCTATCGCGATTCCTTCTTCTCACTCACGGCTAACCACCTGATCTCGACCGACGACTCCTCATGACTCCCCGTGAAAAGTCACTAGATTTGTGAGGACACGCACAGTCACACAATTTGACGCGCACTCATTGGTTATCTCGCCGCAACAGTTGTTACATTTGCAAGGCCGTCAACCATTGTTTAATTGCGAGATAACGCGATTCATTTTTATAAATTGCGTTGCAAAGGGGATGCTGTCATCAAATTTCAAATGTAAATTTAATTTTTTTATTTTTAAATTTACAATTAAAATTGGATGATTTGTAATGGTATTTTCAAGCAGTTTACTTAGGCGATTACTTGATTACTACATAAAAATCTACTGATGGTCGTTCTTATGCACTTCATTCAGTTGGCGTTCCTGTTTTTGTTTGTACTGTGTAACGAGTTTGTCAATGCCACGTTGTTTGTATCCATTATTACTTTTGTTTAGTTCATTGGAGTATTGGTAGGGGTCATGGGGAATGGATAGAATCTCTGTACCATTGATCTGTATGCTGTTAGTTTATGTTGTTTGTTTATGGTTTCTGTATATTTTGTAGTCTAATCATGTTAGTTTGCGTGTGACGGCTAGGTCCATATAGTTGACCTGTCCGTTGGTTTCATTTTCTACAGTGAAAAAAGGCAAGAAATGAAACAGAACAAACAGACATCCAATTATCCAGAAAAAAAAAACAAAACCTAATATCCCTCTACCTGACTTAATTTAGTATTTACATAATTAAGTACTTGCCGGCTTAATATAATTTATGTCCTCACATCCTTTAGACCCTGAAGATGACTCAAATAAGTCGAAACACGTCTGCTCACACAACAAAGCAAGGCCCCAATGGCTTTTCAAGAAAAAAAAGAGAATTCGCCTGTGGATATCAAATAAACATAATAATTGACTTAAAAAGTTTTAGATTGAATTCCATTAGAATTAGGCCATAGCATCTTAGATGTAGGATAAAAGTTCACTGTTCTGCTGGGCTAATATTAAATTAATGTTTGAATTGTGTTAGTTGATTTTTTCTCCCTTTCAATAACTTTAATTAAATCGAATCTGATATTATTTTTGATCGAATGTTTTCGATTAATAATATGTCAATTTAAAGAGCCATTCGGGTTATTAAGTTTTTTTTATTCTTTGGAACTCACTTTATACTTTTTGAAAATTTGTAACAATTAATATGAAATAATCATTTTCTCCGTAGCACTACAGCCCCTCTCGAGACTGTTCTCCGCCCTGCAGTTCTCTCAACGAATATCTATTTGGGTATCCGTTGTTCGTCCATACGATTCATGTGGCTAGCTCGTTGCAGCTTCCAGAGTCTTACAAAAGTTTAGCCCTCCGACTCGTCAAAAATTTCATACACCTTAAGGTTGTATTAAATTTGCCATTTGTTCCCGTGTAACTTCACTCCAATTATCCGGGACCCATCTTTTGAAGGTGTCCAATATGTTTGCGGATCCTTGAGTTAGAGTCCATATTTTGCACCCATAGTATTGCACGGGTCTTATCATAGATTTGTATAATTAGAGCTTTGTTTTCCTGTGTATGCAGCTGATTTTCAAGACCGTCAAAACTGAATAAAAAGTTTTATTTGCGAGCTGTACTCTCCGTATTATGTCTCTTTCATCAGCATATGTTCTTTATGCTAACTATGCTGGATGACTTTATGGATGGCTTTCTGAACACCACTGCCACCATATTTAATGAGCTCCACTGGAACCTCATCGATGCCCAGCACATTATTATTGTTTTGGGTTTAATGGTAGAGCAAGCCTCAGCCAGAGTTGGTGGGGCCAATGAAAGCACTCCATGAATATCTAAAAGTATAGGCTCCGATGTTTTGGAGCTGTGCGGAGAATTGGGGAGGTGTTTGAGATATGATGCCCATTTATCCTTAATCTTGTTTTCATCAGTCATGTTGCCGATGTCATTACGGCAGAGCGTGGCCTTGAGCTGATAAACTCGTTCAAGGCTTTTTACTGCTTTGTTTGCTTGTCTTACATTGTTGTTCGCCAAACTTCCATCTATGCTTTCCAATTTATTTTTTCCTAGCTCTAATTTTTTTATTCGCCACTCATCTGAGATTTTCATAATGTTCTCTCTTCGTCCTGACTTTCCCACCCAAGTATCCCTTGCACGCCTCATTCTTTTTATCTAATGCATTTTGGCACTCATCTTCGAACCAATCATTTCTTTTGTGCCGGGCTTGTTTTCCGATCGGCTGTTTTGCCACAGTCTTAATTACTGCTTTTACTTCCACTCATAGCTTGTTGCTTTGTATCAGTGATGCATTTGATAGGATGGGAGTCAGCTGTTTGTCGAGGATCTCCGCGAAATTTTTACCACAGACACCATTTGGAGTCTTTGGATATTGACTTTTTAAAGAAGAGTAGTCTTTTCCAAATACGTTTTTGACATGCCACATCGATATGTTAATTTGGCCAAGTAATGAGCCGAGTTGCAATTGGCTCTTTAGTATGTACGAACATTAAGTATGCTCGAGGCTCATCTTTCTTTGGTCAGAATATGGTCGATTTGGTTTTGTGTGTTCCCGTTCGGTGATACCCAGGTAATTTTATGTATGCATTGAACATACGACTAGATTTGTGCTATATGTAAGGTCAATCAGCTTTCGTTGTAGAGGCTATATCCTCCAGTCGTTCGCCAATTAGCTTATTGCCAACCTTAGCGTTGAAATCAATCAATATTATTTTTGTGTCATTGGTAGGCAATTGGCAGGTATTCCAGATGATTATAGAGCATTTTCTTCGTTTCTTCATTCTTTTTTTCAAGTGGGCATGCACATTTATCATCCAAATTTTGAAGAATTTCGCCTTTATATGGATTGCATACATATTCGTTCATTGACTACCTTAAAATCAATAACTTGTGGTTTAACTCACTATTCACAAAAGCCAGTCCAACTTTTTTGTTCGCCTGCAAGCTTCACACTGGTGAACTTTGGGTGCAATCTCATACTCGTATCTTGAATAAAACTTCCATTCCAGTTCACTTGCTGTATTGTCCAGTGTGTTTAATTAATACTGGCCAACCTGTTGTGAAGGCACTTAGCAGTGCCAGGGTAATTTAGTGATCTGACATTCCAGAATTTAGTGCCGTGGTTATTTTTAGGGTTTTGTACTAAAATACATATTCCTATTGCAAGCACGACCTGTGTCCGTCTGTCCATCCGTTTGTATTTCACAGTACTTTTTCCTCGAGACTATAGAAGATACAGAAATGAAACTTTGTGAAAAAATGTGTTTCCCCATCGTGATTGGATACCTGTGATCTAAAAAATCTGAAAAAAATTATCAAGGGACACATTTATGAGTACAACAATGGCAATTACCTCGGAAGTTAAAATTCGTTCAACTTTGTTAATAATAGTATGATCCTCGAATTTCGCATTTTGTCGAATAAAATCTTATAGAAGCCTTTTAACACAAGAAAATACGATACATAGGAGGTGTACGTAGAATTTAGTAGGCAGGAACGCGTCTTTCGTTGTATTTACAGTTATGGGCATTTCTTGGCATTTAATGTTCCACCCTATTTACTACCATTTGGTCGTGGAATGTAGGATAACGAATTATGGAAGCTGAGGCTCGGTGAAACAAGGAGATCCCTTTTCCTTGCTCAAATGGACTTGAGGCTGCTATTGTGAAATATACACATACTTTTGTTTAATCGGGAATTCATAAAGCATTAATGGCCACCCATAGACCAAGCGCACAAATTTGCCCATTGCCTTTTTGCAGAGTCTTAGAAAATCATTCCAAACAATTTTTTGGGTACCTGCTGTTTATCGATACAATCCACATGGCCAGTACATTATAGTTTCTGTAGTCTTGTGACCGTGGAAACGTCTAGCAGTAAAATTTATAAATGTTGAATTGAAAGCGATATGGAAATGGTTACTTATGAGGAGCGACAAAGATGACTCAACAATTGGTAACAATACTGGGTTATTGACAGAAGGAGAACATAGACCATGCACCTCCTCCCTAATATCAGCCCGCGACTTAATTGAAAGCGTGGTGAGCCTAAATTTTTAGTTTAAGCAAGCATTGGTGTTTTTAGTCTTATCTGCACAATATTTGTAAACCATGATCTCAATATCTATCAGTTTTTGTGTGCAAAAGATAGAATAAGTAGCGTGTTGACTTGTATAATGAAACATTGCAGAAAACCTCTCTTGTGACAGCTTACTCGTTGAGATATTTAGGTCTATTGACAAATGAAACCATGTAGCAGTTAAATAGGGCTGAGTACCTGGAGGCATATAGTATAGAGACGTCTCTCTTCCAGTAGTCCCCTTTCTGGCTGCTTTTTGTGCTGAAAAAGGGATTCCTGCAGCCATCAAGTTGCAAGAATCTCTTCAAGGCGTGGCAAATGCGGCCTTGCCTGAGGTAGTCAATTGTCAAACAGTTTCAGGCTAGATTCCCAGGCATATGAAAGATATGGATGCCTAATGCATTTGCGAGTCTCCGTGATATGGTGTCTTAGACCTAGGGTCTTCTTGTTGGCTTATCATCACAAAAATCGCACCTCTACTGCATTAAAAGACCAAGAAACAGCAGCTCTGGCATATGCGTTTTATGATTTCCAGCTGTGGCTAACAAACTTCTTAAGTTGGCGTTTCCAGGCATCACTAAATGGAGGTTCCTCTACTTGGCTAGTTGCTATGCATACAATTCGATCAAAGTTGCTGTTTTGAAAAATGTACAGACTTCTTTAGTACCCTTTTTTTATCAATTTTATTCACAGTTAATGTGGATACAGGTTTTTAAGCTTAGTAAGATATTTTAAAAAGCAAAATGATAATACGAAGGATGAAGAGGCCAAGTTTTATCAAAGATAACCACCAGACTTTGGGAAAAAATTAAAGCTTTCACTATAGTTCGAAAATCTAACATTTACTGATTTCGATTATTGTAACCAGGTATCTAATGTGAAAGGTTTTTTTCTCTACTAATTGATATCAATGAATTAAAATTTTGAAATAAACTTGAATTCAGTCCCCTCGTTCTATTTTAAAAGTAGCTAGAAATTTTTTAACATTTTTTTAATATCCCAAAAATTCGCTTTGTATTGAATTTTTTTGAAAATTTAACTGTATACACTGAAGTCAAAAATGCGCTCGTTTAAAAGAAGAAAAAAAAAATAAATATCTTCTAAACCTATAAGTTTTAGAAATTTATCTTAAAATAATAAAGCAGCGGGCCATATATCTTCTCGAAAAGAATTGCTTTTAATATAGGAGCTTATGTTTGAGGTTGAAAACCTATTAAAATTTGTTTTGATGTAAAAGTTTCGGTAAGTGGTAGTATTTTTCGATGACGTGCATAAATCAACTTAATTTAATATAATCCTTTACAATTTGATCTTTCCAACATTTTAACGAAAAGCTGAAACCTACCTTGGGGATAGAAGTTGCCAAAGTAGAATACGAGTATGTCAACTCATCCCCTCGTTCCCACTAATAATCCGGCTATACCTGAAACAACCAAAAACAACAAAATTTTCTACGAAAGTTATAAGATTTCGTCAGCTTATAGCACTTCCTTTTATCCATTTAGATTTTAGCACTTCTAATTAATATTGACTTGGCTGATACTGCCAGAGGGAATTCCTTAAGTTCATAGCCGCAACTTCAGCACAGTAGCCGCCACCCATCATTCAAACTGAAAAGCAAAAGTATTTCGTTCCAACAAAATATCGAGTTTCATACCTAGAAACGTGTGATTTTCAAGTTCTTATGGTAAAAACTCATGTCTTCACACATGAAGTGGTATAATCTGTTACATATACGTATGTAATATACGAGGAAACATAACTGAGAGAGATTATTTGCATGTTAACCCTTAAAAGTAAATTCCATTTTGTTTTCAAATCAACCAGAGCACTGCGGGTCAGCTATCTTACATAAAGGATTACATGATGAAGTGTTTTGTAACTCTCACCCAAGAGAAAACAATGTGATAATCTTCTGCATGCTGCAAACAATTGTATTGCAGAGGTTAATTTGACAAATATTATGATATCACATGTAGAAGGTGCAGACGCAGTTGCAGGTGGATGATGGCTCAGTGGTTATGAATTGAAGGAATGAATCAATGCAACCACAACCATAACTTTCTGGTCACAGTTTGATATCTGGTAGCATTAGCAATGGAATTCAATGCGATTTAAGAGTAACAACTTACTCCCAAAATTATTGTATTATGTTTCTTCGATGATATTCAGGACTAAATGCTATCATTTTCGAAGCCTAAAAACTTAGCCCCCTTCTGTGCTTTTTCTTAGAAACTCACTACCGACTCTTCAGGTTACATCCGTGATTCAGCTGAAAGCTTTATTCAATTTTTTTTGGGAATGGATTAACATCGTCGAATTGAAGGAGTCAAGCGAAGCAAGCCACCCACCAATCGTGAAGCCAGCACTCACCATTCCCTTCGCGGTGGCGTAATGACAGCGAGACAGTTATGGTTGAATGTTTTTTGATGTTTTCTTGTGTGCACATGAGTCTTTGTTCCAATGGAATTCGCCAAAACTTTTAAGGATTCTCTTTATTATGATGGCTGCGCTCTTTTAGAAGTTGGTTGCTTAGGGGAGGAGTATTGTATTGGATAACTTGTGAAGATGAAATTCCCAGTTTACTTTAAAGGCGGTGGAATAGTTCACATACTCGTGCGTGATATCTTTATAGTCTGGAAAAAAAGTTTGATTCGCTTCTTTAGCAAATTATACTCATTCTGAAATAATTTGCTCTACTGAAAAATAAACGGCTATAGAATGTACCTATGAACACCCATGAGAGCGCTTAAAAATTCTTATTACAGTTTATAAACTAGGAACGAAGGTTTAATCGCGTATTTTCCAGTAGTTGAACTAAACTAAATAACAGGTGCATCTGAATATTTAATCAATGCTTTTAATATAAATTCAAATATTAAGTGAAGAAGTGAAGTAAATACAAATTTTTTCAAAAATTTTACATATGATAATTGAATCATTTTAGACTTTCAGGAATGAACCTCGGTACATACTATAGCACTAGTTTATTATCCTCCTGCCCTAAAGTGCGCACTGATCGCTATTTTTGATAGCTCGTGTGAAACCGGACAGTTTGTGTTGGCTGCGACAATGGCGCCGCTCTTGGTGGGGGGCACTTCTAGTGAAATGTCAGCTTATTTTGTAAGCATATAGGCCGAGAGAATGCTGAAGACAATTTCTACACCCACGAGTGCACTGCTAATGGTGTGTATGATGACTGACGCTGCAAGGACGTAGCATTTTTGTCTATGTGGTGAGCCGGTGATTGATTCACTTTCATGTAGCTGCCCCTGCGTACACAAGGACGGCTACTGGGCTGGTGGCCAGATGATTTTTTATGGTTGGATGTTGAAGGCTTTTTATGCCCCAAATACATATGTAGCTTCCAGGTGCGCAAGACATCTGAGCTGCCCTCTAAACACCTCCCCTGTCAACCTGAGAACATAGCCTGGAGCTGTTTGTATAATTACTTTGAGCTTAGCCTCGTTTTGCTACGCCATGGGGTGTCTTTAAGTTGGTGTAGCCTTCTTTAATGGAAGGGGAGAGAGGAAGAGGGATTGCTAGAAAAGTGATTTCCGAACATCGATATCTATGGCTGCTGTGAGCCCTTTTAACTTTTAGGGCTACCCGACTATATGATGCGAGCATGGGTGTTGGAAAACTACATCATGGATCTCAAGTAGTATTTACTGATGATCACTGGCTGAGTAGTCCTCTAATACTCTCCGATTGTGTACCTCCGTACTAGAGACACCAAGGCGAATGTAACGTTGGGTACGGTTCCTACACAGCCCACACGGTGTAAAGTCGGCATCTTGCTTATGCTCAGCACGGCGAGTACTGTCCTAGCCACGATCTCAAGGACTCGTTATCCCCACGGATCAGTTTGAGGCATACCCCATTTGACCGCGTTAGCATTAAAGTCTGCGTTTAAACGTTTCCCTTTAATTATACTCGTTATGATATTTAACTTTTATTACGAATTCAAATCCTATTCATTTTTCTTTACTTCGGGTAAATTTAGTTTCTTATAGAAAAATTCAAATCTGCCACATAAATTTACAGTGTATGAGCGCTGAGCTAGTACACCCCACGGTGTACTAGATTGGTGACCAGAATGGAAGAAAATGGAGCGGATGGATTGACGTTTACAAATGGGAGGTTGGAAGCGGATCAGTGAGCGAATTTTGATCAAGGGCCATCACAGTGTGACGATGACGTCGTACCCCTTTACCTATCGAAAAATAACTGTTCGCGAACATTCCGTATCTTCACGGACGTGATTTTTACCGCAGACGAGACATTCTGGCGCGCTGAATAGGTTTTTGAAGTGGTAATTACAGCCCAAAGATGTCGTAAGACTGGTCTGAGTGTGATTTTTTCGTTTTGATTCTTTTGTTCCGTTCCCCGGCGAGAGCTAAATCGCCTTAATATCACCTCGGCTAAATGCATCAATTCTGACGCTTCGGTTTTTTTACCGAACTGGAAGCCCTTTAGGCCGGGTTAAGTGGAAAATTGCGACATTGTTAGTGACAGCGGATAGAGCTGAGTTGCACTTGAATGCTACATGATTGTACGGTTGTCTCTATTGTTCACATTGCGCCTGCCATACCACAGCTGTGCAGCCAAATTTCTGCATTGCACTGACATATGCGTGGACCTTGACCGTACAATTGAAATGTTTCGATTTACCCTGGAAACAATCGAACTGTGCTAGTTAATCCATTTGAAATTAACGCAGTTAGTATAGAAAATGTTCACAAAAAGAATTTACAGTTTATCCTAGCAAGCAAAATCATAAATATGGTGCGTCGACAAAGACGAAATCCTTCAGGTGTGGAAATTTCTGCGTTACTTGCACGAACTCAGTAGTGCATGGTAATTTTTCCCTTGATGCGAACCAGATATAAGCCAGCACGTATGGCAGCTGATAGTGGTCCAGATTGTTACCCACTCAAACATACAAGTGTGAATATGGAAAATGGTGAAATCAATTCTTCTCGAAGACATTTCATAGCTTGAGGCTCATATTTTAGCGATGCTCTTTTCTACCTATCACTTGGCCTACATCGGATTGCTGATCCACTTGCAATCCTGATCGACGTGCAATTCTGATCGACTGTGATGTTGTCTTCCGAACCGATGTTCGTCTTCTGTTCAATGAATTCCACAAATTCTCTGTGGATAATCATTTTGGGTTGGCTCCCGAACTAACTCCTGTATATCGTCATATCCTATATCGATATAATGACAACTATCCATCTACTATATTTGGTAGTCCCTATATTCCTAATACTGTTATGGAAAAACAAACATAAATTCACATCAACACATCAAACATGGCTATCCAGGACTTAATTCGGGTGTTGTTATGTTTGATTTTGAACGAATATGTGTACCTCATCTGTATTTAGAAAATCTCAAAGAGGGATACATACATAAAACAACCCAAAAATATTCGTTTAGAGGACACTGAGACGGTCAAAACTATTTTACTTTGCTCGGTTTTGAATTTCCAGCGTTAACATATCGTTTGGATTGCGTGTGGAAGAGACAGTTGTGCACATGGTGGAAGGGGCATTGTTATAGTGATGTTCTCGATATATACTTTCATTGTGAAGGAATATGCTGTCTGTGTAGTCTAGTGGTTCGAGCATGAACGCATAAGCCGAAGGTCCCAGGCTCAAATCTCGTTGGGAGCAACGTTATTTAGTTCAGGGGATTTTTCGGACAGACTATGAGTGTTCACTGAGTGGTGATATCTACTTATTTAATCAGATCATATCATAGCTGAACAGGCACACGGGAGCATAGTACTGACCAAACCAACTTCCGAAAAAATCAATACGGTCATGAAAAATAAGATACTCTAACTATTTCTAAGTGAAGGTCCGAGAGGGGCTGTAGTGCTACAAAGAAGAAGAAAAATTGTAATACGCGAGTTCCAGAATAGTCAAAATACTGTTTTCAAATATTATATATATCAAAAGTAAATTTGAAACGAAATCGAAAATGTTTTACTATTATTCAAACACATGTAATTGGACCCTTTACTCATGAACTATGTAGGGGCGGATCATTACATTGAAAAGTCTGTATCGATTGCCAAGAAGTGGGTTCCACGATTTAAAGAGTCAAAAACCGTCGATGACCTTCCAAATCGTGGTTCGGTAGGAAAAGTGACCAAAAAGGATAAAAAGCAAATCGTGGGTTTGATTTCGCGCAATCCTGGCTTAGCCTTAGGTCGAGGACAAGCAAAATTGAAGCAATACGGTCTCAAGTTATCAAACGTTGCCATTGGGGAACATCTGTGCGCGAACAATGTAAAATGGCGGAGTACCGTTCAAAAACCACTCTTATTTGAAGTAACGTGGCCAGACGGCTCGCCTGGGCTCAGGAAAACATAGATCGCGATTGGGGTAATGTAATTCTTTTGATCAAGCTTCTGTTTAGGGTCTACATCAAGTAGAAGCTCCGTAGAAAACGACTCATTTGGAAGGTGCTTCCCCTCGAATACGCCGAAAATTTAGTGGAAAGTATGCCTGGGAGATGCCAAGCAATATAATGTTGGTGGTGATCGGACTCACTATTTAACTGAAAGCGCGTTACCTCAGAATGTATTTAATGTATGTATAAGTCAAAAACTGTTGTTGAATAAACAATTTCAAAATTATGCTGGACACGCTCTTACTTAACAGACTGTACATAAAGTTGTGGCAGCTTCAAGTCGAAAATCTGCTAAGTTCAATAATTTGTCGTCCAAGCCCTTTGATTTTTTCTGAAAAGAAGCCACGCATTTGCCATACTCAAATCTCATTCATGGTGAAAGATACAAACCTGCCATCTCTCGCTGCGAAGTTCTGTTTTCTAGAACTCCATGATGCTATCAATTAGATCTACGCCACACATGTTGCGATTGTATTCTCCAACAATATGTGAACGATCAATTGATATGTACTGCTTGTTCTTCTTGTCATACCTCCTCGCCTGGGCTTTTGGCATTCCTCCCACAAAACTTGAAGCTAAATTTACTATTGTACTTTGTTATCTTTCCAGGATACAGTTGAGATATCCACTCCATTGACATCAGCAACATACTCAATAGAATATCCTCTTTTTTAGACATTTCTTTGTCAGTAGGTAATTTGCAATCATGAATCCTGTTTTGACGTACAGTACGAAGACTTAGTATACCATTTTTTGACAAGTATTCTCTCAACGGCAGAGGTGTAAACTAATTGTCAAAATACAGTCTATAATTTTGAGTGCGGGGTATTCCTCGTGATAGAGACATGACAACGTTTGAAGAGGCACCTAGATCAGGCTCATGGAGTAGTACCACATTTTTTGAGCCAGTTTCAGGTTCAATTTTAGAAGCAAACCCAGAGACTCTACAAATAACGTAAATCTTGTTGCCCCATTTATGAGGCTTTTTCGGGTTATATCTTTTCAAGTTATTTCTGATTTTGTTGAACATATCTGTTCATCGATACAAAGATGCTGCTTCATGGGAACTTTGGGGAAAGTTTTGTTCAACAATTGGTCGTATTTTGAATAATCTGTCGAGTCCGGGATACTCGCGGGGCAAGATTTGTAAACTGTCATTGAAATGAATATATCTTTGAATCTTTTCAAACAATTTTAGCCGCATAACTTCTTGAATAATAGGAGCTCTAATAATGGAATTCCAATGACTGGTGACGCAAGGAAGGTGAATCAAAGACATGAGATACACTATGCCAATAAATTGCTGAATGTTTGTTTCAGAAACGCGAAAAGTATTATTGGAATCCTTCTGCACAATATATAAATTAGTTTGTGCTGCAATGAATTCAATCAAATCCGTGGGAAACAAATACAAGAATATTTGAACTGGCGTGTCAAGTTCTAATTTATCTGCTGGTAAGTTTTTTTTCCTAGAAAACGTAACTCCTCATCATTCAAAAGCAGATTTTTTTCTTCCATTTCATGTTTAGTTTTTGACATTTATGAGCACATCTTTTGGGTTGAGCTAAGCGCAATCCAACTGAAAAAAGTCTTAATGAGAACTTTTCAAATCAGGTCTTAAAATGACAAATTTTGCTTCGAAAATTCTTAAAAAAATCACGAATGTAGGCCTTTATGAGTACAACAACAACAAATACATGAGAAGTCAAAATTCACTCAACTTTGTTAGTAATAGTATGATTTATTGATTTTATGTTTTCTTGAAAAAAATCTTAACGGTAACCTTAAATTTAATGTAATTCGGTACACAGATGACTATTTATAAGATTAATGTATCCTGAAAGAGTCTCAAAGATCGAATGATATTTAATGAAGTTATAGCGATTTAAATTTTCCTGTATTACTATGTAACAATACTCGTATGCGCTGTATTACTATGGAAACATATGGCTATGGAGCCATATGTGCTTTTTACCGACTCAGATACTACACCTTCGCTGGGATTTGCATGAAAATTTCAGGAATGATACGTATCATGAATTTCTTTGAGAACCGGCTCAGCTAGTGGTATTAGTAATCGTAAAGCATAATAGTGGCTGTTTCAAATGCGAAGATTGAATAATTTTGATGTATTTTTCCCCAACTTCAACGTTTAAGGCGCATGCTTTTAATACTTGATTCAATTTAATGATGCCTGAAGATGAGTATCTACAATTAATACTCATAGGTGAAACATGTCAAGGAGGCAGGAGAGAGCTCCTAGCAAATGGGCTTTGTAACCATTCTAGGATTCGAAAAAATAGGCCATGAATCGATGATTACAGTACAGGGGAGTGGCCGCTGAGCAAAAAATTTCATCAAAGGAAGCCGATATGAATATCAAATGAAAGTTCTTTATAGGAGCTTTTCAAAACAGTACTTAAACTGACAATTTTTCCTTCACAAGGACAACAAATACCTTAGAAGTCGAAATTTGATCAACTTTGTTAATAATAGTACATTTTATAAATTTTGCTTTTTTGTCTATAAAATCAAGATGGGACCCTTAAATTTCCCAAAATCGATAATTAAAGTTTTCTGAACAATAAACAGCTTAGTTACAGCCGATTGAATATCTAACAATTACAACAACATTAACACGTGATACTAGGGACACACACGCTTGCAACGGACCTAGACACTACAAATATGTAGGAATTTTGATAAAAATTTTAGAAATAGTTTGTAATAGTCATGTGTTATCATGACTTATCTAGCGACGGGGTCATAATACGTAAAATATACTAGTGGCGAGTTTAAAATCATAATAACCATAATAATTTTTCGAACTCAATTTATGGAATCTGTATATTAGTCAAGTTTTGATATGCAGGATATATTGTTTGATTTACTAATTGTTTTACAATACCCTTCTGGCAAGAGCATACTCCTGCTACTTCAACTTGTATAGATTTACGTTCACGTATTCAAGTAGAAAAGTTACCTAATAATTTTTTAAATTATTTCTAATTCACATGAGTTAAAGCTCCAATTTTTAGTCATGTAGTCTTTTATGATTCTTATTCCTCTTCAGGAGGAACCGAACATAATGAACATATTGTGCTTAATTGTTACGTACTTATATTTATATACCTCAGTAAGTTAAAGCGGTACGAAAGTGGTCCTGTTAGAAGCGTTTTGTAATTAAATTAGACGACCAAGCAATGTCCACCAAATAGCAACTTCACTCGCATATAAAATCCTTCAGTTGACGTAAAAAAATAATACGTGATTATCCTGTATCCGAATTTGTTGTCATTTGGTTTGCGTTTCACTGACCATGTTGCTTTACCAGCTGCAATAACATGTAAATATAAAGAGCTAGTCGTATTGAAAACCTTTAGGAAATTTAAGGTACCCCTTTAGATTTTTTGGACAAAAATTTAAATTCATAAATTGTCCTATTACTAGCAACGTTTATCAAATTTTAACTTTGGAGGTATATAATTCGGTGAATATCTTTTCTCTTCTCTTCTATTTTTCGGCAGGTTATAGTAGTCGCGCAGTCGGCCTAGGCAAATGCCCGAGGGACCTTCACGAAAAAAAGCACCAGGAGTTGCAATGTCCAAATTTGTTGCTGCAATTTCAGTCCATTTGGTATTGTTCGATAACAGTATTAAATCCGTAAACAATGCCATCACCGCAAAATCTATGTGGCATCGACCATGCATCATCAAGCGTTTCCAAATAATATGAATAGTTTCAATAATTTGAATGATCAATCATTTAATACTTTCAATAATGTATAGCTCATTAATTGGCATAATGACGAGCGGTTGATACAAAATGGCTGTTTGGAAAGAAATTTAATAGCAACTGATGCAATCATGCCGTTCTTACACATCAAAAGTCACCTCAATCCAAAATTCGATCAATAGCCAGTAGCCATTCTAATAGACCCAATCTTCAGCTTCAATAGCATCGCAGCATTAACAACAGCATCGACAGCAGCATTCACAACAGCTAGAAACACCTGCACAACATTCACAGCTAAAACCATTTAATCAAGCTTCAACTATACTCCAACATCAAGCAGGTATATCAAAACATCAAGGTTTTTTGAGACACAATGGACAACAGTACACCAACAAGCTATCAACAAGTCCAACGGTACTTTCACATTTTCCCATATACCATCATGTAAACTTGCAAACAAAGTCAACCTACATGTGGTCATGTGGTAGAGCTTTCAGGTACATGGCTTGTTAAGCTGTAGTAAGGCTTTAGGTTTGTCTAAGCAGTTCTCAATTTAGGCAAACTGCTCCTAAACACAAATTTTTTTTAAGTGTTAAAAAAACAAACAATCTTTAAATTGTTGTTAAGAGCCTAGATATGAGACGATGTAACAATAAATTACAGTTATGTATCAATAAATTACAGTTATGTAACAATAAATTACAGTTATAAGCAGAAGATGAGAATGCATAGCTTTAAATACTTTAAAGTTCAGATGTGAAGAGGAACTAATCATGTTTACCCAAATAAGACATGCCTAATGTGGACGTACTGGGGCCCCTAATGGGGCCCTAGTGCGGCATGCCTAAAATGATTCAACATTTTTCTCTGCATATAATTTGCACCAGAGCCGTGTTATTGAGGCTGTATATACGTTTATCACAAATGTGGATTTTCTTAAAAAATGTGAAAACTGGTAAGTACTTCGCAAAGTGAAGAGAATGGTAAATATTATGAACAAATTTATATCTTAGGCTTTAATTTTGCCAAGAAAGTTGTTTGTGTTTAGGATCTATTTAGGCAAAACACATCATTAATTAAATTAGGAAGTGTTTAGGCTAGGCGCATCACTACCTAAACTACGAACTGCTTGGGCAAGCCCCATAACAGCCTAAATTAGGAACAGTTTAGGCAAACACCATCATTGCCTAATTCGGGCAGTTATGGGGTAATACATTACATTGCATTGCAGATTCCGCATTAGGCCCATTTAGGTATACCTGATTAGGGCCTAATGACAACCTAAATTGAATTTTTACTCGGGAAGATATTTAATTCAAATACTATTCATCATAATTACACAATGCCTTGAAGACAAAAATGTATATTATGTGCTATTTAAACCTTAATTCACGTCAAAATATATTAACTACATACCATTCGTGTTGCCAAAGTGTGGATTCCACCAAAAAATATATCCCGACATCGCTAACAGCACGAAAATACCTATGAACTGACTCTTTTATAAAAATTTAGATACTATTTAGTTCTCATGCATCTGGCATAATTTTGTTTTCTAGTTTTATCATATCAAAATCTAAAATGAGTCCCATATGTATCAAAGTCTAGTAAATATTTTTCAACTTCCATTAAATTTTAGGATTTTTTTTTCAACGTCAAACTTCAACTCATAGAACAATGAGTAATGCCATTTTGAGTTTCATGTACCTAACAGTCACGCATTGGGAATTCCATTTGCTCAATTATTTGTGAAATGACAGCAACAGGATTTGTTGGCGAACAAGCAAATAGAGCAACTTTACATACGCTTGGATATGTACATAAATAACTTAAAGTAGAATCATTACTCAAATATCTGCTCGTTACTCATATTGCAAGACAATGAAAATGCGTACAATAGAATGATTCGAGGTGATAAAATAAGAATGAATATTTTTCTCAGAATAAAGCCTTTGTTAGAATCGAAGCAAAAATTTATTGTTAACTAAGAAATTAAATTGCAAAATAGAAGCTAGAATCTAGTGATCTAATTCTTTTTGAATCTTCTAAAAGCTAAACGACCTTTTCTAACTGAAAATTCATTTCCTCACGATAGTTACATACTGTTTTCAAAGAAAACGGCCTTGATTGTTTTTTTTTCAAAAAGCATCATGCTATCTATTTCCAAGATCCCTTCGACCCAATGTTGACCTTCACGAACCTCAGAGTATCTAGCAAACTTGAAATTTACAACTAAATACCTCAAATCTTCTCATATCATTTTCGCTTCTTGTCTTACACTCAATGTCTTATTGATCATATTTTCTAATTGATAAATTTCTAGACGACTGACTTTCATATTCTGTTGTAATGTGAAGGCGCTAGCGACCGTACCGTTCGTGAAGAAGTTGATAACAAAGTTGCCAAATTAGTGCCGCATCAAATTACTTCTTAAAAATCAATTAAGTGGAAGCAAAATATTCCATTGAAAGATATTAAATTCATTAGAACTATGTATGCTTAATTCATATTCATGTGGTCCAATGGACAGCGCAGAGCAGTCCGGCAAGAATAGAGACTCCAAGCAGCTATTCGATACTTTTAGATGAAGTTCAGGATTCATGGTGGTATCGTACAATGTTAGGTTGTGGAGAGAAAAATGGAGTGTTGACATTGGCAGCAGAATGTAGGATATCGAATCTTTTGGATTAAAAATCAAAGCACATTTTAACCTCTCTCAAATTTGAAATTTTTACCCTCCTCAATCTCCATATTGTGTTTGAAGTCAAATTAGTAAATATGTGTTTATGCAAAAAGCATTTGAACAAAAATTTTTTGTGGTAGGCGGCATAAGTCATTTTCGCCCACAGCGTGGGACTTAAAGCCGATCTTGCTTGCTGATGAACATATTTTTGGGGTGGGTCTGAATTACCTCCGTCTGAAAGGGCCTTCAGGTCAGGAGACACTTTGAACAGGATGGGAGCAGAAACTACAGACATGATAGAGGTCCTATGAAATTACTATTAGCTGACTTAGTACAGTTTCAATCACCGTGGGCAAATTTTTACCGAGGGACAAATTGCTGCGTACTTCTGCTTGATGAACTCTGTTTACTTCTTCCAGATTTGCATCGGAAATAGATCGCCTTACTCACAATATATTGTACTGAAGTATAAAGTTCCCAGCAGCACTAATCGGCATCCATAAATCGTCCTTGATAAGCGTTTTCGACAACTTGCCGGCAGTGCCAAGTACATATATTGGGCGATCTGCTATTATATCAGTCATCCTTGTGAATAAGTGGCCAAGTAAACTTTTCCTGCTTTTCAGAGCATAACTTAAGCTTGGGTTTTTGTAACATAATGCTGAAATTTTTTTAAACATACTTAGATATTGGTAACTTCTTATTGCTGGTAAGCCAACTTAATTACTTTCACAAATATTGAAATATGAGGGTCGACCAATCATTCACCCATAATTTATCACAAACTTAACCAGTTATTCACATAGCTTCTTCCTCGTAGTACTACAGCCCCTCTTGGGCCTTCGCTTCATACCTGTATAGCTAGTGCCTCCAACTGCCTTAGTACACTGGTCGCGTCCTCTGGTTTCAAAATTCGAGCACCGATGAACCGTCTTCGTCGACCGAGTCAGACCAGCGTTTCCTCGGTTTCCTCACTGGTCTCTGCCCTTCAGTTCTCTCAACGAATACCTTTTTGAGTATCCGTTGTTCGTCTACACGATTCACGCGACCAGCCCAGTGCAGCTTTCGCAGTAGTATTTTTTTTTCTTCTTTCGACTTGAATAAAATTTCGCGCCCAAGTTGGACTTTCAAATTCAAGTCAGACTTGCGAGAGGAGAGATGGGATGGAAGTTGAAAATTATTGGAAATCAAATCAATCAAACTCCGTGAACTCGGTCATGTCATTTCCTCTTCAATCTCTATGAGCATAGCATCTCCACTTGTTCCACCCTCAAAGGTTGCAGCACATATTGCTGTCAGTGGCTGTCAGAGCGGGGTATGCCGGCGTGCGGATTAACCAATTTTCTGGTTATAATAGAAGGTAATCAGACCTCTTTCTTACTTGATTTATACATTCGGGATTTAAATTTCATTGTCTAATTTTGCCCTACTAAAACAGTTCGATTGAAATTGGCACTGGTAAGCGGGGAAGAGGGGTTCATCTGTCAGTTAAGCGTTGGAGGGTGCCTTGCAAGAAGTATGTCTATCTGGGTTGTAATAGAAATACTATTCATTGGAGGATTTTAAACAGGAAATTGGAGTTAATGAACTCTAAGATATCAAAAGTAGAAAATGAAGAGCGAATATCGAGGTGCAAAAGTGACCAACCCCGAAAATGATGCATAGAGTGTGTGACAAGCAATCAGGTCAGTGATTCAGACTAACATTTTTCGGAAAAAAAATTACAGGAAATCGAGAGACTCCTTCGCAAAAGCTATAATTCGCGTGCCGCGGAAAATCAACTTGTGAAGAAAGTGCAAGAATCTGATTTTTCGTGACGATTTTGAGTCGTTTATGCGGTTGATTCACACCTTGGTAGATTAAAATTCGTATGTCAATTGGAAAAGAAAAGTGTGCATAGGTTCGGTATGAGTCATGATTTGAGAGGGTGAACCAAAAACTAGAGTAACGGGCCAGTGCAGTTATAGTTCTTTAAATTGGAGTTTTTTGTGTACTTCCGATGCGTAGAGTCGTGTCACCATTAAGTATTTTTCGTAGTGCTATATTGGTTAATGATATACACGTTTGAGGCAAATTATTGATTAGTAATAGTAGAAAAATTATCAAAAGCCGAGTTTGCGAAGTAAGTTTGGGTAAATACTGCATGAATATATATATATTTTTTTGAATAGATATCTATGCACTTTTCATTTGATTCTTTTTTTATAGTATTGTCGCGTGTTATTGGTTCGCGGCCAATAATTTTAACGTTCCGGGGAAGTGAAAACGCAATGTCTTTTAATTTAAGTTAAAAGAGTTTATTTAATTACAAAAGCGCACAATGATCAGTTTAACACATTCACTAATTTCAATTTTCACTATGAAAAATCTAACACTTGTCCATAAATTTCTTATCGCAATTGTCTTCTAAATCACTTCACTATTACGAAAATCACTTTTCTACTACTCGAATAATATCGCGTCCCACACACAATCGCAGTTCTTACCGCGGTCGAATGAATGATCCCCCCCATTCATTCAGCTCGCCTTTATATAGGGTCTCTACCTATTCACCCATTTCTCGTACATTGGCGAATGTTCTACCGAGAGGTACCTGGTAGATTCGAGCAAATTAATGAATGGAGTGACGTCACTTGCAGATGTTGATCATGCTTGTAGGGTTCTCGTGGGCTCGAGTAAATTCATTTGTTGACGTTCTTAATGATTATGAAAACAATTGCGACAGTAGCTCGCAGAATTATTTCTACATGTAATTATTTGTACACGTAACACTGCCCCCACCTCAGTTCTTTTCGCCCCGAAAAGATGTGTCGCTATTTGTAGTCAATTCTCCCTGGGTGTAATATGGGGCAAGACGGTCGAGATGCACGATTTTCATTTTAGCTCTCGGCTTACGATGTTCCTGTATTCGGTATACGACGTCGTTGATTCGCTTTGTAACTCGGTATGGTCCCTCCCAATTATGTTGCAACTTTGGAAACCTACCCTTTCACCGTTGCGGGTTATAAAGCCACACCAAGTCATCTTGCTGGAAGCCAGTAGAATTAGCCTTTAGATCATACCTGGTCTTCATGCGGTCAGTAGCCGATTCGAGGTGTTTTCGCACTGTCCGATGTATCTGGTTCAACCGTTGTCTTAGATCACTTGCGTACTCCGAGATCGTTTGGGGTTTCTCAGGGGGTGTTCCGAACTTTATATCGGCTGGCAAACGAAGAGTCTTTCCAAAAATGACTTTGGCTGGGGCTTGGCCCGTCGATGCATGTTCAGCAGCTCTGTACGCCATTAAAAATAGTGGGATATGTCGGTCCCAGTCCCTTTGGTTCTCGTCAACCATTTTGGCCAGGTGTTTATTGAGCGTGCCGTTGAAACGTTCGACCATTCCATCGGATTGGGGATGCAGCGGTGTTGTCCTCGTTTTCCATATTCCGAGTAGCTCGCACATTTCGCCAAAAACTAGTGACTCAAAGTTTCGGCCTTGATCCGAATGTAGTTCGCCAGGTACGCCGTACCTACTGACCCAATTTAACACTAGCTGTTCAGCTACAGTAGTTGCTTCCTGGTTGGAAATGGGGTAGACCTCGGGCCACATGCTGAAATAATCGGCTACAACCAGCGTGTATCGATTTCCCCATTCAGATTCAGGAAAGGGTCCTGCGATGTCAACAGCAATCCTTTCAAACGGTACCCCCACGTTATAGGTTTGCATTTGTCCTCTCAGTCGTCGCTTTGGGCCTTTGACGGAAGCGCAAATTGTGCATCTGCGACACCAGTCCTCTACGTCTTCTCGAGCGTGGAGCCAGTAGAACCTTTCCCGCAATTTTGCTAAGGTCTTGTTAACACCAAGGTGGCCTCCCGAGGATCCTTCATGCATTTCTTTAACCACATCGTGGATTCGGCTTTTGGGTAGTATAGTTTGCATCCTATAGGAGCTACCATCCGCCGTTTCCCATTTCCGCTTGAGTACGCCATCCTCCACCTGAAGGGAGTTCCATTGTGCCAAATAGCTTTTCAGGGTTGCGCCATGCATTGCAAGGTCTTTCCACTCAGGTCGCCCAGTCGTCTCCTTCCATATGAGCAATAGTCCGATGTCTTCATCGGCTAACTGGGCGTTTCGAATTTCCTCTGATGACCAACCTTCATGGAATTTAGCCGTTATCAATCGCAGATCAACGGACGGTTCCTTTTCCTCAATCCGTCGGCAATGCTTGCAGTTAGCTGGACATGGATGACGAGATAGGGTGTCAGCATTGCCATGAACTCTGTCCTTGTGAAGTGGTTGAGGCCTCACTAGGTCTGGTCGGATCGTCGACCGGGTTGCACAAGTGTCGTTTGTTATGGTGCAATGTTCTTCATCAACTTGACCAGGAAGGCAGAAGTCTGCTTCTCCGCGATGTTGCCTTGATACGGTGATGGGGGTGCTTGGGATGTTGATCCTCCTAGCCGACGTCCGTCGCATGAAGTTGGCCCTTTCAGTTTGATGAGGTTCTATTCTAGCCTCTTGACACAGTCTGGATCTCCACCATTCTGGACAATAGCTCCGTTTTCTTCGCTTCTTGCAGTCCCTTTGCAGGTGCCCCTTCTCACCGCAATCCCAGCATCTAGGCGCACCATTTGCATGCGGCTCTCGCTCATTTTCCACGCGCTCACACCTGCACTCGTCTGCCACTATCTTGCGAACCCGGGCAGTGGTACGAGTAATATTTTTCACTGCCTCAAAGTTCAGGCTATAAGCCAATGCATCCTTGACTGTTTGCTTCTCATTCCTGATCTTCTAAGGCACTGATGAATGCTTCTGTTGCTGCGTCATCTCGATGTTCCTGGTCGTATGCTGGGTAAGCCAAAAGTGCCAGTCGCTCAATGTCTTGGGCTAGCTGCTGTAAGGTTTCGCCAGACTTTTGCATCCGATTCCGCAGCTGTGCCCGATAAATTTGTTTCAGATGATCGCCTCCATAACGCATGTCGAGCGCATTCATTATAGCATTCGAGTTTGAGTGCATTTCAACGGGGATCGTCTGCAATAGCTCGGCAGCTGGGCCTCTTAGAGCAAGAACCAGTGCAGTTGCTCGTTCCTGCTCATTCCAGTTATTTGCCCTTGCGGCAGCTTCAAACTGGATCTTGTAAATACTCTAGACCTTTTTTCCATCGAATATTGGTGCTTTCACATTTCTGGATGCGCTTTGCGCTGCGGTTATAAGCGGGGCTGGTGAAGTGGTTACTACTGCCTTCGCTGCTTCCAATTCTTTTTTCGCTTTTTCCAACTCATGGTTGATTCTTTCTTCGACCTGGCTGACCTTTCCCTCGACCTGGCTGACCTTTTCCTCGACCTGGTCAACCTTTTCCTCGACGCCATTAATTTGTTTGTTCAGATGACCGAGCTCCGCTTTTATTTCGGTTGACTATTTCTTCAGCTTCTGTGTGATGTCTGTCTTGATATCTGCCTTGATTTTGATCGCTTTTTGGTCCAGCTTCGCTGATTGTTCATTTAGCTCCGCTGATTGTTCATCTAGCTTCGCAGTCAGACTCGATGACATCACCATTAACATTTGCATTAGCGCATTTTCTGGCTCCTTTGATTTTGGTGTTTTCGCGTCTCCCTTAAGCTCCGCCATGGTAAATTCATTTATTTTCAACTGTTAGCTTCGTGGTTATTTTTATTATTTCGGCTTCTATTGATTTTTCCACCAGTTTCCACGTTATAATTCACTATTGTGCATTTTTCTTTTCTTTTTTTTATGTTTAAACGTTTTTCACTTTCAAAATGTTCTTTCTCACTTCTCGACACCACTGTCGCGTGTTATTGGTTCGCGGCCAATAATTTTAACGTTCCGGGGAAGTGAAAACGCAATGTCTTTTAATTTAAGTTAAAAGAGTTTATTTAATTACAAAAGCGCACAATGATCAGTTTAACACATTCATTAATTTCAATTTTCACTATGAAAAATCTAACACTTGTCCATAAATTTCTTATCGCAATTGTCTTCTAAATCACTTCACTATTACGAAAATCACTTTTCTACTACTCGAATAATATCGCGTCCCACACACAATCGCAGTTCTTATCGCGGTCGAATGAATGATCCCCCCCATTCATTCAGCTCGCCTTTATATAGGGTCTCTACCTATTCACCCATTTCTCGTACATTGTCGAATGTTCTACCGAGAGGTACCTGGTAGATTCGAGCAAATTAATGAATGGAGTGACGTCACTTGCAGATGTTGATCATGCTTGTTGGGTTCTCGTGGGTTCGAGTAAATTCATTTGTTGACGTTCTTAATGATTATGAAAACAATTGCGACAGTAGTTCGCAGAATTATTTGTACATGTAATTATTTGTACACGTAACAGTATTAATTATATTTCCATGATGATTTAAGTTGACTGATGTTGAAAGGGAAGCGTATTTGAAAGCACTTTTAGGTGATTCTGACAATGAAAGCCTATGTTGGTGCCTCCTGCTTCTCTTCCGATTGCGAAGATGCCGATCAGAATATTTCCTTGAACATAATTAGATCAAGAAGAAGAAGTGTAGGAAGAAACGCTGATGAAGTAGACTTAAAAGAAAGTGAAGACGATGCCGAAATAGAAGCTGAAGGAGTGAAGTAGAAAGTATTCCTAATTTTTTAAAATTTGGAATATTATTATCACTACTATAATTTTTATACTGTTATAATAATTATTTCAATGTACTAGTATTTCTCAGATGAAACAAGTACTTCTTATGTGGTGAAATCCAAGAAGAGAAACTTTATTGCCAGGTGGAGTAAAATACCAGAAAGTCAACATCAAACGCCCGTCAGAAATTTTTTTTCGCCAAAAAGCAGGTCCTCATAGAAGTTCGGCAGTTTTGTCTTTGGTTGAAGCTTTCAAAAGGATAATGACGCCCTAAATATTGAATGTTAGTGTGCGATGTACCAACTAGAAAGCAAAACTAATTTACGCAAACTATTACGGAAAAAAAATCCCGGTGGGGGAAATATATGGATTCTTGGGTGTTTTGATTAGCTCAATCAAACACTGACAATATTACCAAAATTTTCAAATCGCCCGCTTTCCTTTTGCATTGTGCTGCAATGGATTACAACAGATTCAAGTCGCCCTTACGTTTTATTCACTTTGACGATGCAAATCGTTCGGCTGAAGATAAAGCAGCTCCAATAAGTGAAGTTTGGATTATGTTGGATTCCAATTTATTTTCACTATACAAACCTTCCAAGAAGCTGAAAATCGATGAGCAGCTTTTTTCATTACGTGGACGGACCAAATTCACCCAATATATTTCGTCTAAGCCAGCCAAGTATGGGATAAAGTGTGGTGGATCTGTGATCCAGCGAACGCATACCCGTTGAAAGGTTTTATCTACACTGGTAAATCAGCAGATACTTGTGAGGTGGATCAGGGTGAAAGGGTCGTGAAAGAGTTCTCAGCTCCATTAAGGGATCTTGAAAGAATATTACGATGGCTAATTTTTTCACTACGTTACCACTCATCAATCATCTACTCTCTTGGAACGTTACCTTGGTTGGTACGTTGAAAAAAAAGAGGCAAAAAATGAACTCTTGAGCGACGACTATTTCTAAAACAGTTGAGTGAAAAGCTAGCTTTGCCAGTCATAGAGGATTGTTTTATAAATGCTCAAATTATGAGAAATTTTTAAGAGATGTGCCGATAATGATTTTGGCCGACTAGCCGATTAGTCGGCTGCAAAGAAGCCGACTAGTCGGCCAAGCCGATCACGGTTTCGGTGATTTGAAAGATCCTCTTGCAAAATGTCTCAATTGGAGTCGCGTCGTTGTACCGCATCCCCTATCCAGTGTGTAGTACATATCAGTGCGCGTAAGTCGCAAACGCTACCTGCGAGCGTGTCGGATTGTGTTTTGTTTACCTCGCATTGTTTCTTGATCTTTGCTATTGTAAGCGTCAGAGCGGTGATTTTGTATGAAGATAATACTGTTAGTGTTCATTAAAGTGAGAAAGCTCAATTAAAATTGAATCATGTCAATAAGAAAACCTCGGGTATGGATGTTTTTTGAACAATTGGACAGTGATTCTCGTAAAGTTAAGTGTAACCAATGCCAAATGATAATCCCTCGTGGTGGGCAGGGAAAACAGCAAATACTACAAGTATGAACAACCATATTAAGCACCGACATCCAACCCTGATTCCTCAGTTAGGTTCTGCTATCAAATGTTCGAACACAGTCGATTCCTCCCAGTCGCAAATCCAAGCAGAAGAACTACCTACCACAGAGCCTACTCCATCAACTTCAAAGGCTAATTCATTCGTATGTCAGAAAAGCCAACAAAATATTGAAGATAGTTTTGCTGTACAATGGTCACGTGAAGACTCAAGATCAAGAGACATTAATATTGCGATAGGTGAAATGATTGCACTTGACAACCAGCCGTTATCAGTTGTTGAAAATACGGGCTTTAGAAACTTGATGAGAAAAGTTAAACCAAAATATAACATACCGGGCAGAAAATATTTCACAGAAAACATCATACCTCAACTTTACGAAGAGACTAAATCTGGAATACGAAGAGGAGTGATGGGTGCAGCTGCAATTTCAGTCACTACTGACATGTGGACAAACATAAACAACAAAGCAAGTTTTTTGAGTTTTACAGCTCACTGGTTTGACGATTGTTTTAAATATCATCACGCAGTATTGCAAATGAAACATTTCCCTGAAACACACACCGCCAATAATATCAAAAACTGTTTAGAAGAAATTCCAACTTTGTGGGATATAAATACGACCGAAATTCACGCTGTAGTACGAGACAACGGCAGAAATGTGACGAAAGCCATTGACGATTCACATTTTAAGGGAGTACCTTGTTTCATACATACTCTTCAACTGGCAATCAATACTGCTCTGTAACATGATACCATGGCAAAAATACTTGTAAAATCGAGACGAATTGTGACACACTTTAATCACTCTGATCAAGCTCAGTCAAAACTTCGTGATTTGCAGCAAGAACTAAATTTATCAGATCACCAGCTTGGCCACGACGTATGTACCAGATGGAATTCCACATATTACATGATATCTCGCCTTTTCGAACAAAAACGAGCTGTTTCTTTGTACCTGACTGAAACATCGGTAAATTTCGAAAATTTGTCTAATGAAGAGTGGAAAATATTGGGAAAAAGCGTTGAATTGCTAAAGCCATTTGAAGAGATTACCAAGATTATAAGTTCAAGTTGCTCTTCGGTATCTGAAGTAATACCTCATCTGAAAACCTTACAAAAGTATCTAGAAATTTACAATGATAATGAAAACAAAGAAATCATGGAAATGAAAGTCCTGCTGGAAAATGATTTGAAGAGTAGGTTCAACGTGGACCACAGCAAAGTCTTCACCCTGGCTACATTGTTGGATCCAAGATATAAGCAACAGTTTTTCGAGGCTGAGGATCTCATCACCATAAGGTCCCAATTTTTATTAGAATGTCTGAAAAATGGCATGAGTGATGACGAGAGCGACAGTGACAAAGATGATCTACAGACACCCTCCATCGATGAAGACAATACAGAAACAGCAACACACAGGCATTTTTGGCAATGCTACCAAGAATTTGCATCAAGAAAAATAGAAGATATTCAAGATGATACATCAGGGGCAGCTCATGAGCTGCAGTCCTACTGTGCGTTACCGGTGATAAAGCGTAATGATGATCCATTTCAGTGGTGGAGTCGCAATAATTCTAGGTATCCTGAAATGTCACGCCTCGCCAAAGTGTACCTTTGTTGTCCCGCAAGTTCCGTTTACAGTGAGAGGCTGTTCTCAGAGGCTGGAAATTTATACGAAACAAAGAGAAATCGATTGCTGCCAGAACATCATAATTTACCTTTAATTAAAAAATATAAGTAAGCTATAAAAAATATAAGGAGATGATGACATTTTTGTTTGTCACAATTGTCACTTTGATTTGATTAGGTTATGTACGGTTATAAATCATATAAGTACATTACTTTTTGTTTTTATGAAACAGTTCATAGTTTTTAGGACATACATATTATTTTACTGTGCATCATGTACATGCAATCTTGCTTTAATATTACTTAATTTGTTAACAAAAAAATCCGATTCTTTTATTTGAATAAGGAGAAATAATTATTATAAATGTTTATTGAAGATAAGACGATATTATGTTGTTTTGTTTATTAATTAAGATACTAATTTTGTTTAATTAATGTCATATATATGTTTTCTTTACAAACAAGTAATTTCAGAAATATTTCATTTAATTACAAAATGTATAAGACTGATAGATTATGGAATAAAAGTATTAATAAATAATCAAAGTTTCTATTTAATGTAGTAATTCCAATAATAGTAAGAAGCCGGATAGTTAGTGCTTTTTGCCGAATAGTCGCCGACTAGTCGTCGACTACGATAGTGGCCGGATAGTCGGCTTTACCGACTAGTCGCCGACTAGTCGGCATATCTCTAGAAATTTTACTACTAAGTTAACAATACCTTATATACTTGTGTTACGTATAAGCCGAATTGTTATATCTAAGACGTAAAAAATAAGAAAACCAGTAAGATGAAAGTCCAGATAAAGCCATAAATAACAAACTTTACAACCACCATAAATATTGTACGTACATATTTTAAAAATCCATACTATTTATAAGCACTGACACTATCAAAACCCTCATAGAAAAATAGACACAAAACAATTACAATTTAAAAATTCATTACGCTATCAAACCGCATAGAAAGATGGATACAAAACAATTTCAGTTTATAAACTCATTATATAATAGATACAAAACGATTTCAATTTAAAAATTCACTGACACTATCAAAAACCTCATAGAATAACAGATACAAAACAATTACAATTTACAAACTAATTATATTTATAGGCACTATCAGAACCTCAAAGAAAAATAGATGCAAATGATAATAAACAAATACAATTTATAAACTTATTATATTAATATCGAAGACTGTATAGAGAAACAAATCTAATTATAAGCAAAATCAACTAAACAACAAGCATTAAAATACAACAACAAACAAACATGCTGAAGCATACCCCCAACACCATCGTATCAAGAGTAAAACGACATACAATGCACGTCGAAGTGATGCGATTCAAGGTCGGGAAAGACCAACTAGCCCAGTCATATTAGGTAAAAAAAGGGGTCAACCTCGGAATGAAAGATAATAAGCTGCAAATTGGTATGAACCTTTGTTTTGTCATTCTAAATGTTGTCTCAAAAGTCACAATCGTTATCGTGTCCGCGTCTTAAGATATTCAAGGTCAAAGGTCACAAAAATCGGTTTTTCGTGAATATCTGGCTTCCTATCGGTTAAATGAGATTTGCATTTATTATAAAAGTTGTAGGCTATAAAATTCCCTACAACTTTAGTTTAAACTTTTTTTTCATACGACCAACCGTTTTGAAGGTAGAGCGCGAAGAGTGCACATCGTACAGTCATATACGGCCTAATGCAAGGTCAAGCGTGAGTTATGGTTATCAGTACGTTATAAAGTCAATTATTTACTTGGAAATTATAATTATTAAACAATGCCTATTATTTATGTACTAACTATTAATTATTTATATTTAATTAAAGTAAGTAACTTGATTATTTATATATAATTATTCATATTTAACTATTTAAGAATATCGGGATCATATGTATTTTCTTCATCGGGATTACTTGGATACAGTGAAGCGTTGAGGCAAGCTTGTCCGTTGCACTGGCCGCAAGCTAAAGAACATTGTAGCCCTGATTTTCTGCATCCACAGCGGGAACCACAACCATTTTTGCAATTGCAAAATATTACGTTTAGTAGTTCGGCTGGTGCTGGAGGTAATAACGTTCGTATGGGCTCCAGGATTTCATTTTCAAGCATCCAGCCCCATTCTTTAGGTTCTAAGTCCTTCCCTAACCACGTTTGAATCTGGTAGTAGACACGTTTTATGTGTTGATGAGCTGCTACACTTGTTGGTGGAAGTGTTGACAGTTGTACAGGTTTATTTAGTTTTGTAAATTTGATGAATTGCGTGTAGCGGAAATGATCAATGTTGTCCTCAGATTTTGGAGCATTATATAATGCCAACAAGATGCGCACTCCATTTTCTAATAATGTTTGTTTTGGGCAGTTTTCTTGTTGAAATACTTCCACCAGTTTATCTAAATCAGGAATTTTTTCCAATGCTCTAGTAACAGTTTTTTTTCCTTTTTTAAATAGCGCAGAAGTCGTGTCACAGCCACTGAATGCGTGTAAAAATAAAATGTGCTTTTTAGTACGAGGATATTGGTCAAAACTTTTAGTAGAATATATTTGTGTTTTGACATTGCCTTTGCCAACTTTTTTCAAAAAAATTTCCTGATGATGTGACTGAGTACGTCCAATTAAAATAACGAGCAAATCGATATCTTCTCCTATGATGACAGCAGTCTTTTGATGTTCTGATAAGGCAATAGCTGTGTCAATGATGAGAACATCAGCATCATCTCTGGCTTGTTTTGTTGTGATATTAACAGTTTTAAATTTTTCAACAAGCATGTCGATAAATTTTTTTTTATTAGACCGATTTGATAAAAATTGTTCTTGACTGATTGGCACAACCATTGTTTCGTCAAAACAAATCAAGTTACTTACTTTAATTAAATATAAATAATTAATAGTTAGTACATAAATAATAGGCATTGTTTGATAATTATAATTTCCAAGTAAATAATTGACTTTATAACGTACTGATAACCATAACTCACGCTTGACCTTGCATTAGGCCGTATATGACTGTACGATGTGCACTCTTCGCGCTCTACCTTCAAAACGGTTGGTCGCATGAAAAAAAAGTTTAAACAAAAGTTGTAGGGAATTTTATAGCCTACAACTTTTATAATAAATGCAAATCTCATTTAACCGATAGGAAGCCAGATATTCGCGAAAAACCGATTTTTGTGACCTTTGACCTTGAATATCTTGAGACGCGGACACGATAACGATTGTGACTTTTGAGACAACATTTAGAATGACAAAACAAAGGTTTATACCAGCAGCTTATTATCTTTCATTCCGAGGTGAAAGCCCTAATATGACTGGGCTAAACAGAGTCATGGACGGAGAATACGAAAGTAACAGACCATGTATTTAGACACACAGCGTTAGCGGATGATTGTTTACGTTCTGGAATAAAAATAAAACCATGCATTTAGACACAAAACTACGATGACATGAGATTTTATCCCCACGAGATTTTAGGGGACTATGGACTAATTCTACGGAGGAAGAAAAACGAATTGAAGAAAATGCAAGATCAGCATTTCACCTGACTGGAATTATTGAACACTGTCCAATAAAGAAAATAGGATGGAAGCAAATGCATGTTCAGTATTTTAACTGGCATGCAGTACTGAACTCTGTTCGTGAAAGGAAATTGATTGAAGAAAATGCACGGTCAGCAAAAATGGAACGTAGAAATTTGATCGATCGGGGAAAAGATCAATAGCCCGGATCGACAGCGTCAGCACTTTACGTATATGAAATCGCAAGAAGCAGAACAATCGCTTTTTGTGTTTTCCCAGCCTAGCCACAATCAACTTTAACCAAGTTGGGTCCCTTAGCTTGCACCTGGCACATCTGCTGTCTTGCTGCGTTAGTATCGTGACATTGGTTCCTCGGCTTACGCCTGGCCGGTTTTCATCAGTCGCCGTTTGCCGCTGGCTCCAGCATTGAATAGGAACGCTCGGCTTACACCTCGTCCTGGGCATACTTTCGTTACATCGGCTCCTCGGAACTTCCCAGGCCTGGTCGATGGTAAGCGGCTTGAAGGTGCCCATTACCTACATCCTTGAGGCCCCTGATTCTTCTAGTTAACTACTCTGCTTATTTGTAGGCTTCCATCAGCTCGAGAGGAACCAAGAAGCGTTCTGAGGCTCCCTACGCTGCCCCGTCCCACCTAAAAGCCCGCCGAGCTACATTTCTACTGCCAACAACCATCAGGTCCCTCTTAGATGCCGTTCTCGCGGCGGAACTCCTATCGGTCTTCCGGCCCATCACGTCGGAAGAGTATAAGCTGCTTCATCTAGTTCGGGCCAGTGTAACACCGGAGGAAAAAATCCGTTTCCGCGACCAAACGTGGACCCTCCAGAAACAGCGTCGCAATAAGCAACGGGAAAAGCACCGCCAACGCCGCCCAGACTGGAACTAGTTAGGAAACTCTACACCTCCAAAGACCCAGCCACGGGATAAGTGAATTTTGAATACATAAACCTCATATTTGCATTTATAATCAATATACGAATTATAACGTCTTAAGAAAAAATTATAACCCAGGTCTTTTCTTTTTCTCCATTGGGAAAAATGTTTTCAGGTGTTTCAAAGCTAAGGTACGATTGCCAGCTATATGGATGAAGAGTGGTTGGAATCATTATTTATAACATTTTAATGTAACAAATATAACACTTAGTAGAGAAGGTATTTAATCGGCAAACATGCCCGCTCAGCCGGCATGGGATCAATCTGGTAGAATCCCAGTGACAGGTTGCTGTTAAGTTTGTATTTCACAAGCAACCAACAAACGTAGAAAAAGTTGCTTGTTCGGTCTACGCCCCGTACGCAATGAGCGAACGGTCGCTAAAACGGTCTGCATAACTTGTAATAAGAATTCTTGATAAATATTTTAAATATTTCCTTATAATATATCTGCATAAATCATATTCTAATTTTTATTATTATTATTATTATTATCTTAAAATGAATGCCAAAATTTTTATACGAGGTATGTACAAAAAGTAAGGTGACTTTTCAAATTTCGCGGGTGACTTACATTCGATTATCGATTTTTTTTATGTTGGTACACTCGTCATGTACATATATTTACAGTGTCAGCTATATTATATGTTTAGTTTGTTTGTGAGAGGCATAAAGGTTGGAAGTGTTTTGTATGCTCGACGAATGGATCAAAGATCATGCCTCTGCCTATTCAATTGATTTGGCCTCATGTGATTTTTTCTTTTTCCCAAAATTGGAGAAACCTATGAAAAGACGGAGATTTGCAGTGATTGAGGAGATAAATCAGAGAAACCTAATATCAGAACGATTTAGGATAGATATACGTCTAAGGATATTTCTATCTCGGTTCTTTCTTTACTTTCATTGTAGTGGTCCATCGACGTTAAAGATTCAACACTTTGGTGACCCCGAACGAAGGAAAATATTTTGATTGGGTTGCGGAGAATTTACCCGAGGATAATTTGTTTAAAAGGAAATTCACCGAGTCGTCCGTCTGCGAGTGCAGATTTGACGATAGTGCGTTTCTAATTGTTCAATATTATTCAGGGCGAAATGGCTGAACTAGTTGAAAAGCTGATTGCCTGGCAAAGTGCTGTTGGCAAGAACCTAGAAAAGTTGATAAGTCAATATAAAGAAGAGTGACCCTAAAAATGCACTGTTCCAAATTTAAAGGCCAGGCTCGAAAGTTGAATGAGTTGTGGGGAAATTTTGGTAATACTGACGGAAAGGTTAGGTATTTATTCCAATTGCGACAGGCCATGCAAATTTTATGAGTCATTATTATCAAAAAGTGAAACAGGATTATGAAACGACTGTGATGGAAATCCAAGAGCTTATAGCGTACGTAAACGAGGAGTCGAACCCTGGAAATATATAGGCGTTCGATGGTGGTGAGGGGCCATCCACCGTGGAAAGCCCAGCAAAAAAGCATGATATGGTTCGATTCATAAGGAGGCAAAGAACTACAATTGTAGCCTGAGATAGCATGATTGATGGTATTGACATAAGCCCAAACCTACTACCAGTATTACACGAAATTTGAATGCATCGAGCAATATTGAGCTGCTTTGCGACAATCAAACACGGAGATTATAGAGGTGGTCGACGATCTTGAACGTTTTGGTTGTAATTTACATAAGGTTTTGTAGTTCGAACAAAAGGTTCAGACAGCAATGATTGTATTAAGACAAGAAAGGGATGAACTAAAATATACTGGTGCAAACACAACATGGAGCCAAATACATGCTCCGATGAACCAGGTGTTTGTGAAATAGCCGAAGGTGAAACTGCCAAAGTTTAACGGTGATTATCTGAAGTGGCAACAGATTAAGGATTTGTATGTTCAGATGGTGCATAATCAGATTATTGCTGATTTGCAGAAGATGTGGTACTTAAAAGTGCACTTGGCAGGGGAGGCTGAGAAAATAATTCGTCATTTACCGTTGTCAAATCGTAATTATGCAATTGCGCGGGGTACACTTAAAAGGTGGTTTGACAATAAGACTGTTTGTGAACGCACTTATTAAGTTAACTGTGCAGCCAATCGTAGAGGATAGATCAGAATCAGCATTACGGGAGTTGCATGATAGCATGAGAGAATGCATCGATAGCTTGCAAAACCTTGGAGTAGCAGTCCAAGACCATATATCATGAAGGATAGGTGACGCAAGTAAGCATACTTTGTACGAACAGTCGTTGACATCACTTCGAGAGCTACGGTCCATTGAAAGCTTATCGTATTTATTGAGAAGTGTTTCCAGGCGCTCGAAATGCTTAATGGTCTTAAAGTGAAGAGCAAGTAGCGAGCCAGTAAGCCAACCGTATTAACCACCAGTAATGCTGAACTTAAATTAGCGTGTGCAATGTGCAGTGGTAGAGAAGTGCAAAAGTAAGAGAGCTGAAATCGTGAAAGTGTATATGTTTTTTTTGGGTACCACCATAGTACACCTTTTTGACCACAACGGTCAACCGACAGCTTGTAGAGCATTATTGGAAATTTCATGACTGAACGGCTGCGCAAGAAGTTGGGCCTGGCAAATACGCAAGTCAATTTAAGCATTACGGATATAGGAGTTGCCGCTCAAAGGTAAATGATCGTGTACAGGTGCAAATTGCTCACTAGTTGGAAACAATGATACTTTCACTATTGAGGTTTATGTAATACTGGTATAAGAAATTGAGGTGAATCAACATCAATATTTCATAAGGACTGAGCATTGGAAAATCCCGGAAAATGTGGTATTGCCTGATCAAGAGTAAAACAAACGTAAAAAGGTGGACATGCTGCTTGGAACGGAGCTGTATGGCGAATTAATACATTATGTAAAGATGAAGTTGAACGATGGCCTTTCCTCACTGCAGAATACAACGCTTGGGTGGATTGTGTTGAGGAAGGTAGCTGTTCTTGATTATAACACCGCATTTTCCTGAAACAAAGCAAGGCTCACTGGCCTCGATCCGTGGAGACAGAAATTTGCTTAGTAGAAGAAGAAAAAAACACAAGCTCTTCACTGGCAGTTGCCGGTATGTATGCAATCAATCATGAGTTCCTTTTGGAAAGCTGTGACGAGTGTTGGCATATGTACTTAGAGCTGTACGACTATTTTGGAAGACACCATGTACGACACAGTTGTTTTTAAGCGTAGATGAAGTGAATGTGGTGGAAAGATTCATCCTCAAAGAATTGCAGCAACAATTTTTTTAAAATTGATATAAAGGAGCTTTCAAAAAATAAACATAAATTAAAAATCCAGCACCATTTTTGGATCATGGTCTGATGAGAGTAGGAGGAAGAATTCAACAGGCAGTAGTTATTGAAGAAACTAAACATCCAATTGTGGTTCCCAGTGAGACTCCTTTCTACATATAACCTATCTACTTGTACATTCAGGACCTTCGATACTGATTGCGATTGCCCAACAAAGATATTGGATTGCTAAAAGTAGAGAGTTGGCACGGTCCGTCATGTCAAACTATGTAACGTGCATAAGACTGAGGCCACGTCTCGATAGTCCGCATATGAGCAACCTGGCAGCTCATCGTGTAAGAGAGGCTAGACCTTTTCTTGATTGTAAAGTTGATTTTTGTGGGTCAGCTTATAGTCATTTTAAGCTCCGAGGAAAGCGCAAGGAGAAAACTTATCTCGCTGTGTTCATTTGCTTTGCGACAGAGGCGATTCATTTGGAAGTTGTATCAGATTTGACTACTGAAGGCTTTTTAGGAACCCTAAAAAGATTCGTTGCCAGATGAGGAATTTTTGAATATATATACTGCGACAATGCACATGACTTCGTTGGCGCCGAGGGATAACTAAAGGAAGTCGAGCATATCTTTGACGATCCTAAGTGAACAAAGTAAATTTGAAAAATATGCGCCGAGAATAGAACTCAATTTTACTCCATTCTACCAAGGTCGCCGCATTTTGGGGATCTTTGGGAGGTGGCTGTAAAGAGCACTAAAATTCTCTTCCGCAAGGCACTATTATCAATCGGACCAACTTATAAAGAGCTGTACACAATTGTATGTGAAGTTGAGGCTATTTTAAATATCAGACCATTAGCACCGTTGTCATCTGACCCCAATGATTCAATGCCGTTGACACCTGCACATTTTCTAACTGTCGAACCCGTTTTGAATGGCATCAGCACACATACAAATGCGTATATGTCGTTGGGTACAATATGGTCCCTCGTAAGTAAAGTCCGTAGAGATTTTTGGAATCAGTGGCATCTAGAGTATCTCACTGGACTCCAAAAGTGAGTAAAATGGACTACAACGCAACATAATTTCAAGGAAGGCATGCTGATTGTGGTGAAAGAAGACAAAAATCCCCCGCATGAAATGCCAAGGAAAAGAATTGTTGAAATCATTACTGTGGCAGATAAAAAGGTTCTCGTAGTTTGGGTTAAAACTGCGTCCGGAACCTATCACAGAGCTATACATACTATAGCTCCATTACCAGTAGATATAGTAGAGCCAAGTTACAAGCAAAATATCATGAAAAATAGCCAATTAAATAATGACGGTAGAATAGATTCTCAAAGGTCAACGGCACCTCGAAAGCAAAAAGGCTCGACCAACGTGACATCGCCACCGAAAGCTATACTTCTGACACTGTTAATGATGCCGACTCTCTAAACCACTACACTCTTGGACAAATTGGTACGAATTGAGGAGTTTAACGATAATACCGGTGTCTACTTCAAGGGCTCGGGGGGACGGAAGTCTGACAGTTGGCATGTCCTTGCATACTACGATCTAAAGTCCTACTGGGCCACTATCAAGGTAGCTAGTGATGGAATTCAGCTAATAAAGAAACTATGCGGCGTGATTCACCATAATGAGCATCATATTTAAACAGTCGAGCTATACATACACCAACTTTATGCACTATAAAAGATTAATATTTTCTTAACTGAGCGTAGTCATATTCGATCTTTAATAAGGAAGAGATCACCGTTCAACATTATTGGCAAAACTGCAAACAAATTGTTCGGCATTTTAGACAGCTCTTACGAAGACCATATCTTTGAGACTATTGTCAAAGTAGAGGGCAATGAGGATCATCTTAGGAAAGTGATTAAGTTACAAACCTGCATAATCGAAACCACCATTAACATAATTTAAAAGGACGAAGAGCAGCTACGCGATAAAGCCGACTCCGTAAATAAATCATTCCACGCAGTAATCGAGAATATTGTCGCGTGTTATTGGTTCGCGGCCTATAATTTTAACGTTCCGGGAAAGTGAAAACGCAATGTCTTTTAATTTAAGTTAAAAGAGTTTATTCAATTAAATAAAATGCACAATAATCAGTTAACACTTTCACTAATTTTAATTGTCACTATTAAAATTATCTAACACTTGTCCATAAATTTATTATCGCAATTGTCTTCTAAATTACTTCACTATTACGAAACACATTTTTCTACTACTCGAAGAATATCGCTTCCCACACACAATCGCAGTTCTTCTCGCGGTCGAACGAATTGATGATTCATTCAGCTCGCCTTTATATAGGGTCTCTACCTATTCACCCATTTCTCGTTTATTGGCAAATGTTCTACCGAGAGGTACCTGGTAGATTCGAGCAAATTCATGAATGGAGTGACGTCACTTGCAGATGTTGATCATGCTTGTTGGGTTCTCGTGGTTTCGAGTGAATTCGTGTTCTTCATTGTTGTGAAAACAATTGCGACAGTAGCTCGCAGAATTATTTGTACATGTAATTATTTGTACATGTAACACTGCCTCCACCTCAGTTCTTTTCGCCCCGAAAAGATGTGTCGCTATTTGTAGTCAATTCTCCCTGGGTGTAATATGGGGCAAGACGGTCCAGATGCACGATTTTCATTTTAGCTCTCGGCTTACGATGTTCCTGTATTCGGTATACGACGTCGTTGATTCGCTTTGTAACTCGGTATGGTCCCTCCCAATTATGTTGCAACTTTGGAGACCTACCCTTTCGCCGTTGCGGGTTATAAAGCCACACCAAGTCATCTTGCTGGAAGCCAGTAGAATTAGCCTTTAGATCATACCTGGTCTTCATGCGTTCAGTAGCCGATTCGAGGTGTTTTTGCACTGTCCGATGTATCTGGTTCAACCGTTGTCTTAGATCACTTGCGTACTCCGAGACCGTTTGGGGTTTCTCAGGGGGTGTTCCGAACTTTATATCGGCTGGCAAACGAATAGTCTTTCCAAAAATGACTTTGGCTGGGGCTTGGCCCATCGATGCATGTTTGGCAGCTCTGTACGCCATCAAAAATAGTGGGATATGTCGGTCCCAGTCCGTTTGGTTCTCGTCAACCATCTTGGCCAGATGTTTATTGAGCGTGCCGTTGAACCGTTCGACTATTCCATCGGATTGGGGATGCAGCGGTGTTGTCTTCGTTTTCCGTATTCCCAGTAGTTCACACATTTCGCCAAAAACTAGTGACTCAAAGTTTCGGCCTTGATCTGAATGTAATTTGCAAGGTACGCCGTACCTACTGACCCAATTTAACACTAGCTGTTCAGCTACGGTAGTTGCTTCCTGGTTGGGAATGGGGTAGACCTCGGGCCTCTTGCTGAAATAATCGGCTACAGCCAGCGTTTATCGATTTCCCCAATCGGATTCAGGAAAGGGTCCTGCGATGTCAACAGCAATCCTTTCGAATGGCACGCCTACGTTATAGGTTTGCATTTGTCCTCTCAGTCGTCGCCTTGGGCCTTTGACGGAAGCGCAAATTGTGCATCTGTGACACCAGTCCTCTACGTCTTCTCGAGCGTGGAGCCAGTAGAACCTTTCCCGCAATTTCGCTAAGGTCTTGTTAACACCAAGGTGGCCTCCCGAGGATCCTTCATGCATTTCCTTAACCACATCGTGGATTCGGCTTTTGGGAAGTATAGTTTGCATCCTATAGGAGCTGCCATCCGCCGTTTCCCATTTTCGCTTGAGTACGCCACCCTCCACCTGAAGGGAGTTCCATTGTGCCCAATAGCTTTTCAGGGTTGCGCCATGCGTTGAAACGTCCTTCCACTCAGGTCGCCCAGTCGTCTCCTTCCATACGAGCAATGGTCCGATGTCTTCATCGGCTAGCTGGGCATTTCGAATCTCCTCCGATGACCAACCTTCACCGAATTCGGCCGTTATCAGTCGCAAATCAACGGGCGGTTCCTTTTCCTCAATCCGTCGGCAATGCTTGCAGTTAGCTGGACATGGATGATGAGATAGGGCGTCAGCAATTCCATGAACTCTTCCCTTGTGAAGCAGTTGGGGCCTCACTAGGTCTGGTCGGATCGTCGATCGGGTTGCACCAGTGTCGTTTGTTAGGGTGCATTGTTCTTCATCAACTTGACCAGGAAGGCATCTGTCTGCTTCTCCACAATGTTGCCTTGGCACGGTGCTGGGGATGTCGATACTCCTAGCCAACGTTCGCCCCACGAGGTTGGCCCTTGCAGTTTGATGGGCCTCCATTCTAGGCTCCTGACATGGTCTGGATCTCCACCACCCTGGACAATAGCTCCGTCTTCTTCCCTTCTTGTAGTCTCTTTGCAGGTGCCCTTTTTCCCCGCAATTCCAGCATCTAGGCGCACCATTCACCTGCAGCTCTCGCTCAATTCCCACGCGCTCACACCTGCAATTATCTGCCACTACCTCGCGAACCCGGGCAGTTGTACGGGTCACATTTTTGGCTGCCTCAAAATTTAAACTATAAGCCAATGCATCCTTGACTGTTTGCTTTTGAGCTAACCGCACGGCCTGTTGCAATTCCTTGTCCTTTAAGGCGCTGATGAATGCTTCTGCTTCTACGTCATCTCGATGTTCTGGGTCGTACGCTGGGTAAGCCAAGAGTGCCAGTCGCTCAATGTCTTGTGCTAGCTGCTGCAAGGTTTCGCCAGACTTCTGCATCCGATGCCGTAGCTGTGCCCGGTAAATCTGCTTCAGATGATCGTCTTCATAACGCATGTCCAGCGCATTCATTATAGCAGCCGGGTTTGAATGCAGCTCAACGGGGATAGTCTGCAAAAGCTCGGCAGCTGGGCCTCTTAGAGCAAGAATTAACGCAGTTGCTCGTTCCTGCTCATTCCAGTGATTTATCCTAGCGGCTGCTTCAAACTGGATTTTGTAAATAGTCCAGACCGTTTGCCCATCGAATATTGGTGCTTGCACGTTTCTGGATGTGCTTTGCGCTGCAGTTATAAGCGGGGCTGGTGAAGTGGTTGCTACTGCCTTCGCAGCTTCCAATTCTTTTTTCACTTTTTCCATCTCATGGTTCATTCTTTCTTCGACCTGGCTGACCTTTTCCTCGACCTGGTAAACCTTTTCTTCGACCTGGTCAACCTTTTCCTCGACGCCTTTAATTTGCTTGTTAAGACTACTGAGCTCCGCTTTTATTTCGGTGGACTGTTTTTGAAAATCTGCTTTGATTTCGATCGCTTGTTGATCCAGCTTCCCTGATTATTCGTTAAGCTTCGCTGATTGCTCATCTAGCTTCGTGGTTAAATTGGACGACTGTTCATTGAGCTTCGCAGTTAAATTGGATGACTGTTCATTGAGCTTCGCAGTTAAATTGGATGACTGTTGTCGCTGCTCCTGCTGCATCAGCATCAACATTTGCATCAGCGCATTTTCTGGTTCCTTTGGTTTTTTTGTTTCTGCTTCACCACCTTCTGCGCCTTCTTCTGCATCTGAGGGCTCACCCGAATCCAGATACGCGCCTTCCGATTCAATTGCGTCACGCAAGCGTGCAATCAGTGTGGCCTTTGTACCTTGCGTAGCCAGATTTCGTTGTTCCAACTCCTCTTTGAGCTCCGATATGCTCAATTGATTAATTTTGAGATGTAAATTTCCTGGCATTTTTATTGTTTCGGCTATTTTTCCACGTAAATTTTCACAATTGTTCACTTTAAAACTGTTTAAACGTTTTCACTTCCAAAATTTTTCTTTCTAACTTCTTGACACCATTGTCGCGTGTTATTGGTTCGCGGCCTATAATTTTAACGTTCCGGGAAAGTGAAAACGCAATGTCTTTTAATTTAAGCTAAAAGAGTTTATTCAATTAAATAAAATGCACAATAATCAGTTATCACTTTCACTAATTTTAATTGTCACTATTAAAATTATCTAACACTTGTCCATAAATTTATTATCGCAATTGTCTTCTAAATTACTTCACTATTACGAAACACACTTTTCTACTACTCGAAGAATATCGCTTCCCACACACAATCGCAGTTCTTCTCGCGGTCGAACGAATTGATGATTCATTCAGCTCGCCTTTATATAGGGTCTCTACCTATTCACCCATTTCTCGTTTATTGGCGAATGTTCTACCGAGAGGTACCTGGTAGATTCGAGCAAATTCATGAATGGAGTGACGTCACTTGCAGATGTTGATCATGCTTGTTGGGTTCTCGTGGTTTCGAGTGAATTCGTGTTCTTCATTGTTGTGAAAACAATTGCGACAGTAGCTCGCAGAATTATTTGTACATGTAATTATTTGTACATGTAACAATATAAAGAATCTCAACGCAGAGTTAAAGGAGCAGAAATTGATCCAAACTTTCCATACTATGACTATTTCTGTCTCATTGTTATTAATTGAATGTCAAAATATGTATTCAAAATGCAATATTGGCGTCGCTATTCAATTCGCAGTATTATAGAATCAACCCTCCCATAATTTCGATTTACCAACTTTAAGAACAATCTCATGTCATCAAAAATAATTTACCAGATATGAAAACATTTAACGGCATTGTTGATCCTCTGCTTTTGTATCAAACAATGGATATGAACGCCTATGGAGTCAAAAATTACACCATATTTGGAATTGAGATGCCACTAATTACCAGCAATCGATTTGAACTATTCCGGATCGTCCCAGTACCACATAAAGGTGGAAAGAACTTCATAAAAATTGTATCCAAGGTGCCCTATATGATGGTACATGTATACCAAGACAATTTTTATCTATTAACAGAGACAGATTTTCATGCCTTCAATAAACTGACCAGATCACTTATGTTACGCCAACTGTATCAATCCGTCATAAAATTCAACCCGTTTAACAGCAAATGTGAACTACATCCATTCACTGAACCTCAAACCACACCTTCGTGCCACAGGGAAATAATCACTGCCAGTAGAACCAGGATCCAACTTCGCACTCCTTATCGATGGATCTTTGCGTAGAAAAAGGAAGAGGATTTGACTTTCTATGCAACGGACGAATCTTGTAGAAAGGTCTCAAGGGCTCTGATTTACTAGTCATGAATGCAGGTTGCAGTATGAGAAGCGCTTATATCACGGTACTCCCCTCTACACAGTGAGTAACCACTGAGTTTCACGCCAAATTATTTTACCCCTGGGCCAACATCACTATTGAAGAAGCCGATCCAATCACCATGATGGCACTCAGTCCAGTCCACGTAACGAAACATTTCGAGGCATATATGTAAGCAATTCTAGCATTTCTAAAATAATTAATGAAATACCAGAATTGCAATATTACTATCTTCGTACGAATATGTAAATAATTTGTTAGTATTTAAGAATTGTTTGTTAGCAACCATGAGGCATTATATTTTTGGAATAAAATCAATTTTTTTTTTAATTTGCTAAAATTTATTGATCTAATACTTGTCAGGGGTGGACCTTGGGAACAGAATAATTGTAGAGAGAAAACAATAAACTAACGCGCACCGTTTGTTAATAATCAATTTATTGTGTTCAGAATACAATGACTCAATTGATGGTTCGGATGCGACTGACTCTACTCGATTTCTTCCGTGGCCGGTGCTCTTCAATTGATGTTGCCATGGCTCTCGACCATCCTGACATTGAATCGTCTCGATTCATTACTCCGTACCTGAATCCGCAGCATCATCGTAAAAATCGAGTTCGGGACTCACGACGATCTATGGTTTCAATTCTTCGCTCGTATACACTGAACGGAATTTCCGTTCATTGGGGAATGCGATTTTCACGTCCTCGACGAGATATCTGGCGTGCTGTAAAGCTCTCGAAATGATGTAGGGCCCACAATATTTGGGCTCTAACTTTCGAGATTCGGTACGTTCTCTAGAACGATGAGATCTCCTTCCTTGTAGATAAAAGGTTTCTTGTGTTTTGCGTTGAACCTTAATCTCTATTTATCTTGTTCGGTGCTAATTGGCTCTGTAGCCAATTGTCTTCAATTAACCATATCGTATTTCGTTGGATCAGGAGTCACTTCATCTAATGTTAGAGCCATAACTAGCTGATTTGTGATGACATTCCGAAGGTGATAATCAAATATCAACTTGATTGGACTAAACTGAGTCACAGAGTGACATTGCGAATTCAGAGACCACTGAAGATTGCGTGATTGTAAATCCCAATCCTTATGATCAGTTGGTGCAATTCATAGAAATGATAAGATGGACTGATTTGCACGTTCAATTTGGCCATTTGCTCGGTAACCTTAGTATGTCAAATCTCATTAGATGCGCAGAATTCAGCAGATTCTCGTGATGCAAAAGCAGTGCCTCGATCGTGACTTATATGCTTAGGCAGACCAAAGTACAACGTCAGATCCCTGAATACGTCGATGACGGGCTTCAATTTCGTATCTTTGACAGCTCTCAAAATTAAGTACTTACTGAACGAATCAGATATCCCAATGATGTGCAATTACCTCGATGACTGCGTGGAAAAGGTCCCAGGTGATCAACGTGTAACGTCCAGATCAGAATAAGGGTCACCTCATCAAATAGAGTTGACCCTCCGGTTTGCCTAAGATTCCTTTATTATAGCAGCACTCTAAGCATGCTGCGATGTACGACTTGATTTATTTTCGGAGATTGTTGAACCAAAAATATTGCTGAACTCGATTTATGGTCTTCTCAGGCCAAGGTGGCCCATGTCATCGTGGTACGCGCAGACGTTTTTCCACCTGACTGAATTTGAGATCTTGGTCGATCTTACGATATAACCGACCGTTTTTGAGCTGATAATCTGACTTGATCTGTTTGGGTTGAGCGGACTCAATATCGTCTCTCAGAACTTCGATTAACTCCTTCAACTTCACGTCTTGTCATTGCAAGAGCACAATCCAGTCTTCGTTTTCTTTTCCTCGCATTTTGTTCCCCGTTCGGTGGTTCGTTTGAAGTCCTGGTTAGAGTATATGCGTGACTCAAGTGTTGAGCCGATCAATGTATGATACGGGAATTGTACTCTTGTAGCTTCAGAAACCATCGACCGATGTGCGGCAGCAATGGCTTAGACGTTCTTGCGGTGCTAATTGCGGTGCAATCGGTAACTGTCTCGAAATGCTTACCGAGCAAATAAATGCGGAATGTTTTTAACGACTCGACGATAGCCAAAATTTTAAGCTTATGACTATGGTGCCTGCTTTCGGATTCGCTACACTAGCGGCTGTAGTAGAAAATTGGTCTGAAATTGTCACCGTCATCTCGTTGCATGAGGATTCCTGCCAGACTCAGTGTGCTCCCGTCAGTATGAACTTGATGTTCCTTCGTCGGGTCGTATGCACTGAGCACTGGATCACAGCAAAGTGTCGATTTCAATTTTTCGAATGCGTTTTGTTGTTTGGTCGACCAACAAAATTATGAGTTGTCCTTCTGCTTCAACAAAAGTGTAAGCCGCCCCGATATTAGAGAATAATCGTCAATCAATTTGTGGAAAAACCTGCTCAATCCCAGAAACCTTCGAGCTTCTGTAACGTTGATTGGTTCCAGAAACTCTCAAATTGCATGAGTCTTTTCAGCTCCTGGTTTTATTCTGTCCTCATTGACTCGATGACCCAAAAACGTGATTTGTTTTGACAAAAACGTACGCTTAGAGGGCCATCTCGAAGTATAACCAAAAATTCACGGAATTCGATTAAACCCTCAGCGATGGTTTTGCTGGGCAGAATTACTTCATCTACGCAGCTAGCTGCCCGATTATCCATTTGTCGTACCAACTTGGTAGTGACCTCATGAAAATAACTCGGTACATTGCACAGGCCGAAAGGCATCCGGTTGAATTCATATTGGCCTACATGCGTGACAAATGCAGTGTATTTCCTGCACTCTTCTGCGATTGGTATTTGATAATAGCCGGATATTAAATCAAGAGTCATGTAACATTAATTCCCAGCGATCGATAATAGCTGCTCCTCAACAGTTGGCATGAGAAACGGACGCTTTTCGGTGATAGCATTAAGTTCACGGAAATGAACACAGAGACGGTCCTCACCATTTTGTTTGCGAACAAGGACAATTGGTGACGAATATTCTGAAGATGATGGACGTATGATATCGTTTTTGAATAGTTGGTTTACTCTTTCTTGAACGCGCTTACGCTTTGCAAACGATATCTGGTATGGCGTTGGACAGGTTTTAAGGTCATTAACGTCATCGTCATCGTTGCTGAATTGCATTGACGTAACTTAGCAAGTGATTCAGAGAAACATTCTCTATGCTCACTGATGAGCTGATAAAGTTGGTCCTTTTCTTTGACGGATAGCATTGACTCAAAAGTTGGAGCGTTTCGGAAAGTGTTTTCCAATCGACAAGCTCCCAGTTCAATAATCAGTCGTTTGCTTGGTGTGTGGAGTAGATCGGCTCCAATAAAAATGGCTCCAAGATCAAGTCGTCATCCACCGAAAAAAGCTGCATTTAGATTCTTACCATCCACCTGAATTTCGGCTTCGAGTATCTAGTTGCACGTTACTGAAGCTCCTCCAAACCCTCGTAGGATGACCGGTGAAGCTTCGTGCCTCTCATCGACATTGCGATCGTTAGTTGAATGAGTGTTCTTTCGCTGCCGGGGTCGATGAAGGACTTAATTTTGTTTCCGTTGAGAAGAACGTCCTTAACAAGCAGATTAATTCTTTCTGTTGAACTCATATGACGCACATTACTGATGGCAGCCGCATTGTGATTTTCCGGACATCGGTTGGTCGTATGTGATATTCTATGACACTTTTCGCATCTTTGTTTCCGTTGCGGTTTTGGACAGTTCAGCGAAATATACCCCACCTCAAGACAATTACAACATTGGACTCAACGGGATTCCGAATTGCTCAAAGTCAGCTGCACTTGCACATTTGATGACATAATACCTCGCAGTGTCGGTGGTAGTGGTCTGAAATTTCGTCTCGATTCCGTTCGCGGCTCCGAAATTTGAACGGGATTCATTTCGAAGTTCTTTATCGCGGCTAAAAGATCGTTGACGGTGTCAAAAATTGAGCTTGCGATCAGATTTTGCAAGGATGGATGCCTTAGTTAGTTCCTTATATACCGGATTATAGCGTGATCGCTCAAGTTACCTCGTCTTCCCAACGCTAGCATAGTATAGAAGTAACTTTGTGTTGTCTTGCACAGCTCCCTGGTGCGTTTCATCATTCTTATGTGAACATCGGCCTCGCTTTCATGGCTAGGGAAATCTCACCTCAATGATTCGGCCAGCTCAAGCCAGCTTCCAGAAACCCGGGCAGAACCATCGCTCCAAATTTTAGCAGGCCCCTTTAGGGAGGCTTGCATAGTGTACACCAAAACTCTATCGTTCCACTGATATGCCTCGGCAAGATTCGTAATATTAACTTGCTCAATTGCTTCACTTTATCACGTAACTCGCACACATCATCTTCACCCGAACATTCTTACATTATCCTGTCCGTTTCGATTTCGTCAGTAGCCAGAATTTCACAGAGTCTTTGTGCTAGTTCGGCTTAGTTCCCCTGCGTAGAGGCATTCCGAAGTCTGAGTTCAAGTTTTAGTTGTTTCTTGTTCAGCGTATTGACCTTTTTGACCGGCATCGTGTTGCGTTCCGTTTTCCTCGTATACGGACCCAAGGAGAAATCGAAGAACTATTACAATTATGTGTAGCTATTCACGTATGTATGCCGTACGTTTCTCCTTTCATCTCTTTCGCGTATGCATATTGCACGTTTCTTCTTTCGTCTCTTTTCGCAGATGAACCGTAGGAGAATTAGATCGCGAGGAGGGGAAAATGGCTTTCGACGGCGTCAGTTCGTTATACGTGCACGATTCGAATTTGGACTTGCAGTCCGCACTAAACCATCCTTGGAGCCAACTTTTGGTTTTGTCAAGGGTGGGCCTTGGGAAGAAGATAATCGTAGAGGGAAAACAATAAACTAACGTGCACCGTTTGTTAATAATCAATTTATTGTGTTCAAAATACAATGACTCGGTTGATGGATCGGACGCGACTGACTCTTCTCCATTTTTCCCGTGGCCGGTGTTCTTCAATTGGTGTTGCCATGACATACTTAAGAGTATTTGCTTGAGCTACGCCTTGAATATTGTAAGCATTGGGTAATCTACGTTACCCAGGGTACCTGCGTAATGGTTATTACACATTATTAGAAAATACTATTATCGGTAATATACGGAAACGAGCTATGTCTAGTGGAACTAAGCCATAGTTCTAGTCCTGCCTTCTAATTTTACAGGAAAATTATCTGATATCAGAGAAACCTGATATCAGAAAGATTTAGGATGGATATACTAGTACGTCTAGGGATATTTCTATCTAAGTTCGTTTTTTTCCTTTCATTGTAGTGGTCCAGCCACGATAAAGATTCAACACAGCTTTTATTAGCCTTATAAGTGGCCATTTATATTATTATTGGATTTAAGGTACCCTTACGATTTTATATAAGAAAATTGGTAAATCATACTATTACCAACAAAGTTTAGTGAATTTTAACTTTTCAGGTATGTGTCGTTGTTGTAACTACCTCCATGATTTTTTTTCAAATTTTTGGATACAGACGTGTCCAATCGCGAAAGGGATACACAATTTGTTTCGCGTTCTTCCGCTTCCCTGTCTATTTTGTCCACGATATTGCAATTTTAATAACAGATATTAAAAGGTCTCATTTATACCTTTTATTTGGTACTCTATTCGATTATCTTTGGTGAAGAAAAATTTGTAAGGGCTCACATCCTTATATGGGAAAATCCCCCTGAAATGCCTTTGAAGTCTTTTTTCACTACGGAACATTCATAAACTGAAAATATCTGAACAGTTCACAAAATTTGGTCACTGTAGCTTAGGTAGTTCCTAAGCGGGCGGACGGGCAGGTAGTGATTCTAATAGGGTATTGTACAAATTGTTTTTAACAAAACCCTAAAAAATCACACGTAGCCTCAGTTAGCAGCTAAACTCGAAACGTGCCAAAATTTATTCGAATTCTAATGATAAGCTAGTACATACGATTATAAAGGCATTAAAAAGCACGTAATATAAACTGAAGAATATTTTTACGTATTTGCTATGTTTATAGTTCAACTTTCTATTATAAAAAAAAATTAACACTATCTTTCACTTCAAAATAGAATAAGGACAAAAGCTCCAGTCCGTCAGTTACAGCAATCAAACATTTCAACCAAAGGTGCGTGATAAAACCCCAATTAGAAATAAATTTGCCCTACATATTTTGCATGGGGTCCTGGCTGCCGATTTACTATAATATTTTCGATATAACATGCGTGTAGATTGGTACAAAGCATATGTTGCGCTACAATTGTTTCAAATACACCATCCGGAAGCTTCATTAAGTACTTTCATTTTTACTGTCCATTCCACCTACTTCTTTGCTCATCAGTTCCCAGGCTATTTCGAATTCGTCCTGCTAACATGGCCGCACGTCTAAGGGTAGAGAAGGGAAAATAACTTTCAATAATCGAGGGAAAAGTTATAGACTTTTTGGATTACACTTGCAGAATGTAGAACGGAATTTGATGAGCTCCAGCCGTAACGTGGAATTAGTTTTGCTGCTTGATACTCCTTCTTCCTCCGGGCACAAGTCATCAATCTTAATTACTCCAAAGCGCAACATGTGGATCAGACGATGGCAGTCACGAAGACGTTGAGCCAGGCGAGCTGCGTTTGGTGTTGGATACCAGTTCCCATCATTTCTCATTCATGCTAAAAAGTAATAATAATAGCAGTTTAATAAGACTAGGTGTAACCCATTACCATAGACGATCCAATACTATGCTGGCTGGCTGTCTAGGGTTGTTTACAAAATTCAGAGTATTGGTGAGAAAACGTTTGTATTGAGTTGGTACCTATTTCGTTCTATACAAGTCATGGATGGTATCTGCATTTTGCCTTGTATCGTCCTAATAGGGAAATGATGCTTTTAATCCTCATCGTACTTATGGGCGTCATTTTTTCTACACAAATTGCTCAACCCTTACCATTTGTTAGAGTTTTAGCTTTGCGATAAGAATTGCAATTTTGCAAAAATCTCTTTCCGCAAATACTTTTTCCAATATGTTTTTAACTTAATTAGTTTTTAGTATAGCGCACCACACACTATGACGTGTTATGGTTGTACTCCTGGGAGAAAAGAATTGCATTCCCAATGCACCGCCAATGCATTCGCTTATATGGTGGCCCATTGTTCACTTCAGCCACCACCAAAGTCATTAGAGCCTACAATAAAGCTGGCGAATTTATGTCCTGCATCATCGACATCAATATCGCAGGCTTGAGAGTGAGCTCTGTTACAATGTTGTAGCATCTGCTGCAGCAAAATGGTGTTATCAGAGCAATCTGACTCCCGGGAACAATATACTATATTGGTCAGAATGCGATGTGTAGGCCAGCGTAAATTATTAAAGTTCACAACTGCATATAGGAAAATTTTAAGTGGACAATTTGGTCGTACGATACATTTAATTGCATTCAATGTGCCCACTATTTTGTCATTTTAAAATTATTTAAGCGTCCAAATGGAAAGGTGATGATGATATTAGCGGAATTTTTGGATACATGGGGCTTTGTGGATTTTATGACTTATGATAGGGTAGTACTGATTTTAGCAGTAATCAATTAACCATTCATCCGTCAACCTGAGTATTTCGTATCCGAGTCTAATTCTGAAACGAACAAATAGGAAACAATGCTACCTCCACCTAAATTAACTTGGGTAGGTGGAACAGATACCCGAAAGGCAAGGTCTTATTAATTTTTACAATGTTGTAAGAAGCTTTCCCGCAGGGGGAATGCTGACCGACAGGAGCACTCTTGGAGGCTAGCATTCTTTGGGGAGTTCCGTCTCCACGTACCCGAGGAAATTCCCCCAGGGAGAATGCCGGTCGACAAGAGCACTCTTGGAGGCTAGCATTCTTTGGGGATATGGGGGTCGCCGTAGGTGCTCTCCTTGGATGAGAGATAACGCCCCTGACTGGACCTGGACTACGCCTTGAACAACAAGCTGAAATTGATGCTTTGGGCTGGTGGATATGATGGTTTGGACCTCGTTGCTTTGCACGGTAGCGCCGAGGTGAAACTCTTGCGTGAACGCATCCAACTCAACGATCATACCATCCCCATCCCGGTAAAGCATTGGCAGGCCTCGGAGTACATTCGAAGTTCACACCATTTTTTTTGTGTTTGAGAGGTGAATGCCATTTTCACACAGAGTGTGGGAGTCCCATGCTCGCAAGAAGATGACTGAACTACCGACTAAACGCCTCCCCTGTCAACCTGAGAGCCGAGTCTGGAACCGTTTGACACATCCCTTCAAGCCAGGTCTCATTTTGTTACGCCTTGAGGTGCCTTCAAGCTGGGGGATCCTTCTTCTACCAAGAGGGAAGAGGAAGTGCCACAAATCGATCCCTCAGCCCCAACACCCCCGGCTGCAGTGAATTCCTTTTAATTTTTAGGACTGCCCGAACATAATGTGACACCTGGTTCCATTTGTCAACCGATTTGAGCATCACCACGACTATATTATCCGGGGTGGGCTCTCCCGTCTCCCTGTAAAGGCCCTTTTGCGGCCTGTCCCATTTTGTGCACGCAAATAATGTGTGGTAGGCATTGTCTTCCTCTCCTGGGCGAAACCGATGATCGGGGGACCATGACTTACCAATCTTGTGCAGGTAAGACTGAAAACACCCATGTCCACTCAAAAGCTGGGTCAGATAGAACTCAGTCTCACCATGCTTTCGATTTAGCTACGGTCTCATATCCGGGATGACACGCGCAGTCCACCTTCCCTTCGTGCAATTGACCCAAAGCTGCTGCCAATCGTTGAGCGAGCACTGTGTCTTTTCGCGGACAACAATCTCACTCGCATCGTCGTTTCAGCGCAAGAAGTTTGCACCGTAGAGTTGATGGTGTACGTTCGGTTGAGACGGACTCCTGATTAGCGCTGGTCTGGCTCTGAGTACTTGTCCCCATAAGGGCTTGCGCCGATTCTCGCATGGTGCCCTTGCTCTGCAAAGATAACCATGGGACCAAAAAGGCGACTACAAACACGAATGGAGATAGCGGCTCCGAGAGGGGAATAAAATTGGAGCAACCAAAAATCTTAAAAAAAGATAAAAAAACCCAACGAAATAAGGCAAAAATAAAAACAACGACGACCCAACCAGCGGCTGCAGTCAAGATGTTTAGAGCACATCGAGAGCGATACTAACGATGACAAAAACGATGATGAATACAATAAAAGTGAAGACGGACGAAAAATGGAGATTAACAGACAGGCTTGTCCGAACTGAGATTCCTGCGGTGTTCGGATGCAGCAAAAAATGATGTGAATGCCAGAGCGTCCTAAAAAGGAAAAGCAAGAAATTCGGTTGGATGCGTCAGATGTTCAAGCAATCTAGGAGAGTGCAAAACACATCAAGAATTGATGGCCACTGCTGTGCTCGCTATCGGAGTAACCAGACAAACAAAGTGAAGTTGTGCGATTTCATTGTCAACGTCAAAAATGTGGCAGAAGTGCTGTATTCGGAAACGGAAACCGATAACCTCTCCCAAGGATGATGGTTGCAATGTACGTTTGCCGCCCAGTGACATGAAGAAGAAAGGCTATTTTGAAAAGTGGGAGCTGTTCTAAAAAGAATACAATCTGCATTTAACTCGCCGAAAATCAACAAAGCAGTGAAGATTGGGCTCCTGGCATTAGAAGAAATGCAAAGGGGATTATCAGGGGAGCTGGTTAAGGGGCTCAGAAGAGCAGAAGGCTAAAGAAGCGCTCGGGGTTAAATCTAGAGGGCACATGCAAAAAGCCGTAACATCAAAAATGAATAAAATAATTCCATCTACACCAATGGAAGGAGATCGGGATAAATGAAGGAAGGAACAGCCATTTGATGGGCGTGGGATGTCAGATCCGGGTTTCCAGATAGTGCTGACAGCGAAGAAAGCCGCAGGAAAACTGTGCCAAAAAATATAGTTCGTATGGACATCCAACAAGAAAAAGGACCTGATGCGAAACAGGAGAGAAAGAAGCCCCGATGAAGACCCCAGCAGCAGGCACTGCTCGTAAATTCCCTAGATCGTCGATTCTACGCGGGGGTGCTGCGGGATATCAGGGGAAAAAGAAGGTCTTAAGACACCAACACTGCCATTGAAGCAGTACGGCCAACGCGGTCAGGCCACATAGTGGTCAAATTCAGAGCACAGGCCGAAAACAGGGAAGCATTCTGCGATTTTGTAAAGAAAGTCCTGCAAAAGCGCACCTATAGCCTCGCTCGAGTCGATGGCAACGAGCGAAATAAGAGACGTTGACTAAATCACGGATCTGGCCAACGTAGAAGAGGTCATCAAAAGGGATATCCCTAGCGTGGGCAGGATCAAAGCAAGACTGACATCAGGAAACTATAGGGGACAACGCATGGCCATAATTATCCCAACCCAAAAGGACGCCAAACAGTTTCTAAACAAGGGCAAAGTGAGAATAGGGTGGGGTGTGAAACAGCGAAGAGGAGCGCTTCTTTTATGTTTCAAATGCCTTGGCTATGGTCACACCGAACAAGTATGCAAAGGACCTGATAGGAGTTCTCTATGTTACAAATGCGATGAAATGGGACATAAAAGAAAAGAGTGTACAAAGCAGGCAGACTGTATTCCTTGCAAGGATGCTGATCAAAAACCTGATCTTGGAAACGTCTTGGGATCAGGAAAATGCCGGCTTTCCCGGAAGCCCTCGCCAAGGCAAATTCAGAACTGCGATGACCCGTATCCTGCAGCTAAACCTACACTGCAGTTCAACCGCCCAAAATCGGCTTGAGCAGTTTGCAAGGGACACGAAAGCTGACATTTTGCTGCTGAGTGAGCAACACTATGATCAAAGTTCTGCATGGTATTTTGATGAAACTGGTGCTGCTGTCATCTGGATTTCAAATAGTGATTTCTAGCCGGAGAGGTGTGGACGGGGGGATGATTTTATTTAGGTTCGATGCTCAGGGACCACCTTCTTTAGTGTATATCTAACGGCAAATGAATCGATATCATCTTTCTAAGCCAAGCTTAATGCTTTGCAGGGCGCTGTCTCCAACGCAAACGGCAACGTGCTCATAAGGGGAGACGTCGACGCTAAAGCAATCGAATTTGGCATACCTCAGACAGATTCGCGAGGAAACCATATCAACCCTAGAAATGGTAGCCAGGACTGTGTTTGTCGTACTAAACACTAAAAATACGCCAACTTTCCACCATATTGGCTGTGAGGAACCATACTGGACGTGACATTCACTTTGGAGCCCTTAAAATGGAGGAAACACAATTGGAGAGGATTAGAGGAGTACTTAACCAGTGATCATCAGTGTATTCTGCTTGAGATCAGTGATGTTGTCTCCCGATACCCGTGCTCTTGGTTTTCTACAATTGGATGGAACATCGGTAGTATGGACATCACAGCAGGTTTCCCGCTGCAGGGAGATTCGCAGGAGACAGAAGAATTTGCAGCTCAAGACATGGTGGCGTCAACAATGAGCATCATTACGACTGCTTGCAATGCTTCTATGCCCTGTCAAAAACCCCGGCATGGCAAGCCCCAGTGTATTGGTAGTCAACTGAAATAGCTGAAAAGCGAAGCGAGTGTTCCAAGCTTCGGCGTGAGGCTCAATGGGCATGGAACCGTGACGAGGCATGCAACTGGCTAGCAGCATATCAGTCGGCCAGGAAATATTTTCGCAAATTGATTAACCACAGCAAGGCTGGCTGCTGACAAGATCTAGTAGACAATGTGAACAAAGATCCATGGGGCCTTGGCTATAAGCTAGCTATGCGAAAGCTTGGTGCCCTACGAAAACCTTGCATACACGATGCGGAAAAGATGGACGAGATAGTACGGGCACTTTTCCCCGCCCATCCCGTCCTTGTTAACGCTTCCCATGGTGAAACGGCAGTCAAGTGTCCGCTCTTCACAGAGCCGGAACCGGAGGAGTTTTTCACCGAAAGCGAGAAAGGCTCCAGGTCCAGATGGTGCCCAAGCTGAGGTGTTGCAGCTTGTCTATCAGCATTAGCCTGACTTACTGCTCAGCACATTCAACACCTGCCTCCGGGACGGGGTTTTCCCAGTACGATTGAAGGTGCCAAGGCTTGTACTGATCAGCAAGGGGAAGGAAAATCCTGGATCACCGTCGGCTATGCGGATGATGTTGCGGCTCTGGTTGCTGGACGCACCAGTGAACTAGCGCAACTTAGGCCAGGTAAACTCATGCATCAAGTGAGAGACTGGACGCTTACTCACGAGTTCAGTTTAGTACTGGAGAAAACCGAAGTGGTCATCTTGACAAAAATGAGAATCCCTAGAGTAAGGATGACCAGTACAGAGACATACTGATCAAATTGAAGCCAGCGGTTAAGTACCTAAGGCTACTGATCGACTCGAAGATAAGTTTCTCTCAGTAAATCAGGTTAATAGCTAAGAAGGCTAGTTCGGGAGTATCTGCTCTGAGTCCTTATGGCCAAAGTAAGGGAGCCCAGCCCATCAAGAGAGAGCTGTAGGCTCAGTGCTACTGCACAGAGCAGAAACATGGGGTGACGCTCTCAGTAATGGAGTATACCGAAAACGCTTGGCACAGGTACAGAGAAGAGGAGCACTGAGAATTGAATCTTCGTGTCCGACAGTCTCAGATTCAGCGCTAAGAGTTATTAAAGGTGTGATACTTGTTGCCCTCTTCAGTGGAGAGTGCCGTGCTATTTACTTGCATCAAAACGAGGATGTGAGGGAGATGATTGTCCGCGAGGAGAGACAGCACTCACTCAAAGATTGGCAGTAGTCTTGAGTGGATTGCATTAAGGTAAAGTGGACTAGGCCCCTCATCCCAGCTGTGAGACCGTGGCTAAGTTGAAGGCGTGGTGAGACTGACTTCTATCTTATGCAGCTTTTGAGTGGGAATGGGTGTTCACAGTCTTACCTGCACAAGATTGGCAAGTCACTTTTCCCCAATTGTCAGTTTTACGCAGGAGAGGAAGACATTTTTTGTGTGCACCAAATGAGACAGGCTAGAAAGGGCCCTCTGCAGGGAGATGTCTTACCTGCACAAGATTGGTAAGTCACTTATCCCCGACTGTCAGTTTTCCGCAGGAGAGAAAGACATTTTTTGTGTGCACTAAATGGGACACGCTAGAAAGAGACCTCTGCAGGGAGATGGGAGAGCTCACCCCTGTATAGTCGTGGTGATGCTCAAATCGGTTGACAAATGAAACCAGGTGGTACATTATGTTCGGGCAGTCTTAAAAGACAAAAGGGCCTCACAATAGCCGCGGGCGTTGGGGCTGAGGGATCGCTTGTTGGCACTTCCTCTTATCCGTCAATTTGGATAATATATTCAACAGAACTTGGGCACTTGTAAGGCTTGCTCGCTTACGGTAAAATCTAAACTTTGCTTGTACAGCGCCTTGGAAGCTAGAAAATGGATGGACTTACAGATGAAAACCGAACATAGTTATTGGAGCTATAACTTGTCCACGATATTCACTTGGGATATTGCACGAATTTAGGAGCCATCAATGTTTGTCAGCGAAACGTTTGGAATTAAGTCCTGAAGCAAGACAAAGTAGTTCCACCCGGTTGTGATTTGTGGAGCTCAGCATCAAGATCTCGAATAATCTAGATCTACAGCAGAAGCAGTAATTGCTTCAATCTGCATGTTCTCAAGAACGTCCTCAACAAAAGGCAAATACAGCGGCGTAATTCTTTTGGGGACACATCTGGAGACTTAAGTATAGGCTATCATATATAAAGCAGTACTGGAAGCAGTGTAGTCAACGGGGCAGGCAAGAGTGGAATTCATAGGAAAGACAACCTCCTCGTTGGAGCAAGAAGAAGCAACCTTAAAAAACAAAAAAAGAGCAGTCAAGAGACTTCAGCTTCAGATGGACTTACGAAGACTTCCGAACAAGGGAGGGTTTTATCCAAGTGGTTCTTCAACCACCCACAGCTCTTAAAATGAGTGCCTGAGTTAGAAAATTTCAGTTGCATGGCTTTTGCGACTCATCTAAAACAGTATATGCCATGGTGGTTTACATTCGAGTTACAAAGTTAACATCAAGAAGTGTAAAGCTCCTGGCTAAAAAGTTGAAAGTTGCTCTAATTCATACCCAAACTAGAGCTCAACGGAGCTGCTCTTTTAGTCCGACTGATGTATGAAATCCTGAAAGCACATGATTGGACAAACGCTCTTCAATATTATTGGACTGATTCTACTAGTGTTCTTGGTTGGATTCAAAGTCTGGAAGCAAGGTGTAAGGTTTACGTAGCAAATCAAACAAGCATCATTCAACGACACTGTTTTACAGAACTCTGGCATCATGTCAAGTCATAAGACAACCCAGCTGACATCGCAACTAGAGGAACGTACCCAAAAAAATTACTAACGTCAAAACTGTGGTGGAATAGACCAGAATGGCTCAACTCACGAGCTTTTTGTTTGCCGTGATCCATTACTAGTTGGTGGCCAATTCAGTGGAACCACCTGAAATACTTGAAAGATACTCATCCTTCCACAGACTAAAGAGGAAAGTCACATGTCAGAAATTCGCGTCCAATACACAGTTCCTCCAAATGAAATGCAGTGGCAGCTTAACAGAAGTCAAATTCCGTAAAGCGTCTAGCACCTACTTGCGATTTTCAAAGCATTAGGCATACAGTGAGGAGACCCAACAGCTATCGAAGGGTGATAGTGTTCACAAAACAATCCGGTTAAAAGCATTATCTCCATGGTTAGATCATGAAGATATCCTTATGGTGGGTGGTTGCATTCAACTGGCACCACCTGAAGCAACAGCAAAATACCTAGCCCTTATCCCAAAGGATCCCTTGGCAAAACTACTAATTAATCGTGCTCATAAACTAACTCTGCACGGTGGCAGTCAGCGCACTTTAGCTACTCTTTGTCAATCATACTGGAAAATGTCAGGATAAAAAGCAATAAAACAGACGTTAAGAGAATACGTAACTTATTTCAAGATGACCACAAGACCTGAATCACAATAAATGAGCAACCTACCAGCAGCAAAAGTGCGTTTGGAAAGCCATTCCAATATATTGAGATTGATTATGCTGGACCCATTACCATTAAATAGAATGGAGGATAAGAGGCCAAGATAAACAAGTTGGGCAAACAGACCTACGCTCATGTCAGAAGGGTTTTGTATTCAATTTACAAAATGCAGTCACCAGATCGAATCACATCAAGAAACATGTCAAAGACGATTTTATTGGAGAAAATATGAAAAACGAAGATCATACTATTATTAACAAAGTTGAACGAATTTCGACTTCTGAGGTTTTTGGTATTGGTATACTCATAAATATCTCCCTTGATAATTATTTCACATATCCAGCCGCGACGGAGGAAACACATTTTTCATGTATTTACCCCCTGTGCCCCACTGAAGCAAAAACTGGCAGTTTAACAACTGTTTTGAAAAGCTCCCATGTAAACTTTTATTTCATACTCATATCAGCTACGTTTGATGAATTTTTTTTCAGGGGCCACTCTCCTGTACTGTTATCATCGATTAATGGCCAATTTTTTTGAATCCTAGAATGGTTACAAAACCCTTCTGTTAGGAGCTCTCTCCCGCCTCCTGGACTCGTTACACTTATAAGCATTAATTGTAGGTACTGATCTACAGTCATTCATTAAATTGAATCAAGTGTTCAAAGCATGCACCTTAAACGTTGAAGTTGGGAAAAAATAACTCAAAATTATTCAATCTTCGCATTCAAAACAGCCACTTTCTTGTTTTACGATTACTGATACCACCAGCTCAACCGATTCTCAAAGATATACATGACACCTATCATTCCTGAAATTTACATGCAAATCCTAGCAAAACTGTAGTGTCTGAGTCGATAAAAAGCGCGTGTTGTTCCATAGCCATATGTTGCCATAGTAATAAATGCAGCGCATATTGTTCCATAGTAATACGGGAAAATTCAAACCGCTATAACTTCGCTAAATATGATTCAATCTTTATGAAACTTTCAGAATAGATTAATCTTATAAATAGTCATCTGTGTACTGAATTTCATTGAATTTAAGGGCACCGTTAAGATTTTATTCAAGAAAACATAAAATGGATAAATCATACTATTACTAACAAAGTTGAGTGAATTGCGACTTCTCACGTATTTGTTGTTGTTGTACTCATCAAGACCTACATTCTTGATTTTTTTCAGATTTTTCGGATCACAGGTGTCCAATCGCGAGGGGGGGGGACACAAATTTTTCGTGTATTTCCCCTCCCTGTGCGCCCCTCGAAGCAAACTTTGCCAAACAAAGACCTGTTTTGAAAAGTTCTCATTGAGACCTTTCATGTGATACCCATATCGGCCACCTTCAATGAAATTTTTTTTTCGGGGGGTCACTCCCTTATATGGGGAGACCCCCCTTAAATGCCTTATAAAATTTTTTTATATTTGAACTTTAAAGAGATGACCACTTTACACCTACGTACAAAATTTGATGTTTCTAGCTTAAGTAGTTTCCGAGAAAAACTGCTGTGACACACGGACGGACGGACGGACGGACGGACGGACGGACAGACAGACGGACAGACGGACAGACAGGACGCGATTTTAGAAGGGTTTTGTAAAATTATTTTACAAAACCCTAAAAAAGCGTACATCGCAGTGTTTGTCTGCATGGCAACGAAGGTGTTTCATTTAGAACTTGTGGCTGATTAAACCACCAACACCTGTAATATGGCACTAAGAAGGTTCATCGCGAGACGAGGAAAGACAAGCTGTATCTACATAGACTGTGGTTCTAACTCCCTTGGTTCCAATAAACAACTTTAGGCGTCATACAGAACCTCGATGTATCATGCAGTGCTGAAGCTGCTCATCAAGGGATTTAATGGAAGTTCATTCCTCCTCACTTTGGGGGACTCTGGGAAGCCGGCATGAAAGCTATGAAGGCATATCTCTACAAAACAATAGGACAACAAATCTTGAACGTTGAAGAGATGAATGCGTTCTAGCACAAATTGAAGCCTGCATAAATCTTTGGCTTGTAACACGAATAAACGATGAAACGAATGACGTAGTGGCATGAACCTCAGGAGACCTTTTAACTGGTGATAATCTCTTTGAAGTAAAATGTGAGCCCAGTGAAAATAACTGCACTTTAATAAAAAGATGACATTTGGTACAGCAGATGAATCATTCATTCTGGCGAAGATGGACAGAAAGTTACTTCCAACGATTACAACAAAGCACAAAGTAGTCTCAAAAACAAGACAACCTCAAGATACCGTACCGTCACTCTCAGGTCAAAGGACAACATAACCAAGTGTCCTATTGTTAAAATATGCAAAGAAGTACAACAGTAACCAATAGAAGAAGAAATTGAACATCAAACGAACCCAAAGCCTTTAAAGTTATCAAGCAACGTACCAAGCAAATCACAGAACTTCAAAAGAAAAGACAGATTTTTCCAAACTTAGCAGCTGTCCCAACCATTTTATTGACGACGCTCATGGTCCTTAAGGTCTATACATCTCTCACAGTATCAACTGCTAATGTGACAGCAGTAACGGGTGCGCTATACATGGAACAAGTTGGAATAGCCAACCTGATTCAAGGAAAATTTCAGATCAACATCAACGTTCCGTTATCAGATCTAACAAAGGATGAGGCTAATATTGGGAGGATCAACACAAGTATAGTGTTAATGTGTGCCGTGAGTAAATAAATATTTAAAAATTTACACTATGGGGATCTTGCTAACCACATCTCAGAAATCAGCGAAGAAACCACACAAAATCAACCTACTACGATTTATGCGTACTTGACATAAACCTGGGTTCTTTAGTTAGATGCTTACAGTACTTTTTGGATTCTACGATGAGATCGTCACTGATTTACAAGCTTTGTTTTCAAATCAAGACAAACTGAAAACCCTGCTGGGTCAACAAGGCAAAATAGTACTTCAACCCACAAAAAGTTAAACACAACAAGAAGCTGGAGCGATTTTCTGTACAACTCGCCAAGAGGCTCGAACAAATACATGTAGCAAAGAGCTGGTACGCTGCAACAGAGACAAACGAAGTCAACATCCAATTTCAGGCAACATATCAGCGCACCATTAATTACATTCAAGAAGTCAATTCGAAGTACAACAATATTTTGAACGCTATCAACACCAAACAGGGCATACTTGAATGCATCAAGCTGGCAGATCTTTGTAAAACTAATACATCAACTGATATTTTACCGTAAAATAACTGTATAATCTGTCTGGCAACAATTGATGTCTCCTAACACATGGCTCTTTATTACTCCTGGGCCTATCCACTCTCAGTCAGTATGCCAAGGAGTACGCAACGACTTCCTTATCACCAGAACGGGAACAGGGGCTCACGCAGGACTGTCTCCAAACTGAGGAGTTCATTCTTGTAGGTGATAGAACAATCAAAGGACATCCACTGCCAGTTTATTTATCACCAAACGTTCCAGAGCTCATCCTCACAATTCACCACACCAAAATTCACCACACCGAATCGTTCATGACATTATTAGACCAACAAGAAGATCTGGTCAATAAAATTGATGGAATCCATTGGAAAGCTATAAAGCCTCATACTAAAATGTCAGCAATTTCCATTTCGTTATTCTGCCGTTTCTGTGCAGGGCTTATCATTACGACGATCTACTATTGTATACAGTGCACCAGAAGAATCCACTGCATACCCTAACTGGCCTGTTTTGACATCATTAAATTTCTATCTTTGGAGATCTGCAAATATTTATGTGCTTAGTTATTTTCATAGGTTGAGTTATTTATTTATTTTTCGTAGCGTTAAATGCTTTTATTCAATTTTGATAAAGTTTAATAATTATTTATCTAATATGTTGAGTATTTCGGCAACCTTTCACCAATAACAATCAAAACTTGCTGACTTCCTTTAGATTTGCAGAATTTTTATTTATAATCTAGATGTCATCATTTCGAAGCTCACAATAGCTTCTTTGTCAGTAAGATATAAATGAACTTAACTTAGCTTACATCTAAACATACCTAAAGCTTTTGCAATTTGGCATTATTTAAATCTTAACCTTAATTAGTTATTACTTACCTCCATCAATGATGAGTACGCCGTATAAAATATTTTCAAAATCATGGAAAACTAAATCAGATCCTATGCCAATAGTACTATTAGGGAGTATAAAGGTGGCTTTAGAAGTGGTAGATCGGCGATAGACCAATTGTTTAAAGTTAAGCAGGTACTTGAGAAATGCTTGGAGTTCAACACAGACGTACACCAAATTTTAGTTGACTTCAAGCAAGGATAAGACACTATTGATCGTAACTTATTGCGATAAATAATGCTTTGCTTTGGTATCCCAGCCAAATTAGTCCATCTTACCAAAATGACAAAGATTTCAACAACCTCCCGCGTCCGCATCAATAATCAACTCACCGATCCCTTTGATACATATATCCGACTTAAGCAGTGGGATGGGCTGTTCCATTGCTATTCAATTTGGCTCTGGAATATGTTCTCAGAAAGCTACCGGGCGATACATGAGGTATGCTACTATGCAAGTCAAGCTAAGTGGTCGCCTTTGCAAATGACGTTAATAATTTATCACGGTCATTAACAACTGCCAAAGAAGTTTTCCTGACACTTGACAGCGAGGCAAAATTAGTAGGACTACAAATCAATGAGAATTTTAAAAAACTCATGACGCAGTTGCGAAAAAATACCTCAAATGCCCAAGGTATTACACCTGGCGAGTATAGTATCAAAACTATGAGCAAATTTGTATATTTAATCGCCGAAAAAAACAAAAACCAGTAATGAAAGAGACGAAATATGCCGAAGAATACAGCTCGCAAATAAAATATTATTTTCTGTTTTGACGATCTTGAAGACCAGCTGCATACACAGGAAAACAAAGCCCCAAATATACAAAGCTGTGATAAAACCTATGCTATGCTATGGGTATGATTCATGGACCCTAACGAAAGTATCCGCAAATATATTGGACGCCTTTGAGCAACGGGTCCTGAGGTGAATAATTGGAGCAAAGCTAGACGGGGACCAATGGCGAATTAGATGCATCCATGAGGTGTCTGAAATTTTTGACGAACCAGAGGCTGCAACGATTGTAAAACTACGGAAGCTGCAATGAGATGGCCACATGAATTGTATGGGCGAACAACGGATACTCAAAAAGGTATTCATTGAAAGAAATGAAGGTGTAGACCAGGAGAGAAACCGAAGAAACGGTGGTCTGACTCGGTCGACGAACACCGCTCATCGCTGCTCGGATTTCGAAATTGGAGGACGCAGATAATGAACTGAAACAATTGGAGGCGCTTCTTGCAGGAAGCAAAGTCTCAAGAGGGGCTGTAGCGTTATAAAAAAGAAGAAACAGAAAAAATTGATTTTAGTTTTGAACATATATTTTGGAAAAAATGTGATTGCTTCTACAGTGTTTGATTTGATTGATTGATCTTTTTGTTACTATGGAAAAATTCATAGTGTTTTTATTTCTTCTTGTTTCTACAGATAGATTCATCTTCTTTGCAGCACTGCAGCCCCTCTTGAAGCTTCGTTTCCTACAAATAGCCCCTCCAACTGTCCTGGCCCATTGACCATGTTCTCCAATTTCAAACCCCAAGCAGCAATAAACTGTCTTCAATGACTGGTTCAGACCAGCGTTTCCTTGGTTTCCCCAACTGGTCTACGGCCTTCAGTTCTCCCAACGAATACCTTTTTGGGTATCCATTGTTCATCCATATGGCTCATGTGTCCAACCCATTGCAGCTTCCGCATTGTGACAATCGTTGAGACATCCGGTTTGTCAAAAATTTCATACAGCTCGTATTTGTAACGGATTTGCTGTTAGTCCCCGTCTACCTTCGCTCCAATTATTCACCTCAGGACCCGTCGCTCAGAGGGGTTCAATATATTCGCGGATACTTTAGTTAGGGTTCATGTATCATACCCATAGCATAACACAGGCTTTAACACAGCTTCGTATTTTTGGGGCTTTGTTTTCCTGTGTATGCAGCTGGTCTTCAGAAACTTCAAAACCGAATAAAATATTTTATTTGCGAGTTGTATTCTTTGGCGTATCTCGTCTCTTTCATTACTGGTTCCCATTATTTGGGCGCTTAAATACACAAATTTGCTCACATTTTCGATACTGTATTCTTCAGGTGTAATATTTTGTGTGCTTGATGAATTTTTCTTTGACAACGTCATGAGCTTTGTTTTATCTTCATTCATTTGTAGCCATACTAGTATTGTTTCGTTGTCGAGTTTTAGGAAGAGTTCTTTGGCAGTTGTTCATGACCGTGACACGCTTTATTATTCTTTTGGGCTTTGATGGTGGAACAAACTGTGTTCAGTGTTTGAGGGGCCGATGGATGCTCTCCGGAGACATCTATAGGCTCCAATATTCTGAAGTTGTGCGGAAAATGAAAAAAGTTCTTCATATATGATGTCCACCTTTCCTTAATGTTGGTTTCATCAGCCATGATATTGCCTATGTCATCACAATAGAGCATATTCTTGGGCTGATAACCACGTTTCAGGCTTTGTATGCTTGTCTTGTGTTGCTGCTCGCTAAACTTGCGTCTATACTCAATATGTCATCCTAGTATTTTCTTTTCTTAATTCTAATAATCTTATTCGTTATTCCTCTGAGATTTTCATAGAGTTCTGTCCTCGTTCTGGGTTGCGTACTAACGTAATCTCTGTATGCCTGATTCTTTTTGTCTAACGCATTCCAGTACTCGTTATCGAATCAACTATTTGTCTTGCGCCACGCTTGATGTCTGATTGTCTGCTCTGCCATGGTCTTAATAGCCACTTTCACTTCCATCCAGAGCTCGTTGCTCGTCTTTAACGATGCGTCTGTTAAGATGGGAGCCAGATGGTTGTTAAGAGTCTCCATGAAATTTTGTGCCACAGATGCCGTTTGGAGCTTTTTGATGTCAAAGTTTTGGAGCGTTGATCTTTATTAGTAATTTGATCTATATTAGTAATGATCTGAGTTACAATTGGCTCCTCGGTATGTACGGACTTCTCAAGGCCCAACGTTGTTGGATCAAAACATGGTCGATCTGGTTTTGTGTATTGCCATCTGGTGATAACCAGGTCATTTTATGAAGTTTACTCAAATAAACATTTGTCCAGCTGTCTGTAGAGTAGAGAAACCGCATCAAATATTTTTTAGTCTAGCTTCACCGTGTGAAAAGTACCCGGAACATAAGATTCTGTATAAAACATGGCAACTAGCATGCGTAGGTAGTCTCTAAGCCAAGCTTAAAGGTTTTCCATTAAGGACATAACAATTTTATCTAAAACTGAAACACAGAAACATTTGAGATATTGATATTGAGTTTAAAATTATTGTAAATGTAGTGCAAGCATCCCATTTTATGAATAAAATTCGATTTTGGTCATATGATCATCACGAGCCCGTTCACATCAATCGATTCTTTGACCCAATTTTTCACCACTCTGGGACACATTTCCACCGGAGCGTTGGCAATTTCACGTTGGATGTTGTCTTTGAGCTCAACTGAAGTTGCTGGTTTGTTGATACAGATACAGATATAGCCCCATAAAAATAAATCCAATGGCGTTAGATCGCATGAACGAGGGGGCCATTCGACCGGAGTATTTTTCGAGCTAACAAGTTCGCTAAGTTTGCCTTTCAATAAATCGATTGGAAGGCGTGTTGTGTGGCTAGTGGCACCGTCTTGTTCAAACGACATATCGTTGATATCAAGTTCATCCTATTCTGGCCACAAATAATCTTCCAACATAACTTAATAGGGGTCGTTTTCATCCAAGAAAAACCCAATCACACCTCCGGCAGGAAAACCGCAACAAAACGGTATTTTTGCAGACGCAACGGTGTCCTAACAAGCATATGTGGGTTTTTTGTTGACCAATGCGCATATTTTGCTTATTAACAAAGCCATTGAGCTAGAAATGAGCTTCATCGCTGAAAATGATTTTTCGGTGAAATTCTTCATTTTCTTCAAGCTCTGCCAGAGTCCAATTGGAGAATTTTTAGCGTTTCGAATAATCAAGCTTTTGAGTTAATTTAATCTTGTAACCATGTGGCCAAGATCATTTCACAAAATATGCTACAGTGTCGTTTAATCGATGCCCAATTCTTGAGAACGACGTGGAATCGACCGATTTGGCTCATTTCCTTCGCTTCGAGCGGTATGACGTCTTTTCGGCACGGAAATTGCCAAAAGTGAAAACTGGGACTCGAACTTTTCTACTATAGCACGCAGAGCCTATCGGGTGGGACGATTATTATAGCCGAAAATTGAAGTAAGCGCTCTTAAAGTTGCAACCTCCGATTTAGAATTTCGGTAGTAATTTTCAATAAATTCTAAACGATGCTGGCTCGTAAACTTTACCATGATAAAAATTTTGGCTTTAAGTAACGTTTTGACATTGACAGTTCATTAAAAGAGTTTAAGGGTGCGTTCATATAAAGATACAAAATTGTGATGTCCTTAATGGGAAACTCTATAGTTAGATGAGCTCGGTTTTCTACAACTAGCGCAACTTCGTGACAAAGCACCAGTACTCGTGCCCCGCATGGAGTCAATACACTATATAAATTATAAATGAAATTATATTGCTTGCATAATAAAATAAAGCTCTGAAATCGGAATTTACATGAGCAAACAAAGGGATCCAAATTGAATATGCTATATTTCATGACTTAGTAGTAACGACATTAAAAGGTTTTACCAAACTTAGCATCAAATATTGTAAATTTTCCAACTGGTGTTCGCAAACTATAAATAAAAATTTAACCCCAACAAGTCCGCGAGTTGATTTCCATGTTAATGATGATAAACGTCTCACCACGATGCCTATAGGAGAGCTCCCATTTGCTTGACAAATATACTTTGTCTTAGGACCTAACTTTGTCCGCACGCCACATAGACCGAATGTCGGGGCCGCTAATTACGAGCACTATCATTAATTTAATTTCTACGTCTGCTTGTAATGCAATCGGTCTGACCCTCAATGAAAAAATTGGAAAGCTAATTGAAACTGCTCTAAGTTCGGTTTAAGAAGGCGCCAGTTGGAAGATACTCATATGAGATAATTTGCTTGTTAATGGTTCAGCGGAATTGAAAAGTGCTTGCACACATCTTCCACTTAACAGCTCTAGCTCGGGTTGCATTTATCAATTATTCGTGTTTGTCAGAAGGCGGAAATCAGGTCACTGGTGAGTATTGCAAAGGGACGAAATGTTCCTCGTACAGTTTTGGTGGTCAGCAGAAATTTTGGGTATGTTGGTTGAAACTTCAATTACCATTTAATGCATTTATATGGCATTAGTTGGATATTAATTTTCAAATTAACGAAGCTGACCCTTTTAAAAATTAGTCTGAAAACGGTTTGTTAGCGACATTTAATTGTAATTTATGACCGCTGTTAGCTGCGCTTTAGTTGCTAGTTTTGGTAATTGGGAGCGGCGTGCCAGAGATTGGTCAAAGAAACTTGCTCTATTGAATCATATTTAGAATTTAAACTCATTAGGCCGAAAATAAATCGAATTAAATATCCAACTCATGTTTTGAATGGGTAATGCGGCGGTTATCTGTAGACGTTACAGATACCTTCTGTAGTTCCTTCATAACGTTTAAAATATAATTTAGATGATGGTTTCGTTTGCATTAATCTTAAATTAGTAAATACGATGCAACTCTTGGTTTGGGAGAAACTGATGATACTTCTACTTTAAGTGGTTTCAAGTTAAAGCCGAAAAACGTTTTTCTTTGAACCAAAGTCAGTAAATGGCCTGGACAATTATCTCGGTTGGTTTCGCATGGAACAGGAAGTACTCGACTCGAGGAAAAGTACAACTTTTATGAACTCCTTTCATTCGGCCAGGTGCATATTTTCTTCGTCCAATCTCGCTGGCATTAACGCTGCAACCGGCTCAATATTTCGAAGAATAGTCATTATGATTGTGTCCCAGAGTGTGCATAAACCGGCACTGGGAACAACATCCATCCAGATCCCAGTAATGGACTTTTTGAGCCATTCACTGATTTCATGGTATTTTCGACTTGGCACACAGCGCACCGCTCACTGCTCATTTCCGCGAATGTAATCTTCCTACGATTAAAGCATTTTCCGAGTACCGAATTGTTGCAATTCCGCCAAGTACTCATAATTGCAAGTAATTTTCCTCTTTAAAAGTGATTATCTCACAGCCAATTGCATACCGTTTTTTGTCCTGGCCCCGCCTTAACCTTAAACAAACCGTAACCGCATTCTGTTTCGGTTCAGTGACATCCTCCATCCAACATACTTGCATTGTTCGTCCGTTTCTCAAGTTTTTCCTTTAAAAGTTTATTCTGAAGTCTTGAGTGTGTGTAGTCGTCGTAGATAATAAACAATTGCATATTCATATGCAGTACTTGATGTGCAAACTGAAATGTGAGAGACTTGAGGGCGAGGAGTTTGCGATATGCATGATGTAGAAAAGTAATGGAAGGCTATTATGAACTGCTTGAATTGCCAATATAAATTTGAATAAGAATGGCGATAAGAAACGCCTGCAATTAATTTCTTGCATCCTTTCGGGAAAGTCAGCAAAGTCGTACCTGTTAATGGTGCTTTTGCGCTGGTCTATGTATAACTATATCTTGAAATATAAATGAAAAAGTTTTCATCAAAAGATATGGTAATAACAGAAGTACACTTTTCATAATAAATGTATACATTTATCACAAGAAAGATTGAAATAGGGAGGGATTAAATAAGGAAGCAATAAACGCAAAACTGAATATTTAGGATTGAAAACATGATTTACTTAGTCCTTTCACTACAGAACTACATATAAACAATAAAGTTTGAACGACGCCACATGAATTTTTATCAAATTGGTGCATTTCAAAACGCAAATGTACTACTCACAAAATTTTAACCCCTTTCAATAAAGGAACATTATCCTGGTATAATGTATCCCGTTGGTAGTGTTATTTAGGACTACTCATCCTACCTGGTAGATTAAAAATTAGCCAATAAATTTATTTATTCGTATTTTTTTTTCTTTTACATGTATATAGTTGTTTTTTGTTTTATGAGTTAAATTTACCAAAACATTAATTACACAACGGGGTTATGCACATTGAACATTCGAAAACAGTTCGCACAGATGAACATAAATTACAGCGGCTACGTTTCGATTGTTTTACCAGCATGTACTTGACGTCCGTACATACCGAGGAGCCAATTGTAACTCAGATCATTATTTGATCAAATTAACCTATCGATGTCGTATGCCAAAGGCAAATTCAGCGAAGACTAGCCCGCTACAAAAATTTGACATCGAAAGGCTCCAAACGGCATCTGGCCCCATTGCAATTCAATTTTGCTCTGGAGTACGTCATACGGAAGCTATCTGTTGATACGCGAGGTATATTACTATACAAGTTGAGCTAAGTAGTAACTTATGCGGATGCTATCAACGTTCTGTCACGGTCATTAACAACTGCCAAAGAACTTTACCTGAAACTCGACAGCCAAGTGAACCTAGTAGGGCTACAAATCAATGAAAATAAAACAAAGTTCATGAATCAGTCAAGGAATACCTGAAATACACAAAATATCACACTCGGCGAGTACAGCATCGAGAATGCTGGCGAATTTGTGTATTTAGGCGCCAAAACAACGAAAATAGGCAATGAAAGTGACGAAATACGCCGTAGAATACAGCTCGCAAATAACATATTTTATTCAGTATTGACGATCTTGAAGACCAGCTGCATACACAGGAAAAAAAGCTCGAAGTATACAAATCTGTTATAAGACCTGTGTTATGCTATGGGTGTGAATCATGGGCCCTAACCCGAGCATCCATAAATATATTGAACGCCTTTGAGTGACGGGTCCTGAGGCGAATAATCGGAGCGAAGCTAGACGGGGACCAATGGCGAATTCGATACAACCATGAGCTGTATGAAATTTTTGATGATCCAGAGGTCTCAAGGATTGTAAGACCACATTAGTCGTATAGACGAACAACGGATACCTAAGAAAGTATTCGTTTGGAGAACTGAAGGCCGGAGGCCAGTGGGGAAATCGAGGAAACGCTGGTCTGACTCGGTCAACGAAGACAGTTCATCGCTGCTTGGATTTCGGAATTAGAAGACGTGGTCAATGGACCGAGACAGTTGGAAGCGCTGTTTCCAGGAAGTGAAGGCCCGAGAGGGGCTGTGGTGCTAAGAAGAAGAAGGAGGATCTGCCCTTGAATTTCTTCATTGATTGATCAATGCTTTGGTATAAACTTTTACTACAAGCCTTGAGAAAAGTATGTTTCATACCGTTCACAACTTCTTCAATGTCATTAAGTTTGGTGGAACTCTCGGCCCATTCGGTTTTATATATAATATAGTTTTAGCATTACTGTTTGATATCGTATTTGCTCAATTGTTTTTTTAATATACATTTCCTTCTACTTCTTTTTCGTAGTGCTCCAGCCCCTCTCGGGCCTTTAGTTCCTGCAACAAGCGCCTTCAACTGTCTCAGTCCATTGACCGCATCTTCCTCCAATTTCGAAATCCGAGCAGCAATGAACTGTTTTCATCGACCGAGTCAGACCAGCGTGTCTCCGGTTTCTCCACTGGGGGCCAGTTGACCTATGGGGTACAGTTCGTTGACGCGTAACGAGATTTGACGTTTTTATCCCATGTGAATGAGCCATAATACTCAATGTCAATTGTGCCTCTACATTACGAATAATTAGTGGTTAAAACCTCAATGTAGCGAATTTCAGATAATAGGGGTTCCGGTTAATTCATGCGGTTTTCTAACAGATAGCGTAACTTGATTTTTATTCCAGTGATTCACCTTTCCAAACATCTGCTGGAAAGCTACTGTCATATAATTTCAGAATCAGTATGTGTCATTTAGATGAAGCGTAAACAATAATACTTTTTTTTTTACTCTGAAAATGTCGAATTTTGTGCCGAATAAAGTATTTTTGGGGGGGTACTTCTTCATTGAAGAAAAAGGCTGCCGAAAGTCATCGTATTTTGGTGGAAGTGTATGGTGTGCATGCTCTAGCTGAGCGTACGTGGCAAAAGTGGTTTGCACGGTTTAAAAGTGGCAATTTTGACATGGAGGACGATGAACGGCTCGGACAGCCAAAAAAGTTTGAAGAGCACGAATTGGAGATATTGCTCGACCAAGACCCATCCCAAAACTTGCACAATAACTTGGCGTCGCTCAACAAACCATTTCTGATCGTTAAAGGCAATTTTTCACAATAAAGCTTCAATTTCCAAAAAAACCGCACGAATGAACCGGTACCCCTATTAGCTGAAGCGAAAATAAAATAGTTGTTGAGAAAATTAGAATCTGCTTCAATATTAAAATGTACGTGTAAAGATATGTTTAAAAACGGAAATGTGCTGCTTCCGAAAGCTAACGAGTTAACGCTGTGTGAATTTAAAAACGAAGTATAATTAAGTTAAAGCAGTGAAGGTACAAAAATATACCGATTGGTGGCCCTATACTTTAGAAAAAGGCCCAAAAGTTCGCTAAAAAATTGGGGCATTATAATTTCCGAACCAGCAATGAATGGTTGCAAAATTTCAAAAAAAATAACGAGCTTATTTTTAGTACAATTAAGAGCAGCAGAAGAGTCCTCATGACAGAGGGGTATTGTATAACAATTAGTATCTAAAACAAGCAAGATCTTCTGAATATCAAATTTTGACTCAAACATATATTTCATGAATTGACGAAAAATAATATATGGTTATTATGTATTTTATTTTGCCGCCATTTTGTTTTCAATCTGTTGACCTGAATGTTTGAGTAGTTATGATAACATACCAATGCTTTAAGGCATTTTTTAAATTTTCATCAAAATCCTTATGCATCTGTAATGATTGATTGAATTTTTAAAGAGGGCAGCACTTTTGACCAATGTAGAAAGTTTCAACACTCTAGCTTAATTTGTGGTGACACATGGACGGACGGTCGGATGGACGGACAGCCAGACAGGCAGGTTGCTATTTTAATTGCGTATTTTAAAATTATTTAATGATACCCCAAAACTATGTGCTGAAAGTGCAAAAGTTGATGATGGTGTGTGTGATAAGTGGAAAGAAAAACTTGCTGAACTGACTGAGAAAACATCTGCAACGCTGATGAAACTGGATTATTTTTTAAATGTTTAGTTGACAAAACGCTGCCAATTAAGGTCAATAGATGTCATGTTAGAAAGGGTGGCATACATCGCTCAATAGTGATGCTAGGTACAAACTACACAGGGACTCATAAATTCAAGCCATGCATCATTGGTAAAGCATTCAAGCCACGGCTCATAAAAAATGTAAATGAACTTCCAATGGACTATACGGTAAACCAAAAGGCATGGATTAAAAATTGTACAGCTATTGAAGAAATCTAACAACTAAGTAACATCAACTCAAGTTCTTGCTTCTAAACACAACCGGTTATTATGCATGCTGAACACGACTAAAAAAGTGGTAGAGAAACTCATCAAGGGAAGACATATTGACGCAATTCATACAACTGGGGACCCATCTTCTTGGAAGTATGGGCTTGAGAATGAGACATTTAACTATTGATGCAATCGCAGAGATGGTGTGCAGAGTACAAAAAACAGAGGCATGTAGCTGAACCAAGTGAGGAAGGATTGTCCTGTTGGTGATACGTGACGCTAAAGCGCCTTCAATTCCGCTTTTCTGCTGGATGGATATTCAACCATTTCAAGTCCGAGCAAATCTCATTTGGCTTTGAGGGACTACCTGAAGGACCAAAGCCTACTTTATAACATAACACAGGGCTAACGAAGGATAGATGATTACTTAGAAATCTATCCTTGGTCCAGACCTATGGAACGTGTCTTACAATGGGCTACTGGCACTGAAGATGCCATATGAGTCATGCTTTATTGGCTATGCGATGATTTGGTGCCTCCGCTGAATAAAATCAAATGAGGTATGCTCATGTGGTGAGCGAGAGACTGGATGGCTGCTCGTGGATTCATTTTAGCACTGGAGAAAATTGTAGTGGTCAGCTCAAAAAAGAAGAGAACCCCTAGAGTAAAGACGATCAGTATTGGAGACACGCTAGTCAAATCAATCAAAGATGAGTTTTTTGCACAAATCAGGGCAACCGCTCAAAAAGCTGCTTCGGGCGTTTTGGATCTGAGTCAACGTATGGCCAACGAAAAGTGATTCAACCCATCAAGAAGATGCCACTTGATGAGTGAGGTCGGTTCAGTGCAACTGAATGGCGCAGAAATATGGGGTGACGCTCGCGGTAAGGAGGTGTACTGACAATGCTTGACACAGATACAAAAAAGAGGAGAGCTTAGGGTTGCATCTACATATCTGACAGGCAATGAGAGTTATTGCAGGTGTGATACCATTTGGCCTGCTTGTTAGAGGGTGTTACGCTATTTACCTGCTTCGAAGCAAGGACGCAAGCAAGATATTTGCCCGCGAGGAGTAATAGCGATCATTCAACGATCGGCCGTAGTCTTTGGTGAGCTCACCCCGGATCAAGACCATGGCTAAATTGAAAATATAGTAAGATGGATTTCCCTTTAAAAATACCCAGCTTTTGAGCAGGAATGGGTGTTTTTAGTCTTACCTGCAAAAGATTGGTAGGTCATGGTCATCCGACTGCCGATTTTGCCCAAGAGAAGAAAACAATGCCTACCACACATTTTTTGCGTGCATAAAATAGAACAAGCTGTGACAGAACTTTTACAAGGTAACAGGAGAGCCCATCCCGGATTGTTGCGGTGATGCTTGGATCGGTTGACAATTGGTACATTGTGTCTGGGCCATCCTAAAAAATAAAAGGAACTGGCAGCAGTTGGGGTCGTCAGGGCTGGGGGATCGGTTCTCTAGCTATCACTCTTCCTCTCTCTCCTTCCACTGGAGAAGAGATCCTCCAGCTTGAGGGCACATTACGGTGGAGCAAACCGAGACCTGGTTCAAATTAATGTCTCGAACAGTTCCAGGCTAGATTCTCAGGTTGACAGAGGAAGTATTTAGCGGGTAGCCTACTCGCTTGTGAGCATGGAAGCCCCACGCTCAGAGTATGGATGTTATTCACCTCTCAATCACAAAAAAAAAAATACCTGCTTGACTGAAAAAAATTGGTGCGTTATCGACCTGTCCGCTCCAAAGCCATCTCGATACTCCCCAATAATACTATTGGCGTATGACCTGACTTTATTTTCTAAGATCCTTGGAAATATTTTGTACGCATATAAGGCAATGGTATCCCTCCAGAGTATCTACTCACAATGGTATCCCTCCAGAGTTTCCACAGAGTTGTCACCTTTTGTGTGGATAGGGAATATAATTGATTGAATCCACCCGTTAGGCTTATGCTCTTGTTGCCAAATATGAAGGATGACTTAATCGGTAGCTTTTTGAACACTTGACTTGATTGATAGCTTTTGAACACTATTGCTTCTGTGCCTTTAGGATTTTGATGGTGGAGCAAACTTCATCTGAAGTTGGTGGGGCCTATGGAAATTCTCCAGAAATACCTATAGGCTCCGATATTCAGGAACGGTGGGGAGGATTCAAAAAGTTCTTGAAATACGGTACTCATCTTTCCTGAATTCTGCTTTCATCAATGATTATGTTACCGATGTCATCATGGCAGAGTATGGTCTTGGGCTGATAACCTTGTTTTATATTTTTCACTTCTTTGCTTGCTTGCCTTGCTTTGTTACTTGCTAGATGTGCATTGATGCTTTTCTATTGGTGGTCCTAGTTTTTTCTTTTCTTAATTCTAATTATCTTATGTACTATTCTTTTGAAATTTTCATAATGTTCTCTCTTCGTTCTGTTTGACCCACGTAAATGTTGTTTATATGCCCAATTCTTTTTGTTCAACGCATTCTAGCACTCATCATCGAATCTATCATTTCTTTTGATGTCTAATTGTCTATTCTGCCATGATCTTAAAAGCCACTTTCACTTCCATCCAGAGCTCGCTGCTTGTTTTCAGCGATGTATCTGTATCTGTCCCTGAAATTTTTTGCCACAAACTCCGTTTGGAGCCTTTCGATGTTGTATTTCTTTAGCAGGCTGATCTGCACCATACACCCCTTTGACAAATGGCATCAAATGGTTAATTTGATCCAGTATTGATCTGAGCTAACATATTATTGGTTCCTCGGTATGTACGGACGTACGGACGCTCGAGGCTCATCGTTATTTGATCTGAAAATGGTCGATCTAGATCATTATTTTGCCATTCAGTGATATCCATTTTATTTTATGTATGCATCGATGGGGAAAGCAAGTGGAATGTACTACTAGGTTTCTGCTACATGTAATGTCAATCAAACGCTGGGAGCTGTCAAATGTTTCACTGTGGAGTCATTTTTCGATGAGATAACTCATTTCATTTGCATTTAAATCAACCAGAACTATTTTTGTATCATTTGTAAACAATGAGTCGACTAGTCTTGTCACGGGTTAAATTTTTACTAGGGCTTTGGACTCTGTCTCAATTACTTTCATAAGCAACCGCGTCCAGATTGCATATTGCGCTAAGGAAATTTTAACAAGTCAAACTGATAAGACGTCTTAGTAAATTCCCTTATAATAAATTAACTTAATTAGTTAGCACATGATTGAATTAATGTTGCTCAAGTATGACTCTAGGTTCCGTTGTGGTCCAATGCACAATCTAGCGATTATAAAAACCAGGATCCTTTGGTTGTGTTGCCCACGAGTAGCATCCTGGGAAAGTTGAATATACTATTAAGAAGTTAGCGTGAATATGGAATTTTGAAGCTCATCGAAGAGTCTCCATCGGTTCCAGTTGTTTTTGTGAGCAGGACACTGCCATCCAATCCATCACCTTAGTAAGGGTATATCGAAAATAGTTTTGGTTTACTCTCTAGTGACGGAATATCATTTTCGGTGAATTGTTACCACAGTGAATGTAATTTGTATTGAACACCTTTCGCATAAATGTAATCCAATTTTCCGTGTATAGTTTCGGCTTACCCGTTAGTGACAGACGATTATTTTCGATGAATTATTCGCATAATAAATCTAATTCGTATGAAACATCTTTTGCATATACAAATGATCGAATGTTTATTTCATTATAAAGAAGAAGGTATGCCGTTAATAGTGACAAATAACATCAGGCAGATGACCATCATGACCATGCTTAGAGGAATATATCCTTTTCATGAAATTTCCCAGAACCAAATTGCAAAGTGGCTGCCCTATGTCCTCGATAGCCTCACGAATTCCATCTTAGAGGTCTTGAATCGACGCTGGGCTGTTGACGTAGACCTTCTCTCTCACGTGGTTCCAAAGGAAGAAGTCGCAAGGCGTTAAATCACAAGATCTCGGTGGTCAATTGTGATCACCTCTTCGAGAGATAACAAGGTCCGGAAACTTTTCTTATAAAAGATCAATGGTTTCGTTGCTTGTGTGGCATGTGGCGCCGACTTGTTGAAAGTAAACGTTTTCTTGATCAGTACCATCGAATTCCAGCCATAAAAAATCAACAATCATCTCTTGATAGCGCAATCCATTCACCGCAACTGTTGCTCTGGCCTCATTTTCGAAAAAGTAAGGTCCAATCGCTCCGCCGGACAATAAACCGCACCAAACAGTCACACGTTGAGGAACGAGAGGCTTTTCAACAATAACTCTTGGATTTTCCGAGCCACAGATGCGACAATTTTGCTTGTTGACGAAGCCACCGAGGTGAAAATGGGCCTCATCACTCAAGATGATTTTTCGATGGAATTCCGGATCATTTTCATGCATTTCAAGGACCCAATCAGCAAATACACGACGCTGTTGATGATCGACTGGCTTGAATTCTTGTGTAAACGGGACTTTGTAAGCCCTAAGACCCAAATCTTTATGCAAAATACGGTGTAATAGCGTTTATGGAATGCCCTATTCCAAAGAACGACGAGGAATGGACAAACTTGGGTATTCTTCAACACTTTCGACTACAGAAGCAATATTCTCGGCTGTTCTTGAGTGACGTGCATGGGTTTTATTCTTCACATCACTAAATTGTCCCAACAGCTCGAATTTTTCCACCAATTTCTGTATTGCGGTCCAACGAGGTGCTTCACGACGACCCAAAAATGTTCGAGTTTTACGAACTGTCTCTGTCAAATTTTCACCATTTTTATAGTGAATTTCAATAATTTCAATGCATTGTTGAAGCGTGTATTGTTCTAGTTTTGTCAATGGTGTAGTTTTCACTTGTCAAATATCAAAAAATGACAGCTTCAAAAGTGACACCTACCGAAATAGCGGGCTATTCAAAATAACACCACTTATTGGAAAACACTTTATGTAACCCAATTCGCCGCATGACAAAATTGTAATGAGCAAGCAATTGTTATGTGTATGATTCTTCGAATCCAAGACGTTTGAAAGAGTTAGTGAGGTTATTGTAGTCAACATTCGTACCAGTAAGGGATTTTAGCAAGGGGATATCGAAATGTTAATCTTTGAGAATCAAAACGATGCCACGGTCCTCATGATGTACGTTGTATTCGGAGAAATAGTGCTCAGTATGCCCCCGTGCCACCCAGATTGAGCGGTGGCTAGATTGGCTTTCACCAAAGACATTGTCAATATCGTTAGAAACTTCTTTGGTCGTTATTTTCACAGCCCAAAAATCCATTTAAGCCCCTCCAAATAGACTAGCGGTGGCACATTCTTGGATTCTCGAATTTAATCAATACTTGTACTTTTCATTCAACGCATTGTTTAAAACTCAAATTAATCTACTTGAGTAACATTGATTCAATCATTTGCCAACTAATTCAATTCATTCGTTATGAGGGAACTTACTTAAACGTCTAATCAGTTTGGCTCGAGGAAGTTTCCTACGTGCTATAGCGGATTGCTGTTGCTTATGAAAGTACAAGACAGAATCCAAAGCCATATTAAAAATCCAACCCATGGTAGTCTTTTCAGGTGATTTTAGAACTCTTTCTTCTTTTCGAAGCCTTTCCTTTTTTCAGGGCGTGTTCGTTGATTAGCCAAGTTTTGAAAAATGTTACTACCATACGAATCGCACTCAATCATTTATTCTTCTTCTTCTTCTTCTTCTTAGCACTACAGCCCGTTTTGGGCCTTTGCTTACAGCAACAAACGCTTCCAACTGTCTCGGTCCATTGACCGTGAGTTAGACCAGCGTTTCCTCGATTTTTCAACTGGTCTCTGGCCTTCAGTTCTAGCAACGAATACCTTTTTGATCATTTGTTGTTCGTCCATACGATTTACATGGCCAGCCCATTCGCAGATTCCGCAGTGTTACAATCGTTGAGACCTCCGGCTCATCAAAAATTTCATACAGCTCATAGTTGTCTAATTTCGCTCCAGTCATTTAGGATAAGGTTGCCTAATATCAGATAGGCTCCTAAAATGAGATAGTCGATTATTGGAAAATCTGTCTTTTTCTTGCAAGTGGAAATAGTCTTATATGGTCGCTTCATAGATTATATGCAAGCAAGTAGCAGTGGTCGCCCCGCGAAGAGACGTATATATCATAATCTTCTATGCACCGTGTTTTCTTAACCTTTTATTCCATATTTTCGAGGTATGTAAAATCGTGAAAATTGTTTAAAATTATATTGAACAGTTTTTTTATGATATACCTGTTTATCAGTAAACATTAAGGTTTTCAATCATTTTCTTTCGTTTTTTTTTACATGAAAAATGTGCTTGATAATTAAGTTGAAGTTGAAGCAGATAATAAATCTGCTCCTGATATCGGATATCCAGTTTTTCAAAATGAGATATCTCATATTAGGCACCTCAGGTGTTTATTTTATTTTATAGATCACAGTGATGTTTATTGCAGATGGCACCGGTTACTAGAAAAAAGTGGGATCACGCTGCAATGATAAGTGCCATTGCTGCCATGAGCAACAAACAAATGAGCTATTTAAAACCCTTTAAGTTTTCTTCCGAAAGAGACACTAGAAAGTTACTCCTGTGGGATTTATGGAAGACTGTCACCCATCTAGGTGGATACAAACCCATTTGTTCACTAAGCACATAATTTTCTTTCATTTCTCCTTCTTCTGCACACCTCAAACCAAAACTTGTCGTTTTAAGACCTGTTTTGAAAAGTTATCATTAAGACTTTTCAATTGACACCCATATTGCCTGCATGCGATGCATTTTTTTTCAGGGGCCACTCTCCTATATGAGGAGACACCCCCCTTAAACACCTTGTAAATTTCTCTTTGTGGTGAAACTTTGAAGAGGGCATCACTTTACATCTACTTACAAAATCTTATGTTTCTAGCTAATGCAGTTTGCGAGAAAAAGTGGTGTGACGGACGGACGGACAGACAGGACGCGATTTTAGTAGCGTTTTGTAAAAGATCTAAAAACCTAAGACCTCAAAAGCCTAAGAAGAAGCCTGCTACAGATTCTGAAAGCATTTCATCTAGAAATGACTGTCAGCTGATGGGTAGTAGTTTAGACGAAGGAACAAATGATGCTGAATGTTCAGGGGAAATTTTCGAAAGATTTCAGGGGAGAAAAATGGGCACGATGCCAAGTCTGTTTCAAATGGACGTATGAAGACTCCGGGGAAGCAATTGGTGATGGCTTTTTCTGTTTTATATGCCAAGGTAAAGGCAAACATTGTTGGTTTTTTTAAGTTTTAAAGCAATTTTCGTAATATTTTATTAAACAACTATCCAGAGAATGATATGTAATTTAAAAAAAAGTTACTTAACTTTGAATTTATAGGACTGTTATTTAATTTAGAACTTTATTTACTTTAATTAATTTGCTTTATTTAAGGATAAACATTATTGAAATTTTTTAAGTTCTAAAGCATATATTTTTTATATGGCCATTGTCCAAAATTATCTGATGAAGTGTATTTGTTTTAAAAGAACTTTGGAATAAACATGAAAATAGTAAATAGACTTGAGTACTTAATTTTGAAGTAAAACAACTAGTAACTGTTGGGTCATAAAAAAATCTAGTCAACTGTTATCCTTAAATGAATTAGAGTGATGGTTTCCATAGCTTTAATTTAAGAGAACTTTTTGGAACGAATAAAATCACGAGTTCCCTAAAATGAGACATATCTCAATTTAGGCACCCCAAGTGTCTCAAATTAGGAAACCTCTTTGAGAAAGAGAAATAACTGCAAGTTTTTACTTTATCATCTATATCATAGATTTCGTCAACAATTTCGCTCAACTCTTTAAAGCTTTAAATTATCTATTAAATATAATTTATCATCAAAAAATTTTAGCATTCTGGTTTTGATATAGCACGAGTTATATGTAAAAAACAAAATGATATCTTATATATGGCACCCTTACCCTATTAATTGGCCTAAAATCAATAACATGCGATTCGAACTCCCCAGCCACAATAAATGCTTCTTCGAATTCTCGCTTTCCACTTTTGAATATTGCGTGCGATTTCATATCTTGAATATCAATTCCAGGCCAGTTCGTTTCCTGGATTGTCAGTATACTTAGTTTATATAGACTGGCCTATTGTAAGAGCTCCATAACAGCGTCAGAGTTATTCAGTGATCTGACATTCCAGGGTCCAATACCATAGTCCTTTTTTCGGTCAAGCAGTTTCAGGAATGGAGAGTTGGTCCGTTGCCCAACTTCTTGTCCAGTGGTATGATTGTTACTTTTGATTTCCTTATCGAGTGGGGAAGACTCGCCTTCAGCCTCTTACGTCACCACAAAGAGGTCTAAATAGGATTTAGTAGCAACACTATAGGTTTATTTACAGTTATTGCCATTTCTAGGCATTTAATGCCCCATCATTGGAGAACCAGTAAACCCAATGTGCGACGAATCATGGAAGCGGTGGGTCGGGGGAAATCCCTCCTTCTGTCTCAAACGGACATGGTACTCTCTACGGCAGAGCTTGTTTAAAGAATTATGTAGCCTCAGTAGCGAAATACACCCGCGCTAACCCGAGCCTTCAACGAGCTCTTAGTGGAAATTTTTGCAATCTCTTTATTGCTCACACAAATGCAAAGAGCCAAAAATAACATTGTCTTCTCCTATCATTTCACAATCATTTCAGAATATGAGACAGAGTGCCCCATCTACTGGAATGATGAAACAATTTTTTCGCAAGAAAAAATTTCAACCACTAGAGTAGCAGCACTTTTATCCCATTTAATTCTTCTAATTCTTCCCGTAACGTTTAGAAACATCTGTTTTTTGCAAAACTCTTCTGAAATCACGTTTCCCTTGTTTGCTTGCCTGTCAGTCCATACATTAAAAAAAAGTATTAAACTTAACAAAATGGAAAAGCTAGGACGTAAGAAATAACATGCATTCTCTTAACACTTCAATGTTGCCTTACTAATTTTGAATGTCAGGAAATGTTGATCTTTTTGTTTCTTTTTCAAGAAAAGTGCAATGCTGACCACTTCACCTTCCAAGTACCATTATGGTCATAAAATGAGATGCTTGATCACGTCTCACCACCCAGGTTCAATTTGGACTGTAGCGTGATTATTATTACTATTATTATTATTATTATTATTATTATTATTATTATTATTATTATTATTATTTATTATGCTTATTTTCTAGAGATAAGTTTCTTCAGTTTATTTTTTATCTTCAAGTGTTTATTTAAACTCATTCTTTCACTAGCTACCGGAGCGTTATTCTCTTACTCTGTTAATGTGAAGTTTTCAATAACTTTATTATTTTGCTTACAAATAAAAGTTTATCACTAAATTATTTGTACTTGGTATAATTCTTCATATGATTTTGCATTAAGGATACTTTTAACGGACAACAGAAGGATTATCTCGTTCTGAAAAAGCTCTGAATACAAATCTGTCTCCAAAAAAGGAGGGTGGCAAGTCTCCGGTCGGCCCCGGGCCTCAAAAACTCACGCTACGCCACTGTATAGCCTTGAAATGAAAAGATTTGTATGTAGCATGTTAAGAGGTATATGCGTGAAAAGATTGTCTCAAGAATCTTCTACAATACAGGGTGAAATATTTGGTTCTATTTTTTTATGAATAAATTAATTTATTCATTACAAAACAGAAGCATGATTGGGATTGGGTACAATGAAGTTTAAGATTCCCTGTTCAAGTTAAATCGGTTGAAAAAAGATGAAAATTGGTCCACCAGAAGCCGAGAAAATGCAACTTTTTTCCGCATGCCGATTTTAAACTGTGAAATTAAATTCTCCTCACCACGTGTTTTGGTATTTTCACGCGCCATACTCGTGAAAACTTTTACCGAGAAAGAGCTCCGAAAGAGAAAGACTATGGCCCAAAGATTATCATCCCATTGTTTATAAATTCATGGTGATTGCCGATCAACTTTGGCTAGTTCTATCTCAGGAACTAATGCACATAATTCAATTTCTTTTGAATGAAGCGTCTTTTGGGGCACTTCTCAGTAAAGCTTTTTGAATTAAATTTAAATTAGTAACTACGGAGATATTCTAATAGCTTATTAGCAAAAATAATTTACTATTTTGAAAATTCCTGAATCCCGTCCAAATAACTGAATAGCTGAAGTTTTGTTTCATGTTTTCAAGCTCTCCTATACAGTGTAGTTTATTTTGTACAAAATTTCAAAAATTTTGAATCAATTAAATAAAATTTAGATTTTACAACCATAATGCGAAATGAATTCAATCGATTTTGATAGAATTTTGTGTGCTATTTTATTACATCATGATTTTTTTTTTCTTCAATTATGAGATTGCTAAGTACAATATAAGTGATTGCAAAGAATTGAGCAAAAAATTTACCCTTTTCTCAATTTTTATAACTATTGCAATTTCACAGCAAGTGTAATGTATTAATTATAATGGTTCTGGCAACCCTAGTTAAATCTGACATTCCATTCCATGTATTCTAATTCAATCTTTCTTCTTGTGCAAGTGACAGCTGAATTTAGTCATTCCTGAATAAAGACTAATTTTTGTGATTGAACACGAGTATCAAAATGCGTGCCTTTTTATTTAATACACAACAATTGAATGGTGACGAGGATTTTAAATCGTAAACTAATTGAAATAAGTGCATAATAACAATAACGCCTTCAAATTTATAAAGTGCGTGCATTGCATTAAAAACAGGTGGTCGTGATCGTGTTTAACCTCAAATCAACATGGAGGCTCAAGTACAGCAATTGCTACAAGCAATAAACGCCATGACTACAGCAATGCAACAACAACAGCAGCAGCAAAATCAACAAGCGAGCAGCACCAGCATCAACATAATAACAAACTTCGACTCATTCGACCCTAAAAAAGAATCATTTCGAATGTATAAAGAGCGTCTCGAAATTCATCTTCAAATCAAAAAGGTCTTTGACAACAAAGGATTATGCGCAAAATTACTTCTAGAATATATTGGATCGACGACGTACGCCATTTTAACAACATTAGCAGCGCCGAAAAATGTTAATGAACTTAAATACAACGAAATAATAGAGTTATTGGAAACGCATTTCTGTCCAAGGAAGAACATTTTAGTAGAGCAACACAAATTTCTTTCCGAAGTACAGAACAGTGAACAATCTATATCAGATTTTGTAGCAGCATTACAAAACCGTGCAACAGAATGCGATTTTAAGTGTGAATGTGGTAAATTAGTTTCAAATATTTTTCTGAGATCACAATTCATCAGAGGACTTAGCGACGGGTACATCAGGGAGCAACTTCTTCAAGACCCAGAATTTTCTTTTTCGCAAATCGTCAATAAGGCAACAACTTTGGAAGCAGCCAAAATTAACAACAAAATGATTGAAAACAGCGCAACATGTTCAACAAGTAATGTTTTTCAAGTACGTCAACATGTTGACAATCATCGTGTTGCTAACAATCGTAATCGCAACATGTCAAGAAGCAGGACATCAAATTCATCAACACGAGTAAACTACAGCGATTTGGGCATAGAAGGGTTGTGTCTTAGATGTGGCCGCAATAATCACCTATCAACCGAGTGCAAAACTAACAAAAATAAATTAAAATGTTTTTCGTGTGGAAAAGCTGGGCATGTACAAAAGGTCTGTATCAAAGATAGAATGCGGCGAAGTAAATCAAGAGAAAGAACAAGTGAAGTCAACAACAACTCAAATGCTATCGAGTCATTTTCGATTACAGCCGATAATAAATTTGGTGTAAACCAAATTGTCGACATCTATAACAAAATAGCTGTTCCAATAACAGATTTGCAAAAATTTTATACAAACGTTTACATAGAAGGAAAGGAGCAAGAGTTTGAAGTTGACTCAGGTACCGGGTATACGTTAATACCACAAAATGACTTTGAGAAATTAAAGCTAAATACTCCTATACGAAGAACTAACATAGCATTTCGATCATACACGGGTGACGTTTTTATGCCATTGGGTGTAGTGAGTGTAAATGTGAAATATAAAGGCGAAACCTCTAAAGAAGATTTGTACGTTGTAGCCGCAGATCATTCAGCACTTTTAGGACGTGTATGGATTCGCCACATGAAAATTAATTTATCAGAAATCGACCAAATAGAAATCGATCAACATGCTGTTGATAAGATCAATTCAATATCAAAAATAAAGCAACAATTTTCTGATATTTTTGAAGAAAAGGTGGGATGTATTCCGAATTTAGTTTGTAGTTTAAAGTTAAAAGACGGAGCAGCACCAGTATTTTTGAAAGAAAGACAAGTACCTTTCGCTCTACGGGAAAAAGTTGAACGTGAGTTAGATAATTTAGAAAAAGACGGTATAATAACAAAAGTAAATACAAGCAACTGGGGTTCACCATTGGTTGTAATACCCAAAGCCGATGGCAATGTTCGACTTTGCGTCGACTATAAGGTGGCTGTAAATCTTCAACTAGAGGCAGCGCACTATCCAATTCGTAGAATCGACGAAATTTTTAACAAATTAAAAAGCGCAAAATATTTTTGTAAGCTCGATTTATACAAGGCGTATTTACATGTAATGGTTGATGAGCAGAGCAAAAAAATACAAACCATTTCCACACACCGAGGAACGTATCAATTTAATAGGTTATCTTTTGGTATCAAGACTGCACCAAATGAATTCAATCGTATTTTGGACCAAATTCTACAAGGCCTTGAAGGAACAATTTCCTATTTCGATGATATTGTCATCTATGGATCAACTCTAGCGGAATGTGAGCATCGGTTAATAAAATGTTTTCAAAGATTAAGCAAATATAATTTACATGTAAATAAGAACAAGTGCGAATATTTCAAACAACAGATCAAATATCTAGGTTATGTCATCAGTTACAACAAAATATTAAAATGTCCAGATAAAATACGTGCCATAGTAGACCTACCGCGTCCACAAAACATGGAAGACACAAGAAGATTCCTCGGGATGATAACATATTACGCGAAATTTCTTCCAGACCTTTCAACAAAAACTTTTCCTTTACGTCAGCTTCTAGAAAAAAAAAAGATTTATATGGACACCGAGATGTGAACAAGCTTTTCAAAAACTGAAATCAGAAATACAGGAAGATAGAGTTTTAGTTCCGTACGATCCAAACTTACCGGTTATGTTGGCCTGCGATGCAAGCCCAACAGGAATAGCAGCAGTAATGTCCCACATTGTTGATGGAAATGAACGTCCTGTTGCATTTGTTTCAAGAGCGTTGACAAAAGCAGAACAAAATTACAGTCAATTAGACAGAGAAGCTTTAGCAATAATTTTCGCTGTTGACAAATTCTTTATGTATTTGTATGGAAGAGAATTTACCTTGTTGACAGATAATCGCCCATTATCTAGAATTTTCCATCAAAATGCAAAAACACTTCAGCTAGACTTCTCAGATATGCATCATTTTTGCAAGGGTTTAATTATCAGATACAACATCGTAATGCCGAAAATAACGTCAATGTAGACTGTCTATCGAGAGCACCAATTAACGATAAATCAAATTTTAAACATTTTTTAGATGAGGAAATTCAAAATATTCAAGATCAAACAATAAACGAAATATCAACATTATCAATTACGGCTACAACCATATCAAAAGAAACAGAGCGTGACCCTGAACTTTCAGTATTTAAACGAGACTTGATTGAAGGTAGGAAAACTGATTTCGAGTACACTGTTCAAGATGGTGTAATTTTTAGAGGAAATCGTGTTGTTATTCCAATGAGTCTTCGTTCCGAAATTTTAAAAGAACTCCATCACACACATATCGGCATTGTCAAAATGAAGCAGCTGGCAAGAAAATATTGCTTTTGGAGAGGCATCGATTCGGATGTAGAGCAGTTAGTAAAATCGTGTTCAAGCTGTGCAAAAGTAAGAAAAGACCCTCCAAAGATTTCAACACATCACTGGGAAGAACCGGATCAAAATTTTCAAAGAGTGCACATTGACTATGCTGGACCATTTCAAGACCATTATTTCCTGGTACTGGTAGATGCTAAATCGAAATGGCCGGAAATACGCATCATTAGAAGTGCCCCAACAAGTGAAAAAACCATAAAATTACTTCAAGATATATTTGTTAATCATGGTCTACCGCAAGTCATCGTCTCAGACAACGCCACAATTCTTCAGAGCACAATGTTCAAAAATTATTGTTTAGAAAATGGAATTATTCAAAAATTTATAGCCCCCGGACATCCAGCTACAAATGGCTTAGCGGAAAGGTATGTGCGAATCTTGAAAACTAAATTAGAGGCGATGGAAGAAGATAAATTACCACTGAACATCAAAGTGCAGCAAATAATTTTACGTTATCGTGCTACACCACTAGCATGTGGTCGGAGTCCATCACAATTATACCTTGGCCGTGATATCCGTATTAAACTAGATGCTATCCGCCCGCATCAAGAACGAACTTCAGCTTCAATTAAACCTATAATTCGTCAGATAAGTGTAGGTGACAGAGTACAAGTGCGATGGTACGAGCGTAATAAGCCTACTTGGAAGTTTGGTGTAGTAAAAGCAAAATTTGGCCAACTTCATTATCAAATAAAGCTTGACAATGGATACGAATTAAAGTGCCACATAAACCAACAGCACAAATCGGGAGTAGAACTACCAAAGAAGACCGTAACGTTTCAAGAGGAACATGTTCATGAAAATCCAAGACTAGAAGAGGTACTCATAGAGCGAAGTGTTGCCAACCAAAGAGATGAAACAGTTTTTGAACCACAGTTGACACCCCAAGCAGTAGAGAACCAAGAATCCAGCTTAAGAAGATCTAACAGGATTAGGAGATTACCTGCTCATCTAAGCGACCATGTACTCCATTAAGCTTGGGAGACTGTAATGTATTAATTATAATGGTTCTGGCAACCCTAGTTAAATCTGACATTCCATTCCATGTATTCTAATTCAATCTTTCTTCTTGTGCAAGTGACAGCTGAATTTAGTCATTCCTGAATAAAGACTAATTTCTGTGATTGAACACGAGTATCAAAATGCGTGCCTTTTTATTTAATACACAACAGCAAGGGTGATGAATTAGCAAAAACTTTTAAGCAAAATTTAGTAATGCAAGTTTTATTTGCCTACGACCGTTCTCCAAAATGAATCGTTTTAAAGTTACAAGAAAGAAAAGTTGCAAAAAACGGACTTTTAGATCTTTATAAAAAGAATTTTTACAAAGACCAACTAGTTTCGCGTCTTGTCTGTCAGTCCGTCTCTCCAAGCGCCACAGCAATTTCCTCAGAAACTGTAGAAACTAGCAAGCTCATACTTTTGATAAAGGTCAGAGGTGGTGGTCTCTCAAAAGTCAAAGTCTTATAAAACATTCCGAAATTTTTCAGGGTGGGGTCCTCCTAATAATGAAGCAGCCCTCATAGTCTTTTCAAACATTCGTAGCCGAGTGGGGTATCAAATGAAAGGCCTTGATTAAAACTTTTGAAATCTAGATTAAAAACAGTCATTTTTTGCATCAGGGGGTCCAAGGAGAGACAATTTGTACCTAGATTTTGTGCTTCCCTCATGGTTGGACACTTTTGATGTAAAAAATCTGAAAATAATCACGGAGATGTCTTTAGAAGTACAAGGACAACAAACAATTCGGAAAAAGTGTCTTTAAAAGTACAAGGACAACAACCTCGGGAACCAAAATTATCAACTTTGTTGGTAATATAGGGTGGCGCAAAATTAATCACTTAACACAAAATTAACCATCCAATTTTGTTTTTGAATAATATTTTTACTAAATAAAAAATTATTTGGTGTAATCGAAAAAATGTTAAAGTGAGTAAAATGTTTTGTATTTAGTAAAAAAAGTTATTCAAAAACAAAATTGGATGATTAATTTTGCAATAGGTGATTAATTTCGCACCCCCCTGTAGTATGATTTATAGATTATACATTTTCACCCATAAAATCAAAATGATATCCTGAAACGCAATTATATTTATGCTCGCTTAATTTTATTGAAATCTGACGATAATCAAGTGACTTATGGCCATTTCAATCGCATGGTATTACAAAAACAGTAACACTTGTTGATGGTTAATACATATTTCAAATTGAGCTGGGCATTTTTATTTTCTTCCAATTTTCCAGAAAATTTGAGGAGTAGTATTTAATTTGAATATATTTAATTCGCCGAGCAATACGAAACATTTTTTATGCTGAAACAAAATGTGCTTATGAAAGGAACTCTGCATCTTTTGCAAAAATTTGAACGAGTTCTTGTCCAAATATTGGCTGAATAACTCAAGTCATTGCTGCATGCTATTAGAAAGCTTGTTTGGAACCCTATGATGGTTACAAAGATCTTCTGGTAGGAGCACTCTCCTGCATATTCAACTTGTTTTAAATCATTGTTTTACATTTCGGTATTTTGATTAATGCTCTCGAGTTTTTTGAGAGGGTAGATAACTCAATTATTGTTATAGAAGCTATTCTTCAACTTATTCTGCAAAAATTTAAAAAGTCCCTCCATAACAACCAACCCAAAATTGATCCTCCTCGGACTATAAGCGATTCTAAAAGGCTCAATATCTTTTTGCATAGGATTTGATATGCCGGGATTCCAAATTTATTGTTTTTAGCTGTTTATTCTTCAATTTAGCTTTCATGCTTTGAGATACTTTGCGATGCATCAATTTTCCTGTAGTAGTACACATACATTTAGCATTTCCTCAGAATCAATTTTATTTATTCATATTGATATCCAAATTAATAGGTAACGAATTAAACTCGTGTAAACAACCTATGCAGCGACTCTAACAGGAATAGCGTTAACTCTATAATGTCAGGATACATTAAGCATGTCCGGAGTGACGGATGGTCACGGGGAACTCTATGCTGATCATTGAATCGGATGATGAAGGAGAACCCGTTTCATTGAGCGCCGACAACGCATATCTGATTGTTTTCGCATTTCCATAGTCATAACCCCATTCCCGCTGAGATTGCATAAATCAAATCTTCTGTTTTCCAACTGTGCTCGATATAAATCATCCGATTGATTTCATTAATCCTTTTACTTTCTGTTCCAGCTTACCTTTTGCGGTGTACCTGAGGAGCTGACATACGGCACTCACATTCACATTGCAGAGCCATGAACGAGATGTGTCTAGGCTGAGCAATTTCTGTGCAAAGAGGGAAGTGATTTTCTTTTCAATATCTTACGGTGGATGAAGTGGCTTCTGTGCAATGCTGCAAGGGTTCGAGAATTCAACGAACGTTGCTAAATTCACATGCCTTTTACAACGACCTCCACTATTCAAATTAGGTGAACCCTTGAGGAAATGTCGATATGTGAAGAACCCTTTAGATGGTCTAATTTGCATACGTCGACTTAAGATGAATTAAGAGTGCATCTTTTGTGCATCGGCGGTTTCAATATGAATTCATTTCGCTTTCTGTAAATCATATGCAAACGGTAGCTGAGTCTTTGAGTGGATTTATTATTTCCAGCTCGCATCTGTTCGATAGTTTTTAAGGGTACCACAGATGGATTATTTTATCCTGCAACAGGACAAGTTCTTCATTTGATTTTCTTTTGGAATCAGGCGCGGAATACTTACTTAGATTCTCTTTTTACCTTTCTCACAATGAAACTCATTAAACTTATATCTTAAATCACCTGGAAATTACCTTCAGCAAGATTCCAGCTTCCATAGCTGCGTGCACCCCTTAAGCTATCCATCTCGATTAATGTGCTCATGCATAGATCCCAAACGAATTCGCTTTCGAGCTCGAATTGCATTTATGGATTTTACAAATTTCTTTGTGCAATCAGATCGAATTCAGGTGTGTTCCATGGGAAATTTTTCAGCTTAGTTTCTCATTTGAATATCAGTTCTTAAGTCGGACTTTGATTCCGAGACGTTGTTGTGTTCCGTATGCATCCAGGTGATGGATTCAGCAAGAAATTGGTACCCACCTCATTCAGATGCAGATATAAATTCTTCTATGGGACAAAATGTTGCACAATGTACACGAATGTCGGTATCAAAGTGTTTCTTGTCGGTGATGTTGAAAGCGTGAGAATGAAGGATTTAATTTTATGAGGCATGCGTTATTGCATAATTAGAAGTGATCTATGAGATGCAGATAAATCTTTTAAATGAAATCTGTCACTGATGAATAATTTGTTAGAACTGATTTTGATTCCAATAAACGTTATAGTAGCACTATAACTTTTATTCCCTAATAGATAATTATTCTCATACGAATAGATAATTATTCTCTTACTACTTTTAGTGTCATTCACAACATTTACAAACATATTTTACAATGCTGTCTCAAAATCAAATGTAGGCCCTGATTTTTATGCACGATATTTATTAGCGTAAGTTTTTAACGAAGGACTCTACTGTCCAAGGCTGGCCCGGTTCAAAATATCCACACGAGGCCTCTATTGAGGACTAATTTTTTTCTTAAAACAAGTACATCATATACACGCTCCAAAAATAAATAAATAGTATACCTAGTAATACATGTACTAAACAATTCGTGGCCAAACATTTCACGGAGACCCTCGACAACCAGCTGGCTACCATCTTATTAGACGCATCGTTGAAGACGAGCAATGAGCTCTGGATGGAAATGAAAGCGGCTATCAAGACTGTGGCAGAATAGACGATCGGACATCAAGCCCGGCGCAAAAAAAAAATGATTGGTTCGATGATGAGTGCCAGAATGCGTGGCATAAAAAGAATAAGGAGTACAAAGAATATCTAGGTAGGAAAACCAGGACGAAGAGAGAACACTATGAAAATCTCAGAAGAGTAGCGAATAAGATAATTAGTATTAAGAAAAGAAAATACTATGACGACCAATTGAGACGTATAGATGTAAGTTTAGCAAGGAACAATACAAGACAAGCATACAGAGTAGTGAAAAGCCTGAAACGTGGTTATCAGCCCGAAACCACGCTATGTCGTGATGACAGCGGCAATATAATCGCTGATGAAACCAAGACTAAGGAAAGATGGGCATCTTATTTCAAGAACCTCTTTAATCCTCCGCATAACTCCAGAACATCGGAGCCTATAAATGTCATGGAGAGCTTCTATTTGCCTCACCAACTCTGGATGGAGTTTGTTCCATCATTAAAGCCCAAAAGAATAATTAAGCGCCGGGCATTGATGAGATTCCAGTGGAGCTCATCAAATATGGTGGCATTAGTGTTCATCAAGCTATTCACAAAATCATCCAGTACACTAGCAACAAGAACATATACCAAAATAGTGGAGCCAATCAATTATACTCCCTATCCACAAAACAGCTGACAAGCTACAATGCGAAAATTATAGAGACATATCACTAGATTGTACGGCGTACAATATATTTTCTAAAATCTTAGAAATTAAAATCGGATCATACGCCAATAGTAATATTGGGGAGTATCAAGGTGGTTTTAGAGCAGGTAGATCAACGACGGACCAATTGTTCACAGTCAAGCAAGTACTTGAAAAATGCTGGGAGCTCAACATAGACGTACACCAAATTTTCGTTGACTTCAAGCAAGCTTACGATAGTACTGATCGTAACATGCTGTACCAAATAATGCTTTGCTTTGGTATCCCAGCCAAACTAGTCCGTCTTACCAAAATGACGATGACGTCAACAACCTCCAAAGTCCGCATCAATAACCAACTCACCGATGCCTTTGACACAAATATCGTACTAAAGTCGGGACATGGACTGGCCCCGTTGCTATTCAATTTGGCTCTGGAGTACGCCATACGGAAGCTACCTGTCGATACGCGAGGTATATTACTATACAAGTCGAGCCAGGTAGTAGCCTATGCGGATGACATCAACATTCTGTCACGGTCATTAACAACTGCCAAACAACTCTTCCTGAAACTTGACAGCGAAGTGAACCTAGTAGGGCTACAAATCAATGAAAATAAAACAAAGCTCAGGACGCAGTCGAGGAAAAATACCTGAAATACACAAAATATCAAACTACACGAATACAGTATCGAAAATGTTAGCGAATTTGTGTATTCAGGCGCCAAAATAACGAAAACGGGCAATGAAAGAGACGAAATACGCCGAAGAATACAGCTCGCAAATAATTTATTTTATTCAGTATTGACGATCTTGAAGACCAGCTGCATACACAGAAAAAAAAAAGCTCGAAGTATAAAAATCTGTGATAAAACCTGTGTTATGCTGTGGGTGTGAAAAATGGACCCTAACCGAAGCACTCGCAAATATAGTGAACACCTTTGAGCGACGGGTCCTGAGGCAAATAATCGGAGCGAAGCTAGACGGCGAAAAATAGTGAATACGATACAAACATGAGCTGTATGAAATTTTTGACGATCCGGAGGTCTCAAGGGTTGTAAGAAGCCGAAAGAGTAATGGGCTGGACACATGAATCGCATGGACGAACAACGGATACCCTAGAAGGTATTCGTTGGGCGAATAGAAGGACAGAGGCCAGTGGGGAAACCGAGGAAACGCTGGTCTGACTCGGTTGACGAAGACAGTTCATCGCTGCTCAGATTTCGAAATTAGAAGACACGATCAACGGACCGAGACAGTTGGAGGCGCTGTTTGCAGGAAGTGAAAGCCTGAAAGTGGTTGTAGTGCTAAGAAGAAGGAACGATTCTGTAGCTAGTCTTTTATGCACCCCGTGCGAGCTTCTATAACTACCCTTGAAAACTTTTCTAAACTTACCCGTTCTGACAATAACATGGAATCTATAAAAATAAATCTATCATCTAAAAACTAAGTTTATGTATACTTTACTTAGGAAAGAATTAAGAAGCATATATAGTATAAATTGCGTTTATGAATCAGACAAAAAACATTTAGCCCGAAACACTTCCAAAATTTATAATGATAAAATTCACAAATGATTGTTACGGATAAGTTTGTTCCGAACGTTAGCGCTTGCCTCTGTAATAAGTACCTATACAATTGTTTTAAACCAGGTTGTATTTATTTCTTTATTTATTTACACTATTTTACAGATCCTTGAATCCAATTGCAAAAAAGGTATTGAAATATAATACAAACAAAGTTATAATAGGAAAAAAAAACAAGAATATAAAATACTACTAAAGTATTGGAAGCTAAGCAGAATATTATGCAATATGCTTTTAAAAGCGTATCATCGCGAGCCAAGGTACTTTTGAAATTTATGCATTTATGAATATAATGTTGAAGAAGTTTATTGGCTGAAGATCTAAATTAAGCAGATAAATTAGCGATAAAATAAACTAATGAAACTCAATACACGTCTGTATCATTTGGTGTTTTATTTAAGAAGAACGAAAAGTCATATAGAAATGTCAAATCAGATTGAATGTATACATGTATGACATAAGTGTCAAATAGTGTTGACTCATTGAGTACTTTAATTTCAATATTCCCTCTTAATCAATGTGCCTTTAAATCTCTTTTTTTTCAGTTTTTACAGCTAAAAAATTTGAATATTTACAATGAGAAAAATGAAATTTATACAATTAGATTTGATGTTTTTGTATTGGAACTGCTTTGGTTAAATAGTCGGCGATCATTTTATCGGTGCTTTTGTGCTTGGCTGCAACTAGATTTTTCTCTACTCATTCTTTGATGAAATAATGCCTAATGCTAATATTTTGGTTCGAGTATTAAATGTTCCGGTTTGTGTTAAATCAATTGCATCTTTGTTATCACACATGATTCGAATTATTGGCTTGCCATCGTTGATTTTTGCAAGTAGCTAAAGCTTCGCTCACTGTGAATGGTTCATCGTTTATTGCAGTATCAGCGAAATTAGCCGCTTCATAACGTTGCACAGGTGCAGTGATTCGTGCTGATCGACGTGGCGTTGATGCTGCTACAACAGTTTCATGGGGCTCATATTCACTGTCACTCACTGCATAATCATACACGGTATCGTCCATTGACGTATCATTGTGGCCCGTTCCCACACTATTCACACCATCGTCTTCTGCTGCTGCATTTGTTATCATTTTATTGGCCCCATCAATTCCAGATTGATTTGATGCACCACTTCTATCCTGGTTGCTCGCTGGGTCAATGGCAACATTTTTTTGGGCCATGGATTTTCATTGACTCAGACAGAACTGGATTTTCACACTCAATTTGTTCACTCTCGGACGATTCCTCTGCAATTCGCTCAAAATATTCGTTATCGCTATTCGAATTGCAAAAATTGATTCCATTTTCAAAGATTTTGGCGCTTCTGCTCGCTATCATTTGGTTAGTCTCTGCATCCACTAATCGATAACCCTTTTATGTTTCCATATAACCAACCAATATGCGCTCCTTCAATTTGTCATCAATTTTCTTTCTCTTCTCTGATGGTATATGCACCATCGCTCGTGAGCCAAGTACCCTGACATGACTTATATCGGGCTTTTATCCGGTCCATATTTCCGTTAGTGATTTATACATCAGCACACCTGACACTGTAATTATTCTCGTACGTTGCGGTGTTAAGTACTTTGCCCCAAAAACGTTTCGGTAAGCCAAAATCGTATAATATACACCTTGCTTTCTCAGCAATTGTTCGTATTGTACGCTCTGCTAAGCCGTTTTGCTGTGGCGTCTACTCCATTGACCTTTGCTTGTGAATGCTATTTTGCTCGAAAATTGCGTTGAATTCATTTTTGCTGAATTTTGTGCCGTTCTCACTTCAGAACGTTTTTTTATGCCGCTCTCGTTTTCAACTTGCATTTTAAACGCACGAGATTTTCTGAACGTTTCACTCTTTAGCTTCAGCAAATATGTGAATGTACGATGGCTAAGATCATCAACAAGCACTAACGCGTACCTGTTTCCACCAATCGATGCGCACTCCATCTTTCCAGCCAAATATTTATGCATACGCTCTAGCAAACATTACGAGTATGCTTGAACGGCTCTCTTGTTTGTTTCCCTTTACAATAAGCTACACAGTCAATGTTCTGACTACTGCCAACAAACTCCATGCCTGTTACCACTCCTTTTCTCATGATATCCAGACTTTTTACATTCAAATGGCCATTGAATCATTTGTGCTCGCCGTTGCCAGTGCGATACCATTCAAGCCACCACGAAAGCCATCTAATGTATACAAGCCTTTAATGCATGATGTCTTTACTAGCAATTCACTTTTACTATTGTTCATTTCACACTTATCAACTGAAAATTACACAAAATCACCACTAGCAGTTATTTGGCTTGCCGATAATAAATTTATCGTTAGCTAAGGTACACACAGTATGCCATTTAATTGAAAATATTTGCACATTCGACCGGTTTCCACACCTAAATTCACTTCTCAAGTGAATACGTGTTTCATCATTCTATTATTCGAAACACGAATCGGCAGTGTACCGATTTTCTTCATTCTAGTTAACCAATTCCAGTGCATGGTCATATATCTCGTTGTTCCTAAATCGATGTACCAACCACATCTTCCATATTTGCCGTTCAGAAAAACAGTACTAAATATGATCATTTAATTATCATCCGATATGTTATCTTTCTTCTCATTTGTCGATTTAATTGCCTTCTGTGGACATCGGTTAGATTTGTGACCTTTGACTTTACACGTGTAACAAGTGGTATTACTATTTTTATGAAAAGGCTTTTAACTTTCGCATACAATGCCCTTTGTTCGCCTGATGACGTGGTTGTAACTGGCTCTTCTAAAAGCTTCATTTTAATACTATCGCTCGATAGCTTCGCTGCACTCATTATCATCGGAAAATATTCATTGGTCAATCCAGGAAACAAAAATATGGCCAACCATTCGTCTTCAACCTTGAAACCAATTTCATTCAGCCGTTGTGCTGTAGAAATTATTTCAGTCACGTACATTTCCATTGAAGACCATTCAGCCAATTTTTTATTGACAATTTTTCTCATTAATGTCACCTTTCGCACAGCTCCTTGACCTTCAAACGTTTTCTTTCAATTAATCCAAGTATATTTTGCTGTCGTTGCTCTTGTGATGCACGTAATTGCTTTTATCAATACTCAAAGCAATCGCACCTTTGGCCTTAGCAATTTTATTCACATCTATTTCAGCAACAGTCAATTATTGAAACATGCCTTCAGCTGGCAACTTATTTTCCATGTGGAATAATTTTCTCTTCCACGCAATTTTTCAATCGATGCTAAAAGTGCCGATGACATTTTCAATTCGATGTTCACAATAGATTCTGTTTGCTACTACTGCTTCTGTCTGTGTTAATTGTGAATTAACCTCAATCTGCTTGACTTTATCCGCGCGGGTTTTTCACAATAATCGAAAAAATTCTACTGGAGTCTTTTTACTTGTAACCAGAAGAAGTTTATTGGTTGAAGATTAAAATTTAGCAGATAAATTACCGATAAAATAAACTAATGAAAGTCAACACATGTCTGTATCCTTTGTTGTTTTATTTAAGAAGAACGAAAAATCGTATACAAATGTAAAATTAGATTGAATGTATACAGGTATGACATCAATGTTGAAAAGGTTTGACTCATTGAGTAACTTAATTTCAATAGTACAGATACAAGTAACACCACTTGCAAATATAGCATGTAAGTTAGGACGATAGCAAACATCCTTAAAACCACGATGACAGTAGCAATAACTGATCTTAGCAGGGGCAGGCAATTAGTCTACAACATGAGGAACACTATTAAACGAAAACGAATCGACCTCAAATCTACGTACACGCACAAAAGTAATCGACCGTGCAATTTAATTGACTGGCTCGTTGAAATGGCTGAAGAGTATCGATTCCAAAACGGAACTTTGTTTTGGGCTGCATAATATGAAGGTAAATATTTTTCTTCATGACGGTAGTTGAAGTGACACTAAAATCAGTTGCACCGAAAGCGAAAGACACCTACTCAGCAGATGTTGGCAAAGTTGGGTACAGTACGGATTACACCTACCCGGAGAAGAAGTCTCACCTTTCCCGTTCGGATTGCTGAAAGACATGAATTGAAATTGGTGTCGAACACACCATTAACCCCTGCCCATGGTATAACAGGCTAATCCGGGAAATTAGTCATTGGAATCGGACAAACACGATTTATCAACAATTACTTTTAATAATCGAGCCTTCGACAGTAGCCCCATCTAACGCAACATGGAATCCAAAGCAGAGTGTAATGCCAGAACAATTTTGGTGACATAGTGCGCTAAGATATATGTAGGTGATATTGACGCCGGTCTAGCTTCTAATACATCAAACTAGCGATCAAAATTGTCCACTTGGAACTGCCTACAATGAAGGAAGTAAATATAAATATAAATAAATATACACGAATGAAAGGCAATTGACGTTTCTATCATGCACTGCTTCCAACATTTGACAAAAAACAGAAATCAGCTAAATAAAAATATGGAGAATAAGCTCGCAGCGAACATATACGAGTGACAATTAAGTAATGAGACTGATTCCATGTAAACCGTATATTTAAAAATTCTCTTCAATTAGGCCTGTTAGGCCCTTCAAATTAGTCATCCCCTTCAAATTAGTCCTGTTGGGCAGCTGCACAATGATTCCAGCGCATTTTTCGCGCTTTGTAACATTTCTGGAACGCTTCGACTTGAATGTCCGCGAGTACCCTCGTCACGGCCGCCTGGATGTCCGTAATCGACTCAAAATGGGTTCCCTTGACCACCGATTTTATTCTAGGGAACAAAAATAAGTCAAATGATCTCTTTAGAGGCCAAATAATGGGACACGCTGAGGGCGGTGTGCCAAGTTTCTTTGGAACCATCTTTGCGCACAAATTTTTCATCCCAAAATCGTCGGTTAAAATTTATCTGACTGTTTCATGGTTCATACCCAGTTCCAAGGCCAACATTCAAACTATTAAACGCCGATCTTCACGCACCAGGGCATGCATACGCTCCGCATTCGCGTCGGCCAACACCTCGACTGGTCTCCCGCTCCACGCCTTGTCTTCCACGCTTTCACGCCCCTCCTTAAACTCTTTATGCCATCAAAACACCTAGGCATGACTTAGAGCCAAAACTTACGACAGATACAAGCCATATGGTAGCAATTTGCATATGTATTAGTCGGCCTACTATGGACAAGCTTCCGGTAGCTGTCATCCAACTGCGGAATTAGCAAATGCTTATATTTCGTCATATATACTATTTCCCGAATAAAAAACGTCCCGAACGCATTCCGTGCATGCTATAAATTCACCTTGTATAGCCCATTGTGCTCCTAAACTTTCCAAGACGAGCAAATGAAGCACACGTTTTGCACCTTCGACTGATAGCTCAGCGTTGAGATGTAAACAAACTCCTATAAATTCACTTTGGAAGGCGATAAAAACTAAACGGGTATAAGAACTGAAATAATTTTCACTTCACTAGGAGCATTATTGTGTTCTCCGCGGATCATCTGGATTTCACTGTAGAAATCCGTCTCTAAACCGTACAAAACCTCGAATTTTTGTTGGCACCTCCACAATTCTTCATATAACGCCATGTAAGTTAGCCAGCAAAGTCGGCCTACTAATGGTCATGTGTGTGGTAGTAAGCGCTGCTGCCATATGGCTTGTATCTGTCGTAAGTTTTGCTTAGAGCACTATCACCGTGCACTTTTACAATTTTAGCTTACGTTTCCAAAGCTGTTTCTCCCAATTTGAAGCAAAATTTTATCGCGACGCGTTGCTCTTAATTTCGTTTCTCCATTTTCGTGACGAGCACCACCAACACACGTCTACTCAACACGACACAGCAGGCGAAGTAAACAAGCTAGAGCGCGGCAATAAAAATTGTCTCATTACTTAATTGTCACACTTCGTATGTCCACCTTTATTTTGTAGCAACGAAGGTTGGAGCCATGGATAGTTAAGATTCGAAAGTTCGAAGGTGGCGCTAGAATCTAGGATTTCAGGAAACTTGGAGCTGACTTCACTGTCGGGTTTTTTAATTTTTATTTCATTTATTTATTTATCGTATTAAAAAAGAGGGAGAAACAAAGTAGCAATTAAAGAAAACAAAAATATTATTGCAAATAAAGATTGAAAATGATAGATTTGAGTATGGTTTTAAAAAAGAAATGTAAAGGAGAAAAACTTCTAAGCTGAAGGTCATTATGCTTGCGCGGAATCCTGAGAATAGGTGAATGAAAATAAACTTAACTGCGTGCGTAGGGAATATCAAAAAGATCTGTTAATCTAGTTAGACGAACCGGGTGTCTCATCGGAACTTGGCTGAGTAGGCGACAATTCAATAAACCATGGCAAAGCCTGTAAAGGAACCATTCATCGAGATAATTGCGGCGGAGTTCTAAGAAGTGATATTAAGGATAGAAAAAAGAAAATCATAAGGACAATACTGCAATAATTTCATTTTAATAGGGCTGGGATCCCACCCAAGGCTACGATGGACCTGACCACGGCGTAGTCTAGACGAGAAGAATCAATTGTGCTTTTGGAGCGCAGGAATAATATTCGATAAGCAAGGAACAATTACGGCGAAGTTTAGCAGCAACGGAAAGAAACACTTGGCTGAGTTTTCGTTTTCATTTATTTACGATGCTTGCAAAATTCAAGCAAGCAGAAAATACAGCACGAAGATCCAACAGTGGGCAGCAAGATATCAAGCGTTTAGCAAATTTGCGTAGTCTACATTCTAGACCGGTGGAGTTGCAAAGACAACCACGACTAGCGTAAGTTTACCAGGGACCTCTACCGACAAGAGCTCAGAATAAGGTTAGTTTTTGAATATTGTTGTATTTTGAGGAAACTGATTATTCAATCGTTGTTTACTTTTACAAATCCACATGATTATAGGTAAAGTGATAGCGAAGTTTTTTTCTATTAACGATTATGCAAGAAATTGTGAACTAGGCTCGAGAGTGCTAGTAGCAACTATTAGGCGCACATCTTAGGCCCAAAAAATTATAAGGAAAAGGTACTAAGGTGAATTCGGCCTCTTTTGGTTAAAATTTTAGTTCCTGGCTAATGGAAATTAATTATTATCAAAGGAAGTTTTGCTTAGGTTCTTTTACCTTTTCAGAGTAAGAGTATCATTGAATCTTATTGAAGTTATCTCCGGTTAGTCAGAACTCTCTCTCCAACTCAAGGAGTGCAGGATGAGTGAGTGGTGCCAGATCCGTCTTCGACAACCTAGCTAGGACCAAGGGGTTCCAATAGGGGCATCCTCTATCGAAGTGGATGACATGATACCACTTACTGATCAGTACAAATAGTAAAAATTCAAAGCAAACCTTAAATTTAATTGAAGATTTACTATACGCGCTTCGTTCATTACCAAGTGCTTGATTACATTTTCAAAATACGGGGGCCATATTTTCTGGCATTCAATCGACAAAATTGCTAGGCCAGACAATCATTCTTAGCCCATTGTCAATCATAGGTACGTCTTTATTACTTTGAGTTTACTGAATGATCTTACACAGGAAGCCACAGCCACTGGCATTATTTAAAAATTCTGTAAAGCAACTAATATATTGGAAACTCACTGTTTAAATCTAGCTCTATCACAGCTTTAAAAAGTACAAGACTTGACTGACGTTTACATTTATAAAATAATATTGTCGCTTCATCTTCTATTCGGCCCAAACTTCGGTTTTCGGGATTATTGATATGAATTGACTCAAATCAGTGGCTTATTTTTCTAACTCTTCAACTGGATAATTAGTATCCTCCGGCTAGGACTGTGGACCCGGGTCGCCCGTCAATAACGGTCAAGGGACGCTGCTAGCTTGTCCATTGGCCCCAAGTAAGTCGCGTAAAAAAATATGTTTACGCACAGACAAATGCTTATCAAATACTTTCCGAAGAATATCAAAATCCACCTAGCAATACCTTCGGGGATTCATTACTCGAATTCTTCCCAGAAAGAACTAGTCCGCACCATGGCAACAAAAACCACTAGGGCACCCCCCTTGAAAACAAAAGAATTGGCACTACGCACATCAAAATGTTTTCGCCTCGCTTCGCTACGAATCGCGAAACTGACCGTTTCCCACGTTCAAATTTTAAGCCAAACTTTACAACCTCACTCTGAGCTAGGACGCTTCCCGAAATCAAGAGAAACGCTTCGTACGTTCCTAATTTCTGCACTTTATTAGATTCAGAATTTTATACAGAAACAAGTTATAACTTCTAGTTCTACTTACAAATGGGCTTTTTCAGACGCAGCGTTAAAAGTGAGCGTAAACAGGTTATATGGGCAAGAAGAGTGAGAGGCATTGAGGGGACCTGATGGTAAAAACAAGCCACAATTTTGTAGGGTGAACGAGCGTAACGCACATACACAAACGCATTTTGTTGATCATTTGGTGGGGGAAATTTTATACAAACGCCGGTAATCATTCCGAATTGAACATTCCATGAAGAACGCAGTCGTCATGAAACGATTGCCTTTCTTTAATTTGCGTGCAAAAATGGATGCGTGGACGCAAGAAGCTACGCGTTATTTAATAACTTTATAAAAGCGGAGGCCATGTTCAATTTCAATAAACAACACGACGAATATCACGATTTCAATAAAGTTAAATTGCCTATTGTGAATCCATAGAAAATTAACAGTACGCATAAACTTCATGGAATCACATTATAATAAGCAAGTTTACAACACATCAAGAAAAATATGCGATTAAAAAAGATATTCAAATTTGGAATATATTTTTCAGATCGCGGAAAAACACGGAGGTTTCAAATAAATTCAGTAGAAGTTTGAATCGACAAACTTTAACAATCATAAAATACATTTTTTATTCCAGTTTTTGTTACCCCGTGCACAATTCAAGGCTAAAACATCAATTCTCAATCGCTTATCTCTCTGTCTTCGCTTTCATGTTGTCCGCCCGACGTTTAACGATCAAATGATCCTTTTGACACATACACTCGCAAGACGTGTATCGTATACAAAAATAGGTTGGCTGAACTATGCAACGTGTAAACATAAGGGCGTAAGCGCGAAACCTGTTTGGATATGGGTTTTTACCATTCCCGTGTGAAAGAGCCCAATGGGATTCACTCCAAATTTTTGATGCAGGGGCCTCTGGACTAAGCCCGGGAAAACATCTCCAACAAGCTCTAAGGTGTTACAGAAAACTTATTCAATTTAATTTTTTTGGCTTGACTCCCCAAATTCCTAAGCTTTGCCGATAAAATCCAATGAGTAAATTGTTCTGACTTATTCAAGCCAATAAATCTGTTTAGCTCCCCAAAATTTCGTCGACAATACTAAAATTAATAAAATTGATACCACTTGTTCAAAGGTTCCCCTGAAAAATCATCCTGTCCCTTTGTTCCTCCCGACTTAAATTAATTTTCCACGTAATGTCTACCACTAACGATCAATTGCAATAGGTTGTAACTATCCATTACCACTCGGGACTCTGCCCCATTCGTATTCTGCGCCGATTCCGGGTGTGCTCACTGATGGATTCCACTATCATGATTTTTCGAAATTTACGTGGAATCCGAGGCACGAGCCTTTTTCATCTACTTTGGCCACTGTCAGGCAATGCATGTAGTGTATGTTTATTTACGTCCGGGCGATTGCACGATTAAGTTTTCGTTCTAGGAATTAATTTTTCGTGTACGCTAAATGCTAGTGAGTACCAGTTGTAGTATTTCTGGTGGCTGGTTGTGCGCCATAATCAAGCTGGTGGGGAAGCGATTTTCTGTGCCATCATTATCGTTGAATTTGCATGTTGTCGTAGGTCAGGGTAGTCTACGTTGTTGTTAGCGTGGATGGATTTTATTTGCGCAGTCGTATAAATTTCTGTTGGATTAAACTCGCGAATCATACAAAAAACCCGGAAATCATTATATCTATGGTACCTCAGTTGTTTCCTTCAATACATTCGCATTAGAAAGCTCTTGTAAGTCCCATTTTCACTGAGGTCAGGAAGTCCAAGTGGATGTAGGTCAGTGCAAATGACGTAGAGAGTGAGTCAAATGTTTATAGTGGAATCTCCAAAATACACAAATTGCAATTAACAATCTTTCTTGTTGAATGAAAAGTTACAACATTATTGAGTTTCGGTTAAAGACCTGTTTTGAAAAGATCTCATTGAGACATTTCCAATGATACCCTACTCGACTAAAATGTTGAAGGGCCACCTCTGTATACGGGGAGATCCCCCTTAAAACTCAGTGAACATTTTTTTTACCCCAAAACATTCAAGAAGTCACCACTTCTGATCTTTTCACAAAATTTCATGGCTGTAGCTTCTATATCTTCGGAGAAAAATGCGGTGACATAGAGACGGACGGACAAATGGACACAGGTTGTGTTTGCAATAGCGTTTTGTTTTTTAGTGCAAAACCTTAAAAAGCAAAATTAACAACAATGATGACGCAACCAGCGGTTACAGCCACAATATTAACAGCACATCGGGAGCGGTACTAGCGATGACAAAACGGCGATGGATTCAATGACAGTGAAGGCGGATGAAAAACGGAGATTAACAGACAGTCTTGTCCAGACTGAGATTCCTGCGCCAAACGGGCGCAGCAGAAAAATGTTGTGAATGCCAGAACGTCCTAAAAAGGAAGAGCGAAAAACTCTGCAGGGCACACCAGGAGGTCCAGCGATGTGGAAAATGTAAAGATCATCGAGCATTCGATAGTTACTGGTGCGATTGCTACCAAAGCGAGGTTCTCAAATCCTAAACTAATAACGAATCATTATGAAGTCCATAAAGTAGTCACGAGGGAAAAAAGGAGTGTCTAGACAAAAACAGCGCCATTGTGTGATTACACCACCACCGTCAAGAATGTAGCAGAAGTACTGTACTCGGGAACGGAAGCCAATAACTTCTCCCAAAAAAACGTGTTCACAAAGCACTATTACCTTCCAACAATATGAAGAAGAAAGGCTAATCCAAAAAGCAAGAGATGTTCGGAAAAGAATAAAATCTGCATGCGACTCACATACGATCAGCAAAAGGAATAAAAGAGGGGCTCCTTGCGCTGAAGGAGCTCCTAGACTGCATAAGACATTACCGGAGGAGTTTGCTAGAGACCGAAGAGAACCGAGAGGCCGAAGAAGAGTAGGAGGCTAAAGAAGTTCTGAGGACTAACCTGAAAGGGACTAACCTGAGTTAATCCAAGCTGGTAAAAAAATAAAAATCGGCACTTTCTACAACCCCAGCCGTTTGAACGCGCAAGATCTTTGCTCTGTTCTAGACAACATATACTCAGCAGAAAAAAACTTACTCACAGTAGCTGACACAAACATTGACTTAATCACCGAGTCCTCAGAATCAAGGCTATATAAAGATACTCTCGATACAAATGGTGCTGTTGTTATTAATAACGAAACAATTACTCGTCCTGTTTCGAATACTTGTCTAGATCATATAGTCATAAATGACAAGCTCACTGCGGAAAAAATTAATTTCAAAGTAGAGAACTGGCCAGAGCTAGACCATCAGGTTTTAAAAATAAGCATCCAAAACTTCAACGTTCATAAACAAAAGCCTAGTTACAAATCGTTTCGATATGTAAACAAGGACCTCTTCAAAACACATCTTCAACGGGTATTGGAAACCCAGAAACCTACTAATCTAACAGAACTGACAAATATGATCTCTGAATCCAAACGTCACTCGACCATCGAGAAAAAACTTAGATGTCGCCAGCTAACTTGGATTACGAAACGAGTTATAGAAGCCAGTATAAGAAAGAGGAAGGCGTATACGGATTTCAGACGGAACATGGAAGATCTGACGCTTAAGTACATATATATCCAAGCGAAAAAAGAGTCAAAGCGTCTCGTAAAGGAAGCAAAATTTTCATATTTTTCCAAAAGATTGGAGGCAGCGGCTGATAATAATCGCGAAATATGGAAAATAATAAACGAAGTAAAAGATAACTTTCTTCCCCGGACTTTTTCACCTGATTTGCAGATCATTCCAGTCTCTCTGCCTGATTCTTCGCAACAAAATGAAGCAGCAACAATTCTAAATAACGTCTTCTCAACTATTGGTGAAAAAATAACGAGCGAACTCGGTGCTCCTCCAACAAGTATAAGGAATGATACAAATACCTCGCCTAGATCCACATTTCACATCCATCCAACCAACAAAGACGAGGTGCATAAAACCATCGAGGCAATGAAGAAGAACACTGCTCCAGGCAGTGATAACATAACAATGGATGAAATTATGCTCGTCAGAGGCGAAATAGCAGGTCTCCTTGCTGACTTTTACAATGAGCACATCAAAAACGGGACGTTTCCTGAGGAGGGGAAGCTAGCGAAAATAATTCCTATATTTAAGGGAGGTGATCGCTCGGACCCGAATAACTATCGCCCGATTGCGCTTCTTACAGGATTCAGTAAAATTTTTGAAAAAATAATTAAAACCCGTTTAACATCGTTCATTGTGGATAATTCTATCCTGAATTCCCATCAATATGGTTTTCAAAAACCAAAGGAACACTTGATGCTTTGATCTCAGTAACCCATTTCATCAATGCGAGGCTTGACAATGGAGACTATGCTGTTGCCATTTTTGTGGATCTGGAGAAAGCGTTTGATACGGTCGACCATGACCTTCTGCTTCGTAAATTAGAATCATATGGTGTACAAGGCAAAGCGAATCAGTTATTTCACAGTTATCTAAAAGGTAGATTGCAGATAACAGAAGTCAATAATTTTTTGAGTGACCCAGCACCAATGAAATCAGGAGTTCCACAAGGTTCCATACTAGGCCCCACTTTGTTCCTATTATACACGAATAATTTGATTACATGTCGACTAAATGGGCATTACACATTATATGCTGATGATACAGTACTCCTGTACTCGGGATGTAACAAGAATGCCATTGAAGACTCCATCAATGAGGATCTGAAAACATATAGTTTGTGGTTAAACGAAAATAAACTAGCGCTGAATGTAACAAAGACTAAGTTTGTTATTTTTAAACAAAAGAACAAGGAAGACATTGATATTGATATAAAAATTAACGGCGAAAATCTGCAAAGGGTATTTGAATTTAAATATCTTGGCCTAATCATTGACCACCGTTTAACTTGGTTCCCACATATAAACAGCTTAAGAAGGCAATTAGCCCCCATAATCGGCTTATTACGTAGGTACGAGGGATTCCCGAGGAACAACAAACAACTGGTTCTAAATGCATTCGTATTGTCGAAATTGCATTACGGAGTGGTAATCTGGAGTCAGTCATCAAAGATAAACATTAATATCATCTCCAGGATGTTAACTAAGGCATATAAAAATATGCCTAATCTCCCAAGGCTCACGTCAACAAAATTAGTGTACCAATCGTGTAACGCATTAACTTTTAGCCAAATCATTATAATGGAGAAAGCTAAGTTTATCTTCAAATGCTTAAACCTCAACTTGTCCCCACAAGTGCCATTTCTTAGGGTATCACAAAAGAATCAATACAATGCTAGGAACGCAGGCCAATTTGTTATACCATTTGCAAGAACAGATCGTCTAAAGAACGATCCTACAAATGATGCCCTTCGTATATACAATGATCTTCCGGAATCAGTAAAAGAAGCGAATTCACTTATGATCTTCAAGAAAAGACTCAGGAACTATTTAATGAATAGCGATTGAATCTCAGCGCAGAAACTTTCAACATAGCATCTTAGGGCAATTTTTTTTTATCCTATCATCGAGATGCCTCAAGACACAGCTAGCCTTATGATTTATTATTATCTGTCCAGTAACTTCAAAATAGCATCTTAGGGCATTGTTGACCCTATCGTCGAGATACTTGAAGAAACAGCCATTCTTTTAACTCAGAGTTTTTTTTACTGCGTCGAATCAATATTTTTTTTACCTCTGAGAGCTGTTAACGAATCGGACATGAAAAGATTAACAGGATGACTTCACATATTTTTTGTGTGCCCCCTTATACCGATGTTTTAAACATTGTCTGGGTGGCACACCTGTAGAAACGACGAAATGTGAAGTGCAGATCGCACGAGCGTTGTGCGACGAAGAAAGTGTGATGGAGAGAGTGGAAGGGAAGGAGGTATTTAAAAAAAAAAAAAAAAAAATTACTCCACCATCAAACATCAACAAAAGAATAGCAGGATAAAAGAAGGAAGAGAAACTTGATGGACGTTGAACACCAGATCAGGGGTTCCAGGCAATGCTGATAAAAGGAGCGTAAGAAGCCACAAAGGAACTCCTTCGAAAATTGCCAGAAAATAAACTTCACCTGGATGTCAAGCAAGAAAAAAACTAATAGGAAACAGGAGATAAAGAAACCCCGAAAAAAATATCCCGGCAGCAGGCAATGCCCGTAAGACCCCAAGATGGCTACTTCTACGCTGAAGTGCTGCGGAATACTAGGGGAAGTGAAAGGCTAGAAGACATCAATACTGCTATTAAAGCAGTACGACCAATACAGTCAGGCCACATACTGTTCAAACTTGGAGCAGAAGTTGACAATAAAGAAGTATTCTGCGGCGCAGCAAAGAAAATTCTTGGTAACTAAAGCCTTGCCCAAGCTGATGGCAATGATTGAAATATGAGACATTGACTGTGTCACGGACTTAACCGAGGTCGAAGTGGCCACAAAAAGGAGCTCTCTAACGTGGTCAGGATAAAGGGCAAGGAGTACATCAGAAAAGCATAGGGGCACTGCGTACAGCCATCATTTACTTGACTGAAAGGGATGCCGAACGATTTCTGAATAAGGATTAAGTTAGAATAGGGTGGGTCGTCGTATTAGTATGCAAGGGACCCAATACAAATTCCCTATGTTACAAATGCAGTAAAATGGACCGTAAAAGAAAAGATTGTACGAAGGAGGCATATTACATCCTTTGCAAGAACGCTGATCCAAGACCGGATCTTGAGTATGTCTTGGGATGTCAGGTTTTCCAGAAAGCCCCAGACAAGGTAAAATCAAAACTTCGATGACCCGCATCATGCAGCTGAAACTACACTGTAGCTCAACCGCCCAAAACCAGGTTGAGCAGTTTGTGGGGGACATGAAAGCCAACTTCTTGCTGCTGGGTGAGCAACACCACGATAAAAGTTCTGCATCAGAGTATCCTGATGAAACTGGTACTGCCACCATGTGGAGAGCTGCGGACGGGGAGCTGGTTTCCTGTGGGTTCGGTGCTCAGGTACCACCTTCTTTGGTGTGTACCTAACGCCGAAAGAGTCGATATAATCTTTTCAAGCCAAGCTTCATGGAGGATGCTGTCTCGAACACAAACGGCAACGTGCTCCTCGAAGAGATCTGTGGGGAAATCTAATCGCAGAGATAGTGCCCAGGATGGTACTACTTGTACTAAACACAAGAAATATGCTGATTTTTTGCCATATTGACTGCAAAAGATCCATATCGGACGTGACATTCGTTTCGGAGTCCTTAGTATGGAGGATACACAATTGAAGAGTATTAGAGGACTGATGGTCGATTGTAATAGCTGAAAAGCGAGGAAAGTGTAACAAACCTCGGCATGAGGCTCAACGAGCACGAAAACATGACAAAGCAGCCAATCAGGTAGCAGCATATAAGTCAGCCAACAAATGCCTTCGTAAATTGATTAACATCAGCAAGGCTGACTGTTGGAACAAGGATTCATGTGGCCCTGGTGCCCTACGGAAGACTTACATACAGGATGCGGAAACGACGGACGATATAGTGCGGGTACTCTTTCCCGCCCATCCCATCCATATTGACCCTATCCACGGTGAACCTGTAATCAAGTATCCACTTTTCACCCAGGCGGAATTGGAAGAGGCAGTCCCTTCTCTGATAGCAAGGAAGGCTCCAGGTCCAGCTGGTGTTTCAACTGAGGTGCTGCAACATGTCTATCACCGCTGTCTTGACTTGCTGCTCAGCCAATTCAGCGCTTGCCTATGGGACGGGGTTTTCCCGGCACGATGGCATGTGGTAAGGCTTCTTCTGATAAGCAAACAGAAGGAAAATCCTGGATCACCATCTGGATACCACTCGTTATGCATGATAGAAACTGCTGGGAAAATGCTAGAGAAATTCATAAAGAGTAGACTCACTGACGCAATTTGTCGTCCTCATATTTTCTCGGCAGTACGGCTTCTAAAGCCTCTAAGTAGGATGTTCCACCATTGATGCAATTGCAGAGGTGGTGAGTGTGGTCCAATAGGCAGAGGCATATACCCACACCAAGTGGCGGGTGGTCCCTTTGGTGACGCTCGACGATAGGAGTTTCTTCAACATCACAAAATGGGTGGATATTCCAGATACGCTGGAAACCGCTTTTCAAGTTTCAGAATATCTAATATGGCTTTTGAGGAACTACCTGATGGACGGAAGCCTACTCTATGACACGACACCGGGCCAATGCCGGATGGAAGTTGCAAGGATCTTTCCTTGGTTCAGCCCTGTGGATTGTGTCTTAGAATTGACATCTGAGACTGGAGATGCCAGATGAGTCACTTTTGATTGGCTATGTGGATAATGTTGTGGTTCTGGTCACTGAGCGTACCATTGAGCATGCGCAACTTAAGTTGGGTGTGAAACATGGACGCTAACCCAAGCATCTGCAAATATATTGAACGCCTTTGAGCGATGGGTCCTGAGGCGAATAATCGGAGTGAAGCTAGACGGGGACCAATGGGGAATTCGATATAACCATGAGGTGTATGAAATTTTTGACGACCTGGAGGTCTCAACGATTATAAGACTGCGGAAGCTGCAATGGGCTGGCCACATGAATCGTATGCACGAACAACGGATACTCAAAAAGGTATTCTTTGGGAGAACTGAAGGCTGGTCTAACTCGGTCGACAAAGACAGTTCATCACTGCTCGGATTTCGAAATTGGAGGACGCGGTCAATGGACCGAGACAGTTGGAGGCGCTATTCACAGGAAACGAAGACTCGAGAGGGGCTGTAGTGCTATTGTAAGAAGAAGAAGAAGAAGAAGAAAGACTGAATGATTTCTCATGGGTTCATTTTAGCACTGGAGAAAATATAAGTGGTGGTAAAGGTGATCAATTCTACAGACATACTAATCAAACCAAAGACAGCCGTGCAGTACCTAGGGCTGCTATTGGACTTGAAGACGAGTTTCTCTGAGCAAATCAACGCAACGGCTGAGAAGGCTGCTTTGGGAGTATTGGCTGTGAGTGAGACGCCTCTTAATGAGTGCTGTATGGTCAGTGCTCCTGTATGGAGCAGAAATGCGGGGCGACGCTCTCAGTAAGGAGGTACACCCAAAAACGATTGGCACAGGTTCACAGAAGAAGAGTACTGAGGATTGCATCTTCATATCTGACAGTCTCTGATTCGGCGACGGGAATTGTTACAGACGTGATACTGTAATGTATTTCATTTTTTCAAAAATCCGTGTAGGATAAGGGTGCCGATGGTCTGGCACAATTGCCAGCGAACTATAAACAACACCAAGCTCAGCTAGCGTACGCGTGCTTGACGACTAGCATTTTCGGGATCATATGAGGCAGATTCTTGTCGAGCCACGAAGCTACACTATAAAATACTTATCACGCGTACTCTACTCTATGAGACGTACCGATCAATTTTTATTATCTTTAGAAATGTTATATTATGTGTCAAATAAGCTACTTTCCAGTACTTCAACGTTTTTTTGCCTCGTTAACGTTAATGGGCATGGAGGTTTAAGACCAACGCAAACATTTTACCAGAAAGCAACCATTACTTTTTCCTAAGAATATCGTTGCATTACAAGGGATGTGTCAGAAGTAAAGAGGTTAAAGTGGCTGTAGTAAACCGCTCATCTCTGCCAAAATGATGGAAACTTGACGGATGTAGTTTAATTAAAATTAGTAAAACAACAAACTAAGCAGTTTCGGTGGGTTGACCACCTTATCTCTTCAGGAGGAGCCACTCCTGATCACCACGGGGCTGCTCGACTGCTTATGTTTATTACAATACCTGTTGCCCTCCTTACTTGCATCGAAGTGAGGACGCAAGAGAGGTGGTCACCCGAGAGGAGAGATAGCACTTAGTCAGTGAGGGAAGTTTTGGGTGAGTTGTACAGAGGGCAGGTGGCCTGCGCGCCTCATTCTAGATGTAAGTCCGTGGCTAAACTAAAGGCCATTTGTCTGAATTATAGACTAACTTCTTTCTGACTCAGCTTTTCAGCGGTGTACGCGGTGTACGCTCAGCGGTGTACGGTCCTAATTTCTACACTTTATTACTTTCAGAATTTTATACAAAAACAAGCTATAATTTCTAGCTTTTCTTACAAATGAGATTCACTCCAAATTTTCGATGCAGGGGCCCCTGGACTAAGCCTGGAAAATTATCTCCAAAATTTAAAGCTTTCGTACTCTTGCTCCAAGGTGTTACAAAAAACTTATTCAGTTTAATTTTTTTTGGCTTGACTCCCAAAATCCCAAAACTTTGACAATAAAATCCAATGAGTAAATTGTTCTCACTTATTTAAGCCAATAAATCTATTTTGGCCCCCCAAAGTTTCACTGATCCAATAATAAAATTGATACCACTCGTTCGAAGGTTCACCTGGAAAGTAATCCTGTCCCTTTGCTCCTCCCGACTTAAATTAATTTTCGACGTAACGGTCTACCACCAACTACCAATTGCGATACGTTGTAACCAAACATCACCATCCAGAACCCTGCCCCATTCATATTCTGCGCCGATTCCAGGTACTCCCACTGATGGATTCCACTATCATAATTTTTCGGAATTTACGTGGATTCCATTCATCCGAGGCACGAACCTTTTTCATCCACTTTGGCCACTGTGAGGCAATGACAGTAGTATATGTTTGTTTACGTCTGGGCGATTGCACAATTGAGTTTTCGTTCGAGAAATTAATTTTTCGTGTAAGCTAAATGCTAGTGAGTACCAGTTGCAATATTTCTGGTGGCTGTTGGTGCGCCGCAACCAAGCTGGCAAGGGAAGCGATTTTCTATGCCTTCATTTTGGTTGAATTTGCATGTTGTCGTAGTTCAGGGTTGTTTAAGCTGTTATTTGCGTGGATGGACTTTATTTGCACAGTCGTATAAATGTCTGTTGGATAAAACTCGCGAATCGTACAAAAACCCCGCAAATCGTTATTTCCATGGTACCTCGAATAATCGGTCGTATCTTCAATTCATTCATATTAAAAAGCTCTTGTAGGTCCCATGTTGACTTAGGTCAGGGATTCCGAGTGGATGTAGATCAGTGAAAAACCTAGAGAGTGAGTGAGATTTTTATAGTGGAATCTCCAAAACACGGGAAATTTTCCTCGGTAATTTACCTGAGCCATGCCATAAGGTGCCGCTTCGCTTACAGAGTCTTAAGTTGCTATTCACAATCTTTCTTGTTGAATAAAAGGTTACAACAGTATTGAGTTTTGGTGAAAGCTTTAAGTAACTTTGATTTGACTCTTCAATAGTTCGGCTCGTGGAAGATTTGTTTTTCATTAATAGGCTGCGGAATACCAGGGGAAATGAAAGGCTCGAAGACACTAATACTGCTATTAAAAAAGTACGACCAACGCAGTCGGGCCACATACTGGTCGAACTTAGAGCAGAGGTTGACAATAAAGAAGCATTGTGCGGCGCAGCAAAGGAAATCCTCGGTAACTACCGGCCTGCCCAAGCTGATGGCAATGATCGAAATATGAGACATTGACTGTGTCACGGACTTGACCGAGGTCGAAAAGGCCGCAAAAAGGAGCTCTCTAATGTGAGGAGGATAAAGGCAAGGCTGTTATCAGAAAAGCATAGGGGCACTACGTACAGCCATCATGGACTTGACTGAAAGGGATGTTGAACGATTTCTGAATAAAGGTAAAGTAAGAATAGAGTGGGTCATCTGCAGAATACGGTGAAAAGCAATGACTCTTCAATGTTTCAAATGCCTTGGCTATGGTCACACCACACAAGTATGCATACGAGTTCCCTATGTTACAAGTGCAGTGAAATGGACCGTAAAAGAAAAGATTGTATAAAGGAGGCATATTATATCCTTTGCAAGAATGCTGATCCAAGACCGGATCTTGGGTATGTCTTGGGATGTTGGGTTTTCCGGAAAGCCCTAGAAAAGGCAAAATCAAAACGTCGATGACCAGTATCTTGCAACTAAATTTGCACTGTAGCTCAACTGCCCAAAACCTGCTTGAGCAGTTTGCGAGGGACATGAAACCCAACTTCTTGCTGCTCGGTGAGCAACACCACGAGAAATGTTCTGCACCAGAGTATCCTGGTGAAACTGGGGGATAGGGCTAGTTTCTTTTGGGTTCAGTGCACAGGGACCACCTTCTTTGGTGTGTACCTAACGCCGAACGAATCGATATAATCTTTCCAAGCTAAGCTTAATGCTTTGGAGAACGCTGTCTCGAACGCAAACTGCAACGTGCTCCTCGAAGAGCTCCGTGGGGAAATCTAATCGTAGAGATGGTGCCCAGGATGGCATTACTTGTACTAAACACCACAAATGTGCTGACTTTTTGGCATATTGACTGCAAATGAACCATACTGGACGTGAAATTCACCTCGGAGTCCTCAGTATGGAGGATACACAATTGAAGAGTGTTAGAGGACTACTCAGCTAGCTTATTCTACTTGAGATCAGTGATGTTATCTCCTTACGTCCTTGCTCTCAACCTTCTATTATTGGGTACAACATCGGAAGGATGGATGTCGAGAGGTTTGTCGAGCCACTCATGGCATTTGCTCCGCTGCAGGGTGATTCACAGTGTACAGAAGAATTGGCAACTCAAGACGTGGTGAACTCAACTATGAGCATCATCACAACTGCTTGCAATGCTTCTATGCCCCATCGAAAACCCCGGCATGGCAAGCCCGCAGTGTACACGTGCTCGATTGTAATAGGTGACATGCGAGGAAATTATGACAAACCTCGGCATAAGGCTCAACGGGCACGGAAACGTGACAAGGCAGCCAACTAGGTAGCAGCATATAAGCCAGCCAGCAAATGCCTTCGTAAATTGATTTACATCAGCAAGGCTGGCTGTTGGAACAAGGATCCATGTGGCCCTGGCTGCAAACTAGTTACGCAGAAGTCTGGTGCTCTACGGAAGCCTTGCATACATGATGCGGAAACGATAGACGAGATAGTGCGGGTACTCTTTCCCGCCCATCCCATCCATATTGACCCTATCCACGGTGAAACTGTAATCAAGTATGCACTGTTCAGCCAGGCGGAATCGTAAGAGGCAGTCCCTTCTCTGAAAGCAAGGAAGGCTCCAGGTCCACTTTGTGTTTCATCTGAGGTGTTGCAACATGTCTATCACCCCTGTCTTAACTCGCTACTCAGCCTTTTCAGCGCTTGCCTATGGGACGGGGTTTTCCCGGCACGATGCCATGTGGTAAGGCTCCTTTTGATAAGCAAACAGAAGGGAAATCTTTGATCTCCATCTGGATACCACTCGTTATGCATGATAGAAACAGCTAGAGAAGCTCATAAAAGGAAGACTTACTGACGCAATTCGTCGTCCTCATATTTTCTCGGCAGTACGGCTTCAGAGTAGGATGTTCCACCATTGATACAATTGCAGAGGTGGTGAGTGTGGTCCAATAGGCAGAGGCATATACCTGCACCAAGTGGCGGGTGGTCCCTTTGGTGACGTTCGACGATAGGAGTTTCTTCAACTTCACTAAATGGGTGGATATTCCAGATACGCTGGAAGCCCCTTTTCAAGTTTCAGAATATCTAATATGGCTTTTGAGGAACTACCTAATGGACGGAAGCCTACTCTATGACACAACACCGGGCCAACGCTGGATGGAAGTCGCAGGGATCTTTCCTTGGTCCAGACCTGTGGATTGTATCTTAGAATGGACATCTGAGACTGGAGATGCCAGATGAGTCACTTTTGATTGGCTATGTGGATAATGTTGTGGTTCTGGTCACTGAGCGTACCATTGAGCATGCGCAACTTAAGTTAGGTATGCTAATGTACCGAGTGAAAGACTGAATGGGTGTGAAACATGGACACTAACCCAAGCATCTGCAAATATATTGAACGCCTTTGAGCGACGGGTCCTGAGGCGAATAATCGGAGTGAAGCAAGACGGGGGCCAATGGGGAATTCGATACAACCATGAGCTGTATGAAATTGTTGGCGACCCGGAGGTCTCAACGATTATAAAACTGCGGAAGCTGCAATGGGCTGGCCACATGAATCATACGCACGAACAACGGATACCCAAAAAGATATTCGTTGGGAGAACTGAAGGCTGGTCTGACTCGGTTGACGAAGACAGTTCATCACTGCTCAGATTTCGAAATTGGAGGACGCGGTCAATGGACCGAGACAGTTGGAGGCGCTATTTACAGGAAACAAAGACTCGAGAGGGGCTGTAGTGCTATTGTAAGAAGAAGAAGAAGAAGAAGAAAGACTGAATGATTTCTCATGGGTTCATTTTAGCACTGGAGAAAATATAAGTGGTGGTAAAGGTGATCAATTCTACAGACATACTAATCAAATCAAAGACAGCCGTGCAGTACCTAGGGCTGCTATTGGACTTGAAGACGAGTTTCTCTGAGCAAATCAACGCAACGGCTGAGAAGGCTGCTTTGGGAGTATTGGCTGTGAGTGAGACGCCTCTTAATGAGTGCTGTATGGTCAGTGCTCCTGTATGGAGCAGAAATGCAGGGCGACGCTCTTTGTATGGAGGTATACCAAAAACGGTTGGCACAGGTCCACAGAAGAAGAGTACTGAGGATTGCATCTTCATATCTGACAGTCTCTGATTCGGCGACGGGAATTGTTACAGACGTGATACTGTAATGTATTTCATTTTTTCAAAAATCCGTGTAGGATAAGGGTGCCGATGAGGCAGATTCTTGTCGAGCCACGAAGCTACACTATAAAATACTTATCACGCGTACTCTACTCTATGAGACGTACCGATCAATTTTTATTATCTTTAGAAATGTTATATTATGTGTCAAATAAGCTACTTTCCAGTACTTCAACGTTTTTTGCCTCGTTAAAGTTAATGGGCATGGAGGTTTAAGACCAACGCAAACATTTTACCAGAAAGCAACCATTACTTTTTCCTAAGAATATCGTTGCATTACAAGGGATGTGTCAGAAGTAAAGAGGTTAAAGTGGCTGTAGTGAACCGCTCATCTCTGCCAAAATGATGGAAACTTGACGGATGTAGTTTAATTAAAATTAGTAAAACAACAAACTAAGCAGTTTCGGTGGGTTGACCACCTTATCTCTTCAGGAGGAGCCACTCCTGATCACCACGGGGCTGCTCGACTGCTTATGTTTATTACAATACCTGCTGCCCTCCTTACTTGCATCGAAGTGAGGACGCAAGAGAGGCGGTCACCCGAGAGGAGAGATAGCACTTAGTCAGTGAGAGAAGTTTTGGGTGAGTTGTACAGAGGGCAGGTGGCCTGCGCGCCTCATTCTAGATGTAAGTCCGTGGCTAAACTAAAGGCCATTTGTCTGAATTATAGACTAACTTCTATCTGACTCAGCTTTTCAGCGGGCATGCTTGTTTGCAGTCTTGTCTGCATAAGATTGAAAAGGCACGGTCTCAAATCCACGGTTTTCGTCAGGCGAGCAGAGGTGTGCTTTCCGATAGTAAACTGAAGTTTCTTCTCCACATGGCTCTAATTATTAAGAAAGCCTCCTGTTTAACTGGCGTTATTTCACGATATGCTTCGTCACTCCGACATATCTCCTTCTGCATGCGTCTTTATTTATCACTAGTAAGTAGTAAATTGGAGTACTATTCCCAAATTTGGATTTCGTATCACAAAAAGTACATCGATCCTCTTGAATCGGTTCAACGCAGATTCACACGGTCTCTATTCTTCAAATTCAACCTTTTCTACTTCCCTTATGATGACCACTTACATATTTTGAACTTTCCAACCCTAGAGTCCAGACGATCTTGCCGTTATGAATGTATTTTTTTCAAGCTTTATCATAGTCTTTTACCCAAAATAGTTGCAGGCAAATTAATAAATTTGACGTTACTCGCCCTAATTGAGCCCGTATGCACGTACTAGCAACTTCTCCCATTCTCCCTTACCATGCTTACCTCGTATGCAAAACCAGCAAAGTCGGTCCTCTATCATAATCTCTTGGCGTATTTAAAAGTTTCATCAAATATCAAGTTTATAAATACTTGTATGTTTCTTAATTTTTGTTATCATTGAATTGTAATCTTGTTTCTTTAATTTCATCCCTATTTTAAATTTGGTTTAATTTTGTATACATCTATTTAATTGAATAGCTGGTCAGTGCGCTGATTTTGAAATAAATAAATAAATGAAAACCGGATAAAATTTCAAAACCGTGAATAATTACAAGGGTTGAAGGATTCAAGTCTGCTAACGAGAGCACTAAAGTAGAATAAAATGACAAAGTCACGTAAGAGGATTAGTAGCTTTGCAACGACGAAGCAATCGGATAAAACCTCTCGAGGTAAAAGTTTTAATACTTGCTCCAATTGCAAAGAGTCCACATTAAATTACGTACCACACCTTACAAATGTCATTTTTGTAGAACGTGTGAAATTGAAAAAAGAACAACTTTATTTTGAAAATTATTTTAAAACAACTGTATCACAATCGCAAATATTCTTCAATTTGAACGGTTATCAATTCTCATCTACCAATATATCCCCTTTCAGATAAAAGATGGGCGAAAATATGCATAAAATTATGTCTAAACACTGTCATTGTTCCTATTTCAGTTTAGAGGCCACCCTTCCTGAAAAAAACCAATTTCGCAAAGTAGTTCTTTGCAATTTGCAGCCTTTCACTCGATTAGGGTGCACGCAGAATGCATTAGAAAGTGAATCAGGGAAGGACTCTTCTCAAGAAGAGTACAATACATGGAGAGGATAATAGAAAACCACCAACATTGACATTCAAACAAAAAAGGAATGTTCCAGGATCACTCCGATATCTAAGGGATGAGAGGGGTATGTTTTCCTCTATCTAAAGTCGCATTGTCACGCATTTATCACGTCATTATGGTATATTTGACTTTTGCAATTCATCGCCAGATTCTTAAGAGGATATTTGCAAAATCAGAGTGCAAATATGTAATTCGTATCAGATACCATTATTGTATTCATCCTCCTAGCCTTGTTGCTTCCACATCCCTCATCCCTTGCGTGTTCCCGAACCTATCCCACATAGTTCAATGTGCAAACCGAGATTCGTTCAATTTTGCAACAACTACTCCGGCCGCACAAATAAATCAGTTTAAAGGATTTTTCATGTTTGCCATTGTGCGTGAGCCGTAAGCCTGTCATTGTCCTTGGCCCTTACGCATTATTTGCTATTCGGTATTCGCTGATGGTTGTTCCTATATTTGCTGCATTCATGAAACTGTTTGTATTTTGAAAGGAATAATGATGTGTTTCGAAATAATTGCGAATATTGATGTCCATCATGTTATTTGGGATTGGCAGCAAGGAGGTCGGGAGGATCGGAATCGGGACCAGGCTCATCCGTTTCGGGAGTGAAATGGATGAATGAAAGTTCGCAATGAGCTCTGGGAATTTCCGAGTGAGATATCACTGCTAATGACGGGTATGATTGCGGTCGGAATTTTTGTTGTTATTCCGTGCAGTGATTGAGTCTGCATAACAAGAGGGAAATGCGAGTAATTAAATTATTGTAATTGAGATATTGATAAATTCGTTTGGTTTTATTAATTAACTTGCAAGCTCTGAGAGCTTCAGGCGTCTGTTTTCAGACTACATTGTGTGTTGCGCTTTCACTTAATCGAATAAATAGTAAACGAACCTATTTAAATAATTGATGGCGCAGAATTGCATTTAAAGGGACTGGCAGTCAGTTAGCATGCAATTTATCAGGTAAATAGGGAAACATTATGTTTTCCGAATAAACATGGTTAAACTGATACTTGCTGACTAATATTAAATTAAAAGTTAAAATTTCATACTCAATTTATGAGTTTAGCCCTTCCTGGTTATTCCCTTTTCGCTGATACCTTGCAGCCAAAGTTTACATAGTGTAGTTTGTTGAACGCTGATATTTATTTATTTGGGAAACAAGCATTCTAGCAAAACGAATAGCACATTTAGCCGTCAATGTTTTTGCAGACCATCGTTGTGGCGATATCCCACTTGGCCGAGCGGATATTTATCTAACAAGGTGTGGTGGTCATTGAGAACTGTCTGTGCAAGCAGAGAAAAGTCATAATACAATTATTATTCCATGTGTTAAGTATCTTAAAGAGATTTTCTCTCGATGGTACTTTCAACAAACTTCAGATCGAAGAAATACTAAGAGTAAGATTGTCGTCTGCCAAGTCTAGAGATCATTTGAACTTAGTTTACTCTAACCTCAGTCGTCGATTATTTGCTTTTCATGGTAGATTTGTAATGGTTTTGCTTTTTCTTTTGACTTTTCTCTTGTAGTCATCAATACTTGTAAGTTGAATTTTATCTTCGTGCTGTTAAAATATATTAAAGATTGCAATCACTGTCCAAGTTAGAAAGTTATGTTAACTACTTCAATGTTTACTTTTTACCACTTTTATGGAGTTAGGTCGGAGGTAGTTTGCCATAAAGGGGACCTGTTTATTATGAATAGAGGACAATGTTTAAATACAATTAGAAAATAAGGAAACGCCAATGATTTATATTTGAAAACTTCTAGAATTGAATTTTTTAACAATATTCTATTGTACTAAATCTGATACGTCTTTGGTCTTTCGTACGAGTATTTCTATGTCAAATGAACAAGCCTTATGTAAAGGAAATAACTGGCAGTGATTTGAGTTTTTTTGTAGTTTAAATTACACAAACGCATTTCAAGAAGAGTTCTCACATGACGCAAAATGCAACAGAAGAAGGAAAGGAAAGAACACAAAAAATCATGCCTCTGACCCTTCGGATTGGACAAATTTACTATAAGTGATTTGGAAAAATCACTGGAGTAATTGGATGTATATACAAACGCATATCTTAATTCTAGAAAGACCCATGGTATCAATTTAACGGCAAAATGATCTTGACCTCAACCATTAAACTCCTGAAACCGAAATACATAGTATATTGCTATCAGAATTTAGGTGATTATAAGACTAGGCTGAAAATTACGAATATGATGTTCGTTTGTCAAAATAAAAATTCACCTGAGAGCACCAAGATAAAAGGATAAAAACAATATATGGACGATTTTAGTGGGCCAACTGAAAAAAAACAAAATAAATCATTTAATGTGTGCCAAAATTCATTTTTCTTCAAAAAAAGACATTAGTACAATAGGAAATCATATTTATTAATATCTTTTCAAAGTATCCCAAAGTAGGTGTGCATTTTTCTCACTCAATGAAGGGACACAATAAGATTTATTCACAATAATTACTCATAATCCAAAAATCTCCTGATTAACATCTTCACACACTTTCTAACCACACTATGATAAACTTCTAAAAATTCACTTATCAGTGCTTTTCACACTACACTTCCAGAATTCTACCATGCACTTATGACGAACTCTTGCACACAATATAAGCCTTGAGACGATAACTTGAAAATCCATTGAATTCACCCAATTATACATCCGTTATTTATACTTTAATTTATTAACGCTAACAATATTCTTTTTAGAAATTACTATTTATTGAACTTTTAGTTCATTTTTACTCTTCTTTTTTAGAATTCCCATAGTTGAATCGCAAATATTGTGCCCTTGTATCGTACAAGCAATCAAATTGTCTTTTGCTGACAAGGCCCACCATGAATTCACTTCCGGCAAGATGAATTGCATTATCTCCGTCTGCACATAATTTGTTCCCAATTCAATCCCGCTAACCAATTTCGCTATTAATACCTTTCAAGTTACTTTCCTAACTCCAACACAACTAATACAAAGAACTGTTTTCTTTTGTTTTTCCTCACACCCTCTCGCGAATCGTCTTTTAGTTTATACTATCCCTTTTCTCCTTCTCTCCACTTCAACCAATTAGTTGTCACCATCCAAAAACTGACTCAAAAACTTTTTTTACTCCACGAATTCCCAATCAAAACATTTTTCCGAATTACCGATTCCAAATCACTCCGACACTGCAAAAAATCACTCCCATTTCCAAAACTAAATCTAGCCTCACCAACTTAAAACCGATCTCGCAATCGTTTTCTTCCCCATTTCTGCTGCCTTACTGAGGTAACATAATCGAAGTGCAATACACTTCGATTCCGTTACTCACGTATCTTTTCCATCTCGACAAATGCAGCAGTTTCCATTCGCATATATGGCGATTTGCATAACCATGATAGCGTTTGGTTGTTTGCAAATCGTCATACAGACGGGAACAATTGCTCTTGCCGATATCAAAAAGAGTATTCCTGCACTCGGGAGAACTATCGACAGTCCATGACACTAACACGGGAGCCACCTTCTAATAATCTTGCATTTCTTAATGAGCATTGGTATGAAATTTCTTGGTAGGGAGGCTAGAATGAATTTTTGTTAGTATAAAAAATAAAATTATGTTAGTGAAAGATAATGAATAAAATAAGTTAGTATGAAGGAAAGAATTAGGTTTATTTAGTTGAAAGGTAAAGAATGAAACTTCGTTAGTGGATGGCACAACTGATCGTGTCTGTGCCACCTTTTGTCTTATTGCAGTGACGAATCATATTTGGCTTTCCGTCAGTAATTTCAGGGGATGACATAAAAGTCGAAACTAGCAGAACAAATCTATTTTTCTTTGGAGTGAACAAACCAATGTTATATTGTCACTAAAACAGAATTTACTGTTTGGAACCGTCTTAGAGGGTATTTTCATTTTTTGTGGGACTTATTTTTGAGTTTCCTAATAGTGCCAGTTATTGTCAAATTGTACGGTGCTTGCAACATTTTTAACAAAAGCCGAATTGTCGTGTACCAGTTATCTATGGTGACTGTGAGATTGGTTCCATGTATTAGTGCTGTAACTACTCCGAAGAAATATTCAGGCACCAACTCCACTTTGGACAAGCCATGGGTTTTCCCAAGTAAGGAATAACAAAAATTAAAAAAAAAGTAATTATTACACCTCTTATTTACACTTTCAACAAGTAAAAAAATTTAATAGATAAACTACCAAATAACCAGTCAGTGCATCGTTCCACGTTCTGTCCATTAGTCCGTACTTATCGGGTTTCGTTTTCATGTAAACACGATTCTTGCAACGTCCTCTGAGACCATGAAGTTGCTCGTCAACTGTGCACATATTGCTCGGCTGATAATTTGCTGTGCAATTGTTAATAAAAATCCCAAATTTTTCTTAGTGGAGCGAGTCCATCTTCACTATTTCTTGTGCTGACAAGAACAAAAACCTTCTACCGGACATTATAAATCTATAAAATGTTACTCCATTCCCATAACTCCATAGCCTTTTTTAGAGCCACTCGATTCGTTTTCCACATCCCAGAATGATACAGAATAGCTATAAAAGCATTGATTTCCTTTGCATCAGTATGATGTTTGTAAGTTTGATTTTGTTTAGCCGCAGCTATTGCAACATAACACTGGTTTTCTATCTCTTCGTTCATACATTCAACAATGATGTTTGTAATTTCGTCACTAAATAAAACCTTCCAAAAATCAAAAACCGTCTCACAGTTAGCACCATTGTCATTTGGTCCAGGTAGGAATTCCAACAATGCAGGATCAAGCCGACCTAGAAAAGTGATGTATGAAAATACTCAATAAAAATCAGTAACATTTGAACCAAAATTCCTACTGTGCCGCGTGGACATAGGGTATATATAATTATAATATACATATATATACATACAGAATATCTAACACATCAATATATACACACGTACATAGCAACTTTCGATGTGATCGTTCTCTATACATATACTATATGTTAATACGGAGTGTATGAATACGCACGTGGCATAACAACGAACCTTTACGTATATATACTTTATTTCTTACCTGACGAACGAGACTGCTGGTTCGTGTTCCAAATGAAACGATCTTTTCCAACGACTTTTCCATACAATTTTGAAGATGGTCGTCCAGCCTGTCTTCTTGCCGGTTTACTTTGAATTCTATGCCAAGCGGAATTTCATCAATCTCATTTTCTCTATCTTCTCTCTCACGGATGCACTTTGCTGCACGGAACTCTTCCGCTTCTGGAATTTCATCATTTTCTTCTTCTTCATCTGAATCCTCAGGTTCATGTTCGAAATCTGAAGCATCCTCTTCACTTTCACTTCCCTCGCCACCAAAATCTTCTTCATCGTACTGCATCTTTATCAATTTCTCACGCACCATGCGCTGGCGTAGGTTATAAGCCGTCTGCAAAGTATAACAGCATGAAATAAAGAAAAAAAATTTTAACAATTCAGATGCTATACTTACGTTATAAAGTTACTAAAAATCAATAATTTTTCAGTAAAAATATTTTTTCAAAATCATTTTATCGACCACTAAATGCACATTGGGTGTTTGACACTCGAATTTTTCGAAACGTCTACTTTGAGCAGCTGCTGTTTACACACTAACGATTCTCGCACTGTCCCTACCCACTTTCCTTAAAGTTAGTGATCTGAACTAATGGTAGATGGCGATACATACCCGATCTTGTTCAATACTATAGGATCTCTGCGTGCTTGAAAATGTTGTTGGGTGTCAGGCACCCACAATGCACCTTAAAGGTTTAACATGATTTTGTTTCTTGAAAAGCCGTTGTGCCTTGATTTGCTGTGTAACCAGACGTGTTCTATTCCCTTTGAGTTATCCTCAGTATCTAAAGCATGTGTGGAAGGAAAAGACTTTATATAATTGTGCGGTGGGCTTAGCAGTTGAGTACTTTATATAGTAAGGTTGGGTAGAGGAAGATTAAGTTTTTGATTTTTGGACGGTTACATGTCCGCTTATTCTTTTTCAGCTCACTTTCATTTTTATTGAAGTGTGTGGTCTAGTGCTGAAAAAAATTGCGTCAGAATTTGTAGTAAGTTATTCGTTGATATTGCTACCGTCTGTTTTTCTATGTTTATATATTTCAAGCATCTGTAGGTCTTTTGCTTTGTTTATGTGGCAATGTCATAGAGTTTTGCATAGTGTCAGATTCGTGTGTGGTTTTGAGCTGCGTTGCATAATTGGAGTCTGCCTTGCTGTGTAAGAAAGACTGTACGTGCTCTGTGTATCATGTCGTCAGTTTCCGTGGTTTTCTTCCTGTGTACGAGTAAACCATGTCGCAACCCTTGCATTTCAGCTTGTATATGCCGCTGTTCTCGTTTATTGATGTGTCATTTAGTTTTGAATTCAGTTTGTTTAAAATGTTGTTGTTAGTTTTAAATGCTGTTCGCAGTTTGTATTTTTTAAGGAATCTTGATAGTTTGTATGTCTCTTTGTCTGAATACGTGAACAATATCTACTGTTGATCGTTCTTATAAGTTTCAGTCAGTTGTTGTGCCTGTTTTTGTTTGTATAGTGCAATAAGCTTGTCACTGTCACGTTGTTTGTATCCGTTATTGCTATCTATTCTGTAAATATTTTTTAGTTCTTTGGGGTAGTTAGTGGTAGTCATGGGGGTAGAGCAGAGTCTCGGCGCCATTGATTTGTACGATGCTAGTTTATGTTGTCTAGGATGGTTAGATGTTACGTGTATGATATGATCAGTTTTGTTTGGTTTTCTATATGTATTGTAGTCTAATCGTATTTTTTCGCGTGTCGCCTTAAGGTTCATATAGTTGAGTCACACGTTTGTTTCTTTGTCTAAAGTGAAATTTATATTCGGTGTGTTTCATTCATATAGGTTAGTAGTTCATCTTGTTTATTTCCTTGTGAGTCGATAACTATGGAACAGTCATCAACATATTGTTTGTAAAATATTAGATTGGATCTTTTGACAATTTTGGATATAAAGACTTCTTCCAAAAATTGTAAGAATATTTCTGACATTATTGAAGTCATCGGATATTCCATACATAGACTGCGGCATGGTATACATATGAAGGACAACACGGAAATTAATGACAAGATACAAAGAGCACTTACGACCTTTCTTACTAAACAAAGCAGACTCTAATGCGACGCAGCTACAAAACCACGCACACAAGTTCATCGCTATAGCAGACTCTATAACATTGCTATTCAAACAGAGCAAAAGATCAAGACTTGACATCCTGGAAAGGCTTGAAATATATAAACATAAAAAACAGACGGTAACATAATCAACGAACAACTTACTACAAATTCTGACGCAATTTTCTCAGTGCTTCACCACACTCTCCGATGAAAATGGAAACGAGATGAAACAGAATAAACGGACATCCAACTATCCAAAAAGCAAAAACCTAATCTCTTTCTACTTGATCTAATAAAGCACTTACCTGCTTAACCCAACCTACAACTATATCAAGTCATTCCCTTCCGCACATCTTTAGACACTGAAAATGACTCAAAGGAGTCAAAACGCGTCCGCTCATATCGCAAAGCAAAGTGCAATGACTTGCGGCCTGCGGATATTAAATAAACAAAACAATTAACTATTAATTGTGAATTTAAATGAAATATTGTGAAAATAATTTAAAACTCACCCCATTCCCTCATCCAGCACTCGTTGCAGGAATATAGTAGCTGAGAAAAACTTCCATAAAAGTTTTGCTTTGAAGCGTTCAACAAACGAAGGAAGTAATTTCAGACATTTTTTTTTTGGCTATAAAATCAATTGCGGTGAACCAGCCACTGCACTGTGCATGTCTAAATATTGATAGAGTTGGGTAAAAATGTCCTATCATATGTAGCTGGGAAAGTTCTTTTCTAACTGTGTTCAATATCCAGAGGTGTATTTGAGGTGTACTATCCACTTTCACCTTTCATAGGGCACAATTAATGGTAACATATCCCATAAGATCTTTCAATTTTCTTTATCCAGGATTCTTCTTCCTATCATTATTCTCAGAATTTATCCTTTGATGCTAAAGAAATCAACCGGTGCAGGTGAGAATCACCTTCAACGGGAGATTCTTGCATGTCTCCCTTTTCTTATCCCCTTAACCATAAGTAGTGGAAGAAAAACTAACCGTTTAGAACTACAGTGATGGACTGCTGCTTCAGCGAGCAAAAGAGCCGTGCTCAGGTACAATGGTCTTGCCTGTCGACGCGTAAGCGTGCTGGCAGCTAGCATTGTGGTGTGGTAGGGTGGGTTCTTTCAACCAGTGCAAGGGTCCATTAGAAAGAATATCACGTTTACGATTTTCTTCCAGAGGTCAATCCGGAACACATTCGACAGGGGTCAAATGCTGAGGTAAGCAATCGAAAGATATTACAACGATGAGACGCGACGACCTTTCCAACTTAACCGCGCGGATCATGTCAACATAATCATCGCCACCACTTCCACTGCCAATATCAGATCCATCAGCTCCAATAAGAATTCAATGAACCTAAAAGTCAATATTCAAGAATAACCGAATTATTAAATATTTTCCTAATGATGCTGATCAATAGAATTGCACAAACAATTGCATTGATCTACTTTCCAACTGCATTATTTCTGTTGTAAAACATTTTTAATGCTGATCATTTGTTTCAGCAAGCAATAATGCAAACGTTAGTATCTAGGTCAAATAGCTGTTAAGTTAAAGAATTGTAAGTTGTAAAGTCAGTCACTAATTTGTGTCAATAAAGAAAACAGGGAAAATTGAACCCCAGGTGTGTTTTTTTTATATTTGGAGTCCAACACCTGCAAACGTGGCGCAGTCGGTTAACACTTAATTCGAAGATAAGTGGAAAGTAATTAGTGAGTTCAAAGTTTTCTCAAGTGACTCTCAACAAATCTTAAGAATGGTCATTAAAAACGATATTGTTTAGAGTTGATGAATTAAAAAAAATGAACTCATTACATGTGTCTTCTGTCAAATCATAAGATTGATAGTGAATAAAAACTGTAATAAATGGTGAATCTAAATAAATGTAAACCTAATTACTCAAAAAGTGAATCTAAAATTACGCGAACAGTAAAATTGTATATGAGTAGACTAATTATAATTGGGAGTAATTTTGAATAAACTGATTTACTACAAATTAGTCTCAGTTATTGACATATTTTCACAAAATGTAAGAATACACTTTAATTACGGAAAAGTGCTTAATTACGAAACAAATATGGCATCCATGCCACCACCATAACCTGGAAATGGACAAGAAGATCATCAAGTAATCACAATGGCATCAGACTTGATAAAGGAAGCCGCAGCGATCAGACCTTTTTATGGAACCATGGACTACGACTTGTCAACCTTCATCAGCGAAGTGGAAATCATATTTGTAGTGAGAGTAGGTATATAAATGTCTGTGAAAGACTGCAGCGATGGGCTGCTGCCTTGGCAGAAGAGGATGTTGAGATCAGTAGAGATTGGCCTTGTCTGGAGATGCGTGAATGCGCTGGCAGGCTAGCGTTGCGGTGTCGTGGGGCGCGTTCTTTCCCCTAGCACAAGGACCCACTACAAAAGAATTTCGCATTCACGGATTCCGGGGTCAAATCAAAGTTGACCGAAGTCGAAAAAAAGGAGGTGCTTGACGAAAAAGGACAGACTGGACCTGGGGAGGATAGACGGACTTAAGAAGACTTCGTCATTACCCGACGATTCTTATGTCCCACAAATAAGAGTGGGGCATCCAGATGGAGGTGGTGCATACTCAAACCCTCCGAACTGGATCAAGATCCAAACGTAGACGTGGCCATATATTTCCGATTAGAGTGGAAAACTCATACAAACATAGTTTGCATTAACTTTCCCATCAAAAGAGAAATATAGACGTGACCAATTTATGTTATAGAATTATGTGATCAAATCACATAACTCTATACCATAAAAGGACACGCGAGCGAAAGGCTACACTACCCAGTAAGAGCCCCTGTTGAACAACGAAAAACGGAGGAGTGCACCCGATGGCTAGCCCATACTAGCGGAGGAGCCTGCCATCGTTGCACGTCCTATACCCGGTCAGTTAGAGCGAAATGGAAAGACCGAGGTTGTTCTATCATGAACGAGACATTATTTTATTCACTAAAAAATTCAAAATCAACTGCGTTATACATTTAATAATCCCAAAAATAACTTTCTGAACGGATACTCTAATCCAATATTTAACGGTAATCCATAAAAATTACAATGTTTCGAAAAAAGACAAAAATACAGAGCAATTAAACGCTTCCTGCATAACGGCCAATACGACAAAACTTTACGTGTGCATAGGTCAAGCTTGGTGACGCATTAAAAACCATACATTTAATTATAATCCATATTACAAATGCAATTGTCTTGAATCAAATACAAACAAGCCTACCGGATAATATATGCAATGCAAATTTACATTAGAGTCCTTTACTCTACAATTAGTCTCAATGACGCACAACGATGATCCTCGAATTATTCCCGAAAACCAAAAAGATTTTTTTTTTTTCAAATCATTGCTAAATTTGATATCGTACGCAGCAAAATTACAAACCTATAGAAAACATTTCAATTTGCCTTCTTTCAAAGGGTTTGCATTAATATTGGCAAATGAGCTGTGTGTTCTTTGACCGAAGATACACCGTTAATTAGATAAAAATTGATCAGGTAGGTAGGTAGGTAAGGATACTCATCTCTTTCCCTGTCCTAGTAGCATATTTCACACATTGTCTGTAGCACAAATTGGCGAGAATGAAAGCAACGATAATCCCTGATATGCTTTTTGATGAACCTCTCCGTATGTAGGATTTCTGATCGTAGTAAATGAGATGCACGCTTCAAAATCCATTGACGATGTGACCAGGCTTGACAGTTACTCACTGCTCCATCAGCACATCGATCACATATTCCTATTTCAATCAACCAATGAACTAATTCAGCACTTGGAAAAGAATACAGCCATCTTTTATATGCAAACGCCTCACTTATATTTATTCTTCTCCACCAGCTGCCGACGTATATGCCAAAAAGGTTGTAGCCTCAGGATATATGAGTAATGCATAATTCTAGTGCTTAACTAATGAACCATTGTATACATATTTACTACCAACAATTTATCGGCGCGATTAAATTGGTCGGAGCAAAAGTAAGAACACTTGTTCACTGTCGCCAATGGCGAGCTCTTCTTCACACTCTCAACGGATTTACGCAAGACTACGATACACGTCCACTGTAAGAACTCCCGTCATTTGTACGTGACTTCAAGCACACAAAAAGGTGAAAATGTAATGTAAATTACGATAGCCAAGTGAATTTGGCTACTTCTATGAATTTAAACGGGGGCTTGTTTTCACGCACTTTTTGCTTTTTCGGCGCGGTTTTTCGCGAAGCGCGCCCTGTGTAGCGTTCTCTCGTTCTCGCCCAGTGTAACGTTCTCTCAAAGACCATCTAGAAAATGATGACGACGTCCATGACACGTTATCCAAATATTAACAGAAATTTTCACTTGCTGCGCCGTGAAAATTGAAATTAATTTCGCGACCACGTATTGCAAACAATAAAGTCAATTCCTGCAGATACTACAACCACAGCCACTGAAACTTTTCAATTTTTGAGCCCTCTCTTGGGCGTCATGAACTGACCGCCGTAAAGGTGACTAACAGACTCCCCATCCGTCCAATTCTTTCTTTCTTTCCCTTTTTCCCGTGCCGCTGCCGGTAAAAATCGAATCAGCTGCCCACTCAGCCGAACTCGAATGCATTTCGTGATGTAATACACCATTGGGCTGCACTAAATCAGTGGTCCCATATTCTAAATTTTAATGGGCAGATTTAAATTTTTTCTAGAAAATTGATTAAGTAGAGAAACATTAAAAAGATTCCAAATAATAGGGGTACCGGTTAATTTGTGCGTTTTTTTTTCGAAAATTGAAGCTTTATTGTGAAAAATTGCTTTTAGACGATCTAAAATGGTTTCTTGAGCGACGCCAAGTAATTTTGCAAGTTTGGGATGGATCCTGGGCGAGCAATGTCTCCAATTCGTGATCTTCAAACTTTTTTGGCTGCCCGGGCCGTTCATCGTCCTCCAAGTCAAAATTGCCAATTTTAAACCATGCAAACCACTTCTAGCACATGCGCTCAGCTAGAGTATGCACACCATACACTTCCACCAAAATACGAAGACTTTCGGCAGCCTTTTTTTCAATGAAGAAATACTCCCCGCAAAAACATTTTATTCGGCACAAAATTTGACATTTTCAGAGTTAAAAAAAAGTATTGTTGTTTACGATTCAGCTATGACACATACTGATTCTGAAACTATATAACAGTAGCTTTTCAAAATATATTTGGAAAGGTGAATCACTGGAATAAAAATCAAGTTTCGCCATTTGTTAGAAAACCGTATGAATTAAACGGTACGGTTTATGTGTTAATGTAATAGCAATCAGTCATGTTAGCGTGGCAACACTGTAGAAGCGGTTCTGGACATTTGGTCATGCCTTTGATCAGACACAGTTGATTTTCCGACGTTGCGGTGCTAAGGTCGTGTGTGCTATCTTTTCCTCAGTAGATGTGAATTCAATTACTTTTTAATTTATAATTCATTTAAATAACTCATCGCTTAAATAAACCTGAACTTTTCGTTTAAATAAACCTGAACTTTAATTTTTTAGACTTAAATAAAACAAGTCATTTTACAATTCTTACATTTGTGGGCTCAACCGAACCAAATTAATAAGAAGAATTAACGGTAGTGTACAAGTGCGGAAAAGAAATCGATCGAATTTTAAGAGATAAAACTAAAAGTGTTGATTGTTCAAAGTGCCAGCATATTTATCGTGCAGTATCCGCAGAAGTGATTCTTAAAAAGTTATCGACGTAAAAATTATTTGGCGTACAAATTCAGAAAAATGTGCATTTTAACCCTTACATGAAGTAATGCAACGGGATATACACACAAATCAACCAAGTGAAAGAAGTATACGATATAAAAACCGCATAAGAAAACGGTACTCATCAGAAGGAGATGTATACAGTTCGTGCGAAGAATAATACGTGCATGATTCGGGTAAAGGTACAAAATCCGATCAGAATTTTGCATGCAAAATAAACCACAAAGAGTCAGCGCGAAAAAAAAACACCAAAAAGTAGAAAAGAAGATGAAATTGAAGGTGAACAGTTGGAAGGAACATTTGAAAGAGAACAGACAGTTGATAGTGTTTCAAGTTCATTTGAAAGTGGTTGCAATACGAACAGAAAAGTTGAAAGTGCCGTAGAAAAAATCAGAGAAGTCGAAAGAATAATAAACGTGGAAAAAGTAGAAACAACAATAAGAATAAAAAGTGCAAAAGTTGATAACGATTACGAGAAAATGCAAACATCTCAGCAGAAAACACAAACAGTAGACAGTGAAGAGTTAACAAACATTTTACGGTTGCTAGTGCTGAAGCTTGATCAACAACAGAAACCGCCGGTATCATTTGAGTCATTTAACAAAGTGATCAACGAATTTGATGGTATCAGCATTCCGGTTAGGTTATGGTTCGAAATTTTCGAGAAAAACGCGGAGGTTTACAAACTCGATAAACAGCAAATGTATGTACAAGCTCGAAATAAAATGGTGAAAACTGCTCAATTATTTTTAGACTCAACCCCGGTTTGTGATTACGATAGTTTAAAATCAGAACTTATGGATGAGTTTCACAAAGAACTTAATAGTGCCGATTTACATTAAAAATTATGCGAACGTAGCAAAAAAGAAAACGAAACTTTTCATGAGTACGTCTTGCATATGAAAAAATTAGCAACCATGGGGAATGTTGATGAGAAGTCAATTGTGCAGTATGTAGTCGATGACTTAAAAGTGAAACAAGAAATTAAATATTCGCTTTATTCATCTACAAGCTTGAGAGAGCTAAAAGAAAAATATGAAATTTTCGAAGCAGTAAAGAATAGTGAAAAGTGCAACCAAAATGAAAAGTGGAACAATAACAAAAGCACAAATTTTAGAAACGAGGAAACAAACGATGATGCAAAAATAAAGAGAGACCATTGTTTTAATTGTGGGGCGACCGATCATAATGCAAGTCGGATGTGAAGTGTTTCAAGTGTAATTTGCACGGGCATATCACCAAAGATTGTAAAGACAATAACAAACAAGTGAACCTTATTAAGCACGAAAAACGTTTACAAGACATACTAATAAACAATAAAAGTGTAGTTGGTTTTTTCGATACGGGATCTGATGTGAGCATTGTGCAAAAACATGTGTTAAAGAATAGCTTGAAAAATTTTGCAATTGACAATAGTGTTACGACATTGTATGGACTGGGAAATGTGCCAGTAAAAACAAAAGGTTTTATTATTGCGAAAGTTAAAATTGATAACCTTGAAGTTGAGCAAAAATTTGTTGTGGTCGACGATGGCGTTTTAAAACATCCGGTCATAATTGGCAATGATTTCTTAGACGGATTTGAATACATGCATAACGAAAAAGGTACAAATTTGTGAGCGTAATAATTCCAGAAAGTGAACAGTTTGCAGATGTATATCAAATTTTTGAAAATGAAATAGAATAGAACTAAAAAGCGTGTTGATGCAATGATTGCGGAATACAACGATCAGCAAGCAGAACTCAAGTGTCCTATCCAACTGAAAATAACGGTAGACAATGCAGTTCCGTTTCGTCAATCGCCAAGCAGATTGCCGTTGCATCAACAGGTTGCTGTAGAGAATCAGATACAAGAATGGCTGCAAAAAGATATTATACGCAAATCTACTTATGATTATGCTAGTCGCGTAGTGGTCGTAGAGAAAAAAGACGGAGCTGACCGTGTCTGTGTTGACTTCCGCAAACTGAATACGATGATACTCAAAGATGCTTTTCCTGTACCATTAATTGACAAGGTACTAGAGAAACTGCAGGTGGCAAAGTATTTCACGATCATGGACCTAGAAAACGGCTTTTTCCATGTACCCGTTGAAGAAAACAGTAAGAAGTTTACGGCGTTTGTGGTGAAGAGTGGCATTTACGAGTTCAATCGTGTACCATTTGGATTTTGTAACTCGCCAGCAGCGTTTATACGATTTGTCGCATGCATCTTTCAAGAGCTTATAAACGAAAATGTAATGGAGCTTTACATGGACGATATAGTGGTTTGCAGCGCAGCCATTGAAGAAGGTATCCATAAATTACAAAAAGTATTACTGTTGGCAGCTAAATATGCGTTGAAGATCAAATGGCAGAAATGTTCCTTTTTGAAACAAAAAATTGAATTCTTGGGTCATACGGTCGAAAACGGTACAGTAAAACCTGGAGCAGAAAAGACGAGAGCCATTGAGAAATTCCCGATGCCTAAAAACCTGAAAGCGGTCCAATCATTTCTCGGACTGACTGGGTACTTCCGTAGATTTACCAAGGGTTATGCTTATATAGCTCATCCGTTGACACAATTATTGAAGAAAAGTGCCGAATTTGCTATGAATGCAGAACAAGTGCGAGCTGTACACTAGTTACAATCACTATTAACGAAAGAACTGGTACTCCAACTTCATAACCGTGATGCAAAAACCGAATTACACACAGACGCATCCCAGTATGGTTTTGGAGCCGTAATTTTACAGCAAGTAGGCGATAATCTCCACCCGGTACAATTTTGGAGCAAAAAGCCTTCCGTAGCAGAATCGAAGCAACAAAGCTATGTCTTAGAGGTCAAAGCGGCGTTTTTGGCAATGAGAAAATTCAGATACTACTTGTTGGGCATTAAGTTTAAATTGGCAACAGACTGTTCAGCGTTTAAGCAAACAATAGCGAAGAGAGAAGTTCCACGCGCAGTAGCACAATGGATTTTTTTACATGCAAGAGTACGATTCCGAAGTAGTGCACCAAAGTGGCGACGCAATGAAATATGCGGACTGTTTGAGCAGATATCCAGAAGTTCTAATTATAAATTCTGAAATAACAGCACGTATCCGAAAATTACAAAGACAAGATGAACACTTAGTGGCAGTGGCAGAGATATTAAGAACAACAGGGTATAAAAATTACAAAATGAAAGGCGAACTTATCTACAAGAACATCGATGGATATGATTTGCTAGTTGTGCCCAGGGCAATGGAAGTTGAAATTATTTGCGAGGCACATCAAGCTGGTCACTTTGCAGTGCAGAAAACTATGCACTCAATTCAACAGACATATTTTATCCCACACCTGGAATATAAAGTGACAAACTTCATTAAAAATTGCGTCAAATGTATCATAGCCAACAAGAAGCTTGGTAAAAAAAGAAAGTGAACTACAGTGTATTGATAGAGGAGGACAACCACTAGAGATGTTGCACGTCGATCACATTGGGCCAATGGATGCAACAGCGAAAAGTATAAATATATTTTTTCTGTTATCGACGGGCTCACGAAATTCGTATGGTTATTTTCAACAAAAACTACAGCCAACGACGAAGTTATAAGCAAGTTATCGTGGTGGTCAGACAGTTTTGGATACCCACATCGCATAGTAAGTGACAGGGGTGCAGCTTTTGTGTCGAAAGCCTTTGCTGATTTTTGCACCGAGTATGGCATCAACCATGTATTAACAACAACGGGCGTTCCTAGAGGAAACGGGCAAGTCGAGAGGGCAAATAGAGTAATTCTATCCGTATTATCGAAGCTATCAGCAGATGATTCATCGAAGTGGTATAAGTATATTAGTCAAGTGCAGAAAGCGATTAACTCAAGTGTGCACAGTTCGACAAAATGTCCACCGTTTGAGCTCATGTTTGGCGTTCAGATGAAGTTAAATATCAGCAGCAACATACTCGACATGATACAAGAAGAATGTTTATTATTGTTTGAAGCTAATCGACAACAAACCCGCGAAGAGGCAAAGTTACAAATACAAAAGGCGCAAGATACATACAGAAAAAATTACAACAAACGTCGCAAAGAAGATGTTGTTTATCAACTAAATGATTTGGTGGCAATAAAACGAACGCAATTTGTTGCTGGAAAGAAATTCGCAACTGAATATTTGGGACCTTACAGGGTGATCAAAGTCAAGCGCAATGGAAGGTATGATGTTGTGAAAGCAGCTGATTTTGAAGGTCCGTGTAAGAGCAATATGAAGCTGTGGAGATACGCTGCAGACAACGAAGACTTTTTGTCATCTGGGACAGATGACTAGCAGGATGGCCGAGTGTAAACGTAATAGCAATCAGTCATGTTAGCGTGGCAACACTGTAGAAGCGGTTCTGGGCATTTGGTCGTGCCTTTGATCAGACACAGTTGATTTTCCGACGTTGCGGTGCTAAGGTCGTGTGTGCTATCTTTTCCTCAGTAGATGTGAATTCAATTACTTTTTAATTTATAATTCATTTAAATAACTCATCGTTTAAATAAACCTGAACTTTTCGTTTAAATAAATCTGAACTTTAATTTGTTAGACTTAAATAAAACAAGTCATTTTACAATTCTCACATATATATATATATATATCATTTAGTACCGGAACTTTTATTTTGTATGTCAATTGAGGCGAGACTGTGTTACAGGTTTTCTTTAGTATATACTATAAATTAGATGTTCGTACTGTTATTAGAAAGCAACACTTTATTTAGACTAGTATTCAATCTTCAAATATATCTCACTAGTTTTACTAGCATTATTAATGTCTTTGATAAAATGCTTTTGAAACTGCTGAGGTTATATATATTTAAACCCTTTGAACTACGATTCCCAAAATTTAACTCAAGTGTTTGGTGCAAACTATGTAAGCAATTCATACATGCAATAACTTAGAAGATGGTAGCTTTTCTGTATATTCAAAAGCGCAAAAATTAAGTGATTTCACTACAGTATACTGAAAGTCGAAAAGAGTTAAGGCTCATGCAAATTCTCGTGTATGATTTATTATGGTAAAATTTTCTACCTAACTATATCAAAAACCAGTAAAACCAACTACTTGATTTTTGGATTCACTTTCTATCGTTAGATGTGTTTTGCCATCGCTAGAAGTTTATTGGGACTGCATGAAAATCTGTTTATCAAAATATGTATGCACCATACATTATTACTCATCATTTTCACCACCTCCATGAGCTGAAACGTTTTGAAATAATTTGAGCCGACTGCTTTGAATATTTCAACCCTATCTTCGCAGCAGGAATTATTTCTTATGTTAACCCCTTGCATTTTCAATTAACTCGAATTACATGACAAAAAATCACCTCGATTTCTATCTAACCCGTTTGTCTGTCATTGCACATATGCAACGTCATATGCGCGTAACGACAGCATGCCACCAAGAACAAAAAATTAAATAAAAAAACACAACAAAGTATAATTCAAATTATCAGAATATCGACTAAGGACAATAGGACCATTATAATTTTGGGGGCTTTTTTTCTTGAACAGCATCCATTGATATTCGACCACGTCCCACCTCAATTTCAGTACAAGTGATGGTACCCTTCTATAAAGGTCCTTTGTTTGTATCCTGGCAAGCAGCCTAGCCCACATCGTGAGCTCATTGCACTGCATTCAAAAAAATCGTTGACATGACCAATTGCGCGTGCTTTCAAAATGCTGTCTCGCGTGTTCTAGAAGTGGATGAAAAAGGATTTTACCCTCCATATATTAATAGAATAGGTTTTTTTTTATAAACTTGAATAACTTGAAGGATGGAAATGTTGAAATTAAAAAAATTCGAAAAAAACTGATTTGAATGTGTTTTTATGCAAGCTAAAGAGTCCTTTACGACATTTGTCTCATGGGAATCGATGCATATGTTGAGCTATCAAATAACGCCTGCTGCACCTTTGAGGGAGATAGTATCAGTGTATGAAAAAAGATGGTTCACAAAAAATCACCCGATTTATTTTTAATTTATAGCATTACTTGCGTGATTTGCGAAGTTTTAGGGATGGATGTATCCAACGAGTTTAGATTGTAACTCTTCTTCAGTTTTATGTTTTTCTGACAACATTGCGATCAAACTACAAAAAATTTTAATCAATGCGAATAATATGCATGATTTTATGTTTTTCTTGCTAAAACCGCCTTCCAAACGCGACTAAAGAGATTAAATAAAAGAGAAAACGATTTCAACGCTAATTTATGTCGCCCATTCAAAATAATTAACAAAGTTCTCAGCTGCAGATCGTCAAAAAGGCAATAAACTAATGTAGGTTTTGTCATCAGCCAATAAGCGACTGTATGATTGGACCACTAAATGCTGTAAAAAATCAAATGACACACTCTATAAAATTTTAAGAACAAGCGTCGAAAATAATGATCAAGATTTTGGCTTCTTTGTTGACTACTTTGCATTGTTTCTGACGCATTAAATGTCGAAGGCGTATATATATTTGAGGTGGCTTCAATAAAGTTTCTTCGCATCTATAAAATTGTCGTTTTAACTATCCATTAATCTCCTATTCAATGGAGCGCGGTCAATAAAACGCTTGAATCAACACCGAATAAGATTCAATTTGTGAAACAAAAGACTGTGCCTGATCTGATCATCCAAGTTATATTTGAATTTTGTAATAAGCAATTGACGATGCATAGGTGGATATTTAGTGCAATGAAAAAATATCTCTATAAATTTATAAATTGGATTTATTAGGGAAAAGTTTTTTTTTAAGTTTTCTTTTAGACTGTAGTTTCTAAATCGTGCACTATCTACTAGCGTACATCTTTTGTTAACATATGCACATTTGGTTGAGTATCTAATCCATTTAGGCGACACGAATTCTAACGCAGCCAGGAAATGCATTTTGCGATTATTTCGTTTTCTTGAAGATTATCACCTCATAGTGTGTGTGGTGCAACGCAGGCTAAGCCATCGAAGTTGCCCTATCTGGTACCTAATTGGCGTTAAGCGATTACTAGGATGCTATTTAAAAGTCCATGTATTAGTTAATCCATTTAATGATAGAGGTCGAAGAATGTCTGTCGAATGACTTTAATTGTCGTCGTCTCAAAAAGTATCTTACGTTCAACGCAGACCCACTAATCTTAAGCTGATTAAAACCTATTTGCTGTTGGAACGGTGTTGAGACAAATGTAACTTGAGATTTTAGTCAGAAGATACTTCCATTCATGCTTACTTAATCTCGGTTGGAAAATAACAATCAAATATATTCAAATGAGTTCCTGGAGCTGAAATGTAATTGCATTATCAATAATTGCGTGATGGTTTTAATACGTTAATGAAATGCTCATGTACCAGATTTAATTGATATTTGATCTCTTTAAATAATTGATTACTATAATAGTACAGTAAATATAGCACGAAAAAAAAGGTTTGGTCTAAGAGATGACCTACTGGGATTTGACTTGATAAATCGATAGGGGGGCATAAAAAAAACTTAACTTTAGATTTCCGAAGTGATCCACCCTGCTTTTGAGAAAATCCAAAAACATTTTGAAACGCGTTTTTCTCGGAATCAATGGGTTTTAGAGAAAAGTTTATTCAACAAAAAATGTTCAGGACACTGTTATCTACAAATTATCTCATTGGAGCAAAGTCGTCCGACTTAAAATACAAAAAGTAGGTGGCGCTAAAGTATCAAAAAAGTGGTTTTTTGGCATTTTCAATAAAAAAAATTATTTTTTTATAATAATGTAAATGGGTAAGTTGTTTGTCATAAAATTATCTACAATTTTTGTTTAAACTATTTTTTTGTAAAACTTACCGTTAGCGAGCTGGAGCTTGCCAAAGTGTAAAAGTCGTACATTTATGTTCCGCGCCGATGCGTGTATTCCATTCATTTTATCGAAACATTATTTTTCGATTAATAGACCGTAATGTTTACTTAATATTCTCATTTTTAACAATAATTTTGATAAACAATTAATAATAGTAACCTTTTAGTACTGCTTGTTGTAAACGGTCAACATTGAATTAAAACAAATGTAACTGAAGGTAGTAGTAAAAGATTCACACAAAATGTGAAGACAAATTTTTTTTTAATTTAAAATTCGTAACTATTTATTTATTAATTTCAAGCATTAAACTTTACATTGTGTGATTTTATTATGACAGAAATTTAACTGTCGTCGATTTGGCATTCAATTCAATTTGTATTTTGTATATTTTACGATAAAACAATTTTACCTTTGTTGATTTTGCGTGCAATGCAATGTTCATTTTGAGTCAAATTTATGTAAATCTTTGAAGAAAATGCAAAATTGGATTATTGCAAACTTAATGTAACTTCTTGGTGAACAGTTTTGTAATTGTAATTGGTTCTTTCTATGACTCGAAGTAATGATTTTAATTAATTACATATAATACAATTGAATTTTCTTTGAAGTTATGTAAATGTTTCAAGTCAATGCAAAATTATTTTATTGCAAACTTAATTTAACTATTTCTTTTAGTTGTAGTGAACATTTTTGCATCTTTTTATGACTCAAAGGAACGAGTTTAATTAATTACATGTGATAAAATTAAATTTCTTTTTGAAGTAAGAAAATTCTGGGTTATGTAAAGAAAAAAGTTGCTATACATTTCATTTCTATATGTTTTATTAAACAATTATATTTTATTGTCAATTATAATTAAGATTCTAAATTATTTCGTACTGCGCCGGGCCCTCTTTACCCTTGGTTCGGCTGGAGAATTGCTTTCTTCTTCTGTACATGTTATATTCAGCGATTCTGCGTCTCTTTTTTCTCCGTTGTCATCAATGTTGCTGCTTGTCATCGGTCGCCAGTGGACGACTTGAGAGGGAAAATCCAAGTCATCTTCTTCAAAGGGAATTGCATCTTCTTCAATGGGTGGTGTGTTGCTAAAACTTTCTCCGCTGCAATGTTTGCAAGTAATTGAGCAGTGGAGACCTACCTTTCTACACCCACAAGCTGATCCACAGTTGCTGGTATCACAACCACAGGAGATGAGCTTTATGAGTTCTTCTGGTGCTGGCTCTTGTAACATCCTTATTGGATCCAATCCTCGAGAAGTTTCTTTCCACCCCCAGATCGTTGGTTCATAATAATTTTCCAACCACGATTGTAAACTCGTCGGCTATGAAAATTTGCTGCATCAACCGAAGGTGGAAGAGAACTTAAATTCACTTTTGTTTTCGTCACAGACTGAGTGAATTTCTGGCAGCAAAGTAATGCAAGTTCTTTTGCCTGGCTGCCGTCCAAAAATTGTTCATCTGTGGTACTTGAATGTCGACTTTTTTCAGTTTTCTTGGTTGTTTTTCCGGATTTGACACCACTGTATACAGCTGTAAACATCTCATGTCCTGCCGCTTCGATCATGTTGGTGCTGCAATATGTTTGGTTGAAAATCTTGACAGTACCTTGCAGAACTTTGTTATTTTTCAGAACGGAGATAAATTTTTGTTTTTCCAGCAAGTATGGAGCAGAGGTAGTGTCACATCCACTGAAGGCATGAATGAACAGTACAAGAGAACTTAATTCCGGATGGTTGAAGGATGTGTATGAGTAGACGCGTTCGGGAGTGCTTCCATGTGGTGGTTTTTTGAAGAACACATTTTCTTCGTTTTCGCGCAACGCGACGAGCAAAACTAGAAGGTCAATGTCTTCTCCAATGATTGTAGCAGAGTCGTAATTGGCGGACTCTTTGAGAGCTGTAGTAACTATCAAACGATCTGCATCTTCATAGTCTTGTTCACTTTCAATACCAACAGCTTGGAGTTCTCCTTTAAGAATACGAATAAGACGATCCTTGTTGTTGTCGTTCGACAAAAACACTTTCTGCAAAACTGTGATAACGGTTGTTTTGTCAAACTCAATTGAAGGAGAAGTGTATCTGTTAGATCGTCGTAAGCGTTCAGCAGACTTTGTGCCGGGCGAATATACATCGAAGATCACTTTAGTTTTTCCACGAGCAGAATACTTCTGGAGGTACGTCACGTACATGGCACAGATGTCTTTGATTTTCATGTTCTTATCCCACGTCACTTTGTGCAACAAATATCCACGATCAAAGACAAAAAGAGGATTATTTCCGAAGTTTGGTTTCGATACAGCTGTGAATTCCTTGTAAAAAGTCGATTTGGTTCCTTTTCGCATGCCATTTTCGTCGAACAGAGATAATGGGTAAGGCGAAAGCTCGAACGTTAAAAATCTCTTCAATTCATCTGGTGAAGCCTGGCGAATTGCCATACGTTGGAAAAGTAGCATCGGATCGATGGCGACAACAGTATCATCCACTTTAACTTTTGCTGTCATGATTGCCAACGGTTTCACTGCCTTTTTTCGTTCAAACTTCAGTTCGCCAAAGTTTCCAGTCATGTTCTGCACCATTTTAATGCCCTCTTCTTCAGCTAGATGACAGTTGATAGTTTGATCACCTACTACGCCTGCGCTGATTGAAACTATTTCTGGAATATTTGGAAACGGGTCATGGCTGGCGAACCAGGAGTCCAACTTTCCAACATCTTCGTTGTTTCTTTCCATTCGCTTACATCGTAACTCAATGTGTTGCTCAGATGATTGGCTGTGAACACCGGCAAACAACTCGAACTGCTCACAAATGTTTATTAAGCTGTACATGCTTAAAATCCATTTTGCCGTTTCATTTTCCGTGATCCTTCTACCTGGTGCTGTCAAACCTCCTCGAGTCTTTGCTAACCGCATCGTTGTCTGTTCAATTGTTTGATCTGGAGATATCCCTGAGAAAAATTTGTCGCTTCTCCTAATTGTGCAAAACCCACGTTCTGTGAAGTCTTCAAATTCCTTAGGTGTAATCTTTTCCTTCAACGTAGCCATGTCTTGCAAATAAAGGTGTGCAGATTTAGCATAGTTGAAATGTCCACTTGAATGAAAGAACGGCAACATCTTCCTGATTGTAGTTACGTGCAATGTCCAATTACCCGTACGTTCGGCTTCAATGAACTGTTTCAGAAGACATGTTATGCGGTAGTATTGAACCCACAGCTTTGCGGTTGGACCTCTTTGTTCAAATTCTGAAAGTTTTTTTTCAAATGACTTTGAGAACCGGTCAATTGCGTCACTCTCCACAGCATCCAATACGTCAGTTCTATCGATGGATTCCACAACTTCGTCAAGGTGATTGCGCATTTCCTCGAAGGTTGACTCATTTTGATCCAAATATTCCAAGATTATTTTTGCAAGAGACAAATTGGTGAGAAGATGCGCTCGAACTGCTCTTGCATACGCCTTTCCAAGAAGCATTTGCGGTATTGATCCTTCAGCATAAATCGAAGCCCACAAATCCGCTAATCCGCTCCCTTCCATGATATTTCCAATTGCACCCATGAATGATAGTAAGAGATGAAATCCTCCAGAAACAACAACCTGATGTAATTCTGGATACTGCATTTCCAATTCAGTGGTAGCGTATGCAACAATATCTCTTGCCTTCCAGTATAATTGTTGATCGAAGTTCACAAACTTGATATTTTGGTCGCATAAGTTTTCAACTTTGCAGATGTATAAAAGAGTAGCCAGTACTGTTGAGAGGTCCGTGGAGGGCACGTTGACGAAAGGCAGGAACAATATTTTTGAAATTTCAAAGGACTTTCCTTCTGTAACTTGCTCCATGAAACCGTTCCAACTAGGAAATGTAGCATCGCACTTCCATTTTGCATAAGCGAAAATCAAGTCCAGTTTTGTCGGTGAAGCTTGATCTGGAGAGGGGTACAGGACATCCAGATTCAAGACTGGGATTTCCTTCAATCCAGTTGAAGGTTTAGCATCATATGGAACCAATTCAATTTTCGCCAATTCGGCTGGATTAACTGATCTTCTATTGTGAATTTCCCTAGCTACTGGCTGATCTTCCTGAATCGCAGCGGCCGGAGTGACGCACTGAATCATTCCCATGACATGCCACAAATTATGCCCATCTAAGGTATTGATGTTGAAATCGGTGTTGTCAGCGACCCATTGAGAAAATGCAGAAGGTAAAGGTACAGGCTGATTTTTTTCCAGATAACAAACCTCCAAGAGGTTGACTTCCGAATAGGAGCAGGAGAAACCAATTGCTGCTAAAGCATCGATGAGTTCTCTGGATCCGTGATTTTTTTTCAAGTAGCATCCAATACTGAGAAGAACTTTAGACCAAAAACATCTTGGACGAGTAAGTTGAATGATAGCATGTGCAATAGCTGTTATTTTTTTCTTGTAGGCAGGGATAGCAGTTGCTTTCTTACCAGCAAGTATTATTTCTTCAAGCAAAATCTTTAGTAACATCGGGACGTCTCTTTCAACATCGTTCATAAAGTTGGTACTAGGAGGATAATCTGCTGGATTTGATTGGTAATACTTGCAACGAATTTTTTCCCCGATGACGCGTGCTATTTCACGAGTAAGTCTTTCTTTTTCATCTTTTACATTTTTCTTTCGAGAGGCGTAAAATGCATCTGACAGTAATTTTTGTCCAGCTTCACTTTGAAAAAATATGACATTTCCTACACCCATTACATTGGTCGTGATAATCTTATCCTTATAATGTTCCTGTAATCGTAATGTGACAGTGTGTATAGAAGGCTGATCATCTTCGGGAATTAGTTTAAGGAGGTCCTTTATGGCAAATTGACATACATCCCGATTTTCAGCGATGAAGGAAAAGATAATTTCCATGACTTTATCGACTTTTGTTGTTAGACGTCCAAGTTGTTGGCCACATTCATTATTCCGTCTTTGAAGATTTATATAACATTTCCTATGGTACCGAGCTTTCGCTTGTACCAAATCGACATCTTTTATCCTATCTCTAATAAGCTTACTTTGTTCATCCTTTCGGGGTATCATGAACAGAAGATCCTTTCACTTCACAAGTGTCCTTTAAGAAGTTTTGTCCTTTGCAGCCGCATAGAAAACATACGTTTGGATTCAAGACTGGGACGGTTGGTTCCGACTCCGTTGATGGGCCAGGCTCGGGCTCATCGTTTTCCTCGTCATCCTTTCGAATTCTGAAAACAATTATTCTCAATTTAACGTCAAAATAATGGACAGTGATTTAACATTAAAAGCTGGAGGGAACATTTTGTACCACTCTTTTCAATCAACATGATACTTATTGTTTTTTCTTTGTCTTACTTCCGCTCCGGCCTGCCTGTCCAGTGTTAATCACAGATTGACAAATTGACAAAAGAATAGAAAATTATGTAGCGTTTTTTTTTCAAATTAACAGTTTGCAACATGGGCTTAAATGCGCTTTAGTTTTGAATCAAAGTAGTTTTTAACAATTTATTGATTGCTTTATGCATTTGTTTGTCAAGTAAAATTTATAAAAATTAGCCGGAATGTAACTGTCTATTATGTCTATTATTTATCAAATTAAAATAATTAAATTGCAATGAAATTTAAATACGTCTTTGTTTATTATAAGTACAGTTTTTGCGAAATTTAAAGTTTTTAGGGTTTTGTACTAAAATACAAACCCCTATTGTAATCGATTTTGTCTGTCCGTCTGTCCATCTGTCTGACCGTCCGTCTGTGTGTCACAGCTGTTTTTCTCCGAAACTATAACACCTACAGAAACCAAACCTGGTAAGCATATCAGAAGTGATTGCCTCTTAAAAGTTCAGCTGTCAAAAAAATGTTCAAAGGGTTTTAAAGCGGGGTCGCCCCATACCGAAGCGGGAAGCTTGAAAAAAAAACTCACCGAAGGTAGGCGTGTGGGGTATCAAAGGAAAGGTCTTAATGAGCGACTGTTTTTTTATAAAGTTTTGATAAGAATTTATATTGCATATAAATACCTTCTCCACTCTTGTCGAGCAGCAGCAGCTGCAGCACAACGTGAATCTGAGTAACGCTTATGGAAATGGATGTGGACCACGACCGCGTTGCTTTCATTTTCAAGAAATTTTTGGATGTCAGAATCACCTCTGATTTTGCTTGCTCTTATCAGCGTCTTTCGAGCTTTTGGCCCCACGGTGCTCTTATCATTCACATCAACACTTTTCTCACAAATGAAACACACTTCCATTTTGATAGAGCAAAGTTTAGATGCCTTTACTCTTCAAAACGCACATGGCAACTGAAAACTGTACGCCAGTGAGGGTTTAGGCAGATGCTAGAAACCGGTCCTTTGTCCAAACTATGCCGACCAGCCCGGCGAAAGTGAAAGGAACCGTTAACTATGCTGCACTGCATCTTTTCGCCTACAGCTCGTTAACGGTAAGTTTTACAAAAAAATTGTTAAACAAAAATTGTAGATAATTTTATGACGAACAACTTTCCCATTTACATTATTATAAAAAAATAATTTTTTTTATTGAAAATGCCAAAAAACTACTTTTTTGATACTTTAGCGCCACCTACTTTTTGTATTTTAAGTCGGACGACTTTGCTCCAATGAGATAAAATGTAGATAACAGTGTCCTGAACATTTTTCGTTGAATAAACTTTTCTCTAAAACCCATAGATTCCGAGAAAAACGCGTTTCAAAATGTTTTTGGATTTTCTCAAAAGCAGGGGGGGATCACTTCGGAAATCTGAAGTTAAGTTTTTTTTATGCCCCCCTATCGATTTATCAAGTCAAATCCCAGTAGGTCATTTCTTAGACCGTAAATGCTATATTTACTGTACTATAAGTAGTAGGATATAATCATACGAAAGTTCTGGTTTAATCATTGTCACCAAAGAAAAAGGAAGTATTTCCCGAAAGGGGTTTAACATCAACTGCAGAATCTTTTCACGAGTTTTACTGGTTAGCCCATGGAAAGTCTCATCGGGTTGAACGATTCAGAGCATTTCTAATTTTGTCATAATTTCTTTAGTCCTCGCTATTTGTGGCGACATTTAATGTACTTTAAAATCAAACTTTGAGTTGTTAACTCTCTCCATGGAGTTAGTTATCGTCGAGTTTTAACGCAAAACGGACACGAAAAGTGAGCTTGGGTCGAATCCGTTATATAGAAATACTCAATTTGGCATAATTGCACTCTATGAACTAACTTTTAAATTTAGAAATAAAGCTTAGAGCATTTGTCATATCTTTTTAGGAGATTGAGCTGCACAAACGAATTGTCATGTCAAGTACTCTGTTTTAGTCCATTAACTTTATACCGAAATTCCACGCGCATCAGCTTATGGGAACCCAAGAGTTGGTTTGAATTGAAATTTTTCGTAAAGATTGCTCTCAGCACTCCGATTTGGTGCAATAATATTTTTCAAAATCGTCGAAAGTTTTGCAATGTTACATTTAGTTACAAACGTATAACACGCGAGGAGTGTATGCTGTAAATTTACGGTGTCGGCACAGAATATTCTATCGCAAATCGAATGTATTGAACACTTGAAATGTATAGAGCGCTTAAAACTATGATAGCTACAAAATTTCAGCACAAGCGATTCTCAAACTTCATGGTTTGTAGAGCTACATCAACGGTACGGACTTGGACAAGGAGCTGGCAAAGGCTGCGGGAGGAGAACTGCACGCAGGGGCCAAACTTACTCTAATGGTGGAACCGGTTAGTTATAGCCACATTCAATCTGCAAGTGCGGTTAAAGAAATTTGGCACCATCTTAAAACAGCATTCAAAAATAGTGGTCTTAAGCGCACATTATGAATATTGATGAGTATGTACGCTGTATTCCTTGCGCTGCACACCCACTGAATATAGCTAGAGTGTGTGCTGTAGAGAGCTACATCGGAGCAATGTCATTTTCCTGGACTTGTGCAAGCAATTTACTCTGTCTTCGGACACTAGTAAAAAGATCAAGTGCTATCGGGTGGGCTGCAAGAGCTGCAGTGACCAAAGCGTTGTCACGAAGCTACAGTAGCTGCCAGAAAGTCATCTCAAGATTCAAATGAGATACCCGAGATGATTCATAAAACCAAATATCTGCTGTGTGAGCTGTCAAAGAAGGAAAATGGTATCATGGTTGAGTTCTGGGCTGCAATTCTAGGCCAAATCAAAGAAAGAACTCCAGTCGCTAGTTGACCTTTTAAAATCATTATTCGACTTCCTGATATCTTAAAACAACATTCGACCATAGTTGATTGATGCGACAGATTGTAAAATTTGCTCGTCCAGGGAACAATTCATCAACAAGATATTAGTGTGTGCGCATAGATTACAATGCACGGGAATGGCTGTCGATGATGAACGGACTGGAAATCTAAGGAACTAAGGGAACTAAGGAGAGGTTGCTGAAAGCATAGCCAGGCTATCAACCAACGTGGGTTGTAGCTATGACAGCCAACCCTGCAGCTGTCAACTCGAAGACGATAAGTCAGTTGACAGTTGCTGTGAGAATTTTCGGTGGGAACTGACGTGCTCGTGAACACAAATGCAGTGAAATGGCATGGGATAAAATGTCTGTACATGACTGCAGCGATGGTCTACTGCCTCCGCAAAAGAGGATGCTGGGATTCGCTGAGATTGGCCTTGTCTGAGGACACATGAATGTGCTAGCAGGCTAGCATTGCCGTGTCATGGTGCAGGTTCTATTCCCCAGCACATGGACCCACTACAAAAAAATTTCGCATTCACGAAGTGAAAAGAGTCTAATGCCGATCGACTGGTGTCGAGGCTGAGGTAACGTACTAAGAGTTAAAATTGCTTAGAGCCAGTAACAACCTGGGCCGGGAGAAAAGAGACGGGCTTGAGCGAACTTCGTCGTTACCGATGATATTTATGGCACCCGAATAAGAATGGGGCATCCAGGTGGACGTGGTGCCCCCTCGCATCCTCCCAACTGGATAAAGATCCAATGTAGATGTGGCCATATATTTCCCATTTAAGCGAAAAGCTCATACAAACGTAATTTGTATGAATTTCTCCCTTAAATGAGAAATATGAACGTGGCCAATTTATGTTATAGTATTACGCGATGAAATCACATAATGCTATACCACAAAAGGGCACGCAAGCGGAAGCACACTTCGCGTGGGCAAGAGCCCGTGTAACACATAAAAAAAGAAGAGATCGCCCGACAGCTAGCTCAGTATAGTGGAGGGGCCAGCCATCGTTGTGTGTCCCATACCCGGTCAGGTTTTAAATAAATGAAAAGATCGAGTTTCTCTTTAATTCTATCTCTTCATTTGAATCATATTGGCAAAAATATTTTTTTTTTTTAAATTCTACGAATTAAATTCTTAATAAAAGCAGCAAAACTTTATAATCGCTAAATTTTCGATTTCCAAGCGTAAATAATAGTTAAATCCATCATACTAAATTTGCATGGCTTTTAGATGAAATTTGATATGGGTAAACAAATGATAGGGATAGGGAGCTTGCATATTCATAAGTCTGTTTCAAAATTGTGAGCACGAGATGCTATCTCGATCTCAATTCATTGATTTCTTTGTAGAGACAAGGCACCTCCCAACACATATGAATTGAATGAAGAACTCGCTGGGTACCCATTCAATCCGCTAGTGCCCTTAATTTCTCTTTTCTCCTGGCTTGTAGCTACAAAATATAACATTAAGAAGCGGTATGCAATTGTAAAAGGAAGCAAAAAAGGGAAAAGATTTACAAATGCATTTCACTGGACTACTTTCCCGGCCTTCGTTTCGGACAAAAGAATTTTTCCTATTCTCTATGTTATGTGACTCGCGGATCACTTGGTGAGTCGCGCGACAAATTTTTTACACCATTCATACAATTGATCGCTTTCTACTTTACTTGCTTATAAACTAGAAATTATACCATTTTATTGGGAAATATTCAATTTTTAATTATTCGCGCGTAAGTAAGAAAACAGTTACGTAAGGAGAAATCATTATCCGCAGTCAATAATCACGCACGACACTCTCGTTGCGACTCCTCCGTGGTCGCTGTCGCGAGGAGACTCCTCTTTGGTTGTCCATCGTCCACTTCTTGGTGTCGCAACGTTAAATTCTCAAGTTTCCTGCTCAGCTAAGTTAGATTGCATTTGCAATGCAATTCATGGATGACTGTATGATTTCAGTATTTTGATATCCGAAATTTGAATTTGCAGATTTGAATTCTAAAATTAACAGAAGTGAAAAACATGAAAAATTTTTAAATATTAATGAAAAGATAAATATCACAAAGAAAGAAAAGTTTAAATTTGATATGGAAAGAAAATATTGATATAAAATTTAGATTTAATAACAATGAAAAAAATTTTATGATTTATAACTATGAATGGAAATAATTAAATTTTTTCAAATCTGCAATTAAAATTTCGGATATGTTATGAAGTTTTTCTGGCAGTTTGCTTAGACGACTGCTCGATTACGACACAAATTTTCGCATTACTATTTTGAGTCCCTATATGATCTAAAATTTTAACTTTAAGGGGTACGAACATCATTGGCGCAAGCAACGGAACAAAAATTGTATTTACCAAAGAACATTTAGAGACGATTGATCTCTTTGATTCTCCAGATAAATTGCGTGAATCATAGATTGGATGAGGTGACTACCAAAAAACACGCGCAGAACATCGTGGTGAAAACGAGATTGCAAGACAATAATTGTCAGGACTTCAAGATCGATTTTTTACAAGTTGACTGCATCTGCCCAAGAAGGAGAACGAAGAATGATAAACTTGATCCCAAGTGAAATAACAGAGCACACTAATAGATTTTTTTCACCTTTTGGTAACAAAAGGAAAAAAGAAACACATGAAAACACAGTTTCATTTTTGAAGACTAATAATCTGTATAGAAAAGAAATATGTTATTTAATTGCTCTATTTTCCTCATAAAAATTCAAACCATTAGCTAATTTATGCAAAATATTATTGAAGCCAAAGTCAAAGGCATTTTATTTAATACTAGTGGTTTTAATTTTTCAAAGAATATAAAACTAATTCCAAACAATAAAAATACTAAATTCTTAATGGCCCAAATGGCTCTCCGAATTTATTCATTATAAAGTTAAAAACATTTAATCTAAAAACAATATCAAATTCAATTTAATTAAAATTATTGCATATTTCATGATTCAATAGGAAAAAAGGAGAGAAACCAACCAACGGTATTCAAAATTTAATTTCCTTTCGAAAGCTCTTAATCTTTACATAGTACTACTTTGGTTGTACCAGATCTGACATCCAATTGTCAAAACTGGTCCAATCTGGGTCTTGCAACAGTGAAAGAATCGTCAAAGAGCAATGACTAATTTTTGTGCTTTACTGAACATGATTTTGACATGTTCAGTATAGTACAGATACTGATCGAGATGAACACCGAGGTATTGAACACAGAATTTATGTGGAACTCTTTCTGAACTAGCCTCACCAGCCATGATGTGGAAAGCCATCCAATTACGTTTCAGGTCTTGACTTCGTACTTCTGCGCATTGACTTTCATTCGGCAATTGTTAGTGTACTGCTGCACATTTTCAAACATTTTTTGAAGATTGATCTGAACTATAGTAGCTTTATAGTCTACCATATAGATTATCGGATCATCAATAAACGCTACCAATGATCTTGTTTGCGAGACGTTAAGATTAAAGCTGTTCAATGGCTTGCGAATGAAAACTGAGAAAAAAGAGGGGCACTAACTATTCCCTGCTGTAGACCATTCAAGACCTTGAAGTAACGCATTGTCGTCAGATTTCCATCAGTTATAACAAATGATTTCCCATATAACATATTACACATCATGGAGGCAAGGTGTCTGGGAAGCCTGTTCTGAAGAAGTTGAAAATTAATCCGTCTAACCACACCGTATCGAAGACTTTCTCCAATTCAATGAGACATGCTCCAAAATATTCTCTGTTGTTTAATTTCCAACACATGTCTGATGTTACTTTTGTTATCACATGTATGGTCGAATACCTGGCACGAAAGCTAAATTGGTGATTCAGCCTCAACTTATATTTCTCAATGAGGACGTTGAATGCTTTGTTTAATATCACTTCAAATACTTGCTGAGACTAGCCAGCAACCTGATTGGGCGAAAGCTTCCAGGGATTGAAAATTTTTTTTTCTTTCTTCAAGAAAGGAAATACCTTAGCCTTTTTTCACTCATTTGAGAAATCTGAATTGCTTACCATATTGTTGAATAATATGCAATAATTCCTAAGAGCAGCCTCAGACAAATGTCGGAGAACTATATTTAGAGCCTCGTCAATACCACATGATTTCTTGTTGTTTATGTTGCCAAAGATGAAACACAAATCTAGATAGCTGACAAAATAATCAATAAGATTCAAGCTCGGCATGAGTTGAGATGTTAATGTTTCATTGAAATGAAGGATTGATTCACTGTTCAGTCAGAAGCTTTTGCTTCAACGACTTCTGAAAGTATTTGGTTTCCTTTCTCAGGTTCTGCTAGACTGACCAATTCCAAATAAGATTGAGTCCGAGAAAGCTTTTGGAATTCATCACATATAATCCTGTTTCTATTTCTATCTGGAGTCGTACTATCAATTTTGATACTTATCACTAGCGATTTCAAGATTCGATAAATTCGCTCAAGAATTCTTACGGAATAAGCTATTCACTTTCGAGAAAACATCATCTGGGTTCTATGGGCTAATACCCCTCAATTGTACCACCCTTTGATTGCTGAACTCACTCCTGAAGTATGAACGAATTAAGCTTCGGACATTCTTCAGGTACAATTTCACCAAAAAATCATTAGGAATCATTGAGCAAGCATTGCCATCAGCAGAAGGACAACATTGATTCTGGTAATCCCAATGAAACTTCTTTTGAAACATTCCCCAACCCGTTTTTTTGAAATTCAACCGATGATTTTTATGTTGAACTGGAATGAGGACGGGATCATCCCTTTGATGATTGATTTCCATTACGATTGCATTATGGTTGCTATCATACGAAAACACCTGCAGTTTCTGTTGAGGAATATTGAAGCTGAATTCAAGTCTTGCGTCAGCAATGCAGAGGTCAAAATATTAAGTTGTCCTAGAGTATGACCCATAGAAAGGGTGGTCCCACCATAATGCACGATGTTAATTGTGAATCACACCTTAACGTAAAGTTTTTCGCCCAATTTAATTGACATTTTCTTGTTTTAGAGTCTGACAAACTCAACCATGGAGAATCACACAATTGAGCAGCGCGTTAAGGTTGTTGAAGCCTTTCCTCAAATTGGGCGTTCAAATCAAAATGCATTTCGTGCACTTTGTGATGTTTTTGGTAAGCTTAATCGACCAAATGTGTCCACAATCGGGAGAATTGTGCTCATATTTCAGCACACCGAGTCTGTAGAAAATGTGAAATTACCTGTGCATGCCCGCCCAGTTCGTTCTGTGGAAAAAATTGCTATTGTTCACGTTAGTGTGGCAGAAGAGCCGTCAGCCTCAGCTCGTCATCGTGCCCAACAATTGAACATCTCACAAACATCACTGATGCAAATTTTGAATAAAGATTGGAATTTACACGCTTACAAGGTTCAATTAACTCAAGAGCTGAAGCCTTCTGACTATTTCAAGCATTGGCAATACACCGAATGGTTGGTTGAACTGACAGAAGGGAATGGTGACTTTACAAAGAAAAGGCGAGGCACACTTTCAACTCAGTGGATTCGTTGACAAGCAGAATTACCGCATTTGGGCAAATGAGAATCTACGAGTGATTGTTGAAAAGCCAATGCATCTACAAAGAGTGACTGTTTGGTGCGGTTTATGGGCTGGTGGCGTCATCGGGCCGTAATTCTTCGAAAATGAGGACGACCAAGCAGTTACCGTGAATGGTGTTCGCTATTGCGAGATGATAACGGACTTCTTGTCACCTGAAATTTAGGTTATGGACCTGGATGATATGTGGTTCCAATAGGATGGTGCCACTTGCCACACAGCTAACGAAACAATGGCTTTTTTACGCGAGAAATTCAATGGCCGTGTTATCTCACGTTATTGCGATGCCACGATCGTTTGATTTGACACCGTTGAACCTCTTCCTCTGGGGATATTTAAGAAAAAAGTGTACGTCAATAAGCAAAGAACAATTCAAGAGCTAAAGGATGAGGTAATTCAGCACGTTAACTACATTGAACCTCACTTATGTCTCAGAGTCATTGAAAAAATGGACCTTCGGATATTTCACCATAGCCATGACGAGTATTTGGGCAATATTTTATTTCGCACATAATTGTCATAAATCTTTCTATTATCATAAAAAAATATTAACATAATTCTCTGAAAACTTTTTGATTTATTTACAGTTAACATCGTGCGTTTTGGTTGGACCACCCTTTACAAGATATCGAAGATAATGTAGTTCGAGAAGAAGTTCACTTTAGCTGTGCTCAAATTGTCCCAATTTGGACAACGGGGTCACCAACTGTTCATGTAAAGCACTTTAAATCGCGTGGGTAAAGAACTAACAATGAATGCACTTGATAAACTGATAATTTTATTTTGTTCTCAATTACAATTTATGCAATTTTTTTGTTTATGCAAGTAAATGAACTTTACCATGCGTAGGTCGTTGCCTGCAATGAAGAAAGAAACATCATAATAACCAAAGTAGAGGCAATCTTCAGACCTCTCACTCTATTATCTAATGACCTTAGAATAAATTGAAGCCTGCCAAATGAAATTTTGGCATCGGTGAGGCAAAGAATATCTGCAGCACTTGCAGATAACATCCAAATGGTGAAGTTCTTCATCTTCCATCAATCACAGGAACGCCAACCTTGCAAACTACAGATGACGCCTTCAAAATTATTCCACTTGCATTAGGAGCAATTACCTATTTTGAAGACATGTCACAAATGTCTATGATCACCGAACACTGGAATACTATGACATGAAGAACTATTGGATTGATCTCTTGAACATTCAAGGCTTAGTAAAAGGTTCAAGGAAATTTGTGACGAACATATTCTTGAAAGGCACAAGCAGTGTTTGTCACTTTGTATCCAGCTTCAATTGAGAGTCGGTAGACTTCAAACGAAGAATGAACTACTGCTTAACCAAAGTAGTGGTATCATTTGGAGAATTGATCACTATTTGACTTCACATTGACACTAGGTAACAAATTGTGTGGTATACTAGACCAAGAATATGCAGATCATATATCAACCACAATTGACAAAATTACGACTGACGATAACCAGTTACTCGGACTGATCAAGAACCAGACATCCCTTATTGACTCAACCATAAATGTGATTACACAAGGCAGAGGTTTTTTCAATAAACAACTACAAACGATCAACAATTCTTTAGAGCACTTCATTCAAGGAGCTAAAATTTAATACATTAGCTGCTAGCCAACAGCCGGAATGGAAAGGTAAACCCGACGATCCTGCCACCAAACCAGCTAATGAATGAAATACGAATCATCAAGAAACATCAACCGAGTGTTTAAGTGTTTAATTCTACTCTACATCTCTACATCTCTACATGGGTAAAAAAGTACGTGAAACATTGCTAAGGTTCACAGTTTCATTTTCAATGGTACCAGTCATATGCTGGAATTAGCCGGTGTCCACCGAGTTCAATGTGCTATTAAGTTGATAGCCAAAATGCTGGGGTGAAAGAACAATGTAGTTCTTTTACTTAGGACACTAACATTCCCTGAACAAAATTCATCATTGGTAAGGTGTTTCCAATTCGTTAAAACTTAATGGAAGTTTTGTAGCTCCACCGAACACCACTTCATTTTTAGGGTTTTGTACTAAAATACAAAACCCTATTGCAATCACGACCTGTGTCCGTCTGTCCGTCCGTCCGTCCGTCCGTCCGTCCGTCCGTCCGTCCGTCCGTCCGTCCGTCCGTCCGTCTGTATGTCACAGCACTTTTTCTCGGAAACTATAAGGGCTACAGCCATGAAACTTTGTAGAAAGGTCAGAAGTGGTGACCTCTTGAAAGTTCAAGGGTGGAAAATTTTTTCAAAGGCGTTTAAGGGGGGTCTCCCCATATAGGGGGGTGACCCCTCAAAAAAAAAATTTCACCATTGGTAGTCGAATAGGGTGTCACTGGAAAGGTCTCAATAAGATCTTTTCAAAACAAGTCTTAAAATTGTCTTATCTGTACCGAGGGGGGCAGGGGAAGGGAAAATGTACGAACTTTTCGCGTACCCCCCCCTCGCGATTGGACACCTTCCATCCGAAAAATCTGAAAAAAATCATGAATGTAGGACTTTATGAGTACAACAACAACAAATACATGAGAAGTCGAAATTCACTCAACTTTGTTAGTAATAGTATGATTTACCGATTTTGTGTTTTCTTGAATAAAATCTAAACGGTACCCTTAAACTCAATAAAATTTAGTAAACAGATGACTATTTATAAGATTGATCTTTTCGGAAAGTTTCATAAAGATCGAATAGTATTTACCGAAGTTATAGCGATTTGAATTTTCGTGTATTACTATGGAGCAATATGCCCTGTATTACTATGGAAACATATTGCTATGGAGCCATATGCGCTTTTAACCGACTTAGACACTACAGCTTTGCTAGAATTTGCATGAAAATTTCAGGAGTGATAGGTATCATGAAGATGAGTACATACAATTGAAACAAGTCAAAGAGGCAGGAGAAAGCTCCTAGCAAAAGGGCTTTGTAACCATTCTAGGATTCGAAAAAATAGGCCATGAATCGATGATTACAGTACAGAGGAGTGGCCCCTGAAAAAAAATTTCATGAAAGGTAGCCGATATGAGTATCAACTGAAAGTTCTCTATAAGAGCTTATCAAAACAGTTCTTAAACTGACCGTTTTTGCTTCAGTGGGGGCACAGGGGGGGGGGGGGGAGGGAATACATGAAAAATGTGTTTCCTCCCTCGCGAATGGACACCCGTGATCTAAAAAATCTGAAAAAAATATCAAAGGAGATATTTATGGGTATAACTATAACAAATATCTCAGAAGTCAAAATTCGTTCAACTTTGTTAATAATAGTATGATCCTCGAATTTCACATTTTCTCCAATTAAATCGTCTTTGACATGTTTCTTGATTTTATTCGTTGCTGGTTACTGCAATTTGTAAGTTGAGTACAAAACCCTTCTGACATGAGCATAGGGCTGTCTACCCAACTTGTTATGTAGCTGTAAATGCTTTTTGCACCATTATATAGATGGTGGTGCTGTAAGCTCCTGTGCAGTTCCAGTAAAGTCACCAGCATTGGTTCCAGAAATATCAGCATTCTCCCCAAATTCTGTTAGAGGACTATGAGATCGTTTGTTAGGTTCCTTGTGTCGTAGCAAGATTGTGGATGGTGCAGATAATGTTGAGAATTCTTCTTTGGATGGTTCTGTCGAACATGAAGATGGCTCATACGCTACTGTTGATGTAAGTGAAGCCAACGTTGATGATTCCACATTGATGCATTCCGTTGATATCGGTACTTGAAGATTGTTGGAGGTTTTAGTATTATTGGATGTGTCAGCTACTTCATCATCAAGAGATACATCTAACAACTCAACACATTCATAAATTTGGTGTGCTAAACTAGACAATTCTATTTTGTCATCTAATGATGACAAAAATCACATCCCCATTCGTCGTTGGTGGTATCTTCATTGACAGATATGGAGTCTAAAAGCTCAAATACTTCATGAGCCGTGATTTGGATAAGTCAATTTTTTTCGTAGAGCAATAAACACTTCACAGATTCATATTAGATGCCATATCTGTGTATAAAATGGAAAGTACAGGAATTCAAAATCTTGCCTCCAACCATCATGACCACCTTTTAGCATGTAGTGGCTATCAGTAGTTAGCAGCAAAATTAAAACCAAGCAAGTTTTGTTCATAAGTTAACACATTTAATTAAAAACACCTTTATTTACTCACCCATAAATTTTCACGTTTGATAATCACGGCACCTATACTTATTTTCCAACACTGTTAACAATCTTCTTGTGTCTTGTACACTTCAGTTGGCACCTCACATCAAACTGACTAGAACATTTGAAAGCAAAACATGGCTATCTTTCCATCATCATCAGTGGATGGGTACGTTCAATACAAAAGTCATGTTTTTTTTTTCTTTTGGGACAGGGAGGTGGATGCCCATTTACGCACAGAGTTTGGGACTCGCATGCTCGTAAGAAGGCAACTGAAATACTCATCGAAAACCTCCCCTATCAACCTGAGAACATACCCTGGGACCGTATGACACATTGTTTCAGGCCAGGGCTCGTTTTGTTTCGCCTTGAGGCACCCTCAAGCTGGTAGATCCTTCTTCTAGTGGGAGGGAAGAAAGGAAGAGGAAATTGCCAGCCAAGCAATCTCCAGTCTCAACACCCCCGGCTGCTGTGAGTCCCTTTTATCTTTTAGGACTGCTCGAATGTAATGTGCCACCTTATTCCATTTGTCAACCGATTCAAGCATCGCCATTGTAATAATTTTCCATCTAAAACCGCTCGAACGTCTAGATTTCCCAAAAGAAATCTGAACCGACCTCTCATCGGTTCTAGAAGTGAAGTCTTGGAACGTGACAATAGACTCTACCCTTCAGGTCAACAAGTCGGGGCACCCTTAGTCTACTACAAAGTGACTGCTGGCTAGCTAGCTAGTTTGGAGAGGAGTTCGGTCGCAGGTCTTACGCAAGCAGACTAGTCCAAAATACAAGAATTCAGCCACCGGTTTACATGCTCGATTTAATAACGCGTTGAAAAAACAACCATACGGAAACGAAACCTATCACTACTTTATTCCGTATTTCTTCCATTCCTTCAGACAACACAAACAAAACTGGATCTAATTCCGCGTTCCCGAATATCACCGACGCGGTACCGAAAAATATCCTACTCTAACTTGAAGTCGAAACAATCAACTCTGATAAAAGAAACGCAAAGCAAATTATGGTACCGCGTACCGAACGCGACACAAAACCGGCCATCCGCGGATTCCCAGAACCCTACCCTTGAAACGGCAAACTTGCCGTTCGCTACCATTCCTGCTGGAAATAAGAAGGGTTCGCGGGAAAGGAAAGTCGTTGTTATCTTATTTAACAATTCATGTTATATTTATTTTTTTGCCAGTTAAAATGATTCTTGATTTTACTTGTGATTTTTCTCATATAATAACACAAACAAAATTTTAGCATAAACTGAAAGATTGCCCAAATAAACAAACATTAATATCTATACACAAAATTACAAAAACGTTTTCGTTAAAGATTACAATAGCTTAAGCGAAGATCAATCCCGAACAATTACAAAATCATTCCGCTTTTTCTCTCGATTTGGTTTAGGGTTGTTTTGTACAAGTGGTGGGTTTGGAAATTTCCTTGCATTTCGGATGTGAGTGAATCCCGATTATCTCGACAGCAGGTTTATGGCGATCTGAGCTAGGCAGATTTAACAGTGATGAGTTCTCTGAGATTGCTAATTCACCACTAAAACTTGACTCCGTAAAACTGGGTGCGCCTTTAGTTCACGTTGGGGTAGAACCTCCCCCGGCAAGGCATTCCCCGGGTGTCCGATGCGCCATGTCGATGACTCCGCCCTTTTTCAGCTTTGTCGCCATCATCTCTAACAAAACCTACATTGTGATAGGAATTGCTCATGATGCTATTTCAAATCCACCTAAAACAATTAAATCCTATAAGGATTGGGGTTAACAAAATTTATCTACCCCTCCCAACTTGGCACACATTTAATCACAAACTTAAATTTCTGTGTGAACAACTCTCAATTCACACTTATTGACACAGGTTTAAAGATAATAACTTTCAGAACAAATAATTTTCACGTTCCTCAGTATTATAGATATATACCACGATCTCAACAACAGTTACAAAGTCCGCATGGCCGTCCTGTCACCTGGCCCGTGCCTTCCGCTTTCTGAAGTTCACTCACACACGAAACTGACGTAAGATGGGAAGTCATATGGTAGCAATTTCCATATGAATTAGTCGGCCGTATATTATTATTGTCCAAATGAAAACGTACGAAGCGCATTTAGTGCATGCGATAAACTCACCTTGTACTGTCCAGTGTACTCCTAAGCTTTTCAAGACGAGCAAATGTAGCACATGTTTTGCACCTTCCACTGATAACTCAGCGTTGAGATGTAAACACACTCCTATTCATTCACTTTGGAAGGCGATCAAAATTACATGGAAATAAGAACAGAAATAGGTTTCACTTCACTAGGAGCGCTATATCGTTTCCCGCGGGCCATCTGGATTTCACGTCGGAAATCCGTCTCAAAACCATACAAAACTTCAAATTTTCGCTGGCACCTACATAATTCTTCATATCCCGCCATGTAGTTTGCCAGCAAAGCCACCTACTAATGGTAATGTGAGTGGTAGTAAGGTAAGGTCTGCTTCCTATCTAACATTGATTTGCACACACACGTTCATCTTCCTCTCAGCTGACAAAAGGCGGTTCAGGAACAGCGAGAGGTTAGAGGGTGCGTTCCGAATGGTCGACATCAATAACGACTGACTAATTATCAGCAGTGGCGTAGGGCCAACGCATTACACCACTATATGATCCAGGGTGAGCTCTCCCATCTCCCTGTAGAGCCCATCCCATTTCATGCACGGGTGTACAACTTAATAACCGGAAAGCTCGAACGTTATATATATGTCATTTTGAAGGCACATTTGACAGCTATAAAAATCAGTCAACAAAACAATTTTATTTTGTGTGCATCATTATTATTTTTTACGATGAATAACTTCGAAAATTGGAGAAAAGGACAGCATTTGCGGAAAGTCCTGTTGGGTCATATTTTGCAAAGAAAACTGCTGCGGAAAGTCATCGTTTGCTTGAAGAAGTTTATAGCGACGATGCTTTAGCAAAAACACAGTGTTTTAAATGTTTTCAACGCTTCAAAAGGGCATATATTGACATCAAAGACAAAGAACGCCCAGGACAGCCAAAAAAGTTTGAAGACGAAGAATTGGAGACGCTACTCGATGATGATTCGTGTCAAACGCAAGACGAACTTGCCAAATTGTTGGGAGTGACTCAGCAAGCCATTTTGAAATGTTTGAAAGCCGCCGGGTACATTCAGAAGCAAGGTAATTGGGTCCCCTATGAGTTGTAGCCGAGAGACGTTGAAAGGCACTTCTGTATGTCTGAAATGCTGCTTGAGCGCCATAAAAAGAAAACATTTTTGCATCGGATCGTAATTGGGGATGAAATGTGGATCCATTATGACAATCCTAAGCGCAAAAAGTCAAACGTGAAATCCGGCCAACCAGTCAAATCAACGGCGAAGCCAAATATCCATGGCGCCAAGGTTATGCTGTGTATTTGGTGGGATCAGAAGAGTTGTTGAAATTGAGCCAGACAATCACAGGTGACCTGTACCGAACACAATTAATACATTTGAAGCGTGCAATCATTGGGAAACGGCCTGAATATGCGACCAGACACGAGGCTATAATTTTTCATCATAACAACGCTCGGCCGCATGTTGCAAGAGCCGTGAAAAACTATTTGGAAAGCAGTGGATGAGAAGTTTTGGCCCACCTGCCTTATAGTCCAGACCTTGCTCTGCCTGACTTTCATTTATTTCGCTCGATGCAAAACGCCCTCACCGGAATACGCTTCACTTCAGAGCAAGGCATGCGAAATTGGATGGATTCGTTTTTGGCCGCCAAGCCGGTGCATTTTTTGGGATGGAATTCATAAATTGCCTGAAAGATGGGGAAATGTTGTAGCTTCCGATGGACAATATTTTGAATAAAATATATTGTAAGATTCCACAATAAAGCACCAAATTTCGCTAAAAAATTCCGGTTATTAAGTTGAGCACCCAATAATGAATGGGTGGCAGGTATTGTCTTCCTCTCCTGGGCAAAATCGACAATCGGCAGTCTGTGACTTACCAATCTTGTGCAGGTTAGACTGAAAACACCTATGTCCGCTCAAAAGCTGGGTCAGATAGAAGTCAGTCTCACAATGTCTTCAATTTGGCCAAAATCTCACATCGGGTATGAGGCACGCAGTCCACCTTCCTTTCGTGCAATTTACCCAGGACTGCTGCCAATCGTTGAGTGAGTGCCGCCTCTCCTCTTGGACAACCATCTCCCTCTCATCCTCATTTTGACGCAAGTTAATAGCGCGGTACTCTCCAGCAAGGAGGCCAGCAGGTATTACGCCTGCAATAACTCTCACCACCGGATCAGAGACTGTCGGATACGAAGATGCAATTCTCAGTGCTTCTTTTCTCTGTACCTGTGCCAAACTCTTTTTTTTTGTAGACCTCCTTACTGAGAGAGTCACCCCATGTTTCTGCTCCGTACAGTAGTACTGAGCCTACAGCACTGATCAAGAGGCGTCTTTTTGATGGGCTGGTTCCCCCCCACAGTGACCATAAATCGACTCAGAGTCGATACTCCCGAAGCAGCCCTCTAAGCTATTGCACTGATTTGCTCAGAGAAACCCATCTTTGAGTCGATCAGTAGCTCCAGGTACTTCACCGCTGACTTTGATTCGATTAATAAGTGGCCAATAATGATCATCTTTACTCTAGGGATTCTCTTTTTTGTCAAGATGACCACTTGAGTTTCCTCCAGTGCTAATCTGAACCCTCGAGCAGTCATCCAGTCTCTCACTCGGTGCATTAGCATGCCTAGGCTAAGTTGCGCTTGTTCAACGGTGTGCCCATCGACCAGAGCCGCAACATCATCCGCATAGACGATCAAGTGCGACTTATCTGGCATATCCAGTTTCAGTAGCCCGTCGTAAGACACATTCCACAGGTCCGGGCCAAGGATGGATTCCTGGGCAACACCCGATGTAACTTCCATCCTTTGTTGAGCCTGTGTCGTGTCATAGGACAGGCTTTGATCCTTCAGGTAGTCTCTCAAAAGCTGCATTATATATTTTGAAATTTGAAAAGGGTTTTCCAGCGTATCCAGAATGTCCACCCATCTAGTGGAGTTGAAGGCATTCCTGACATCGAGTGTCACCAACAGAACGATCCGCCGCTTGGTACGACTATATGCCTCTGCCTATTGGACCGCGCTCACCACCTCTGCAGTCGCATCAATGGTGGAGCGTTCTGCTCTAAAGCGGTACTGCCGAGGAGATAGGTCCCCAACAGCACGAATCGCGTTAGTGAGTCTCTAGTTTCTCAGCACTTTCTCAGCAGTGTCTAGTATGCATAACGGGCGGTATGCAGATGGTGATCTGGGATTTCCCTTCCCCTTGCTGATCAGCCAAGCTTCACCACATTCCATCGTACCGGGAAAACACCGGCTTGTAGGCAAGCGTTGAGTGTGCTGAGCAGCAAGTCAGGATAATGGTGATAGAGAAGCTGCAACACCTCAGCTGGAACACCATCTGGACCTGGGGCCTTCCTCGCTTTCAGTGAAAGGACTGACTCTTTCAGTTCCAATTGTGTGAAGAGTGGACACTCGATTGCTTTTTAACCATAGACAGCGTCAACACGGACATCGTTCATCTTATCCGCATCATTTATTTATTTATTTAAATCCATTTAACAGACATAAATCCAATTATAAAATAGACTTAGACAATTAAATATAGTTATATATAGTTTAGAGTAAGACAGATTAATACAATAAAATCAACCAGAAAAAAGTTAATTAAACATGTAAGAAATTAAGTAAGAGTCTAGATCAAAGTTTGAAAAAATTGAGTGATTAGAAAACATTAATCACTATTCGCAAAAGTTAACGTCTTTAGTTTAATTTTAAAGAGAAAGTAGGACGTGGATAGAGAACCAAGCTCGAGGCTGTTATGCATTCTGATGATTCGCGGCATAATTGAGTGAAAATATAAATCTGTCCGGGCGTACGGAACCTCGAGAATCATGTAAGCAAGGTTTCCGTAGGGAACCAAGCTTCCGCATAACTAGCTTGTAGACGAGGCCCCGCGGATCCTTGTTCACATTGTCCACTAGATCTTGCCAGCAGCGAGCCTTGCTGTTGGTACTGCGTGTTTACTACAAAGAAAATTCAGTTGCGTACATAAACAAGATTTAACTGAAGCCGCCTTAAGGCGGGCATGCTCGTTAGAGCGTTATATCATCACCTGATCCTTTTTGTTTTTGGTTTATGCCCTTTTGACCCAATTTAACGTTGATTCAGGCTCCTTATTGTATCTCATACAATATAAACATCTTGTCAATAATTTGCGCCTGTTTAAGGCATGAATTTGAAATTAGACTTTTTACTTGATAAGATTCTGCACGATTGCAGATCTTCGATTGATAATGATAAGCCTAACTAATTTTCAGGTTTAATGTTTCACATTTTGAATTCAAAATGCTTTTATGACATTCTGCGTGAAAATTGTGTCAATTCAACTTATCAACTAAATGTATTCCTCGCCTGAACATCAGCAAAAACCTGCAAATGCATTTAATTAATGCAAATTAATACCAAAGGATATAACTCTTTTCATTATATTCCTCATAATTTAAAAACAATTAGGTATCTTAACTCTGTGCATCTAGGCCAGAAGTCTTGTCAATAAACCGAAACTTAATTATACTCTTTATACAATGGTCCATAAATGTTTATAATGAACTTCATTTTCCATTATTTTCCGCTGAAATTCGTGGTGCATGTAAATATGTGAAAAACAATAAAGCATATGCATGTACAAGTGTATGCTCGGAGCGATGCCATTCACTCGGCCACCAATGTCCATTATAATATGTCGTTAAAAGACAATAAACTCCGAGTTGCATTCAAAAATATCTTAATTTGGCGGGATGAGATCACGCGATTATCGTCATTTCCGACCTTGAACCTCTGCGCCAAACGGTTACTGCAGGCTCCCGAACTTGATGCAAATCGGATGCACCGACACAAATTGGATCTGAGTTGGAGCACAAAGCAAACAATTCTATCTGCGCCCCAAAGTACACTCCGGAGGCTGATGGTACGCGGGCAAGTCCAGCAAGTTGAGATACATGGGCATGGTAGTCGAAATCAAAGTGAAATATGTTCGCGAAGGAAGCAAACAATCCGCAACGTCTTGCACGGCATCGCATTCGGATAATTTTGTCATCTTATCTACACAATTTTTCCGTGTGTTTTCCAGATAAGGGTCATCCACATGTCTGCATGTTGGCGATGGCGGCGGAGCCACTGCACTGCCCAAATCCGATTCAGAATAACTGGAATACTGTTTACATCAAGTTCGTTAACATTTGGTGGCGGAATTTCTGGTTCGACCGGTGCCAGCATGGGCCCTGGGCAGTGCAACAGTCCGTTCGTGCGCCGGATCCACTTGGAGCCTCTTCTTTTCTTTTTGGCCTCGCATCCATGTTTTGTGGAGATTTTTACGTTTTCTGGTTTTCAAATGACCGAATCCGGTCACAACTTTTGTTTTTACGGCTGCACTTGATGCAGTCGTTGCACTCACCTGAGCTCGCCAACTTGTCCGCGCACTCGCCAATAAAATGGTATTTTTAAGTGATTGCGGGAATGGAAGCCTCTGGATGGGGTCCCCGTTTGATTGCTCATTTTGATCAGAGACGGGCCGAGAACCGATGCATTAGGCTGCATTCATTTCGCCATTACAGCCATGCGGGCAGTCATTTGATGTCCACTATAAACTCGGAAAGCCATTTTAACAATGGCAATAAAAGTCTTCTTGATTTCATTCTGAGAACCACGCAGCGGCTTGTAAACGCTTTTCGTGATCGTTTGTTAAATCCTTTCTCACGGTTAGAAGCGAACCACATGAAATCATCAGTTACTCATACTAATTAAGGTTCCCGCATCGCGACTGCGATTATTTAGATCAATGATAAAAGCTTAAAAGTCCTGCAAATAAGTTTTCTGAGTCATCTGCGGTAATGAGGACGTTTAGCATTTCCTAAATAACCAAAATAACTGGAGAAATCCTCTTAACGATTGTCGGGCTTCCGTGCAGCCACGCTCGCCTGCTCATCTAATATCTGCTCGCGACCCTAATCTCCACTTGTATCTACATCTGTGCCGCACTATCCATTAGTTATCGCTTGATTTGGTGGTGGACATGCATTCTAGCGCTGACTAACTGCGAAAGCGCATTTTCAACGCGAATTTTCCACGCGTCGTAACTTAATATGCATATTCCAAAGCACACGACGACGCTAATTCCGCATACGAAGAAGTATTAATTGCCGCTGTTGAACTTTATGAAATTATGATAGTTTTCACACTTTGCGTTGATGTTGAATTGCAGTTGTAATTTGATATCTGACATCTTACATGACTTTTATGTATAAACAGCTTACCAAAGAGATTAGTATGTTGGTACTTAGTTGCAATGCTCTTTCGCGCGACTTTCGTATGTGATGCGCGCCATGTGTGGTCTGCATATCGCCTGGATGCAAGTGTTTGATGAGATTAATGTTAATTATTGTAATCGAAATGTGGTTGATCCGCTGTAATAAACGGCGAAAATCTTGGCGAAACTTGAAATTACCTATTAATCTGATTTAGTAGTTGATTATACAAATTTTATTAAATTACAGGTCTGAAACAAACAAATTGCGAATTGGAAGCCGTGAGATTGGTATTTTTTAAAGTCTAAAATAAGGTTCTCAGTGACTTAAGGACGATACCCCGATATTAACGATACTTCAACTGTAAGCGCTGAGAAGAAATGAATTAAATCCCTGAGCACACAGCATCAATGAAAGTTTGTATATAGAATGAGTTTGGTGCTTGAAAATGAAGTCTTGCATAAACTTCCTCCATTTTAGTAGTAGTTTTCTTCAACGTGATATTTATAATCTGATGTGATCGCTTATCTGAATTCAATTTAAGGACTTATATCATATGCAATAAGTTACGCCAATATTTATTGTTCGGGATACCATCCACCTTAACACATGTTTTAACCTTAATGAAATACCAAAACGACAAAGGATGTAGGGTTTTTAAAAGATGATGATTCATGTCCGTATAGGGCATGGGTGCCGATGATCTGGCACAAGATTCAGTGTGCTATAAAATATGACCGACCTCAGCTGATAGGGTTTTACCCTAAAAGAAAGAGAGAAGAAGAGTTAGTCTATTCGTGTAAAACCCTGTATGTGAATTCCGATATTTTGCTTTTAGAGGCGGCTTTTGCACGGAGAGAGGAAATAATTCCAATCTTCAAAATTTTGTTTACGTCTTCGTGTATACATCGTAGTCAATGTGCGGAAAGTTCCATTTTCTCGAAAACTGTAGTGGATATTTAAGTGGTGAACACAATACTTACTGTTTCGGCTAGTTTCACTCGATACATCGTGAAACTTTACTAAATCAAGTGACTTAAATGTTAGCCTATGACCACACGTTGTTCGGTGCCGTGTTGCCCAAATTTCAATAGTGGTTCGAGTGGAAAGTCATACATTGGGTAAACACTTAAAAAAATTATGGATTTGAAATCGCGAGAAAGTTTTGTTCTGATAATTTCAATTTATTTATTAGATGAAAACTGTTCGAAAATGTTTGTAATGCTTTGTTTTGATTACCGCAAATCCGTTGGCTTAAATTAGAAGCGGCACGGAATCGAGGCGTTTCTTAAGGGGACTATAATTGATCGTAATTTTTTATCATTTCAGAATTACGAATGATATTAATATAAAAATGGAATCGTATCGAATTGTTGAAATAAATAGAGTTGAAACGTTCCCAAGTGCGCAAAGATCATTTCAAAGAGGTCGACATCATTCATTGAAATGAAACGGTACGTTTGTCCCATGATGTAAGATGTCAGCACTGCAAAAAAAAAAAAATTGTATGGTTTCTATTTGAAAATTAACATTCGCACAAAATAAAATATACATTTTTAGATTCGATGTGGAGTTTAAGATATTAACATCTCTACTGCTACTTTTAAGTATGTAAGTATATTTCATGCGTGATTAAAAAGCCAATTTATTTTTATTTCAGAATTCATATTCAGAATTTAATTCAGTACGTGTAAGATTACGTATATTCATCATGGTCATCAAACAATTCCTGTTAAAATGTTACGCTTTTAACTAAAAAAAACTTTGTCCCGTTTGAAGAGTAATATTAGTTTATACAAGTATATTCCATTACGTTGTGCAAAAAAATGAATAAGCTTTTTCAAACTTGCGGGAGGCAAAAAATTTCGCATCAGACCGAGTTGACGTTAGACTCAAGACTCACCATTTCGATTTTTAAACTACGTTATATTTACATAGAAAAGATAGCAGTAACAACAGTGGATTACAAAAAATTACTTATTTTAACATCCTCCGGGCGCCGGGTAGATAGATTGCCAGTTACCTCTAGCGAATATAAGAGCTACACTTTTTTTCCTCCATTTGGTATCTTTGCTTTAGAGAAACGATTTTACCATCGCATCCAGGAAAAATAGTTTCAACTAGCGCCAGTTTCAGTCTCCAAATATCTTGGAAAAGAATCTTTAAGCCGATGACAAACGATCCCAGCAGCTCCAATGGATCGAAGATTCTAGACAATAGTTGCAATAAATTCCGTTTTATTCCATTTGGGGGGTACAACAGGAATCTTTGTACGGACTCGAGGCCTACTGCAATCTCATCGATACAAATAAATTTATGCCCAACACCTTTTGAATTATAGTCTGGCTTGGTAAATTTGTGAATGATTCCCTGATGTGCTAATCATTACAGTTCCATTTTCTTAAATTCATTGAAGCGTCTTTCATTATATCAATGGCCTCTTGATTTATTCGTTTTAGGCTTGAAAGACTGTCACGGCTAAATATGATGTCGTCCATGTAGAAATAGTTTTTCAAGTTTTTCTCGATATTTAGATTTTTGCTCATTCAGATGCTTCAGCATAGTAGCCGACAACAAGGATGGACTACATGTAATGCCAAATGTAACTCTCGTCATCCTGTACTCCTGGTATGGTGGCAAATCCAGCTAAGAGCGTCAGCGAACCAAACGAAATGATTGGCATAGCGGTTGCACTCGGTTAATACAATTTGTAGAAAGGCAATTTGATATCCGCCACTACCGCATATCTGCCGGTTCTGAAGTTAAAAAGAATCTTTAATGAGTCCTGAAGCAAGTTTGGCCCATCAGATAAATGATCGTTGAGCGATAGTGCACCATTGCTTTTGCAGGGGCGTCAAAAATGATGCAAAGCTTCGTTGTATCTTCATCCTCTCGGTAAGCTGGTCTATCTGGCAAATAATAAAGACGTTCACCAGATACTACTTTAGTGTCTACCTTTTCTGCAAATCTGGCTGCTAACAACTCCCTAAAAGCGACGTCATATTCTAGCAGCTTACTAGGTTCTCTAGATAATTTTCATATCAAACTCAAAAGTCGCTGCAGAGTTATGCAGTGATTACCCTCCAGTACTAAATTGGGATCTTGCCATAGCAAAGAACCCACATATGTATGATTACGTTTCTTAAGATTGTGATCTACGGTGCCGATGATGGAATCGTACGGCTTATTGTCTATGCTAATTGTCTCCAATTTCCAAAAAGCCCCAATGATTTCTTCGTTCGTAAGCGAAAGAGCTGATAAGCATTCCACTAGAACAACACTAGCAGCAAAGGGCCCTATAACCGTTCACCCAAATAAGGTGTCTGCGGCCATTAAATTTTCATCGATTCTTTTATGGGATCCAATCATAAACTGCCAATATGCGTTCGCTCCGATTAAAATACTAATTCCATCTTCTACTACATGTCCGTCAAATTTTATGCATGTTCCAGGCGATTTCACGACGTCCAAACATATTTGTGGTAATATTAGTTTATATATTTCGTTATATAGTTCACAAAAATGAATAAGCTTTTTTAAGCGTGCGGAAGGTCAAAAATTTCACAACCATCCGAGTTGACGTTAGAATTAAGACTCGCGATTTTGGGTCTTATATCACGTTACATTTACGTAGAAAAGATAGCAGTAACAGCAGTGAACTACAAAAAGTTATTTACTTTTAACAATTCCTTCAGTTCCAGATAGTGTAAGTGCCATTTAGTCGCCTGAACTTTACATTTAGCATCCTCAATTCCAGGGCTCTTGGACCGGAAATAATGTAATCACCAACAATTGTCATCTGAATATTTTAGTGGGATCCAGACCGAGCTCGGAGAACGTATGAGTTTCTTACAAGTATACTAAATTTTAATGCAAATTTTAACTCCCTCTATTATAGAACATGCTTTTGCCGAAGCCCATGATAGCTGAAATTATCCGAGGAGGTACCTTTTGATCTTTTGCATAATATCATGATGATTATCCAACGATGCAACGATGTCTATGAGAGGCCTTGAAATTGAAAGTTTTAATATATGGTACGTAACATAAATTATGCCATTTTTTATCTAGGCTTCGAAACGAAAAAATCAACCGGGGATGGTTCATACGGCTTACAGTTTTAATGTGAATTTAAATATATCACCTTAAATTTGAACATAATAAACAAAAATAAAGAAGTAAAAAGACCGTCTTGCCCCTTTCATTCTTTTAATGCTGCCTTATATAATATAAGTAATTTAATCAAAACGATGAAAGGTTGATTTTATCTAAGTATTAGGATTCACTTTCCAGCTTAAACAAATGCAAGAAAACTTTGTCACAGTATTGAAGTCTATATATATATATATATATATATATATATATATATATATATATATATATATATATATATATATTTATATATATATATATTTATATATATATATATATATATATATATATATATATATATATGTATATATATATACTAAATATACTAAAAACAATTATATCATTCCAACAAAATATCAAAATTTTTCAAAATAATAATATTAAATTAAATTTTAATTAAAATACTTTTTATAAAATTGATGAGCGCTCCTGGATGGCCACGGTGGTTTCCCTTTTTTTTGTTTTTGAGATAAGAAAATTACTAAAATGAAATTAAATAAAATTCACAAATAGCAATCACACTAGTATGAGGTGAAAAAAAGCTCCAAAGAAAAAAATTTTCAATATGTGAAGATGGAAAAACTTTTAACTAATAATTTATTTTTGGGAGAAATGCATGAAAAATTTCATTGAGGTTTCGTCATCAAAATCACTCATCAGATGCTAACTCTGACTTCAATGGATTAGCATGACCTCAATTCTTCTTTTCTGCAGCGCTACAGCCCTTCTCGGGCCATCGCTTGCTGCAACAAGCACTTACAACTATCTGGGTCTATTGACCGCGTCCTCTAATTTCGAAATCTGAGCAATTATGAAGTGTCTTCGTCAGCAGAGTCAGACCAGCATTTTCTTGGTTTCTCCACTGGTCTCTGCCCTTCAGTTCTCCTAAAGAATACCATTTTGGTTACCTGTTTTCGGTCCATACTATTCATCTGACTAGCCCATTGCAGCTTCCGCAGTTTTTCAATTGTTGAGACCTCCAACTTGTCAAAAATTTCAGACAGCCCATGGTTGTATAGAATTCGCCATTGGTTCCCACTAGCTTCGCTCCGATTATTCGCATCAGGATCCGTCGCTCAAAGACGTTCGATATGTTTGCGGATGCTTCGGCTAGGGTCCATGTTTCGCGCCATTCCGTTCGAGCTAAATAAATTTTCTGAATGCTCATCCAATTGAATATGTTTAAATTAAACACTTTTACTTATGTCTTCATGAAAACCTGAAGAAAATAAGAGTACCCAGGGCGATTTGAAATAAATAGGGTTTTCCTTCGGGCATATAACAATTTTGTATCTTTCTATGAACGCACCCTAAAACGTTTTCAATGGATTGTTAAAGCCAAAGCGTCAGTGAAAGTCAACATGTTTATCAAAGTTACGTTGACGAACCAGCAACGTTTGAAAATTATTAAAAATGACGACCAAAATTTGAAGTCGGTGGTCACAACTTTAAAAGCACTTGCTCTAATTTTCGGCCGTAGTAATCGTCCCACCTAACAGGCTGTGCGTGCGACAGTGGATAAGTTTGAGGCCAAATTTTCACTCATAGACATTCCGGTGCCAAAAAAATGTCGTACCGAAGGAAATATCGCAGCCGTAAGTGCACCGATTCAAAATTGGCCAAATCAGTCAATTCCACGTGGTTCTCAAGAATTTGGCATTGCTCAAACGATACTGTGGCGTATCTTGCGAAAAAATCTTGGCCTACATGGTCACAAGATCCAATTGACTCAAGAACTAAAGCAACTTGATCATTCTAAATGCCGAAACGTCTCCAATTGGGCTCTGGCAAAGCTTGAAGAAAATGAAAAATTTCATCGAAAAGTTTTCTTCAGCGATGAAGCTCATTTCTGGCTCAATATCTTTGCTAATAAGCAAAATATGCATTATTGGTCAGCAGAAAACCCATATGTTCATTTTGGTGCGGTTTTCATGCCGAAGATGTGATTGGGCCGTGTTTTTTCATGGATTAAAACGACCGTCATGTTACTGTCAATAGAGAGCGCTATTGTGTTATGTAAGACGATTATTTTTGGCTAGAATTGGATGAACTTGACATCAGTTTTAAAATTTTCTTTTATTTGGTCTTGTGAGCTTACTTTCTTGCACTGTGGATATGAAGGGTATCTGTTTCTTCCAAATCTTCATCTTAAAGCTGGAAATTAATGTCTAAATTGTCATTGTTGGATTCTTAATCGATATTATCGAAGTTAATATTATCAGTAATTTATTCTTCTAGATTCATGATATTGTTACTGTGCGAATTTTAGCAAGTTTGCTTTTTTGTTTAATATTAAAAAGTCTTTTCGTGTACACACTTTCAAGCATTTTTTAAGAGTACTTTCCAATGCAGAGTACTTTCCAATGCAGTTTTTTTTTAATTTAATTAAAATTTGTTACCGAATTATTCAATTTATTCGCAAAAAAACAAATGTTGATAGTTACAAAAAATTCTTGAGGCGTCCCTAATTGGTCAATTTTAATTTTATAAAGTGCATTTGATATTCGGAGTGCTCTCATATGTGTTAAACAATTTTCAAACTTTCTTACGTTTTATTTTTTGGCTTGGAAGAGTTAAAAAATTTTCATTTTTCTTAAACAAATTTACATTGCTCCATTATTATGCGAAATCTACGGAATTGATTTTGCTGAAAATATGTGTGCTGTTTTATAATATAATAAAATGATTTTTCCCCTTTTTAGGGTTTTGTACTAAAATACAAAACCCTATTGCAATCACGACCTGTGTCCGTCCGTCTGTATGTCACAGCACTTTTTCTCCGAAACTATAGAGGCTACAGCCATAAAACTTTGTGGAAAGGTCAGAAGTGGTGACTTCGGGAAAGTTCAAGGGTGGGAAAATTTTTCAAAGGGGTTTAAGAGGGGTCTCCCCATATAAGGAGGTGACCCCTCAAAAAAAAATTTTCACCATTGATAGTCAAGTAGGGTGTCATTGGAAAGGTCTTAATGAGATCTTTTCAAAACAAGTCTTAAAATTGCCAGGGGAAGGGGAAATGTACGAACTTTTCGCATACCCCCCCGAACCCCCCCCCCCCCCCACGCGAATCATTCATCCGAAAAATCTGAAAAAATCATGAATGTAGGCCTTAATGAGTACAACAACAACAAATACGTGAGAAGTCGAAATTCACTCAACTTTGTCAGTAATAGTATGATTTATCGATTTTACATTTTCATGAATAAAATCTTAACGGTATCCTTAAATTCAATAAAAATTCAGCAAACAGATGATGATTAATAAGATTGATCTTCGCTGAAAGTTTCATAAAGATCCAATGGTACTTAACGAAGTTATGGCGATTTGAATTTTCTGTATTACTATGGAACAATATGGGCTGTATTACTATGGAAACATATGGCTATGGAACAATATGCGCTTTTTACCGACTTAGACACTACAGCTTTGCTAGGATTTGCATGAGAATTTCAGGAATGATAAGTATCGTGAATATCTTTGAGAATCGGTTCAGTTAGTGGTATCAGTAACCGTAAAACAAAATAGTGGCTGTTTTAAATGCGAAGATTGAATAATTTTGAGTTATTTATCCCCAACTGCAACGTTTAAGCTGCATGCTTTGAACATTTGATTCAATTTAATGAATGACTGACGATGAGTACCTACAATTAATACTCATATGTGAAACAAATCGAGGAGGCAGGAGAGAGCTCCTAGAAAAAGGGCTTTGTATCCATACTAGGATTCGAAAAAATTGGCCATGAATCGATGATTACAGTTTCATCAAACGTAGCCGGTATGAGTATCAAATGAAAGTTATCTATGGGAGCATTTCAAAACAGTTCTTAAACTGACAGTTTTTGCTTCAATGGAGGGACAGGGGGGGAACATGAAAAATGTGTTTTTTCCCTCGTGAATGGACACCTGTGATCCAAAAAATCTGAAAAAAATTATAACATTATAACAATAATAAATACCTCAGAAGTCAAAGTTCGTTCAACTTTGTTAATAATAGTATGATCCTCGAATTTCACATTTTCTCCAATTAAATCGTCTTTGAAATGTTTCTTGATTTTATTCGTTGCTGGTTACTGCATTTTGTAAGTTGAGTACAAAACCCTTCTGACATGAGCGTAGGTCTGTCTACCCAACTTGTTTGAATGTTCATTGCTATTTTGCGAAAAGAGTAAATAGTTTCAAAATTTTTATACACTCATATCTTATAGAAAATTTAATCACACAACTTTTATTTTTGCACAGTCTTACTCTAAAATGAATCGTTTTAGAGTTAAACGTGAGAAAAGTAGGAAAAACTCAAGCTTTTTTATAATTTATAAATATTTCGATTTAGTTATTGATGTTCCCGACATTTTTGAGAGGGATAATAGGTCAGTTATTGTTACACAAAATATCTCACAACTTTTCCTGCAAAAATTAGTGTATCCACACCCTACAGTCAACTGAAAATAGATCCGCCCTGGCTTATATGGGATATATTGAAGTTTGTGTAATTTCGCTTCAACTTGCACGAAATTTTCAGAAAAGTTGTATTGCTCAAATATCTCTGTTAAATTTCAGCTATACTGGCCTGGCGAAAACAAAATGACGGCCAATTTAGAGGAAAATTCGTGTTTTCTGTTTTGACTAAAGTAAAGTTCCGATTTGAACAGAGGTTCATTGAGATTGTGTGATGAATCTCAAAATAAAAAAATCCAAAGTTGAACAGTCTGAAATAAATGGCGGCCTCTCAAAAGTCAAATACCGTGCAAAATTTTGGTATTTTAGTTTTGATCAAACCTTTCAACCGATATTGATTAAATTCGGCATTTTTGTAAAAAATGTAAGCAAGCGAAGAACTATGTAAAAAAACTAGATGTTAAGTTGAAACAAGTTGGGTAGACAGACCTATGCTCATGTCAGAAGGGTTTTGCACTCAACTTACAAAATGCAGTAACCAGTAACGAATAAAATCAAGAAACATGTCATGTTCGAGGATCATACTATTATTAGCAAAGTTGAAAGAATTTTGACTTCTGAGGTGTTTGTTATAGTTATACCCACAAATATCTCCCTTGATAATTATTTCAGATTTTTTAAGATCATATTTTTCATGTATTCCCCCCCTATGCCCCCACTGAAGCAAAAGTGTCAGTTTAAGAACTGTTTTGAAAAGCTCTCATAGAGAACTTTCAGTTGATACTCATATGGGCTACTTTTCATGAAATTTTTTTTCAGGGGCCACTCCTCTGTACTGTAATCATCGATTCATGGCCTGTTTATTAGAATCTTAGAATGGTTACAAAGCCCTTTTGCTAGGAGCTCTCTCCTGCCTTTCCGACTTGTTTCAATTGTATATACTCACTTTCATGATACCTATCATTCCTGAAATTTTCATGCAAATCCTAGCAAAGCTGTAGTTTCTAAGTCGGTAAAAAGCGCATATGGCTCCATAGCCATATGTTTCCATAGTAATACAGGGCATATTGTTCCATAGTAATGCAGGAAAATTTAAATCGCTATAACTTCGTTAAATATTATTCGATCTTTATGAAACTTTTAGAAAATATCAATCTTATAAATAGTCATCTGTGTGCTAAATTTTATTGAATTTAAGGGTACCGTCTAGATTTTATTCAAGAAAACATAAAATCGGTAAATCATACTATTACTAACAAAGTTGAGTGAATTTCGACTTCTCATGTATTTGTTGTTGTTGTACTCATTAAGGCCTACATCCATGATTTTTTTCAGATTTTTCGGATGGAAGGTGTCCAATCGCGAGGGGGGGGTACGCGAAAAGTTCGTACATTTCCCCTTCCCCTGCCCCCCTCAGTACTCAAAAGGCAATTTTAAGGCTTGTTTTGTAAAGATCTTGTTGAGACCTTTCCAATGACACCCTACTCGACTACCAATGGTGAAAATTTTTTTTTGCGGGGTCACTTCCCTATATGGGGAGACCCCCCTTGAACCCCTTTGAAAATTTTTTCCACCATTGAACTTTCAAGAAGTCACCACTTCTGACCTTTCCACAAAGTTTCATGGCTGTAGCTTCTATAGTTTCGGAGAAAAATTGCTGTGACATACAGACGGACGGACGGACGGACGGACGGACGGACGGACGGACGGACGGACAGACGGACAGACGGACACAGGTCGTGATTGCAATAGGGTTTTGTATTTTAGTACAAAACCCTAAAAAGGTGGCTTGTTGAAGCTCGAAATTTCAAAGGTTTCTAGAAGTCACAATTTTAATACGATGTATATGAAACGTAGTTCTATAATAGAAAGTAATTAGATCTAAAGATTTTGTCAATTTAGTCATCATCCATATGCAAGTTTCAAAATGGTGTCGGTGTAAATATGCAATTTTTTCAGATATGTGTGGCCCTCTAGCCGCAACATTTTCCAACAGGTTTAATAAAACTGTAGATTATGGATAACTGTTCTTATATTGTAATAAAAATTATCAAAATCGGATGAAAAGTAAATCAGTCAAAAATTTAAAAGCCATTTTTACTAAAATTTGAATTATTTTGCCCTATCTAGAGTGAAACTCCGTTCTGAATGAGATTTGGCACATTGGTTGATGAGATCCTTAGACAAATGTATTTTGTATTGCTCAGAATAGCAGCCCCCAAATCTCACAAGGTAAGCGAATTCGCTAGTTTAGTAGCAACTTAAATAATGAATATTGTTCATGGAAACGTTTTCAATGTCTTAACTTGGCAGTATATCTGAACGTATTGCAGCTGGGTGGACGGTAACATGGCCAAAGCGTGGTGCTGAGCATATCATTTTGTGGAGTGCCAATACATTCGATCAAGATATTGAGATATTCTAACTTTCCCTAAGCCAAGGCCTGAAAGGGGCTGCAGGGCTAAAGCAAAAAAAACAAAAAATTGCAAGTATATGTACAACAGACCATAATTATGGTGTTGTAAACATTTTTCCAATACACTACTAAAATCCCGGCCTGTTTGTCCGTCTGTCCGTACACCTGTTCGTGCGTCACAGCAAGTTTACTTGCAAACCACATGAGCTAAATAGATGAAATTGTCGATGTGAGTCAAAAGTGATGCCTTCTCAAAAGTTGCAGTGCTAGAAAATATTTTAAGGTTTTAAGGGGAGTCTCTCAATACAAGATCGTGGCTCTGAATGAAATTCTTTAAACAAAGGTAGGTGATATGGGTGTCAAATGAAAGATTTTAGTGAGAACTATTCAAAACAGGTCCTAAATAAGAAGCATTTGCAAGGAGGGGTGCAGGGTGGGGGGACATGTACGAAAAATGTGCGATTGAATAGTTTTGCATAAAATAATTTGAAAAAAATCATAAAAGTAGTCCTTTATGAGTACAAGGGCAACAAATTCTTCAGAAGCTAAAATTCTATCAACTTTGTTAATAATAGTACATTTTATGAATCTTATATTTCCATATATAAAAGCGAAGAATGATCCTTAAATTTGCTGATTTATATCTAAATTTCCTGATTTTCATCGCAAAGATAGAAGTCACCACAGTTGCAGACATTAAGTTGTAGCAGAGGGGTGTGGAGCTCGGGGTGGCATACTGAGGCCGGCTAGCACTTAGTCGTGTCACGAGTCTTCTGGAGCCATTTCTCTTTGTGCTGAGCTACACTACACGGAAAACTTACCACGCAGGGAAAGGGACAGGAAAGGAGAGGGTCATTATGAGAAATGAAAGATTTATATATCTAATATTTCATGGTTTTTACAAAACTTAAATTCCACAGAACAATTTACTAAAGATAGATAAGATACAAAAAATCAATAGTATAAAATAAAAAAATGCTAATATTAAATTGAAAATTAATGTCCAATCAAATCTGATTCAAATAATTTACAAAAAATTATCTTCTCCTCGTTGACATCTTCACACATTTTCATAGTCTTCTTAAAAATGTATCCAATATTTACACTTTACTTTATTAACGTCTTCTTTTTAGAGCTCCGACAGTCGGATCGCAAACCTTGTACTCTTGTATCAGATACGCGATGAAATCGTCTTCTGCTGACACGACCCATCGCGAACTCATTTCCGACAAAACGAATTGCACTATCTCCATCTGTATGTAATTCGTATTCCATTCACTCCCGCTAATGACTTTTGCTATTAATTCCTTTCCGGTTACTTTTCTTATTCCGGCACCACCAAAACCAAGAACAGTCTTTTGGTTTTTCCGCAGACCCACTCGCGAATGGTTTTTTAATTTAATATGGCCCTTTTTAATCAGATCATATCATAGCTGAGCAGGCACACGGGAGCATGGAACTGACCAAACCAACTTCCGACCAAATCAATACGGTCATGAAAAATGAGATACTCTAACTATCTCTAAGCGAAGGCCAGAGAGGGACTGTGCTGCAAAGAAGAAGAAGATTTTGCAGTAGCTTTAGCCATAGGCTTGAGCCATATGAACTTAGTGTAATGGTCCAGGACCACAGATAATTGGGAATTTCCTGATTTTGAGCGAGGGTAAGGACCCGTGAAATTCACAAACAGGCACTGCATAGGTCTTGTCGAGTCTTGTGATGTGCATATAGGGGATTTCAAGGTAGAATCCGAAGACTTAACCTGTTTGCATGTCGAACAGCTTTAGATGTTCTGAATCACATCTTGATTCCAATGACGAAAATAGTAGTATCTTTGTTTGACTTCTGTTGTCTTACGAATTCCATAATGCGAGCCCGGGGATCATCATGAGCTCATGCTATAAGAGCCTGCGACCCTCAGAAAATCATAATTTTGTTCGGGGTATATCTGAAGTCAACATTACAGGAGATCCAGTACTGATGTATACTCGGCCATCTGGAAGGTGCAAATTCTAAAACTTATTACTCTGGTACAAAGTTAAGTTTGGAAATTGAACCCCTGCAATTTCAGACTTCAGCGAGCCAATCGATCAGAAAGGACCGACTGCTGCATGAGCCATTTTGGACTAGCATGGTCAGTAATAATGGTGAAGGCGACTCTTCAATATATGCCCTGAATCTCTTGATGCTTTGCACAGCAGCTAAGCATTCCAATTGGGTAAGGCTATATTTGCGTTGCACAAAGTTGAGCTTCATGGACATATATTTGATTGGATAGTCTCCATCTTTCAGGAACAAAACACTTCCCATACCCACTGTATTTGCATCACATTGAATATAGAAGTGCCTTGTAAAATCGAGATTGGCCAACATTGGAACGGAAACAAACAACTGCTTCACTTTATTTAAGGCACCATTGGTAGTATTGAAACACTTGAAGAAGCGCTTACCCTTAAGCGAATTCCTTAGAGGAGCGGCAACTGACGCAAAGTTTGGAATAAAACGTCGGCACCATCCCGCCATGTTCATGAAACGTCTCACGTCTTCGGTCGTCCGGGCTTCAGGATAGGAAATAATGCCTGAAAACTTCTCCAGCTCAGTGTTCAGGATTCCATCACTTACCTCCAAGCCAATATATTTGATTTCCTTCTTGATGAACTCACTCATTTCAATATTGGTTGGCGCCCCTGAGCAGTTTTACAACGGTATTCAAGAGCTTCAAGTGCTCATCAAATGTTGAACCTCTAACAGGCAGGTAAAATAGGTAAACAAATACATTGTCCTGCAGCTCATGCGGTATTACTTTATACATCAACCGATGCATCATTTGAGGAGCATAATATTAATCAAAGGGCATGACCTTGAAATGGTAAAAGGGTTGCCAGGAACAGTAAAGGTCATTTTTTCCTTACTTGTGGCACCTGGAACCTGGTACTCTTCAACCGTGCCAAAAGACCTTTAATCAGTGGCAATGGATAGGCATCTTTCATGGTCCCCTCGTTTAGGCATCTAGCGTCAAGACATAAACGTACCTTGCTGGGTTTTCTGACAAGCATCACGGCAGAACTCCACGAACTCTGACTTTCCTCTATTACCCTCAGAGAAAACATTTGATCGAGTTTGTCATACAACAGCTTATGTACAGAGCTCTCCAATACAATGTGTTATTTTGTTATTACAAGAAAAATGCTATTTTTTGATACAAATGATCGGATTTTTATTTCGTTATAAATAAAAAGGTATGCTATTAATAGTGAAAAGTAATATCAGGCAAATGACCACCACGACCACGCTTACAGGACTATATCCTTTTCATGAAATTTTCCATAACCAAACCACAAAGTGGCTGCCCTATGTCCTCGATAGCCTCACGAATTCCATCTTTGAGCTCTTGAATCGATGCTGAACTGTTGGCGTAGACCTTCTCTTTTACATGGTTCTCAAAGGAAGAAGTCACAAGGTGTTAAATCACAAGATCTCCGCGGCCAATTGTGATCACCTCTTCGAGAGATAACACGGTCCGGAAACTTTTCCCGTAAAAGATCAATGGTTTCGTTGCTTTTGTGGCACGTAGTGCCATCTTGTCGAAAGTAAACGTCGTCCAGATTAATACCATCCAATTCCGGTCATAAAAAAATCATTAATCATCCCTCGATAGCGTAATCCATTCACCGTAACTGTTGCTCCAGCTTCATTTTCGAAAAAAGAAGGTCCAATGACTCCGCCGGACCATAAACCGCACCAAACAGTCACACGTTGAGGATAGAGAGGCTTTTCAACAATAATTCTTGGGTTTTCCGAGCCCCAGATGCGACAATTTTGGTTGTTGACGAAGCTACCGAGGTAGAAATAGGCCTCATCACTCAAGATGATTTTTCGGTGGAATTTCGGATCATTTTCATGCATTTCAAGGACCCAATCAGCAAAGCCACGACATTGTTGATGATCGACCGGCTTAAGTTCTTGAGGTAACTGAACTTCATAAGTCCTAAGACCCAAATCTTTATGCAAAATGTAGTGTAATGACGTTTGTGGAATGCATAATTCCAAAGAATGATGGCGAATGGACAAACCTGGGTTTTCTTCAACACTTTCGACTACAGCAGCAATATTCTCGGCTGTTCTTGAGTGTGGTGCACGGGTTTTATTCTTCACATCACTAAGTTTTCCCACCAGCTCGAATTTTTCCAACAAATTTCTGTATTGCGGTCCGACAAGGTGCTTCACGACGAACCAAAAATGTTCGAGCTTTACGAACCATCTCTGCCAAATTTTCACCATTTTTATAGTAAATTTTAATAATTTCAATGCATTATTGAAGCGTGTATCGTTCCATTTTTATTAATGGCGTAGTTTTTACTTGTCAAATGTTAAAAATGACAGCTTCAAAAGTGACGTCTACCGAAATAGTGGGCTATTCAAAATAACACGTATTATTAGAAAACCCTTTATAACCGGCGAGAGAGCATAATGTCGATGCAATGCGTCGAGCAGAACCAGTGTCAATGTGATGAGACGCGAGACTGGTCCTAACCAAGCCTTTTGCATTATACGATGCAAACTGTTGTTTGACAAAGTCCAGTCGTTGCTGGTCTTTTGGAGACAGCAGATGGAATTCAGGGCTTGGAGGCACTGTGGCGGCTTTGATAGTGTTGACCTGGATTGGTGTTATTATGAAGAGATACCAGATGTCTATTTCAAGATACACTGCGTGCGTCAAGGAAGGAACAACCAGGAATCTCATCAATTTGCTGGTGTTGTTAAATTACACCATTGTAATGGTGTATCCCAGAACTGAATCTTTGTACCCACATGCCATTTGGACATGTACATGCTTGGTATGCATATGCAAACCCAAGTCCGATAGGAGGTCCAAGGTTCCAGCTCCAACGATACTGCCATTGGCTCCACTGTGGGGCCGTGAATAGCTAAGTTATAGACAATTGAAACTCATCAACTAAAATAGCAATTATACGTGATCCTAAGTAAATACACATTCACAAAGGACTCAAAAGGGTTTTGATAAACATTTTAGAAACGTTTTGAAACATTGATCTGTTATCAAGACTACCCAAACATTGTGGTAAAAGACTGAAAATAAAATGGCGGCAAATTAAATTACATAATAACCATATATTATTTTTCCGAGCTCAATTCATAGAATATATACGAGTATGTGAGACTAAATACGCCGAAGAATACAGCTTACGAATAAAATATCTTTTTCAGTTTTGATAATATTGAAGACCAGCTGCATACATAGGAAAACAAAGCTGCAAGTAAACAAATCTATGATAAGACTATGCTATGCGTGTGAAATATGAACCCTAACCCAAGCAGCCGAAAATATATTGAACGCCTTTTAACGACGAGGCCTGAGGCAAATAATTGAAGCAAAGCTAAACAGGAACCAATGGCAATTTCGATACCATGAGCTGTATGAAATTTTTGATGAATCGAAGGTCTCAAGGATTGTAAGACTGCGGAATGAATCGTATGGACGAACAATGGATACCCAAAAAGGTATTCGTTGGGAGAACTGAAGACCGGAGACCAGTGCGAAAACCGAGGAAACGCTGGTCTGACTAGGTCAACGAAGACAGTTCATCGCTGCTCGGATTTCGATATTGGACGAAGCGGTCAATGGACCGAGACAGTTGGAGGCGCTATTTGCAGGAAGCGAATACCCGAGAGGGGCTGTAGTGTTACGAAGAACAAGAATATGAGTCAAGTTTTGATATTCAGAAGACAATGTTTGATTTACTAATTGTTTTGCAATACACTTCAGGTAGAAGAACTCTCCTGTTACTTTTATCCGTCCTTGAACAGTGTTTGACTTTCAAAGTGGGGGCCAATAAAATGATTATATGCTTTTAAAAATAAGGGCACCTAGGAGAAATCTGCCTTTTCGGCTGGTGATGCCAACGAGGTTTTTTAAACTATGGGTGTGTACGAAAAATACACCTTTCCGGCTTGTGGCATCAAGGGGGATTTTTTCAGGGCAAAAAGAAGGAAATTCACTTTACTTTTGCTCCTGCTCCTACCTCGACCAGGTGTGAACTTCGATCCTTCCCACAATGTTTGCGGAATGGTATATGAATACAAATGCTTTTCCTTTCAAAACCAGTCATCAAAAAAATTCAGGCTTTAATTAACAAGAAAAATGCATTGAATACCCAAAAACCATGCTGCCAAACAATCAAATCCGACAGCAATTCATTGTCTGGTTCTTTCAAAAATGAATTTTGCCCTCCTTCACGTGTTGAGTGAATTAAATTTGCATCACTTCATAATCTGAATGCGTTAAAACATTAGAACTAATGCATGGCTCCAATTAACGTCATCAACTTTTCTTTTATTTTTTGTGTGTCTACAAAAAGTTCTGTCATAATTTTTTAACTTGCCGGTATTTGACTTTATGGAATGCATACTCATATACATACTTGTATGACATTTATGAAACGTGACAAGGATTAAAGGTGCGTGGCCGCGACATGAAATTTCCACGTATTCCAACACAATTCGCAGTTTTCTTGTTCCAACACGTAAAACTCAAGGCTGGAAAAAAATAATTCATAAAGCGTGGATGAAAGAAGAAAAGGGTAACAGGATAAAGGAATCAAAATGAACCATGCAAGTGGATGGTGATTGTGGTGTGGTGCGGAGGGTTGCAGTGTATTTTCCATTGTTGCTTACATTTTTCGTAAACTGACTGCAATAAGGCTTTTGTTTTATCACAACTACTCGACGATATGTAGCGCCTGAAGTGCCCACGCCCAGCACGCCCTGTCTGGCTAAACAAGGACGAACAAGCACTCGTTTGCGCGTTAGCGACGACGCGACGTAACCGTTGCTACTTGCTAGCTTGCATTCATATTTTGTTAGCGGGAATCTTCGCTGCAAACAATTTGCTAGGCAAAACGCTACCAAATGGTGGCGGTACTGACAACGCATTGAAAGGCGAACTCAGGCAATTTCCATAATTGAAAAATCCCACTTTGAAAGGATTTGCGAGATTTTCTGATTGTTTGATGATTTCTATTGCTCTTTAGGCGTTTGTAAATCCTTTTCAAAAGCTCCATTGCATCATTCAAGCTTTTATTCAAACACCGTCACTGCGATCGCTGCTGGTCGTGTTCCTGTACTAAATGCGAAGTAGATTTTTTGCATTAATATTGCAACTGTGCAGCTTGCCAAAGGCGTTAATGTTTAGTCCATTTCATGAAGAATATGATGGAGTCATAGAATGTTTAGTCCATATTTTTAGATAGTTTTTGAAAGAACTTTGAATAATACTAGAAAACAAATTTCATGATAAGATCTTTGGAATTATTATTTATATAACATCATTCACTTGTAATTCGGAACAAACTTTAAATTTCCAATCCATGGTAGTGTATCTACATTCAATTTTGGAGCTCAATTCTATTCTATTGATTGAATGGTCTTAATATTAGGATACATACATACATTAGTCCCTGCTGGGTTTCTTCAACTTAAACTCTTTCAATATTTGAGATCGGTTGACTCTCCACCTATTGTCGCGCATAATCGTTAAAAACAAAGACCTTGAGCTGAAACTTTGTGCGACCATCGAAACCCTAAGATCACACAGTATTCAAAAGTGAAAAGACGATCAAAACAGAAATAAAACCCAAGAAAGGACCGAAAATTCTATGGAAGGACAACGCACCGGGGATCGACCTTATTCGAACCTCAATGAATATATTCTTGTCTCGTGCCATGCTACGTGAAAAAAAGGCATTCATTGAATTTCTCAGAAGGACCGAGCGAACCGAATCATACTCGTACAAAGAAGCACCTGCAGTTCATTGGAAAGGTTTTACCTATAAATACTCCAAACTAACATTTTGATATTGCAATGACCCTCAATGTTCGATATTTTGGACTTGAATAAAACATTTTCGTAGTGTATAATAAATTTTCTATAATATTATTTGGAAGAAGCGATAGTTACAACATTATTTGTGGGTTAGCAAGAAAATGCGGTAAATAAGAAGGCTTCAATAGCATTTTGACACCATTGTTCTGTTCACTACCATTAATTTTTGATTAATTTCGTATGTCACTTTAAAATTGATTTTGAATTGATAATTATAATCCTTGCAGTGTGACGTTAATTGTTTGGGGTATTATCTGCATATTCTTCTTCCTGTTACAATACTTCGAATCGAGAATAAGCGATCAGACAGCTAAACGATGGAGTTTCTGGATTAAAATATCTTTTCTTTCCAGTTATAAGTTTAAGTAGCTAAAGGTGGCCTTTTGTGATTTTGCTCATCAGGAGAAAAAAAACACAAGTTGGGTGGACAGAACTACGCTCATGTCAGAAGGGTTTTAAAAGAAAAAAGAATTATTCCTTAAAGCACTATTTGTTTTTTATTTTTCCCAAATATCGATATTTCGGAGATAAATGATCTCCTTCCTCAGTGGCGATATTCTGAAGCTAATTGCTGTTTACATGGCCTTTTACAACAATAGTTTTTTCCCTAGAGTAATTAAACGGTAATTAACAACAGAAGAGTCTTATAAAAAGGGGTTTTAACAAAATAAGGATTTTTGTATGGAAAGGAGATATTTTAAGTGATGACTCACACCAACTTCATTAAGTAACTATACCCGTTGCCAACATCGGTGTTCATTCTTTTGTTTTTCGGAACTCGAGATATCCACAAACTTTCGTATCCATCCAGTTTTCTCCAATCAGCTACTTCCTGCACAATCTCGAGATTTTCCCATTCGATTTTATGCTTTTCTTCGACAATGTGCCTCGCTACCGCCGATCTTGCTGTTTCTGTTGTACCTCGTTTAATTATTTGTTCCGCTTCTTTGATGTGCTCTTGCCACCGGGTTTTCGCTAGTCGTTTCGTTTGCCCAATATAAACCATGCCACACTTCGGGCAAGTGATCTTGTAGATACCGCCTTTTTCTTCCTTGTTTTTCGGGTCCTTCGCTGATCCTAAGGCTGTTTCTAGGCTGTATTTTCTGCTGGTAAAAGCTGCGTTGTTTCCCGTCATTTTTATTATGCTTTGAAGCTTTTTCGAAATTGTTGTGTGGGTGAGTGAGATCCTGCTTACCTGTTGTTCTTGCTCCTGTTTGAATAATGTTGTCAGCTGATTTTTGCGTTGTTCGTGCTCCTTTTTCTTTATCCGTTGTTCGATTACTTTTGTGCTGTACCCATTCTTCATCGCTGTTTCCATTATGTAGTGTTTTTCCAACTGTAGTCGCTCGTTTGTCATTGGTACCGTGACCATCCGGTGAATCATCATATTGTACGCTGCCATTTTGTGCCCATATGTGTGGTTTGACGTGCTCGGGATCGTTCTTTGTGTGGTTGTTTCTTTCCTATATATGTCAAATTCAAGTTTGCCAGAGCCTTTTATTATGCTGATATCCAGGAAAGGTATCCGATCGTTCTTCTCTTTCTCCACTGTAAACGCTATTCGTGGGTGTATATTGTTCAGCTCATCCAAAAGTTTTTCCGCTTCCCTACTTTTGATCACCGTGAAGATGTCATCTACATATCTGATCCAGATAGGTGGCATTATTTCTTTGTGTTCGAGCTCCGTCTCGAGCCAGTCCATAAAGATGTCACTTAAGATAGGTGAGAGAGGGTTTCCTATTGCTGCTCCTACTGTTGCTTTGTAGAAGTTTCCTCTGAACATGAAGTAGTTCTCACTCATACATAAGGTAGCTAATTTAGTGTAACATTTTACACGTTTCCTCCACTCTGGGGACTTATCATGTTTGAGCACCCAGTCTTCGAACAGTGCCAGGGCTTGTTTTACTGGTAGGTTCGGGAACAAAGATTTGACGTCGTATGAGACCAGTATATCATCCTCCGCTATTTGCACTGTTTGGAGAATCTCGATCAACTCATCCCTGTTTTTGACGGAGCGCTGGACTGGCTCGAGACGGAGCTCGAACACAAAGAAATAATGCCACCTATCTGGATCACATATCTGATCCAGATACATCTTCATCTTCATCTTCACGGTGATCAAAAGTAAGGAAGCGGAAAAACTTTTGGATGAGCTGAACAATATACACCCACGAATAGCGTTTACAATGGAGAAAGAGAAGAACGATCGGATACCTTTCCTGGATATCAGCATAATAAAAGGCTCTGGCAAACTTGAATTTGACATATATAGGAAAGAAACAACCACACAAACAACGATCCCGAGCACGTCAAACCACACATATGGGCACAAAATGGCAGCGTACAATATGATGATCCACCGGATGATCACGGTACCAATGACAAACGAGCGACTACAGTTGGAAAAACACTACATAATGGAAACAGCGATGAAGAATGGGTACAGCACAAAAGTAATCGAACAACGGATAAAGAAAAAGGAGCACGAACAACGCAAAAATCAGCTGACAACATTATTCAAACAGGAGCAAGAACAACAGGTAAGCAGGATCTCACTCACCCACACAACAATTTCGAAAAAGCTTCAAAGCATAATAAAAATGACGGGAAACAACGCAGCTTTTACCAGCAGAAAATACAGCCTAGAAACAGCCTTAGGATCAGCGAAGGACCCGAAAAACAAGGAAGAAAAAGGCGGTATCTACAAGATCACTTGCCCGAAGTGTGGCATGGTTTATATTGGGCAAACGAAACGACTAGCGAAAACCCGGTGGCAAGAGCACATCAAAGAAGCGGAACAAATAATTAAACGAGGTACAACAGAAACAGCAAGATCGGCGGTAGCGAGGCACATTGTCGAAGAAAAGCATAAAATCGAATGGGAAAATCTCGAGATTGTGCAGGAAGTAGCTGATTGGAGAAAACTGGATGGATACGAAAGTTTGTGGATATCTCGAGTTCCGAAAAACAAAAGAATGAACACCGATGTTGGCAACGGGTATAGTTACTTAATGAAGTTGGTGTGAGTCATCACTTAAAATATCTCCTTTCCATACAAAAATCCTTATTTTGTTAAAACCCCTTTTTATAAGACTCTTCTGTTGTTAATTAGCGTTTAATTACTCTAGGGAAAAAACTATTGTTATAAAAGGCCATGTAAACAGCAATTAGCTTCAGAATATCGCCACTGAGGAAGGAGATCATTTATCTCCGAAATATCGATATTTGGGAAAAATAAAAAACAAATAGTGCTTTAAGGAAATGAGTATTGTAGAAGGGTTTTGTTCTTAATCTATAATATGCAGACATGCAGAATGATTTAATTTAATGAAAACTTTCATGAAATGCACAAAAAGTTAATGTAAATGTTTTAATGGTCAAATTTACGTCCGCGGTTAATCCTTCATACGCTGAAATTATTAAATATTCTAATCCTCCTCCGTCAGAGTATTGGTCAAATACCAAATCACAACAAGGGATTATAATTAAGCCTAGAAATCTCTCTTTCTCAAAAAACTCTGATCGATTTTAAGTCGAAGACCAGGCCATCAAAATGTAAAATTCCTCTTCGTAATGGTGGGACGATTATCAAAACGTCCACCAATGAAAATGCTACATCGCCCTTTAACTTAGCAACGGAAGCAATGAAAGATGAGTATGATATTACTGGAACCAGATTGCGAAAGCCTAGGCTTGTCATCAACTATCTAGAAAATCAATATTCAAATGAGGAATTAAGGAACGAGATCCAATCATTTAATCCCAGTATAGAAGAACTAGATACAGTGGAATATGTACGTGCTACGCGGACAAAAAATGGAAGGTAGATGGAATCATCCAGGTAAATGAGAGCATGCATGAGAGGCTTGCAAATGGATACGTTAATATAGATTATGGGTCATATTAGTGAAGGAGGACTTTAACATAACGAGGTATTATAAAGGCTGGTCCAACCATAATGCACGATGTTAATTGTGAATCACGCCTTATCGTCAAAGTTTCGCCCAACTTAATTTGAATTTTCTTTGTTTCAGTGTTTGACGGCTTCAACCATGGCGAGATACCTATTGAGCAGCACGTTAAGGTTGTTGAAGCCTTTTACGATAATAGGCGTTCAAATCAAAATGCATTTCGTGCACTTCGTGATTTTTTTGCTCAGCATAATCTACCAAATGTGTCCACCATCGGGAGAATTGTAAGCAGATTCTCAGAAAACCAGGTCTGTGGGAAATGTGAAATCACCTGTGCATACTCGCCCACTTCGTTCTGCAGAAACATTTGCTGTTGTTCGCGATAGTGTGGCAGAAGAGCCGTCAACCTCGATTCGTCGTCGTGCTCAACAATTGAACATCTCACGAACATCACTGATGCGGATTTTGAATAAAGATTTGAGTTTACAAGCTTAAAAGGTTGAATTGACCCAAGAGCTGAAGCCTACTGACCATTTCAAGCGTCGGCAATACGCCGAATGGTTGGTTGAACAGGCATAAAGGACTAGTGACTTTACAAAAAACAATCCTCTTCAGCGAGGAGGCACACTTTCGCCTCAGTGGATTCTTCTTCTTCTTAGCACTACAGCCCCTTTCAAGCCTTCGCTTCCTGCAAACAGCGCCTCCAACTGTCTCGGTCCGTTGACCGTGTCTTCCAATTCCAAACTCCGAGCAGCGATGAACTGTCTTCGTCGACGAAGTCAGGCCAGCGTTTCCTCGGTTACCCCACTGGCCGCTGGCCTTCAGTTCTCCCAACGTAAACCTTCTTGGGTATCCGTTGTTCATCCATACGATTCATGTGTCCAGCTCATTGCAGCTTCCGCAGTCTTACAATCCTTGAGACCTCCGGTTCGTCAAAAATTTCATACAGCTCATCGTTGTATCGAATTCGCCATTGGTCCCCGTCTAGCTTCGCTCCGATTATTCGCCTCAGGACCCGTCGCTCAAAGGCGTTCAATATATTTGCGGATGCTTGGGTTATGGTCCATGTTTCACACCCATAGCATAAAACAAGTCAGATTTGTATACTTGGAGCTTTGTTTTCCTGTGTATGCAGCTGGTCTTCAAGGTTATTAAAACTGAATAGAATATTTTATTTGCGAGCTATATTCTTTAGCGTATTTCGTCTCTTTCATTGCCAGTTTTCGTTATTTTGGCACAAAAATACACAAATCCGCTAACATTCTCGATACTGGATTCGCCAAGTGTGAAATTTTATGTATTTGAGGTATTTTTCCTCGACTGCGTCATGATATTTGTTTTATTTGTGTCGATTTGTAGCCATACTAGTTTTTCTTCGCTGTCAAGTTTCAGGAAGAGTTCTTTGGCATTTGTTAATGACCGTGACAGAATGTTGACGTCGTCCGCATAGGCCACTACTTGGCTCGACTTGTATAGTAATGTTCCTCGTGTATCGACAGGTAGCTTCCGTATGACGTACTTCAGAGCCAAATTGAATAGCAATGGGGCCAGCCCATCTCTCTACTTTAGTCCGATATTTGTGCCAAAGGTATCGACGAGTTGGTTATTGATGCGTACTTGGGAGGTTGTCGACGTCATTGTCATTTTGGTGAGACGGACTCATTTGGCTGGGATGCAAAAATCAAGCATTATTTGGTACAGTACGTTACGATCAATACTGTCGTATGCTTGCTTAAAGTCAACGAAAATTTGGTGTACGTCTATGTTGAACTCCCAGCATTTTTCAAGTACCTGCTTGACTGTGAACAATTACTCTGTTGTTGGTTTACCTGCCCTAAAACCACCTTGATACTCCCCAATAATACTGTTAGCGTATAATCCGATTTAATTTTCTAAGATTTTAGAAAGTATTTTGTACGCCGTAAAAAGTATTGATATGCCTCTATAATTTTCGCACTGTAACTTGTCACCTTTTTTGTGGATAGGGAATATGATTGATTGGCTCCACTCTTTCGGCATATGTGCTTGTTGCCAAATGTGCTGGATGACTTTGTGAATAGCTTGATGAGCACTACTGCCACCATATTTCATGAGCTCCACTGGAATCTCATCGATGGAACAAACTTCATCCAGAGTTGGTGGAGGCAATGGAAGCTCTCCGCAGACATCTATAGGTTCCGATGCTCTGGAGGTGTGCGGAGGATTAAGGACGTTCTTGAAATATCATGCCCATCTTTCCTTAATCTTGGTTTCATCACCGATGATAATGCCGATGTCATCACGACAGAGCGTGGTTTTAGGCTGATAACCACGTTTCAGGCTTTTCACTACTTTGTATGCTTGTTTTGTGTTACTGCTCGCTAAACTTACATCTATGCTTCTCAATTGGTCATCATAGTATTTTCTTTTCTTAATCCTAATTGTCTTATTTGCTTCTCTTCTGAGATTTTCATAGTGTTCTCTCTTCATTCTGGTTTTCCTACCCACATATTCTTTGCACACCTGATTCTTTTTATCTAACGCATTCTTGTACTCATCATCGAACCAATCATTCCTCTTGCGCCGGGCTTGATGTCCAATCGTCTGTTCTGCCACGGTCCTGATAGCCGCTTTCACTTCCATCCGAAGCTCAGTTTATGTTTTTAACGATGCGTCTGATAAGATTGGAGCCAGCTGGTTGTCGAGGGTCTCCGTGAAATTTTTCGCCACAGGCGCCGTTTGGAGCCTTTAGATGTCAAATTTTTGTAGCGGGCTGGTCTTCACCGAATATGCCTTTGACGTACGACATCGATAGGTTCATTTGATCAAGTAATGATATGAGTTACAATTGGCTCCTCGGTATATACGGACGTCAAGTATCCTCGAGGCTCAACATTGTTGGATCAGAACATGGTCGATCTGGTTTTGTGTGTTGCCACCCGGTGAAACCCAGGTCGTTTTATGAATGCATCGATGTGTGAAGCAAGTCGAAAATATGACTAGATTTCTGCTACATGCAAAGCCAATCAGGCACTGGCCGTTGTCATTTGTTTCATCGTGGAGGCTATGTCCTCCAGTCGTTCCCCGATGAGATAGCTCATAGCCAACCTTCGCGTTGAAATCACCAAGAATTATTTTTGTGTCGCTTATGGGCAATGAGTCGACCAGTTTTTCCAGGTGATTGCAAAACGATTCCTTCGTTTCTTCGTCCTTTTCTTCGGTCGGGGTGTGAACATCATACAGCCAGATTTTGAGGAATTTTGCTTTTAGACGAATCGCACACAACCGTTCATTGACTGCCTTAAAATCAATAACGTGCGATTTGAACTCCCTATCTACAATGAAGGCCACTCCGAATTCTCGTTTTTCAGTAGGCTTCCCACTTTTAAATATTGTGTGCGATCTCAGGTCTTGAATGTCGTTTCCAGTCCAATTCGTTTCCTGGACTGCCAGTATTTTTAATTGATATTGACTGGCCTGTTGTAAAAGGTCATTAACAGCGCCAGGGTAATTGAGTGATCTGGCATTCCAGGATCCAATGCCATAGCCTTTTTTCGTTTGCGAGATAATTGCTGTGAGTCCAATCCATTCCGAGGCCTATCTGCTGGTTTTGAAACAAATAAAGGTTTTCCAGGGACGGGGAGTTGACCCGTCGCCCAACTTACTTTCCGACGGCATGGTTATTACGTTCATTCCGTTATCAGGCACGGAAAATTCGCCTTCACCCTCTTACTTCCTCACAAAGGAGGAGTAAGTAGGATTTAGTAGCAGAGCTGTAGATGTATTTACAGTTATTAGCATGTCTCGATATTCAATATTACATTATTGGGGAACCAGTAAACCCAATGTGAACCCGGAAAGCATTTACTACCATTTAATTAGGGGGAGGAATCATGGAAGTTATGGGTTGGGGAAACTAGGGGTTCCCTCCTCCTTTCTCAAACGGGCTTGGGGCCGTCTATGGCGGAGTTGAATTGCCGCATTTGGGCAAATGATAGTCCACGAGTGATTGTTGGAAAGCATATACATTCACAAAGAGTGACTGTTTGGTGCGGCTTATGGGCTGATGGCGTCATTGGGCCGTACTTCTTGGAAAATGAAGGCGGCCAAGCAGTTGCTGTTAATGGTGTTCGCTATTGCGAAATGATAACGGACTTCTTGTGTCCAGAAGTTGAGGTTATGGACCTGGACGATATGTGGTTCCAAAAGGATGGTGCTACTAGCTAATGAAACAATGGCTCTTTTGCACCAGAAATTCAATGGTCGTGTTATCTCACGTTGTGGCGATGTTAATTGGCCACCACGATCATGTGATTTGACACCGTTGAACTTTTTTCTCTGGGGATATTTAAAAGCAAAAGTGTACGTCAATAAGCCAAGAACAATTGCAGAGCTAAAGGATAAGATAATTCAGCACACTAACGACATTGAACCTCAATTATGTCTCAGGGTCATTGAAAATATGGACCATCGAATAGAAATATGCCACTGTAGCCATGGTAGGCATTTGGGGATATTTTGTTTCACACATAATCTTATTAACATAATTCTCTGAAAACTTTTTGCTTTATTTACATATAACATATGCGTTTTGATGAGACCACCCTTTATATGGAAAACTTTAAGAGGTTTAAGGGCACCGTTTCGATTTTTGGGGGTAATTTAATACATACAAATCATCTATTATTAACAGATTTGAGTGAGTTCTGATTTCTGAGGTATTTGGACTCATCAAGACCTAAAATACATTTAAGATTCAGGGCAGCCAGAGATTTTAGTAATAATGGAACAAAATATTAGCAAGTTGAAATGGAGTTCTTTTAACGCAAGAATATTTCGGGTGATCCAACCATTAATCGATGCTAATTGTAAATAAAACAACAAGTTTTCAGAGAATTGTGTTAATATTTTTTATCTTAATAGAAAAATCTATGACAGTTATGCATGCATTAAAATATTGCCCAAATACTCGCCACAGCTACGATGGCATAGTTCTATCCGATGGTCCATATTTCAATGACCCGGAGACATAATTGAGGTTCAATGTCGTTAGTGTGCTGAATTATCTCATCATTTAGCTCTTGAATTATTTTTGGCTTATTGACGTACACTTTTTCTCTTAAATATCCCCAGGGACAAAAATTCCAACGGTGTCAAATCACATGATCGTGGTGGCCAATTAACATCGCCGCAACGTGAGCTAACACGACAATTGAATTTCTGGCGCAAAAGAGCCATTGTTTCATTAGTTGTGTGGCAAGTGGCACATCCTTTTGGAACCACATATCGTCCAGGTCCATAACATCGATTTCTGGACACAAGAAGTCCGTTATCATCTCACACCATTCACGATTACTGCTTGGGCGTCCTCATTTTCCACAAAGTACGGCCCGATGACACCGCCAGCCCATAAGCCGCACCAAGCAGTCACTCTCTGTGAATGCATCGGCTACTCAACAACCATTCGTGGATTCTCATTTGCACAAATGAAGCAACTCGTGTTTTTAGTGAGTCCACTGAGGTGAAAGTGTGTCTTGTCACGGAGGATGATTTTCTTTGTAAAGTCACCATTCCCTTCTGTCCGTTTAACCAACCATTGGGCGTATCTGTAGGCTTTGGCTTTTGAGTCAGTTGACCCTTGTAAGCGTGTAAATTCAAATCTTTATTCAAAATTTGCATCAGTGATGCTCGTGAGATGTTCAATTGTTGGGCACGACGACGAGTCGAGGTTGAAGGCTCTTCTGCCACACTATCGCGAACAACAGCAATATTTTCCGCAGAACGAACTGTGCGAGCATACACAGGTGATTTCACATTTCCCACAGACCCGGCTTGCTGAAATTCGCGCTCGATTCTCCCGATGGTGGATACGTTTGGTCGATTGTGCTGACCAAAACGCCCATTTTCGTAAAAGGCTTCAACAACCTTACCGCGCATCTCAATATGTATCTCTGCATGGTTGAATATGTCAAACACTGAAACAAAGAAATGTAAGATTCAGTTGGGCGAAAAACTTGACGTTAAGGTGTGACTCACAATAAACAGCGTGCATTATGGTTGGACCACTCTATATTTGTTGTGCATGTCATAAATGTTTTTCATGAATTAAATTATTCTGTTTATCCACATATCGTGGGTTAAGCACGAAACCCGTTTGACGTGAGCATAGTTCTGTTTGCCCAACTGCTTTTAGTTGAATGAAGACATCTAAGCTAAGTGGGGAAGAGTTAACACGGGCATAGCATATTTTATCATGCAAATCGCTCTTCCTACAATAAGCAAATTAAATTCACATCAGATTGCTCTTTTCTGCACGTTCCACCAGACAAATGTCATTTACCTGAAAAGTAATTGCGCGAGTAAGCTGGTGCAAGAGAGGTTTAGTCTTAAGGAAATTGTTGCAAAAGTAACAACGGAATAAAATTATATTTTTTAGTAAATTAGACAAATGGATTATTAATTTATACAACGAGCGTCTCTGGAAGCAATAATTGGGCTAACCGAACGTGACTTAACTTAAGGTACTTAATTCATTCCTCTGCCTAGATGGAAACTATTACCATGTTCAAAGAGTTCCAGGAATTTATTTATAAAATCAAAAAAAATACTATATATCATAAATCTCATTGTCGCCTTCAAAGTAGTCCCCATTAGCAGTAATGCACCTATGCCAGCGCGTGACCCAGCTTTCAAAGCACTTCTGGAACTCGGTTTTAAGTAGATGCATCAGCTCTGCCTGCGATTTTTGTTTTATGGTTTCGACGCTATCAAATCGCGTTCCCCAAAGTGGTTTTATCAATCTGTTGAACAAGAAAAAGTCGCACGGAGCCAGATCTGGAGAATTTGGAGGTTGTTGGATGGTATTTGTATTGTTCTCGGCCAAAAATTCACGAATAATTAATGCATTATGAGATGCCGCGTTATCGTGATGCAGAATCCGAGTTGTTTCTCCACAGATCTGGTATTTTTTTGCGGAAGGATTCACGCATACTTAGGTAGGAATTCATGATGCACAACACCATTGTAGTCAATGAAAACAGTAAGCAGAAATTATGCTTTTAATAAATGTTGGATCGGAATCGAAGTTGGAAAGCATTTCTTTTGCGATTTCAACACGGTTCAGTTTTTGCAAAAAATTCAATTCTTTTGGGGCCAATCTTGCAGCAACACGTTTCAGACCCAAATCATAATGAACAATGCTTTGGACTGATCATAACGATATGTTGGTCTCATCAGCAATCTCTCTAAGAGTTAACTTTCTGTTTTCCACCAACATTGACCTGACTTTTTCAATGTTCTCATCTGTTTTCGATGTTGATGGCCTTCCAGAGTGAGGATCATCTTCAGTAGACTCACAACCAATTTTAAACCGTTCATACCACACATAAACATTTGTTTTTGATAAAGCAAGATCACCGTAACACTTTTGTAGCATAGTTACCGTATCCGCACATTTAATTTCATTTTTAACAAAAAATTTTATGCAAACGCATTGCTTTGTTTTATTATCCATGTTAAAAATCGCCCAGACACATAAACTTCACATGAACTAAACGCTGTAATTATGACAAATGACAAGTTGTCAGGCAAAAAATTGCAGGGAGTGTAAACAACAATGTTTGCTAACCAAAGAAAAAAAAATTTCACGATATCATATACGCGCGAAATTTAAATGAAAAATTCCTGATACTTTTTGAACATGGTAGTATATCCTTTGCCAGCACTTTGACCTTACCAGTGTTTATAAAATAAAATTTGAATTTTACTTTTCACTAATTATGACATAAAGTCTAACATTTCTAAAATTACTTCAGTTTTATAAACACAATTGCCAGCTTATGGTTCTCTGCCCACATTGTAAGGACTAAGGCTTTCTCGTTAGAAATACAAAAATTTAATTTCACCTTACATGCTGACCATAATCGTGCAAGGATTAAACCGCCAACACTATAAAAGAGCTGCTAATTAACATCTTCCGGTCTGTTTCACGGATCCAGACAAACTACATTTTAGGTTCAATTTTTTTCTTGCAAGCATTCCAACAGCCTCTAGGTAAAATATTAGAACCATAATTAGACCCCTGCCGCCATCCTTTAATCTTATGCATAATTACCATCTCAATAATTAATGCAACAATCAAACAAACGATACGCAGTAAGTGCCGAATGCTGCCCCGAAATTCGATTGCTAATAGATTCATGCTTAATGGTTTTTTTAAGCAATCAAGTTTTGTGGGATGCTTTTATGTTACTTTTGTCTACCATTTGAATTTGAATGCCCCAAGGAGACGTTTTGTCTTAGTCTATTTTTAGTCAAATCAAACCAGCGAAAAACGATCTTTCTATCCCAATAATGTATGCAAATTAGATCAGTTAGAAGACATGCGCGCATAACTTTCCATAATGAGTTTCATGAACGCGAAAACGCGGTAGAGAAAAGCGAAAGGTGAAACAATTCCGTCTTGAGAAGCTTCCTTAGTGGTTTGTTCTCCAAGTTTGATGGCTGTTGGTGATACCTCAACTAGCGGTGATTGAACATATCACTGGTTTTTTGTTCATAAAAATTTATTTTTAAATCTGGGTACATCGTCCCGAATATTTTGACGGGGAAATTTAGAGTTTTGCGTTGAAGGAATCGTACTCGTACCTGTCCAGATGTCAGTGAGTCGCTTTGATAACGAGAATTCCAGCTATTATGGAACGATTGAGGTTTTTTTAGTGCTCTTCAACTTTGAGATTATACTGCTTTCATGCGCTGCGTATATGTTTCGAGAATCCAATTTGGTGAAAATTGATCGCGAATTATATGCATGTAAGAACAGGTATGTATGTAGGAACAGGTTCGGTATCATGTTGCGAAGTTTAGAAATGTTAATGTATAAAATAATTCAACGCGAAATTTTTTGTTTTCTTTCAATTTAACAGACTGTGACAAGTTTCTGGTTGGAGTTATTTATAGATGAGTGAAGAAAAAATTTAGTTCTATTGAAGAATCGTAATTGCAAAAGCATGCAAGCAACGAATAATCATGTTTTTAAGATCAGATTCTGTTCCGAATTACCGTTCTTCCCTGGGAACTGTATACAAGTCAAAGCTAATGAACTTGATTTAGTCCAATTTCATTAATGAATGTCCCGCGGTAATATCATTAAGCCTGGCTGTACAAGAAATATAATGTGGAACGGTTCAAATTAACATTGCATACTCATTCGTTAGATTCTAAAATAAATTCATCTTAAAATAGAAACAAGATAAATTTTTCATTAAGAAAAACAGCATTCTTAATGTGTACCGAAACTTCCGATAACATGATCTGGAATATGCAAGTTAAGTTCTTACTTTTAATCGATAGTAAAATTAACCAGCGGATTTTTATGGATATTTTAAGAAGACATAAATGTTTTCGGTTACTTCATTTACAAAAATGAATATATATATATATATATATATATATATATATATATATATATATATATATATATATATATATACATATATATATACACACACATTTTTGTTTTCTTATTTTTGTGGTGTGAATGCCATTTATGAACTGAGAGTGGGACTTCTATGCTCGCTAGTGCCTGGATTGGAAGCCAGCCTGGAACTGTTTGACGAATTACTTCGGGCGAGCTCTCGTTTTGTTACGCCATGAGGCACCTTCAACCTTGGGGATCTCTCTTCTAGTGAGAGGGGAAAACTGGAAGAGGAACTGCCAGACAAGTCTCCCAGCCCCGACATCCGAAGTTGCTCTAATTCCCTTTTATCTTTTAGGACCGCCCAAACATAATGTGCCACATGGTTCCATTTGCAACCGATTCAAGCATCTCTACGACTATAGCATCAAGGATGAGCTCTCCCGTCTCCCTGTAGAGGTCCCGTTACAGCCTGTCCCATTTTTTGCACGGGAAAAATGTGTGACAGGGCGAATTGGGCGACCGTGACTTACCAATCTTGTGCAGGTAAGGCTGCAAGCACCCATGCCTGCTCTAAAGCTGGGTGAGATAGAAGTCAGTCTCACCACGCCTTTGATTTGGCCACAGTCTCACATCCGGGATGAGGCACACAGTCTATCAACTGCTGCCAATTTTTGAGTGAGCGTTGTATCTCCTCGCGGACAATCGTCGTCCTTATGTTCTCCTTTCGACGCTAGTAAATAGCGCGATGCTCTCTAGCAAGGAAGGCAACAGGCATGTAATAACTCTCATCGTCAAATGAGAGACTGTCGGATTTTTTTTTAATGCCTCCATTCCCTTCCACTCTCTCCATCACCCTTTCTTCGTCACACAACGCTCGTGCGACCTGCACTTCACATTTTGTCGTTTCTCCAGGTGTGCCACCCAGACAACGATTAGACCATCGGTATAAGGAGGCACACAAATTATGTGAATTTATCCTATTAATCTCATCTTGTCCATTTCGTGATAAGGTCTCAGAGATAAAAAAAACTTTGTAATACGCCGTGGGAAAAAACTCGGTGTTATAAAGTTAGCTGTCTTTCCAAGCATCTCGACGATAGGGTTTAAAGTGCCCTTAGATGCTATGTTGGAATTTATTGGACTGAGATTCTCCATAATAATATCTTTCTGCTATACAATCTCGACGATAGGGTCAAAAAGGGCCCTAAGATGCGATGTAGAAATTTATTGCACTGAGATTCAATCGTTGTTAAATAAATATTCTTTAAGCCTGTTTTTAAAAACTATAAGTGAGTTTGCATCCTTAACTGAATCTGGGAGATTGTTGTATATACGCAAGGAATCATTCGTAGCATCATTCTTTAGACGATCCGTTCTTGCAAAAGGTATTATGAATTGATTTGCGATCCTAGCATTATAGTGATTTTTCTGCGATACTTTCATAAATTGAATATGTGACGAATTTGAATTCAAGCATTTAAAAATAAACTTGGCTTTCTCTGCTTCAACGATTTGAGTAAATGTTAATGCTTCCGCTGATTGGTACACAAATCTGGCTGGTGTACGTATTGGTAGATTTAGCATATTTTTATAAGCCTTGGTAAGCAACCTGGAGATGATATTAAGGTGTTGCTTTCATGACTGGCTCCAGATTACTACTCCGTAATGTAGTTTCGACAGAACGAGTGCATTTAGCACCATCTGTTTGATATTGCTTGGAAATCCTTCATAACTTCTCAGTCATCCAATAACAGGAGCTAATTGTCTTCTTAAGTTGTTTACTCGTATATGCGACAGCCATGATTCTGAAACTGCAAAATCGTAAAATGAGATAGAAAGTGCCAATCGATTTCGGATATCTCTAATGGAATAGCTTCATAGTTTGCCTTCTGGAAGTTGTATCTACAAATAGCTTTGCTATTTCTATGGCATGAGATGCAAAGTGATGGTTGCATTTCAAGTGGAGAATGGTGAGAATCTGGTTTGGCATAAGGGGTTTGTGATTGAGAGACTGAGATAATGCTCATAGGATTGTTGCTTAAAAATGAGGTTCAGCAATCTATTATTTAAGTTTGGGTTATCTGCAGCCCAATTCTCTTTTAAGGGTTTTGTACTAAAATACAAAACCCTATTGCAATCACGACCTGTGTCCGTCTGTCCGTCCGTCCGTCCGTCCGTCCGTCTGTATGTCACAGCACTTTTTCTCTGAAACTATAGAGGCTGCAGCAATGAAACTTTGTGGGAAGGTCACAAGTGGTGACTTCTTGAAAATTCAAGGGTGAAAAATTTTTTCAAAGGGGTTTAAGGGGGGACTCCCCATATGGGGAGGTGACCCCTTAAAAAAATTTCACCATTGGTAGTTGAATAGGAAGTCATTGGAAAGGTCTTAATGAGATCTTTTCAAAACAAGTCTTAAAATTGCCTTTTGAGTACCGAAGGGGGCAGGGGAAGGGAAAATGTACGAACTTTTCGCGTACCCCCCTCGCGATTGGACACCTTCCATCCGAAAAATCTGAAAAAAATCATGAATGTAGGTCTTAATGAGTAAAACAACAACACATACATGAGAAGTCGAAATTCACTCAACTTTGTTAGTAATAGTATGATTTATCGATTTTATGTTTTCTGGTATAAAATCTAAACGGTACCTTTAAATTCAATAAAATTTAGCAAACGGATGTCTATTTATAAAGTTAATATTTTCTGAAAGTTTCATGAAGATCGAATAGTATTTAATGAAGTTATAGCGATTTGAATTTTCCCTGTATTACTATGGAACAATGTGGCCTGTATTACTATGGAAACATATGGCTATGGAGCCATATGCGCTTTGTACCGGCTTAGACACTACAGCTTTGCTAGGACTTCAGGAATGATAGGTATCATGAGGATGAGTACATACAATTGAAACAAGTTGAAGAGGCAGGAGAGAGCTCCTAGCAAAAGGGCTTTGTAACCATTCTAAGATTCGAAAAAATAGTCCATGAATCGATGATTACAGTACAGAGGAGTGGCCCCTGAAAAAAATTTCATGAAAGGTAGCCGATATGAGTATCAAATAAAAGTTCTCTATGAGAGCTTTTGAAAACAGTTCTTAAACTGACAGATTTTGCTTCATGGGAGGTGCAGGGAGGGGGGGGGGGGGGGAAATACATGAAAAATGTGTTTCCTCCCTCGCGAATGGATACCCGTGATCTAAAAAATCTGGAAAAATTATCAAGCGAGATATTTATGGGATTAACTTTAACAAATACCTCAGAAGTCAAAATTCTTTCAACTTTGTTAATAATAGTATGATCCTCGAACATGACGTGTTTCTTGATTTTATTCGTTGCTGGTTACTGCATTTTGTAAGTTGAGTACAAAACCCTTCTAACATGAGCATAGGTCTGTCTACCCAACTTGTTTCTTGAACATCTTCGAGCCTTGGTTTTTGAGTCATCTACAATGATGACTATATTGGGTCAAACACGTCTGTTCACTCAAAAATGCAAGACTTGATGGCTTTCCGTAGACTGTTGTTATCCGTTTCAACTTGTGGTTAGCTTATAGCAGATCGCCAGAGTTGAATTTGTCTCTAGTATTTCTCCTCGCCCCAGGACAGTTCTTCTGAATAGTAAAACTGGTCAAGAATATCAAAGCGTACTGTAACTGGCGTACTAACTGGTTGGTATTTGATTCTTCTAACAAAGTATCGCATTTGTTATCACAGAGCTGTTTCAAATGATTCTCTGAAAGGTATTTACAATCTTTAACAAACTTTACCCGCTTTTTCAAGGCTGCCATTTTCCTATATGTGTTAACACACTGTTGACGAGTGCTTCCATTGCGATAATTTTTGAAACCTTTAGGTTTTTCAATATATATTGCAAATTCTGTAACTGTATGGTTGAGTTCTTATATTTTGCAGCCATTCCACGCTGCGGACAGGTACATTAAAATATGTCTCATAACTGGCTTTGTTCCTCCAAAGGTGTTTGTGTATCAAGATAAGAATCATTATGTTTTTGTTTCGTACAGTGTTCCGATTGTACTCGTATATCCTGTACGTAGGTGAACTACGAACAAAAAGATAGAATATTCCCTCAATTTGAGTGCAAGTGTTCAACATTTTCAAGAGAGGAACTCCGTTGTAAGATTTGTTGAAGCTAATGGAGCGTAGACTCAGTGATATCGATATAGGTGCCTGAATGGTTGTATAATCGTATAAAACCAATCATAATTTACTGTCGAACTTTCAAATTTTGTTTTTTGCTTGCTCGCGTTCACCTAAATTCAGGTGAATTTTGTTTTTGTTAAATATTTTAATGTTAGTTACTAGAAGTAAAGTTTGAAATATAGATTCGATTTGAATTAGTTTAAGGTGAATATATTCATATTCCAATTTGTAGATATAAGAACCACTTAAATAGATCATAATTTTTTAGTTTTAGATTATAATTTTTTTAAGTTTTAAATAAGAAATATTGTTGCGAAGTTATAATAGCTTAGAGGTAAAGTGAGCATATTTATTTATTTTCTTTTTGTTCTAGCACTACAAACCCTTTCGGGCTTTTGCTTAGATATAGTTGGAATAGTGAAGCAATTCTCTGTTTTCTTGAAATGCCTGTTACCCTCTGCGTGAGGGTTCCTTCGGCGAAGACCTCGGACGCAGCTTGCCATCGGAGACGGTCGTAGAAGACACTGTTCGCTTGTTCTCTGGTCCCAAATAGCCGCCAAGCGAAAAGCGCGGCCACCAACACTCCTCACACAGCTAGAAACAAAGCATACTATTTTTGTCTAACAGGGGAGGATTAATTTAAGCCAGGGCAACCACTTTTCACAATTTCGTTGGTACTAGATTACCCAACGTAACTCGCACCGAGCGAAAACCTGAACACTCCCGCACTTAAAAAAACCAGTTCACACTGAACTATATTTTTCAAACACACCCGAACGAAGTGCACAATTGACCTTCATAACAACCTTTTTTTTAAATGACAAAAAATATGATTATTTATTTAATTATTAATTTAATTATGATGTGCAATGATTTTAAAAATGAATTTTAGCTAAACAAAATACAAAACTTAACTTACGTTTACCTATTTGGAGGTAAGGATGAAGTAATTTGCGTCGCGAAGCTCTTCTACTAGCGCGCTTCTTCTTGATCTTCTATCGCCAATCTCCCTTATCTCGGCCGTTAGTTATTCCGGTGTTGCTGTTGTAAATTTCTGCCCTCGATGAATTCCAGCAAAAAAATTTCTTGTTGCTCGTCACACTCGATCCTCCGCTGTCGATCCTTGTTCGCCAGAAAAGAGAAGAGACCCCTTCTTTATTTCCAGGTTTTTCATCGGCTCGGTTTCAACCCGCGAGCCGTTATTTTTACTTCTGGGCGATTCAACGTTCAATTGCGATCCCCCAACTGGTGTTCATCGGGCAATTAAAGTCAAAAATTTAACTTCACCTTGTACATTCGCCCATTAGGTGGAAATGTCAGAGTGACTGAAATTCTGTCAGTCTTGTGTTTCGTTCTTTTGTTTGTTCGTTTAATTATCGGAGAACATAATTTAACTCGTAAGTATTCAAGCACCAGATAAGTAATTGTAAAATTTTAAAAGTTTTTGTTTTCAGATTGTTCCTTCTTTTCCTCAGTCTTCTTGGTAGAACCTCTATTGGTAAGTTACCCATGGCAGTGTGACACATTTTAGGTACCATATGTACGTTCTGGAAATTAAATTCATTGCCTAAAATCTGTTTCACCCAGTTCCGAGTAGTGCAGTCTGAAGGTTGCCAAACAGAATGAATTGACTCCATCTCTACATTGCTGATGAGACTTTTGCATGGTTGTATTAAAGAAAGACACCATTACGTTACCAGTACTATTCAAATTTGGACTTGCTTGAAGTCGTATATTCGAACTTGTTGAATCGCCGAAAACTTGTGCAATGTGCTCAAAAAAAGTGCGGCTGTCTAAGAACATTATTAAATGAGTCGTAAGGGATGCCTAATGTTAATCTAGTGAGTATATTGTCGTCGCGCTTGCAGGTGCTGTGACATAAACTAATAACGCATCGTTTGCAGTCATACCGTCGTGGTCTTCAGTAACCAAAAGGTATTGTTCTTGTCCAAAATCACAATATTTTGGATATCCATAAAATTTTCGATTTGACGAATCAAACTGCATCCAATTACGCGGATCTAGCGGCCGTCCGTCGATTGTTAAAAGTGATAATTTGGGATCAATGCTATCTTTGCGATCATAAAATGTATTAGCAGGAACTTTAAACACCAATAACTGATTAATTGTAGCATTTACACGGTCTACTTGATTTTTAGGAATAGGCGGATAATTTTTTGTGAAATGAGGTGTTGGTTTCGGCCCTGCAGCTGGTATCTTTTGACATGGACCGATAGGTAATCCAGTTATAGATTTCACCGATATTTCAGGGAATAGTGAGTCTGTTAATTTGCCAGGATCTCGTCGTTCAACAAGACGATCCAATTCTTCTTCCAGACCCTTAGTATCTCTTGATAAGGTTTCGTTTGTATAAATAAATATTACTGTATGAGGATCCAATTGGTTCAATCATATTTCAAAGACAACAATATTTGACATTGAATTATCATTCAGTGTTTCTACAATTCCACGAATAAGTCGTATTTGCCAGTCAACATTATTTCGTAATTTTACGTTAAGTTTAATTTGAATACTGATTTCGTGATTGACACTACGATGGCCTTTATGTTGCTGGATAGCTATGTCAACATTTTAATTGACTGTGAAATTTTTGCTATTGGAGGAAACAATTTTGAATTGCCATCGAGAGACAGAGTCTTCAAGCGGTAGTCCATAAATTTCTTTATTATCTGGATTGAATTGGATCCATGAATTCAATTTTAATGGATTTCCAACTTTATCAAACAATTTCAATTTAAGAATTGTCCCATCTTCATTATGGTTTGCCAGCGGTAAAAGGTTATTTTGGAAGATGATTTTTGATAAGCGGCGAAGGATTTGTAGGTTTTGATTCTATATACAGGGTTTTCCAATAAGAGGTGTTATTTTGATATTTATTTATTTATTATTATTTGGTCTACGGATTACAATATATTACAGACTATACAAAAATATCATAACTGATAGATAAATTAATTAAACAAAGCAAACAGATTTATTTTAAAACGGTATTCGTTTAAATTAAAATCAAGATCTTTTGCAAAGTTATTACAAAGATGAATGCATCTATTGATAGGCTCATGAGCCGCATAATTAGTTTTATGAATTTTAATGTCGAACAGTCTATTAGTCCTCAGTGATCTAGGAGGCTCATAAAAAACGAAACGATCTCGTAATTCACTACAATTTATTTTACCTGAAAGAATATTATAAACGAATAATAGAGAATAAGAGGTTCGTCTGTCAGTTAAAGATTGCAAACCAAGAAGCTTACGTCGAGCATCATAGGCTGGGAGATCATTGGACCAATACATCTTTTTGAGAGCGTATCTAGTTAAATTCCGTTGAACTCGTTCAATCCGATTCGAATATTCAACATGAAAAGGGTTCCAAATGATGGAACAATATTCAATGACGCTGCAAACCAATGCTACATAAAGTGATTTGATTGTCATTGGGTCCTTAAGGTTCTGCGTGTTTCTCTTTATGAACCCGATCATAGCATAAGATTTCGAAATAATATAATCAACGTGAAAGTTAAAACTAAAATTAGAGTGGAATAATACACCTAAGTCTTTCATTTCTTGCTTTCGTATTAATGCGTTATCGCCGAGCATGTAATTATAGGAAATAGCCTTTATGCTTTTAGAAAATGTTACAACAGAGCACTTGTTGAAATTTAGAGTAAGATTATTAAGAGTACACCAATCAAGGAAACGCGTTAGGTCACTCTGAAGTTTGTGGCAATCAGATGATTGTGCAATTTTAAGGAAGAGAGCAAACATTAAACATTTGGAGAATTTAAAACATTTTGGTAAATCATTAACGAAAATCAGAAAAAGGAGTGGCCCACAATGTGTGCCTTGAGGAATGCCAGAGGTGGCATCTTTCAAAATCTCAGAAGTTGTTTTACCTATTTTCACGATAAGTTTTCTGTTAACTAAAAAGCTTTTTATAAATCTAAGCCAAACATCAGACAAGCCCAATTTACTTAATTTTAAAAGTAAAATATTGTGATCAACTTTATCAAAAGCTTTGGAGAAATCAGTATAGACCACGTCCAATTGCATATAGCATTCTAATGCATCAACAATGTCGCCTGAGATTAATGCCAAATTAGTATAAGTTGACTTTCCCGGCAAGAATCCATGTTGGCAGTCACATATTGCATTTTTAAAGTGATCAAATAATTTGTTCTTAATTATATGATCAAATTATTTCGGAAAAGTACATTGTTTGACAATGGCTCTGTAATTAGTTATGATATTACGGTCACCAGATTTGAAAATCGGAATAACATAACAAGTTTTCCTAGACTCTAAGAAATACCTGATTTAAAGCAAAGATTGAACTGAAAAGCAATGGGCTTCACTATAACGTCAGCACAACGTTCAAAAAATATTGGGGGGAAGTCACCACGTTCAAACTTAAAACTAGGTTTTCAATTTTATATAGCGCAAAGTACATCCTCTGTAGAAACATCAACATTGTCTAAGATACCGACGTTAGGATAGTCAAAACTAGCTATTGAATTAGTGGAAGACAACCCATCATAGTTTTCATAGACAGTCTGAAAAAACCTAGCAAAAAGATTACATGACTCAAGTGAATTGTTAGACTTGTCGCCATTAAACTCCATGCTCGACGGAAATCCATTTGTTTTGCGATTAGAATTGATATACGAGTAATGCCAAAAAGATGAAGGATTTGCCTTCAAATTACTCTCAATCTTAAATAAGTACTGATTGTATAGAAAATTGTGTAAATAATCGAATTCGTTTCGTTTTTGAACAAAGTGTAATGTATATTAAATCCAAGATTAATATATATTAAATCCAAGATTAATATATATTAAATCCAAGATTCTATTTAAGTCATTTAAAGTACTATTGATCTGCTGAAAATCATTAGATAAGAAATAGCCCATTACCATGCATTCAATATCTGATTTAATATTTAGAGGCAATAACATTCCATCATCATGAGCCCATAATACATTACCTAAATTAAAGTCCCCAAGAACAATACAATGAATATTTAAATCTAATGAATTAACTATAAACTCTAAGTTATCCAAAAGATTCTTGTAAACACTTATATGACTATTTGGAGGAATATAAGAAACACAAACAATTACGGCATACTTTACATTGAAATTTAGGCGAACGCAAAGTTGTTCAATGGTAGCATTATTTATATGTAGCTGAACGATTGAACTATTGAGATCAGCTCGCACGGCATTTAAAACACCTCCACCTCTCACGAGTCCAGTAGCAAGTGGGCAACGATCGCAACGAAAGACATGGTAATAACTACTAAAAATTTCAGGAGTCGAAATACTATCGTAAAGCCATGTTTCGGTCAGAACAATAATATCATATTCCCGCAGGTGCGAAGTGCGTAATAGCTGCGATGTTTTTGTTCGGATACCACCAGCATTTTGATAGTAGATGGAGTAGGTCCTCAGTGAAGATAAAGCCGTGACTTCAATATTGTTCATAGCAGATGTCGGAGAAATTGAAAAGATAATGATTCGTTTTTTGGGCGAAGAGAACGCTTGATTGTTTCTGGTTGAAGTGATGTCTGAGGAAGATCTAGCCCAGGTTGGGGAGAGTGCAATAACGTCTCTTCCGTATGTTGTGAAGGAAGAGTCGTTGGAGGTTTCTCTACGTTTTTTGGCTTATCATATGTGATAATTAGACTCAATTTTACAGAAATGGGCCAAATTTCCTTATCAAAAACCTTGCTTTATAAAGAAGATGGCACACCTAGCTTGAAGTTGATGAACCGTGGATTCGAAATGATCGCATCTTTTTTAATGAGCTTGTAGCAAGTAAGCATATTTGCATTTACGTTAAGTTTGTTGGCTACGTAATTACGAATAGCATCCGGTTCAGTTTGGATACTAAATTTAGATACATGCAAGTATTTCATTGTATGCACCACATTAAGAGTATCGCAATCTGCCGCAGTGCCGAAAATGTTCTTACTCTTACTTATGGATCGGATTTTTGGTTTTTTGCCAACTGTTGTCCAATTTTTTGCAGTAGATCTTTGGCCGATAGTATCTACAATCTGCTCTATATAGTCTCAGGAATGGCAGATGTGGCAGTAATTGGTAACGATAAGTTTGATGGACTATCAACTTCATTAGTAGGCACACTCTTCATTCCTCTCTTGCGTTCCTCTTGCAGCGTAGATGCATAGCTCTTTGACTTCTTGATCCAAGTAGCAACATCATAAAGTTTAGAGTCAAATTTCGTGAATTTAATATGCAACTCCTTTAGTTGAGTGGAGAGTAGCTCAAACTTTTTAAAAGAGTTCAAGTCAGACAGCACAACACAAGAATTGCACTGCCATAACAGATTAGGCGAACTGTTCAAATCATTAAAGAGAATATCAGTTAAATCGGCACACTGTAGGTGAAAAACTCGCACACAAAATGAAGCATATCTTATGCAATCGCGCTTATTCACTGTGGCTTTAACTTTAATAGCACACCTTGCACAAAAAGTTTTATTAACCATAATAGAAGAGTTTCGACTTTGGAGCACGGATCAAGACGTAAAAATGAAATGTATTAAAGAGAAATCAATAAATTTGTATACACTATAATAAGTTTTTCAGCGAAGGCACACACCCTTTCGATGAAAGCACTTTTAAGTATAAGTGTAAAAGTGAAAGGCAATTATATAATAGGTGGCACTGAATGATCACTGTCAGATTCAATGTAAACAAATTTGTCTTCAAGATATTAAATGAACATGAAAATTAATTAGGACAGATGCGACACCCATAGAATCACACCAACAGAATCACTGTTACGAACCGCGGCACGCAAAGATTCAAGCGGTATGACTTTCGATAGCCTATAGGCCAATATCAGAATATAAATTAGAAAAATAAGAGTAGCGAAAAATACACATGACCGACTCCAGTAATGACACCACACATTTGTGATATAAAAGTACAATGCCAGTTTTTAATATAAGTGATCAAATGTTTATTTTATTATAAGGAAAAAGGTATGCCGTTTATAGTAAAAAATAACATCAGACAAATGACTACCACGTTGTCCCGATAAATACCATCCAATTCACTGTAACTGTTGCCCCAGCCTCGTTTTCAATGACTCCGCCGGACCACAAACTACACCAAACAGCCACACGTTGAGGATAGAGAGGCAATAACTCTTGGGTTTTCCGAGGTGGGAATGGGCCTCATCACTCAAGATGATTTTGCGATGGAGCTCCGGATCATTTTCAGACCCAATCACCAAAGACGCGACGTTGTTGATGATTGACCGGCTTGAGTTCTTGTGTTGACTGAACTACATAAGCCTTAAGACCCAAACCTTTTTGCAAAATACGATGTAATGACGTTTGTAAAATGCCTAATTCTAAAGAATGACGAAGAATGGACAAACCTGGGTTTTCTTCAACACTTTTGGCTACAGCAGCAATATTCTCGACTGTTCTTGAGTGACGTGCATGGGTTTCATTCTTAACATCACTAAATTGTCCCAACAGCTCGAATTTTTCCACTAATTTCTGTAATGCGGTCCGACAAGTTGCTTCACGGCGACCCAAAAATGTTCGAGTTTTACGAACCGTCTCTGCCAAAATTTCACCATTTTTATAGTGAATTTATATAATTTCAATGCGTTGTTGAAGCGTTTATCGTTCCATTTTTATTAATGATGTAGATTTTACTTGTCAACTGTCAAAAAATAACAGCTTCAAAAGTGACATCTACCGAAATAGTGGGCTATTCTTATTGGAAAACCCTTTAATCTGTCGATGGTTCTGATGTTCTTGTTGTGGTAGGTTTAGGTGTGTGTGTGGTAGTATGAGTAGTCATTGGAAGTGTAGTTGTTGTTATAGTGAGCGATGTCTCTGCGACAGGTGATACAGTAGCCTCGACGGGAGGAATTATTGTAGATTTAGCATGCGCTTCAACATCACTTGCGGCAATAACAGTTGGATGTACAGTTGCTTTGCGTGTTGTAGTAGTTGGCACTGCCAAGTTTTCTTCCTCTTCACCCTTTGTAGGAACAGTAGTAACAAACATATTTTGAGCACTTGTAGTTTCGTACCAGTTGTCCGTGGAGACGTTGTTACTGTGGACGAAACAGTGGTTGTTATGTCTTTAGGTGAAGCCGTAGTTGTTGTAACGAGGGTATCAATTTTATTTATAGCGGATTCCGATATTGTTGGGACAATTCTGAGAATTTCAATGAATTTCGCTGTCGGGGCCTTGGTTGTTTCATCCACAACATCTTCAATAATATAATCACTATTATTCTTGTCGTCAAAATCACGTCATTGTTCGCATCATCTTCATTATTCTCATCTACTTGTTGAGCTTTATCGTCGAAAATATCTTGTGGTTTATGTGTTGAAATTTTGTTATGTTTAATGTGAGTTTTCTTTTTGATTGTCTCCATTTGATTATTATTATTTTCGATCGTTTTCTTGATATCCGATTCTGATTTTGAAACGCTTTCAATAATATCTTCATCTAATATAGTATGAACAGTACCCTCATTATAGTTTGTTCCTGGGCCTGGATTACTTGTGACATCGTCACTGCCCTTTGAATTTGGTACTGGTTTGATATCATTATTCATTATTTTTATGTTTCATTTTTGAGTCGGGCGTATTGTATGGATTTGTATGTTTTGTGTTGAATCTGTTAGTTTCTTACTATTACTATCTAGATAGTTTGATTTTGATAATCCATTATGATGTCTGTGTGCGTAGGTAGTTTCAACTGGAACGTCGACCAGGGATATGTCAGCATCGTTATAGTTATCATAATCATAATCGTCAGTATCGGGACCAATTTGTTCAGATCCTTCTTCTTCATCGCGTTTAAATCGTTGAACTCTATTGGTGATTTTCTTTTTCGCTTATGTTTATTTTTACTTTAACATTTTTAATTTAATCTTTTAAACCTTGGCTCGGGTGGTATTTTAACGACCGCATGAAAAGAGTGCATAGGGTTTCCGTGACAAGCCGTCGGGCTTTGCTTTGATGTGTGAGCAGACGCGTTTCGACTCGTTTGAGTCATCTGAAGATGAACTCAAAGAACATGAATAATGCTAAATAGTCATCTGAAGGTGACTCAAAGGAGTCGACGGCCTTTTAAGAAGAAAAAAAAAGTTAGAGTCTCTGATAAGCTTGATCGGATGTATCGGTACTCAAGACTCAAGAAGGTGATATGGTCAGTATCATGCTTTGGCCATATTACCGTCCACTTAACTGGAATATGCTCTTATTTCAAACCAGCGTACCTGTATATATTGAACGGGCTTTTGGTTTGTCCGAAGAATCATTCAAAATAACTCTGATTGTCACCAATGGAATTCGAGCCAGGTATCTTCGGCTTGTGGCATGAGCAATCTAACAACCATAACCACACGGACTTCTAACGCATTGATAGTATCATCATTTTTTATTTAATTTATAGGCTGAGGGTCGACGAATTCAGTTAAAAGTAAAAATAAAATTTATCTCCTCGTATTATGCAAATTTTTTATTATGATTGGTTGGTTTTTCCACACTTTTTTTCCACAAATATTATTGAAAGTATTCATTTTAATGTTTTTTCTACTGATTTTAGTGTAAAAGTCACATGTTTGAATGGACATGCATAAATTCAGAGTGTGCTCGTAGCCATTAAGTTTTATAATAATTTTTATGAGGTGAATTCACTTTATGTAAGTGAAGTGTTAAAGATGGTTTGAACAAAGATTTTGATTCATGCAGTCATTTATCTCGTTTCCATTTTTTCATTCTCATTTCTCAGTTATTCTACTATGACAACAAATCTTTTTTCCCATATTTGTCCATTGATGATTTGCCTCTATTCTCATCTTGTGGTCCTCCAAATTAACCATATTTTGATTTTTCATGCTTGGTTAAACATTGTCTTGTACAGGGTTATCCATTTCGTGGTTGGGAAAGTATAACCCTGCCATTTGACATCTGTCAAAATTCAATGTCATTTAAATCATGTTTTTTTTAGTTGAAGATTTGCCATTTAGAAATATGGATCGTTCAACAGTCGAAGAACGCGTTAAAATTATTAAATTTTATTATAAAAATGGTGATTCTGCTATATCAACATTTAGGGCTTTACGAACCGATTACGGTCGACATAATCGACCTAAAAAGCAAACAATTTCGAACATAGTGGGAAAATTTGAAGAGACTGGATCGGTTATTGATATTGCAAGGCCTGTGCATTATCGCAATATTCGTTCTGATGAAAATATCGCTGTCGTTGCTCAAAGTGTGGAGGTAGACCCGAACGAAAGTTTCTTTAGTGATGAGGCTCATTTTGAATTGCCACATGTGGGGCTCTCAAAATCCTCAGGTGATCGCAGAACGGCGTTTGCATCCGGAAAAAGTGACCGTTTGGTGTACATTATGGTCTGGTGGTGTTATTGGCCCGTATTTTTTTGAAAACGATCAAGGAAGAGCCATTACAGTCAATTCTGACCGCTATGGACGGACGTTAACCGATTATTTTTGGAGAGAAATTGAAGATTATGATCTGGAGAACATGTGGTTCCAACAGGATGGAGCCACAAGCCACACAACACAGGCTGATCGAGCACTTTTGCAAGAGAAATTTCCAGGACGCGAAATTTCGAGATTGATTGATGTCAATTGGTCCACAAGATCCTGCGACCTAACACCTTTGGATATATTTTTATGGAGCTATGCGTAAGATCGTGTTTACGTGAACAATTCTCAAAATCTTGAGCAATTGAAAACCAATATTCGTGAAGTTATGGCCGAGATATTGCCGGAAATGTGCCGAAAAGTCATTGAAAATGACCTCAAAAGGATTGAGGCTTGTAAGAGGTCCCATGGAGGACATTTGATTGATGCTGTATTTCACGTGTAGTATAATTTGTTTCCATCCAAATATTTTATCTATTTTCTTTAGCTTTACTTTCCCAAGCGTAAAATGGATAACCCTATAAGTACCAGTATGGATTTTGCTGAGAAATAATATTGTAGTAGCATGGCAGCAGTGTTCACTCACTTACACTGTTGATTATTTACTTACAACGAATACTTCATGACAGCGAATGTGTACCCTCTGATGATTGCTTCTCAAAAGCTTACAAAACTATAAGAAGGGATATTGAACCCTTGTTACAAGGAGGAAAAGTTTTACATGAAAACCTTGGAGCATTGTTCATGTATAATGCTTATTAAATTGCATAAGGCCATGGTTATTATCAAAACATTACCAAGCAATTGTTGAATCGCCTGAGAACTTTTGTTTATTTAGCTATTTACAAAGACAGCAGGCTGTCTTTCAAGCAACTCCTTTCAACAAAACTACTCATCAAGCAACAAGCCCCCATACAAAGCGCAGGTTAATATGATCCATTCGTTTCCTTAAAACCTCCATAATTCTTCGCAGTCGCGTTGCACTCGTATGCATGCACTATCAAATTGCACGACATCATCGTCGCACTTTAACAAACATTGGTATTTTGAAGCATCAATCATGAGTTTCATGTAATGCTAAATAAAACAGCCTTCGAGCTGTCAATTACTCCTTGTAAAATAACGCGAATCACTTGAAAAATTGTTGGTTGCGTATGAAGAACAAGACGTTAGTACACGGAGCAATTGCGTGAAGCGAAGAAAAAGGGTTCAACCTGTCCAATATGTGAACATGTCAAACCCACGTATTGTGGACATTCGTTAGGACGACATCGCAGCCTTACACACCGATCTATTATAGATTTACACTTACACGAAATAACATCCGTGCATAATTGCTGCACATAATGGTCAACTTGAAACGTGTAATTTGATATTGATTCTGGATTTTCAATATGTGAATGGACAACATTTGTTTGCAATTGCAAGTGAGGTCGCATTAAAGTCTGCCAATCATCATTGAAGCGCTCCTTCATTTAATGTTGATTAGGATAATCTTTTTCAAAGCAACCTCACGAACAATTACGGTGGACGAAACACTCATGTGGGTAATATTTATTTCCTCCAATTTATTTTAATGTTCACTCAGATGGACCATGTTCAATGGCTGATTGAGCTATTAGTTCGTGCGCGATTATTTTTGCTATTTGTATTCATTAAGGCTGGTAGATAATGTGCTGATCTAAAGTAAGATTAAGAAACGATTTAATTAGTGGAAATCAATTGGCTGCAACATTGTGCAACTTTGAGTTTTCAATTAAATCGCCTATACATGAGACTATCAGAAATAAATTTAATTATTATTGTAATTTAGTAAATAGCTTCGCGCTTCGATAATGGGCTTTTTGCTAAGCTCTTAAGATTTTGCTGCGAATAAATAAGAGTTTAGAGCATACTATGTAATATGTATTTCTTCTTAGAGGAAATGCTAAAGAAAAAGATTATCTTTGTTTAAGATTGCAATACATGATGTAAACGGATTAAGTGGCATGCATTCTTTGAAGCTTTAATCTTTACGACTTAGGTACATAGTTTAGAGGATTCATAATTACAAGTTTTTAAGCATTTGATCAAGTATATCTATATATATAAACCAACTCTAACTAGCCATTCCTTCTTGTCTATTTCTTACTTATTCTACTCTGTGACGGTTTGCAATGAAAACAAAGACCTAAAAATAAGCAAAAACAAAGATAAGTTGTCGTTCGCATTCGAGGATTCCGGGCTGACACGCCGAGTTGGTCTATTGCGTGATCTTTGTAGTATAAAGCTAAGTGGATGTCAAAATGTGGCAAAAAATGTGAGCAAAATAATGAGTACAGCCCACAAACTTAGAAATATTGGTTTTATAGTAGATGACGAGCTGTTGGGCATGCTGCCGCTCTCCGGTCTACAAAAATCTTATCAACTAATGATAATTGCCATTGAGAGCTCCGACACAAAGATTACTCCAGATTCTTTAGAGGCCAAATCGGTACAAGATGTCAGAGAACCCGAAAATGAGTCCAAAGCATTTACGGGTCAAAATCACCAAGGTGACGAATTCGGAAATATGAAATTTTGTAAAAAAAAATATAACGTGATGGGAGTCCAGAAAATAACTGGCAATATACAAAAGACTCTCAACAATGGCGCTGTAAAAGAAGCGCGCAAAATACTCACATTTTCATTATTTATCCGGGTTTTCAAAGAAACTGGGTGTATCCTAACATCATTCAGGGAACGTATTTTAAAACCTGGATATTTTTGTTAAAAATATAAATTTCATAAAACTTATTTTGAAAGCACGATATTTCAATAAATGTTGAATAAAATATATTTTAAGTTGTACTCAACATGGTCTTCTGTTAGCTTCTTGTAATAAAAAGTAACATTTATGAAGCACATGTTAAATATTCTTTAACGAAAGTTCTGTTTGTTTACAATGGTTTAGATTTTATTGTTTTTTTGTTTTTTTTTTTTGCTAGAAAATTGTTTATTGTAGTACTTAATTTTAATTGCAAATGAAGAAGATACATTTTATCTTGAAATAAATAATTATATATTTACTACGTTCCCATAAATGACGAAACGTTCACTGAATGATCGCGACGTTCACGAAATGAAAATAGAATTTCGGAAATGACTTAGGTAACTAGTTTCAGTATTAAAGAAATGACAAATGTTAAAGAAGGAACTTTATTTATACGAATTCAAACTGTTAGACTTCATAAAGAAGTATAAACTATGCTAAAAGTAAACTTTTGCTGTGAATAGTTTTAATGAAAAGTATTGCAAGAACCTTACGTTTAAAACTTTTAGATGAAGCAATCATTGATCTAAAGATTACATGAGAACTTTAAATAAAACAAAATGAAATTAATACTTGTATAACAAACTTAAACAGTCACTTCAAAAACTTTAAAGTAAGGAATAGAGCAAAATCTAAAATTAAACAAATAGTAGAGCACACATTAGTTCATGTATTTAAAATCAGCTAAAGTTTCTCATAAATATCCATCTCATTTTCAAAATGATAGTATGGATTGTGACTTGCTCCCTTTATTGACTGAGGCTTAGGAATAATTTTTAAAACTTGCTCGTATGTAACGTAGGATACATCCTTGTAGTCAATTTTAAAGTCTCTGGCACTGTTACGAACTGACTCTAGGAATGTGACCTTGATTTCTCCCTCATCGTCTCCACTAGTTCCAGCAATCGCAACATATTTGTAAAACAGATTCCTACTTTTCGTTGGAACATTAATCAATAAAAATGTTCCGGGTATTATTTTGTTAGGATGGATATGTTTATCTGCGTAAGACGTATTAGCACCCATGTCTCGTTCTTGTTCTTTTTTACGACGCACTGTCATAAGATCTTCATCCTCAGAAGCGGATGAACTGTACACCTCATCATATATGCTTTTTCTAGGTTTCAAATTATCTATTAGCTTGAAGTCTAGGGGTGTCATATATTTAGAAGCTTCCGTCAAAGTCAAAGTCAAAAGCGCTTTATTTAATACCAATCGTTATAAATTTTTAAAAGAACATAAAGCAAATTCCAAACAATAAAACTATAAAAAAAAACTTAATGGCCCGAATGGCTCTCTAAATTTATACGTTATCAGTTAAACACATTTAATGAAAAAAAATACACTAGCAAATTTAAATTAATTAAGATTATTACATATTTTTTGATTCAATTGGAAAAAGAAGAAAAAACCAACCAGCATTATTCAAAAATTACTTATACTACTAACACAACAATGAACTTATATCCTATACCTAATATGTTACACCCTAATTCTAAATAAGTTCAATCAAAAAAAATAAAATAAAAAAAAACATTACCTCATATTGAAACCTATACCTAATTTACAAAACAAATAAACAACAAGACTATACTCGTATGTAGCAATAATGAGCTGAATCTAAAAAACTAAGTAACGAGAAAAAGCACAAAAACAGAAAATAAACACGAATAATTTAGACATTGTCATTCAGCCACCAATACCTAGATTGCTCCATCTCAGCTTGACCAGCCTCAACGAATCTAGCAAATGAGTATCTCCATTGGAATTGTTGGTCTCGTGAACTCAGATTCGGAGGATATTTTATCTTCTTATCGGTGGCCCGTCGGTATATGTGATATATGATTGGGACGCCATCAGAATCAAAAACATATCGATTCATGTCCAAATACACGAATGCTTCTGGAGGAACGAAGCCAGTAGTGAGGCAAGTCACAATATACCCGTCTGTAGGGTGGAACGGCTGTGAAATCCAAGGGTTTTCACTCACAGTTACAGATCTTGCGATATGATTCCGAAGAAGTTTCAATATGAAGATATCGACTCTTGTCCCTTGAGCGGTTTGATAAATTTTTCTATTCGATATATAGTGCTTCCAATCCGTCTCCGGCTTTCTGTACAAACCAGTACATGCACGAAGACATTTCCTTTCGAAAACTCTTAATCTTTCCATTGTACTAGCACTCTGGTTGTACCAGATCTGGCACCCGTATGTCAAAACTGGCCTAACCAGGGTCTTGTAACAAATAACTTTGACTTTTTGATCAATGTATCTGGAATGAAAGAGTCGCCGAAGGGCCATGACTACTTTAAGTGCCTTACTGAGCATGATTTTCACATGTTCAGTATAGTACAGGTACTGATCGAGATGAACACCGAGGTATCGAACACAGGATTTATGTGGAACCCGTTCTGAACTACCCTCGATAATGTGGAAATCTTCCAATTACGTTTCAGGTCTTGACTGCCCCCCTGCAGCGTTGTTCGAAACAAAATTGTTTCGCACTTCTGCGCATTGATTTTCATTCGCCAATTGTCGGTGTAGAGCTGCACATCATTAAACATTTTTTGAAGATTGCTCTGAACTATTGTAGCTTTTCGGTCTGCCGTATTGATGATCAGATCATCAGCAAACGCTACCAATGATCGCGTGGGCGAGACGTTGAAATCAAAGCCGTTCAATAGCTTGCGAATAAAGATTGAAAAGAGCAGAGGCGCAGTAACTGTTCCCTGCTGTAGACCATTCAAGACCTTGAATTCGCGCATTGTTGTCAAATTTCCATCAGTTACAACAAATGATTTCCCATATAACATATTACACATCATGACGACAAGGTGTCTGGGGAACCTGTCCTGAAGAAGTTTGAAAACTAGTCCATCTAACCACACCGTATCGAAGGCTTTCTCCATATCAATGAGACATGCTCCAACACATTCTTTGTTGTTTAGTTTCCAACAGATGTCTGAGGTTACTTTCGTTATTGCATGTATGGTCGAATGCCTGGCACGAAAACCAAATTGGCAATTCGGTATCAACTCATATTCCTCAATGTGGGCGTATAATGCTCTCTTGAGTATCACTTCAAACACCTTGCTGATGTTAGGCAGCAAGCTGATTGGGCGATAGCTTTTAGGGCATGACGATTCTTTTCCTTTCTTCAAGATTGGAAATACCTTAGCCTTTTTCCACTCATTTGGGAAATATGAATTGTTCAACATGTTGTTGAACAATATGCAATAATTTCTAATAGCAACCTCAGACAAATGCCGGAGAACTATATTTGGAATACCGTCAGTACCACATGATTTTTGTTGTTTATTCTGCGAAATATGAAACACAAGTCTTCATAGCTGACAAAATAATCAATAAGATTCAAGCTCGGTATGAGGTTAGATGTTAATGTTTCATTGAAATGAAGCATTGATTGGCCGTTCAGGCTTGATTTGAAGTCGGAAACTTTTGCTTCAACGACCTCCGAAAATATTTCGTTCCTTCTCTCTGGGTTTGGCAGATGAACCAATTCAAAATGTGTTCCAATCAGGGCAAGTTTCTGCAATCCATCACATATAATCCTGTTTCCATTTCTATCCGGAGTCGTACTATCAATTTCGATACCATCTCTATCGAGAAGATTTATCTCATCACTAGTGACTTCAAGATTCGAAACCTTCACTCGAGACTTCCTGCGGAATAAGCTATTCACTTTCGCGAACACGCCATCTGGGTCCTGTGGGCCAATACCCCTCAGTTTTTCCGCCCATTGATTGCTGACATCACTCTTGAAGTATGAACGGATTAAGTTCCGGACATTCTTCAGGTGTAATTTCAACAAAGCCAACGAGGGATGGTTGTAGTCCAAAAATCGTCGATAAATATTGTTGACGTGGGTGAGAAGAAGGCTTTTCAATCTTTTCAACCTCGCGATGGTTGGTGTTTCATATCCTTCCATATTGTTTCGATGTTTAATCTTGGGAACAACTTTCTCAATCGTTTCCAACGTCAGCCTCTCCAACTTCGACAAATAGAGATCTATTTCATCCTCAGTTAGATTTCTGTTATTAGGAACCATTGAGCAAGCGTTGCCACCATCAGAAGGGGGACATTGCTTCTGGTACTCCCGATTAAACTTCTTTTGAAACTTTCCCCAGTCTGTTTTTTTGAAATTCAACCGATGGTTTTCATGTTGAACTGGAATGAGGAAGAAATCATCCCTTTGATGATTGCTTTCCATTACGATTGCGTTGTGGTCGCTATCGTAAGGAAGCACCTGCAGTTTCCGTTGAGGACTATTAAAGCTGAATTCAAGTCTTGCGTCAGCAATGCAGAGGTCCAAATATGAATTTGTCCTAGGGTATGTTGGGAACTCCGACCCATATAGGTTGCACCTGTATTCAATTTGGTTCTCTGTTATCCATGATTTCAGGAATGCACGTCTTGGATTATTGGTGGCGTTCAGCCATGATGTATGCTTGGCATTCAGGTCACCGGCAAAAATATAATAACTATGCAGCCTGTTCAATTCGAGTATTTCAAACAAGGAATTGAGTTCCTCCTTGAACTTGAGAACATTTTGACCAGTTTCATAGGCAGAGATAACGAAGAGGTTATCCCCACCTGGCAGTGTAATTTTGATGACGGACACTTCAAGAAATTCAAAGTTTTTGAATTCAACTTTTTCAATATTTTGGAAACAATAGGGTCTTTTAACCAATATCTCGGTGCCACCTCCCCCATCACCTATTACCCTATCGTCTCTTACGAATGCAAAATCTTTGAATTCCATGGAATGCCATGAATTGAGGTGGGTTTCAGTGAGAAGTATGATGTCGGGCTTTTGCTTAGCAACAAATTCAAGGAGATAATCACGTCGATGTATAGCAACGATAGAGTTGACGTTGATCGATATGAGGCGAAGCCTATCCATGGGAATATGACTGGACGACAAGTTATTATTAGGCATTTGAAAGACCTAAACGCTGAAAAGCAAAGTTAATTTTTGAATCTTGTTTGTCGATTCTCTCCGATAAAGAATTAAGTTGCTGTAAAACTTTAAGAAGCAGCTCATTATTGCCACTTACATTATTTACATTATTTCCAGCATTTTCTGCTGGTCCTCTAGCGGCGAGTGCAAATGATACTCCGGGCTTGACGAAGTTGGAAGGTATGATATTACGGTGTACTTGTGTTTGCTTTGGAGCAAATTCAACTTTTGCATCTTGATATCGGGAGCATCCTCGATATGATGCTGGGTGACCAAAAACACCGTAGTTAACGCAGTATATTTTTCTTTGGGCTCCGTCTGAGCCAATTTGCACTCACCGGGAGCATGAACGTTTTTGCATTTAACGCAACGATAGTGCATGGCACAATTGGCAGCCGAACGTCCAAATCTTTGACACCGGTAACACTGGTTGACTTCTCTTTTCTGGAGGCGTTCCCACCTCACAACTCTGAAATTCTAGTACCTTATTTGTTGAAGGGCACTTGGACTGCTCTTATTTGCAATTTGTACCAGGTAAAGTGGTAAATTCTTCCTTTCTATGGTCGACCTTCTTGTCGCAAAGGCTTTGACTGAAACAAAATCAATATCTGGTGCAGCCTCCTTGAGCAGCTGAAGAAGATCGACCGTATCCTCTCCGCTGTCCAAACCCTTCAACAAGAAGGTCTGATTTTTTTCACTTTTGGGGTATAGGTGAAGTGTGGAACCTCCCCAGAAATCAGCGCATCTTTGGCTGACTTGAAATCAACCAGTGATTTCGTCCTTATAGTTAATTTTTCGGCATTAACTCTTTTGATTTCGAAATTGGCCAGTTTATTTTCGGCTGCCAATAGCCGAACCATATCTTTCCCGGTTTGTCCGACTACGTTGATTGGCGGAACTTTTTCTGTCTTGTTGGAAGCTTTTTCAGAGGAACCAGCAGAACTGCGGGCTGGTTTTTTCTCCTTATTTTTGTTCTTTAAATATCGAATAAAATTAACGTCATTATCTTGATTAAAATTACCTCCAATGTTTTCTTCGATTTCTATATCTTAGGTTAATCCCTCCAGCGCTGCAAAATAATTTTGGCTGTCGTTGGTGCCACCAGCACTTAGAACTTCCTCTGGATTTACTTGCTTTGTAATTTTCTTCGGCTTTGTTACCTGTTGCCATTGATTTTGCGGCTGCGTCTTTTGAGGCTTCATCCCTTTCTTGAAAAGATCCTTGAGAGACTGTATCTCTTGCCTTAGTTCATCATTTTCTTTCTGCAATTTGGCCATTCGTTGATTGTCCGCTATTATTTGCAGCTTGCACCCTCCGTCTACGGAGTTTTCTTCGTTATGTTTTCTTTTGGTGATTGTCGCCAGTTTCGTATTCGTCGTTTCCCCAGGTTGCCCCAACGGTGGGAAGCCGTCGGGCTCCTCCATACCAGCGGCGAAATTTTCTTTGTGAATTTGTTTTTCGTTACCAATCGAAGTAAAAATATTCGATAGAAATTTCCTGAGTCGATTACTTCGACAATATAAGATTTTTTCCTATAAAAATTAACTTCGGACTAACGTTTGTAAAAAATTAATTTAATTTTTGAAAACTTTTGACAGGAGCGATTTAAAAGACGTCATTACGCAAAGACTACTACGATCCATTCTAGAAGCTTCCGTCTCTGTATCAAGATGTTGTTTTCTCAGTGTGGTGGATGTATTTCTAATGGGTTGTTTTTCTATTTGATGTATGTTTTCTAAATGAGTATTTGATAATATATTTAATTTAACTGCTCTTTGGTTTTGACCGTGCTGGTCTAGTTTAATCACATTCCCTAATGCTTTTTCCCATGTAATTTTTGTGATATTCAAAATTCCAGGAACAGGATCAATTTTTTCGGGAACTGTATTTCTGATGCTAATGATTTCCTCATTCGTTATTTTATGCAACATGACAGCTGAATCTTTGAAAATTTTAATGAAATCATCTGCATTTTTGACATCTTTCCCCATTAGTACATGCTTGTCTGCAGTCCTCTTCAAATATCCTCCTATTCCGTCCATCGGACCTTTCCCATGTTCTGGCTCGCTATAAAACCAAGCAGCTTTGGTTATTTGTTCACAGCACTCTACTAAGGTCCTCAGCCACAAATAAACGTTGGTGCGATTTCTATATTGCGACGTAGGCCCATCTGAGAAAAAGAAAAGCGTATCAATGTGTTGTTTATCCACAAGAATTTTTCTTAATATTGGTTTCAAGTGACCCCATACTGCATGGGCTTGATGGTCTAGACAGTCGCTAACAGTGGCAAATGAGGATGTCTGCAAATCGTTCTTATCATCTTTATGATAATAGACGCCAGTATGAATTGTTATCTGCATTTTAGATGCACCAAAATGTATTGATGAAATTTCTCTGTCATATTTTGTGACATAATTTTCTGAGAAATCTATTTGCAACATAAGTTCATTGTTCTTTAAATTCTTTCTCACTTCTTCTTTAACTTTGTTGTGATAATAAATATGTTTTTTCATAACTGGAATCTCCTCTGCTAGTTTGAATTTTAATTCTTTAATGGTGCTGGTAGCAAGAACTTTCTTCACAATTTTCACGATCTTCTTTTCACCTCTTATTAATCTTTCCTCTTTCGTAGATTTCCATTGAAAATAATTAATTGAATCTTCATCACTCTCACTAGCGGTCATTGGTATTTCTTTACATTTATCACATCGGGAAAACATGCAGTCATAAGATGTCTCATCACAACTGACGTCCTTGATTAGTTTTGAAACTTTTCCATAGTTTAATGCATTTACTCTGTATAATTTTTTGATCATGAATTCGAAATTTTCATGTCGCACGCACAAACCGCCGTTGGGTTAACAACCCAAAATGGTTTTTCCCTTAGAAATGTATTATAAGATAATTTAATCCCTGTGGCTTTCATAAACTTTGGATGCAAATCTTTAATTGTATTTAAGAGAATACGTTTCTGCTTTTTAGTTGCACCTCTCCTAATGAAATCTCTTTTTCCAGGACACATTCTGCTTATTTCATCTTTTTCAAAAAAGTTGACTATTTCAGATCGGATTTCTGCTATTACAACACACACTCTTCGTTTTGCATCAGCCTTAAGAATATTTTTATTATCTCTATTCTTAGGTAAAAATTTTTTGGTCATATTCAAAATACGGTATTTTTTAACGATTGTACGACTCACACTTTTTTGGAGTGCTTCTCGTTCTTTAGAATTCTTTTATAAACTATCAGCAGTTACCTGTAGTTGTGAGGTCATAACCTCTGCAAATAAAAGCTTTTTTCGTACGTCAGCAGTCACATTACAGTCTCTGATTAAATGGTCAACTTTGGTGTTTGGTGATGTCTCATTTTAAGAAGCTGTTTTCAACATTGCTTCTCGCGAATCGATTTTATTTTGCATCTTCTTTATTTTAGAATTTTGCTTAGCTATAGTGCGATAAGCTTTGGCTCTTTCTTTTCTGACCACTTTCCTGCCTTGGTGTTTACGTTTTGTTGAACGTGGAGTTTCATTGTTTATGTTTTCTTCTTCTGAAAGTGGTGGAGTATTATCTACTATGTTGGCTAAGTCCTTTTTCTTCTGCCTATATTTTCTAGAGTTTCTTTTCCACAGAGCTCTTTACTTGCGCTTCTCTCTCTCTCTGTCATCGCATTTATAGATTTTGCTTTATTTGCAGCCTTCTTTTTTTGATAATATTCTCTACCCTTCGCTTTTTTCAACTCTCTCTGTTCTGCAGTTAAATTATTTAAAAATTTACGTTTTCTTGCATTCGCTTTTTGGCGTTGTTTTATGTAAGCGGCGCTATTTTTATTGATATTTTTTTTGGAAATCTTTTTCTTTCTGAGTTCTTCGGTCTCCATGTTCCTATGCTAAATCAAAAACAAATGTAAAATTAACTGTAACAGCAAGTCAAACTCTTTATTTTAAATAAAACTTACAGCTGCTCTTCGAAGGTCGTACTATACTAAACAACTACTATTGACTTTTGTTCCAGACGTAAAACCAGCAAAAACGAAAATTTTGAAATTCGGCTTAGATTACGTTTCTACAACCAAAGCAGTAAATTTAAAGTCACTTCAATCACTACTATAATTCATAAAATGAATATGATCATTTAATAACACAAATTCACAAAAAAAGCAATTATAGGTTAAATCTTAATAAAAATATAATTATGGGAACATAGTTGTCATTACGGGAACACATGTCATGTTCGACAACGTTCTCGAAATGATCGTTGCCGAAATGATTTTTCAACGCTTCGTGATGTTTAAATAGTCATCGGCCATCTTGTATGTCACTTTATCACACCGGCGGAAAACGATCAGTATTATTCAATGGTATTACGACTAATTATCTTCATTTATTGGTATGTTAATGACTTAGTAGCGTTCCCCTTATGATGCACTATTGATGTACGATACCAAAATAAACAACTGAAATAATCTTACCTTGAAAATTATTTGAAAATCACCACAAAACAATCGAACGCTATCTCATTTGATATATTTCAGCTCGCGACCGCACAGCCGCGCTAGGTATGCCATAATTGGACACTCCTTTTTTGACAGAATAGAGTTCGTGCACGAAGTGACCTACAGACTACCGGACAAAGTTGCGTGTAAGATAAAATCTGAAGTTGGTCACATTATCTTTATAAATTATTGTGATTATGATATTCTACTAAATGTATCAAACGTGCTGGAAAATTTAATTTTTCAGTTAGTATTTCATTGTTTCATGAACATGTCATATACGGAAATGGGTCTTGGGACGCGTTCCCAAAATGACTTTTTCCCCAGTTTCATGAGAGAAAGAAGAATCTTAACATCTTTTTGCAAATAAAAATGAAGGGTTTAGATAAAATTAACTAAATCTAGTAGTTAAAGATGATTATGACCCAACTATTTCAAAATTTTATAGGTGAAAATGGTGTCGGAACCAAATTCGCCACCTTGGTGATTTTGAGCCTTACAGTCAATAAAAAACTTCTGTTAAAAATTTTAAATAAAATAATTTAAAATTTTTATGCACTCTGTATGTGATTGAGCGTTCATGGAGAGATTCTCTTTGGTAATTGTAGCAAACTAAGAAGACTATGTAGAAGAGGATAGGAGAGAATCTTTCACACGTGAACGAGTCGCCGACAGTGAAAGACAGGTATTAGACGTAAGTGATCTTAGAGATTGTAAAGTAAAAAAAAATTATAATTTGCTAACTTGAAAATTCAAACTTTATTGCAGATAATTTTAAAATGTGAATCACAAAATAAAACACTCTAGAGTTTGTCAAACGGAGTAAAATTTCGAATTTCATTGGAGAAAAAATAAAACATTAAAATTATGTCTAACTGAGGCCGTCAGCAACGGTTGGAATCTGACGGGAAATTCAGGTGATCAATTGAAAATCAATCCGCAAAAGAAAAGCCACGCGGATAACGTGAACCATATCACAATAACGATAACTGTAAGTTTCTGATTCCCAATTACATGGTCACAGTCGTCAAGAGCGAAAGTGAAGTACATAAAAGAATCACACAAATTGAAAATGAGTGAGAGATGTGACATTTGCAGTGAAGTGTTGGTGGACCCTCATTCAACTTCTAGTATCGCTGTATGTGGAACAAGTGATTGTAACAAGATAGCACATTATACTTGTATGCCAGCAACGTCAGAAAAAAACATGGAAAAAATATCGAAGTGTAAAAACCATCATCAATATGGAAGTGTAAAAACCATTACGTGAACATGAAATCAGAAGAATAGGAGGAAAGACTAGAAATGTTCCTAGAACCAGCGAATTATTTACACCCAGAGGACGAGTAACATCCTCTCGAAATAATAGCAGAGACAATACATCAGATGACAATAAACGTGACTCGCAGAACCAACAGACAAACAACAGTTTTTAATCGAAGCGCCTTCAATAACCCAGTGGAAGCTACCAATCTAATGCTCGATAAGTTCACTTACAAGAAGTTACCTGAGTGCGTTGATCCACGAGGGACCTGGCAGACCTTCTATGTAAGCTATTTAGAAAATAAAGACATGTTTTCTACAATAGAAAATTTAAATAGAGTCTAAGAGTGTAGTAATTGAGGAGTAGGGCTCTAAAAGCCAGCGCTGCCACAGGCACACAGCACAAACTCAATTTAACAAGGAGTAACCATTGAGTCACTTTCCCCATCGCAACACTCGCTCTGTTTTCGCATGAAAAATAAGTCAAGAAAATTTCTTTTGTACTCAACTCCCGGGAAACAAAATTCTAAAACTGTTTAATAATTTTAATGTGTAGTGATTTTATTACAATATCTTTTGAATATAATTTAACGAATTGCGGTGTGACGCGGTATACAAATGCTTAGAATGAAACGGTTAACCCCTTAAATTATATGAACGATAAAATCATTGTATCATTTAAAACCCCCCCAATAATTAAACTTCAGAGGATCCATAAGACCGGTCTCTGCGTAAAGTTGAGAAGGAAGTACTCATCCCGAAAATAATGCGTGAACGTGCAAAAGCTGAAAAATGTGTTGATGAAGTAAAAGCGTTCGAGTCCTGCTGCAAAGAAAGCAGCATACTTATGGTGATCACATGGCGAAAGGAAAATTCAGCCCTGAAATCATGTTTAGAGAAGTGGTATCGGAACGAACAGTTTCAAAATGAATGCAAAGATATATACCTGGAGGAACGCGCAGGATTTCGACGTACCGGACTAACAAAAAAAGAAAAGACGGGCACTTGCAGGAGAAAATAAGTAGCCGAATTATTGGGAAAAAGTCTTTTTTTTTGTATTAAGAGAAACAGTAGATAAAATTTGTTTTGTAGCTTTTTAATTTACTTTGAACATGTTGTTTGAAATCAAAACGACGAGGTATTGTTTCTGTTACTTTAAACGTGTGGATAAAGTCATATAAGATGTCAGGAGGTATCTCCTTTGGAGCAATTACGTTCAGAATTAGAACATCTTTGTTGGAAGTCTCTGCAATACGATGCATCCCTTGAAAGTCGTTTGGGTCCAAGTTCTTTTCTTCTGGTAGAACAATTACAATAAAACTTGCGTGATAGTAGCGGGTCCCAAGCTTGTAGAGCACTGAAATTAACTCATTAGTTTTCAAATGGTGTTATGAAAATTCGATCTTACGAAAATCACCGCCAAACTTGGTTCCATTCTTGACTACCCAACCTTTTGATTTGAGGTAAATATACGCGGGTAATGTATATGCAAATTTCGCATTAATTTTTGCAAACTTTTGATACGCCTGCCCTCGGCTGATTGAAATACCATCAAGATCTAATATGTCCACTACGTTTGATACAAACGCTAGAAAGAAGGCTTCCTCCAAATCGAGTACCAATATCTCTGCGTACGTCGTCGCAGTAAGCATTGACCTGCTTTCAACACTAGACAGGGGGAAACTTCGTGAATGAGAGCCCCCTTCCAAATCCTCTGTTTTCATAGAGGCCACAAATGCTGTTCTCGCTATCTCCAGTTACCTCAAGGGAAAATCCTGTGAATGTAGCTTTCCATGTGACTTTTTGCTCAGCAGGGAATAGTTGTATGTTTATTTTTTTTGTTTGTTTTTGTTAAAACGTCTTCTTGACTTCGCCTTGGCTACAAACTGCATTTTATGTTGAACATATGTGGATTCAAACAACCCGCTCCATTTACTAACGCTTTGACATTTTCCGGTCCGGATTGCATTGCTGTCAGGAAAATGCACTTGTGCAAAGTTGGCAAATTTTGATTCTGAAACAGCTGTCACGTGCTGGGGAAAATGCTTAGGCTGCGTTCAGTGCATGCAAAAATCCTGTTTTTTATGATTAAACCGAATGTTTTCCAAACTTATACAGAAAAATTGTTTTAAGTTGTTCAAAATGCATTATCGTTTATTAATGGATTTCTTTAACACCAACACTTTCGGAAATTCTTACCAATTTTCACTTATTTGAATTTTCCCACCCAACATTTGTACGCATGTGCAAAGTTGTGACACACGGGAGTGAGAGACAGGATCGAAAAGACAAGAAGGGCGGTCGTCAGGGAATTCGTCGTGGTGAAAGATCGAAATTTTCCTCGAGCCATTTTCGAGTTTTAACAACTCCCCTCAGCAAAGTTATCTGCCGGAAGATTTGGATCTCGACTCCGCTAGTGACGAGATCGGCGGTCCGTGTACGGGGAATGGAATAGGAAGAATCGCGTGGCGAGGGAGGACGGACTAATTCAAGTGACGATTGGCGGATTTTGTTGATTGCGAGGAAGAGATTATTGTCAGTGACCGCGGAAGAAAGCGCTGCGGAGCGAGTGAACGGAAAAGTGACAATCGAATTGTTCAGTGCTGGACTGTGGCCCCATGCCCTTCGCGTTGATTACGACTTATTTCAGTGGTAGCAATTGTGTAACGGGATTAAGAATGCATTGACGACGCAGCAGTGCATGGAAATGAAACGGCTTTTTCTTAAAACCCCGGAAAACGGTACATCCTGCTGTTGGCATTTGAATGGTCACTAATGTGCGGACGAAAAAGACGAAATTTCTCAGTCCCGATGTAGAATACTTTACATCATCGAAAGCGCTTGACGCTCTTATGTAGTCTCGTTTTGCTGAAGGAGATAATTGTTTATTCCCATCCCGAGAGAGTGCAAAAGATTATTTGGATTTTATGTTAGACCATAAATTTCTTCATCGAGCAAAGAAAGTTCCTGTTTATTTAGAAGAGCTTAAAGGCAAGTCGAAGAAAGAAGAAAAAGAGAATGCAAATGACAAGGAAGCTGACAAAGAGAAGCTAACAGATCAGGATAGTCATGTTGAAGGAATCTCTGAAGAATTGACATCCAAAGAAAAACAAAAGCGAAAAGTTGACTCGAAATGCACCCAGAGCAAATATTTGTTGACGGTTCCGAAGCATGTGTTTGGACTTATGACCCAGTGCCCATTTACTATTGGATTTATGGAACATTTGTCGTATTAGGAGCATTATTATTTGTATGTTTCCACTCTGGCCTCCTATTTTAAGGAAAGGCGTATATTATTTAAGCATAGCGGCCGCCGGGCTTTTAGTATTTATTTTTGCATGGACGATTTTACCGATTAATAATCATTGTTATTCTTCGGCTTGTGAGTCGAGAAAAATTATATTGTTGGATTTTCACGAATTTAACAGAGGATACCTGCACCCATCGAGCGCTCGACGGACCATGCGGGTAAGTACCCCGTTTGTTTCATTTTCTATATATGCCTATTGTTTCATTTTCAAATATGCCTATTGTTTCATTTTTAAATATGCCTATTGTTTCATTTTTAAATATGCCTATTGTTTCATTTTCTATATAGGCCTATTGTTTCATTTTTATATGCCTATTGTTTCATTTTTATATGCCGTTTGTTTCATTTTCTATATATGCCTATTGTTTCATTTTTAAATATGCCTATTGTTTCATTTTTAAATATGCCTATTGTTTCATTTTTAAATATGCCTATTGTTTCATTTTCTATATAGGCCTATTGTTTCATTTTTATATGCTTATTGTTTCATTTTTATATGCCTATTGTTTCATTTTCTATATGCCTATTGTTTCATTTTTAAATATGCCTATTGTTTCATTTTTAAATATGCCTATTGTTTCATTTTCTATATAGGCCTATTGTTTCATTTTTTTATGCCTATTGTTTCAAACATTTTGTATAAAGGGATTTTGAATTTGGTTTGTGTATCTAAAGATAAAATTTTAGTTCAACCGATTTATTTATACAAATAAAACAGGAGAAAGGATGAATTGCTGAATTTTTTTTTTGAAATCGGTCTTTCTTTTCCCGACATTCTGACCGGGTATAGGACCCGGTACGGTGGCAGGCTTCCACCTCAAAATATGAGCCAGCCACCAGGTACAAACTAATTCCTTTTTCTGTTTCAGGTGACGTAATGGGTTGAGTGGCCCAAGCAGAGTGCCTTTTTATGGCATAGATTTATGCAATCCAATTGTATAATTCTATGACATAAATTGGTCACCGGGGTACTCCCCTTCTGATGGGAAGGTTCATAAAATTCAAGTTGTATGAGTTTTCCACTCAGAACAGGAATACCTGGCCACTTCAACAAGCCATCTTTGGATTTATTCCGGTTGGGTGGGTATGAAGGGGCTTCACCACCACCCGGTTGCCCCTCTTTCATTTGTGGGCCATGAACTTCGTTGGGTAACGACGAGGTCACCCCAAGTTCGCCTTTCTTCTCAGGTTTCACTTGTTCTTGTAACAAGTACATCTCCTTCGGTGAGGTTATCTACAGTTTTTGTGACTTCAGTCGCCTCGTGAGCTATCGACAAATTCGTGAATGCGAAATTATTTTGTAGTGAGTCCTCGTGCCGGGGAAACGAACCCGCCCCACGACACCACAATGCTAGCCTTCCAGCGCATTCACGCGTCTCCGGACGAGGGCATTCTCGGCAGATACCTCCATCTTCCTCTGCCGAGGCAGCAGACCATCGCTGCAGTCCTTTACGGACATATGGAAAATCTCTTAATTCACTACAAGAGGCAATAAAGTGCAACGAAATTTTGAAGGAAAATAAGGCTGGGCTCTCTAGTATGATTACCTTCGAATGAGTATTAGAAAGAATGAATACAAGATACCAGGATAACCCGACAATATTAATGAGCGAATTCAAAGAATGAACAAATGCTTTTAAAATAATTGAGCATAATTTCCAAAAATTGTATGAATATTTAAACAAGCCAATCATTTTCATTGAAAAGGCTCAAACTACTGGAAGGTATGGGTTGATCACTGGATTGTACAACATTAATCGCTTTACACGCAATTCGCCTAACAACATATATAACAAGTTGGGTTAACAGACCTACGCTCATGTCAGAAGGGTTTTGTATTCAATTCACAAAATGCAGTCACCAGATCCAATCAAATCAAGAAAAATGTCAAAGACGATTTTATTGGAGAAAATATTAAATACAAAGATCATAGTATTATTAACAAAGTTGAACGAATTTTGACTTCTGAAGTTTTTGGTATGTTTATACTCATAAATATATCCCTTGATAATTATTTCAGATGTCCATCCGCGACGGAGAAAACACATTTTTCATGTATTTCCCCCCTGTGCCCCCACTGAAGCAAAAACTGACAGTATAACAACTGTTTTTAAAAGCTCCCATGAAAAATTTTATTGCATACTCATATCGGCTACGTTTGATGAATTTTTATTCAGGGGCCACTCTCCTGTACTGTTATCATCGATTAATGGCCAATTTTTTCGAATCCTAGAATGGTTACAAAACCCTTTTGCTAAGAGCTCTCTCCCACCTCTTTGACTTGTTTCACGTATGAGCATTAATTGTAAGTACTTATCTTCAGTCATTCATTAAATTGAATCAAGTGTTCAAAGCATGCACCTTAAACGTTGAAGTTGGGAAAAAATAACTCAAAATTATTCAATTTTCGCATTTAAAACAGCCACTATTTTGTTTTACGATTATTGATACCACTAGCTGAACCGATTCTCAAAAATATACATGACACCTATCATTCCTGAAATTTTCATGCAAATCCTAGCAAGACTGTAGTGTCTGAGTCGGTAAAAAGCGCATGCTGTTCCATACCCATACAGGTATGTTGCCATAGTAATAAATGCAGCGCATATTGTTCCATAGTAATACAGGAAAATTCAAAACACTATAACTTCGCTAAATATGATTCAATCTTTATGAAACTTTCAGAATAGATCAATCTTATTAATTTCATTGAATTTAAGGGCACCGTTAAGATTTTATTCAAGAAGACATAAAATCGATAACTCATACTATTACTAACAAAGTTGAGTGAATTGCGACTTCTAACGTATTTGTTGTTGTTGTACTCATCAAGACCTACATTCTTGACTTTTTCAGATTTTTCGGATCACAGGTGTCCAATCGCGAGGGGGGGGGACACAAAATTTTCGTACATTTCCCCTCCCTGTGCGCCTCTCGAAGCAAACTTTGCCAAACAAAGATCTGTTTTGAAAAGTTCTCATCAAGACCTTTCATTTGATACGCATATCGGCCACCTTCAATGAAATTTTTTTTCAGGGGGTCACTCCCCTATATGGGGAGACCCCCTTAAATACCTTATAACATTTTTTTTATATTTGAACTTTGAGGAGAGCACCACTTTACACCTACATACAAAATTTGATGTTTCTAGTTTAAGGTGTTTCCGAGAAAAACTGCTGTGACACACGGACGGACGGACGGACGGACAGACGGACAGACAGGACGCGATTTTAGAAGGGTTTTGTAAAATTATTTTACAAAACACTAAAAAATACATAAAACCTAAAAGAATAAATGAAATCATAACAAAATATTGAAAACAGTTTTAAAGAATTTGTTGCAGCTTAATGTTTGGATAGGCTAATTTCCCTCGCCTCGTAGTGTTAAAAGTTTTAAATGAAATAATTTAAAATTTTTATGCACCCTGTATGTGATTGACCGTTCATGGAGAGATTCTCCTTGTTAATTGTAACAAACTAAGAAGACTATGTAGAAGAGGATAGGAGAGAATCTTTCACACGTGAACGAGTCGCCGACAGTGAAACACAGGCATTAGACGTAAGTAATCTTAGAGATTGTAAAGTAAAAAAAAATTATAATTTGTTAACTTGAAAATTCAAACTTTATTATAAATAATTTTAAAATGTGAATCGCAAAATAAAACATTTTAGAGTTTGTCAAACAGAGTAAAATTTCGAATTTTATTGGAGAAAAAATAAGAAAACTTCACAAACACTGTAAGAAGCAATCCAAAGGACCGCGGTGCTACAATTGAACTAAGCATAGTCATAAAAGTCCAGAATGCATATCCAAAGCTAAGGACGTGCAACAAAATTAAGTAGTTCATCCTATGTTGCGGTGTTTGTAGGGGCATGTACACAAGAAGACGCCTGTTATGTGGACTCCAGTTCATCATCAAACACAGTTTGCCTCGGAGTGAGACTGCTTATTCCATAAGGAATATACGAATTGCAGACAACAAAGAATTATCTGTGCAAAGCTCAGCACTAGTGAGCTTAGATCAATGTCAAGGTCAAAAGCACTTTATTCAAAACTCATTTTTATAAATTTTCAAAGAATACAAAGCTAATTCCAAACAATGAAAACACTAAAAGTTAATGAATTAATGTCTCTCTATATTTATGCATTATTAATCCAAACATTAATCAAAAACCATATCAAATTCAATTTTATTAAAATCCTTCCATATTTTATGATTTAATGTAAAGAAGGAGACAAAACCAACCAACACTTTTCAAAAACCAATTATGATACTTACACAAAAGAAGAGTGAACTTTAACTTACATCTAATATATTATAACCTAATTCTAATAAAATGCAATCAAAAACTTTATCTTGTACTTATAGAATACTCTCACAATATTCCTAAACTAAGCGTTAAACCTTATCTTCAAACCTAAAATAATAAACACAACACATATCTCTTATCCTAAATATTGAAGCCTATCCCTAATTTTTAACAAAAAACAACAACAACACGAAATATAACAATAATGAGCTGAAACTCAAAAACTAACATAAGCATGAAACAATTTGAAGTAGCAGAAGAGTGCTCCTGCCTGAAGGGTATTTTAAAACAATTAATAAATCAAACAATATATTCTGCATATCAAAACTTGACTAATATACAGATTTCATGAATTGAGTTTGAAAAATTATTATGGTTACTATGATTTTAAACCCTCCATTATTTTGTTTCAAGTGTTTTGACCCCGTCGCTTGATTAGACATGATAACCCATCAATATTACAAACCATTTCTAAAATTTTTATCAAAATTCCAAAATATTCGTAGTGTCTAGGTCAGTTACAAACGTGTATATCCTTAGTATCACGTGTTAATGTTGTTGTTATTGTTAAATATTTAATCGGCTGTAACTTGGCTGTTTATTGTTTATTTATTATTTATTGTGAAATTTTCGGAACACATACAATTACTTTAAAAATCTTAAATTGTACGTTTTGGGAAATTTAAGGGTACTATTATTAACAAAGTTAATCGAATTTCAACTTCTAAGGTATTTGTTGCCATTGTACTCCTAATGTTACACGTTCGTGTTTTTTTTTCAGATTTATCAGGTCAAAGGTCAAAGGTTTCATACATTTCCCCTTCCCCTGCACCCCTCAAAGCAAAACTTGTTGTTTTAAGACCTGTTTTGGAAAGTTCTCATTAAGACCTTTCATTTGATATCCATATTGTCTACATGCAATGAAAATTTTGTTTCGGGGGCTACTTCCCTTAAACACCTTATAAATTTCTTTTCGTGGTGAAACTTTGAAGAGGGCGTCACTTTGCACTTATATACAAAATCTTATGTTTCTAGCTTATGTAGTTTGCGAGAAAAAGTGGTGTGACACACGGGCGGACAGACGTACAGACAGGACGCGATTTTAGTAGGGTGTTGTAAAATGATTTTATAATACCCCAAAAGCACAAAACCAGACAATAAATACGAATTATTTAGAAATTGTCATTCAGCCACCAATACCTTTATCGCCTCAACGAATTGTAGGTCTCGTGAACTCAATTCGGAGGATATTTTATCGTTGGCTCGTCTATATATATGATATACTTGTAAGATTGGAACACCCTCAGAATCAAAAACATATCGTTTCATGTCCATACACACGAACGCTTCTGCAGGAACGAAGACAGTAGCAAGGTAAGTCACAATATACCCGTCTGTAGGGTGGAACGGCTGTGAAATCAAGGGATTTCCGCTCACAGTTACAAATCTTGGGATATAATTCCAAAGAAGTTTCAATGTATAGATTACGACTCCCACCACTTTAGCAATTTGATAAATTCTTCTACTCGATATATAGTGTTCCCAATCCATCTCAAGCTTTCTGTACAAACTGTTACATTCATAAAGACATTTCCTTTCGAAAAATCTTATTCTTTCCATAGTACTAGCACTTTAGTTGTACTAGATTTCCCATCCATATGTCAAAACTGATCTAACCAGGGTCTTGTAACAGATAACTTTGACCTTTTGATCAATGTTTCTGGATTGAAAGAGTCCTCGAAGGGCCATGACAACTTTTTGCGCTATATTGAGCATGATGTTGACATGTTCAGTAAAGTACAAATTCTGAATAAGATGAGCACCGAGGTATCGACCACAGAATTTATGTCCAGCTCGTAATGTGGAAATCCTTCTTATAACGTTTCAGGTCTTGAATGGCCCCCAACGGCGTTGTCCGAAACAAGATTGTTTCGCACTTCTTTGCATTGATTTTCATTCGGCAACTGTCTGTGTAGGGCTGGACATCATTAAATATTTTTGAAGATTGCTCTTAACTATTGTAGCTTTTCGGTCTGCCGTACAAATGATCAGATTCAACAAACGCTACCAATGATCACAATGGCAAGACGTTCAAATTAAAACTGTTCAATAGCTTGTGAATGAATATTGAGAGGAGCAGACGTGCAGTAACTGTTCCTTAATGTAGAACACTCAAGTCCTTGAAGTCACCCATTGTCGTCAAGATTCCATCAGCTACAACAAATGATTAACCATGCAACATATTGCACATCATGGTGACAAGGTGACTGAAGAACCTGTCTTGAAGGAGTTTAAAAACTAGTCCATATAACCACACAGTATCGAAGGCTTTATTCATATCAATGAGACACGCTCAAACACATTTTCTATCATTTAGTTTTGAACAAAGGTCTGAAACTCCTTTCGTTATTGCATTTATGGTCGAATGCCTGGAGCGAAAACTAGATTGGCAATTTGGCATCAACTCATATCTCTCAATGTGGGTGTTTAGTGTATCTTACGATATAACTTCAAACCTTTTGCTGATATTAGGCGGCAAACTGTTCGGGCAATAGCATTTAGGACACAAATATTCCTCTCCTTCCAGCAAAATCGGATATAACTTTATTTTTTCCCACTGATTTGGGAAATATGAATTGCTCAACATGTTGTTGAACAATGTGCAATAATTTCTAATAGAAACCTCAGGCAAATGTTGGAGGACTTTAGTTGGAATTTGTATTTTTTTTGTTTACTCAGCCAAATACGTGGGTCATTCAATAATGACGCTGCTATTACAAAAGAGTTTTACCATCGTGCAGTACACTCTACAAAACTGATGAAAGGAATTGACTGAAATTTGAAAGTAGGCTACTAAAAGAATGTACTGCATGATGGTAAAACTCTTTTGTAATAGCAGCATCATTGGGTGGAGAGGCTGAGTACTTGTTGAATGACCCGCGTATGATCAATGAGTCTACATAATTGACGAAATAATCAATACAATTCAAGCTCGGTATGAGGTCAGGTGTTTATTTTTCATTGAGATGAAGAATTTGTTCCCCATTCGGTCTATGAAAATATTTGATTCCCTCTCACCGAGTTCGGCCAATGGACCATTGCTAAATGTGCTCTAATCAAGGCAAGTTTCTGCAAGCCATCTCATCTAGTCCTGTCTCCATTTCTATCCGGAGTCGTACTATTAATTTTGACACCAATCCTATCGAGAATTTTTATCCCATCATAAGCGACTCCAAGATTTGATACGCTCACTCGAGACTTCTTGCGGAATAAGCTATACCCTTTTGTGAAAATGGTTGTTTGTGTGAAAAATTTGAATTTATTGAAATCTGAATTTTTTCCGTGGCTTACACTTCATGACTAGTGAACTACAACTTCACTCAAGATCCCTTTTTCGACAAATGACAAATCATAAACAGTGTGGTTCAAAAGTAAATTATCATAAATTCATGCAACTTAAATACATTGTGGTTCAAAGGTAAAGTATCATCATGGTCGCGAACATATCGGCCCGCCTTGAAAGAACCCCTTTCAACCGTCTAAAAATAGTGGACATAAGTTTGATATTGGTCGTTTAAGTACTCCTTTCTTCGTTTGTATGGTTGCTACTCGCACAATGCCATCCTTGCCTGGGTGTGCCACAGTTACTCGTCCCATCAGCCAGTGAGAAGGTGGAATATTTTCGTCTTTGATGAGGACCATGTTGTCAACCTCCAAATTTTGCATCCTTTGTAACCATTTTGACTTCTTGTATAATTGAGTTAAATATTCTGATGACCACTTTGCCCAAAAATGTTGTACTCGTTTTTGCATGTACTGCCATCTAGTGAGGCAATTTGCGTTGACATCAATTAACCTTTGATCGGGCACCGAATTCATCGGACGTAGGATTAAGAAATGTGCTCGTGTTAAAGGATCCATGTCACCCTCAAAATTGAGACACAACGGACGTGAGTTCAGGCAACACTCAATCTGGCATAATAGTGTTAAAAGCTCTTCGTAAGTAGCAGATGAGCTCCCCAAAACACGTATAAGATGATATTTAATAGACTTGACGCCTGCTTCCCAGACGCCACCAAAGTGTGAGGCTGATTGTGGAAAGAAATGCCATTGAACTTCACATCTGGACATTTCCCTGTAGATATTGTTTTGCTCAGTTGACAAGAATTCGTAGAGCTCCTTTAACTCTTGTTTGCATCCAATGAAGTTGGTGCCGTTGTCTGAATAGATGTGAAGTGGCGTTCCTCGTCTTGATGTGAATCGCCGAAGTGATGCTAAAAATGCTGGTGTAGAAAGTTCTGTGACCACCTCCAGATGAATCGTTTTGGTACTGAGACAAACAGATATAGCTGTCCAGCATTTATAAGTACGTGCGCCACGCCCTTTCCATGATCTGATGAGAATTGGGCCAGCAAAGTCCACTTCTACATTATGAAATGTAGAGCTTGGTTGGAGACGATAGCCTGGAAGATTTCCCATACGTTGTTGATAAGACTGTTGTCGAAAACGCATGCATGATGTACAACGGTACACTGTTCGTTTTATAACTTGAGTCACCTCTGGTATCCAATATTTTAATCCTAATAAGTATTGCAATTGACGCGTGCCTGCATGCAGATATTTGTAGTGATAATCGTTGACTATGAGCTGTGTTAAGTAGCAGTGCTTATGTAGAATGTATTGTTGTTTTTGGTCATAAACAATATCAGCATTTTCAAAACGCCCTCCAACACGCATTAAGCCTTCATCATCGATGAACGGAGTCAAAGAAGCGAGTTTGCTTTTTGACGAAAGATGTTTACCAGCCTTTAGGGATTGGATTTCTGGAACGTAAAACATATGTTGAGATTTTCGGACAAGAATGTGATGAGCGTTTTTAAGTTATGTCGTACTAATAAATGATATTTGTCGCTCATGATTAGTTTTGCAATTGTTTGGAAATCGTAGAAGTAGTGCCGTAATTTTGAGAAGTTTTTTGAAACTCGAGTAACGTTGTAGTAAATCAGGAGGATCAACGCAAACAACTGTTGCCACTACTCTGCGCTCTTCCAGGTCCACATAATCAGGAACTAACACTGCTCTTTGAGGTGTGATGCTGGTGTTTTGAAGAATCTGTGGACCTTCCCACCATAAAGTGCTTGAACTAAGCTCACTGGAGGATAGACCTCTTGTAGCCAAATCAGCTGAATTTTGCTTGGATTGAATGTGGTGCCAGTTACAAACAGAAATGTGATTTATGATGAATGATGTTCGGTTAGCAACAAAGGTTTTCCATCGCCTTGGATGATCACTGATCCATGACAAAACCACGGTGGAATCTGTCCATCCATATGTTGGAACATCTTCAAATTGTAGGGCATCCTTTACTTTGCATATAAGTTTTACCATGAGTTGAGCTGCACAGAGTTCTAGGCGAGGTAGCGTAATTTGCTTGATTGGAGCTACCCTGGTTTTTGCAGTCAAAAATAACTCCATTGGGTTTTGTAATGCGTATGAAAATAGCAGCTGCGTAGGCCTACTCGGATGCATCTGAAAACCCGTGCAGTTCAACCTGATCTCCAATGTTGAACTGATACCATCTTGGAATCTTCAGCGTCTTTATATCCATTACACTTGCTTGCAACCGCAACCGTTCGTTTCTCAGATCAATAGGAAGATCTTCGTCCCAGGATATACCCTTGAACCACAGCCGCTGCATAAATATTTTTAAGGAAATCACCACGGGTGAAAGCCAGCCAATAGGATCGTATATTCTTGAAATATCGGACAACACTCGTCGCTTTGTTAATATTTTCGGAGTCGGTTCAAACCGCACACTATATTGAAATGCATCCAATTTCACATTCCAGATCAGCCCCAGTGTCTTAACCGTCTCTGATTCGTCGATAACTAGCTCTGACTTCACTGTCTTTTGATCAGGTTTTATGTTTTCTCAAAATAGCTGTGAGTTAGATGACCACTTCCGAAGATTAAAGCCAGCCTTGGACATGATTGAGCAGATATTGACTTGAAGCGCGCTAGCAGATTTGATGTCTGGTGCACAAGACATAGAAACATAGAAATTGTTGATAATTTCCTGTGCCTCAACCGGAAATTCCACTGCGTTGTCAAAGGCTACTTGTTGCAATGTTCGGGTTGCTAGGAAAGGTGCAGAAGCAGTTCCGTAGGTGACAGTGGCAAGTTCGTATGTTGCAGGTTGTTCATTTGAAATTGAACGCCATAAAATGCTTTGATATTGTCTATCATCTGGATGTATGAGTACCTGCCGGTACATCTTTTCTACATCGGCGGTAAAGCCTATTTCATACTTTCTGAATTTGAGCAGAATAGTGAAAAGTTCATTTTGTACAGTAGGTCCAACTAAGAGATGATCGTTTAATGAATGACAGTTTGATGTCCTGCATGATGCATCAAAAACGACGCGCAATTTTGTTGTTGTGCTTGATGGCTTCAACACTGCATGATGTGGCATGAAGTATCTCCGATCTGTTGAATTAGAACTAATTTCCATATGATGTAGCGCCCTATATTCGTCCATAAATTTGCTGAATTCAACTTTGAGTTTGATATTTTGTGTAAACTTGTTTTCCATTAACACAAGCCGTTTCAAAGCTGCTGATCTTGATTCGCCAAATTCCACCACATCATGTTTGAATGGTAGCTTAACCATGTACCTACCGTCAGACAGTCGTTAAGTGTTCTTCTTGAAATGTTCCTCAGCTTTTTCCTCGTCTGGACTTAAATATTTGGTTGGATACAGACACTCTTCAGACTCCCAAAAACGTTATAATTGACCTTCCAAGTTTGTATGAATATGCGCCACCAACGTTGACCGAGTTGATCGAGTCTCAACGTTTCCCATTATCACCGATCTGAATATTGTTTCAAAAGCTGTTGGGAATCTGTATTGGGGGCAGCTTTATATGAGAATTGTCGACGCTCGAAGTTTCAGCCGATCGTAACTTTGTGACACCCGACAGCATTGCAGACATTGTCTCTAGCAGAGATGTTGTGTCGCCTGTTGCTGCATCAACGCCTAAATTGTAGCACTTAATTTCCACTGAGCGAATTATGAATTTCCCGGCATGATGTTGCGCGGCCATGTTGTCCCTGATCACCACCGCGAAATCCAAAATCGCAAACACAACATGATTATTTGTTTCACAACTTTTCGTAGGATTAAAGCTATGTGTGATTTCACAATCCAGTACAAGTTATTATTTATCAATGATCTGACTCGATGGACCAAATATATGTGTGAAAAATTTGAATTTATAGAAATCTGAATTTTTTCCGTGGCTTACACTTCGTGACTAGTGAACTACAACTTCACTCAAGGTCCCTATTTTGACAAGTGACAAATCATAAACAGTGTGGTTCAAAAGTAAATTATCATAAATTTTTGCAACTTATATACATTGTGGTTCAAAAGTAAAGTATCATCATGGTCGCGAACAATGGTATTTGGGTTTTGTAGACTAATACCTGTCAGTTTTTCTGCCCATTGAATTCTAGCATCACTCCCGAAGTATGAACCAATTAAGTGCTGGACATTGTTCAGGTTAAATTTCAACAAAGCCAACAAGGGATGATTGCAATCGCCGATAAATATTACTGAAGCGAGTGAGAAGAAGACTTTTCAATCTTGCGATGATTGGCGTTACATATTGTTTTGATGTTTAATCTTGGAAACTTTTTCTCAATCATTTCAAACGGCAGAATGTCTTACTTCCACAAATAGAGATATATTTCATCGTTAGTTAGATTCCTGTCATCAGGAACCATTGAAAAATAGTTGCTATCATCAGAAGCAGGACATTGCATCTGGTAATACTAATGAAACTTCTTTTGAAACATTTCCCAATTCTTTTTTGGAAATTCAACCGATGCATTTCATGTTAAACTGGAATTAGGTAGACATCATCCCTTTGATGCTTGATTTCCATTTCGATAATGCTATGGTTGCAATCGTAAAGAAGCACCTGCAGTTTCCATTGAGGACTATTGAGGCTGAATTCAAGTTTTGCATCAGCAATGCAGATGTCCAAATACTTAGGTAAATTGGCAACTAGGTAAAGAGGTAAATCCTTCTTCCTACGGTCGACCATCTTGTTCCAAAAGTTTTGACAGAAGCGAAATCAATTTCTGATGTAGTTTCCTTGAGCACCTGAGAAAGACCGACCTTATCTTCTCCACAGTTCAGACTCTTCAACAAAAAGGTCTGATTTTTCCACTTTTTCGGTACAGATGAAGTGTGGAGCCTCCACAGAATTCAACGCATCTTTGGCTGACTTAAAGATAACCAGCGATTTTGTTTTAGTAGTTAATTTTGCGGTATTCATCCTTTTGATTGCGTAATTGCTTTGTTTATTTTCGGATGTCAATAGCCGAACCATACCTCTTATGCTCTGTCCAAATATAGGGTTTTCCAATAAGAGGTGTTGTTTTGAATCGATCTTGTGATTTAACACATTGCGACTTCTTCCTTTGGGGCCACGTGAAAGGGAAGGCTTACGCCAACAGCTCAGGGCAGCCACTTTGCGATTTGGTTATGGAAAATTTCATGAAAAGGATATGGTCCTGTAAGGGTGTCGTGGTAGTCATTTGCCTGATCTTATTTTTCACTATTAACGGCAAACCTTCTTCTTAATAATGAAATAAACATGCGATCATTTACATTAAACAAGTTGAGTACGCAGAAGATTGCTCCTACCAGAAGGTCTTTGTAAACATCCTATGGTTAGAAACAAGTTTTCTAATAGCGTGACACAAATTTTTGGTACGTTTTGCCTTCCCGTGGACCCCTTAATTCATAAAATGACTTTTTTATTTCAGATTTCAAAAGTTCTAATCAAGACCTTTCATTTGACACCCCACTCGACTACGTTTGATTAAAAAAAATTTTAAGGGCTAATTCGTCACAAGGGGGGGCTCCCCTTAAACAATTTTTGGTAAGATCTAAACTTTTGAGAGACCATCACTTCTGACCTTTTCACAAAGTTTGAGCATTCTAGCTTATACGAGTATAGTTTCTGAAGAAATTAGCTGTGACGCACGGACAGACAGGTCGCGAAACTAGTAGGTCTTTGTAAAAAAATTTTTTACAATGACCTAAAAATGGCATTTTTCTTTTAATACCAAAATAACACCTATTATTTTGAAAATCCTATATATTGATTGATGGAACTTTTTTACCTTGTTGTCATGTTTTTCAGAGGAACCAGCAGAACTGTGAGCTGGTTTGTTCTCCTTGTTTTTATTTTTTAAATACTGGATAAAATTTACATGATTAATTTTATCAAAATTACCTTCAATACTTTCACAACTTCCATATCCTCTTGTAATCCATCCAGTGCTGCATAATAGTTTTGGCTATTTTTATTACCTCCAGCGCTTAGAATATCATCTGAAGTCGCTGGTTTCGTAGCTTTTTTGCCTCAGTCTATGTGACGATTTCATCCTTGATGAGGATGGTTACGGCCCACAAATAAGAGTGGGGCATTCAGGTGGTGGCGGTGACCCCACGCACACCTCCCAGCCAACGGAACGACAACGGAATAAGGGGGAGAGCTCACCCAATGGTCAACTCATGAGTGGAGGGACCGACAACGCGGTGGGTCCCATACCCGGTTGGAATTCCGAATATAAAGACGAAATTTCCGAATTTGACTATTTATTCTGCTTATCATTTCGTTCAAGTAATAAAATTGTTAAAATGTTCTTACCGACCATCTATTTTCAAAAAATACTATCAATTTCGCTTTACAGTTTTTTTTTATTTTTTGAAATGGAAAGCCTTTCATGACAAGTACAATCTCCTTGCTAAGCTTCAAATTGATCATATTACCCTTTCTACATCAATTTAATGTAAATCTATACCATAATTTTTTGCTCTACAGTGAGCTTTTATTGCCTCGTGCGGATATCGATCTCGTCTTTGGATGACTCCGATAGCTTGGAATATTTCTAACTTATGAAATTCTTCGTAGCTACATGACTGAGTTGTTTATTTTTATAATTTTTTCTGAAAAATTATTAGAGAAGAAAAATGTTAGAAGAAAGTGGTTTCGACATGTGTACTAATGTGTATACTAATTTTCAAAAACGTACAATGTATTGTAGAAAAAAGAAAAATGAAAGAAATTTCATGCCAATAACAATTTGCAATATTTAAAATATCTAAGAAAAAATAATAACAACATGTGATAGGAAAAAAGAAAAGGGTACTTACCCACTCCATTCAACGAGCGTTGGGTGGAATAATAGTGCCTGCAGTCCTTCATCTTAGTTAAATGGATGAGATGTTATTCTAATTTTTTAATATTCTTCTTCTTTGTAGCACTACAGCCCCTCTCGGGCCTTCACTTAGAGGTAGTTAGAGTATCTCATTTTCATGACCGTATTGATTTTTTCGGTTGGTGATTTGGTCAGTACCATCCTCCCGTGTGCCTGCTCAGCTATGATATTACCTGATTAAATCAGTACACATTACCACTGAGTGAACACGCGTAATCCGTCCGAAAAATCCCCTGAACTAAATTACGTTGCTACCAACGAGTTTTGAACCTGGGACCTTCGGCTTATGCATTCATGCTCTAACCACTAGGCCACACAGACTAATTTATTAATATAATTCGATAAATTGACTGGTAGATCGGTAGCAATTTCCTTGACTCCAATATTTTGCTCTTTCCCAGCTTTCTTTACACGGTCTTTGCTCTCTTCGAGAATCGATACGCACATGAAATCATCTGTTTCGGCTATTAGAAGTTTTCCAAAAGCCAGTCATTAAAGCAAGAGTCTTATTTTTGTTTTGATTCATTGGAATCTCGTTCGTTTTAACGTTTGATACATGTGAAACCATCTGGTGTTTTCCAGTGCGTAAACATTGAATTCATCTGACTATGACAAGATTAAGTATCAATAAAGAAATATTTTTGGTCATGACTTTATTGAAAACTACAGATAAAAAATAATGTTTGTTATCCCTTTAGAATCTTTTGACAACTACTCTACACCGGGTCTTATTGGAATTTCTTCAGACTCAATCTTCATTGAATAAACATGGTTCGCTTGGCTTCGCTTTCGTCGAGACAAGCACAACGTTTGCACTGGGCCCTTCAAACTGAGCCAAAACCGCACAAGGGAAAATGTTGGTGGGAGAGTATACACTCGAGTGCCGCACCCAAAATTCACAAACTGAGGGAATCCCTTTACTGAACACACCCTTCATTTCTGAGTCCTTACAGACAGGAAGACTCATCCACTTCTCCACACAACGGTATCCGACGACCGATTTCCATTCAAAAATAAAATTACTACGCCACTTGCGATGTATTGTATTTCAATCGAAAAGTTTTGTTATAGGTAACTGGGGCAACTCCAGAGCCTCGCACTATTTTGGGAACAAAAATTAAATTTGTAGTTACTCCAAAATTAAGTATTTGATATGGAAGTTATCCTGAGCTAAGGAAGTAAAAACTGGAAACTAAAGTAATATTAAATTTTGTGGTGATTTCATGGATAGTTTTTAAGTAGAATTAAGAATTAAATTAAAAGTAAGCGTATCATCCGTCGTTTGGTTGAAACCTTTGCCTATACCCTTGTGAACCCAAATATAGAGGAAGCCGTCGTGACTGACCCAGATCTGGTGCACGCGAAAATAGGTCCATTTAATCAAGAGCTTGGTCTTACCTTGAAGTATGCTACGAAATTGAAGCAGTAGCAACTCGTGGCCATACCAATGGATTCAGGTCATATCTTCAGTGAAGACTTCAACAAATGTAATAGAAAAAATGTATAAAGGCTTGAAATGCTCACGTTTAGATGTAAAGGGCTTACCAATAAGAGGTGTTATTTTGAATGGCCATCTATTTCCCTATATGTAACTTTTGAAGCTGTCATTTTTTAACATTTGACAAGCAGAAACTACGTTATTAATAAAAATGGACAATACACGCTTCAAAAATCTACTGAAATTATTAAAATTCACTACAAAAATGGTGAAAATTTGGCAGAGACGGTTCGTAAAACTCGAACATTTTTGGATCGTCGTGAGGCAACTTCTCGGACCACAATACAAAAATTGGTAGAAAAATTCGAGCTCTTCGAACAATTTAGTGATGTGAAGAATAAAACTCGTGCACGTTACTCAAGACCAGCCGAGAATATTGCTGTTGTAGCCGAAAATGTTGAAGAAAACACAGGTTTGTTCATTCCACGTCATTCTTTGGAATTAATCATTCCACAAACGTCATTACACTGTATTTTGCATTAAGACTTGGGTCTTAAGACTAATGAAGTTCAGTTAATACAAGAACTCAAGCCAGTCGATCCTCAACAATGTTGTGTCTTTGCTGATTTGGTCCTTGAAATGCATAAAAATGATCCTGAATTCCATCGAAAAATCATCTTGAGTGATGAGGCCCATTTCCAAATCGATGGGTTCGTCAACAAGCAAAATTGTCACATCTGGGGCTCGCAAAACCCAAGAGCTCTTATTGAAAACCCTCTGCATCGTCAACGTGTGACTGTTTGGTGTAGTTTATGGTCCGGCGGAGTCATTGGACCTTACTTTTTTCGAAAATGAGGCTGGAGCAACAGTTACGGTGAATGGATTAATGATTTTTTTATGACCGGAATTGGATGATATTGGTCTGAACAACGTTTACTATTGACAAAATGGCGCTACGTGCCACACAAGCAACGAAACCATTGATCTCTTACGCGAAAAGTTTCCGGACCGTGTTATCTCTCAAAGAGGTGGCTACCGAGATCTTGTGATTTAACTCCTTGCGACTTCTTCCTTTGGGGTCACGTGAAAGAGGAGGTCTACGCCAACACCCCAGCGTCGACTCAATACCTCAAAGATGGAATTCGTAAGGCTATCGAGGACATAGTGCAGCCACTTTGCGGTTTGGTAATGGAAAATTTCATGAAAAGGATATGGTCCTGGAAGCGTGGTCGTGGGAGTTATTTGCCTGATGTCATTTTTCACTATTAACGGCATACCTTCTTCATACTTAAAAAATGGCATTTTTCTTTAAATATCAAAATAACACATCTTATTGGAAAACCCTGTATCAAACAAATTCAAAAATGATCGCCAGTACACAATGAACATAAGGGCAAGCCCTATGAATCAAGGCATTGCTGATGAAATAAATCGAATATCATTTAACCACCAACCTTAATCAGTATATGATCTATCAACGAATTTCGACCAATAACAGTGGGGAATGATTTAGAATTTATATTATACATGTATGAAGTCCATACAAGGAGAGGCCTGCCTGCGGATAGCAACATCGGAAAATATAAAGGAGTAAAACAAAAAGAGTTTTACATATTGTGATATTAACCTAGCAAAGAAATGAATTGCAATTTGCCAAAGTCTGGAGCAGCTAATTTTAGATATTTCCGCTTATATTCTTATTGTTGGAAATATACCAGATCTTTTGGATGATCGTTTCGGTTTCGAGTTAAATAAATGATATTACTAAATAATTGGATCATAACCCGGAATTGCACGAACCCATAAGTCATTTATATAACTCAATTCAAAATGATGAGTCCAGTAGATCATTAGCCTGCCCCGCGCCGTCAAAGCGTCTGCTAACCGATATCTGGTGCTGTAGTGGTGATGGGGGTCCAGGTTAAGGTTACCGGGCTGCAGCAGTTCCTCCAAGCGCTTGGAGAGATAGCAACGAGCGAGAGCGTAGTGCGTGTTCAGTTACGTCGTTGGAGTGCAAATGGACCGTACGAAATCCTTGAAACTGCAAACTGAACCAGAGTTTTTTAACCACGTTATTACAGGAGACGAGACGTGGGTTTATGAATACGATCCTGAGACGAAGCGGCAGAGTTCAGAGCGGCACACACCGGCGTCACCACGACCGAAAAAAGCGCGCATGTGCAAATCGAAGGTGAAGTCGATGCTTATTGCATTCTTTGACGTGAAAGGCATTGTTCACAAAGAGTTTGTGGCACCCGGCCAAACTGTAAACGGCCAGTACTACAGAGAGGTGCTCCGTCGACTAACCGCCCGGGTTCACCGAGTCCGTCCGGAGATTGCCGATTCGTGGATCCTCCATCACGACAATACTCCGTCGCACACCTGCCTGCTCGTCACCGAGCAGTTGGCCAAACAGTCGAGGGCAACGTTGCCACAGCCTCCTTACAGCCCGGATATGGCACCAGCGGACTTCTTTCTGTTCCCCAACATCGAGGAACACCTTAAGGGGACGCGCGGTTCGGGATTCTGGAAAACGTTCAACGTGCTACGACGAGGGCTTTAGACAGCATCGAGGTTGCTGACTTCCAGGGAGCGTTCGGGGATTGGAAAATCCGGTATCTGCATGTTATCGACTCCAATGGGGACGACTTTGAAGATTTCTAAAGGAAAATTGTACATATTTTGCCAATAAAAAATTTCCTGAGGTCAGTCCGGTTACTTATTATTCAAATCCTGTATTGTATTCAAGTCTGGCTGGATAACCTACGCCAATAATGCCAACCAAGTGGTAAGCGGAACGCGATGCATGAACGCCACCACTGTAAGTGATAGAGCCACTTTGAGAAACACTGATGGAATGCACGTGTGGCAATCAAAGTCGAATTGCACGAGAGGGTTAGAAAAACTGGAAAAAAATGATGGGGGTTAGAACAAAGGCGAAGTTAAAGCTGGTTGAGGTATTCAAGGTCTCTTTTGGCATGTAGACATCGGCAAGGATGGATCTCCTGCAGCGAAGAAAAAGGAAAAAATTGAAGCAAGTTAGAAGGAAGAAACAGGTGCCTGGAAACGACAAGCAATTTAAAAACTAGCCCAGCCAAAGAAATAGGCGCCGGGTAAAAATAATCAGGTTTTAAGCTAATTCAACCGGAACAATAAGCGGAAAGTTGGGGGCGCCCCTTGGATTGAGGTTGGATTAGCCTAGCAAGTAAGGTAGAATCTTGAAAAGAAATTGTAAATATTTGATTGGAGTTACTTTGAAAATATAGTGCTGACTTGGATGCGATTTGGTAAGTCAGTATCTCTGTTTTTCTTTTTTTACTGATTGTTGTTATAGGCTTCGTTTCCAATAAAGCGCAGGCTCTGATGGCTTGCAGTGCTAGTGAGTGTTTGGTGAAATTTTAGAAAAGGTTGGGGAGTCCTCTTTTTTGGGGTTGGGGTGAGTTAGTTGGCTAACTAGAGATTTGCTGGTGTGTTGGATTACAGTCCGCCTTTGTTTTGTCAAATTTTAAGACCTCTCATTTCGTTTGTTGTGAATTATTTGTAAGTTTGCAGATTGGGGAGCGGCAAAAGCAATTTTTGGTGAGTTGTTGTTTCGCTTGACGAGTCTTGGGGCTTCATAGAGAGCGAGTAGCACCTGACGCCTATCTTCAATGAGCAACCCGGCACCAGGAAGCCCCGCCATAACCCCCCGCCTTGCGGAACCTTTCCCTGATGAGTATTTCGTGGCGGCCATATAAATTCTTTTCGTGGCTGATAGTTAACAATCAATGGTAATCCTGCCACGGTAATCTCTCAGTGAATGTACGAATATGATTTTGCACACTTTTCACAACTTTTCAAATTTTTCGGAAGTGAAATTTTCGCAGCCAGTGTTTTTCTTTTAATGTGAAGGGGAGGAACCACAACCACACTCCACTTCAAGACAAAATCAACTTACAAAGGTCAAAATTTCTTTATATGCGGTGCACGGGGTTTGTTTTTCTCCTCTTAAGCTAGGACTCGCCCCTCGATCAGCAAACTACCTCACTCGGTTGCTGGATTCCAATTCCCCTTTGTCGCCATCTTTACCCTCCCATTCACGCTTCGGAACGGGATCACGTCCAAGTGTAATTCGCAAATTCGCACAAACGAGACATCTCTGAATTTGTCACCGTAGCAGTAACGGTTAATTGGTTGCAATTGGTATATTGGGTCTGCTTCTGCTTATCTGCATAGAACTGATGTTGCTATTGTTGTTCGAACATCTGATCGTTCTGAGTAATTGATATTTGCATGTTTTGATATGAGGGAGAGGAAGGTATAGTAGAGACGAAGAGCTGTAGTAGGCTGCGCCAATGGAGTCCATGAACTATGAGCTGTTGTTTGAATTGTTTGTATCATTATCACTGAAAATGATGTCGAATGCGTTTGTGGATAGGAACTAATACTTTGGTCGGCGTATTGTGAGGCAGTTAAGAGGCATAAGAATACACGCCGTTCCTTTGATTGGCGATATTTGCTTTCAATTTTGTTGAAGTACTATTTGTGTTGAATAACTTCCATCTTTATGTGTGCCTTAAATGTTGTAGCTATACGTATCACTTTACTGGTTGTACTTGATTTATTTAAAGCATTTACTACTATCGTTAATTCTACTTGATTCAGGTCTTTAACGTATTGTTTCAACTAGTTTCTAACGATTCGATTACTAAGCTCTATTGAGCGACGATGCTTCTTTCACAGCCCCAAATAGATACAAATTTCCTTCAAACGTTCTTTAGTGCAATCGTCGCGTGAATCTATCATCAATCTCTGAATGTATCTGGGATAGATTTTGAATTTAGTAATTTTATTGGGCAATAGAAACATTAGTGAGTATAATGTAGTTAAAAGAGTATTTGATCTATTTCTTCGACTCAGTCTAAACAAAGTGAATCGATTATTTTCAGCACCTGGGTAACTTTCTGAGGATCACCATTTGTCTTGTATGTATACATGAAGATACTCAATCGTAGAATTTGATCAATTGGAATATTTGGAATTGCATTCCCGAAGCTATTTACATATTGGGTGAACAATTTAATAACCAGAATTTTATAGCCAAATTTTATGCTTTATTGTGGAAAAACCTTACAATGTATTTTATTCAAAGTATTATCCATCGGAAGCTACAACATTTCCCCATCTTTCAGACAATTTATGAATACCATCCCAAAAAAAATGTGTCGGCTTGGCGGCCAAAAACGAATCTATCCAATTTCGGATGTTTCGCTCTGAAGTGAAGCGTAATCCAGTGAGGGCGTTTTGCATCGAGCGAAATAAATGAAAGTCAGATGGAACAAGGTTCGGACTATAAGGTGGGTGGGCCAAAACTTCCCATCCATTTCTTTCCAAATAGTTTTTCACGGGTCTTGCAACATGCGGCCGAGCGCTGTCATGATGAAAAATTATAGCCTCGTGTCTGTTCGCATATTCCGAGCGTTTTTCGATGATGGCACGCTTCAAACGTATTAATTGTGTTTGGTACAGGTCACCTGTGATTGTTTAGCTCAATTTCAGCAACCCATAATATAACGGCCCCTTCTGATCCCACCAAATACACAGCATAACCTTGGAAACATAGATATTTGGCTTCGCCGTTGATTTGGCTGGTTGGCCGGGCTTCACGTATGACTTTTTGCGCTTGGGATTGTCATAATGGATTCATTTTTCAACCCCAGTGACGATCCGATGCAAAAATGATTTCTTTTTATGGCGCTCAAGCAGCATTTCAGTTATACAGAAGCGCCGTTTAACGTCACTCGGCTTCAACTCATAGGGGACCCAATTACCGTGCTTCTGAATGTATCTCGCGGCTTTCAAACGTTTCGAAATGGCTTGCTGAGTCACTCCCCACGATTTGGCAAGCTCGTCTTGTAGCATCTCCAATTCTGCGTCTTCAAACTGTTTTGGCTATCCTGAGCGTTTTTAGGGGTTTTGTACTAAAATACCAAATCCTATTGCAATTACGACCTGTGTCCGTCTGTCCGTCCGTCCGTCTATATGTCACAGCACTTTTTCTCCGAAACTATTGAGGCTACAGCCATGAAACTTTGCAGATAGGTCAGAAGTGGTGACTTCTAGAAACTTCAAGGGTGGAAACATTTTTCAAAGGGGTTAAAGGGGTCCCCCATATAGGGAGGTGACCCCCAAAAAAAATTTTTACCATTGGTAGTCCAGTAGGGTGTCATTGGAAAGGTCTTAATGAGATCTTTTCAAAACAAGTCTTAAAATTGCCTTATCGGTACCGAGGGGGGCAGGGAAACTTTAAATGTACAAGCTTTTCGCGTACCCCCCTCGTGATTGGACACCTTCCATCCGAAAAATCTGAAAAAAGTCATGAATATAGGCCTTTATGAGTACAACAACAACAAATACGTCAGAAGTCGAAATTCACTCAACTTTGTTAGTAATAGTATGATTTATCGGTTTTATGTTTTCTTGAATAAAATCCTAACGGTACCCTTAAATTCAATAAAATTAGCACACAGGTGACTATTTATAAGATTGATCTTTTCTGAAATTTTCATAAAGATCGAATGGTATTTAACGAAGTTATAGCGATTTGAATTTTCTTGCATTGCTATGGAACAATATTCGCAGTATTACTATGGAAACATATGGCTATGGAACAACATGCGCTTTGTACCGACTTAGACACTACAGCTTTGCTAGGATTTGCATGATAATTCCAGGAATGATAGGTATCATGAATATTTTTGAGAGTTGGTTCAGTTAGTGGTATAAGTAATCGTAAAACAAAATAGTGGCTGTTTTCAATGCGAAGATTGAATAATTTTGAGTTATTTTTCCCCAACTTCAACGTTTAAGGTGCATGCTTTGAACACTTGATTCAATTTAATGCATGACTGAAGATGACTACCTACAATTAATACTCATATGTGAAACAAGTCGAGGAGGCAAGAGAGCTCCTAGCGAAATGGCTTTGTAACCATTCTAGGATTCGAAAAAATAGGCCATGTATCGATGATTACAGTACGGGGGAGTGGCGCCTGAAAAAAAATTTCATCATTTATGAGAGCTTTTCAAACCAGTTCTTAAACTGACAGCTTTTGCTTCAGTGTGGCATAGGGGGGGAAATACATGAAAAATTTGTTGCGTCCCTCGTGAACCTGAAAAAATTATCAAGGGAGATTTTTATGGGTGTAACAATAGAAAGTAACTTAGAAGTCAAAATCCTTTCAACTTTGTTAATAATAGTATGATCCTCGAATTTCACTTTTTCTCCAATAAAATCGTCTTTTACATGTTTCTTGACTTTATTCTTTGCTGGTTACTGCATTTTGTAAATTGAGTACAAAACCCTTCTGACATGAGCGTAGGTCTGTCTATCCAACTTGTTTGTCTTTGATGTTACTTTTGAAGCGTTGAAACCATTCAAAACACTGTGTTTTCGCTAAAGCATCGTCGCCATAAACTTCTACAAGCAAACGACGACTTTCCGCAGCAGTTTTCTTTGCAAAAAAAGGACCCAACAGAACCTCCCACAAATTCTGTGTTTTTTCCAATTTTCAAAGTTTAATCATCGTGAAAAATAATAAAGATGCACACAAGATAAAATTGTTTTGTTGACTGATTTTGATAGCTGTTAAATGTACCTTCAAAATGACATACATATATGTAAAATTTGAGCTTTCACGATATATGTTAGTACGGACATCTAGCTCAAATTCCAGTTATTAACTTGTACAACCGATACAAAATGGGAAAGCACGTAGAATATTTAAATTTTTGTGGAATTAACGGGTCCGTCTTGCATTTCCCCAAAGCGATATGTTTCATAAATTTACTGATGAGAAAGCCATAAGAGGAAAAGATACAATGAATTGCTTCTTGATAGAGGCAGAGCGTATGAACTGACAAGCGAGCTCACATAAAAAAATTCCCAACTTAACGGTATTCAACCTTCAAAGATTGATTTGAGTATGCATAAGCATTCGCAAATGCTTTCATCGGGAAATATAAGAAAGAAATTGAATCGGTAAATATTACCCTGCATAGGCGCTTGAATGGAATGCAAGGCAATGAGCTTGCATTTTGGTCAGATGGGCAAAAGATTCCCGTTTCATTAAGTGTACGTATATGCAAACACAAACGCAAACAGATTTTCTGCATGAAAGCTTAGTCCCAAGTAGATAGCGCTTTCATGTTTTATCTCAAATGGAAACAAATGATGATAAACGTACTCTCTATCTTGTGCAAGTTTATTACTTGTTTCATTCAAATATTTTCCCTCTCTTTTAACTTGGCCGATCAGCTGGTGAAATTGCTTGCTAGTCTATATGCTCTGATAGAGGTTTTCATACTTTTTCTCTTTGCTATACGTTAAATTGTCTGTTCATGCTGGTGAAAAAGATCTTGTTGTTTTTGCAGCTGGTGATGTTGCCAAATTCGTCGATGCCCTTGCAGCATTTGCGGTTTTTTCGTGGCAGTGAGAGTTGTTGGCGTTGATGATGTTGTTGACATAGATGATGACGGTGATGATGCAGCAGATAATAAGATCGTCGCCGTTTATGACGATGTACCAATTCTCGATCCGCTCAATGTTGATCGTTGCGACAATTTTGAATGTGGCGAGGGATGAAGATGATGTTGTGGAGAGGTTTGATGAGAATGCTCATGTTGTCCTTTGGTTTTCTTGGAATTGAAATTTTCGCGGTTGGATTCACAACCTGCTTTACTTATTCAGTCTCTTTGCTTGCAGCAGCCTTTGTCCCGGTCGTCTTCTGTTTGTGTCAACAAGCGTTTTCTTCGGCATTAGGCTACATGCATTTTTTTGTGTTTGATTTTTGTGTACTGCTCGGAATTTTCATAGCACTCGATATGAAAGATAGGGTAGAATAAGGCGTAGAAGTGGAGGGTACTATTTCGGTTACGAATAATATTTATCTTCCATTGTCCTTTTCGTGAAGGTTCCTTGAGCGATTTTCCTAGCCGGACACATCGATTACTACAGGTTTTCCATGTTGGAAACAATTTTTGGTAGGGGAGGGGTCTGAATCCCATGAATATTCTCGCCGGCTACGGGCCTGGCTCCAATTTTCCCCAAGTATACTGTAACAATATTTTCAACTGTTCCCAATTTCTATTAAATACCTGTCCAATTTAGATGCTTGGCTGCAAGCGCTTCCACTGGTTACCTAGACGATTTCAATATTATTGATTTGCGTTGCCTTCTAGTTCTCAACGGACCCCAACCCAAATCAATTAGTCTATCTTTTCCAGTATTCTATCATATTACTAACAACTTCACAATCCTTACCTTATTTGGGCGTCTACTACTAAGGCCTAAACACTTGTTGCGCGAGTTCGTTTTACAGATTAATTGCCTTTTCCATTCTACGCACGTGAATGTTTATTTTGAACGTTAGGATGTGCTTTGGTGGGTTCGCGCTACAAAGCCATAAATTTAAATTACTTTGAAGATATCAATACCAAATCAATACCTCTACATGCTTGCTCATTAATTGTTTCGTGCACGCATATAATTTCATATCGCTTGCAAGACTCGCGATTCGCGGCCCAAGCCACCACGCCGCGACTTTGACTTGTAATTACAAACTACTCCGAGTGTTTTCAAGCCTCCTCCCATGTTAATTAATGACAAATCGCATTGATTAATTTACACCACGTAAAGCGATTACACTACAGCTGATACTAGGAACTAAGAGTCCATTGCTCTAGGCTCTTGGCTCGAACTTATATAGCCTAACTAGTATGTTACAGCCCTGCAACACCTCAGGTGTATCAACGGTAAGCAAACTGGTGATGTGTTCATACCTCTTAGCTATCTATCTCACAGCTTTGCAATGGGAAACAATTAAAATTCGCCAAGCACCAGCACCGGGAATTATGTTGCTCTTATTAAACGTTTGTTACCAAGTCTTGAAGTGCATTTCAAATGCAGTCAAGAATGCATTTTTTCCACTTCGTGTGAAAGTTTCTCGACCAGTGGATAACAGATTTTATAACATGTGTACTTACTCATTAGCGATTTCGATATATTTTCAAAGCATTGATTAGATTCAGGATGGACTGGTTGGGATCACGGCAAGACCGCAAAAACTGGAGGTGCAAAGCCTTGCCGTTGATACAACCGACAAATCAGCTGCCTATAAACGTTCCCTTAGGACATAGTCCCTTTTCGGTGCGACAGCACAAGAAACAGGAGCACTCTTTCGTAAATGGCAGCAAGCGTAACAAAAAGAAAATTGAACTCCCAAGTTGATTCCAGCTTCCTCGAAATGCACTATCTTAAAGTGTAGCAAGGAGCAGGGCCAAGAAGCTGCTTCGCAATCTTCGCACTGGTCCGTAATCTCGAGCATGTTGCATCTTCACACTTGGGTACAAGCTTCCATTGATATCTTTCGTCTTGAACGTTCAGTCTTCTGTGCAAGAAGCAATTATTTCATAAATCAATAAAATGTTAAAATTGACGTACTGACTTGACTATCTGGCACGTCAGACTTCTTGTGAAGCGACCGATGACGATGAGGTGTTGTGCAGATATGGCTCTCTCTCACCTTTTACAGAAATGCTCAAGATTGGAGCCGTTGTTTGTTGACTCGCCAGATTCCAATGGACTTGGTGGAGTTCGCAATGGTACCTTTTTGAGTGTGGTCACGCTGACTGAATGGATGTCTTGTGCAATGTACACATTTCATTTTATAGAGCCATTAACGGGAAGTTTATAATCGGCCTCTTAAATTGCCTTCCGAGTGGGATTGTTATCTTGTGATGCAATTAGCATCCTCTTGCAAAATAGAATCCGCCGTGTTGCTGTTGAAGCAAATTAAAATTGAAAAGTTGAAAATGACACCAATTCTGCTTAAATGATATTGAGTACATGAGAATTACAAGTGAATAACACCCACCTGCTTTTCGAGGTGCAAGATGAGGTTTTATGGTTAGTTTACCGTTGATTCTTAAATAACAGTTTATATTTAAAATTCTATTTTAACCCTTTGAAACGTTCAATATCAAAAATTACTATGTAATCTATTATGCAAACATTTTAAATTGCCGTTCATAATTGTACTTTGCAATTGATGTAATAATCCTACATCTAACATTCGTTGCATATATACGAGTATGTGTTTTTTTAATTCTCTCGTCAGATTTTCAAAAAATAAAATTAATTTTTTAAGCGTCAGTCTAAAGTTAATTTTGGCTTTTATTGGAAAAAGCTTAAATAGTCGAAGCAATCAATCAAAGGCATCTTATTGAATATTATTTTAGTTCGATAAATCAAGAAAAGCAAATAACCCAAAGACTAATTCGGCACCACTTGTATGGAGAATCCTGACGGCTTTCCGCCACTAGGGAACCTGGAGTCAGACATTTCAAATGCTACGAATGAAACAAGTAGACAGACCTACGCTCATTTCAGAAGGGTTTTGTATCCAACTTCTCAGAAATGCAGTCACCAGCAGCGAATAAAAGCAAGAAATATGTCAAAGAGAGTAGAACGTTTAAAAGAAAATCCATTGTTTCTCAATTTTCAACGATCACCATTTCGTTCCCAACCAACAAAACTCACTCAAATCCTGAATCCCCAAAAGCATTAACGTTATTGACCTTATTTGAAAATTTCAAGGAGATCAAATCAAAACTGCAGTGATTGATTTGATGGAAAGTCCATAGAATTTGTTTAAGCCCGTCCACACGATCAGTGGCGTTAGACTTAAGTGAAAATTTTATTTTACAAATCGTATTTGCAAAGGTGGATAATTAATTTCGTCACCTTATGTGACTAATATTGTTTGACTTAGTTGCTAAAATCATAGATGCATGCATGTCTCATGTGGCCACATTTTGCATCGCCACAGACGCGGGTGTCAGCAGTTTCGCGTGATGTTCGGATCATTTTGTTGACTTATACGCGTCAGCGAAACGATCGGAAGACACAAACACTACATTTGCATGCATGATGTGGCCGCATGAACGCATTGCAATGCGAAACCAAAGTTCCCTTCCCGTACCAGACGCGGGCGTCAGCGGTTTCCGGGCATGGAATGCTTGTGGACGCTCAAGCGTCAGCATTTTCGTGCGTGGGAACTGCTGGCGCCTTTTGCTCGGTGTGGGAAGGAAATCAGTCAGTCGTCATCAGATCGTCGCGATACACAGGTCGCTACTTGGAAGTCTTAAAAACGTACTCGTATAATTAATTATATCAATATTGTTTAAAATCACGCTCTTGTAGTCGAACAGAAATCCATACTACGAAATAAAAGAATTTTGAATTTGTGCGTGAAGTTATAAATGCACTGTATCTAGAGGAAGGAGGCCAGGACAAAAGGGTCCTGGAGCAAAACAGAATTCCCAAATCATGTGTTATTGTTGTTGCAATTGGAGAAACTTCAAATGGCTATAACTTCCGTGTATATAATTCGATTTTCATAAAACTTACAACATTTAAGGACCCTCTTTAGGATTATTTAAATATCGAATTTCGTTGAGTTTAAGGGTACCTATACGATTTTATTGGGGAAAATGTGAAATTCGAATATCATACTATTATTAACATAGTTGAGCGAATTTTTACTTCTTAGGTATTTGTTGTTGTTGTACTCATAAATACCTGCCTCCATAATTTTTTTCAGATTTTCCGGATCCTATCGCGAGGGTGGGGACACAAATTTTTCTGGTATTTCCCCTTCCTGTGCGCCCCTTGAAGCAAAAAAGTCCAATTTAGACCTGTTTTGAATAGCTCTCGTCAAGGCCTTTCATTTGATACCCATATTGGCTACCTTTGATGATTTTTTTTTTCGGTGGTCACTCCCCTATTTGGGGATACCCCCCTTAAATACCTTATTCAATTTTTTTGCAATTGAACTTTGAAGAGACATACAAAGTTTGATGTTTCTAGCTTAAGTAGTTTGCGAGAAAAAGTGCTGTGACACACGGACGAACAGACAGACGGACAGACGAGGCGCGATTTTAGTAGAGATTGTAAAATTATTTTACAAAACCCTAAAAAACATGAAACGAAAAAACGACCAAAAGAGTTTTGAGCATGGGAGGCGTATTACGCTTTCAAGCCAAGAATCGGAAAGAGTAAACAGAGAAAACGCAAGAGTTACTCGAGAAAATGAAGAGATGAAACTCCGAATTCAAAATTTGGAAGAAATGATCCGGAAATTATCAAACGTCGATAAAACTAAATGATGGAGCCACAAAATACGTTCGGAAAACAAGAAGTGACAACAAATAAGCCGAACGGAAAAAAAGGAGCCATGCAAAAGGCTACGAAAAAGCCAACAACCCATGATGCTGATATTATACTAAGCGCGAGAGGAGCAAAAGATAGCGCAAATTACGATGCGGTACTTGCTACCATAAATGACGATATGGATACCAAGGTAGAGTGCCAAGAAAACATAGGTAATATTAATGAATCTAGTGATAATTTTATCTCATACTTAAAATCTAAAAATAAGCAGAAGGAGAAGAAACTAACCGGTATGTTTGCTGGTTCTAGTATTAAAAAAAATAATAAGACTACTGAGAAAGTTCCTCTGACAAATGTCTTTTGGCAGCGCGGAGGGAATATGATTCGGCTATAAGCAGCCAAACATAAGATCGATCAGTTCGAAGTCAATCAAGCAAAAACACTTGCTGATTTCAAGCTAGCGAAAGATGCTCTTAAAAGTGTAAAAGCTCCGCACTTCACATACACGCCAAAGGTGGAGGAAAATCTGACCCTCCTGTTGAAGGGCTTGTGCTATGGAGGGAATACAGTTCATCTCCTTGAAATTTAAAGGAAGCAGCACAAGCTATCAATTTCATTACCGTCAAAGCAAATTTCTAGCACTAGCAGTCCCAGTGCCCTTCAAAAGGTAAAGTACTTGAACTTCAGAGTTGTGAGATAGGAGCATCTTGAAAAAACTATAGCTGTTACAGATGCCAAAGATTCTGTCATTTAGCTGCGTTGAATGTAAAGCTATTTATGCCCCCGGTGAATGCCTATGGGATCTGATGGAGTCAAAAAAAATTGTAATGTGTAAACTGCAGTATATTTGGTCATTAAGCATCATTTTGAAGGTGCCCTCGATACCAAGATGCAAAAGCTAATTTTCACTTAAAGAAACCCTGGCACATCGCATGTTGCCTTCCAACCTCGTCAAACCTTGAGTTTAATTTCCACTTGCTGCTGGAGAACCAGCAGAAAACAATGTAAATAAAATAAATAATATATGCGGCAATAATGAGATGCTTGTCCAAATTTAACTATAGCTTCAATCTCTTTCAGATGGAATAAATAAGCAAAATCAAAAAATCATTTTCATTTTTCAACGTTTAGGCCAACATACTTCAAAATAGTTTGTCATCCAGCCACATTTCCATGGATAAGCTTCATCTCATCTCGATCAAGTCAACTCCATTGTTACTATACATCCACGTGACTATCTCCTTAGATTCATTGTTAAGCAAAAGCCTGACATCATGCTTCTCACTGATACTCACCTCAATTCATGACACTTCAAGGCATTCAAAGAGTTTGAATTCTTAAGCAACGATAGGGTAAACGGTGATGAGGGACGTGGCACCGGGATATTGGTCAGAAGACCCTATTTTTAACAAAGCTTTGAAAAAGTCGAATTTAAAAAATTTGAATCTCTTGAAGTGTCCATTATAAAAATCTTGCTGCTATGTGGGGATAATCTCTTCCTTATCTCTGCCTATGCAACTGGTCAAAATGTTCTCAGGTTTAAGGAGGAGCTCAATTTCTTGTTTTTTTTTGTGGTAGGAAGGTGAATGCCCATTTACGCATAGAATGTGGGACTCCCAAGTTCACAAGAAGGCGACTGAACTACCCACTAAACATCTCCCATGTTTACCTAAAAACCTAGCATGGAACCGTTTGACACACTACTTCGGGCCAGGTCTCATTTTGTTACGCGGTAAGTCGCGTTCAAAATGGGGGATCCCTTTTCAAGCGGGAAGGGAGAGGGGAAGAGGAAGTGCCGGACAAGCGATCCCCCAGCCCCAACGCCTCCAGCTGCTGTGAGTCCCTTTTATCTTTTAGGACTGCCCGAACATAATGGTTCCATTTGTCAACCGATTCCAGCATCACTGCGAATATATTATCCGGGGTGAGCTCTCCCGTCTCCCTGTAGTGGGCAATTTGCAGCCTGTCCCAACTTATGCACGCAAAAAATGTGTGGCAGGCATCTTCTTTCTCTCCTGGGCAAAACTGACGATCGGGGGCCGTGACTTACCAATCTTGTGCAGGTAAGACTGAAAACACCCATGCCCACTCAAAAGCTGGGTCAAACAGAAGTCAGTCTTAGCATCCCTTCGATTTAGCCACGGCCTCACATCCTGGGATAAGGCGCGCAGTCCACCTTCCCTTTGTGCAATTCACTGAGGACTGCTTCGAATCGTTGATTGAGCACTGTCTCTCTTCGCGGCCAACCATCTCCCTCGCATCCTCGTTTCGACACAGATAAATAGAGCGGCGTTCTCTGCAATTCCTTGTTTGAAATTTGACAAGCTCCATAGTTATTAAATTCTTGCTGGAGACCGGAATGCCAAGCATACAGCATGGCTGAACACCAACAATAATAGTCCCAGAAGCTTATTCCTGAAATTATGGATAACAGAGAACCAAATTCAATACTGGTGCAATCCATATGGTTCAAAGTTCCCAACATAACGAAGGATAAACTAATATTTGAACCTCTGCATTGCTGACGCAAGACTTGAATCAATGGAAATTGCAGGTGCTGCCTTACGACCGCAATGCAATCGTAATGGTAATCAATTATCAAAGGGATGATGTCTTCCTCATTCTAATTAAACATGAAACTCATCGGTTGAATTTCAAACAAGTTGGGTAAACAGACCTACGCTCATGTCAGAAGGGTTTTGTATTCAATTTACAAAATGCAGTCACCAGATCGAATCAAATCAAGAAACATGTCAAAGACGATTTTATTGGAGGAAATAGGAAATACGAAGATCATACTATTTTTAACAAAGTTGAACGAATTTCGACTTTTTGTTATACTCATAAATATCTCCCTTGATAATTATTTCAGATGTCCATCCGCGAGGGAGGAAACACAATTTGTTCGAATCCTAGAATGGTTACAAAACCCTTTTGCTAGGAGCTCTCTCCTGCCTCCTTGACTTGTTTCACTCATGAGCATCAATTGTAGGTACTCATTTTCAGTCATTCATTAAATTGAATCAAGTGTTCAAAGCATGCACCTTAAACGTTGAAATTGGGAAAAATAACTCAAAATTATTCAATCTTCGCATTTATCACAGCCACTATTTGGTTTTACGATTACTGATACCACTAGCTGAACCGATTCTCAAAGACATACATGACACCTATCATTCCTGAAATTTTCATGCAAATCCTAGCAAAACTGTAGTGTCTATGTCGGTAAAAAGCGCATTTTGTTCCATAGCCATATGTTGCCATAGTAATAAATGCAGCGCATATTGTTCCATAGTAATACAGGAAATTTCAAACCGCTATAAATTCGCTAAATATGATGCAATCTTTATGAAACTTTCAGGATAGATCAATCTTATAAATAGTCATCTGTATACTGAATTTCATAGAATTTAAGTACCGTTTATTCAAGAAAACATAAAATCGATAAATCATACTATTACTAACAAAGTTGAGTGAATTGTGACTTCTCATGTATTTGTTGTTGTTGTACTCACCAAGACCTACATTCCTAATTTTTTTCAGATTTTTCGGATCACAGGTGTCCAATCGCGAGGAGGGGGGGGACACAAATTTTTCGTGTATTTCCCCTCCCTGTGCGCCCCTCGAAGCAAACTTTGTCAAACTAAGACCTGTTTTGAAAAGTTCTCATCAAGACCTTTCATTTGAGACCCATATCGGCTACCTTCAAAAAAAATTTTTTTCGGGGGGTCACTCCCCTATATGGGGAGACCCCCCTTAAATACCTTGCAAAAATTTTGCTGTAGTAGAACTTTGAAGAGATCACCACTTTACACCTACATACAAAATTTGATGTTTCTAGCTTAAGTAGTTTCCGAGAAAAACTGCTGTGACACACGGACGGACGGACGGACGGACGGACAGACAGACGGACAGACGGACAGACAGGACGCGATTTTAGAAGGGTTTTGTAAAATTATTTTACAAAACCCTAAAAAGCGGATTGGGGAAAATTTCAAAAAAAGTTTAATCAGGACCACTAGAAGCAATTTCCTCCTAATGAAGGCAGTGCTTGCCTGCTGACGAAGCAAATCTCTATTTGTCGAAGTTAGAGAAGCTGACGTTGGAAACGATTGAGAAAGTAGTTCCCACGATTAACATCGAAACAATATAGAAGGATATGAAATACAAATCATCGCAAGGGCGAGAAGATTGAATAGTCTTCTGCTCACACGAGTCAATAATATTTATCGGTGTTTTTTGGACTACATCTATTAACATCTGACCTCACACCGAGCATGAATCTTATGGATTACATTGTCAGATATGAAGACTTGTGTTTCATATTTGACAGGACCAACAGCAAGAAATAATGTAGTATTGATTATATTTCGAATATAGTTTTCTGATATTTGCCTGAGGTGACTATTAGGAATTATTGCATATTGTTCAATAATATGTTGAAGAATTTATACTTCCCATATGAGTGGAAAAGGCTAAGATATTTCCAATCTTGAAAAAAGGAAAAGAATCTTCAAGCCCTAAAGGCTATCGTCCAACCAACTTGCTGCTTAACATCAGCAAGGTGTTTGAAGTGATACTAAATAAAGCATTAAACACCCACATTGAGATATTTGAGTTGACCCCGAATTGCAGATTTAGTTTTAGTGCCAGGCATTTGACCATACATGCAATAATGAAATTAACCTCAGACATCTGTTGGAAACCAAACAACAGAGTCTGTCTCATTGATATGGAGAAAGTCTTCGATACGGTGTAGCTATATGGATTAATTTATAACTCCTTCGGGACAGGTTCACCAGACACCTTGTCACCATAATGTGCAATATGATTTACGGTAAATCATTTGTTGTTGCTGATCGAAATCTGACGACAATGCGCGACTTTAAGGTCTTGAATAGTCTACATCAGGGGACAGTTCCTGCCCCTCTGCTCTTCTCAAAGTTGATTCGCAAGCTATTGAACGGCTTTGATTTTAACATCTTGCCAACGCGATGGTTGGTAGCGTTTGCTGATGATCTGATCATCTATACGACAGACCAAAAAACTATAAAAGTTCAAAGCAGTCTTCAAAAAAAATGTTTAATGATGTGCAACTCTACACTGACAAAGAAAATCAATGCGCAGAAGTGTGAAACAATTTTGCTTCAGACAACGCTGCAGGGGGTCAGTCAAGACCTGAAACGCAATTGGAAGGGTTTCCACATTATGGCTGCTGAGGGTAATTCAAAACGGGTCCCACATAAATTCTGTGTTTGATACCTCAGTGCTCATCTCGATCAGTATCTGCACTATACTGAACATGTCAAAACCATCCTTAGTAAAGCACGAAAAGTAGTCACGGTCAAAGTTATTTATCTAGTTAGACCAGTTTTGACATAGGGATCAGATCCAATACAACCAGAGTACTAGTTCAATGAAAAGATTAAAAGTTCTCGGAAGGAAATGTCTTCGTGCATGTACTGGTTAGTACAGAAAGCCTGAGACGGATTGGAAGCACCATATATCGAATAGAAAAGTTTATCAAACTGCTAAAGTGCCGAGAGTCGATATCTTCATACTGAAACTTATTCGAAATCATCAACTCGTGTTAGTGTTGTTGTAAATTCATACAATTGAAATGATTGTAACTCTCTTGATTATGATCCGATTTCTATGAAATTTTGTAAGTATCAGGATCTTATTTTAATCTATAAAATTACGAAATTTCAAAAAGTTAGGTGTGCAAAAATCTGAAATCTACAAGTCATGCTATTATTAACAAAGTTGAGGGAATTTTGATTTTTGAGGTATTTGTTGCCCTTGTACTCATAAAGATCCACCTTTGTAATTACATTTTGCTTCCTCTTGGATCCCTTGATGCAAAAAATGTCTTTTTTGTTTCAGATTCTAAATGTTTTAATTAAGACCCTTCATTTGATATCCCACACGACTAACTTTGATTTAAAAAAATTTTTAAGGGCTACTTCGTTCTAAGGGAAGACTCTCCTTAATTTTTAAGAGACTACTATTTCTGACCTTCTCACAAAGTTTGAGCTTTCCAGCGTCTATAGTTTCTGAAGAAGCTTGCTCTGATGCACAGACAGACGTGCAGATGGAGAAACGTAAAAAAATTTTTTGTAAAGACTAAAAAATAGGCTTAACCCGTAAGAAGGCGCGCTATAAGGAGTTACATGGATAGGCGCGCGTGAGCAAAATGTTCACACCATTTCAAAATTAATGGTACAATTGATTTCGACAAAAATTATATTTTAATAAATAACAGTGCCTTAGTTCATCATATAAAATGTTTTATTAGAAATAAGTAACATAAACTCAATTCTATACAAAAATAAAAAATCTTCCATTCTCTGGCATTAAATTTTTGCACATTTCGGAAAAAAATCAATTATAAAAAAACAACAGCAAGTCTACAAAAAATTCATTCCTCCATAAGAACTTGACAAGTGTGTCTTACATAATATGCATTGCACATGAATGTCACGTGCTCGGTGCATAGTAATTTATTGCACGAAAAACGGGCTTTTTAGAATGTCTATTTTTTCTTCTGGGACATAGTGCACAGAAACCAGTGGGTCCAGGCTTAAGTTCAGCATGAGGAACTGGTACAAATCTGTTTATGGTAAACTTGAGGTCAGGTGATATGCTTCGTGTACGAAGCCGTCGAGAAATATGTGGCTTTGCCAACTCTAGAGCCACATTTTTTAAGAACACGAGTCTTTCGAGTAAAGTTTGTGTGTTTTTTTTGTAAACTATGTGCGAACAACCGCATTGGCCATCTACAAGTGATTCTTGTAACGGAATAGTCCTCTTTCTTTTGATTTACAATATCTACTCCACCTTCAGTAAAATTGTCAACTGTTACAATTTCTGTCTTCCCTCTATCACCTGTCTCTGGATCTATTTTATCGCTATGGTGGGGTGACGATAGCATGAAGACAATTTTTTTGCTTTCTTTTTCGGTATAAAAGATACAATGATTTACCAAAACCGAATCTGTTCTTAGTTGATAAAAATTGTAGAGGAATTTCTTTTTTATTTTTCCTTAGAGTTCCCACCGCCGTTGCTCTGAATGCATATTTTAATTCGTCAAGGTGTGGTATTGGTGTGAAATAGTTATCCGTTGTAATATTACTTTCCGTATTCAATATGGGAGTTGCTGTTCGCTTGACGACGTCAGCGGCCGTATTGCTCAAATTATACGGCCCCATGGGCTGTTTGCAGGCATAAATCTCCAAATCGGGCATGTAAAAAGTCTGGGCATCTACAAGGGCACAGGCTTTTATATGTCGTATTTTGCTGGCTTATTTGCGATATAAACTCTAAACTTATAGCGTCCTCGAAATGATTCTAACTTTTCATCTATAGTGCAGTACTCTCCAGGCGTGTAGTTATCGTTGCAATGTGCCACAAAATTTTCAAATATTTCTCTGACAGGGGCAAAGTTATTGATTTGCTTTCGTTCCGCCTTGGTACTGGCATCATCAAACCGCAGCGCTCGTAGTAAAAAGAAAAAACGTTTTATAGAGATTGTTACCCTTAAAAAAATCACATGCTGTCCCATCGTCAAGCCACATTTCCTTGGCATTCGAATGGGATACTTTTTTTAATCCAGCTATGTATAACACTCCAACTAGTGTTTTTATCTCTACTGAATCGATTTGTTTGCAACATTATTCTCGTGAAAAATTATTCTGCAATTTTGTGATATATTTATTTGTATACCCAACTATTTTTGCTATCTTTTAGACCCCTGGCAAATGGATCACTATATTGTAACTCCTGGTTCGTATGTTGTGTAATGGCTAATTCATGAGTCGTTTTGTAGAATTATCTTTGCCCGTATAGTACCGACCTCTTTGTACTTGCAACTCATTATATGTTGCTTCATCGCAAGATTTCTCGGTATTTGTTTCGTGGGGGCTATTGATGTCGGAGCAGTGACTTTCAAGCTCATCTGCGTGACCTTGGTCTTTATCATCACGATCTAATGCAAATCCTTCATTGGAATCAGACAAACGCTTCACTACGCGATCACAATGGCACTAAATGGTGTGTGAGGTAAATCAGATGAAAGGGCACAAATTTATAGGAAGGTACTCAGCAGCTTGCGATGATATGATATCCCTAACATTGAGAATAATGACAAAAAGTTTTGCGTGAGCAAAATATTCATAGCACACCTTCTCACGGGTTAAGGCGTTGGATCTAAATTTGACAAATGCATCTGCTTACTCTGCAACAACACCAATGCTAATTTTGGCAAAAATAATTCAGTGTACAAACTACTTTCTCAAGATAATGCCAACATCACACCTCGGCACCTTCAGCACGCATAGTACACAATGTCGTCAGTCATGCTTAGTAAAGTGCGTGTTAGACGTGGATAATTTGGTACTTAAATTTATGGGCACTTATCTTATCATGTCCAGAGAGTCCAAAACTGAAAATAAATTTTTGCTCGTTTTGAAATAGAATACCAAAATAAAAAGAGTTCTTTAGCTTGTATACTATTTAAAATAACTGTACAAAGTATCTAACTTAATTTTAAACATGCATATGGCATCATCAATTGGACTAGATTATAATAAGAAAATACCTGATTAGGCCAATTTCCGTTTGTCGTATTTAACGTTATAATTGTCATTAGTATCACAAACCTACAACGTTCTTACAGATTTATGCCTGAAAATAGAGCAAAGAAAGAATGACAATTTTTTTGGATTTATTTGCTCAAATCCCTCCCAAGTTAAACAATTGATGAACTAGAGCCTATCAAAAATATTTTGATTATATGGTGCAAAACTGCATTGAAATACCTAAACGATCATGTGGCAAAAATACACATATTTGCTTTGAAAAATACATTTAATTATAATGATCGCTCTATGTGCTGCGTAAAATGATCACTCACTAAACTTATATATACAAACGAACTTTATAATGAGTTTTGCAGTGCGAAGGAAACTGTAAATAAAATGACCCAGGAGCGTAAACAAACACTCCCGTCAAATAAAAAAAACAATCTATGAAGCAATTGCTCACCGTCCAGCGGGTACTTGAAAAGTGCTGGGAGTTCAACATAGACGTACACCAAATTTTTGTTGACTTTAAGCAAGCATACGACAATATTGATCATAACGTGATGCACCAAATAATGCTTTGATTTGGCATCCCAGCCAAATTAGTCCGTCTTAACAAAATGACAATGACGTCGACGACCTCGCAAGTCCGCATCCATAACCAACTCACCGATGCCTTTGACACAAATATCGAACTAAAGCTAGGAGATGGGCTAGCCTCATTCCTGTTCAATTTGGCTCTGGAGTACGTCATGAGGAAGCTACAGTCCAGCCAAGTAGTAGCCTATGCGGACGACATCAACATTTCGTCACGGTCATTAACCACTGCCAAAGAACTTTTCATGAAACTCGACAGAGAAACAAAACTAGTTGCACTTCAAATCAATGAAAATACAACAAATCTCATGACGCAGTCAATGAAAAATACCTCAAATACACAAAGTACCACACTTGGCGAATACAGTATCGTAAATGTTGGCGACTTTGTGTATTTAAGCAGCAAAATAACGAAAACGGGTAATGAATGAGACGAAATGCGCTGAAGAATACAGCTCGCAAATAAAACATTTTATTTAGTTTTTACGATCTGGAAGACCAGCTGCATTCACAGGAAAACAAAGCTCCCAGTATTTTTTTTTTTATGGTAGGGAGGTGAAAGCATTTACGCCCGCCGAGTCTGGCAGTGTGGGACTCCCATGGAGGATACCCTTGGACTACCCACTAAACACCTCCCCTGTCAATCTGAGAACCTAGCCTGGAACCGTTTGACACATTACTTCGGGCCAGGTCTCGTTTTGTTACGCCGTGGGGCGCCTTCAAGCTGGGGAGTCCCTTTCCTAGCGGGAGGGGAGAGGTGAAGAGGAAATGCCAGAAGAGCGATCCCCCAGCCCCAGCATCTCCGGCTGCTGTGAGTCGCTTTTATCTTTTAGGACTGCCCGAGGATAATGTGCCACCTGGTTCCATTTGTCAACCGATTCGAGCATCACCACAACTATATTATCCGGGGTGAGCTCTCCCGTCTCCCTGTAGAGTTCCCTTCGCAGCCTGGCCCATTTGATACACGCAAAAAATGTGTGACAGGCATTGTACTCCTCTCCTGGGCAAAACCGACAATTGGGAGACCGTGACTTACCGATCTTGTGCAGGTAAGACTGAAAACATCCGTGCCCGCTCAAAAGCTGGGTCAGATAGAAGTCATTCTCACCATGCCTTCGATTCAGCTACGGTCCAACATTCGGGATGAGGCGCGCAGTCCACCTTCCCTTCGTGCAATTCACCCAAGACTGCTGCCAATCGTTGAGCGAGCGCTGTCTCTCCTCGCGGACAACTATCTCCCTCGCATCCTCGTTTCGGCACAGGTACATAGCGCGGCGCCCTCTAGCGAGAAGGACAACAGGTATCACGCCTACAATTACTCTCACCGCCGAGTCGGAGACTGTTGGATACGAAGATGCAATTCTCAGTGCTCCTCTTCTCTGTACCTGTGCGAAACGTTTTCGGTATACCTCCTTGCTGAGAGCGTCGCCCCATGCCTCTGCTCCGTACAGTAGCACTGACCCTACAGCACTCATCAAGAGGCGTCTTCTTGATGGGCTGGGTCCCCCTACGTTGGCCATAAGTCGACTCAGGGCCGATATTCCCGAAGCAGCCTTCTGGGCCGTTGCCCTGATTTGCTCAGAGAAACTCATCTTTGAGTCGATCAGTAGCCCCAGGTACTTCACCGCTGGCTTCGATTCGATTTGTATATCTCCAATACTGATCATCCTTACTCTAGGGATTCTCTTTTTTGTCAAGATGACCACTTCGGTTTTCTCCAGTGCTAAACTGAGCCCGCGAGCAGTCATCCAGTCCCTCACTCGGCGCATTAGCATACCTAGCCTAAGTTGCGCTTGTTCAATGGTGCATCCGGCGACCAGAGCCGCAACATCATCCGCAATGCCGACCAAGCGCGACTCATCTGGCATCTCAAGTCTCAGTAGCCCGTCGTAAGACACGTTCCACAGGACTGCACCAAGGATAGATCCCTGGGCAACACCCAATGTGATTTCCATCCTTCGTTGGCCCTGTGTCGTGTCGTAGAGCAGGCTTCGGTCCTTTAGGTTGTTCCTCAAAAGCCGCATTAGATATTCTGGAACTTGAAAAAAGTTTTCCAGCGTGTCCAGAATATCCACCCATCTAGCGGAGTTGGAGGCATTCCTGACGTCGAGTGTCACCAACAGGACGATCCGTCGCTTGGTGCGACTCTGCCTTTTGGACCGCGTTCACCACCTCTGCAATCGCATCAATGGTAGAACGTCCTGCTCTAAAGCCGTCCTGCTGAGGATATAGGTCCCCAGCAGCATGAATCGCGTCAGTGAGTCTTCCCTTGATCTCTAGCACTTTCCCAGCCGTGTCTAGCATGCATAACGGGCGGTATGCAGACGGCGATTCGGGATTTCCCTTCCCCTTGCTGACCAGCACGAGCCTCGCCACCTTCCATCGTACCGGGAAAACCCCGTCCCGTAGGCAAGCGTTGAATGTGCTGAGCAGCAAGTCAGGACAATAGTGATAGACGAGCTGCAATACCTCAGCTGGAACACCATCTGGACCTGGAGCCTTCCTCGCTTTCAGGGAGAGGACTGCCTCCTCCAGTTCCAGCTGTGTGAAGGGTGGGCACTCAACTGCTGTTTCACCATGGACAGCGTCAACACGGACGGGATGGGCGGGGAAGAGTCCCCGCACTATCGCGTCCATCTTTTCCACGTCGTGTATACAAGGCTTCCGTAGGGCACCAAGTTTCCCCATGACCAGCTTGTAGCCAAGGCCCCACGGATCCCTATTTACATCATCCACGAGGTCTTGCCAGCATCGGGCCTTGCTCTTGTTAATAAGCCTGTGAAGATATTTCCTGCCGGACCTGTATGCTGCTAGCCTAGTGTCTGCCTCCTCCCGTGTTCGCGCCCGCTGGGCCTCTCGCCGAAGTTTGTGACACTCGCTTCTTTGTTCGGCGATCTCGTTTGACCACCAGTATACTGGAGGCTTACCGTTTCGGGGTCTCTGACGGGGCATGGAAGACTCGCAAGCAGTTATGATGGTACTCATAGTTGAGTTCACCAAGTCCTTGGCTGTAGGCCCTCCACTCCCTGGCGGAGCTCCCAGCAACGATGCGCCTGCCGTAAGCGCGTCAGCGTGGATTGAAGTTTGGGCATATGCACGCAGAGTGGCACTGTCGTGAATCTCAACCGCTATATACTGGTGATCACTAGCCGAGTAGTCCTCTAGTACTCGCCAGTTGTGTACTCTAGGTATCAGGGACTCCGAAGCGAGTGTCACATCGGGTATGGTTCCTACGCAACCCCAGCGGTGGAAAGTAGGGGTGTTACCAGTATTTAGGACAAAAAGCGCTGTTCTGGCCGCCATGTCCAAGATTTGCTTTCCCCTTGGGTCGGATTGTGGCATACCCCATTCAATGGCTCTAGCGTTGAAGTCTCCCCGACCAGCATGTGGCCCTCTGTGTTCGAGACAGCGTCCTCCAGGGCATCGAGTTTGGTTCAAAAAGATCGCATTGCCTCGTTAGGCGTCAGATAAACACTGAAATATGTTATCCCTGAACACCGCACCCACACAAAACCATCCCCGCGTCCATGGCCCTGCAACTGAAGGCGGGCGCTGTCTCGAACCCAGATGGCCGAGGTATTAGATTTGTCAGGGTACCACGCTTGCGAGTTCTTGTTATGATGTTGCTCGCTCAGCAACAGGAGGTCAGCTTTCTTATCCCTCGAACTGCTCAAGTAGGTCCTGGGCGTTTGTGCTTCGGTGCAAATTGACCTGCAGGATACGGATCATTTGGGTATCGATTTGGCTTTAGTTAGGGCCTCCTTGAAAACCTAGCATCTCCCTGTCCCCGGCTCATGTTTGAGGTCGCCGGGTGCTAGCTTAGCATCCTTGCAAAGAATGCATTTTGCCTCGTTCGTGCACTCCTTCCTTTTTTGCCCCGTTTCACCACATTTGTAGCACAGAGATCTCTTGTCGGGTCCCCTACAGCCATACGCGGTGTGTCCGTATTCGAAGCATCTGAAGCAGCGGATAGGGATCGCTCTTCTCCGTATCCTGCAGATCACCCAACCTATCTTAATTTTGCCCTTTGCCAGGATTTGCTGGGCGTCTTTATCAGCTAGTTTGACAATAGCCATGCGTTGCCCCCTTGTGTTTTCACGTGTCAATCTTGCCTTGACTTCACTTAAGCTGGGGAACTCCCTCCTAATGGCATCATCTACTTCAGCTTTGTCCGTGACGCAGTCGAGGTCCCTGATTTCCAGGGTGGCCATTGGTTCGAGCGAGGCAACGGTTGCCGCATCTCCAAGAACCTTTTGAGCCGCGTCACGGAATGCATCTTTGTTTGTGGCCTCTGGCCCGAATTCCACCAGCAGGCCACCGGTCCGGGTCGGTCGAACTGCTTTGATGGCAGTTTTGGTGTCGTATGGCTTGACCGCTCCTTTAATTTCACGGAGGACATCTGCGTAGGTTCGGCCCTTAGTGGGTTTAATAAGCAGTGCCTCTCGCAAGGGTTTGCGCCGCGGTTTGCTTTTTGTTTTCTGCGGTATATCGGGGGGTTCTTTGTTCTTTTCGTGGTTGAGCTCTTTGTCTGTTTTTTCTAGGAGTAGCTTTTTGGCCGCTTTTTTCGCTGCCTTGTTTCGCACCACATGAAACTCCTCGCCTGGAGTGTCAACTTCGTTTATGGTCTCGTCCTTCCTCCTTTTTTCACGGTCACCTTCAATTGGGCTGCCGGCCCTTCTTTTGCTGCTGCTAGGACCCACTGATGCCTCGAGGGAGAGCGTGTCTTTTTTTGTGCTTTTCGGTTGCAAGCCACCTCCGCCTGTAGTGCGTTATGCGGCCAAAAAGCTCCACCAGTTCAAGAACGCCATTCTTGCCCATGTTTTTCTGGACTTCGCAGGCAGCCCTCAGTTGTTTAACAACAGTCCCCGCTTTCTGAGTAAGCCACTCCTCTTCGGCGCGGTCAAGGGCGATTGTGTTGTTTGGCGCCACCTCTTGGGAGAGGCCCCCGTTTCCTAGCCCTTTTGCTTCTATCGCTTGGGTCGCGTTTGAAGTGGCGTCAGCCAACGGCAAAACTTCTCCCTCCCCCTGTCTTACACTGGCCTCTGTTGGTGTCACAGCTTGATCCGGATTGTGTACGTCTTGCATTGGACGCTCCGGGGTGCGCATAGTCCTTCTACTGCGCCCAAAGGCCGCAATGACACCAGGTTGCACAACGCACTCTGCCTTCTTTCGTTCGTTAGTCCGCCTGTCTGTCTGTCTCCGATGATTTAACCTGTGATGTTGACTTTGACAGTGTTTCTGGGGTTTGCTGCCTCCCCCCGCAATTGGTGACTTGTTTTATCGGTGTTCTTGCCAACAGCGGCTTTTTGCCTGAAAGGGTTCTCCGTGCTATTGTCCTGTTTGCTTGTAGTTATATCTGTTACAGAAGCCAAGTTCACCACTTCTATAACATTGCAGTCGCTGGATGACGACGGCCGGGAGCCTGCTCGCTCACTACCCTCTGCCGCCGGTACTGGGGATCCGACCCCCTGCACCGTAATTTGGTTCCCCTTGTGGACCTGCATGATTTGGTTTTCTGTCTGGGTTTCCGTTCCCATAGCATTTTACCTACTGCCAGGATATATGGACAATTGATGACGCCATATATTTCGTCATGTCACAGTGAAGATCATTGACACTCAGGTATTTGTCCTGAGACTCTCCCTTCACTGCCGGCCATTGTCTGCGGCTGCTTATTGGTTATTCGCAGTGATCCTTTCGAGAAAGGTCTGCTCCTATCCGCAACCCTGGGGACGCGTTTGGTTCCCCGATCTGAGGGCACTATCGATAAATCGATAACCAAACGATTTGGTTCTCTGTCTGGGTTTCCGTTCCCATAGAAATGCGCTGAAGAATACAGCTCGCAAATAAAACATTTTATTCAGTTTTTACGATCTGGAAGACCAGCTGCATACACAGGAAAACAAAGCTCCAAGTATTCAAATCTGGGATAAGACCTGTGTTATGCTATGGGTGTGAAGCGTGGACTCTGACCCAAGCATCCACAAATATATTAAACGCCTTTGAGCGACGGGTCCTGAGGCGAAGCAAAACTAGACGGGGACCAATGGCGAATTCGATACAACCATGAGCTGTATGGAATTTTTGACGAACCGTATGGTACGACTGCGGAAGCTACAATGAGTTGGCCACGTGAATCGTATGGACGAACTCCGGATATCCAAAAAGGTATTCGTTGGGAGAACTGAGGGCCGGGGACCAGTGAAGAAACCGAGGAAACGCTGGTCTGACTCGGTCGACGAAGACAGTTCATCGTTGCTCGGTTTTCGAAATTGGAGGACGCAGTCAACGGACCGAGACAGTTGGAGGCGCGATTTGCAGAAAGCGAAGGCCCAAAAGGGGCTGTAGTGCTAAGAAGAAGATGAAGTTTGGCATGAACTATTTCAGCATTCGAATTTATTAAAGATTTTCCAATTTATTGGGTCCACTCCATATTTTAACGCCGCTGATGAGAGGGCGTTTTCACTATGTGGTAACAACAGATTTGATTCAAGAAATAAAGGCAAAACTGCAAGTAATAATTAACTTTCAATACAATTGTAAAGACTTTTATGATTACGTTTTGAAGAATGTAAATTGCTCAAATGAGCCAAATCACAATACAAGTACTCTTTTAAAAAGAAAAACTAATTGTCTAGTGATTGGAGAGGGCTTTATTCATACTGATTCATACTCAAATTTTTCATCATTATCCTTTTGTAAGAGCGAAGATAAAAAGAAGTTGTTGGAATTGTTTTTCTCTCGTTTCCGTACATTTTTAGGCAACTCCCACTTTTTTGGCCAGGTCCCGCATACTAATTTCTGGTTTGCCGCCTAACTTTTAATAAGAGTTCGCTACGCTAGTAACAGCCTTTATAACGATGTTTGATTGGTAAAAAATAACGAATTATGAAAATCAAGAATCGTATGCAAAATTGTTTTTCCTCTGTGATTCGGGATTTTTTATTTTTTAATTAAACATCACACTAATTACTGGAGCAAATTAAAGCCTCATTAATATTATTTATCGGCTAAAGCAATGCAACAATACGAGATCAACATTTGCAATCACAGGGTTACGTCATACGTCGACCAAAAATTTTAACATTTCTAATGATTCCAGCCAAAAGACATGCTTTGTGACTGGTAGTTAAAGATTCTTAATGCAACACCTTTACTTCTTTATTGGCATTCATCGAATACCCATAGAGACATTTATTTATGTAGTCAATGGAACCATAAGATAGATTTCAACTATTGTTTGATGTCACATGTCAAGCAACTTGGCTGCTTATATTTCAGCGTATGTTAACTTTTATGGCATCAGTAAAATGTAGTTGCAAGCAAAGTAGTTAAGTGGAAAACAAAACCATTTGCAATGATCTCCTGCAAATGGCATTAGAGTTAATGTATCTGTGATTGACAGCTAAATTTCTTAGCATGTATACCATATTGTTTCGAAGAAATCACATCGAAGGGTGGTTCACACTGTCCAATATTGTAGATAGTCCATAATATTGTAGATAGTTGCGTTAAAGACAGTAAGATGTGAATGCATTAGCCGAGCCAAGCCTCTGTCCTGTCCATCGCAGTTCAATATTCTTGAGTGACAACGTTACGCATAATAGTCGCGTTGACGACTATCCCGACTTATTTCTAATTTGGAATGTTACAGTGATGCAAACTTTTAGGTGTCCAGTGTTTCGATTGAATAGGTAATACAACAGAAAGTTGCATATTTTTTCGTTTGCTTCAAGTATGTTAGTACCCTATTTATTTCATATGTAGACATTTCAAAAAATTATCGCAAATTTGATTCAAACTAGAAATCAGGTTTATATGTAATTTGAGAAATGAAAAAAATTAAATAGCAGTTTAGGCAAGCCAAAAGGATATTATTAGAATTCAAATTACATTTGCTGTGAGAAAATCAAAAAAGTCGGGTGGACTCTAAATGAAGAATTATTCTCTTGGGTGCCTTGATATATGATTCAAATCTTGATATTCAAAGAGAAGTTTATTATATTCATGGAGGCACAAAGTAGCTCGCTATATTGTTCATTGGAAAAAATTAAAAAGCGTTGAAACTAAACATTAATACCCCTTGAGTTAACCAATGCAGTCAAGTAAATTTTATCGCATAGTGTCCTGTAGCAAAAAGATACACGAAAACGAAATTGATTTGATTGACACCAATCGCTAATTAGCATACAATGACATTTATATTTGCCAATTCAGTTACTATCCAACATCAATTGAACATTGTTGCGTGTGTATGTTGCGAACGTGACATTGTTACTTTAACGACGATCGCTACGCCACTGCCACGCTGCTCGTCAGTTAAAAAGTTAACACTGCGCGGTCAGTGAACATTTTCTACGCTACGCAACCTTTCAAGGGATTTGCAACAATGGCTTTTACCATTCGCGACAATGGCACAACAACGGGCTTTTAAAGTCACCGTGTAAAATTGCAAATGGAAATCGACTATGTTCAATTAGCTACTTTTACGGTTTCACACACGTGATTCCCCGCCACTCCACCCCTTCGCAGATACATGGGTCCAAGTACTTTTGGCTTGGCGGCTTGGATGGTGTTCTTACAAAGCAAGTTGAAAATTTGTCACAGATTTTCACGTTAGCGGGTACAACACTCCAAGAGTAAGTTGACACTGGATAACTTTTACATACTCGTACATGAACTTGAAGGGATTTAAGTGGTTTTCTCACCAGACTTTATTACTAGCGGCTAATCTAAGTCTATTCATTGTATTTGGTCGTTGCATTGTTGTGTTCTTGCAATTGAAAGCAATGAATGGCGTAACTTGTGAAAAAATAAATGACTATTGGAGTAGATTGTTACAAAAGACGGCTTCGGCGAAGTGTTAGCACACAATTCTTTATTCTAGTTTGAAGAGAATTTTTGAACACGGGAAACGCATATCTTCCAATTGAAAACTAAAAGCAATGGCATCTCGCCAGTGTAGATTGGGTTTTGAGACCATTTTTATGGTTTAAAAGGTTCTTATTTTCAACACCTTACTAATCCTCCGTTGGTCGCAATAGTTTACCACCAGAGATAGGTCACATTGAGCCCAACAGCCACACAATCTTCAATTGCCATAACTTTCATCTCACTCAAGTTCGGGGGTGACCTCTTCGCACCAACCTTCCTAGGGATCTATATGAAGGAATTGTTAAAAAATAATTGGAAAGGATTTGTTTTACTAGCATGAACACATGAAATACAAAAGGTCATTAGTATAACCATTCATCATAGATACTTCAAAATATTGTTTAAATATTTCCAATAAATATGTTTAGAAAATTTTGAAAACCACTCAAGTACTGTCACTAGGTACAGATATATTCAGTCCACCTCAGATTCGCATGATCTAGGCCTCAGAGTAATTAAATAATACTGGAGTGGACAACCACGTGACACAATATGGTTGCAACAACCCCTGCGACCAATTTTCCTACTGCTACGCTCTTGTTTACAACCTTAGAGAGAGCCAAATTGCACAAGCAAACATGGCTGCTGCTCAATGTAAACAAATTTTCATACAATACCAAAAATTTGCTTTCTATTTGAAAAACCTTCAGCATTGTATGAAAAACATGCAAAACATTAACATATTAACTACTCACTCGTGAAATGAAACACCTACAGATCCTTTTCTGCTATGATTTTTACACGAAGGCACTACACATTTTATTTTGAAATTGTAAATTAATTTCGCAGTGTCACACGTTAAAATTACTTGAATTATAAACCACAATCGAATCTTTAAACACTTGGAACGAATTTAGATCGCGAACACTTTCCACAGTTTTAATATCGGACAAAATTCGCGACGAAACTTGCGAATTGGCCAATTTGGTGCCCAATTTGGATCAGTCAACTTGACAGACAGTTCACATCTAGTGATCAGCAAGAGACAGACGGGGAGGAAATGACAGACAGTTTGCTTGGAAGAGAGCAGAAACTGGTCGCATGCTCTCTCATGCATTTTATATGAGCTTAGCCCATCCAGTTTTTATTCATCTGAGATCTAGGTACCTCAGAAGAAGTTAGAAAATTGACAATTTGGCACTCGTCGCAGACGTTTTTAGCTTGGCTGAGACAGGTTGGCTTTTTGCTATGAAGGGATTTGTTCTTGGCAAGTCTGCTACTACTAGTTTCAAACATACAGGTCATGCACTTACGTCTCTTGGGAGGGGAGAGGAATTATGTTCCTCCATGATCATCATCTTCATCATCATCGCATATAGGGTGGAATCTCTTCTGATGGTTTTAGAGGCTGGAGGGAATGCCAACTATCTTTAAACTCCTTATCTTCATCTCCAGAACCATGGGATGATGGGCTGACTTTTTGAGGAACAACATTCTGTGAAATGGCTGCAAATCATTATCGAGGTAGACAATGAATGAGCTGATTTCTGCCAGATTCAGACAGAAGATGACCATTGGCCAACGCTTGGTGTTTCGGCAGAAATTATAAATTGAGCACATTTGGTCAGCCGTATTTACCTCAGTATATGTGGAGTTATAAGATGTTATGATCTCCGGTTTCTTGGCAATTCTCTTGAAGGTTCGAGAGTGTCGTCATTATGAAGCGTAGAACAGAAGATTAAATTTTTGTTCTGGCGAGGGATGTATGAAAACGGAACTTTTCTTTTATTGAAACCAAAACTACTACCGGACGGTTTTCTTCCTTACACAATTTCAAATTCCGGTATCAGTCATTTCTTATTCTTCCTGACTGTGCCAATAAACAATACATAATGTCTTATCAACTCACACACAACTACTCAATCTCATAAGGACCACAATCAAGTAGAACTATTTTAAGTTCAATAACAACACAAACATGGCCAAGGGCTGTCTGGGTATGGAGCATCCAATGTCCTTAATAGTGTCAAAAATATTCTTACAATCTTTGCAAGAAGTCTGTTCATGTCAATGAACTATAATTCACATATTCATCATTTTAATGTCCATTGAACTTTCTGCAAAATGCATTAATTTATATATTCTTCATTTCGATTTTCATTAAACTTTCTGTAAACGCATTAATTCACACATTCATCTTTTCCATATTCATTAAACCTTCTGTAAAATGCAATAATTCATTATTGCTAAAAAATTGCATTGTAATGTAAGTACTTTTTTGTGGTAGGGGGGTGAATGCCATTTATGCGCAAAGTGTGGGACTCCCATGCTCGCAAGAAAGTGGCTGAACTACCCACAAAACACCTCCCCTGTTAACCCGAGAACCCAGCCAGGTCTCGTTTTGTTACGCCATGAGGCGCCTTCAAGCTGGTGGATCCTTTTACTAGCGGGAGAGGAGAGGGGAAGAGGAAGTGCCAGAAAAGCGATCCTCCAGCCCCAGCACCCCCGGCTGCTGTGAGTCCCTTTTATATTTTAGGACTGCCGAGCATAATGTGCCACTTGATTCCATTTGTCAACCAATTCGGGCATCACCGCAACTATATTATCTGGTGTGAGCTCTCCCGTCTCCCTGTAGAGTTCCGTTCGCAGCTTGACCCATTTTGAACACGCAAAAAATGTGTGACAGGCATTGTCCTCCTCTCCTGGGCAAACCTGACAATCAAGGGACCTGAACTTACCAATCTTGTGCAGGTAAGACTGAAAACACCCATGCCCGCTCAAAAGCTGGTTCAGATAGAAGTCAGTCTCACCATGTCTTCGATTCAGCCACGGTCTCACATCCGGGATGAGGCGCGCAGTCCACCTTCCCTTCATGCAATTCACCCAAGACTGCTGCCAATCGTTGAGCGAGCGCTGTCTCTCCTCGCGGACAACCGTCTCCCTCGCATCCTCGTTTCGGCGCAGGTAAATAGCGCGGCACTCTCTAGCGAGGAGAGCGACAGGTATCACGCCTGCAATAAATCTCACCGCTGAATCAGAGACTGTCAGATGCGAAGATGCAATTCTCAGTGCTCCTCTTTTCTGTACCTGTGCCAAACGTTTTCGGTATACCTCCTTGCTGAGAACGTCGCCCCATACCTCTGCTCCGTACAGTAGCACTTACCCTACAGCACTCATCAAGAGGTGTCTTCTTGATGGGCTGGGTCCCCACACGTTGGCCATAAGTCAACTCCGAGCCAACATGGCCGAAGCAGCCTTCTCAGCCAATGCCCTGATTTGCTCAGAGAAACTCATCTTTGAGTCGATCAGTAGCCCCAGGTACTTCACCGATGGCTTTGATTCGATTTGCATATATCCAATACTGATCATCCTTACTCTAGGGATTCTCTTTTTTGTCAAGATGGCCACTTCGGTTTTCTCCAGTGCTAAACTGAGCCCGCGAGCAGTCATCCAGTCCCTCACTCGGCGCATTAGCATACCTAGCCTAAGTTGTGCCTGTTCAACGGCGCGTCTAACAACCAGAGCTGAAACATCATCCGCATAGCCGACAAAGCGTGACTCACCTGTCATCTCGAGTCTCAGTAGCCCATCGTAAGACACGTTCCACAGGGCTGCACCAAGAATAGATCCCTGGGCAACACCCGATGTAATTTCCATCCTTCGTTGACCCTGTCTCGTGTCGTAGAGCATGCCTCGGTCCTTAAGGTAGTTCCTCAAAGGCTTCGTTAGATATTCTGGAACTTGAAAAGAGTTTTCCAGCGTATCCAGAATATCTGCCCATCTAGCGGAGATGAAGGCGTTACTGACGTCGAGTATCACCTACAGGATGATCCGTCGTTTGGTGCGACTATATGCCTCTGCCTTTTGGACCGCGTTCACCACCTCTGCAATCACATCAGTGGTAGAACGTCCTGCTCTAAAGCCGTACTGCCGAGAAGATCTCCAGCAGCACGGATTGCGTTAGTGAGTCTTCCTTTGATGAGCTTCTCTAGCACTTTCCAGCCATGTCTAGCATGCATAACGGGCGATTCGAGATTTCTCTTCCCCTTGCTGATCAGCACGAGCCTCGCCACCTTCCATCGTACCGGATAAACTCCATCCCGTAGGCAAGCGTTGAATGTGCTGAGCAGCAAGTCAGGAGAATGGTGATAGACGAGCCGCAACACCTCAGCCGGAACACCATCTGGACCTGGAGCCTTCCTCGCTTTCAATGAGAGGACTGCCTCCTCCAGTTCCGGCTGCGTGAAGAGTGGACACTTGACTGCTGTTTCATCATGGACAACGTCAACATGAATGGGATGGGCAGGGAAGAGCGCCCGCACTATCGCGTCCATCTTTTCCGCGCCATGTATACAAGGCTTCCGTAGGGCACCAAGTTTCCCCATGACTAGCTTGTAGCCAAGGCCCCACGGATCCTTGTTCACATTGTCCACTAGGTCTTGCCAGCAGCGAGCCTTGCTACAGTGTATCAATTTGCGAAGGCATTTCCTGGCCGACTTATATGCTGCCACCCAGTTGCATGCCTCGTCACGATTCCGCACACGTTGAGCCTCACTTCAAGGCTTGTGATACTGCATCCGCTTTTCAGCGATTTCAGTTGACCACTAGTACACTGGGAGCTTGGTGTGCCGGGGTCTTTAACGAGGCATAGAAGCGCAGCAAGCAGTCGTAATGATGCTCATAGTACAGTTCACCACGTCTTAAGCTGCCAGTTCTTCCGTCCCATCCGAAGCTTCCTGCAGCGGCTCACTTACTGGGAACACCTCAACAAGCCTCCTGACGTCCATCCTTCTGATGTTCCATCCAGTTGTAGAAAGCCAAGAGCACGGACGTCGGGAGACAACATCACTGATCTCAAGCAGAATGCACTGATGATCACTGGCTGAGTAGTCCTCTAAACTTTCCAATTGTGTATTCTCCGTAGTAAAGACACTGAGGAGAATGTCACGTCCGGCATGGTTCCCTCACAGCCAATACGGCGGAAATTTGGCAAGTTTCCGGTATTTATTACGACGAGCACCATCTTGGTCACCATTTCCAGGATTCGTTTTCCCCGCCGGTCCGTTTGAGGCATGCTCCATTCGATTGCTTTAGCGTTGAAGTCGCCCCCAACTAGCACTTTGCCCTCTGCATTCGAGACAGCGCCTTCCAGAGAATTAAGCTTGGCTTGAAGGGATGATGTTGGTTCTTTCGGCCTTAGATACACACTAAAGAAGGTGGTCCCTGAGCACTGAACCCACACTTAAACCATCCCCCCGTCCACAACTCTCCGCTTGAAAATCACTGTTCTGATTCCAGATGGCGGCAATACCAGTTTCGTCAGAATACCATAATGCAGGACTTTTATCATGGTGTTGCTCACTCAGTAGCAAGAAGTCGGCTTTCATGTCCCTCGCAAACTGCTCAAGCAGATTTTGGGCGGTTGAACTGCGGTGTAGGTTTAGCTGCAGGATGCGGGTCATCGAAGTTCTGATTTTGCCTTGGCTAAGGCTTCCTGGAGCACCCGGCATTTACCTGATACCAAGACGTGTCCAAACTCAGGTTTTGGATCAGCATTCTTGCAAAGAATACAGTGTACCTCCTTCGTACACTATTTTCTTTTATGTCCTATTTCACCGCATTTGTAACATAGGGAACTCCTATCGGGTCCTTTGCATACTTGTTTGGTGTGACCATAGCCAAGTTATTTGTAACATTGAAGAGGCGTTGCTCTTCACCGTATCCTAGAGACAACCAACCTTATTCTTACTTTGCCTTTGTTCAGAAATTGTTCGGCGTCCTATTCAGTCAAGTCAACTATGGCCATGCGTTGTACCCTGTTGTTTTCTGGTGTCACCTTGCTTTGATCCTTCTCACTTTCGGGAACTCTCCTTTGATGGCCTCTTCTACCTCAGTCAGATCCGTCACGCTGTCAATATCTCTTATTTCGATCGTTGCCGAGGACTTTACTCACTGCGTTGCTGAATGCTTCCTTATTGCCGGCCTCCGCTCCGAATTCGACCAGTATATGGCTTGACCACGTTGGTCGTACTAATTTAATGGTAGTGTTGGTGTTTTCGGGCCTTACGTTTCCTCTTATGCCCCGCAGCACCTCCGCGTAAGGTCGGCAATCTTGGGGCTTTACGAGCAGTGCCTGCTGCCGGGGTCATTTGCCTCTCCTGTTTTGCATCAGGTTCTTTTTCTGATTGGTTGACCGTGCGAACTTTACTTTCTGGCATTTTTTGAAGGAGTTTCTTTTAGGCTTTCTACGCTCCTTTTGTAAGCACTATCTGGAATCCGTAATCTGGTGCTCCACGTCCACCATTCTTCCTACCTTTATTTATCCCGACCTCCTTCGATTGGGCTGGACGCCATTCTTTTATCGATTTTTAATGGTGCAGCTATCTGCATGTGGCCTTTAGATTTCGCCCCCAGCCCCTCTTTAGCCTTTTGCTCGTCTTCGGCCTTTAATCAGCTCCTCCGATAGTGCCCTACGTGATCTAGGAGCTTCTCTATTTCAAGGAACCCAACCTTTACCGCTTTGCTGAGTTTTGGGGAGTCGCATACAGATTGCATTCTTTTCAGAACACCTCCCACTTTTCGGAATAGCCTTTCTTCTTCGTATCACTGGGCGGCAATTGTACTTTGCAACCATCCTTGTGAGAGGTTATCGCTTTTCGTTTCCGAATGCAGAACTTCCGCCGCATTTTCGACGTTGGCGGTGCAATCACACAACGTCGCTTTATTTATCTAGTCGCTCGTTGTTTTTCATGCCGTAATCCCCTCGGTGGCTTTAGGATGTTTCTGTACTATGTCGTAATTTGCGACCCTATAATTGGTCGCCTTGGTAACGATCGCAGCAGTGACCATCGAATTTTCGATGCTCTTTATATATCTTTCACCGCTCGAACATCTGTTGCGTCCTGCAGAGTTTTCCGCTTTTCCTTAATTGGACGCTCTGGCATTCACATGATTTTTTTGCTGCGCCCGAACGCCGCAGGAATCAGTCTGAACCAGACAGTCTTCTAATCTCCGTTTTTTGTCCGTCTTCACTTTCATTGCCCTTCTCGTCGTTTTTGTCATGGTTAGTACCGCTCCCGATGTACTGTTAACATCGTGGCTGCAACCGCTGGTTGCGTCGTCGTGTTATTAGTTTTTGTTTCTTTTTTTGGATTTTTTTGATCCAGTTTTATTGGGTCCCCTCTTCTAGCCGCTATCTCCGTTCGTGTGTGTAGTCGCCTTTTTGGTTCCATGGTTGTCTTTGCAGAGCAGGGAGGCCATGCGAGGGTTGGCACAAACCCTTATGGGGACAAGTGCTCAGGGCCAGACCAGTGCTAATCGGGAGTCCGTCTCAACCGAACCTACACCACCAACCCAATGGTGCGAACTTCGAACATACTCCGAGGTCTGCTAAGGTTTTATCGGGACGGAGACGGTATGATAGTTGAATTGGAGCCGTTCACACACGAGTGTCACCTCGGCGCTACTGTGCAAAGTAACTAGGTCCAAACCATCACATCCGCCAGCCCAAAGCATCAATTCCAGTTCGTTGTCCAAAGCGTAGTCTAAATCCAATCAGAGTCGTTACCTGTCATCCCAGGAGGGAACCTCACGGCGCCCCCCATATCCTCGGGTCCGTGGGGTTGGCGCTCCCTAAAGAATGCTAGCCTCCAAGAGTGCTCTTGTCGACCGGCATTCCCCCTGCGGGAATTTCCTCGGGTACCTGGGGGTGGAACTCCCCAAAGAATGCTAGCCTCCAAGAGTGCTCTTGTCGACCGGCACTCCCCCTGCGGGTATTCTCTTTAGTTGCATATAACAAAAGCGATAAATTTGTGATCTTTGCCATTGTAACGCGTAATGAACAATCGCTGATCGCATGGCGACAGATGTTTTTGTGGCTTGTGCTGGGTTGTTATCACTTGCTATTAATTCTCGCCTCTCCTGAATTCTTGAATTTACTTTCTCAGAATCCAACTTATCAGGTACAGATCCCATAAGTTCATTATAAGTAGCTTCAGATTTAAGATATTCTAATTCTTGTGCCTTTGTGATGTAGCCCGTATCCACTAAATCAAGTTGAGTGTTAACGACTTGTTGTGCATGAACTTGCCTTTTCTTGGATGGAAAATAATTTGTTCCATTAAAACATCCACGCGTCCTTGACAAGTGTCCACTACATCGGGAGAAATTGAGACGGCCGACTCTTCCAAATCCTGAATAATGAGTTTCATTGCAGGGTCGCATTTGACTAGAACTCCCCAGTTTTGCTTCGCCATCCTTCTTATTTGACGTTGAACTCAAATCTAACCGTTCAGGCTCTAATCTTAACCTATCTGCCTACTTTTTTACTCAATTTTACTTAAGTATCTATTTGTTTAATGTATTCATTTGATTTTTTTGAGTTTTTACTTTAATATTTTTACTTCAACATTTATAGCCTTGGCTCGGGCGGCATCTTAATGACTGCATGGAAGAGTGCCAAGGGTTTCCGTGACATCTTTATTACTAGTGAATAGCTTAATTTGTCATGCGAAACAAAATTTTATGAGCAACTTAAAAGTATTTAAAACTACTACTTGATTTAATTTTGAAACTATATTTTTACCTAGTGGCTAATGTTTTTATGTTTTGTTCGAAAGCTTTTGTTCGTTAAAATTAGAGAATAGATTATAATTTTGACACAAAGTACCTAGTTCTATTTAAAATACTTAAATCATTTTGACGCATAAGTTTCTGGTTATTTAAACCCATTATCTCTTCCCATATTGCACTTATCTGCTAAAAAGCAGTTTGATTTATACAATGGAGCGACATAAATTGCCTAAGAGAAATACCACTTTCGTTTACGTAAATCTTGTAAGAAACCGCTGAAAAACAAGTTCAAATTAACATGAATTCTAAACAAATCAATACTATTTCGGCCAGGTAGCTCTTTTGCTTCCCACCACGCTAAAACCATACACCGACCTTTTCAAGGTCGTTATATTTTTAACCATATTTCGTAATCCAAATCTTGCTAGCATTCTTTCGAAAACATTAGCACCGAACATAAATTGTTGCCTGTCTAAAACCCCTGATGTCTCTCAATACTCCGTCCGCAGCTTGGGCATATCCTTGAGTATGTGAAACAACTTTTGAAAACTTACTTTCCCATCGCTGCTGATTCGCGGCCTTTAAGAATTCTATTTTCGACCAAAATTTGTAACAGCTTAATATTTTTATTAAAACTATCTTGATTTTAGAATCAAATTTTTTTAGCCACGCTTGCCACAAAATCCTCGCTGCAAACAGTTCACTACCCCCTTCCTCGAGAACTTTTGGTCCAAGAAGGAGAACCAATGATCTTTTCAGAACTTGTCAAATGACTCACAATTGCCTGCTAAATATAAATCCGTTGTAGGCTGGCCTCGCCAACTCATTGTATTCCATTAAAATAAATATATGTTAATAGCCTTTAAATCTTAATAAAAATCGCAAATACGAGCAGTAGTGGAGGTTAAATCAAAAAATAATTCTATTGAAAAAATGCAGTATTGATATGTTCGCGGAATAAAAAACAAATCGAAATGAAAAAGTGGAAATGAGGTGGAAAAAATCGAAAGCGCGTGGTTTAGGAAACCCGTTCTTATTAATACCATGTACAAATATGGTAATTTTGGATGTTGCGCGTTTCAGATTTTATGGTGTTATGCATGTTATTTTTAGGGTTTTGTAAAATAATTTTACAAAACCCCTTCTAAAATCGCGTCCTGTCGGTCCGTCTGTCCGTCCGTCCGTCCGTCCGTGTGTCACAGCAGTTTTTCTCGGAAACTACTTAAGCTAGAAACATCAAATTTTGTATGTAGGTGTAAAGTGGTGCTCTCTTCAAAGTTCAACTACAAAAAAATTTTAGAAGGTATTTAAGGGGTGTCTCCCCACATAGTGAGTTGACCCCCCGAAAAAATTTCATTGAAGGTAGCCGATATGGGTATCAAATGAAAGGTCTTGATGAGAACTTTTCAAAACAGTTCTTAGTTTGGCAAAGTTTGCTTCGAAGGGCGCACAGAGAGGGGAAATACACGAAAAATTTGTGTCCCCCCCACGCGATTGGACACCTGTGATGCGAAAAATCTGAAAAAAATCAGAGATGTAACCCTTTTGTTTTTTTTTGTTGCAGGGAGGTGAAGGCATTTACGCCCGCCGAGCCTGGCAGTGTGGGACTCCCATGGAGTCCCTTGGACTACCCACTGAACACCTCCCCTGTCAATCTGAGAACCTAGCCTGGAACCGTTTGACACATTACTTCGGGCCAGGTCTCGTTTTGTTACGCCGTGGGGCGCCTTCAAGCTGGGGAGTCCCTTTCCTAGCGGGAGGGGAGAGGGGAAGAGGAAATGCCAGAAGAGCGATCCCCCAGCCCCAGCACCTCCGGCTGCTGCGAGTCCCTTTTATCCTTTAGGAGCATAATGTGCCACCTGGTTCCATTTGTCAACCGATTCGAGCATCACCGCAACTATATTATCCGGGGTGAGCTCTCCCGTCTCCCTGTAGAGTCCCCTTCGCAGCCTGGCCCATTTGGGACGCGCAAAAAACGTGTGACAGGCATTGTCCTCCCTGGGCAAAACCGCCAATCGGGAGACGGTGACTTACCGATCTTGTGCAGGTAAGACTGAAAACACCCGTGCCCGCTCAAAAGCTGGGTCAAATAGAAGTCAGTCTCACCATGCCTTCGATTTAGCCACGGTCTCACATCCGGGATGAGGTGCGCAGTCCACCTTACCTTCGTGCGATTCCTCCAAGACTGCTGCCAATCGTTGAGCGAGCGTTGTCTCTCCTCGCGGACAACCATCTCCCTCGCATCCTCGTTTCGGCGCAGGTGGATAGCGCGGCGCTCTCTAGCAAGGAGGGCGACAGGTATCACGCCTACAATCACTCTCACCGCCGAGTCGGAGACTGTTGGATACGAAGATGCAATTCTCAGTGCTCCTCTTCTCTGCACCTGTGCCAATCGTTTTCGGTATACCTCCTTGCTGAGAGCGTCGCCCCATACCTCTGCTCCGTACAGTAGCACTGACCCTACAGCACTCATCAAGAAGCGTCTTCTTGATGAGCTGGGTCCCCCTACGTTGGCCATAAGTCGACTCAGGGCCGATATTCCCGAAGCAGCCTTCTCAGCCATTGCCCTGATTGGCTCAAAGAAACTCATTTTCGAGTCGATCAGTAGCCCCAGGTACTTCACCGCTGGCTTCGATTCGATCTGTATATCTCCAATACTGATCATCCCTACTCTAGGGATTCTCTTTTTTGTCAAGATGACCACTTCGGTTTTCTCCAGTGCTAAACTGAGCCCGCGAGCAGTCATCCAGTCCCTCACTCGGCGCATTAGCATACCTAGCCTAAGTTGCGCTTGTTCAACGGTGCGTCCGGCGACCAGAGCCGCAACATCATCCACATTGCCGACCAAGCGCGACTCATCTGGCATCTCAAGTCTCAGTAGCCCGTCGTAAGACACGTTCCACAGGTCTGCACAAAGGATAGATCCCTGGGCAACACCCAATGTGATTTCCATCCTTCGTTGGCCCTGTGTCGTGTCGTAGAGCAGGCTTCGATCCTTTAGGTAGTTCCTCAAAAGCCGCATTAGATATTCTGGAACTTGAAAAGAGTTTTCCAGCGTGTCCAGAATATCCACCCATCTAGCGGAGTTGAAGGCATTCCTGACGTCGAGTATCACCTACAGGACGATCCGTCGCTTGGTGCGACTATATGCCTCTGCCTTTTGGACCGCATTCACCACCTCTGCAATCGCATCAATGGTAGAACGTCCTGCTCTAAAGCCGTACTGCCGAGGAGATAGGTCCCCAGCAGCACGAATCGCGTCAGTGAGTCTTCCCTTGATGAGTTTCTCTAGCACTTTCCCAGCCGTGTCTAGCATGCATAACGGGTGGTATGCAGACGGCGATTCGGGATTTCCCTTCTCCTTGCTGACCAGCACGAGCCTCGCCACCTTCCATCGTACCGGGAAAACCCCGTCATGTAGGCAAGCGTTGAATGTGCTGAGCAGCAAGTCAGGACAATGGTGATAGACGAGCTGCAAAACCTCAGCTGGAACACCATCTGGACCTGGAGCCTTCCTCGCTTTCAGGGAGAGGACTGCCTCCTCCAGTTCCAGCTGTGTGAAGAGTGGGCACTCGACTGCTGTTTCACCATGGACAGCGTCAACACGGACGGGATGGGCGGAGAAGAGTCCCCGCACTATCGCGTCCATCTTTTCTGCGTCATGTATACAAGGCTTCCGTAGGGCACCAAGTTTCCCCATGACCAGCTTGTAGCCAAGGCCCCACGGATCCCTATTTACATCGTCCACTAAGTCTTGCCAGCATTGGGCCTTGCTCTTGTTAATAAGCCTGCGAAGATATTTCCTGCCGGACCTGTATGCTGTTAGCCTAGTGTCTGCCTCCTCCCGTTTTGGCGCCCGCTGCGCCTCTCGCCGAAGTTTGTGACACTCGCTTCTTTGTTCGGCGATCTCGTTTGACCACCAGTATACTGGAGGCTTACCGTGTCGGGGTCTCCGACGGGGCATGGAAGACTCGCAAGCAGCTATGATGGTACTCATAGTTGAGTTCACCAAGTCCTTGGCTGTAGGCCCTCCACTCCCTGGCGGAGCTCCCAGCAACGGTGCGGCTGCCGTAAGCGCGTCAGCGAACCTCTCAACGTCCATCCTCCCAGTCCTCCATCCGAGGATTGAAGTTTGGGCATATGCACGCAGAGTGGCACCGTCGTGAATCTCAACAGCTATATACTAGTGATCACTAGCCGAGTAGTCCTCTAGTACTCGCCAGCTGTGTACTCTAGGTACCAGGGACTCTGAAGCGAGTGTCACATCGGGTATGGTTCCTACGCAACCCCAGCGGTGGAAAGTAGGGGTGTTACCAGTATTTAGGACAAAAAGCGCTGTTCTGGCCGCCATGTCCAAGATTTGCTTTCCCCTTGGGTCGGATTGTGGCATACCCCATTCAATGGCTCTAGCGTTGAAGTCTCCCCCGACCAGCATGTGGCCCTCTGTGTTCGAGACAGCGTCCTCCAGGGCATCGAGTTTGGATCGAAAAGATCGCATTTTCTCGTTAGGCGTCAGATAAACACTGAAATATGTTATCCCTGAACACCGCACCCACACAAAACCATCCCCCCGTCCATGATGTAACCCTTGGTGAGTACAACAACAACAAATACGTGAGAAGTCGCAATTCACTCAACTTTGTTAGTAATAGTATGATTTATCGATTTTATGTTTTCTAGAATAAAATCTTAACGGTACCCTTAAATTCAATTTATAAAATTGATCTATTCTGTAAGTTTCATAAAGATTGAATCATATTTAGCGAAGTTATAGCCGTTTGAATTTTCCTGTATTACTATGGAATATGCGCTGCATGTATTACTATGGCAAAATATGGCTATGGAACAACACACTACCGTTTTGCTAGGATTTGCATGAAAATTTCAGGAATGATAGGTGTCATCTATATCTTTGAGAATCGGTTCAGCTAGTGGTATCAGTAGTCGTAAAACAAAATAGTGGCTGTTTTTAGTGCGAAGATTGAATAATTTTGAGTTATTTTTTCCCAACTTCAACGTTTAAGGTGCATGCTTTGAACACTTGATTCAATTTAATGAATGGCCGAAGGTGAGTACCTTCAATTAATAACCATAAGTGAAACAAGTCAAGAAGGCGAGAGAGAGCTCCTAGCAAAAGGGCTTTGTAACCATTTTAGGATTCGAAAAATTGGCCATTAATCGATGATAATAATACAGGAGAATGGTCCCTGAGAAAAAAAATTCATCAAACGTAGCCGATATGAGTATGAAATGAAAGTTTTCATGGGAGCTTTTCTAAACAGTTTTTAAACTGTCAGTTTTTGCTTCAGTGGGGGCACAGGGGGGAAATACATGTAAAACGTGTTTCCTCCCTCGCGAATGGACATCTGAAATAATTATCAAGGGAGATATTTATGATTATAACAATAACAAAATCCTCAGAAGTCGAAATTCGTTCAACTTTGTTAATAATAGTATGATCTTCGAATTTCATATTTGCTCCAATAAAATCTTCTTTGACATGTTTCTTGATTTGATTCGATCTGGTGACTGCATTTTGTAAATTGGATACAAAACCCTTCTGACATGAGTGTAGGTCTGTTTACCCAACTTGTTTATGCCAAAATCTTATATTTTATTGACACGTGCAGAATGGGACATGGAACAAAAAACTCATTGATTGACTCATAAAATCAAATATTCAACTTTTAACGACGATAACATCAATAACATGCTAAATGATCTGTCATCGATGTGGCCACATCCCTTCAGGCCTGAAAACATGCGTCAAAAGTTTAAGTTCGCTGCTGGAGATTATTGATCTTTGTGGATTCAAACGCAGATGCGGGGTTTTTCATGCGTATAGCAAGCACGTTGATTTTTTGAACAAAAAAAAAATGCGTTATCAATTTCATTTTGGACTTGCTCTGCAGGGTGCTCGTACCGGTCAAGAATTTGTAAAGCAATCGTTTATTGTTGGTAGTTGTCATTTTCGTTTCGGGACAGTTGAGAAAACTGGAAAAAGAGGGCTGAAATAAGGCCGCCCGCATATTGCAAGAAATATTCTGCCAGAAAATTTCTGCTTCCAACTGATACTACTCCGCACACTCATCAGACATTTTTTTCTGATGAGTTTATTTCCAGCTTGTAATTTATGGCCAGCAGTTACACTACACCTCAAAATAATGGACGAGGAAGAGTTACTTTTAGTTGCGCCACTTTATCATTCAGTGAGGAAAAACGTCGATACTGGGTTCGTTCTCTGAATATCAGAAGAGAGCAAGACAGCGAGTTCACATGAAACACGCGAGACTCCGAAATTATCCAGCGAAATTTTTTTGATTTCGCTACGCTAAAAAATATTTCAGAACGATACAGTATTTCGAAATGAACTGTCTTGCGAAGAAAAATTAGCTATTACCTTGAGGTGAGTACCTTCACACATTTAATTATATCGCTGGATAAGTAACTCTATCTAAGTTTGTCCTACGATTCGTGCTTGTGTTCAGTTGCGCTGCAGTGGTATGTAGATTTTTTATTTTTTTTATTTATTTAATCTACAAAACAGATATAATCCTATTTCATTATAGACAAACAAAAAATAAAACAAAGTTTATACATACAATCAATATATCCAAAAAGGATAAGTAAAAAATTACATGGAAAAGAAAACTACGTACAAAATACAATAAATTAATGAGAAATAGAAAAATTATTCTTGGAAGTTAAACAGAAGAACCGATTCCTTAAGTTTTTTTTGAATTTAACCAAGACCAAGCGCATTATGATTACGTGGGAGTCGTACAGCAGGCGAAAAAAATAAAATATCAGTGCGAGCAAAGGGAACATTGAAGACTACCGAGGATCTAGTTGGACATCCGGTATTGAAGGAGGAAATTTCAATGCCATAGCCCATAGGAAGCAAATTTTGATAAAACTTGAAAAGAAGGCATTCATCGAGAAAAACTCTCTTAGGTAACGTTGATGCGGACTCCATATTTGCGAATAATATTCTAATATGCCTCGAACAAGAGAAAAGAATAAACAAACATACGATGAAATATCTTTAAAATCTTTGGTGGATCTGAGGGCAAAACCTGACATACGAGATGCTTTAGATACTAGATGAGTTATATGCTGTCCAAAATGAAGCTTGGTATGAAAAAATACTCCCAAGTCCTTGTGGGACACCACAGCTCTCAAAGAAATATTAGCAATTGCATAGTTACAATCAAAAGAAGACTTTTTAATGGAGTAAGTCATCTTGAAACATTTGTTTACATTTAACTTCAGCCAATTAGTTGCACTCCAGCCAGCTAGTATATCCAGGTCTTTCTGCAGAATAATACAATTATTGACAGATTCGATCACCCTGAATATTTCCAAATCATCTGCATACATGAGTGCGCGGGAGTTGAGTAGGGAAGGAATATCATTGATAAATACGAGAAACAACAGAGGACCGAGAATGGAGCTTTGCGGAACTCCAGAACAGGGATAAAATGGAGAGGATTTATGGGCATTAATGGTCTCAACACAACTCCGATCAGCAACATAAGAACAGAACCAATGCCTAAGCCGAAATTACTCAATTTTCGGATAAGAATCAGGTGATCAACTGAATCAAAGGCCTTAGAGAAGTCTGTGTAGATAACGTCTAATTGGTTCACCTTATCAAACTCAGCAGCAATCTTTTTTGTTAAAGATTAAAGGTTGGTAAGAGTTGATCTACCTTTGATGAACCCATGCTGTTCATTGGCAAAAAACGGAAGCCGTAAAGGATAAACTTGTTTGTATACAATTTTTTCCAGAACTTTGCTAAAATAGGGAAGAAGTGAAATGGGGCGGTAATTGGACACGCTTGCTTTATCTCCAGATTTGAAAATGGGAAAGACATTAGCTCTTTTCCAGCGTGCAGGAAAACAACCATCTGCGAGACTTTGGTTAAATAAGATGGACAAACGAACACACAGTGAAGACGACAAAGATTTAGCAAATATATTGGGAATTCCATCTGAGCCACAACCAATACTGCCAACCAGGTCATGTAATAGGCATTCAACTTCAACAGGGTTCACATATGCAAATGGCAAATTCATGGTTGGACCATCGATGAATGAAGATGCTGCAGCACTTGTCTTACTATAAAAAGAAGAAAAATGTTGCGAAAAGAGTTCACAAATTTCCCCATTATCAGAAGACGTGATACCATCAGAATTCATTGAGTAGGGCATATCGCAGGACTTTTTAAACGAATTTATATAGGCCCAGAAAGGCTTTTTAGCACTCGACCTTATGGAGCCCTCCACGTGATCAATATAATGGCTTTTAGCACTTTTAATTAAACTATTGGCTTCAGTTCTTAGACCTTTATAACAACGTAAGTGCATCACAGAGCCCGTCAAGTGATATTTCCTGCGGGCAGCGTCCTTGGCATTTAAGACTGAAGCGATGTTGTTATTAAACCAAGGTGCATCTTTTAACCTTCTACGGGCATAGAGCGGTGTGGTTATCACGGACTTAAGAAAAATATAAAACTTTTGAAGCGCTGCATCAACACTTAAGTTTCGAAAAAAAAGAAAACCAATTAACAGAATTTAATTCTAACTCCATATCACAATAATTGGCTTTTAGAAAATTAAAGCTAAAAGGCATCACTTTTTTTTTGGACAAGATCATGAGCCAGAACAATCAGCAAATGAAGCGGAGGATGTTGAGGATCAGGTTTTACGTAGGGGGTAAGGGCAGCCTGCAGGGAGACACAAGATTTCGGTATATTAGACAGAACTAAATCCAGAGCTTTACTGTTAACGTTTTGGATATCATTTAATTGTGAAAGTGAACAAAAAGAAAGGAAGGAGGAAAGGGTAACAGAGTAATTGTCAAAAGATAGAATTTCGGAAAATGTGCTATTTCAAACAACATGGGGTAGGTTGAAATCCACACAAATTAAAAGCAATGAAGAGGGAAAGCTGCTAAAAATGTATGAAGAAATTTCTGAAAAGAATGTTTTATTAACAAGACCGTTACTTCCACAGGGAATATAAACAGACAAAATCAGTGAGGTTGTAACTGAGGACAAGGTAACAGACACAACAATACATTCTACTGGAGATGATGCCTTGAAATTGCATACGGAAGCTAATAAAGTCTCTTTACGAATCTCTATCAACACACCACCTCCGTCAGACTTGCCAGAGTCTAAACGGTTACGATCTTTACGAAACCCTCAATGAGAAGGAAGAACTTCACCATCCAATATACCCTAGGTCAGCCATGATTCCGATAAACACACGATGTTATCAAGAGAAACAATAGAAGAAAGTCGGAATTCATTGGTCTTGGTTCTTAGACCGCGAACATTTTGATAATATTAATTAAGAGAATTACTCATATTCTGTCTCTCCTACGAACCCCTGACCGAAAATTTTTCCGCGGTTGACTTACAAACTCCTTAAAAAAAAACACCATGAGGCCAGAAATTAGATTTAAGCGGGGCTTTAATATCCGGTCTGGTGGTGATGCGGAATGAAGCAATCGTTTGCGAGTCGAGATTTTCTGGAGTTAGCTTCTTGACTATCAGCAAAGCAGGTTAGATAGACTTGAAAGAATGGATATAGTTAGCAGCTCCGTCGTAGACGGTCCCAAGCCCGTTTGAGAAAGGAGGAGGGAACCCCTTGTTTTCCCAACTCATAGTTTCCATGATTCCTCATCCCAAACCCCCCCAATTAAATGGTAGTAAATGCTCTCTGCTAATAACTGCAAATACATCTAAGCCCCACTACTAAACCCTACTTCCACTTTCTTTGTGAGGGCGTAAGAGGGTGAAGGTGAATCTTCCGCGCCTGATAACGGAATCGACGTAATATCTATGCCAAAGGAATGGTGATTGGGCGACGGGCTAACTCCCCGTCCCTGGAAAACCTTTAAATGTTTCGAAACCTACAGATGGGCCGCGGAAAGGATTGGACTCACGGCAACGACCTCGCAAACGAAAAAAAGTACTATGGCATTGAATCCTGGAATTACAGATCACTCAATCAGCCTGGCGCTGTTGACTTTTTACATTGCACACAATATTCAAAAGTGGGAAGCCTACTGAAAAACGAGAATTTGGAGTTGTCTTCATTGTGGATAGGGAGTTCAAATCTTACGTCATTGATTTTAAGGCAGTCAATGAACAGTTGTGTGCGATCCGTATAGAAGCGAAATTCTTTAAAATCTAGCTGATGAATGTTTAGATCTCGACCGAAGAAAAGGACGAAGAAACGAAAGAAACGTTCTGCAATCATCTGGAAAGACTAGTCGACCCATTGCCCACAAACGACACAAACATAATTCTGATTGATTTCGAAACTAAGGTTGGCAATGAGTTATTTCATCGGGGAACGACTGGATGATATAACCTCCACGATGAAACAAATGACAACGGCCAGCACCTGATTGACTTTGCATGTTGCAGAAATCTAGCTATACGTTCGGCTTGCTTCCCATATCGACGTATTCATAAAATGACCTGGGTATCACCAGATGGCTACACACAAAACATGGATCCAACAACGTTGGGCTTCGAGCATACTTGACGTCCGTATAAACCAAGGAAGTAAATATAACTCCGATCATTACTTGGTCAAATTAACTTATTGCTGTCGTATCTCAAAGGCACATTCGGCAAAGACCAGCGCTATACAAAAATTTGACATTGAAAGGCTCGAAACGGCGCCTGTGGTCAAAAATTTCACGGAGACCCTTTACAACAAACTGGCTCCCATCTTTTCAGGTGCATCGTTAAAGATGAGCAACGAGCTCTAGATAGAAGTGAAAGCAGCTGTTGCGTTAGATAAAAAGAATCAGGCGTACAAAGAATACGTAGCTAGGAAAACCAGGACAAAGAGAGAACACTATGAAAATCTCAGAAGAGTAGCTAATAAGATAATAAGGATTAAGAAACGAAAATACTTTGACGACCAATTGACAAGTATTGATGTAAATTTAGAAAGCAACAATACAAGGCAAGCATGAAAAGTAGTGAAAAGCCTGAAACGTGGTTATCAGCCCAAAACCATGCTCTATCGTGATAACATCGGCAATATCATCGCTGATGAAACGAAGATTAAAAAAAGATGGGCGTCATATTTCAAGAAAATCCGTAATCCTCCGCAGAGCTCAAGAACATCGGAGCCTGTAGATATCTGCGGAGAGCGTCCATTGGCCCCATCAACTCAGGATGAAGTTTGTTTCACTATCAAAGGCCAAAAGAATAATAAAGCGTATATTTGGTAACAAGAACATATGCCGAAATTATAATTCCTATCCACAAAAATGGTGTCAAGCTACAGTGCGAAAATTATAGAGGCAAATCACTACTTTTTACGGAGTACAAAATATTTTTAAAGATGTTAGAAAATAAAATCGGTGTTCAGCATAGACGTTCACCAAAATTTCGTTGACTTTAAGCAAGCATACGACAGTATTGATCGTAACGTACCATATCAAATAATGCCTTGTTTGGCATCCCAGCCAAATCAGTGCGTCTCACCAAAATTACAATGACGTCGATGACCTCCCTAGTCCGCATCAATAATCAACTCACCGATCCCTTTGGCACAAATATCGGACTAAAGCAGGGAGATGGGCTGGCCCCATTGCTATTCAATTTGGCTCTGGACTCCGCGAGGTTTATTACTATTCAATTTGAGCCAAGTAGTAGTCTATGTGGACAACATCGTCATTTTGTCACGGTCATTAACAACCGTCAAAGAACTCTTCCTGAAACTTGACAGCGAATCAAAACTAAAAGGGCTACAAATCAATGAGAATAAAGCAAAGCTCATGACACAGTCGAGGAAAATATCTCAAGTACACAAAATATCACACTTAGCGAATATAGTATCGAGAATGTTAGCAAATTTGTGTATTTGGGTGTCAAAATAACAAAAACGGACAATGAAAGAGGCGAAATACACCGAACAATACAGCTCGCAAATAAAATATTTTCTTCAGTATTGATGATCTTGAAGACCAGCGGCATACACAGAAAACAAAGCTCCAAGTATACAAATCTGTGATAAGACCTGTATTATGCTATGTGTGTGTAACATGGACCCTAAACCCAAGCATCCGCAAATATATTGAACGCCTTTGAGCGACGGGTACTGAGGCGAATAATCGGAGTGGAGCTAGACGGGGACCAATAGCAAATTCGATATAACCATGAGCTGTATGAAATTTTTGACCAGCCGAACGTCTCAACGATTGTAAGAGTGCGAAATCTGCAATGGGTTGGCCACATAAATCGTATGGACGAACAACGGATACCCAAAAATGTATTCGTTGGGAGAACTAGAGGCCAGAGACCAGTGGGGAAACCGAGGAAACGCTGGTTTGACTCGGTCGACGAAGACAGTTCATCGCTGCTCAGATTTTGAAATTGGAGGACGCAGTCAATGGACCAAGAGAGTTGGAGGTGCTTTTTGCAAGAAATTGGGGCCCGAGAGGGGCTGTAGTGCTAAGAAGCAGAATATATAGTTCTTAGTTATTATTTGTAAAGTGAAAGTAAACGTTTTATTTTTTGACAAAATGATAAACTCATTTAAATTGTAATTATTGTTTGGGGATTATAGAAGGATGGACACATTATCGTAAGTGAAAGCAGAAGCAAATGAAATTCAATTGGATTCACATGGGGTTTGAGAATTCTGCGGAAAATCTTAAAAGTTCATATCTGTAAAAATGTGTCGACATAAATTCGTGAAAGAGTTGGATTGGATGAGTACAGACTTGATGTCTGCCCACAAGAACTCAAACTCAACGTATGAATGATTGGAGAACCGTGAGTGAAGTTTTGCAAATCGTTTTCCTTATCTTCGATGCCCCCACTCGACTCACAAAACGTTGAATAGAAAAAACGGTGTTGCAACTACCCTTGTTTTATTTGATATTTAGCTTAAACATTCTGCCCGGCTGGACTGGAGGGTTCATACCTCTTGAATCGATCAGGCGCATGTGCCATGAATATGTCTGATAGTAACGCCCCTGATGAGACAGTCGTCATTGGGATGAACAGCAATGATCCTGCCCAAGCGCCATTGTGTGGGTGGTAAATTCTCATTCCGTATTGTGAAGATGTCATTCAACTCAAGATTTCTTGATGCTTAATGCCATTTGTTCCAAGTTTGCAATTAAACCAGGTATTCATCATGCCATCGTTGCCAAAAATGTCTATGCATCTGACAAATTTGTTGCCATTGCTTCCGTCGACAGGTTAATCCGACGGATGTGGGTACCTCCGGTATGGACGCTAACGATCGACCGATAAGGAAATCGAACGGACTAAGCACCAAATGATTATCATATCCCTAACGTTAAGCCAATAATGACCGCGAATTAAGGCAAGCCTTAATGCGTACAAGTAAAGTGCTAAGCTGGTCGAAGAACATAGATTAGTTGCCAACAATACGGAATAAACGCTTCTTCGTTGACTTGACTGCAACTTCCCAGAGACCATCTTTGTGTGGTCCTCCAAGAGAAATAAAATGCCGCGTAGTGCCACCATTTGCTAGTTGCTGCTGTGTATGGTTAGAATGCCATTCCATCAAATCCTTATGCATAATTTTGCTAGCGCCAACAAACGCAGTCCCATTGTCAGTGTATAGATGATGACAAGGGCCATGCCAACTTATGAAGCGGTTGAAAACGTTTAAGAAGGCGTGCGAGGATAAGTCATCCGCCAATGCACTATGCACAGGCTTCGTAATGATACAGACAAAGATAGCCACGCATGCCTTGATCACCGTCCGTGATTTTTTGTGCCAACAGGTAACTTAAAGGGACCATAATATTCCACACCAGCAGATGCAAATTGAGGAAATGCAGTCACACATGGTTTCTGTAGCGATAATATTTGCAGACGAGACATGGCCTGCTAATGTCGGCGACAGATAATACAGCGGTAAATGAATTATTTCACAGTAGATCAGCTATGCATAATCCTCTATGTTTGTCGCAACGTCTGTAACATAAGTTGGATTCCACCGCGCAAAGTAGTATGCTGGACCACAAGCCGAGTAAGGGCATCCGATTTCACTAAAATGATTGGGTGCCGTTAATCAACACTAAGCTCAATATTTTCAAGTCAAGCTCTAACGCGGAGGATGTCATGACTATCCAAGTATGGTAAAAGAGTGATGAGAGTGCTCGATGATGCAATGTAAGTATGATGTTGGAGTTCTTTAATTTCACTGAGAAAATACGTACCTTTTTCGCTATGAATATGCCATCGTAAAGCCTCGTCCAATGTTTGATGCTAATAATACCATTGAGTGGGCTGCCATCCTAATATACATACAGTAACTCAAAGCAACTTACCAATATTGGTGAACGTATCGAGTAGGCTAATAAAGAAGCCATCGGGTCTGCCGGTTTCAGTTTTATTGAACTAGTTGCTACGGCCAAAGTTGTTTTGATTGGTTTTCCTTCTGCTGCCATTGCCGAAACCCTCTCCTTGGGTAGGATCGAAAGTTCGGTTGCGGGTGTATCATCTGTCAATAATGACGCGTTACCATGCCACCATAAGTGATAATCACCAAGATTCCCGGCACTGACTTCGCGACTTGAGCAATCTGCCGGATTACTGTGAGTGCTAATGTTATGCCAACTTCGTATGTCACTATGTTGTTAAATGTAGCGAACTTGATTTGCAATGCAACGAGTTAAAGTCCCCGCTGGTTTCCAAATTCAACTAAGGATAATGCTGGAGTCCAACCAGATGGTGTATTGTGGATCCTCTAAAGATAAGGCGTGCCGCACGCCTTTCATCGTTGTTGCCAGTAACTAGGAATCGTTGATGTCTTTCCTCACGCCACATTAGTTTTGCTGTAATTAGTGTTGATGTTCGCTGGCCATTGTGATCAATACTACAGAGATAGATAACTGCAGCATATGCCTTTGCACTAGCATCACAAAAGCCATGCAATCGTGGTTGAATCTCTGACCATTAGCCAAGCCAGCATGGTGTGCAAATTGCCTCAAGAAATTTGAAATGATTCCGGGAAATAAGCCACTCTTGCAATTGTGGTGCAGGTAAGGGAGTGTACCATGTTCATCCTTCTTGCCACTATTTTTGCATTAAGATTCTCACCACTATAATCACTGAAGCAAGCATATTTGTAGGATCGTATAGGTTTGAAGTGGCACTTAGCACCTGTTTTTTTGTATTTGATGGTGATTCAACCAATTTGATTATAAAGAAGAAGTAATCTGTAGCTGGATTCCAATGTAATCCCAAAACTGTCATTTTTGCTGACTTCAGCAAAATTTTATCCGTAGAGATCTAGTTGGTTGTGAGTCCTGCCAATATTGCAGGATAATTTGGTCGCAATTTCTGCAAAATGAAATTCGCTTGCCGCAAGACCTGATCTACATTACCTGCCGATTGAATTGCCTTCTCAGTTGATTCAGCACTTGCCAAGTAGTCATCAACGTAGAAATTGCCCAAAATACTTCTCCGAGTAGCCTCTAACCGGGAGCCATTTGTGATTTGCTCGTGGTTTTCACGTACACATTATTGTAATGCATGGATTGCATTATAAGGGCCATATGCTATGCCATAGGTAACAGTAATTAACTCGTATGTGAGCAACGCTTCGGTTGCCGCTTCTCGCCACAGAATTCTTTGCCAAGGCTGATGCTGGCCATCGACATGCACTTGTCGGAACATCATCTCAATAGCCGGTGATTACGCCACGTGGAATAACCGGAACCGAAAGATAATGTTTATCAATGATAGTTGTAGCATTTTTCAACCAATTGAGTGTCATTCAATGAAATGCCATTGAAAGATTTTGCCGATACGTTGAATATCCCACGAAACTTTGCAGTGACTACATGATGAGGAATGTAGTATGCCTGTGATTTATCGCCCATTGTTTTGGCCATTGCAAGCATGTGCCCATGAGCGATTTACTCTGCCACGTATCCAGCCTTCAATTCTGCTTTTGCTGCGGAACTCCACTCAAGCTGATAGAATTGGCGCAAAGCCAACAAATAGGAGTTGCCCAATGCTGAAGCTTTTGGTCAAAACAGGATCTGCACAAGATAAAGGCCACCACTGTCACGTCGATATGTTGCCAAAAACAGCTTCTCGCAAATGCCCGCTTTCATCATCATATCTGACACAGCTGTAGGCTCTTTGATCTCCCAAAAATTGCGGAGAAGATCGTCGAGACGTTTATCACTGTTGCCAGCCTATACATGTGATGAAGAAACAGTTGCAAAAGTGTCCATGTTGGATAAAGCTGGACCGAATACTAACAAACCGAGTAGCGTTGTCTGCGCAAAAGTTCATCGGATGAACTGCGTTCTGTGCCATTTTGAATGATTGAGCCCCAAATATCAGCGCCAATCAATGCGTCTATTCTGCAAGGAGTTCCAAATGCTAGATCAGCCAATGGTAGTGAATCCAAATGATTCAAACATGAGTCCGCAATCCAAGCCACTGGTAGAGGTGATGTTATTGAGTTAAAAAAGTGAAACTCGACCTCCAATGCGACCGCCGGTTGAGTGGTCGATGAAAGTTGCAACTTAGATCTTGCTGACGAGCATAAATGTCTTCACTGCGTCGGCAGTCATGCAAAATGATTCCGTGTTGGGTTGCCAGGAATCGTCAGTAGGGCCACATTGTCCGATGCCATTGGTTTTGTCGGAACTGAGCCAGAGCTTGATGCCACTGATGAAGTTGAGGTCAACTTCCGACACAACAAAGTGTGATGTTTGCTATTGCAATTGCGACAATTCTCTGATTGGCACACTTAGTTTTGTTTAGTTAAATGTCAAGTCAATAAGAGTTGAGTTCCGGTACATTGTTTATTTGTTTAATTAATTAATATTACGAACGGAACAAAAACAATGAAGAGAACTTACAAAAGCGGTTTTCAAAAAAGGGAGGAACAGAAGAAAAAGAACCAAGAAGATTTCCAGTATGCCAGTTCGATGTCAACGTGGTTAAAACCATCAAACTCTACTTCAAAGAGAAACAATGATACAATTGTAGGTAAGGTCATTGAAATTATAGATTAATTCTAGCCACAGTATAGTTAAGAGGTTTCCCTAGGGAAAGCAGTGTTTTTCTACATTATGCTTTTTATAGCCATATATTGCTGCTACAGTGCGATGTTTTATTTCCAGAGGCTAAAGAGTGCACTTTACCGCCTTCAAATTAGTCTGCATCTACATCAACTTCTTCTTGTACAATTGAGAGGAGTGAGGCGCCTGCTTGCAATCAGCCACATAGAGACCATCATCCATTGTCTCTTGTCGGCGAATCAAGTTCCAATTCTGATTCAAAAGATGATGAAGAAAATCAGGAGACCTGTGATGCAGCTAAGCAATAACTTGGGTGTTTCATTTGCCCAAAAAAGTGACCCAATCACGATTAAAAAATTTCGAAGAAAAACATCCTATTCAAGTTGTAGAAGGAATAGGTGCTGTATGGCTTTTGAAGGTAAAGAACACAGAGACTCTGCCTTTATTACTGGCTATGATTTTTCTTCAAAAAATGTGCATGAGTCAGTAGAAATACACAAAAATTCCACCCATCATGAACTTGCCCTCAAAATTGCTATGAGATTTCAACGCTTCTGAATACCAACCCAACAAAACAGCAAGAAAGTGAACTTCAAACTAGAAGATTGGTTATCCAACGTTTAATAGGCATAGTTTTGTCTATAGGAAGGCAAGGCATTGCCTACAGAGATGACAAAGCAGAACCAGCCTATGTCTCGATTCTTTATAAAATCACGGTAATTTCTTTGAACTGATAATGTTGGTGGCTAATTATGATGTAATTTTGCAAAACTACAGAATAAAAAAGCACAGAATAAAAAAAAGGACAAAAGGGAAGCCACAGGAAAGCAATCTAAAAGGCTCTTTGGACGAGGCACATTTTTGACTTTTTTATCAAAGACTTTCATTATCAAGTCAATTATGATAATTAGCTCGATGGCTCAAAACGTTATTTTGAAAAACCTCCAGGAAAGCATCATCTACAGCGTCATGGTGGACAAAATCCTAAATATAGCTGTCACGGACCAATTGGGAATATGCGTCCCATATGTCGTTCAACGAAAAGTGTATGAAAGACTTTTAGAGATTGCAATTTTTAATGATTCTAGTGGACTTGCGTTGTACGAGCTATAAAATTAAAATTATCTGAGTATAGCATTGCAGCGTCAAATATTATTGCTTGTTCGTTTGATAGAGCCAACAACATGAATAGCTGTTACAATGGGCTACAAGCCTATTTAAAAAAAGAAAATGAAGACCTTATTTTTAGTCGCTGTATGGTATACGTACTGAAACTAGTTGTAACTGACTCAACAATGAAGTTACTACGAGCTGAGAACTTGTTTGGGTTAGTAGAGGAATCTGCGGTACTTGTAAGCTCATCACACAAGAGAATGGCCGTCTGGACAAAGGAAACAATAAGAAAACATAGTGCTCATGACAAGTCGTATAGATCGCAAAAAATATGAGCAACGAAGTGGTGGAGCAAACATAAGGCTCGTTCATCAATTGTTGATAAAGAATTTTTAATCCATGAAGACAGTGTAAATTCAGCCAAATGCTTTCATTTTATTTCTGTTTTTACATCAAATTTCGATTCACAGCAAGAAACCTAATAATTCAATGGTCTAGATTTGAAAACTTGTTTATGTCGTGTGTTTTACTAGGTTTGTTTGTGGTCACTTCCCCTGTTTCTAAGTACTTCAAAGTAAAACCATTGACTATGCTTTAGCTTGGAACTTAGTACAAGCACTGCTCCAACAAGTTAAGGACAAAAGGAAGGACGCGCATTTTGAAGTATTGTAGACAAAAATGACTTCGATGTTGAGTTAGAGTTGGACTTCAGAAGAAAAAGAACGTCAAAGAAAAAATTGATGTCTGGTGAAAAATCAAAAAGTGAAGCTGACAGTTCAACATTATAAAATTGTATATTTTGATATTTTGCACTGTGCGAGGATGAGTATTGAAGAAAAAATTTGCGCGAACAAAGACGTTTTACAGAATTGCTCTTGGTTGGACCCCAAAAGTTAGACTCTATCTTTAAACTCGAAACATTTCCCACAGAAACTCTGCACAATGTTTTTGAACTGTGTAAAATTTAAAGAAGTTGGCTGTTAATAGAGCTGCGACAGTTTGCACTTCATAGTGGCAGAGTCCACTGAGAACTACGGAGGCAAATGCAGTGACAAAGAAGACCATTTGGGCCCAACCAAAGAAGCGGAAAAAAAATCTAACATTTACTGCTTTGAAAAAAGACAATGTTTCCAGAGTTTGATGTATGCTTTTTCTGTTCTGTTTGGATTTACTCAATCTGGACTGTTTACCAACCTATATATTGTATATAAATTTGTTCTTACCATATCTTGTACCCAAGTCACATGTAAACGAGCTTTTTATAAACTTAAAATAGTCAAAAATCTACTTCGGTCCTCTTTAAGTGAAGACCCTATGTCCAGTCTGCTTTTTATTAATGTTAATGTTGAGAGGGACTTAGTTTAAGATTTGGACGAAAATAAAATCATAGATGAAGTAGCTTTAACAAGTGAGTTGCTTACAAAGAAGCTGTTACTTTAGGGCTAAGAGAGTAAAATGTCGAATCACCTCAGTTAAGTGCAGCCCCTTCTATTCTTGTATAACAACATTGTAAACTAAGTACAATTTAAATACACAGGATTTTTCAAAAAATGTTATTACTATTTTTCAAATCCTTAAAATTCATTTCTCATTATTTTTATTACAAAATAATTTTGACAAAATTCTTTAATACATTGGTGTGAATAAACTACTGCGCTTTATTTTCAACTCCGTTGTAATCATTGGGAGTTCAACAGCATCTGTTTTGTAATGTTGTGGTATCCTAAAAATAGTGTGAATTTCTTTTTTTAATAAATAATAAAGTCAACAAAAGTCTAAAATAATAATATTCGTATAAAAACCTAGCTGAATTTCTTCTTCTTTATAAGTGCCAAAATAGCGTAAAAACGCGTTTTCAAATATCTCATTTTCAAAAATTTTCCATACCCTCCAGGCTTCTCTGTAAAGGGCCCCTTTACAGCTTTTAGCTGAGGGCCCCAAATGGTCCTAGTCTGGGCTTGAAAATGATCATCATATAACCATAAATGGAGAGCGCTATCGTGTTATGCTGGAAGATTATTTGTGGCCAGGATTGGATGAACTTGACATCAACGATATGTGGTTTCAACAAGACGGTGCCACTAGCTACACAGCATGCCTCACAATAGGTTTATTGAAAGGTGAATTTGGCGAACGTGTTATCTTGAGAAATGGTCCAGTGGAATGAAATTCTTTTTTTGGGGCTATATGAAGGCACTGGTCTATGCCAACAAGCCAGGAACTTTAGACGAGCTCTAAAACAACATCCAACGTGAAATTACCAACGTCCCGGTCAAAATGTGTGCCAAGTGGTGAAAAGTTTGGTAAAAGAATCGATTGCCATAAACGGGCATATAGTGGTCATATTACTGAAATCCATAAAATGTAATGCTTGCACTACACCCACAATAAGTTTGAACTCAATATCTCAAATATTTCTGTATTTTATAAATAGATGAAATTGTTATGTCCTTTATGGAAGACCCTTTACTTGTATTGGTTATTTCACGCCGCCATTAAATGGTCATTAGCCTATTACCTGAAGTTAAAAAATCCCCGTTGGCAGCACCAGCCGGAAAGGTAAATTTCTCGTATGTAGCGTAACGTTTCGAAAAAGAAATCGGCTTATCTACTACTGGACTTCTTATTGCAATTTTTGTAGCACTACATGGGTATTTATTAGCAGAAGGGTCTGCCGCCGTTCGTATTTGGAGACCCTTCATAGAGGCGCAAATATTTTGCTAATTAAATTGAGTTGCACACGTATGGATCACATATTGAAAATCGGCGGGTATTAAATTGTTATAAACATATTTATACTCGTTTCGCCCTTCTCATATTTGCTGTTTATACATTTGACAGTGGTTGTCAAACAAAGGTGATAACTTTTTGGCTTAAATAGCTCAAATAGTTAATTTCAAAAGATTTCCATAAAAGTTTAATCAGAACTTGCATTGCCATTAATATATACTTTTCGATTCTTTTCTGAACCATCAGGGGCCGTTATTTTGAATTTTTATTGAAAACGGCTGCTAAAATTATTAAGCTGTAAATTTTCGGATTTTTTAATTTGTCATCCGAACTGCATAATTAAATTAAATTAACTTACCTTAATAACTTATAATTTCAAGTTTTATCGGAATCTGTTGAGAAACTTGGCTGCTAGAGGGCTACAGAAATAAAAAAAATGTTTATGTCACCCCCTGTATAGGGAAACCCCCCTTAAACACTTTAAAATATCTTCTTACACTGCAAATTTCAAGAGGCACCTCTTTTGACCTACGTAGAAAATTTCCTCATTCTAGCTCATGTGGTTTGCGAGAAAACTTGTGACACACGAACAAACGGACGGACAGACAGACAAGTCGCGATTTTATAATTTTTTAGGGTATTGTTAAAAATATTTTAACAATGTTTCAAAAATATTCTGATTTATAAAAAGGTTCAAGATAAGTCATTTAAAACGTTTCCATGAAAAAAATTCATTATTTCAGTTGCTACTAAAATAGCGAATTGCGCTTGCCTTCTGACCTTTGGGGGCCGCCATTTTGAATGCATGCATTTGATTTTTTACAATTTTAAATCTCTGTGGGCTAGAACCTCATCAGTCAATGTGCCAAAACTCGTTCAAATAGGAGTTTCACTCTAGACAGGGCAAAATAATTCAATTTTTAGTCAAAATGGCAGCTTAAAAATATTAGGTTTCAAATTTTCGACTTTTTTTATTTTTCATTCAATTTTAATAATTTTTTGCATAATACAAGAACATAGTACAAAGATCCATAATCTCAAGTTTCATCAAAATCTACTGGAAAATGTGACCGCTAGAGGGCCACGAAAACCTGAAAAAACACATATTTAAAACGCCGCCATTTTGAAATTTGCACATGTATGATCACCAAAATATTGAAAATTGTAGATCTAAGTAGTGCCTATCTTGAAACCAAGTTTCATATATATTTAATTAAAATTGCGACTTATAGAAGCCTTTGAAGTTTTGAGTTTCAACGGGCCGCCATTTTGTTTTTTGTGACCTGACCTCCAAATTTTCCACGCAATATTTTAGATACTCACAATTTCTATCCAAATGTCGAATTTCATGAAAATTTGTTGAAAGCTTTGCACGACCTTTGAGCGGCCGCCATTTTGTTTCTGCCGTACCGACTTTGGATTTTTTATTGTGAGATTCATCACATACATCAGTGAACCTTTGTAGCAAATCGGAGCTATACTTTGGTCAGAACAGAAATCACGATTTTTCGTCTAAAATGGCCGGCATTTTCTTTTTGCCCAGCCGATATAGCTGGTTCACGAACTTACGCGAGATATTAACCCAATACACCTTTTTTGAAAATTTGGTGAAAACCGGAGCAAAATTGCAACCTCTAGCGTCGTCACAAATTTCGTTATATCCCATATATATATATATATATATATATATATATATATATATATATATATATATACATATATATATATATATATATATATATATATATATATATATATATATATATATATATATATATGTATATATATGTAAAGAAAGTTTCTTTCTTTAAATTCGAATTTGCCGCGCTTCTCATGCGCCGCTCACCTGTTATTTTTACTAATCTAATATTAATAAAAATATGTCAATGTCAAAACGTAAAAATCGTAAATAGCCAATTTAAAGTAGAGAAATATTAAATTCGTGAATATATTAGAAAAGAATTAATATTGAATAACGTTTGCCTACTCTGTCATCCCGTCGCATGTATCTAGATCAGTGTTTTCTGTATCAACTCTGCCAGAATCAAATTTCATTAACATTGCTTGCAGACCTACGTCTTCGTCAATCATCGCGTTCTTCTCGGGCAAACAATTTTTTCGTGCCACCGTATGCCCGTACAAATTTATATTTTCACTCTCCTATTATACGAATGGTAAGGAATCATGATAGGCTTGAGCTTGGTCCTTTTTCCGACTCATACCTAGTTTTTAAATTGAGGTTAAGAAGCCTGATTCTTAAAGCTCAACTGGAGTAAATATTAGACTTTATTTTCTTTTTTTTGTGTGCTTTAATTTAATTTTACACGCATATTTATTGTTGTTAGTACCATTGAATTTCTTTTTTATATTAACTTTAACACTTAATTCTAATTTTGATTAATTTTCTTTTCTGTTTGTTTTGTTCCATTTTGCAATTGGATAATTTTTATCTGTTAAATGGAATTTAAATAAATAAATAAATATTAAAGAAATATTAATAAGAAGCGCAGTGATAACATCGAACATTAATTGTCGTTTCATTATTTATAGGTAAGGTTGTAAATAACTGTTGTAACTATTGTAAATATAATAAAATCATTATTTATAGAAACAAATTTTGTTCGCTGAATCAACCTGCGTCTAAATTGTCTTAGAAAACGACAATTTTCGTTTATGATGGCAAGAAAACTGCAATTCGCATTTAAATATGTTGCCTCGCCGAGCGACAGTAAAACAAGCCTAGTTGCCATAACCTCAATCACAACAGAGGACAATAAAAAGTACAAGTTGCCAGAAGCTAAAATACTTGTAAGTAACCATACTGAATTGACTAAAACAGATAATTTTAAAAGGGTGAAAAAAAGTTTAAATCAAAGAGGCCAAGAAAGAGTAATATGGATCACATGTACTAAAGAAATGAAAGAGATTTACTTCGATCAAGATGGCAATCTAATATTTAATGATCTCTGTCTAGAGGAGATAACACAAGCAGATTTTGCAGAATCCACGCGGAAGAAAGAAAATCAACTAAATTTGAAGCACATCGCAGAGAAATTCATGATTGAAAGATTTTCATGTAAACACTCAAATGCAAATCAATGGCTAGAGACATTTGAGAAGGAGTGCAGACGATTTGAAACCAGTGAAGACTACACAAAAATCGAGACATTACGATTATTTTTGGACAAGTCATGTTTAGATTGGCACTCAGCAACACTAATAACCTTGACAATGGAAGCTGAATGGTCCGATTGGAAAAAGAAATTTTTGGAGTCATTTGCAGATAAAGGATGGAGTACAGGAATGTATGCTATATCCTACAAATATAGAGAAGGTTCATTAATGGAATATGCTCTCAGGAAAGAAAAGCTATTGCTTGATATGGACAATGGTATGAGTACAATAACCCTTATGATGCTTATAGCAGCAGGATTGCCCGAATTCGTCAGAAATAAAATAGATAAAGAAACGTGTGAAAATTCAACCAAACTACTGCATGAAATAAAGAAATGTGAAAATCTAGTGCAAAAAAATAGTTTTACAAAAAAAGTAGAAAGACAAGACGATAAAAACAAATTCGATGAGAAGAAGCCATGTAAAAATTGTGAAAAATTGAACAAGGGTATTCGGTACCACCCAGAGAATTCATGCTGGTTTAAAAAGAAAAACGAAAACGAAACAAGAATAATTGGAAGTAACTCAGTGATAGAAGTAGAGTTAAATACAGAACAAAAAAACGAATAATCACACCATTGATTAAAGTAAAAATATTATTGGAAGAAAAGTTAGAAGTTAATGGAACATACGATCCAGGTTCACAAGTATCTCTAATAAATTCAAGATTAGTTAAGATAAAGAATAAAACAGAAGATTTAAATAAAATATCATTAAAAACAGTCAATGGTGTGACACAAACTAAAGGGTTAGTAACCATAAAAGCAAAAATTTTTGAGCAGGAGGAATACATTGATGCATTCATTATAGAAAGAGATGATTTTGAAGATTTTCTTATTGGCTTGGATACAATAAAGAAATTTAATCTAATTCAGGATGAAAATTTAGAAATATCTCAAAAGAAAGAAATACAGATAAAAAAACAAGAAACACAGAGAAACATGAAGTCATTAGATGAAATAGAAAAAATAGAAGATGTTAAAGTGAATTTTAATGAACATGTGAATGAAGACGAATTCAGTATGAATCTAGATCAATTAGACGATACAAAAAAAATTAAAATTAACAAACTAATAGAAAAGTATAATGCGGTTTTTGCAAAAATAAATATGATGTAGGCACCGTTACGAATTACGAAGCTCGGATAGACTTACTAGTTGATAAATATTGTAGTAAAAGGCCGTACAAATGCACTATAGAAGATAAGAAAGAAGTAGAAAATCGAGTGGCAGAATTACTAAAAAGTAAATTAATTGAAGAATCTTATAGCCCTTTTGCAGCACCAGTGACTTTAGCGTTCAAAAAAGATGAAAACAAACGGTCAAGATTATGCATAGACTTTCGAGATCTAAACAAAATAATCATACCACAAGCTCAACCATTCCCATTAATAAATGATTTAATAATAAAAACAAGAAGCTGCAAATATTTCACCACATTAGATATAAATTCCGCTTTTTGGTCAATACCACTACGCATTGAAGATAGACAAAAAACAGGATTCGTCACACAAGAGGGGCACTACCAATGGACGTGTTTACCATTTGGATTAAAAACATCACCAGCTATTTTCCAAAGAATTTTATCCAATATCTTAAGAAAACATACTTTAAAAGATTTTTCAGAAAATTATATCGACGACATTTTAATCTTTTCGGAATCGTTCAAGGACCATGTAGAACATATAGAAAAAGTGATAAAAGCAATAGTAAATGAAGGTTTCAGATTAAAATTTAAAAAATGTAAGTTTGCAGCAGAATCAGTAAAATACCTTGGACATATAATAGAACACAATACGGTAAGACCACTGAAAGATAACTTAATCTCAATACAAAATTTTCCCACTCCAAAAACTCAAAAGAATATTCGACAGTTTCTTGGAAAAATCAACTTCTATCACGAGTATATACCGAAAAGCTCAATATTGTTAGATCCTTTACACAAACTATTACGAAAACACGAAAAGTTTATATGGTCTGAAAAGTGTGAAAAATCATTTAAAGATATTAAAAGTTATTATGTTCTCAACCGGTGTTGGAAATATTTGATAAGGATTTACCAATAAGAATTTACACGGATGCGTCTCTAGAAGGTATTGGTGCGGTATTTAAACAAGTGCAAAATAATGGTAAAGAAAAGCCAGTAGCATATTTTTCAAAAAAATTGAATGATTTACAAAAACGAAAAAAAGCGATTTATTTAGAATGCCTGGCAATCAAGGAAGCGATAAAGTATTGGCAACACTGGCTTATTGGAAGAAGGTTCACTGTATTTTCAGACCATAAACCATTAGAGCATATGAATATAAAAGCAAGAACCGATGAAGAACTTGGTGATTTAACTTATTATTTGTCACAATATGATTTCGAAATTAAATACATTCCGGGAAAAGATAACACCGAAGCTGATAGCTTAAGTAGAAATCCAGTACTAGAACCCCTCGCAAACACCGAAGAAATGCTAAAAATAGTTAATCTAATAGCAATAAAAGAAATAAAAACAGACCAAATAAAAATGGAAAATTGCAGAAAATTAAAACGAAATTAATAGAAAAGGATGGAGTATTCTATAAAAAAATTAAAAATAAAGAAAAAATTATATTAACTGAAAAGTTAAGCTTTGAATTAATTAAGGAAATACACTTCGAATGGTTCCATATAGGGATTAAACAAATGATGAATAGGATATGTCCTTATTTTACAGCTAAAAATATAACTGCAAATATAATTAAAGTGTGTAGAAACTGCGTAATATGTATCAAGAACAAATCCAGAGGACAAATAAAATATGGACTGATGTCACAATTGGGACCAGCAACAAAACCATTCGAAATAATGTCAATTGATACAATTGGAGGCTTCGGAGGACAAAGATCAACAAAAAGGTACCTACACCTGCTTGTGGACCATTTTACAAGATATGCTTTCATTTTAACATCGAAAACGCAGATTGCAAGGGACTTCGTCAAGTTAGTGAATAAAGTGCTAGAAACGGATAAAATTGGAACAATACTTACAGCTCAATATCCAGGAATAAATTCAAAAGAGTTTAAAGAAGCCCTGGTAGAAAATGGCGTTGGACTAATTTTTACGGCTGTTAATGCACCTTTCTCTAATGGTCTGAACGAACGCTTGAATCAAACTCTAGTCAACAAGATAAGATGCAAGATAAATGAAAAGCAAGGAAAAAGAGCTTGGACAACGATTGCCAGAGAATGCATCGATAAGTACAATACAACAGAACATACAGTAACTGGCTTTACGCCTAAGTATTTATTAGATGGCTTAGATACCAGCATTTTACCTCAAGAATTAAAAACCAAAAACAATAAAGAAAATTGGATAAGAGATCAAGACTTGGCTTTAGAAAGAACAAAAAGATCACACGAATATAACAAAACGATCTTCGACAAAAATAGAAAGAAATATTCGTTTAACACAGGAGAGCTAGTGTATATTGAAAATGGCAACAGGCTAAACAGAAAGAAACTGGATGAACTTAGAATTGGTCCTTTTAAAATAATACAAAAAATTTCAGATTCACTATACAAAATAAAAACAGGAAAACTAAAACAAGAAACTGGACTATTTCATGTAACAAAATTACTTCCAGCATCAGAAGAAGGAGTTGAATACTGAAAATCTTCACCTAGGGGGGAGATGTAAAGAAAGTTTCTTTCTTTAAATTCGAATTTGCCGCGCTTCTCATGCGCCGCTCACCTGTTATTTTTACCTAATCTAATATTAATAAAAATATGTCAATGTCAAAACGTAAAAATCGTAAATAGCCAATTTAAAGTAGAGAAATATTAAATTCGTGAATATATTAGAAAAGAATTAATATTGAATATTAAAGAAATATTAATAAGAAGCGCAGTGATAACATCGAACATTAATTGTCGTTTCATTATTTATAGGTAAGGTTGTAAATAACTGTTATAACTATTGTAAATATAATAAAATCATTATTTATAGAAACAAATTTTGTTCGCTGAATCAACCTGCGTCTAAATTGTCTTATGTATATATGATGCTCTCCGCAATAGGTATATTTCTCTCGAGAAATTTACCTAAAAGGAATGAGTTAGCATGAACTCAAAAAAATACGGGGAGCTCCCGTATCCTGCAGTGCTAGAATTATACCAATTAGAAGGTGTAGCATTCGCAAAGTAGTCAAAGTGAAATGACTAGCTCATTAGCAAGGGGAAAAGAAGAGAGTTAAAAATCGCGAAAGATCTGTTTTCAATTGTTTTTTTGCACCGCACGGCTTTCCAGCACTATTTAACATACGTACTCCCATATTACATGTGCGAGCATTAATGGTGATGCTTTTCTCCTGCAGCTTTCAACTTGATTCATATTAAGCAGAACATTAATAGCAAACTTCAGCTATTCGAAACAGGATTTTTGAAGGCGCCATGAAGGATTTAGGATCATCATCAAATGTATTCTTATTTCATTCTTCCCTCTCTTATGCAAACAATTTCATTTCTACCCTCCACACTCAGTCCTAGCATTGCATATATAAAAATTGAAATTAACTTATTTACTTAAAATGACCATTACACAAGGGCCCGCTGTAATTACCATAATATATTAATTAGGTTACATTAGTCGACTGCACTAGCTCTTGAACACATTCCAACGATGCTGGCAATATTGCACAATTGGGCGGTTCGTTTGTTTTCCCAGCACTATTGTTAACATATATAATAACTGGTCATTTGTAGACCATTCGTTCTATTGGATTGACGCTACTTTTTCCATTCGTGTTCGTTTGCATGCATTCTACCTTTTCCTTTCGACATTTATTATCATTTTTTGAAAAAAGCAGCTAATTAGCAAGACAAAAGGCGACTTAATGTGGCGCAGCTTGTGAAGTGATCTCCATTCTGATATGATCAGAATAATTAATGTTTGAGTGCATGCGTATCATTTCTCCATTCTTTCATATTCATCGTCAAATAGGTTAAATACGTTATAATAGAAAAAGTGTTGCGTGAATAACTGAAGTAGCTGCAAATGAATAGGGAAAAGGGTCCGAACTCTATGATAATAATTGCTACGACGGCCGTTGCGGCCCTTTCTTTATGAATTATGTGTAATTGTCCATTCTATTGTGTTACTTTGTTGAACAGGTTGCATAATAAAGATAAATTAGATGGAAAATTCAAACATCCGCAAGAGGTGAGTGAAAAGTCGTTAAAATGTTGAATATGTATTATTCAAGAAAATCAAATTTTAACACTTTTCAAAAAGTGTGATATTATCGTTGATGTAGATCTAGCTGAAAGAAGAACACATACCAGCCAATTCAGGCAATTAAGAAAACATACAAATATTTTTGTTGGTTCAAGTTTAGAAACATAGAAATACCGTATAATCAAATTACTTTTATGATGCTTGTATCGAAAAGAGCATACTCCAAGCATGGTTATAACTCTTGCGTTTACCACGCATTAACTTGATTGTTCAAAATTTCACGATATAGACGCTTTATATAGGATAATGATTAGTCATTTCAAGAAATGCTCATATCTTATTTACTTTCAAACATTTCATTATTCATTTAAAAACTCTCCAAGATCCTAACAAATCTATAGCAAATGAGTAGACATTCATATTATAGTATAACCACTTCCGTGTAGATTATGCAAATTCAAAAAGACTGAACTTTGTTGAATTCTTTTTAGTGTTTAATCCACAAAAATTAACCCTTGAAGTGCATACTTCTTACGAATCACGTAAAGTGCACACTTGGGTGTCCGACATCGTGACGTTTTCTATGCTGATTTGCTCTGCCGCTGTGGAATATTTTATTACAAAAAAATTATGGGATGTACTTCCAAATATCTCCTTCAAAGTTATGAAAATTTTATATTCATTTATTAATTTTTAATTTGTTAAAAAAATTGTTGAAAGAAAATATGATGAAATAATGGCTTTTTTTAATTTATAATTCATAGCTAACGTCATTTTCAATATTTTTACCTAAAAACTTAGTAAGTTCAGAAACTTTTTCTAACACTTTAATCTGTTAGATATAAACACTTTGAGGTCGTTTTAGATTAATGAAATAAAATTACAATTCCCAATTCGACCGAAATGCATCCGTGTGTGTTGTAAAATAAAAAATCGTTTTTTTATCATCAAATTCTTGGTTTTTTATTCTAAATCAATATTTGTAGTCAATAAGGGAGTTGTAATTTTATTTCATTAATCTAAAAACTTACGTTTATACTCTCAAGATACTATAACTTGATAAAAAAAATTGCTGCGATATTTCTGCTTTCAAAAACTATAGTTATTTGTCAGATTGAAGAGTCAATTTGTAATGATTTTCCACTTTTCAGATCGAACGCGGAACCGACCTCTCATCGGTTCTAGACGTTAAGTCTGAGTAGTGCCAACGGATGGTACCAACAGGTCAACCAATCCGTGCACCGTAACCCATTCACGCGGTGACTGCTTGTCGGCCAGCTAGTTCGGAGAGGATTTCGGTCGCGGGTCTCCGAATGGGTTACGCTCAATTACAATATTTCAGTCACCTGAACATGCCCGTTTTCCAAACGCGTCAACAATTACTCATCCAGAACGGGAAACCTACGTTACGTTAATTCTGGATGTGATCTCTCCACAGATCTCAAATCAAAAACGCTACAAAATCCCATAGGCGCGTTACCGAATCACCGACGCGGTACCGAAAAATATGCTACTCGAAATTAAACCGACGAAAACTACTCTAATGAAATGACGAAACAATCAAAGGTACCGCGTACCGCGCGCGACGCGAAACCGACTTCAGCGGATTTGTCGAAACCCTATCCTCGCGACGGCATACCTACCTTACACTCTCTCTTCCCGCTGAAAAAGAATGAGACACTGAAAAGGAAAGTCGTGGTTAACTTTTAACAATTCATTTTAATCATTTAAAATTATAGAAATACATTCCTTCTTTTAATCTCATATGAAGCGTAGTCTACTTCTAAAAGAGCGCTAAAATTCTAATAAACAGAGAAATTATAGAGTTGTTGCTATGGAACGGAATCTAGATATTATTACTTAGCATCGTGAAAATAAACATCATCCTTTGGGTGATACAAAGAAATCTTAAGCTAACTAGTACTGTAAATTTCATCGTTAATAATTATGTGAGCATATTTGTTGATACAATAGAATATAAGGTTGGGTTTAGTTTATTAGAAGGGCTGACACTCATTCGAAATTCTTGCGAAATTAAATAACAATATTATAAAATTATTTCTAAAAATTACAATTCGAAACAAATCGAATTCCAAGTTAAATGGAATGGAATTATGTAATTTTTAACTCATTAAAAAAAAATCTTGCGAAATGAAATCGTAAGTTAAAATTATGTAAATCTAATACGGAATTAAAATGTTAGAATAAAAATAGCGTTTTGTAAGATCGAATCAGAAACCTGAAGTTAACTTACTTATAAGTTATTAAAAAAAATTTTTTTTTTTTTTATTTAATTTTTTTATGCTCGAAGTACAGATGTTATCTGGAGTAAACAATTTTATTGTTAAAATAGTTGCATTTATAGAAATCAACAAAATGAACTTCATAGCGCGAAGTGGATAAATTATTTGTGTACGATCAAACGAATGAATCATTTCTGTTAAATAAATTCAAAAACATAGCGAAATTTGTTTACGCTATGAACCAACTCAAAACTATAATTAAAATTTTAAAATGTTCCCAGAACTTTTCTTGGTGCTTTGAACGAAGTAATCAATCATCTTCAATCATGAAGAAACATGTTAAAAATTACATAAAAATTACTAAAATATGATTAAAAATTAAAAGTATGTTGCATAAACAGACTAAGTTCAAAATAGCATATATGTTGAATAAATAAATACTTCAAGTTGAATGAATAAAATAACCTGAAATTGAAAGTAATTTTATGGAAAACTTAAAATAGTTTTTTTTTTTGTACGGTTAGTAATTCATTTTAACTTCATTGTATTCTTCAATGAAAGAGAACCATAAAACAATTTTCAGATAAGAGTTAATGTGTTCAAAGTGACACACTTTTTGAAGATTATGAAACGTGTTTGCTTTTATAGAAAGGGACGAATTTCGTTTTTATCTTGTACTTGTGTCGAAAACAAGTTTACTTTACAAACATGTTACGTTACATGAGATTTTTTTTTCCTTTTTTTTTTATAAATGTTACTTTTTTATTTAAATTAATTTTAGGAAAATTGCTTAATATCTTTCAATCTTATATTCGCTTAAGTCTATTAAGTATTATTTCTATATGAAAAGGAACGATAGCTTGAAATCTTTTAGGAACAAATAATTGAGTGTAAAAATGTTATAACTTATCACGAGGATTGTTAAGTTGAAGCATGTCTGGGTTGATGTTTTATTTTATGTTCACTCAGTCAATTAATATTTATGATTTTCGTGCTATCTCGAAGTTATAGTAAATTGTACACGAATCGAATTATTTTGCACAAACTAGAATTCAGTCCTCATGTCTATCTTACAATCTTTAACCTCATATATTACAATTAGCTTAACTTTCACTTATTTTAATAGACTTTGATCCCTTCAAATCTTTAGTATAAAGTGCCAAGCTTATTTGGAAATGTTAAGGCCTTAACTTACAAATAATATGCTAACAATTAAGAATTTTAATATTGTAACAACTAACCTAATCGTGAAACCCAAATTGCTTTTTATCACTTTTACACTTGAATTCATTCCAGAATATTTTTACATACGGATAAAACAGACTCAAATGAAGTACGACTTTAATCATAGATAGATGCTGAAAGTACCACACATGCTGATTTTAATGATAACAACGGAACATTTCTACGTGTGGAAGTTGTTAAGATGAAAACATTGTATGATGTAACAGAAATGTAAAAACTTCTAAATCTTGAAAAGGAAAGTTTTATAAATTTCTTTGTAAAGTAATACTAAAAATATGTTAAAATGAAAGACGTACTGAGATATCATCTAACTTGGATAAATGTTTTCTTTAATTTTCCCTTGATAGATAGTATGTAAATGAGTTAAAATGAGTCGCTTTCAAAATCTTTTAGTAAGTGTTTCATGCAAAGCGGTAAAATTTTAACTCAGTAATTTCTCTGCTCCTAAAATCTATGTACTTGGCATAGCTGTAATGCTACGCTTTGATATACAAACATATTTTGGCAAAAGTATAGATAACAGCATAGATCTTAACTGTGCAATCACACGAAAGAATTTTCAATAGAGCGCGCACGGCTTACTAGAACAAAACTTTTTCATTCAAAGCCTGTAACGCAATGACAATTAGTTGTTCACAATTTGTTTACCTCACAAAAATCACATATCTTCGATTATATTTCAAATGTAAATTTTAAACTGATACTTAGTTCACTGCGTTGAAATAAGCCGTAGATTTGCTTGTCCATTTTGTGGATGTACCCGCTATTCCTCAAGCTTTTGTTTCGTTCTCTATTGTTTTTACAGATAATATGAAGCTTTTGATTTTGCGTGACGCTATAGCTCTGTCCATTGCTACATTATTAGGAGAGAAACTTTCCAAAGAACGACTTTGCGGTTTCGTTGCTACTTTGTTGGATTTCAAATTTTGCGGTTATGCACTAGTTTCCCGTGACAATCAATTGCGATACACGAGCTACGATTCGCACAAGTTACACATTTGCTTCTGCTTTTCATTTTCCGTTTGCTTTTACCAATACGGGCGAGGATACTCACTTTGATTCCATGATGATGCCTCGGACCAACTATTGAAATTCGATGTACCTTCCTGAGTGGTAAATGTATTTGTACGATTCGATATTTTCACCGAATTATCACTGTTATCATAATTCAATAGTGTTTCGGATGGATGCGATTGGCAGGATGGTGGTTTTTTTAGATATTGTATAGTTTAGATCATTATTATTATCCCAATATTCCTTTCCATCAGCTCGGAAACAAATGCCAACTTCCAGCTTTTTCGAGGATGGAGGTAGAGTAATTTTAAAGCTAAATGTATCATATATAACATATGCAGCGCTACTTCCATGATACGCGGCGCCGAACGATTGGACCGCCGGAAACTTACTTCGAAAATGAAATCTTTGAGGAATGGTTTTATTCTCAAAGAATCAAATATATGCTGGGGCTAGACGACCCAGCAACCCCATATGCCTCATTCCTTAGAATTAATTTCGATACTTAGCTGGCAAATAGGATCCTCCACAGCCTTGAACTGACAACAGCTCTGCGGTTTGTATTCTCGGGCGTTATCAACCTCTTCTTCAGAATCATTCGATTCGGTTAAGTCGCTCGCAGTCACCCCTTCTTTCGATGTCTTCTTTGTGTCGGTTTTCCTCTTTTTCTTGGGAGATTTCGATTTACTTCGATCTAAAGATCCTCGTTTGGCTGCTACAACGACGAGGGCGATGAACTGCAAACAAAACCTGGTAAGGCATTTGTCGACGTACGCCGAACGAAAAAAATTTACCTCTTAATAATTTTACACCACCTAGGACCGCGCCAAGTCGCTACCGACACCACACCATGACACCATTTACCTTTTTCGCCATGCGGCTGTCAAGCCCAACCGGTTGTCACCTCGGACAAAACAGAGGTGTGTGGAATGGCACGCCACATGGCGGCAATGTGCCTCTCCATCTGTCGCCAGTGGCATAGTTTTTTTTTTTTTGATGACCACGGTGGAGGGGCATTTCCAGATGGCTATGTCTCGAAATGTGCCGGGGTTTGGATTAATTTTATATTTCGAATATTTATATCCACAGATCTAAATATTTGGACAGAAAAAAAAATATTTTCTGCGCAACGATATCCGCACGACAGATGAAGTCCGCTGGCACTTCGAGGACATATCCATCTGGCCGGTTGCAAGGGTTCGGGATCGGAATCACTTCGATTCCCGGGCGTAGGCGTCACATTACACATTCCCCCCCCCCCCCAAAATCGAAGTAATTACGATCCCGTCTCCTATATAAAAGGTCTTGGTTAGGGCCGTGGCGGGTCGAAGGTCGGTTCCGAGGAATAGGCTACACCCATGTTCGTAAAGACTCGACAGTGACTATATAGTAGGGAGTCAGGTGTTATTCGGAGGCCTTCGTCTAGGCAGAGATTGGGGTAAGCCAAGGTTTCTCGTGGGAAATAGTTGCACTTCATCGTCTAAGGTCTTTTGCGTGGTAAATTCCCAGGGTTTTACCAGTCATGTCCGCGATGAGGTATCGGGTGGGGCTTATTACTTGTAGGACTCGACATTTCACGAATTTCTTGTCTAGTTTGGCATTGTAGTGTCGGGTGGCATCGCTCTGCCGGAAGTTTCGACGATATATTTCGTCGCCTACCTTAAAGCCAGAAGGATGAGATCGCAAGTTGTACCGCTCCTCTCCCATCCGTCGACTTTCTTCAATCTTCTCCCGCAGTTGCTCTCGCAGAAGTTTGAGCTTTTCGTGCGGTTCCAGAACCACGATTGGGTCCTCTAGCGATTTCAGTTGCCGCAATAGCCGGTAAGCGCTTCCATGACAGATCATGTACTGGCCGAACAATGCGAAATACGGCGAAATGCCGGTAGTGGGGTGGTACGACGAGCGCAGCGCACTAGTGATGGCGGACAATTTGCGATCCCAGTCCTTCTGATTCGGGTGGACATAGGCGCGGATGGCCGCTATGAGCGTACGATTCAGTCGTTCGGAGGCGTTGGCTTGTGGTGAATAGACGGCAGTTCGTTGGTGGATGATGCCGTATTTGGACATTAGGTCTCGGAACTTGCTGGAGGTGAACTGGACCCCATTGTCGGAGACAAGTTTCTCCGGAACTCCAAACATGTGAAAGACTCGGTTCTCCAAGAAGCTGATTATAGGTCCAGTGTGCATGTTACGTATTGGTTCTATGATAGGGAATTTAGAGAGCTGGTCCAGGACCACGACAGCTCCCGTGTGACCAGAAGCAGATCGAGGGTAAGGACCGATAAGATCAATGTACAAGCGCTGGAACACGCGTTCGGGGACCTCAACCTTACCCATGGGTGGCCGAAGAATGGTGTTGGGCGCTTTAGTGTACTTGCATAGCTCACAAGAGGCTACGTACGCTTTTATCTGTTGTGCCATCTTAGGCCAAAAGAAACAGGTTTTCAACCGCCTAAGTGTACGACCGTATCCGCCGTGCGCACTCGATGGGTGGTCATGAGCCCGTCTGATAAGATCAGTGGTTAATTCTTCGGGCACCCACAACTTCCACTGTTCTTCTTCTTGTATGGGTTCTCCGGATGCGTGTCCCATCCGCTTATAAATAAATCCATCCGTCAACCGCAGTTCAGGAAGCTGGGGCTGTTGATTCTGGATAGTGTGAATCAGTTGTGTGTAGGTTGCTGACTTGAAGGCAGGATGGTCCAAATCGATCAATTGGGGGCTGTCGTCCTCTTGGACCAACTCGGCTCCTTCAGGGGGCGAACATTCTGGATAGGGTGTCGGGGACTACATGCTGGCTTCCTTTTCGGTGGCGGATTGTGAAGTCAAAAGCCTGTAATTTCAGAGCCCACCTGGCCAATCTGCCGTTGAGATCAGTCTGGCTCATTAGCCATTTCAGAGAAGCGTGGTCCGTAACGATTTCAAAGGTGTGTCCCTCCACATAGGCTCGGAAGCGTTTCACTGCCAACACCGCAGCTAGACATTCCTGCTCGGAGATCGTGTAATTTCGCTGGGCTGGGTTCAGCTTGTGAGACATGAAGGCTATAGGTCTCTCTTCGCCATCCTGTGCAACCTGGACTAAGACTGCTCCCACCCCATGTTGACTCGCGTCACAATGGATTGAGAACGGTTTGTCAAAGTCCGGGCTGTGCAGTACGGGGGCTGTAGTCAGACTCTTCTTTAGCTCTTCAAAGGCTCGCAAGCTGGGCTCTTCCCAGACGAATTTACGTCCCTTACGCAGCATGTCGGTCAAAGGAGTGGTAATGGTGGCATAGTTACGTACAAAACGCTGGTACCATCCGCATAAACCTAAGAATCGGCGTAATTGTTTGGTGGTCTTGGGTAATGGAAAAACGTCAATCGCTTGAGTCTTTTCCGGATCGGTCTTGATATGGCCGTGCCCAATGATGTGACCTAAATACTTCACCTCCGTCATCACGAACTGACTCTTCCTTATGTTGATGGTTAATCTTGCCCTCCGGATGTGTAGAGCCACCTCCTGAAGCAGGTCGATGTGTTCGTCAAAGGTCTCGGTTATAAGCAACAGATCGTCCAAGTAAACGAAAACTTGGTGCCGCAAGTGAGGTGGTATTACCTTATCCATAAGGCGCGTCATTGTTTGGGGGGCATTACACAATCCGAATGGCATGGTCACGAATTGATATAGGGGCCGACCTGGGACTGTGAAGGCTGTTTTCTCCTTTGAACCGGGGTCTAAAGGAATTTGCCAGAATGCGTCCTTGAGGTCTAAGCTCGTGATGAAGTGGGCTTTAGGCAACCGACTCAAAATGCCTTCAATCAACGGTAGAGGGTAGGCGTCCTTGACGGTGACGGCGTTCAAGCGTCTAGCATCTAAGCATAACCGGACCTTGTTCGGCTTGACAACTAAGGTGACTGGGGACGCCCACGCGCTCTGTGATTCTTCGATTACGCCTAATGCTAGCATTCGATCCACTTCGGCATATAACGATTTTTCCTTCGCCGGAGATATGGTGAAATGTCTCTGTTTTATGGGTTTAGCGTCCCCCACATCTATCGTGTGGAACACCAGGGCAGTCCGCCCGAGACCTTCCTTCTCATGCGATGGAAAAGCCGATATAGCCGAGTCTAGACGCAGTTGCTGATTTACATCCAGAGTATGTCGTAGTAAGTTAGTGGGTTGAGATTGGTCAGGCGCTGGGGTGACGGACTCCAGGGTCGTACCGGGAAATAGTGCCGGGGCCAAGTTAAATTTTCGAACGAAATCCACTCCTAGGTAAAGATTCTGGGTTAACTGAGGTATGATGAAAAATTCCATGGGTTTAGTTACTCCTTTAAAGGTGACATCCGTCATAATTTTTCCCACTACCGGTAAAAGAAGGCAAAATAAATGATCAAGTTTTTTACAGTTCAAATCAATTTATTTTGTGAAAATACATAAAAATAGTGAGTATTAGTAATTGGCATACAAAAATACAAAAGTGAAATATAAAAAAATCATCTTTATACACATCCACAGTCAGCGCAAAGACCTGTGCGGTGGTCATTGTACATAGGGCGGATGCGAGAGCTGCAACGACTTTGTTTTTCTGTCGCACTGCATAATGAACACCTTGCATAGTTACCTCCCATCACAACTGATATATTCTGATCTGAAGCTTTTCTACTAGTGCCCAACATTGAAGCTTTTGCGAATTTGATGTCGAGTCTCAAAGTTGCGATTTCATACCTTTCTTCAAAATGCGGTTTGCTAAGATTTTCGATCACGCTTTCCATGCAATCTTGTGCTGTAGTTCTGTCAGATTTACCTTCGTTTGTTAATTTACACATGAGTAGTACTCTTGCATTAACCACGGCTTGATCTAGCATGACAAAAAATCTTCTCAATGGCCATCTTTTAGTTCTTCTGACTGTTGTGAATAAATGGCACAACTGTACGTAAATGTCTGTGTCACCTTATGTCATATTGTAGTGTAGTATAGGCTTTCCGTCAGTAATTTCAGACGACGACATAAAAGTCGAAACTAGCTGAACAAGTTGTTATATTCTCACTAAAGCAGAACTTACTGTTTGGAACCGTCTTTGAGGGTATTTTCATTTGTGCCAGTTATTATCAAATTGTATGGTGCTTGCATCATTTTTAATAAATTCGGATTGTCGTAAACCAGTTATCTATGGTAACTGTGCGATTGATTCCATGTATTGGTGCTGTAACTGCTCAGAAGAAATCTTCGGGCACCAGTTCTACTTTGGACAAACCATAGGTTTTTCCTTAGTAAGGAATAGCAAAAATCTGAAAAAAGTAATTATTACACCTCTTATTTAGAGTTCCAACAAGTGAAAAAATTTAAAAGATAAATTACCAAGTAACCAGTCAGTGCATCGTTCGACGTTTTGTCCATTAGTCCACACTTATCGGTGTTCGTTTTCATGTAAACACGATGCTTGCAACGTCCTCTAAAACAATGAAGTTGCTCGTCAACTGTGCACATATTGTTGGGCTGATAATTTGCTGTGCAATTGTTTATAAAAATCCCAAATTTTTCTTAGCGAGTCCATCTTCACTATTTCTTGTGCTTTTTATGTTAAAACGTAAATTTTCTGACAAAAGCAAAAACCTTGTACCGGACATGATACATCTATAAAATATTACTCCATTCCCATAACTCCATAGCCTTTTAACATCCACTCGATTCGTTTTCCACATTCCAGAATAATACAAAATAGCTATAAAAGCATTGATTTCTTTTGTATTAGTATGATGTTCGTGTTTGATTTTGTTTACCCGCAGGTATTGCAATAGCACACTTGTTTTCTATCTCTTCGTTCGTACATTGAACAATGATGCTTATAATTTCGTCAGTAAATAAAACTTTCCCAAAATCAAAAATCGTCAAACAATAAGCAGCATTGTCTATTGGTCCAGGTATGAACTCCGGCAATAAAGGATCAAGCCGGCCTAGAAAAGTGATATATGAAAATACTCAAAAAATCAATAAAATTTGAACTTTTTTTTCGACTTAACGCGCCAAAATTCCTACTGTGCTACGAGGACATAGGGTATATGTAATTATAATATACATATATATGCATATAGTATATCTAACACATCAATATATACACACGTACGTAGCAACTTTCAATATAATAGTTCTCTATACATATACTGTATGTAAATACGGAGTGCATGAATACGCACGTAGCATAACAACGAACATATACTTACATATACTTTACTTCTTATCTGACGAACGAGACTGTTGATTCATGCTCCAAACTAAACGATCTTTCCGAATGCCTTTCCATACAGTTTTGAAGATAGTTGTCCAGCCTGTCTTCTTGCCGGGTTACTTTGAATTCATATGCTAAGTGGAGTTTCATCAATCGCATTTTCTCTCTCTTCTCTCACATGCATTGAATTTGTTGGACGGAACTCTTCCGCCTCTGGAATTTCATCATTTTCTTCTTCTTCTTTATCTGAATCGTCAGGTTCATGTTCGAAATCTGAAGCATCCTCTTCAATTCCACTTCCTCGCCACCAAAATCTTCTTCATTGTACTGCGCCTCAATCAATTTCTCACGCACCATATGCTGACATAGGTTATAAGCCATCTAAAAGGCACAGCAGCAAGAAATAATGAAAATTTTTTTTTTAATATTTCAGATGCTTACTTACGTTATAAATTCACCAAAAAACAATAATTTTTCAGTAAAAATATTTGCTCCCAAATCACTTTATCAACCACTAAGTTGCACACTGGGTGTTTGACACCGGGATTTTTCGAAAGGTCTTCTTTGAGCAGCTGCTGTTTACACACTAACGATTCACGCACTGTCCCTACCCACTTTTCTTGAAGCTAGTCATCTTAACTAATGGTGGATAGCGATACATACCCGATTTTGTTCGATACTATAGGATCTCTGCTTGTTTGAATGCACTTTAAGGGTTATATCAAAAATTTGCCAACAGTTTTTATCAATCCCAAAAATAATATAATGCAGACTAAGCTCAAGATGCTTACGCAGCTAATACTTTCTACTCTTTTGCTGGGCCCACTCGCATTCTTTCTTGTGCCTTGTTAGTCATCTGTCAACCCGTGCGTGCATAGAATAATTATGAGCGCAGGCAGGCAACGGCGGTGATCCAATATTAAAGAGAGTGATCACACATCGAAGGCAGTGACAGTGACCGCGTCATCAGTCCATTAGGATTCATCATGTTAGTATGACTCAGCTAAGTTGACCCTCAACTTATCAAATGGACAATAAGGAGGCTTGAATTAATGCAGAGGCGAAGCACTACTCAGTGGTCAATATATTTAGAGCTTGGTTTGCGCAGTTAACCATTTCTTCATTCGAGCGGCCTAAACTACGCTGTTATATAGCTTCTGGCTACGCTAGCAATTCTCTTTGTAGCAAATCACTTAACAGTCATTCCGCAGGGCTCTTTGGATCACGTATGGCCTGCTAGAAGAAGATACCGATTTTCATTGGAGCTGCTGAGATTTATCTATAGATTCCGATGCGGAAGACTGAATACAGTCAAAATCTGTAATTTCAGGTACACCGCATTCATCCTGCAGATATTCAGTCAGTGCGGCTACAATGTTGCCCCTCGGTTCAACACTGAAAAGTAGCTTGTTGGACATCTGCATGGTGGTATAATGGACAGAATTGCCCATCCCATAATCGACTTGGGTCAATATACTAGAGCGATTTGTATGGTTAATTGACACGCTTAACTCGCTCAACATAATTTTCAGCACCTAGTTTATTGGTTTTAACCTAGCTGTTCATTTGCGGGGACGCTGTCACAATTTTTAAGTGCGTGGTATTGCCTTTCACTCAGAATTTTCCGAATTTGAAATAATTCTCAAGGCATGCAATGATTCCCCTCTTGCTTGTTGAATTGACTAAAAAAGATGTCTTCTTCTTCTTCATAGCACTACAGCCCCTCTAGGGCCTTCGCTTCCTGCAACAAATGCCTCCAACTGTCTCAGTCCATTGATCACATCCTCCGATTTCGAAATTCGAGCAGCAATGAATTGTTTTCGTTGACCGAGTCAGACCATTGTTTCCTCGTTTTCCTAACAGATCTCCGCTCATTAGTTCTCCCAATGAATACCTTTTTGAGTATTCGTTGTTCGCCCATACGGTTCACATGGCAAGCCCATTGCAGCTTTCGCAATCATACAATCATTGAGACCTCTGGCTGGTCAAAAATTTCATACAGCTCATGGTTGTATCGAATTCACCATCTATCCCCGTCTAGTTCCACTCCAATAATTATATGTTTGCAAATGCTTCGGTTAGGGTCCAGGTTTTACATTCATAGCAGAATACAGGTCTTATAACATATTTGTATGCTTAGAGCATTGTTTTCCTGCGTAAGCAGCTGGTCTTCCAGATCGTCAATAATGAAAATAAATATTTTATCTGCGAGCTGTCTTCTTCGGAGTATTTTGACTCTTTCATTGTTGATTCTCATTATTTTGGCGCCTAAATACACCAATTTGCAACATCTTTGATATTGTTCTCGCCAAATGTGATATTTTATGCGTTCGAGGTATTTTTTTTCGATCAGCTTTACTCGACCTTTACTTCTTCGTCCTTTTTCAGGTCACAGCGTGTTCATTTGTTTTCCATATTTACAGAATTTTGCTTTTATACAGATCCATTAACTGCCTTAAAATCAATAACATGTGATTTTAACTCCCTCTTCACAATGATTGGCACCCCAAAAGTTCACCTTTTAGCAGGATTTCACTTTTGAAAGTTATGTGCAACTTCATGTCTATTTTTTCTTGTAGTTGGGAGGTAAATATCATTTACGCACAGAATGTGGGACTTCCATGTTCACAAGAAGGCGACTGGACTACCGACTAAGCACCTCCCTTGTCAATCCGAGAACCCAGCCTGGAACCGTTTGACACATTACTCCGGGCCAGGTCTCGTTTTGCTATGACGTGAGATTCTTCAAGCTGTAGGATCCCTCTACTAGCAGGAAGGAAGAAAAATCACCAGTCAACCAATCTCAATACCCCCGGCTGCTGTGTATCCCTTTTATCTTTTAGAGCTACCCGAGCATAACGTGCCACCTGGTTCCATTTGTCAACCGATTGGAGCATCAATGCGACTATATGTTCCGGGATGAGCTCTCCCGTCTCTCTGTAGAGGTCCTTTCATAGCTTGCTCCATTTTGTGTTCGCAAAAATGTATAGCCGGACTAGTCTTCCTCTTCTGGGCAAAACCGACAATCGGGGGACCGTGACTTAACAATCTTGTGCAGGTAAGACTGTAAGCACCCATGCCGGCTCAAAAGCTGGGTCGGATAGAAGTCAGTCTCACCATGCTTTTGACTCAACCACGGTCTCACATCCGGGATGGGACGCACAGTCCACCTTCCCTTGGTGCAATTCACCCAAGACTTCAGCCAATTGTTGGGTAAGTGCTGTTTCTCCTCGCGGACAGCCATCTCCCTCACGTCCTCGTTTTGACGCAGGTTATTTACCTGAGTCGAAACGAGATGGCAGTAACTCTCTAGAAAGGAGGGCGACAGGTATCACGATTCCAATAAATCACACCGCTGAACTAGAGACTGTCGGATACGTAGATGCAATCCTCAGTGCTCTTCTCTTCTGTACCTGTGCCAATTGCTTCCTGCATACCTCCTTACTGAAAGCATCGCCCCATATTTCTACTCCATACAGTAGCACTCACCCTACAGCACTCATCAAAAGGCGCCTCCTTGATGGGCCTGGTCGCCCTACGTTAGACATATACTCCCGAGGCAGCCTTCTCAGCCATTGCCCTGATTTGCTCAGAGAAATCATTTTGGAGTCGATCAGTAGCCTCAGGTACTTCACCGCTGGCTAGGGACTCTCTTTTTTGTCAAGATGACCACTTCGATTTTCTTCAGTGCTAAACTGAGTCCGCGAGCAGTCATCCAGTCTCTCACTCGGCGGATTAGCTTACCTAGCCTAAGATGCGCTTGTCCAACAATGTGCACGGTGACCAGAGACTCATTTGGCAACTTCAGCTTCATTAGCCTATCGTGAGACTTATTCTACAGGTCTGGACCAAGAAAAGATCCCTGGGCAACACCCGATGTAACTTTCATCTTCCATTGGCACCATTTCATATGTAAAGCAGGCTTTCCTCCTTCACGTAGTCCCTCAAAAGCCATATTAGATATTTTGGAACTTGAGAAGGGCTTTCCAGCGTATCTAGGATATCCACCCATCTAGTGGAGATGAAGGCATGCCTATCGTCGAGTGTTACCGGGAGGATGATTCGTCGCTTGCTGTGGCTACATGCTTCTGCCTTTTGGACCACACTTACCACCTTTGCAGTCGCACCAAAGGTGGCACGTCCTTCTCTAAAGCCATACTGCTAAGAAGAAAGCAGCATGAATCGCGTCAGTGAGTCTTCCCTTGATGAGTTTCTCAAGCACTTTCCCAGCCCTTTCCCCTCCCCTTGCTGCTCAACACGAGCCTTGCCACGTTCCATCATACCGGGTAAACCCCGTCCCATAGGCAAGCGTTGAATGTGCTGAGGAGCAAGTCAAGAAGGTGATAGTCAAGCCGCAACATCAGCCGGAACACCATCTGGACCTGGAGCCTTGCTCACTTTGAATGAAAGGACTGCCTTCTGCAGTTCCGGCTGTGTGAAAAGTGGACACTCGACTGCCTTTTCACCATGGACAGCATCAACGTGGACGGTACGGGCGGGGAAGATTGCCCACACGATCTTGTCCATCTTTTCCGCATCATGTATGCAAGGTTCCTGTAGGGCACCAAGCTTCCGCATAACTAGCTTGCAGCCAAGACCCCACGGATCTCTGTTCACATTGTCCACTAGATCTTGCAAGCAGCGAGCCTTGCAAAGGCACTTCCTGGCCGACTTAAATGCTGCTACCTGATTGCATGCCTCGTCATGGTTCCGTCCTCGTTGAGCCTCTTGCCAAAACGTATGACATTCCCTTCGCTTTTCATCGATTTCAGTAGACCACCGGTACACTGGAGACTTGCTGTGCCGGGACTTTCGACGGGGCATAGAAGCGTTGCAAGCAGTCATGATGATGCTCATAGTTGAGTTCACCACGTCTTGAACTGCCAGATTTTCCGTCCCCTAGAATTTCCTTGCAGCGCTGCACCTGCGCTGAGTGTCTCGACAAACCTTTCGACGTCCATCTTTTTGATGCTCTAGTCAACTGTAGAAAGCTGAGAGCATGGACGTTGGGAGACAACATCACTGATCTCAAGCAAAATTTTCTGATGATAACTCCGAGGTGAATGTCACGTCCGGTATGGTTCCTTCACAGCCAAAATGGCGAGGAGTCGGTCTAGTCCCAGTGTTTAGTACAACAAGCACCATCCGGGCCGCCATTTCTAGGGTTCGTTTTCCCCGCAGACCTGTTTGAGGTATTCCCCATTCGATTGCTTTCATATTGAAGTCACCCCCAATGAGCGCGTTGCCATTCATAAGCGAGGCAGTGCCCTCAAAAGCGTTAAACTTGGTTTAGAAATATGATATCGAAGGTGATCCCTGAGCATTGAGAACACATGAAATCATCCTCCCGTCCACAGCTATTGACATGGAAATCACTGTTCTGAGCCCAGATGGCGACAATACCAGTTTCATAAGGATACCATGATGCTGAACTTTTATCATGGTGTAGCTCACTCAGCAACATAAAGTCGGCTTTCATATCCCTCGAAAACTTCTCAAGCAGATTTTGGGCGGTTAGACTGCAGTGTAGGTTTTGCTTTAAGATGCGGGTCATCGAAGTTCTGCTTTTGTCTTTACTAGGGCTTCCTAGAAAACCTGACATTTCCCTGATTCGATGACATGCCCAAGATCCGGTCAGCATGCCTCCTTTGTATACTCTTTTCTTTTGTACCCGATTTCACCATATTTTTAACTTAGCGAACTTCTATTGGGTCCTTTGCATACATGTGTGGTGTGCCCAGAGCGAAGGCACTTGAAACATTGAGGCGCTGCTCTTTGCTGTATCCTGCAGACAACCCTCCCTATTCTTACTTCGCCCTTATTCAGAAGCTGTTTGGAATCCTTTTTGGTCAAGACAATGATGGCCATGCGTTCCCCTATGGTTTTCTAGTGTCAGCTTCGTTTGATCCTGTCCACGCTAGGGACTCCCTCTTCTACCTCGGCCAGGTCTATGACGCAGTCAATGTCTCTTATTCCGATCGTTGCCAGTGACTGGAGCGAGGCTATAGTTGCGCGTTTACCGAGGAATTTTTTACTGCATCGCAGAACGCTTCCCTATTGTTGGCCTCTGATCCGAATTCCACCAATATGTGGCGTATGTCGTACTCCTTTAATGGCATTGTTGGTGTCTTCAGGCTTTAAATTTTCCTGATATCAGGCAGCATATCCGCGTAGGATCAGCCAACTTGGGGTTTTTCCAGTAGTGCTTGCTGCTGGGATCTTGATCGGGGTTTTTTTCTCTCCTGTTTTGCATCAGGTCTTTTTCTTGTTGAGCGGCCCTGCGAACTTTCTTTTCTGCCACTTTTTGAAGGAGCTTCTTAGCGGCTTTCTTCGCTCCTTTTGTAAGCACTGTCTGGAACCCATGATCTAGTAATCACGTCATTCGCGCTTACATTATTACAACAACAAACATGTGGGTGGTAATAAAAACAAGCCTGACAGCATCGGCAAACGTTCGAGACATATTGGTTACTCTAAATAAAGAGCCACGGCACGCACGCATGAGTAGGCTCGTGATATGAGTATGTTAAAGAACAGCAACGATATATGAGGAACGGACATTTTAATTTAAAGTGTTGATTATGATATTTATTCACACAGCATTTCTTAAAATATTATAAATAAAGATTTTGATTTAATTTAAGACAATGTTGACTACGAAGGAAACTATAAGTTAGAGGGTGGGCACCTAACATATGCAACAATATTGAAAGTTATGCGGGAGTGAGTATTTATAGTCGGAAGAAAAATCAATCTCTTGTCCTGGAAGCAAAATGTGTAGCAAGCGAAACCATTTTTGCTGTTGACTCTATGAAAAGTGATCTGGTATAGTATTATACCGACCCTCCCGATCTATTTGCAACATCGTTTAAAGAGGTTAAGATAAAAACAAAAAGGTTTTGACAACTAAAACCATGAAATTATAAGAATTATTTAGAAACGAAATATCATATTTTTTTGTATCACAACTGCATTGAAGCTACTACTCTATTTTACACCCATTTCTCCAAAATCATCTTTAAAAGATATTTTTGAATTTGGTTCTTCCACCAAAAATATCAAAATTTAGATCCCTTGCATTGATTTACTATTTCCATATATTTTTATTCTGCAAAACTACCAGTTTTTCATTTATGTACTCGTAAACTTCGAACGCTGCGAATCTAACAAAACTCTGCAAGGTAAATATTACTAAATTACAAGCTATTAATGATCCTAACTCTTGCACATCTTGATGGATAATGTACAATACAGCACCTGACTTAAGATATCATCAAGATAAGCATGGACACTGTTTAACACTTTCATGTAATCATTGACCATAGTTACACCTTAAGTAAGTGATTCCCGTAAGTTTGGTCCGTGTTCATGATATTTCATTAAAAGCGCGTATCTTGTAAGCATGGTATTTAAATTAATGGCAGTAGTACCTCAGCTAGTAGTGTTTCATTACACGATTAAAACGTCGGATTATACTACTATTAATTTGGGATAAGATGCGACTTGCATGATGCAATTTCTTGACAATTGCAATTTAATTGCTGTTAGGTGGCAAAAATCTAACGGATAAGACATTAGGTAGATGCGTAGTTGTGAAGCGAACATAGTCAAGTTCTAGTGGGTGTTGTATCTATGAGTCTGTATAACGTACTAGCAATCAAGTAATAGAACAAGCGCATAGTTTTGAAAGTCTCCGATGAATAATGGCAACGGCAAGATTCGAGTAATTTCGTTGCCAAAGTATTTTGATAATATTTGATAGTTGTAATTTGCTTAAACGATCTTTTTTCTGGCTTCATTTTTAAGCAACACTATTTTTAACACCAAATAATGCTGATAATTCGATTCTAACGCAAACGACGGTGCAGAGTAAATTCGGGAACTTTACGTTGAATCTAATTTGCTTACGTAAAACGGTGATCTCTAACCTTGATTTTCCCGATGAAACACGATTGCTTAGCTCTGACCTAATCAAATGGCATAAAAATAATTGGGCGTCCAACTTGCAAGAATATTCAATTGAATCAGCTTATTCTAAGGCATTTTTCGGAACATTAGCAAATACTGTAAAAGAATAAAATAAATAAATTTAACGCGTGAGTACCCAGACAGGCGTCAGGTGTCGGCTTAAGCCAGGATCCTCTTCCAGCATTTTGGCGGTTCACACCACTGTTACGTCATTAGAACGCTGAAGTTCCCGATCGTGTAAAAATTGATTAGCCTTAAGTTAGGTTTAGGGATCGTGTATATTTTCCTTTGTGTTTATATAGAATTATCGTAGTTTCATCGTTTATGATTATATTATTTTATATCTCTCATACTTTCATAACGTTATCGTATCGCATCATATATCTTTATAGTATCGCTATCATACCGTTTTATAATCCTTATCGTATCATATTGCATTATTTTTATTTCATCTAATCATAATTACCACACCGTGTATAATTATCTTTTATTATTACCGTACCTTTGTTCTTTCTACATAGCTTATCACCACTCTGTATTATAATTATCTCTTACCTTTATATCATATATTCATTGTTTCGTATATTATCTTTATAGCATATCATAAACTCAATTAGTTATCTCTCCATAGTAGTATACAACCATTATCTCCATTTTCTCCTTTTATATTATTTAGACATATCCATTGCCATTGAAACTCAAATGGACTTTCCCGCCTAATTTTCAATAGCTTCAGGCACCCACTCCATACATGCAATGGGCAGATTTGTCAGCGCTGCTGGCGACGCGGATGGCCTATGTGCAGAGAGGGAAGTTCATTGAAGACACCCGAGGAAAGCGCTTGTTCGTCGAGCTCGAGAAAAGCTGAAATTGGGATTTTTAGCCAGTTTTTGCTTGCGATAGTTAGTCGTATTTTACGCTGTGTGAATTGTTTCTCCATGGCTTGGGGTTTCTATTGACTAAGTTGCGGTTTGTTTAAGTGCAGAATGTGAGGAGTCTTGAATTTCAGTGTGATGTTAATGGCCAGCTCATTCGTTGTTGATGTCTATTTTACGTCCGTATGGATAGTCGTTAGTGTGGATATCGAAATGTGATGTGCCTATCATAAAAAAGAATTATTTTTGCATTCGAAATGTTATTCTTGGAGCTGAAAGTTTTCTGAAAAGTCCTCGATCAGAACTTCGTTTAAATGGAGGCCACTGATAAAAATTGGCTTATTACATTACTGTTTTGTTCATATGTTGGAGTACTGTTGGCCGAGGGGAGTGTAAATGGTGACGAAGACGAAGAACGAATTGATCTTGATGAGCTCTTGGACGACGAAGAGAATTATATGTATTTCTTCTGGCGAGTACATTGTTTACGATCAATTGCAATAATTTGCATCCGAATTAATCCAAGATTTGGTGTGGTTCATGACAGTGCATCGGATGCCTTTCGCGGTTGCAGGATAAGTCAGCCCATGTGGCGCAACATATTTTTCGTTTACGTTTCAAGGAAGATATCTCACAATCAGTGGGAAATATTATCATACTTGAGCTGAGTCAGATTTGGACCAAGGGCAGTTTATTTCGTAATTAAAATTGCCCAGCGTAGCATCTGTAGTTGCATGTTGAATGTCAATAGTAAGCATTCGTTGAAATTAGGCACGTCATTGAATCAATACAAAATTATGTCTTGACTTTCGTGTTCTGGCCGTATACAAACATCATGTCGTGCATTATGATCCTTATCGCAACACGGACAATGCCCACGTAATTATACGTCGAAATGTTCACAGTTTCCCGTTGATTCCGAATGATAAAAAATCGCATTTGGTGAAGTGTTCGGTTTACTTAATCTTTGCAAATCTATTATTTGCATCCCGCCCCATTCCGAAAAGCATAAGTGCAATCTAATTTTTCGCTTAATCTGTTAATTGGACTCGTAAACCGTTTTTAAGTATGTTTGATAACTTTATGGGCTTATTGCGAAAACGAATGTAAATTGACAATGATCAAGAGTGAGCATCTTTTGAACGCATACGAAATGGACACCACAAATTCATGTTTATGTATTAGGATTGTAGGCATTAGTTAGTGTCCATGAACATGCATGGTGGGCGTTTTCTGTTTAAGTAAGGTTCCAGTTAGTAGTGATATTCGCAGCCTTTGTGAATCAGTTCGTTAGATTTTTTTTCGAGTGTAAGCTTTTTTTAACATTAATAAATGCTAATGATTAATGATATATTAATGAAATAAACATTAAAATTCTCTAATTGACCACAAATATTGATTAAGAATAAAAAAACCAAGAGTTTGATCGTAAGAAAACGATTTTTTATTCTAAAACACATACGAATGCATTTCGGACGGTATTGCCGACCATTTTCAGCGCTATGCGTGAAACTTCTAATGAAACTACTGAATAAAAAATAAAAAATTGAGATACATTAGCAATTAACGGCTTATTGATTCTATATAATTTAGTCGGATTAAATAAAAATGTTATCAGAATATCGTCCATATAAAATTATTGTACTGTTATGTGTTAACCACATATAATATACTCGTATAATATTTCGATACATAGAAAATCGACAACAACAGATAGATATATCACCAAAGATTCATTTTGTTCACATCAGAACAAGATCGCAGCGTTTAGATCGATGATATATCGTATGTGTCGATTGCCCTTATCACTAAATCAACAAAAAAAGTTTATTTTATTAATTATTTTATTTTCTCTGTTCCTATTTTTTTCTAAGATGACATTTTACATATTACATTATTGGAGACATATATCAATATTGAGCCTGTAGAGAATCAAATGGACGTGTTAATGGTTCGGGGTGGCCATACAGCGTGGAACGCCAAAAGGCCGATTGAGGATCGCGACGCAAGCCAACACCTCACCCCTCACCACTTCGTTGAACACTGGACGATATCTTCGGCTGAACTTTTAATCGCAAATACTTTAACCGTCGAAATGGTAATTGGGTAGCAGCATGCTCCGTTTTGGATTTGAATACAAACTCACTGGTATAAGACTGCCCAAGAACATTAAATACCATTCTTTCGTGAGCTTTCAACCTAAATTCTCCTTAAAGGTGCTGAGTAGCCGAGCACGTGCGCTCTCGTTCCACGAAAGTTTTTCCTCCCCGCTTCGTCTCGCTTGCTCGGCTGGTGAATATGCGAAACTGGGGAAATTGAGGGAAAGAGTGTTTTTCGCTTAAGCTTTCGACTTCGAAAGAGTGCTTTCAGTTTAAGCTTTCGACTTCAAAAGAATGCTTTCAGTTTAAGCTTTCGGCTTTCCCAAGATCTCTTGAGGTAAAATAGCGAAACTGGGGACATTGAGCGAAAGAGTGTTTATGCCGGAACTTTCGGTTTTCCTTTCCGCTTACCTCTCTTCAAAGCACCCCGTTCGTTCACGATGTGAATATTGTTGCGGGTTGAACTTTCTCGTTCACATAACTGCTCGCTTATTTACTTGCGCATGTGTTTCCATGGCTAATTTTCATTGGCGAAGTGCGAGTAATAGGTGTTGTTTGCTCGCTACTATTGCAGTTATGAAGCGGGAATATTTTCGAGTATGTTTATGTGTTCACTCGCAACATATGGTCTTGAGGCTTAAGTTCTTGAGTGAGTTTGATTTTATACGGATGGAGATGCAAATCGAAATGCAAAATCTGCCATAATGAGCCGTAAGACAAGCCCAAATGTTGAGCACGTCGAGGAATCGACGATTTCGGGTCTTTCTCCACACTTTGCGCAACGACAGCGATATTTTCGGCAGAACGAATGTTGCGATGATGCACAGGCCTTGCAATATTAATAACCGATCCAGTCTCTTCAAGTTTTCTCACTGTGTTCGAAATTGTTTGTTGTGTAGGTCGATTGTGTCGACCAAAATCGGCTCGTAAAGCCCTAAATGTTGATACAGCAGAACCACCATTTTTATAATAAAATTTAATAATTTTAGCGCATTAAATGATCCATATTTCTAAATGGCAAACCGTCAACCAAAAAAAAAAACACGCTATGGATGACATTTGATTTTGACGAATGTCAAATGACAGGGTTAAACTTTCCCAAACACGAAACGGATAACCCTGTACATTGGTTCGAATTTTCCTGGGTTTCACTTAAATGATGTGCTTGAACAGGACGCGAGATTAATGAGCAAATTTTACAATATGATTAAAAACAAAGAATTCTAATTAAAAGTATTAAAAATCAAGCTTACTTAACGCTAATAATTTACATTTGTTATCCTAACATTACCTCAGTCCTTCCCATGAGTACTTCAGCGCATCATGTAATTCCTTGGTAATATTCCGAGTAAAATGTTGGAGTGCAAGGAATCTTTCCCTTCCAGGAGTGGCTTCGGGGCTTAATTTTATCCTTCGTAACATTCTACGTAATAGCAGCTGTCTTGGGTTTTTACGAGCAGTACCTGCTCCTGGGGTCTTCGTTGGGGCTTTTTTCTCTCCTGTTTCACATCAGGTCTTTTTCTTGTTGGACATCAGTGCGAAATTTACTCCTCTGGTTTAAGGAGACAATTTTTTGGCGAGTCGCATTCAGATATGATTCTTCTTAAGACATCTCCCGCTTTTCAGATTGGCCCTTCTACTTCATGTCGCTGAAGCAACCATCTTTCTTGTGAGAGGTTATCGGCTTGCGTTTTCAAGTACAGTACTTCAGCCAAATTTTCGATGCTGACGGTGCTTTATTTGTCTGGTCACCCCTTTTTTTCTGCCATGATCACTTTGGACTTTAGAATGGGCCGTTATTTTTTTTTGGAATTTAAGACCTTGGCTTCGGTCACTTCATTAGCGACTGCATCAGTAACCATCAAGTTCATGATGTTCTTTACGTTTTTCCTCATCGCTCGAACATCTGGCTTGTCCTGTAGAGTTTCCTGCTCTTCTTTTTTAGGACGTTCTGGCATTTGCATCATTTTTTGCTACGCCCAAATGCCACAGGAGTCTCAATCTTGACAAGAATGCGTGTTTATCTCCAGTCTTCAGCTGTATTTATTGTCATTGTATTCGTCGCCGTTTTTGTCATCGTTAGTACCGTTTCCGATGTGAGCACAGTGGCTGCAGCCGCTGGTTGCGTTGTCGTTGTTGTTATTTTTGTTCACTTTTCGTGAAAGCTTTTAGATCTATTTTGAGCATTTTTAGGGTTTTTCGTTGCTCCAATTTTATTGGGTCCCTCCTCGAAGCCGCTACCTTCTTTCATGTGTGTAGTCACCTTTTTGGTCCCATAGTTATCTTTGTAGAGCAATCAGGTAATGCAAAGGTTGGCACAAGCCCTTATAGGGACACGTGCTCAGAGTTAGACCAGTGCTAATCGGGAGTCCGTCTCAACCGATTCTACACCACCAATCCATTGGTGCGAACCTCGAACGTATTCTGAGGCCTACCAAGGTTTTATCGGAATGGAAGCAACTAGGTCAAAACCATCATATCCGCCAGCCCAAAGCATCAATTCTAGTTTATTGTCCAAAATGGAGTCCAGATTCAGCCAGTGTCGTTACCTGTCATCCAAGGAGGAACCTCACGGTGGCCTTCATATCCTCTGGTTCGTAGGGTTGGCACTCCTCAAAGAATGCTAGCCTCCAGGAGTATTCCGGTCGAGGAAAGGAAAGTGTACGATGATAACTTTTATGGTTATTTTTTCTAAACTGGAACATTGGCCATGAAATGGGTGAATTATCAAAGTATTAGCTTGACATTAGTTCAAACATGCCAAATCCCCAAAGGAAACAAAATATTTTTCAAAATTCATTGCTTAACTCGTGCTTTATATCTTCGTTATAGGATATTCAATAGCTGGTGTGGAGGATGCTAATTAATAGAGAATACTAACTAAATCTTTTTTAGGGTTTTGTAAAATAATTTTACAAAACCCTTCTAAAATTGCGTTCTGTCTGTCCGTCTGTCCGTCTGTCTGTCCGTCCGTCCGTCCGTGTGTCACAGCAGTTTTTCTCGGAAACTACTTAAGCTAGAAACATTAAATTTTGTGCGTAGGTGTAAAATGGTGCTCTCTTCAAAGTTCAACTAGAAAAAATTTTTATAAGGTATTTAAGGGGCGTCTCCCCATATAAGGGAGTGCTCCCCCGAAAAAAAAAATTTCATTGAAGGTAGCCGATATGGGTATTAAATGAAAACTCTTGATGAGAACTTTTCAAAACAGGTCTTCGTTTGGCAAAGTTTGCTTCGAGGGGTGCACAGGGAGGGGAAATACACGAAAAATTCGTGTCCCCCCCTTGCGATTGGACACCTGTGATGCAAAAAATCTGAAAAAAATCATGAATGTAGGTCTTGATGAGTACAACAATAACAAATACGTGAGAAGTCACAATTCACTCAACTTTGTTAGTAATAGTATGATTTATCGATTTTATGTTTTCTTGCATAAAATCTTAACGGTACCCTTAAATGAAATTCAGTATACAGATGACTATTTATGAGATTGATCTATCCTGAAAGTTTCATAAAGATCGAATCATATTTAGCGAAGTTGTAGCGGTTTCAATTTTCCTGTATTACTATGGCACAATATGCGCTGTATTTATTACTGTGGCAACATACCTGTATGGCTATGGAACAACATGCGCTTTTTACCGACTCAGACACCACAGTTTTGCTAGGATTTGCATGAAAATTTCAGGAATGATAGGTGTCATGAATATCTTTGAGAATCGGTTCAGCTAGTGGTATCAGTAATCTTAAAACAAAATGGTGGCTGTTTTAAATGCAAAGATTGAATAATTTTGAGTTATTTTTTCCCAACTTCAACGTTTAAGGTGCATGCTTTGAACACTTGAATCAATTTAATGAATGACTGAAGATGAGTACCTACAATTAATACTCATAAGCGAAACAAGTCAAGGAGGCGGGAGAGAGCTCCTAGTAAAAGGGCTTTGTAACCATTCTAGGATTCGAAAAAATTGGCCATCAATCGATAATAACAGTACAGGAGAGTGCCCCTGAAAATAAAAATTCATCAAACGTAGCCGATATGAGTATGAAATGAAAGTTGTCATGGGAGCTTTTCAAAACAGTTGTTAAACTGTCAGTTTTTACTTCAGTGGGGGTACAGGGGGGAAATACATGAAAAATGTGTTTCCTCTCTCGCGTATGGACATCTGAAATAATTAGCAAGGGAGATATTTATGAGTATAACAATAACAAAAATCTCAGAAGTCAAAATTCGTTCAACTTTGTTAATAATGGTATGATCTGCGAATTTCATACTTTCTCCAATATAATCGTCTTTGATATGTTTCTTGATTTTATTCGATCTGATGACTGTATTTTGTAAATTGAATACAAAACCCTTCTGACATGAGCGTAGGTCTATTTACCCAACTTGTTTAATTTGATGCTTATACTAGTTAAGATTTTTACAAAAAAATATTTGTTTTTTGCAATGATCGCCTACACATATGGAAAAATTTATCTTTGAAATCTTATGAACATTTGCTTACGCCAAAACTTGAGAAAAGCACCACTTTTGAGCTGCTTGCGAAATTTCAGTTACGTATTTTCTAAGAAATATTGCTACGACACCCGGATGAAGGCATCCACAGAAAGACTGACAGACGTAATTTTACAAATGCCTAAAAAGAATATAGTAATCTTAAATCGGAAGCATACAAAAACCTCGTAGTTTAACCCTGAGTAGTTGGTGTGTATATAACCAACTTACGTTATTTTCTCCCGGCTGGCAATTAAAAAGAAGAACTGATGATCAATCTGCATGCTAGGATACCTTCTAGGAATTTCACACCACATATCGCGTCCTTACACATTACCTTTGAAGAAATTTATGAAATGACAAACTTTTATAGGTTCTCATCTTGGTAGCAGTGTGCAAAGTGCCAAATCCTGTCCTCACCCAATGCAGAAATTCCTAAACTCTTCTACGGCCAGGTGAACGTACTGGCTCCAACTGGGAATTCCTTTTGCAGATATGCTCCTATGCAGCCGCGCAATCTCACTGCAGTAATCGAAATTCATCGGAGCTAGAACTGAACTGTAACTGATCCCTGCTTGCTTGATTTTCTGCTGCATACCTCAGCGATTTGCTTTGCTAGATGAATAATGTCGTGGACAGGTTGTGTCCACTGGAAGAAGGCAAACAAAAACCTGAATACATTTTCCCATAAATTGAGTGCAAGATGACCGATTTGTAACCATTTGTCAAGTATCTGCCTGATTCGATTAGCATAATAGGAAGGCAACAACGTGCCGTTGTCGCTGTTATTCAAGCTTCGTGGAATCTCTGCCCATTCTACTGTCCATAAACATGACGATGGGGTTACCGTATTTCCATATGTGATGCAATTATAATTTTAAAGCAAACGATTCCGATTAGCCGTGCAAAATTCGAATTTATTGCCACCAATTATCAGAGCTGTGAATTATTCAAAGCACCATAAATCATTCTTGTATGGAACATCTTCTATCTGAAAGCATTTCAGATTGAGATTCCTGTCTTTAGGCTTTAGGCAAGAAAGCTTTCTTGGCATGGCCGGTCTTTCGCGCTTAAATGAAGGAAACGGTGCATTTTTCAAAAAGATGACTTTTGGAAACGAAAAAATTGAAAAACAAAAATTCATGTAGAAAGTTGACGTGTAATTATTATACCCTTTGTAACTGGGACGTACTCTCCATCCCTCACTTGCAGCTCCAACACTTGACAACTCTGAACATTGATGCCCACAAGTGGACAAGTCCAACTTGCAGTGATCATGTCACATATGGGTAATCAACACCAGCCCGTTATGCACAAAGTAGGAAATACTTAGTGCAAATGTACATAACTTTCCTTAAGTTATTGATTTTATTTAGTTTGGACTCAGACACGGCCCCAGCACTCGTTATTTATTCCGCACCATGGTTTGTAATCAGTACTTAAGTGTGGCTAATCTTATTTAAAAATGAATGAGCACTTGTTTGTTTGTTGGTTGGTTTGTTAGTTTGTTTGATGTCCACAACTATGTGCAATGCATTTATGCGTATGTCGCTGGTCGTCCACACTAGTCGGGAAAATGCATTATGCATGCTATCCAAATGCGTTGAAATTCCAACAGCAGCTACTCCATGGCATTTTTAATAAATGATACGTTATGAAATATGGTGGAAATAAACTCATATGTACGTTGAATGTACATCTTAGATTAAGTGAATTTTGTTCTAGTAGAAAATTTGGGATATCGAAATAGGCGCATTATGATGAAAAGATTATAGTCATATGGGGGACGTTGACTCGTCAACATTTCCTAGTTGATGAATTTTGAAACATTTCAAAGTTGAAACGCTGCAAAAAGAGTGACTAGTTAGTGCATAGAGATAGGTAGGAGAAGAAAGAGACAATTGGATCGTAGTAGCCTTTGCGTATAGACGTCTTTTAATTCGCTCCTGTCAAAAGTTTTCAAAAATTAAATTAATTTTTTAAAAACGTTAGTCCGAAGTTAATTTTTATCGGAAAAAATCTTATATTGTCGAAGTAATCGACTCAGGAAATTTCTATCGAATATTTTTACTTCGATTGGTAACGAAAAACAAATTCACAAAGAAAATTTCGCCGCTGGTATGGAGGAGCCCGATGGCTTCCCACCGTTGGGGCAACCTGGGGAAACGACGAATACGAAACTGGCGACAATCACTTAAAGAAAACATAACGAAGAAAACTCGGTAGATGGAGGGCGCAAGCTGCAAATAATAGCGGATAATCAACAAATGGCCAAATTGCAGAAATAAAATGATGAACTAAGGCAAGAGATACAGTCTCTCAAGGATCTTTTCAAGAAAGGGATGAAGCCTCAAAAGACGCAGCCACAAAATCAATGGCAACAGGTAACAAAGCCGAAGAAAATTGCAAAGCAAGTAAATCCAGAGGAAGTTCTAAGTGCTGGTGGCAACAACGAGAGCCAAAATTATTTTGCAGCGCTGGAGGGATTAACCGAAGATATGGAAATCGAAGAAAACATCAGAGGTAATTTTAATCAAGATAATGCCGTTAATTTCATTCAATATTTAAAGAACAAAAATAAGGAGAAACAAGTTGGGTAAACAGACCTACGCTCATGTCAGAAGGGTTTTGTATTCAATTTACAAAATGCAGTCACCAGATCGAATCAAATCAAGAAAAATTTCAAAGACGATTTTATTGGAGAAAATATGAAATACGAAGATCATACTATTATTAACAAACTTGAACGAATTTCGACTTCTAAGGTTTTTGGTATTGTTATACTCATAAATATCTCCCTTGATAATTATTTCAGATGTCCATCCGTGGCGGAGGAAACACTTTTTTCATGTATTGTGCCCCCACTGAAGCAAAAACTGACAGTTTAACAACTGTTTTGAAAAGCTCCCATGAAAACTTTTATTTCATACTCATATCGGCTACGTTTGATGAATTTTTTTTCAGGGGCCAGTCTCCTGTACTGTTATCATCGATTAATGGCCAATTTTTCGAATCCTAGAATGGTTACAAAACCCTTTTGCTAGGAGCTCTCTCCCACCTCCTTGACTTGTATCACTTATGAGCATTAATTGTAGTAGGTACTCATCTTCAGTCATTCATCAAATTGAATCAAGTGTTCAAAGCATGCACCTTAAACGTTGAAGTTGGGAAAAAATAACTCAAAATTGTTCAATCTTTGCATTTAAAACAGCCACTATTTTGTTTTACGATTACTGATACCACTAGCTGAACCGATTCTCAAAGATATACATGACACCTATCATTCCTGAAATTTTCATGCAAATGCTAGCAAAACTGTAGTGTCTGAGTCGGTAAAAAGTGCATGTTGTTCCATAGCCATATGTTGCCATAGTAATAAATGCAGCGCATATTGTTCCATAGTAATACAGGAAAATTCAAACCGCTATAACATCGCTAAACATGATTCAATCTTTATGAAACTTTCAGAGTAGATCAACCTTATAAAAAAACATCTACGCACTGAATTTCATTGAATTGAAGGGTAGCGTTAAGATTTTATTCAAGAAAACATAAAATCGATAAATCATACTATCAGTAACAAAGTTGAGGGAATTGCGACTTCTAACGTATTTGTTGTTGTTGTACTCACCAAGGCCTGCGTTCCTGATTTTTTTCAGATTTTTCGGATCACAGGTGTCCAATCGCGAGGGGGGGGGGGACACACATATTTCGTGTATTTCCCCTCCCTGTGCACCCCTCGAAGCAAATTTTGCCAAACTAAGATCTGTTTTGAAAAGTTCTCATCAAGACCTTTCATTTGATACCCATATCGGCTACCTTCAATGAAATTTTTTTGTTTTCGGGGGGTCACTCTCCTATATGAGGAGACCCCCCTTAAATACCTTATAAAATTTTTTTGTAGGTGAACTTTGAAGAGATCAACAATTTACATCTACACACAAAATTTGATGTTTCTAGCTCAAGAAGTTTTCGAGAAAAACTGCTGTGACACACGGACGGACGGACGGACAGACGGACAGACTGGTCGCGAAACTAGTAGGGTTTTGTAAAATTATTTTACAAAACCCTAAAAACCAGCCCAAAGTTCTGCTGGTTCCTCTGAAAAAGCTTCCAACAAGACAGAAAAAGTTCCGCCAATCAACGTGTTCGGACAAACCGGGAAAGATATGGTTCGGCTATTGGCAGCCGAAAATAAACTGGCCAATTTCGAAATCAAAAGAGTTAATGCCGAAAAATTAACTATAAGGACAAAATCACTGGTTGATTTCAAGTCAGCCAAAGATGCGCTGATTTCTGGGGAGGTTCCACACTTCATCTATACCCCAAAAAGTGAAAAGAATCAGGCCTTCTTGTTGAAGGGTTTGGACAGCGGAGAGGATACGGTCGATCTTCTTCAGGTGCTCAAGGAGGCTGCACCAGATATTGATTTTGTTTCAGTCAAAGCCATTGCGACAAGAAGGTCGACCATAGAAAGGAAGAATTTACCACTTTACCTGGTACAAATTGCAAATAAGAGCAGTCCAAGTGCCCTTCAACAAATAAAGTACTTAAATTTCAGAGTGGTGAGGTGGGAACGCCTCCAGAAAAGAGAAGTCAACCAGTGTTACCGGTGTCAAAGATTTGGACATTCGGCTGCCAATTGTGCCATGCACTATCGTTGCGTTAAATGCAAAAACGCTCATGCTCCCGGTGAGTGCAAATTGGCACAGACGGAGCCTAAAGAAAAATTATACTGCGTTAACTGCGGTGTTTTTGGTCACCCAGCATCATATCGAGGATGCTCCCGATATCAAGATGCAAAAGTTAAATTTGCTCCAAAGCAAACACAAGTACACCGTAATATCATACCTTCCAACTTCGTCAAGCCCGGAGTATCATTTGCACTCGCCGCTAGAGGACCAGCAGAAAATGCTGGAAATAATGTAAATAATGTAAGTGGCAATAATGAGCTGCTTCTCAAAATTTACCAGCAACTTAATTCTTTATCGGAGAGAATCGACAAACAAGATTCAAAAATTAACTTTGCTTTTCAGCGTTTAGGTCTTTCAAATGCCTGATAATAACTTGTCATCCAGTCATATTCCCATGGATAGGCTTCATCTCATATCGATCAACGTCAACTCTATCGTTGCTATACATCGACGTGATTATTTCCTTGAATTTGTTGTTAAGCAAAAGCCTGACATCATACTTCTCACTGAAACCCACCTCAATTCATGGCATTCCATGGAATTCAAAGATTTTGCATTCGTAAGAAACGATAGGGTAATAGGTGATGGGGGAGGTGGCACCGGGATATTGGTTAGAAGACCCTATTGTTTCCAAAATATTGAAAAAGTCGAATTCAAAAGCTTTGAATTTCTTGAAGTGTCCGTCATCAAAATTTCACTGCCAGGTGGGGATAACCTCTTCGTTATCTCTGCCTATGCAACTGCTCAAAATGTTCTCAAGTTCAAGGAGGAACTCAATTCCTTGTTTGAAATACTGAAATTGAACAGGCTGCATAGTTATTATATTTTTGCCGGTGACCTGAATGCCAAGCATACATCATGGCTGAACGCCACCAATAATCCAAGAGGTATATTCCTGAAATCATGGATAACAGAGAACCAAATTGAATACAGGTGCAACCTATATGGGTCGGAGTTCCCAACATACCCTAGGACAAATTCATATTTGGACCTCTGCATTGCTGACGCAAGACTTGAATTCAGCTTTAATAGTCCTCAACGGAAACTGCAGGTGCTTCCTTACGATAGCGACCATAACGCAATCGTAATGGAAATCAATCATCAAAGGGATGATTTCTTCCTCATTCCAGTTCAACATGAAAACCATCGGTTGAATTTCAAAAAAACAGACTGGGGAAAGTTTCAAAAGAAGTTTAATCGGGAGTACCAGGAGCAATGTCCTCCTTCTGATGATGGCAACGCTTGCTCAATGGTTCTTAATAACAGAAATCCAACTGACGATGAAATAGATCTCTATTTGTCGAAGTTAGAGAAGCTGACGTTGGAAACGATTGAGAAAGTAGTTCCCAAGATTAAACATCGAAACAATATGGAAGGATATGAAACACCAACCATCGCAAGGTTGAAAAGATTGAAAAGCCTTCTTCTCACCCGCGTCAACAATATTTATCGACGATTTTTGGACTACAACCATCCCTCGTTGGCTTTGTTGAAATTACACCTGAAGAATGTCCGGAACTTAATCCGTTCATACTTCAGGAGTGAGGTCAGCAATCAATGGGCGGAAAAACTGAGGGGTACTAGCCCACAGGACCCAGATGGCGTTTTCGCGAAAGTGAATAGCTTATTCCGCAGGAAGTCTCGAGTGAAGGTATCGAATCTTGAAGTCACTAGTGATGAGATAAATCTTCTCGATAGAGCTGGTATCGAAATTGATAGTACGACTCCGGATAGAAATGGAAACAGGATTATATGTGATGGATTGCAGAAACTTGCCCTGATTGGAACACATTTTGAATTGGTTCATCTGCCAAACCCAGAGAGAAGGAATGAAATATTTTCGGAGGTCGTTGAAGCAAAAGTTTCCGACTTCAAATCAAGCCTGAACGGCCAATCAATTCTTCACTTGAATGAAACATTAACATCTGACCTCATACCGAGCTTGAATCTTATTGATTATTTTGTCAGCTATGAAGACTTGTGTTTCATATTTCGCAGAATAAACAACAAAAAATCATGTGGTACTGATAGTATTCCAAATATAGTTCTCCGACATTTGCCTGAGGTTGCTATTAGGAATTATTGCATATTGTTCAACAACATGTTGAACAATTCATATTTCCCAAATGAGTGGAAAAAGGCTAAGGTATTTCCGGTCTTGAAGAAAGGAGAAGAATCTTGATGCCCTAAAAGCTATCGCCCAATCAGCTTGCTGCCTAACATCAGCAAGGTGTTTGAAGTGATACTCAACAGAGCATTAAACGCCCACATTGAGAAATATGAGTTGATGCCGAATTGCCAATTTGTTTTTCGTGCCAGGCATTCGACCATACATGCAATAACGAAAGTAACCTCAGACATCTGTTGGAAACTAAACAGCAAAAAATGTGTTGGAGCATGTCTCATTGATATGGAGAAAGCCTTCGATACGGTGTGGTTAGATGGACTAATTTTTAAACTACTTCAGGACAGGTTCCCCAGACACCTTGTCGCCATGATGTGTAATATGTTATACGGGAAATCGTTTGTTGTAACTGATGGAAATCTGACAACAATGCGCGAATTCAAGGTCTTGAATGGTCTACAGCAGGGAACAGTTACTGCGCCCCTGCTTTTCTCAATATTCATTCGCAAGCTATTGAACAGCTTTGATTTTAATGTCTCGCCAACGCGATCATTGGTAGCGTTTGCTGATGATCTGATCATCTATACGGCAGACCGAAAAGCTACAATAGTTCAGAGAAATCTTCAAAAAATGTTTAATGATGTGCAGCTCTACACCGACAATTGGCGAATGAAAATCAATGCGCAGAAGTGCGAAACAATCTTGTTTCGGACAACGCTGCAGGAGGCCAGTCAAGACCTTAAACGTAATTGGAAGGATCTCCACATCATGGCTGGTGAGGGTGGTTCAGAACGGGTTCCACATAAATCCTGTGTTCGATACCTCGGTGTTCATCTCGATCAGTATCTGTACTATCCTGAACATGTCAAAATCATGCTCAGTAAGGCACTAAAAGTAGTCATGGCCCTTCGGCGACTCTTTCATTCCAGATACATTGATCAAAAAGTCAAAGTCACTTGTTACAAGACCCTGGTTAGGCCAGTTTTGACATACGGATGCCAGATCTGGTACAACCAAAGTGCTAGTACAATGGAAAGATTAAGAGTTTTCGAAAGGAAATGTCTTCGTGCATGTACTGGTTTGTACAGAAAGCCTGAGACGGATTGGAAACATTATATATCGAATAGAAAAATTTATCAAACCGCTCAAGTGACAAGAGTCGATATCTTCATATTGAAACTTCTTCGGAATCATATCGCAAGATCTGTAACTGTGAGTAAAAACCCTTGGATTTCACAGCCGTTCCACCCTACAGACGGGCATATTGTGACTTGCCTCACTACTGGCTTCGTTCCTCCAGGAGCATTCGTGTATTTGGACATGAATCGATATGTTTTTGATTCTGATGGCGTCCCAATCATATATCACATATACCGACGGGCCACCGATAAGAAGATAAAATATCCTCCGAATCTGAGTTGACGAGACCAACAATTCCAATGGAGATACTCATTTGCTAGATTCGTTGAGGCTGGTCGAGCTGAGATGGAGCAGTCTAGGTATTGGTGGCTGAATGACAATGTCTAAATTATTCGTGTTTATTTTCTGTTTTTGTGCTTTTTCTCGTTACTTAGTTTTTTAGATTCATCTCATTATTGCTACATCTAGTGTTGTTGTTTATTTGTATTATAATTTAGGTATGGGTTTCAATATAAGGTAACGTTTTTTTTGTTTTTTTTTTTTTGATTGAACTTATTTAGAATTGGGGCGTAACATATTAGGTATAGGATATAAGTTCATTGTTGTGTTAGTAATATAAGTAATTTTTGAAAAATGCTGGTTGGTTTTTTCTCCTTTTTCCAATTGAATGCAAAAATATGAAATAAACTTAATTAATTTAAATTTGCAAGTGTATTTTTTTCATTAAATGTGTTTAACTGATAACGTATAAATTTAGAGAGCCATTCGGGCCATTAATTTTTTTATAGTTTTATTGTTTGGAATTTGCTTTATGTTCTTTTAAAAATTTATAACGATTAGTATTAAATAAAGCGCTTTTGACTTTGACTTTGAGAAGAAAGAGACAGCTAGAGAAGAAAAAGGTAGAAGATAGGAAGAGAAGAAGATAGGAAGAGAAGGAGATAGAAGATACGAAGAGAATGTGATAGAAAAATCGATAAGGAAGAAATAAAAGATAAGCGAATTGACAGAGAGTGCTTAAGCATTCTTTTCTGACACGTCAGTTTCAGCTATTTTTTCTAATTTTTGAATTTATATTGAATTAAAAATTATTTGGCAGATAATGAATAGTGCACAGATAGTCCCTTTCGGTAGGCAGGATGTCGACAGATCGCGGCATGGTTGCCGGACGTGATAACAGATTAGGACGTGCAAATTGCTTCGCTGGCTACCCAGCTTAATAATAGTCTTGGCTTACTGAAAGAGCTTACTGTACCTTGAAATCCAAAGACAAGGATTATAGACACTATAAATTAACCGGAAACGATGAAGCTAAACAGAATTTTTGTAGACTGTATTCTTTGGCTGAAAAAGAGCTCGAGACGGCCATGAAAAATTACTTCAGCAGTTTAGAGAGTTCCCTTCTGACAAATAACGCTAAGCCCGTTTGGCCCTACATCCGATCTTTTAAATCTTCCTCTACCATCCCGCATACTGTTAAATGGAAAAACACTGAAGCCTCCTCCCCACAGCATATTTCAAACTTATTTGCCGATTTTTTTTTCCTGCACTTTTCCCTCATATGATATACTACACTCCTCCATAAAATCAATTCAGACTTTTCCAGCACCAATTACATCGTACTCCACTGATCCTTCTGAAGTTGAATCCCTTATAAGCTTGCTCGATCCGAATGTTAGTCCTGGTCTTGGTGGATTGCCAAATATATTTGTAAAATCACTTTGTTCCTCTTTGTGTTTTCCTTTATCCCCTATATTCAATCTCAGCCTTAGTACTGGCACCTTCCCTACGTACTGGAAGGATGCAAACGTTGTTCTAATCTTTAAAAACGGTGACCTATCAACTCTTTCAAACTATCGTCCTATTTTATTTTATTTTTATTTTTTTTATTTTAATTCCAAATCTTACAGGCGGTTAGCCCAATTACAAGATATTGAATACAATAATGAAAAAAACCAAAAACATACTGAATGAATTAGTTGGAACTGTACAAATTATTCAAACATTAACGAATCACGTGTTAAATAATTTTTCTCTTAGCAAAGACTTAAAACTAAAAAATGAAGAAGGAAATGGACCAAGCTCAAGATTATTGTGGCCTCTAGGGAGGCGCACCATAGCAGAGTGAAAACAAACATCGGTACGTGCAAAAGGAGTGACTGACATGATCGAGTAGTTCTTGCAGGAACCCGTAAATGTATATTGTCTACAAGATATGAGTCGATCAGACGGTGGTAAAGTTTGAACAAGAAACATTCATCTAAATGAAGACGTCGATCACAAAGAGATGGTAAACGCAAAAAGTTAAGGCGATCTGAATAGGAACAATACGGAATTTTAAACTTGTAAAATAAGTATTTAGTGAATTTTCGCTGAACTAACTCTAAGGCAGTAGTAAGATATTTTTGGTGTGGAGACCAGATTTGGGTAGCGTATTCTAAAATACTTCGTACGAGAGAAACGTAAAGAAGGTGTGTGCAGTGTGAGTATCACTAAATATGTGGACATGACGCAGCACAAAACCAGACATTTTTGTAGTCCTATTGATAACATGAGAGATGTGTCTCTCAAGCTTTAATTTAGAATCGAAGATGACTCCAAGATCCTTGCAATGTGAAACACGCGCGAGGGGCATATCGTTTATGTTATACTGGTAAACTATAGGTTCACGTTTCAATGAGAAAGACATTACGTGGCATTTTGGAATATTTAAATGGAAATTGTTAGATAAACACCAGTTGCTTTGCGTAATTAGATCGTTATTCAAAATGCTGCAATCAGCAGTACTATCTATTTGTCTAAATAGTTTCAGATCGTCAGCATAAAGCAAAGATGACGAATTTAGCATAGGTGGGAGGTCATTGATAAAGAGGATAAATAAGAGTGGTCCCAGAATAGAACCTTGAGGAACTTCTGAAGTAGGACTAAAATATGGAGACAAATTTCTGTTCAGACGCACACAACACAACCGGGAAGAAAGGTAGGACTTGAGCCAGTATATTAATATTTCCGGAAAACCATAATGATTGAGCTTAATAAGTAGGATGTTATGAGGAACTGTGTCAAAAGCCTTGCTAAAGTCCGTATAGATAGCGTCCATTTGTGCCTGAGAGTCCAGAGCTAGAGCAACACTGTTAGAGAACTCAAGTAGGTTCGTAGTAGTTGATCTGCGCGGAAGAAAACCATGTTGCTGATCATGAAAGATGGGTGATAGCACAGGGATTAATTTGAGGTACATAGCTCTTTCAAATATTTTTGAAAAACACGATAGGATAGATATTGGCCGATAGTTTGCGATATCAGATGGATTGCCTTGTTTGAAAATTGGAGTAATGAAGGCAACTTTCCAACATTCAGGAAATATGCCAGCTGTTAAGCTAAGGTTGAAAAGAAAGTATAGGGGAAAAGACAAAGCAGTAGAAAGTGATTTGATAAAAAAGCAAGGAATCCCATTAGGGCCAGGGCCGACAGATCCATTTAGGTTATGGATAATTGATTCGATTACGGGCGGAGAGAACGAAAAAGAGGACTGGAAGGTTGGATGGAAAAAGTTTGGAAAATAATTACCAGCAGCTGAGGGGGCATTGAACGTTGAGGCGAAAAATTGAGCGAACAATTTTAGATAATTTCTGGGGTGTTTGCGTGCAAATTCTCCAGAAACATTTTATTAGGTATAGGAGGAGAGGTCTTTAAGGATCGTATGTATGACCAGAAACGTTTAGGATGGTTAGACGAAATAGATTGCTCAATAGAGCAATAATAATTTTTTAGTGCACGTTTGACTTTGGTCTTCGCTAAGGAGCGCAATCTACAATACTCTAAACGAGCTTCCACTGAACAGGATTTCTCGGATATCAATCTGGCTTTCTCTTTATTTTTAAGGGCATTGTACACATCGGCAGTAATCCAGGGGGCATCAGACCGATTATTCGGTGAATATAAAGGGGTAAATTCAGTGATTTGTTCATTTAAGAGATCATAAAATTTTGCCAAAGCATCATCACATGAAAGATTATGAAAAAAATTGGGCCAGTGAATAGAGTTTAGGGCACTGGATATGGCTTCAAAATTAGCTCGATTGAAGTTAAAAGATGGAGGTAAGAGTTTCTCTTTACCACGAGTTACCGGAAGATTCAGCTCTATACATAACGGAGGGTGATGGGGGTCAGGCGGGATATAAGGTTCAGCTGAAGAAATAGATATATTATTTGCCAAGGCCGGGCTGACGAAAACAAGATCGAGTAGTCGATCATTTAAATTAACAATGGAATTAATCTGAGAGAGGGACAAGTAGGATAGAAAAGACAAGAAATCGAAGGAGATAGGGTTGTTCGACGTGATAGGTATGGAGCTATCAAGGTTCCATAAAACTGAAGGTGCATTAAAGTCTCCACATATCAACAGAGTATCATGAGGAAATCTAGAGAGCACGTAGTTGGATATTCCATCAAAGAATACTGTGTAGGTTTGTAATGCAGAATTGCAAGGTATATATGTAGATGATAGTAATAGGTATGAACTTGGCTTTAGTGATATTCTCACCATGATACATTCAATAGGAGGAGATGGTTGAAAGTCACAACAAATGGAGCTAGGAAAACATCTTTTGACACCTACCATGACTCCACCACCGTCTGATTTTGAGGAAACACTAGTGTCTCGATCACGACGAAAAATATTGTGCGTACCAGACAAATCGAAGTCACTCACGGAATCATTTAACCAGATTTCGGTAATGAAGAAAATATCATCGTTGGCAATAGTGGAGGCGGTTAAAAATCTAGAAAGTTTGGTCCTTAGCCCTCTAACATTTTGATAGTAGCATTGAAGACCATTTATACTATTTTTTGGAGGTTGGAGCGTGACGCCTTTTCCGAAAATTCATATTACGGGATGAGATGAATTCTTTTACAAGCACACCATTGGGCCAGAACTCAGGCTTCATAATAATATCCGCTTTGGATGACGAAATATCAATTTTAAAGGATGAAATGTAACGCTGCTCACCAGTCAACTTTCTGCAAGGAAGTATAGATGAAACATTACCTACCTTTGATGTTACATGATGTTCGATTTGTTCGGAAGTCGTATGCGGCGCTAGACGAGATACGAGAACTCTTGAAGGTGGACTGATAGCCTGCAATGGCTGGGTGATGGAAGACTGGAGATCGGCATGCGTGTCAACTGGGTTATCACGATGTTCGGTAACTTCCTCAGTGAGCGCTCGAAATGTTGGTTTCTTACGTTGTTCCTGAAGATGTTGATTATTTTGCATGACCAATTGATGTAACTCGGTATGAGGTTGAGTTTTAATCTGCTGAGCGCTTCCCTTGCTTCTTGTAGTCATTGCGTAACGAGCAGATGTCACAAGAGTTGCTGATTTTGGGGAAGTAGATGGTTGTTCCTTTTGAGCGACCTTAAGCAAGTTTGATATCTCTGTTTTTGAGGCCTCAAGTTTCTTGTGTAAACTAGAGACTTCCGAAAGGAGAGAATCAATTGTTAATTGTGCTGCCCGAAGTTTAGAGATGTACGTTGGTATAGAAAACTTTCTACAGGTATCACAGAACCCCAAAATACCTGACTCGTTTCTAGTAATGTGATCTGCTACTGGACCGGATATTTCAACACATTTTGCGTGGAAAGATAGTTCGCACAAGCCGGAGCACGTCAGAATGTTTTTATTGTTTGTTTTATTGGTGCAAGATGATGACATGCAAAAAGTCATTGTATTTGATAAATAGAAAAATAAAAAATTGAATAGAAAATCTCCTTATTTAATTTGAAAGATTCTGAGTCTAGAGTGTTACGTATAAACGACTCCAATAAAAATTCACTCAAAGAACTTAACTCGTCGGAATTAACTTTTGTACATGGAATAACTCAGGTTGATGAACAGAATAACGACACGATAGTTGAGTGCAATTTATTAAAATACTAGTCACCGCACAGATGGTACTGTTACTGTGTACAGGTGTTATCAATCGACACGGAAAAATGAATTTCACTTGAACTTTGGGGACATGAATGAAATGTTCACGCAATATGCACTATAACTGGATTATAAGATCGAGATATTCAATTCAGACTCCAACGAAGGATGCCGACGGCAAGATGACATCTGATTATGCAACGGATGAGTAAGGTTGCAAACTTAAATAAAGGGTTGTGAACACTACTGCGCAAATTTCAACTCAGCAAATAGGTGGCACTGAAACGCTGCTTTGTTTTCATTTTACGATTATAATTAAAGTTTAAAGATACGAAACCCAATATTCAAAATGATATCAGGGCTGCAAAGGGAACCGAAAACACTCAATAATGAAGCAATTGCACCGTAGCTAAGGCTTGTACAATAAGATCACTTATAACCGAACCAAGAATCACTATATTCGCAAGAAATTTAAAGAAAAATAAGACGTCCAAGTGAACACGGTTGAAGGTGTTGACAGCTGATTACTGCTCTGCTGTTTCTCAAAGCTGCTGGAACGACTTGTACACAACAGGCTTCTTGAGTCATTGAGTTCGATTGTCAAATCACAGCAGTATGGATCCTTGAAGGGTTGTTCAACTTCCTCGAACTTGGCTGAGTTCGAAGGTTATATTGCAAGAGCTCTAGATAAACAGCTTCAAGTTGAAACATTATTCAGGGACTTCTCCAAAGCTTTTGACTCCATGAACCATGTTCTTCTCCGTCAAAAGTTAGCTTTGCTTGGCATATCAGGTTCCCTAAATTCTTGGATTTCATCCTTACTAGTCTCTCGTGCATGTCGTGTTAATCCTTATAGCACAACCTCCTTTCCATTTAATCCTACATCTGGCATTCCTCAAGGGTCAATCCTTGGACCTCTTCTTTTCTTACTGTTTATCAATGAAATTCCCTCTGTAATTTCCTCTTTTTGTCTCCTGTGTGCTGATGATTCTCTTTAACTTATTTATTAGGTGTAATGCAAATTCCTGCGTATTGTCGCGTGTTACAGTTCGCGGCAGATAATTTTAATGTTCCGGGAAAGTGAAAACGCACCGTCTTTTAAATTAAGTTAATCAGTTTATTTACTAAAAATACACAATCATTAATTACACTACATATTTTACAAATAATTAAAATGCTATTATTTTTCAACTGTCTATGGATTTATATTCCCGCTATCTGTATCACGAAAATCACTTCACCATCAATCAATATCGCCTTTGATTTGCGCTCCGCTCTTATTGCAGTTTTGATTATTGCAGTTTTACTATTCCTTCCCATTTATTCAGCTCGGCTTTATATAGGGTCTCTAGTCATTTAATCCATTTCTCGTATATTGGCGAATGTTCTGGCGAGAACTACCTGGAATATTCGAGCAATTCTGAATACCCCGCAGTTACGTAACTTTCAGATATTGATCATGCTTGGTCAATTCTATGATTTCAAGTACATTCGTTTATTGATCACGATTTTATTGATTGTTGCGGCAACAATTGCGACAGTAGCTCACAGAATTATTTGGACATGTAACAGTATTAATGTTTCCAAATTTTTTAAAATGACTTTTACTCTGAAAATTGTTCTTTTAACTTACAATTACACCCTATGTGATATTTTTCTCTCCTCTGCAGATTCATGCAAATAACTTGATGTCATATTTGATCCAAAGCTCAAATTGGATGCCCATATTTTTAGTATAAATACCAAAGCATCGAAAGTTTCTGGTTTCGCTGTTCACTTGTTCACATGTTTTGTTCGCCCGCTTCTTGAGCACTGCTCGGTAGTATGGTCTCCTAGACACTTATACATTGTGAGCTCGCTAGAAGCTGTTCCGCGTAAGTTTACCCGTATTTCGTTCTTCAAATTCAGCTTAACCTATTAGTCTTATGAGCGTCATTTATCCATACTTTGTCTCCCTTCTCTGTCGTTCCATAGAGCATGCTTGGATCAATATTTCATTTACAAGTTGTACCATCAACAAATTGCTTCCACTCTAAATGAAGACTTGCACTACAGACAGTATGCGCATCCTAGTCAGTCTAATAGCATTCTCGAGGTTCCGTACGCCTGGACAGATTTATATTTTCAGTCAATTATGGAGCGAATTATCAGAAAGCATAACAACCTCGAGCTTGTTTCTCTATCCACGTCCTACTTGGTTTTTAAAATAGATTAAAGACGTTACTTTTTGTAAATTGCGATTAATATCTCCTTATCATTCAATTTTTCAAACTTTCATCTAGCCTCCAATTTCTTTTCTTACATGTTTTAATTAGTATTCTTAACTTTTTCCTGCTTGATTTTGTTGAATAAAAGTGTCTTACTTGAAACGATATTTTGTTGTCTTAGTCTATTTTGTAATTGGATTTTTGTCTGTAAATTAGATTTAGATAAATTAATGTAACGTTAAAATTAGATTAATATTGTAATATTGTTCAGACCCAATGCTTTATGTGTACTACCAATTGTTCACTTTGACCACAATATGTATACTCAGGATATTTAATAAAATATATGCCAGATTTCAGCCCCTGAAAAATTCACATAAATTTAAGAAAATGTTCGCAATGAGTGCGACTGAGCTAAAGCGTTCAAACAAAGAATTTGAAAATTTTTTTTCTTCATATCGCTGTTAGTTTCACAATTTCTCACCAGTACATTTAATTAAAATCGCGATGTCTATTTCCTGATGGGCACTTAAGAACAGAGAAATAATCCACATGCGTCCAAGGTGATGTGTTTAAAGAATCAATCAATGCTTTTGATGAATTGTGCTCTGCAAAAGCATAAATTCTATGCCATTATCAATATCAGAGCAGGTAGATTGAGAATAGACCAATTGTTTACAGTTTAGCAGGTACTTGAGAAATGCTGGAAGTTCAGCATAGATGTATACCAAATTTTCGTTGGTTTTAAACAAGCATACGACAGAATCGATTTTAACGTACTCTGTTAAATAATGTTTTATTTTGGTACCCCAACCAAATTGTTCCGTCTTACCAAAATGACAATTACGTTGACAATTCCCCAAGTTCTCATCAATAACCAACTCACCGATGACTTTGACACAAATATCGGACTAGCGGTTAATTCATTACTACACAAATCGATTCAAGTGTTAGCGTATGCGACGACATCAATATTTTATCACGATTGTTTATAACTTCCAATGAACTTTTCCTAAAACTTAGCAGAAAAGCAAATCTAGTAGAGCTACAAATCAATGAGAATAAAAAAGATCATGACACAGTTGAGAGTAATTACCTCAAGTACACAAAGTATCACGCTAGGCAAATTCGAAATCAAAAAAATTTGTGTGTTTAGGTGTTTAAATAAGGGGAACTGGTAATGAGAGAGACGAAATATCCCGAAGAATAAATTAAACGCGCGGACTTTCATTTCGTTTTACATTCAATTCTTTTTTCAATAGCACAAAACGCTTCTTTTTTTCTAAAATTACAATAAATCTTTTATCATATACAAGAACATCAAAGAAAAGTGCGCAATTTTTAAAACAAGAATCTTAGTAATTTCTTACCCTAAACGTTGGGGCCCTTTGCTGCAATCACTCCAAACACCCTCTGATAATGAGTTCTCTCAAACCAAATTCTGACTCACAACGCCGGCTGTCAGTAATTCCCCGCGATAAGAATGATTTGCTATCAAAATGCTCAAACGTTCTCCGCTAACACTGGAAGTTTTGCCAACCAGGCTCACTACCGAGAAAACAACGGCTCCGAGCGCGCCAATCAATTCATCTCTGCGGGAAAAATTTTTAACTTAAATGCCCCACATCATGCAGCTAAAACTACGCCGCAGTTCAACCGCCCAAAATCTGCTTGAGCAGTTTGTGAGGGAAATGATAGCCGACTTTTTGCTGCTGAGTGAGCAACACCGTGATAAAAGTTCGGCATCATGGTATCCTGATGAAACTGGTACTGGCGCCATCTGGGCTCGAAAGAGCGATTTCCAGGTGGAGAGCTTTGGACGGCGGGATGGTTTTGTGTTGGTTTGGTGCTCAGGGACTACCTTTTTTAGTATGCACCTAACGCCGAACGAATCCATATCATCTTTCCAAGTTAAGCTTCAGGCTTTGTAGGGCGCTGTCTAGAACGCAGACGCGAACGTGCAGGCAGTCTTTTCGCTGAAAGCGAGAGAGGCTCCAGGTCTAGATGGTTTTGCAGATTATCTTTCACCATTCTCCTGAATTGCTGCTCAGCACAGTCAACGCATGCCTCGTTGGGGGACGACATCAACGCTAAAGCAATCGAATGGGGCATGAAAAACGGGTCCTAGAAATGGTGGCCAGGATGACCCTCGTCATACTAAACATCGGAAATACGCTGACTTTCCGCCGTATCGGCTGTGAAGGAACTATACCAGACGTGACATTTGCCTCGGAGTCCTCAGTACGGAGTACACACAATTGAAAAGTATTAGAGGACTACTCAACCAGTGATCATCAGTACATTCTGCTTGAGATCAGTTATGTTGTTTTCCCACGTCCGTGTTCTCGGCTTTCTACAATTGGATGGAACATTGGAAGGATGAACGTCGAGAGGCTCGTTGAAGTGCCCCCAGGAGGCGCACCGCTGCAGGGAGATTAGGAGGAGATGGAAGAACTGGCAGCTTAGGATGTGGTGAACTCAGCTATGAGCATCATTACGACTGCTTGCTGCATTTCTATGCCCCATAGAAAACCCCGGCACGGCAAGCCACCAGTGTACTAGTAGTCGACTAAAATCGCTGAAAAACGAAGGGAGTGTCACAAACTTCGCCGTGAGGCTCAACGGGCACGGAACCGTGACGAGGCAAGCAACCGGGTAACAGCATGTAAGTCAGCCAGGAAATGCCTTCGCAAGTTGATTGACAACAGCAAGGCTCGCTGCTGGCAAGATTTAGTAGACAATGTGAACAAAGAGCCTTGGGGACTTGGTTACAAGCTAGTTACGCGTAAGATTAGTGCCCTACGGAAGCCTTGTATACATGATGCAGAAAATATGGTCCACCCATCCAGTCCGTGTTGACGCTGTCCATGGTGAAACAGCAATGAAGTGTCCACTCTTCACACAGCCGGAACTGGAAGAGGCAGTCTTTTCGCTGAAAGCGAGGAAAGCTCCAGGTCTAGATGGTGTTCCAGCTGAGGTGTTGCGGCTCGTCTATCATCATTGTCCTGACTTTCTGCTCAGAACATTCAACGCTTGCCTATGGGACGGGGTTTTCTCGGTACGATGGAAGGCAGCGAGGTTCATGCCAATCAGCAAGGGGAAGGGAATCCCGCATCGGCATCTGCGTACCGTCCGTTATGCATGCTAGACACGGCTGGGAAAGTACTATAGAAACTCATCAAGGGAAGACTCATTAATGCGATTCGTGCTGCTGGGAACTTATCTCCTCGGCAGTACCGCTTTACTGCAGAACGTTCTGCCATTGATGCGATAGTAGAGGTGGTGAGTGCGGTTTAAAAGAGAGAGGCATGTAGTCACAGCAAGTGACGGATCTTCCTGTTGGTGACACTTGATATCAGGAACGACTTCAACTCCGCTAGACGGGTGGATATTCTTGATACACTGGAAAAGCCTTTTCAAGTTTCAGAATATCAAATGCGGCTTTTGAGGAACTACCTAAAGGACCGAAGCGTGCTTTGGGACCCAAAATAGGGCCAACAAAGGATAGAAATCACATCAGGTACTGCCCAGGGGTCTACTTTTGGTCCAGACCTGTAGAACGTGTCTTACGTGGGCTACTAAGACTAGAAATGCCAGATGAGTTGCACTTGATTGGCTATGTGGATGATGTTGCAACACTGGTCACTGGATGCACCGTTGAACAAGCGCAACTTAAGCTAGGCATGGTAATGCGCCGAGTATGGGTTGATTTTAGCACTGAAGAAAACCGAAGTGGTCATCTCGACAAAAAAAAGAATCCCTAGAGTAAGGATGATCAGTATAGGAGACATACGAATCGAAGCCAGCAGTGAAGTACCTAGGGCTACTCATCGACTCAAATATGAGTTTTTCTCAGCAAATCAGGTCGACGGTTTATAAGGCTGCTCTGAGCCGACTTATGGCCAACGTAGAGGGACCCAGCCCATCAAGAAGATGCCTCTCGTTGAGTGTTGTAGGGTCAGTGCAACTATACGGAGCAGAGGTATGGGGCGACGCTCTCAGTAAGGAGGTATACCGAAAAATTTTATCTCAGGTACAGAGAAGAGGAGCACTGAAAATTGCATCTTCGTATCTGACAGTCTCCTTGCTAGAGAGCACCGCGCTAATTATCTGCACCGAAACGAGGATACAAGGGAGACAGTTGTCCGCATGGAGAGACAGCGCTCACTCAACGATTGGCAGCAGTCTTGGGTGAATTGCATGAAGGGAAAGTGGACTGCATGAAGGGAAAGTGGACTTCCACCTGATGCAGCTTTTGAGCGGGTATGGGTGTTTTCAGTCTTACCTGCACAAGATTGGTAAGTCACGATCCCCCGATTGTTGGTTTTATCCAGGAATACAAGAGAATGCCTGCCACACATTTTTCGCGTGCACAAAATGGAGCAGGCTATGAAAAGAGCTCTTCAAGAGGACGGGAGAGCTTGCCCCGGATAATATAGTCTCGGTGATGCTCGAATCGGTTGACAAATGGAACCAGGTGGCACATTATGTTCTAGCAGTCCTAAAAGATAAAAGGGACTCACAGCAGCCGGGGGTGTTGGAGCTGGGGAATCACTTGTCTTGCGCTCCTTCTTCCCCTTTCCCCTCCCGCTAGAAGAGGGATCGCCTAGCTTGCAGGCGCTTCACGGCGTAACAAAATGAGACCTGGCCCGAGGTAGTGTGTCAAACGGTTCCAGGCTAGTGGGTAGTCCAGTCGCCTTCTTGCGAGCATGGGAGTCTCACATTCTCTGCGTAAATGGCATTCACCTCCCAAAAAAAATCATGAAACTTATTAATCGCATCTTTTGTATTTTTTATTGAGAAATTTTTGTAATTTCGGATTCGGGAGTATATAAAGGTTATAACAATCATAAACTTGTGTTGGGTACTTAATTTTTTCTTAGAACGATGCGTGTGATTAAGAAGAAAATAAAACATAATAGAGAACCCTTATACAAGTAGAGGTCTAATATTTTTTGAAAATCAAAGGGAGGGTTCTTTGGATAATTATTAGTAGTTGCTAGGATTGTGTGTAATAATTCTAGTTGTTTTGGAATTGGTTAAGTAGAAGATGCCAGATAGAATGGAAATAGTAAATGAAAAGAACTGAAAGCAGAATTTGCCAACGATAAGCATCTTAAAATTTATTTATAAACTTAAAAGAAGAAAGTTTTATAATGAATTGCTGAATTCATCCACGTCTTTTTTTCAGCAAAATCGTTTCTCTTCAGCAGGATAATGTTGGCGAAAGATAAGCATGCCACCAAGAGGTCAGGGTTCCAGTAATCCATGAGTCAGTTTGTCGTTGCGGTCGGTACGCGGTGCCATACATTGAGTTTGCGTTTTTTCTTAGGGCAGATTTTTTTCGGTTTGGATTTGAGTAGATTATTTCGGGCACCGCATCGGTAATATTCGGGAGCGCGCATTTTTTTCAGGGGTTGTTTTGGTTCCTTTGCCGCGGAACAAAGGTACGAAATATGAAGTTAAGTCGTTGTAAGTTGTTTAACCCGTTTCAAATCGGGCATTTGAACTGGTGGCTGAGTTCCGGAACTCGGATTTAGTCTGCTCGCGTAAGATCCACGACCGAAACTCTTCACAGAACTAGCTAGCTGGCCAGCAGCCACCTTGGAGTAGACTAAGTGTGACCGGACTTGTGGACCTGATGAGTACAGTCCATTATCACTTTCCATGACTTCACGTCTACAACCGATTTGAGGTCGGTTCGGATTTCTTCCGGGAAATCTTGAGCGAACGAAGCGTAGGAAATGTTTGAAAATTATTACAGCAATTAGAGTTCCAAGCAGCTCTAAAAGTCGATACATGGAGAATGATCTGCACCAATCCTTCAGCCAGCGTCCAAATGATAAATGAGAATCAGCCCAGAAATCAACGACGGGATTTGATTTATTTCACTTCCATTACCATACTTGGCCATAGCTATCACTCCTCTTTTCTTCCAGTTGTGTGAAACTGTAGCTCCCATAATTATATTCGTCGTTGGAGCATTGTGTGCGCGTGGTGCTTCTATGGGTGTTGGAGCTAGCCATACAATGTAAGCTTAACTATTGCATTCAAACCATCTTGATCACGTTAAATTTGATCGAGATTTAAAAAGTTTATATTAACTTAGCCTAGAATAGATTAGGGTCCTTTTAAACTTTAGAGACTTTTATGATTTCGATCCAAGATTCACTCTCAATAACCCAAAGTGTGGGAGTTACAATATTCTTTTTTGTACTGCCTTTAATTCTGAGGTGACAACTATTGGATGCCCTCGAAAGACCAGTCTTGAGGTGAATAATTGGGGCGATGCTAGACTAGCACCAATGGCGAAATTGATACAATCATGAACTGCACGAAATTTTTGACGAGCTTAAGGTCTCAACGATTGTAAGACTGCGGAAGCTGCAATGGACTGGCCACGTGAATCATATGGAAGAACAACAGATACGCAAGGGGCTATTTGTTAGGAAAACTGAAGAGTGGAGACACGTGGAGAGACTGAGGAAACGCTGTTCTTACTCGGTCGACATTGACATCATCACTGCTTGGATTTTGAAATTGGGGGGCGAGATAAATTGACGAAGACAGTTGGAGGCATGTATTATAGAAAGCGAAGGGCAGAGAGGGGCTGTAGTGTCACGAAGAAGAAGTTTTCAAATGCTCAACCAGACCTATAAAAGTTGGACTGAGGTTGTCTGAACTGTTCTTGGTTTTTGTGTTTTTTTTTTTTGTAATAGAAAGTTCACCAAATTAATGTATAGGGTTTTTTATTGAAGACATAACAATTTTTTATTTTTATATGAGCGCACTCTTAAACTGTTTTAACAAAATTTCACTATGAAAACGATATTTAAATTCAAAATTTTTATGATAGTGAAGTTTACGAACCAGCAACGTTTGGAAATTATTAAAAATTACTCCCAAAATTTTGAGTCGGTGATCACAACTCTAAGAGCGCTTAGTACAATTTTCGGCCATAATAATCGTCCCAACCAACAAGCTGTGAATACTATAGTGGATAGGTTGGAGTCCAAATTTTTTGTATCGTACATTTCAGTGCCAAAAAGACGTCGTATTGCTCGAAGCGAAGGAAATATTGCAGCCGTAAGTGGAGCGATTCAAAATGAGCCAAATCAGTCGATTCCACGTCGTTCTCGAGAATTGAGCATTGCTCAAACAATAGTGTTCCGTATTTAACAAAATAATCTTGGCCTGCATGGTTATAAGATCAAATTGACTCAAGAACTAAAGCCACTTAACCATTTAAAACGCCGAAAATTATCCAATTGCGCTCTGGCAAAGCTTGAAGAAAATGAGGGATTTCATCAAAAAATCTTCTTCAGCGATGAAGCTAATTTCTGGCTCAATGGCTTTGTTAATAAGCAAAATATGCATTACTCGTCAGCAACAAACCCACATGTGCTTCTTGAAACACCGTTGCATCTGCAAAAAAATTACTGTTTAGTGCGGATTTCATGCCGGAAGTGTGGTTGGCCCGTATTTTTTGTTGATGAAAACAACCGTCACGTTACCGTCAATGGAGAGCGCTATCTTGTTATGTTGGAAAATTATTAATTGTGCTCAGAATTGGATTCACTTGACATCAGCGATATGCAGTTTCAACAAAACGGTGCCACTAGCCACACAGCATGCCTCATAATCGATTTATTGAATGGCAAATTTTGTGAACGTGTAATCTCTCGCATTCAAACGATTTAACGCCATTGGATTCCTTTTTATGGGGCTTTATCAAGTCACTGATCTATGGCAATAAGCCAGCAACTTAAAACCATAGTATACTCACATAGTACCCACACTCAATATAGCCTCCGGAAAAATGTGAACACAAGCCGAAGAGCTAACCATAAATCATCGGTAGCAAGTAGGTAGGTATATGCTGACGCGAGGATTGGCGTGAATATAAAGATGTGCTTCTATGGAGATTCCACGATTGCCGGATCTCAAAAAATCAATGACTTTACAGAAAAAGAAATTCGATCTATGCAATCTTTTACTTTTTTATTGGGATCTGGCAACACTCCCATGTTCTGAAATGCGTAAAAGAACACGTGCGTTGGAAGTTTAATTTGCTTTTTGCTTATTTTTTGAAACCGATAAGTCTCAGCTCAGCTGACGTGCCCCGGCTCAGCTGACCGGCCAGAGTGGTGAAGAATTGGGTCCACGGAGTTGACCGCTGTAAACGGGCTCGTGGTGGTCATATGACGGAAATCGAATTTGATTCATAAAATGTAATGCTTGCACTACACTCACAATAAATTTGAGTTCAATATCTCAAATATTCCTATGTTTTATTAAAAGATAAAATTGTTATGTCTTTAATGGAAAACCGTTCATTTCTTGGAATCTTTTCAATCTGGTGAGCGTTAACATGCTTTTAGGGTCGCTAATGTCTCATTGTGTGGGAAGAGTGGACCCGTTTTTGTATTCGTTCACTTGCCCTAGTACATGTTGAATGCTAGGAGATCTTTCCAGGACGTGTAATTTGACACCCCCTTTTCAACTAGATTCGTGGAAAAATATTTCCAGAGAACCATAGCCTACGATTGGGAGACTTGCTAACATTCTCTCTAATTCTGGCCATTTCTCAAGCTTTGATTATTACCATAACTTCTATGGTTTTCGAGGAAAACGGTTATAAATATAAGATTAGTTGCAAATGGCTTGGAAATAGTACACAAAAGCTTTTCCTTGGTTTATTAGAAACCGTTTCCATTGGAGTTACCTTTTGCCTATTCAGTTTGTACAAATCTTTCTAGAACCTTCCCTCGCTTGAAAATTTTGGCGTAATTTTAATTAAAAATTCAAGATCTTAACAACAAGAATATTATTGCAGACATTATTTCCATCAGACACCCTTTAAAATTCATTAATGAGATTGCACTTGTGTAATAAAGTATCCAAATGGAAATTCGGTACGTTAATTTCATGCCGAAAGGAAATAATTTCGCATAAAAATCAAGTTGATATTTTCGCATCCTCCACCGCATCAGCGACTCATCAAATGCTACTACACTCAAGAATTTCCACTCCTTGGTTGCTATTCAATTTCACTGAAGGTGGTCCTTATTGTGCTCAAATCGTACATGGATCATGAATATTTCCACGCTGTGCTACTCATAAGATGTTAGCCACTTCTGCATGTCCTGCCCCATCCTATCGATGGCGCTGTCCTGAATGATGACATTCATGAGGTAGATAGCAGCTACCTTTGTATGGAGCCAGAAACATAATTTGAAGAACCCTTGAAAAACACTGTAACTGTACGGTTTTCTGTTTTTCTCTTTTTGCACCCTCTGCGTATGTTGGCTCCGGTTTGAAAAGACCGTAATGTTGTCATCATATCCCCCATACCGCCTTACTGTTGTCATCAAGCCAATGAGTTTTCAGAAATACTCGTATACGTATTGCGCACCTCACCACCCTCCATCATCTTTCGGGCTCTGTATGAAATCCTCTCGAGATGATACTTCTTGGCGTGTGTTATTATGATCCGAATGCTTGTATGATGATGGCTGATGGCAGGATGGCACAAGAGGTAGAACGTGCTCAAAGACAAATTATTTTAAGCCTTGGATTATTAAGGAAAGTGCCTTATCTATTCTGTGAGAAGACACTATGCAAGAGAAGTAGTTCAAAGGATGTATCGTTGTCTATTGTCGCAAAATCTGCCAAGTAGACGTATCATAATAATAGTCTTTATGATGTGCATACGAACATCAGATCCTTGCATGCTTTGAGTGACAAGAAAATTGAGATCGCTTTTGAAAATAATTTCAAAAAATGTCACTCTGAGTACGTGACAATGAAAATAAACTGAATAGTGGCTAATAATTGAAGATTTAAGTTTAAAATGAAATCAACACTTTTTTCACGGGGAGCCTCGTTGATTGATTTAGGAGAAATCTTTAGATCTTTTTCGCTTGCTTTGCTTAGATCTCCTTTACCAAAAGAACTTAACAAGAATCGAAATGATAATTAAATTGAATGTGCTGCAAGCGTTGTTTGAAAAAAGTTCAAAATAAAGTCTTTATTATGATTTGATGCCTCTAAAACTAGTAATTTTTAATCGTCGTTTGCATTTCCTTTTCAGCTTTTTGTACTAAAATACAAAACCCTATTGAAATCACGACATTTGTCCATCTGTCCGTCCGCTCCTCTGTATGTCACAGCAGTTTTTCTCCGAAACTGTAGTTAGAAGCTGCAATCATGAAACTTTGTGGCAAGGTCAGAAGTAACGAGTTCTTGAAAGTTTAGGGGTGAAAATTTTAGCTTTTCAGAGAGTTTAAAGGGGTTTCCCGTATAAAGGGAGGTGACCCTTCAAAAAAATTTGTTCACAATTGGTGGTCGAGTAGAGTGTTGTATATATTCACTAGCATGCATATTCATTATTCATACTATCAACAATAAATGTATTCCTACAAGCTCCATGCCATTCAACATCGCTCATATTGCATAATATATCTTCATTCAATGTTTACTATTTTCATTATTTGAATATTTGCGCGCGACATCCTCAAATTACGACCAAGCGAAATTATAAACAAAGCAGCTTCTGTTGTAAAAATTCATTGTTTTTGTCCTTATGGAACACGACGAAACAATTTGACGCCGTAATTTCTCATAGATTTGCGTCTTGTTTATTTTTATTTGAAACAATGACATGAGTCCAATTACGTGTATACAATACGTGTCAACGTTCACGAAGCGGGAAATGAAGTGAGTGATATTGATGCCACAATTTCTGTAAGAACTAGATTAGCGAATAAGTATTTAAGCTTAATGAATTTGTTAAATAAAATCATTCCTGTTGAAGTTGAAACGCTGGTGTTTTCACTTTAGAGAATCCCGCTGTGTATCGCAGCAGTTCTATAAGGAATACGCATTTGAATCTTTGCGATCAACTCATTCTCAGTAACCTCAGCCGGGAATTCTAATATTAGTTCCACACCATCCTATCTGAGATCTAACCGCTTCGTGGGGTGAAACGAATAAAATTTCGTTTTTTTTTGTGAAAATAAAATCCTTTCGTGAGTTCCAATTTATTGCAGTATCCTTGGAAATCAATGAGATCTTTCCAAAACAAGGCCTGATTTATCAGTTTTATATTTTCTTGACTAAAACTGTAAAAGTATCCATAAATATTGTTACATGCACGAATAATTCTGCGAGCTGGTGTTGCAATTGTTTTCACAACCATTAAGAACCTTATGATCAACAAAGTGAATTTACTCGAAACCACGAGAACCCACCAAGCATGATCAACATCTGAAAGTGACGTCACTCCATTCATTAAGCTGCTCGAATATACTAGGTACCTCTCGGCAGAACATTCGCCAATGTACGAGAAACGGGTTGAATGACTAGAGACCCTACACAAAGGCGAGCTGAATGAATGGGGAGATTATTCATTGCAATCGTGATAACAAAACTGCGATAGAGTGGAGCGCGAGGTAAAGGCTATATTAATTGAGTGATTGTGAAGTGATTTTAGAAGACAATTGCAATAGAAATTTATGGACAAGTGGAAGTTAGACCTTTAATAGTGAAATCAATAATTGTGGATTCTTTTAAATAAACTCTTTTAAACTTAATTGAAAAAGACATTGCGTTTTCGCTTTCCCGAAACATTAAAATTATTGGCCGCGAACCATAACACGCGACAGTGTTGTCGAGAAGTGAGAAAGGAAATTTTGAAAGTGAAAAACGTTCAAACATAAAAGAAAAATGCACAATAGTGAAATGAAACGTGGAAGCTGGTGGGAAAATAAATAAGAGCCGAAATAATAAAAATAAAAAATAACCACGAAGCTAACATTTGAAAATAAATGAATTTACCATAGCGGAGCTTAAGGGAGATGCAGAAAGGCCAAAATCAAAAGGACCAGAAGATGCACTGATGCAAATGTTAATGCTGATGTCATCCAGTCTAACTGCGAAGCTAGACGAACAATCAGCGCAGCTAAATGAACATCAGCAAAGCTGGACCAACAAGCGATCGAAATCAAGGCAGACTTGCAAAAACAGTCAACGGAAATAAAAGCGGAGCTAGGTAATCTAAACAACCAAATTAAATGCGTCGAAGAAAAAGTTTACCAGGTCGAAGAGAGAACCAACCATGAAGTCAGCCAGGTTGAGGAGAGAATCAACCATGACATCAGCCAGGTCGAGGAGAGAATCAACCATGATATCGAAAACGTGAAAAAAGAATTGGAAGCAGCGAAGGCAGAAGTAACCACCTCACCAGCAATCGCTTATAACTGCAGCGCAAAGCACATCCAGAAATGTGCAAGCACCAATATTTGACGGGTAAACGGTCTGGAGTATTTACAAAATCCAGTTTGAAGCCACCGCTAGGATAAATCACTGGAATGAGTAGGAACGAGCAACTACATTAATTTTTGCTCTAAGAGGCCCAACTGCCAAACTTTTGCAGACTATCCCCGTTGAGTTGCATTCAAACCCGGCTAAATGCGCTGGACATGCGTTATGGAGACGATCATCTGAAGCACATTTACCGGGCACAGCTACGGCATCGGATGCAGAAGTCTGGCGAAACCTTACAGCAGCTAGCCCAAGACATTGATTGACTGGCACTTTTGGCTTATCCAGCTTACGACCCAGACCATTAAGATGACGCAGCGACAGAAGCATTCATCAGCGCCTTAAAGGACCAGGAATTGCAACAAGCCGTGCGATTAGCTCAAAAGCAAACGGTTAAGGATGCATTGGTTTATAGTCTGAACTTTGAGGCAGTGAAAAATGCGACTCGTAGCACAACCCAGGTCCCTGAGGTAGTGGTAGACAAGTGCAAGTGTAAGCGCGTGGAAAATGAGTGAGAACTGCAGGTAAATGGCGCGCTTAGATGCTGGGATTGCAGTGAGAAGGGGCACATGCAAAGAGACTGCAAGAAGCGAAGATAACAGAGGTATTATCAAGGATGGTGGAGATCCAGACCGTGTCAGGAGCCTGGAATTGAAGCCCATCAAACTGGAAGGGCCAACTTTGTCGGGCGGACGTTGGCCAGGAGGACTGACATCCCCAGCACCCCCATCACCGTGTCAAGGCAACATCATGGAGAAGCAGACTTATGCCTTCTGGGTCAAGTTGATGAAGAACATTGTACCATAAGAAGCAACACTGGTGCAACTGTATCGATTATCCGACCAGACCATGTGAGGCCCCAACTACTTCATAAGGGCGGAGTTCAAGGAAATGCTGACGCCCTATCTCGTCATCCATGTCCAGCTAATTGCAAGCATTGCCGGCGGATTGAGGAAAAGGAGCCGACCATTGATCTGCAAATGATAACGGCGAATTTGATGAAGGTTCGTCATTGGAGGAGATTCAAAACGCCCAGCTAGCCAATGAAGACATCGGGCCATTGCTCGTATGGAAGGAGACAACTGGGCATCTGAGTGGAAATACGTTTCAATGCATGGCGCAACCCTGAAAAGCTATTGGGCCCAATGAAACTCCCTTCAGGTGGAGGGTGGCGTACTCAAGCGCAAACGGGAAATGGCGGATGGCAGCTCCTATAGGATACAAACTATACTTCGCAAAAGCCGGATCCACTATGTGGTTAAGGAAATGCATGAAGGATCCTTGGGAGGCCACCTTGGTGTTAACAAGACCTTAGCGAAATCGCGGGAAAGGTTCTACTGGCTCCACGCTCGAGAAGACGTAGAGGACTGGTGCCGTAGATGCACCATTTGCACTTCTGTCAAAGGTCCAAAGCGACGACTGAGGGGACAAATGAAAACCTACAACGTGGGCGTACAAATTGAAAGGATTGCTGTTGGCATCGCAGGACCGCGATAGAGTGGAGCGCGAGGTAAAGGCGATATTGATTGAGTGATTGTGAAGTGATTTTAGAAGACAATTGCAATAGAAATTTACTGACAAGTGGAAGTTAGACTTTTAATAGTGAAATTAATAATTGTGCATTCTTTTAAATAAACTCTTTTAAACTTAATTGAAGAAGACATTGCGTTTTCACTTTCCCGGAACATTAAAATTATTGGCCGCGAACCATAACACACGACAATATGATAAAATTTGATAGACAAACTTCTATTTATAAGGTTAACACATACTGAAAGTTTCAAAAGGATTGAATTGTAACATATTTGACGAGGTTATAGTGATTTGAATTTTCCTTTATTACTCTGCAATAATATGCGCTGTATGACTATGGAACTACATGGCTATGGATCAATATGCAGGCACTACAGATTTGCAATATGCAGACACTGTTGATTTGCTAGGATTTGCATAAAAGTTTTGGAAATACTAGGTATCATGAATATCTTTGAGAATTCGTTCAACTTGTGACATCAAAAATTATAACACAAAATGGCGGCTGTTTTAAATTAGAAGATTTAATAAATGTTTGTTTTTTTTTTCCCCAACTCAAACATTTGAGATACATGCTATTAATGCTAGATTGAATTTATCAATGAACGGCTGAAGATGAGCACCTGCAATTTAGAGGTGAAACAAGTGCTCCAACCTGATCCATCCTAGGATCCAAAGCAAGTTTTCGAATCGATGACTCAATTATTCATACAATGCTTGCATAACGATTCTTTCTAAAAATTTTCAGGATAGCGCTCTTAAAAGTCAATTTTCTAACAGTGATTTTATGATTTATTATCAAAATGTTCAGGGTTTAAGATTCAAGCTGAAGGATCTAGCTTCACGCTATTCTCTCTCTAACGATGATATAATCTGTATTTCTGAATCCAGGTTGACTGATAGTCTATTTGCCTCTAAAATTTTTTCTAGCCACACAATTGTTAGGCGTGATTGTGATAGGTCGATCTCCAACAAGTTAGACGGAAGAGGTGGCCTAGATGCCTACAAGAATACCTTTACTGGCTTCCCTCGAACAAATTTACTTTTCACTGCTCCTGTAAAATGTGTGGGGGCAAAAATAGTTATTTCGTCTTCGCTTTCTCTTCTTGTCTTTTGCACTTATATACCTTGTAAGTCTCCTTTTACGGTCTGCAGTACTTTTCTCACTGAAATATCTAGTATTTTCTTATTGCACTTTTCCAATTGTCACCTTATTTAATGCGGAGATTTTAACCTTCTTAAACTCTCATGGGATGACAATCAGGCTGATTCTGACTCATCTCAAATTTGGTCTTTCATTTCTTCTTTTATGTCATTAATAATCATATTTTTGACTTATTCTCTTGTAGTATGGAGCAACCATTGTTATGCTCACCTCCAGTTCTTTTTCCTTATCTTTCTCCTGATCCCCATCATCCCCCTTTACGCTTTGAAATTTCCTATACTGCTTCTGTCCGTTATCGTCAAAAAGAGCGTCAGCGCCATAACTTTTATAAAACTAATTATCAGCAACTTTCCGAAACAATACGCTCTGTTGATTGGTCCTCCTTCTTTCGCGGTCTCGACTCGGATACTTGTTGTAACAATTTCTATGATTTCTCAAACGCTGCTATAATTGGACTCCACTTATCAGTATAAGAAAATCTTCTGACTGTCTTTGGTTAACTCTTGATGTGAGAGGAGCCTTGAAAGCTAAAGATCGTGCTCCTCAACGTTTTTCACGTGACAGATCCCCTGAGTCACGTGCAGCTTTTTGTCATCTGAGGTCAGTAGCTAAGAAAAAGATGCAGATCGCTAAAACTACTTATTTTCATAGTATTGAAGGCTCCTTGAACTCAAACCATTCAAATCCATTTTGGAAATATAAACGCTCTCTTAAATCCTCTTCAGGTTTCCCATCCTCGCTTCACTTGAATGGCTGCTTAGCAATTTTAACCTCTCAAAATTTGTAAACTTTTTAGAACTCCGTTTTCTTCTACTTTTAATGTTACTCCCAGCAATAGCCCTTCATTTCCAATCATACAAACGCCACTTTCATTCCCTTTTACTTGGTGTCCGAAGATGTTATGAAGCTTATTTTAGAATTGATTACCCTGTTAGTTCAGGTCCTGATGGTATTCCTAATCATTTGTGAAATCATTAGCTACTTCTATTTGTGTCCCCCTTTTCTCTCTCTCTTCAACTCTAGCTTATCGTCAGGTTCTTCTCCTTCGTAAGAAAAGATCCTATGTTACTTCCATTTTAAAAAAACGTAGCACCTTAGACGTTGCCAATTATCGGCTTATCTCCTTATAACCTTGTTTCTCTAAACTACTGGAGAAAATCGTGTACTTGCACCTTTTTTCACTTATACATGATTTGTTCGCTCCTGAACAATATTTTATCAAACGGCGATCCACCTTACAAAATTCATGCCCGTTACTTCAAAAGCCATAGAAAACCGTTTACAAGTCAAAACCTTGTATTTGGATTTCATCAAAGCCAACGGCTCAGTAAATCATAATATTTTTTTTAGCAAACTTAAATTTCTTAACGTTCCTCTAACTTATCCAATCGTGTCAGTCAGGTATCCTTTCAAGGCTGTCTTTCCACCTCCTTCCATCCATCTTCTGGTGTTCCTCAAGGATCCATTCTGGGCCGTCTATTGTTCACTCTGTTTATAAATGACTTACCATCCGCTGTAATCAACGCCTCCTGCTTTCTTTATGCAGATGAATTCAAAATTTTCAAAGTAGTGTCCTCAATCAATGACTGTGCCTCACTTCTAGAAGATTTGAGTGCCATTATATCTTGGAGCTCTTATAACCAACTTACACTAAATGTTTCTAAGTGCATCCATCTTTCATTTTCTAATAACCCTTGCCCTATTAGCTTTGAATTTACGTTAAATAACTTGTACCTATGTACGGTGACACACTTCAGGGACTTTGGTGTCACTTTCGACTCTAAATTAAAGTTCAATGTTCATATTTCTGAAATTACTTCTCAAGCCTCTCGCATTTCTGGCTTGATTTTAAGAAATTCTTATATTTTTTCCGACTTTTTGTCGTGTGTTAAACTATATTCTCGTTTTGGTTCGTCCCATCAGTTTGGTCGCCCCCAGTTTGGTCGCCGCATTTGAAGTGTTTGAAGCTCACGCTCGAAGCTGTACAAAAAGGATTTACCAGGATCGTCTTCTTGAAATTCTAGATTCCCTACATTTTTTATGAATCACGCTTAGCTATCTTAGCTCAGCTATATCTTCGCTGGAAATGCGTCGACTGTTCCTCGATGAATGTTTCCTTTACAGGCTTTGCCGTGGTTTGCTCGATACTCGCCTTATGAACCAGGTTCCAGTGAGGCGCGTTATGCGTTCAACAAGATCGTTGAATATCTTTGATGTTCCATTTGCCCGTAGTTTGGTGTATTTTCACTCACCCATGCTCAGATTATCTCGTAACCATGATGACCTTCAGCCTGGGCCCTTCCCCCTTTCGTATTTGGTTTATAAAAGATTTGTCAACTGTCTTCTTCTCAACTCTTAGTATTTTTCTTATTTATTTTCTCCTAGCTTTTGTATTCTTTATTGCTTTTATCTTGCTTTTTGCATGCTGTGCTATTATTTAATTCATTTTGCTGCGCTATTATTTTATTTATTTTGTAGCTGGAATTTTTTTCTATGTTAATTAGAAATAAATAAATAAATAATTCAATTTACCTAGACTATGTAGAGTTTCTGGCATAAGTACATAACAGGCGCCATTTTGGTTCAGGTTAAATGATTTTTCTGAATGCTCAGTCAATTGAAGCAGTTCAAATTAAAGACTATTACTTATAAAGGGTTTTCCATTAAGAGGTGTTATTTTGAATACCCCGCTGTTTCGGTAGATGTCATCTTTGATGCTGTCGTTTTTTGACGTTTGACAAGTAAAACCTACGCCATTGACAAAAATTGACAACATATGCTTCAAAAACGCATTGAAATTATTAAAATTCACTATAAAAATGGTGAAAATTTGGTGGAGACTGTTCGTAAAACTCGAACATTTTTGGGTCGTCGTGAAGCACCTTGTCGGACCGCAATACAGAAATTGGTGGAAAAATTCGAGCTTTTGGGACAATTTAGTGATGTGATGAATAAAATCCCCGCACGTCACTCAAGAACAGCCAAGAGTATTGCTACTGTAGCCGAAAGTGTTGAAGAAAACCCAGGTTTCTTCATTCTTCGTCATTCTTTGGAATTAGGCATTCCACAAAAGTCATACACTGTATTTTGTATAAAAATTTGGGTCTTAAGGCTTATAAAGTTTAGTTAGCACAAATACTCTAGCTGGTCGATCATCAACAACGTCGTGTCTTTGCTGATTGGGTCCTTGAAATGCATGAGAATGATCCGGAATCCCATCAAAAAATCACCTTGAGTGATGAGGCCCATTTCCCCCTGCGTGGCGTTGTCAACATCTGGGGTCGGAAAACCCAAGAATTATTACTGAAAAGCCTCTCTAGCCTCAATTTGTGACTGTTTGGTGTGGTTTATGGTCCGGCGGAGTCATTGGACCTTACTTTTTCGAAAATTAGGCTGGAGCAATAGTTACGGTGAACGGATTGCGCTATCGAGAGATGATTAATGATTTTTTATGGCCGAAATTGGATAGTATTGATCTGGATAACGGCGATACGTGCCACACAAGCAACGAAACCATTGATCTTCTACGGGAAAAGTTTCCGGACCGTTTTATCTCTCGAAGAGGTGATCACAATTGGCCACCGAGATATTGTGATTTAACTCCTTGCGACTTCTTCCTTTGGGGCCACGTGGAAGAAAAGGTCTACGTCAATAGCCCAGCGTCGATTCAAGACCTCAAAGATGGAATTCGTGAGGCTATCGAGGACAGAGGGCAGCCACTTTGCGATTTGGTTACGGAAAATTTAATGAAAAGGATATGGTCCTGTAAGCGTGGTCGTGGTGATCATTTGCCTGATGTTATTTTTTACTATTAACGGCATACCTTCTTCTTCATTATGCTAAGCAGTTTCATTTGATACCATACATGACTATTTTTGATGAAAAACAATTTTAAGAACCACTTCGTTACGAGGGGGACCCGCCCTGACAAATTTTGAAATATTTTATGAGACTAAAATTTTTGAGAAACCAACACTTCTGACATTTTCACAAAGTTTGAATTTTGTAGCTTCTATATTTTCTGAAGAAACTTATTGTGACACACTGACAGATGGACAAACGGACGGATGAATGGACAGGCGGGCAGTCAGGATGTGAATTTAGCAGGTTTTTGTAAAATTTCTTTCAAAAAGCTCTAAAAATCATGCAGGTACATCCAATAACGAATAATTTAGTGGTTGGAATTCGTTGAACTTTGTTAATAATAGTAGGACTTAGCAATTTCGTCAGTAAGACTATATTGCTACCATTAAATTTAATGAAATTAGCCATTTAAGTACTTCTTTGAAAGATCATTATAATTCTATATGTAAGTTTCAATAAAATTTACAAAAGTTACAGCTGTGGTAACAATCATATAGAACTTTCTACTATATGAACTTTTTATTAAACCAGACACCATACTATATTTTTGATTGGATCTTCTCCAAATTTTCTGATAAGATGAATAATAAAAATAAATTTCAGATTCCGGTTAGTCAATGGTTTCAACAATATTGGAACAAAATATTTGCTGGTTAAACGAGCTCTTTTAACCTTTTAACGCCTTTTGGGATACTATTTTCCCACCGGGTCTTTAAAATCACAGTGGGATAATATATATCTTACCATCCGTGGCAGCAATCGAACCGTGTGCGTCTCCAATTGTTTGCCCCCAGCTAGCGTCCCCCTCCACTACTCTTTCAAGGCTCTGAGCACACAGAAGTGCGAAAGTGGGAAGATAATATCCTACCATGCGTAATGAACAACATATGAGTACAAGGCAGTGAAAACACGCCGGGTTGGTATGGTCGCCGTTGAAGTGCTCCAAGCTGGAATGAAGGTATGCTTACAATACTATAGGTGTGAATACTAGCGTATTATTTTGTGATGATTTTGGCAAAAGAGCGTGAAAAAATTTTTTCTTGATTTCGTCGTGCCATTTCGGCTAACCTCCACTGAAAAGGCCGCTCTGAAAACACATATTTTTCGGCTAGTCCCACGTGTTTTTTCAAATGGAAAATATTTTCAGCTTATGTAAGTGGTCTAAGTTATGATATTTTACCAATATTATAAAATGCAAAAAGAGGTTATTTTTTGTGGTAGGAAGGTGAATGCCATTTATGCACAGAGTGTGGGACCCCCATGCTTGCAAGAAGGCGACTGGACTACCCACTAAACGCCTCCCCTGTCAACCTGAGAGCCTAGCCTGGCACCGTTTGACACATTACTTTGGGCCAAGTCTCGTTTTGTTACGCCGTGAGGCGCCTTCAAGCTGGGGGATCCCTTTCCTACCGGGAGGGAAGAGGAAGTGCCAGAAAAGCGATCCCCCAGCCCCAGCTGCTGTGAGTCCCTTTTATATTTTAGGACTGCCCGAGCATAAGAGGTTAGTAGCTACGAAATGTGCCATCATAACATACAAAAACAGGTGTTTGTTTACATTGTTTTATAAAATATTTTTCTTGAACGTCACGGCTTACAGAGTGAAATAATTCATAAGATAAAATGAAAGCAATATTCTGATTCATATAGTTACTTAAATTTTACCGTTCGTTTGTAGGTTGTGGGGGATTTTGCCTAAAAATTATTAATGTTTATATGTTGTATGTGCAGATGTTTTCAACTTTGTATTTTTTATATTTGTATGCGAGCTGCGCGTTTTTCTATTGTAAAATGTAATTTATTCTAACGTTATTGCTGTTGTTATTATTTATTTCTACTTTGTTTTTGTTAATACTATTTTTCCTTTTTCAGAACCATAGCAATGTCTAAAAAATGAATGAGAAAACAGTCCAAATTCTAGACGCTATTACAGACGAACAAGCCGAAAACTCCGAGTGTGAAGGTGATTCTAAAGGGCCCCACAGACATGAGAGACCTCGTCCATGACAAGGTACCAGACACGAAACCCACAGACATTGAAACATTTTTGTAAACATCCAGGTAAACATCCACGTAAACATCATTTCGCGGCATGTCGATCTTGAGATATATTCATCCCAGTGTTATATTATCTGTCCGTCAGTTAAGTCGAAAATGAGTAAGGAGTTAGCGCTGGCTTTGCTCGTTGTGAACGAATGCCTTGAAGATGACATTCAAGTGAAGAAAAAGAGGATACCATGGAGCAAAAATTGGTATAGGAAACGGCAAACATTCTCGCACGTAAATTTAATGAACGAACTAATCGTAAGTGCGCCCGCGAATTTAAAAAACTTTTTGCGAATGGACCACATCACGTATGAAAATTTGTTAAGTGCAGTGAGACCCCTGATAGAGAAAAAGGATACTTTTATGCGAGACGCGATTTCTGCGAATGAAAGATTATCAGCGACCCTGCGGTTCCTTGCTTGTGGACAAAGTTTTGAGGATTTGAAATTTCTCACAGCGATTTCTCCTCAAATCCTTGGGGTTATTGTTATGGAAACATGCTCTGCTCTCATTAAGGCTTTGAAAGGATACATAGAGGTAATTTAAAAATTCAACAATTTTTAGATGTTGGGTAATAGTAATTTTATTTTTCCAGATACCGAAAACTGAAGAAAAGTGGATGAATATAGCCGATGGTTTTTCAAAAAGGTGGAATTTCCCGAACTGTATTGGTGCGGTAGACGGAAAGCATGTGGAAATCCGGAAGCCCTATAACACCGGTTCGTATTACTTCAACTACAAGAAGACATTCAGCATTGTTTTGCTTGCGGTGGTTAATGCAGAATACGAATTTATTATGGTGGAAGTTGGTGCAAATGGACGGGTGTCTGATGGAGGAGTATTCTCGAACAGCAAATTTAATGAAAAATTATCAGAGAATACGCTGGCAGTTCCAGACATGAGTGTACTTCCGAATACTCTCACGAAAGTTCCTTTTGTGTTTGTTGGTGATGAAGCATTTTCTCTCGAGACTAATATAATGAAACCATATGGAGGCGACGACATTGAGAAGGAAGAGCAAATATTCAATTATAGGCTGTCTCGTGCAAGAAGAATAGTAGAAAATGCCTTTGGAATTCTGTCATCACGGTTTAGAATTCTTTTAAATAAAATAAACTTGAGTCCTCAAAAGGCAGCTATTGTAACCTTAGCATCCTGCTACCTATATAATTATTTAAGGAAGACAAATTCTGCATTATACTTACGCGACAGCGTCGATGTTGAAAATATCTTTACTGGAAGTATAACTGAAGGAGCATGGCGAGCTGAACAACGTTCTATGATTCCTTTACAACCAACAAAAGCACGTAACGCTAAAGAAGCTGCGAAGGAAGTCAGGAACAAACTTAAAAATTATTTCAACGGAGTTGGATCTGTTCCTTGGCAATCTTCAAATTTGAAATAAAAGTCATTAAGTTTTAAGAAGAAAAAATTTATTGAAATGAATAAAATATATTATATCAAAAAATAATGTTTTTAAATATTATTGATACTCTGTATCTTTAAACAAATCATCAAAACTGTTGTAATTTTGCAGAGTATTGTTCGATACAACTGCATTTTCCACAGGTATCTCCACAATTGATGTCACCACTATTGATGAGTTCCTTCTACGCATATCGGATGGCAGGAAAAAGTTGCGTTCGCCTGGTGACGATGAATGTGAATGGAGCGGTGTTGACGTTCTCGATGGCATTGGTGTCGCATTAACAGTATTTAGCGTCAACTGTTCCAGCTGCCCTAAAATCAATACTTCATCGATGGCACGCTTAGAATAAATTTTTTGTGTTGGCGTCAATTTCCTGAAACACACTGCCCAAGATTCTGCATAAATTTCAGCTTCGTCTTTTTTCTCCCTCCTGTTTGAAGACTGTATATGCTCTAATGCGTCTTTCAAGTAGGAGTTTTTTTCGGCCAACTGTTGAGAAACTGTTTTTCTTTTTTTATTTGTTTTCGGGACAGCTTCACTTGCATCCTGGAAGAGAATGAACGGAAAATGATAAGTGTTGATTCATTATTTAAAGAAAATGAGTTGTTCATTTAAGTTTGATGGGCATATTAGTCGTGTTTACATGCATCAATTGAAATGGGTTTAAAATTTAAGAATCGGTAATCGGTAAAATGACCCGAAAGTAAAATACAGTTATTTGAGCTGCAATCAGCTTTTCACGAATCAAAATACAGTCGGTTTTCCTCAAAGATTAGGGCATTTTGCAGTCGGTTTTCTTTTTTTCTAAATGTTTTTCCTTTCGGTTTTTCCATTCCGGTTCATTTTCAAATCTTAAACCCATTTCAATTGATGCATGTAAACACGACTATCGTAAAGTGTTTACCTGTTTGTTAGTTAATGAGGTTTCGGGACATGTGCCTTTTTCTAGTAGCCAGTAACAGATAATATAACATGGGTTGAATGCCATACCGAATGAGGATTACATAATGATTGGGTTTTCCATTCATGCATCCTTCACAAATAGATTCAATACATTTTACCGTAATTACACCTTCTACGTTATAAACCAATCCATAAAAAGATGTTCGCTGTTGTAGGAATTTCTGGCAATGGCATTAATAAATTTCGTACCTACTTAGCAAATATTCAAGGAACTATTCAGATTTTATAATGTAACAATTTTTAATGTTATTACTTGTTATTTTCTATCACTTATTACCGGGGAAAGGCACATATTCCGGAGAATTGTTTAATTAACTTGCAATAATAAGGTTTATTAGTAATTTCCAAACTGAAGCCCACACTTAGGGGCATTTCACGTGAAGCGGACAATGGAAAAAATGCCAGGTTTTGGATTTTGTTCAAAGTTGGGTGAATTCTACTTCTAGGGCACCTGAATTAATGTAAATCATTATTTTGTTTTCTTTAGCCTTGTTGCCAATTTATGCGACTTTAAAATTTTAAAAAACTGAAGAACATTTTTTTCGAAAGTTGTTAATGCAGTTAATCAAATGGGTTGAATAATAAGTAAATCGTGTTTGTAAAAAAATCGGATGTTGAAATTAAAAATTCGATTTTTTTACCCTTCGCCTATTTTAATATTTTTTTTATTTTTAAGCTCAAAATATAGCTTGTGGTATAGAAATATTGTGCTCAAAATTGTAGAATGGTATCTCAATTGGTTAAGAAGATATGAACTAAAAGACGAAGATGCAGCATGGTGCGCTATGCGATGCCTTCGTATTTTAGCTCATATCTTCTGAACCAATTGAGATACCATTTTAAAAGTTTTGTACATAAGATTTCTATCCTTGAGGCTATATATTGAACTTAAAAATAAAAAAATACTAATATATGCGAAGTATGAAAAAATCGAATTTTTAATTTCAACTTCCGGTTTCATGTACAAAAAAATTCCAATTTCAAATTGGAATAAATTCCTAAAAAAAAACATTCGATTTTCTTACAAACACACTATTTACTTATTATTCAACCCATTTGATTAACTGCATCAACAACTTTCGAAAAAATTGTTCCTAAAATTTTTAAAATTTTAAAGTCCCATAAATTGGCAGCAATGTTAAAGAGAACAAAATAATGATTTACGTTAATTCAGGTGCTCTAGAAGTACAATTCACCCAACTTTGAACAAAATCCAAAGCCTGACATTTTTTCGCTGTATGCTTCACGTGCAAGGGTATTTCACAATATGCATATATTCTTGTAGATAAACATATGATATATATATATATATATATATATATATATATATATATATATATATATATATATATATATATGTATATATATATATATATATATATATATATATATATATATATATATGTATATATATATATATATATATATATATATATATGTACATATATATATATATATATATATATATATATATATATATATATATATATATATATATATATATGTATATATATATATATATATATATATATATATATATATATATATATATATATATATATATATATATACATACACAATATATATATATATATATATATATATATATATATATATATATATATATACATACACAATATATAAATGTAGACATATATATTCTATTTGAAGGTAATACTAATACAAAACGGTACTTACTTCAGCTACTTCTACGTCACTTTCGTCGTCAATATCTATACTTGATATCCCAGCTAATTGAATTTCCTGGTCCCGCAAAAACTTGAGGCAATCAAAATACCATAAATTTGGTATGTAAACGTCTTCTGCTGCAGCATCAGATCATTGGGATTTGTCTATTTTTTTCATTTCCCGACGGAAACACGCTTTGATGTTAATTATGCGTTTTTTAACCGTATCCAAGTTAGCACCAGGTTCAATTTCTTTATATAGTTCCAGCAACGATTGCCAGGCTATATTTTTTTTTTGTATTTTTATAACAATCACTTTTAACTTTCCACAGTTCCGGAAGTTCTTTAAATTTTTCAAAAAAATTTGCCCACGCGGCGGTATTCGGGATTGAACACATTTTCACTAATTGTCTACACTTCACGAGATTTTATCGTCAAATGAAAATTAAGAAAAATTACCACAATCCATACATGCACCGTGCAAATCTACCTACAAAAATAAAAATATATTGATTTCACTGCGATCAAACGACCGACCTAGTCACAGACCAACTCATGGTCCAAGTATCGTTACACACCCTTAAGTTTCTTGGATTTTCCAGTTATGTACCTTAATAAATAGAAATTGAATCATAACCAAGCGAGATAAAGTCATTTGAATTTTTGGGAATCCCAACAACAAAAACACGTGTTCACGTCATCGACCTGGATATCACAATTTCCTTTAGATTTTTATGGAAATTTTGAAGAAATGTTTTGGTTTCTCAAAATTGCCAAGAATTCTGCAAATTTTTGTAAGACAAAACAAAATAGCGGCAGTATTTTGTATTTATGAATGAAATCTCTGATCCTGTTGATTTGTTGGAACGATTAACTTTGGATGCAATTAATATTAAAATTTAAAATTTTACGAGAAAGCTTGCTGTGATGGACGAATGGACAGATTTGAGTAGTATTTGTAAAATTAAATTCAAAGTAATTAAAAACAAGTCGGGTAGACAGACCTACGTTCGTGTTTGAAGAGTTTTGTACTCAAAAGATGATATACAGTCACCAATAATGGACAACCTCAAGAAATGCTTCAATGACACGCACATCAAATAATTGGTTTACAAGAAAAACGACTATTACTTAATTTCAAGCGGCCACCATTCTATTGCCGTAGTACTAAAATCATTGGTTAAATGAGACTATAATGACGTTTATTTTATACATCTTTTCTGAAAATTTTGAGAACATCCAAACTAAACTGTAGTGTATGGGTCGATAGCAAGCCCATACGGTCGAAAAATCTCATGTATTTGTTGCTGTAATAGGAGAAATTTCAAATGGCTATAACTTCCGTAAATATTAATCGATTTTTATGAAATCTACATAATATGAGAATCTTGCAAAACGCTACCGTAAAATCGAGTTTCACTAAATTTAAAGGTTCCATTGCGATTTTATTGAGGAAAATGTAATATTTATAAATAATGCTATTTTTACTAAAGTTGAGTGAATTTCGACTTCTAAGGTATTTGTCGTTATTATATTCATAAATATCTACGTGCGTGATTTTTTCAGATTTTTCGGATCAAGGGGGGGCACAAATTTTTCGTGCATTTCCCCTGCCCCTGCATTTCGAAGAGCCGGTAACACTGTTTTAAGATCTGTTTTCGAAAGTTCTAATCAAGACCTTTCTTTTGACACCCCACATGCCTAGCTTTGGTAAAAAAAATTTTTATTGGTCCGCTTCCGGTAGGGGGGGACCCCTATTTCAAACCTTTTGAAAATTTTTCTGATACCTGAACTTTCAAAAAGCAATCACTTCTGATATGCCTATTAAGTTTGGTGTCTGTAACTGTTATAGTTTCGGAGAAAAACAGCTGTGACCCACAGACGGACGGACAGACAAAATCGATTTCAATAGGGTTTTGTAACAAAAAGTACAAAACCCCTAAAAATTAATTTAAAAACCCTAGAAAACTAGAAAACCGACCGCAAAATTTCTGAAACAATAAAAGTTTTCAAATGGGTTTTAAAACCCCAACTCGCAGAAATAATCTTTTGCTTCTTGTTTACAAAAGATTATTTCCAAATCATTATCATCAAATACTGCCAGTGGCAGTGTGTACCAATTTGCCACACATCTAGCCTACACTCACACCACACCTAGCATACATTGAAAACTAGCATACATATATTGTAGCGCCACGCACAAAAATCAAAAGATTTTGATTTCACTGCGAGCGACTGACGAACCTATTTTGAGACCAACTCACGGACCAAACATCGCTACAGACGGTGAAAATTCATCGTCAAAACATCATGCTTGAGATCTTGTCATGGACAAAGCAATGCAACCAGCGGAAGGACCTACTCGCGGACCAAACATCGCTACACACAGTAGAACTTCACAAAAAATACCTGAAATGAGACCTTGTCATGAACGAGGTTTCAAAATCTGTGGTGCCCTTCATTCCTTACCAACCCTCAAATGATGGCAGTGATCGTGGCTCCTCGCGCGGGTCTTCTCAACGGCGATCTACGCAGCCACATAGCGCAGCTCAGCAAAATCTGGCGTAGAACTCTGATGACGATTTTGGAGAAAATACCGATGATTCTGTCAACGACTCCAATTACTCAGCTTCTCCTAAGCTTACCCAACGAATCGACACTTTTTCGTCTAATACAAATTCTGGTGTCGGTTTCAGCCATGTCGGAGGTAATGGAGGTGGCAGTGGTCATGAAGATAGTGGAGGTGACGGTAGTTGCACAGTTACGAGTCAGTCTTCCTTCAGCTGGACAAATGCTGGCACGAGTGCTGATTTGTATAGCACCTTTCACTTTTCACAACTTAGACCCGGAGCCATGTGGTTGATTTAAATTCCCCGTTGAAAATATTGAATTTCATTGTGACGCAATTGAACTTTTATGGTTCCCAAAAAGGTAAGGCTCTCGGCATGACTGTCGATGATTTGCGTACTATACTTGGCATGCTTGTTTTTATGGGATTCTATGTTCTACTGACCTTTCGATCTTACTGGGGTAAAGACGGTAACTTTCACGTAGAGCGGATAGCTAAAGTAATGAGTCAAAAACGATTTTTGAAATGACTGCGTTACCTGCACCTTAATGACAACCTCGGGATGCTACCTACAACAGACCCTAATTTCCACCGTCCGTTGGAAAAACGGCCACTAACCACACACTTTCAGAAAGTCTTTCGAGATGCATTTAACCCGTTGCGATTTCTCACCATCGGTAAAAACATACTAGGTTTCAAAGGGAGAAGCAGTCTAAAATACATGCCCATGTAACCCACAAAACGAGCGTTGAAAGTTTGGATTATGGCATATACAGTTACTAGTTTTGCAATCTCCTTCGAGATATATGTAGGTCGCTGTAGCGAAAAAAGCGATCATGGTTTCGGAGAAAGGGTTGTTTTGGATTAATCTATGATGCTCCCTGGGTTATGTTATTGTCTATTTTTGACAATTTTTTTTTGTGTTTACCACTGTTGAAACTTTAACAAAACGAGCGTTTGTTAGTGTGCGGTACCTTTAGGATGAACCGAAAGAACAACTAAAATCCGAAACTTACATGATGATTAGCAAGAGCGGTTATGCCCGATCGGGGTCGTAGCAAAAAGTCGGTTGTCATCGTCAGTTCGATGCACAATCCAAGCAAGCTGAGATCGGTTCGTCGAAGAAACAAGCGTGGCGAGAGGGAATCAGTAAACTACCCCGAGTCTATAGTGGATCACAATATTTTTGTGAGGGGAGTCGATAATTTTGATCGGCTCATGTCAGTCCATATGATTGCCCAAAAATTCCATCGCTGGTGGATGAAACTATTTTATGATTTCATCGACATGGCAATAGTCAATAGCTACATAATGTACAAGGACTAAGTCAAGAAACTTCGTTCCCGGCATTTGTCCCACCTCGATTTCCGCTCTCAATTAGTCAACAAAAGAATTGTTAATTTTTGTAGTAAGAAACGTGAGGGTGATAGTCCCAGCACAAGACTGGGTAGCAAGAAATATCAACCTGGTGGTTTCCCTACTATTCAAAATGCAATCCGTTTGTCAGACGTCGGAGATCATATGCCCCAGATGCAAGAGAAGTATCATAAATGTGCACACTGTAGTACCAAAGTGGAGGAAAGGAGGAGCAACATGGTTTGCGGTGCCTGCAATGTTGCCTTGTGTAAGGAGTATTTCCAACCCTTTCATTCATCGCAGTAAATGTACGCGCTTTTCACCTCATACGGGAGTTAATACTTGCAGGTTTTGTTTGGTAAATGTGTTTGGATTTTATCCCAAAGACAAAGAAAAATAACAAAAGCAAGCTTGATATACAATTATTTTATATAAAGAAACTGGATGCGTACGGTTTTCAGTATGTAGCATGAATTTGTTTTGTTTTGACGGATAGCGATTGCTCCAAAATGTTTGATTTCCTTTTTATGTATCTCAGCAAACGCACTGTTCGGGTTTAGTGTATTCAAAACTTTAATTCTTATATGAAATGAATTATTTTATTTTTATGTTGTGTGTTTCTTATTTATCAACGTGTTTAACGCTAAATCGGAGGTGAAAAAATAATCACCCAGTTCCCACAGCCAGAAGGTTGCTTCCCTAAAGGGGCAACGGTATACTATAGGGGTTTCCAATAAGAGGTGTTATTTTGAATAGATCTTGTGATTTAACACCTTGCGACTTCTTCTTTTGGGGCTATGTGAAAGAAAAGGTCTACGCCAACAGCTCAGCGTCGATTCAAGATCTCAAAGATGGAATTCGTAAGGCTATCGAGGACACAGGGCAGCCACATGCGATTTGGTTATGGAAAATTTCATGAAAAGGATATGGTCCTGTAAGCGTGGTCGTGGTAGTCATTTGCCTAATGTTATTTTTCATTGTTAACTGCATACCTTCTTCTTCATAATGAAATAAACATTCGATAATTTATATGAAAAATGGCATTTTTCTTTTAATATCAATATAACACCTCTTATTGGAAAGCTCTTTTTTCCGCACCTCCTAAAAAGTATTTTCCCGGTAGACATATCTTTTTTATTAGTTTTCTGGGTGAAGAGGTCCCTTAAGGAAGCAAAGGCCCAATTTTTGTAAAGATTTGAAGCTTCTCGGTTTTTTTGCGCGTTAACGGGTTAAAGCAAGAATATATTTATTGTGCAAGTAATGAACGTTTTTCTCGAACTAAATCATTCTACATGCTGCATTTTGTAGGTTAAGTACAAAACCCTCCTGACATGAGCGTATTTCTGTCTACCCAACTTATTTATCTATTAATAAACTGTTCAAAAATAACTTTAACAAAATTAGCATAACAGACTACCCAATAAGACATCACGACATTAATTTAATAAATAAGATCAATGATCTGGCCTAAATCGCTACAAAAACAAGTAAATGAACTTTTAATCTTCAACAAAGTATCTAGAAATGCGAAGACAAGGATTTAGAAATTTTCTAGTTGTTCCCAACATGCACAGCATGTACTTGCGAACGCAAATTCTATTTGCTCTGAAAATATATCGTCATTACTCAATGTTTGAATGAATCCACCTAAAACATGTTCTAATCACGCGTACGCTAGAATTCGTGATGATGGCGACCGCGATTGCAACTCGTGCAATCCAGCATCATATCAAGTGATAAATGATCACCTGTCAACGCACCATGTTCCTCATACGCCAGATTTGGGCCTCTTCCTGTACCAACTGCTTGTCTTTGAACCATCACGAATTTCTTCGCATGTTTTATGAAATACTCAGAAATCTGTTTTCGAGTTCGGCCAAGAATCTCGGACCAATTTAAAGACGGACGTATTTAATTCGCGCCGGGTCAAAGCTAAGATTTTTGTACCTAAAGTCACGCTAATCAAAAATAACAAGAGCTTTACTCTGTCTTCTAGATTTCGAATGTATTTGAAGCATTAATGGATCCTGGACTTAAGAATTCATTTAATTCAACAATCTTGGAAGTGCAACTACTAATTAAATTCAAACAATAGAATGCTGAAATGCACTTGTTCCTCACGTGCAAGGCCATAAGAAATAAATTTCAATGCAAGGATATGGCTCATGGGATAGCGATGAATGACAGCCTCGCGAATGGACAATCTCTATGCCAGGTATCTTGGAATAATGAAAACCTCGCAGCGGGAATGCACATGGGAAGGCACTCCACAAACCCAGGGGATGGATTGGACATTGCAATCGGCGCATATATCGCGAAATGCATGTGCAATGCGTTACCTTTCGCAGCGCGTGAGTATAATTTAAAATTCCAGCATGTTTCTTGTACCAAGGCTTTGAAGCTGCTCCTCTAAGACCAAGACTTGATTAGCATTCAATGATGTTGTAATTCATTTAACCGGGAATAAGTTGTAGCAAAGAAGTAGGTCTGCGTCCAGGCTCAACGGCTTATGCATAATGGATGGATCTTGTCTGCTTCCTGTCTCAGTCGTAGAACCGCTTTGAGAAATTCAAATGAGTTCGATTATTCGCTCCGATCGCTTTCCTTTTGCCTTTCCAAGTCTAGCCAAGCCTTTGGTAGTTGAGGTGAACGTGGAGGCAGCCACCACAGCCCCCTTGGGCTATGGTAAATCGAATTGGAAATTAATATCTGAAACCGTGATTGCTCAAGACCTATGACAATGAACGACTTATGAATGAATGTGTAGACCGTGTTGGATCGTGGAAGACTGTCCATGTAATATTCAAATGGGTACATCTTGTGGGGTCAGTAGCATGTACTCGTATGGTAGTGCTTCTGATCTGCAAGTTTGGATCAATGTTATCAGTGAATTGAGTACACTGTGTTCTACATACTGTAGAGTTTACTGCATTCAGTCAAAAACGACTCAATTTAGGGGGATCGAGGAATAATTTAGAGTTCCTTCAATTGACGACTGTTGGAGAAGCGTATGGGGGTATGATTTTCTCATCACGGGTAAATAAAAAATTGACACCTTGATAGCACTTCTAGAAAAAGCGTTTTTTCATTATGTAGTTCATTCGAGCAAAAATTAGCATAAGTGTTTTTCAATGGACAGTGACAACAGTATACTCGTAGATACTTAGCTCCTTCATATCAAAATTGGTGAAATTATTCAAATAATAAGCCATCATACGCGATGGGTCAAAGGACTTTGGAAAGTATTGTTGGTTTTGTGCAGTAAAAACAAGCGCTTGATAAAAAAACAATGTAGTAATCGCGCAGTCTACCTAGGCAAACTACTCGAGGAACTTTCACGAAAAGGACAATGGGATAATACAAATGATGCTACTAATAATGATGGAAGCACCCCGAAACCTTCAACAAATTGAAGGTGAACACTTTTCACTATGGACTTGATGGAACAATCGTTAATCACAACACAAGCTCCAGATGTACAAGTAAATCATACACAATCTGTGAGTAGACATGCACATGTTTTGACAACAACAACATCATTGGCGACAACAGTTTCATCATTACTGCATTGCAAGTCAATTTTACATACAAATCTTAGAGCTAAGAGCGAACGACTACAACATCATAATCGTAACCTTTGGCACGCTCTACAAGCGCAATTACTCCTTTCTTCGCCACATCCTGCAACGCGTAGTAGTTTATGCAAAACATTGGAGGGAAATGGTCTTATTCTTGCTTCTTATTCGCTGCCATACTCCTCAAGAAAAGGACCGAGGCCATTGTAATGATTTTTTTAATGCCCGTGTAGGACACGGGTGCCGATGGTCTGGCATAAGTGTCAGCGAGCTATAAACAACACCGAGCTCAGCTAACTAGCTTCGCTTAACGACCGCGTACGCATGCTTGATGACTAGCATTTGCGGGATCATATAAGGCGGGTTCTTGTCGAGCCACGAAGCTACACTACAAAATACTTATCACGCGTACTCTACTCTACAAGACGCACCGATCAATTTTTATTGTCTTTAGAAAAGTTCTATTAGGTGTCAATTAAGCTACTCTACAGAAATTCAATATTTTTTTGCCTCGTTAAAGTTAGCGGACACGGAGGCTTGAGACAAACGCAAACATTACACAAAAAGCAACCGTTACTTTCACAGAAGAAGGTCGTTGCATTACAAGGGGAATATCAAACCTAAAGATGTTAAAGTGGCTGAAGTGAACCACTCATCTCTGCCTAAAGGATGGAAACTTGACGGATGCAGTTTACTTTTCACTAGTAAAACAACAAACTAAGCAGTTTCGACGGGGTGACCACCTTATCTCTTCAGGAGCAGCCACTCCTGATCACCACGGGGCTGCTCGACTGCTTATATTTATCACACCATCGAAAACGTCTATAAGTTTACTTAGCCAGTTTTCTGACTTCGCCTTAAAATTTTTTTGATAAGCTCCAACTTGTGTAACGCTGCTTACTCAACAGAAGTGTTTGGTGCCCTCTTGTTCTAAAAATTTCTTCCGTAATAAATTTTCCCCAAATTTTCAAAATAACAGTTGTCTTGCCCATAATCTTCTTCTTTTTTTTAGCACTACAGCCCCTCTCGGGCCTTCGCTTAGAGGTAGTTAGAGTATCTCATTTTCATGACCGTATCGATTTTTTCGAAAGTTGGTTTGGTCCGTACCATGCCCCCGTATGTCTTGCCCATAATATTAGTTGCTTTTCAAGTTACTCGATCTGTCGGAGAGGGTTTCGGCGCTTCTCCCAAGATCAGTTTTGGCAACGGATACAGGTCATTTATAAATTGCTCGGTGCCATCATATTCCTGCCTCTTTCACGAAAAATTCACCCATTTGCAAATAATGATTTTCTTTGAAATAAAATGATCGTACAAGTTCCGAACCACTTCCTGATATGTCCTCAGAGTTTGGCTCAATGGCGCAAAGATCTTCTCCACTCATTCTTCCGTCGAGTAAATCAAGATATCGATCACAGAAGCATCTGGAGCACTCTCTAATCTACTGGCTCTCCGGTACCATTCAAAGCGTTCTATCCGCTTATCCTATTCAAGCGGCCGAAATAAGAGTTGTTTCGGTGCTTTTAAAACACCAAAATTTCTCGTAATTTCTTGATTGGACCCAGTACAACTTCTGTCGGCCTTTATTTCTCTGCTTTGCACGAATTCCTTTTAAATATAATAATAAATATAATTACTTTTAGCCTTAATGCATTTGATATGCGCTGCCGCTCCCACAATGTTTTATTTCCAGTTCAAGACTGCTGTTTCGTTTGCACTCTATCATAAATAGATAGTCTTGAGCTACAATATGGAAATAGGTTTTCATACATAGACAAGTAGCCATTGAGCGACCATGTGATATTGAGTACTATTATGATTTACATATACAGGGTGCGCCAGAGAAACTTACTTATTTGAAAAAATTCCCGCGTGGTGAGTTAGGCGGGTAGAGGGGCGAGAGGGGGCGCATCTGGAGGAGGAAGTTCCCAAGTTTGTTTCTCCCTCCAGTCGAGCGAGTTACTGTCTGGTGTGCAATGTCGGTTATGGGAATAATAGGTCCTTATTTTTTTGAAGAAAACGAACGCGCAGTTACCGTGAATGGAGCTCGTTACAGGAACATGATCAAAGAATTTTTTCTTCCAAGACTCGAAGAAATGAACGTTAGGAACGTGTGGTTCCAGCAAGATGGAGCCACAGCACAGACAGCACGAGACTTAATGAATTTGTTGCGACAACATTTCCCCGACCGCCTCATCTCTCTCAGAGGCGATCTCCAATGGCCGGCACGCTCTCCAGATTTGACTCCATGCGATTTTTTTTTATGGGGTTATTTGAAATCCCTGGTTTATGTCGATGATCACGGACCATAGCACACCTCAAGAACAACATCCGCGACGCCATTGCCGACATACCGATTGATATGCTGCAAAGAGTGGATACGAATTTCAAAAATCGACTTCATCAGTGTATGCGCAATGGGGGTCGCCATTTATCCGATATCGTTTTCAATACCACATGAAAAAAAATTGGGATATTGTATTCTCAAATAAAAAAAAATTTAAACAATAACTGAAGTACTTTTGTTTTATTGACCTTTCAAATAAGTAAGTTTCTCTGGCGCACCCTGTATTATAAGACAGTTATAGAGAGAGAGGTAAAGCAAAGGTGAAATTTCCGTAATCAAAAGACCTATAATATGGTGCCTGATATATTCAAATACGATAATCTGTTTAAAATTTATTGTAAGAGAAACAGAAGACATCGTGGAAAATCCCCTTTTAAGGGTTTGTACCAGTAACAAAATCCTATTTAAATCAATTTTGTCTATCCGTCTGTCCATTTACGTGCCACAGCAGTTTTTCTCCGAAATTAAACAGAGAAAAAAAGCTGCAGGTAACCCTTTCAGGTCTTCGTTCCCTGCAACAAGTGCCTCCAACTGTCTTGTTCCATTGACCCCGTCCTCTTATTTTGAAATCTCAGCAGCAATAAACTATCTTCGCCGACTGAGTCAGCGCAGCGTTTTTCCTGTTTACCCACTATTCTCCACCCATTAGCTCTCCCAACGGACACCTTTTTGGGTATCCGCCGTTCATCCATACGATCCACGTGGCCAGTCTATTGCAGCTTCCGCAGTCTTACAATCGATGCAAAATCAAGCTCGTCAAACATTTCATACAACTCATGGTGGTGTTGAATTCGCCATTGGTCCCCATCTAGCTTTTCTCCAATTATCAGCCTCAAGACCCATCACTCAAAAGCGCTCAATTTATTTGCGGATGCTTCGGTTAGAGTTCGTGTTTCATATCTATAGCATAGCGTAGATTTTATCACATATTTATGTACTTGAAGATTTGTTTTCCTGTGTATGCAGCTGGTCTTCAAAATCGTCGATACTGAATAAACATTTTTCTTTAAGAGCTGCATATATTCTTCGGCGTATGTCGTCCCTTTCATTAGCGTTTCTAGTTATTTTGGCATTTAAATTCACAAACTGGCGTACATTTTTGATTTTATAATCGCCAAGTGTGATATTTTGTGATTAAGAAATTTTGTCAAGCACTTATTTGATTCTTAACAATTGGTCTATCATCGATCTGCCTGCTCTAAAACCACCTTGATAGTCCCCAATAATACTATTGGTGTATGATCTGATTCTATTTTCTAAGTTCACAAAAATATTTTGTACGCCATATAAAGTATTGAGATGCCTCTATAATTTTTGCACTGTAGCTTGTCACCTTTCTTGTGGATAGGGAATACAATTTATTGGCTCCACTCTTTCAGTATATATTCTCGTTGCCAAATGGCTGGATGACTTTATGAATGGCTCTATGAACCCCGCTGCCAACATATTTTATAAGCTAGAATAACATGTCATCGATGCCCGGTGATATGTTATCTTTTTGAGCTTTGAACGTGAAACAAACTTCATTCAGAGTTGGTGGGGCCATTGGAAGCACTCCGAGAATATCTTTAGGCTCTGATATCCTGGAGCTGTGCCGAAGATGTAGGGGCCTCTTGGAATACAAATAGGATGCCTTTCTTTCCTTTATTCTATTTTAATCAGCGGTAGTCTTGCCAATCTCATCACGGTAGAGCGTGATCTTATTTCAGGCTTTTCACTACTTTTTGCTTGTCTTGTATTATTGCTCGCTAGACTTAAATCCATAATCCATACTCGTCATAATATTTTCTTTTTTTAATTCTTATTATCTTATTCGCTACTCTTCTGAAATTTTCATAATGTTTTCTCTGCGTCCTGGTTTTCCTACCTAACTATTGCTTGTATGCCTGATTTTTCTTGTCGAGAGTCTCCGTTAAATTTTTCGCCAATGATGCCGTTTGATGCGTTTTGATGTCATGATGAAGGGTGGTCTTCGCCAAATATGGCTTTGACATATGACATCGATAGGTTAGCTTCATCATGTAATGATCCGAGTAACAATTGACTCCTCGGTATGTGCGGAGGCCAAATATGCTTGAGGTCCATCTTTGTTGGATCAGAACATGGTCAATTTAGTTTTGTGTGTTGCCATCTGGTGATACTTGTATGCAGCAAAGTCGATCAGGCGCTACTTGTTGCCATTTGTTTCATCATAAAGGCTATATCCTCCAGTCATTTGCTGATGAGATAGCTCATTGCCAACCTTAGCGTTGAAATCGTCCAGAATTATTTTTGTTTCGTTTGTAGGTAACGAGTCAACTAGTCTTTCCAGGTGATTGTAGAACATTGCCTTCGTTTCCTCATCCTTTTTGTCGGTCGGGGTGTGTATATATATCAGGTAAATTATGAAGAACTTTACTATTATACTGATCATACACAGCCATTTATCAACTGGCTAAAATCAATAACGTGCGATTTCCAGCAGATCTCTCGCTTTTGAATATTGTATACGATCTCATATCGTGAATATCACTTCCAGTCCAGTTCGTTTCCTGAATTACCAGTATGTTTAGTGTATGTTAACAGGTCTATTATAAAAGGTCCTTGACGGCAGCAGGGTAATTGAGGCATCGGATATTTCATATTATATAAGGCCCATCACAGCGTCAGGGTTGTTCAGTGATCTGACATTCTAGATCCAATGCCATAGTCAATTTTTCATTTGCGAGGTCGTTGCCGTAGGTCAAACCCTTTCCAGGGCTCTGTTGCAGGTTAAGAAACTATGTAGGGGCTTACAATGATAGGAAGGTAGCCCGTCACCCTACCTCCATTCCGGCGGGATGGTTGCTAGTTTCAATTCGGTTATCAGGCGCGGAAGACTCGTCGTCACCCTCTTACGTTACCACAAAGGAAGTATAAGTAGGATTTATTAGCAAAACTGCAGGCGTATTTGCAGCTATTAGTATTTCTTGGCATTTAGTGCCACATCATAGGGGAGCCATTGAACCATATCTGCGACGCTGAGAACATTTACTACCATTTGTTCGTGGGGTTTAAAATGAGGAATCATGGAAACTGGGGTTTTCTCAACTAGGGTTGAGACCGTCTACGGCGGAGTTAGAGTGTCTTATTGAGAATTTTATTATGAATCATATTACTATGTTGTAAGTAATAAGTTATTGGTATGAAGTAATCCTAGCAAAATCGTTAGATAAAACCTACTCAAAATTTTCAAATTATTTTCTTATTAATATTAAATTTATTCGAATATAAAGCATTTCAAAATACATGTTGGTCATACTGTTTGGTCATTACAGTAAGTAAATCACACGTGTTTTTGACGCATTCAAAAAATAATAACGTGTCTAAATTGTGCTGAAAATTAAAAACACGGCCTTTTTGAAAAGATAAGCCTTTGTTTTAAACTGTGATTTTCAAAACAGATTTAATCATATTACGTCCATATTGTTTGGATACATTATCAAGTATATCATATATATTTTGTTATGCTTTTCAATCACACATTTGCTTTATTGATTCAATACTTATACATTTATTAAAAGCATAAAGCAAATTTTAAAATATTAAAGTATTCAAAAACTTGATGGCTCACATAAAATTCTAAATTTAAACAATATTCAATAAAAAAAAATCGTCAAACAATATCAAATGAAAATTACTAGATATTACCAATTAATTGGAAGAAAGGAAAAAAAAAACAATCAACTCTTTAAACAATACATATAACTTAAAAAAAACACAACAAAAGGGTATACCTTGAACTTACAACTAATATGTAACAACTTAATTCTAATCAATCCATGTTAAACTTTTCAAATTACAATTCGAAGTAACGTAGCAATAAGAGGCTGCAAAAAAAACGAAAAAACCACAAAAAATCATACACGACCATGATAACTCAGTAAATACCATTTTGCCATTAAAACCTAGACTACTTCATCTCAACTTGACCAGCCTCAACATACCTCGCAAATGAGTATCTCCATTGAAACAATTGATCCAGCGATCTCATATTTGGAGGATATTCTGTAATGATTTTCGAATTGCCCGTGTAGGACACGGGTGCCGATGGTCTGGAACAAGTGTCAGCGAGCTTTAGAAATTTTCTATTAGGTGTCAATTAATGTACTCTACAGTAATTCAATATTTTTTTGCCTCGTTAAAGTTAGCGGACACGGAGGCTTGAGACAAATGCAAACATTACACAAAAAGCAAACGTTACTTTCTCCGAAGAAGGTCGTTGCATTACAAAGGGAATGTCAAACCTAAAGATGTTTAAGTGGCTGAAGTGAAGCACTCATCTCTGCCTAAAGGATGGACACTTGACGGATGTAGTTTACTAGTAAAACAACAAACTAAGCAGTTTCGACGGGGTGACCATCTTATCTCTTCAGGAGCAGCCACACCGGATCACCACGGGGCTGCTCGTTTATTACAATTCTACCTTCTTATTGATGCCCCACATATGCATATGATGTATAATCGGAGCACCATTAGAATAAACAAGTTGGGTAGACAGACCTATGCTCATGTCAGAAGGGTTTTGTACTCAACTTACAAAATGCCGTAACCAGTAACGAATAAAATTAAGAAACACGTCATGTTCGAGGATCATACTATTATTAACTAAGTTGAAAGAATTTTTTAATTCTGAGGTATTTGTTAAAATTATACCCATAAATATTTCGCTTGATAATTTTTTTAGATTTTTTTAGATCACGGGTGTCCATTCGGGAGGGAGAAAACACATTTTTCATGTATCCCCCCCCCCTCTCTGTGCCCCCACTGAAGCAAAAACTGTCAGTTTAAGAACTGTTTTGAAAAGCTCTCATAGAGAACTTTCATTTGATACTCATATCGGCTACCTTTCATGAAATTTTTTTCAGGGGCCACTCCTTTGTACTGTAAGCATCGATTCATGCCCTATTTTTTCGAATCCTAGAATGGCTACAAAGCCCTTTTGCTAGGAGCTCTCTCTTGCCTCTTCGACTTGTTTCAATTGTATGTAGTCATCCTCATGATATCTATCATTCCTGAAATTTTCATGCAAATCCTAGCAAAGCTGTAGTGTCTAAGTCGGTAAAAAGCGCATATGGCTCCATAGCCATATGTTTCCATAGTAATACAGGGCACATTGTTCCATAGTAATACGGGAAAATTCAAATCGGTATAACTTCGTTAAATACTATTCGATCTTTATGAAACTTTCAGAAAAGATCAATCTTATAAGTAGTCATCTTTTTGCTAAATTTTATTGAATTTAAGGGTACCATTTAGATTTTATTCGGGAAAACATAAAATCGATAAATCATACTATTACTAACAAACTTGAGTGAATTTCGACTTCTCATGTATTTGTTGTTGTTGTACTCATTAAGGCCTACATTCATGATTTTTTTCAGATTTTTCGGATGGAAGGTGTCCAATCGCGAGGGGGGGGGGGGGTACGCGAAAAGTTCGTACATTTCCCCTTCCCCCCTCGGTACTCATAAGGCAATTCTAAGACCTGTTTTGAAAAGATCTCATTGAGACCTTTCCAATGACACCCTACTCGACTACCAATGGTGAAAATTTTTTTTTGAGGGGTCACCTCCCTATATGGAGAGACCCTCCTTAAACCCCTTTGAAAAATTTTTTCACCCTTGAACTTTCAAGAGGTCACCACTTCTGACCTTTCCACAAAGTTTCATGGCTGTAGCCTCTATAGTTTCGGAGAAAAAGTGCTGTGACATACAGACGGACGGACGGACGGACGGACAGACGGACACAGGTCGTGATTGCAATAGGGTTTTGTATTTTAGTACAAAACCCTAAAAATATACCGATTCATGCCTAAATACATGAATTCTTCTAGAGGTACTCGTATGAACCCAGTGGTGAGAAAAGTTTCAATGTACCCAGCGGTAAGGTTGGACGGCTGCGAGATCCAATATTTTTTGCCCACAGTGACGGACTCTGCGATATAATTACAAATAAGCTTCAAAATATGAATGTATCGACTCTTGCAGCTAGTAGTTTGCTTTACTAACTGACCTATTTTGAGATGACAGAGTACGTTTCATGACTCCATCTCGCAAAGTTAATGTATTTATCTCTAAATCACTTAGATTCAGCACTCCGGCCGCATTGCTCCCAGAGCCAAGCGCATTACTACTTTTCACTCCTGAGCTTGTTGTTCTCTTCACAGGGGCGGATCCAGGACCGGGCGAGCCGGGCCCGGGGCCCCACGTCGCGACCCAGGCCTAACAATACGCAGGTCGGGTCAGTCGGTTAGAAGCGCGAGGCCCTTGAAGTTCAACTAGCCTAGAAGCAAGCAAAGAATAAAAGAGACATAGAAATCTGTTATATTGAAATTTCTCACTCTGAGATTATTGCGACAGTGTGAAATACTTAAAGAAGCCCACGAAAATGGGCCGGGCGAGTCAGCGCGGTCCTGCGGTCCGGACGTACCCGAAAAACGCAGGTTGGTTAGAAGCGCGACTCTTCAAACCAGCCCAATAAACAAGCAAAGAGTGAATCAATGTGACATACTTAAATAAAACCAAAATCCGCATTTATTATAATGATTTTTTAGAGCCCTCCTCGGCCTAAAACCGCTCGAATTGAATATAGAATGGAATATTTTTATTCTATATTCAATTCGAGCTGCAGAAATCTAAAGGAAGCTGATTCACAAGTGCGCAACCGTTCGCCAACTCACGCAAATGATTGAAATTGAAAGAAAAGTAGAGCTACGTGCTAATGTGCTAGAAATAAAGGAATCGGTGGTAAATCGAAAACTGTCAGTCAGTAAAAAACCGAGAATATTGTCTATAGTTTCTATTCTAGCTATAACGATTTTAATAAATTGCATTGAACCTTAACTTTAGTAGATTTGTAACATAAAGGCTCTTATGCAGAATTATAAATTTAAAGCCTGGTGTTTACGGTGGTTTTATCGTAATTGTTATTTACTTTAATTTTATTCATGAAAGTTTCTCGCACTTATTTCAGTTATCAATTAAAATATAATGATTTCAATAATGCTATATAATCATTTTAACTCAAAAATACCTTCATGCGTTTGGTTTTTCGATTGAAATATTTTAAATAGAGTTACGCATTCTTTCATTCAGTCTCGGTTTGATATTCTTTACGTTAATAAATTCTACATTGGATGAACTAATCAAAATTCGCAAGTGAGTACTACCCACCGATGCGTTATACATTTTGTATAATTTCGAAGAAGATATTTATTACCGTTATGTCGCAGCAGTACTTTCTGTTGCATTTTGAAATTAATTACAAATGTGATACATGACAGCTGTAGCTCTAGCTGTGGTACTGTATGTAGACGAGGTATGATTCATGAATGTGTCGGTTGTGAGTCACAGCGGTGCTGTGACCTTCACCAACCTTCCTCCCCGAATCCCACTCTCCACACTCACAGACACCTATTGGCAATTCACTCTCAGTGCCACGTATGCGACTGAGAAGTTTAGAGAGCAGAGTTAGTTCGCATCGTGCCAGTCTTTTGTTCTCGCGTTTGAGCAGTGCCCTTCACGTATGTAGTAGTGATAGTGATTGTGTGAGTCGGCATATGTTTATAAACATCTACAATGGTCTCTCGCGATTGTGACGTCAGCAGAAAATATGAATCTGATAGTACAAAACGAAAAAATATTGCAAAACACAAAGATGAAGAAAGGAAGCTACGTGGATCGTTGGCTTAATATTTCACAACCTTAGTGAATAAGGAACTTGAACTGTGCAGTGATACTGGTAGTGAACAACCATCATCGTCAACGAGTCACTCATCTATCAAGAATGATTTAACACCATCCAATCTTCAAGGTGAGAGAGTTTCAGCGGATATCACATGAGACATAAAGGGTTCTGCTGAGGAAGCGGGAGTGCCAAGTAGTCAATATGATATCGAGGACAGAAGACATGTTGTGGCAGTTCTTGAGACCACTATATCAGAAACTTGTGTAACCACACATTTGCCAATGGAAGAAGACGACGGTGTAGACTAAGAGACCAGCTTGCCCTCCATAGTGAATAACTTTAATGTGAGTGATCCTTTTTTATTGCCTAATGTATTAAACGTTTCAGAGCTAACTAGCATAGTTAAGAAAGTTCCTGTATGACTTAAAATAGATGTATACCCTTTAACTAACGGCAGAAATTTCAATGATGCCCACTACCCAAAATTTCTTATAAATGGAGAAAAGCAGGTCTATTCTGAATCAAAATACGCTGTGTTCGGTTTTGCTTCCCGTTTATTGCATGATCATTCAGAATCTAATCTCAGTGCTCTTTGCTCTTTAACGGGTGTAAATGACTGGAAACATTTATCAGAGTCACTAAAAAGCCATGAAAACAGCAAATTCCACAAAGAGGGCATGGTAAAATGGTTAACTTTTCAAAAGGGGTTGTCTTCAGGAAAAACCATTGATTCTCAAGCTCAGACTCAAGCTGATTTAGAATAAAAACGCTGGAAAGATGTCCTGGAAAGGGTGCTAGCGAATATGCTGTTTTAAGCTTGGCACAATTTATCGTTTCAAGACAATGAAGAGAGCTTAGTTTCACAAAACTCTAGTGGGAACTTCTCCCTTCGAGAACATTTGTATCAAGTTATGGATAAATTCATATCAAGAAACTATTACCTGAGCAAAAGTACTTAAAATGAGCTTATTGAAATAATGGCAATGCATGTCAGAAATCAAATTGTTGAAAAATAAAGAAAAACAAATATTTTTCCATTATTCTGGATTGCGCTCGAGATATTTCTAGAGTTGAGCAAATGTCCATCATTTTGAGGACAACAAATCAAGAGTCTGCAGAGCTCGAGAAGCACTTTTAACAATTTGTGGCGCTAGACAAAACTACAGCAGATAAGTTGACAGAACATATTATCAACAAATTGAAAGAGTTGTGGCTCTCCGTTGCTGACTGCAGGGGTCAAAGTTACGACAAAGGGGCCAACATGCGAGGAGAAAAAAGAAGAAGTCTTCTAAACTTAAACTCTCTGGCATTCTGTGTTCCTTGTCGATACCTAAGCTGGAACCTCGTTTTAGGAGACGCTGTTTCTTCTTGTTTCCAAGCACAAACGTTTTTTGGTATTTTGCAAAGACTGTATACAATATTTTCTTGTTCTAGTGAAAGATGGAGCATTTTGAAATCTCATGTGACCATATCACTTATACAACTTTCAGAGACTAGATGGGAGTGTAGAAGTGTACCTGTGAAAACTGTAAGATACCAGCTCGTTCATGTTTGTAATGCACTTTTGACCCTCAGTGAAAAAAGCACAGATGTGGTTAGATAAGTGAGTGGAAAACGAAATTTCAACCTACAAATTTGTCTTATGTCTCTCAATATGGTATGACATTCTCGTAAAAATCCATACTATGAGTAAAGTTTGGCAAACTGGACGTAGCTGTCAAAAACTTAGAAGCATTTGTCAAGTGGCTGGATGAGTATAGGGATCAAGGTTTTCAGTCTGCATTAGTGTCGGCAAGAGAAGTAGCGGGAGAAGCAGGCACTACAAGAGCATTCAAGCCCCAACAAAGGAAACGCAAGAAAATGATGTTTGATTATGAACAAGAAGACGAAGTTCCTGAACAAACCCCTGAAGACAACTTCAGAATGAACTACTTCCTAACAATCGCAGATGTAGTTCAAGCAAGCTGTAAACCAAGATTTTCAGCTTTGAAACCCTATGAAAACAGTTTTGGTTTCCTGTACCACCTTTAGAAACTTTGTAGTGTGAGTGATGAAGAACTGATGAACAACTGTAAAGACCTAAGAATGACACTAAGTGATGGAGACAACTATGATATCGATGCACTAGAAATTTATGAAGAAATAAAAATGCTAACGCTCGGCTATGATGAAGAAACAGACAATATACTTTCCATTCTAAAGTATATTGTACTCGACAATCTAAAGGACAAATATCTAAGTCGCTCTGAGAATAATTGCCACAATTCTGGTCACAGTAGCATCAGCAGAAAGAAGTTTTTCGAAATTAAAACTCATCCAGACCCATCTTAGAAACACAATGACCCGGAACCGCTTATCGTCACTGGCTCTGCTCTCCATAGAAAATGATTTGGTATCCAAAATAGATTTTAAAGATGTCTTTGAAGACTTCCGCCGAAGGAAAAGTCATAGAGTAAAGTTTTAACACATTTCAAAATGTGTAAAACAAAGAGTAAAATGTTCTGTTTTTGTCCATAGATTAAATTAAATTTAGTTTAGAAGTGGAATTAAGTTGGTTATTTGAAATTTGCAAACTTTTTGTGCAAATTGCCTGTTTTGTTAGTCACAAATCAAAGATTACTTAAATTGACTTGGACTTGTGTAATTTTGATTGTGTGCCTATATATGTGTGAAGATATGTTTTCTCTTTTAGTAAGGTAATAAATAATAACTCCAGCAAAAAAAAAAAAAAAATATATATATATATATATATATATATATATATATATATATATATATATATATATATATATATATATATATGTGTATATATATATATATATATATATACATATATACTCGTATATATATATATATATATATATATATATATATATATATATATATATATATATATATGTATATATATGTTTATGTATATAAGATGAATAAGAATATTCAATTGTTTGCACGTTCAGCCCAAATGTTGAAACAGACTACATTAATACAACTTTTAAAGCCCTTTAAATTTATTGTTATTAGGTTATAAAGGGTTTTCCAATAAGAGGTGTTATTTTGAATAGCCTGCTAGTTTGACTGATGTCACTTTTGAAGCTGTCATTTTTTGACATTTGACAAGTAGAACCTATGTTATTAATAAAAATGGAACAATCAATGCTTCGACAACGCACTGAAATTATTAAAATTCACTATAAAAATGGTGAAAATTTGGCAGAAACGGTTCGTAAAACTCGAACATTTTTGGGTTGTCGTGAAGCACCTTGTCGCACCACAATACAGAAATCGGTGAAAAAACTCGAGCTGTTGGAACAACTTAGTGATGTGAAGAATAAAATCCGTACACGTCACTCAAGCACTGCCGAGAGTATTGCTGCTGTTGCCAAAAGTGTTGAAGAAAACCCAGGTTTGTTCATTCCACGTCGTTCTTTGGAATTAGGCATTCCACAAACGTCATTACACCGTATTTTGCATAAAAATTTGTTTCTTAAGGCTTATAAAGTTCAGTTAACACAAGAACTCAAGCCGATCGATCATTACAACGTCGTGTCTTTGCTGGTTGGGTCCTTGAAATGCATGAAAATGATCCGGAACTCCGTCGAAAAATCATCTTGAGTATTGAGGCCCATTTTCACCCCGATGGCTTCGTCAACAAGCAAAATTGTCGCATTTGGGGCTCGAAAAACCCAAGAGTTATTGTTGAAAAGCCTCTCTATTCTCAACGTGTGACTGTTTGCTGCGGTTTATTGTCCAGCGGAGTCATTGGACCTTACTTTTTCGAAAATGAGGCTGGGGCAACAGTTACGGTGAATGGATTGCGCTATTGAGAGATGATTAATGATTTTTTTATGGCCAGAATTAGATGTTATTGATTTAGACAACGTTTATTTTTAACAAGACGGTGCTATGTGCCATCCAAGCAGCGAAACCATTGATCCTTTACGAGAAAAGTTTTCGGACCGTGTTATCTATCGAAGAGGTGATCACAATTGGCCACCGAGATCTTGTGATTCAACACCTTGCGACTTCTTCCTTTAGGGCCACGTGGAAGAAAAAGTCTACGCCAATAGCCCAGCGTCGATTCAAGACATCAAAGTTGAAATTCGTGAGGCTATCGAGGACATAGGGCAGCCACGTTGCGATTTGGTTCTGGAAAATTTCATGAAAAGGATATGGTCCTGTAAGCGTGTCGTGGTGGTCATTTGCCTGATGCTATTTTTTACTATTAACGACATATCTTCTTCTTTATAATCAAATAAACATTTGATCATTTATATTAAAAAATGGCATTTTATATCAAAATAACATCTCTTATTGGAAAACCCTGTATTAATATTCATGTACCATACATATAAATTTTGAATCGTCTACCAATAATAATTTTAATATGTTCTTTGATTATATGTTGTAACTTCGCTACTACATCGAATAACACATATAAATTTTTACTTTACAGTAGCTAGTTTTACTTGTCATTGTACTTAATTCTGTTTTGAAACTATGTTATTTTTTTTCAATCATAATTTCAGTTGTGCTTTTTGTTTTATATCAGTTCTGTACAATTAAACCTTATAGTTCTATAATAAAAATGGTTTGCTGTTATTTTTGTCCTTTCGCTACTAAATTAATTGGTGAAGAAGTTTCCTCTTTGGTTTGTTATGCATAGTTTAAAATGCCAGACTAAGTAAATTATTATTAAAAAATAAATCGAATGGCTTTTATTTTGACTATTGGCTTTAATTTAAAATTTTTACCTGGCATATTTTATGATAAATCATGTTAAGTTTTTGCCTTTGGGTTCAGCTGACCATTTTCAGCACATTAAACATGAAAATATATGTATATATAATAAAATTTTGTTTGAGGATTGCTGCTTGTCCTAAGTGAAAGAACTACATTGTTCTTTCACCCGAGCATTTTGGCTATCAATTTAATAGCACTTTTTCCGCTCGATGGACTTCAGCTGGTTCCAGCATATGGGCTGGTTCCATTAAAAATCTCGCAGTTTCGTTCGAGGTGACCGATAAACTCCTCAGGAGCTGCCACATCAGTCACCTCGGGGCAGCTCGACTGCGGGGTTCCAGGTCATGCTGCAACATATATATATATGGGTTCGTGATCACCTGGAACCCCGCAGTCGAGCTGCCCCGAGGTGACTGATGTGGCAGCTCCTGAGGAGTTTATCGGTCACCTCGAACGAAACTGCGAGATTTTTAATGGAACCAGCCCATATGCTGGAACCAGCTGAAGTCCATCGAGCGGAAAAAGTGCTATTAAATTGATAGCCAAAATGCTCGGGTGAAAGAACAATGTAGTTCTTTCACTTAGGACAAGCAGCAATCCTCAAACAAAATTTTATTATAAGTTCGCCACCACTGCGTACTAGTGGAAATTATTGCTCGATAGAGCTTGCAGCACTGCCATGCTGCAACATATATATATATGGGTTCGTGATCACCTGGAACCCCGCAGTCGAGCTGCCCCGAGGTGACTGATGTGGCAGCTCCTGAGGAGTTTATCGGTCACCTCGAACGAAACTGCGAGATATGTATATAGAAAAATATAGTGCCAGCCGATCAAATTTTCAGGTGGTTAATTTGATACATTAGAAACTACCGGTCAATTCATGCGTTTTTCTAACAGATGGCGTAACTTGATTTTTATTCCAGTGATTCATTTTTCCAAATATGTGTTGCAAAGCTACTGTCATATAGTTTCAGAATCAGTATGTGTCATTTAGTCGAATTTTGTGCCGAATAAAGTGTTTTTACGGAGAGTACTTCTTCGTTAAAGAAAGAGGCTGCCAAAAGTCATTGTATTTTGGTGGAAGTGTATGGTGTGCATGCTCTAGCTGAGCGTACGTGCCAGAAGTGGCTTGCACGGTCTAAAAGTGATAATGAACGGCCCGGACAGCCAAAAAAGTTTGAAGATCACGAATTGGAGATATTGCTCGACCAAGATCCATCCCAAACTAGCAAAATCACTTGTCATCTAAAAACAATTGTTCACAATAAAGCTTCAATTTTCGAAAAAAAACCACACGAATTACTATAATAGTAAAATAAGGTCAGTTTTATAAGTTAATCAAACACAGCGAACTCGTTGAAAAAAACGCCTCAAAATCACATTTTTAGAGCAAATTTTTTCTATAAATCCAGACTCCCCGGTAAGTAAGGCCCCACCAAAGTCAATTGCCCAGGGCCCCGCAAAGTCTGGATCCGCCACTGTCTTTTCGAAGGGGCTCGACCCGGAACATTATTTCTGGTTGTTGCTGGACCTTTTTCCAAATTTAAATCACTAAGCCAACAAGCACAATTGAATGATTTTTCTTCTTGTGCATCATAAGATTTGTGGTCATCATCGTCTGATGTAGTTGATGTGGTAGCATTTCGTATATGTTGATGAGCGTTGCCTGGCTAATTGTTCAACTATTTCTTCAAGTTCATGCTATTGCTCGGTTACTACTGTTTCCAATGTGGCTTACAAATTAACGGAAGCCTAGCTATCTACCTATATTTCGTTCATTTTGATTTTTAACTAGTTTCTCGCAATCGCATTCTACGAAGTCAAAGTCAAAATTCAAAAGCCCTTTATTTAATACTAATCGTTATGAATTTTAAAAGAGTATAAAGCTAACTTGAAACTATAACAATAAAAAACTTAATGGCCCAAATGGTACTCTAAATTATACGTTATCATTAAACACATTTCATAAAAAAAAACTATAGCAAATTCTATTAATTCAGATTATTTGATATTATGTAATTCAATTGGAAAAAGAAGAAAAAACCAACCAACACTATCCTAAAATTATTTATAATTTAAACACAACAGTGAATTTCGATCCTTCACCTAATATGTTTTAAGTTTATTCTAATAAAATTCAATTAAAAACTTTATCGTATACTAAAAAATTCTATAACAATATTCCTAACCTAAGCGTTTAATCTTATCTCTAACCTAATATAATAAACATAACATATACCTTATTTTTAACACAAATAAACAACATCACTAAATGTAGCAATAATGAGCTGAAACTCAAAAACTAAATAACGAAAAACACCAAAACTGAAAATAAACACGAATAATTTAGACATTGTCATTCAGCCACCAATACCTAGATTGCTCCATCTCAGCTCGACCAGCCTCAACGAATCTAGCAAATGAGTATCTCCATTGGAATTGTTGGTCTCGTGAACTCAGATTCTGAGGATATTTTATCTATATATGTGATATATGATTGAAACGCCGTCAGAATCAAAAACATATCGATTCATGTCCAAATACACGAATGCTTCTGGAGGATCGAAGCCAGTAGTGAGGCAAGTTGCTATATACCCGTCTGTAGGGTGGAAATCCAAGGGTTTTCACTCACAGTCACAGAACTTGTGACATGATCCCGAAGAAGTTTCAATATGAAGATATCGACTCTTGTCACTTGAGCAGTCTGATAAATTATTCTATTCAATATAATGCTTTCAATCCGTCTCAGGCTTTCTGTACAAACAAATACATGCACGAAGACATTTCCTTTCGAAAACTTTTAATTTTCCATAGTTCTAGCACTCTGTTTGTACCAATCTGACATCCATATGTCTAATTTGGTCTAACCAGGGTAACAGGCTTGTAACAGATAATTTTGACCTTTTGATCAATGTATTTGGAATGAAAGAGTTTTCGTAGGGCCATGACTACTTCTCGTGCCTTAATGAGCATGATTTTGATATGTTCAGTATAGTACAGATACTGGTCGAGATAAACACCGATGTATCGAATACAGGATTTATGTGGAACTCGTTCTGAACTACCCTCACCAGCCATGATGTGGAAATCTTTCCAATTACGTTTCAGGTCTTGACTGACCCCCTGCAGCGTTATCCGAAACAAGATTGTTTCACACTTCTGCGCATTGATTTTCATTCGCCAATAGTCAGTGTATAGCTGTACATCATTGAGCATTTTTTGGAGATTTCTCTGAACTATTGTAGCTTTTCGGTCTGCCGTATAGATGATCAGATCATCAGCAAATGCTACCAATGATCGCGTTGGCGAGACGTTAAAATCAAAGCCGTTCAATAGCTTGCGTATGAAGATTGAGTAAAGCAGAGGCGCAGTAACTGCTCCCTGCTGTAGACCATTCAAGACCTTGAATCCGCGCATTGTTGTCAGATTTCCATCAGTTATAACAAATAATTTCCCATACAAAATATTACACATCATGAAGACAAGATGTCTGGGGAACTTGTCCTGAAGTAGTTTAAAAATTAGTCCATCTAACCACACTGTATCGAAGGCTTTCTCCATATCAATGAGACATGTTCCAACACATTGTCTATCATTTAGTTTCCAACAGATGTCTGAGGTTATTTTCGTTATTGCATGTGTGGTCAAATGCCTGGCACGAAAATCAAATTGGCAATTCGGCATCAACTCATATTCCTCAATGTGGGCGTTTAATGCTCTGTTGAGTATCACTTCAAACACCTTGCTGATGTTAGGCAGCAAGCTGATTGGGCGATAGCTTTTAGGTCATGAAGATTCTTTTCCTTTCTTCAAGATCGGAAATACCTTAGCCTTTTTCTATTCATTTGGGGAATATGAATTGCTCAACATGTTGTTGAACAATATGCAATAATTCCTAATAGCAACCTCAGGCAAATTTCGGAGAACTACATTTGGAATACCATCAGTACCACGTGATTTCTTGTTGTTTATCCTGCGAAATATGAAACACAAGTCTTCATAGCTGACAAAATAATCAATAAGATTCAAGCTCGGTATGAGGTCAGATGTTAATGTTTCATTCAAGTGAAGAATTGATTGGCCGTTCAGGCTTGATTTGAAGTCGGCAACTTTTGCTTCAACGAGCTCTAAAATTATTTCATTCCCTCTCTCAGGGTTTGGTAGATGAACCAATTCAAAATGTGTTCCAATCAGGGCAAGTTTCTGCAATCCCTCACATATAATCCTGTTTCCATTTCTATCCGGAGTCGTACTATCAATTTCGATACCAGCACTATCGAGAAGATTTATCTCATCACTAGTGACTTCAAGATTCGATACCTTCACTCGAGACTTCTTGCGGAATATGCCATCCACTTTCGTGAAAACGCCATCTGGGTCCCGTGGGCTAATACCCCTCAATTTTTCCGCCCAATGGTCGCTGACCTCACTCCTGAAGTATAACCGGACTATGTTCCGGAGATTCTTCAGGTGTAATTTCAACAAAGCTAACGAGGGATGGTTGTAGTCCAAAAATCGTCGATAAATATTGTTGATGTGTGTGAGAAGAAGGCTTTCCAATCTTTTAAACCTTGCGATGGTTGGTGTTTCATATTCTACCATATTGTTTCGATGTTTAATCTTGGGAACTACTTTCTCAATCGTTTTCAACGTCAGCTTCTCTAACTTCGACAAATAGACATCTATTTCATCGTTAGTTAGATTCCTGTCGTTAGGAACCATTGAGCAAGCGTTGCCATCATCATAAGGGGGACATTGATTCTGGTACTCCCGATTTAACTCTTTTGAAACTTTCCCCAGTCTGTTTTTATGAAATTCAACGATGATTTTCATGTTGAACTGGAATGAGGAAGAAATCATCCCTTTGATGATTGATTTCCATTACGATTGCGTTATGGTCGCTATCATAAAAAAGCACCTGCAGTTTCCGTTGAGGACTATGAAAGCTGAATTCAAGTCTTGTGCCAGCAGTGCAGATGCCCAAATATGAATTTGTCCTAGGGTATGTTGGGAACTCCGACCCATATAGATTGCACCTGTATTCAATTTAGTTTTCTGTTATCCACGATTTCAGGAATACACTTCTTGGATTATAAGTGGCGTTCAGCCATGATGTATGCTTGGCGTTCAGCTCACCAGCAAGAATTTTGTCGCGTTTTATGGTTCGCGGCCAATAATTTTAATGTTCCGGGGAAGGGAAAACGCAATGTCTTTTAAATTAAGTTAAAAGAGTTTATTTATTTACCAAAAAAATGCACAATCACTCATTTAACTATTTCACAACTTTAAGTAAAATCTAACTTTCACTTGTCAATTAAATTTCGATCGCAATTGTCTACTAAAATCACTTGACACTCAAACAATCAATATCGCCTGCAATTCGCGTATCGCAGTTTTCTATCGCGGTTGTAATGAATGATCTCCCCATTCATTCAGCTCGCCTTTATATAGGGTCTCTAATCATTCAACTCAGTTCTCGTATATTGGTGAATTAGCGGGAACATTCGAGCAGCGTAATGAATGGGCAGTGACTCACTTTCAGATGTTGATCATGCTTGGTGGGTTCTCGTGGTTTCGAGTAAATTCATTTGTTGATGTTCTTAATGGTTGTGAAAACAATTGCGACAGTAGTTCGCAGAATTATTTGTACATGTAACAATATAATAGTTATGCAGCCTGTTCAATTCGAGTATTTCGAACAAGGAGTTGAGCTCCTCCTTGAGCTTGATAACAGTTCTACCAGTTGCATAGGCTGAGATAACGAAGAGGTTATCCCGACCTGGCAGTGAAATTTTGAAAACGGACACTTCAAGAGGTTCAAAGCTTTTGAATTTGACTTTTTCAATTTTTCAATAGGGTCTTCAAAGCAATATCCCGATGCCACCTCTCCCATCACCTCTTGCCCTATCGTTTCTTACGAATTCAAAATCCTTGAATGTCACGGAGTGCCATGAATTGAGGTGGGTTTCGGTGAGAAGCACGATGTCAGGCTTTTGCTTAACAATGAATTCAAAGAGATAATCACGCCGATGTATAGTAACAATCGAGTTACGTTGATCGAGATGAGACGAATCCTATCCATGGGAATGTGACTGAATGACAACTTATTTAGAGGCATTTGAAACCCCTAAACGATGTTAAACAAAATTAATTTTTGTATCGTGTCTATCGATTCTCTCCGATAGAGAATTTAATTGCTGTGAAACTTTAAGAAGTAGCTCACTATTGCCAGTTACATTATTTCCACTATTTACCACATTTTCTGCTGGTCCTCTAGTGGCTGGGCGAAGTTTGCAGCTAAGATACTGCGGTGTAGTTGTGCTTGCTTTGGTACAAATTTAACTCTCGCATCTTGATATCGGGAGCATCGTCTATATGATGCCGGGTGACCAAAAACACCGCAGTTGACACAGGATAGTTTTTCTTCTGGCTCCGTCTGAGCCAATTTGCACTCACTCACGCATCGGTAATGCATCGCGCAGTTGGCAGCCGAATTTCCGAATCGTTGACAGCGATAGCACTGGTTGATTTCTCGTTTCTGGAGGCCCACCTCTCCACTCGGAAATTCAAATATCTGATTTGCTGAAGAGCACTTTGACTGCTCTTATTTGATATCTGCACTAAATAAAGTGGTAAATTTTTTTTACTACCGTTGACCTTCTTGTCGCGAATGTTTTGATTGAGATAAACTCGATTTCTGGTGCTGCTTCCTTGAGCACCTGAAGAAGATTGACAGTATCTTCTCCGCAGTCCAAGCCTTTCAAAAAGAAGGTCTTGTTCTTCTCGCTTTTCGGGGTATATGTAAAGTGTGTAACCTCCCCAGAATTTATAGCATGTTGTAATGATTTTCGACTTTTGAAGTCCAAACGCGGAACCGACCTCTCATTGGTTCTAGACGTTAAGTCTGAGTAGTGCCAACGGATGGTACCAACAGGTCAACCAATCCGTGCACCGTAACCCATTCACGCGGTGGCTGCTTGTCGGCCAGCTAGTTCGGAGAGGATTTCGGTCGCGGGTCTCCGAATGGGTTACGCTCAATTACAATATTTTCAGCCACCTGAACATGCCCGTTTTCCAAACGCGTTACAAAACAAAACCATACGGAGGAGAAACCTACTTTACGTTACTCCGTATTTCTTCTTATAACCAGTCAAGAATACCAGATCTAGTTTTCATTTCGCGTTCCCGAAGTTTCGACGCGGTACCGAAAAGTATACTACTCTAACTCAACCCGACGAAAACTACTCTAAATAAAGTAACAAAACAACAAAGCTACCGCGTACCGCGCGCGACGCGAAACCGACCTCAGCGGATTTGTCGAAACCCTACTCTCGCGACGGCATACCTACCCTGCACTCTCTCTTCCCACTGAAAAAGAAGAACCGCTGAAAAGGAAAGTCGTGGTTAAATTTAGCAATTCATTTTAATTCATTTTTATTTCTCTAGGAACCGATGTTAAACAATTCATACTAATTCTAGATTCTCATGAAACTTGTGATACGAACCATTGAGACATAAATATGAACTTATTCTTGAAGTACTATTAACTTATTCTGGAAATTCTATGCACTTACGGCATTCGACAAAAAAGAAATATGATACAAATCCTACTGTATATAATATCTACAATCATGACAACAATAACAACAAAAGGAGGGAGATTACTCTTTGGGAATATTAAGAGACATTAAAAAAAAAAAAAACGGACACCAAATACAGGGGTCTGTCATCATATTGCATCTCAAATTACATAAATAACATTTTCATTTTTCTAATATTGTACTTAAAAAAAGTGGCGCGACCAATTTGATCATCAATTATATGATTGCACTATCAAAAACCATTATTTAATAGTTCGTAACGAGTTTTTATATATATTGTTCAAAACTTATATCAGAATTTATTGCCTGCTGGGAACGCAGAAATTCGGCCACTATAGGTACAATACGCAATGCTTGCCCATTCAAATATTTTTAAAAGTCAATGTAAGGTAATCTTTACTTAACACTATACAATAAACTATATATTTCAAAAAAACTCGCGACGTTTCAATGGTTTCTAATTTTTCTTTAGGGCTTTAAATGTGAATGAATCGATTTACATGCAAAAATACATAGGCGGTTCACCCGAAAATGTCTTATTTAAGCTTTTCTTATTATAGTTCGGTAGTGATTTGATAATAAATATTAATTAAATCTGATGTTTTCCTAGCAAAGACAGGCGCCCGAAATCTTAAACCTTTTTCGTGAAACACGCCTTAGTAGTGATTAAAAAGTAATTGACGTTCAAATAGTTCTAGCTGAACTCGTTTGATTCATATTCCGTAAAAACAACACTGTGGGAGCGCGGTATTAACATGGCCAACAAAACAGAAGTGCTCCAAAAGCCATCAATGATTCCATCACGATTGGGCACCGACCAAGCGTTTATATTTCAATGCCTGTAGAATCAACACATCTTCTTCCTGAATCCAGATTTCGTTCTCTATAACTGTCTAATGTATCCGTACTCAATGCTATCGATGTCGCTAAGCTATTGAAACGTTGGTAAGTTCGCATAGATATTGCATCCCCCTTCGTGGTATATTATAGTAATTAGAAATCAGTCGGGAATATAAGAAAGAAAAATCCTTGTTAATTAGTCTTAAAATAGAAACTATTCCGACATTTTTTTGTCAATATGATACATGCTTAATCGCCTGAAAGATGTTTCTTACAGCAAGACAATCATTTTATTAGGGCAATAATAAGCAAATGCAAACATTGCACGCAACCACATGTGCATTGACGGTGGCTTAGCCGTATACCAACATAATGTTCTTATTCTCTTCTGAAGCAAAGGAGTTGCTTCAAATGTAAAGCTGATAATTGCAATTTGTTTCTTAAAAGCAGTAGTTAACACATTTACTCTATCACCTTAAGAAAAATTAAAATTTCCGCATCCAATATGGTAGAGTGCTATGTATAGGCCATTATGGGCTACAAACAAGTTATTGAAAATTGAAAATATCCCAAATGGTGCACAATTAAGCTTGAAAGCGACACATAATGAAAATGAACCAGAAGTAAATGAACATGAAACAGCCCATACGTAAGTCATTAAGAAAACATTATTTGAACTCACCTGTAACACTCTCTGAGTTTTCATATGAGTTCGTTGATTCTACTTTGCCTCGGTTGAATATATCTTGCCTTAATATTACATTCGTTGACACTTCTCTTTCATTCTCTGTAAAAACCGACTTTCGGCGACATGTCAGCACTTCGCTTTTCTATTTCCAGCCGTTTCTTTTCCTCGTGGCGTCGGACTGTCAATCCGACAACCACCGACAAAACAGATGTGCGGAATGGAACGCCACATGGCGGCAATGTGCATTTTTATTTGTCGCCAGTGGCATAGTGTTTTGATGGCAACGGTGGAGGGGGGCATTCCCAGATGGATATGTCTCGAAATGTGTCGGGGTTTTGATTAATATTATGTTTCAAATATTTAAATCCGCAGATCTAAATATTTGGAGAAAAAAAAATATTTTCTGTGCAACGATATCCGCACGAAAGATGAAGTCCGCTTGCACCTCGAGGTCATACCCATCTGGCCGGGTGCAAGGGTTCGGGATCGGAATCCTTCGATTTCCGGGCGTAGGTGTCACATTACAATGTTTTGCTGGTTTAAAATCAACCAGTGATTTCGTTCTGATAGTCAACTTTTCGGAATTGATTCGTTTAATCTCGAAATCCGTTAATTTGTTTTCGGCTGCCAACAGCCGAACCACGTCCTTTCCGCTTTGACAAGGTGGAACTTTCTCTGTATTCCTGGTTACTTTTTGAGGAGGACCAGCAGAGCTACGGGCTGGTTTCTTCTCCTTATTTTTGTTTTTTAAATAAAGTAGAAAATTATCATTATCTTGACTAATATTACCTTCATTATTTTAATCAACCTCCATTTCTTGTTGGAGTCCGTCCAGCGCTGCATAGTAATTCTGGCTGTCGTTAGTGCCTCCAACACTTAATACTTCTTCTGGGATGACTTGTTCGACTACTTTCTTCAGCTTAGCTTGCGTATTTTTTTGTCGTACCAGTTCAGTATCTTGAACTTCTTCGATTATCTGCTTATCTTCGACTACTTGAGTCTTACGGCCGCCATCTGCGGAGTCCTGGGTGCTCGTGTGTCTTCGCTTGTGAACACTTGCCGCAAATTCCGCATTGTTATTTTCCCCGGGGCCCCCAATGGAGGAAAGCCGTCGGGCTCCTCCATACAGCAGTCCCGAGTTAGTCTTTGGTTTGTCCCCTTTTGTCGATTTATTGATTCCGTGGGTCGATGCCTTCGACGATAAATGCTTTCCCAATAAAATCAAAATATGCTTTTGACTTGCTCGTAAAAAATCACAGTGCTTTTGTGAAAAATTAATTTATTGTTAAAATTAATGACAGGAGCGATTAAAATCACATCTACATGCAACGAGTGCTTGACATAGAATATTCGAATTCTACGTTATTGAAACAAAAACCTTATCAAATGCGACTCAGCATTATATCGTTTGAAGCGTAATACGATTGAGTTGGTAGTGCTCGAAGCGAGATAGTCTCGAAAACTCTGTACCTTGCCCATAACAAGCGAATTAACTCACTGACTCACATCTCGTTTCTATGGGCAGAATCGTATCTTATGTAGTATTGAATTTGTAAGCCTCGCACATTAATTTAATTTTGCATTGTCTTTCAATTGAGTTATTTATTTATGTATCGATATTATAATTGAATTAAATTTGTATTTACAGGTATATTTGCTATCCAAATAAATATCTTTCACCGTGCCTACAATCTTATCTAAGCTCCCCACATGAATCATTTACATTCTCTTTCTAATTTGGATTTAAATAGTATTGATTGCACAAATTGAAATGGTAATTGATAAAAGCTGCATCTAATAAAAGAATAAATCAATTGCACCTGAATGGAGTTATTAAAACATTCAGATGTTTATTCAATTTAGCGTAGATTAAACTAACAAAACGCATAGTCCATTGAGCAAAGTCTAAAATCAATTACACAATGCCCCAGCACCGCAGCAATCAAATGCCAGATTGTATTTGAAATTTCTTTGCTTGCTTTTCAATTTGAATGGTTCTCACAGCTTTGGCTTGCAGGTCCCTATCTCCATCCATTCATCATCTTCCATTCGCGGCTAATTGCAAGCCATTCACTTCTGGGAGCCATTGAGCCAACTCATAACATATCCAACATATCCACTAGACTGTGGCAGCGAAGGTGCCAGGCTAAGCAAACAATGCAACGTTTGTTCACACAGCGAGAAAATTGAAATGCACCAGCTGCCGGAAGGGAAATTCGAAGGCGGTTCCAAGGAAGACGCTGCACTTAACCTCTGACCAAGCCGTTCGAATGCAAAGAGGCTGCAGCGCGCAACAAGGAGTCGTTGCTTCGAGTGCAGTTGCGGTGCGATTCAATTGCCGGCCGATCGGCATCAAATGAACAAATAAATAGAATAATAAACATATATGGCCGCGCTATCACCTTCATTAATAATGCTATCCACTCCCGAACGACAAATTAGTGGGCAAGACAACGAGTTGTGGGTTGGCTTTATGGGCGATATATCACGGCGGGCATTGTTCGCTGCAGCTCCCTCTTTGGCCAACGTGTGTTTATCTCCGCGCACAATAGTTAAATTGGTGACATTCCATTGCAGTTATAAGTTACTCATACTCATAGTAAGTCTTCGACAATCGCTACCAAGTATCAGTCGAAGCTCCCAGTATCGCCGCTACCACTACCGTCACCAGCGTCACAACCAGCGCCTGTACCGTAATGCGAAACGACATGAAAAATTGCAACGATAAATCAGATAAATTGTGAAATTCTTGGCGAACCTTACCTTGGAGTGCATCTGCGACTCACATGTGAGCGCAGCAGCGCATCGGAAAAAAGTTTTACTTGAACCGGATGCTAGAAAATGGGAATATGCGATTGCAAAATGAAAAGCGATTGCAAAAAGGAAGCAATATGGAAGCACCTGCAAACCACAAGCATCCGCAACAATTCCGCATTGTTATTTGCCGTGGAAGAGGTTAAGTGCCTCATGTATGATCAGAATCGGTAAACGTTTTATCTATTGAACTATTGAAATCCCATGATGATTTCTTGCATGATACGTATCATATATGGGAACTTCATAAAGAAATTATTACAAGAATCAAAGTAGTTGTTATCAAGCTTAGCGAAATCTTAGTGGTGGATTTTTCAGGGCTTTGTTAAACGTATTTTACGAAGACCTACTAATTTCGCGCTCTGTTTGTCCATTTGCCCGTGCGTGACAGTAAGTTTTCTCAGAAACAACAAAAGCTATAACTTTGTGGAAATGTCAAAAAGTTGGGTAGGCAAAACTAGGCTCATGTAAGAGGGGTTTTGTAAAGGGGTTTACATTAAGGACATAATAATTTCATCTATTAATAAAGCACAGAAACATTTGAGATATTGAGTTCAAGCTTATTGTGGGTTTAGTGTAAGCATTACAACCACGAGCTGATTTATAGCGGTCGATACTTTCGTCTAAATTTTCCACCACTCTGGCACACATTTCGACCGGAACGTTGGCGATCTCGCGTTGGATGTTGTCTTTGAGCTCGTCTAAAGTTGCTGACTTATTGTCATAGACCAATGACTTGATATAGCCCCATAAAAAGAAATCCAATGGCATCAGATCGTGTGAACGAAGCGGCAATTCGACCGGACCATTTCTCGAGATAACACGTTCACCAAATCTGCCTTTCAATAAACCGATTGTGAGGCGTGCTGTATGGCCAGTGGCACCGTCTTGTTGAAACCACTTATCGTTGATGTCCAGGCCATCCAATTCTGGTCACAAACAATCGTCCAACATAACAGGATAGCGCTTTCCATTGACAGGCCAGGTAACATGACGGTCATTTTCATCTTCGAAAAAATGCGGCCCAATCACACTTCTGGCATGAAAACCGCACCAAACAGTAATTTTGCGGCTGCAACGGCATCTTAAGAAGCATATGTGGGTTCATTGCTGACCAATACTGTATATTTTGCTTAATTGATGAAACTATTCACCAGAAATGAGTTTCATCGCTCAAGATGATTTTTCGATGAAATTCTTCATTTCCTTCAAGCTTTGCGAGAGCCCAATTGGAGAAGTTTCAGCGTTTCGAATGATCAAGTGGCTTTATTTCTTGAGTCAATTCGATCTTATAGCCATGTAAGCCAAGATGTTTTCGCAAAATATGCCACTGTGTCATTTGAATGATGCCCAATTCTTGAGAACGACGCACTTATGGCTGCGATGTTTTTTTTTTAATACCTCTATTCCCTACCACTCTCTCCATCACTCTTTCATCGCGATCTGCATTTCACACGTCATCGATTCATACGTGTGCTTCCAGGCAATGCTTAAACATCGGCATAAGGGGCACACTAAATGCTGTGAAGTACTCCTTACCTGCTGGCCTAGTCTGATTCGTGAACAGTTCTCAGAGATAAAAAAAATTATAATACGACGCAGTAAAAAAAACTTGTAAAAACTTTACAAAAACTAGCTGTCTTTAAGTTTCTCGACGTAAGGGTCTAAAATGCCCTAAGATACTGCATTTTCAATCCTCCGGACTTATCATTAATTTGAATTTATTAGATGTTCCTTAAGTCTTTTCTTAAAAACCAATTATGATTTTACGTTTTTCACTGTTTCTGGAAGATTGTTGTATATACGCAGAAGTTTTGCTTTGACGATTGACTCCAAATGACCACCGCATAATGTAGCTTTGTCAGTACAAATGCATTTAATACAAGTTTCAATATATGCATTGGAAACCTCCATATCTTCTCACCGCTCCTATCATTGGTGCTAGTTGTCTCCTCAAATTATTTATGTGTGGCTACCATATCAAACGATGATCTATGGTAAGACCGAGATATTTAGTTTCAAACATTCTTTGCAAGTTTTCGCCGTTAATTTTTAGGTCAACTTCTATGTCTTCCTTATACGTCTGTTTAAAAATAATGTGTTTTGTTTTTGTAGTATTCAATCCAAGCTTGTTTTCCATAAGCCATGCACGATATTTATCTAGATTCTCGTTGGCAACTTTATCATGTCCTGAATAAAGAAGTTCAGTATCATCAGCATATAATGTGTGGTGAGCTTTCAGTTTACATATATTCAAATTATTGGTGTATAGCAAAAATAAGGTTGGTCCAAGTATGGATCCTTGAGGAACCCCCGATTTCATTGGTGCTAGATTGCTAAAGACATTATTAACTGATGTTCTTTGGAATCTTCCTTCCAAATAACTTTTAAAAAGCTGTTTCGGTATTCCTTGTATATCATACGATTCAAGTTTTTGAAGTAATCGGTCATGATCAACAGTGTCAACAGCTTTCTTCAGGTCCACAAAAATGTCAATAACATAATCTCACGTAACGTAACGTGACACAGAAAGTAACGCATCAAAAGTACTCTTGTTCTTTTGAAAGTGAAACTGCTTCGGGTTTATGATGGAATTGTCCATTGAGAAAGATTTTAAAAGATTATTTACAAAATTTTCGAATATTTTACTAAAGGCTGTCAAAAGTGCAACATGTCGGTAATTATTCGAGTCGAGATGATCTCCCCCTTTGAATATTGGAATTATTTTTGCCAGTTTCTCTTCATCCGAAAATGTTCCACTTCTAATATGCTCTTTTATAAAATTTAGTGGTTCAGCTATCTCCTCTTTGATTAGAATAATTTCATGTGTGGCCATGTTGTCAATACCTGGTGCAGCATTTTTTTCAAATTTTCGATTGTATTTAATACTTCTCCTTTAGTCGTTTGATGAATGTGAAAGATGAACTTAGGTGGGCCATTTATGATATTGAAATAAAGGGTGATTCATAACAAATTTACACATTTTTATAGAAAACAAAACATAGTTTTTGTGAAGATTAAGCTGTAATGTTTATACGTTATAAAAATCTTGTCCCTTACAATTAAATATGAAACATTACTTTGGGCATATGTGTACTTCGTGCTGCTTTACAGACTATCAAACGATGATTGTAATTTTCAATGACATTTTCGCATATTTCCGGCGTTATTAGGTGTATGTTGGCTCGAATATTGTTTTTAATGCTTCAGTAGTCTGGGGAGCATCAGCATAAACACGGTCTTTCAGAAATTCCCAAAGGAAAAAGTCACAAGGAGTCAAATCACACGATCTCGCCGGCAAATTTATGGGTCCATTTTCACGTAGAGTGCGAAATGTTTGCACTGGCGAATCATTATTTTTGTAAAAAGTTTTAACAATAATAAAACGTTTGCCTGATTTGCATGATGCCATGGTTAAAATTGTAGAAGACCAAACTGTCATTATCTGTCAATATATGGACCTAAAATTGGTAATAAATACGAGTTAAGGCCCATTTACATGTGTGCACCCGTTATGAATCACCCTTAAGCTAGTTGACTTTTCACCAAGCTCCCTGGTAATTTTTTCGAAAATTGTTGAAAAAAAAGTGGTTTAGCGAGTTTGCTGTTCCACATGGGCGTGCTGCATCGTTAGAGTCCATACCAAAAAATTCACCATTTGATGACATGATTCAGAGTGACGAATTATCTTTTACTTCATTTCTTATTTTTTATATTTCGTATGAGTTGTCCACCGCTGTTTCCAATCTTCTGGAGTAATATGAAAATTTAGCTTCTTTTATGAGACATTTTGATTCTTTCAAGGCTTGGTTATGCAGATGTTTAAGTGCTTGATCTTCAGCGTTCTTTTTGTATTTTTTGTAAGCCTTCCTTTTGTTAATGCTAGCCTCAACAACTTTCTTTGTTATCCATGTATGTTGTCGACTTCTGCACGTTTTCTCAATGGTAGAATCGTGCTCGGACTCTATAATCATATTTTTGAGCTCCATAAGGTTTTCAGGTTTTCGGTTTGTTTGCAACTGTTAAAATTAAGAATTGAAAAGATCCTTGTCTAAATATCTGAATATTTTGTGTGTATGTTTTTGCTTACTGAGATTTAACCATGAACGACAATTTTTAGGACAGGATGATCTAACTCCGACCAGTCTGCAAGTGTGAATTTAATGTTTTCAGCAATTTTTTTTAATCATTTGTTGCTATATGATTTAGGCAGGTACTTGCAGTCGGGCGAGTAATTTTGTACTAATTGACAATGACCGCTCCGTTTGTTTCCAGGGTAACCTTGTACATTCTCGATTCTGGAGATTCTGCAATCAGGTCTATGTTTGTGTCAGCAACTGTGATTAGATTTTTTTCAGTAAAGTATATTGCATCTATTACTGTGCAGGAGTCCTGCGCATTGAGACGAGTGGGATTATAGTAAGTACCGATTTTTAGTTTTTTACCTGCACAGGTTATTTCAATTATTATATTATGTATGTCAGATGTTACTCTCTTTGTCACGAAATTAATCCTCCTCTTCCGGGCCTGCAGGAGAAAACAGAGCTATATCCCAGAATATTGTAATACTTTGCTTCTTCAGGATATATCCATACTTCGTTTAGTATAATCAGATCCATTTCAGAATTTTGCTGCAAATAAATTTGAATATCACTCAGCTTGTGTCGTAGGCTTCTTATATTGGCATAAAAGATAGTTAATTTGCCACTTGATTGAATTTTGGGATTAACAATCATCATCAAAATTGTAGTCGAAACACCTCCTAGCAATTACAATCCTTCTTCGACACTCTGGGCACTCCCATGAGTCTGCTCTGTGTGAGTGATCATTATTCTTATTATTACCCATACAATTGTAACACTTCTCATGTGTGCTTTTGCATTCCTTGAGTTCATGCTTTCCTCCACATTTCACATAGATTTGTTCTTCGCATTTCGACGTCTTATGGTTATATTTTTGGCACTTAAAGCATCTCGTAATGTTAAAGTCTTCCTTCACAAAATATGAACCATAATCAATGTTGACGTATTTGTTAACGAATTTTTTATACATGCTTCCATTTACCTCAATAATGTGTAACCATTTTCCGTTTTTTGTCTGTGTGGCATGAATGAGCTGCATTTTTTCTCTATTCCCAACATCAGGGTTTAGCGCTTGTATTTCGTTTTGTAGTTCCTCATTTGAAAATTGATTATCCAGCCCATTTATAACCAGTTTGGGTCGATGCATTTTTGTCTCGGTAATGTCTTACTCATCCTGCATGTTATCCATGGTTACTCGGTATAGCTCAAACGCGTTGGCATTGGTCGTTGTTTTAACTACCGCCCCACCATTGCGAATAGGCCGTAGCAGTTGAAGAGGAATCTTGCAATTTGACGGTCTTATCCTCGACTTAAAATCGGCAAGCGTTTTATCTGATGATGCATGCTTTTTTGGCTTAATTATGATCCCTTTCTGGGACATGACATCGGAGCTTCGAGCGGTACGACGTCTTTTTAACACCAAAATGTCGAATAGTGAAAATTTGGACTCGAACTTATCCACTATAACACGTACAGCCTGTCAAGTGGGACGATTATTACGGCTGAAAATTGGAGTAAACGTTTTTAAAGTTGCGACCACCGACTCAAAATTTCGATAGTAATTTTTAATAATTTCTTAACGTTGCTGGCTCGTGAATTTCGCCATGATAAAAATGTGGACTATCACTAACGATTTGACATCGACAGTTTAAGAATGCGTTCATGTATAAATAGATACAAAATTGTTATGTCCATAATGGAATACTTAACCTAGGGTATGCAGACACGTACAGGTTGGTTGAAATGATTTAATAGCGAAAATGCAAGAATGTGTATTTTTTAATAAAATTAATTTTTTTATTCAATATAATCTCCGTCAATTTCAACACACTTATTGAAACGATCCTACGATAATTTTATATCATCTGCAAAATGCTGATCCAGGGCTGCAAAAGCTTCTTCATTCGACGAAAAACGCTTTCTACGAAAAAATTGTTTTGAGCTCCTAAAGAGGTAATAGTCAAAAGGAGCCAAGTCTGCTGAATATGGTGGGTATTCAAGCAATTCGTACTTTAATTCTTTCAATTTAGCCATTAATAAGGCACTTATTTGAGGGCATCCATTGTGTGATGATTTTTAGGGTTTTGCAAAATCATTTTACAAAACGCTACTAAAATCGCTTCCTGTATGTCCGTTTGTCCGTCCGTCCGTGTGTCACACCATTTTTTCTCGCAATCTACATAAGCTTAAAAACATAAGATTTTGAAGGTAGGTGCAAAGTAATAAGTTAAGTTATAAGGTGTTTAAAGGGAGGGTCTCCCCATCTAAGGGAGTGGCCTCTGAAAAAAAACTTCATCACATGTGGGCGATATCAAATGAAAAGTCTTGGTGAGAACTTTTCAAAACTTAAAATGACCAGTTTTGCTTTGAGGGGGGCAGGGGAAGGGGAAATGTAGGAAAATTTTGTGTAATCCTTGCCCCCGACCCGCAAAATCGCAGAGGTGGGACTTTAGGAGTACAAAGGCAACAAATATAGCAAAGGTGCCATATATGAGATACCATTTTGTTTTTTGCTGATTTCTGGAATAATACCACAGTTAAGATAACAAGAAAATGTGATAATAAATTATATCTAATTCATAATTCAGTACTCCAAGTAGTTAAGCGGTAGTGTCAGTCGAATCTGTAAAATAAATCGCATTAAAAAAATAACTCCTATTTTCTGTCTAGGAGGTACCCTAGTATAGGATACTTGGGATTCCTAAATTGAGATATGTCTTGTTTTAGGGAACCCAACTTTGGAAATGAGAATATAATTTCTTATACACTTCAGTGGCAATCAGTCTTTATTATTTCATAAATATAACAGATTTTTTTCTATCACCAAACAGTTATCAGGAAACAGTCTTACTTATTCAATTTTCATTAACCTTTTTTTTAAATTAAACATAATTCATTGGATGATCTTTGGTCAAAGTTATGTAAAAAAAATCAAAAATTTCTATAAAATTATTAAAAAAAAACATTAATATTAGTTCTTATCTTGACAGAAAAAACACAAAAAGCCACCTCCAATGTAAACTCCACAGTCTTCATGAGTCCATTCAAAGCAATCTTGGCATCGCGCCCATTTTCCTCTTTTAAAATCCTCCGAGAATTTCCCCTTGCATAATGGACCCTCAGCATCATTCAATTCTTCATCACTGCTACTACCGGGCAGCTATATGCCAACTTCAGATGAGGTGCCTTCAGAATCTGTCTAATGCCTTTCCTTAGAAACCTTTTTTGCATTAATCCTTTTAAAATGATTCTTTTTTACTACTTTCGATGTTTCCTTTCGGGCTGCCTTAGCTTCCTTTTCTCTTTTCTTATTGATTGAAACCAAAAGGTTTTGTTTGTATGGTAAGGATGTAATTACACTTGCCTTTCCGCAGCAGCTTGACTCACTGGTTTTATATTGCAGCAATCTTGGAACTGGGTTAAGAGTAAATAGAGATACGATGTGTGATGTACAGGGAGTAGGGTTTTCATATGGATTAGGAGATACTAACTTTTTGTTCTTTTGCGGGTGTTGTTTCAGTTAAAGGAAGGGGGGTTTCATTTGGTTGTCTTCCATTCAAGCCATAAGTTGTATTAAGAGGTGTATTGGTGTTTGAGATGTTATCAGATTGCTCGGCTTCACTTTCATGGGTGTTGTTATATTTCGATAGCGTAATCATCATCTGAGAAAATATTGGGATTAACAGGAAAGAGGGCTGTTTTTCGGAAGCCATTAACAGAATTTGCCATAGTTGCTGTTTTTTGGTAAGCTTTTCCGAACAACATGCAAAAATATTTGTTGGTCAACACACGTCCAGGATTATTGCGTAGCCAGTCCATTGGCTGCATTTTATGAGTACAATGCGGTGGCAGGCAAATTATTATCACATTTTTGTCTCTAGCCATATCGATGACGTCAATATTTCGTGTGTTTGGATAATGTCCATCTAGTATCAAGACGATTGGATCTTCAGCAGCTGGTTTCGTGAATTTTATAAAATGATCAAACCATTTAGTGAACAAATGGGTTTGTATCCATCCAGATGGGTGACAGTCACCAATAGATCCTGCTGGAACACCATCCATTAAATCTTGCGCCATATTTTTACGCGGAAAACTAATCATAGGAGGAACATACAGTCCGCATTCATTCATACAGGTGACTACTGTCATCAATTTACCTCTTTCTAGTGATGATAAAGCTGCAACCTGTCTTTTACCTCTAGCACTTACCACTTTGGAGTGTTTGTGTTTGACTATCGTTATTCCAGTCTCATCAACGTTGAATAATCTGTGTGGGGAAAAGTTTATTTCTGCCATTGCTGTTTCATACAGCTTGAAAAATGATTTAACAGTGTCTGGGTTGAATCCTTTTATCCTTGCAGCAGAAACAGGTTGTGGCGTCCTGAGTGACAATTCAGGATGCCTTCTTATGAAACTACGAAGCCACTCTTTACCAGCAGAAGCCTTTGATACACTGAATGGATATTTAGTATGGTTTTTTATAGCCAGCTGAAATGCCATGTACTTTATGTCCTTCAATGATAGGCCATAAAACTGTTCGTCCATTTCTAGACAGTATTCTTTTAGTCGAGTTTCTAAAACATTGGACAATGCAGGACGTCTGCCTAGCCATTTATCAACAAACTTCGAAGGATCACCTTCTTTCTTGACGTAACGTTCTAGGGTCCTTTTTGGAATGCCATACGCTTTCGATGCTTTTAAATAACCCATTTGTTTGCTCCTGACAGCATTAATCGCAATATCATCGCAGCATGACTTCAAGTTTTCCTTTTGTTTGGTGGCATCTGCAATGAACACCACGGGGGCTCATCAAATATTTTAAATATTTTGTGTTCCTAACATGAGATATCTCATTTTAAGAATCTTCTACTGTCGCATATTAGGAACCAACTAAAAACTCAACGTATTCACTGAACACATTTTATACACGTAATCAACAAAACAAAATGTGAAAGATTATTAGATTTCACCACTAAACATACATTATAAATCTACTTTTAATATGATTGCACTCAAATGTAACTATTTAACATACCTTTCAAATGATGATGAAATAATTTCATAAGCCATCGCGACAAAAGATGCGTCTGTATCGTTTGTTCTTTATGACTTGTTGGGAGCTACTAGCACCTGTGTGAACATGATCAAATGAGTAATCAAACGAGACTATTGCCTTTCTCGGTACGTGGACGAACTTTGAAATAACCTGCTATCTCATATTAGGAACCTATCTCTAATTAGGCAACTTCACCCTACCTCAGAAGCCGAAATTCGACCAACTTTGTTAATAATAGTACATTTTATAAATTTCACTTTTTGGCTATAAAATCAAAATAGGACCCTTAAATTTGCCAAAAGAAACAATTTTATTTTTTTGGAAGCCACAGTATATGTTTGAAAATTTCACAATAATTGAACAGTAAAACTCCAAGTTTCACAGATTGAATATTCAGAATCTACAACAACATTACACTAGGGAGATACACGTTTGCAATGGACATAGACACTACAAATATGCAGATATTTTGATAAACTGTAATGATTTTCGTATCAAATCGCTCAAACGAAATCGGAACCGACCTCTCATCGGTTCTAGACGTAAAGTCTTGGGACGTGACAACGGACTGTACTCTTCAGGTCAACACGTCCGGACACTCTTAGTCTACTCCGAGGTGGCTGCTGGCTAGCTAGCTAGTTCGGAGACGAATTCAGTCGCGAGTCTTGTGCGAGCAGACTAAGTCCGGAATACAACAATTCAGCCACCGGTTCACATGCCCGTTTTACTAACGCGTCAAAACATTAACATACGGAAAAGAACATTTCGACCAGTTGTACTGGCAGAGATAATGAAGAGGTTATCCCCACCTGGCAGGGAAATTTCAAAACTTTTGAATTCGACTGTATAAATATTTTGGATACAATAGACTCTTCGAATCAATATCCCGGTGCCGCGTCTCCCATTACCGCTTACCCTATCATTTCTTACGAATTTATAATCTTTAAATGTCATGGAGTGTCATGAATAGAGGTGGGTTAAAGTGAGAAGCATGATGTCAGGCTTTTGCTTAACAATGAATTCAAGGAAATAGTCACGTCGATGTAGAGTAACAATTGACGTCAATCAAGATGAGATGAAGCTTATCCAAGGGAATTTTTCTCAATTGCAAGTTCTTTTAAGGCGTTTGAAAGCCCTAGACGCTGAAGGACAAAGTTAATTTTTGAATTTTGTTTATCGATTCTCTCCGAAAAAGAATTTGGTTGCTGGTAAATTTAAAGAAGCAGTTGAATAGTGCCACTTACATTATTTACTAGCGGCGAGTGCAAATGATACTCCGGGCTTGATGAAGTTTATTTATTTATAGAAATCAACTTACAGACTAGTAGTCCAATTACAAATCAATTAATACAATACACTATATAAATACAAACTTATGAATTCAAAATATGGCAGAAATTAAAGAAAATTGATCACAAAACGATATTAAAAATTAACATTTAAAGGAATATTTATAAATTTAATTTTTCATTGAAGTTTTGAATACGCAAAGAGGACCAAGACTTCACTGGTTGTGCATACGAGATAAGCGTAGCAAAGGAGAGTGGTAGAAGGTGCTAGTACGTGCATACAGAACTTGAAATTGAAGCGAAGATCTATTAGGGCGAGCCGCGTCGAACGTATTTATTTGCCTGCATAAATTTTGAGGTAAAAAGCTATGATGAAGCTTGAACATAAGACATTTGTCAAGGAAAGACCGTCTGGACTCAAGGGTAGGAAGGTTCAAAGTATGAACTCGGTCATGATAAGGGGAGTATGGAAGGTTGAATTTGAACTGTCTCAAGAGCATCGATGTGCTTTCTGTGGTATGGACTCCAAATTTGGAAGCAGTACTCCAAATGACTACGTACTAGTGAGAAGCAAAAAGACGCATACAGGATGTGATATGTTGAAATGACGAAGTGGATCGTTAAATAAATCAAGTTAGGCTTTCTTAATAATTAGAGCAATGTGGAGATCAAACTTCAGTTTACAATTGAAAAGCACATCAAGATCATTGAATGAGGTTACATTGCTCAAAGGGATACCAACAAGCCTATACATTGAGAGAAGAGGACATTTATTACAGAAGAATGTCATCTGATGGCATTTGGAAACATTTAAGGAAAGATGGTTTGAGACGCTGAAGATCGGTTTGAAGGATATCCACATCTAACGGGGAATCAATAACTCGCAAAATCTTGAAGTCATCAGCATCAAGGAGACTGGGGGATGTAACAACAGAAGGTAGATCATTGATAAAATGTAAAAATAGTATGGGGCCAAGTATTGAGCCTTGCGGAACTCCCGAGCTCGGGTGGAAAGAAGAAGAGAAGCAAGAGTTTTAAGTGACTACACATCGATGATTCAGCACATAGGAGCGAAGCCAAGAATAGAGGCAACTAGGGACATTGAACGCTAAAAGTTTCTCAAATAAGAGGGGGTGATCCACTGAAAAAAGGCTTTAAAAAATCCGTAAAAATAACGTCCACTTGTTGTTGTTGATCGAGGGCAGCTGCAATATGATGGATAAAAGAAAGTAAATTTGTAAGGGTAGGTCTGCCTCTGACCAAACCATGCTGTTGGTCTGCTAAATATGGGAGGACAAATGGATACAGCAAATCAACAAATATTTTTTCAAGAATTTTACTCAAACAAGGAAGAAGGGAAAAGGACGATAGTTTGAGACGATATAACGATCACCAGATTTGAAAATAGGAAAAATGTGAGCGATTTTTCGTTGGGCGGAGAAAACCCCACAGGATAAACTCAAGTTAAAAATAATTGAAAGGGGAACACAAAGCGAAGAAGATAAAGATTTTGCTAGAAAATTTGGAATACCATTAGGGACCACGCTAGTGCTGTTGTCAAGATTATTTAAGAGTTGTTCAACCTACAAGGGGTTTGTACGAAAACTAGTAGATGAAAAAGCGCAAGAAGATTGGTTGAAGGAAGAGGAATGCTTAGCCCTGCTAAAAAAGGAAGAAAAGTAAGGAGCGAAGAGTTCACAAGATTCTTGAGGAGAAGACGGTGTCACGCCATTTAGACTTAAGTTATCAGGGGCATGATGAGAAGTTCTTAAAGATTTCACGTACGACCAGAACGCACGAGTTTGATTCAACATTAACGAAGTTTCAATGTGTTTAACAAATGCATGAAGTGCAGAAGTAGCAATTTTCTTGGCCGCGCCACGACGCTCTTTAAATTTAACGAGGCCGATTGGAAAGAATTTTCTGCGGGCAGCATCTTTAGCTTTAATTACAGTTGCAACATCTGAATTAAACCAAGAAGCGTCCTTAGGTCTTCTTGCTGGACACATAGGAGTAAATTGAGAAATTAAGGACGAAAAAAAATATATAGAGCTTATCAACACAATGCGCGGAGATTGCTGAAGAAGAAATATCAATTCAGGTTAGCTTCCATGCTCGATAAATCGGCTTTTAAAAAATTAAAGCGGGATGGTGAGGAATTCTTCAAAGAACGAGAAGATGTGATAGCAAACTCAATAGAGAGCGGTGGATGGTGAGGATCAGGTTTAACAAAGGATGAGAGTGCCACCGATGCGGACAGAGAAGAAGGTAACAAATTGCAAAGAACAAGATTATTATTGGCATTGGGAAAAGTGTTGTACTGGGTGAAAGAACAGAGGGGAATAAAAGAAGAAAGAGCAAAAGAGACGCTACTGCCAGAAACTATGGAGATATACAAATCATTCCAAACAATAGACGGCAAATTGAAGTCACCACAGACCAATATAGGGGTAGAAGGGAAACGAGCATCAATGCAGCTCGAGGATTCCGCAAAGAATCGTTCGTAAACAATAGCAGGACTGTTACAAGGGATATACACAGATGATACGAGGAAAGTAAGAGAGTCAGATAGAGGGACTAGCACAATTATACACTCAACTGGTGAAGATGGAGTGAAATCATCACAGGATTTGCTGGTAAGGGAAACATGTATGCCCAGTAGAACGCCTCCACCGTCAGACTTACCAGTAGCATCACGGTCTCTATCTCTGCGGAAGGTGAAACGGTTCGGGAGTAACTCACTATTACTAATGTCATCTGTCAGCCATGTTTCCGTTAGACAGATGATATCATAGGGAAAAAGGATGGAAGAAATACGAAGTTCAGTAGTCTTGCTCCTTAAGCCACGAACATTTTGGTAATAGCAAGTTAAAAATGAATTACGAGGGCTAAGAGATGTTTCTTCTGGAGCAAAAGGACACAGGAAGGTATGATACTGCGGTGTCTTTGTGTTTGCTTTGGAACAAGTTTTACTTTTGCATCTTAATATCGGGAGCTGATGCTGGATGGCCAAAAACACCACCGTTGACGCAGTATAGTTTTTCTTTTGGCTCCGTCTGAGCCAATTTGCACTCTTCAGGAGCATGAACGTCTTTGCATTTGACGTACTGATAGTGCATGGTGCAGTTGGCAGCCAAATGACCAAATCTCAGACACCGATAACAATGGTTGAGTTCTTTTTATTTGAGCCGTTCCCACCTCACCACTCTGAAGTTTGATGGAAATAAACTCAATTCCTGGTGCAGCTTCTTTGAGCACCTTAAGAAGATCGACCATATTCTCTCCGTAGTGAACTTTTCAATAAAAAGGTCTGATTTTTTCACTTTTTGAGGTATAAGTCACAAGTAGAACCTCCCCAAAAATTAGCGCAACTTTGGCTAACTTGAATTTAACCATTAATTTCATTCAAATAGTTAATTTTTCAGCATTATTTCTTTTGATCTCGAAATTGGTTACTTTATTTTCGGCTGCCGATAGCCGAACCGTATATTTTCCACTTTGTCCGAACAAATTGATTGGCGGAACTTTTTTTTTGCCTTCTCGGTGGCTTTTTCAGCGGAACTAGCATAACTGCGAGCTGGTTTCTTTTCCTTATTTTTATTTTTTAAATACTGTATAAAATTTAATTCATTAGAATTACCTTCGACGCTTTTTTCCATTTCTATTTCTTCGGTTAATATGTCCAGCGTTGCAAAATAGTTTTGACTCTTTTTGATGCCACCAGCACTTCGAATTTTTTCTGCGATTGCACTTTTCTTAACCTTTGTTTCCTGTTGCACTTTATTTTGCGGCCGTGACTTTTAAGGCTTCATCCGTTTCTTGAATAGATCTTTGAGGGACTGTATCTCTAGCCTTGGTTCATCATTTTCTTTTTGAAGTTTGATTATATGTTGATTGTCCGCTATGATTTGTAGCTCGCATCCACCATTTGTGGAGTCTTCTTCCACTATGTTTTCTTTTGTGGATTATCGCATGTTTCGTATTCGCCATTTCCCCAGGTTGCCACAACGGTGGGAAGCCGGCAGGCTCCTCCATAGCAGCGGTCCTAAAGTTTTCTTGGTTCCTCGCTTTTCTTTACTAATCAAAGTAAAATAATATTCGATAAAAATTTCCCGAGTCAATTGCTTCGACAATATAAGCTGTTTCGGCTAAAAATTAACTTCGGTTTGACGTTTTAAAAAATTAATTTAATTTTTAAAAAGTTTTTACGGGCGCAATTTAAAATGTCTGTACGCAGCGAGTACTAGACGTTCTTTCGTTTAAGAACATCGGCACCCGTCAGGCCCGTGCGCAGGATTTTCGTTTGGGGGGGGTTTTTGGTTAGAAGAAATAAAAAATATATAGAAAAATATTTTTTTTAATGCATACCTCCATTCCCTTTCACCCTCTCCATCACACCTTCTTCGTAGCACAATGTTCGTGCGGTCCGCTCTTCATATTTCGTCGTTTTTTCAGATGTGCCACCAAGACAATGTATAGAACATCGGTATGAGGGGGCACACCAAAAATAAGTGAAGTCATCCTGTTAATCCTGTCTTTTCTAATTCGTGGTCAGCTCTCAGAGGTAAAAAAGGTATAAATTTGACGCAGTCAAAAAAATCTGAGTTAGGGTCAAATGCTCCTTAAGATGCTAGGTTGAAATATACTGTACTGAGATTAAATTGTAAGAGTAGCTGTTTCTTGAAGAATCTCGACGACAGGGTCAAAAAACACTCTAACATACTATGTTGAAATTTCCTGAACTGTAATTCAATCGTTATTCATTAAATGTTCCTTTGTATTTCTTGGAAACCATAAGTGAGCTTGCTTCTTTAACTGATTCAGGCAGATTGTTGTGTGTACGCAAGGCATGATTTGTGGCGTCGTTCTTTAGGTGATCTATTGTTGCAAAATGTATTACCAATTGGTTTGTATTCCTAGCACTGTATTGATTCTTTTATGATGCAGGTTTAGATTTAAACACATGAAGATAAACTTAGCTCTCTCCATTACAATGAGTTGGTTAAAATTGAATGCATTCCATGATTGGTACACTAAATTGGTTGGCGTGACTCTTGGGAGATTATGTAGATTTTTATATGCCGTGGTTAATATTCTGGAGGTATTAGTATTTTGCTTTGGTGGATGACTCCAGATTGCCACTCCGCACTGTAATTTCGTCAGTAGGAATGCATTTTGTACTAGTAGTTTGATATTCTTGCATAAGCCTTCATATCTTCGTGCCAAGTCAATGATAGGCGCTAATTGCCTCCTTACGTTGTTTATATGCGGGAGCCAGGTTAGACGGTGGTCGATGGTTAGGCCGACCCATGATATTTAAATTCAAGCACGCTTTGTAGCTTTTCACCGTTAATTGTCATGTCAATACGTATGTCATCCTTGTTGTTTTGTTTAATAATAAAATTTTGTCTTTGAAATATTCACCGCTAGTTTATTATCATTAACCATAGATTGTATGTATTCAGATCCTCACTAATGGTGATACCAATCGTATTCTTGTCACGTAACGAGTAAAGAAGTACTGTTTTTGTTTTTTTTTAAATACCATCTGTACCGTGCGTGCCGTGCGGTACCGATCCAGTGCATTTCAGGCCATAAACTGTAGCTTTTACTTACATTATCATTTTTCAGTCGAGGTTTTTTATGGGAAAATTGACGGATATCCATTTTTAAAAGAGTTGTCAGCTGCCACTTCCGCGAAAAGCAAACCGTATTTGATTTGTTGAGAATGCCTTTGAATCAAATTATTCACGCAATTCGGACAATTGTTTACAGTCACTTGTGAAACAAACACGAATAAATTTATGGTTTTTCTTGCTTTCACATAAACACACTACACAGTTGAATTTGATTTTGTTTTGATTAGCTTTTTGTCCTTTGTCACGCGACTAAAATTTCATATCAATCACAAACCGCTTGCAATAGAAGATCTGTGTGTTGGAACAGAAGAGAGCCAACTGGAGTCAAAATTAAAGTTGTGCATTTTCTATGCGATTTTCCGTGCATTTTCTATGGGATGGCATTAGCCCTTTTGTTTATAGTGACCTAAAACTCTTAAGCCCAATGCACAAGCGCTTTTGAACACTGAGTCGGCACAGGGGTGCCGCTGGCGGGGATGTACAAATACGCAGCGCAGTGCTGCTTTAGTTGTCTTTGGCAAACAAGGCAAACGTTGAAGCACTGAATGTACTAAAGGATATCTAATGTACTTTCCAAGTGTCCCATATGCAGCTACGCAACTTTAAAAAATGCACGTGTGTCCCAAGCTTTATTGAGCAGCACGGATGATATGCGTCGATTCACCACACATCGCATTCCAAATAGCATTTTTGGGGCCCCTAAGCCAATGAATTGTTAAAAAAATAAACTTTTAGGAAAAAAAAGAAAACCGACTTCAAAATACCCTAAAAAGATTGAAATAAACCTTTTGGAATTGGTGCCAAATCAGTTGTTCCCCGTTTCAATTGGTATATAACTTATTGCCATTGCCCTTTCAAAAACGGAGAAACTGATTTGGCACCGATTCCAAAAGATTTATTTCAATCTTTTTAGGGCATTTTGTAGTCGGTTTTCTTTTTTTCCTATTAGTTTATTTTATTTCACGCTTTTTAGTGACTATCGATCTATAGAAAGTATTCTGGCCAAAATCACCATTATCTATCCTCAAAAGATGTGGAGAAAGATATGGACTCAAAGTATTCAAATTTTTCCATCTAAGCTGTGAAAATCACGAACTTTGACATAACATGTTATCCTACATATTTCCGTTCTCACCGAAATTAGTCCAATCCATACATACATCATTTTTTCAAAGAAATCGCCAAGTAATAAAATGGTCCTTCTTAACCGTAACAATCGTTTACGTTTATTCGATATCCATTGCCTTGGTAAAAGCTTTCATGAAAATTGTGCGATAGTTTAGTGAAAACTCAACTATGTATTTCCATATTCAACTTAAAAGTTTAATACTGTCGTTTCAGGACTCGGTTCCTGTCGATCTTTAATGTTGAAATCACTAATTTTAACTTCCTGAGCGAATTTTGTATAAAATTACCTAGAAAGTAACGAATCAAGTTTCAAATAGAATTAATTCTATAATTTGTAGTCATTCAATCAGTAATATTTCTTACAGGAACCATGCAAATTTTATGTATAACTTCATCTAAGGATGTAAAAAGGATCTCGTAATGCGTTCATTGTCAGCCCGAGGACAAATGTTGATGGGAAAGGACTCATGAAATTTTCCACGAAAAATTTGCTCTTATTCATCTTAATTTGAAGCAATTAAACTACAATGCGAATTCATTTATTGGTTATTTCCGACAGAAATGATTGACACAAATGTACCGTTAACTTTGAAAATTAAGGATACTGATTCCTTTTATCATTCAGGATCAAAAGGTTCCAAAATACTTACAATGTTTTGTACGAAAGTGCACCAAATTCAATTTTTCGGCACCCATAAAACATATTTAACTGTTAATATCTGCAAGCGCCTTGAAAAGATTACAATTCTGTGCCGATATATTTTAGTCTAGTATGTTGTCTCTCTTTTGAAACCTTAACAATGAAAATTCTGATATGCGTCGAGCAGTTATGCCGAAAAATCCAGCTGTAAGTCGGAAATTTTCTTATTTTAACGGTAAATGTCCTTTACCATTATTTGATTCGTATGTCCTTAAAATGGGACCCTATAGAAAGTAAGTCCTACGCATTACTGAAAACAGGACTCTTTTATCTGATCCCGTTCAAAAGTTATGCGCCTACATACATAAAAAAAAGCAACAAAAAAAAAATATACGCGACGAACTGATAACCTTCTTACTTTTAGAAGTCGGTTAAAAATGCGTGTATGCCAAACATCATTTGAGTGCAATTGAGATATTTGCCTTTTCAATCAGCTGTGCGATTGGGGTTTATTTATTATTACAATATATTTATTCTCGAGATTTTATACGGATGAACATAAAATAATCCGCAATAAAATTAACTTGGATCTTTTGGGGGGGGGGGGGTTGAACCCCCAAAACCCCCCCCTTGCGCACGGGCCTGGCACCCGTGCCCTTAACGAACACCATCTTTTCTTTTTCTTTAAAAAACACTACACCTTTACCGTTATTTAATTTTCATGTCCTTTAAATGGAAGCTATGAGAAGACAAGTCGTATAATTTGCCAAAAGCAAGACTATTTTGTCTGTTCCAATTCAGAAGTCATGCATGATCATATGTATATAAAGAAAAGCAACAGAAATCTAGAAGCTGGTTCAAAAGTAGCGAGCTAAAGTAAAGTCATACTGACTAAAATGTTAAGAATTTTAGATAAGTAAAGATTTATGACTGATTTAGCTGAGGGTTTTCATCTTGTAAACTTTTCCCATACTTCTAGGAATTATGACTGATGATATTCCATCTGAATTGAAGCAGGTTGAACAATGGTAGGTATGTTTAAATGCTCTACATATTTCAGCTATACATGAAATATGTCCTCTTTTTTTAAACTGACGGTATAATATACATTTCAATACGCCCATCCAAATATTTTCAATGATTTTATTTTTCCACCAAAAATATCCCTTTTTATTAATAGTGCATCAATCCATTGATTCAAAATAATATTCCGTCAACCACTCAACAAAACAAAGTTGCAATAGCTTAAAGATGTGATTGCAGTCTCAATTGCACTTAATCGTTGATCGTTGAATTGTTTGTCCACGGAATGGTAATGATCATGATCGGTGCAATTCAAAAGTGACAGGTCGCCAAGCAGACGGTAAATTATTTGATGTGCGATCAACTTGATGGTGCCTTTTTAAGAGCTAAGTGTGGGATCGACATGGAACAGCAGTTTTGTTGCACCTCCAGTTGCAGCAATTATACTAGTACATCGTTATGCTAAGGAAAGGTGCGGTTCCTTCATAATGCATAATGCAGCTATTATCGAATTGTGGGTTGGGATAAGAAGTGAAGCTAGTTGCAGTTGAAGGAAGAAGTCAAGGCGTTCAAATGGAATCTATCTGATACTCGACATATAGAAAATTGCAAGGACGCCGCGCCGTAATGGCGGATGCCATGCAAAATGCTTTAATTGCTTTAAGTGGCCATCATATATATTTCTGATTTATAATGTAGGTGGAAAACGACATTGATAGCCTGTCCATCAATTTTACATGTTTGTGCATTCGCGTTGGATGAGTGGCAGCGTGATTTTAGTAATAAATAATTGCATTCATGATTTGTTAAGCTAATGCATTCAGAATTGATTGCCCAAGGTTGGATCTTTTCAAGTGAAAATGCACTTCATGACTCTTATTTCTTCAGATTTCTACATCAGATTGAAGCTTTACAAAGGAAAAGGCGTGAAAATTCCTTAAATCATTTGCAATAACTTGAATATTTGAAGTTACCTTGCGAGCATAGGAGCATTGCGCTAGAACAAATGCTCAGTTCGTTTGTACAATAGAAGCATATCCTGTGTGAAACTCAACTGTTTTTTGAAGAAAAAAAATTTAAGTTGCAATCAGTAGTATATGTGGGCACCATATTTATTTTTCAGCATATTCGCCTTCAGAATCTCTGATTACTTAACGATTGGTCGACAGTATTTCTTCAACGCCAGTGCAAAATGGCTACTATTTAACATGTAGGAGTATAAAACATATTACGGTTGATTTTTTTGAATATCCTTGGTTAATGATGTTTGAAATAAAAGGAAAGCACTTTTGTGATGAACACACTAGTCTTTTATTTAATTCACTGATACAAAGTGTTGATTTTAGAAGAGTAGAACGGAAGTGATATAAAGAAAATCTTATACCAACATAGACATTTGAAAAACATATAATATTGGTATTGTTGCGAACTAAAACATTTTCAAATAAACATTGCCATATTAATAACACTCCTCAATGTTTATGCATTCAAAATAGCTGACTGATTGTCACAATACAACTTAACTGGGCTATCATTTTGAACATCCAAATCATGTAATAAATTAACAAGGCAGTAATTTGCCTACAGATTCCTTCAATGTCTATATCGCAATAAGTGTTAAAATCAAATATTTCAGTATTGAAGTTACTATCGAAAGGTGTCAACATGGGTTCGCAATTTAATACATTTTCTAAGTAATTTCCTTATATTTCAGGATTTAGGTGAACTTTGCAAACCGTACAATGACTTGTTTAACTTTACAATATTATTCTTTCCTTTGTAGGTCCCCTCTGGTAAATTTACTTATACATTTTCTTTAATATCACTATATAGAAAAGCCCCAGTGACATCCACCTGGTGTATAGGTAAATTATATTTTGTTGCAATTATTACAAACAACCTGAAAGTTGCTAGCTTACCAACTGGGGCATAAATGATACTTAAGTTGATTATATCTTGTTGTTCAAACCCCCTAGCAACTAGCCTAGCCTTGTACTCCTTGACATTATTTATATCTTTTATTTTAAAAACCCATTTGCTGCTTATAGGATTTGCACTTACAGGTAATTTACAAAATTCCCACGTATTATTGTCACTCAGAGTCTTAAGTTCCCTGGCAATAGCTGCACTCCACTGACCGGCATCACTTCGGCTCATGGCATCATCATATGTGATGGGATCACATTCACTTTGGTCCGACTGCACATTGTTACATTTGTAGAAATCAGTTTGTTCACGCTCACGCTTACACCTTTCTCTTTCTATGGGTGAATCAATTCCGTCCAATAAATGTTCTTTTTCGCTGCATGGCAGGTAGTCACTGTCATCTTCCGAGTTATCTCCTAAGATATTACTTATGTTGGCTGTCTCTATCTGATTGTGGTCAAGGGTTGTTATTTCATCAATATCTGTCTCGGGACTATTCTCTTGCACTGTCTCCTCTTCAAGATTTAAGGACACAACAGTTTGCCCTTCACTTTTCTTCACTAGATGTTTTTCCTTCTCTTCTTGCTGTAAGAATACAATGTCTCTTTTTGTTTCCACCACATTCTTTTCAGGATAGTAAATACGATAACCTTTCACATCTTCCTCATATCCGACCATCAATCCCTTCTCTCTTTTCGGATTCCACTTCAGTCTCTTCTCTTTTGCAATGTGTACATATACTTCTGTACCAAAGGCTCTTAACTCATGGATATTATACAGGGTCTGAATAATAAGTAACAGGACTGACCTCAGGAAATTTTTTATTGGCAAAATATGTACAATTTTTCTTTAGAAATTTTCAAAGTAGTCCCATTGGAGTCGATAGCATGCTGATACCGGATTTTCCAATCCCCGAACGCTCCCTGGAAATCGGCAACCTCGATGCTGTCTAGAGCCCTCGTCGTAGCACGTTGAACGTTTTCCAGAGTCCCGAACCGCGATCCCTTAAGGCGTCTCTTGTTCTTGGGGAACAGAAAAAAGTCCGCTCGTGCTATGTCCGGGTTGTAACAACTCTGGTTTGGTTTACAGTCGATCAAGGATTTCCGAAGCGACAGCAACACGACGCTCCTTTTGCTCATCAGTCAGGTATTTGGGTACCATCTTCGCGCAGATCTTCCTCATGCCCAGATCGTTCTTAATAATGTTGTGAATGGTCATCTTATCAATTCCAACCTCATCTGCGATAGCCCGAATGCTCAGATGACGATCACTGTTCAACACATCACGCACCTTTTGCACATTTGTGTCCGTGTGACTCGTTGATGGAGGACCGACGCGCTGTTTGTCATGGACGTCATCGCGGCCCTCCCCAAAATTTCTGTGCCACTGAAACACTTGAGTTCTGGACAAAACATCCTCACCGTAAGCCTCTTGCATCATTTAAAGAGTTTCCGTGGCCGTTTTCTTGAGTTTGACACAAAATTTGATGCTAACACGTTGCTCGATCGTACGCTCCATTTTCACTCCGACAACGTAACTGAACACGCACTCCGCTCTCACTCGATGCTATCTTTCCAAGCACTTAGAGGCAACTGCTGCAGCCCGGTTCCCTTTACCTAGACCCCCACCACCACTACAGCACCAGATACCGGTTAGCAGACGCTTTGACGGCGCGGGGCAGGATCAGTCCGGTTACTTATTATAAAGTCGCTGTATGTTTTCCCAGTCCATACCTCAAACGGAGGTCGCCTTTCCTTATGGCTCTTCCCAGTCCTGTTCAACACGAACACTGCAGTATTTATGGCTTCAGCCCATAATTTCTTGGGTAAATTTCTTTCATGTATCATTGTCCTGGCCGCTTCCAGCAATGTCCTGTTTTTTCGCTCAGCCTTGTCATTCTGTTCTGGGGTGTATGGGACTGTGGTTTGGTGTGATATTCCATGCTTTGTAAATATTTCCTTCACATTCCTGTTCACAAACTCCAGGCCGTTATCACTTTTGAATGGTTTCACCTTGTTTCCAGTACTATTCTCGGCCTTATTTATAAAGTCCTCGATTATATACTTGATCTTATCTTTTGTCTTCACAAAATACACACTTCTGAAATTCGAATAATCATCTTTAAGCACAATAAAGTATCATGACCCACCAACTGACGATTCTTCCATGGGGCCGCATGTATCAGCATGAATTAATTCACATGTTCTGGTACTCTTGTATTCGCTTCTATTGAATGGCAATCTGTGTATTTTCCCAATCAAGCAACTCTTACACACCGGGTTGGATGTTTCTTTAACCTCAATGTTATTTTTCCGCAAAGTATCTTTGACGTAGGTGAAGTTTTGGTGCGCCAATCTTCTGTGCCACTCACTTAATTCGTTCGAGGCTAGTTCTGCAGTACTCGCAATTTGACAATTTTTACTCGTACTATAGCGTAAATCCAAATAAAACGAATTTCCAATTCTTTCCGCAACTGCGCAAATTTTATTTACCTTGAAGAATTTGCATGAGCTGTCATCTGTCACTAAGACATAACCTTTGTCTGTGGCGCGATTGACCGAAAACATATTCGTTTTTAACTCCGGATCATACAACACTCTGTCTATAACTGGATCAATCCACTCCTTTCCGTTCGATACTTGAACTGCCATCTGTCCATAACCAATCGCATTTATCACTGCTCCATTACCGATGATTACATGTTTTGGCGAAGTATTTGAGAATGATGTAAGCAATACACGGTCTCGACACATATGTTCAGTAGCGCCAGAATCGACTCGCCACTTAGATTTTTGCAGTTGTTGCGATAGATTAGATACCACGAATGCGTTACTATTCGTTTTATTTTCACTTCTTAACATATTTTGTTTTCGAAAACGACACTGAGCTTTAAAGTGTCCGAACTTTCCACAATAGAAACAGTTATTATTATTACTCACGTTCCCTTCATTGTTAGTTTTATTGGTACTTTTACTCTCGGTTTGATACTGTCCACTTTCACCACATTTGAAAGCTTTTGATGGTCCTTTATTTTTCACAAAGAATGCAGAAGGTGTTGCTTGCTGTTCTCCTTCGTTCTTCTTTTTTACTCGCTCTTCTTCAATCAGTAGTCTTGCCACTAGATTATCAAACGTTTGTTTGTCATCAGGCACCGACTCCCAAGTCGTGATAAAATGTTTATTATCGTCTGGTAACAACATTAGCACTTTCGTGATTACAAATTTATCTGAGATTTCTTCACCTATTTGTTTTAATTGGTTTTGTAGTTCTTGTATCTTAGATAAGAAAACAGGCATGTCGATACCTCTTTCGAACTTGTATTGGAAAAATCTCTGTTGTATAATGTGCAGACTCGTCTCCGTTTTCTGTTCATATACACTGTGGAGTTTTCGCCACATCTCGGCTGAATTCGTACGTGTAATAATATGTAACATTGCCTCTTGCAACATTCGTGTCACTAATAACAACTGCGCGCGGGCATCTTTAGATTCCCATGCAGATATCTCACTGGCAACTTCGGGCTTCACTTGTTTTCCCTCCACAATGTTTAACCATCCATGGCCCCTCAACTGTACTGTTGTTTGGAATTTCCATATATTCCAATTTTTGGCCCCTTCTAACTTGATCACATTGACGTTATTGTTATTTCGCTCCATAATCGACGATGTTACACAGTGCCCGAGCCTGGTCACAATGCCGCAAACTGTAGTGAATTAACGTCACTTTTTCCTTCTCGCCAATTTTGCTGCCGCCGTAAATAACATCAATCTACATCAAGCTGTTATATGTGTCTGGGCCCATAACCTGATATTCGAAATAAAAGGAAAGCACTTTTGTGATGACCACAAAAGTCTTTCACTTAATTCACTGATACAACGTGTTGATTTTAGAAAGGTAGAACGGAAGTGATACAAAGAAAATCTTATACCAACATAGACATTTGAACACCATATAATATTTGTATTGTTGCCAACCTAAACATTTTCAAATAAATATTGCCATATTAATAACAGTTAAGAACATATGAGTATGAGTAGTCTCTAATATTACACTTGCATATCTTGTATTTGTCCAATCATGATTTCAGAGTATCTTATTGAGTTTAACTTCATATGTTTATTAAAGCTCCTTTTTAAAAGTTTATAAATCAAACAAGCCCCCTGTGCTTCCAAACTATCAATTATTTTGCTATATCCAATCAGTTTAAGCACATTGAAATTAACCATATATTTATGAATTTAATATTATTCATACTTTCACGTTATTATTTTCAAGAAAGTTTAGTAAAGAAAATCCCAACCGGTGAACAGGTATGGATATTACTTTTTAGGGTTTTGTAAAAAAAAATTTCCGATTCCAAATTAAAATCAGAACCTGTCTGTCCGTCCATCTGTCAAGGCATTAAAGTAAGTTTTCTCAGGAACTAGAGAGGCATCGGTAAAAAAAATTCAAAAAGATTTTAACATTTTTTCACTGAAGACAGCCGAGTAGAGTATTATATGAAGGGTCTTAATGAGATCTTTAAAATCAGCTTTAAAATTATCATATCTATTACGCGGTAGGCAAGAAAAGCGGTAGAATACAAAAAATGTTTCCCCCTCCTTCTGATTGGACCCCTCAACACAATCTAATAAAAATCATGGAGGTACCTCTCGATTAGCACAATAACTACAATAACTTTATTGAAATGACGAGTTGTCTGGTCTTTATGGCACCTCCAACGTATTTACATGCGTAAATCTACGCAATCTACAATGGGTAAGATATGTAGAGAAAATGGAAGAGAACAGGCTTCCCAGGCGAACGTGAAGGGTAGAGTGCAAAACAATTGTCCAGTTGGGAAGCTGAAAAAACAATGAGAAGATTCAATCAATTCTGATATCAGATTCCTACTTGGGATTTCCAATTGACGAACGAGTTCCCAGAATTGCAACGATTGAAGGCAACTACTACTGAAGATGTAGTCTTGAATCGGAGTTTTCCCATAAATGATGATGATATCCTTCGATATTGTTCTGTCGACAAAAGTATACACCTTTTTGTGAAAGTTTTAAATTTTCACAGCCCATCGCGATAGGATAGTTTTATTTTCTTCATGATCAACAAAGTGCCAATGATTACAAAGTTCTCGAATGCATTCGCACAAACATATCGTGCAGGGGAAAATAATAAGAGAATTTGAACGTAGGCCTTTACGGTGCATATACACTCTGCCCCGTAGGAAGAATACCGGTCGACAGAAATACTCTTGGAGAGTAGCATTCTTTCTAGAGTGACGCTTCGATGGCCCTGAGGATATGAAAGTTACCTTGAGGCTCCTCCTGGGATGACAGGTAACGAGCCTGACTGAATCTGTACTAGCTTTTGACAATGAACTGGAATTGATGCTTTGAGCTAGCGGACATGATGGTTTGGATCTATTTGCTTTTGCAGGGTATCAATAAAGCGATATTTGCACGTAAACGGCTCCAATTCAACTGTCATACCGCCTCCACCCTAGTTAAACCTTGTTAGGCCTCGGAGTATGTTCGAAGTTAACACCATTGAGTTGGTGCTGTAGATTTGGTTGAGACGGACTGCCGATTAGCGCTGGGCTGCCTCTGAGCAGTTGTTCCCATATAGTCTTGTGCCAACCCTCACATGCTATCATTGCTCGGCAAAGATAACATGGCACCAAAAAGACGACTATACACACGAACAGCCGTAGCGACTCGGAGACGGGACACAATTTAACTGGATTAATCTACAATAATGACGACGATGCAAAAGTTCTATCCATGATATTAACAGCACATTGAGAATTGATCCAACGATGACAAAAACTACGATGAATACAATGACTGCAAATACGAACAAGTTGGGTAAACAGACCTACGCTCATGTCAGAAGGGTTTTGTATTCAATTTATAAAATGCAGTCACCAGATCGAATCAAATCAAGAAACATGTCAAAGACGATTTTATTGGAGAAAATATGAAATTCGAAGATCATACTATTATTGACAAAGTTGAACGAATTTAGACTTCTGAGGTTTTTGTTATTGTTATACTCATAAATATCTCCCTTGATAATTATTTCAGATGTCCATCCGCGACGGAGGAAACACATTTTTCATGTATTTCCCCAACTGTGCCCCCACTGAAGCAAAAACTGACAGTTTAACAATTGTTTTGAAAAGCTCCCGTGAAAAGTTTTATTTCATACTCATATCGGCTACGTTTGATGAATTTTTTTTAGGGGCCACTCTCCTGTACTGTTATCATCGATTCATGGCCAATTTTTTCGAATCCTAGAATGGTTACAAAACCCTTTTGCTAGGAGCTCTCTCCCACCTCCTTGACTTGTTTCACTTATGAGCATTAATTGTAGGCACTCATCTTCAGTCATTCATTAAACTGAATCAAGTGTTCAAAGCATGCACCTTAAACGTTGAAGTTGGGAAAAAATAACTCAAAATTATTCAATCTTCGCATTTAAAACAGCCACTATTTTGTTTTACGATTACTGATACCACTAGCTGAACCGATTCTCAAAGATATTCATGACACCTATCATTCCTAAAATTTTCATGCAAATCCTAGCAAAACTGTAGTGTCTGAGTCGGTAAAAAGCGCATGTTGTTCCAAAGCCATATGTTGCCATAGTAATAAATGCAGCGCATATTGTTCCATAGTAATACAGGAAAATTCAAACCGCTGTAACATCGCTAAATATGATTCAATCTTTATGAAACTTTCAGAATAGATCAATCTTATAAATAGACATCTACATACTGAATTTCATTGAATTTAAGGGTACCGTTAAGATTTTATTCAAGAAAACATAAAATCGGTAAATCATACTATTACTAACAAAGTTGAGTGAAATGCGACCTCTCACGTATTTGTTGTTATTGTACTCACCAAGGACTACATTCCTGATTTTTTTCAGATTTTTCGGATCACAGGTGTCCAATCGCGAGGGGGGGGGGACACTAATTTTTCGTGTATTTCCCCTCCCTGTGCGCCCCTCGAAGCAAATTTTGCCAAACTAAGACCTGTTTTGTAAAGTTCTCATCAAGACCTTTCATTTGATACCCATATCGGCTACGTTCAATGAAATTTTTTTTCGGGGGGTCTCTCTCCTATATGGGGAGACCCCCCTTAAATACCTTATAAAATTTTTTTGTAGCTGAACTTTGAAGAGATCACCACTTTCAATCTACCCACAAAATGTGATGTAACTAGCTTAAGTAGTTGCCGAGAAAAACTGCTGTGACACACGGACGGACGGACGGACGGACATACGGACGGACGGACGGACGGACGGACGGACAGACGGACAGACGGACATACTGGTCGCGAAACTAGTAGGGTTTTGTAAAATTATTTTACAAAACCCTAATGGTCACGAAACTCGTAGGGATTTGTACAATTATTTTACAAAACCCTAAAAAAAGGGAGAAGCCCGGACAGTCTTGCCGAAACGAAAATTCCAGAGGCATTCGAGTGCAGCGAAAAAACGATGTTAATGCCAGAGCATCCTAAAAAAGAGGAGCTGGGAAAACTGCAGCATGCGCCAAATGTTTGCGAGGTGGAGGAAACTATAAAGAATTTGATAGTTCCTGCTGCAACCACTTCCGAAATGATCTGAATATGCGTAAAGTGCGTGGCATTCTGGAAAGAATAAAATAAGCGTGTGAGTCTCTAAAAATCAGAAAATACCAGTAATGCTTTAAAAGCAGTATGCTCAACCTGGTTAGGCCATACACTGGTCGAATTTAGAGCAGAGGCTGACAATAAAGAAGCATTCTGCATTGCAGTAAAGAAGATTCTCGGGAAAACATGACCTTAGCTTAACTTGGAACCAATGGCAACGATCGAAATAAGAGATATTGACTGCTTGTCAACGGATGAAGAAGCTATTAAAAGGGGCACCCTAGCCAGGGCAGGACCAAAGCGAGGCTGATAACAGAAAACCTTATCCCCAATGGTTTTCTGTTATCAGCCATCATTGACTTGACCGAAAGGACGCCCAACAATTTCTGAATAAGGGCAACGTAAGAATATGGTGGGTCATCTGCAGAGTACGGCAAGTGTACAAAATGTTTAACGAGCCAGAGGTCTCAACGATTGTAAGACTATGGAAGCTACAGTGAGCTAGACACGTGAATTGTATGGACGAACGACAGATCCCCAAAAAGGCATTCGTTGGGAGAACTGGCGGTCGGAGAACAGAGGAAAATCACTGGTCTGACTTGGTCGACGAAAACAGTTCATCGCTGGTCGGATTTTGAAATTGAAGTAAAGGCCCGAAAAGGACTGTAGTTCTACAAAGAAGGAGAAAAAAGTAAAGAGCAGATTCAGATTATTTTATAACGATAAATTGTATAGTTTTAATGATGACCCACATCTACTTAAATCGCAATGGACAGAACATGAGGAAAAATGGAAGAGCATATGCTTCAAAGACGAACGTTGAAGCTTATTGCGCAAGAAAGAGCACGACGATTGAACACCGCAGTCCAATGGCGAAGGATTTGTGGGAAGTTTCGATTTTTGGGCCGTCTGGTAACCAGCCAAAAAGCTTTTGTAGCTCAACACAGCTAATGAATTAATTAGTGAGCCGGAGGACAAGGTCAAGTTGTCGGAAACATCAGTGTGGATCTTGACGAATTCATTTCCGATGCCTGATTTCAATTTACTATTCTTGTTTCTAGATTGAGGTACAAAAATAGCTTCTTGTGCAATTTTCGATCCTTCCACGAACTTATCTTGTGTAGAGATTTCAGTGACGAGTGTGTTATTCACTTTGCCAGTGGCTTGGTTTAAGTGAAATCTTCTTCATCTTAGCACTACAGTCCCTCTCAGCACTTCGCTTCCTGCAAATAGTGCGTCCAACTATTTCGGTCCATTAACCGCATCCTCCAGTTCCTAAATCCGAGCAGCGATGAACTGTCTTCATTGACTGAGTCAAAACAGCGTTTTCTTGGTTTCCTCACTGGTCTCCAGCTTTCAATTCTCCCAACGAATACCTTTTTGGGTATCTGTTGATTGGAGTGACTGCTTGTGGCGAATTTGATTCCTGATGCAATATTTGTTTTACAGTCCAATGTCCATAGACCAAAATGATAACCCCTGCTGAAGATATCTCTGGCTTGTTTTCCGCAATCTGAATATGCTGGTGGTGTCATTTTTATTTTACTTAATTAATTAACTGGATTAGATGGAACACAGAATACAGGCTCAAATGCCGCTTTTTCGATATAAATCCTTGGAAGAATGACAACAAGAAACACAACCAAAAAATCGACCGCACACTTCCTATGACAAGGACGACCACTAATGTTTCTCTCGAAATATTTTTGTGCTAACAATTGCATATTGATCCGTGAAACACCTCCGCTCTTTCTTCCAACCGCCACTGAAGCTCATACGGGTGGTTGGATAAGAATAGTTCCTTGTCCTCGGCAACATCCAAAGTTTATCTTGGTGGTTGAACCATGTTGGCCGATGGTCATCTGCAACTGTTGCTCGATGGTGAAAGCATAGAATGTCCATTGCCAACTCACGATATATTGTTTGTTGGGTCTAGCTCTGAGTATCACGCTCGTATCTGAGAAGCCAACTTGATATGATGTTGACAGCTCAATCCAACAGTGTTTCCCTTGTCTGTTCGTTTAACCGAGAGGTAGTCGCGGATTCCCTAAGTCTCTACCCTACTTTCTGCCTTGTTTACAATATTTAGTTGAAATGTTCAAAATTAAAGTAAATGTTAAGTTGATTCATTAATTACAATAACTCTTGTTTGGCTCGGTGATGATTGAGTCTAAGAACGCTTGATTACGCGATAGTGTTCGGTTTTGTTAACCCTCGCTCCGTGTTTCTACTCTCATCGCAAACAAGTTCATTTTGAAAAACACAAAATGAGACTTCAGAGTTTGGGCCCAGAGTTGCATGCCTTGTCATCGGTCGAAAATTAGATGACACCAAAGAAATCCGATACAAAACTTTCCGATGACAGACGAGCACTTTCAAGATGTATACTCAGACATTTTTAGCCCGCTCATACCATCCCAAGGATTAAAAGATTGCCTTATCTTAATTGACTGCTTTTCCAGGTGGCCGGAGGCAATCTCATTGGCCAACTAAATGGCAGAAGCTGCCGCCATGGCATTCTATAATGATTGGGTTGCACGGTTTAGTTCCCTACTCATGATGACAATGGATCAGCGTATGCAATTCAAATAATCGCTATTCAAAGCGTTGGCTCGCTTCATCGGATACGATTGAACTAGGACGTCGCCCTGCCACCTGGCCTTCAATAGAATGATCGAAAGATGACATTGTTCGCTCAAAACAGCAATCATGTGCCATGAAGAAAATCAATCCTGGCCTGAAGTACTTTCTACTATTTTACTCGGTTCGCGCGGAACCGTCAGAGAGGGCTTGTCAGCGTCTGGCGTCGAAATGCTGTATGGAATAACGTTTACGTTTCTGGGAGAGTTAAAAGCCCTCAATCATTCAGCCGTTCAACCGTACGAGTTCATAAGCAAATTACGTGAAATAATGAACCAAGTTCGTCCCACTGCAACCACACACGACAACTCTCAGGCACCATATATCAACAAAGGCCTCGGAAATTACTTGTAAATATTCCTTTTGAACGACAAGTAAGGCCACCCTTAACTCAGCCGTATTCGAGACCTCATAAAGTCCTTAGGAGAATATCTAGCCCGTTCTACACTGTCGGTATTACTGGGTAATTGCTGGCACATATTCCTCAGGAACGACTAGTAAAGCAACCCTTAACTCAGCAGTACTTGGGACCTCATAAATTCCTTAGGAGAATATCTAGCGCGCTCTATACTGTCGACATTATTGGGTAATTGCTCACACGTCCTCAGGAACGACAAGCAAAACTAACCCTTCACTCAGCGGTATTTGGCACCTTATAAAGTCCTTAGGAGAATATCTAGCGCACTCTACACTGTCGACATTAATAGGCGCACCGCAAACATCTCCACAGAGTGACTCAAGTCCACATCCTTGAAATTTACTCCCAATCAAACGACAAGGCATCTCCAAGACGTTTCGATGCAAACATTGTATCGTAGCCCAAGAGAGGGTAGATCGCCAGTCAAACCAATGTCGCAACTGACAGCAACAGAAATTTCGAAGACAGTAGACAGCAAACTTACAACAAAAATCACTTCAGGTTAACATCTTCAACTGTGGGAGCCTGCTTTGCCAGCTCGGAATAAAATTTTCCCACCCGTAAACCCTCCTCCACCGGGACTAAAAACTTACCCACCTTGCAAAACTTACCTCCACAGCAGGTCTCAACACAGATGCCTCCCGTTTCTAGACTACACGGACAGGACTCATCAACCAGCAAACGCATGATGCAGCCCTTACACGAATCGCCATCAAGTCATCTCGTGACAATTGTCTATTGGCAAAGTGACTTGGGAGGGAGTGATGTAGCACGACTGTCATCTGCCACACATGGTACGGTGTGTATGCATGCGCGGTTGGAACGAGCGTCGAAAGTTAGATGAAATCGACTTTGTACGGTGTGTGTGCATGCGCAATTGGAACAAACGTATGTGTGTAAGTCCATGGTTACAACCATAGATATAGAGAGTACTGGATCCACAACTGGTCGTGAGATCCGAAGCAATTGGCAACCTTCGCTAAAGTTGTGTGAAGTTGAGGTTTGAGGTGATATGCTTTTGTTTTAGCACTCTATTCACGGCGAAACACATTCACATTTAAAAAGTTTTTAGTTTTAAAGATCGCGCGTACATAATCGGAACTTTAATTCACTGTTTTAATTAAAAATTTACGAAATTTCCATCCGCTTTGACACATGAGTTTTCCCGCGTGTTTCGCGCTCTTTTCGATTTTCTTTTGCTTTGACGTTCGAGTTTTCCGTGAGAGTCTTTGTTGTTTGTACTCAAACTGTTTTCCGAATGATAACGAAGGCGCGATCGTGTGCACGTGAAATGAAATTTCGTTGTTGTGCGCGGGTGTCGGTGGGGGAAGCGATTCTTCTGAAGAGAGAAAAAAACCTGTCTGGAAAAAAAGGGGAAGCAGAGGGAATCATATACTTTCGAGAGCGTAAGTTATTTATAACTTATTTATGTGGCAAATTTGCTTCTCACATGGACGAGTACACAGATTCTCGTTGCTCGTCCATTTGTTTATATGGCTTTGGTTACAACGAACTTCGAAGGGGAGATGAAATCGAGAAGGAGTTGGTTGGGGCGCGGAAAAAGGTTGAAGAAAATTCATGATCATTCTTGGCCCAGGAATTGGTGACAAAGCACCGTACATCCATCTTTGATTTAAGCATTATCGAGTATTTTATCAGTCAGATTACTATAGAACTTAAATTACAAGTTCCGTCTCATGTTATTGATTACAATTATTACAGATTCTCGAATAGAAGGTGAGGTGAAAGTTTAATGATCCCTACCCATGTTTGATTTAGTAAATTTTTTGCTATGTTTTGGAAAAGAAAACTTGTAAATCTAATATTTTTCATTTCCCACATATCTATTTGATTCTAAAATTTTAAAGTGATGCTGAGTTTAATTTTTTTTTCCTTGAAATTGTTTGGCCGATCGTCATGCCCATAGTGTCGATTATATGCAGAATTAATGGGAATTCGTCATTGTGGCAATATCCAGAACTAATTTTCCGTCGTCAATACGCAAGCGTTGAAAGTCTCGTTGTTGTTCTGGGTGTATCTGCTGATGCAACGAGTGAAAAGATCAGTTTGGGTCAAGTCTTCGTCCGCGCATAGGTGGTTTGTGCTTATTTTCACACAAAGTCTTTGTCGCTTTTGCCTTTTGCCAAGAGCACCGCGAATCTTCTCCAATTGGGCAGTGATCAAGTTGCAGATTATCATCTGTATATAGTTAATGGTGTATATGACTAAAACTGGTCCCAACTTTCATCCAGGAAAACTCATTTCATTCAAAAGTATTAGAGAGACAGCCCTTATTTATTTATTTATTTATTTATTTACACTATTTTACAGATTCGTGTATCCAATTACAAAATAGGTACCCAAATATAATATAATTTAATACAGGCGAATAAACAAAGTTGCAATTTAAAATATGAAAAAAAAAAACAAGATTATAAAATACTAAGAAATTATTGGGAGCTACGGAGAATATTATGCAATATACTTTTAAAAGCGTTTAAGGAATGTGGCAGGGGACCCAGCTGGAGCTCATTGTAACGACATTATACGCGTACTAAAAATGAATAAAAATAAATATCGGTACGAGCAAAGGGTACAAAGAATATGTCGGTTAAACGCGTTCTTGAGGTGGGACGTATATAAAGCCTTTCGCGAAACTTGGATGAAAGAATACCGTGATATAATTTCAATAAGCAACACATTTCTAAGGATTCTCTCCTTTTTTTGAGTGATGGAATGTTGAGGCTCTGTCGTAGGAGCTGTAAGTGACGTTAAATTTGTAAAATAGAGAGCGTGCGAATTTACGATGTACAGCTTCAACAGCATCCGATAGATTGGTATAGTGAGGGGACTATATTTGGGAGGTATATTCAAAGATTGACCGAGCGAGAAGTACCTATAGATGGACGCTGGTTGAAATGCTAAAAGACTTGCAAGAGCATCGTAAAATGAAACCAGCGACACGTGAAGCTCTCCTGGTTATGCATGAAATATGGATGTTAAATTTCGAACCTAGGTCAAATACTACTCCCAAATCTTTAAATTTATCCACAAGTGCGAGCAGTGATCCATCAATCCGGTATTCATATAAAACTGGATGAGTTTTGTTGGTGAATCTCATGTGATAACATTTTGAAATGTCAAGAGGAAGTAAATTACCTTGACACCAATTTTGAAGATTCTCAAAATCATTTTGGAGGTATGAGCAGTCTTTGCTGGAGTTAATAGAACGATAGATTTTTAAATGATCAGCGTAAAGAAGACAATCAGAGGACATGCATTGCGGAAGATCATTAATGAAAATGTTGAATAGCAAAGGGCCTAAAATTGATCTTTGAAGAACACCAGATTTGGGGCTAAATGAGACCGATGAAAAAAAATTATTCCATGTAATGGTGCAGGAGCAATGGGATAAGAAGGATAAGATCCAAGAGAGGATCGAGTCGGAAACGTGGAACGACCGGAGTTTGTTAGTCAAAAGGCCGTGATCAACACTGTCAAAGACTTTAGCAAAATCGGTGTATATGACATCGACTTGTTAGCTCTTGTCGAAAGCAAGAGAGATAGTATTCGTAAGTTCTAACAAATTAGTTACTGTCGAACGACCTTTAATGAAGTCATGTTGTTCATTTACAAACAGGATACTGATGTCATCGTATAGTCTGTAATGCACAATTCAGTAAAGGAATTGGACGATCGTTCCAGATTTCATTACGATCTCCGGACTTATGGATCGGAAAGATGTTAGCATGCTTTCAGACGTCAGGAAAGCAGGAGGGAAAAAGGCTAATATTGAAAATAATTGATAGTGGGGTAGAAAATGAATAAGATAATGACTTAACGAACAGAATTGGTATTCCATCAGGACCCGGACCACCATTGATGTCAGAAGTAAGCAGTAAATTTTGAATTTCTGATAGAGAGATCACGATAGAATGCATAATAGGGGAAGGAGAAGGACACGATGAGTATATAGTGGGGTTCGATACCTTAAATGTGGAGGAAAAAAATTGAGCGAAAAGATCACAGATAGCTTGCCCAACAGAAGCTTGGCAGTTACGCCATGAGAAGATATTAGGATTATTGGATGTTGTTTTCAGAGAATGTATGTACGTCCAAAAGAGCTTAGGACTATTAGATCGCAGTGATGTTTCAATCAAATAATAATAAGATCGCATTGCATTCTTAACCACTTTTTTGGCTTCTTTACGAAGCAGTCGGTAGTTGGTGATGTCAGTGTTAGAGTTAGAATAATAAAATTTTTTTGCGCGCCTGGTCCTTCCAATAAAGAGGGTCTGAGACCTCAGCGGAAAACCACTGGGGCTCTTTTACCGAGGGGAACGGCAGATAGGTACATGATTTGTAATTATGCTACTGAGATTCTCATAGAAAGTTGACATCTAGCTTCTGGAGCATTGAATTCCAGTCAATATTATCCAGGTCAAGCTGAATGGCTGCATAGTTGGCTTTGCGGAAATTAAATCTTGGGGAGACTTTGGACTGAGATGCAAGAAAAAATAAATGAATGGGGATCAGGTTTTACATATTCGGAGGGGGATTCTGTGATCGGGGAGATAGAGGCAGGATTGGTAGTAGGGATGAAATTGAGAAGTTGATTGTTTGCGATCACATTTAATTGCGACAGGGAGCAAAGCGAAAAAAAGAAGAAAACAGGATAGAGAGATAATTGAAGAAGGAGAGGGTATGAGAGCTTGAGTCCTACCTTAGGCAAGGCATATTAAACTCACCACAGATTAAAATAATGTATAGAGGGATGATGCTACCAGAAAACGAAGATAATTCAGAAAAAAACGGTTGTAAATGCGGAAAGGAGCATTGTAAGGGATATACACGCAAAGCAATACTATACTCACGACTTGAAAGATATCGATTAAGACAGTGATGCATTCTACTGGTAGTGACGGTGAAATGTCAAAGCGAAGTTTGCTGTCTAAGGCATTATGAGAAGCAATACGTACACCACCACCGTCAGATTTACCTGAAACTAAACGATCTCTATCAGTTCGGTAGACACCATACAGTGGAAAAATTTCACTGCTGGCGATATCAAAAGTTAGCCAAGTTTCTGTTAAATAAATAAAATCATCGCCGGAAATGGAAGAGGCAATTTTAATAGCTTCCAGCTTGGTTCGCATGCCACGTACATTTTGATAATAAAAATTGAAGCAACGAGAAGTGTTTTGAATATGAAAATTTAAATTAATACTTGAAAAAGGTGTAGGGTAACCAGTTGTTGAATTTTCGGAAGAGAGCTCACTACACGACGAAAATTTCTTCTTTTGGTTACCTTGAACGGTTTAATTAATGTCCCACGAGGCCAGTATTCTGGTTGAAGACCAATGCTGCAGTTTGATGGTACAGTAAGCTTAAAGGAAGCTATAACGCTTCCCTCAATGTTGTCTTTTGTCAGTTTGTGGCAGCTAATGATCTTTACTATAATCACAAATGTCATTCGTCAATGTCTCATAAGCCAGACAAGATATAAATATTTGCTTCGGCGGCGCCACGACATGAAGAGATGGAACTATTTGTGGTGCTGGCAGATTATCAGCGGAATTAGAAACACCAGCTAGTGGCGTTGGTTGAATATCCATCACAAGAGTGTTGGGTGAAGTGGGCCGATTTTTCGATAGAGCACCTCGACGAGAAGATGAGCGCCCAGGTGATGAATGAACTACAACCTCAGAATCATTGCTGGCCAACAGTTTAGCGCTGTTTTTTGTTACAGGTTTAGCTTGCGTCTTACTTCTCGTTATTATGGCAGGAGCTGTATCTAATGTGATTTTGGTATTCTCCACCGATGGATTTGTACCATTGACTGCCGTTGCGCCTGCTTCCGTACCCGAAAATAAAATCGCACATGTGAAATACAAAATGCGCTTGGAGTATACCGCAGATGTCTTGGGGCAGATCTGAAAATTCAGACATTTAAACATTCCTTCACCTTTCATCCTTCAGATTATAATTTTTAAGGCCCTGAATGACCTTTTACGATGAACAATTTTTTTCGATTTTTTGCAAATTCTAGAGTGGTGTAACCCCTTAAGAATTTTGAGAAACTTATTTTTCTTGATGAATTTCCCAATCCTTTCCCTCCGTTCGTGTTTATTAATTTTTTTGTAGGTGAGGTGGCCCAGTATGGGCAGAGAGTCCTCGAAAGTTCCGCAAAATGACTGAGCACTAGCAGACCTCAGTATGCCAGTCTGGGTAAAGACCCCCTCCCTGTAAAATTTCATATTTGGAGCTGCGGTGACTATCGTGCTTGTGACACGACTGCTTTTAATCGTTCACAATAGTTTGGCTATTGAACGTTCTGCGCTTTATGAGAAAATTTACTGTGATGCACGATGAACAAACAAGCTAGCGGGCGGAAGTTTAAATCCACAAGCAGGACGTGAAATTAGTAGATCTTTGTAAGATTTGTATTAAAAGGCTTTTACAAGTTCGTCTTGACGCGGGAAAGGCTCAGCTAAATATTTTATTTCAGCCATATTTTCTAGCAGTCTCATAGATGTCAAACGTAGTTTCTCAATAAATACATTTGCGTTTCAATAAATCTTTGAAAAGTCAGCGTTCGTGCAAATCGCCATGACTTCCATTTCATTAACACATCTAATTTGAGTCAGTTTGACGGTAATGCATGCAGAACGCTGGCGCCTATTAATCAGTCAACATACATTTCCAATTAATTCAAGCGTCTGTGTTAATTGATTTGAAGGTGCGTATCAACAAATAATTGGAAAAGACAGGTGCAAGCGTTTCAATTTTATTTCAACTGATGGATGAAGGTGCAATCAATGCATTTTCTGTGAAATGGCCTTCGTAAATTTAGTTATAAATACAATCTGAGAAATATTTGGGCGCTGAAGGGCGGAACTTTTTGCACCATCACGCGTTCACACTCAAACCAAAACTGGGTTCATATTACCCATTATTTCCATGATAGCTTCATTAGTCAGATGATTTTGCAACACATTAGCGTAACATTTGCATGTATGGCAATTACGGAAATGGCTTGATATCATCACTTAATAAGCGAAATGATCTTTAGTATCCAGCCCGCAAGGAAAATGAAAATGCTAAAGTCGATTTCAGAGAATTTCACCACAATTGAGTGCTAAGCAAATGGCAAAGTTGCAAAATTCATTTAATGCACTGAAGCTGAAGTGCATTACAGCAGATAATGCCCTTCGCGATTACTTAAAAGTGTGCATACATTTGCGGGAATCTCACATATTCCAAGCTCCAACGGCGAAATAGATCCAGATAAGTGCAATAAGTTCTACTCTTGGGCTCGCTATCGCCACAACCACCGCCACTAACTCCGTGGAGGCCTCGCGACTCTGGACTTACATGCAACCGATACCGTTCGTATGCAAAGTGCATTAATATAAAATGCATAATTCGTGAACAGTGAATCCCAAATATCGTGCACGACCCCGGCACAAATGCAGCTCGTGTATGTAATCACATGCCCAAATGAGCCATGATTGATAGTAACCGAGCTCTTTAGAATTTGCATTGGATACCGGCAAGTCAGCTCCTAGACAAGACTAGGAAGCACTCCAGCCACTCTAGATGAAAACAAGGGATCCCCCATTGAGAAGCTGCCATCTCGATAGCAATATCAAAAGCAGCTTTCACTCGCTCTAGGATGACTACTCCCAATGAGAAAATTAAGTATGAGCTCTTGAAAGGATTCAAACGTAATCCATGCAAGGATTATTGGACGCATATGTTCTTGAATAAATTATGTATAAATGATTTTCGTGAACTTATTCAAATCCATTTATCTGTAAAAATATTTAGAATAAAGAAATTATGACTCTAATGATAATTTCACGTTCTATGAAAGGAAGTGCATTCACCGTCTAACCAGACAACTGGGACTCATCCTCCATTCACTTCCATCTGCAACAGTAAGTTACATTGATTCGTCCACTTCCATCTGTTACGATCACAAGATTCATCTGAATTACATGTTTATCACATGCATGCAATGTTATGACTTCCATTCCCATTTCGAAAACCTCGCCAGCTTGCTGGAGCTTGAAATCAAATCAAAACCGTTGATGCAAAGGCGCACGGTGCATTGAGAATTCTGCATCAACTCTTTATTGAATGCATTTGAGTGAAGTAAATGTGCCTGCAAGCTGCAAGTGCCTTTCGTTTGAGTTCATGATTTGCAATGACTCGCCACAGTTCCTCTAATGCACTTTTAATAGATTCCAATTGCAGGAATTTCATATTTTAATGATTCAAGATTTTTATTGCTATTTCACGAACTCCGATTACGAAACCGAACTCAACTCACAATCAAGCCAAGATCAAGTCGCGTCTTTGGAGAACGGATGCTGTGAAGGTCTCCTGCATTTTGGAGCATATAATTTTGTCGACATTTCAGCGCTTTGGTGTGAATATAGTGATTTTGAGATAGATTAGAAAAATATTACTTGAGACATCATATAGGAAAGATTGAAATTTTAGAAAGGTTGAAAATCTTTTGAACACTTTCATATTGTTAAATCAAAGAAATCTTGCGTCCGTATGTGAAGGTTTAATTTGTCAGGTACACGTAAATGTAAGGACATTTAGTTGAAACATAATGAAGCTAAGTAATTTTATCAGATTTTGCTAATGATGTTCTTGTAGAGACGAGATAGAGGCATATTTTCAAGGTTTGAGGTGTAGTAATCGAGCAGTTAAAGGGTTAAAGAAAAACTCAAGCATAAAATGTCCCAGATCAATTGAAACGATCGAACTGGTACGATTGCAGATTGAACTGGAACAATTTCAGATTGAACTAGAACAATTTGCGATCGAACTGGTACGATTTGAGATTGATCTCGTACGATGGAATACTTATGACAGCGGCAGTTGTCATTGAGTGAGAAAGGAGACTTGACAGATAACCCACGTTTGGGAATTAGTGCCGGTACTGGTGATAGTTCAGGTAATGATTTCCATAATTTAAATTACACTGACGCTCACATCTACTGCAACACCCAGTACAGGAACATAGTTGCCCATAATCTGAGCAGTTCGGACCCGATAACGTGCTACAGTCATCTCGATGAAGCTGACCCCAACAGTCTCCTTCTGAAGACCCATTACAGAAACTGCAATATCTACTCGAAACATAGCCTGTACGGTACTAGCAGCAAGTCCCAGCATTTGGTGCAAAAATCAAACAATATTTGTAGAAATATTGCCAAAAGCCCATCGTTCCTGAATGCTAACAAAAGCAAAGAAAATTCGCGGAAGTTTCGCAATTTCTCTCTCAAGGCGCGCAGCGGTACAGACAAGCAACACCCCAAGCACCAGATCATAGGGAAATCCAACACGGTCTCGGACAACTCCTTGCAGCCAAGTGACAAGTACTTGAGTCTCTATTTGGACGAGAAAACCGCCGAGTCCAAGTCCTTGCTAGCGAACGGTAACGTTAAAACATATCCCGCCTGTCGGCCACGTGTGAAGAGTGATTCGAAAGATGCACGCAGTAATAGTAGCAGTAGAAGCAAGTACAGTAAAATATTTTAACAGGCTCATCTGTCGTGCAAAGCAAAATTCCGAATAAACGGCGTTGTAAGGAACAATCGCTCTTAAAACACGAACGTTTTTGCAAAAGGCAGAGTCCAAAAGTGTATTTTAGGTCCAGGAACAGGCTTGCGACTTCTGTTTGCCGGCTCCGTGGATGTTCCATATTTATATGCGCAACCTGGGGTTCGGACGTGTACTTTGGTGCCGAGGAATTTCTTGAATTGCGAATTGGACATGCGAGTGGCGGAACACTGCATAAATTCCTCTCAGTAAGTGCTGCGATAAGTATTTATTTGCCCACGTCCAGTGCAAGAAAAGGCGTGTAAAGTGTCAAAAATCAAATTTGCTGCCGCCGGGGCAAATGGAAAACGCGAGTGCAAAAGGTCCGCGTCTGAACATTGAACTTGATGTATTGGCGCACGTATTTGGTGGAAGGCGAAGGCGAGCGCAGTTGAAATGTTGAAATGAAAAAGTGCTCGATGCACCGAAAAGGAGTTTTTCTTTTTTCGTCGTCTGGTGTGTGATCGCTGCCGTTCGTCGTCCTCGTTCGCAAGTGGGAAACAATTGCGATCGTGTTTGTGTGTGCGTTCAGGGCGCGCGTGATAGTGGGCGAGTGTGAGTGAGCGCATATTTCCAACGGAAAAGACCGATAAGGCGTGGACGGGAAAATCGATAACATAAAAATGGAAGTTGTCGTAAAACGAACGAGCGATTAATTTAAATATTTATCGGGCAGAGATAATTAGCCGCTTAGCGATTGTCGATTGTTTGTCGACCCCTGCTTCCCTCGCGATTGAACGTTGTTGTATTGGTAGCGAAATTTTTATTTTGGTTTTGGTCGCGCAAGCATTATCGTACCGGGCGCAGCGGCGGGGAATCAAACTTGTTACGAGAGAACGAAGAAAGTGAACGAGGAGACGAAACAACTGACTAAAGGTGAATGCTTGGGTGCTGACAGAACAAGTGAAAACTGAACAGTGCAATGTTTTAATGTATGCTGCACCAAGTTAATCGTCCTTATAAAATATACGCTGCATTGTTTCATCTAAGGAAATAAAATCAATTAAAATGGCCGTAAGAAGTCATCAGTATTTTAGTTGAAGATGGAACAACTATCAAAGTACTATGACCACCGTTTTTTAACAATTGCGAGAAGATCAATCATTTTTTGAGCTTGCTCAAGATACTTTCAAAAACTGTTATTAGAGAATCCATGCAAACATCCAACAATTCTACTACACGCAGATATATTCTACAGAGATCTGAAGACTATAATTGATTTTGTATATAGAGGTGAAATAGATGTTACAGAGTCAGAATTACAGGACCATCCGCATCGTCGTCGAGCGCTCGGAGGACCATGTGGGTGAGTACCCTTTTATTGTGTCATATATATATATATATTTTTTTTGCATGTTTTTTTCCATTTAAAAAATAAGGAATTTATTTAAAAATATCGCAAACCGATTGCGCTGAAATTGAACAAAAATATTTAAGACACAAAAAAAAGAGTCGCAAAAACTAATAAAACAAAGACAAAACAAATATATAACTATTTTGTTCAAAAAAAAAAAAACGGTCAAAGAGAAGAAATGGAAACATTGTATTAGAAGTCTGCTATCATATTCTAAACTTCGATGGATGGCTTATGTTACGGACTGATGTATTTAGTAGATCACTTGAATCGAACACAATAACCATTAATTGACAACAAACTTATTATCCATGAAGCTTTAGTCATATAAGAAATATCAAGTATTGTCATATTGTTCCTATATTGCTTTTAAACAATTAATTTAAAAACATAATTGTGTTGTTCGGAAAGAGGAAAAAATTAAAAAATGAATTAATACCATACCCTTTGGTCTTTCCTTTCTTAAAATTCTGACCGGGTATAGGACCCGGTACGGTGGCAGGCTGCCCCCCAAAAACATGAGCCAGCCGCCGGGTACTTAAACAATAATTCTCGTTTCAGGTGACGTCGCGGGTTGAGTGGCCCAAACAGAGTGCCTTTTTATGGCATAGCGTTATGCAATCAAATTGTATAATTCTATGGCATAAATTGGTCACCGGGGTACTCCCCTTCTGATGGGAAAGTTCATGCAATTCAAGTTGTATGAGTTTTCCACTCAGAAGAGGAATACCTGGCCACTGCAACAAAATATATATGGATTTATTCCGGTTGGGTGGGTGCGAAGGGGCTTCATCACCACCCGGTCGCCCCTCTTTCATTTGTGGGCATTGAACTTCGTCGAGTAATGACGAGGTCACCCCAAGTCCGCCTTTCTTCTCAGGTTCCTCTTGTTTTCGTAACAAGTACCATCTCCCTCAGTGTATTTAGCTACACTTTTTGCGACTTCGGTCGCCTCTTGATCTACAACCAAATTCGTGAGTGCGAAATTTTTTGTAGTGGGTCCTCGTGCTGGGGAAATGAACCCGCCCCACGACACCGCAATGCTAGCCTGCCAGCGCATTCACGCGTCTCCAGACGAGGGCATTCTCGGCAGGTACTGTCATCCTCTTCTGCCGAGGAAGCAGAACATCGCTGCAGTCCTTTACGGACTTTTTGAAAATTTTTATTCACTACAGAGGTTGAAAACCATCACTTGTAGCGAGATCAGTTTTGTACAGGGTTATCCATTTCGTGGTTGGGAAAGTATAACCCTGCCATTTGACATTTGTCAGCATTAAATGTCATTTAAAGCTGTTTTTTTTTTAGTTGAAGGCTTGCCATTTAGAAATATGGATCGTTTAATAGTCAGAGAACGCGTTAAAAATATTAAATTTTATTATAAAAATGGTGATTCTGCTCTATCAACATTTAGGGTTTTACGAGCCCATTACGATCGACATAATCGACCTACACAGCAAACAATTTCGAACACAGTGAGAAAATTTGAAGAGACTGGATCGGTTATTAATATTGCAAGGCCTGTGCATCATTGCAGCATTCTTTCTGCTGAAAATATCGCTGTCGTTGCTCAAAGTGTGGAGGAAGACCCGAATTTGTCGATTCTTCGACGTGCTCAACATTTGGGCTTGTCTTACTGCTCATTGTGACGGATTTTGCATTTCGATTTGCATCTCCATCCGTACAAAATTCAACTCACTCAAGAACTTAAGCCTTAAGACCATACACAATGCAGAATGTATGCGAATTGGGTGATTGAATAAAAAGCCATAGATAACGATTTTTCGAACAAAATTTTCTTTGGTGTTGAGGCTCATTTTTCGCTCAGTGGAAACGTAAATAAACAGAATTGCCGCATATGGGGCTCTTAAAATCCTCAGGTGATCACAGAAAGGCCTTTGCATCCGGAAAAACTGACCGTTTGGTGTGCATTATGGTTTAGTGGTGTTATTGGCCCGTATGTTTTTTCAAACGATCAAGGAAGAGCCATTACAGTCAATTTTGACCGCTATGGACGGATGTTAACTTATTATTTTTGGAGAGAAATTGAAGATTATGATCTGGAGAACATGTGGTTCCAACAGGACGGAGCCACAAGCCACACAACACAGTGTAATTGAGCACTTTTGCAAGAGAAATTTCCAGGACGCGTAATTTCGAGATTGAGTGATGTCGATTCACCCGCAAGATCCTGCGACCTAACACCTTTGGATTTCTTTTAATGGGGCTATGCGAAAGATCGTGTTTACGCGAGCAATCCTCAAAATCTTGAGCAATTGAAAACCAATATTCGTGAAGTTAAGGCAAAGATATTGCCGGAAATGTGCCGAAAAGTCATTGAAAATTACCTCTAAAGGATTGAGACCTGTAAGAGTTCCCGTGGAGGACATTTGAAGGATGCTGTATGTCACGTATAATGGCAAGGTTCAATCTTTATATTGAATAAATTTTGTTTCCATCTGAAAATTTAATGTGTTTTTTATAGCGTTACTTTCCCAAGCGTTAAATGGAAAGTTTATACTTATTGTGTCAGGTATCAAGTGGAATAATTAAATTGATTGTCATGCTCAGTTGCGGACTTAGAAATTTTCAAGGTATAGGCTATTCAGTATTTGCCGCCCTTGCCTCTACAATTGTTATCTCCTGCATTATTTTTACAATCCAAAAATTTCGTTTAAATTACACGTAAAACAATTTTTGGGTATATTTTTGAGCTAATCAAAGCTTAGTCATGTAGGAACGGGGTAATGTGTGCTACTTACACAATAATGTAAACGTGAATAAATAATCTTTATTGCACTGACAAACAAACAATTAAAAATAATCAACACAGCTAAGTTATAAAAGCTTGTTACTTCGTTACAATACATTTGTGCGCGATTTTTTGTTGGAAAAATCATCGATTATATCGTCGTAAGTAATTTTGTTCATTAATTCCGGCTCAATGCACAAATGAGCTAAAGCGTTTCATTTTTCTTGGCTCAAGGTCTATCTGAGATAATTTTCATTCTTTTTAAACAAGATAATCTTCTCTCACCCGAACAATTCGTCGCTGGTGTACATAAAGCCGTTCGAAGGGATATCTCCAAGTTCGGATAAACATTGTGCAGGCTCTGTTTTCGCAGAAAAGGAGATAGACTCTCTAATGATGAAGTAGCTGGTTTTACCAAAATGCTTTGCGAAGATATGTGGCTTCAGAAATGTATGCATTCTTGAACTAACTCAATCTCTAAATCATTAGGATATATGAAATCGTTCAAATTTATGAAAAAGATGTAAAGTTTCTTTCATAAGCACAGTGCAGCCGCCATTTTGATCTAGCTTAAATGATTTTTCTGAATACTCGGCCGATTGAACATGTTCAAGTTAAACACTATTCCTTAAATTTTCATAAAAATTTAAAGAAAATAAAAGTGCCTAAGTCAATTTTAAATATATATAGGGTTTTCCAATAAGAGGTGTTATTTTGAATAGATCTTGTGATTTAACACCTCGCGACTTCTTCCTTTGGGGCTACGTGAAAAAGAAGGCCTACGCCAACAGCCCAACGTCGATTCAAGACCTCAAAGATGGAATTCGTGAGGCTATCGAGGACATAGAGCAGCCACTTTGCGATTTGGTTATGGAAAATTTCATGAAAAGGATATGGTCCTGTAAGCGTGTCATGGTGGTTATTTGACTGATGTTATTTTTTGCTATATCTTTTTCTTCATAATGAAATGAAGATCCGATCATTTATATTATAAAATGGCATTTTTCTTTTAATATCAAAATAACACCACTTATTGGAAAACCCTATATCAACCATAAACACGTGTTATTGTTGTTGTACTTCCATACAATTGAAATGGCTATAACTCACTTGATTATGATTCGATCTCAATTAAATTTTGCGAACGTATATATCTTATACCAGTCTAAATAATCGCAAAATTTCAAAATTTTAATGGTACCGTTTTGATTTTATGGGCAAAAATGTAAAATATACAAATCATACTATTATTAACAAAGTTGAGTGAATTTCGATTTCTAAGGTATTTAGTGCCCTTGTACTTATAGAGGTCCACGTTCGTGATAATTTTCAGATTTTTCGGCTCAAAGGTGTCCAATCACGAGGGGGGGGGGGGGAGGGACACAAATTTTGGGTACGTTTTGCCTTCCCCTGGACCCCCTAATTCATAAAATGATTTTGTTATTTCAGATTCTCAAAGCTCTAATCAAGACCGTTCAGTTGATACCCCACTCGACTATCTTTGATTAAAAAAAAATTTTAAGGGCCAATTCGTTATTGGGGGGGGGCGCCCCTTAAAAAAATTTCAAATTTTTGTTAAGACCTCAACTTTTGGAGACCATCATTTCTGACCTTTTCACAAAGTTTGAGCATTCTAGCTTCTATAGTTCCTGAGGAAATTAGCTGTGGCGCACGGACAGACGGACAGACGGACGGACGGACAGACGGGAAGACAGGTCGCGAAACTAGTAGGTCTTTGTTAAAAAAATTTTTTACAAAAGCCTACAAAAGGCACAATATTAGCTATTTTCCAAGGGTTAGGAAAAATACCAGTACTCAAACTTAGATTGAAGAGGAGAGATAAAGGAAAACTAAGCGGTGAGGCTAACGACTTTACAAATATGTTTGGCAAACCATCCGGCCCAGGGCTGATATTAGGATCAAGAGCATTGATCAAAGCATCGACTTCAGATGCATCTGTACAAATAAAGGAAATTGGGAAGGGAAGATGATTAGGTAAGGCAACAGGATGCACAATTGCAGCGAGAGAAGAAAAAGTCGAAGAGAAAAATTGGGCAAATGAGTCAGTAACTTCTTGAGGTGAAAAAATCTATGCATCATTCTAATGGACCTTACTAGGACTGGAAGAAGAGGATTTCAGCGATCTTATATAATACCAACAAGGCTTTGTATTATTAGCCACAAGAGAGCTATCCAGACTACTGAAATAAGTCTTCAAAGCATATCTGATCTATTTTTGGCAATAGCACGCAGCCTGCTAAAATTACATCTTGATCCAATAGTGCCGAGTGTTTTAAGGTCACGATGTGCCTTATCTTTTGCTCGTAGGGCACTAAGCATTCGCTTTGTAAACCAAGGCTTTTGATTTGCTTTACGGGATGTCTGAAGAGGAGTAAAACAGCGAATAAGATTATAAATATTAATGTCAAGTTTATCCAAAGCAGCCTCACAATTTAGGCCTCTAAAGAAATCTAGCCAGCTGAGTGAAAGTAATTCTGTATTAATAGCTTCATAGTTAGCTTTAAAAAAGTTAGGTTTTGGAGTAGGATAAGGTTTGTTAAATTTAATTTCATCGACTATAAGATCTATAGATAAAGGAGGATGGTGCTGATCAGGAGGAACATACGAATGTAAGGCTTGAGATACAGATAAGTAGCAAACTGGAACATTTGATAGAAGAAGGTCAAGGAGACGACCATTAGGATTGCGGATATGATTAAATTGAGAACAAGGTCAAGGAGACGACCATTAGGATTGCGGATATGATTAAATTGAGAAAAGAGCAATGAGATAGGAAAGATGACAGGATTATAGAAAAAGTAAGTAAGTAAGTTGAAATCCCCGCAAACCAATATTTTGGCGTGAGGGTGTCGCAAAACTAGATAGGAGGATAGATCACCAAAAAATGTCTCATAAACAGTTAACGGTGAATTACAGGGAATATAAATAGACAAAGTCAAGAACTCTGTATTATGAGGGAGAGAAATTTTGATATTAAACACATTCTAAAGTAAGAGAAAAACGGAAATCAGAACAAGGAAAACTAGGCAGAGCTTGGCTAACTGCAACCAAAACTCTACAACCATCAGCCTTATTAGTAGGAATCATATCCCGATCACATCTATATACAATATGATCAGGAAACATTTCACTGCTCAAAATGTTTCCATTCAGCCAGGTCTCGGAGAAGCAAATAATAGAATCATTACTAACTTGATAGGAGATAAAGAGTTCCTCAAGCTTTGTCCTTAATTCTCGTACATTTTGGTAAAAAATAGAGAAACACATTTTATTAGGAGAGGAGAAGTTACATTGAACAGTATTAAGGTTTGAAAGAGATTCATTGAGGTTTAAAGAGGATACAGTGCAATTAACATTATGATTATCAGAATATTCATCAAGATTACTTGTAAATAGAGCTTTGGGATCTTGTTTATTGCCTGACGAAAATTTCTTCGCCTCAATTCAAATTGCTTAACAAGTACCCCAGCAGGCCAGTAATTTGAATCCAGGACAATATCGGTTGATGGTGACAATTCACTAATTTTGGTCAGAAATGAACATTTTTCATTGAAATTGTCTGACGCTTTCTTCCTGTTTTCTAATTCGGATACGAGTCTGTCAATGATAACGAGAAATGTATTGACCCTGTAAGTATCACTCGCGGTTATACTCATTTCTTCATCGGGTGTTTCATCAGCAATTTTTTTTCTTTTTGGTTATCTTTTTCCCCAGGTCTTTTGTGACTTAATTCCATTGCCATTACTTCAAAATACTTAAAGTTTTCTCGTTGATCTACGAAGAACTTGCGAAGAGATTCATAAAGATCAGCTACAGTAATCAAACCTACGATAGAAGCCTGGATTCCAACTTTTATTTTGTTTATTCTTTCCAAAAAAAACAACCCACACAACATCCATTAACGGAGTTTCGTTTCGAGTGACAGGCTTTTCGGTGCAATCATTTGTGATTATTCCCAAAGCTTTCATAACTTAGTGACACGAATGTCCCAACTTCTGCATGCATCCTCTCTAGCTGACCAACGTGTGAGGTTCACTCTCTTGACTGTTTCGCTTCTCCGACTTTAGTCATCAATATCTTCCAGCGTTGTGTCAAACTTGGAAAAAAACGTATATTTCCTGAAACAACATGAAGAATCGACAAGCTTCTGTGCAAGATTCAGCAGTCATAGTTGCCAATTAATTTAAGAGTGGGCAGAGCAAGGAACGAAAAAAGCAGACGGTGCTTGACTTTGAATTTTAGCCTGTAAACCATTGTATCTGCCAAACATATGTGTGGCATTGTCAAACAACTGACCACAGCAGTCTTCAATATTCAAACTCAAGGATTTTAATTCCCAAGTAACGGTTCTCAGATTGACAGGGGAGGTGTTTAGTGGATAGTCCAAAGGTATCCTCCATGGGAGTCCCATACTGCCAGACTCGGCGGGCATAAATGCCTTCACCTCCCTACCACAAAAAAAAAAAAAAAACGGCAGCAAACATTTCTTCAGCTTTATGTCCTACTGAGGGCAAATACTTGAGGAATCGTTCACATGGTCCACATGTGCTATATCTGGTGTCGAATCGATGATTAAGTAAAAGTATTTCCCCCTTTTTATCTCGTCTCCAATTTTCTTCAGGACTTTCATGGACAAGGCCGATTACGACAATAGAATGCGGGAAAAAATATATACGGGACCAAACTTCAGTCTACGAAATAATCCGCCTCCCGAGTCAATTAAAAGAGTGGAAAAAGTGCTGAAAGAATGTGAACCATGGATTCAGGAAATCAAAAAATTCTTAAAAGTAACCAACCCATCGCTGCCAAGGATCATAGGACTTCCGAAGATTCACAAGCCAGGCCATGAAATGCGTGAAATTGTGTCCGCAGAAAACGCACCCGCTCAGAAAATTGCGAAGTGGTTAGTCAAGGAATTCAATAACATGGACAAAAAATTTGTTACCAGATCAGTAGCAAATTCGGCAGAATTTACTTCAAAGGTTTTGTCCTGGAGACCTTTGGAAGATGGGGATACGATGGTGACATTTGACGTTAAGGCACTTTTCCCCAGTATTCCGGTCAAAGAAGCACTTACGTTACTTGAGGAGTGGATTCTGATACAAGGATCAGGAGAACAATGGAAAGCACGAGCCAAAATGTATTTGAAACTGGCTAGACTCTGCATGGGTGAAAGCTATTTCACCTTCAGGGGAGAATTTTTTAAGCAAACACGTGGTGCTCCAATGGGAAACCCTTTTTCCCCGTTTCTAAGCGAAGTTTTTATGGCATTTTTGGAGGAGAAGTTAGCACAAGAAGGTAAAAACCACATCAATGGGTGCGTTATGTAGACGATATCTTCACGATCATCAAAGAGGATCAGGTCCAGCAAACTCTCACGGCGATCAACTCAATACACAACAACATCAGTTTCACCCACGAGCTGGAGTCGGAGGGGCGGCTACCATTCCTTGACGTAATGGTATGTAGAGGAGCTAATGGATTGGAATTCGAAATAAACCGCAAACCAACGGACCAACGGATAATTCCTTTCACTTCGAACCATTGCCAACAGCAAAAATGGGCGACATTTAGCTGGCTTGTGAATCGAATGCTCACGCTTCCATTGAATAAGGAAGGCCTGAAAAAAGAAACGTCCCACATTTATAAGCTATCCGAGTGGAATGGATATCCTACGGATGAAGTCACCAAATTGATAGCCAAACGAACGAAGGAGATCTTCAATAAAAAGTTCACAACGCTAACTGCGGAAGTCGAGCAACGGAAGAGGTTGGTTGTAACGTTTGACTCAAGGACGGAAACAATGAAGAGGGCTATGAAGAACGTAGACATCGACCTAGTTTATACGAGCCAACCAAGGACCCCATTCCCAAAATGGAGCGCAGTGGAGTCTACAAGGTATCGTGTACGAAATGTAATGGATGTTACATTGGACAAACAAGGAGATCACTAGGTGTCAGATGGAATGAACACTTAAGGGAAGCAGTCAACAAAAACAAAAAGCAGGATGCAAAAAACTTCAAATCAAAAGTAGCAGAGCATATAGTCCTTGAAAAACATGACATCACTGCGGACAACGTAAGCATGCTGAAAACGGTTACAAACGGATGGAAGCTTGATGTAGCAGAAAGCTTGGAGATATTCAATCGGAAGACACAGGGCATTTGGAACGGCGACCCAGGTAACGGATACACCTGGCTATTCAAGCTTAAAAATTAATGAAGGTAGTTAAGTAGTAATTAAGGAAAAACAATTTTTTGAATGGTAAAGGACCAGGTAATTAGAGATTAAAAGTACTTTGAGGGATTAGATGTAATTAGAGATTCATATTAATACGTTAATGAGTTTAGTATAAATATTAGGACACTTATAAATTAGGGAATAGTAGTACTGAGGAAGTTCTCAAGTAGAGAACGAAACAATTGTATACTAAATTTAAAATAGATAGTAGAATTAAAGGGTATATACTTTCTTTCATTTTTTTATTTGAAAGTTCTACTAAAGGCGGAATATTTTTAACTACAGGACTTTGTGGCCCATCAAGAGTATAAACTCATCACAAACGGTCTTCGATAAGTAAATGGTACTTTCGGATCCATGATTCCCAAGCCGTTCAATATGACTGGCTAAGAAAGGATGAAACTCAGTTCCAGAATCATAAAATAATTCCCGCTGTGTGGATCACCAAATTTTTCACTTTTTCCTATAAAAGCGAGACCCCTTGAACAGATCCGCTTCACTACAGCAACAACTGTTTTAAGAACGTTTCTCCAATAATTAATTCCTTCATCAATTTGCAAATGCAGTAAATTGTCGATTCTCCCATCAATCGCACTTCTAGCTTTCAGGCTTAAAAGATAGTGAATTTATGACGTGCAAAGTTTTCATGCTGAGCTACTCGGTGTTCTGAATTTTTCCAGTCATTAAATCCTTCGTTTTTAAAATGGATCGAATGTCAAACACTGTCCGCAATATATGGAACCCTTTCTTCCATAGTAAACCAGCCAATTTCTGTCCTTCACTTCATTGTTTTCCACTTTTCTTTAGAAGATATTCACTGGCAAGAAACGACGTTGATCAGCATATAGTTTCTCACTTTTATAGAAGTCAGAAAACTTGTTTTGATCAAAACCGCATCTATCAATAATGTCCCTTAAAGTGTAGTCAATTTCCCATGAAGCTGGATTTTTGTTTTGACCAACAGTCGTTCCCATTCGATCATCATTTAACGACTCGGTCTGAGAGGCATCTTCGATTTTGGAGCATACGTTATCCAGAACATAATTGTCAGTTTTTTCTTTAGTCGATAGTTCAACCGGTGATAGTTGAGCAACAGATTTCAAGTCAGTTTCATCTTTTCCAGATGGCATTGTTGAGGTTCCCGAATTTTCAATACAATTTTCATTTTTTAAACAACTGTCAATTTTTATGGTTTTTCGTATGATTTGCTCTTGTTCTTCTTTTTTTACTTTTACTTTCTTTTTGTACTCCGCTCCACTAAGTTGTAGTAATAGAGCAGTTTGTTAAATTTATTATTTTATATTTAAATTATTTAATTTTATATAAAATTTAAATTTTATTTTTATGTCAAATTTATATAATTTATATTTTATATATTCAATATAAATAAAAATGCTCGATTCGAATTCGGCAAAGACAAAGGGTTAAAGAAAATTCCTTCATAATATAGACCAGATCTACTAAATCACTACACAACCAGCAAACCATTTCCATATAGAAAATCCTACTATGACTTGATAGTATGTAAAATGCACATTCTCGCATTCCGCTCATCGTAATCCTAGACATACAAAATATACATTTACACTCATCGAATCGTTAGTAACAACTCTTATCAGTGAACAAGCTACTCAACGCAACTTGCTATTCCATGCATCCCATCCGCGGATGCACATTTACATTCAGGCGTGTCGCGCAAACCATTTAAGCTCCACAACCTGCCTCTATACATTTGCGTGCAGTTTGTATTGATCACATAATGACAATGTTCGATCCAATAAAACAGTTAAAACAACATCAACAGCATCCAGATCTAAAGAGTCATGGTATGCTATTGCATCCTACACAGCAATGATGCTCGTCGCGATAACCGTCTTGAGCTGAGAACTTGCCGCGAGACATTTGGGGGGAGTCTGCTTGTAATTGCCAAGAAACGTGGACGCGAGGAGGAAGTACAGGGCTTGAGCGAGTAAGTTAGCTCAGCTGGTAGATTTTTCAAAGGGGAATACAAGACAGTGAACAGCAATTGCGGTAGAATTGTTGAAAGACTAAGTCAGAAATATCGAAGTTTGAGTGTGATACATGAAATATTTTGCATAATCGCGACTCGTTTAAGTTTTGTGTGGAAAATCGAGATTTTCACCGGGATCGGACGTGAATTCGTAATCCTCGAATCGTCTTTGAGAAGCAGGAAGTCGCCCTGCACGCGATCCGCTAGCAGGAACGGTCACTCGGCCGTGTGTGTGTGTCGTTCGGTAGATTATCAAACGGCAAAACGGACTGTGCCCAAGAACAACTTTCGGGTGCGGATGCTATTTGATTGCGTTCGCTGAGCGGTCGAACGGGAAATTTTGAAAAACTTAAGTTCTTGAAGCCAACAAAATCTTTTTATCGTCGAGAATAGCCAACGGGCTTGTGTTCTTATAACGGATGACCCAACATCGAGATCACGGGAACACCTTGACCGTGCTTCAGCTTGAAATGGATCAATGTTCCGGACAGTTATGTGCGAATAACCTTGAGTGTGACTGTGTTTCTTGCTCGAGAGTGTGAAAAGAAGAATTTCAGTAAGAATTTAGAGTGCAAAGATTACAACAGTTTGAAATAGTAAAATATAGAAGATTTTTGTGATTTTTCCAATCAGTTGCATCGGAAATTTGCATGCTTGTTGGTGAAGCTCCCTAAATTCAACCTTCGTGAAAGACCCCAACTCAAAATGTTGTGTGTATCGTTCACTGTCCGAGGAGAAAATCGTCGATGAGTGTGTATCGCATCTTCAATGGCAATAAAATAAAAGTGGTTGATTCGGTTTATGTTGGTGCGCTCGGAATTTAATACAATTATTTTTGAGTTAACTTCTAACTGCAATACGTAGTAGCGTACAATTTTCAGGAGGTCTTATACATAATAGTAGAATGTTAATTGGAATAAACATTTTTTTTACCAGTGCAATTTGTTGAAAATTCTTAAAAGTGAACTATCTCAATTTTATTTAAATCTTCAAGCGATCGTGAAGAAACTCTCGCTCTAGTGAAGTTAATACCATTTTTGTCCGTGGATAATCCAGATATCTTATCTATGTTTTTCTAATTGATTAATTGAAAGTTTTTAGAGGATACCTGCATCGTCATCGAGCGCTCGATGGACCATGTGGATAAGTACCCTTTTTTTTGTTTTTTTTTTATATTGCTGAAACATATACATAATATTTACAAATTCCAAGTAATGGTCGAATTATTGCAAAAATAAAGAGGGGGGATTTTATTAACATTGAATTATCGATAGAAGTATCATTTAATATAAATTTTTGCGAATTATCCAATAACCTATTTAATTTACACATTTTTTTCTAACTATTTAATAATGTATTTCAACTGATGATTTGCGAGCAGAAGTAATATATTGAAATTATTCACTTGCGAAGTGTCCATATTGAATTTGCACCGAATTAAGATAGTTATATAGGAAAAATTGAATTGTTGCTTTTGGAACCGATTAAAATAAAACATGTTTAGTTAAAGGAAAATATTCGGTCTTTCCATTCATTCGGATCTGAGCGGGTATAGGACCCGGTACAGTGGCAAGCTCACACCACCAAACATTAACCAGCCGCCGGGTACATATTAACCTCTTTTCGTTTCAGGTGGCTTCGCGGGTTGAGTGGCCCGAGCAAGGTGCCTCTTTATGACACAGGGTTATGTAATCGAATTGCATAGTTCTATGGCATAAATTGGTCACCGGGGTACTTCTTCTCTGATAGGAAGGCTCATGCAAATTAAGTTGTATGAGTTTTCCACTCAGAAGAGGAATACCTGGCCACTACAACAATTATGGATTTTGATCTGGTTGGGCGGGTGCGCGGGGGCTCCTTCACCACTCGGTTGCCCCTCTCTCATTTGTGGGCCATGAGCCTCTTCGGGTAAAGACGAAGTTACCCTAATTCCCCCCTTTTTACTTGTTTCACTTGTTCTCTGAACAACTCATTTACCCCTGTTGTAGTTGCCTACAATTTTTGCGACTTCGGTCGCCCTGTTTTTTTTTTTTTGACCCCAGAAATTCGTGAATGCGAAATTCTTTTGTAGTGGGTCCTTGTGCTGAGGGAATGAACCCGCCCCACGACACCGCAATGCTAGCCTGCCAGCGCATTCACGCGTCCCCAGGCAAGGGCATTCTCGGCGGGTACTTACATCTTTTTCTGCCGAGGCAGCAGACCATCGCTGCAGTCCTTCACGGACATTTGAAATACCTGTTCACTAAAAATTCACTTTATCCCATCACTCATTTTCCTAATTTTTTTTTTTAAATTTTTACAACTTTTCAATTTTTTTGATTCAGCAACTGAAATGGAAAAGATGAAATTAAGTAGTTTATTTCTCGTACACAAGTAGCGGTATCCTTCGTTCAGAATTCACACAATAAATAGTTAACGTAAAAACTTAATTTTTTTCTATAATATCACGATAAAATCAAAAATTCTTTGCATAGTTTCCGATGAATTGTTTATTCTGAACTATTTATTTCTATTTCTAACGTTTGCTTCATTGAACAAGACAAAATTGAAAGACAAGAAAAAATTGCTTTACGGACTATCAAACAATGATTGTAACTTTCGACGACATTTTCGCACATTTCCGGCGTTATTAGGCGTATGTTGGCTCAAATATTGTTTTTTAATGCTTCAGTAGTCTGGGGAGCATCAACGTAAACACGATCCTTCAGAAATTTCCAAGGGAAGAAGTCACAAGGAGTCAAATCACACGATCTCGCCAGCCAATTTATGGGGTCCATTTCGAGAAATTATTCGATTTCACGTAAAGCGCGAAATGTTTGCACTGGCGATTCATTATTTTTGTAAAAAGTTTTTACAATAATTAAACGTTTAGCTGATATGTATGATGCCATGGTTTAAATTGTAAAAGACTAAACTGTCATAATCTGTCAATATATGAACCTAAACTTGGTGGTATTTAAGAGTTAAGGCCCATTCACATGTGTACACTTGTTATGAATCACCCTTTATTTATACTTGATATGGAAATATTCAAAAATTTAACATGACATGTTGCAAGTTTCGAAATGAAAAATTTTTTGCAAGGTTTTTCCAATAAATTGATTTGTTACAGATAATTTATTTTAATTTATATGATTATAAAAAGTTTTTGCTTACCGATGCTATGAAAATATTCATACAATCCACGAAACACTTCGAAATAACAGCACACACCCACGTAAAAATATCAATTCATTTTAGGCAATTATAACAGGACGCCACCAACCGAGGCCTTGTCTATTAAAATTCGGGACATCACAGTTTGCCTTTGTTGCAGTTGTACGAGTATTTTGGAGGTGCCGGTAAAAATCACGACACTCCTACTCAAAATTGGCGAATTTGATTCAATGATAGTTATATTTCGTAAATTTGGGTTCACATTTACTGACTCCACACAAAACAGAACAACAAATTGGGCAAACAGATCTACGCTCATGTCAGAAGGGTTTTGTACCCAACCTCTTCAAAATACAGTCACTAGCAGCAAATAAAGTCAAGAAACATATCAAAAAGATGTGCACGTTTAAAAGAAAATCCATTGTTTCTTCATTTTCAATGGTCGCCATTTTGTCCCAAACTAACAAAAATCACTCAAATTATGAATTCCAAAAAATATGTATTGTTATGAATCTTATCTAAAAATTTAAAGAAGATCAAATCAAAATTGCAGTGTCTGTACATAAAATACCAAAACCGTGTGTTATTGTTGTTGTAATTGCAGAAATTTCACATGGCTGCAACTGTCGCGAATATTATTCGATTTTCATCAAACTTACAGAGTATTAGGCCCTTATGTGTTACTACTTAAATATTGAATTTTAATGAGTCTAAGGGTATTTACACGATTTTATTGGGGAAAATGTGAAATCCGAATGTCATACTATTATTAACAAAGTGGAGCGAATTTCGACTTCTAAGGCATTTGTTGTTGTACTCACAAACATCTACCTCTATGATTTTTTTCAGATTTTTCGGATCACAGGTGTCCAATCGCGAGGGGGAGACACACTCTTTTTTCGTGTATTTCCCCTTCGTGTGCGCCCCTGAAGCAAAAAATGTCAGTTTAAGACCAGTTTTGCAAATTTCTCACTAAGACCTTTCATAAGATATCCATATTGACTACCTTTGGCGAAATTTTTTTTTCGGGGGCAACTTCCCTATATGGGCAGACCCCCCTTAAATACCTCATAAATTTTTTTTGTCATTGAATTTTCAAGAGAGCATCACTTTGCACTTACCTGTAAAATTTGGTGTTTCTAGCTCAAGCACTTTGCGAGAAAAACTCCTGTGACCCACGGACGGACGGACGGGCAGACGGGCCAACAGGTCGCAATTTTACTAGGGTTTTGTAAAATAATTTTACAAAACCCTAAAAAACGTTTTAAATCCAGACTCAGTGTGACTCGTGATTTTGCAGTTTCGTGCCCTATTTTCTTTTGTTTCGATGTTGTTTTCGTTTTTCGCCTTGATTTGTTCGGGTAACCCGGGTAACCGGGGTAGCCCAATCGGTTACTGGATATTGAAATATGGAGAATGGGCCTCGCTACATGCACGTGCAATATTGAAATCATAGATAACATTGTAGCGTTAAAAAAACAACGCACTCGGGGAAAAAATATTGTTTTGACTTAAGAAAGATTTTATAGAGTTCCAATCGAAGTTTTAACAGTTAGTGCATGTTCAACACATAAAAGTCGATACGTAAGATTGAAATCGGTGAAATCATTCACTCAATTATTCTTCTTCTTTGTAGCACTACAGCCCCTCTCGGGCCTTCGCTTAGAGATAGTTAGAGTATCTCATTTTCATGACCGTATTGATTTTTTTTCTTTTTTTTTTCGGAAGTTGGTTTGGTCAGTACCATGCTCCCGTGAACCCGCTCAGCTATGATATGATCTGATTAAATCAGTACATATCGCCACTGAGTGAACATCCATGTCTGTCCAAAAAATCCCCTGAACTAAATCACGTTGCTCCCAACGAGATTGGAACCTGGGACCTTCGGCTTGTACGCACTCAATTATTTACTACATGTAAATTATAATCACAAAATTATAATTCAGTTCGCGGTCTCCAACCAGTAGTAGCACTGGCATGTACGGGTTTATTGTGGGGAGAGTAAAAAACATATAATAAATTTTTGACGTCGCTCTTTTCACTCATGCAAAGTGTGGTCAGAGGATGCAGAGGCCGATTACTGGTTGGGGGGCGCCCGGCTGGCGAAATAGCTGTTTTACAGAATATTGAAGTTTGCTACTCCCGGAATGTGCAATGACTCAGCAAAATTTGTTGCAGACTTCTATCTGTGAGACATCAGAAAACCGTCATACAAAAATCTTTCTGATTTCTATAAGGTAGCATCAAAAAAACTCGGTCCCTAAATTTGCTCTCCTAAAAATCTACCGCCCTAGGCTCAAGCCTACTCAGCCTGCTGGTAAATCTGCCACTGGTCATCCTTTACTGAGCAATGGATGTTACTTGAAACATATAAGTGCCCAAGATTATATCCAAATTAAGTTCTGCTCAATGAAAGTCAAGTATTCGGTTTAATAGGCCACATTGAATCTTGGTTGAAAAACTATGGAACAGAGCTAACATATAATATAATAATAAAATAGATGAAATTTGCCAGAAAAACACGATGAAGTCATATAAAAGCTGTGAGAATAGGAGATTTGTGGTGGGATTAGGAATAAGTTGGAATGTTTATGTAAAGGAAGACCAAGTTACTAATATGCAATCAGAGCCCAAAGGTTTCGTTTACTAGTGAGGAGTCAAACTATATACCTCTCCATTGCCATTTACCAGTCTTTTGTTTGAAATGCAAGAAAAAAGATTGCCAATCACACTTTTGTCCAAAGTTGCATACGATAGAGGCAGAGCTTAAATTATCTGGGTGGTATATTGAAGCCTGCTATTACTCATAAGGGTTTTGTAAGAAAAAATTCGCGTGATTTATTATGACTGATGCCTCTCCATTTATCCATTTATCCATCCGTCTGTGCATCACAGTTAATTTTCTTAGGAACCAGACAAGCTATTGGGTAGTCCAACTAAAACGCACGGAGTTAATTGTAAATAAAACAAAAACTTTTCAGAGAATTATGTTAATATATTTTATTGTACAATAATAGAAAAATGTATGACAATTATGTGTGAAACAAAATATTACCTAAATGCTCGCCACGGCTATGGCCGCATACTTCTATCCGATGGTCCATATTTTCAATGAGTGTGAGACCTAATTGAGGTTCGATTTCGTTAATGTGCTGAATTATCTCATCCTTTAGCTCTTGGATTGTTCTTTGCTTATTGACGTAAACTTTTTCTTTTAAATATCCTCAGAGAAAGAAATCCAACGGTGTCAAATGACATGATCGTGGCGGTCAATTAACATCACTACAACGTGAGATAACACGACCATTGAATTTCTCGCGCAAAAGAGCTGTGTGTTGGAACCACATATCGTCCAGGTCCATAACCTCAATTCCATGATACAAAAAGTCCGTTACCATCTCGCAATAGCGAACACCACTCATGGTAACTGCTTAGCCGTCCTCATTTGCGAAGAAATACGGCCCAATGACGCCGTTAGGCTATAAACGGCACCCAACAGTCACTTTTTGTGGATGCATTGGCTTTTCAACAATCACTCATAGATTCGCATTTGCCCAAATGTGGCCATTCTACTTGTTAACGAACCCACTGAGGTGAGAGTGTGCCTCGTTGTTGAAGATGATTTTCTTTGTGAAGTCACAATTCTCTTCTGTCTGTTCAACTAACCATTCGGCGTATTGCCGACGCTTGAAATGGTCAGTAGGCTTTAATTTTGAGTCATTTGAACCTTGTAAGTGTGTAAATTCAAATTATTATTTAAAATTCGCGTCAGTGATGTTCGTGAGACGTTCAATTGTTGGGCACGATGACGAGTCGAGGTTGACAGCTCTTCTGCCACACTATCGTGAACCACAGCAATGTTTTCCGCAGAACGAGCATCCACAGGTGAGCATCCACAGGTGATTTTGCATTTCCCATAGACTCGGTTTGCTGAAATTGGCGCACAATTGTCTCGATTGTCGATACATTTGGTCGAGTATGCTGACCAAAAAAATCACGAAGTGCACAAAATGCATTTTGATTTGAACGCCCATTTTCGTAAAAGGCTTCAACAACCTTAATACACTGCCCAATTGTATATCTCCATGGTTTAATTTATCAAACACTGAAACAAAGAAATGTCCAATTAAGTTGGGTGAAAAATATGACGTTAAGGTGTGACTCACAATAAACATCGTGCATTATGGTTGGAGCACCCTTTTCAATTTTTAAATTTTGTGAACAGTTCATAAGTAGCTGATTAATCCATTAAAGCCCACTAGCAACTAAAGTTGCCATGGTGAATTTCTTTCATCCTGTGTGCTGATACATAGCTCATACGTGATGCGTTTTCTTTTGAATAGAAAAACAATCAGTCAGTCTTTTGTATTCGTATCAAGTGTGAGGATAAAGTTGTGCAGTGCTGTCGACCACAGATTTCTAGCAATAGGGCAGCGACTCTTAACTGGTAAGTAAAGCTATTAAGCTATGCGCGGGCGTCATTTTTTTTTATTGTCAGCTTTTAATAAAAATATGTCAATGTTATCTCTATACTTTTGTTTGAATTTTCTGTAAGTAGTTGGCTTGGAACGTACTTAAACTTTTTTGGCAACTAAAGTTGCTAATGGGATGATATGGCTACAATTTTGGTAGAACTAAATTTTTTTCAAGAAATGTTTATCTTGGCAGCTACACTCATCGAATAGACGGTAGTGGCTTGTTTTTACATGAACTTATTGATCTACTCAACGAGGAGGAAGAATTAACACCTGACAGCATAGCTATATGCCGCCCTGATGAGCCTCCAAGTGCAGAGATAGATGAAGACTCTGATTTGCCCGACGAAGAGGCGGAGGGTGATATTGACCATCTTCCTTCCCGTATATTGCATTCTTGTGTATTGTTGTGCATTTTCAGCGGAATGGAGAGGAAGATCATAGATGCGTATTTTAAGCGTAGATCAAATTGAAACCCATGCACTAAGCTCCTGTTTAAATAAAAATGTGCAGGTTCCGAAGTGAAAGAAGATAACTACGGTAAATTGGGTGCCCAAAACGAACAAATTATCCTTAAATATTCCCAAACGTAGTTGTGATCATCTTCCAACCATAGAGGATTTCTTCAGAGAAAATGTGAAAAGCCCAGGCAAAGCCTTCAAGGTATTTTTTTCAGAAGCTGTGTTGCATCACATTGTTTCTGAGACCAACAGATAAGCAATGCAGAAACTCGTACACTTAAATGCTACAGCTGTGGGAATTATGTCATTTATTGGAGTGATGCTGTTGCCGGGATATCACCCTCTCGCTAAGAAACAATTATACGGGAAATAAAAGCATAAGCTCTAATATGCCGTGCGATGTACGAAAAAATTTTCGGACGCGATTGTTTTTGCACACTAGCCCATATGTATCTTCAAATGGCTCCTGAGATTGTAAGAATGAGTACTTCCTAACTTCCCGCACTTCTTGCAACTTACACTAAAGTTCGTGTCTCCAAGCTGCTCGACATACGAATACAAGTAACTGAATGCCCCAAAGGTCATGTGCTCGTCATCACTATTCACCCCTTTCGTCAAATGTTTTTAATCACAGACAAATAATTTCAAAACATTGCAACTAGCGTTGTGATGGGGAATACGCTGGGCAGCATGTGACAGAGGGGGAATGGGGCAACAGAAAATACGGTGGGTGACTAGGCAGACTAGTGATTGAGGAGGGAGCGTGCCACGATGACCTGCGGAGACTATAAATACGCGGATGCGACAGCGCATTACTCGATAACCAGCCCAATTAATTTATCACGTTTGTAATGAACATTTAGTTTGTATAAAACTTCTAGTTAATGCTTGTATAAGAACTATTAGTCAGTGCATGAACCATTCTACTGCTGGAATCTGGATTAAATTGTACAGGGATAGGTAAAAGAAAGAAGAAGATACGAAGAAAAACTGATAGGAGATTCGAAATATAACTAGATGGGTTTTCTTATTTGTACGCGAGTTTGTTAAGTTTAAAAAAAGGGCGATTATAACTCAGGTGTGAGATAACCACAGAAAGTGATATAAAAATAGAGTTTTGATAACGTGATGGTCCGGTTAACAAAGAACGAACCGTTGGAAGCACTCGCTGCGGCCAGATTGGGTACGCCGCCGACGGCCACAGTAGCGCAACTGAGGCTCCTATATGATATACCAGAGCCAGGCGACGGCATAAGTTTCCCTGAAAGCGACGATTCGTTGCAACTAGATGACATACCTGCCGATAATTATTCACCCGAATCTGAATTTGAGGTTACAACTCGTGGACCTAACCTCACTTTTATAGCTGCAAAAATCGCTAGCACCACTGCAGCCCTGATCACGACATATGTTGCCACAACAGCCGCTTCTGTTTCATTTCTTACCACCCTGAAGACTACTCCCGCAACTATAGTTACTGATTGCATTGTTACAACCGATGTCCCGATTTTTTCTATAATGGCTATTGCCGATGAAACCGCTGCACCTACAAAAACAACTGCTGTCTACGATGTTATAACACCGCCCGTGTCCCTAAAGTCACAGTTTTATCTCAACGATCCCCCTTGGCTAACGAAGTCACCGAAAAAGAAGCCATTGAACGAGGAATTGCGAATTTGAAGAGAAGGAAGGCACTACTTGAATTACAACATGCGATTAGTCAACTTGAAGCAGATAGTCAACCGACCCAAACTGCAAACACTCGACATATTGACTTTAGTGGTGTTTAAAATGCGGCCAATAGTGCTCAGCGATGATGAGCACTATGATGTTCGGAGCTTCGTAGCTGATCCAGATGACTTTTTGGCAACCGCCAATACAGGTGACCATTTTAAGCAGTTATGCCTTCGAGATCTCCTCATGGAAACTGCAAAAGCCTTTCTCAGGACCATTCATACCGCAGACTATGTAAGCCTCCGAACCAAACTGATAGTGAGGCTCGGTCACACGTTCACTCTAAAGACGTCTACCACCAACTGAAAGTCCATAGTTGGGATCAGAAGAACGAGACATGGCAGAGATTTGTTCTCGAAAAACAAGCAATTGCAAAACCCGCACGACTCACCGAAATTGATTTCATTAACGTCATCGTGGACGGTCTAAAGGTCCGCAATACTGAAGCATACTTACTTTGGGAGCACGTACTATCCGACAACTGTATCTTGAGCGTCACGAAAGGGTCGTTCCATCTCCTCTAAAGTGTATTGTTAACACACGTGAAGTCACTAAAACTTCCCACCAATTCGCTGCAACTTCCCGTGAACCTGCTGCAACGGTACCCAGATGAACTGCTACTAAATCAGTCATTCTCGGTATCCTGGAAGAAACGTCACGCTGTTTCAACTGCACCAGGCGAGGCCACTATCAAAGTTCCTGCCCTTACGAGAAGCATGCACCAGGTTCGTGCTTCAAATGTTGGAAGATTGGACATCAACACCAAGGTTGCCCAAATCCAAAGAAATTCTTGTGAGTTATTCGCAACACCAACACGCTGCCTACGTTAGCGAACTGAAGAATGATAGTGAAATAACTGACGATGAAACTAACAGCGCCATCAGTGCAATTAATCTGATAAATGTTGTTTTTACTTATAGTCGGGGAGAATATAAGGAAACGGTAACACCTTTGTCTCTTTTCGGCACCGGCAGTCCAATACGTTTTGCGAAATGATCTGCAGTCCCTCTACTCATTAGCAATAAAACCTTTGATAGGAGACTCCACGGCTTAAGAAATGCAACGATAAAAACGTCTGGTAAGGTTTGATGCCTATATTAAATTTTGTAGACAATGTAGAAAAATTCCATCTTTAGTGATTCCAGATGACCCATAATCTTAGGCCAGAATTTCTTAAAGGAATTTAATATTTATCTCCATGCATTCAAAGATATTAATATCCAGATATATAGTCATTAGAATAAAGCGTTTGAAAAAGACAAAAGTTATTTCTGTGCTTTCAAACCGACCAATAATAAAGGAATGACTGGTTCATGTGTTAAATACGAGCCTCCTGAGGAAGTTGCCTATGAATTTAACAACATTAGATCTACTGATGAAAATGCGCCCAACGCTAGTGCACCCGTTAGTGATCAGACCGACAATTGCTTTAGAACCTTCTCCAACCTTACCACATTACCCTCAGATGACACAGAAAACCTAAAAATAAATATGTACCTGAGCAAAAACCACACTGAAGCCCTTAGAAAGACAATTTTTGAAAACTATTTGAACACGATGAATCTCATTGTAGCGCCCCATCGTTATCAGATGGAAGTTCATCTAAATAATAACATTCCATTTCACTGAACGCTATGAAGATTATCTTACCGCGAGCGAACAGAAGTTCAGAAGATCACAGAGGAGCTACTAAAGAAGGGGATAATTACACCCAGTAATTCCCCAAACGCTTCTGCCATAGTCTTAGTTAGGAAGAAAAGCAGTGAATTCAGAATGTGTGTGGACTACAGAGTCCTAAACAAACTGACCATACGGGACAATTTTCCTCTAGCACTTATAGAAGACTGCATCGATTATTTGGCAGGAAAGAAGTCCTTTTCAATTTAAGATCTGCGTAATGGATTCAATCAAGTAAGAATGGCACCTAAATCTGTAAAATACAAAGCAATCGTAGTTCCAAATGGTTACTATGAATACTTCTGGATGCCCTTCGACAATGCTCCTGCTCCATTCTAGCGCTTTAAATCCAAAATATTTAGAAATATGCTTGAATCTGGATCCATTATTGTCCACACAGATGATATACTCATCGCAACCGCATCTATTGGAGTCCGTATTGAGCTGCTAGGTCGAGTCTTGAAACACATTATCGGAAAGAACCTTGAGCTGAAATTGGGAAAATGTAGATTTGCAATTGAAGAGATCAAGTATTTAGGGTACTTTGCCAGTACTTCTGGAGTGTGTCCAAGTGAGGCCCATGTAAAATTCATCGAGCAATATCTTCTACCAAGGAACCAGAAGGAACTCAAGGTCAGCTTAGCATTGGCCTCCTATTTCCACAACTTCATTCCATCATTCTCAAAAATGGCCAAACCAATGCAATACCTCACCCATGAGGGCATAGCCTTCAAATTCACTGACGAATGTAACGTGGCCTTCATTGAACTGCGCACTAAGTTAGCCGCTGCCCCATTATTAGCAATTTCTGATCCGAAAAAAGAGATTGAACTTCATTGCGATGCTAGCTCCTCTAACGACGAAGCAATTCTGTTACAAAGACAAGTCAATAATAAGTTTCACCCTGTACTATTTTCTTCGAAAACTACCAGACCCGCTGAATCTCGTTATCACAGTTTCGAACTGGAAACGTTGGCCATTATCTACGAACTGAGGTGCTTGCGAGTTTATTTAGAAGGCATAGCTTTTAAGATAATAACAGATTGTAACTTTCTGACGCTCACTCTTCACAAAAGATATGTGAATCAAAGAATCGCCAGATGCACCCGCGAGGTTGAAAATCATTACTACAAAATACAGCATCTTGTAAATGCATTAAGTGGGCACTACACTTCTTGTGACTCTTCAAATGATGAATCAACAACTGATGCTGATTGTAGAGCTACTATTTCTGATGCAAAATAGCCCCCCAGTCCGTCACTTGCGCTCTTAGTCACGCTCAACTTGACTTATGCTTAGACCATTTCCCCAAATCAACCAAAGCCAGTAGCTGTCCTGTCCTAATGTCCACTGTCCTTCATGCCAACACTGACGAAACGGTCATGTACCCCGCTGTTAGAATCAATGATTACGTACAAGACTCTAATGAGGATGCCAGCATCTCCGCAGACGTACCACCCGGCAGCACAACTGACGTAACTGGTCAAGTATTAGCCACTGTTGACAGTGAAGACTTAAACTTTTTGACCCAAGTTAGACAAAACCGCGACAAACGCATCCAAAAACTTCATGAACAACTAAGTTTATGTTCAGTCCCAGATCACCTGTTATTGGATGGTCTTATCTTTAGAAGAAACGAGTTTGGAAAAACGCAAATGTACGTACCATTAAAAATGGAGAATAATGTGGCTAGTTTGACGCATGAAAGATTGGTCACCTAGGAATAGAAAAAACTTATGAGCAACTGTAGAAAGACTATTGGTGTCCTAACCTGAAAGGAAAAGTCGCGAAATTCATAAGAAACTGCGTAAAATGTTTTATGACTCACGACTGCATTATTCCAATGAACATAATTTCTATAATATACCGAAGGAACCTATACCGTTAGATACTGTACACTTGGACCACTTTGGGCCTTTGCCTACTATCAACTCAAAGAAGCAACACATATTGTTAGTTGTAGATGGATTAACTAAATATTTTAAACTGTATCCAGTTAACTCGACAAGTACACGAGAAGTTATCAATAGCTTGATAAATATTTTAGTTATCACAGTCATCCCAGACGCATAATAACTGACCCAGGAGCTTGTGTCATGTCTTTGGATTTTAGCACATAGTTGTTTAAACAGAACATCGATCATGTGAAAGTTGCTGCTGCCTCTCCACAAGCATACGGGCAAGTGGAAAAGGTAAATAGAGTTTGAAAACCGATGCTTGCCAAACTTAGTGAGCCCATTAATCATGCCGATTGGTCTAACCTTTTGTCCCAGATTGAGTATGGCATTAACAATACCATCCACAGTGCCACTTAACAGTCTCCTAGTAAACTTCTGTTCAAGATAGAGCAGAGAGGTAAAATTGTCGACAAATTAACTGAATACTTAAGCGCGAAGACAGATGAGGACTCAGATTGCAACCAAGATGATCTTAGGCTACGTGTAGCCTCGGTCATCCAGAAGTCAAAGAACTACAACCGCCAGTACTTCTGGAAACACAGCAATCCGTCCCAAATTTATAATGTAGGAGAATATGTCGTTTTTCGTAACGTGCACACCACCGTTGGCATGAATAAAAAATTAATCCCTAAGTACCACGGACCGTACCTTATACACAAAATATTACCAAATGACCGATACGTTATTAAAGGCATCGAAAATTGTCAACTGACTCAGTTGCCTTTGGATGGAATTCTAGAATCCTCACAAATATGTAGAATGGTTTTTCAGGGATATGGGCTACAAACCACATAAGTACAAACCAACACAAATCTTTTTAAAACCGAATTGTCAATTTTAATTTACTTTTCATATTGTAACCTCAGAAAAGAGAGAGAAAACCCAAACTGTCCCTTCGGATTTGCTTTTCGTATTTTGACAATTAGTCGAGGATTTGCATTTCGGCAGTAATAGCACCTGTAATGATACTGAAAAAATAAAAAAATTATAAAATTTCCTTTAAAAGCGCTATTTATTATTAATCTTTTGAACCAGATACCGGTATTTCGAGGGCAAGTTATCCTCTTCATCAGTGGCGGTATTCTGAAGCTCTTCTTATAATCATCCGAAGAGCTAAACCTTTCACATTTAATGGTAATAAACATGAATATCCTTAAGTACTACTACGAGAAATAACAAACAATTATAATGCAATTAAGGGTATAAAATTAACAAAGAGCTTAAAGGTAAATTGATTACAGGGAATAAGGAATATGGTAAAGTAATTATGGGTTAGCTAAGGTAAGTAACATAATTGTGGAGATTTAATTACAAAAAAATTATTAGTTAATTGATGATTTTTATTAGGTCACTGTATCCGTTCCCTAGATCCGTATTTAAACGTTGTTCACTGGGGACTCTCGAGATCCATAAGGATTCGCAAGCATCCAACTTTTTCCAGTCCCGGACTTCCTGTACTATGTCAAGATTAGCCCATTGAATAGTATGAGATTCCTCAATAATACGTCTGGCTAATGATGATCTTGCTGTATCTATTCCACCTTTTCTGATGATTTGTTCAGCCTCCTTAATATGTTTTTGGAATCTAGTTTTTGCCAAGCGTTTCGTCTGTCCAATATATACTTTATTACATTTTCTGGGCAACTGATCCTATAGATTCCACTCTTTTCCGCTCTTTTCTTGCCATCCTTAGTTGATCCAAGGATTGTTTCAATGCTGTTTTTTCTGCTCATGCTAGCCGTATTGCATCCTGTCTTTCTCAAAATGCGTTCCAATCTTTTGGTAGAAGATGAATGAGTGATTGGCATCCATTTTCATACTTGTCGTCGTTCTTGTAGAAATAGTGAAGTGAGCCCATTTCTTCTATATTGTTTCTCCATTTTTCGAATACGTTGCTCGTTCAAACTCCTCCTATACCCTTTTTTGCTAGCCGTGTCCACGATGTACTGTTTTTCTCGTTCCAGACGCTCGTTATTCAATGGTACTGTTAACATTCGGTGGATCATACAATTGTATGCAGCCATTTTCTGTGCATAAGAATGGTTAGAAGAACAGGGGATTGTTCTCTGGGTACTTGTGCTCTTCCGGTAGATATCAAATTCTAATCCACCTTTGGCCTTTATGATCAAAAGAGAGTGAGGGCCAATTACCGTTCCTGGATCTTTTGATCATAAAGGCCAAAGGTGGATTAGAATTTGATATCTACAGGAAGAGCACAAGTACCCAGAGAACAATCCCTTGTTCTTCTAACCATTCTTATGCACAGAAAATGGCTGCATACAATTGTATGATCCACCGAATGTTAACAGTACCATTGAATAACGAGCGTCTGGAACGAGAAAAACAGTACATCGTGGACACGGCTAGCAAAAATGGGCATAGGAGGAGTTTGATCGAGGAACGTATTCGAAAAATGGAGAAACAACATAGAAGAAATGGGCTCACTTCACTATTTCTACAAGAACGACGACAAGTATGAAAATGGATGCCAATCACTCATTCATCTTCTACCAAAAGATTGGAACGCATTTTGAGAGAGACAGGATGCAATACGGCTAGCATGAGCAGAAAAAACAGCATTGAAACAATCCTTGGATCAACTAAGGATGGCAAGAAAAGAGCGGAAAAGAGTGGAATCTATAGGATCAGTTTCCCAGAAAATGTAATAAAGTATATATTGGACAGACGAAACGCTTGGCAAAAACTAGATTCCAAGAACATATTAAGGAGCCTGAACAGATCATCAGAAGAGGTGGAATAGATACAGCAAGATCATCATTAGCCAGACATATTATTGAGGAATCTCATACTATTCAATGGGCTAATCTTGACATAGTACAGGAAGTCCGGGACTGGAAAAAGTTGGATGCTTGCGAATCCTTATGGATCTCGAGAGTCCCCAGTGAACAACGTTTAAATACGGATCTAGGGAACGGATACAGTGACCTAATAAAAATCATCAATTAACTAATAATTTTTTTGTAATTAAATCTCCACAATTATGTTACTTACCTTAGCTAACCCATAATTACTTTACCATATTCCTTATTCCCTGTAATCAATTTACCTTTAAGCTCTTTGTTAATTTTATACCCTTAATTGCATTATAATTGTTTGTTATTTCTCGTAGTAGTACTTAAGGATATTCATGTTTATTACCATTAAATGTGAAAGGTTTAAATACTCGGATGAGCTTCAGAATACCGCCACTGATGAAGAGGATAACTTGTCCTCGAAAAACCGGTATCTGGTTAAAAAGATTAATGATAAATAGCGCTTTTAAAGGAAATTTTATAATTTTTTTATTTTTTCAGTATAATTAGTCGAGGTCGACTAACAAGTCAAGTTGGCCGAGCTGTAATGAAAATTTAGTTTGTATAAAAACCACTGGTTAACACTTATGTAAGAACTATTAGTCAGTGCATGAACCATTCTACTGCTCTACTGAATACGAATTGAATTGTACAAAAAAAGGAAATAAAAAGAAGAAGAGACGGAGAAAAACTACCAAGAGGACTTGAAATGCAATCGCTGAGCTAACCAGACGGGTTTTCTTATTTGTCTGCGAGTTTGTAAAGTTTTTAAAAACAAGCGCGATTATGGAATTAACAAGTTGGGTAAACAGACCTACGCTCATGTCAGAAGGGTTTTGTATTCAAATTACAAAATGCAGTCACCTGATCAAATCAAGAAAAATGTCAGAGACGATTTTATTGGAGAAAATATGAAATACGAAGATCATACTATTATTAACAAAGTTGAACGAATTTCGACTTCTGAGGTTTTTGGCATTGTTATACTCATAAATATCTCCCTTGATAATTATTTCAGATGCCCATCCGCGACGGAGGAAACACATTTTTCATGTGTTTCCCCCCTGTGCCCCCACTGAAGCAAAAACTGACAGTTTAACAACTGTTTTGAAAAGCTCCCATGAAAACTCTCATTCCATACTCATATCGGCTACGTTCGATGAATTTTTTTTTTTCAGAGGCCACTCTCCTGTACTGTTATCATCGATTCATGGCCAATTTTTTCGAATCCTAGAATGGTTACAAAACCCTTTTGCTAGGAGCTCTCTCCCACCTCCTTGACTTATTTCACTTATAAGCATTAATTGTAGGTACTCATCTTGAGTCATTCATTCAATTGAATCAAGTGTTCAAAGCATGCACCTTAAACGTTGAAGTTGGGAAAAAATAATTCCAAATTATTCAATCTTCGCATTTAAAACAGCCATTATCTTGTTTTACGATTACTGATACCACTAGCTGAACCGATTCTCAAAGATATACATGACACCTATCATTCCTGAAATTTTCATGCAAATCCTAGCAAAACTGTAGTGTCTGAGTCGGTAAAAAGCGCATGTTGTTCCATAGCCATATGTTGCCATAGTAATACATGCAGCGCATATTGTTCCATAGTAATACGGGAAAATTCAAACCGCTATAACTTCGCCAAATATGATTCAATCTTTATGAAACTTTCAGGATAGATTAATCTTATAAATAGACACCTACTTACCGAATCACATTGAATTTAAGGGCACCGTTAAGATTTTATTCAAGAAAACATAAAATCGATAAATCATACTATTGCTAACAAAGTTGAGTGAATTGCGACTTCTCACGTATTTGTTGTTGTTGTACTCACCAAGGCCTACATCCCTGATTTTTTTCAGATTTTTCGGATCACAGGTGTCCAATCGCGAGGGGGGGGGACACAAATTTTTCGTGTATTTCCCCTCCCTGTGCGCCCCTCGAAGCATATTTTGGCAAAGTAAGACCTGTTTTGAGAAGTTCTCATCAAAACCTTTCATTTGATACCCATATCGGCTACCTTCAATGAAATTTTTTTTTCGGGGGGTCACTCTCCCATATGGGGAGACCCCCCTTAAATACCTTATAAAATTTTTTTGTAGCTGAACTTTGAAGAGATCACCACTTTACATCTACACACGAAATTTGATGTTTCTAGCTTAAGTAGTTTCCGAGAAAAACTGCTGTGACACACGGACGGACGGACGGACGGACAGACGGACAGACGGACAGACTGGTCGCGAAACTAGTAGGGTTTTGTAAATTATTTTACAAAACCCTAAAAATTCAAAACCATTTATACCTAAAGTTAATCAATGGACATAAAAATATACCTTTAGTTTTGGAAAACCGAAGAACCAGTTCTTTTACTAAAAGCCGCCCTCCCTGCCTCTTTTGGCTTCAACTACAATAGAAGAATGAATGTTTTCCGTCTATAATTCAGTTCGATTCCTGCTGCCCCCGCGCTTCTTATTATTGCAACTTCCATTGTAATAACGCTAAGCAACTTTAAGCAGAAATATATTGTAAATTGAAAGAAAATAAAGATTTCTCTAGTTTTATATACTTATTTCAGCATGCCCACATACGCGAGAACATTTGTCAGCAGTTGGCTTCCACCAACCAACTATTGAAAGTTTTCAGACAAAAGCCATTAGAAAGTTAAAACAGCGAATAAGCAGTTTTACCGAAAATATTCACTTTGGCTTCTTTATTTATTGTCCGCGTGGTTTGGTGCCTAAAGAAAAAGAATTAGCCCCAAAAAACAGTTTTGGTGCCAAGAACGGTCTCGGCAATACCAGATAAGGACGTATAAGACCATTATAAGTTCGGGTGTTGTTTAGATCCTGTATGCAGTTTTTGGCAACAATACGAGATGTTTACACGCCATATGTCTAGCGTGTAACAACCCCCAAAAAATTTTTTGGTAATGCCCATTCATACTCGTATAACAATAGTCAAGAGCAGGATTAGAATCGTTTAAGAACTATTGCGGACGTCTTTGTGGTTGTCCATGAGAAATTTCCCACTGTAACGCGAGATACTGGCGTTATGATAAGAGCTCCTTGCTTGGATTTTAATTTTAAATTTGGGGGATTTATTCACGATAATGCTCCTTCAGTGAAACTTTACAGACTTCCTCCTCGGACGGCGAGACGAGCCTAGTATAGCTGGCGAGGCGTCTTGAGAGTGGTGGCGGCTTTAAAAGATTGAAGCGTTTTTCTACGGCAACGATTTCCCATGTCTCGGTCGCCTTCAATAAAATTCCGTGGTCATTCGGTTCAAGTTAAAGCCTAGTCAGGCAATAAGTTTTTGGTTGCAGATCGAATTACGTCTGTACAATGTATTACACTGTTGTAGACATGACCGGGTTGCAAACCCTATAAAGTGCAGTTCAATTTTCTTTTCTTAGTTTATGTTGCTCGTGTTTTTCCTTGATTGAAAATATCACGGGAATGGGGGTGTTGTCGTTTAGTGTGGTTTGTCTAGTTTTAACGAGAAATACTTGGAACTTATAGTTTTGCAATCCTAAGTATACATAATTTTGCTATTTGGTTTCTTTTCTCTCTTGAAACTTTAAAACGATTCATTTTGAGAAAAACCATTGGCAATAATATGTTGCGTAATTTAATTTTCTTTAAAATATTTATTATTGGCTCGAATTTTTTTTTCGTTCCTTACCCTTGCTGCAAAATGGTAATAAATATTAAAAGGTAAGGAGAGGAGACTTTTTTCAGCCACTTAAATCATACTAAGGATCTTCATAATTCGCCATTTCATTAAAATTGATCAAGTGGATTTCGCATACTAATTTTTTTTAAACGATTCAAATTTTAAAAATCTTGGTGAGTGTAAATAAAATTTTGTTTTTTCACTAATAAATGTTTAGGAAATGTTTACGAAAAACTAGAATATCTCTGTAACTATTAATTTGAATATAATTTGAAAAAAATTAGTAGTAAACTGCTCTGAAAGACACTTACTTAAAAAAAGTTGAATTATGAGGGTTACCACCCATCAAAGTTAACCGGCATTTACCACGAATTGTTAGATAATAGGATGGTAGTGTTTCAACCGTTACCTTTCTTTTTGGGAGCTCTTCCCCGGTAAAATATCTAAATGGATATTGTTTTACCCACTCCCAATTATGCTTGAATTAATTTATGTATAACAAAATAAAACCACATATTTTGCCCAATGCTCTAGGAGTTTTTTATAAATAGAATATATGTTCTGTAAGAAAAAAAAATTGCTTTAAGGCGATGGAATTGTTTATGCAATCTTTGTTAAAACAGATTAAAAAAAAATACATTTTCATCATCTAAAACTATTTTTTAAAATGAAATATGAATAAAAATAAAATTCCATATAAGCTGTTCAAGAAAGTGAAAAAGACGTGTATAAATGTAGTGGTTGATTGTCACTTTTGGCGGACTATCGTAAAAGAGTGCAACTTACAATTTTAGTTAAAGACTCTATTTTCAATCTCCGAAAACCATGTTTTTGTTTGAACTCTATAAATCTACATTACGTTCTAAACTCTAGGACTTCTTCAGTGTAAATAACTAATGATAATATTTAATTATTATTCGTAGTAGATTTAGTTCAAGTTTTAACGTATTTATTTTTCAAAATGTTCAAGTCGTAAGGGAGCGTTCAAGTATTACGTAACGCAATTTTTGAAGATTTTTGACCCCCCTTCCTCCCCTTGTAACGCACCGTAACGTTTTTCTGCATCCCCCCCTCCCCCTCTCTAAACGTTACGTAACACTCAAGTGACCATTTTTCCCCTAAAGTCGCAAAAAATTATGTTATGGTTTAAATCCTTGGTATACTTTTAATTGCCTTTGCGGTAATAAAACTAAATAAAACAAGAGATTTTAGTCCGCAACACCTGCGTATTTTGTTTATTTTTTATAAATTTTTGGCTTTACACACAATTGTTTTCGTCCTTAATTCTCCTATTTTAGCTTATTTCAATAATAAACTCTTAAAATAAAATAACATTTTTATTTTACCCTTTGGCAATGGAATTATAAACAGAAATTCAACTGAAACTAAGCATTTTACTCGAAATAAAATCGTATTCTTAAAAAAATTAAAAAATATTCAACTATTAACCAAGTATCTAAGTAGGTCTATTAAAAACAATTCGATCGAAACTACTGCTCCTCGGTCCAGTGCAGACAAATACAGTTCTGGAATTGTTAAGCCACTTGCATCAACTTCTTCGACCCAGTCAACGTCCTCAGACGATGTTTCAGAACGACGCACAATGCAGAGAAGCTCATTTGCCCTTCTGGCAGCAAGGCGCTGTGGCCGTACTCTAGTTTCACAATGGTCTGGGACAGTCTTGCCATGCACGGAACGACAGTGCATTTGAACACTTTTGTGAGATGTGAAATATATCCCACAGGTTGGACATACCTTTTTCTTTAGGTCGGATTGTAAAGATGGACAAAAGAAATCGTACGGCATCTGCTTGAACCCTTCTAGAGGAGGTGACAGATCAACGGACAACCTCACAAGAAGTGGCGAAAACTTGGATGTTCCTTTGTCTAGCAAACTGGGTACTACGAACTTGCTTGGGGTTTGAAGTATTGGGCAAGGTGGCGGCATGAAGGTATTCGCAAACACAGATTTCAATGCACTACTTGGTGATGAACAGCAGAATTCATCCGCGCATTTTATAACCTGTTTGAAATATTGTGTTTCACGGACGTGAACGCTATACCACACCAGATTTGGTTCTGCTGGATCCTGCATGCTATCTTCGGGCTATCTATGCTCCGCCAAAACGTCGTAATTATCAATTTACATTTCTCTCCACAATTCTGCAAGTGTTTCTCCAGCATGCTGAAAATTGCGTTTTTCCAAATCATCATCCGTAGTCATTCCTTTGCCGTCGAGATGAGAACAAAAATGTTCATGAGGCAGAATGACGCCTGCCAGTCGTTTGCTGAGGGGAGCCATCCGACGCTCAACTCGGTTATATGCGCTCCGCCCAGGAGCATTAGTCGCTATAAACAGGGCGTCCAGGTTGTATTTTTTAAAGTGTTCAATCGCAAAGTTCATGACTTTGCGATAACGCGGGCTTTCGTCCGGCCCACCATCTACAAAGATGATGATCACTGGCTTTACGGTGTTCGATTCTGTCATCATTAAGGGTTTCAATGACGGTATTGATAAAAATGATTCGAAATCATAAGCATGGGTGTTCGCTGTGGAGGATGTGTGTTTCCCGCTCCTTATGGATATGTGTGTTGGCCCGCTGTACCCAACAGCTTCTTCCTTACCAAAACTGTTAGGTTCCACGTTGACGCCGGCGTATACAGAAGGAATAAGTTTGTGCCGCTCTGCCACGCCCCAGTCATGATCAGGTAAAAGTATGCTGTATTCCATATGCATTAAAGGAGGGCTCTGACTTTTCACTGCTGGTAAATCTATTGGTACACGTGCCTTATCATCTTGTGAGAGAACGAATACTTGCTGCGGTCCCAGGAGCGACGCGAGAGATTCTAATGACCTGATTGTAGCAGTGCAAAATTCCCCGTCCTCGTACTTTTTATGCCTGTGGTCTTGCTAACTTTACGAGTACGGTACGTACGTGCCTTCCTCCCTCTTGAGTGTTAGAAACGCGTGGGAGCAAATGAAGATATGTGCCGCTTCGAGAAATTTGGAATCCCATTAACAACAGCCTCTCATGCAGGTCAGACAGAGTGAGACAACTCCTAATCATCTCGGTTCGGCGGCATTCATCAGCAGCGCTGCCATGAATGGCAATATTTACTATGGTCTGTAGGAGAGTAGGTTGCGAGTCAACAAAAGGAGGCTGTCCAGGGCCAGTGCGAGGTTGTGTTGCAGCAGGATTGTTTTTCTGACGTTCAGTTTTTTCCAGTTTTTCTTTGGCTCGGAATTTTTTTGCACGCTTAGCAGAGTCCCTTTTTTCCTTTAAACATTTCTCTTCTTGTTTCAACTCTTTGCGTAGCTTTTTTATTTCGTCGTGAACATCATCTTTGGCTATGCCAGTGTCCCTTGCTTCAGTAAGAACATTTATTCTCTGTTGCAGTAGACCAATTTTCTTCATAAGAGTTTCTTGAGCCGGTTTGCTTGGAACATTTTTAATGATGCCTGAATCAATCAATGTCGTGTGTGGTTCCGTAGACAGTGTCTCCACAGTTTCCTCATCAGTATTCTGACTTTGCTCATCGTGGGTATCGCTCATCTTTCATTTGAGAGCAGTGCTTACTTGTCCAGCGACTGCGACAATCGATTCCTTAAAAGATGAACATGTGGATGAAGCTACAACATCCGAGTCCTATAGACCAAGAGAAAATTAATTAAGAATAGGTGTTATTGACACATGCGATAAAAAAGAACATAATATACAACATATACAAGCAGATTTACCTGTTTTTGTTGAAGAGCACGCGAAGTCGAGGGAACATTGGGCCTTAGTGTTGCTGGCGTGCTTGATGTTTTCATAGGTAGCTAGAAATATATAATACTCATTACCAGTTCTTTAATGAAAAATCAAGGTTGGGATTACATATTATAATACTTATGTCAGTATTACATTTAAGCAGTAAACTTACCTGTGTAAAATAACTAAGTCTTCACCTTCAAATCTCGTATAACATCATTTATATGTTCTTTAAACTTTTCTTTATTTTTTAGTTTTTCTTTAGCCGTTTTCCAAATTGCGTCGGCATTTTTTTTGACACAGTTGCGCTGGCAAGTCAGCTTGAGAGCCTTTATAGGCCAAGAACAGCTGATGATAAAAATCTCCCTCTTTTGAAGACATTACAGTATGAACACTATGAACTCACTCATTACAGTATGAACACTTTGAACTTTAAGAACACTGACTACAGCAATGTGCTCCTGCATAAACACTGACGAATACTGACAACGAAAACAACATTAAATGCCGTACAACAGATGTAATAACACCGACTACAGCAATGTGCTTCTGCATAAACACTGACGAATACTGACAACGAAAACAACATTAAATGCCGTAAAACACAATCTAGAGATTCCCCGTGATGATGACCAGACTACACAATCGAGGGATTCCCCGTAAAACGTGATTGAAAAGGGTTGCCAATCTGGGAGTTTTTATTCCCTAATTTTTCTTTTTTAAAAAAAAACAATGTTACGTAACGTGTTGTAAGAAACACCCCCTCCCGCTCCTGTAACGCATCGTAACGTTTTACTAGACCCCCCTCCCCCCAAATTGCGTTACGTAATACTTGAACGCCCCCTAAGACATAAGAGCAAATGGCAAAATCTATAAATCCGAAAACACTAATGTAATATGAGTATACATACAGTGGCGGACAAAAGTCTACGACAACTGCTTATATTCAAATTCTGTTTAATTAGAAGCCTTAAACGAAAATCCATTGATGTGCATTTTTCAGTAGCGTAAATATATTTATCAAAAGACAAAGGCAAAAACCTTTTATAGCAAACTTAAGGAGAAATTCGTAAAACACCAGCAAAATGAATGGACAAAAGTCTACGACAGTCAGTGCTGGCTCACTTCTACACAAAATATTTTCAACTAAATGTACTGGAAATTTTAAAAATTTTAGCTGGCTTAATATTTGGTTGGACCTCTTTTCGCATCAATTACTGCTTGCAGCAGTTCCTACAGATGTGATATTTTTCCATTCTGTAACAAGCGCTTCCTTCAGCAAATATATATTTTTAATGTGACATTTTCGAATTTTCCGTGCCAAAAGCAACCAAACATGGTCTATTGGATTTGAATCTGGAGTTTGCGGAGACATATTAAGTTGCCTGGGAGCGAAGTACAACAACCAGTTCTTGTCAAAAGTGCTGTATATTTTGGATCATTGTCTTGTTAGAAAATACATCTCTCTCCAAGGCGCAACTTCTCCACTAATGGCTTCAAATGTTGTTCTAACAGGTTTTTGTAAACATAACGGTCCATCGTAGTGACAACAAAAGGCAATCTGCTGACCCCAGATGCAGCGTAGGCTCTCCAAACCATCATATTACCTTTACCGTGCTTGACAGTAGGAATCAAATTGTTGGTCTCGAAAGCCGTGTTCTTTTTCTCCATGCTTTACTGCGACTATCACTTCCAATATGGACCCGGGTGAACTATAGACGCAGAAGTCGGTTTTTGGCGGATGTTAATGGCTTTTCATGAGGAGTTCTACTTTGAAACCCATTAATATTTAATGTACTCATGATGGTTCTTGCATGGACATCCTTTTTTTCTTTCTAGTATACTTTCAATATAGAATTTATATTTTATTTTAAAATAGTTTTAAGTCAAAACCAAACCCACAAATAGGTATATTAATTATCTCTGTGGGATTTACGTAGGATTTCTGTATTTGATGTAAGTTTTTGGGTTAAATAAATAAATAATAAATAATAACCGAATTTGCCTACATACTAATGAAACTCAAACTAAATTCATGACTAAAACAAGAAAAAAAACTCCAGTTTGACTAAACTTGACCATAGGCGACTACAACCTTGGAAATGTGGATATCTTTGTATACCTTGGAGCCAACCTGAATAGAAGAGGTGCCAAAAAAGATGAGATTGGACGCCTCATAAACACCGCAAATAAAGCTTATTGCTCCGTACTTCCCATTCCAAGGCACAGAGTTGTGCACAAGCAAAATAAGCTCTACATTTACAATACACTAGTAAAGCCTGTGCTGTTATATGGAAATAAAACATGGACAATGACGAGTGAAACTGAAAAAGCAGTGCATACGTATTCAAAAGCAAAGTGCTACGAAAAGTCGACGGTCCAGTAAAACAAGGAACAGAGTGGAAACTGCGTACCAACGATAAGTTGCATAAGTTTTTTGACAATCCAAATATTTCCTCTTGCATATAGCTAAGTGAATTGTAATGGGTGGGCCATGTAGAAAGTATGGAAGAAAACCGGCTACCCAAAAGGACATTGACGGATAGAGCACAAAGTATGCGTCCAGCTGGAAGACTGAGGACTCGATGAGAAGACACTATAGAAGCTAACAGCAGGTCCTTCTTAGGAATAAACAACTGGCGAACAATGCAGCGGAACCGTGGTGATTGGAAGAAATTAATTTTGGAGGCCAAGGCCCGGTTTGGGCTGTCGTACCATAGATGACGATGAAGAGTTGACAAATGAAATCATGTGGCACATTTCGCTCAGAAAATTTTCAAAAGGTGAAAAGGGCTCTCAGCAGTTGGGGACATCAGGGTTGGGGAATCACTTATCTAGAAATCCTCCCTTCTCTTTTACTAGAGGAAAGACACTTAGCTCAATGTAATATATCAAAGCTAAGTTTTCATAGGTTGACAGGGGTATTTGATGGTTAGTCTAGATGTATTACCCGCATAGGAGCTCCTTATTCAGGGCATAAGTAGCCCTCACCTGCCATCTAAAAAATGCTTTATTCATTGCTAAACTGAAGACCTAAATTAAGTGTCAAAAATTCAGTCCTAATAATTTAAATGATGATATAACTCATTCTTTTGTACCGAGCTTCTACTTGGTGCCAATGTGCAAATGATTACGAGCTAAACTCCAAGTCACACCAAATCTATACCTGAAGGTGGCACTTATGAAACTTTTTAGCTTCTCTGCCCGAAAGCTGCATGAGCAAACTTGGTTTGTTTTTTTGCTTAGCACTATAGCCCTTTCTGGGCCTGCTCAAAAAATATAGTAAGAGTATCTTATTATCTTGATCTAATACTTCAGCCCTCGAGGAGGTAATATGATCAACATCTAGCTTTGGCCGTATGTCTTCTTCTTCTTCGTAGCACTACGGCCCCTCTCGGGCCTTCGCTTCCTGCAAACAGCGCCTCCAACTGTCTCGGTCCATTGGTCACGTTTCGAAATCTGAGCAGCAATAAACTGTCTTCGTCGACCGAGCAGACTAGCGTTATTTCAATTACCTCACTGGTCTCTGGCCTTCAGTTCTCCCAACAAAACCTTTTTGGGGATCCGTTGTTCCTCCTTACAATTCATCAGTCTCACAATCGTTGAGACCTCGGGTTTGTCAAAAATTTCATACAGTCCATGGTTGTATCGAATTCATCATTGGTCCCCGTCTAGCTTCTCTCCGATTATTTGCGGATGCCATATGCCACCCAACTAGAATATTTTTTGATTTTAATCCAGTACATATCATAACTGAGCGGGCTTATAATCCAACAGAAGAATCACTCAAAACAAACCTCTTTGTTACCAACAGGACTCAAACCAGGTACCTTTGGCTTACGCTACGAAAACTGTAACCATTACACTACACACACCACAGTTGCTGGAGCTAGTTCCTCTAATATACTCACACAATCACGCAAATCAGCTAGCTAAGTTAATTTTCCACTAAATATAATACGATGAAGATTCAAATCATGATGCTTTATTTTTAAATTATTTCTTGGTTGTGTGGTGAAGGCTCTGAGTGTGAGGAATTCCAGACGTGCAATACATCTGACGTACCTTCTAAACAACTTCATTTTTCAAGCTGACAGCTAAGCTTGGATCCGTTTGACACTTTATTTTGAGCTAAGTTTTCTTTTGCTACGCAAGGGCGGCTTCAAGTTGGAGGAGCTATCCTCCAGTGGGAGCCGAGGGAGGAAGAGAAATTGCTAGAAAAGTCTTTAACCACTGTAAACCTTGTTTATCTTTTAGGATCGTCCAAATATATTGTGCCACAGGGTTCCTTATGCCAATCAATCCAAGTATCTCCTCAATCAGATTATCAGAGGAAAACTCTCTTGTTCCCTTATTTAGGTCCCAGTACAACACATCCAATCTTTTGCACTGAAAACTCTTCCATGCAAAAAATACCATTGGGGAACCGTGACTTACTAGTCTTGTTCAGGTAAGATAGAAAATACCCATGCCTGCTCCAGAGCTGGGCCAGGTAGGTGTCAGTCCCACGATGCGTGCAATTAAGCCGTGGTCTCACATCAGGGAAGAGGCGTACAGTTCATTTTCCCTTCGTGCTTTTCACCCAGGAGTGCTACCTCGCCTCGCAGACGACTGCGTTCCTCATGTCTTCATTTTGACGTCTGTTGATAGCACGGTGCCTTCTAGCAAGGGAGGGGGGGGGGGATAGTTACCACGCTTGCAATAACCAGCACTGCCAAACTAGAGTCTGCAATCCTTAGTGCTCTTTTCTCTGTACCTTTGTTAAAAATTTTCGGTACGGCTCCTTGTTGATTGCGTTGCTCGATATTTCTGCTCGATACAGTAGCTGTAGTGAAATGAGTAGATAATCACGTCCGTAAAGGGCGGCAGCGATGGTCTACTGCCTTGGCGAAAGAGGATGGTGGGTTTTACCAAGATTGGCCTTGTCTGAGGACGCTTCAATGCACTGGCGGGCTAGCATTGCGGTTTCATGTAGCGGGTTCATTACCCCAGCACAAGGATCCACTACAAAAAAATTTCGCATCCACGAATTCCAGGGATCAAACAAATATCGACTGAAGTCGCGAATGAGGTAACCTACTAAAGGTCACAAATTGCTGACACAAGACAAACTGGGCCTGGAGAAAACAGGTGGACTCAAAAGGTTACTTATGGCCCACAAATAAGAGAGGGGGCATCCAGGTGGAAGCGGTGCCTCCTCACACCCTCCCAACCGGATCAAGATCCATATGTGAGCGTGACCTTATTTCTCATTTAAGTGAAAAACTCATACAAACATAATTTGAATGAATTTTCCCTTTCAATGAAAAATTAAAACGTGGCAAATTTATGTCATAGGATTGTGTGAGGGAATTACATAACACCTTTCCCAGGCAAAAGTACCTGAAACGCACAAAAAGGGGTGAGCTCACCTGATGGCTAGCTCATTATAGTGGAGGGCCAGCCAACATGGCGGGTCCCATACCCGATCACGTTCCCAGTCAAAGGAAATACCGAATTTGTAATCAATTCATCTGTTCATTCTCTTTATTCTTCTAGGTACTAACATGTAAATAAATTAATTGTTTTTCTTTTAGAATATTTCATACTTCAATGTCTATGTGTTGATTTTATTTATCAAAAATTCTTTGAAAAAATTCCAAATTATTATTACAATGATTCAAAGGGAAATTAAACACGATATACTGAAAAAAAAATCGGTTCAAAAGACAAATGGTGCTGGGTTTCCTTTTCCGCATTATAAATAATATATGTAATATATTGCAAAATATATGCATTTATATATAAAGGTAAGTATAATAGAATATATCAGTTCAGATCTCAATACAATTTGCGAGTCTTTGCGTTTTCATTTCAATTTTGAAAATGGCACATATATCCTCTGTGATCTTTCACTTTGGTTTTTGACCACATTTTTGCCCAGCATAATATGTAAGAAATTATTAGTGTTTACAACAATCAAAGGATTCGTTTACTTATGTAATTATTTAGTTCACAATCACTCAGGATTTTTCTTCTTATGCGTGCATTAACGGAAATTGAAACAAACACAAAACATATTGCATGAATGCTATAAATAATTTATTCCATTTAGAAACAATTATATTTAGGCAAGTAGTAACAAAGGTACTTACCCAACATCCTCACCGGGCACCCATTGATGAAAGTGGGTGATGCACTATTGCTGAAATTCTTAAGTCCGTTCTAATACAACTCCTATCAACTATAATTTAAAATTTTCAATAAATATTACTCGACAGTCAGGAATCTGGTTCAATTAGCACCGAAAACCGCCAGTTACTGTCACTACTTTCTGTACTATCAAAAGTTTGCAAAATCTTAAAACAGTTTAAAGAAACAACTAGTTTAACTGCGATTTGTATCTACTTCATCGAGAGAAAGTAAATTAATGTCCAAGCAAAGTTTCTTGCATCAAAAGCTAATTCATCATCTGAAGCTGCAGTCAACTGTGCACAATAGTTTGCAAATCAAACGCTGATCGGTCCATCAGCGCATCAAGACATAATCCCACAAACTCAATGCAAGGAAATTGAATTGAGTACAAAAAGATAATGATACTAAAGTACCATGACGAGTTATGTAACAAAAAAATGTCTGGTGGATTTCAACTTCCTTCCATAGCTGTCGGTTGATTCGTGCATTCGTCCATTCATTCAAACCTTCATGTAACGAGTCTCAAACAAAATATGTAAGTAGAAATGCGTCAGTATCAAACAAGTGGAAGTTTGTCGCTGATTGCTCGGGAAACTTATTTTTAAGTAGAGCGGTTTCAAGTGATCAATATTTCATACTTCACACACATACAAGTACACTCCGTTCAGTTGCTACCGTTTCGATGCAAATCCGCTTTCAATTTTGATACGGTTCCAATTTCAGTTACGATAAAAAGCACAAAACTGATTGCATATATTCACATTTAATATCAACCAATCGCAGGGCTTTAACGAAAATGAAATGCTTGATAAATGCATTTACTCCAAGGTTGCTTAAACAGTTAAAGTGAATCAGAGACTATAATTCAATCATCTACAAAACACAGCAATTGGTTTACAATAATTAGGGAGAAATTGAAGATTTTCAATTTATTTGCAGTTCTATGAAAGTGTTCATAGATTAATGTCAAAAGAGTACATTTTTGACAATTTCATATCACAATGGCTTGGTATTTTTGCCTCATTACGAGCATTTGCTTGGCCGAAGATCACTGACAGAAATCCTCTACATCATTTACATTGGTCGCGTGGTTATCACTCATTAACATTCTGGGCATTCTCGAACCGTTATGTTCGGTTGGGCTGCGTATTGACAATTCACGGCAAGTTTATCACCTCTTGAAAGGAATTTAATTTTCCGTTGTTTTTGTGACACACCACCACTTCTGATGCAACACCACCGACCGGCCCATACGCGGCATCTTTAATGGAATGTCCCCTTGCTGACTATCCAAGGCGTACGCCAAAAGCAATAAAACCGAACATCACGATCCCGAATTTGAAAAGTAGTAGGAAAGTCGAATACTACTTGGGTGTACACGATCCGAGGTCCACGATCCACTAAAAGCTTGCTACCAGCACCGAAATCTTTCAACTACACCTCGAAACCTAGGTACAAGAGCAAGAAGATACTCCCGCCACGGTCGCTTCTGGAGCTGTTGCGGTTGCTTCTACTACTGATGACGCTGTTCTCGTGACGTGTTTGTGGTGACGATCAATAACAGACTCCTCCACCCGTCCAAGCAGATCTCCTCACCAGGTTTTCAATCGTGAACTTGCGGGACTAGGCATACCGGTAGTTGACGAGCCTTCTATCTACTCTAGATTGCAATCCAAAAGTGCGATCTGTGAATAAGGAGTGCCGTGTCCGAAATTCAATTGCAGATTTGGATTTTTAAATTAATGAAAAATAAAAGCATAGAAGAATTTAAATTGTAGCAGAAGAAGATAGATATCATAAAGAATAATATTACAAAGAAAAATTTGATTTAATATAGATAAAGCAATGATTTAACATTTAAATTTATAAAAAAAAAAAATTTATGATTTATAACTATTGTAATAAATCAGACGACGCCACTGGGTGAGCACTACCAACACACCTTGCTGCTATGTGGCTTGTCATCTCATGTTGGTCGTGACGGTTGCACATCCCACGTCAATTTTGTCGTAGGATGTCAAAGGAAGATGGACAGCCACATGGCAGCCGAGTTGCGGTTAAGAGCTCGAGCAAAGAAGTCGGAAAGTAAGGAAGCAGAACGTGTACCCATTGATAGAGTTAACCATTAACAAAGTCTAATTGAAGCGTGAAGTGTTGTTTGTGATATTTAAAAGTCACAAGGCTACCCGTGTAAACCCGGGTCTGAAGTTTTCTTGCAGGAGTACAAGAAGGCAAGAGTGTGCGCGGATACAAAGGTATGATGTTCAGTTCGATCCATTTAACAACTACTTTAATGCTTAAACGTAATTTTCAATTCATCTCGTATTACATCATAAATACACTTTACTCATTCTGAAGACCTTGAAATTCAACCATTCTAATAAGAAATGACACTTCTCTTAATTAGGTCAGTGTCACACACGCTGGAGCCAGATCATAGAAATTCGTCATCCGTTCGTGTCGTCATCGGTATTTTACCGGGAGCAAGTTGGAAATGTCAGATTCAGTGATGGGATTAAAATGCAGACCTCCGTTCTAAAATTGCAATTTCTGTGTTGTGACTATCGAAAATCTGGGAAATACAGTTACAAATAATTAGGAAAATTCAACCAAACGACGACCGTAAAACTTAGACACATCGTAAGTAAATAGAATCATATTTCGTGTGGGTGGAAAAGTTTTTTTTTAAAAGTCTCTAATGTGTGCAACATCGTGAAGGGATATGACATGTAAGGAGAAAAAATTTTATTCGTCGTTCACAAATTAGTCGTAGTGACTACATTATTCGTACATTTATTGCCTCGGAAAATCATACAAAAAGTGTAAAGACCTCCAACTTAATTCGCGCACAAATCGATCTTGCCTTGGAATTCGTGGGAAATAGACACTCTTGAATGCTAGAACGTCGCGCAAAAGTTTGATCAATTTGTTTTTGTAAACGTTAGGAGCAGCGCATCACTGCTGAATACATCATCTCCTAGCAAAGAAACTAAATTTAGCGCTGCCACCGTACAGGTCATTTTCTCTCGTGTTTTTTTTTGCTAGTGGCGAATTTATTTTCATTCTGAACGACTGCAACTATCGAGCCTCTAATTTGGCATTGAATTTAAAAAAAAAAAAAATTCGAACTTTAGCTTTCGTTTTTGCTTGTCTGGAATGCACCTGAATAAATCAAGTGCTGGTTTCCGATTTCTTTCAAAAGTTGCTATAATGTCAGCGAATCCCCCCGAACGAACAATGCGAAATTATCGAAATTGACCTTGATTTGATGAACGTTTTCTTCTTTATTTCACTATCAGCGGCTGCGATTGTGACGACACGTATTAAGTCAATACTGATGCATTGAAACGTATCGACCCGGGAAATGCAAAGGTCATATCGCAATAGAATGAACCTCGTCTGCCAGCATGCTGTCATTTCGGGGCAAAGCGCAAGTCTCTAGGGGTGAACTGCTTCTACATGTCCCCGAGAGAACCCACTCGAGAGTGTTACATAACATGTTGCGATAACAATACGTTTGAGTAGATTTCAGCGATAATAATTACCAGTTGAACTTCTTACTGCTGTTTCTATTGCATCACAATGATAATCACAGAACATACGATGATGCATTAGCTATTGTCATCCACATTCACACTCCTACCATACATATCATTTTAATCATTTTAAATAATATAACAAGTTGGGTAGACAGACCTATGCTCATGTCAGAAGGGTTTTGTACTCAACTTACAAAATGCAGTAACCAGTAACGAATAAAATCAAGAAACATTTCATGTTCGAGGATCATACTATTATTAGCAAAGTTGAAAGAATTTTGACTTCTGAGGTATTTGTTATAGTTATACCCACAAATATCTCCCTTGATAATTATTTCAGATTTTCTAAGATCATGGGTGTCCATTCGCGAGGGAGGAAACACATTTTTCATGTATTTCCACCCCCCCCCCCCCCTATGCCCCCACAGAAGCAAAAACTGTCAGTTTAAGAACTGTTTTGAAAAGCTCTGATAGAAATTTATCAAATTTTTCTTCAGGGGTCACTCCTCTGTACTGTAATCATCGATTCATGGCCTGTTTTTTAGAATCTTAGAATGGTTACAAAGCCCTTTTGCTAGGAGCACTCTCCTGCCTTTCCGACATGTTTCATTTGTATATTCTCATCCTCGTGATACCTATCATTCCTAAAATTTTCATGCAAATCCTAGCAAAGCTGTAGTTTCTAAGTCGGTAAAAAGCGCATATGGCTCCATAGCCATATGTTTCCATAGTAATAAAGGGCATATTGTTCCATAGTAATGCAGGAAAATTCAAATCGCTATAACTTCGTCAAATATTATTTGATCTTTATGAAACTTTCAGAAAAGATCAACCTTATAAATAGTCATCTGCGTGCTAAATTTTATTGAATTTAAGGGTACCGTCTAGATTTTATTCAAGAAAACATAAAATCAATAAATCATACTATTACTAACAAAGTTGAGTGAATTTCGACTTCTCATGTATTTGTTGTTGTTGTACTCATCAAGGCCTACATCCATGATTTTTTTCAGATTTTTCGGATGGAAGGTGTCCAATCGCGAGGGGGGGGTACGCGAAAAGTTCGTACATTTCCCCTTCCCCTGCCCCCCTTGGTACTCATAAGGCAATTTTAAGACTTGTTTTGAAAAGATCTCATAGAGACCTTTCCAATGACACCCTACTCGACTACCAATGGTGAAATTTTTTTTTTTGGGGGTCACTTCCCTATATGGGGAGACCCCCTTAAACCCCTTTGAAAATTTTTTTCACCATTGAACTTTCAAGAAGTCACCACTTCTGACCTTTCCACAAAGTTTCATGGCTGTAACTTTTATAGTTTCGGAGAAAAAGTGCTGTGACATACAGACGGACGGACGGACGGACGGACGGACGGACGGACGGACGGACGGACAGACGGACACAGGTCGTGATTGCAATAGGGTTTTGTATTTTAGTACAAAACCCTAAAAATGACATAAACTATGACGATACTAAAGCCTCGTTTACACGGTGACAGTAATTGCGACAGTTGCTGTCAAGACAGCGACTGTCATGATTACTGTCACCGTGTAAACGATGGTTACGATCATGGCAGTACTGTCGTACACAACTGTCGCATATCAGCCTCGTCTTGATTTTGCAGCAGTGCTGTCGTGGGAGTTAGTGTACTGTCAAGAACAACTGTCGCATGTAAACGCATTGTTGTGACAGTATATTACATGTCCACAAAATTTGACAGATGATTAGATATAAGTATGTATTAATTTGCGTTGGATTATTCGTGAAAGTGATTAAACAGAAAAAGTGATTAAAAAGGCAAAGTTATTATTCAAAAACAAAGTGATAGAGACTTGAAAGTGATTGAAAATGACAAACAAAAATATGATTAAAAAGACAAAGTTAATATTAAAAACAAAACTGATAGAAACTTGAAGAGATTGAAAATAAAAAAGAAGAAGTGATTAAAAAAGAGAAAGTTCATATTAAAAAACAAAGTGATGGAGATTTAGAAATGAGATGATTTAGTTTTTAATTGCAAATCGTGGAGTGGAAGAAAATTTAAGCCCAACAATGAACACCTATGAGTTCATAGAGGAATACCAAAAATATGAGTGCCTGTAGCTAAAAAGTAGCCCATTTTTTAAAAATAGAGTGAAACGGGATGCTGCAGAAGCTGCTCTACTTGAAGCCTCAGGTGTTCCCTCGGTGAAGGCATTGAGGCAAAAAATAAGAAGTATAAGAGGAACGTACAACCAGGAACGAGCGAAAGTCAGGGCATCGAATGTAACAGGGAGTGGAAGCAGTGAAATATACAAGCCATGATTATTGTGGTACACCCTTGCGGATGGCTTTTTAAGACAGAACGAAGCCAACGAAACACAAACAAACTTGGTAAGTGTTACTTTTATTATTATTATATTTTCATCTTACATATTTTTTATAATATTTTCATCTTATATAAGAAACTTTTTATTTTTTTGACATTTTGACATGCTAAAAACTGTTACTGTATCATTTTATCTTGCCAAGTGACTGCTCCTTCCGCAATAAAGAACGAGGCAAAGTTGTTCCTTTTTTCTCTAGCCTCTAAGAGGTAGTTGCGATGTTGTGATGCTGCAATATCCATTAAAGCCGTTGGTGTTTGTTGTTTGTTGTTGCTTTCTCGCCATGAACCAGGTATGATGTTTCCTGTGAAATGGTCTTCAACATCCACCGTATAATTATGTTTTTATGCGTTTTCCTGATCCAATTGTGCAAAGCACATGCAGCTTTAACAATCTTTACAACTTTCGAAGGATGTAATAGCATTGTACTTCTGAATACACGAAATCGGGATGCCAGTATTCCGAGTGCATTTTCCACAATTCGTCTTGCACGGCAAATTCTATAATTGAATATCTTTTGTTCGTATGATAATACATTACTCCTCAGATATGGTTTCATTAGATATGGTCTCAGTGGAAATGCTTCGTCTCCCAAAATTACAGCATTGTCAGGCAAATTTAGTTTATTTCCTTCAATTGCACTACGAAGTCTTGATTTTGCAAATATACCACCATCCGCAATGCTCCCATAACTTCCCACATCAATGAATGTGAAGTTGCAATCATGGTCTGCCATAGCCAAAAGTACAATGCTAAAGGTTCCCTTGTAGTTAAAGTAAAGAGAGTTTGAGTTAGGTGGACACTGAATCATGACGTGTTTACCGTCGATACACCCGACACAGCTTGGAAAATTCCATGTTTTATCGAACCCCCTTTCTCTTTCTTTCCAGTCTTCTTCACAGCTAGGTACCTGAAAAAAATAAACATATCTATTACAAGCTAAATTTTTGTTAAAAATTTCGTTGCAGAATATAACACAACATGATAGTACAGACAGCGAGGTTTTAACAACAGTGGAAAATAAAACACCAGCACATTCACGCTCAAGCCCAACTAAACAGCGACCAAATAATTCAGAGGAGTGTCTAACAGAAATTTGCAGCTCAGTACCGAAAAGGAAAAAAACGGTTAATCCACAAAAGGCACATTTGGAAGACTCGTTGGACAATGCTGTAAAAGTGCTTCAAGAAGTAGCACAGCGATCTCAACGAAGCGATGAGTTCACCTGTTTTGGGCAGCATGTAGCGTCACAGCTACAGGCTCTCCCTCTAAGAGAAGCACTTCAGCTACAAGCTGACATACAAAATTTAATCACATCTGTCCGTATGAAGGCACTGGCTCCACCTCCATATTTTCAGGGTTCACCAAGCACGCCCAGTGAAAATGTAAACAATATAGCAAGCCATCAGCAAATTACTATTCCCGTGGAGGACAGAGACATCAACGAGTGTGACAGTGAGACAGTTCCTGGTGTTACAACATTTTTCACTAATTGGACCGAATTCGAATAATAACACACTACACTAGTTGTTGTCAATTTAATTCTTTTTTGAAAACCGGAATTACGAATTATGTATTTAAATTTAATTTCAGTGTGAAAATCTTGATCTCATTTAAATATAATTTTTCATTGTTTTTCATGCAAATATATTTTTCGTTCAAAATCAAAATTTACCTTAATATATTCTTTTAATACATCGTAAATGGCATCCAATACTTCTTCAATGAAGACACAAATAGTGCTTTTTGGAACTCGATATAAATATTGGAGGCTGGCGTATGAATCGCCTGTGGCGAGAAAGCGCAAAGTTATTTCTAATTTCATTGTCGCAGGTATGGCATTCCTCATAATCGTGTCTTGTTTTTGTATCCTGGTTCCAACCTGAAAATAGATATAGATAGATACATATAGTCAATAACTTTGTTTATTTGATATCCGCAGGCCAATCCTCTTTTTTCTTTAAAAGCCGTCGGGCCTTGCTTAGTTGTGTGAGCAGACGCGTTTCGACTACTTTGAGTCATCTTCAGTGTCTAAAGGATGTGTTGAAGGGAGCGACTTTATATAGTCGTAGGATGGGTAATTAGCGAATAGGTAATTAGCGGATGGGTAATTAGCGGATGGGTAATTAGCGGATGGGTAATGAGGTCAGGAAGTAAATTACTCAATTGTACCAGGTAGGGGGATATTATGTTTTTGTTTTTTTTGCTTTTTGGCTGTCCGTTTGTTCTGTTTCATCTCGTTTCCGTTTTCGTCTAAGTGTGTGGTCTAGGACTGAGAAAATTGGTGACAAGTTGTTCGTTGATAATGTCACCGTCTGTCTTTCTATGTTTATAAATTTCAAGCCTTTCTAGGATGTCAAGTCTCGGTCCTTTGTTTTGTTTGTGTAGCAATTTCATAGCCTGAGCCTGATGCTATGACAAACTCTATGAAATTGCTACACAAACAAAACAAAGGACCGAGACTTGACATCCTAGAAAGGCTTGAAATTTATAAACATAGAAAGACAGACGGTGACATTATCAACGAACAACTTGTCACCAATTCCGACGCAATTTTCTCAGTCCTAGACCACACACTTAAACGAAAACGGAAACAAGATGAAACAGAACAAACGGACAGCCAACAAGCAAAAAAAACAAAAACATAATATCCCTCTACCTGGTATAATTGAGTAATTTACTTCCTGACCTCATTACCCATCCACTAATTACCCATCCGCTAATTACCCATCCGCTAATTACCTATCCGCTAATTACCTATTCGCTAATTACCCATCCTACGACTATATAAAGTCGCTCCCTTCAACACATCCTTTAGACACTGAAGATGACTCAAAATAGTCGAAACGCGTCTGCTCACACAACTAAGCAAGGCCCGACGGCTTTTAAAGAAAAAAAAATAGATACATATAATTGCAACTTTCTAGGTAGGTATCTGATTCAACAAACCTTTTTAAAAAGAGAATCGAAATTTCTGTCCCAATTCGGAAGAAGTTGAAAAAACTTTTCAGGTCTTCATACCGAAGTTCCTTCACTCGAGTGTCCGAGGCTCCATAGCAGTTTCGTCTGCGAATCCATTCGCGAGTCCAACAAGTTCTTTTGGTTTTCTTTTTACGAGATTCGCATAATTTTTTTATAACTGATCCAACTACAACAAGCGCTGCGGCCTCCTCCATTTTTTTCGAATATAGTAACCTAAATAGAAAATTTAACACACTTTTTCACTAGTAAATTACAAATTTAATTCCATTTTTGAAATTAGTTTTATTTTTCCACTTTTACTTTAATTCTAAATTTTACCGTTTATCCTTATATTTTCGCTTTCCACTTTTCAATTGAGCCGTAACAACAATTCAATTTCAATTTCACCGTATGAATGTGCATTGAAAAACACGACTGTCGCGGTACCGTGTAAACGTTGTACTGTCGCAATGCCATGGAAGTCAACTGCCATGGCAATATTGTCATGACAGCTACTGTCATCGTGTAAACGAGGCTTAAGTCATTATTTCAGGGTTTATGCTCCGTTGGAAAGTTTATAGCTCTCGACACTTGGAAGTGCATGTCAAAACTAGGTAGCGAGTGTCGCATTTTTGTGAAAAACAATGGGAGTTTTGTTTAGTAATAAGCTTAAAATTTTAGAATTTGAATGAGTAATTTTTTTTACAATTTTCGAAACCAACTTTCATCAGTAACGTTCACAAGAATTGTTGTTATTTGCAAATTCAACGGAAGCGAATCTTTACTAGTAATATATTAAATACTGATTGTTCGTTGTAAAACTATATATATGACTTTGTCTATTTGGTGACGTCCTTTCAGGCAAACGGTTACCCACACTCTACTCTTTTTAAAGCAGAAATACGAGAAGAGTCTCTGAAGTTCTATGTTATATTATAAACGTTAAACGTTAGGGATTGAAACTGCTGCTGACAAGCACGAACATCAGAATGCTTATCGAGCCGAATTGACGGTTAATGTAAGAGCAATTTGGAAATTCTTAAATATCCAATGTTTCAGCGGTTTAAATCCATTGAAGAAAAAAAAATTTTTAATGCTTGCCCATCTTTTGTGTATGTCTGATTAGCTCTGATGGATGGCCATGTGTGTCCCTACAGCCTTAAAGAAGAAAAAATTCATGATCCATATCAATTGCTTAAGCTCATAACTCTTTAATATATTCCGATTTCAATGGCATTACTGAAATCAATACTCTTATTAGCTAAACTTTTTAATTGGATCATTTCACCCTTTCCACATCAACTTAATGTAAATCTATACGACAAAATTTGCTCTACATTGAAGCTTTTCTAACGTCGCGCGGATATCGATCACTCTTTCGGATGGCTCCGATAGCTTTTTAAATTACTCAATCAATTGCTTAAGCTCATAACTCTTTAATATATTCCGATTTCAATGGCATTACTGAAATCAATACTCTGTTTTAATAAGTGCCACCGAATAGCCCAGGCTCAAATTATTTTACCGTAAATTCTTCCCAAATCCAACGGATCCCTACCATAAAGCGTATTCTACCTTATAGCTTCCATATACTCTAAAACAATTCACCATTTAACAGTTCTAAACAAATTCCAGAATTTTTTTAACATCTCATGGCCAGGGTTTAATATTAGGACAATTTACGTTCTTTGTACAGTTCCTCAACTTAATTTGGATTGAAATATATGTTCATGATCATAGTGTTTGCAATAAAAAATTGATTTCCTTTTTCAATTTATAAAAAAATTAAAAACTTTATATCGATAAGTTAAATGAATCATTTCAAGAATTTGGAAATATTGTTACGCTCATTACGTACGCATGCATAATAAAATATTGTTAACTTATAAAAATTATAAGGCTTTGAAGACAAGTTGTACTTGTAAAAAACAAAAAATTCGCGACGAAAGAAAATGAAAATTCAAAATTTGCACTTGTATGTTTATGTCTACATAGTTAGTAATAAGAAAATATTTCCTTTTTTTGTATTGTAAGGTTCATTAATTTTTATAAAAGGCTTGGTTTGACAATTTTATAAAATAAAAATTGAAGAATTTAATATGAATAAAATAGTTAAACGGGATTATGTAAAAAAGGGATAAAGGAATGCCCAGAATAAATTTTACAATTTCCATTGCAAAGGAAAGAAAACTAAATAACATTTTACTGTCAGGATTGTTCATTAAAATCACACACAAGACTCGAAGCTCGTTTAGAGTATTGTAGATTGCGCTCCTTAGCGAAAACCGAAGTCAAACGTGCACTAAAAAATTATTATTGCTCTATCAAGCAATCTATTTCGTCTAACCATCCTAAACGTTTCTGGTCATACATACGATCCTTAAAGACCTCTCCTCCTATACCTAATAAAATGTTTCTGGAGAATTTGCACGCAAACACCCCAGAAATTATCTTAAAATTGTTCGCTCAATTTTTCGCCTCAACGTTCAATGCCCCCTCAGCTGCTGGTAATTATTTTCCAAACTTTTTCCATCCAACCTTCCAGTTCTCTTTTTCGTTCTCTCCGCCCGAAATCGAATCAATTATCCATAACCTAAATGTATCTGTCGGCCCTGGCCCGGATGGGATTCCTTGCTTTTTTATCAAATCACTTTCTACTGCTTTGTCTTTTCCCCTATCCTTACTTTTCAACCTTAGCTTAACTGCTGGCATATTTCCTGAATGTTGGAAAGTTGCCTTCATTACTCCAATTTTCAAACAAGGCAATCCATCTGATATCGCAAACTATCGGCCAATATCTATCCTATCGTGTTTTTCAAAAATATTTGAAAGAGCTATGTACCTCAAATTAATCCCTGTGCTATCACCCATCTTTCATGATCAGCAACATGCTTTTCTTCCGCGCAGATCAACTACGATGAACCTACTTGAGTTCTCTAACAGTGTTGCTCTAGCTCTGGACTCTCAGGCACAAATGGACGCTATCTATACGAACTTTAGCAAGGCCTTTGACACAGTTCCTCATAACATCCTACTTATTAAGCTCAATCATTATGGTTTTCCGGAAATATTAATATACTGGCTCAAGTCCTACCTTTCTTCCCGGTTGTGTTGTGTGCGTCTGAACAGAAATTTGTCTCCATATTTTAGTCCTACTTCAGGAGTTCCTCAAGGTTCTATTCTGGGACCACTCTTATTTATCCTCTTTATCAATGACCTCCCACCTATGCTAAATTCGTCATCTTTGCTTTATGCTGACAATCTGAAACTATTTAGACAAAAAGATAGTACTGCTGATTGCAGCATTTTGAATGACGATCTGATTACGCTAAGCGACTGGTGTTTATCTAACAATTTCCATTTGAATATCCCAAAATGCCACGTAATGTCTTTCTCATTGAAACGTGAACCTATCGTTTACCAGTATAACATAAACGATATGCCCCTCGCGCGTGTTTCACATTGCAAGGATCTTGGAGTCATCTTCGATTCTAAATTAAAGTTTGAGAGACACATCTCTCATGTTATCAATAGGGCTACAAAAATGTCTGGTTTTGTGCTGCGTCATGTCCACATATTGAGTGATACTCACACTGCGTCCCTTCTTTACGTTTCTCTCGTACGAAGTATTTTAGAATACGCTACCCAAATCTGGTCTCCACACCAAGAATATCTTACTACTGCCTTAGAGTTAGTTCAGCGAAAATTCACTAAATACTCATTTTACAAGTTTAAAATTCCGTATTGTTCCTATTCAGATCGGCTTAACTTTTTGCGTTTACCATCTCTTTGTGATCGACGTCTTTATTTAGATGAATGTTTCTTGTTCAAACTTTACCACCGTCTGATCGACTCATATCTTGTAGAAAATATACATTTACGGGTTCCTGCAAGAACTACTCGATCATGTCAAACCTTAGTCACTCCTTTTGCACGTACTGATATTTATTTTTACTCTGCTATGGTGCGCCTCCCTAGAGGCTACAATAATCTTGAGCTTGGTCCATTTCCTTCTTCATTTTTTAGTTTTAAGTCTTTGCTAAGAGAAAAATTATTTAACACGTAATTCGTTAATGTTTGAATAATTTGTACCGTTCCAACTAATTCATTCAGTATGTTTTTGGTTTTTATCATTATTTTATTCAATATCTTGTAATTGGGCTAACCGCCTGTAAGATTTGGAATTAAAATAAAATAAAATAAAAAAAAGACAAAAAAAAAAAGGCAAACTCCTCTTCGACGTAATAAACGAGAAGAGAAACAGAAATAGATTATTTAATATTATAAATATAGTATATGTAATAAAAAGACTGATTTCCTATTTAAAACATTAGTTGAAAAAAAAAACATAACGAAGAACATTTATACAAGTAGAGGTCTAATACCTATTGAAAAACGAAATGAGGTTAACAATATAATGAATTGCTAAAACCTTAACAACGACTTTCCTTTCCAGTGGTTCCTTCTTTCAGCGGGGAGTAGAGTGCATGGTAAGTATGCCGTCGGGAGGGTAGGGTTTGAGTAAATCCGCTGAGGTCGGTTTCGCGTCGTGCGGGGTACGCGGTACCTTTGTTGGTTTTGCTTTGTCATTCGCGTAGCTTTCGTCGGGTTTGAGTTAGTGTAGTATAGTTTTCGGTACCGCGTCGGGAAATTCGGGAACGTAAAATTAGATTTGTTTGACAATTTGGCTGGATGAATGAAGCAATACGGAGTAACGTAAAGTAGGCTTCTTCTCCGTATGATTGTGTTTTTGACGCGTTTAGAACGGGCGTTTAATGGTGGCTGAAAAATTGTAAATGAGCGTAATCCATTTGGAGACCCGCGACCGAAATCCTCTCCGATCTAGCTGGCCGACAAGCAGCCACCGCGAAAATGGATTACGGTGCACGGATTGGTTGACCGGTTGGTACCATCCGTTGGCGCTACTCAGATTTAACGTCTAGAACCGATGAGAGGTCGGTTCCTCGTACGGACTAAGACAGAAAATCATTACACTATAAATTCAAATAATTAAATTTTTCAAATCTGCAATTAAAATTTCGGATAAGGGTTATGCCGGTTTTCGAGCAGTTTGCTTGGGCAACTACTCGATTGCTACATAGCGCTGACCCTACGGATCACTTCAAAAGTTGGATTTTTTGATGGGTAGGGCCCACCTACGTTGGCTATAAGTTGACATTAAGCTTAAACGCGTTAGGCAGATTTATGATACTTAGGCCATATTTAAAGTATATAGGCTAATTACACTTTAAATTTCTTAGTAAGTGAGTAAGCTAAGACAGATTTAAGATAAACAGAGATTTTTTGCTTGACCTTTTCTCTCCCTATAAATCATTTTAATTAAAACAAATTCCTCTGAGTATCAAACTATATATCCAATCATAGCTTAAATGATGTATTATTCCGAAAACTTAAGTTGGAAAATTTTTTTTAAGAATTTTTAAATTGTAGTTATAAAAAAAACTAAGTAACTTCTCTTTGAACGAAAGTCAGGTAATGTTAATATTCTAAAATTTTCAAACTTAATGGGTGAGTAACAATACAAAGTATCATAAAAGTATTCCATATTGTGTTAGCAATCATACGAGTACATCCAGAAAGTTTTTGGGAAACGTATTTATTTTTAACTATGTTGGTGTCTTTAAGAACGAAAACGAATTAGGGTTCAATTCAAGACAATTAAACGACAAACTTAAAAAATAATCAATTATTATCAAACTGCCAACACTGTCTTTTGATTTTTTGATACATAATGCACGCAAGTGTGTAAGCAATGTAACCAGAATCCCGTTCGACAATTACTCATGAATGTGAGCATTAGAAGCTCTTTCATGGCTAAAGGAAACTCGAGAATGGCACCGGGAAATTTCACGCTTCAATAGGTTCGTCATGTTATGCCCATGCAGAACATGCTTATCATTTTTAAACAAATTTTCCTGTATTATTCTAGCTAAATTACTGCTAACATGTTTGGCGACTCACTAATCGGCTTAAAGGTTGTAAATAGACTAATTTAGCTCGCTTCGATGGCTAATAGACGAACATTATGATTTATGATATATTAAACCCATACTTATTACCGGTTAAATGCAACATGCTTATGTTAGTTAGGATATCATCCTCAGGTAAAGTTAGTAAGTTACACCAACTTACTATTCGCTTGGAAGCACTGTACGTACTGAGCGGGACTTTGGATTGAGTTCATTCAGGAGAATGTTTTTTGGACTAACTTGGAACTAAATCTTCGAACTTTTCACTTAGAATTGTTCAAATCGTTTCCAACTGAAATTAACTAACCGAGAAAAACAAAAGATAAATATCTGCATCCTCAATCAATTTCAATTTTCAGCTTGATCCCACATATGATTCGATTTATATTCAAAATACTAATAGGCGCCATGCATTTGATACCAGTTTTAAATCCTAAACAAATTACAATCAGTCAAACTGTTTATTAACATACTACACATTCACTGTCCCAATCCAGATTGCTCTCACAAAGGGCCTGTTGAATGTTTGCTCATTAGTTTTAATAATCGTCATTTATAGAAACTGGTTGATATGAAATGTCTATAATCAACAGGAAATTCGCTGTTAATTAAGTTTTCCGTTGAAGTCAGTTAGATTACGATCGGGACAAATTCCGTATGTCTCCACTAATGAAAACATGGCATCTTAATATCGGGAGCTTTGAAACCGCCCAACGACCGTATTTTGTCGCGGTATAGTGCCAAAGTTTGTCACGTTAGTCGGTGACAAGTTATTGATAGTAGGTGCAGTCAACTGCATTTTTATGAGACAAGTTATAGTGGCAGGGTTATGGCTACAGGCTTCTCTGCAAAAAAGCATGGGAATCATTAGAATTAATTTTAGAAGATTAATAGGAAATATAATAAATTCACTGGTTCAATTTCAGAAAAAATCGTTGAATATTTATAAAGAAATTTCTCCAACTTTTAAACCTTTCTGTAAGAAATGATATCTCTTCAGTTAATCGTTCTTAGCGGTGGTAACTCTATTTAACATCGAATAGATATTGGAAACCCTATCGATAGAAAACAAATAATTAATTGGAAACACTAAATTATGTTGTGGTCTGGTTTTAACTTAAGGCAAACAGCAACTTATGCGCATGTTAACTTTCATGCAAATACATTAGTTATGCTGCAACTTTGTCATTGAAAAATGCAATAAGTAGCTTAAATCGTTCACTATTTAGCAGCTTTCTAACTGTTGTATATTCAAGGCTGTAAGCAGAATAATTTTTAATCTTGCAATATCGAATAATGCTCACTGCACCGAAATTAGAAAAGCAAATACGTCGATTTGAAAATGTCTGAGAGGAAAATTTTTTTTTTACATAAAATTACATAGTGGACCGAAAGTTGAGACAATAGCATATATAAAATATCTGGTTCTGCCAATACAGTGTAGGCTATTAAGTAGTATCTTTTTAAATCGCTGTCGCGTGTTTTGGTTCGAGGCCAATAATTTTAATGTTCCGGGAAAGTGAAAACGCAATGCCTTTTAAATTAAATTAAAAGAGTTTATTAAATTACTTCAAAATGCACAGTCACTTATTTGGTCTATTTCACTATTTTGATTTCCACTATTTAAATTCACTTCCACTTGTCCATAAATTACTATCGTGATTGTCTTCTAAGATCACTTCACAATCAACTAAAATCACTTGATCGCTTTTCAATTCACACTCCACACACTATCGCCGTGTTTGCTATCGCGGTTGAATGATCGATCCCCCCCATTCATTCAGTTCGCCTTTATATAAGGTGTGTAATCATTCAACCCAGTTCTTGTACATTGGCAAATTAGCGGGAACATTCGAGCGAGCGTAAATGAATGGAGCAGTGACTCACTTTCAGATGTTGATGCTTGGTGGGTTCTCGTGATTTCGAGTAATTATTTGTACATGTAACACTGCCCCCACCTCAGTTCTTTTCGCCCCGAAAAGATGTGTCACCATTTGTAGTCAATTCTCCCTGGATGTAATATGGGGCAAGACGGTCCAGATGCACGATTTTCATTTTGGCTCTCGGCTTACGATGTTCCTGTATTCGGTATACGACGTCGTTGATTCGCTTTGTAACTCGGTATGGTCCCTCCCAATTATGTTGCAACTTTGGAGACCTACCCTTTCGCCGTTGTGGGTTATATAGCCACACAAAGTCATCTTGCTGGAAGCCAGTAGAATTCGCCTTGAGATCATACCTGGTCTTCATGCGGTCAGTAGCCGATTCGAGGTGATTTCGTACTGTCCGATGTATCTGGTTCAACCATTGCCTTAGTTCACTTGCGTACTCCAAGACCGTTTGGGGTTTCTCAGGGGGTGTTCCGAACTTTATATCGGCTGGCAATAGTCTTTCCAAAAATGACTTTCGCTGGGGCTTGGCCCGTCGATGCATGTTCGGCAGCTCTGTACGGCATCAAAAACAGTGGGATATGTCGGTCCCAGTCCCTTTGGTTCTCGTCAACCATCTTGGCAAGGTGTTTATTTAGCGTGCCGTTGAACAGTTCGACCATTCCGTCGGATTGGGGATGCAGCGGCGTTGTTCTCGTTTTCCGTATTCCCAGTAGTTCACACTTTTCACCAAAAACTAGTGACTCAAGTTTCGGCCTTGATCTGAATGTAATTCGCAAGGTACGCCGTGCCTACTGACCCAATTTAATACTAGCTGTTCGGCTACGGTAGTTGCTTCCTGGTTGGGAATGGGGTAGACCTCGGGCCACTTGCTGAAATAATCGGCTACAACCAACGTATATCGATTTAGGAAAGGGTCCTGCAATGTCAACAGCAATCCTTTCGAATGCCACGCCTACGTTATACGTTTGCATTTGTCCTCTCAGTCGTCGGTTTGGGCCTTTGACGGAAGCGCAAATTGTGCATCTGCGACACCAGTCCTCTACGTCTTCTCGAGCGTGGAGCCAGTAAAACCTTTCCCGCGATTTCGCTAAGGTCTTGTTAACACCAAGGTGGCCTCCCGAGGATTCTTCATGCATTTCCTTAATCACATCGTGAATTCGGCTTTTGGGGAGTATCGTTTGCATCCTATAGGAGCTGCCATCCGCCGTATCCCATTTCCGCTTGAGTACGCCACCCTCCACCTGAAGGGAGTTCCATTGTGCCCAATAGCTTTTCAGGGTTGCGCCATGCATTGAAACGTCTTTCCACTCAGGTCGCCCAGTCGTCTCCTTCCATACGAGCAATGGTCCGATGTCTTCATCGGCTAACTGGGCGTTTCGAATCCCCTCCGATGACCAACGTTCATCGAATTTGGCCGTTATCAATAGCTGGACATGGACAGCGGGATAGGGCGTCAGCATTTCCATGAACTCCGCCCTTCCGATGAACAATTTCGTAGTCGTATGACTGCAATCTTTCGATCCATCTCGCAACTTGTCCCTCGGAGTTTTTGAAGTTGAGCAGCCACCTCAGTGATGCATGGTCCGTTCGAAAAACAAATTTCTAGCCATATAGGTACTTGTGGAACTGCTTGGTGGCCTCTATTATAAAATTTCCTCATTCTAGCTCATGTGGTTTGCAAGGAAACTTACTGTGACGCACGAACAAACGGACGGATGAACGGACAGACAGACAAGTCACGATTTCATAATTTTTTAGGGTATTGTAAAAATATTTTAACAATATCTTCAAAATGGTCTGCTTTATAATACTTCCAAGTTAAGTAATTTAAAACGTTTCCATGAAAATTATTCATTATTTCAGTTGCTATTAAAATAGCGAATTGCGCTTGCCTTCAGACCTTTGGGGGGCGCCATTTTGAGTGCATACATTTGATTTTGGATTATTTTAAATCTTTGTATGCTAGGACCTCATCAACTAATGTGGCAAATCTCGTTCAAATCAGAGTTTCACTCTAGACAGGGCAAAATTGTTCGAATTTTAGTGAAAATGGTAGCTAAAAACATTAGGTTTTAAAATTCCGACCTTTTTATTTTTCATTCGATTTGGAAATTTTTCTGCATAATACAAGAACTTAGTACAAAGATCCGTAATCTCAAGTTTCATCAAAAGCCGTTGGAAAATGTGACCACTAGAGGGTCAATAAAAACCTGAAAAAGTCGCATATTTAAATCGCCGCCATTTTAAAAATTGCTCATGCATGATCACCAAAATTGTCAAGGTTTTTAGACCCAATTGGTTTCTATCTTAAAATCAAATTTCATATCCATCGGACCAAAATTGTGACTTTTAAAGGACTTTGAAATTTTGAGTTTCACCTGGTCGCCATTTTGTTTTTTTGCCACCTGACCTCCATCAAAGCACCGAATTTCATTGACATTGGTTGAAAGCTTTGGTCATAACTACAACAGCAAAATTTTGGACGTTTTTCGACCTTCGAGCGGCTGCCATTTTGTTTCAGCCGTACCGACTTTGGATTTTTAGGGTTTTGTAAAATAATTTTACAAAACCCTACTAAAATCGCGTCCTGTCTGTCCGTCTGTCTGGCTGCCTGTCCGTCCGTCCGTCCATCCGTCCGTCCGTCCGTTCGTCCGTGTGTCACAGCAGTTTTTCTCGGAAACTACTTGAGCTAGAAACATCAAATTTTGTGTGTAGGTGTAAAATGGTGTTCTCTTCAAAGTTCAAATATATAAAAAATTTTATAAGGTATTTAAGGGGGGTCTCCCCATATAGGGAAGTGACCCCCCAAAAAAAAATTTCATTGAAGGTAGCCGATATGTCCCCCAAAAAAAAATTTCATTGAAGGTAGCCGATATGTGTATCAAATAAAAGGTCTTGACGAGAGCTTTTCAAAACAGGTCTTTGTTTTTCAAAGTTTACTTCGAGGGGCGCACAGGGAGGGGAAATACACGAAAAATTTGGTTCCCCCCTCCTCGCGATTGGACACCTTTCATCCGAAAAATCTGAAAAAAATCACGAATGTAGGCCTTGGTGAGTACAACAACAACAAATACGTGAGAAGTCGCAATTCACTCAACTTTGTTAGTAATAGTATGATTTATCGATTTTATGTTTTCTTGAATAAAATCTTAACGTTACCCTTAAATTCTATGAAATTCAGCACACAGATGACTATTTATAGGATTGATCTATCCTAAAAGTTTCATAAAGATTGAATCATATTTAGCGAAGTTATAGTGATTTGAATTTTCCTGTATTACTATGGAACAATATGCGCTGCATTTATTACTATGGCTACATATGGCTATGGAACAACATGCGCTTTTTACCGACTCAGACACTACAGTTTTGCTAGGATTTGCATGAAAATTTCAGAAATGATATGTGTCATCAATATCTTTGAGAATCAGCTAGAGGTATCAGTAATCGTAAAACAAAATAGTGGCTGTTTTGAATGCGAAGATTAAATAATTTTGAGTTATTTTTTCCCAACTTCACCGTTTAAGGTGCGTGCTTTGAACACCTGATTCAAATTAATGAATGACTGAAGATGAGTACCTACAATTAATAATCATAAGTGAAACAAGTCAAGGAGGTGGGAGAGAGCTCCTAGCAAACATGCTTTGTAACCATTCTAGGATTCGAAAAAATTGGCCATTAATCGATGATAACAGTACACGAGAGTGGCCCCTGAAAAAAAAATCATCAAACGTAGCCGATATGATTATGAAATGAAAGTTTTTATGAGAGCTTTTCAAAACAGTTCTTAAACTCTCAGTTTTTGCTTCAGTGGGGCACAGGGGGGAAATACATGAAAAATGTGTTTCCTCCCTCGCGAAATAATGAAATAATTATCAAGGGAGAGATTTATGAGTATAACAATAATAAAAACCTCAGAAGTCGAAATTTTTTCAATTTTGTTAATAATAGTATGATCTTCGAATTTCATATTTTTTCCAATAAAATCATCTTTGACATGTTTCTTTATTTTATTCGATTTGGTGACTGCATTTTGTAAATTGAATACAAAACCCTTCTGACATGAGCGTAGGTCTGTTTACCCAACTTGTTTATTGTGAGATTTATTACATACATCAGTGAAACTTTGTACTAAATTTCATCCAAATCGAAGCTATACTCGTACATTGGTCAGAACAGAAATCACGACTTTTTGTCTAAAATGGCCGCCATTTTGTTTCCGCCTGGCCGATATAGCTGGTTCACGAACTTTACCGAGATATTTACTCATTACACCTTTCCTGAAAATTTCGTGAAAATCTGAGCAAATTTGCAACCTCTAGCGTGGTCACAAATTTTGTTATATCCCTTATATATATATATATATATATATATATATATATATATATATATATATATATATATATATATATATATATATATATTATATATTTATATATTTATATATATATACATATAAAAGGTGATTCATAACAAGTGTACACATTTTTGTCGAAAAAAAAAACATAGTTTTTGTAAAGATTGAGCCGTAATGTTTATTTATTATGAAAATTTGGTCCCTTACAATCAAATATGAAACATTACTTTGAGCATATATGCACTTCGTGCTGCTTTACAGACTATCAAACGATGATTGTAATTTTCGATGACATTTTCGCACATTTCCAGCGTTATTGGGCGTATGTTGGCTCGAATATTGTTTTTTTATGCTTCAGTAGTCTGGAGAGCATCAGCGTAAACACGAACCTTCAGGAATCCCCCAAGGAAGAACTCACAAGGAGTCAAATCACACGATCTCGCCGGCCGATTTATGGGTCCATTTCGTGAAATTATTCGATTTTCAGACTTGGTCTTCAATAAATCGATTGTTTCGCGTGATGTGTTGCATGTAGCGCCATCTTGTTGAAACCAAATGTCTCTCAAATCCACTTCAGCTAAGTCTGGCAAAAAAAAGTTTCCAACATGCTTCGATAGCGCAAAGAATTCACGGTAACCGCATTTCCCTCATCGTTTTCAAAGAAATACGGACCAATGGCTCCACCCCGCCAAAAACCACACCAAACAGTGACTTTTTCACGATACTGGGTTGCTTGTTGAATTTACATTGGGTTTGTTTTGCTCGAATAACGGCCGTTTTGTTTATTCACATACCCATCCAAATAAAAATGTGCCTCAATGATTCCAATCGATGACACGTCGTCTCATCTCATGATCCAATGGCATCAGACGTTGGGTTAACTTGATTTCGTATGCATGAAGTTTCAAATTGCGAGTTAAAATTCGTTGCAAACTTGAATACGAAACATTTAATTGCTGTGATCGACGACGCAAAGACACTTTCGCGTCCTGGCAATTTCTGTTGCAAAAGTGCTCAATTGGCCTGTGTTGTGTGGCTTGTGACTCCGTCCTGTTGGAACCACATGTTCTCCAGATCATAATCTCCAATTTATCCCCAAAAATAATCGGTTGTCATCTGTCAATAGCGGTCAGAATTGACTGTAATGGCTCTTCCTTGATCGTTTTCAAAAAAATACGGGCCAATAACACCACCACACCATAATGCATACCAAACGGTCACTTTTTTTCAGATGCAAAGGCCTTTCTGCGATCACGTGAGGATTTCGAGAGCCTTATATGTGGCTATTCTGTTTATTTACGTAACCACTGAGCGAAAAATGAGCCTCATCACTAAAGAAAATTTTGCTCGAAAAATCGTTATCAATGGCTTGTTGTTCAATCGCCCAATTCATATACATTCTGCGTTGTGTATGGGCTTGAGGCTTAAGTTCTTGAGTCAGTTGGATTTTTTACGGATGGAGATGCAAATCCAAATGCAAAATCTGCCACAATGAGCCGTAAGACAAGCCCAAATGTTGATTACGTCGAGGAATCGACAAATTCGGGTCTTCCTCCACACTTTGTGCAACGACAGCGATATTTTCAGCAGAACGAATGTTGCGATGATGCACAGGTCTTGCAATATCAATAACCGATCCAGTCTTTTCAAATTTTCTCACTGTGTTCAAATTGCTTGCTGTGTAAGTCGATTATGTCGACCGTAACCGGTTCGTAAAGCCCTAAATGTTGAAACAGCAGAACCACCATTTTTATAATAAAATTTAATAGTTTTAACGCGTTCTTTGACTGTTAAACGATCCATATTTCTAAATGGCAAACTTTTAACTGAAAAAAACATGCTTTGGATGACATTTAATTTTGACAGATGTCAAATGGCAGGGTTATACTTTCCTAACCACTGAATGAATAACCTTGTATGGATACTCTCCGCAGTAGGTAAATTTCTCTTGAGAAATTTACCTAAAAAAATTAATATGAGTAGGATCCTGAAGATAATTTTGGGGTTCATCTTTACCAAATTTGCTCCTCAACTGTTCATAATAGGCCAAATATGATAAAATTTTCTCAAAAGCTTCTAGGTTTAGGGGCAGTTTAAGGCTGTTTCTAGAAGATAATTTCAAAGTGGGACATTTTGCCCGTTCGCATCTGATGCTGGTTTCTCAAGACTTTTTGGCTAAAATCGGTCTGATTAGTGGGAACAACTACTAATGTCATTTGTAAATGTTACCTTGTTTTGGAATTTGGTATGAAAAGTGCTTGTAAAGCTCTTTTATTTGGTTCGTATACCCATACCTTTGTATTGTCGAGATATGCGCTTTAAACCCTTTAAAAACTAACTACAAAAACAGCTTTGAAGAGGTTATCCTTTTAGACATTTCATATAATAAAATTTGGTCTCAATAAGAACAGACAGGACTTGATCTAAGCAGAGGTTTTTCAATTCAAAGATTTCGAAAAGTAGCCTTTTGAACACAAACCTTTCATCACAGGATTTTAGCAAGTACATGCGCTCATACTCGTATATGCATATATCTACTATAAGTTTAGTCAACCCATGGATATCAATTCTACTCAGTTGCATTTATCGTCAATCACTTTGTACACATGTTTCAATTTCCGCTTAGTTTTCATAATTTTCAATCAAGTCTTGATTGGAGTAAATAAAACGGACTGTATTTATTTTTATTGATTTTGCATGGTCATACTTTGCATGCACTCGCATGGAGTTGATTGATGAGTGAAAGGCTTAGATATCTGTACCAGCTGCAAAGATACGACGGAAAAACAAATTTATTACTCAAGTAAACAAATGACTGCAGCAGACAAGGAAGACAAAGTGAGTAATTGCTCAGAGTGTTATTCCTTTTTGTATGCCTGTTTACCTAGCGATTAAATCAAGGAAATACTTGAGAATAATCAAATTAGATTTTAGTTTTATGCTGGTGCAACCATCATTATTAATCATGCAATTTCATTACGATAGTGTCTGGAGAATGTCTGCCCACTCCACTTTGGGCGCTCGCTTCAAAGATTGGCAAGATTCAGATAAGTTAACAACGAAACCTTTCATCCTTAACATTAACTTTAAGAATGAATTAACACGAACCTGTCGAATCACCTCTTCCCCACTAAATCAAAGCCAAATTAAGGAGCTGTAATAATTTCATTTTAACTCCATGCTAAAACGAACAACCGAAAGCCGAAATGTGTTGGAAAAATTTTGTGAGGTGATAATACCATTTGGTAAGGAAATTTAAGGTAGGTGGTGTTGTATTAATGCGGCCAATAAATATTGTCGCGTGCTCTATCGTTTCAAGTGAAATAATGGTTTAATAAATGAGAAAATGAGCAAGTACATGCTTTCGAGTGAAGTTTCAGTTTCTTTGTACTTCACACAGTCAACGACTTCGTCCAAGCGAATTAGTCTAAAGCGTGCCTACCATCAATTAATTGTCACTGTTGGTCGACGAGTGACTTTCTGCACAATACACGTATTGTCGTGAGGTTGACTGTTAGGGTTGGTTTGGTTACAAATTGTTGAACGATACGAATTGTCAGCTTTATTAGTTAAATGGAAAATGATTTCATGATGGAAAATCATTTGTGGAATTAATACTTTTGTCAGGACTTACACAGTTTCTAATGAAACGAGTTAACATGTCAGTTTAAGATTTTTCACCATCCTCGAAAGATGGACATGCATAAGTGGTAGCAATTAATTGTCTGCCTCATTCAGACTGCAAAACTTTGTAATTATTACCAGCTATGAAGTCGAAATAAAAGTAAATAATTTGCTCCATAAAAGGCACAACGTAGTGTACAAATACTCGCATTAAAAATGAAATAATGACACTGTTCATAATAAAGGACGAAATTAACTGACAACTACCACATTCACACTTTATTAACTAAGACTACTAAAACTGAAAACTTGCTACAATTCTACAGAAATGTGAGACAAAACGTTAATATTCAGCTTAAAACCAAATACTCGTATGAGACCATGTCGCGAAAACAAATTGGCGAAAAAAGTAAAATACAATGACCACACCTACGAGCAGAGTCCTCTTTTCACGGGCTATAAATTCATTAAACATACCTCTTACGACACATCAAATTGAGCTGTTAGATACAGGATTGAAACACAACTCGCATAACACAAACCGCAACAAAGATCAAGTAGATACACTACAACAAATATGCACTAGCGTAGGCAAAATGGACTTCCTTGAAGACCATCAAATATTAAATCACATTCAGGAAAAGCTTACGGTTGATAAAGGACAAAGGAGATACAACGGTGATCCTAAAACTAACAGACTACGTATAAAAAACAAAAGACTTTATTATCACCAAGGGATCGAACTAGGTAGCGTCCACTACACTAAAAAAGAACATTTTAAAGACAAACTCATTTAAACTACCGGAAAATCTAAAACCCACAAAACAACGTTCACACTTCTTCATTCAGATAAATAGAATCATTCCCGCCATACGAGAAAGAAATATTCTGACAGTCCTTATATAACTTGACGAGGTGCAGTACGCTCGGTTAGATCTATTCTCGAATGAAAGGTTATATAAATTCATCCGCACTTGTTAAATTTACTTGCGACATAGCATTCACCTAAACCCACAAATTGTTTACAACGATATCATCTGAATACGCAGTACGCGAAAACGAGGAATATTAAATAACATAGAGGGTGAAAAAATCAGTTAAGTGCCACTAATAAAGGTGAACGAAAACAAAGCTTGCGCAGCTGCGGCTAGTGACCAACAGAGTGCAGTGACAGTAAAATTACCAGCATTCGCGGCTGTAGTTCACGCTCATCAAACGTTATTTCAAAATGGCGAGAATCACGGCCGAGGAGGCAAAATTCAGCCACCCAGTGTTAGCTTTTATTGTGCATTGTAAATACAATTGAAGTGGAAGACATAATGCTTAACCTACACCCGAAAAATTCATTTGAAGCTCCAAAGAACACATAAGTGAAACGACTCAGTGCCTCGCAAGCGGATAAAATGTGGGAACTACTCGAGAAAGCTATAATGCGCGAACAGAAAATATCACAATTTTTACGCAAGCTACGTAGCCTCAGCGGCACCGCGTTCAGTGGCGGAGTGATACGCATGGTTTGGACTAGCTGATTACCGGCGAGCACCCGAGCTATATTGGCGATACAACATTCTCAAATGCTCGATCAAGCAGCTGATCTCGCGGATACAGTCACGTCAACACGAAATCTCACAGGATGCAACATCGCATGACACGGCACTTGATTAAAAATGGTGCAAATGATGCTCAATTTGCGTAAAGAGATCATTAAGCACGAGATTAACGTCTCACATCGTTCATGCAGGCATAGCCACCCACCCACGCTCGAGCTTTCACATCCAATCAAACTCCGAATTACAAAATCACGAGAACTGTTGGTACCATTAATGTTTTGGTGCTTCCCTCCCGCTAGAAAAGGGATCCGTAACAAAACGAGGCCTGGCCCGAAGCAATGTGTCAAACGGTTCCAGGCTGGGTTCTCAGGTTGACAGGGGAGGTGTTTAGTGGGTAGTCCATTCGCATTCTTGCGAGCATGGGAATCCTACACTCTGTGCTTAAATGGCATTCACCTCCCTACCACAAAAAAAAATGTTTTGGTTCTAACGCCAAAATGTGCAAAGAACTGTGCTCGTTCTCGGCAGAAGCAAACGGCCGTTGCTGATGGGGGCCAGCAATAACAGCCAAAAGTTTTTACGATCGAAGCTCATTGGAGTCGATTTTTAACACATTTCAGATTATTAGCCGACCTCAAAGACAGTCGACAAGGTAACAAAACTCACGTGCTGCGGTCGGGTTTCCAAAAGCAGTGCACACAGCATCAAGGTGATCTCTGAGACTCAGCGTACCACCAGCTTCTCGCAGAGTTTCTGGACATCACTTGACCCAACAAAAGAGTACCAGTGGGGCAATACATGACCAAACACCACATCCCAACAACGCCAGGAGCTCCCGCGGTGACCAAACTACAGCACCTCCCGACTGACAAGTACAATATTGCCCATAAGGAATTCAACAAAATGGTCCAGCTCAGCACAGCGCAAGCTACATCCAGCAGTTGGTCAGTTACACATAGCCTCAAGAAAGGACGGGAGTTGGTACCGGTGTGGTGACTAAAGAGCACTGAACGTGTGCACTATCCCCGATCACTATCCCATACGCCACATTCACGACTTCGCTCAATTGCTGCGTGGTAAGAGGATTATTTCAAAAATCGATTTAGTGTATACGTACAACGAGATTCCGGTTGCCAGGGAGGATTTTGAGATAACGGCAATGACATTGCTAGTCAGCCTTTACGAGTTTTTGTTCATGAACTTCGGGCTCCAAAATGCACCACAAATCTTCCAAGATTTCATCGCTTATATTGACGATGTCCTCGTAGCCTCCGAAAACAAAGAGTGACACCAAGAGTATCTCTGGCAAATTCCCAAATGACTCAACGAGTACAGCGCCATCATCAACGGCCAAAAATGCGAGTTCGGAGTCGAGGAAGTGACATTTCTTAGTTATACCATTACCAACGAAGGCATTAAGCCACCAGTGGAAAAGGCTAAAGACATTGTTGATTTCCCGAAGCCTAAGACATCCATTAGCTACACCACTTTATCCATATATGCAGCTTTTATAGAATTGGCATGCCTGATGTAGCCCGCACATAAGCTCCACTGCACTTCATGTTACATAGAAACATCAACCGAAAAATTACCACGCGCAAGCCACAATCCTGGCGTATTCTTTAATCGGTGTGCAGTTCACAATCGTGTGCGACGCATCTAATTTTTCGGTTGAAGCTGCCTTACAGCAACAAATGAAGAACGACTGGAAGCCGTTATCCTTTTTATCTACAAAGCTCACTCCAGCTGAGACGCGCTACAGTGCCTTTGATTGAAAATTACTGGCAATTCACCTCACAATTAAGCACTTCCGAAATTTGCTGGAAGCACGACTGTTCTTGGTATGTACCGATTGCAAGCAGTTAATATTTCCTTATCATCAAAAACTCGAAAAAGCTATGCCACGTCAAGCTTACCAGCTCGATCTCATGGACCATTTCGCGAAAGACATTTAACGCATTTCGGGTGAGAATAACGTTGTCGCTGACGCACGCTTGCACATAGAAGTAATCGAGCTGACAATCGACTACAACAAACTACCTGCAGCGCAAGAAAGCGACAAAGAGTGGTAAGCACTTTTGAATTCGGGTACATCTTTCGAGCTCAAACGAGTGCATATTCTAGGCACAGACGTACAAGTCTTGTGTGACACCTTGATGGAGGAAGTGTGGCCATACATCACACCAGTCTTTAGAAAAGCCGCTTTTACTTCAAACTACCATCTCGCTTATCTAGGCCCAAGATCGACATCAAACCTGGTAGCGCAATGAAACATCTGGCCTTCTGTCAAAAAGAATTGTCGAGTTTGAGCACGAGCATGTCTGTATTGCACCAGCATTCTAGGAAAATTGGATCGCACGTTATGGCCTGCCACCTCAAATCACCACCGACCAAGGGCGATTGTTCAAATCACACCTTTTTAGGTCATTAAACTGCCTAGCAGGTATCACACACATAAATACGTCTGCTTACCACTCACAAATAAACGAAATGGTGCAAAGTTTCCAACGTGACCTCATGGCCGTGATTTGATGTCATCAAAACGACCATCAAACGAAAATCATACCAGATGGCATCATGGGTGTACGCGCAAGCTACCACGAGGACTTAGGGTACTCGCCGGCTGAACTACTCTACGGCTGGCCGATACGTTTTCCTACCGGATTTCTCAACCCGGCACCATGTGATCACAAGCTGGGCAATTTTATCAAGGGATTGTAACGACACTCCAACTTGATTCACTCAGTGCTGGTGACTCTTCATGGCTCACGTGCGCCATTCGTTTTCAAGGACGTGTATAGATGTTATACACGTTTAAGTGTGACATGAAGCCGTAAAATTTGCACTACAGATGCCATTTGATGGTCTGTACGAGGTAGTAAAATGTGGCGACAGAACAATTACGATGAAAGTACGCGACAAAGAGGTCACCGTCCCGATTGATAGGCGGAAAAGTACATTTTTGCTAGCCAATACTTCACCAGACAATCGAGAGGCAACCATTCACAAATGGACAGCACCGGTTTTGAACGATCAACGACTGGTCAACGCCAAGCAACAACAAGAACCACAGCAACACGCACTACAGGACGAGGGGGATCAACAGCACCTTCAGTGGCAGTGGCAACACGAATTTCCTCGTCGATCAGGGTAACAGAACCGCTTCGTGGACTACTACCAAGCCGTAAGAGTGACAGCGCATTCACACATACAAAAGACCTTTTTTCGGATTCTAATAATTTTTTAATATTTGCACTTCCTATTATATTAGAGTCTACCGTATGTATTTTTTGTTATTATAACAACAAGTAACCAGAAAATTCAAAACTTACAACCCTACATTCACGACCCTACAATCGGATAAATGGAATCATTCCCGCCATACGAGAGGGAGAGAGAGAGAGATTCTGAAAGCTCTCGATTGAATTCGATGCGCTGCAGTATGCCTGGTCGGATTCATTTTCGGATTGAAGGTTATGCAAATTCACTTGCACTTGTTAAATTTTCTTGCTACTTGGCATTCACCTGAGCCCACAACTCCACCAATGAGTTCCAAGCAGACTTACGTACTGATATAACACAATTTCCACTAATCACTCCTGCTAAGACTTCGCACCTCTATATAACCCCAAATCCATCCACACCACCCCTCAAAGCACAACTTAAACTCCAAAAACCAAACTTCCCAATCTGACTCCTTGTCAATTACCACTCAGCTCCTGCATACCAATAAGACCGATACTTGGCGACGATACATGCTGATTTCATGCACCTTGACAATAAATACACACTAAAGAATAGCCACAATTTAGCGAACTCCACCACTACTCTTACATTGACTGTCACTAGTCGACTTTTGGCACTAGACATCACGAACCTCTATACGTCTATACTCGTTGATGAAACACTGCGTATGTTAAAAGAAAAACTTTCATTCAACAAAAGCCACCAATTAACAAATCAACTACTCAACGTCGTAAAGACCACAAGCAAGCAGTTCACGTGGTGCAATGGCTAGAGCGCTCACTCCTTAAGGCAAAGGTCTCTGATTTGAGTCTCGTTGGTGACAACGAGATTTGTTTCGAGTGATTCTTCGGGTGAAGTGTATGCCTGTTCAGTTATAATTGGTACTGATTTAAAGTCAGAGCTTACCGTAGCTGGATGGATGAACACATGGCCAAAGCATGGTACGGACCATATCACTTTCCTGAGTGCTGATACATTCGATCAAGATAACGAGATACAGTTGGAGGCGCTAGTTACAGGAAGTGACGGCCCAAGAGAGGCAGTAATGCTAGGAAAAAGAAGAAGGAAACACTTTTTTTCTTTAGCGCTACAGTCCCTTTCGAGCCTTTACTTAGAGGTAAAGTAAAGGCTCAAAAGGAACTGCAGTACTAAAGAAAAAACATGCTTGCTTCTGCTTCGTCTCGGGCCTTTGCACATCTGACTACATCTGTACTACATCTCACTTCATCTAAACGTACATCAATTAGCTGAGTTACTATTTCTGAAAAAAATCTTCGTCACTTCATTCAGCATCGTCTGGTGATTTAACAAGAGTGGCTCCTCTCACATCGGAAGATGAAATTTTGCTTCTTGATGTCGTGGTCCCTCCTTAAGAGATTTTTATATCCCACCTTAGCTATCACACTTCCACGGAACATCTTAGGAATTACGTTATCAAGATTTGGTTCGGCCTTCAAAGTTATTAGTTGACGCAAACTCACCAAAAAAAACTAACAGTGCACAGAGATTGCTTTCTTCAAGCTAACAGTCTATACGTGAATTGCGATACTCCTCTGAATCCGTATAGCTGGCTGCTTAAAATTTTTAATAAGCCATTTATTGCGAAATTGAGAGACTCGTTGCGTGCACCTGAAAGACGACAAGCTACAAACTAAATTTAACGTCTCTAACTAAACTTTTTCTTCTCTGTAAAACTACAGCCCCTCTTGGCCCTCCGCTTCCTGCAAAACGGGGCTTCAACTGTCCATTGACCACGTCCTCCAACTTCTAGATCCTTGTTCGTCTTCATCGATTGAGTTAGAATAGCGTTTCCTTGGTTTTGCCACTGGCCTTCGGTCTTCAATTTTCCCAACGAATACTTTTCTGGGCATTCGTTGTTCGTCCATACGATTCACGTGACCAGCCCATTGCAGCTTCCGCAGTCTTACAATTGTTGAGACCTCCAGCGTGTCAAAAATTTTATACAGCATATGGTTGTATCGAATTCACGATTGTTCCCCGTCTGGTTGTTCCGATTATTTGCCTCAAGACCCGTCTTTCGAATCCGTTCAATATATTTGGGAATGCTTGGGTTAGGGTCCATGTTTTACATCTATAGCACAACACGACTCTTATCACAGATTTGTATACTTGGAGCTTCGTTTTCCTGTGTATGCAGTTGATCTTCAAAACCGTCTAAACTGAGCAAATGTTTTATTTGCGAGCTGTATTTCGTTTTTTCATTGCTGATTCTCGTTATTTTGGCGCTTATACTCGTATACACAAATTAGTCCACATTTTCGACACTGTGTTTGCGAGATGTGATATTTTACGTGTTTGAGGTATTTTCTTTGACTGCGTCATGAACTTTGTTTTATTTTCATTTATTTGTAGCCTCGCTTGCTTTGCTTTGCTGTCGAGTTTCAGCAACAGTTCATTGACGATTGTTAATGACCGTGACAAATTGTTAATGTCGTTAATGTAAAAGTTGAGCAAAGGCTATCACTTGGCTCAACTTGTACAGTAATGTACCTAGTGTATTGACAGGTAGCTTTCTGATGACATATTCCAAAGCCAAATTGAATATCGATGGGATCAGCCCATATTCCTACAACAGTCCGGTATTTGTATCAAAAACATCGGTGGGTTGGTTATTGATGCAGACTTGGGAAGTCGTCAACTTCATTTTCACTTTGGTAGAACGGACTAAAGCAAAGCATTATTTGGTACAGTACGATATGACTATGTTGAACTCCCCTCATTTTACAAGTACCTACTCGACTGTGAACAATAGGTCCATTTTTGATCTACCTGCTTTAAAACCACCTTGGTACTCCCCAGTAATGTATATGATTTGATTTTATTTTGGAGAATGTTTGAAAATATTTTGTACACCATACAAAACAGTGATATGTCGCTATAGTTTTCGCACCGTAGCTTGTCACTTTTGTGAGTAGGGAATATGATTGATTGGCTCCACTCTTTCGGCATATGTTCTTGTTGCCAAATGTACTGAATAGCTTTATAAATAGCTATCTGAACACTGCTGCCACCATTTTTGATGAGCTCCACTGGAATCTTGTCGATGTCCGGCGCTTTATTATACTTTTGGGCTTTGATGGCGGAACAAACCTCATTCGGAGTTGGTGGAGCCAATCGAAGCTCTCCGGAAACAACTATAGGCACTGTTGTTCAAGAGCTGTGTGGAGAATTTAAGAAGCTCTTCAAATATGATGCCCATCAATCCTTAATTCTGGTTTCATCAGCGATGGTTTTGCTGATGTCATCACGACAGAGCATGGTCTTGAGCTGATAACCTCGTTCAGACTTTTCACTTGTTTGTATGCTAATCTAGTGTTGTTGCTTGCTAAACTTACAACGATGCTTCTCAATTGGTAGTTTCCTATGTACGCATTGTTTGTACGCCCGATTCTCTTTATCTAACTCATTCTGGCACTCATCACTGAACCATTTCTCTTGCGCCGGCTTGACGTTCAATTGTATGGTCTGCCACGATCTTAATAGCTGCTTTCACGCCCATCTAGAGCTCGTTGCTTGCTTTCAACGATGCGTCTGATAAGGTGGGAGCCATTTGGTATCGATAGTCTCCGTGAAATTTTTTTTCCACAGACGCCGCTTAGAGCCTTTCGATGTCAAATGTTTGTAGCGAGCTGATCTTTGATGAACAAGGCTTTGACATACGACATCGATGGGTTGATTTGATCAAGTAATGATCTGAGTTACAATTGGCTCCACGTTATACACGGACGTCAAGTATGATCGGGGCACAACGTTATTGGATCAGAGCATGGTCGATCTAGTTTTGTGTGTTGCCATCCGGTGATACCCAGGTCAGCAAGTCGAACGTTCGACAAGATTTCTGTTACATGCAAAGTCAATCGGGCGATGACCGTTGTTATCTGATTCATCATGGAGGCTATATCTTCCAGTCATTCCCCAATGAGGCAGCTCACTGCCAATCTTAGCGTTGAAATCACCCAGAACTATTTTGTATCGTTTGTAGGCAATGAGTCACTAGTCTTTCTAGGTGATTGTACAACGTTTCCTTCATTTCTCCGTTCCGTTCATTTCTTCAGTCGGGACTTGTACATTTATCAGCCATATTTTGAAGAATTTTGCTTTTATACGGATCGCACATAATTGCTATTTGACTGCCTCAAACTCAATAACGGGCGCTTTGAACTCCCTGTCCACAATAGAGGCCACTCCGAATTTTCACTTTCCAGTAGGCTTTTCATTTTTGATTATTGTGTGCAATCTCATTTCTTGAGTATTCCTAGTTCAGTTTGTTTTCAGGGTTGATACTATTTTTAATCTTTATTGACAGGCCTGTTGCAAAAGATCCTTGACAATATTGTAAGGTTTTCCAGAGACGAGGAGCTAGCCTGCCGCCCAACTTCCATTCCGGCTGCATGGTTCCTACTTTCAATTCCATTATCAGGGGGAACCAGTAAACTTAATCTACGATCCCGAGAATATTCAGTACCATCCAAGCTGTAGGTTGGAGAAACAAGGGGTTCCCTCCTTTCTCAAACGGGTTTGGGACCGTCTACGGCGGAGTTATCACATCAATTAGACAAGGTACAAGGAAGGAAGGGTCTGTAGTAACTGACCTAACATTTATTGAGTGCTAGTCAAAAGCCAAAATTCAAGTAGAACTCAGTCCCAGGGATCAATTTCTTGACCTCTCCAGAAGAATTAAAAGGATTTCTACTAAAATCGAAGAGCTCGACCAGTTGTATGATATTCTACTACCGATTGAAGGCATTAGCATTTTCAGTTGCTTGTATTTGAGTAATTATTTAATGATATGTGTAGCCCTATTCAGTTTATTAATTCATATTATGTACACACTACCTTTGCAAGACATCTGCTTTTTTATTAAGAAAATCTTTTATATCTAACAAGGCTATACGTGATTAATAATTGTAACTAAAAATTAAGGTAGAATTTCTAGTAACTCATTTTCTTTATAAGTAGAAAAACCTTGTAAGTCATAATTAAAACAACAACATAAAAAATTTTTAACGTTCGATGGGTTTATGCACACTTGTTATTAAATATAGCAAATATTTGTACTGACTTCTGAGTAAGTATACGGTGCCACTAGCTATACAGTATACCTCACAATCAATTAATTCAGATTTATTTATTTATTGTTATGTCCTTAATCGACAACCCCATATCATTACTTTTAAATAACTGGTACGTTATTTGCTTTTCCTGTTAAATTTTTATATTTTGAGTTACATGGTTATCATTCTAGGCCATCAATAAAGACCTTATACTCTGTCAGTTTCAATGAAATTAAATCATATTTACGGAAGTTAAAGGCCTTTAAATTACCTCTGATTACAACAAAAGACAATTTACGGTTTTCCTACCATTTGGGATTTTTATCGAACCTGACAAAACAATTCTCATAGAATGTTCACGAAATTTTGAGGTTAAATGATAACAATTTTTTTTCAGATTTCTTTTCGTTAATGTGTGTTAGCAGTATTACAAAAAAAACTACAGGTTAAAACAGAATAACAATGGTTTTTGCATTCAAGCGACTATGTATGTATTTGTTGTAGGTGTCGTTAAAATTTACTTAACCTTATTAATTCTTGGGATTTGCAAATCGTAGGTTGAGTACACAACCCTTCCGACATGAACGTAGTCCTGTCTACCCAACTTGAGCATACATATGAGGTGCAAAGTTTGCTCCTTGAGATGAATATATTCAGCTCATTGCTTTTCTGGAAGAAGATATCTTCAATACGTCACATTCGAAATTGAACTGCCTCATAAAATCGGGGTTGGTGAGCGCTGTCCTGGAAACGAACCACTGATCCAACTCAATTCTTAGCGGATGCAGATCACTTGAAAGCATGGTTATGTAGTGCTAACCATGATGTTAAAAGTCGGTTTAAGGACTGCAGCGGTGGACTGTTGCCTCAGCGAGCGAAAAATTAGTTCTGAGCTTGAAATGAACTTGCCTTGCGACGGGTAAGCGTGCTGCCAGCTAGCGTAAAGGCCCACTACGAAAAAAATTCACGCTTACGATTTGTTCCTACATGACCATTAGAACCGTTCAACAGGTGTTGAAGGACGAGGGAACCGACCTAAATACATTGGCAGTAAAGACGTGACAATCTTTCCGACCTAATCGCGCGTGAAGTCGGATACAAACTCGTCATGGACGCAAATAGCCTGGCCCACAAAAGAAGTGAGGCATTCCGGTGGTACCCAACCAGATCATCGATCTTGACGATGAGTTGGTCATGTATAGAAGGAAAAAGGCCAACCATCCCTGGCACCCCTGAAATAACAAAAGCGAAAGCTTCTGCATCCATTTATCTCGGCTATCAGTCGCTTTATTTTTAACAAGTTGCCTAAATCATCACTTCTGAATTAGAATACTTAACAAAAACAGTGCATTGGATTTAAATTAAGAGACATTCATATAAAATATATCCATATACTTCAAAATTGCTGCTGCGAAATTCGTGTTCGATTCGGATAATCAGTTGAAATATAAAATGGTTGACATATTGAACCAGTTGCAATAGTTTTATATTATTTTCAGATTTGAAAACGTTTTTGATGTATTCTTTCGCTGTTAGTAGCATGTTGTGAGTGAAATACTTTATTCAACAGCTGTGGTGGCACTCTTGAAAACTTCTTCGAAACATTTTGAGGAACTGCTGGCTATTTCTTTAAGCCGATAGGGATTGAAATCCTGGCAACTGTCGACAATGATTGCTCCGCCCCTAATTCCGCCAATTCATCTTGGAATTTGAACGTTGATACAAAGCTGCAAACAGAATGGCGCTTTTTCGGAACAAGTGAACCGCAAAGTTCAGTGATTATTCCTTCCAGTTGGTATTCCATTTCTTTTGAATGCACCTGGGGATCATTAGTATTATGGTCATTATTAACAATGGTATGATTACTATTGGGTCGATAGATATCCATGCCGATAAGTCGCGACTAAATTGACGCCTAAATGAATTCAAAAGTAGGCCTTTCATGCACAACACAGGCTCAATAAAGAGCGGCGATAAGCGATCAGCAGATTTTTTTGAACGTTCTACAAATTGCCTTGCCATGCGGTATCCATTGTACGAACAGTTTCACGGCAAAACTTGAATATTCCACGAAATACGAAACGTTTGAATTGAAATCATAATCAGAAAATATTTAATTTAGTTTGCATCTACAAATATCTCATACTCCACGGAATCTAGGAAAAAATTCCATGAGTGTTAGACTAGTACGATTAAAATGAGTCTCAATAAAATAGAGACTATCTGTTAGATGTTTGTAAAACAATTTAACAAGAAATTTTACACTTTCCGAAAAATACACGCACACACATAAGCAAAGCAAATCAATACAATTATTGCACGATCTTGCTAACTAACTCTACAATTCCAAGCGAGGGACCATCAATCACAACACAAAGGCCAAATCGTGGAAAAACAGCCAATACGAGTATAACATATTTAAGTAATGAAATTATTGGAGTAAGAACTTGACTTCCATTGCTATCGCGTAAAATAAAATGTCAGTACGGACAAAGTTACCTACGTTGAATGAAACAGTAAATATTTTATGGAGCACTTAAATTGGAGATTAAATGAAAAGAACGACCCCTTGATGCCCGATGGACGGAGATAGCTTAAAGTTAGATTTAGCATGCATCCGAACGTAAGCCTCCGCTAACTCCAACTTGGTACTACAGATTAATCGGGTGCAGCAGTAAATGCTGACCAAAGACATATAAACAAATGGACGAGCAACGAGAATCTGTGTACTCGTCCATGTGAGAAGCAAATTTGCCACATATGTAAATAAGTTATAAATAACTTACGCTCTCGAAACTATATGATTCCCTCTGCTTCTCCTTCTCTCTTCAGAAGAATCGCTTCCCCCACTGACACCCGCGCATACCAACGAAATTTCATTTCACGTGCACACGATTGAGTACAAACAACAAACGATTCTCACGGAAAACTCGAACGTCAAAGCAAAAGAAAATCGAAAAGAGCGCGAAACACGCGGGAAAACTCATGTGTCAAAGCGGATGGAAATTTCGTAAATTTTTAATTAAAACAGTGAATTAAAGTTCCGATTACGTACGCGCGATCTTTGAAATTAAATACTTTTTAAATGTGAACGTGTTTCGCCGTGAATAGAGTGCTAAATTAAAAGCATATAAACTCGAACCTCAACTTCACACAACTTTAGCGAAGGTTGCCAATTGCTTCGGCTCTCACGACCGGTTGCGGATCCAGTACTCTCTATATCTATGATGCTGACCAAGTTCGTTGAAAAGTAGTTCCCGACACAAATAATGGCGAATTCCGCAACTGTACACGGAAAAAACTGTCTAGCTCTATGTTCGTCCAATTTCGCACATTCCATGCACGTGAACAGCTCGATTTATTTATTTATTTAAATTCCATTTAACAGATGAAACAAAATCAAATTGCAAAATGGAAAAAAAACTAGCAGAAAAGAAAATTAATGAAAATTAGAATCAAGTGAAAAAGTTGAAATAAAAGGAAATTCAGCAATATTAACAATGTTAAGAACTAAATTGAGAAAAATACATGTGAAATCAAATTAAAGCACAAACAAGTTAAATATTAAATCCAATTGAGTTGTAAGGATCAGGCTTCTAAATCTCAATTTAAAACATGGTATGAGTCGGAATAAGGACCAAGTTCAAGCTTATCATGTTTTCTTACCATTTTTATAATGGGAGAATGAAAATACAAATTTGTACGACAGAGTAGGCAGACGTAAGAAGGATAAACGACATTCATAGGGTTGATATGGGATTTTGAATTTGTAAAACAAGACTCGAGTAAATTTTCACTGGGCGCGGAAACCAAACTGAGAAATAATATTCAAGGATAGGACAAGCAGGACAAATAAGTAAGCGGAAGGGGTGGATATATTGGTAAGCTTATAAGTATGCCTCAATATGAGTCCCAATATTTTTGAGGCCCTGGCGGTCATGATTAGAATGCGTGCATCAAAATTGAGCTTAGAATCAAAAGTAACACCGAAAACTTGAGCAGAGCTCACAGCCGCGAGTAGGACTTCATTTGACATACTAGTAACATAAAGGTAAATGCCAGCGGTGAGTGATGTAGATTAAAAGTCATTTTATAGCATTTGGTAACATTAAGACGGAGGTGGTTAGATGAACACTTGTTATTTAGTGCAATCAGGTCCCTCTGAAGATATTGACAATCTTGCACAGATCTGATAGCTCGAAATACTTTGAAATCATCGGCATACAATGAGCAATTGGAGACGATAACCGATGGAAGATCACTTATAAAAAATAGGAATAGGAGCCTAGAGGAACACTAGAGGATAAATAAAATGGAATAGAGGTAGTTCCACAGTAACTAACACAACATATACGAAAAGACAGCTAAAAGTCCGTCCATGATAAAAGAGGGCCAGTATACCCAAAGCTTTCAGTTTGTGACAGGATAGTTGATGATTGATCATGTTAATCGCCTTGGAGGCCACCAGTGAAGATGACATCAGCCTGCAATCGATTGTCCAGGGCCTTTGCAATGCGGTCGGTGTATTCAATTAAATTTGAGGTTGTAGGGCGACCTTTGAGAAACTCTTTTTATTCCTACGGCAAGATAGGGGTCTATAAAACTGAAAGCCGGTTATGTACCAGACGCAGGATAATTGCGAAAAATAGGAGATTAAGAAAATAGGACGATAATTGGACACGAAAGAAGAACCACTACTTTTAAGAATAGGAACAACGTTTGCTCTTTTCCAACAAGTAGAAAAAGTACCGGTCCTTAGACGGAGGTTGTTGAGAAGAGCCAGAAGAATACAAAGTGAAGACCCTAATGACTTAACGAGAACATTCGGTAAACTGTCACTACCAGGTGAAATACTAGGATTAAATGAATTAATGAGGGATTCAACTTCAAAATAGTGAAGAAATGTCAATGGAGTGAAGTACAGGTGTATGAACTGGATAGGAGACATATAAACAAGGAGTGAAAGTTGACGAAAAGAACTGAGAGAACAAGTTGGAAATATCCTGTGGAGAAAGCTAACGATGTTACTCGAGTGGACAGAAGGAGGGACAGAAGAAGAGGACTTGAAGAATCTAATGTGTGTGAAGGGCTTAGCATTATTCGCCATAAGTAAACTCTCTAAACTACTGAAGAAGTTTTTCATTGCAGTCTTTAGTTTTTTTTTTCGCCATAACACGCAAATCACAAACAAAGACTCTGGATTCTTCAGTACCACAACTCTTGAAACAGCGATGTACCTGACTTTTAGCGTTCAAGGCACAAAGTACTTGCTTAGTTAGCCATGGTTTCTGCTTTACTTTGCGAAGAGCTTGTAAAAGTGTGAAATGTTTGATCGATTCATAGAGGAAATTAAAGAACTTACTCAGAGCTTCCTCACACTCCAAGATATCAAAAAACTCCAACCAATCAACCGAGTTCAGTTTGGTGGCTAGAGCTTCATAGTTTGCTTTGAAGAAGTTAAATTTTGGAGAAGGTGCAAAAGTATAATGTGTCAATATTGCAACCAAGAGATCGAGCGATATGGTGACTGATGACTTTCAATGCGGAAAAGAGGATTCAATGCTAGATAAACAGATAGATAGTAAAGTGGAAAGTTAGAAAGAACAAAGTCACGTACCCAACTATTAGCATTAGGCATATTATTAAATTGCATCAGTGAACGGAGTGATACAAAAGAGATAAAGAAGATGTATCGGCTGATGAATCAGAGGAAGGTGGGTTCTTTGTCCATTGCACTGTTCCCAAATTAAAATCACCGCATATCAGAATTGAAGATTGCTGATGATGCAAGAAAACATAAGAGCAAAACTTGCCAAAGAATGTCTCGTACACATTAACAGGAGAGTTACTAGGTATGTAGATAAAATAAACTAATAAAAATTTATTGTTAGAACGAAGATCTTGACAATTACACAATCCACAACGCAGGAAAAATCAGTACAAAGAGACTACTCACAGCTGCAAGGACCTCACCATCATATTTTTGTTTGCAGAGGCCAAGTCCCGATCACAACGGTAAATATCAAAATCAAGGGAAATTTCCAAGTTTAAGATATTATTATCTAACCTAGTTTCTGTAAGACATATAAATGTGTCTTTTCTAAGCTGTAACGATAAAAAGAGCTTATCTAGCATGGTCCTTAACCTCCATATATTTTGAGAATATACCCAAACATTAGAAGTTAAGTTGCTGTCATGAAATCCTATACTAGTTCGTTGGTTTCGGTTTTCCCTGTGCACAAATGGACTTCCTTCTTCTTGAACTGAATGGTTTAGTAAGTAACCCAGGCGGCCAAGCTTTAGGATTCAAAATGGTATCACAATTTGAGGGCACTGTAAGCTTTAAAGAAACTACCACTCTGTCCTCTAGATTTTCCATTGTCAAGTTGTGGCCACTAATAACTTTAACAGCTGGACCAAATTTTTTGCAGACGTAATTTTTTAGGTGTTGCGTGGTTGTATGGTATTTAGACGCAAAATAAAATTCTCCTTTGGAGGGGATACGATGTCAAGAGGTGGGATTTCACCATCGAAAATCAGAGCAGCAACAGCTGATATGGCAACGCCAGATGAGCGTGGAAGCCTAGGTGGAGGTTTATTTTTGGTTTTAAGGATATTTGCTTCTGTTGTCTTACGAACGATTCAGTTGTTGGTTTTGATAAATTAGATTTTTGCGTCGCACTGGAAGATGTTATAATTGTTTCCTTTAGAGATGTTCGGATTATTTGCAGACGTTGCTATATATTGAATCAGTGAAGGGAAATTCTCTAGTTTGAGTTTACACCTTCTTCTTGAATTTCTTTTGATTTTTCACGGTCTCTTCTAACTCGAGGTTCCTCGAGCAGTTTGCATATGGGGACTGCTCGCTTACTAGTTATATTTCAACAAATTTGTTAAAGGAGCAGTAGAAGTGAACGTTTTGTTTATTCCAACCATTTCCATTTGTCTCATATCTTTTGGCGTTTGAAGATCAGGACAGTATACTGTAGCGATCTCCATATTCATAATCCAAACAATGATGTAAAGTTAGCAAATATTTGAATTTGGCCGACTCAAGTACATTTTTGTTCTAGTACACTTAACATCTGGCAATGCCCTTTTTTATAAGCAATATAAGTATTAAGTATAGCTTGTAAGCAATTAGTTTATATTAAATTCTATATGTACAGTTAGGTTAAAATAGTATTTAAGTGGAAATGAATTGAACAAAACTCTCTTTCATTCTTATACGCTGGTGGTTTTACTTTTGTGGGAATATCTTTTGCTAAGGGCGTGCAAACGCTCGCATGGGATTAACTTAGTAGGGTAGATGCAGACTGGAAGGCATTCCACACTTGTGTCTGCATTCTACAAATTTAATATTAAACAGTTTGTAAGAATCCTCGTTGCAGGAAACAAGCTGGAAGGTGTCCAACGCTTGTGCTTGTATCCTTAAGTCAGAAAGCGTTTTCAACATGTATTAATTACATTTCGATTCTTATACTATTACATGGCGATCCTGCATATCATTACAATACCATGCCTAAAACCTTCTCTTCTCACAATTAATCCAAAGTATTATTTTTGACATATTGACGCATTGATATTCAAGTTAACGAGCCTGAGACATCCCTGAGCAGATTTGTGAGTCTTGGTCTAGATATACTGTTCTGAGACCATGAACAAAAACAATTGTGCAGATTTACTACCCCGAATGAATTATATTCAAAACTGACGTTAGATAGGAAGCCGTATGGCAGCATCGCTTACTACCACACACATGACCATTAGTAGGCCGACTTTACTGGCTAACATACATGGCGGTATATGAAGAATTATGGAGGTGCGAACGAAAATTCGAGGTTTTGTGCGGTATTCAGACAGATTTCTACAGTGAAATCCAGATGGCCCACGGAGAACACAATAGCGCTCATAGTAAAGTGAAAATTATTTCAGTTCTTATACCCGTTTAATTTTTATCGCCTTCCAAAGTAAATTTATAGGAGTTTGTTTACTTCTCAACGCTGAGCTATCAGTGGACGGTGCAAAACGTGTGCTCGTCTTGAAAAGTTTAGGAGTACAGTGGACAAGGCAAGGTGAATTTATAGCATGCACGAAATGCGTTGCGTACGTTTTCATTCGGAAAATAGTAAAGTAGGGTTATCCATTTCGTGGTAGGAAAGTATAACCCTGCCATTTGACATCTGTCAAAATTAAATGTCAACCAAAAAGTGTTCTTTTAGTTGAAGGTTTGCCATTTAGAAATATGGATCGTTTAAAAGTCGAAGAACACGTTAAAATTATTAAATTTTATTATAAAAATGGTGATTCTGCTTTAGGGCTTTACGAGCCGATTACGGTCGACATAATCGACCTACGCTGTAAACAATTTCGAGCACAGTGAGAAAATTTGAAGAGACAGGATCGGTTATTAGGGTTTTGTACTAAAATACAAAACCCTATTGCAATCACGACCTGTGTCCGTCTGTCCGTCCGTCTGTTTGTCACAGAACTTTTTCTCCGAAACTATAGAAGCCACAGCAATGAAACTTTGTAGAAAGGTCAGAAGTGGTGACTTCTTGAAAGTTCAAGGGTCGAAAAATTTTTCAAAGGGGTTTAAGGGAGGTCTCTCCATATAGAGAGGTCTCTCCTTATAGGGAGGTGACGCTTTAAAAATTTTGTTTCACCGTTGGCAATCGAGTAGGGTGTCATTGGAAAGGTCTTAATGAGATCTTTTGAAAACAAGTCCTAAAATTGCTTGATCGGTACCCAGGAGGGCAGGGGTAGGGGAAATGTACGATCTTTTCGCGTACCCCCCTCGCGATCGGACACCTTTGATCCGAAAAATCTGAAAAAAATCATGAATGTAGGCCTTAATGAGTACAACAACAACAAATAAATAAGAAGTCGAAATTTACTTAACTTTGTTAGTAATAGAATGATTTATCGATTTTGTTCTCTTGTATAAAATCTGAACGGTACCCTTAAATTCAATAAAATTCAGTACACAGATGACTATTTCAGGAATGATAGGTATCATGAATATCTTTGAGAGTCAGCTCAGCTATGGTATCAGTAATCGCAAAAGAAAATGGCGGCTATTTTAAATGCGAAGGTTGAATAATTTTAAGGTATTTTTCGCCAAATTCAACGTTTAAGGTGCATGCTTTGAAAACTTGATTCAATTTAATGAATGACTGAAGGTGAGTACCTATGATTAATACTCATAGGTGAAACAAGTTGAGGAGGTAGGAGAGAGCTCCTAGCAAAAGGGCTTTATAACCATTCTAGGATTCGATAAAATTAGCCTTGAATCGGTGACTATAGTACAGGGGAGTATCAAATGAAAGTTCTTTATGGTAACTTTTCAAAACAGTTCTTAAACTGACAGTTTTTGCTTCAGTAGGGTATAGGGGGAAATACATGAAAAACGTGTTTCTTCCCGCCTAAACGGGACACCTATCATTCCTGAAATTTTCATGCAAATACTAGCAAAACTGTAGTGTCTGAGTCGGTAAAAAGCGCATGTTGTTCTATAGCCATATGTTGCCATAGTAATAAATGCAGCGCATATTGTTCCATAGTAATACAGAAAAATTCAAACCGCTATAACTTCGCTCGGTATAATTCAATCTTTATGAAACTTTCAGGGTAGATCAATCTTATAAATAGTAATCTGTTTACAGAATTTCATTGAATTTGAGGGTACCGTTAAGATTTTATTCAAGAAAACATAAAATCGATAAATCATACTATTACTAACAAAGTTGAGTAAATTGCCACTTCTCACGTATTTGTTGTTGTTGTACTCATCAAGGCCTACATTCTTGATTTTTTTCAGATTTTTCGGATCACAGGTGTCCAATCGCGAGGGGGGGGGCACAAATTTTTCGTGTATTTCCCCTCCCTGTGCACCCCTTGAAGCAAACTTTGCCAAACTAAGACCTGTTTTGAAAAGTTCTCATCAAGACCTTTCATTTGATACCCATATCGGCTACCTTCAATGAAATTTTTTTTCGGGGGGTCACTCCCCTATATGGGGAGACCCCCCTTAAATACCTTATAAAAAATTTTTGTAGTTGAACTTTGAAGAGAGCACCACTTTACACCTACATACAAAATTTGATGTTTCTAGCTTAAGTAGTTTCCGAGAAAAACTGCTGTGACACACGGACGGACGGACAGACAGACAGACGGACAGACAGGACGCGATTTTAGAAGGGTTTTTTAAAATTATTTTACAAAACCCTAAAAAGAACAGAAACGGGTCATTTTTTCTTCTCAATTTCTATGGACAACTGCTAATTTTGAATTATTACATTCTAATCGGTTGTGATTGTTATCAATAAGTGAACTGAAAACTGAAAATACAGTGCTGAGTTTTTTGTGCAAGGTGAATTTCGTAAAGAAAGGTAAACAGAAATTGAATTAGTTTATTCATATTCTTATTATATGTAGAATGGCTGCCCGAAAACGACTATTGACGGATGATGAAATTCGAGTGGCAATGCAGGAAAGTGATGAAGATTCTGAAAACAACTCGCAACAGGATATTGAAAGTGATTTTTCCGATAGTGATCTGGACATATTGGAAAATGAATCCAATATCGCAGATGAGCAACTAATGTCAGAATCGGATAATAAGGTAGCGGAGCCAGCTGCGGAAGCAATGTGTTTTACTGGTAAAGATGGCACTCAGTGGCAATCAATCCCCTATCCACTCGGTAGGACTCCCGCACAAAATATCATAAAAGGTGGGGTTCACAAAGTCAGACTAGTCCCAGGAAAACAAGTTGATTCGCCTATTGATGCTTTTCCTCTTATCATAAGTGATAACGTTATCGATATAATTGTCAAATGTACCAATTTGCATGGTTTGCAATTACACAAAGAAAAGTGGAAGAACACCGATGAAACTGAGATTCATTGTTATATCGGACTGGTGATTCATGCTGGGACCAATAAACAAGGATGTTCAGATATGCGAGAATTTTGGCATCCTTTGTTTGGTAATATTTTATTCAAAGCAAGTATGTCCCGCGATCGCTTTGAAGTAATTAGTCAGTGCCTCCGGTTTGATGACAAAATCACGCGCTCAGTAAGAAGGAGCCACGACAAATTTGCGCCCATTCTCGAGGTTCGGAATTTAATAAATTCCAGTTTATTAAAACGTTACGTTCCTGGAGAAAACCTGACAATTGATGAGCAACTAGTGCCTTTTCGAGGTAGAGTATCTTTTCGGCAATATATTCCTTCTAAGCCAGATAAATACGGAATGAAAATCTGGTGGATTTGTGACAGAACGAATAGCTATCCAATTAATGGAATTCCATATTTAGGAAAAGAGTGTCCGGATAGGTCTTTCAATCTTTGAACCAAAGTGGTAGAAGAACTGTGCATCCCATTTCACAGAACAAACAGAAACATCACGTTTGATAACTTTTTCACTAGTTTTGAGCTAGCGCAAAAATTATTGAGCGTCGGACTGACTAGCGTTGGGACTCTGCGCAAAAACAAAAGGTGCATTCCATCAAATTTTCTCCCCCATCGCCATAGACCTATAGAGTCCAATGTTTTTGGTTTTCGAAAAAAATATGACATTGGTAAGCTATGTACCAAAGAAAACCCGAGCCGTGATATTGTTATCGACGATGCATCATGACAACAGTATTGATGCCGAGAATAAATACAAATCTGCTATCAATTTATTTTATAATGCTACAAAAGGTGGAGTAGATACATTGGATCAGCAATGTCATGCTTTTTCCGCAAAATGGAAAACAAAACGATGGCAAATGGCACAGTTTTACAACATAATTGACGTGGCTGGAGTAGCAGCTAAGATCCTGTGGCTAAATATGTATCCAGACTAGAATGCTGCGAAACCAAATACGCGTCGTAAGATTTTTCTTCAAGAATTGGTGTTGGAATTACTAAAATCAAACATCTCAAAATCGACAGTTGATGCTATGAACAGGGTTACAGGCAATAATACCGAAGAGCAGCTCCAGAATCCGCCAAATCTAAAGACAACAAAGCGAAGGTGCTATATGTGTCCAGCAGCACTTGGTCGCATGAACAAACAAATATGCAGTGGCTGCAAGAAAAACATTTGCAGTGAGCATGCAGAGAAAATCGTAGTTTGTAAGAACTGTATTAATAAATAATAAATTTAATTTTGTATTACATATTTTTCGAACTCTAATTATTTGTACTATTTCTATCTTTCATAATGACTAATAGAATAACTAGTCTAACATAATAAAGCACTTTCTGTATAAACTCTCTATATGAGTCCAAGAGACTCATCGCAGGCATTAATGTAAGTGAAATGACCTAGGGTAATTAGGGTTAAGAATAGTATGATCTAGGAACTTCATATTTTCTCCAATTAAATCGTCTTTTACATTTTTCTCCATTTTATTCGTTGCTGGTACATTTTGTAAGTTAAGCACAAAACACTTCTGACATGAGCGTAGGTCCGTCTACCCAACTTGTTGATATTGCAAGGCCTGTGCATCATCGCAACATTCGTTCTGCTGAAAATACCGCTGTCGTTGCTTAAAGTGTGGAGGAAGACCCGAATTTGTCGATTCCTCGACGTGCTCAACATTTGGGCTTGTCTTACGGCTCATTGTGGCAGATTTTGCATTTGGATTTGAATCTCCATCGATACAAAATCCAACTCACTCAAGAACTTAAGCCTCAAGACCATACACAACGCAGAATGTATGCAAATTGGATGATTGAACAACAAGCCATTGATAACGATTTTTCGAACAAAATTTCCTTTGGTGATGAGGCTCATTTTTCGCTCAGTGGATACGTAAATGAACAGAATTGCCGCATATGGGGATCTCAAAACCCACAGGTGATCGCAGAAAGGCCTTTGCATCCGGAAAAAGTGACCGTTTGGTGTGCATTATGGTCTGGTGGTGTTATTGGCCCGTATTTTTTTGAAAACGATCAAGGAAGAGCCACTACAGTCAATTCTGACCGCTATTGACAGATGTGAACCGATTATTTTTGGAGAAAAATTGAAGATTATGATCTGGAGAACATGTGGTTCCAACAGGACGGAGCCATAAGCCACACAACAAAGGCCAATGGAGCACTTTTGCAAGAGAATTTTTCCAGGACGCGTAATTTCAAGATTGAGTGATGTCAATTGACCCGCAAGATCCTGCGAACTAACACCTTTGGATTTCTTTTTATGAAGCTATGCAAAAGCTCGTGTTTATGCGAACAATCTTCAAAATCTTGAGCAATTGAAACCAATATTCGTGAAGTTATGGCCGAGATATTGCCGGAAATGTGCCAAAAAGTCATTGAAAATAATCTCAAAAGGATTGAGGCATGTAAGAGGTCCTGTGGAAGACATTTGAGTGATGTTGTGTTTCACGTATAATGGCAAGGTTCAATCTTAACACTGAATAAAAAAATGTTGTTTCCATCTGAAAATTTTATGTGTTTTCTTCAGCTTTACTTTCCCAAGCGTAAAATGGATAACCCTTTATTACGCAATGTAAGCAATTGCTAATGCCGCAGTTGGCTGACAGCTCACAGAAGCTTGCATATTCAAATTGCTACTATATTGCTTCCTATCTAATGTTAGTTTTGATTGCATTCCAACTCTTCACAGTGTCAAGTGGTCTTACTGATAAAAAATTCAATACATACATACTTATATGCATATTATGTATGTATCTTATGACATATGGCTTGAAAAATAGGTTTTACTAAAATTTCAGGATACGGTAATAGCAGTCAGCCCAAGGATACTTGAAAAAAGTGATTGGTAGCATTCAGACGTCAATCCTGAAAAATATTAACTTGCTTTCTTGATTGAGTGGACACAAATCTTAACTCGCCGCTTAATCAAATAAACCCATAAATTGTCAAGGCTTCTTCGATGTGACTTGTCTCTAACACCATTTATCAATCAAACACCATTCAAACCTTTCTAATGAACTCAACGTAAATTCAAACAAATAACCACAGTATTAATAGCTCTGAATAGATTGCGAGCTTGCTTGGCTTCTCGTGCGGACATGTGTCACCTTCGAAGCACGCTTGCTCAAAGTGCCAATTCAAATTATACTTTTCACTTAGCACACGGTGAATACAATGTTGCAACCACGATACCCATATCGGTTAAACGGTCAAACCACGCGCTAGATACCTTCCAAGATGCATTCACCATCGACCACATGCTAAAAGTTTTGACCATTCCCGTGCATGCAACTAATTGCAATTTTTTCCAACTTCTAATTATCACCACATTAGCAGTCAGTGCAAGCAAAAATGAGTAAGAAATATTCGACTCACCTGGGCTTTCTTGTTGCTCTGGAAATGGCCGAGGAATAACTAAAATAAATTCCACGCCATTTAAACGAGTGTGTCGAACAATTAATATGTACTTTCCGTTGGGATAAATCGCAGGAAAAGGTTGAACTATGCATCTGGATCTTGGTCGCTGGTGTTTGATTGATATGGAATAAAGTTCGTATCTTGTTTTGCGAAATTTGTGTCGTTAGTGTTCATGTATCTTTAAAACTTATGAGTTATATATCTTGGAAAGGAATAGTTGCATCGATTAAATCTAATATTTAGTCAGTTACTGCTAACTCACTCTTGTAACTCAAGTGTCGACTTTAGCGTTGACTCATTACAAACCGATCTATTTTTTAATGGAAAACGATTTGTTGTGCATCCTTATGTTAACACTGCGAAAAATTGTTTCACATTTTGAAACTGATTTGACTCCATTTTCTAAATAAGTGCAAAAGCTGTGATAAATTTTACCATTCAATAAAAATGATTGATTTTACAATAAATAGTTGTTGTAGACCAGTTTGATAAATATATCGCTTTAGGAGATTGAGAATTTCAGATTACAGACAAGTTTTCAGATTAGTTTTAACCTGTCTTTAATCCACATGTTCATTTTAAATAAAGTCATTTGCAAGTAATTATCTGTACTGACAATCTAAATTCATCATTTCTCTAGCTCATATGATAACTTTCTAAAAAATTTAGGGTACTATAAATGAATATATGGCGAGGTAGGAATTTTCAAGGGTATAAGCTGTCATATCAGTGACTTTAGATAATACAAAGCTATGGAACAATTCACAGTAAATACACATGCAGCTGATACAAAACAATGGTTTCGTTGAAGGCATTGGATCCCGAGTGCCATCTTTGCCTTAAGTTACTTCTGAATTTTGAACTCAAACATTTCAAACATCTCGCAAAGAAACAACATTGTGCAAATTTTCTAGCACTCCATACATTTCACGCATATATACAAGTCGGCTGCCCAGCCTTGTTCCAGAATACAGAAGGCTGACAACGCCTGCATATCAATTTTAATGTCAACTCATCGCACTTAAAAAAGAAAAATTTGTTCGGGAATAAGTCATAGTCGGGGTAAAAGTTTACCATTTTAATACTGGTAATGATTTTATTTCGATGAAACTCGTTCGAGGGTTCCTGATACATATCCAACCTCTCTATGGTTAAGCGCTGTGAAGTCCCGATACGTGCCAGCGGATCATACCCTAAGCATCAACAGGTCCATGCAAACTGAGTCTACTCCCAGGTGGCTGCTTTCAGACCAGATAGTTTGGATAGGAATTTCAGTTGCAGGTCTTGCACCAGTAAACTAAGCTCAGATACGTATATCGGCCATCGATCAAGGTCCCGTTTAACCCTACATGGCACTCAGTTCCTGATGTGGCACAACCGTTATTATTCTTCCTACAGCTCAATGAAATACTGATAGTGACATCTTTTGGATGTTAATAGATGCTCTGTAAACGTAGCAATCTTATAACGCAAACTTTTGCGCGTAGATGGCGTTAGCGCTTTTACAACTGTCAATTGAGTGTGAAATTTTATCCAAACTTTTTCGTTTGCCGGTTGTGAAAGTTCAGAAAACTATAAATAACAGTAACCAAAAATTTTCAGCCTAAAAAATATTGTGTTTTGTAAGAAAGCGTTTATTTTGCTGCGGTAAGTTAGATTTTGTGTTACAATAATATACATATAGGAAAATTGCATTTTGATCTATGTTCCACATGCGGTACATTGAGCTTTTGGCTTCCTTTTCACGAAAATGTACTTGTGCTTCCTGTGCTTAGGAATACTTTGATTTATTACAGATTATGTCAAACAAAAGATTGCGCGATGAAGAAATTGAATATCTGTTATCTATTCCTTCAGAAAGTGAAGATGGCGAAGACTTCTCTGACGCTGAAAGTGATGCAGATATCAAACAAATTCAATCAACCATTGATGATATCGAAATATCATTATCACCGCAAAGACAACATTGTTTGTCTCCCGTTAGCGAGAATTTTGCATCCATGGATACCCGCAACGATTGTTAGCGGTTACAAATATCAAGTCCGCAGCCTGGTACTTCAGGAGTGACTTTAGAGAGACCTTCAGGTGCTATAAGGCGTGAAACAAGAAGATCATCAACTTCCGTGAGTATTGCTTTTGCTAGCAGAGATAGAAAACGTGATACGGAGTCAGTCAGCAGGAAGAAAAAACGGAAGTTCATTTGGAAAAAAAAAATCTTTCCAATCTCCACAGAATCAGTTTACTGGAGACATAAACCTACAATCGCCGATCACAGACTTTGAAACTCCTCTTCAATATTTTTCATGGTTTTTTGATGATGAACTACTGACGCATATTACAAAAGAAATGCACAAATTTAGCATTCAAAAAGATTCGTCAAAACCATTCGAGTGATCGGTTGTGGAATTGAAGAAGTTTTTAGGTGTCTGTCTGATAATGAGTTTGGCACCATTGCAAAATCTACGAATGTATTGGGCACCTGAATTAGGTATTTCTTTGATTATGGAGACAATGTCCCTAAATCATTTCAAAAAAATTTGCCAATTCTTGCATTTCAATGACAATTCAACGCAAGTGCCGTCAGGCACTCCCGAATATGATCGTTTACACAAAATCAGGCCAATATTGGAAACATTGAAAGAAAAATGTCGAAGTGTGCCTAAAAGAGAAGCATTATCTGTTGATGAACAGATGTGCGCGACAAAAGCATCCAATATTCTGCGACAATACCTACCAAACAAGCCTCATAAATGGGGATATAAATTACTAGTTCTTTGCGACGATCGTGGCTTTGCTTTTGATTTCGAAATTTATTCAGGAATGGAGAACAATCCAGAACAAAGATTTTCAACTGAGCCAGACTTGGGAGCAAGTTCAAATATTGTCGTACGCCTGGCTAGGTGCATACCCAGGCATCAGCAATACAAATTATTTTTTGATAATTATTACACATCTGCCGAATTAATTTCATATTTGGCCAAAGAAGGAATACATTCACTTGGAACCGTGAATAAGGGTCGTTTAGGAAAGTATCTTCAAATACCTTCCTTAAAAGATCTGATAAAAGATAACGTGGAGAGGGGATTTTCGGAGGAATGGGTAGCTAATGTCGATGGAACAGACATAGTTACCGTGATGTGGTACGATAACAAACCTGTTGTTTTATCTTCATCTTTTGTGGGCCGAGAGCCAATACAATCAGTAAACAGGTATTGCAAGAAGCAAAAGAAATACATTCAAGTAGACTGTCCCAAAGTAGTCAAAATATATAACCAGCATATGGGTGGAGTGGACCTACTAGATTCGTTCCTGGGAAAATATAAAATAAAAATAAGGACAAAAAAATGGTGTTTGAGGCTATTTTATCACCTTCTCGATGTTATCGTAATAAATAGCTGGTTACTGTATAGAAGAGTTGGGGAACAAAGGCAAACGCCTACTCCACAAATGCTAAAGAACTTTAAATTTGACATCGGAAAAAGTCTCTGCATGTGTGGTCCATCGATCAATAAGAAAAGAGATAGACCAAGTTTGTCTGATGAAATCGAAATAAAAAGAAAGAAACCTAATACAGCGGTCCTACCTCCTCGTGATGTCAGACTTGATGGGTTCCAGCATTTTCCTGTTTGGGGTCAAAAAAGACAACGCTGTAAACAACCTGGTTGCAATGGAAAAACTTTCATATCATGCGAAAAATGCCGAGCTGACCTTTGCCTAAATAAAACCAACAATTGTTTTAGAAATTTCCATCTATAGATATTTACATAAAAAAAAAATTATTTACTTTGTCAATGGATTATATTTTTTATTTGCTGAGTAAAATATGTTATTTAATTTTGTTAACCTTATTTTAGTTTATATTTTCCAATTTGGTGAAGTCATAGTAAATTATTTCAAATGGCAAACTGTTACCAAAATATATCGAATGATTATGTTCAATACCAAAGAAGTATGGTTAAGGCTCACTGTACCACATATTGAACTTAAACAAAAAAATGGATTTCTAGTAAAATATTGGGTTTTGATATTTTTTATTATTTTTCCCGAACTTCTAGGAACTGATTATATCTCATAAATTTTTATCAGCCGCGAAAAAAAAATTGAGCCATGTAGGGTTAATAATGCATCAAACGTTTCTCATTAAGTTTGACTGTATTCTTCTCTACTTTTTGCTTTCTCTTTCAGCGCTCAACAACAAAAAAGCACAAACCGTTCAATACACGCGTTATCGAATATAAAACCGACGCTACACCCGCAATTACCTACTCTAAGCAAAACGGATATCAGCCAAAGACAACGCTCTACTGAGAGAACATCGGCAACATCATCGCTGATGAAAACAGGATTAAGGAAAGACAGGCGCCATATTCCAAGAACCTCCTTAATCCTTTGCACAGCTCCAGAACATTTTTTTGTGGTTGCAAAGTGAATGTTAGAATGTGGGACTTCCATGCTCGTAAGGGTCTGGGCTACTCATTAAACACCTCCCCTGTCAACCCGAGAACCCAGCCTGGAACCGTTTCACACATTATTTCAGGCCAGTTCTCACTTTTATACGACGTGAGCTGCCTTCAAGCTGGGGGATCACTCTTCCAACGGGACGGGAGAGGAGAAGAGGAAGTTTCAGACAAACGATCTCACACCCCAACGCCCGCGGATGCTGAGTCTCTTTCATCTTTTAGGACTGCCCGAAAATGAAAGAAAGTAATTCCCCTTTAATTCTATTATTTTTATTTTTATTCCGTATACAATTGTTTTGTTCTCTACTTGAGAACATCCTTAGTACTACTATTCCCTGAACTACAAGTGTCCTAATGTTTATAATAAGCTTATTAAACTGTTAAATTGAATCTCTAATTATACCTAACCTGTCTCTAATCCCTTAAAGTTCTCTTACTTAATCTCTAATTACCTGATCTTTTACCATTCAAAATTTTGTTTTTCCTTATTATTGATTAATTACATTCATAATTATGTAAGCTTGAATAGCCAGCTGTATCCGTTACCTGGGTCGCCGTTCCAAATATCCTGCGTCTTTCGATTGAATATCTCCAAACTTTGTGCTACATCAAGCTTTCACATGTTTGTAATTGTTTTGAGCATGTTCACGTGGTCCGCAGTGATTTCAAGTTTTTCAAGGACTATATGCTCCGCTACTTTTGATTTGAAGTTTTTTGCTTCCTGCTTTTTGTTTTTGTTGACTGCTACCCTTAAGTATTCGTTCCATCTGACACCTAGTGACCTCCTCGTTTGTCCACTATAACATCCGTTACATTTCGTACACGATACCTTGTTCTGCAGTTTTGTGGCTCAGCTCGTATAAACTAGGTCGATGTCTACATTTTTCATAGCCCTGTTCATTGTTTCCATTCTTGCGTCAAAGGTTACATCCAACCTCTTCCGTCGCTCGACTTCCGCAGCTAACGTTGTGAACTTTTTGTTGAAGATCTCCTTCATTCGTTTGGCTATCGATTTGGTGACTTCAGCCGTAGGGTATCCATTCCACTTGGCTAACTTAAAAATGTGGGATGTTGCTTTTTTCCAGCCTTCCTTATTAAATGGAAGTGGGAGCTACCGTTTGAGAAACCAGCTTAATGTCGCCCATTTTTGCTGTTGGCAATGGTTTGAAGTGAAAGGAATTATCTGCATGGTGTCCGTTAGTTTGCGGTTTATTTCGAATTCTAATCTATTAGCTCCTCTACACGCCATCACGTTCAAGTAGCCGCCCCTCCGACTCCAGCTCATGGGTGAAACTTATGTTGTTGTGTATCGAGTTGATCGCCGTGAGAGTTTGCTGGACCTGATTCTCTTTGATGATCGTGAAGATATCGTCTACATAACGCATCCATTGATGTGGCAGTTTCCCTTCGTGTGCTAGCTTCTCCTCCGAAAATGCCATAAAAACTTCGCTTAGAAACGGGGAAAGAGGGTTTCCCGTTGGAGCACCACATGATTGTTTAAAAAATTCTCCCCTAAAAGTGAAATAGCTTTCACCCATGCAGGACCTAGCCAGTTTCAAATAGATTTTGGCTCGTGCTTCCCATGGTTCTCCTGATCCTTGTATCAGAATCCACTCCTCAAGTAACGCAAAAGCTTCTTCGACCGGGATACTGGGAAAAAGTGCCTTGACGTCAAACGACACCATCGTATCGCCATTTTACAAAGGTCCCCAGGACAAAACCTTTGAAGCAAATTCTGCTGAATTTGCTTATGATCTGGTAACAAATTTTTTGTCCATGTTATTGAATACCTTGACCAACCACTTCGCAATTTTCTAGGTGGGGGAGTTTTCTGCTGATACAATTTCACGCATTCATGGCCTGGCTTGTGAATCTTCGAAAGTCCTATGATCCTTGGTAGCGATGGACTGTGTTACTTTTAAGAATTCCTCGAACCAAATCTATTCCCGGCGAGTGATTTTTTCTGGTTTGGAAACAAAAAGTAGTCACAGGGGGCCAAATCTGGGTAGTACGGCAGATGAGGTAGCAATTCGCAGCGCGATTCGACCAATTTGGCCATGGCGACGGCAGAGGTGTGAGTCGGCACGTTGTCGTGGTGGAACAGCACTTTTTTCTCCGCCAAGTGGGGCCGCTTTTTCTTTAATTTGACGTCAAATCGGCCCAATAAGTCTGCATAGTAGCGCCCCATGATTGTTGTACCCTTCTCGAGGTAATCAATGTGGATCACACCTTGTCAATCCCACAAAACGGTGGCCATCATCTTTCCGGTCCATCAAACAGTCTCCGCCTTCTTCGGAGCACGTTTGCTGAGTGAAGTCCACTGTTTTGACTGTTCCTTGGTCTCTGGTGTGTACCAGTGAATCCATGTTTCGTCGACGGTCACGAAACGACGCAAAAACTTCGCAGGATTGCGCTGAAACAATGCCAAACACGTCGCCGATGTGGTCTCACGGTTGCGCTTGTTTTCCGATGTGAGCAAACGCGGCACTCATCGCACCGACAGCTTCCTCATGCCCAGTTCTTCGTGTAGAATATAATGCACCGTTCTTTTTGCGATGCGCACAGTCTCAACTGTCTCGCGAACCTTCAATCGACGGTCTACCAACACAAGATCGTGGATTTTTTTAACGTTTTCCTCCGTAGCAGCCGTTCTCAGGACACCTGGGCGTGGCTTATCAAAAACTGACGTGCAGCCATGAACAAATTCGTTGAACCAATTCTTGGCGGTCCCCACCGAAGGAAAAGAGTCACTGTACACACCATTCAAGCGATCTTTGATTTCGCTGCGCGTTTTCCCTTCCAAAAACAAGAATCTAATCACTGAACGATATAGTTCTTTTTCCATTTTTGTACAACCGACCAACACGCTCGCTTCCAAAGGCTATCAAAACAAAATTAATGAAGGGAATTGACTGAAACTTTGACAATAGGCTACTAAAAGAATGTACTGCACAATGGTAAAACTCGTTTGTAATAGCAGCACCATCGGGCGGTGAGGCTAAGTACTTCTTGAATGATATATATATATATATATATATATATATATATATATATATATATATATATATATATATATATCACATATACAATAATCCTCTTCGCAATAGGTAAATTTCTCTCGAGAAATTAGAAATTAATTTATATTTCTTGAATATAACAGATCTGAGGCACCAATAGAAGCTTCTTTCTTAGGAATTCATCTAATTTGTCTTAAAGTTTTCCAATACTTCGAGGGATCTAAAGCAGATATGCTTAGAAAGCATTGCTAGATTTATTCTATAGTGCATTCAAAAAGGATAGCAGTCTAAGAAAGGATACTTCTTCTAAATAATACAAGTGAAATTCTGGATGCCTAATATTGATTGATGTATGCAATTTATAAGAAATCCTTAACTTATTAATCCTACAAAGTGAAGTCTTCATTTATTCAGTGAATGCTTTAACACCAAATTCCTAGTTACCTGTACCTGACGATTAAAGCTTTATCCTTACTTATTTGCTTGTTAATTTTATTAAAAAAATTACTAAAATTGCAATCTTAAAGGAAGCATCTATTGGAGGAATAATTACATTAAACCTAATCGCACTGATCGGAGGAGTCCACAAGGCTGTACTCCTGCTTAGTCAAGCCTTTAGCTACGAAACTTGAACCCAACATAAGTCTGTTCAACTTAAGACATTTGGCCGACTGTCTAGAGATGTTTCCCGATTAAGGCTCGGCAAAAATTGCTCACCTATTCAAGCGTGGCCACGATGACCAGGCAATGTGAGAACGTAAGTATTTCCTTTTTTCCCTCTATGATTTCCTTTGCCAAATGGACGTAGGAAATGTGGCTCTTGACCCCAAGCCAAGGAGAAGGAAAGCTATTCAATGGCTACACAAATTTATAAACAGCCGTCACACTTAGCCACTGATTTGAATCTCGGCTGAGCCTAACAGTTTTTCGGTGTGACTAGTTTAACCCATAGAGAGGACAGTCCATGGAGGAAAACTTAACAGGTAATAGAAAGTTCTTAGCATAATTTTTGAAAATCACATCTCATCATTGCGATAGTACGTACTTTATTTCTGAGTAGAAACTTTGATTATTTTGCTAATAAGCTCATTAAGATTTTTATACTTAAGGACATGTCTTAATTGTGAAACTTACTTCCGCCCAAGGGTTAAGAACAAAGTAACAATACCCCAATAGTTTGATAGGTGGATACGAATACGTAGACGTGCATCGTTTGTTGTTGGGTTAATCGATGAACTTTCCGCAAGGCACTTAAGGTGAGAACAAATGGTTTTAATGCATCTATAAATTGGTTAGAGAGCGTATGGCATTATCTGATCGAAGCAATAATTGTGCAGTTGTTACGTGTTTGGATAGGCAGTCGATGGTCAAATATTTGTTACGCTACTTCACCCGTTTCTACTGCTTCCAATTACACCAAGAGGAAATCATGTAATGTTGCAGCCATTCGGCTACTGACATGAAATCGCAATGAGCTGTAGAAACTAAACACACACGAGCTGCTGCTTGCTCCTCGTGCGAAAGATTTGCTGATAGAGTCCGATACCATCAGCCTCATTCATAAAATATTCTGGAATCAGTTGATAATTGATCCTTGAATTTCTCGGAACAATGTATTGAAATTAACGGAAATGCAATTGCTATGCTCAATGGCTTAGTGCTGAGCCGGCTCTTGTGTAAAAGTATACAATGCCTGCGTTATTCGAATGAATTTGAAATATGTTCTAAGAATTAAATAACGAAGCATATTATGATTGGAAGATAAACAAGCTTTAATATATTTCTAGTTAGAAAATGGAGTAAATGCCACATAAATAAATTATTCTTGGAATAAACTCTACATTTAAGAGAAATAAAGTTTTTTTATTTGTGTGATTTCAAGACAACAGTTTGATCGAAAATCTCTACTAATTATCTAATTAATTTACTACATGGACTGCTAAGTTCTGGGACTTTTCCATAGGCATGACTTACTTCGAGGGGCTTGTAGTGAAATAGGTAGATAGAATTGTCCGTGAGGGACTGCAGCGATGGTCTGCTGCCTCGGCGAAAGAAGATGGTAGTATCCGCCGAGATTGGCTTTGTCTGAGGACGCTTGAATGCGCTGGCAGGCTAGCGTTGCGGTGTCGCGGAGCGGGTTCTTTCCCCCAGCACAAGGACCCACTACAAATAAATTTCGCATCCACGAATTTTGAGAGTCAAAGAAATATCGACCGAAGTCAAGAAGGAGGTAACCTACCAAGAGTCAAAGAAAACTGCTGACTCGGAGGGCAAACCGGGCCTTGGGAAAACAGACGGACTTAAGAGGACTTCTTCGTTGCCGACGATACTTATGGCCCCCAAATAAGAGTGGGGCATCCAGGTGAAGTGGTGCCTCCACGCACCCTTCCAAGCGGATCAAGACCCAATGCAGACGTGGCCATATATATACTTCCCATTTAAGTGAAAAACTCATACAAACATAAATTGTATGAACTTTTCCCTTAAATGAAAAATATAAACGTGGCCAATTTATGTTATAGTATTATGTGATGGAATCACATAACCAATCATTAAAGCGGAGTCCCATGCCCAGTCAGGTTTTACGAAAGGAAAGACTGAGGGTACCATTTAATTCAACATTTCTTTATTTTTCGGTTCTGTGCAAGTATTTTGATAAGCTTCCCCTTAATTCTTCCTTATGCCTAGAATTATGAAATGGAGATGTTCTTTTTGATTCAAGACAAAGGTAACATTGGTTTTACTTCGTTCGTTACCATTTTTCACGTTTCACTAGTCATTTAGTATTGTTTTATTCAAATAAGGATAATTTTCATGGAAGACAACCATATCATTTTTGAAATACCATTATATAATTCACATATAAATTCTCATGCAAAAAAAGAGAAACTAAAAGCGCATCCTCGTCGGGCGTCCGCTGGTGATGTGGTGGTGCTTGCAAATTCCTTAAAGTATATTAATGGAACTAAACAAAATTAGCACGTTTTGCATTTAATTGAAATGGGGAGGAGAATTCCAAGTCACTTTTTTGCACTGTATATTAATTAATTTCTTTAGTCATATATACTATGATGTCGAACAAGGCTGCTTTGGGTCAATTACGTTAACACATGGCTCAGTTATAGCCGCTTTTCGAATACAGTCCATATCAAAACACAAGGAACATCACTCCACCAATTAGCTTTAATCCTCCTTATCCTGACGGTCTTCAATTGCAGTTATAAACCAAGTTTCACGATCTAGAAACATTATCCCGTTTCCCTTTAGCCACTTATCTCTTGCAAACCCAACGTATCCCACATTGATTTGTAAAATAAACAGTATCCCATTCATTCAGATAGTACGTGGATCATTCGAAAAGTACTTAGCCTCACCGCCCAATGACGCTGCTATTATAAAAGAGATTTACCATCGTGCAGTACATTCTTTTAGTAGCCTACTGTCAAAGTTTCAGTCAATTCCCTTTATTAGTTTTGTTGAATGTACTGCACGATGGTAAAACTCTTTTGTGACAGCAGCGTCATTGGGCGGTAAGGCTAAGTACTTGTTGAATGACCCACGTATATCAACTTCTCAATCCCCTCCATTCGATTGGTTCCCGGACATCAAAGTGATTCAAGTTACCCGTACATAACCTTCCACTAGCACTTGTGCTCGCGACGGTACTTGGTCGGGGTTTCCCTGTTCTCCACTGAGCCACTTGGCTGTACACTCACGCTCGATGACACACCGGAAATCTTTTCACAACTTTCCACCAATTACGTACGAATTTCTGCTTCTTACTGCTTTTCTGGCGCACACACTTCGACAGCAACGCACCACCAAGTTTTTCGCAATCACCAAAACTTCGCAGAAACAGCACGATGAACGAGAATAGAGAACTCTGAATTTTCACAGCAAAATCGTTAATTTCGGATTTTTCTTTTTCAGTTCGCTACAACTCGAACTACTACTGGAAAACTCTTCCTTTTGGCTCTATTCAGCGATAGTTTTGTCTAATTTTTACGGGTAGAGGAGTTTTCATGGAAAAACTGCTTGCGTAGAAATTGCAAATCAAGCAAAAGACAGCTCCAACAACGGCGACACACACGGACTCCTGATGCAACACCACCGACCGACCCAGACGTGGCGCCTTTAAGTGAAATGTCCGCTCGCTGACTATACAAGGCGCACGGCAAAAATGATAAAACAGAACACCTCGATCATGATAGCGGTTTCGACAGGAAGTAGGAGAGTCGGATAGTACTTTGCCGTGGCGACGTGTTTGCGGTGACGATTATTAACAGAGTCCCGATCCATCCAAATCTCGGCATAATCTCTGTGCTGCACTTGTAAATTGCAGCCAGCTACTAACTCAGCCAAGATAGATTGCATTCGGCAATGCAATACATGGATAGCTGTTCTCATGTTCGAAACTTTAATTACCGATTTGAATTTTGAAATTAACAGAACTTAAAATATGAATAAAATTTTAAATAATAAGAAAACGATAAATATCATAAAGAATATGATTAGAAGGAAAAGTTTAAATTTAATATATGAAACAAGTTGAGTAAGCAGGAGAGTGCTCCTACCAGGAGGTCTTTGTAGACATCCTAGGGTTAGAAACAAGTTTTCTAATAGCGTGAATCGATAACTTGAATTATTCATCCAATACTTTGATATGAAATCGTTCAAATTTATACAAAAAGTGCCTAGTTTTTTTCATAAGCACAGTGCGGCCGCCATTTTAATCTAGCTTAAATGATTTTTCTGAATGCTCGGCCGATTGAACATGTTCAAGTTAAACACTATTCCTTAAAATTTTCATGAAAATTGAAAGAAAATAAAAGTACCTAAGTCCATTTTAAATATATATATAGGGTTTTCCAATAAGATGTGTTATTTTGAATAGATCTTCTGATTTAACACCTTGCGACTTCTTCCTTTGGAGCCACGTGATGAAGAAGGCCTATGCCAATAGCCTCTCAAAGATGAAATTTGTGAGGCTATCGAGGACATAGGGCAGCCACTTAGCGATTTGGTTATGGAAAATTTCATGAAGAGGATATGGTCCTGTAAGCGTGTCGTAGTGGCTATTTGCCCAATGTTAGTTATTGCTATTAACGGCATATCTTTTTCTTCATAATGAACTAAACATCCGATCATTTATTTTAAAAAATGGCATTTTTCTTTTAAAATCAAAATAACACCTCTTATTGGAAAACCCTATATCAACCATAAACACGCGTTATCGTTGTTGTAATTCCATATAATTGAAATGGCTATAACTCACTTGATTATAGTTCGATCTCAATTAAATTTTGTGAACATATATATCTTATGTCAGTTTATATAATTGCAAAATTTCAAGAAGTTTAAAGGTACCGTTTTGATTTTCGGGGCAAAAATGTATAATCTACAAATCATACTATTATTAACAAAGTTGAGCGAATTTCGATTTCTAAGGTATTTGTTGCCCTTGTACTCATAAAGGTCCACATTCGTGATAATTTTCAGATGTTTCGGCTGAAAGGTGTCCAATCGCGAGGGGGGGACACAAATTTTGGGTACATTTTGCCTTCCCGTGGACCCCTTAATTCATCAAATGATTTTTTTATTTCAGATTCTAAAAGTTCTAATCAAGACCTTTCATTTGATACCCCACTCGACTACCTTTAATTAAAAAAATTTTTAAGGGCCAATTCGTTATTAGGGGGGACCCCCCTTAAAAATTTTTCAAATTTTTGTCAAGGCCTTAACTTTTGAGAGACCATCACTTCTGACCCTTTCACAAAGTTTGAGCATTCTAGCTTCTATAGTTTCTGAGGAAATCAGCTGTGACGCACGGACAGACGGACAGACGGCAAGACGGACAGACAGACGGACTGACAGACGGACGGACAGACGGACAGACAGGTCGCGAAACTAGTAGGTCTTTGTAAAAATTTTTTTTACAAAGACCTAAAAAAGGATATAAAATTTCTATTTAATTATAAAGAAGAACTTAAATTTAATATGGAGAAAAAAGATAATATAAAATTTATATTCATAATAGAAAAATAAGTATTTTATAATTTATAAACTATAAGTTGTAATGATTAAATTTTCAAATCAGCAAATTAAGGCTTGGATGATGTTATAAAGTTTTTCAAGCATTTCGCTTAGGCGACTGCTCAATTACTACAGACTTTTCTGTCAGTAGTTAGTGTATTTAGTTCTTTGACATATCGTTCATTCATTTACAGGCTACAGTCGTTAGAGTTACGCTACTTTCGCCTTCGTAAAAGAAGTAAAATCAGCAATACCACATCTTGATCAAACATTGTTTTTTGATAGGGAAAACTTCCGAGCAATCATTATAATAGATGTTAAAACTGTTAAATCACAATGTTTCTTCAAGAACAACAGTTTATCGGTAGTTTAATGTGTTTGAAATGGGTAAAAAAGCACTGAAGTAGCACTTCTCTCTGGAAGGGCAAAAGGGGTTACAAGTACGGAAATAGTAAGGCATAACGAGAATCAGTAATAAAAGGGATGAGATACGCCAAAGAATAGCTCGGGAATAAAATATTTTTTTCAGTTTTGACAATCTTGAAGACCAGATACATACACAGGAAAACAAAGCTCGAAGTATACAAATCTATGATAAGACCTGTGTGATGCTATGGGTGTGAAACCTGGACCCTAACCCAAGCATCTATAAATATATTGAGCGACTTTGAGCGACGGGTCCTGAGGTGAATATGTAGTGAAATAGTTAGATATATATCTCCGTAAAGGACTGCAGCGATGATCTGCAGCCTCGGCAAGTGGGGATGTTGGTGTTTGCCTAAATTGGCCTTGTCTAAGGACGCGTTAATGTGCTGGCAGGCTAGCATTGCAGTGTCGTGGAGCGAGTTCTTTTCCCCAGCACAAGGACTATTTCAAAAAAATTTCGCATTCACGAATTACCTGTTGTAGAATTTGGATCGACAGGTGTCGAGTCTGAGCTAACTTACTTACAAAGGATGTGTCTTGCCAAGCCAACGACTAACTGAGCCTGGCGAAAGCGAACAAGACTTGAGAAGATCTCGTCTTTACTAAAGATACTTATGACCTCGAATAAGTGTGGAGCATCCAGGTGGAAGCGGTGCCCCTCGCACATCCCCACTTCCGGATCAAGATCCGTTATCGACGTGGCAAGATGTTTTCCATTTTAATGAAAAACTCATACAAATATAATTCGCATGAATTTTTCCCTCAAATGAAAAACTTCAACGTTTCAGATTTACTATATGTTATAGTCTCGTATGATGGAATCACATAATATTATAGCGTAAATAAGAACACAAGCGGAAGGCCACTCTACCCTGCGAGAGCACCTGCAGCGCAAAAAAGAAGGGACGAGCCCACCCGATGGCTAACTCATGAGTGGAGGAGCCAGCCAACGTGGGGGTCCCAAACCTGTCTCAAAGTTCCGAATAAATAGAGAGACCGAGTTCTATTTCATTTTATCTTTTCATGTTTTTCTTGTATTAACCAAAAATCAATATATTATCTTCACGTAAATACTTATGATATTAACAGTTCCCAAATCTAGAAAAATATTTCAGCCAATATGAATATAAAGTTTTTCGATTTAGCTACTCTATGTAGCAAAAGGGTTTTGATGAATTCAATTCAGATCGTTGCTTGAATTTTTTTAACCAAATCTTGAAATCTATTTAAACCATGCTATGGTAAAGTGTTTGTGTATTTTGCATACCTCCGATTGGACCATATTTTTTTGATTAAAAGTTTATCTCTCTGGTTGTGTTTGAAGGGGTTTTATTTTATTTTAAGGGTGATTAGAAATGTGTAGGTAGAAAAGATGCATTTCCGTTTAAATTAGATAATTTCAATAAATATATCATTTATAAAAAAAACATACAAGCTAATTTATGCAATATGAAAAAACGGTTACTTACCCAATCCCCCTCCCACAAGTGCTCTCGTAGATGGGGTGGGTAAGGCGATAAATAGCTGTTAATTTTAAACACTGAGCTGAGATAAAATCCGTTAGAACCATTCAATTACATTTTGAAAATCCCAATAACAACAAAACAAACACTTCTAAAAGTCGATCAATTCCTTAGTAATTTAACTCCTGTTCCAGGAAACGAACATCAAGGATATGTTGGGTTACCTTATTTATCCCAATTCTTATTCCAGCTACCATTGCCGCACAAGCCGTTTGTTTGTGCACAGCAGTTGCATCATAGAGAGGACCATTTCCGAAACACGGTCAAAATCGCTTTTGACACATCAATCAATTCTTGTCTTCACGACGTCCACATATATCTACGTTAAACAATACTTATCTAATTTTTGCAAACAATTGAGGAAACTACCGGTGGAATATTTCACAAAATTTGTAGGGAAAAACCACCGTTTTTTTTCTTTTCTTTTTGCACGAATCAAAACTTAATAAGCAACACTGTTCACAAACTTATTATTATTGTGAAAATTTCTGCCATGCTTGAAATTAGTTTCCATTGCTTTGACACCTTTTGACAATCCTTTCTTGTTTCTGGCAACCAAAAGAAATACTGCTGCACATAAATTACAACCCCGACCGACATAACCCGCCAGGATCACTCATTTTAATCGGTTTCCCAGAAACAGCATACAAAGTGTGTCCCAATTAGCGCTCATCAGAGATGATGTATCGAAAAATACTGTATTTCTACTTTTCAGTTTTGTGACTCTTTCAGCGTGAATACTAGTTAATTTCACTGTCCAAGGGTCTCAACACTGAATATAGAATAGATTTTACAGCCCTGTGTATTTATGCTTGGCTATTAGACATCCTGCACTGATGCTAACGCGACGCCTGTTCCTTTCGACCTTTCCAATCCACAAACACCCATGTGCTTTACGCTTTCAAAGCATGTATGTGCGCTCCGTATCCAGATCTACTATTGCATATTTACGCTGCCGTAATTTTAATTGCCGGATTTTCCACAAGTTGCATGGAATACAAGGACGGCAATTCGAGGAAAAAACTTTCCGAGCAATCAATTTTCTTCCTTCTTTGGGGAAATCACCAATGCAGCTGCCATGGGCTCCTCATTACGTGACCGTGATTTTTCCACTTGCTCCAAGGCAGTCAGACTCCAACCTTGTGATCCCGTTCTACGTTTCCCGCTATGATGTATCAGAGAAATCGATGCATGGCGAATAAATTGCGCCAAAACCTCGTCCGATACCCAAAAAGGTTTTCGTTAGGAGAACTGAAGGCTAGAGACCAGTGGGGAAATGAAGAAAACGCTGGCCTGACGCGATCAACGAAGACAGTTCATTGCTGCTCGGATTTCAAAACTGGAAGACGCGGTCAATGGACCGAGACAGTTGGAGGTACTTTTTGTAGGAAGCGAAGGCCCGAGAGGGGCTTTAATGCTAAGAAGAAGAAGAAGGCAAGTGCATTGAATTGTTTTGAGTGATTGTAAGTAAAGTTGCGCGCGTAGGAAGGCGATGAGCATCTCAAAAGAATTTTCGGGATAAGCTTTACGCGATATTTTGGAGATTGAAAAGCTATCGGCGGGATGGGTATCTTGTTTACTGACCCTCAACCAGGAGCAGCACGTCGATGATTCAAAGGCGGCAGAACCAACTTGTTTGATGTTTTGTGATGATGATTGAAGCGTTGGTCCATTATTGTATGCCTGAGTTCAATAGGCAGTCTACAGAGTGGCTGAAAAAACACGAGGGCCGATCAAATTAGCCAAAAGTCGATTACATGCAAATAGGAAGAACAGTCACTGGTTGTTGTGGTGAAGGGAAAAGTTCTTTATCGTCATGATAACGCACCATCACACACGTCTTTGATATTGATGACCAAACATGGCCCCCAGCGACCATTATCTGTTCTTAGTACCTCCAGGGAATAAGATTGAGATTAAAAGAGAGAGTTATTATGAATGCCGAGGCGTATTTTGAAGAATTGGATGTTTCAGACTACAAACAGGGTATCGAAATGCTGGAAAAGCATTACATCAAGTATGTTATATCGCCCTCAAAGATAGCTTTGTTCAGGGGAAGATATAATCTTACGACTTATCAGCTGTTGCAATAAACTAACTCTAACATCAAGAAAGATACTAAGAACGATATAATGTAAGGGAACATGGTATGAGATGGCTTTACCTTCACAATAAGATTTGAGTTAGATTTGTGATTAGATAATTGCACAATTAGAACTCGCATGACACTTTCCAAGCGATTTCAAGAGCTATACATTATACAGGATATGAAAACCAGGCGCTTCGTAGAATAAAGAACAAACTGATTGACAAAATAAATTGTTGAAAAGATCAGAACAGAGAATGCATCAATACTTCAATAATATTCCAGAAGTATGTGGGTGGAAACCTTTTTTCAAACTTAACGAATTTGTTTTCGCAAACAAACGAAAGTTTTGCGATTTTTTTTTCATTGTTAAAACTGCTTATTTCTTCTGTACTTTCTAAAATTTCTGTACATACGATATTGAATTAAGTTAAATTTAATTATATATATAGCTTTCTCTTGTTGCCTAAAGTATTCTACGAAGTGTGACAATTAAATAATGAGACTTATTTTATTGCCACAGTTGTGGTGAACCTGCAACCTTGAAATTCCCTTCCCCTTCCCCGGCATCTTTCCCCTCTTCATTGATATATTTACCATTGCTCTAGCTTGTTTTGTTCGCCTGCCGTGTCGTGTTAAGTGGACGTCTGTTGGTGGTGCACGTCACAAAAATGGAGAAACGAAATCAAGAGCAACGCGCTCCTGATTGGGCGAAACAGCTTCGGAAACATGGGCTAAAAGTGCATGGTGATAGTGCTCTTAGTCGTGTCCAGGTGTTTCAATTACATAAAGAGTTTAAGGAGGGGCGTGAGAGCGTGGAAGACGAGGTGCGGAGCGGGATACCAGTCGAGGTGCGGGCTGATGCGAATGTGTAGCGTGTGTGCGCCCTAATCCATGAAGATCGGCGTTTAACAGTTCGGATGTTGGCCTCGGGAATGGGTGTAAACCGTGAAACAGTCAGACAAATTTTAGCTGACGATTTCGGAATGAAAAAGTTGTAAGCGAAGATGGCTGACTTTTTGTTCGCTAGAACAAAATCGGTGGTCAAAGGAGCTTATTTTGAGTCGATTATGGACATCCAGGCAGCCGTGACGAGGATACTCACGGACATTTCAGTCAAAGCATTCCAGAGATGTTATGAAGTATGGAAAACGCGCTGAAATCGTTGTATAGTTGAACAAGGGGACTACTTTGAAGGGGATGGCAGGGTTGTAGAATAGTTTTTAAATAAACGGTTTTCATGGAATCAGTCTCATTACTTAATTGTCATGTATTTTTTTAAATTTAATCACAATAATATGACAAAATTCATAAAGAGGAAAAGATGCAGATACGGCGAGAAAAGAATAATAAATTTCATCTTATGCCATTATAATTACGGAAACTAAAAGCGAATTTAACAAAACGATACAAGTGAATAAAAATTTCAACTATAACTTAAGAGCAAAGAATTCTTTTGAATTCTTTGATCTACATCAATCTTGGTCGTACGCATTCGTAACAGGTTGGATTCAAACCAAGTGGAAGCCGGCAGTTAGATCACTATATAGCTATACACTATACGCTTAAAAAAATTTAAAAGGTGGCTATGTGTCGAATAGAAAACTCCAATATATCCAATATAACGTAATAATATATACGATAGCCAAATATGGTACTAAAATTGTGGTATCTTCACTAGTAAGTTTATTTATATATTATATTTTTACTTCCACTCAAAACTCGATGGTTGGTTGGAACAGGACAAGTACAAGCTGTCAGATCCACCACATAAATAACCTCCATGCAGGCAACGAGATCCATCACTTTCTAGCACTTTCGCAATGATCGCGTTCAGATATAAGCAGACAAAAGGAACAAAATTAGGGAAAAATGAGGATAGTAACTGGTTCTCGATATTCCAAAGGGAAATATAACTTCATACATACAATCCCAACAAATTCGGAACTCTTCAAATCTCGACAACCTCCCTATTTGGCGTCGAACACCACGACTCCTACAGCAGTGTTTGGCATTGTATTGTTTGAGGATGCCAGTTCTCCGAAACTATAAAATGTTGTTGAATTGGCACCTACATGTTGTTGAATCGGCACCTACATTAGATTGAAATGCCTTTCAATTCTGTTGCATCATGTCATGAAATATCGTCGGGATGAGAGAAACTCAATAAACGAAGGCTACTTACTGCTGTTGCTTGAATCGTGGCATGACTCTTCTGTTCAACGAGTACCACGGACAGAACAAGTGAATTTCGAAAGTTACAACAAGAGTCACAGGTGAGGTCAAGGCTGACGTTAGATAACTCAAGAATATTAGCTAACAATAAGGGTACAAGTTTAAAAATCACACAACCATTAACAACTTCTACATTACTTTCAATAGCTTTCCATGGACACTTCCCCACGGTAAGAACACTCACTGCACTTGCTGATGACAGAACGAGAAATGAAACCGCAACATCTCGTGGTGATTTCCATATAGAGATCTGTCAGTCTGACACCTGACGGACTGATTTGAGGTTGCCTGATTGCTGAGTGCCAGATTCCTCTCCGAGACCAAGCCGCAAATTATAATAAATCGTATCGTAAGACTACTAACTGTGAGTAAAAATACATGGGATTCACAGCCATTTCATCCTACGGACGGGTATATAGAGACTTGTTTCGCTAATGGCCTAGTTTCTCCAGAAGCGTTCGTGCATTTAGACATGAATCGATATACTTTTGATTCTGAAAATGTTCAAATTATATATCACATATAAAGATGGAGCACTGATAAGAAAATGAAATACCCTCCGGATTTGAGTTCACGAGACCAATAATTCAAATGGATATACACATTTGCTAGATTCGTTGAAGCTGCTCAAGCTAAGATGGAGCATTCTAGGTATTGGTGGCTGAATGACGTTATTTAAATTATTTGTGGTTATTGTTTCGTGTTCTTTCTTGCGTGGTTTAGAGTATTAGCTCAATATTGCTACATTAAGTGTTGCTGTTGTTTGTTTGTGTTGACAGTAGGGATAATATTTCAATATTAAGGATAGGTGTATGTGATGTTTTTTATATTATGTTTAGAAATAAAGTTTCACATTCAAGTTTGGAGCATTGTGATAGCGTTTTATAAGTATAAGATAGTGTTCGATTGAATTTTATTAGAACTAGGCTATACAATTTTTTTGTGCTTGAGAGGTTGATGCCGTTTATGCACAGAGTGTGGGACTACCATACTCGAAAAAAGGTGACTAGACTACCCACTAAACACCTTCCATTTCAACGCGAGAGCCCAGCATGGGACCGTTTTATATATTACTTCGGGCCAGGTCTCGTTTTGCTACGCCATGAGGTGCCTTCAAGCTGGGGGATCCCTTTCCTAGTGTGAGGGGAGAGGGGAAGAGGAAATGTCAGACAAGCAATCCAGTCTCTCCAGCCTTAAGGCCCCCAGCTGCCCAAACATAATGTGCGACCTGATTCGATTTGTCAACCGCTTCAAGCATCACCGTGGCTTTATTCTCCGGGGTGAGCTCTCCCGTCTCCCTGTAGAGGTCCCTCCACAGCCTGTACCATTTTGTGCCAGTAAAAAATTTATGGCAGGCATTGTCTTCCTTTCCTGGGCAAAACCAACAATCAGGGGTCTGTGACTCACCAATCTTGTGCAGGTAAGACTAATAAAACCCATGCTCACTCAAAGACTGCATCAGATAGAAGTCAGTCTCACCATGCCTTTGATTCAAGTTCTCACACCTAGGATGAGGCATGCAGTCCACCTTCCCTTCGTGCAATTCACCCACGACTGCTGCCGATTGTCGAGTGATCACTGTTTTCCCTCACGAGCAACCATCTCCCTTGTGGCTTCGTTTCGACGCAGGTAAATAGCGCGGCACTCTCAAGCAAGGAGGACAAAAGGTATCATGTCTGCAATAACTCTCACTGTCGAATCAGAGACTGTCGGATACGAACATGCGATCCTCAGTGCCCTCCTTCTCTGTACCTGTGCCGAGCATTTTCGGTATACCTCCTTACTATGAGCGTCGCCCAATATTTCTGCTCCATACGGTAGCACTAACTCTACAGCATTCATCTAAGAGCGTCTTCTTGTTGGGCTGGGTCCCCCTACGTTGGCCATAAATCGAGTCAGAGCCGTAACTCCTGAAGCAGCCTTCTCTGCCGTTGCCCTGATTTGCTGTCGAGTTTCAGAAGAAGTTCTGTAGTAGTTTTTAATGACCGTGATAAAATGTTGATGTCATCCGCATAGGCTACTACTTGGCTGGACATGTATAGTAATGTACCTCATGTATCGACAAGTAGTTTTGTTGTGACATGCTCTAGAGCCAAATTGAATAGCAATGGGGCCAGCCCATCTCTCTGTTTTAGACTGATATTTGTGCAAAAGGCATCGGTGTGTTAGTCATTGATGTAAATTTGGAAGGTTGTTAATGACATTGTCATTTTGGTAAGATTGGCTATTATGGTGGAGTTGCCAAAACAAAGCATTATTTGGCACAGTACGAGTACGTTACGATCAATACTGTCGTATGCTTGGTTAAGGTCAACAAAAACTTGGTGTACGTCTACGTCGAATTCCCTGCAATTTTCAAATACCTACTTAGCAGTGACTTATTGGTACATTGTCGATCTACTAGCTCTAAAAATACCTTGATCCTCCCCGATAAAACGGTCGGCGTATGATCCGATTTAATTTTCTAAGATCTTTGAAAATATTTTGTATGCCATACAAAGCAGTTACTCGTATATGCCTCTATAGTTTTCGTGTAGTAGTTTGTCACCTTTTTTGTGGATAAGGAATATAAATGATTGGATATTCTTGTTACCAAATGCACTGATTGACTTTGAAAATACAATTATGAACACTGTTGTCACCTTATTTGATGAGCTCTTCTAGATGCCTGGCGCTTTATTATTCTTTTGGGCTTGGAAGGTGAAGTAAACTTCATCCAGATTTGGTGGGGTTAAAAGAAGATCTCCGGAAACATCTGCGGGCTCCAAAACTCTGGAACTGTGGGAAGTATTAAGAAAGTTTTTCAACTATGATGCCCATCTTTCCTTAATCCTGTTTTCGTCAGTGATGATATTGCCGATACCATCACAATAGGGTGTGGTTTTGGGCTGATAACCATGTTTGGGGCTTTCCATTACTTTTTATGCTTGTTTTGTGTTGTTATTTGCTAGACTTACATCGTTACTTCTCAATTCATCGTCAAAGTACCTTCTTTTCTTAATTCTAATTATCTTATTCGCTGCTCTTCTGAGATTTTCATAATGTTCTCTTTTCGTCGTCGTTTTTTTACCAACGTATTTCTTGTACGCCTGATTCTTTTTGTGTAACTCATTCTGGCATTCATCATCGAACCAATCATTTCTCTTGCGCCGGGCTGGAAGGCCGATTGTGTGTTCTGCTACGGTGTTAATAGCCGCTTTAACTTTCATCCAGAGCTCGTTTCTTGTTTCCCGCAATGCATCTGATAAGATGGGAGCTAGCTGGTTGTCGAGGGTCTCAGTGAAAGTATTTGCCACAGACACCGTTTGAAGCCCTTCGATGTTAAAATTTTTAGTGGCTTGGTATTTACCAAATATGCCTTTGATATACGACATCAATGGGTTAATTAAATAATGATCTGAGTCACAATTGGCTCCTCGGTATGTACGGACGTCAAGTATGCTCGAGACCCACCGTTTTTGGATCAGAACATGGTGGATCTGATTTTTCGTTGCCATCCGGTGATAGCCAGGTTATTTTATGATTGCGTCAAAGTGGGAAGCAAGTCGAACATATGACTGAACTTGAGCAAAGTCAATCAAGCGCTGGTTGTTCTCATTTGTTTCATTGTGAGGTTATATCCTTCAGTTGTTCTCCAATGAGATATTTCATTGCCAACCTTAGCATTGAAATCACCCAAAATCATATTTGTGTCGTTTGTAGGCGATAAGTCAACTAGTCTTTCTAGGTGATTGCAGAACATTTCCTTCATTTCTTCGTTCTTTTCTTCGGTTGAAGCGTGTACGTTGATCAGCCATATTTCAAAGGATTTCGCTTTTATACAGATAGCACACATTTGTTCATCGACTGCCTTAAAATCAATAACGTGTGATTTGAACACCCTATCTACAATAAAGGCCACTCCGAATCCTCATTTTTTGGTAGGATTCCCACTTTTGAATATTGTGTGCAATCTCATGTCTTGAATATCATTCCCAGTCGAGTTCGTTTCCTGGATTGCCAATATTTTTAATTTATAATGACTGGCTATTTGTAAAAGGTTCTTAAAAGCGCCAGGGTAATTGAGTGGTCTGACATTCTAAGATCCAATGCCATAGTCCTTTTTTAGTTTGCGAAGTTGTTGCCGTGAGTCCAATCGATTCTGAGGCCTTCCTTTAGGTTTTGAAACATTTTGGGATTTTCCAGGGACGGGGAGGTTGCCCGTCACCCAACGTCGATTCCAACAGCATGGTTGATGCTTCTACTTGCTTTCACCCTCTTGCGTCTTCACCAAGGAGATGTAAGTAGGACTTAGTAGCAGAGCTGTAGATATTTTCACAGTTGTTAGCATTTCTCAGCATTAAATGTCCTATAATTGGGAACCAGTAAACACAATGTGCGACCCCGAGAACGCTTACTACCATTTAATCGTAGGGCTTAGGATGAAGAATCATGGAGGTTTTGGGTTGAGGAAACAAGGGGTTCACTCCTCTTTTCTCAGACAAGCTTGAGACCACCAACGCCGGAATTTTCAAGGTAACTTTCATGTGTAGTAATCTTATTCTATTATTGAACTTAAAGCAATTTTTTTTAAAAAGTAATTTTCTTGTCTTATTTTCTCAAATCTTACTGTTAAATTAAAAGGACGAGCAGATTTTGTAAGTAAAGTTTTTCCTTTTATAGTCATATTTCTTAATTTCAATTCAATAATAAGTAGATTTAAGAACATACATTTCAAATGTTTTGGTGGTTGGAAAGTAAAGGTTAACCTTTTAAGTGTATTCCCTGTATTTCACATCTGCCTTCAGTCAATGAATGTTCCGTCTGTTATGGCCTTGTTGCAACGAAATTACAATCAAATTGTATCAGTACTTGGATGTCTTGATCACACCTGGCAGCTTTTCCCAAGGTTAATTGGAAGCATAACATACTCATAGTGCCTTAGAGAAACTAAAGGGTGGTCCAACTAAAACGCACGATGTTAATTGTAAATGAAACAAACAGCTTTCAGGGGATTATGGTAATATTTTTTATTATAATAGAAGGATTTATGACAATTATGTGTGAAATAAAACATCGCCCAAATGCTCGCTACGGCTACGATGGCATACTATCCGATGGTCCATATTTTCAATGACTCTGAGACATAATTTAGGTTGAATGACCTTGATGTGCTGAATTGATTCATCCCTTAGCGCTTGAATTGTTCTTGGCTTGTTGACGTACACTTTTTCTTTCAAATATCCCCAGAGAAAGAAGTCCAACGGTGTCAAATCACATGATCGTGGCGACTAATTAACATCGCCACAACGTGAGATAACACGGCCATTAAATTTTTGTGCAAATGAGCCATTGCTTCGTTGACTGTGTGGTAAATGCCAACATCTCGTTGGAACCACATGTCGTTCAGGTCCATAAACTCAATTTATGGCCACAAGAAATCCGTTATCATCTCTCAATAGCAAACACCATTCACGGTAACTGCTTGGTGGTCCTCATTTTCGAAGAAGTACGGCCCGATGACGCCACCAGCCCATAAACCGCACCAAACAGTCACTCTTTGTGGATGCAGCGGCTTTACAACAATCACTAGTGAATTTCATTTGCCCAAATGCGGCAATTCTGCTTGTTAACGAACCACTGAGGTGAAAGTGTGCCCCGTCGCTGAAGATGATTTTCTTTGTAAAGTTACTCTTCCCTTCTGTCTGTTCAACCAACCTTTTGGCGTATTGCCAACGCTTGAAATGGTCAGTAGGCTTCAGCTCTTGAGCCAGTTGAACCTTGTCAGCTCTTAAATTCAAATCTTTATTCAAAATTCGCATCAGTGTTGTTGGTGAGATGTTCAATTGATGGGCACGACGACGAGTCGAGATTGACGGCTCTTTTAACACACTATCGCAAACAACAGCAATGTTCTCCACAGAACAAGCTGAGCGAGCATGTACAGGTGATTCCACTTTTCCTACAGACCCAGCTTACTGAAACTTGCGCACAATTCTCCCGATTGTGGACACATTTTGTCGATTAGGCTGACCAAAAAATTCACGAAATGCATTTTGATTTGAACGCCTAATTTCGTAAAAAGCTTCAACAATCTTAACGCACTGCTCAAATGTGTACCTCTCCATCGTGAAATTTGTCACACACTAAAAGAATGAATGAAATGAGAGAAGTATTTGTGTGCCCGTTTATAACGATACGTAGGAATCGACGACGTGTGAAGTGCAGATGGCATGAGCGTTGTGCGAAGATGAAAGAGTAATGGAGAGAGTGGTAGGGAATGGAGGTATTAAAAAATGTGACATATGTTAATCGTCGAAAAATCATGTATTTCAACTCCAATTAGCCAAAAATTGAATAGTTTTAATCGATGGTAACAACTTTAACACGAAGCCTTTTTGACAGAAATTTGAATACCTGGCATTGAACCCATCATTTTTCTTATCCAACCTATTTTATAAAAAAAAATTGTCATGCAAACGTCATCAAATATATCGCGATAACTTCTTCATTTGGTGCTATATGTATCAATTTCAGATTTGATTGCATATCACTCATATATTATCTAAATCATTTCTTTCATAAATTCAAAAAATTTTTAATTGAAACAGAAAAATGTTCCTTCGATTCGTCTCAAGTTTAGTTGCTTCCAGTTAAAAAATAATTACAACCAAACAAGTAAAGATTCTTAAAACTGGCCAGAAGCAATTGTTTAGTAAGTTCTTCTCCAATGACAGAGCACACTTCAACTTCAACACTTTTTTTGCCAAATATGCCTTTGATATACGACATCAATGGGTTAATTAAATAATGATCTGAGTCACAATTGGCTCCTCGGTATGTACGGACGTCAAGTATGCTCGAAATCCACCGTTTTTGGATCAGAACAGGGTGGATCTGGTTTTTCGTTGCCCTCCGGTGATAGCCAGGTCACTTTATGATTGCGTCGAAGTGGGAAGCAAGTCGAACATATGACTGAATTTGAGCAAATTCAATCAAGCGCTGGTTATTCTCATTTGTTTCATTGTGGGGCTATATCCTCCAGTTGTTCCCCAGTGAGATATCTCATTGCCAACCTTAGCATTGAAATCACCCAAAAACATATTTGTGTTGTTTGTAGGTGATAAGTCAACTAGTCTTTCTAGGTGATTGCAGAACATTTCCTTCATTTCTTCGTTCTTTTCTTCAGTTGAGGCGTGTACGTTGATCAGCCATATTTCAAAGGATTTCGCTTTTATACAGATAGCACACATTTGTTCATCGACTGCCTTAAAATCAATAACGTGTGATTTGAACTCCCTATCTACAATGACGGCCACTCCAAATCCTCATTTTTTGGTAGGATTCCCACTTTTGACTATTGTGTGCAATCTCATGTCTTAAATATCATTCCCGGTCAAGTTCGTTTCCTGGATTGCCAATATTTTTAATTTATATTGACTGGCTATTTGTAAAAGGTTCTTAAAAGCGCCAGGGTAATTGAGTGGTCTGACATTCTAAGACCCAATGCCATAGTCCTCTTTTAGTTTGCGAAGTTGTTGCCGTGAGTCCAATCGATTCTGAGGCCTTTCTTTAGGTTTTGAAACATTTTAGGATTTCCAGGGATGGGGAGGTTGCCCGTCACCCAACGTCTATTCCAACAGCATGGTTGGTGCTTCTACTTGCTTTCACCCTCTTGCGTCTTCACCAAGGAGATGTAGGTAGGACTTAGTAGCAGAGCTGTAGATATTTTCACAGTTGTTAGCATTTCTCAGCATTAAATGTCCCATAATTGGGAACCAGTAAACACAATGTGCGACCCCGAGAACATTTACTACCATTTAATCGTAGGGCTTAGGATGAAGAATCATGGAGGCTTTGGGTTGAGGAAACAACGGGTTCACTCCTCCTTTCTCAGACAAGCTTGAGACCATAACGGCGGAATTTTCAAGTTAACTATTATGTGTAGTAACCTTATTCTATTATTGAACTTAAAGCCATTTTTTTTAAAAGTAATTTTCTTGTCTTATTTTCTCAAATCTTACTGTTACATTAAAAGGACGAGCAGATTTTGTAAGTAAAGTTTTTCCTTTTATAGTCATATTTCTTAATTTCAATTCAATAATAAGTAGATTTAAGAACATACATTTCAAATGTTTTGGTGGTTGGAAAGTAAAGTTTAACCTTTTAAGTGTATTCCCTGTATTTCTCATCTGCCTTCAGTCAATGAATGTTCCGTCTGTTATGGCCTTGTTGCAACGAAATTACAACCAAATTGTATCAGTACTTGGATGTCTTGATCACCCCTGGCAGCTTTTCCCAAGGTTAATTGGAAGCATAACATACTCATAGTGCCTTAGAGAAACTAAAGGGTGGTCCAACTCAAACGCACGATGTTAATTGTAAATAAAACAAACAGCTTTCAGGGAATTATGTTTATATTTTTATTATAATAGAAGGATTTATGACAATTATGTGTGAAATAAAACATCGCCCAAATGCTCGCTACGGCTACGATGGCATACTATCCGATGGTCCATATTTTCAATGACTCTGAGACATAATTTATGTTGAATGTCCTTGATGTGCTGAATTGATTCATCCCTTAGCGCTTGAATTGTTCTTGGCTTGTTGACGTACACTTTTTCTTTTAAATATCCTCAGAGAAAGAAGTCCATCGCCACAACGTGAGATAACACGGCCATTAAATTTTTGCGCAAAAGAGCCATTGCTTCGTTGACTGTGTGGTAAATGGCAACATCTCGTTGGAACCACATGTCATTCAGGTCCATAAACTCAATTTATGGCCACAAGAAATCCGTTATCATCTCTCAGTAGAAAACACCATTCACGGTAACTACTTGACCGTCCTTATTTTCGAAGAAGTACGGCCCGATGACGGCACCAGCCCATAAACCGCACCAAACAGTCACTCTTTGTATATGCAGCGGCTTTTCAACAATCACTCGTGGATCTCATTTGCCCAAATGCGGCGATTCTGCTTGTTAACGAACCACTGAGGTGAAGGTGTGCCTCGTTGCTGAAGATGATTTTCTTTGTAAAGTTACTATTCCCTTCTGTCTGTTCAACCAACCATTTGGCGTATTGCCGACGCTTGAAATGATCAGTAGGCTTAGCTCTTGAGTCAGTTGAACCTTGTCAGCTCTTAAATTCAAATCTTTATTCAAAATTCGCATCAGTGATGTTGGTGAGATGTTCTATTGATGGACACGACGACGAGTTGAGATTGACGGCTCTTTTAACACACTATCGCAAACAACAGCTATGTTCTCCGCAGAACGAGCTGAGCGAGCATGTACAGGTGATTCCACATTTCCTACAGACCCGGCTTACTGAAATTCGCGCACAATTCTCCCGATTGTGCTGACCAAAATATTCACAAAATGCATTTTGATTTGAACGCCTAATTTCGTAAAAAGCTTCAACAATCTTAACGCACTGCTCAAATGTGTACCTCTCCATCGAGAAATTTGTCACACACTGAAAGAATGAAATGTCAAATTAAGGTGTGACTCGCAATTAACATCGTGCGTTAGGGTTGGACCACTCTTTACAATATGAGAGAAGTATTTGTGTGCCCGTTTATACCGATACGTAGGAATCGACGACGTGTGAAGTGCAGATGGCATGAGCGTTGTGCGAAGATGAAAGAGTAATGGAGAGAGTGGTAGGGAATGGAGGTATTAAAAAATGTGACATATGTTAATCATCGAAAAATCATGTTTTTCAACTCTAATTAGCCAAAAATTGAATAGTTTCAATCGATGGTAACAACTCTAACACGAAGCCTTTTTGACAGAAATTTGAATACCTGGCATTGAACCCATCATTTTTCTTATCCAACCTATTTTATAAAAAAAATTGCCATGTAAACGTCATCAAATATATCGCGATAACTTCTTCATTTGGCGCTATATGTATCAATTTCAGATTTGATTGCATATCACTCATATATTATCTAAATTATTTCTTTCATAAATTCAAAAAAATTTTAATTGAAACAGAAAAACGTTCCTTCGATTCGCCTCAAGTTTAGTTGCTTCCAGCTAAAAAATAATTACTACCAAACAAGTAAAGATTCTTAAAACTGGCCAGAAGCAATTGTTTAATAAGTTCTTCTCCAATGACAGAGCACACTTCAACGGGCCGCGAGCACATTAATCCACTTTGATCCTTCGTACATCTGCCAAGCAGCCAACACAGGACAGGGCACATCAGGCAGGCGTCTTTCAAGGTATACCTGGCTAGCGCAGACAAGGAAATTATTCTCCACCTACAGCTCGTCGCGGCTTCAATTAAGAAGCCGTAATTTAATTCTGGTCAGGTACATGTCCATCGCAAGGTTGGCGGTTAAATTGATCTCTTCGGACAGTTTGCTTGTCAATTTGCTCGCTTGATCTGCTCGAAAAATGTTTCTTTTTCACAAGTTTCCAAAAAGTCCTCGCTTCCTGGGAATGCATGCATATGGTTTACAGGTGAAAACAAATTGTCATAAAGCCCTAACGTAATGAACTGAATGAATTGAATTCTACCCATGGTGCAGTTCATATGTGAGTAATTTTATGAAAAGGCAAGTAATTTCGGATCATTTAATTGCATCTCTAATATGATTAATGTTCTAAAATGATTGCCAGTTCCTTTTGGGAGAAAGTTATGTTCAAAACATTTAAAACCTTTTCCAAATGACATTCTATTCTTATTTAACCGTTTTTTTATAGTTAAGAAATTACTAAAGCTATAATCGTCGAATATGGTAGGAAAACCAAAATCATAAATATTAAATAATATTAAAACGATAGTTGAGAGAAAGTTTACAAAGAAGAAACCTATGGATTTTTTTCCATCAATTGTGGTTGATCTTTAGCGAGAACTCAATGAAGATTAAAAGCAAGATGAATGAGTAGTCCATGTTTCATACCGAAAAATCAGACGAATGTTCCTTGAAATCAAATACATTCGAAGCTTTTCCGGATGATTCGGGACTTTCTGGCCACATCGTAATAAATAAAAAATTTCCTCGAAGAAAATATCAAATTAGGATGAAAACTGAATAGACTAAATAATGTGAAAATTGCTTTTAATCTATTTACCGGACATGTCTTCTGGATTAACCTTTCAACATCTCATCAGACACCTCTTCGTAAAAAGTAAGTTCGTTGATGAAGATGCGCAATGCGTTGATGACAAAGGGAGCGCAAGATGACAGGCAAGACTCAAGTCACGTTTTAGTGGACAAGGGCGCATAATCTAAGACCGCTGTGCTGCGATGCCATGACGACTGACCGCCATCATCTATGGATCAATGGTTGGTTGATCCTCAGCATTGGTCGAACGGCAGGTGAAATGCGAGTCTGTGGTTTTTTCATGCGGCTTTTTTGAGGTCGCTATCAGCTCACCTCAGAGCCGCACAGATCTTGCTGTTCCTCATAAATAACTTTCTTTGGACTTCCTGCTTTCGAGCTGGGACAATGTTCCTGTATCGATGTATTGAGCTACGGAACCATTGTTGTCTCCTCTCTGACTCCTTTCTTACCTGCCTGACTAACTTCGACCAAACTCTTAATATAAGACATCACAAGCTGTCAACTAATAAATTATGGCATTTGCGGTATCCTTTTGTGATTCGGACGATTAATCAACGTTGTCGCTCGATACTAATTAATATGCGACCAGAGCTCGATGTGACATGTCGACCCATTCACGTATCATAGCGTTAATTAAGAGATCTTCCATACAATAGTGTAACAGGTGAATAGACGCACTGCTAACTGATACCTATTGGAAATGAAAGATGCAAAATTTTTGAAATGAGATACATACCAAAGATTGACTGTAGATCATTATGGTTAAAATACGGCTAATGATGACAAAAATTTGTTAAGATTGTCAGAAGAAGGTTATGATTACACGCTAAATGTCGTATTGGTATGCTTTAATACATATTTAATTTCCTTTCAATCTAAAAGATGATTTTTATAAGCTTGTTAGGATATATTTTATTAAGTAACTATAATAATTTCGATACTCTTCCTTGTTTGAGCAAAAAAGAAATTTTGGATTTCAACCTGACATCGATCTTATGCCATTATTTCGTCACATTATAAGCCATAGGACAAACTACGTAGCCCTTTTTGAAGATAATTTTGTTTCGTTTGACACATATAAGTTAACAAATCAAACACGGGCTTGAGTAAAAAAATATAATTTTAAAGGCAAGGCCCGTCTTTATTTGTTGCGAGTTACAATGGAACTGAAATAATCTAAACTAATTCCAAATTCTGCCAATTCAGTCTGCAGCGCTTGCATTTTCAATTCTTCGCGATTCTGATTTTATGCTGCGATGTAGCTCTGGCGTCAGCAGTTTTGCATTGTTGCGAGATGTTAACTTGCCCACCTTTAAATACGATCGTCCTCGATCGTTAGAAAAACTTAATGTCATTGAACCTGACATGTTTCGGATGATTTCTGGTGATAAGGAAGAAACTGGAACGGGTGACGGTTGTTCTTCAGCTTGCTGGATTTTTATCTTTACAACGGTGAAGTTTGTTGAAAATTTTATAAATAATTTCAGAATTATGATTATTAAAAGGTAAAATGCGATGATTGAAATGATTCCATAGCTTGCCAAATGATGGTTATTTGTTTCGTGTCTGAACAGCTGAATTTCATTGGTATTACTCAGATGTAGCTTTTTCATCAACTCCAATGAAAGTACCTCCTGGTATTTTTTTATTTCGGGAGAGGATTGCAAAATAGGAGGTTAAAAGTTTAGAACGGTTGCTTCACGATTGACGAAAGTCCTTCCGTTGATTGCAATGCTGCTATTGTGAATCTTTACCAGGTAATTTCCGTTCAGCTTATGAATCGATTGCTCTGCTTCTACAATTCCGTAAATTGTTTAAACAATATGGTCCCTGGGACGATCCCTTCTACTGCTGGCTAATGCTCGTTGCTGCTGCGGTTGCAAGTCGGTGTAATGCTTCTTAACAGATTTGGGATGCAGGAAGTGTTGCTTATGTTCGAGATTTGATTTGGTTTACAAATTGACAATGAATTTACTTTTTTACAATTTTGAATTACGCCAAATATGACGATATCATTTTTCAGGATATTATTAAATTTCAAATTTATTACATTACTATTTTTTACAGCTTTTATTGAAAATGATTCGTATGTGAGGTTGGTAGTTAATGGTACATTAATTATGTACAGAATCGAGGATATGTTTACAATAATTTTAACTCCTGCGAAATCTAAAGCCTCTTTAATGGCTGTATATGGAAGAATTTCTTTGTCCAATATATCTGTGGCAATTTTGATATCTGATTTAGATAGAATAACTGAATTTATAACTCCTAGCTTTGCCCAATGAAATGCTGAATTTATGTTTCTTCATTCGTCTTTTTATTATTATTGATTTTAAGGCAAACAATAAACGGTTGTGTGCGATCCGTATTAAAGCAAAATTCTTCAAAATCCGGCTGATTAATGTTCACGCCCCGACCGAAGAAAAGGACGAAGAAACGAAGGAATCGTTTTACAATCACCTGGAATGACTGGTCGACTCATTGCCCACAAACGACACAAAAATTATCCTGGATGATATAACGCTAAGGTTGGCAATGAGCTATCTCAACGGGGAACGACTGGAAGATATAGCCTCCATGATGAAATAAATGACAACGGCCAGCGCCTTATTGACTTTGAATGTAGCAGAAATCTAGTCATACGTTTCGACTTGCTTCCCACATCGACGCATTCACAAAATGATCTGGGTATTACCGGATGGCAAAACACATAACCAGATCGATCATGTTCTGATCCTACAACGTTGGGCCTCGAGGATACTTGGCGTCCGTACATACCGAGGAGCCAATTGTTACTCAGATGATCTATCAATTCAATCAATTCAAACTATCGATGTCGTATGTCAAAGGCATATTCAGCGAAGACCAGCCCGCTACAAAAATTTGACATCAAAAGGCTCCAAACGGCGTCTGTGGCCGAAAATTTCACGGAGACCCTCGACAACCAGCTGGCTCCCATCTTATCAGATGCATCGTTAGAGACTATCAGAACCGTGACAGAACAGACGATCGGACATCAACCCTGGCGCAAGAGGAATGATTGGTTCAATGATGAGTGCCAAAATGCGTTAGATAAAAAGAATCAGGCGTACAAAGAAAACGTAAGTAGGAAAACCAGGACGAAGAGAGAACACAATGAAAATCTCAGAAGAGTAGCGAATAAGATAATTAGGATTAAGAAAAGCAAATACTATGACGACCAATTGAGAAGCATAGATGTAAGTTTAGCGAGCAATAACACAAGACAAACAAACAAAGTAGTTAAAAGCCTGAAACGTGGTTATCAGCCCAAAACCAAGCTCTGTCATGATGACAGCGGCAATATCAACGCTGATGAAATCAAGATTAAGGAAAGATGGGCAACATATTTCAAGCACCTCCTTAATCCTCCACACAGCTCCAGAACATCGGAGCATATAAATGTCTGCGGAGAGCTTCCATTGGCCCCACCAAGTCTGGATGAAGTTTGTTCCATGATCAATGCCCAAAAGAATAATAAAGCGCCAGGCATTGATGAAATACCAGTAGAGCTCATCAAATATGGTGGCAGTAGTGTTCATCAAGCTATTCACAAAGTCATCCAGTACATTTGGCAACAAGAACATATGCCAAAAGGGTGGAGCCAATCAATTCTATTCCCTTTCCACAAAAAATGTGACATGCTACAGTGCGAAAATTATAGAGGCATATCACTACTTTGTACGGCGTACAAAATATTTCCCAAAATCTTAGAAAATAAAATCGGATCATACGCCAACAGTATTATTGGGGAGTATCAGGGTGATTTAAGGGCAGGTAGATCAACAACAGACCAATTTTTCACGGTCAAGCAGGTACTTGAAAAATGCTGGGAGTTCAACACAGACGCACACCAAATTTTCGTTGACTTAAGCAAGCATACGACAGTATTGATCGTAAGGTACTGTACCAAATAATGCTTGGTTTTGGCGTCCCAGCCAAACCAGTCCGTCTTACCAAAATGACAATGATGACCTCCCAAGTCCGCATCAATAACCAACTCACCGATTCCTTTGACAAAAATGTCGGACTAAAGCAGGGAGATGGGCTGGCCCCATTGCTATTCAATTTGGCTCTGGAGTACGTCATACGGAAGCTACCTGTCGATACGTGGCGTACATTACTATACAAATCGAGCCAAGTAGTGGCCTATGCGGGCGACATCAAAATTCGGTCACCAACAACTGCCAAAGAACTCTTCTTGAAACTCGACAGCGAAGCAAAACTAGTAGGGCTACAAATCAACGAAAATAAAACAAAGCTCATGACGCAGTCGAGAAAAAATAGCCCAAATACACAAAATATCACACTTGGCAAATACAGTATCGAATTTGTGTATTTAGACGCCAAAATAACGATAACGGGCAATGAAAGAGACGAAATAAGCCGAAGAATACAGCTCGCAAATAAAATATTTTATTCAGTATTGACGATTTTGAAGACCAGCTGCATACACAGAAAAACAAAGCTCCAAGTATACAAATCTGTGATAAGACCTGTATTATGCTATGGGTGTGAAACATGGACCCTAACCCAAGCATCCGCAAATATATTGAACGCCTTTGAGCGACGGGTCCTGAGGCGAATAATCGGAGCGAAGCTAGACGGGGACCAATGGCGAATTCGATACAACCATGAGCTGTATGAAATTTTTGACGAACCGGAGGTCTCAAGGATTGTAAGACTGCGGAAGTTGCAATAGGCTGGACACATGAATCGTATGGATGATCAACGGATACCCAAGAAGGTATGCGTTGGGAGAACTGAAGGCCGGCGGCCAGTGGGGAAATCGAGGAAACGCTGGTCTGACTCGGTCGACGAAGACAGTTCATCGCTGCTCGGGTTTCGGAATTGGATGACGCGGTCAACGGACCGAGACAGTTGAAGGCGCTGTTTGCCAGTTGAAGGCGCTGTTTGTAGTGCTAAGAAGAAGAAGAAGAATTCGTCTTTTAATAGTGAAAGTCTAAATTATGTATCCAAAATAATTTCGTAATTTGTTTGACTATTTATTTTGACTAAGTTTTGGATCTTGTTAGCAGTCATAGTTATGTTATTTATTCTTTCATTGTACATTTTATTGATTATGGCTTGTGGTAATGTTTTTCTGAAGGAGATTATTAATTTTGTCCTGTGCCGTTACTAAATCTTCGTGATCTGGGTTACCTGCAATCCATTTCTAGGTGGTGCCGATGAAATCGAGTGATCTTTTGATTCTTCTAGGTTTTAAATTTTTTATTAGTTCCCGGGTTTGTCGAAGTTCGTAGGATAATTGTGACGAAGAAGGGTGGTGCTTGATTTCTGAGAGGTGTAGAATAGGTTCGAATGGGGACAAAAAGCATTCATATTGGTATATATCGATGGTGTGGATCAGCTTGATATTTCCACCTTGAATTTTTGGCCCTTCCCGTATGGAACGAGATGATTTGGGAGCTTGAAAAATCCAAAATTTCGATTTTTGCATTAACAGTGCAGAGTAGTAGTAAACTGAAAGAAAGTTTCAATTACGGATGTGACTCTTATGCACGGATTTGCCAGATTCAGTCAAAATGGTTGAATTATAATTTTCGTTAACAATTTCCTGCTTGTACCTCGCTGTAAGTTTGGATCCCTTCCTTTTATTTATTCTAACATAAATTGTTTCACCTATCTCGTATTTTTTTGTCGGTTGTCTAGTCTTTTTGTGGTATGTGATGTCCTTTTGTTGTTTAAGTTTTAGTTTGTCTACATTTGATAATCGAACCCTTTCTAGTTCTTTGGTTCTATACTCAGAATTCGACCAAAATGCAATTCGATTATTTTTTTCCGGTTGTGGAATGTATTGTACAATTATATTCGTGAAGGGCTCGTTGCAACAAATCTTGAAAGGATCTAGGGTATCCATCCTTCCTCAGGCATCTCATAGTCTCCGTAAGAGTGCTATGCCATCGTTCAACCTGCCCGTTGACCTCGCTCTTGTATGGTGGTGTCTTATAGACACTAATTTTAGGTCGTCCTCCTACGGAATTAGGGTAGACAGCTTTTTTATTAAGTATGGGATATCGAATGTGTCTCGGTTGTATGTAATTGTTATTGGAAGCGGTGTCTACTAAAAATTACAATTGTTCTCCACTTCTTAACGTGTGTTTCAAGTATGGAAGTAAAGAGCGCCTCAACCTTTAAAAAATATATGTCTTCCAATTGTTTGTCTCGATCGATACTTGGTTCGTCCTGTGAGTCAGTATATTCAGTCAAGGTCCGGTCATAGTTTTCGTCCTCTTTTTCAGTCTCCTCTTCATATTGTTCTTCCATCATGTCGTTTGTACCATCGGGCTCTGTATAAAACAACCTTTGTGCCTTGTGGGGTTGATGCTGTCTCCGAGATGGTTGGAGAGGGCGTTTTTGGGCAAAATTTTGCCTCTGAGGCCGACTAGCGTAGTTAACCGCGTGAGTCTTTAAGGACTGGTCAACACAAAGGAATGGGGCCTTGAGGTGGTCGAGGAGGCGGTTGGTTGAATTCACGCTGAGGCTGTTAAATATTCTGTTGGTGAAATCGCGGTTGCTGTGATACCTGCGAATTATGAACGAGTTGAGCGCCAGGCATTATTTTTCGTGTTGGAACCGGAGGTGAATTATTATAATGTCTCCGTGCACTTATGTTGGAATTATTTGCATACTGTGCGAGATAATCCATGTTTTGTAGGTTAAAGACTAGATGCAATGCCTGGGTATGATCTACCGGTTCTTTAATAGCCAGTAATCTTTGAAGATCACTCCTCAATCCTTTAGTAATTATGTCCAAAGCCTTGCCATGGTACAATTGAGTCATGATGTTCATTGCATCCTGGCACATGTCGATAGATCCCAGTTTGTTCAAGATCAGTGACAAGTGGCTGTACACCTCCTGATATAATTGGGAAACGGTATTTCCGCCTTGTACCAGGGTCGTCATCTGGTATTCCAAGGTGCCGAGTTCCCGTTTGTCTGCATAATGTAGAGTCAGGCACATGGACATTTTTTACCAATTTAGGGGGGTGTTGTAGGACTCTAACGCTATATCGGCGTGGCCCAAAATTTTGTTCCTGATAACGGACAGCATGCCGTAGTATTTCGGCGTACCTGTTAAATGCTCGTAGATTTTCAATATTCTGTCGTTACTTTTTCGTCAAGAGCTAAACTCTCCCGGTTCCCCGGATAATGTCCGCAGGCTCTTCGTGACATCAGGAATCTTATTCATGTTAGACAGATCCCGATCATTGTCGACGTTAACAGGCACATCGACATCATCACTGGTGTCAGGAATTTGGTTCGTGATAGAGCCGAAAATTTCCCGTGAAATCATTCGAGCCAATTCGCTACTGGTAGAAGGTAGAGTGTTATTAGGTGCATTACTACTATCTGGAGCTTAAGGAGAAGTTGAAACAGCGAAATCTGGCTACACAAGGTACAAAGGCCATACTGATTGCGCACTTGCTTGACGCGACCGAGTCGGAAGGCGCGAATCTGGATTTGGGTGAGTTCTCAGATGCGGAAAAAGGAGCAGAAGGTGGAGAAGTAGAAACACCAAAATCAAGGGAGCCAGAAAATGCGCTAATGCAAATGTTGATGTTGATGTCATCCAGTCTAACTGCGAAGCTAGATGAACAATCAACGAAGCTAAATGAACAATTAGCGCAGCTAAATGAACAGACATCCAGTTTAGCTGCGAAGCTAAATGAACAATCAGTGCAGCTAAATGAACAGACATCTAGTTTAGCTGCGAAGCTAAATGAACAATCAGCAAAGCTGGACCAACAAGCGATCGAAATCAAGGCGGATTCGCAAAAACAGTCAACCGAAATAAAAGCGGAGCTCGGTAGTCTAATCAGGCAAATTAAATGCGTCGAAGAAAGGGTTTAACAAGTCGAGGAGAGAATTAATCATGAGATCAGCCAGGTCAAGGAGAGCATCAAGCATGAGATGGAAAACATGAAAAAGGAATTGGAAGCAGCGAAGGAAACAGTAACCACCTCGTCAGCCCCGCTTATAACCGCAACGCAAAGCACATCCAGAAATGTGCAAGCACCAATATTCGATGTGCAAACGGTCTGGAGTATTTACAAAACCCAGTTTGAAGCTGCCGCTAGGTCAAATCATTGGAATGAGCAGGAAAGAGCAACTGCACTAGTTTTTGCCCTAAGAGGCCCAGCTGCCGAGCTTTTGCAGACGATCCCCATTGAGTTGCACTCAAACCCGGCTGCTATCATGAATGAGCTCGACATGCGTTATGGAGACGATCATCTTAAGCAGATTTATCGGTCACAGCTACGGCATCGGATGCAGAAGTCTGGCGAAACTTTACAGCCGCTAGCCCAAGACATTGAGCGACTGGCACATTTGGGTTACCCAGCGTACGATCCAGAAAATCGAGATGAAGCAGCGACAGAAGCATTCATCAGCGCATTAAAAGACCAAGAATTGCAACAAGCCGTGCGTTGAGCTCAAAAGCAAACAGTTAAGGACGCATTGGCTTATAGTCTGAACTTTGAGGCAGCAAAAAATGTGAGCCGTACCACTGACTGGTTTCGCGAGGTAGTGACAGACGAGTGCAAGTGTGAGCGCGTGAAAATTGAGCGAGACCCGCATGTGAATAGTGTGCCTAGATGCTGGAATTGCGAAGAGAAGGGGCACCTGCAAAGAGATTGCAACAAGCAAAGAAAACCAAGCTATTGGCCAGGGTGTGCAGCTAGGAGGAGATCCAGATCGAGTCAGGAGCCCAGAATGGAAGCCCTTCAAACAGAGGGGTCGGGAAGCATGTAAGAGCCAACTTCGCGGGCAGAGCGCGTGAAAATTGAGCGAGACCCGCATGTAAATGGTGTGCCTAGATGCTGGAATTGCGAAGAGAAGGGGCACCTGCAAAGAGATTGCAACAAGCAAAGAAAACTGAGCTATTGTCCAAGGTGTGCAGCTAGGAGGAGATCCAGACCGAGTCAGGAGCCCAGAATGGAAGCCCTTCAAACAGAGGGGTCGGGAAGCATGTAAGAGCCAACTTCGTGGGGCAGAGGGTGGCTAAGAGGATCGACGTCCCCAGCACCACCATCACCGTGTCAAGACTACATCGTGGAGAAGCGGACTTATTTATTTATTTATTTATTTATTTATTTATTTATTTATTTATTCAAGTCTACTTAACAGACAGAAATCCAATTACAAAATAGACTTAGACAATTAAATATAGTTAAATAAAATTCAGAGTAAGACAAATCAATACAACAAATCACGCAGAAAAGAGTTAATCTAAAACATGAAAGAAATGAAGATAGAGTCAAGAAAAAAGTTTGTAAAATTTAGTGCTAAGGAACATTAATCACTATTCGCAAAAAGTAACATCTTTAATTTAATTTTGAAAACAAAGTAGGACGTGGATAGAGAGCCAAGCTCGAGGCTGTTATGCATTCTGATGATTCGTGGCATAATTGAGTTAAAATATAAATCTGTTCGGGCATACGGAACCTCGAGAATGTGATTAGACCGACTAGGCCGTGCATACAGTCTGTATTGCAAGTCTGCGCTTAGGGTGGAGGCAATTTGTTGGTGGTACAACTTATAAAGGAAACATTGATCTAAGAAAGTTCTACGGGACGACAGAGAAGGGAGACGAAGTGTGGATAGACGACGCTCATAAGGCTCATAAGCTACGTTAAATTTGAAAAACACAATACGGGTAAACTTACGCTGAACAGCTTCTATTGAGTTCATAAGATATAAATGTCTTGGAGACCACACCACTGAGCAGTACTCAAGGAGCGGGCGGACAAGACACGTGAACAAGCGAACAGCGGTAGCAATATTTACAAACTTATGCAAATGCCGCATAAGAAAACCCGAAACTTTTGATGCCTTGGTAATTAGGCTAAAAATGTGGACATCAAATTTAAGCTTGGGGTCAAATATTACACCAAGATCTTTACATGAGTCTGCAGAGGAGAGAACAACATCACATAAGGTGTAATTAAAAATTAAAGGGACAATTTTCAAAGTAAAAGTCATTTTAAAACATTTGGAAACATTAATACGAAGGGAGTTTACATTACACCAGTTATACAGGTTAAAAAGATCAGTTTGGAGTTGCTGACAATCTTCAAGGGATCTAATTGTCCGGAATACCTTGAAATCATCAGCATACAGGAGACAAGAAGAGGAAATTACAGAAGGAAGATCATTGATAAACAGTACGAAAAGAAGAGGTCCAAGGATTGACCCTTGAGGGACACCAGATGTAGGATTGAATGGAAAGGAAAATGTGCCATAGAGATTGACACGACATGAACGGGAGGATAAATATAATGAAATCCAAGAATGAAGGGAACCGGATATGCCAAGCAAAGCTAACTTTTGACAGAGCAGAACATGGTTCACGGAGTCAAAAGCTTTCGAGAAGTCCGTGAATATTGCATCTACTTGAAGCTGTTTGTCTAAAGCTCTAGCAATATAGTCTTCGAACTCAGCCAAGTTCGTAGAAGACTTATGCCTTCCGGGTCAAGTTGATGGAGAACGTTGCACCATATCAATCGACACTGGTGCAACCCGATCGATTATCCGACCAGACCATGTGAAGCAACAGCTTCTTCACAAGGGCAGCATTTTCTCACTACGGACAGCTACGGGAGAAACTGCACCTGTCCATGGAGAAGTCAAACTCCAGGTACAGTTGGGAGACCTTGCGTTCCGACATAATTTTCTAGTCGCGAACATTATGGATGACTCCATTCTCGGAATGGACTCTCTGTGACCACTTGGAATCATGTTCGATTTGGGCAAACGGGTATTGAAATGGCAGAATGTCGAAGTATTGATGGAGGATCCCAGCGTCCAAATTCCCAAGATGAATGTGGTAGTATGTACCGACACTGATGTACCAAATTCTTCCGAAAGCATTGTATGGGCCAAGCTTGACGGGGATTCTGGAGACCACCGATCTTATCTGATAGAGCCAACGAAGACGTCCATATTGGGCAGTTTGATTGTAGGACGATGCCTTGTAAGGTCTATAAGGAACGGATACGTGCCGGTTAGATTCCTTAAGACCGCGGACTCAACCACGAGCATCAAAGCGGGAGAAGTCATCGGCAGCTGCCGGCCTGTTACCACCATCACCTTTTTGGAAGCTACTCGCGACCATCATTGGAAAAGGAGGCAAGACACAGACAGAGTCCGGGAATCCTCGTCTGCAATATTGAAGCAGGTCAAATTGCCAGTGCAGCTATTCAAGCGAGCCTCTGATCTGGTCCCCAAATACAGTGACATCTCCTCAACAAGCCCGGATGACCAAGACCAAACGAGTATGGTAAATTACGTCATAGATACACAGGGAGCCAAGCCAATCTGACAAGCATCGAGATGTCTTCCTATAGCCAAACAAGGAGAAGTGAGCGCACTGATCTCGGATATGGAAAAACAAGATGTTATCGAACCTTCTGTCAGTCTATGGGCCACGCCAGTAGTTCTAGTAAAGAAAAAGGATGGTAGCTGACTATGAGCAGCTTAACGACATCACTAGGAAAGATAGTTACCGGCTCCCATGAATCGATGACATCATAGACACTTTAGCCGACGCAAAATGGTTTTCAACACACGATCTCAAAAGTGGCTACTGGTAGGTAGAAATCGACAAGAAGGACCGAGAGAAGACAGCGTTCTCAGCTGGGACCAGATTTCAGCCACTTTCGAACACCTGATGGAGTACGTGCTACGAGGCCTAACCTGGAAAATCTGCTTGGTGTACCTAGATGACATCATTGTTATTGGGAGAACGTTTGAGGAGCATGTGCGGAACTTAGAAGATGTTTTCTCCCGATTGCGACTGGCGAATCTGAAACTTAGTCCCGATAAGTGTACTCTCTTTGCAGCTGAAGCAAAATACCTGAGACACGTCGTATCAGCAGAAGGGGTTCAAACAGACCCTGAGAAAATTGAAGCCGTGGAAGGCTGGCCAACACCAAACAACAGGTACAGAGAAGAGGAGCACTGAGAATTGCATCTTCGTATCCAACAGTCTCCGACTCGGCGGTGAGAGTGATTGCAGGCGTTACACCTGTCGCCCTCCTTGCTAGAGAGCGCCGCGCTATTTACCTGCGCCGAAACGAGGATGCGAGGGAGATGGTTGTTCGCGAGGAGAGACAACGCTCGCTCAACGATTGGCAGCAGTCTTGGGTCAATTGCACGAAGGGAAGGTGGACTGCGCGCCTCATCCCGGATGTGAGACCGTGGCTAAATCGAAGGCATGGTGAGACTGACTTCTATCTAACCCAGCTTTTGAGCGGGCACGGGTGTTTTCAGTCTTACCTGCACAAGATCGGTAAGTCACGGTCTCCCGATTGTCGGTTTTGCCTAGGAGAGGAAGACAATGCCTGTCACACATTTTTTACGTGTACCAAATGGGCCAGGCTGCGAAGGGAACTCTACAGGGAGACGGGAGAGCTCACCCCGGATAATATAGTTGCGGTGATGCTTGAATCGGTTCACAAATGGAACCACATTATGCTAGAGCAGTCCTAAAAGATAAAAAGGGACTCGCAGCAGCCGGAGGTGCTGGGGCTGGGGGATCGCTCTTCTGGCATTTCCTCTTTCCCTCTCCCGTCCCGCTAGGAAAGGGTCTCCCCAGCTTGAAGGTGCCCCACGGCGTAACAAAGCGAGACCTGGCCCGAAGTAATGTGTCAAACGGTTCCAGGCTAGGTTCTCAGATTTACAGGGGAGGTGTTTAGTGGGTAGTCCAAGGGTATCCTCCATGGGAGTCCCACACTGCCAGACTCGGCGGGCGTAAATGCCTTCACCTCCCTACCACAAAAAATAAAAAACACCAAACTCCAAGCGTGGACTACAAAGCATGTGCGGAGCTTAGAAGATGTTTTCTCCCAATTGCGACTGGAGAATCTGAAACTTAGTCCCGATAAGTGACCCTTTTTGCGGCTGAAATAAAATACCTGAGACACGTCGTATCAGCAGAAGGGGTCCAAACAGACCCTGAGAAAATTGAAGCCATGAAAGGCTGGCCAACAGCAAACAACAAGCGCCAACTACGAAGTTTTCTGGGCTTAGCAACCTACTATCGAAGATTCGTCAAAAACTTTGCCATAAAAGCTAAATGTCTCCATCAGCTAACCGTAAAAAATCGTCCGTATGTCTGGAATGAGCAATGCCAGACAGACTTTGAGACCCTGAAGGAGAAGCTGTGTGAATCCGACGGTGATATCGGAGCTGTACTCCCCCAGCAGATCAATGGCGAAGAAAGAGTCCTCTATTACAGTCGAGTTCTCTCAAAAAGTGAGAGAAAGTACTGCGTGACCATGAAAATGCTATTGGCTATAAAAGAGGCCACCAAGCAGTTCCACAACCACCTATATGGCCAGAAATTTGTTCTTCCAACGGACCATGCATCACTGAGATGGCTACTTAACTTCAAAAACTCCGAGGGACAAGTTGTGAGATGGATCGAAAGCTTGCAGTCAAACGACTACGAAATTGTTCATCAGAAGGGCGGAGTTCGTAGAAATGCTGGCGCTCTATCTCGTCGTCCATGTCCAGCTAATTGTAAGCATTGCCGATGGATTGAGAAAAAGGAGCCGCCCATTAACCTGAGGTTGATAACGGCCTAATTTGATGAGGTTGGTAATCGGAGGAGATTCGAAATACCCAGTTAGCCGATGAAGATATCGGACCATTGCTTTTATGGAAAAAGACAACTGGGGGACCTGTGTGGAAGGACGTTTCGATGCATGGCACCACCCTGAAAATTTATTTTGCACAATGAATGTCCCTTCAGGTGGAAGGTGGCGTACTCAAGCGGATATGAGAAACAACGGATGGAAGCTCCTATAGGATGCAAACTATACTTCCCAAAAGCCGAATCCACGATGTGGTTAAGGAAATGCATGATGGATCCTCGGGACGCCACCTTGGTGCTAATAAGACCTTAGCGAAATTAAGGAAAAGGTTTTACTGGCTCCATGCTCGAGAAGATGTAGAGGACTGGTTTGCGCTTCCGTCAAATGTTCAAAGCGATGACCGAGAGGACAAGTGCAAACCTATAACGTGGGGGTACCATTTGAAAGGATTGCTGTTGAAATCGCAGGAGCCTTTCCTGAATCCGAATGGGGAAACCAATACACGCTGGTTGTGGCCGATTAATTCAGCAAGTGGCCTGAGGGCTACTCCATTCCCAACCAGGAAGCAACTACTGTAGCCGAACAGCTAGTGTTGAATTGAGTCAATAGGTACGGCGTACCTTGGGAACTTCATTCAGATCAAAGCCTTAACTTTGAGTCACTGGTTTTTGGCGAAATGTTCGAACTGCTGGAAATACGGAAAACGAGGACAACACCGCATCATCCCCAATCTGATGGAATGGTCGAACGTTTCAACGGCACACTCAATAAACACCTGGCCAAGATGGTTGACAAGAACCAAAGGGACTGGGATCAACACACACCACTATTTTTGATGGCGTATAGAGCTGCGGAATATGCATCGACGTGTCAAGCCCAAGCCAAAGTCATTTTTGGAAAGACTATTTGTCTGCCAGCTGATATAAAGTTCGAAACACCCCCTGAGAAACCCACAACCATCTCGGAGTACGCAAGTGAGCTAAGGCGACGGTTGAACCAGATACATCGGACAGTGCGAAAATACTTTGAATCGGCTACTGACGGCATGAAGATCAGGCATGACCTAAAGGCAAATTCTACTGGCTTCCAGCAAGATGACTTGGTGTGGCTATATAACCCGCAACGGTGGAAGGGTAGGTCTCCAATTTTGGGGCAGAATTGGGACGGGCCATACCGAGCTACAAAGCGAATCAACGATGCCGTATATCGCATACAGGAACACCGTAAGCCGAGAGCCAAAATGAAAATCGTGCATCTGGACCGTCTTGCCCCATACCACATCCTGGGAGAATTGACTACAACTGGCGACACATCTTTTCGTGGTGAAAAGAACTGAGGTGGGGGCAGTGTTACATGTACAAACAATTATACGAGCCACTGTCGCAATTTATTCTATAACCATTAAGGACATCATGATCAACAAACGATTGTACTTGAAAGCACAACAACCCACCAAGTATGATCCATATCTGAAGGTAACGTCACTGCACCATTCAGAATTGCTCGAATATTCCAGGTAGTTAGCCAATGTACAAGAAATGGATTGAATGACTAGAGACCCTATATAAAGCCATGCTGAATGAATGGGGGGAGATAGTAAAACCGCGATAGTAAAACTACGATATAGTGGAGCACGAAGTAAAGGTGATATTGATTAATAGTGAAGTGATATAGACAGTTGAAATATAAAGTTGATAAGCAGTAGAATGCGATATGTAAGGTAGTGAAATTCATGATTGTGCATTCTTTGTAAATAAACTCTTTTATGTTAAAAGACAGTGCGTTTTCATTTTCCCGGAACATTAAAATTATTGGCCGCGAATCATAACGCGCGACAATATATATATATATATATATATATATATATATATATATATATATATATATATATATATATATTTATATATATTTGAGCTTGATATTGACTATATTACCTCGAATTCTGTAACGGTCTTGGAATGAGAAACGCTAACGATAAACCTCAGCGTCAGGGTTCAGATTTGGACTGTTGTGCGATGGATTATTACATATATATATGTATCTATGTATAAATATATATATATATATATATATATATATATATATATATATATATATATATATATACATATATACAAATATATATATATATATATATATATATATATATATATACATATATAAATATATATATATATATATATATATATATGTATATATATATATATATATATATATATATATATATATATATATATATATATATATATATATATATATATATTAATTCTTAACGTCAATAAACTCAGTGAAGAAAATAATCATTTAATTTTCCGGCAGCACTCTCCGTCTCGAACCAATGACGAGAGTTTCGTAGAAATGGCTAGCAGCTTCGATGATTCAGTGACTACATTATCTACAGCAATAAAAAGATATACAAAGCTATTGAAATGTCTGAAAATCAAATGGCTTCGACCCGTGAAAATATATCTAACTTTCAACAACACAACATAAATATGCCGAGAAATCATCGTTATTTCAAGCAAGAGCGTTGAGGTTAAAAACATGACGCCATTCTTAATAATAACGCGTCGTCAGTTGGAAGTTCGAGGTAGCAAGATTTGGAGATTCTGTTTAAGGTACGATTGAGGACATTTAAGCACAATGGCAGAAGGGGTGCAGCGATAAAGTCAGCATAATACGATTCGTGGAATTTCCCATGAAACGACATCAAGTGAGTCGATTAGTGAAAAACTACCTGAAAAAACAACGACTAAATGGAAAGAACCACTACAGGCATCTTCACACGCTCCAAAATCTGAAATAGTGTAGAAACTTAGAACTTTTAGTCGGAAGAAATAATTGAATGGCTAAATCGTATGAACTCAAATAATGACGTATGCACCACAAATGCTCAGTCAGAGTATAGAATTTTCTTCATGCAGAAAGCTCCGAAAAACTACAATACCGCTAAAATCCAGAAGATTTGTGAAAATGACCTTATCATTAAAGGTTGCAAAGTTGAAATGATACCTCAGAAGAACAAACGGAAGCCCCGATTCAACATTTTCATTCTATCGAGATATGTCTGGCCATGGCGGAGAAATCCTCTTAACCACAATGTAAATATAAAAATTTCATCCGTCGCGAGGTTCAAGTACCATCTTCTTTGGGCTCAAAACACCTTCCACAGCCTTCTGTTCCCCAAGATAGTAATAAATCCTTTTTGGATCCGCTTTGCCCACCATCTATAAAGGCCACGATCAACTTTGGGGTTGATTTAGAAAAAAAGGTACCACAAAATCTACGAATGTGTATGGCTCTTTTTGGCAAACATGCATAAGGGTCCCGATACAACATGTATTGATGGAAAAACAAAGACTAGTCTTAAGGTCATAACACAAAGAGAAGGGTTCCCTATGGGTTGCGATTCACTTCGAGGTATGTATTTTTGCGTCCATGAAGAGCTTGGAGTCACGGCAGATCAAGTGAATAAGATCTAAATACATTTGCGTCGCATGGAAGTTCGAATTACATCTCCTCACTTCAAAGCACTAGGGAACAACACAACAAATTTTCTCGTCCCCAATAAGAAGCCTGTACAGCAAAGCCTTTAATTATTTTACAACAATTGCAGTGGTATCCGATTTACATTAAACCAATTATTCCTTGATGCAAAATCTTGCTACTTTAAAATTTTATCACTAACAGAAACTTGGCTAAATAATGCACATAGAAATGAAGTGATTCTAGACAGTAATTGAACCATCTTTAGAGACGATCAAGACTTTCGCAGCACTGGAAAATCAAGAGGAGGTGGTGTTAGTTGCAATTTACAACTCCTTATCAAGTGAGCTCATAAGCACCATCTCATATGCATTATTCCAGCATATGAATGAAGTAATGAGACTTATTTTATTACCACGCTTGTGGTAAACCTGCGACTTTGAAATTTCCATCCTCTTTCCCCGCCATCCTTCTCCTCTCTATTGATATATTTACCTTGCTCTAGCTTGTTTAGTTTGCCTGCTGTGTCGTGTTGAGTAGAAGTGTGTTGGTAGTGCTCATCACGAAAATGGAGAAACAAAATCAAGAGCAACGCGTCGCGATAAAACTTTGCACCAGATTGGGCAAACAGCTTCGGAAACGTACGCTATAATTGTAAAAGTGCATGGTGATAATGCTCTTAGTCGTGCCCAGGTATTTGGATGGCATAAAGAGTTTAAGAAGGGGCGTGAAATTGTGAAAGGCGAGCCGCAGAGCGGGAGACCAGTCGAGGTGCGGACTGACGTCAATGTGCAGCGTGTTCGCGCCCTAATCCATGAAGATCGGCGTTTAACAGTTTAAATGTTGGCCTCGGTGCTGGTTATGAACAATAAAACAGTCAGGCAAATTTGAACCGACGATTTTGGGATGAAAAAGTTGAACGCGAAGATGGTTCCAAAGAAGCTTTCTGAATTGTCCAGTGTTTGGCCTCTAAAGGAATCGCCGTGTTGCAATTGCTGCCTTATTCACCCGATATGTCACCTTGTGACTTTTTGTCGTTCTCTAGTACAAAATCGGTGGTCAAAGGAACCTTTTTTGAGTCAATTACAGATCCAGGCGGCCGTGACGAGGGTACTCGTGGACATCTCAGTCGAAGCGTTCCAGAAATCTTACGAAACATAGAAAACGCGCTGGAATCATTTTACTCGCATAGTTGCCCAAGAAGACTACTTTGAAGGGGATAGCAGAATTGGAGAATAATTTTTAAATATACGGTTTTCATGGAAACAGTCTCATTACTTAATTGTCATACTACGTAGAGTGGATCATATATCTACAAATAAGCTTAGCCTCTATCTTGGCGTATCCTATGTCCCTCCAAATTTTTCCGAAATCGTCTACAACGAAGTCATCAAAACCATTTCTTCTCTAACTACATCTATCAAAGAAGATGATATAATAATTATCACTGGCGACTTTAATTGACCAAATCTGAAATTTGTAAACGACGAAGTCGATAATTGTCGTCTTCCAATCAATCTTTTTGACAGCCGGAATTTTAATTTGATGAGTACTTTTTATGGCAACGATTTGCAGCAGATTGCTCTGACGCCCAATCAAAATTGTAATTGATTTTTACTAACGCATATGACGATGTGGTGGTCAATCAAACTGATGACAAAGAGAACCTTTTTTGTAACAGCCTCCACCACTCTGCACTCAATATTGAGATTTTCACTCCTGACATTTCTAACCCTATTTCATACAATAAATCAATTGTTTTCGGCTTTTGCAATGTTGATTATGAAAGTATCAATAAACATCTTTTTGCTGTTGATCGGACTGGTACTCTTTCGACGTTAGATTTAGAAGAAGTGTTATCCTGTTTCTAACAAATAACTCTTAACGCTGTCGAAAAGTATATACCAAAAATTAAGAAAAAAGATAAATTCTCTGACCCTTGGTTAAATAGTAATTTACAAAATCAAAGGAACAAATATTATAGAATTATCAAAAGCAAGAAAGATGTCAGCAATGATATTAAATCAAAATATAATGAGCTTGCAAATGAATTTCAAACAAAATCTCAGAACCATATGAAGTATATGTGAATTTGATGGGTGAAAATTTTATTAAAGACCCAAAAAAGTTCTTTGATTTTGTATACATCAAGCATAAGACTCAAGGCTACCCTTCATCTATGTATGTTTTTCAAGGATTCAGTTTCATGGTCGCCATAGCAGATCTGCGAATTTTTTGCAAATTACTTTAAAGAAGCTTATTCTAATTCTGAGAACCCATTAAATCCCGTTTTGTAAATGGCTCCAACGACATTGATTAGCGAAGTTTCAATTTCTGAGGAAGAAATTCCTCATGCGATTGGCAATTTCGATAACAATAAGGGACCTTATTTCGATCTTATACCTCCTAGTTTTCTAATCCAGCGCAAAGAACAATTAACTACGCCATTCTCCAGCATCTTCAACATACCAATCTCTAGTGGCATCTTTCCTTCTTACTGGAAATCTTCTTACATGATACCAATCCATAAGAAGAATGATGAACGGTGTATTCAAAATTATAGACGTATTGCCATATTATCATCCATTCCAAAGTTTTTTGAACAAATACTTTGCAACAAGATCTCCCTTATTATAGAACCAATGCTTCATGAAGAGTAGCATGGGTTCAGAAAAAATAGATCTACTACCACCAATCTCCTCATCATGACATCAAGTATTCTGTGTGAGATGGAAAAGGGTCTCCAGATTGATGCTATATATACCAATTTCAGCAAAGCATTTGGTCGTTCAAATCATGAAGTTTTGATTGACAAGCTCCGTAATTTTGGAATTACTGGCAGTTTACTCAGTTGGATCCATTCTCACCTTAAAAACCGCACTCAAGTTGTCCAATTTCAAGGAAGATTACCAAAACAAATTTAGGTCCTCTCTGGGGTTCCTCAAGAAAGTCATCTTGCGCCTCTTTTGCTTGATATCCTCAGTAGTTATACATGATGTACCTCATCTTATTTTGCAGATGACTATAAAGTTTACCACGTCATATCATCTCTATTCGATATAAAGTTTCTCCGGTCCAAGCTTAACACTCTCTCTCAATGAAGTTGCAACAACCATCTCTCTCTAAACTTGGGAAAACGCCAGGTGATAAGTTTTTCAAGAAATTGGAGCCTTCTTCTGTTTGACTATCGCATCAACAACACGACACTTAGTAGAGTCGATTGGATTGTGGACATTGTTGCCGTTCTGGACCAAAAGCTTCGTTTTAAATTTCAGTATGATGGAGTTATATCCAGGGCTAATAAGATGCTGGGATTCATCAAATGAAGAGCTAAAATATTCAAGAATATTTGGGTAACTAAATCACTAGATGTCTCATTAGTACGCCCTATACTTGAATATGCCAGCCTGATTTGGAGACCTGTTTTTGATATTCACGCTCATAGGTTATAATAGATCCAGAAACAATTTCTTCTTTTTGCTCTCAGATCCCTTTACGACTCTAGAAACTTCCACAGCCTACTATCATATAACTATCGGCTCCATGTGCCAAATATGGCATCACTAGATTCTAGGAGAATAATAATGTCTGCATGTCTAGCATTCGATGTGCTCAGAAACAATATTAAGGCTCAGTGTATAACAAAAAAAATATTACTCTGAATGAACCCCTAAGAATCACAAGGCTTTCACCAATGCTTAACCATGGGTCGCCATCACACTAATTATGTAGACAATGAGCCAACAAATAGATGTTGTAAGGCATTCATACAAATATTACTTAACTGCGGTGTAGGTTTACCTGCAGGATGCGTGCCATCAGTGTTCTGATTTTGTCTTGGCCAGGGCTTCTTGGAAAAAATCCGGTATTAGAACAACATGTTTGCAAAGAACACAGTGTGCCTCCTTTTTACATTCTTTTTTTTCGTCCAATTTCACCGATTTGTAACATAGGGAACTCCTATCGGATCCTTTGGGTACCTGTGTGGTGTAACCATAGCTAAGGTGTTTAGAATATTGGAGAGGCATTGCTCTTTGCTGTATCCTGCAGACAACCGCAAAAGCTTAGTCCACTGTTGCTCAGCACATTCAACGCTTGCTTACGGGACTAGGCTTTCCCGGTACGATGAAGGTGGCTAGGCTCGTCCTGATTAGCAAGTGGAAGGAAAATTCCGGATCGCTGTCTGCATACCGCCCGTTATGCATTCTAGACACTGCTGGGAAAGTGTTCGAAAAACATATCAAGGGAAGACTCACTGACGTGATTCGTGCTGCTAGCCACCTATCTCGTCAGCAATATGACTTTGATGATACGATTACCGAGATGGTGAGCGCGGTCCAAAAGGCAGAGGCATATAGCCGCTCGAAATGGTGTTGGTGACCTTCGACGTTAGGAATGCCTTCATTTTCACTAGATGGGCGGATGTTCTGGATACGTTCCAGAATATCTAATGCGCCTTTTAAGGACTGCTTTAAGGATCGAAGCCTGCTTTACCGCATGCCACAGGGCCAACAAAGGATGGAAGGTACATCGGGTGTTGCCTATGGATCTATTTTTGGGCCTGTGGAGCGTTTCTTACGATGGGGTGTTGAGATTGGAGATACCAGATGAGTCGCGGTTGATCGGCTATGTGGGTGATGTTGCAGCTCTGGTTACTGGACGTACCGTTGAACAAGCGTAACTCAGGCTAGGCATGCTAATGCGCTTATGCGCTGGATGGCTGCTCGCGGGTTCAGTCTAGTGCTGGAGAAAACCGAAGTCGTCACCTTGACAAAGAACAGAATCCCTACAGTAACGGTGATCAGTACTGGAGACGTACTAATCGGATCGAAGCCAGCGCTGAAGCTCTTGCGGTTACTCATCGACTCGGCAATGAGTTTATTTGAGCAAATCAAGGCAACGGACGAGAAGGCTTCTTCGGGAATATCGGCTCTGAGTCGACTTATGACCAACGTGAGGGGACCTAAACCAATAAAGAAAACGCTGTAGGTTCAATATGGGGTGATGCTCTCAGTAAGGAGATAAACAAAAAACGCTTGGTGCAGGTACAAAGAAGAGGAGCACTGAGGATTGAATGTTTGTATCCGACAATCTCTGATTTGGCGGTGAGAGTTATTGCAAGCGTGAAACCTGTTGCCCTCTTTTCTAAGGAGTGCCACGTTATTTCCTACGTCCACACGAGGACGCGAGGAAGACGGCTGTCGATGGGGGGAGACAGCGTTCACTCAACAATTGGCAGCAGTCATGGGTGAATTGCTTGCCTCATCCCGGATGTGAGACCATGGCTAAATTGAAGACATGGTGAGGTTGACTTCTATCTGATCCAGCTAAAAGAGGGATGCCCCAGCTTGAAGGCACCACACGGCGTAACAAAATGAGACCTGGTCTGAAGTAATATATCGAAAAATTCCAAGCTTGGTTCTCGGGTTGACTGGGGAGGTGTTTAGTGGGTAGTTTAGTCGCCTTCTTGCGAGAATGGGAGTCCTACACTCTGTGCGTAAATGTCATTCACATTCAAACTACAAAGAAGTATCCCATAGAGGATAAAATTGTGTTTCATCCTCAGAAATTGCATTCATCTTCGGATGACACTTACCTCCATCAAATTTTGCATCAATTTTAAATGGAATCGCGATGTAACTTAGCCAGCAGTTAAATGAAAAACTCTGTTTCCGGTGAACACCTACTAAGAATATGATAAGTGTTATATCGTGAGGGCGTAAATACTAAAACACTTTATTTAAATTCAAATTATTAACTTATTATTTATTGAACTAGAAGTCACATGGTTATGTGCGAGCTATGACACGCGGATGTTCACAAGCGGATGTACACTGAATCACATATGCATGAATGACAGCTAAGCTTTTCAAGTACTGCCAACTATCAGATGTAATAAAAATTTGTAATAGAATATAAAAGTGAGCAATTTAAAAGTAACGATATTCAAATAATTAATATGTTCATTATGAATACAACATTTTCTCCCTCCTTTAGAGAACTTTTGATCTTCAAGTTGGTTTGTAGAAGTTTGGTGGATGACGTTGTCGCATCGATCTTCGTAGAACTGCATTTGGCTGGTTATTTTCGATACCTGGTGGTTCACCGGCTGGCGGAAATTGTACTGGAGCTTCTTGACCTTGTTTTACCTTTGGTGCTGGTTGATCAACAAAATCTGCCGCTACTGGTTGCTCGTGATTTTCATAGAGATGAAACTGTCTGTTTGATTCTGCCGGTTTGTTGTTAACTTCTTTGGATTCCAGTTTGTTTTTTTGTTGTTGATCAAGTGGTCGAAAGCTTCGCATTTGATCAACATGTCGTTTGAAGGTTTTTCCATCGTGACTGATGTGATAGTGTAGGTCACCAATTTTCGCAGAAACAACTCCTTAGATCCATTTGTCCATTCTGAAGTTATTAGACATGAAGTAGACCATCTGCCTGGGCTGGAATTCTCGAAAATTTGAGTTGAATTTAGATTGTTGCTTCTCAGTCATTTGTGTGTGAATGTTTTCAGGGCGTACCAAATCTAAGCGGGTCCGAATGTTTCTACCAAGAAACAGCTGTGCAGGAGATTGTCCAGTTGTAGAATGAGGGGCTCTTCTATACTGCTTCAAGAATTTATTTAGATCTTGTTGTAGAGTAGCTTTCGTGGTTTGCATTTTGTAAAGAGAATCCTTAACTGTACCAACATATCTTTCAGCCTGGCTGTTTGTAGAAGGATGGTATGGAGCAGTTAGTTTGTGATATTTAACTCCGTTCATCTTGAGGAATGTAATAAATTCATCAGAAACGAATTGACAGCCATTGTCGGTTACTACAGTAACAGGAGAGCCATACGCAGCAAAAAGCTCATCCATAATTGAAATAGTTGCAGTGCTGGTAGTTGAATTTGTCGCTTTTACTTCTACCCATTTACTGTAGGCGTCAACCACGATAAGTAGCATTGTACCAGCAACAGGTCCTGCGTAATCCATGGACCCTTTGGATACTCCCAATGATGCTCACGAAATTTTGCTGGAGCATGTGCAAATTTAGCACACTCAGTACACGCTTTTGCGATCCGTTCTATATCAGCGTCCAGACCTGGCCAATTAACATATGATCGAGCTAAACCTTTCATTTTGGTTATTCCAATGTGTGCTGCATGCAGATCTTGTAGTATAGGTTGACGTAATGAAGTAGGAATTACAACTCGATGCTCAAACTGGAGGCATCCGGATGAAAATGAATAATTACTTTCTGGAGCTTTGAGTCCACTTCGAGTCAAGTCTTGTCCATCTAGTAGCATTTGTACTATTTTTCCAAGATGTGGGTCTTTCTTCGTTTCTTTGGCGATAAGTTCCGCTCCTACAGGAAGTTGATTGATTTGACGTAGGATGAATATGTCCATTCCATCCAGATCCATAACTTTTTCCTCCCTTTGTGAAGTGATTTTACGAACAAGTTGTGGCTTATGAAGAGCTCTAGAACAGTAATCTGCGTTAGCATTAGCTTTTGTATTTTTGAATTCCACTGAGTAGTTAAAATTAGCTAAGTAATCTGCGTAGTTGGTCATTCTACTTATGCATAAAATTGGAAGTGATTTCTCTGGATGAAGAATCTGCGTTAATGGTTTGTGGTCTGTTATAAGCAAAAAATACCGTGCATATAAATAGTAAAAGAACTTCTGACAACCCCAGACTATAGAAAGTGCCTCTTTGTCGATCTGTGGATATTTTTGTTCTGTTGCGGTCATTGTTCGGCTAGCGTATAATATTGGACGTTCTGTCCCGTCACTAAGTCGATGAGATAATACTGCACCTAAGCCTACCTGGCTAGCATCTGTAGCGAGGACCACTGGTAGTGCTGGATCATAAGGCATCAGGACTTGAGGCGAAATTAGAATATTTTTCAAGTCAGCATATGCTTTTTCTGCTTCGTCCGTCCATTGAAAAGTTTCCTTTAGAAGCATATCCCGTAGCGGTCGTGCTCTAGTAGCCAAGTCGGGTATGAATGCGTTGTAGTACGTTGCTCTTCCAATGAACAGTTGTAAATCTTTTGGTGTGCTTGGTTTAGGCGCATCTCTTACTGCTTTAATGTGTTCGTCAGATTTGTGAACACCTTGTGCATCAATTTTATGACCAAGAAACTCGACTGCGGAAGCAGCGAAAGTACATTTTGAGCAGTTTAGGTGAATACCATTTTCCTTGAGTTTGGAGAGTATAACGTCAAGATCTATCAGTAAAGTATCAAATGAATCTGAAAAGACAAGCAGATCATCAAAGAAATTCAAGACAGAAGGCATATCTTTTATAATCGACTCCATTCTGCGTTGCCAAATTGCAGGTATGTTTGCTGCTCCATAAACTGCTCGAGTTGGTCGTATTAAACCATGTGTAGGAGTGTTGAGTGTTAGTGCTTTACTAAACTCTTCATCGACAACCAAATGTGTGTATGCATCTGTGATATCCAAATGACAAAATATTTTCGCTCCTTTCATTTTGTTGAATATATGCTCTTGCTTGGGAATTGGCTGTTCGTCGATGATCATTCGCGGATTCAAAGTGGGTTTGTAGTTGCCAGTAATGCGAAGTTTGCCAGTAGTTTTCTTGGTGACAACGTGCGTAGTAGAAGCCCACTCCGAGTGATCAACTCTTACGTAGTGACCAGCTTCTAGTTTTGCATCAATTGCTTTTGCATATGCATCTCGAAGAGCATATGGAATATCTCGGGCGCGTGCGAAAACCGGTGTGGCTCCTGGTTTTAAATGCATTTTTACTGGCGGGCCCGAAAGTTTGCCAGCTGAAAGATTGAAAATATCTTCGTGCCTTTTTAGCAGCATATCTAAACGATCGATTTGCTCTTTCGTAAGTTCCGGAGATGCGACAGTAAGGTTATGGACATCCATTGGAGCGAACATTTCATTCATGTTAAGTTCGGATATGAATTCTGCGAGCCACTCTCGTCCGAATAACGAGTCATAAGCCCCTTCGACTACATAGAGATTAAGTCGGCGTGTAAGATTCCCTACCGTCACATTTACAGGGAGCCGTCCAATGCAGTTGAGACGATGATTCGTGTAACTTGCAAATTGTCTGTCTGTTGGCTTTAAGTGGAAATTCTGCTTTATCTTTCGTAATGAATTACTGCTAATGATGCCACAAGGTGCTCCCGTGTCAAGCTCCATTTCGAACTCCACTCCATCGATTTTAACACTGATCATTTTTCGATCTACTAATTTTGCAGCATGAAAATCTTCGATTTTAACAATTCCATTTAATCTAACTGTCGTGTTGATTTGTTGTGATACTGTACGAGTATCTTGAATTTGGTTAACGTTGCGTTGTTTAATTTTGGCTCTACACACTTTAGCAATATGCCCCTTCTTCTTACAAAAACGACACTCACTATTTAAGAATGGACATTGAGCACGTAAATGTGCATCTCCACATCCGTAGCAGTAGAGGGGTTTTCGGTTGTTTTGTTGAAGACTTTGGTGTGAGCTATGATTAGCAGTATTTGGTGCAATTTTTCTCTGTCCGCGCGTTTTCGGTTTAACTTTTGCAGTGCCTTTATTTTGCTTGTATTGCTGTGTTGTTGATAGCAGTGTGTGTATAGTTTCCGATGGCAGTGATTGCAGCTTAACCTCCTCCGATGTTTTGTGCGTCGACTCAAGAGCGTGAGCGGCCGCGTAAGCTTCTGCGAATGTAGTTGGTTTCTTTGCAATAATCATATCACACATGGAGCGATCACAAAGACCATGAAGCATTTGCTCGATGAGCTTTCTATCAAGAAAAGAATCGTATTCGCAATGCGCTGCTCCTTGCTTCAACCGTAGAGCAAAGTTGGCAATTGATTCATCTTTCTTCTGCATGGTATGTCTGAATTTAACGCTTTCAGCGTATTTATTTTTCTCGCTGTCGAAATGTTTCGTAAGCGCTTGTACTATCTCGTTGAATGAACAAGATTCCGGAGTTTTTGGTGCTATTAAGAATTTGAAGGCATCATTTAGTTCGGTGCCCATGTGCACTCGAACGTAATCTGCATGGATTTCTTCCGGGATTTTGCTTAGATTTAAGGCCCACAGAAACCGTTTGAAGTAGTCTGTAACTGTGGCACCTTCAATTGAACGGAATTCTTGAAATGAAAATGGTGGTGGCTTGGACTGCCCGGCATCGCCTGTAGATGCAAGTGCTGTAGAATTAGCATTTTTCAAAGCAGTGGCAAGAGCTTCGACTAACTCTCTCAATTCCTCCGAAAGAACCATGATTCATTGCGGGGTTTTATTTTCTTCAGTATTTGCACTTTGAAAACACATTCATTATGGGCTCAGTTTACGTGTGCTCGAATCACTTTTTTCTGACACCAAATGTTATATCGTGAGGGCGTAGATACTAAAACACTTTATTTAAATTCAAATTATTAACTTATTATTTATTGAACTAGAAGTCACATGGTTATGTGCGAGCTATGACACGCGGATGTTCACAAGAGGATGTACACTGAATCACATATGCATGAATGACAGCTAAGCTTTTCAAGTACTGGCAACTATCAGATGTAATAAAAATTTGTAATAGAATATAAAAGTGAGCAATTTAAAAATAACGATATTCAAATAATTAATATGTTCATTATGAATACAACAATAAGAATTTCGCTCACAGAGTAACGACCTCAAACAGATGTGATAATTTAACGTAATCTTTTGCAGTTTCAACACTGTCACTAATTGGAGAGGTCTCCCAACTTGAAGGGAGTCCATGGTGTAGAAAAACGAGACTTAGCCTTAAGTAATGTCTCAAACAGTTCCAGGCTAAGTTCTCAGGTTGGTAAGGAAGGTATTTAGATAAATCAGACATCTTGATCGTCAAGGAGCCTCACACTCAGAGACTTGATAGCCTATATCAAAGCCCAATTCAAGTTGAGTATAAGTACCAATTTTAAAACGAAACTTTTCTACCAGGAGTTCACTCACCGTAGCAACAATCAATACAACTAAATTAAATCTTTTTATTCCATATATTTTTAAGTTTCTGTGCTTTACTATTAAAATTCGAAGAATATGTAAATCAGACCACTGATTCGTTACAATAAAATGAATCGCAACCCTCATAACATGTCTTGCCTGACAAATAAGGATCACAATTGTACAATTATTTTAATGCGAATAACCATCATTTCATGCAAACCAACCTCGTACTTAAGATAAAAATAAACAGTATGGCTCATTACATTAATTTATTGGGCAAATAGTAACAAGGCCAGTTTCATCCCCGATTTACTAACAACAATAGTCTTTACCAAGAGACCGAAAAATGAAATGTAATATCTTCCGTGCCGCACACAAAGTATAACAAGAAGAGGATAAAAAAACTTTCTTATATCCATTATTGCAGCAATGCCGTAAAAATGCTCCCAAGTATGGTGGAAAATTTAAATGAAACCTAAGTCCAAACGTGCAAGCCTTAACTTGAACGTCTTTATACATTAACAACAAATTGAACGAAATTAAATTTTCCCATTTTGAGGAGACCAAACATTTCATATAAAGGATCCTTCCGCGAAAAATTGCAAATGTTGGAAGCAAACGACTTGGGCGCGGGTCAGAGGTCCTCTCTATCTCTGGCTGCCAAGGATGCGTGTTACAGGCAACATTGATTTCTCCTGAAGGATCCATTTCATATTTTATTCAAGCTCTTCTGTAATACTAGGTTATTAAACTTTTTCCCTCTCATGCCGAAGGACTTATGAAAAATGGAATAAAATTGATCTGGAACGCAGAGCAGCTTAGAGTGCGTACCGAAAAGTGGATAGGGGTGAGGGATCAGGGATGAAGGTTAGCGAAGTATTGAATGCAAACGATGGAGAACAAGAAGGCAAACAATGCCCGCCAACAACAACTAACAACGATGATGGCTTCGTCGAGGATAAGTCTTGAGGGTTGTTTGGCGGCCGGTTTCCATTTCATCTGGCAAACATCATGTCTTATGCTCCCACTGATTAGAGACAAAGAGAGTGTAACAATACACTGGGAAAGACTGTTTGACAATGGAAAGATGAACTGAACTTAAATATTTTACATTGAAGCAAATCAGTGATTTTTTTTCAAATTTGCATTTATTTTACAAAAATATTTATTAAAGTCAGATATTCAAACACACGGTAGTTCAAAAAACAGCTGAATTTAAGCGTGGTCATATACTTTCATATTAATTCCTTATGAGAGTCAGGGCGACTTACCGAGGTTTAACTTAAAAGCTATCAAAAACTTGTACTGACTACTGTCTTCTCAAAATCAAATTTCCATTGTCTCACATCTCATCCTTGTCATTCCGTAAGAGTAACATCGAAGGGAGGTTTGATCTTAACGAGATATGATTTGGTTCCGTTCATCTTGAAGATTACACGCAAATTTTAGCGACCCATAAATGTTGAAGGATATCCTTAGCCTTCCCTCCAACTGTATTCCGCCTGGCCCGACAACCGTGGCTATGAAAACTTCAATGTCTTGGACGACGACGGATACGACCTTCATTTCCATTGCAAAGATTTCCCGAGCAACCCCAAGGAATTTTCTCATTTCACTTTCTCTATCCCTCGCTCCGGCAGCGCTTTAATGAAATTAATTCCGTGGCCAAGTTCTTTTTAAAGACTCCTCGATAATTTTTTTACACTTTGTGGCTCATTTTCAGTGGAAAACTGTTGAAAGGGAATCGGTCGGACACTGAAGACAAGACGACCGTCGATCCTAGAGAGTGCGTTTGCATTGAGGAAGGTCGCTATTTTCACGCTTCCTACACTTTTAATGCGTGTCTTGGTTTTTATTTTCTTGCATATTTTTTGCTGTCTGCTTCCTTGACCAAGTTTTGAAAAGAGAGTGAAAGAAATCGATGGTCAGGAACTGGGTTAATTTAATGAGGCGACTAATTTGTTGACGTTGAACGGTGTGGAAGGGAAAACATTTAATTTCTTGCGTTGACTTTTGGGGGCGGTGTTTTTGAGGATTTGTATTTGATTTTCATTTTTCACATGAATCCAAGGAAGAATGATAGGAATGAGATGGTATCTTATTTAATGCTGTTTGTGTTATTGCATCTTTTAAGTGCAATAAAACTAAGATTTTCTCTTCTTAGCTTACAAAAGCCAAATTTCATGCGTTCTTCTTCGTACCTTCCAATGCAAAATGCTAAAAATTTAAAATTTTGAATTATAAGGAATGATCTTCGAAATCAAAGGTTGCCACAAGCTTAAAAATAACAAGTTGAGTAAGCAGGAGAGTGCTCCTACCAGAAGGTCTTTGTAGACATCCTAGGGTTAGAAGCAAGTTTTCTAATGGCGTGAATCGATAACTTGAATTATTCATCCAATACTTAGATATGAAATCGTTCAAATTTATACAAAAGATGCACAGTTTCTTTCATAAGCAAAGTGCAGCCGCCATTTTAATCTAGCTTAAATGATTTTTCTGAATGAACATGTTCAAGTTAAACACTATTCCTTAAATTTTCATGAAAATTGAAAGAAAATAAAAGTCTCTAAGTCAATTTTAAATATATATAGGGTTTTCCAATAAGAGGTGTTATTTTGAATAGATCTTCTGATTTAACACCTTGCGACTTCTTCCTTTGGAGCCACGTGATAGAGAAGGCCTATGCCAATAGCCCAGCGATCTACGAATCATACTATTATTGACAAAGTTGAGCGAATTTCGATTTCTAAGGTATTTGTTGCCCTTGTACTCATAAAGGTCCACATTCGTGATAATTTTCAGATTTTTCGGCTGAAAGGTGTCCAATCGCGAGGGGGGGGGGGGACACAAATTTTGGGTACATTTTGCCTTCCCGTGGACCCCCTAATTCATTAAATGATTTTTTGTTTCAGATTCTAAAAGTTCTAATCAAGACCTTTCATTTGATACCCCACTCGACTACCTTTGATTAAAAAAAATTTTTAAGTGCCAATTCGTTATAAGGGGGGACCCCCCTTAAACATTTTTCAAATTTTTGTCAAGGCCTTAACTTTTGAGAGACCATCATTTCTGACCTTTTAACAAAGTTTGAGCATTCTAGCTTCTATAGTTTCTGAGGAAATCAGCTGTGACGCACGGACAGACGGACGGACGGACAGACGGACGGACTGACGGACAGACAGGTCGCGAAACTAGTAGGTCTTTGTAAAGAAAATTTTTACAAACACCTAAAAACGATATATTTTTCCTGAAAAACTGATTGTAAAAATTATATTAATGGAGCCACCAACAAGCTTTACACATTAGTTTTGGTGTTGCATCATAGTTTTAACATTTATTCAGCCAAATGCTATAGCTGTGAAATTGTGCCCTAAAGGAGTAATGTTCGTGCTGTTTCAGATGAAATCTAACCAAAGCTTGCGTAAAAGTAAAAAAAAAAATTTTTTGGGAAAAAGATATTCGACTGCAAAATGCACTAGAAGGATGAAATGGAATTGGGGCCAAATCTGTTTTTCACTATTTTAATTACGATTGATTAATAAGTAAGGAATAACTGGTATGACGGAAAATCCAAGGAAGTACATAGTTGAAAAAACGAACCAGGCGTATAAGAAATACATGTAGCGGCAACCTCTGTTGAAAGAAGAACACTATAAGACTCTATGATGACAAGCCAAGAAAGTGTGCCCAAGAAAGAAATGACTGCCCATCAACACCAAGATCCAACCGCTAAAAGAAAACATGGCTCTACACAAAGTCAAATAGGTTATAGTGAATTGAGTGTAGATAACAATGTCCGTATAGAACTGTAGGGGTGGTATGCTGCCTCGGCGAGAGAGGATGGTGAGGTTCGCCGAAATTGGCCTTGTCTGCGGACACGTGAATGCGCTGGCAGGCTAGCATTGCGTTGTCGTGGGGCGGGTTCCTTTCCCCAGCACAAGCACCCACTATAAAAAAATTTCGCATCCACGAATTTAACGATTTAAATATTGCTCAAGTAATTGGCAAACTGGGCCTGGTGAAAGCAGACGAGACTTGGTAGGACTTCGTCTTTACGAATGATACTTATGGCCTCCAAATAAGAGTGGGGCATCCAGGTGGAATGTTCCTTAAATGAAAAATATGAACGTGGCAAATTTATTTTATAAAGGGTGATTCATAACAAGTGTACACATGTGAATGAGACTTAACTCTTATTTATCACCAATTTCAGGTCCATATATTGACAGATTATGACAGTTTGGTCTTTTACAATTCTAATCATGGTATCATACACATCAGCCAAACGTTTTATTATTGTTAAAACTTTTTACAAAAATAATGAATCAAACATGCAAACATTGCGCGCTCTACATGAATTCGAATGATTTCACGAAATGGACCCATAAATTGGCCGGCGAGATCGTGTGATTTGAATCCTTGTGACTTTTTCCTTTGGAGATTTCTGAAAGGTATTGTTTACCCTGATGCTCCTCAGACTACTGAAGCATTAAAAAACAATATTCGAGCCAATATACGGCTTATAACGCCGGCAATGTGCGAAAATGTCATCGAAAATTAAAATCATTGTTTGATAGTCTGTAAAACAGCACGAGGTGCACATATGCGAAAAGTAATGTTTCATATTTAATTGTGAGGAACCAAATTTTCATAATACATAAATATTACAGCTCAATCTTCACAAAAATATTGTTTTTTTTTCGACAAAAATGTGTACACTTGTTATGAATCACACTTTAGTATTATGCGATGGAATCAAATAACACAACACCATAAATAGGCACGCGAGCGGAAGGCCACTCTACTCTGCAAGAGCACCTGTATACGAATTAAGAAGGGGTGAGCTCACCCGACGGCTAGCTCATTACAGTGGAGGGGCCAGCTAACGTGGCGGGTCCCATACCCGGTCAGGTTTTCGATAAATGGAAAGACCAAAATTAAAAGTTTATCTTTACATTTTTTTCCTCGTATTAACAAAAGTATAAAAAACAAAGGTATAACAATTTCCCAAGAAATTCCAAATATTGTACTTAAACTGCAATTTATTTCTTGGTTAAATTTACATATTAAATCTCTCATATTAAGTTCTCATTTTAAAGAAAAAATACAGAAAAAAAGAAGACTTCTATCAGATTTTTTCCTTGATAATATACAAAACCGAATATATATTTATGCTAAATACATTGAAAGTAACTGGTTTCTTATGGTTTTAAATTCTTCCTCAATTCAATCAGATCCGTGCATTTGGAGCTATTTGTTTTTTCTCTATAAGTATATATATATATATATATATATATATATATATATATATATAAACTCACACACATTTCAAAAACGAGACGCATGTTTCGTGAACACTTTCACGTATTTCCGGGATCAATTCGAAATCGCACTGTAATGAAATGATAGTAAGACTCATTTTTTGTGGTAGTAAGGTGAATGCCATTTATGCACAGAGTGTTGGACTTCCATGCTCGCATGAAGGTGGCTGGACTACCCACTAAATCTGAGAACCCAGCCTGAAACTGTTTAACACATTACTGCGGGCCAAGTCTCGTTTTGTTACGCCGTGAGTCCCTTTTATATTTTAGGACTGCCCGAGCATAATGTGCCACATGGTTCCATTTGTCAACTGATTCAAGCATCACCGCAACTATATTATCCAGGGGAGCTCTTCCGTCTCCCTGTAGAGTTCCTTTCGCAACCTGACCCATTTTGTACACGCAAAAAATGTGTGGCAGGCATTGTCCTCCTCTTCTGGGAAAAACCGACTATCGGGAGACCGTGACTTACCAATCTTGTCCTGGAAAGACTGGAAAAACTCATGCCCACTCAAAAGCTCACCATGTCTTCAATTTCAGTCTCACCATGTCTTCAATTTAGCCACGGTCTCACATCCGGGATGAGGCGCGCATTCCACCTTTCCTTCGTGCAATTGACCCAAGACTGCTGCAAATCGTTGAGTGAGCGCTGTCTTTCCTCGCAGACAACCATCTCCCTCGCATTCTCGTTTCGGTGCAGGTAAATAGCGTGGCGCTCTCTAGCAAGGAGGGTGACAGGTATCACGCTTGCAATAACTCTCACCGCCGGGCCAGAGACTGTCGGATACAAAGATGCAATTCTCAGTGCTTCTCTTCTCTGTACCTATGCCAAACGTTTTCGGTATACCTCCTTGCTGAGAGCATCGCCCCATATTTCTGCTCCATACAGTAGCACAGCCCCTACAGCACTCATCAAGAGGCATCTTCTTGATGGGATGGGTCCATCTACATTGGCCATAAGTCGACTCAGAGCCGATATTCCTAAAGCAGCCTTCTCAGCCGTTACCCTGATTTGCTCAGAGAAACTCATATCTGAGTCGATCAGTAGCCCCAGGTACTTCACTGATGGCTTTGATTCGATTCGTTTATCTCCAATACTGATCATCCTTTTGTCCCGTGCAGTAGCACTGACCCTACAGCACTCATCAAGAGGCGTTTTCTTGATGGGATGGGTCCCCCTACGTTGGTCATAAGTCGACTCAGAGCCGATACACCCGATGCAGCCTTCTCATCCGTTGCCTTGATTTGCTCAGAAAAACTCATTTCCGAGTCGATCAGTAGCCCCAGGTACTTCACCGATGGCTTCGATTCGATTCGTATATCTCAAATACTGAATTCGTATATCTCCAATACTGAATTCTCATTTTTGTCAAGATGACCACTTCGGTTTTCTCCAGTGCTAAACTGAGCCCGTGAGCAGTCATCCAGTCCCTCACTCGGCGCATTAGCATACATAGCCTAAGTTGCGTCTATTCAACGGGGCGTCCAGCGACCTGAGCCACATCATCCGCATAGCCGACCAAGCGTGACTCATCTGGCATCTCAAGTCTCAGTAGCCCGTCGTAAGACACGTTCCACAGGTGCGGACCAAGGATAGATCCCTGGGCAACACCCGATGTAATTTCCATCCTTCTTTGGCCCTGTGTCGTGTCGTAGAGCAGGCTTCGGTCCTTTAGATAGTTCCTCAAAAACCACATTAGATTTTCTGGAACTTGAAAAGAGTTTTCCAGCGTTTCCAGAATATCCACCAATCTTGCTGAGTTGAAGGCGTTCCTGACGTCGAGTGTCACCAACACGACGATCCTTCGCCTGGTGCGACTATATACCTCTATCTTTTGGACCGCGTTCACCACCTCTGCAATCACATTAATGGTAGAACGTCCTGCTCTTAAGCCGTACTGCCGAGGAGATAGGTCCCCAGCAGCATGAATCGCGTCAGTGAGTCTTCCCTTGATGGGTTTCTCTAGCACTTTCCCAGCTGTGTCTAGCATGCATAACGGGTGGTATGCAGACGGCGATTCGGGATTTCTCTTCCTCTTGCTGATCGGCGCGAGCCTCGCCACCTTCCATCATACCGGGAAAACTCCGTTCCGTGGGGAAGCGTTGAATGTGCTGAGCAGCAAGTCAATAAGACTCATACACATAAGAGAAAAACTGCTGCTTGCATTTCTCATATTACTTCCTTGTTTTGTTCAATAATTTAACTAATTTTTATGACATAAAATTTATAAAATATATATTTATCCAGAGACGTCGAAATAAGAAAATTGTTGATGTCCATGATAAAGTTGGTGTGTCCAATATCCAATGTCCTTCGTTCGACAAGGTTACACTCTTGTTTGACAATGTCATAACCTATCGGAGTGTATCTCTTTAGCACATCCCCGAAGACTACCACTTCACTACCATTTGAATTCACTTTTTCATTCCATAGCAATTAACTCCTAAGCCACACCCTCTACGCACTGAAAATTAACGATTATTTAATTCAATTTAAATGAAAAGAAAATCTTATTTTTTTATCTTGATTTTTTTACTACATTATCTTTCGCGTATAAATATACGAATTTAAATCCTGAGCTCATTTAAGGAAGAAAAAAGAAAATGTTTCAGCAACAAAAAGGAAAATATCAGCAGTACCACTTACTGAGCTAAGAAGGAAAGGGGTACCTTGTTTGCTGCTTCTGTCGAAGATGCCAGTGTTTCTTCTTCCAATTGCCATCCTCCTTACTTTTGTCGATCAGTTGCAGTGTATTCGTCGAAGTTCCCCGATATAGTATGAATGTTTGTGTGATCATGCCGCCAAGCCAGTGCAATAGCCAACTTAAGGTGAGCTCCCCCCTTTCTTCTGCTTGTTAAAGGTGCTCTCGTAGGGCTGCTTGGACTTCCACATCCGACATGGGCCAAGACAGAAGTTTTTATTTCTATCCAGTTGGGGTCGCCATCACCTGGATGCCCCACTCTTATTTGAGGGCCGTGATCGTGCTCAACAAGGACGAAATGAACTTAAGTATCGCACGAGCTAGTTTGTTAATTAACGTCGCGGTTTCTGTAAGTAATCCCTTTCGGTAGGTCACTTTGACCATTGGCACGTCTACCACCGGCAAATCGGTTTGATTTTTTTTTGACTCCGGTCACCTTTTTAATTCGTGGATGCAAAAATAATTTGTATTTGGCTCTCCCGCTGTGGAAAAGTAACCCGCCCCACGACATCGCAACACTTTTTTGACAGGAAATTCACGCGTTCCCAGGCGAGGTCAATTCAGGCGAGCACTGATTCCACTCGCTGAGGCAGCAAAACGCCGCTGCAGTCCTTAACGGATGTCTTTAACATCTCAATATTCACTACATGTCTTCTCTTGTTTCGCAATCGTCTACTCCACTTTTCACCGCTAAGAAACCAGAAAACAAATAAGGAGGCATATTGCTCATCCCACGCTTATATGATTTTGCCTCTAAGGGCCACTTCACCGCACCTTGACCAAATTCTTTGTCCCGAGTATAGCCATATCTCGGGAGTGGTTCTTTCCATTCCACAAATTCTTTTCACTCAAGCATGGTGCAATTTCCAATCCTCCTTCAACCACTCTGGTGGTAGTTATGCTTATCACAATTAATGATAGCTCGCAACATCAGTGAGGTTTATTTACAATCAGATTGCGATTTGGCGACTCAGATTTCAGCCAGTCTCTCACTTAGCACAAAAGCATACCTAGCCTAAGTTGCGCATGTTCAACGGTGCGTCCAGTGATTAGAGCCACATCACCCGCATAGTTGGTCAAACGCAACTTATCAAGCATCTCTAGTTTCAGTAGCTTGTTGTAAGATACATTCTACTGGTCTGGACTTAGTTTAGATCCCTGGGCAGCACCCGACGTAACTTTCATCCTTCGTTGGCCCTATGTCGTATCATTAGCAGGTTTTTGTCTTTCCAGCCGTCCCTTAAAAGTCGCAATAGATATTTTGGAACATGAAAATAGGTTTCTAACGTACCCGAATACCCAACCATCTTGCGGAGTTGAAGGCATTCCTAAGCTCGAATGTCACCAACAGAACGCCGTCACTTGGTGCGGCTATGTGCATCTGCCTTTTGAATCACGCTCACCTGCTCTTTGGAATCGCTGCTCTTAAGCCTCTCTGCCAAAGAGATACGTCCCCACCAACATGAATCGCGTCAATTAGTCATCCCTTGATGAGTTTCTCTAACTTTTTCCGAGCCGTGTCTAGCATGCATAATGGGTGGTATATACTCGTATATGACAATTTGGAGCTTTCTTTCCCCTTGATGATCAGGACGCACCTTGATACTTTCTATCGTACTGGGAAAGCTCCATCCCAAAGGCAAGCGTTAAATAAGCTAGTCAACATATTGGCGGTTAACAAGTTGAAACCGTGTCTAGCCATGCATAATGGTTAGCTTTGCCTTTTTGTGAAAAGTTGAGGTAAGAGGATAAAGACACATATTCCGTACCTGATAATGGAATTGAATTTAATAACCATGCTACCAGAATGAAGGTCTTCGCAAACCATATATTCATTCAAAACCTACAACAGAACCTTGGAAGGGATCTGACATATAAATTAAATATACTGACAGTCCAAGAAACGAATAAGACTGGAAGTGATATTAAAGATTTTAGACAGCACAGAATATTCCAAAGTGAAAGCCTGCTGGAAAGTCAGATCTAATAGAAACATTTATTGTGGATGGGGAGTTCAAATCACACGTTATTGATTTTAAGACAGTCGATGAACGAGTGTTTGCAATCTGTATAACAACAAAATTTTTCTGAATTTGGCTGATAAACGTACATATCCTACAAAATGCAGTCACCAGATCGAACCAAATCAAGAAACAGGTCAAAGACGATTTTATTGGAGAAAATAAAGTTGAACGAATTTCGACTTCTGAGGTTTTTGGTATTGTTATACTCATAAATCACATTTTTCATGTATTTCCCCCCTGTGCCGCCACTGAAGCAAAAACTGACAGTTTAACAACTGTTTTGAAAAGCTCCCATGAAAACTTTTATTTCATACTCATATCGGCTACGTTTGATGAATTTTTTTTTTCAGGGGCCACCCTCCTGTACTGTTATCATCGATTAATGGCCAATTTTTTTGGAATCCTAGAATGGTTACAAAACCCTTTTGCTAGGAGCTCTCTCTCCCCTCCTTGACTTGTTTTACTTATGAGCATTAATTGTAGGTACTAATCTTCAGTCACTCATTAAATTGAATCAAGTGTCCAAAGCATGCGCCTTAAACGTGGAAGTTGGGAAAAAATAACTCAAAATTATTCAATCTTCGCATTTAAAAGAGCCACTATTTTGTTTTACGATTACTGATACCACTAGCTGAACTGATTCTCCAAGATATAGATGACACCTATCATTCCTGAAATTTTCATGCAAATCCTAGCAAAACTGTAGTGTCTGAGTCGGTAAAAAGCGCATGTTGTTCCATAGCCATATGTTGCCATACTAATAAATGCAGCGCATATTGTTCCATTGTAATACAGGAAAATTCAAACAGCTATAACTTCGCTAAATATGATTCAATTTGTATGAAACTTTCAGGATAGATCAATCTTATAAATAGACATCTACGTACTGAATTTCATTGAATTTTAGGGTACCGTTAAGATTTTATTCAAGAAACATAAAATCGATAAATCATACTATTACTAACAAAGTTGAGTGAATTGCGACTTCTCACGTATTTGTTGTTGTTGTACTCACCAAGGCCTACATTCCTGATTTTTTCAGATTTTTCGGATCACAGGTGTCCAATCGCGAGGGGCGGACAAAAATTTTTCCTGTATTTTCGTGTATTTCCCCTTAGACCTGTTTTGAAAAGTTCTCGTCAAGACCTTTCATTTGATACCCATATCGGCTAGCTTCAATGAAATTTTTTTTTCGGGGGTTCACTCTCCTATATGGGGAGACCCCCCTTAAATACCTTATAAATTTTTTTTGTAATTGGACTTTAAAGAGATCACCACTTTACACCTACACATAAAATTTGATGTTTCTAGCTTAAGTAGTTTCCGAGAAAAACTGCTGTGACACACGGAGGGGCAGACGGACGGACAGACGGCCCTTTTCGAACTGCACCCAGCAGATAAAAAGGAGAAGATTGCTTAGCCAGATTCAATTTCACTGTTACAATTTTGGTCGCAATTCATCGATATGATTGGGCTAGGGCGAATTGCAATGCCATTTTAGCTCGTGTGACCACACGGGACCGGCACCTTCTTTCCTCACGTTTGCAGCACATATGTATCACTTTTCCGTGTGTAAATCATATGCAACACAGACAAAGACAATTCGCAACGTCCGAAACGTCTGGCGATAGCACGAAGACTCTGCGCATCCATCACGGTTGTTTCCTTTGCAAGCCCTCTGCTTGCCGTCAACGGTTATCTCATTGGCGAGATAACGCAATTCATTTTTCTAAATTGCGTTGCAAAGGGGTTGCCGTCATCAAATTTCAATTGTAAATTAAATTTTTATTTAATATTTTTATAGTAAAATTTTTTAGAACCATTTTTTTTGCTTTTAATCTACAATTAAAATCAGATGATTTGTAAGGATATTTTTCGAGCAGTTTGCCTAGGAGACCGCTCGATTGCTATAAATAATCCGAGCGAAGCTGGACGGGTACCAATGGAGAATTCGATACAACCATGAGTTGTATGAAATTTTTGATAAGCCGGAGGTCTCAACGGTTGTAAGATTGCGGAAGCTGCAATGGTCTGGCCACATGAATCATATGGATGAACCATGTATACCCAAAAAGGTATTCGTTGAGAGAACTGAAGACCGGAGACCGGTGCAGAAACGGAGGAAACGTTAGCCTGACGCAGCCAACGAAGACAGTTCATCGCTGCTCGGATTTTGAAATTGGAGGATGCGGTCAATGGACCGAGACAGTTGGATGGGCTGTAATGCTACGAAGAAGAAGAACAAGAACGCAAATGCATCGAATCGCTTTAAGTGATCTTTAGTGAAGTTGCGCGAATTAGCTGAGGCCATGAGCATCGCAAAAGAATTTGCGGGACAAACTATGCACGATATTTTGAAGATTAAAAAGCTATCGGTGAAATGGGTATCTTGTTTGCTGACTATCAACCAGGAGCAGTACGTTGATGATTCAAGGCCGCAGAGCCAATTTTGCTCGACGTTTTGTGATGATAATTGAAAGGTGGGTTCATTATTACATGCCTGGGTCCAATTGGCAGTCTACAGAATGGGTGAAAAAACACGAAAGTCGATCAAAATAGCCAAAAGTCTATTACATGCAAATAGGAAGAACAGTCACAGGATGTGGTGGTGAAGGAACCGCACGGTCACACACGTCTTTGATAACGATGACTAAACCTAGCCCAGAGCGACCATTATCTGTCCTAAGTACCTCCAGGGAATAAGATTCAGATTAAATGAGAAAGTTATTACGAATGCTGAGGCATATTTCGGGAAATTGGATGTTTCATATTACAAACAGGGTACCGAAATGATGGAAAAGCATTTTACCAAGTATATCGCCCTCAAAGGCAGCTATGTTCAGGGAAAGATATGGCATTACCCAAAAAACGCTTGCTTTCATCAAATTTTAACCGACGATTTTGGGTTGACAAAGTTGTGCGTGAAGATGGTTCCAAAGAACTTTTCTGAGGAACAAAAGCAGCATCAAATGACCGTCACAGAAGACTGTTTGGAACAAATGGAAAATAATTCTACGCTGCTGCTGACTTTTTTTTGCTCCCTAGAACAAAGTCGGGGGTCAAAGGAACCCATTTTGACTCGATTACGGACATCCAGGCGGCCGTGACGAGGGTACTCGCGGACATCGATGTTATGAAGCATGGAAAATACGTTGGAATCGTTGTATAGTTGCCCGAGGGGACTATCTACTTTGATGGGGACGGCAGGGTTGTAGGATAGTTTTTAAATAAACGGTTTTCATGGAATCAGTATCATTACTTAATTGTCATGTATTTTTTAAAATTCAGTTACAATAATATGACAAAAATATGCTGGCATGACGAGAACAGAATAATAAATTTTATCTTCTGCCATTATGATTTCGAAAACTAAAGCCGAATTCAACAAAACGATACATAAAATTTCAACTATAACTTGAGAGCAAAGAGTTCTTTGAAATTCTTTGATCTACATCGATCTTGGTCGCACGCACTCGTACAAGGTAAGATTTAAACCAAGCCATATATCAATACGCCATGAAAAAATTTAAAAGGTCGCGAAACTAGTTGGGTTTTGTAAAATTATTTTACAAAACCCTAAAAGAACGAAGAAAACGTTCTCCAATCAACTTGAAAAGCTATGGGACTAATTGCCTACAAACGATACAAAAACAATTCTTGGTGATTTTAACGCTAAGGCCGGAAATGATCTTCCTCATCGCAGAAAAGCTGCAGCACATAGTCTCCATGATGTTACAACTAACAAAAGCCAGCCCCTGATTGAATTTGCTTGTAGCAGAAATATAATCATATGTTTAACTTGTTTGCCACATTGACGCATACAGAAAATTGCCTGGATATCACCGGATGGCAACACACAAAACCAACAACAAATGTGGGCCTGGGGTATATTTGACGTCCGTACATACCGAGGTGCTAAATGTAACGTTGATTGTTACTTGATCAAACTAATTTATCGACGTCGTATATCAAGGATGTATTCGGTGGACTATCCCTCTACAGAAATTTGACACCAATAGAATCTAAGCGGCGTCTGTGGCAAAAAGTTTCTTGGAGACCCTTGACAATCACTTGGCTCCCATCCTATCAAACACATTATTAGAATCAAGAAACGAGCTATGGATGATAGTAAAAGCAGCAATTAAGACCGTGGCACAGCAAACGATCGGATACCAACCCTGGTGCAAAAGAAATGATTGGTTCAATGATGAGTGCCAGAATGCGTTGGTCAAAAAGTATCAGGCGTAAAATAATATTTAGGTAGGGAAACCAGAACGAAAAGAAAAGCGTATCCGATTTCAGAAGGTTAGCAAATCAAACCATTATAATTAAGAAGAGAAAATACTATGATGAACAACTAAAAAATATCTATACACGTCCAGCAATCACATAAAACAAGTGTACATGAGGTCATCAGCTCTGCCGTGATGACATCTGCAACATGATCCCTAATGAAAACAGGATTATAAAAAGAAGGATGAGCATCATATTTCAAGAATCTTCTAAGCCCTTTGCATAGCTTCAGAACATTGGAGCCTGTAGATATTCCCGGAGAGTTTCCCTTGAAGCATCCAACTCTGAATGATATTTTTTCCACCATGAATGCCCAAAAGGATAATTAAGTACCAGACATCGATGAGATTCCAATTGAGCTCATTGTACTCGTATGATTGGGAGACCAGCAGATTCAAAACCACATCGATTCACGTCCAAGTACACAAATACTTCTGGAAGAACGAAGCCAGTTGTGAAGGAAGTCTCAATATACCCGTCGGTAGGGTAAAACAGCTGTGAAACCCATAGGCTTTGGCTCACAATTACAGATCTTGCGAAATAATTCTGAAAAAATTTCAATATAAAGATATCGGCAATCGTAACTCTAACAGTTTGATAAATTCTTCTATTCTATATATGGTGCTTCCAATCCATCCCAGGTTTTGTGTACAAAGCATTACATGTACGAAGATACTTCTTTTGGAAAACGCTTAATCTTCCCATAGTATTAGCACTCTGGTTGTACCAGATCTGATATTCACTTGTCGATACTGGTCTAATCAGGGTCTTGTAACCGATAACTTTAACCTTTGGATCAATGTTTCTGGAATGAAACAGTCGTCGAAGGGCATAAATACTATTTGAGCTTTACTCAGGATGATTTTGACACGTTCAATGTATGTAGTACAGATATGTACTAATCGAGATGAACACTGAGGTATCGAACACAGGATTTATTTGGAACCCACTCTGAACTACACGCACCAGCTTGAATGTGGAAATCCATCAATTTCATTTAAGGTCTTGACAAGCCCTCTTTAGGGTAATCCGAATCATTCTAAACATTTGCCAATTCTCCGTGTAGGGCTGCACCTCAACAAAAAAATTTTAAGATTGCTCTGAGCTATTGTAGCCCCATATAGGTGATCACATCATCAGCAAATGCTACCAATGATCACGTTTGGGTGACATTAAAATCAAAGCCGTTCAATAGCTTGCAAATAAATATAGAGAAGAGTAAACGCGCAGTAACTGTTCATTACTGTAGACCATTGATGACCTAGAAGTCATGCAATGACGTTTGATTTCCCGTACAACAAATGATTTCCTTACAATATATTACACAGCATCGTGACAAGGTGTCTGGGGAACATATCCCGAAAGAATTTTATAAATTAGTCAATTTAATCACACCATACCAAAAGCTTTCTCTATATCAATAAGACACGCTCCAACAAATTTTTTATTGTTTAGTTTCAAACAGATGTCTGACGTTACTTTCGTTATCGCATATATGGTTGAATGCCTGGCACGAAAACTAAACTGGGGATTCGTTAACAACTCATATTTTTCTATGTGGCCCTTTAATGTTTTGTTTAATATCACTTCACATACTTTGCTGATGTTGGTCAGCAAGCTGATTGGGCGATAGCTTTTAGGGCATGAAGATTCTTTTCCTTTCTCCAAGTTTGGAAATACCTTGACCTTTTTCCACTCATTTGAGAAATATGAATTGTTTAACATGCTATTGAGCAATGTGCAATAGAACTTTAGCTAATACTTAGGACATGGTGGGAGCGGTAGAAACCCCAAACGCGACACGATTTTCGGTGGTCAAATTTGTATAATTCTTTAAACAATTTAATTAAAGATTTTGTGGTATTTAGAACTTTAGCTATTTCCTAAGAACATATCTATATAGTGATCGCGGCGTCGCTTAAAACTCACATATCAAACGAATCGATGGACTTGTCATGAATAAGCAATTTCACAAGTTGAGAAAACTTTAGCAGCCATCGTTTCGCAATGCTGACGTAGTTTGGACTAATACGCTAGGCAGCAACAAAATGATGGCCGCTTACATTGGACTAAAGGAGATTTTTTTTTTATGCACGGTGTGCATATGATTGGGAAGCTAGATCTTTACGGTTGCGTTACAAATCGGTTGCTAGATATGATTAGTTTTCCCCACCAGTTATTGTATATCGTGTGCTAGTATTTGGCAGTCGGAATATTTTAATGGTGTTCTAAAACGATATCTAAAATCATTCTCGTTCGTGATCCATAAATTCAGCTTATTATGTTCGGCAGAAAAAATTTTTTTTTTAATATAAGTTTTTTAGAGGAATACCTGAAATTTATTTTACTCCAAATATTTTAAAACAAATTTCTTATTTATATTCACATCAATTTGACGTTTACAAATACTGATCTATTTTTAATCGCTAAATAGCCTCTCAATTCCTAAGAAGGAAATAAACACTCAAAGACATAAAATAAATAGTTTTGGCTCTTATAAAACCCTCACTATTAGAATATACTCGTATTGCACTTGTAGAAGGTCAGACAAGGTTTTTCGTGCCTAAAGCCATTTGTCGTGCTAATAAATATAAAAAGCATTGCGCCTCTTAAATATCCTGCCAAACTCACCACTTCATATACATGTATACATGAGCATATCATACACTTACATAGAGTCATGAAACTGAAATGTATTAGACTAAGCGTCCTTGTGGCTATTACTCCCGCATAAAATAACCGAAAATATCCTTGAAACGGATAACATTTTATGTGAAAGTGATGTATAATATCAAAAACGAAATAGCATGTGGGTGGTGAAAAAAAAATAAAGGACCTTACACGCGAGCTTATGTTGGATGAAATACAAGACTTTTCGGACATGAACAATATATTTTCTTCTCGTGGTTTTATTCATTTATGAGATTTCTTTATGCGTTGTTGCTGCTGGTATAAAGGAATTTAAAACTCATGAAATACTACAGGTCGGCAAAATTAGACCCTGTTGAACTTTCAATGCACGTGGGAGGCTGTTGCCAATATTTCGCATGACTATGAGTTAGTTATGCACTAAATATTATTTGGTGGCTTTGTGTAACTTTGTGTGAACATGCTTGAACTAAAACTATTGAAAATTCTGAGTGTGTATGCTCGGCATGCAGTTTCCCATAGTAAAACATTACCATAAGCACCAGCAGTCGGAAGAGCAAATTACTTGTAGGCATACTTCGTTTCAAAAAGCAAATGATAATTTAATTGGACGCCACTTTAAAAGTCACTGCTTACGGAGACATTTTTGTTTTATAAATGCTTCCATTGTAAGCTATTTCAAACGTCTCACGGAAATTCATAAAACAGTTTAGTTGCTAGTAAAACAACAAGTTTTGCTTACTTTCTGATTTTTTGGGGGCCACCATTTTGAATTTAAGCTGTTGATTTTGGGTTATTTGTATCAAGGGTATATTTCTTAGAGTTTCATCAACCGTTCCCAATCCTTGATCCTCCAATTTCCATGAAATTGCTATCATAATCTACAATTCCAGGCTTTATAAAAATCTATTGAGAAACGTGGCCACTAGGAGGCCAGAAAAATCTGAAAAATCATACATTTAAAGCGTTGATATTTTGAAACATGCATATTGATAATTACCGGAAAAACTTACTAGATCTAGTCACCACCTGTCCGATTTTTTTTTTTTTTGTGGTAGGGAGGTGAAGGCATTTACGCCCGCCGAGTCTGGCAGTCTGGGAATCCCATGGAGGATACCCTTGGACTACCCACTAAACACCTCCCCTGTCAATCTGAGGACCTAGCCTGGAACCGTTTGACACATTACTTCGGGCCAGGTCTCATTTTGTTACGCCGTGTAGCGCCTTCAAGCTGGGGAGTCCCTTTCCTAGCGGGAGGGGAGAGGGGAAGAGGAAATGCCAGAAGAGCGATCCCCCAGCCCCAGCACCTCCGGCTGCTGTGAGTCCCTTTTATCTTTAAGGACTGCCCGAGCATAATGTGCCACCTGGTTCCATTTGTCAACTGATTCGAGCATCACCGCAACTATATTATCCGGGGTGAGCTCTCCCGTCTCCCTGTAGAGTTCCCTTCGCAGCATGGCCCATTTGGTACACGCAAAAAATGTGTGACAGGCATTGTCCTCCTCTCCTGGGCAAAACCGACAATCAGGAAACCGTGACTTACCGATCTTGTGCAGGTAAGACTATAAACACCCGTGCCCGCTCAAAAGCTGGGTCAGATAGAAGTCAGTCTCACCATGCCTTCGATTTAGCCACGGTCTCACATCCGGGATGAGGCGCGCAGTCCACCTTCCCTTCGTGCAATTCCTCTAAGACTGCTGCCAATCGTTGAGCGAGTGTTGTCTCTCCTCGCGAACAACCATCTCCCTCGCATCCTCGTTTCGGTGCAGGTAAATAGCGTGGCACTCTCTAGCAAGGAGGGCGACAGGTATCACGCCTGCAATGACTCTCACCGCCGAGTCGGAGACTGTTGGATACGAAGATGCAATTCTCAGTGCTCCTCTTCTCTGTACCTGTGCCAATCGTTTTCGGTATACCTCCTTGCTGAGAGCGTCGCCCCATACCTCTGCTCCGTACAGTAGCACTGACCCTACAGCACTCATCAAGAGGCATCTATTTGATGGGCTGGGTCCCCCTACGTTGGCCATAAGTCGACTCAGGGCCGATATTCCCGAAGCAGCCTTCTCATCCGTTGCCCTGATTTGCTCAAAGAAACTCATCTTCGAGTCGATCAGTAGCCCGAGGTACTTCACCGCTGGCTTCGATTCGATTCGTATATCTCCAATACTGACCATCCTTACTCTAGGGAATCTCTTTTTTGTCAAGATGATCACTTCGGTTTTCTCCAGTGCTAAACTGAGCCCGCGAGCAGTCATCCAGTCGCATTAGCATACCTAGCCTAAGTTGCACTTGTTCAACGGTGCGTCCAGCGACCAGAGCCGCAACATCATCCGCATAGCCGACCATGCGCGACTCATCTGGCATCTGAAGTCTCAGTAGCCCGTCGTAAGACATGTTCCACAGGTCCGGACCAAGGATAGATTCCTGGGTAACACCCAATGTAATTTCCATCCTTCGTTGGCCCTGTGTCGTGTCGTAGAGCAGGCTTCGGTCCTTCAAGTAGTTCCTCAAAAGCTGCATTAGATATTCTGGAACTTGAAAAGAGTTTTCCAGCGTTTCCAGAATATCCACCCATCTAGCGGAGTTGAAGGCATTCCTGACGTCGAGTGTCACCAACAGGACGATCCGTTGCTTGGTGCGACTATATGCCTCTATCTTTTGGACCGCGTTCACCACCTCGGCAATCGCATCAATGGTAGAACGTCCTGCTCTAAAGCCGTACTGCCGAGGAGATAGGTCCCCAGCAGCACGAATCGCGTCAGTGAGTCTTCCCTTGATGAGTTTCTCTAGCACTTTCCCAACCGTGTCTAGCATGCATAACGGGTGGTATGCAGACGGCGATTCGGGATTTCCCTTCCCCTTTCTGACCAGCACGAGCCTCGCCACCTTCCATCGTACCGGGAAAACCCCGTCCTGTAGGCCAGCGTTGAATGTGCTGAGCAGCAAGTCAGGACAATGGTGATAGGCGAGCTGCAAAACCTCAGCTGGAACACCATCTGGACCTGGAGCCTTCTTCGCTTTCAGGGAGAGGACTGCCTCCTCCAGTTCCAGCTGTGTGAAGAGTGGGCACTCGACTGCTGTTTCACCATGGACAGCGTCAACACGGACGGGATGGGCGGGGAAGAGTCCCCGCACTATCGCGAATATTGAGTTTCATACAAATCGAATCAAAATTGTGACTTTAACAAGCCTTTAAAATTTCGAGTTTTTAAATGTGAGATCTGACCTTGAAATTTTTTTCGTTGTTCTCTAGATATTTATAGCTTCTCTCACACTTCCATTGGCTGAAGGGTTAGTTTATATATAAAATAACAAAATTCCGCATGTCCTTTGGCCTTTGGGTGGCTGCCATTTTGTTTCAGACGCTTTGACTTTAGATTTTTTAGATCAGTAAATCATTGTCCCAAATATCGTCAAAATCAGATCTACAGGGTCTGAAAAATAAGTAACCGGACTAACCTCAGGAAATTTTTTATTTGCAAAATATGTACAATTTTTCTTTAGAAATCTTCAAAGTAGTCCCCATTGGAGTCGAGATCACACTGATACCGGATTTCTCAATCTCCGAACGCTATCTGGAAGTCGGCAACCTCGGTGCTGTCTAGAGCCCTCGTTGTAGCACATTGAACATTTTCCAGAGTCCCGAACCGCGTCCCCTTAAGGTGTCTCTTGATCTTGGGGAACAGAAAGAAGTCCGCTGGTGCCATATCCGGGCTGTAAGGAGGATGTGGCAACGTTGCCCTCGACTGTTTGGCGAACTGCTCGGTGACGAGCAGGCAGGTGTGCGACGGAGCATTGTCGTGATGGAGGATCCACGAATCGGCAATCTCCGGACGGACTCGGTAAACCCGGGTGGTTAGTCGACGGAGCACCTGTCTGTAGTACTGGCCGTGTACAGTTTGGGCGGGTGGCACAAACTCTTCGTGAACAATGCCTTTCACGTCAAAGAAAGCAATGAGCATCGACTTCACCTTCGATTTGTTCATGCGCGCTTTTTTCAGTTGTGGTTGCGCCGGTGTGTACCACTCAAAACTCTGCCGCTTTGTCTCAGGATCGTATTCGAAAACCCACGTCTCGTCTCCTGTAATAACATGGTTGAAAAACTCTGATTCGGTTGCTCAATCGTACGCTCCATTTTCACTCCGACGACGTAACTGAATACGCATTCCGCTCTCGCTCGACGCTATCTCTCCAAGTGCTTGGAGGCAACAGCTGCAGCCTGGTTCCCTTTACCTAGACCCCCACCACCACTACAGCACTAGATACCGGTTAGCAGACGCTTTGACGGCGCGGGGTAGGCTCAGTCCGGTTACTTATTATACATGCCCTGTGAACAAAAATTTGAACTTATGTAACCTCCATAGTTTTCAACAGTGTAAAGTGTATAATACATGAAAAGATAGAGTGAGAGAGATACGTGGTGTGTTTTCGTACGTAGGGAGCTGTGAAAATAAAGAGGGCCAATAGTTGTTGATTTTATTGCAAAAGGAGAAGTTATCATTCCCATTTCTAACGAATTCGGGGCTTAACCGGGATCGCGGCTGAAATATTTAGACAGAGTGACTGGCAATTTATATCAAGACTTGTTCGTAAACTGCGGCGGGTCTGTTTGTGATAATCTATTTTTTGGATGGTGAAGAGTTATTTCTTGAGGATGAAGAATTTCCAGCGTGGGACGGTTGTTGTTTGACCGACGATATAAAAAGTGACTTTGGAAGACATTCGTAATTATGACCTCAGGTATTATTTCTACATTTTGTAAATTTGCGCCATGATGAAGGATGCAAGCATTGATGTGCACGCTTTGACGGAGGGGTAGTTTCACTGGAAGCAGAGCAGGGCTGCGGAAATGTTGGAGGGGTGCAATAAAAGGGATGAAGAACCGCATCGACACGTTGATAGTGAAAGAGCTGAATAATCATCTAGATGAGTTAGATTTGTCCACAGTGGATAAAAAAATGTTGTACGGGAGGACAGCAACAAAGCCGGAAGCAGAAGACGAAGGTAAAGACGAGTACGAGGAAGAGACGGAACAAGATACGTGTTTTTATCATTTGAGGACTTCGAAGAAGACGTTTAGTGGCGACAGCAACATAAGTGTCCAATAGTGGCTCAGCGATTTCGAGGGAACTACTGAAATATGTTGGGATGTCATTCATCGCGTGGTATACGCCAAGAAGCTCTTGCGTAGATTGGCTAAACTATTCGTACGTTTCAAGCATCAGACAAAGTCATGGAAGAACTTACGTAGCTCATTACGTGCCGAGTTCAGGAGGGTTATCAACAGAAAACACATATATCGACAGTTAAGCGACATCCAAAAGGCATCGAACGAAACCTTCCATGAGTATGTCTATCATGTTTTGGAGATTACAAGCCACGCAAATATCAAATTAGAATCCAAATTCAATATAACATCGAACAAGTCCAAGATGAGGAGTTGTCACCCCTAACCACTGGGGTGCTCTGGCAATGGGGGCCTTGTGGCCCGCAGACGGGCGTGGGCGCCAACTCACTGTTTTCACCTAAGCCCCACACTTGACCGCCCAGTGAGTGAGGCAGTTTGCCGAAGCTCGTTAAACGAACACACCTTCCACTAAGAACACGCACAAAAATATCGCTACTCGGGGGCCCCTATCTCCTCCAACCAACGCTACATCACTCAAACACCACCGAAAAAAAACCAACCACACTGACGTACACCCGCGCGTGATATTTTCCTGAACCAAACCGTTACAGTTCCTGAAAAAACAATTTCTATATTTTCGAAGGGAATTTAGTAAGAAATAATACCACTTTCTTTGATGTGAAATAAAGTTCATCAACAAAATAATGAAAGAAATTAAGTTTATCAACAAAATAATGAATGAAATAAGGTTTATCAACAAAAACAAATCTTAGCATTTTTTTTTTTGACTAACTTCTGTCACCTAACCTAGCTAATGAGGAGGCCTCCTAGTAGAACTTCCGCCGTCGAGGGGATGGCGGAAAAGATCCTGCGCTGACTTCACGCACTCTTTCCGGGTCGCACTCGTGCAAATGGCAAATTGATGGTAGATATCCTTCGCCCGGTGGTGATTAACGTCAACAACAATTTCACTTAGTTCGGTTTTTTTCCCTCTTTTTTTTTCCTTCTTATTTCTTTTAGACTTTTGCACCCCTTTTTAACAAACACTTTTCTTTTTGTCATCCCACTACACGTTCCGATCACAAAATAGAGGTTTTTCTTTGTCACTCGCCCTTCTATCAACTCGTTCCCAATGGAGCACCGCCAATTCCGGAGTGAACCTTATAGCTCTTCTTTTCTTGCAGAAATTGTAGCCCGATTCATGCGATCGGGCAATCCCATCGCAATTTTCACCAGTAGATATGTTTTCCGGAATTGTCACTGTGACGGACATATGACGTTTTTGAAGTATAGACGTAGTGTTGTTTGTTTATGTTTGGTACAATATGAGCGCTGGTGGCTACCAGGATTTTGAGTGGATCACTGAGGATTATCAGATAAGTAGTGTTTTTATATTTTATTCCTTGGACAAGACATTTTGTGTGCCTTTTTTTCTTCTTTTCTAAGTATCCATATCTCATGGTGAATTCAATCGCGAGTTTAAATATTGTTCGTTGGCCACTGTAGCACTGTAGGATTATTCGATGGAAAGTTCATAATAAGATACTGGACAACATCAGCAACACGATTGAAATATTCGCCATCCGGTGTTTGTTGATCGCCAACCGAATGAACGGGTACATCAAGATTTTCCAGAAGGACTATAGATGGGGCGCTATTCAAGGCAGCAATGAATATTTGTCGAATATCTTTTTGAAAAGAGTCGACCTTGCGCCCTTTATCACGTGTACAATAAGATATATCATAATGACAACAAAACGGCTTATCTATTAATTTCTCTAAAATTCTTTCGACTAGAACATTTTTGCCGGAGCATGCTGGGCTTGCTTTCAAAAAATGTCCCTTCTACAACATACTATATACTCCTTCAAAATTTGTTCGTTAATTAAGCAGTATGGATAATATTCAGGCTTAATTTTACCTGTGACATTAAGATCATCCTCAAGCCGAACAAATTGATCTTGGTTAGGTAGCGAAGGGTATAATTTAGTATTTTCGATCACGTCATTCTTGAAGGTTTTTTCAACAATTTTATAACCAGTCTTCTTGTCCGGATACAAATCAATATTTTCAAAAAAGTTCAATGCAGTATGTTTGGGCCTTAGACTGACTTTTGTAGTTCTTTAATTTTCAACATTTTCAATAAATTCTCGTTGATTTCAATAGTCCAATGAATACTTTTTGGAAATGTTTTACATTCCGATATGATTTTCACGTTGACATAGTAATCATGCTAGTCTACAGTCTTCAGCAAGAAAAATTGTTCGAGATTCATAAATTTGGGTTAATTGTTTTGGGAGTTATGTTCACCGTTGGTTCTTCCACCACCAACACATTTGTTTGGTCTGCCTCCGCCGCCGCCTTGAAAGTTACGATTCTAGTTGCCACCGGGACTAGTATGTTTATTTGCATTATCAAAGTGTTCTCCTGTTGCCTGCGATGAATTTCCTCATCTTGTCGGTTCCTACGATGATTTCTTCCTCTCATACATTTTACTCGATCTTCCCGTGGTTGTTGATCACAGATGATGTCATTGTGGAGCAACCGTAGACATACGGGAGTGGTATCGTGAACTTTGTCAAGCGTAACTAATCGAAGTTGAGCTGCATTAATCTAACTTGAGGAAATTAAAACCAACTCGACTGTAGCCATTAACATGAGAATTTATTCTTATTTGTAACTTTGCTAGAACTATGTACAGTACATGGTAAAGTTTCCTATCCCTGTTTGGTTCGAAGATGCTTCTTCGTACCTCGTTTCCTGGTTGTGGTTTTCAAGTGGTGGTTAAGTTAGCTACCTTCTCAAATTCCCCGTAACAGTGTGGTATAAAACCATTCTGTATAGTGCATAATCCATAAACGAGCTTAGACAGAAATTCGTTCTGCATGAGGCTCAAAAGGCACGCATGGAGAAACATCACTCAGCTTTCAGCAAGAAAAGTCTGCGGTAAGCAAACAAGATGACCCCGTAAAACGGTGTTTTAAATCTGGTAATCAAGGCCATTTGGGAAAAGACTGCCCCAATAGGGGTACTGGCTCAAAGTATTTTGTGTATGGAAATTTGGCCATGTTGCCAATAAGTGTCTGATCCCGCATACAAACCTTTCTAAACTGAGATGTGAAGTATTAAAACTAGATGGGTGATGGGTTGGCGAAATTCATGAAGATTACTTTAAAAAAAACGTCAGGTAATAATTTCGTTTATTTGATATTCGCAGGCCAATCCTCTTTTTTCATGAAAAGCCGTCGGGTCTTGCTTTTAAGTGTGAGTAGACGCGTATTGATACCTTTGAGTCATCTTCAGTAACACTGAAGAAACGTCATTCAGATCATCGTCTCCATTGGTTGTTCCACTTTCAACAAAGCACGTTTCTACTTCCCTACGCTGCTGATCATTTAGTTCCGTCTTGTCTGCCAGAGGCTAGAAATTAGTTTGGAACTAATTTCCGGGCCACGTTTTATAGTTACCGGTTATTATCTGCAGCGACACTGGAGATGACTCAAATAAGTCAAAATACGTCTGCGCATACAACAACGGAAGACCCGATGGCTTTTCACGAAAAAAAACGTCTGTAACTTTAAAAAGTACCCCAGAAATTAATTCTTAAATAATTACCCAGCCTCTGGCAGATGGAACGGAACCAAATGACCAGCAGCATAAGGAAGTAGAGATGTGTGTTGTGGAAAGTGAAATAGCCAATAGAGACAATGATGTGAATGACGAAGGCAAACGCTCCGAACATATGCATACCACCATGAGTATCAATGTTGATCCAGAGGAAGCAGAAAACGATCTTCCCGACATTTTTGACCTGGCTAAAGGTCGGAACTGAAGTTCCTAATCGATTTGTAGAAGCTGAATAAAACTAAAGCAATGGCTATTAAGATGCGACTGTTCTGAATGACGAGACCGCAGTTTATCATAATCCTTGGCGGCTATCAGACGAATAACGAGGGATAGTCAACATCATCGTAAATGATTGGACAAGCAAGGGAAGGGCTTCGTACAATGTTGTTAATTACCATATGCTTCTCTTGTTGTTTTAGTGGAAAGAAAGAGTGGTGATGCTAGACTGTGTGTTAACTACACACTTCTGAATAAGAAGACTATTCGCAACCCCTACCCACTTCCGCTAATAGGAGACCAGCTTAACCAATCACAATATTTCACGATTTTTCGTATTTTCCTACATTTCAGTTGGAAAAGAGAGTGTCAAATATACTGCCTTTGTGACCTGCGATGGCCAATTTGAATATCTCCGTACACCATTTGACTTGAGAAACTTATATGATTTTTATTAAGCATTCAAATTTTATTTTTTTTTTAACATTTTACCTCTCAAAAGGAACTGTAAGGAGTAATAGTAACAGTTAAAGTGATTTGATTAAAATTTAACGTAAAATAAACGAAAAGGGGCAACACGTTTAACGCCTGAACCGTGTTAAATTTGAATATGGGAGGAAATTGTAAACGGGTAAGTACCAATAATACAATGAAGTAATTACAGTTACGCTTCGGTCTTTTCGTTTTGGTTCATCCTGACCGGGTATAGGACCCGGTACGGTGGCAGGCTCACCCCATAAAACATGAGCCAGCCGCCGGGTACATTATAATCTTCTTTGTTTCAGGTGACATCGCGGGTTGAGTGGCCCAAGCAGAGTGCCTCTTTATGGCATAGCGTTATGCAATCGAATTGTATAATTCTATGGCATAAATTGGTCACCACCCCGGTGATGGGAAAGTTTATACATGTCAAGTTGTATGAGTTTTCCACTCAGAAGAGGAATACCTGGCCACTGCAACAAAATATGGATTTATTCCGGTTGGGTGGGTGCAAAGGGGCTCCATCACCACCCGGTTGCCCTTCTTTCATTTGTGGGCCATGAGCTTCGTCGGGTAATGACGAGGTTACCCCAAGTCCGCCTTTTTTTCAGGTTCCACTTGTTCTCGGAACAAGTACTTTCTCCCTCGGTGTAGTTATCTAAACTTTTTGCGACTTCATTCGCCTCTTGATCAATTGACCATCAAATTCGTGAGTGCGAAATTTTTTTGTAGTGGGTCCTCGTGCTGGGGAAATGAACCCGCCCCACGAAACCGCAATGCTAGCCTGCCAGCACATCCACGCGTCCCCAGACAAGGGCATTCTCGGCAGATATTTTCATCTTCTTCTGCCGAGGCAGCAGAACATCGCTGCGGTCATTTACGGACTTTTGAAGACTCTAAAATTCACTACAAATGGCTTTGCATATAGCAAAGTGGATAAAACTATATCGCACTCACATAATACTTGAGGATAACAGAAGTATAACCTTCACTTTGAAATATTTAATAACGTTTCAATTAATGGATGGATATGATGAAATGTCTGTATAACTTTCCTAATATATTAGCGGTAGTTGTTTCAAGTTTTGGACGTCTGGTCCAGCACAATCAAACAGAGTGAAAAGTATACGTCGTATTTACTTAGAGACTAACTGTTCATCAATGAAAAATTCGGAGACTAAAAGCTTTTTATACCTCTGCAGTTGCGCGATGGTAAAAGCTATACCTCCTATCGCTCTGCTTTGAACATGGTGCAGTAATCTGCTAGCTTGTAAAATGGAATGAGTTGGCTCGATGGAAGATGGAAGAAGTACAAATAAAAATATATGTCAATTCCAGAGATCATTTATTTGGACAGTTTTAATAAAATTTTAGGCCCAGAGTGGTAACGAGACAAGCTCTCGCACGCTGGCTTTTTGAGCCATACCTACTCGATTACTACAAATTCCGAAGCCATCTTTTAAGGGCACCTCAAGGCTGCTTATTGGGAATTTATTACCGACGGCGTTGTCTTCATCTATGACCTTACTATCCCGGCTTGAAGCAAAGCAGGAAGCCTGGAAAAATTGAAGTAAGTTGTACGAGTGTTGAGTGATAAAGGCATAATCATAAATTAAAACAAATTTGAATTTTTGGCCAAACTAGTGGAATATTTTGGTTTTCTTTGGCCCAAGTTGGTCACTAGATGTCTTCTTTATACGCTTGTTTCATTTTTTTACCACTTCCTTGCATTCTTCGTCGTATCAGTCGTTCCTTTTTTCTTTGACATGTGCCCCAAGAACTTTTCGGCCTCTTCTGTTACCGCATTTCTTACTTTTTTTCACATGGTTTTGGTGTCATCATTTCTTTCTCCTTTCTGCGAAGATATGTTCATGCATGTTCACACCGCTGGCATGTATGTGGACATTATTGAGCTATCATTTAGCTTATGCATCTGGTATCTTGGAGTAACTATTTACAGCTCTTGGTGATGCGGCTTCAGAAAATCATCCTCAAAAGGTAATGGTCTGAATCACAAACATTGTCACAGAACGAGCTCATGTCGAGAATGCTGGGACCGCACGTTTTTGTATGAGAATATGCTCGATTTAATTAAATGTGCGGCCGTCTGGGGATGTCTACGTTTTTTTGCGGATGCCTCGATGGAGGAAGTGTGTGGAGCTTATTGTGAAGCCGCTACTGCTGGCGAAGTCTATCAAATGTTGTCAGAATAAAGATATACTGTAGGAACTCTTCCTTAAGGCAAACAGAAAAGCTCACAACGGGTTCCAGAGCCAAGTTAAATTGATAAGAAAACAGAGCTGACTGGATTGGCCAGCAGAAATGCAAAACGTAGTTATAGTAGCAAAAGATAATTTGCCCTGACTCCTGTCAGCTAAGGACTTTGCTAACTTCAAGCATGGACGCTACTTATGATGTATAGAAACGATAGCTCAACAATCATACTATAGTAAGTTGTCCCTAAATCGAGTTTATGGGGGAGGGTTGGTCTATGCATGTGACAAAATCGGAGGTAGTTAAGGGTTCTACCTCCAATTTTGTCACACACATAGACCTACCTTCCACAAGCTGAGGATTAGGTTCCAAGCATGATACTATGCATGTCGGTAGCTGCAAACAAAGGGCTCTGCACGAAAGTATGAATGGTGAGAAGCGTGAAGTCAGTTGCACCAGATTAGAGCTGGTATGCAGACATTGACTAGAAATTTTACCTACAACAGAAGCTTAGGCCTACGGTACGAATCTGGCAAGCTCCATATGGGAAGAATGCCAAAGATTTGGTAGCTCCAATAATATAACAGAAGTCAACTGTAGAACCTAGCATAAAGTGTCTCATGAAGCAGCTAAGATCTAACCGTCCGAATAGTGAAGCTCAGAAAATGTGAATTAGGTCCTACACTGTATAACCTAATCTGCAAGAAGCAAATCAGGCCATAGCTTCTTAGAAACTAACCTTGGAGAAGATGAATCTCGGCACATAGCTTGTACAGAAGACTGTAGAAAACGACATGGTTAGCAAAATATAAACTACATTTTTTTCAATTTTAGGGCTTTTTACTTAAAAACAAAATCCTTTTGTAATCGGTACCTGTGTCCATCCGTCCGCTCATCTGTATCTCACAGCAGTATTTCTCCCAAACTATTGAAGCTACAGTCTTGAAAATTTGTGTAAAGGAAGGAAGTTATGACAATTAGAAAGTTTTGGGGGGAAAAAATGGAAAAATGTTTTGAGGGGGTCCCCTATGTAGAGGTGTGGCCCTTTAAAGAATTTATCATCATGATAGTCAAGTGGGATATAATACGAAAAGTCTCATAGAGATCTTTTTAAAACAGGTTAAATTAAAATTACTTTACCAGTTACAAGGGGGGCAAGAGATGGGGAAATGCATGAAATTTTCGCGTTGCATCCCTCATGATTGGATATTTTTCATCCTTCAAAAAATTGCGAATAAAGAGGCCTTTCTGAGCATAACCACAAAAAATTCGTCAGAAGTCGAAATTCACTTAACTTTATTTGTAATACGAGTACTATGATTTTTTAATTTTACACTTTCTTGAATAAATTTAGTGAAATTCAATATGCAATTTACTGAAAATTTCAGAAAGATCGAATGGTATTTAACAAAATTATTATGGTTTAAATTTTTCCTGCATTACAATAGCAACTATACGTGGCTATGGGATAATATGCCCTTCCAATCAGGCACTAAGGGTTTGCTATGATTCGCATGATAATTTCTGGAATCATATTCATAATGAATATCTTGAGGAATTTGTTCAACGGGTGACATCCGCAATTGTAAAACAAAATGGCGGCTGCTTTAAATGAAACCATTGCATGAAACTGTGTTATTTTTCCCGAATTTCGACATTTACGGTACGTGCTATTAACACTTGATTGAATTTATGAATGAATAACTGAAGATGAAAAGTTGAAAAAAGTATGGAAGAAGATCAAATAACAGATAACTTATAGGTTGAAATTCGTAGAGATTTGCGAATGATATTAGGATTTGTAAATTTAATATTTTCGCCAGTAATATTATATTAGTATGATTAAATTGGATGACAGTAGATATTGTAGTAGTCTTTTAAAAGGTCCTTATATCCAATGAGTTTTAAAAGAATGAACAGAAGTTATTGCTATTTGAAATTTCTCCGATAACAAAAATCATACACAGTTTTTCTGCTACTTTCTCTAAAAATATACTATAATACAACAAAACAACATTTAAAATTTGGCTAACGAAATAATTTCAGGAATATTGCAACAAAATTTTGGAGTAACACTGATTTTTCTTTTAAAGCAAAAACATATTTGTTGTGCATGTCATTAAAGTTTTGTTTTTTAAGTAAATCATTCTATATGTATGCACAAAACCCTTCTGATATGAAGATAGTTCTGTTTAATCAACTTGTTTCATTTATACTGTGGTTTTTGATGAGTTATAAGCCAAGTTTTTCTCCGTTTTCTTCTTCAGGTCCCATATTGGACGCATCCTCAGCGGATGGAGCGTGCCTTAACCAGCTATGTGTGAAATAAAATATTACTCATGGACCAAAACTGACTACATTGAAGCACTGACAATGCTCCACTCAGTATTTACTTATCATGAAACTAGAACAATAGCCAGGGGCACTGTAACAGCTTCTGGATGAAATGAAGAAATATTAAATCAACATCCTCGCAGTACAAGAAACTAGATGGCATGGTAAAGACATATTTGACATGCAAACGCATACCGTGTTTAAAAGCGGAAAGCTGCCAGGAAGTCATGAGTTTTGAGTGGTTTTCATTGTTGACAGCACATTTAAACAAATTATCACTGACTTCAAGCACATTAATGAAAAGCTCTGTGCAATTCGTATCAAGACTAAATTCTTTAATATCTAGCTGGTCAACAGTTACGCACCCACAGAAGACAAAAAAAATGCAATTAAGGACGAATTTTACATCACACTTGAACGCACTGTTGATGTATTGCCGTTAAACGATATTCAAATTGTTCTGGGTGACCTCAATGTAAAAATTGGCCCATAAAACGCTTTGCTTCTAGAGAGGCTTCCCAGTAATCTTCAGATGCTTTTCACAGCGAGACATCCATAAAAGAACGTGAGCATTCCCAGACAGTCACACATTCAACCAGATCGACCATGTTTTCGTACAAAAATGAGCCACCACCAGCATTCTCGGCACGCTCTCATTTAACGGCACTGTCTGTGATTTGGACCACTACCTTATAATGATCATCAACACCAAGATCCAACAGATAAACAAAAACAGTCATAGGCAAATCAGTCCAAATTAAAAACAGATAGCTGCAATATTTCCTAAAGCTATTCACAGTGTTTCCAACAACGACTAAGACTGTGATCATTCCAAAAGCAAAAACAAGAGGTTTCCTTCTCACTACCGACCAGAAATGAAGCATTGGCAAGTGTACGGGACTTTAAAAAAAACAAGGCTCCTGGAATTGATGAAATGCCAGCAGAACTGCTCTACAGCGGTAGTTTTCATCTGAATAGCCTTCTGAATCAACTCATACGTCGAATATGGTCTGATTAGCAGTTACCAGAGGCCTGCTACAAAAGTGTAATAGTGTTTTCCAAAATTTTTGAAAGAAAATTAAAACCATACTATGAGAGTATTATAAGAGAGTATTAAAGACGGGAACTCCCTTGTTTCCCCAACCCATAGCTTTCATGATTCTTCATCCCAAACCCCCATCAAATGGTAGTAAAAGCTCTCGTGGTCGTACACTGGGATTACTGGTTCCCCAATAATGGGACATTTAATGCCGAGAACGTAAATACATCTACAGTTCTGCTACTAAATCCTACTTACACCTCCCTTATGGGAACGTAGGCGAATCTTCCGCACCAGATAACGGAATCGACGTAGTACCATGCCGCCGGAGCGGAGGTTGGGCGATGGACTAACTCCCCGTTCCTGAAAAACCTTAAAATGTTTCGAAACCTGCAGATGGGCCTCGAAATGGATTCGACTGACGGCAACGACCTTGGAAACGAAAAAAGGACTTTGGTATTGGATCCCGAAATTTAAGATTACTCAATTACCCTGGCGCTGTTAAGGACCTTTTAAAACAGGCCAGCAAATATCAATTAAAAATATTGGCAGTCCAGGAAATGAGTTGGGAAGCCTACTGGAAAACGAGACTTCGGAGTGGCGTTCGTTGTGGATAGGGAGTTCAAATCCCACGATATTGATTTTAAGGCAGTCAATAAACTGTTGTATGCGATGCGTATAAAAGTGAAATTCTTCAAAATCTGGCTGAGTGATGTTCATGCTCCGACTGTACAAAAGGACGATGAAAATGATCTCAAACCACCTGGAAAGACTTAACGACTCATTGCCTACAACCGACACAAAAGTAATTCTGGGTGATTTCAACTCTAAGGTTGGCAATAAGAAATCTCACCGGGGAATGTCTGGAGAATAAAGCTTCCATGGCAAAACAAATGACAAAGGCCAGCGCCTGATTGCAGAGTCAATAAAGCCTCCACGAGGAAACGAATGACAAAGGCCAGCACCTGATTAACTCTGTATGTAGCAGAAATCTAGTCATACGTTTGACTCGCTTCCCACAGCGACGCAATCCTAAAATGGCCTGGGTATCACCGGATGGCAACACACGAACCAGATCAATCATGTTCTGATCCAACAACGTTAGGTCTCGAGCATACTTGACGTCCGTACATATAGGGGAGCCAATTGTAACTCAGGTCATTACTTGATCAAATTAACTTACCGATGTCGTATGTTCAGCGGAAACCAGCCCGCTACAAAAATTCACCATCAAAAGATTTCAAACGGCGTCTGTGGCCAAAAATTTCACGGAGACCCTCAAAAACGAGCTGGCTCCCACCTTATCAGACGCACTGCTAGAGACGAGCATTGAGCTCTGGATGGAAGTGAAAGTGGCTATTAGGACCATTGCAGAACAGATTTTGGACAGCAGTGTTCACAAAGCTATTCACAAAGTCATCCAGCAGATTCAGCGACAAAAACATATGCCGGAAGAATTGAGCCAATCAATTATATTCCCTATTCACAAAAAAGGTGACAAGTTACAGTACGGAAACTATAGAGGCATATCATTACTTTGTACGGCGTACAAAATATTTTCAAAGATCTTAGAAAATAAAATCGGATCATACGCCAACAGTATTATTGAGGAGTCTGATGGAAAAAAGAGAGAAAAGAACTCCTTATTTATCAGTTACTAAACTAAGGTCGGAGACCCACTTTCTTCACAAATGCAAGAGAAGAAGTGCTGCATATTACTTTTACTAATAAAAATATTGCTTGCATGATATATGTTAGGTATTGCCAGAGGTCTCCAGAACGATAAAAGAATGAATTCGGGTGCGTACTTATACATGTTTCAGTGAAGAGAACTTTTAAGCATTGTCTAGAACTCAAACATGCTGTCGACGAAGGAGCGAAGATTCACCTTAATCGGTTGTCAGAATTTTTGTTTATAGTATTTTTTTTTGATTGGATTTTACAAGCATAAATGAATGCTGTATAAATTAATTAGTAAACAATTTAATTATAAATATTAACGGCAACTTTTACAAATTAAATTTATTTTCGCAAACACCAACGGCGTTCACTCTAACAATCCCTTTCTCAAAAGGCATTCATATTCAATCAGCATACCAAATCAGATGTATCATGCACATAGATTTGAATTTTTCCGATTTTAATGATACGTGAGTGCAGTCTCACATTAGAGTTCTCTTGACAAAACCTTGTGCTTAAAAATGAACTCCAATGATGTTTATAATGACGATAACGACTACGAATGTACGATATGATTTTCATCCTATCCACGTTGAAAGTTCTTTTGATATTTACCGTTCAATTCAGAATGTGAATCTATGAAATGAAACATCGCTAGTATCGTTGCCTGACAACAGTGACGTGATAATATGAATGCCGTGAAAATGCTGAATGTCTCGACGACATGTAAAGGAGTTCATTAGAACAAGTGTCATTCATTTTTTTCCACCTTCGTCATCAACCAAACCAGCCAGCCAACATCATCATCATAGTCATCATTTTACCGTTGCTACCATCTCTTCATCACCGTCTTCGTCGACACCATCATTGTGGTGCTAGGTAGTGAATTTTCAAAAGGCTCTACAATTTAGTATCGTCCTGAAATGAAGCGAAATGAAAGGATGCATACGTCTCCTTTTTCCATTATTTTCGAGTTAACAAAAGGAAGTGAAGTGCCAAAAAGTGGAAGCTTTGTGGCAAAGAAAGGTATTACGATTGTCACTCACTTGACTTTGTGCCTGCAATGGCAGCACCAATGGAAGTGATAAGAATGCGAAAGGTATCTGACTAATTGCTTTGGTTAGTGGGTTCCTACACGTCAGCATCAGAAAGTGATGTCTAGCTAGAAGACGTATTGAAGCTGGTTGCACTTGTCTCTGTCGCGCTTTCATTTCTCACTATGATTTCAGTGCAGTTTATAATCATCTACCAATGTCCCTTCTTGCTCTCCTTTTATTGAATCTAGAAACGTACTTCTTTCATCCTTAGCGCATTCTTGTGGTGAAAATATACTCAGGGAAGGATAGTAATGTTACACGGTAACTGACATCATTAACGTTGCATCTTGGAAAATGCATACATTCATTTATGTTAAGAGTGAATTATCATGCTTGCATTTTTAAATAACAAAAGAAACTGAAACGATAAAACATATTCAAGTGGAAGTAAATATTAAAGAACGTATTAAATTTGTCTAATTAAAAATGCAGTATAAGGTTCTAACTTGGCTGATATGTAAAACAGTTTTACGAAGGATTTGTTTTACATACTGCCACTATTAGTTCATGTTAAGCTCAATAGCTTATTTAGTTGAGACAAACGCATATCGGGTAAAGATTATGTGATATGGTGGCTTTGAGTCATGCATTTCAAGCAAAAAACAAATAAATCTTTTCATTTCTCGATTAATGCCTGAATTATTTAATATTCTAAGCAGAGTTTAGCTTTGCAAGCAAAATATACAAGACATTAAGCCAAAATTAATCCATACAAGTGGATAATATAATTATTTAACTGATCTTACGGTGTGTGCAATACTTGGCATTGTAAATTTGATTTCGTTCACTTTTAACCACTTATCGCAGACGCAGCCATATATGGATAGCAAACTTTGTATAATTTTTTAGCCTAATGGAGGATTCAATCTTAAAAAAAACTTACACTAGAAGAACCATTTCATCGTGAAACGGAACATAATCTTTGTGCTTGTGGCCAGTTCTATGTAGTGAAATAAGTATATAATTTGTCCGTGAAGGACTGCAGCGATGCTAAGATCCGCCGAGATTGGTTTTGTCTGGGGACGCGTGAATGCGCTGGCAGGCTAGCGCTACGGTGTCGTGGGGCGGGTTCTTTCCCCTAGCACAAGGACCCACTACAAAAAATTTCGCATTCACGAATTAACAGGTTGACAAGCCGATCGACTGGTGTCGAGGCCGAGGTAACCTACTAAGGGTTGCAGTGTTTGTTCGAAAGAATTAATTAATTGGGCCGAGCAAAAACGGACGGACTGGCGGGGACTTTGTCATTAACGACGATCCTTACGGCCCACAAATAAAAGTGCGGCATCCAGATGGCAGTAGTGCCCCCTCGCACCCGCCCAATTGGATCAAGATCCAAACGTAGGCGTGGCCATGTGTTTCCCATTTGCGCGAAAAACTCATACCAAAGCACTTTGTGTGACTTTTTCATTGAGAAGCACAAACGTAGCCAATTTATTGTATAGAGTTATGCAATGAAATCGCATAACCCTATATCATAAAAGGGCACGCGAGCGGAAGGCCACTCTACCCGGCAAGAGCCCCTGCTAAACAAAAACGGAGGAGGACGCCCGATGGCTAGCCCATATGAGTGGAAGAGCCTGCCATCGATGCGGGTCCTACGAACAACGAAATGGAAAAACCTAGTTGTTAACTTTAACAATCCATTGATTTAGTATTTCGAATTATAGAAAAAAACAATGATTTGTAGGATGAGGAAAAGTATCATCAGTTATAAGTTAAATTGCTAAGTAGAGGTATAAATGGTGCAAACGGGAAATTAAAAATTTGTAATTATTTTTAAGTTTCACTGTTGCAAAAATTTTAAGAAGAATAAATGCATTTATTCCTATACAAGTATTCCCCAATCGTTGCTTTATAGCAAGAAAGCAAATCATTTCTAAAAGAAATATTCCTTTTGAAACAAGTATAGCCTAAAAAGTTACTAATTTAAATAGTTCAAGTACAAAACATGTTATTTACCTGTCAAATAAAATAATTATGATGAAAATTAATAACTACAAACATATGATATATATTTTTATAAATTGTTGATTTAGTTTTTTTTTATGATTTAAATTTGTTTAGTTTTTATTTTCTATCAACATAAATGCAAACTAATATTTTATATCAAACATATAAGTAAAATTATATGCAACATTTTAACTAGAATTTAAGGGATGTTATAAATAATTTTGTAATGTATGCGGATGACTGGTTCACAATAATTTGTACTTCCTAACGATTGGCGGTATGGAACTTGCCAAAAGCGTGTTACACCTTGTTTTTCAAATAGTGGAACCGATGTTCTAGTCAGAGTTTTCAATGAAAAACTAATATTTATTTGAGGATTCGGCTCACACAAGACACATCATTTCATAATTGTATGTTTGCATTTGGAGAAAAGATATGTCATAGACGTAAAACCTTTTATTAAGAAATATGTATCCACCTCCCATCATTTCATTCAGACCATTAGAAAAATTTCGGTTTGCATGCAATTCTTGTTCAGTAGTATTATTGTTACTGGGAGGTGACTTGTCTGTAAATCGTTTAAACTTCCATGCCACCTGGTTATCGTCTTATCATGAACTAATTTTCAAACATGCAAAAATTTTCCTCGAACCTTTCAAAGCAAAAATAAGAATATTTTTAAAATAAAAGCAATCTGTTTAAAAATTGAGCCGATTTAAATGAATCTATTGGTTTCCATTCAACACAAGACGGTGTATTTTTCACTTACATTGCTTTTAAACTACGATAAAAACTGAACCGGTCGCGTTCTTAACTTGCAATAGCTTCAAGGCCGTTTAGCAACATATCGCCCACAATAATTGTTTTTAAGCTCAGCGTTCAATACGTTCAGATTTTGGAAAACCGAAGCATCTTATTTATTCGTGAGACGAAGTTTACCTTATACATGCAAAAAGATTCAACATTTCATACGCTTGCTACTCGACAACAAGCGGCATTTCCAGCAATTCTTCAAATACAGATACAATTACTTCATAGTACTGCATAGAACAAACCAATTTCATGAACGGTAGCAATAGCAGCTGCAGCGTTTGAAGATAATCATATTTTATTACAAATTGTTGTACTCGTACGATCGTTCTTATCTGTGGTTAGATTGGATGCAGCGAGTCTTTCGCGGAAATTGTTATGTGCATTGATCAAATCAGTACCGTGTTGAGGTAAACCAGAGAGGAAACACCACACGAAATCAATTCAGCTGTTCAGAAGCCGCTCACCTACTCTCCTAATTGTTTGGCAACAAATAAGATCTCTCTAGTTTCTGCACCTCAAAATGCAAGTTTTAATTCGCTTAACTCGGAAATTTTCGGGTCACAAATCGCAGGCACATATAAAGCTTTCACCGTAAGACCAATTTTCTGACTTTTTTCCAAAATCAGATTTTGGATTTTTCCATACAATGACAGAGGAGCCTTGGACTGGGTCCTGGCGCACTAGCTCGAAGTGATTCAATTCCAAACAACCGTATCTTTTCAGGGGATCGAAGGGTTCCACTCTAACCGAGAAATTCAACACGCGAAATTACTCCCGCAATGTACAGATCTCATAACTTTCCGGCGACAGCTGTTTTGCTTATCGTCACCAAATTGCGAATGCAGCACAGAAGTGGATCTAATCGCCACAATTCACAAATGCACGAGAAATTGCTCTTGTTCGACAGCTTTCCAAGTTACCGTTACTTCCTCGCAAAAAATCTTCTTGGCAGCACCGCCAACAATGTTCTTTCCATTTTCGGATTTCTTGGAACTAAACTTCACTGATTCACATAAGAAAACTTTTCTAGAAGCCAAGCTTACGGATTCTTAACAAACTCGAATTAACCGAGCAAATTGAAAATATGTTTTGAAAACTAGCGAAACTGATTGATCAAGTGCGTTTAATTTGTGTTCAACACTCGAAAGTATTTGCGAGAATGGAGCAAAAGGGAAAAGTGCACTGCACGAAACTTGATATTATCCTTCTCATTTAATTTTTATTACCAAATCCTTCAATTTCTTTTTTTTTCTTTTTCCGCATCGCGTTTTCCCGACGTTCTCCTCGGGCCGTTCAAAAGCAGACTCCCCGCATGTCCGCCGTCTACCGTATCGTCACGCCGTTACGGTGGATGAAGACGCGCCCCTTGGTTAGCCACTGTAGATTGCACTTGGCAATGCAATCCGTGGAATACTGTATTATCTCAGCGTTCCCATACTCGAAATTCTCTGGGGTAGATTTAATTTTTTTTAAAGCAACGTTCAACTGAAGCAAAGAAAAATGAAGAAAATTTTAAAGAGTAATAAAAATAAGATCTCATGAAAAATATAATTAAAAGGAAACGTTTAAATTTAATATAGAGGAAAATTGATACATAGTTACATTTAACAATAGAGGGAAATTGATATAAAATTATGTTTGATATACAGGAAAATTGATATAAAATTACATTTATTAATTATAATAAGAAAGAAAACTATTTTACAAATGCCGATTATGAATGGAAATAATTAATTATTTTTCTAAATCTGTCGCATAAAATTTCAAGTAGGGGATACGAAGGTTTTCGAACAGTTTGCTTGCGTGACTGCTTGATTAACAAATCTATCTGTCAATGGTATTTTAGGTTATATGCAACGCGTTGGATTAGCCAGTGTCAGAAAATAATGTGCGACTTTTGTGATCCAAAATAAAATACAAAACAGTAGTTAAAACGTATAAAAAAAATTTTTATAATTTCTTAGCATTTTGAAATATAATCATAGGTTATTTATTTCAATATCTTTCTTCTTTCAAATTTGTTTTTGCTTTTCTTCGATCTGGCATGTACGGCTTCATATGCGTTACAATAAAAAGTACTATGTATCCATATATACCATATCTGGCTTTTCATGCATTCAGGGTTTATTTTTTGCATATTTTAAAAATGGATCCGGTGCATTTCTATGGCAAATCCAAGCATGTTAATATCATTCCTGGTTATAGCAGCTTAAGTGACAATATTTCTTCTAACCTTGATGATGATCTAGAATTCAAATCCATTCGACAACCTTAAAAATCAAATATTATCATTCCTGAATCGGAATCTGATTTTTCTGACAAAGATAATGTGCCTTTGATAAATTAACAGTCTGCGTCTACAACTAAAGCTAAGGGGAAAAGGTTTAAAAGGACCCGATTATTTGGCAAAAGGGGAAATACCAGCTTATCACAAAACCAGCTTTGAATTCAAAGGTAACTCCCAATTACCGGATTTAATTAAGCAGCTAAATTCCCCAGCAGAAGTCTTTAATTTCTTATTCAAAATCTGATATTATGGAATTTAAAATATCGTTCTTTCACTCCGTGCGAAAAATGTAACGTGTATTTATGTTACAATGATAAACGCAATTGTTTCAAGGTGTTTCATGAAATATAAGTTAAATTTTGCTTAAACACAAAAGAAGCCATATATGGATTCAGGTGGAATAACTAGACTGAATACGAAGCCATACATGGCGTCGTGTGAAAATTTCTAATATACAGGGTTATCCATTTTGTGTTTGGGAAAGTATAACCCTGCCATTTGACATTTGTCAAACTTAAATGTCATCAAAAGGGTGTTTTTCAGTTAAAGGTTTGCCATTTAGAAATATGGATCGTTTAACAGTCGAAAAACGCGTTAAAATTATCAAATTTTATTGTAAAAATGGTGATTTCGCTGTATCAACATTTAGGGCCTTACGAGCCGATTACGGTCGACATAATCGATCTATACAGCAAACAATTTCGAGCACAGTGAGAAAATTTGAAGAGACTGGATCGGTTATTGATACTCCAATGCCTGTGTATCATCGCAACACTCGTTCTGCTGAAAATATCGCTGTCGTTGCTCAAAGTGTGGAGGAAGACCCGAATTTGTCGATTCCTCGACTTGCTCAACATTTGGGCTTGTCTTACGGCCTCAGGTGATCGCAGAAAGGCCTTTGCATCCGAAAAAAGTGACCGTTTGGAGTGCATTATGGTCTGGTGGTGTTATTGGCCCGTATTTTTTTGAAAACGATCAAGGAAGAGCCATTACAGTCAATTCTGACCGCTATGGACGGATGTTAACCGATGATTTTTGGAGAGAAATTGAAGATTATGATCAAGAGAACATGTGGTTCTCACAGGACGAAGCCACAAGCCACACAACACAGGCTTATCGAGCACTTTTACAAGAGAAATTTCTAGGACGCGTAATTTCGAGATTGAGTGATGTCAATTGGCCCGCAAGATCCTGTGACCTAACACATTTGGATTTCTTTTTATAGGGCTATGTGAAAGATCGTGTTTACGTGGACAATCCTCAAAATCTTGAGCAATTGAAAACCAATATTCGTCAAGTTATGGCCAAGATGTTGCCGGAAATGTGCCGACAGGTCATTGAAAATTATCTCAAAAGGATTGGACCTGTAAGAGGTCCCATGGAAGACATTTGAATGATGTTGTATTTCACGTATAATGGCAAGGTTCAATCTTTATATTGAATAAAAATTTTGTTTCTATCTGAATATTTTATGTCTTTTTTAGCTTTACTTTCCCAAGCGTAAAATGGATAATCCTATATAAGCTTTTGTTTTTTTATTTCAATTGGATCTCACCACGTAAGCATAAACAAACACTATTTTCTCAAAAAAAATTTTTATTTCATCTCTTTAATAATTCATGCTGCAAGGGTTTAAAACGTTTAACTATTATTAGCAATACTATTTTTTTGCTTTAGTATTACAGCCCCTTTTGAATATTCGCTTAGAGATAGTAAGAGAATCTCATCATTTAATTAAATGTGTTGCTTATTGAGAAAGGTGATATGGTCAGTACCAAGTATACGGCCAAAGCTTCCATCCAGTTGCGGTACGTTCTGATTTTAAACCAGTACGTTTCATAACTGAACAGGTTTATAGTCCGTCCAAAGAATCACTCAAAACGAATTTCGGGACCTTTGGCTTCTACAACAAGTACTTTAACCACTACACTACACGGACTATAAATAGAAAAATATAATATGACTACTTGTATTATTCAGCATTATTTTGATTACTGGGGCACCTTTTGATTTTTTTCTTCTTTGTTTCAAAAATGAAACTGTGAATTTGAGATGATGCGGATATTGCTTCAATTTGATTTCTAGTGATCGACAAGCTAATTATTTGATTTCGTTTTGCCAAATTATACCTCCAAACTGGCAATACAATACAAACAAAATCCTATGAGGATCATTCATATAAGTGAGCCTTTTGAAAGAAAAAATATATTTTGCATTTAAGAAGAAAATACACTTTATATTGTTAGACTGGTTAGTAATAGAATAAACTTAGACTTAATCTCCTCGGCTTTTCAAATGAATCTGATTTTATTGCAGTTAAATGTTTCGACCTGTCATACAATGAGATCACTTGTACAGTATGGTATAAATTGAATTGCATGACAATTGTATAAAGCCTTAAATTCTGTAATAACTTGCGGCTTGGTCTCGGAGAATGATCTGGCATTCGGCACTCAGGCAGCCCCAATTGGTTTGATACAAAACTGACGATAGATACAAGCCATATGGCAGCAGCGCTTACTACCACACACATGACCATTAGTAGGCCGACTTTGCTGGCTAACTTACATGGCGTTATATGAAGAATTGTGGAGGTGCCAACAAAAATTCGAGGTTTTGTACGATTTAGAGACGGATTTCTACAGTGAAATCCAGATGATCTGCGGAGAACACAATAGCGCTCCTAGTGAAGTGAAAATTATTTCAGTTCTTATACCCGTTTCGTTTTTATCGCCTTCCAAAGTGAATTTATAGGAGTTTGTTTACATCTCAACGCTGAGCTATCAGTGGAAGGTGCAAAACGTGTGCTTCATTTGCTCGTCTTGGAAAGTTTAGGAGCACAATGGGCTATACAAGGTGAATTTATAGCATGCACGGAATGCGTTCGGCACGTTTTTTATTCGGAAAATAGTATATATGACGAAATATAAGCATTTGCTAATGCCGCGGTTGGGTGACAGCTACCGGAAGCTTGTCCATAGTAGGCCGACTAATACATATGCAAATTGCTACCATATGGCTTGTATCTATCGTCAGTTTTGGTTTGATAAGTATTGGAGTGACTGATCTCTGTCCGGGAACTGGCTTGAGAGCTTGAGGGTTCACTTTTCGTGGCTGCCGTAGCTCAACAAATTCATTGTCTGTCATCGGCAAGTTCAGCTATTGTACTTAGTGTGAAATCATGTTTACGTGAAGCTAATAAAAGTAATTGAAAACGCGCTAGTAGCCATTTTGTTTAGAATTGACATAATATACCTCAGCTCTAATTTGTGTGGGAAATGATAGTAAAGGAAGTGTGATAAAAGTTAGTGCAATGCGGTTCTCACCCCAGGTTCTATGATAGCTTTAAGACCAGCGCATGTGTTTTTTTTTTGTCGATGGTACTTTTGACTGGGAACTCCCTCATTTTGAGTATAAGCTAAGGAGGTGATGTTGCCGAACGGCTTTTCTGTCGCCTCATGTTCCCTTTCTTTTTGGAGGAAATTGCACCCTTTGGGCTTCAAATTTTAGAGACCAATGTGGGCATAATTACTGAGTTTGTGGAAGGGATCAATGGGATTACGTGGATCGAGATTTAATTCCACTTGTGTGGGAGATGGCATCATTTTGAGTAAGTTGGCCGTCTTGGACATCCCTGCAAGTGAGGTTAGTTACTATATAGTGTCAATGAACTTCGGCCAATTTGAATTGATTTGTCTCCGTTTATTTATTTGCACTACGCTGCTCACATAGACCATGTGGCAAATCATTTGCTCGAAACAAGTAGATATTGGCGGTCCACCAACACCCCAACAGACGCTAGCAGTCGCCTCCAGCCACAACATTATTGCACAGATACCCAAACATCCGTTCAGTTTTCTTTTCAGGAGGTAACGACGATGGGAGGTAAGCATGCCCCTGAGGGGCTAGGGTTTTAATAATTTGCGGCTAATCAGTTTGGTAGTTTGGTTCGGTTACGCGGTGCTTTATTTTGGGTTTTGTCTTTTTGTAAGCGTAAAATGTTTTAATTAGAATCAGAGTCGCTTACGTCTGGAAGCACGTCAGTATGGAGATCGGGAACGCACAAATCCGTGTTTGATTGATCGGTAGTCTCCTGAAGGGAAAGTTTGTAGTAATATTGAAAAGTTTGTCTTCGGGAAGTCTTTGGCATACGTTTTAATTAGGCATTTGAATCGATGGCTGAGAAATTGCAACCCAGAGTCCCGGGTTCATAGGGATCTGATGGACTGGTGAAATGTCTCTTATTTAATAATAGATAATTACAAGCTTCTATCTATGGCAAGAGACAATGGTTATGAATACTAACCTGGCCCAAGGCTTGATATCTATGCTCAGTCGTACTTGTGAGAAAGCGTGTCCACCTACACACGCTTTCTCACAAGTACAATTGGTGCAGCATAAAAAGAATAATTAGATCTAATAATTTTATCTGTAAAATGCCTATCCATGTCTTTTCTAACTTCAACTTTTTTGTATTGATAATTTATGCGGTCAAAAGCTAATTGGAATGTCAGTAGTTACTTGCATGTTCATAAAGTAATTTACATCCGCAATGTAATCATTATTATTACGAGTAGATCTAGCAAACGAGCTTTTGATCAAGTGCCTCAACACATTAATAAAGATTAGTGATTCATTTATTTCAGTCCTGGCTAAATCGAATTCACTGGAATCAAGGTCATCATAAAACATCGCATTTTAATATCTATCATAAGATATAAACAAATCAGCACGCATATTATCACTAACACACGAAGAGAGCAATTGCATTACCTCATCTAAGGTGCACAAACAAACGTTATACTCGTAATTATAGATCATCGTCATTTAATTACTTCCACTCTTATCATTTATTTATTTATTCATTTATTTATATATTCCATCTTACAGACTAAACAATCCAATGACAAAATGGAACGCAAACAATAATTACAGCAATATTTAAATGAAAAATAATAATAAAATGTCGATAATTAAAAGTTAAACTAGTAGTAAGTCTCTTAGTTTTTTCTTAAATGCTATGTAAGAAGAGGGGAAAGGACCAAGCTCGAGATTATAATGATTTCGCACGGTTCTTCAAATTGGTGAATGGATATATAAATCAGTTCTAGCATATGGGATAACGAAATAAGAATTCATCCGAGATGAACGAGATGTTTGTCGGAAACGCAGCTCAGAAAAAATATTTAACGAGACTTGATGGTAGCAGAGTTTATAATAAAACATTGGTCTAAATAAGTTCGTCGGGATATTAGAGGTGGAAGCGACAGGAAAGATAAATGACTTTCATAGGGCTGATACGGCAAATTAAACTTAAGGGAAAGAAAACGCGTGAACTTTCTTTGGACAGTTTCAAAAGAAGACACGAGATAGGAATATTGGGGGGACCAGATAACAGAACAGTATTCAAGCAAAGGGCGAACAAGACAAACAAATAGGTGGACAGAAGAAGAGATGCTATTGAATTTATGTACACGTCTAAGCATAAGCCCGGAAACTCTAGACGCCTTAGTGATCACATTTAAAATATGTGCATCAAATTTGAGTTTTGGATCAAAAGTTACTCTAAGGTCTTTATGAATGAACACTTCAGAGAGCAAAGCATCATTTAATATATAATTAAAGTTAATAGGAGAGTCCTTGAGAGAAAAAGTCATTTTATGACATTAATTGTGTTAAGATATAAATAGTTTGAAGCACATCATTTATTTAGAGCATTCAGGTCAGTTTGAAGGTGCTGACAGTCTAAATGGGATTGGACTGCTCGAAATACTTTGAAGTCATCAGCATACAAGAGGCAAGAGGAATTGATTACAAAGGGAAGACCGTTTATGAACAACAGAATGAGAAGAGGCCCAAGAATTGAACCTTGTGGAATGCCAGATGAAGAATAAAAAGGACTAGACGTAGCACCAGAGTGACTTACTCGACAGGGACGACACGATAGATATGATAACATCCAAGATAGAAGAGCACCCTAGAAGCCGAGAGCTTCAAGCTTACGACAAAGAAGTAAATGATTCACAGTGTCAAAGGCCTTGGAGAAATCTGTGAAGATCACATCAACTTGCAGTTGGTTATCCAAGGCTCTTCCAAAACTGTTTGTGAACTCCATTAAATTAGAGGTAGTGGAGTATCCTTTGAGAAAGCCATGCTGATCTGGAGCAATAATAGGAGCTAATGAGTTTGAGAGTCGATTATGATCAACCGTTCAAGTAACTTTGGAAAGCAGGAAATTAAGGAAATAGGGCGATAATTGGAAACTGACGTATGATCACCACTTTTAAAATTAGGCACAATATTAGTTATTTTCCAAGGGTTAGGAGAAAGTACCAGTACTCAAACTTAGATTGAGGAGAAGAGATAAAGATCAGGAGTCTAACGACTTTACAAATATGTTTGGCAAACCATCCGGCCCAGGGCTGATATGAGGATCAAGAGCATTGATCAAAGCTTCGACTTCAGATGCATCTGTGCAAATAAAGGAAATTGGGAAGGGAAGATGATTAGGTAAGACAACAGGATACACAGCTGCAACGGGAGAAGAAAAAGTTGCAGAGGAAAATTGGGCAAATGAGTCAGTGACTTCTTGAGGAGAAGAAACTTCTGCACTATTTCAACGGACCTTACTAGGAATAGAAGAAGAGGATTTCAGCTTTGTATTATTAGCCAGGAGAGAGCTATCCAGACTACTGCAATTAGGCTTCAGAGCACATCTGATCTCTTTTTTGGCAATAGCACGCAGTTTGCTAAAATTACATCTTGCTTCAATAGTGCCGAGTGTTTTAAAGACACAATGTGCCTTATCTTTTGCTCGTAGGGCAAATGTCTGAAGAGGCGTACAACAGTGAATAAAATTATAAATATTTATGTAAAATTTATCCAAAGCAGCTTCACAATTTAGGCCTCTAAAGAAATCTAGCCAGTTGACTGAAAGTAATTCTGTATTAATAGCTTCATAATTAGCTTTAAAAAAGTTAATATAAGTTTTGGAGTAAGAAGAGGTTTGTTATATCTAATTTCATCGACTATAAGATTTATAGACAAAAGATGATGGTGCTGATAAGGAGGAACATACGGATGTAAGGCTTGAGATACAGATAAGTAGATAACAGGAACATTTGATAGAACAAGGTCAAGGAGATGACCATTAAGATTGCGGATATGAATTGAGAAAAGGACCAATGAGATAGGAAAGATGACAGGGTTATAAAAAAAGGGCCAACCGACGAGATAGAAGGAGCAGTATAATTTTTCAACTCTATGTATGGTAAGTTAAAATCCCCGCAAACTAATATTTTGGCGTGAGGGTGTTGCAAAACTAGATAAGAGGATAGATCATCAAAAAACGTCTCATAAACAGTTAACGGTGAATTACAGGGAATATAAATAGACAAAATCAAGAACTCTGTATTATGAGGGAGAGAAATTTTGTTAATAACACATTCAAAAGTAGGAGTAAAACAGAAATCAGAACTAGGAGAACTAGGTAGAGCTTTGCTAACTGCAACCAAAGCTCCACCACCATCAGCCTTATTAGTAGCAATCAAGTCACGATTACATCTATATCCAATATGCTCAGGAAACATTTCACTGCTCAAAATGTTTCCATTCACCCAAGTCTCGGAGAAGCAAATAATAGAATCATTACTAACTTGATAAGAGGTAAAGAGTTCCTCAAGCTTGGTCCTTAATTCTCGTACATTTTGGTAAAAAATAGAGAAACACATTTTATAAGGAGAAAAGAAGTCACATTGAACAGTATTAAGGTTTGAAAGAGAATTATTGAGGTTCAAAGAGGATAAAGTGGTAAAAACATTATGATTACCAGAATATTCATCAAGATTACTTGTGACTAGACCTTTGGGATTTCGTTTATTGCCCGACGAAAATTTTTTCGCCTAGACTCAAACGGCTTAACAAGTACACCTGCAGGCCAGTAATTTCAATTCAGGAGAATATCAGCATTTGCAGAAATCACCAATTTAAATGAGGCAACTACTTTGTCCGTTAAATTTTCCTTAGTCAAGTTATGATAACTAAAGACTTTTGTTGACATAACGCTTTAGGTCCTCAACAGAAGTTTTATACGCCACTCTAGATATGAAGATATTCTTCAAAGGTATAGAAGCACGAATGACAGGAGAATCGATATATGTTACGGGAGTGAGGTCACTCGATTTCTGATATTGAATTGGAGGTGGTATTTTCTTTGGAATCGTTACCCGGCTGTTGGACAAAGAACCAGGTGGGATGATGATAAGTTAATCAGATTGATGATTAATAGAAAGCGGCCTCAACAGCGAGTTGCTCCTAGTGATGATTGATTGACCTGATTCCGCTGTTTCTTCATAATTGCAGCAATCTGGCTGTAGTACGAACGCTCGCTGTATCTGCATATCATGATCAATATAACTTGCACTACATCCACAATAAATTTGAACTCAATATCTCAAATATTTCTGTCTTTTATTAATAGATAAAACCATCAGGTTTTAATGGAAAGCTCTTTATAAAGTTTTAATTTAATCAAAAATAGAGCCTCAGGAAAAGGACCAATTCGCAGACGATTATGATTTAGAGCATCCTAAGCAGTGGGGAATGAAAGTAGGGCTCAACCCGAGCGAATAGAATATCAAAGTTATTCACATTTCTACCCGGACGAAGATTTTGTCGATAATATATATAACCAAGATTGGTATCACTCATCTTGAATCAATCTGCGAGTTTCAAGAGAAGGAATTTGAAGAACGGACAAGCGATTTGCTTAGGAGGTCTAAGGAATTTTAAATTTATAAAACATATAACGGGTTAACCTTCTCTGGGCAGGTTCAAGAAGGACAATCAGGCAGTTCTTATGAGAATGTCAAATTTGAGAACAGTATTCCAGAAGTGGACGGACAATACAGATAAACAATTTGACTGCAGACAGGATTAGAGAAGAGATAAGTGTGTCTTAGAACAAAGCCAGAGGCATGAAAAGCTCTAAACACTATATTTAAAATGTGGGGATCAAATTTGAGCTTTGTGTAAAAGATGACACGTAAATCTTTCCCCTGATCCGCATCATTAAGAGGGCGTTGATTTAGAATGTAGAGATGTGTTATCAGGGATTTCTATAAGGTGAACGATATTTCATGGCACTATGAAATATTTAAGTATAAATGGTTGCAGCAACACCGGGACGACAACGAGATCAGATCAAATCAGATCAGACCGTTTTGAAGAATTCAGCAACCGGCAGAGAAACTAATGACTCTAAAAATCTTCAAACCATCTGGAAATAAGAGACTGGGGAAAATTAGCGCTTAAGGGAGGTTATTAATGAACATTGCGAAAAGAAAAGAACTCAAGATAGAACCTTGAGGGACTCCAGAGCTGGGTTGAAATAGCGTAGACACTGCATCAGTAATGGCTACTTGACAGGTTCTAGTAGCAAGATAGGAAATTAACCATGACAAGAAGGAACCAGACACATCATAATTCTGCGATATTCCAATAAGGATCTCATGATTGACAGTGTCCCATGCCTTAGAAAAGTTGGTGTAAATAACGTCCATTTGAGGGCCGTCATTTAGAGTTGAAGCTTTAGTGCTACTAAGTTCTAAGAGGTTACAAATAGTGGAGCGGTATGCAACAAAGAAATATTGTTCTGAAGCTATTCGGCGATGGAGCTTTGTTTGGAGAATACGTTCTTACATTTTAGGAGAGGAGGAGAGTTTTGAAATGGGTCAATAGTGTTCTAATGTGGTCTGACCTCCGGCCTTGTGTATAAGAGTAACATTAGCTATCTTTCAGCAATTTTCATGAGACTAGTTGACAGATTTAAGTTGAAAAGGAAGGAAAGTAGAAAGCTAATTCAAGAAGTGAATGACATTCAAAAGAAGTTAAGGATTCACTCCAGCCCATGAACCCACATTAAGATCAATGGAATTGATAATGGACCCAATTTGGAGAGGATTCGTGACAATTTAGGTGATAGTTGAGGCAGGAACTATAGGAGGAGAGGAAAGAAGAGTAATCCTGTTATATGAGGAAAATGTAGAGGAGGAAAAGTTTGCGAATAAGTTAAAAATCTCTGAAGGGGATGAAGCAGTGATATTATTCCATCGAATAGATTCAGGAAAGGTACCTGAGTATCTCTGAGATTTAACAAAAGACCAAACTGGCTTTTTTTGGTCTGAATGAAGACACTCTTCTATATTATTAAAGTTCGCTTGTTTGGCTCTCAGAACCTCCCTATTAGAAATCGAATGGAGTATAACAAACACCAAGAGAGCATTCAGTGTCCCCTATTTTTGTTTTTCAGGACTTCTTTGACGTGGCTAGTGAACGATGAGGCCTGAGTATTTAATGATGAGGAATAAAATGGATTAAAATTACGAATAGTAATAAAGAGAAAGGTGCTTTATCACAATGAAGACCAGCAAAGAAATTTTGCGAGTTCACGGAAGACAGATGTGAAGAAATTAATTGATAGTCGGATCAATAGAAACTGTACTTATGACGAACACGCATTTTGAGGCGAGTTAAATCAGTCAGAGAAAGGGTCATAATTAGTAGAGGATGAAAGGCATCAATGTCAAGATAGGTAACTGAAGACTGAAATAGAGACAAATTTTGATAAGAAGTGTTAGAAAGCACCAGAAATAAGAGCTTGCCGTTTAATTTAAGTACAGAATTAAATTAGGAAAGGAAGCAGTGAGATAGAAAAGTGGAAAGAGTTATGGAAAGGTTGTTAAATGAGGACGGAACAGATGCAAGGGAAAATGTCCAAGAAAACAAAGGGGAATTAAAGCCTCCACAAATTAATATAGGGGAGTGTGGAAAGGAGGTATCAATAAACGATGATACATCATTAACGAACAAATCATACACTGAAGTTAGAGTATTAAAAGGAATTTACACCGACGCTACAAGGAAGTACTTATTAAGAGATAGCTAGACTTTCAAACGATACATTCAAAACAAGGAGATGGTGAGAAGTTACAGCAGGCCAAATGTGACATGGTCTTCTTGACAGCCATCAAGACACCGCCACCATCCAATTTAGATGAAATTGAGATGTCCCGATTCCATCTAAAAATATTGTGCTCAGTTGAAAGCTCATTATTAAAGATACTTTCGTCCAACCACATCTCTTTAAAACAGATGATTTCATCGTTTGCGATAAAGCGAGGAGTGCTGAAAAGCTTCAACTTGGTCCTTAATCCCCTTATATTTTGATAAAAGATACGAATGGTGTTCTTAACGTTACATTGTACTATTTTTGTATGTGCCGATTCATTGCGGTGAAAATTCATCTTTCTTTGCTGGAACAAATGGTTTAACCAGTGTCCCAGGAACCAGAAATTAGAGCTGTTGATAACGTTATAATTGGGCATATCTGTGAATTTAGAGGACATTACTCGGTCCGCCAGATTTTCGTTTGTCAGCTTTCAGCAACTTATAGTGCCATCTAAACTTCCAAGTTTTGCTTTTATATAATTTAATATATCATCCATCAAAGTCTGATATGCCAGTCTAGAGATGAAAATTTGACTAGGTGGAGTAACAACACGATGAACATAACTAGGAAAAAGAGATGCAGACGATGAATGAGCAAGATTAATCTCATCTGGACTGATTTGTGATAGATTACCAAAGTTCTTAGAACTCTTTGGAGTAGATGAACGAGCCATCGATGATGAACTATCATTAGCATTATGGATCCTATTGACTTCGGCCGTTACAGTCTTCTGACACTGCAGTCCTGTACTCTCATCAGATTGATTGAAATGTAGTTTGAGCTTGGACAGGAAATTCACCGTAGTAAGCAACGTTTATTATTCGACGATTGTGCAGGAAATCAATGAGTAAAACTCCTTAAGAGTTCCAAAAAACCGTTGACCTTACCAGCTAACGAGCTAGCATTGCCATTTTATGGTGCTAGGTTCCCCTTATTTTCCCTCTTCAAAGAGGCCCTTTTTCACTCAGGAGTTTAGTGCTTTCACTTTTGGCTTTGGAAATTTATTCTCTTTGAGCTGTGCATGGACTCATTACCATATTTTGGCTGGTTTAATGCCTTTGTTCGTTAAAAAACTCATTGTGAGCAGAGCACAACTAAAAATACTAGTCCAGCAATCAGCTTGATCTTGGGTCATCTAAACGGGTTTTTCCCGACCCTTCTCGATGCTCCACCTACCTTTGGCACGCTTTGTAAATCCTCAAAAGTAAATTTTACATTTGAATACCGCTCAAAGTTTGAATGCAATCATTGAATTTCAGATGAGTAATTAATTAAAGAATAATGCTCATGTATAAATCAATTTATTGGAAATTCGGCTTGAAAAATTGGATTTGAAAAAAAACTTAGCCAGAAAACTTGGCTAAACAACCAAGATGGAATCTTTCAGACCCAATTTAACACAAGCAAAAAATTTTCAGTTGCATGATTTGAAATAAATAATTTAGAATTAACATTTAATGATGGGAAGAAAATAAATTTTTGTGTTAAACTGGTGAAGACATCTATGCTCATAGAACTTGCTAGGTGTGCGACGCTTTTAAACCAATTCCTTTTCAATAAACATTTGACGTCTTCCTTCAGGCCTCTTTTAACAACACGCTAAAAGTACCTTTAGTTTGTCGGGTACTTTCCGCCAACTGGATAGGACATGAATTGGAACAAAAACTGGAAGCCTATCGATTTGCACCTTAAGGTGATCCAGCTTACTCCTTTCGTTCAAGGAACTCAGCAAGCATAATGAGCCACAAAATTCCATTCTTCAATACGTTAAACGATTTATACCACTAGATGCTGTAGAGTTCTGAGCCATAACCCACACTTCAACCCAAAAACAAAGTGTGGGGTGTATTAGATAAGCCCTTGAACAAAAACTTCAGCCTGAAGACTGTATATAAAATCATTACACATTATAAACCACGACTATCTGAGTTTATTATAATTTAAGAGTTGTAGTCCTTATGTACCCGAGTCATCGTTTTCTTCCCTTCTTCTATTTCATGTGTCATAAAGTGCACTTTGACACATGAAATAGAACTATGAAGAACTCGATACCTTTGTGGATAGGTTTTGGTCAAACTTGATTTCTCGGACTAATGTATATGATTTTGGCATAGGATGTGTGTTAACTACACTACCTAATAAGACGGAGAATTAACCACAAATCTGTAGAAACTATATACATATGTTCACATATTTACTAACCATTAACAATGAATATGCCTTTTCAAAGGTCAAATCCACCTTTTAAAAAGTCATAAAGAAACGATTTCTAAATAATTTTTAAACATATAATCCTCATTATATAGCAAGTTAGCTAAGGAAAAGTAAAAATTAACTTTACATTTGCATATATGTATGTATGCACAAATTCCTTCCAACTATGTAAAACCATTTAATTGTCGATGTAATCAACATTAAAAGGATCGTCTCTCTACATGGCCACCCATAAAGAGAATATCCTAATCTAACACTTCAATCTTCAGTAAATACTATATTATTTAACTTGGCCCTTAGTGTCCTTCATTCTACGCAAAGGTATTCCTGACATAAAACAAATTAGTGGTATGTTCTGAGCTAATAAGCATGCAACGCATTGACGTCTAACCACCCGTTTACATAATGAATTGATGTCATCCACTCCAATGATTCCGAGAAGATCGATAAAAGCCTGTGCAGCCTTGGACAGTAACGAGGATATCCAGCAGACGAAATGCAGAATTCACATACAATCACACATATATTTAGTACTCATATGTGTCCATATGCTCTCAAAACTCCTCTCACACGTTACCATAATCAATTTAATGCTTGTTGGGAAACTCTCCAGACGATGATAATCGGACACTGACCGCTTGACCCATTTCAACGAACATGACCAGGAGAGACAGACTCATGAAAGGGTTTTTCGGGCGAGAATGTTATTAATGGAAAGCTTTTTGGATACACACACACGTTACGAAGGTGTGAGAAACAATGTTTGGGTGGAATTCGCTTTTATGTTTTAAATATGTTACAATGACCGGCATTGAATTCAACATCATATTATTAAGGACAATAAACTGAACTACTTTGGGATGCAAAAGGATCATCACGTACTGATGGAGAAAGTTTTCAGCATATAACATATTACTAAGCAAACAAGCTACATTGCTTGGACGGTGCTTCATACTCGTATGAGTCCCCTAATATGATGTCAGTAGTTTGCATAGTGAATATTGTGGAGAATGATTGTGATGAACGGGATGATGTTGAAGAAGTTTAAAATTAGCTGAAAATTTTAGGCAGAGTTTCAGAATCGATATGACTGAAAGTAGCAGATAAAGATTTTAAGTAAAGGATGAACTTTAGCCTGTCTCAGCTAAACGGTTGATATCCATAATACGAGGGCGGTCCCAAAAGTACCCGACCCGACAAAGAAAACAGTAAAAAAATTGCCAAAATGTTTTTTATTTTTCAACACATCCTCCTTTCAGCTCGATACACTTTTCCCAACGATGTTCAATAGCTTCGATACCTGCTTTATAGTAGAAACCGTCAAGCTCCTCAAAATAGCTATTAACCGCAGACTCTACCTCTTCATTGTTGGTCAATCTTTCCAAATTGGAAAAAAGAAAATAATCTGAGGGAGCCAGATCTGGCGAATAGGGTGCGTGAGCAAGCAATTCCGAACTTCAACCCATTGATTTCAGCCATCGCAATGACGCACGTTTGGACTGGTGCGTTGTCGTCATGAAACAACACTTTCTTGTACGTCAGATGGGGCCGTTTTTTTAATTTCATCGCTCAAACGCTGCATTAAGGCTGCATAATATGCGCCGTTTTTTGTTTCTCCTTTTTCGAGATAATCAATAAATATTATTCCACGCGCATCCTAGAAAACGGATGCCCTGACCTTGCCAGCTGACTGAATTGTCTTTGCTTTCCTTGGAGCTGGTTCTCCCTTTTCAGTCCACTGCTTTGACTGCTTCTTGGTCTCAAGTTTAAAATGATGGACCCATGTTTCGTCCATGGTTTTGAATGGATGCAAAAACTCACCTTTATTGCTGCGAAATATTGTCAAACACTCGATGGGAACATCCTCATGTTGCTGGTTGTGCTCCATTGTGAGCAGCTTTCTCATGTCCAAATTTTCGGTCAAAATGCGATGCACAGCACTTTTTGAAATGCCTGCCATGTCTGCTATCTCGCAAAGTTTTAGTCAACGGTCATCCAATACCATTTTGTGGATTTTCTTCACATTTTCTGACGGAGTGAGTTCACTTGGTCGACCACTACGGTGTTCATCTTGGCAGCTCGTACGACCTCGCTTAAACTCAGCTACCCAATATTTGGAAGTCGTAAACGAAGAAGCAAACTTCACCCAAGTAGAATCCAACTCGGCTTTGATATAGGTTGGACTTAGACCTTTCAAATGAAAGTCTTGTATCACATAACGATGCCCGATTTTTTCCATATTTACAAATTCACCGAGAGCGTTCACTTTGGATGTCTGTAAAATAATAACAACGTACCGTTATGAATTTTTCAAATTAAGTTGTTTAAAGGTTTTGTTGTCAATCGCAGTAATTATTTTTTTTCAACTACCGGCATTCATAAGTCAGATCGGGTACTTTTGGGACTACTCTCGTATATGCTGAATTTTCCAATTTTGGATACAAAGCAATCTTAGATATTGATGTGGGCTGATCTTATTTATTTTTGCGATTTTGTGATGCAAATCTAAACACCGATTCGCAAAGTTTGATTACTCTCATTTTTGGAGTTCCTGAAAAAATTTGTGAACAGATGACCAGATAAATATCGAACTTAAAAAAACATTGAGCCATATTTTTTAGGAGAACTCCATGAGTGTGGAATCCAAAGAAGAAACAAGTCGAATAAGAGATGAGTGCTCCTTTTGAAAAGGCTTTGTAAATATTTTAGGGCTACAAACAATTCTTGCGATGGCATGAATCAATGACTTGACATTCTCTTATATACAACAAGCTTTCTATCATAAAGGTAAAATAGCCGCCATTTTTTCCCACTTCAAATAAATTTTCTGAATACTTGGCCACGGAACATATTTGAATTAATTTAAGAATTTGAAATATACCATTCCGAAAAGTAACATTTCCAAACTATACTGTTACTAGCAAAGTTTCGCGAATTTCGATTTCGGAGACATTTATTGTCCTTATTTTTATAAAGACATACCAACTCGATTTTTTCAATCTCCCTCTGGCTCACCTGTTGCACAAAATGACGTTTTTATTTCAGATTCTGAAAATTCTTATTTGGCTACCTTTGATGAAAAAGTTTTTAAGGGTCACTTCTTTGTAAAGGGGACCTTCTTCTTCTTCTTTTTAGCACTACAGCCCCTCTCGGGCCTTCGCTTAGAGATAGTTAGAGCATCTCATTTTCATGACCGTATTGATTTTTTTTTCGGGAGTTGGTTTGGTCAGTACCATGCTCCCGTGTGCTTACTCAGCTATGATATGATTTGATTAAAACCAGTACATATCGCCACTCAGTGAACACTCGTAGTCTGTCCGAAAAATCCCCTGAACTAAATCACGTTGCTCCCAACGAGATTTGAGCCTGGGACCTTCGGCTTATGGGTTCATGCTCTTACTACTAGGCCACACAGACTACGTAAAGGGGACCTCCCTCAACGAATTTTGAAATATTTGATGAGACCTAATCTTTTGACAGACCACCACTTTTGACCATTACATCAAGTTTGAAACTTGCTTCGACGTACGGGCGAATAGGACGCAAAACCAGGAGGTTTTTATAACATTCGCTTTACGAACTCCGCAAATCAAATCAAGGTGATGAATTTTTACTAGTTTTCCTTATTTCTCATCCTAACACCTGGAAGGAGCCCTCGTTTATACTATTCACGCGGGTCCATATGTAAACGAGGAACTTATTTTGAACGCCGGAATAGAGTAGTTGATGCCAGCCAAGGTTTAAGTTAAAAAATAATTTTTCAAAAGAAAAATTTTAGTTGCATTATACATAATAAATTATTATTATTTGTGAATGGAAAGTAATGCGTAAAGTAACGTAAGTATCAATCTATGTACTTGGTGCTAAATCTGCATATATATCAACGTATACGCCAGAGAGCCGAAGTAAAACCAACTGCTTCCGTGACCCAGATTCTACGTCATGCCGCTAAGCGTCCATGCATATTCTTGCAGTAACAAGTAAACAGCTCTGCAGCATTCAAGATTCTCGCGATTATTTTGGTGAAAAAACATGGTACCTCGGACGTAGTTTCAAATCGAAAAATCTCAATTCGCGTTTCACTCAACCGGAAAAAATAATAGTAAGACGGTGAATATACGATGACTCCAGCTGCTACCATTCTTTGGAGAGTCCCGCCTCCACGTACCCGTGGAAATCCCCGCAGGGGAAATTCCGGTAGACAGGAGCACTTTTGTAGGCTAGCATATTTTCGGGAGTACTACGGCAACGGAGCCGAGGATATGGGGAGCGCTGTGAGGCTCTCTTTTGGGATGATAGGTAATGACCCTGACTGAATCTGGAATTGATGCTTTAGCCTAGCGGATATGATGGTTTGGGCCTAGTTGCTTTGCATGGTAGGGCCGAGGTGATCCCAATTCAACTATCATACCGTCTCCGTCCCGGTAAAACCTTGGCAGGCCTCGGAATACATTCAAAGTTCGCACCATTGGGTTGGTGGTGTAAGTTCGGTTGAGACGGACTTCCGCTTATCACGGGTCTGGCTCTGAGCACTTGTCCCCATAAGGGCTTATACCAACCCTCAAATGGCCTCTCTGCTCTGCAAAGATAACCATGGGACTAAAAAGGCGACTATACACACGAACGGAAATAGCGGCTCCGACGGAGGACCCAATAACACTGGAGGAACTTAAGACCCTAAAAAAAGATTTAAAAAAAACCCAAAAAAAAAACGAAAGCAAAAATAACGACGATAACGACACAACCAGCGGCTGGAACCACGATATTTAAAGCACATCGGGAGCAATCCTAGCGATGACAAAAACAACGATGAATGCAATGACAGTGAAGACGGACAAAAAATGGAGATCAATAGACGGCGTTTGGGTACAGCAAAAAAAAATGATACGAACGCCAGAGCGTTCTAAAAAGAAAGAGCGGGGAAACTATGCAGGACCCCCCAGATGTTCAGCCGGTTGAGAAAAACACAGCTAGCCTTATGGTTTATTATTATCTGTCCAGTAACTTCAAAATAGCATCTTAGGGCATTGTTGACCCTATCGTCGAGATACTTGAAGAAACAGCCATTCTTTTAACTCAGAGTTTTTTTTTACTGCGTCGAATTAATATTTTTTTTACCTCTGAGAGCTGTTAACGAATCGGACATGAAAAGATTAACAGGATGACTTCACATATTTTTTGTGTGCCCCCTTATACCGATGTTTTACACATTGTCTGGGTGGCACACCTGTAGAAACGACGAAATGTGAAGTGCAGATCGCACGAGCGTTGTGCGACAAAGAAAGTGTGATGGAGAGAGTGGAAGGGAAGGAGGTATTTAAAAAAAAAAAATATAGAACATTGATAACTCGATAGTTACTGCTGCAATCGCTACTAAAGCGACGAAAGCAGGAGTTGTAAGTCCTGAAATAATAACGAACCATCCTGAACTCCACAAAGAGATTATGGCACGAAAGGACAGGAGTGACCACGCAAATAAACCTCCGTTGTGTGATTTCATCACCATGGCTGCAAATGTGGCGAAAGTACTGTACTCGGAACCGAAAGCTGATAACTTCTCCCAGGAAAAGTGGTCACAAAGTGAAATTGCCACCCAGCAATATGAAGAAGAAAGGCTAATCCGAAAAGTGGGAGATGTTCTAAAAAGAAAACAATCTGCATGCAACTCGACAAAAATCAACAAAACAGTAAAGATTGGGCTCCTTGAACTAGAGGAGACTGGTTCATAAGGAGATAGATTGCGGAGTGACAATCACAGAAATTTTCGAAACAACGAAGGTGGAACGGAAGAAAATGTTAGTGGATTTAGGCTTAAATTGACAGCCAGCAGAAATTTTGAATTGGCGATGGAATTGGCGGTAAGCAGAAACCGTGGATTTGCGGCTGAATATCGGAAGTCCATCTACATACGTTATTATTGAGTAATTTAAGACAGTATTTATTCATCCTATTGATTTATTGAATTGAAAATGGAAATAATTCAATTTGTTGAAAAGTCGTCAAAAAGAATTATTTTCGGTGTGAACATAGCTCGCGTGTATGCTATAGGAAAACCAAAACCAGGTGTTGAATCGAAAAACCAAGTTGTACGTTTGCAGGTGGTTTCCTTTGTCAAGAAGTGGTTATAGTGAGGTGCTAAGTTAAGGGAGTCGTTAGTTTTAGGTGATCCCCACATTTGGCCGTTGTATGCTGTTGAGTTTTCCGTTGTGTTAAGTAAATGGCTCTTTTATTTCTATTTTAGGTATTCCAGTGGCTGCCTACTAACCTAAGCCACGGCTTAGAGTCGAAGCGGGTGGTGCCCAATCCCGTCTCCAACGAGCAGAACTAGGGCCCGCAGAGCCTATAACCGAAGTGCCTTCGAGTAAACAGTATCAGAATGTTCTGATCACATTACATCAAGTAACTTTTAAATACAGAAGAAAAGAATATAGGATGGTGATTAGATGCTATTGATGAAACGGTATTTTCAAACAAAGAATCAATATTAACATATAATTGATAACTGCAAAGCCAGAAATTGGAGACCTTTGATATACTAGAGCATAGAGGGTAAGTTTATTAGAAACGGTTCAAAGTGAGAGATGGTGGGTGGAATTATATTTGACATGCATTCGCTACTTAGTGCTATAGTAAAGCTAGTTCATTGTGAGTGACGTTCAGGAAATAGCAGGAGAGAAAATAAACAGACAAGTTATACAGATAGAACAACGCTCGAATCAGAAGAATTTTGACTCAATCTATAATATGCAGACACCTAAAGCGAATAAACTAAAGAAAAAACTTAATAACAAGGGGAAAAACATCCTTACTTCATTTTAACCAGCCACAAATTGTTGCAATATTCCTAATATCATTCTTCTTCTTTCTTACCCTATAGTCCCTTTCAGGCCTTTGCTTAGAGATAGTTAGAGTATCTCATTGTCATGATCTAATGTATCGGCACTCCACAAGGTGATATGATCATTATCACACTTTAGCCGATGTCCGTCCCAGCTGCGATATCTTCTGATTTTATACCAGCACGTATCACAACTGAACAGGTTTATAGTTCGTCCCAAGATCCACTTGAACTATATCTCGTTGACGCCAAAGAAACTTGAACCAGAGACATTTGGTTTACGGGCTTAGTGCTCTAACCACTAAACCACGCGGACTACTAATGTCACCAATTGAATGTAATTTTAAAGGCCTCTTCTCTCAACAAGACGCGCTTCCAACTGTCTTGCTACGCACCCTTATGTTCAAATCTAAGCAATCTGAGAATCAGGCCTGCGTTTCTTCGTTTTTCTTACTCGTTTTTACCCTTGAGTTCTGCAGTTTTAGAATTGTTGATAGTTTCACCTTGTCAAAAAGTTTATGTAGCTCATGATTGTATGGAGCCCACCATTAGTGCCGATCTAGCTTCAATATTATTCGCCTTAGGAGCCGTCTGTTGAGGGTTCATGATTCACTCTCATATCATAGGGGATCTATTCATAGATTTTTTTACTTGGAGTTTGGTTCTTCTGTATATGCAGATGGCCTTCAAAATCATCAAAACTGAATAAAATATTTTCTTTGCAAGCTGTATCCTTTAAAATATTTCATCTCTTTATTACCAGCCCTCGTTATTTCGGTGCCTAAATACACAAATTTACTAAAATTTTCAACCTTGTATTCACCAAGTTTGATGTTTTATGCTTTTTAGGAATTTCTCCTCGACTGCGTCAAGAGTTTATATTTTATTTTCATTGATTTACAGCCCTATTAGCTTTACTTTGCTGTTTAGTTTCAGGAAAAGCTTTTTGGTGATTGCTAGTGATTGTGACAAAGTGTTGAAATCGTCCACATAGGCTACTACTTGCCTCGACATGTATGGTAATACTATCGTTTGCTAGCTTAAAGTAAACAAAAATCTTATGTACGCCTATGTTGAACTCACTGCGTTACTCAAATAATTGTAAAGAGGTGGTCTGAAGTTGATCTGCTTGTTCTAAAGCCTCCTTGATGCTTCCTACTAATATTGTTGGCGTACGATTTTATTTTCTATGATCTTTGAAATTGCTTTGTATGCCGTACAAAGAAGTGATATACTTCTATTTTTTGTACTGTATTCACTGATTAACTTTGTGAATAACTTCCAAACCGCCCCTGCCACCATATATAATGAGTTTTATTATTCTTTTGGGCGTTGATGGAGGAACAAACTTTATTCAGAGTTGATGAGGTAGATATAAGCTCTAAACGTAGTGTAGAGGTTAGAGCGCTTGCTACGTAAGCTGAAGATCTCTGGTTCAAGCCCCGTCAGTGACAATGAAATTTGTTTAAGGCGATTTTTCGGACAAACTATAGGCCCGTTCAGTTGTGATAAGTTCTGGATTAAAACTAGAATGCATCGGGGCTGGGTGGATGGACACACGGCAACAGCGTGAACCATATCACCTTCCCGAGTGCCGATACTTACGATAAAGATAGCGAGATACTCTACTATCTCTATGTAGAAGTCCAAATGAGAATATAGTGTTGCTCTCCATAAATATATATAGGTTCCAATGTTCTAGGGATATGTGGGAAATTTAAGAGTTCCTTGTAATATAACGCCCATCTTCCTTTCATCCGATTTACATCAGCCTTGATGTTGCTAATGTCATAACGGCAAAATGCGGCCTTGGGCTGATAACCTCGTTTCACGCTTCTCACTACTTTACTTGCTTGTCTTGCATTGATGCTCACTGGACTACATCAATGCTTCTTAATTGGCCATTAAAGTATTTTGGCGATTTTTAATTATAATGTTCTTCCTTCGGTGTGGTTTTCTTACTGAAGAATTTTTTGTACATCTGATTCTTTTTGTGCAACTGATTCTAGCGCTGATTATCGAGCCAATCCCTTCATTTGCGCTAGACTTGATGTTCGGTCATCTGTTCTGCCACAATTTCAATTGGCGCTTTCACTTCTACCCATAGCCGGTTGCTTATCTTCAGTGATGTGCCTGACAGGATCAGAGGCAGCCGGTTTTTGAGAATACACCTTCGTCAGATGACATCATTTTGCGGTTTGCAGGTGAATATCTTTACGCAAGCGACTTGACTACGGCTCATACCTCCCCTGTCAACGAGTCATTATTCCGGGTCAGGTCTTGTTTTGTTATGTTGTGAGGCACCTTTGAGTAGGGGAATTCTCCTCAAGTGGAAGGTGAAGAGGAATTACCAAATATGTGATGTCCCACCCTCCACGTCCCCGGTTGCTGTGAACCTCTTATATCTTTTACAACTGCCCGACCAAAATGCCCCACATGGTTCCATTTGTCAACTCATTCAAGCTCTCCCGTCTTTCTGTAGAAGTCCCGTCGCTGCCTGTTCCATTTCGTACACACAAAAAAATGTGCAGCAGGCATTGTCTTCCTGTGGCGGCCAAAGCCGACACTCGGGGGACCGTAACCTACTAATCTTGTGTAGGTATGATCAAAAATATTTATGCCCACTCAAAAGCTGGGTCAGATAGAAGTCAGTCTCACCGTGCTTTCGATTAAGCCATGAGATGAGATGAGGCGTACAGTCCTCCTATCCTTCGTGCAATTCACCCAACACTGCGACCAATCATTCAGTGAGCGCTGTATCTCTTCGTGGCCAACTATCTCCCTCGCATCCTCATTTCAATGCGTGTAAATAGCGTGGCGCGCTCTAGCAAGGCGAGCAACAGTCATCACGCCTGCGATAGCTCTCACCGCCAAATCAGAGACTGCCGGATATGAAGATGCAGTCCTCAGTGCTCCTCATCTCTGTACCTGTGCCAAGAGTTTTAGGTATACCTCCTTACTGAGAGCATCGCCCCATATTTCTGCTCCGTACAGTAGCGCTAACCATACAGCACTCATCAAGAGGCATCTTTTTAACAGTCTGGGTCCCCGTATGATGACTATAAGTAGACTCAGTGCCGATGCTTCTAAAGAAGTCTTCTCAGCCGTTGCCCTGATTCGCTCCAAAAAATCATCTTCGAGTCAATCAGTAGCCTCAGGTACTTCATTGCTGGCTTCAATTCAATTAATATGTTTCCAATATAGATCATCCTTATTCTAGAGATTTCCTTTTTTGCCAAGATGACCACTACGATTTTCTCCTGTGCTAAGCTGAACCCACGACCAGTCCTCCAGTCCCTCACTCAGCGCAATAGCATACCTAGCGTAAGTTGCATAGTTGATCAAGCGTGACTCATCTGGCATCTCCAGTCTTAGTAGCCCATCGTAGAACACGTTCCACGGATCTGAACCAAAGATAGATCCCTAAAAAATACCCGATGCAACTTTCATCCTTCGTTGGCCCTGTGTTGTGTCGTAAAGCAGCCTTTGGTCCTTCAGGTAGGCCCTCAGAAGCCGCATTAGATATTCTGGAACTTTGAAAGGGTTTCAAAATATCTAAAATGGCTTCTAAAGGACTACCTGAACGATCGAAGCCTGCTCGGTCAGAAAACATCGATAAGTTAATTTGATCGAGTAACGACCCGAGTTGCAATTGATGCGTTTAATGTACGACAAGATTTCTGATACATGGAAAGTAAATACGGCATGACATTCATTTCTTCGTAAAGACTTTCTCCTTCAGTCACTTTCTGATGAGCATTTACTCGGAATTATCCCCCTGTCATTTTCAGGCAATGAGTCAACTAGTCTTTCTAGATGATTGTAGAACGTTTTCTTCATTTATTTGTCCTTTTTTTCTGATTAGAGGGTGAATTTTTATCAGCGAAATTTCGAAGAATTTTTTGTTTTTTAACCGATGGAACACATTCGTCGTTGATTAACTAAAAATTAAAAGCATGAAATTTCAACTCCCCATCCACAACAAAGGCTAGTCTGAATTTTCATTTTCAAACAGGCTTTCCACTTTTGAATATTTTAGGCGATGTCCAACAATTGCAAAGCCCGAAGTTGAAGAACTTTTCTTCTTCTTCGTAGCACTATGGCCCTCTCCGACATTTGCTTCCTTCAAAATGCACTTTCAATTGTCTCGGTCAATTCATCGCGTCCTTCAATTTTGAAATCTGAGCAGCAATAAACAGTCTTCGTCGACTGAGTCAGCCCAGCGTTTCCTCGGTTTTTTTACTAGTCACTAACTTTCAGTTCTCCCAACGGACTCATTCTTGGGTATCCGTTGTTAATCTATACGATTTATTTGGGCAGTCCACTGCAGTTTCTGCAGTCCTACAATCGTCGAGACCTCTGGTTCGTCAAAATTTACCATTGGCCCCCGAGTAGCTTTGCTCCAATTACTCGCCTCTGGATTCATCTTTCGATGAATCTTTCATATGCTTAAGTTAGGGTCCATGTTTTGCACCTATATTATATTTAGCACAGGTCTTATCACAGATTTGTATGCTTGGAGCTTTGTTTTCCTGTGTATGCAACTAGTCTCCAAAATCATCAAAACGAAATCAAATATTTTGTTTCCGACTATGTTCTTCGGCATTTTTTATGTCTTGTATTACCAGTTCTCGCTATTTTGGAGCCCGGGTATACAAATTTGCCCACATTTTTGATACTGTTTCGACAATTTTGATATATTGTGTATTTGAGCTATTTTTCCTTGACTACGTCATGAGCTTTGTTTTATTCTCATTGATTTGTAGGCCTACTAGTTTTATTTCACTGTACCGTTTCAGGAAAAGCTCTTTGGGAGTTGTTAACAACCATGACAAAATGTTGATGTCATCCAAAAAGGCGATCACTTTGTTTGATTTGTATAGTAACGTACCTGCTTTATTGACAGGTAGCATTGTCATGACATATTCCAGAAGCAAATTGAACAGCAGCGGGGAGACTCCATCTGCCCGTTTAAGTCCAGTATTTGTGTCAAAGGCATCGGTAAATTGGGTTTTGGTGCAGACTTGGGAGTTAAACATCTTCATTGTCATTTTGGTAAGACGGGCTAATTTGCTGGGACCCTAAAGCAAAATATTATTTGGTACAGTACATTACCAGTTATGCTGTCGAGTGCTTGCTTAAAGTCAACGAAGATTTGTTGTACGCCTTTGTTGAACTGCTAAGATTTCTCCAGTACCTGATCGACTGTAAACAATTGGTTTATCGTCAATCTGCCTACTCGTTCGGCATATGTTCCTATTGCCAAATGTATTGGATGAGTTTGTGGATTGCTCCATGAACACTGCTACCACCATATTTAATGAGCTCCATAGGAATCTAATCGATACCCAACGCTTTATTTTTCTTTTGGGCTTTGGTGTCTTGAAATATAATGTCCATCTTTCTACATACTTTTTTTTCACAGGGCTTGATGTTTGATCGCTTGTGCAGGCACACTATCAATTAGCACTTTCACTTCCACCCATAGCTTGTTGCTTGTTTTTAGCGATGTATCTGATAAGATGTGAGCCACCTTGTTTTCGTAGGACTCCGTGAAATTGGACCGTCACTGAATGCTCCTTTGTCAGATGAAATCGATAGGTTACTTTGATCTTGTAATGATCCGCGTTACTATTGGCTGCTCGATTTATAGCAACATCAAGGCCCAACGGTGTTGGACCGGAACATGGTCGAACGGGTTTGTGTCTTGCCATTCAGTGATAGCCAGGTCCGTTTATGTATACATCAATGTGGTTAGGAAGTAAAATGTATGACTAGATTTTTGCTACATGCGAAGTCAATCGAGGACAGGTCGTTGCCATTTGTTTGATCGTAGAGGCTATTTCCTCCAAATGCTCCGTGATAAGATAGCTCATTACAAACAATAGCGTTGAAATCACCCAGAATTATTTTTGTACCGTTTGTAGGCAATGAGTCAATTAGTCTTTCTAGGGATTGTAGGAATTTCCCTTCGTTTCTTCGTCCTTTTTTTGTTTTGGGCGTAAACGTTTATGAGCCAAATTTTGAAGAGTTTATACAGGTCACATATATGCGTAAATTGACTGCCTTAAAATCAATAACGGGCGAATTGAACTCCTTAACCACAATAAAGGCTACTTCGACTTTTTGTGTTCCAGAAGCTTCCCACTTTTGAATACAGTTTGCAATCCCATATCTTGAATATAATTTCCAGGCCAGTTTATTTTCTGAATCACGAGTATGTTTAATTTATATTAACTTGCTTATTATTAGACGTCCCAAATAGTGCCAGTGTTGTTCAGTTGTCTGGCATTCTGGATCTAATATTATAGTCCTTTTTTTGGTTTGAGGGCATTGCGCATTGAGACAATGTAAGGTTTTCCTGGGACGGGCCTGTTGCCAAGTCTTTATTCCGGTGGCATTACTTTCGATTCCGTTAACAGGCCTGGAAGACTCAAAACTCCACAAAGGAGTTATAAGTAGGATTTAACACCAGAGCTGTAAGTGTGTTTGCAGCTATTGGAATTTCTCGGCATTTAGTGCTCCATCACTGGGGAACCTGTAAACTCAATGTGTGACCCTAAGACAATTTATTACCAAATGTTGGTGGGGTTTAGGATGAGGAATCAAGGAAGCTGGGGGTTAGGAAAACAAGGCAATCCCTCTTCCTGTATCAACCAGACTTGAGCCCGTCAACGTTGAGGTTGTACTTCTGCCTACTCAACTTTTTTTTGCCTCATGTTTCGAGAACATTTTAAAACGAACAAAATCAAAGCTTATGAATATACCTGTTTCCTCCCCAATCTGCTGCGATACTGGAAATTATGATTTTATTGGGTTTTGTTCAGGTGACCTCCCAAATATGTTCTTGAAACTTTTGGAGCTTTGACTAAATGATGATTTAATTCAGACGAAGTTCATAGAAAATTCATCCAAGATACACTTATGTTAACATCTTAAAGACATCCAACAGGGAATTTTCACCTAAGATTGAATAGATAACTTCGTTCTTGGCATGCTAATGTTCATTTGAACCATTTGAAAAACGACTAGAGGACATATTTTAGCTCAAACTAAAAGATAACTGAGTTTAAATGGCTTATGTGACATTTTTTCGGCACGACTTGCAGTCTTGCTAAATTTTTCCATTTAACTTCATTCATAATGTTCAAATTAACTTGAAGCTATAATTACTGACAAATAATACGTTAATTATAATGGAGTGGAAAATTATCAACATATGTAATACACTGTCAAGTCTCTTCATCGTACAAAGTGTAGGCGTTTTCAATGTGAGACATATTGACAAAACACTCAAATTTCAACAGCGTCTCCAAAAATATTCCCTTGGGACAACTCATGTCACCATTTTGCATATTATTCTTTAAACCGCCATCATATATCCAAAAATATCCTGAATATCATTTTTCATGCTTAACATGCATGGACCTGATTCGCAAAATCTCATTCGGGGCTCCACCTACCCTTGTAAAAAGTCGCAAAAAAACCTGCTCAAGCATCAACATCTTCCGTCGTTTCTTTTTGGGGAGTTTTTTCTTCCAATCAGAACATCATGTTTCTTAAGAGCCCTTCAAACTCATATGTGTATATCCTTACGCCTTATCAAGGCCACCACGTGTGAACACGTTCAAAATCGTATGGGACACACATGCGATTGTAGCGCGTATGCAACCGACCGTTGATAATAAGATTTTTCTCGTGAAAGCATCCGTCGTAGCGCATGCGTTTTTTTATTGCTTTTTACTGATTCGCAAAGAGCAGACGACGGATTTATTACATTTCTCGCGTTTCACATCATCTCCTGTCTGACAGACATGTGGTGTTTGAGATTAAGGACACGGCAAGAGGGTTGAAATTTTGGAGTGGGTGTGAGACATGAGCGAGCATGTCGCGAATTCGGGGACGCGGTCGACAGATTTTTTGCAAGGATGGCTGCAGACTTGATAGCCTTGCAAGGAGTGCAATACCTTAAATTACGTACCGGCTTTCATTATGTACAAGATTGGCGAAATATTTAAAGTTGACTAGCGGTGAGATAATTTTGGCATTACTACAAGTATTCGTTTCAGCTATTATTGTAGTTTTTTTTCGATCTAAAGCGTTACCGGCTTTTTGGATTTATCTGGTCTTCCCACTTTACCGGAATCAACCCAAATTTATTAGTTTTTGCTTTTTCAATCCACAAAAAAAAAACACAGAAACGCTCATCACCTCGCCGAAATACCTTTGTAGTCAGTTTGAGAGTTTTCCAAGGAGTTACATCACTTTGATTTCTGCAACGCAACTTCATTTCCGATGGATGGTTATCATATCTGAAAAATGTCTGCTTGTTCGCAGCGAAACGTTGGAAATCAAAATGCCAGCAAAGATGAGGACCATCAACACCGGATATTTGCATTTGTTGTTGTATCTTTGGTTGTTAACGTCCAACGACGAGGGGAGCCTTTTTATGATGATTATGTGTACTCGGCGAAATATGAGAAACATTCCATTTGGAGTTTAAGTGAAATGGGGCAACCCCCTTAAATGTTATGTTTGGAGGAATATACGAGTAAACGACGATAGGAAAAATCTATAGGAATCAATAAATTTAATGTCGCGAAAATCTGATTTTGCTTATTACATGCAGTTTTGTTGAAAGACGTTGGATATTAAGTTGAATGATGTCGACAAGGATGGCTTTAAAACGACTTCAATTTTATTTACTGCGCGTATTGGAGAATTTCTGCTCCACATTTTATGGATAAATTTTACAATAAATTTTCTTTAGGCGTTTATTACTGAAAGGAAGAGGATGCTAATATTTTGCACTCTTACGTAGATTGAAGCTCGTTTCTAAAGTTTTGTTAAACATGTTTTTTTTTTACAATAGCCTATTTGAAATCGGTACGTGTCCGTTCATCAGTGCATCGCAAAAGATTTTCTGTAGAACTGGCGAAGCTAGAGCCATCGAATCTTGTGAACACTTGAAAAGTTTCTGGTTAATAGAAGTTTGAAAGTCTGAAACAATTTCAAATGATTTTAAGACGGTCTCCTGTTACGTTTACTAAACCACCCTGCTTGTGCAGGCGTGATGATTACACCTCACCACACACTACCACAATCCTTGATACCTAGAGGGGAACGGGGCTGTCCCTTAGAAATAAGAAGAACCTTTTTCCTTTTCCATAGAAATACAAAAGATCTTTATTCTCGTTTGACAATTTGCTTTTAACCTTTACATTGAACGTCTGGAGCTCGCTTGGTCGGTAGCGCTCGGACCCTAGCTGCCACTGCTAGCCTTCTCCTTCGCTCCTCCTTGATTTGGTTCTTGAGTGCCTCGGCCCGGGCTGCGTAGAACTCCCGCTCCTCATCGGACTTCACGCCTCATGTGAGAAGTCGTAGGTTGCCCAGCTGTTGCCGCAGCCTCACTCGTCTGCCACCGCACCTCGGTTCCTCTGGGGACACCCTGACTGCGACCTCCAACGAGATTGCCAGGCGGGCCAGGTACGTCTCGAGAGTGAGGGGTTGTCGCGTTTCTCGAGTGAGATCCTGGGGAGTGGGCTCCGGAGTTTTCCACTGCTTCCAAACTGGCTCCCTTTTCCTTGAGAACCTTGTCACCGCTCGAGGATCAGCGCGGAGTGCTTCTTCCAGGCTGGGCTTGGTGTACCTGGATTTTAAGGGCCTGCTGTTGCTACCAGGCTCCTCAACTGGGCCGTCAAATCCAGCAGGTGCGGCCTGTAAATAGACAAAAGGGGGGTTACAGCTGGTCTTGGTGCGCCCTACAATTAACCCGGGCTTACGACCCTCGTATCAAGGTTTAATTCTCTGGTGTACGTGGATGGAAGCAAGAACTGGAGTTTCACCAGCTTATGTCTAAAGAACCCTATTTCAACTCCCGTGGATGTCTACTTCAACTCCTGTAGATACCTTCACTAGGAAATTACTGGTGTTGAACTATACATAAAAAAAGAATTGATGAATAAATCAAACTTCATTTTAGCGCAATTGTAAAAACTGATAATGAGATTATTGCGATAGAGTTTGCTTAAATCATTGATCAGAATAAATCATGAATGAAATGACTAAAACTAGAGTTTCACTGGCTTAGGCCTAAAGAAACTCTATTTCAACTCCTAATATTCACGTATTGTTGATGGCGAAATTATCTCGCCTTGGTAGCGAACTTGTATACAAACGTCGACCGCAATTGTCTCCGGCAGTCTCTCCTCAAGACTTGTGGTTATGCTGGCTTCCTTGTCAAATTCGCCAGCTGCTTAAATACAAACGAATTGCTTGCATTACCAGTGGGAGTCGTAGACATTCCCTCCAGTTAACTGCAAGACGCTGAGCATGTTAATGTGCTAGTTCCCCTTAATTTGCTTTACTAAGTCATTCCTCTCCCGTTCCTCGGGAACAATCTTGTTGCATGAAAAGAAACGCCAAATCCAATCTTATGTTTTTGCTCTTTTTGTCTTCAGTATTCATATATCCGAGTATTCGACGACTTCTCCTCATATGATTTCTGAGTTGGTTGTTGCAAAAGCCCATGCGCGGTGAATTGATACTCAGTTGAGCGGATTGCGCATGGTACACACATTCAATTGTGTTCCTGTCACCCATGTGCTGTCAATGTGGTAATTGTATGGACTACCATGTATGCATGTGGAATTCGACGGGGAGTCAATTCAGTGACTTGATCAATGAAACTTAAGATATAAGGTTCTTATATACAATAATTTGCGATTATGTATTCTGTGAAGGGTGTCGCCGTTCTCTAAATATGGGCAGTGAAGCATACGTTGCTTGTTGGTTCGCGGAAAAACGCTACGTGTGACGAGCGAGGCATGGGGAGCGTGATCAACTGTTATCCGATTCCGAGCAATTAGTATTCACATAAGTTAATGAATGTTGTCGTAACGTCCCTATACAAGGATGTGATCTCAAAAAAAATATTTCACCAAAGATAATCGAGGAGGGTCTCAAATGAAAGGTCTTGCTGAGATCTTTCAACATCAATTTTAAAATTTACAATGTTGATAATGGGGCAGAGAAGAGAAGCGAATTAACATGAAAAAGTTGTATCTTCCCCTTGCGATTGAACACCTGTTGACTGAAAAATCTGAAAAAAACATAAAGGTAGTTCTTTGTGAGTGCAGCAACGACAATTACCTCAGAAGTCGAAATCCGCTAAACTATGTTAGTATGATTTATCAGTTTGCACCCTTAAGTTCATTACAATGAAAATTCACAATGAATGGAAATGGAGAAATGAGGTACCGTACTTATTGAAACTTACAGATCTATGCGTGAACGAGAATTGTCTCACCTTCAGAGGGCGATACTTTAAAGCTACAAGTAAAGTAGCTATGGGAAATCCACTGTCACTACCAATCAGTGATATTTTCATGAGCAATGTCGAGATGACCCTGGAAGTACTAGGCTTGTTTCCCAAGTTTTGGGTCCGGTAAGTTGACGATGTACTCGCAATAGTCAACAAGGACCAAATAAAACAAACTCTATCTAAAATCAATTCTATCCACAAGAGCGTTATTGGATTTGCGGGTTTTCAGGAATATAGGCTGATTCAGCTTTGGTATTTATAGGGAAGCAATTATAACTCAAAAAGCAATCCCTGCGATGTCTTTTCGTTCATTTGCTCAGAAAATGGCACCTACTATGCCATAACGCTCGTATACCGGGTACTGACCACTCAACTATCGAGTGGTATCGAGTGAGTGGTGTAGAGAAGAGAAATACATCATCAACCCAGCAGAGAGTAACGGGCATAACCACGACACGATTCAAAAATCATCATAAGAACGAAAAACCCAATCAAGCTCGACGGTCTCACAAAAGAAACAGCAAGAAGTAATCAGACGGGTACCGATCAAACACACAAACATCCAAGGTCAATTCCTGCAATTGCACTTTAATGTGCTGAACTACAATCACTCTCCATCAAAAAATGACATAAAACTTCTGTCACTTGCAGTTGTTTATGTTTCCTCGCAGGGCGAGTGCCGGTCAACAGAAATACTCTTGAAGGACAGCATTCTTTGCCACCCTCAAGAACTTGAGGATATGGAGGCTTCGTAGTACGTCTAAAGTTTGAACCATTGGATTGATTGTGCACGTTTGGTTGAGATGTTTACCTGACTAGTGGAGACGTTTACCTGATTAGTACTGGTCTAGCTCTGAACAATTGTCCCCATAAGGTCTTGTGCCAACTTTTACATGGCCTCCCTGCTCTGCTAATATAACCATGGAACCATAAAGGCGACTACACACACACGGAAGGAGATAGCGGCTCCTAAGGAAACTGCCATAAAACTGGAAAGTTCTCATAAAAAGCTCCAAAAATTATCTAAAAAAAAGTAAAAGCATCAACAACGAGGACGGACGAAGAACGGAGAGCAACGGGCAGCCTTGTCCAAATAGAAATTTCTACAGTGAACAGGGGCAACAAAACATTGATGTGAAAGCCAGAGTGTCCTAAAACCGAAGAGAATGAAATTCCGCAGAACGTGCCAAACGTTTGCGAGGTTAAAGAAAGTGTAAAGCACGTTGGCTATTCGATAATTACTGCTGCGACCACTATCGAAGCGACAAGAGCAAGTGTTTCAAATTTCGAAATAACAACAAAACATCTTGAAGCCCACAAAGTGATCACACCTGAAAAGGAAAGGTGTAACCAAACAACAAAATACCGTTGTGCCATTTCATCACCACCATCAAAAATATAGCTGAAGTACTACACTCGGTAATGGAAGCCAAAATCTTTCCCAATAAAGGAGGTCACAAAGTACAATTTTCATCCGGTGACAGTAAGAATTAAAGCTAATCTGAAAGAAAATAGACGTTCTGAAAAGAAACAAATCACCATGTGACTTGTTAAAAATCAGTAAAGAAGCATAGAATGGGCTCCTTGAGCCAGAAAAGCTCCTAGATTGCATGCAACATTACCGTCGGAACAGGTAATAACCGAAAAAGACCAGAAGGTCTAAGAAGAGCAAACAACTTACCAGGCACTGAACGCTAAGCCTACAGGGCATGCGCAGATAGATCAACCATCAAACAGCAACAAAAAAATGGTACCGGGCCCAATCGAAAGAGTTCCGGATAAAAAGAAGAAGGAGGAAGTACTTAATGGGCGTGGAATGAAAATTGTCAAAAAATGAGGTTCGCTTAGAAGCCCAATAAGAAAAAAGACCCGACGTGGGACAGGAGGGAAAAAATTATGACAAAGACTCCAGCTTCAAGCACTGCTCGTAAAACCCCAAGGTGACCAATGCTGCGAGATATCAAGGAAATGTAAGGCCCAAAGACACTGGCACTGCGATTAAAACAGTAAGACCCTCCCGGTCGGGTCACATACTGGTCGGGTTCAGAGCAGAGGCTGACAATAAAGAACCGTTCTGGGACACAGTAAAGAAGATGAGCGAACATTGACTGCCATCATTGACCTGATAAAAAAAGACGACGCACAATTTTTGAATAATGACAAAGTGAGAACAGTTTGAGTTGTTGCAAGATATGGAAAAGAGCAGCACTCCTTCAATGCTTCAAAGGCCTTGGCTATGGTCACACAGCACAAACACGCAAATGACCCGATAGGAGTTCCTTCCCCTACAAATGAGATACAAAAAAAAAGAGTGTGCGAAGGAGGCACACTGTATTCTTTGTAAGGATGCTAATCCAAGAACAGATCTTGGGTCCATCTTGGGATCAGAAAAATGTCGCGTTTTCCAGGAAGCCCTAGCTAAGGCAAAATCAGAACTTCAATGACCCGTACCGTGCAGCTAAACCTATACCGTTGTTCAACTATCCAAAAACTGTTTACGAGGGACATGTAAACCAACGTTCTGATGCTCAGTGAACAACTTCATGAAAAATGTCTGCATTATTATATCGTGAGAAAATGGGTTCAGAACAATGATTTCCAGGCGGGAAGATGTGGATGGGAGTTGGTTTTGTACAGGGTCAGTGCCCAGGCACAGCCTTCTATAGTAAGTAAATAACGTTGAATGAATCGATATCATCTTTCCAACCCAAATTTAATGCTTTGGAGGGTACTATCTAGAACGCAGATGGTAACATGCTTATTGGAGGAGACTTTCACGCTAAAGCAGTTGGATGGGACATGCCTTGAATAGATCTGCGAGGGAATCAAATCCTTGAAATAGTGGTCAAGATGGCATTCGTCGTACCAAACATCGAAAACACAATGTGTTTTGTTCTTTCTCGGCTGTTTTCATCTCGCTTTAACGGTAGTAAATAAAAAAAGAATCTTCCATTATATTGGGTGAATATAACTTTTTTATTGAATTGGGAACGAGCGTTTCGAAAGGAACTTCCTTTCTTCTTCAGTGCTTTTCTACAAATTTTTCTTATAAACAATCTACAGTCATGATTGTGCGTTTGCAATTCAATAAAAAAGTAATATTCACCCTTTAATAAGGAAGATTCTTCGTTTGTTTAGTATCAAAAACACGCCGAATTTCCACCGTATTGGCTGTGGAGGAACAATACCAGATGTGACACTCGCTATCGGAGGCATTAGTATGGAGGATATACAATTGGAGAGTGTTAAAGGATTAGTCAACCAGTGATCATTGGTACATTTTGTTTGAAATCCGCGATGTTGTCACCAGACTCCCGGGGTCTTGACGTTCTACAATTAGGTGAAATGTCAAAAATATGGACATAAAGATGTTTGTTGAAGTACTCAAGGTAGGTACTCCGCTGTAGGGGGATCCATAGTTGATGAAAGAACTGGCAGCTCAAAACGTAGTAAACTCAACAATGAGCATCATCACGACTACTTGCAATGCTTCTATGCCCCGTCAGAAACTCCGGAATGGCAAACCTCCAAATGGTATTCCAGCTGAGGTATTGCAACTTGTCCAACACCATTCTCCTGACTTGCTGCTCAGCACATTCAACGCTTGCCTACGTGACGGAGTTTTCCCTGTATTATGGATAGTGCAACTGGAAGAGAAGATCAGCAACGGGAAGGAAAATTCCGTTATGCATACTAGACACTACTGGAAATATGCTAGACATACTTATCAAGAGAAGATTCACTCACATAATTCATGCTGATAGGGACCTATCTCTTCGACTATGCTGCTTTAGAGCAGTTCGTCGCACAATTGATGCAATTGCATAAGTGATGAGGGTTGTCTTAAAGGCGAAGGCATGTAGCCGCAACAAGCGACGGATCTCTCTTTTGGTGACACTTGAACGCCTTCAACTCCACTAGACGGGTGGATGTTTTGGATACGCTTGCCAAGCTTTCTCAAGTTCCTGAAGCCTACTTTGTGGGACGACACAGGGCCAACGAAGAATGAAATATACACCACATGTTACCCAGGCATCTATCCTTGGTCCGAATCTGTGAAAAATTCCTTACGATGGGGTACTGAGACTGAAATGAATGAAGTTGTCGCTCTAATCGCTTAAGGTACCGTTGACAAAGTGCAGCTTAGGCTGAGTATACTAGTGCACTGGGTTATGGGCTTGACGACTACTTGCTGGTTCACAATAACTCTGGGGAAAACCGAAATGGCAATCCTGACAAAAAAGAGAGTCCGAAGAGTAAAGATGATCAGTATTGGAGGTGTACTAACTGAATTGAAGCCAGCGGCGAAGTAATTGGTTTAATTTATGGACTCAAAGATGAGTTTCTCTGAGTGACTTATTGCCGTAGGGTTAGTACTGCTATATGGAGCAGAAATATGGAGTGACGCTCTCGATGAGGAGGTGTACCGAAAACGCTTGGCACAGATACAGAGAAGACGAGCACTAAAGATTGCATCTGCATTTCCGATAGCCTCTGATTCAGTTTGAGCGTTATTGCAGCAGTGATACCTATCACTCTGCTTGCTAAAGGGTGCCGGGCTATCTATATGGGTCAAAACTAGGACACAAGGGAGATGGCTGCCTGCGAGGAGAGACAGCGTTCACTCAGTGATAGGAAGCAGCCTTGGGTGAATTTCACGGAGAAAAAAATGGACTGCGTGGCTCACCCTAGATCTGAAGGCATGGTGAGACTGATTTATATCTGGCCCAGCTTTTGATCGATCATAGGTGTTTTCAGCCTATCCTGCGCAAGATTAGTTAGTCAAGGCCCCCTGACTGTCGATCTTGCCCAGGAGAGAAAAACGTTGCCTGTTACACATATTTTGCCAACAAAAATTAAGACAGACTGCAACAAGACCACTACAGGACGACAGAAGAGCTTGCTTCAGATAGCAAAATAGCCATGATACTTGAATCGGTTGAAAAATAAAACTATGCGGCACATATTATTTAGACAAAAAAAAACTTAATGCAACTACATTTTTAAATTCTTTTATTGTACTTATTTACCATCACACACGAATATTTTTAAAGAAGGAACGTATAAAATTTCAGTAGATGAAATAAGGAGCTTTTTTCCAAAAGGACATTCTATTTTGTGGTATAATATTTGGCAGTGATTACAAAATATTTTCTTTTTTTTTCTTTGGAAAAACTATTTGGTGGAGTTCTCCTCTTCGGTGGCGGTAAAACTAGAGTTTTCATAATTTAATTTCAAACTATCTTTGACGTAATAACATAGGATCTTCATCTAATCCAGTACTGTACGCCAGAACAAAACTGCCTCTGTTGACTTCTACTTCAACCATTTCACTGATGTATGGCCGCGGGTTTATTCGTGAAAGTTTATACTGTATCGTGTAATCTTCCCAGTTATAAAAATATTCTGTCATCATCTCCTTGGACTTTACGTTTTTACCTGCATTACTTACTGCTTGAGAAAAATCTGCGAAATTGTATATTTTATTTTTCATGCGCTTCATTGCCAGTTTGGCCCTATAATGGAAGCTGTCGGCCGACATGATAGTGTGCCCTTGCTCAAAATATTTTATGATAATCTTGCTGGCGTTAATATCAATTGAATTGACAAAAATGAAATAAAAGTCCAATTTTTATTCTGCGATTAACAATTATCAACCCACAGTATATATTTTTTATCTCGGTGAAAAATAAAAAAATGGTAATATGCACTAATGATTTCATGTTTGGAGCGTCCAAATAATCCTTCGTGCTATAGTACAGGAACAAGACAGCAGTTTCTGTGGCCTTATCAGTTGGCACAAAACTTACTCGTACGTTATAAACAACTAACCCTGGGCAGCTTGACAACTTTTTGTAAGTCGACAGAATATGTACGAGTGATTGTGTCACGGAAACCATATGCACCTTGTGCTCTTTTAACGGTTGTTAAAATACCACCTTAGCCAAGGTTAATATAAAAAATGATTAAGGTTTAAAATAATACAATAAAAATGTTAAAAGATTCAAATAAAAATGTAAAGAAAAGAGGCAAAAACAAAAAGAAAACAAAATCCGATTACCATCACTTACAAGCAAAGCAGAGCTGGAAACAAATCCTGAATAATTGATTCAAAAAGGTGGTAAAGTTCACATTCCAAACCGAGGTCAATCATATGATGGAACGTATCATCAACTTCCTCATTTATATGTGGACAAGTACAACGTATCTTCTTTGACGGCAGCAATACCATTGCTAAGTGCATGACCAAAACTCCCTTGCCGTAGATGTGCAAGACTCAGATTTGCAGAGAATCCCGAATTGAGTGGATTATAATTAAGAGTTTCCGAATAGCAGTCTATCGCTTTGCTAAATTCTCTTTTTTTTTTATATGCTCATCGCCCAAGTTTTTATAATATTCAGCATTTTTCTCGTCTCGGCAGGCATTTCTGCTGACTAATAGTCTTTATTCACGATTGTCGGTGACTCTGAAGACATTGTATCTAGCAATAAATTTAACAACTAATTATTTGCAACTGATTGCTTACTTATCCGGGACCTGGTTTGTTTATTAGGCAATGTCAAAACGTGCTGAAACAATACCAACGAACGAATCAATCACTGAGCAACAGAACAGGGAACTTGCCGTCTTCGAAAGATTCAGAATTGAAATCGCGTTGCAAACAAACTAACACGCAACGATGCGAGAAAATCCGAAATTTGATAAACCTTCAGTATCCTGTTCGGGGTGCTTGAATTCTGTCGAAGATCCTGAATATGTATCCGCCTTAGGACAAGAATGGCATACCGATTGTTTTCGTTGTTCAGCATGCAATGCGAAATTATCAAAATCGATGTAAATACGGATCTTATGTCCCTTCATATTGGAGATCGTATCCTAGAAGTGAATGGTACTCCTGTAAAGGATTCAGCAACTGAAAAAATCGCTAACCTTATAAAAAGTAGCGATAATGCTCTACAATAAACTATCGAACATGATCCGGAGGATATAAGTCGTAGTAGTAGTCAAGTGGATATTACATGTCGAACAGGATCACCTTTACAATCGATTGATTTCAATACACATGGTAGCAGTAGATCGGGAAACAAAGAACCAGCTGGAGATACTGGTGGCAGTAATAATAAACTTTCAAAACAGGATAAAGAACGTTTATAAAAACAGGATAAAGAACGTTTATACAAACGAGTAACATCTAATAGGCTTTTATACATACCGAAAGTACAACCACCAGAAGCCTGCAATTGTTATGGCTTTCAACTACACATGACCGACGAATTTAACGACATTGGAAACGGATCGCGACCACGATTTCTTTTTTCCAAACTCAAAACATTTTTAACGAAATAAACAAAACACAACACTGACAGAGTGTCAGTCACTTTGACATTTACACCCGATGGGCGATTGTAGTAAAAAGGAAAATTTGGATTTCAATTGCCCGATGCACACCAGTTGGGGGATCGTAATTGAACATTGAATCACCCAGGGAAAAAGTTAACGGCTCGCCGGTTGAAACCGAGCCGATGAAAAATCAGAAAAGAAAGAACGGCTCTTTCTCTTTTCTGGCGGGTACGAATCAACAACCAAGGACTAAGTGTAGATTGCGAACCGAGACTTTTGGAAATCTATCGAGGGAAGGAATCGCGACAGGAAAAAAATTACAACAGCGGCAACGATCTAACTAAGGGAGATTGGCGACATCAACTTAACAATAAGCGCGCTGGCAGGATAACTTTGCAACACAGATTACTTCGGGGGGCCCCACTTCGGTAGAGTAAGTGATTTTTCGCATTTCAATTAATTAACGTTCTATTTTTGAATTTCCTTTGCACTTACAATTAAATATATAGTTAAATAGTGAACGTTTTTTTGTGATTATTTAAAAAAAAGTAGGATTGCCACAAAGCTACCTGTACATCTGGCTCGGCCGTGTTCGGGGGGTCAGTTTCCATTGCGATTTATTCCGGGATTTTTTTTTAGCGCGTGTTTTTTTTCTTAGTTTTTCGCTCGGTGTGGGTTACAGGTGCGATCGGGAGTAAATTACCAGTACGAACTATTCCGGGATTGTTTAGCGTGGGTGTTACCTCAGATTTATGCTCGGTGTGAGTTACGCCGGAAAATCTGAGCCTGGCAAGCTGGGCACGTGGTCACCCGGTGAGTCTAATCCTCCCTTGTTCGGTAAGGTTTCATTTATATTTTTTCAGAGATACTCGACTATATTTTGGAAACATCGCTTTTTGCAGAAAGCTGGACAAAGTGGTTTCAAGCCATGTCTCTCTCTTAACTCGTTTTATTGCTTTTTTTCTAACCTTAAGTGGTCGATCGTATTTCTTTGTTTTTCTTATTGTTTCTGTTTTAGGGCGCATTGTTATCAATTATCAACTCATTTTGTGCACCATTCTCAGTGTCTTTAAAATGAGTGCTTCTTGTAAATTAATTTCCTCTGGACCAAGATATAACTGAATCCTCATGACCAGCAACTGGAACATTTCCGTTATTTGTCAGAACAGAATTGTGTTTTCGGTAGTAGTGGTTGTTAATTGGTCTGCATCGTTTTGAGAAAAACACGATTTTTGTGGATCATTTGCAGTATATGTAATTAAATCCACTGTACTAGGGTCTTCTAAATCAAGAATATTTTTTTCTGAATTTGAGTTCGAGAAATTGCTAGCGATGGTATTGGGGTTAAATCATTATTTTCAATAATCGGCACAGCAGCTATTTATGAATGTAATTTAGGATTTCGTTGATAGGTTGTTAACCAAGTTCGCAGAGTTCTGACCCTCTTATTATTGATTAAAATATTCAACTTTTGACGTAGATGGCCTCGGTAATAACTTTAAATCTTTAAAGTGAGAATAGTTTGACAATTGATTTATCTGTGCCAGTGATTCATCCGCCCTGTCATATCTTGAAAATGGATGATCGTTATCAGAATCATCGTCGTTACTAGGAAATAAGTCGGGAACGATACTTTTGCCTTAATTTTTTCGAACCCTTCAATCTTTCCCTCAATGAATTATTGTTTTGTGCTAACAGCATCATTATTTTAGTATTTCTTGGCGAAATAGTTTCTCTGTAACAATATATGTTTTCTATAATTGAATTGGTTTGCTAAGAACTATCCAATTTTTTACACAGTTACAAAATACAAATTATTTAAGAAATGACGTATATATATATATATATATATATATATATATATATATATATATATATATATATATATATATATATATATAAATCATCACATGCACCTTCGTAGCATAAACTACTAATAATAAGTATGATCATCACTGGCGCAACGGTAGCTGCGCAGTTTTGCACCAGCGATGAGGAGTTGCCTGGTAATTAAAGTTCAATTTCTGGATGATATACCGTGTAATTTTCCTCTTTTGTTACTAATTCATATGCATCATTTCAAGATTCGTTTTTTCCAAATAGAGAACAGTACAAAAGCAAAAAGCAACATCAACTCAAATGTAGAATTATCTTCACAACAGCACAAAAATTACTTCAAAACTGAGTTTTCTTTACCTTTATAAAAATAATCATCTAAACAACATAAATAATAGGACTTACCAAAATGTCAAAACTCGAAATAAAGCAATGGAACACTTTAGTCCGCTGGATTTTTATCGATTTTCAAAATCATTGAAGGATACCACTTCTTCCTATTCAAAAGAAACAAATAATAACAGGAACTTTCAACCGAAAAAGCACATGTATCAGAAATCCGATCGTATCAATCAAACCTTATAAGCCTCGATTCTATTCGCTGCTGCAGCGGCAACTCAATTAGTCAAAGCGATTTGCCGACCACTAAGGGGTAAATTTACTCAACGGCATAGCGGTAACTTAGTATTTGCCTCACGCATTATATTTGCCGCTTATCAGCTTAGAAAAATTGCAAGGAATTTCTGCCTTGATTTCAGAGTTTTGGCGGTATTAAAATATTCCGCAATATGCCTACGTATAATTGAAATACCTTTAATTACCTTAGAAATTTCAGTTAAAACTGAGACAAGGAAAGGAAAGGTTTTTCTTTATATTTCTGAATGAGATAAAGATATTCGGCTTAATTGATTAGATGTATATTTTTCTAAGCTATTCGATGCAATAAAAATCAAATTTACGATACTTTTGAGATACCACTTTTGCGCTTCGTACGACACTATAGGGTGATTCATTAAAACGTTTGGTTTTTAATCATAAATAAAAGGCATAACGTTGAATCCCATACTAATTTCATTGACAGCGTCATCCAATTCCGAACTCCAAGCAGCGATGAACTGTCTTCATCGACCAAGTCAGACCTGCGTTTCCTTGGTTTCCCCACTGGCCTCCGGTCTTCAGTTCTCTCAAAGAATACCTTCTTGGGTATCCGTTGTTCGTCCATAAGATTCATGTGTCCAGCCCATTGCAGCTTTTGCAGTCTTACGATCGTTGAGACCTTCGGATTGTCAAGAATTACATACAGCTCAAGGTTGTATCGAATTCGCCATTGGTCCCCGTCTAGCTTCGCTCCGATTATTCGCCTCAGGACCCGTCGGTCAAAGGTGTTCAATATATTTGCGGATGCTTGGTATATGGTCCACGTTTCACACCCATAGAATAGCATAGGTCTTATCACAGATTTGTATAATTGGAGCTTTATTTTTCTGTGTGTGCAGCTGGTCTTCAAGATCGTCAATACTGAATATAATATTTTATTTGCGAGCTGTATTCTTCGGCGTATTTCATCTCTTTCATTACCCGTTTTCATTACTTTTGCGCCTCAATACACAAATTCGCTAACATACTCGACGATGTATCCACCAAGTGTGATATTTTGTGCATTTGAGGTATCTTTCCTCGACTGCGTCATGAGCTTTATTTTATTTTCATTGATGTGTAGCCCCACGGGTTTTGCTTCGCCGTCAAGTTTCAGGAAGAGTTCTTTGGCGGTTGTAAATGATCGTGACAGAATGTTGATGTCATCCGCATAGGCTGCAACTTGGCTTGACTTGAATAGTAATGTACCTTGAGTGTCGACAGGTAGCTTCCTTATGACGTATTCCAGAGCCAAATTGAATAGCAATGGGGCCAGCCCATCTCCTTGTTTTAGTCCGATGTTTGTGTCAAAGGCATCGGTGAGTTGGATTTGGCAGGGATGCCAAAACCAAGCATTATTTGGTACAGTACGTTACGATCAATACTGCCGTATGCTTGCTTGAAGTCAACAAAAATTTGGTGTGCGTCTATGTTGAGCTCCCACCATTTGTCAAGTACCTGCTTCACTGTGAACAATTGGTCTATCGTCGATCTGCCTGCTTTAAAACCACCTTGATACTCCCCAATAATACTGTTAGCGTATGATCCGATTTTATTTTCTACGATTTTAGAAAATAATTTGTACGCCGTACAAAGCAGTGATATGCCTCCACAATTTTCGCACTGTAGCTTGTCACATTTTTTGTTGATAGAGAATATCATTGATTGGCACCACTCCTTCAGCATATGTTCTTGTTACCAAATATGCTAGATGACTTTGTGAATGGCTTGTTGAACACTACTGCCACCATATTTGATGAGCTCCACTGGAATCTCATCGATGCCTGGCACTTTATTATTCTTTTGGGCTTTGATGATTGAACAAACTTCATCTAGAGTTGGTGGGGCTAATAAAAGCTCTCTGCAGACATCTATACGCTCCGATGATCTGGAGCTGTGCGGAGGATTAAGGAGGTTCTTGAAATATGATGCACATCTTACCTTAACCTTGGTTTCATCAGCGATTATATTGCCGATGTCATCACGACAGAGAGTGGTTTTGGTCTGATAAGCACGTTTCAGGCTTTTCACTACTTTGTATGCTTGTCTTGTATTGTTGCTCGCTAAACTTACATCTATACTTCTCAATTGGTTGTCATAGTATTTTCTTTTCTTAATCGTAATTATCTTATTCGCTACTCTTCTGAGATTTTCATTGTGTTCTCTCTTCGTCCTGGTTTTCCTACATACATATTCTTTGTATGCCTGATTCTTTTTATCTAACGCATTCTGGCACTCATCATTGAACCAATCATTCCTCTTACGCCGGGCTTGATTTCCGATCCTCTGTTCTGCCACGGTTCTGATAGCCGCTTTCACTTCCATCAAGAGCTCGTTGCTCGTCTATAACGATGCGTCTGAAAAGATGGGAGCCAGCTGGTTGCCGAGGAACTCCGTGAAATTTTCAGCCACAGACACCGCTTGGAGCCTTCTGATGTCAAATTTTTGTAGCGGGCTGGTTTCCACTGAATACGCCTTTGACATACGACATCAATAGATTAATTTCATCAAATAATGATCTGAGTTACAATTGGCTCTTCGGTATGTACAGACGTCAAGCATGCTCGAGGCCCAACATTGTTGGATCAGAACATGATCGATCTGGTTTCGCGTATTGCAATCCGGTGATACCCATGTTATTTTATGAATGCGTCGATGTGGGAAGCAAGTCGAACGTATGACTAGGTTTCTGCTATATGCAAAAACAATCAGGTGCTGGCTATTGTCATTTGTTTCATCGTGGAGGCTATATACTCCAGTCGTTCCCCGATGAGACATAGTCAATTTTAGCGTTGATAATTTTTGTGTCGTTTGTAGACATTGTCGACTAGTCCTTCCAGGTGATTGCAGAACGTTTCCTTCGTTTTTTCGTTCTTTTCTTCAGTCGGGGCGTGAACGTGGTTATCTGCCAGATTTTGAAAAATTTTGCTTCTATACGGGTCGCACACAACCGTTCATCGACTACCTTAAAATCAATAATGTGCGATTTGAACTCCCTATCCACAATGAAGGTCACTCCAGGTTCTCTTTTTCCAGAAGGATTCCCACTTTTGAATATTGTGTGCGATCTCATGTTTTGAATGTCGTTCCCAGTCCAATTCAGTTTCTGGACCGCCAGTATTTTTAATTGATATTGACTGGCCTTTTGTGAAAGGTGCTTAACAGCGCCAGGGTAGTTGAGTGATCTGACGTTCCAGGATCCAATGCCATAGTCCTTTTTTCCTTTGCGAAGTCGCTGCTGTGTGTCCAATCCAATGCTAGGCCCATCTGCAGGTTTCGAAACATTTAAAGGCTTTCCAGGGACGGGGAGTTAGCCCGTCGCCCAACCTCCATTCCGTTGGCATGGTTATAACGTTGATTCCATTATCGTAGTGAAAAGGGTATGAAAATATCCATTTAGGACTGCAGCGATGATCTGCTGCCTCGGCGGAAGAGGATGTGAAGATCCGCCGAGATTTGCCTAGTCTGGGGACGCGTGATTACGCTGGCAGGCTAGCGTTGTGGTTTCGTTGGGTGGGTTCTTTTCCTCTAGCACAAGGACCCACTACAAAATATTTCGCATTCACGAATTAAAAGTGGAAAAATACTGATCGACAGGTGTCGAGGCCGAGGTAACCTACTAAGGGTTGAAAGTGATTGTTCAGAGAACAAGTTGGGACAAATAAAAACGGACGGACTGGTGGAGACTTCGTTATCAACGGCAATGCTTATGGCCCACAAATAAGAGTAGGGCATCCAGATGGAGATGGTACCCCCTTGCACCCTCCCAACCGGATCAAGGTTCAAACTTAGACGTACCCATATATTTCACTTTTAAGTGGAAAACTCATACAAACATAATTTGCATGAACTTTCCCATCAAAAGAGAAATATAGACCTGATCGATTTATATTATAAAATAACATTATTGAATCACATAACCCTATACCATGAAAGGGCATGCGAGCGGAAGGCCACTCCACCCGACATTGGAAAAGTTAGTGTACGCAGAGTTGGACAGGATGCTCAAGTTGGGAGTTATAGAGGAGTCCCAAAAGCCTGGTCTTCACCGGTAACCTTGGTAGTGAAGCCAGGTAAAGTGCGTCTTTGTCTAGATGCCCGAAAAGTAAACGCAGTGACCATCAAAGACGCTTACCCTCTTACACACATTGATGGAATATTGTGGAGACTGCAGAAAGCAAATTACATTACCAGTCCCAACCTGAAGATACATTCTGACAAATTCCACTCGATGAGGGGTCGAGAGATAAGACTGCCTTCACAGTGCCCGAGCGACCATTATACTTGTTTGTCACAATGCCTTTTGGCCTGTGTAACGCTCCGCAAACGATGACCCGGCTGATGGACAAAGTAGTTCCACCTCATCTGAAACACCAAGTGTTCGTGTACCTGGATGATCTTCTACTCATCACGGAAACGTTCGACCAACACCTTCGACTCCTGCAAGAAGTAGCCCTGTTTATCAGTAAGACGGAACTCACCATAAACGTCCAAAAAATTAAGTTTGTCATGAACGAAGTCCGATACGTAGGACATTTCATCGGACATGGCACCATCAAAACAGATCCGGACAAAATTTGGGCAATTGACGAGTTCCCCTTACCAAAAACTGTTAAGCAGCTACCACGTTTCCTTGGTGTGTATGCCTGGTACTAAAGTTTCGTTCGGAATTACGCAATAGTTTCAGAGCCCCTGTCGGACATGCTTCGGTAAGGGAAGTTCGTTTGGACCGAGCTCAGTCGAAAGGCATTTTAAAAGCTAAAACAAGCCTTAACATCAGCTCCGGTCTTGCACAGCCCCGACTTTAAGAAGCCCTTCTCCATTCATTGTGACGCAAGTCAACATGGAGTGGGAGCAGTGCTTGTGCAATTGACCGGTGAGGGAGAAGAAGCACCCATTGCCTTCATGTCCAATAAGCTGAATTCGGCCCAAAGGAACTATACCGTGTCCGAGCAGAAATGTTTGGCAGCAATGATGGCTGTTAAGAAATTCCGAGCCTATATCGAAGGCCACCAGTTTGAAATCATCACAGACCACGCTTCACTACATTGGTTGATGAACCAAGTGGACTTACATGGGCGCCTGGCCCGATGGGCTCTTAAGCTGCAAAGGTTCAAGTTTTCCATCAAACACCGGAAAAGGACCCAGAATATCGTACCCAATGCTCTCTCGCGAATGTTTTCACCCGAGGGAGCCGAGTGGACAGTGAATGACGAAGACCCCGTTGAAATAGATTTGGACAGCCCACATTTTGAATCAGACAGCTACAAAGAGTTGAGGCAAACCATCGTAACCCAACAAACACAGTTGCCTGATTTGAAGGCAATAGATGGCCACATCTATAGACGAAATGAATACGCCACTGGTGATCCATGCAGAAAGAAGAGTCCTGGAAACTCCGGGTACCAGAAGAAATGACACAATCTGACCCTCCGCGCACACGACCATCCTTAAAGTGCTCACGGTAGTTACGGTCGGATGCTTCGGCGACTTAAGAAATAGCGCCCAAGGTGGGGCCCGACGGGAAAACAACCCCACTCTCCTTCGAGCTCTCATATTTAAAATTTTGCTGTCTGCAGATGAACCGATTCAATTTTTATTGTCACCCTCATCATTTGATATTAACGTAGCATACCTTGGAGGGTTCCGTAAAGTAAAGATAGAGTCACCGATAAACTTTCTTCTGGTATTGTGTTAGTCGTCTTGTCTTCTGTATAGTAAGGCCTATAGCATTTTCTTGATTTCTCCATTCATGGTGGCTCTGCCGCCTGAACATGCCGATGATATTATAGAGTAGAGCGTCCCTTAATGTTGCCAAAAGAAAGGTTTGCACGTTTTTATACAGTTGAAAGTCGACAGTTCTAATTTTGAACAATCTGATGGTGCCTGGGATTTTCAAATACACTGCTTGGAATTGCGTCAGTTTTTATTGGGAGCTAATCTGATGACCGGCAGTGATAAAATTTGTGTTAATGATTGGTTAGCAGTTTTTATTAGCATACTTTCGTAGAAGACAGGGACTTGTATTTAAGGAGGGGGGCCTAAAATTATAATAACCATGTCTCCACTGCAGAAACAATTGTTTCTTAAGCAGTGAAGAGCGGAATCCTTCAGTCTCTCCACCTCTGGGTCGGCATCGAAGAGAGTGTCCTTTAATAAATATAAGCAGTCGAGCAGCCCCGTGGTGATCAGAAGTAGCTGCTCCGGAAGAGATAAGGTGGTCACCCGTCGAACTGCTTAGTTTGTTGTTTTACTAATTTAAAGTAAACTGCATCCGTCAAATTTCCATCCTTTTGGCAGAGATGAGCGGTTCACTTCAGCCACTTTAACATCTTTAGATTTGACATCACCCTTGTCATGCAACGATATTCTTCGGAAAAAGTAACGACTGCTTTTTGTAAAATGTTTTCGTTTGTCTCAAGCCTCCGTGTCCGCTCACTTTAATGAGGTAAAAAAATGTTGAAGTACAGTAGAGTAGCTTAATTGACACATTTCTAAAGATAATAATAATTGATCGGTACGTCTCGTAGAGTAGAGTACGCGTGATAAGTATTTTGTAGTGTAGCTTCCTGGCTCGACAAAAACCCGCCTCATAAGATTCCGCTAATGCTAGTCGTCAAGCAAGCGTACGCGGTCATTAAGCGAAGCCAGTTAGCTGAGCTCGGTGTTGTTTATAGCTCGCTGACACTTGTGCTGAGCATCGACACCCTAAAGGTTTAATATCACACCATCAAGGTGACCAATTTACTGGTCCAAAACGTGAAGTCAGGTTCACACCAAAATGATTTCTCAATAAGTCCATTGTTTCGCTGTTTGCGAAGTACCGCCGTCACAGTATGCGGATTTTCATAATACAGCTGAACAATTTGGATGTGTTGTTACGGTGTAAGTCTTTCCATGATGATTTGTTAAATAAATAAAATTAGGAAATTAAGTGAGAAACATAAAATAAACTATTGGAAAAAATAACTTGATATGTGGGAGCCTATAATAAGCAGGTCTGATAATGATTTGAATTTTGCTCATATGTTAGTGCAACTTACAGCTCCAAGATTAACGTTTTTGTTGTTAACATTTAGTAATTCCAGGTTTTTATGCTCAAGAAAATTGTAAATATATCCAACAAGAAATTAAATATTATTTTTATTTTTTCTATATTCACTTCTTTCTATGAGCAATGATGCTGCTTAAAAAAGTTTTATCTCAGGAATTTTCCAACTCCATCGATTCTATCAAAAACCCATGTAAGTATATACGCAAATAAGTATGAAAAAATGTTCGTTTGCATTACGAATCGTGGCTAGAGCCTACGTAGTTGGATTTACAAAATTACGTTTAGGGAGAAAGTATTCTTCCGAATTCTTCACTCAATGTCTGTCTGCTTCAAAACCATGCAAAGCTTTTGATACCTAGTCTTGCCTCTTTAATATTCGCTCTCTTTCATAATTTTACATCCTCCATTTCCGACATACCGTCATACATACACGAGCATTCAGCATGTTAGAGTGGGTGGAGTGTAGGATAAATCTTCCGTCGAAATCAAATCAATCATTCAACCCTGAACTCTGAGGTAAAACGTTAAGCGCCTTAAAAGATTTCGCGATGGTGTTAGCCTTCGGTGATCCATCCTTCGATTTCACCTTAGTAAGCAGGAATTTTCTTTTTTTTTCGATTCGGCATTTGTACATGTTGATCCCTTTAAGGGAAAAGTCTTACGGTTCCCGTGGAGAGGCTTATCCATTTCCATTTTAATGTGGGGTGGTTTTCGGTTCGAATATAATAAAGTCATCATAGATAAGAGGTTGAATAAATTTGCTTAAATGCAGCTGTTACTGTATATATTAGAGGAATTGTGTATTAAAATCAATTTATATTTTAGCTATTATGTTTAATTTAGAGTTTGAATATTTAGTATTGGAGCTTTCTTAGAAAAGCTAGCAAATGAGATATTATCTTACTCGGCTTCACTCACAACGTTGATATGTGATTGTGTAGTAGCTGGAATGAAAGGATAAACTTTAAATTATAGGAGGTAAAAAAGTTATTTTAAAAACAAATTCTAACTATTTGCAATATTTGTTTATAAATAACATTTTTCATATTGTTATCCGGGGAATATATGCGCATATTTTTCGAATTTCCAACTTACTAGTTACAGTTGACCGGAAGAGGTTGATGCCACAATGTTTTAAAGTTTTGTTACGGAAAATTTCCCGCAATCATTGTGGTACTTTCCATGGCTATTTTAGCGCAAATATAACGAAGAGCACGCACCTTAGCCAAGGTATCTAAGCCTATGCACTCCACAAAATTAGTAATTTCCACTTTTCGTTTATTTATTCAATAAGATATTTAATTAATTTCAATACTATTTCAAATATGAAAAGTCATAAATTTACAATCGAACGTTTTATTCAAATCAACGTTGTTATCAAATTAAAATTAAAAACTTCCCTCTAAAGAGCATAGAATGTAATGAGCAGTACATTGTTCAAAGTAAACTGAGATAGCGCACCAACACCAGGCGTGAACAATTCAGTGTAAAAATCCTGCAAATTACGGTCCCGGCAACTAACTTTGCATATTAACATGAACTAGAGGACCTGGATAAAGAGGTTTAGAGTGATTGTCAAAAGTAGTAAAAATTAACATAAAATCATCGGTTTCCTTTTGACCACCAAAATCATCAGGGCAAAAGTTAAACTGAAGTATCTTTCCAAGTGCAGAGCGTATCGCTGTGGATGAATCATTTCAATGTTGGCCAAGTATAACAACCACGAGCGCCAATCAATTCTTCTGAAACGGATCCACATAAATATTTCTCGAAATAAAATGTTCTGGCCACATCACCATCGCGTCAATCAGAATAAACAACCTTGCGTGACGCTGTTACCTAACCAGTATACCCTATGTATGTGAAATGAAATACTACTGTCAAACGAGATACTACGAACCGGACAGTTGGTATCCAACCTCCGTAGAGCGTGGACGTGGTTTAACCTTTCACATGTTACATCTATTGTAAGTCTTTTTCGCAATAATTTAATTACTAAAATAAAGTGAATTTGAATTAATCTATAAACCAATCTTTACATGGGGGCTCAACCGGGATTGAGAACAGAGCTACCGATAGATAAATAGTAATTAAAAAAGCGTGTGCCGTGCGAAATAAAGAGCAACGGACAGAAGAACAAAGCAGTTAGTGATAACGGTGATCGAACATTTCGCTTTTGCTATAACCGAAATGAGTGCGCGGCATCGTAGGTCACTGCAACGCAGTGACGCAAGAGTGAACGTGTTGGAAACGATGAGAGGCGGCGACGATCGCGCATCAAATTTTAACATGCATGATGTGGAAAGTGTTATTCGCAAATTTCATGGCGAGAATATGAATGTTGTAGCATATCTGAACGAATTTGAAGCGTATGTAACCGCGTTCAGATGGACGGAAATTCAGAAATTCGTATTCCTTAAAAAATCACTGTCGGGTGCGGCTCGAATGTTCGTAGACTGTGAGGCAAAACCGGTGTCCTATTTCCAACTAAAAAGTGCCCTAATTGAAGAGTTGAAAGCAAAGATAGCTAGCTGCGACGTTCACCAAAGGCTTCGAGAGGAGAAAAAACGGAACAATGAATCGTACTGTGAATATTTGTACCGAATCCTTGAAATAGGCAGTCATGCACAGGTGGAAGATGTCTCGGTGTTTCGGTATGTGATCGATGGCATTAAAGACTCGAAGGTGAATAAGACTATCTTATACGGCACGAAAACGACAGCGGAATTCAAAGAAAAGCTCTTAACCTACGAACAAATGAAAAGCGATCCCGAAGTTCCAAGTGGCCTCAACGTAAAGAAACCAAAAACGGGAAAAAACGAAGCAATGCCGAAATCACGATACTGTTACAATTGCGAATCGTCTGACCACGAATGGCATGGTTGTCCGGACAGGACGTAAGGCCCAAAGTGTTTCGGGTGCAATCTATTTGGTCACAAACGCACTGATTGCCCGAATAGAAAGGCAACCAATTGCATACGAAAATCTTGACCTTCATATTGTTCTGTATTAATTAACGAGGTGGCTTTTTCCGGCCTTATCGATACTGGAAGCGACGTGTGCATTGTGAAGAAGTCGTGCCTCAGTAATATAAAGCCACGAGACGTATCAGAATCTTCGCTATGCACGTTAACGGGTCTCGGTTCCAGTATCATTACGATGTGAAAATTAACAGTATCTTATTCGAAAATATCGAGTTCAAAATAGTAGACAACATGAGTGTTAATCCCGACGTCATCATAGGAATGAATCTACTCGCTAGCGCCATACTGGAAATTCGCAATGGTAAAATGACAATTACGAAAGTCGATACGGAGACTGATAGCAAAGAAACGATGGATGAAGCATGCAACCCAATAGAATGTTTTCTCGTGCAAATAAACACGGAAGCGTTGAACGAAGATGAGCTTAGTGCAGACGTTTGCAACATGAAGGTTCGTTCTGAAGTTAAAAATATTATCTCGAAATATTCACCGACACAGCCGAAAGAATCGCCGATAAATATGAAAATCGCTGTAATTGATAACGAACCGGTCTATCGTCCGCCAAGAAGATTTTCGCCACTCGAACGAAAGATAATCGACGAACAAGTGGAATCTTGGTTGAAAAACGGAGTTGTACGCAAAAGTTTCTCTGATTATGCAAGTCAAGTGGTTCTGGTAAGGAAAAGGGACGGCAAGCACAGATTGTGTATCGACTACCGAGCCATCAATAAGAAAATTTACAAAGATCGATACCCGCTACCGGTGATCGAAGACCAAATCGACAAAATTGGAGATGCATCATTTTTTAGTACCCTTTATCTTGAAAATAGCTTTTTTCATGTGACGGTAGATGAAAAGAGTCGCAAATTTACATCGTTTGTCACTCAAACCGGACAATATGAGTTCACGAAGGTACCATTTAGATTATGCGATTCGCCCAGCGTATTTCAAAAGTTTATAAATTATACATTCCGAGATCTGATTCGCGAAAACGTTGTAATAATTTACATTGACGAAATCGTTGTACTCTCACAGACTATTGAAGAAGGCTTAATTAGTTTAAAACGAACCCTAAAAGTGGCTGCTGATTATGGACTGAATATAAAATGGAGTAAATGCCGATTCCTGCAGGAAGAAATAGAATACTAAGGCCATCGAATTTCAAAAGGAACCGTCAAGCCGTCGATCGGTAATCAAAAGCCGGGTTCCCGATTCCAAAGACGTTGAAGCAACTACAAAGCTTCCTTGGACTTGCCGGATATATTCGGGAATTTATTCCGAACTTCGCAACACGAGCGCGACCGTTGACTGAACTTACGAAAAAGGGAGCTGTCATCGATTTAGGAGAACTTGAGCTGGAAGCCGTACACGACTTGAAAAATGCGTTGACATCAAATCCTGTGCTGAAAATCTTCAAATGTGGCGTTCCTACGGAGTTACATACTGACGCCAGCAAACAAGGATATGGAGCGGTTCTTCTCCAGAGGGACGCGGAAGACAACTCGATGCATCCTGTTTTCTATATGGGCAAGTCTACGACTGAACATGAGAAAAAATATTTAAGCTACGAACTCGAGGTGGTGGCTGTCGTCGAAGCATTGAAAAGTTTAGGATTTATCTGATTTGACCACGCTTCAAACTTGTCACCGATTGTAAAGCGTTTAAATGCACTATGGAAAAGAAGTATTTGGCGACGCGGGTTGCCAGATGCGTCATGCTGCTTGAAGAGTTCGATTCTGAAGTGGAGCACCATGCTGGAACTGGCATGCGACATGTCGATGCCTTAAGGCGCAATCCGGTTATTATGATGATACAAAATGACGACTTTCTGAAACGATTGAGCGAAGCACAACATAGTGACAAGGCGTTACTACCTATCATCAAAATACTGAGAGATAAGCCTTACAAAAATTATACGATGCATCATGGTATTTTATGTAAAATTTCAAATAATAATAGTTTGTTTGTCGTTCCAGAATTAATGAAATCAGCATTGGTTCAGGAAGTCCACGAAAAAGGGCATTTTCGTTTGCAGAAAATGAAGTATATGCTGCAAGAGTTTTATATCCCCGATCTGGATCGTCGCATTGAACGTTGCATTTCCAGTTGTTTGAGATGCCTCTTATCCGATAGAAAACGAGGCAAAGCAGATGGATTTTTGTACCCGATTCCGAAAGGCGATGTCCCCCTCGCTACGTTCCATATCGTTCATCTGGGCCCTATGATTCACAAAATTTTGTTGGCTTTTCTCTACAAAAACACTTGCGTGCGATGAAGTCCTGCAGAAGATGGAGGTAATTGCTGAATCGTTTGGTTATCCTCTTCATCTAATTTCCGACCGAGGAGGAGCATTTGTATCGCAAAACTTCAAGAAGTATTGCACCGACCACGATATTGAGTTGCATCTTGTGACTACCGGCGTGCCTAGGGGAAATGTGCAGATCGAGCGTCCTCATGCGATTGTCATATCGGCACTTACGAAGTATTCTATTGACACACCTGATGAATGGTTCAAAAATGTAAAAAATATTCAGAGAGCTATTTACTCTACGTATCATCGATCGATAAGAATGTCACCATTTCAATTAATGGTCGGTACTAAGATGAATTCTGGAAAGGACATTTGGCTTATGGAGATTTTAGAGGAAGTTATATCCCAACAGTATGACGAAGCTCAAGCAGATTTACGCAAGCAGGCGAAAGAGGCCATAGCGAAGATGCAGGATGGAAATTCGAGAAATTTCAACAGGAAGCGAAAGAAAGCTACCATCTACAAAGTTGGGGACCTCGTTGCGATAGAGCGAGTGCAGTTTGGCACGGGACTGAAGATCAGACCAAAGTTTCTTGGTCCCTATCGGGTTGTTTCAATCAAGGGATTCGATCGTTATGGCGTGCAGAAGGTTGGCGAACACGAAGTCCCAAAGGTTACTAATACGAGCGCAGACAGGATGAAACGATGGGCCGAATCCGACAACAATGACGACCTCACCGTTCCACCACAAGACGCAGATGACTCGCCCGAGGCAGACGAGTAATATGGATGACCGGGTATGGAATGAAATACGACTGTCAAACGAGATACTACGAACCGGGCAGTTGGTATCCAACCTCCGAAGAGCGTGGACGTGGTTTAACCTTTCACATCTAACATCTATTTTAAATCTTTCTCACAATAATTTAATTACTAAAATAAAGTGAATTTGAATTAATCTACAAACCAATCTTTACATGTATATTGGCATGAACAGGGAGCTCATTTTGATGTGTATCTTATATACAAGTACACCATCAAGGCTCCCGGGGTGAGATCTCCCTGTGTGACCTTTTATCTGCTACTCTATTCATCTAAACCAAATCAACCAAGGCTAAAAATTATTTTTTAAATTGTTTTATTTCTTGTTTATTATTTTTTTCAACATTACATTTCACTTATTAAATTATTGAAAACCTATATTAATATTGAGTGAAGCGCTTTTCACTTCGCTTATCGCGCTTCACAGGTGATCGCCAGCCTGTAGAGGGGATCAGCTAGACGAGCTAATGGATCGGGGTGGCCACACGGCGTAGAACGCCAAAAGGCCGATAGAGGATCACGGCTCAAGCCAACACCTCACCCCTCACCATTTCGTTGATCATATCACTGTAACTCTGTTGTAAACTTCAATCGCGTAATTACTCGTACGTTTAAAGAATGGGTAGCAGCACGCTCCCTTTTGGACTCGAACACGGACTACTCTTCAGTACTCCATCAAGTGCTTATATATGGTCGCGAAACGAGGTTTTGTTCTATATTTCGCCGAAATTTGCCGAATATGCAGCATGTGAGGTCCTACTCCCCGTCTCGTTTATAGATTTTTACGACCAAATTGGGGAAATTAAGCGCGGGAGAGCTTTTGTTTTATCATTTGGCTCTCTCTCCCTCTTCGGCTTTTCTTCGCTAGAAGCACACCCCGAAGTTTATATGCTTGGTCATAGTGAAGCTTATCATGTACGTCGCTGACAATGTATTGGCTCGTATGAAGTGAATTACGGATTGATCTTTGCGTATGCCCATTGGACGACAAGTATATGTTTTGATAACAATGGACGAATGTATTTGCTTGCATAATTTCATTGGCGAAGCGTGAGTACTTAGGTGATATTTGTTCACTCACAACAACGCTAAGATTAAGATTCGTAGGGATATTGAAAGTTAAGAGACTCACTGTAGTATGGTGTGAGCCCCGGATATGATCGATGAAAGAATGTCGTCGACAAAAGATGCCGCACATGTACTCCCTTGTAGCAAATATCAAAGCGACAAAGATACATCTATCTGCAAAACAGTTTGGAGTATCGATAGCGACTTTAAATAAAATGTACTTTCTGACATTTTTTTCTTCTTGCCTGAGACTCTGACTTATGAAGACGTAATAAATAAACTTTATTAATATATACGGGATTCAAGTGTTTAAATATCGCTTCAATTAGTTTATGTATGCTCATACGCTACAATTGGTGACCTTATTAGCTTGAACATATTGTAAGTGGAGTGCATTAAAGATTTTAAACAAAAACTAAAAAATAGTGACGAAAGAACAACAAGACATTCCCGAAGATGCTAACTTGGATTCGCCAAAAACTCCGTTAAATATCGCGCATGAATTGTGGCCTGGCAGTTAACCCTTGTGGCTGGAATTCTGTTTGGGACGTTAAACTACCGCCATTTTGGAAATCACAGGTTTAGTTATGGTTTTCCAAAATCGACTCCATGTTTAGTCATTAGAAAGCTCTCTCCGACATCACACAATTTAATGCGGTCATAACAACGCTGGACAAAACAATATTAAAACAGGTTGCAGATGTTGTCAAATGCCCCTTTGACAAATATATATGTAGAACTGAAGAAACAATTACTGGGGCGATTTGCGATTTCCCCACAACAACAATTGACGCAGGTGTTGATAGAGCTCGAATTAAATAACCAAAAATCTTCACGTCTATATAGACAAATGCAGGCTTTGGCGGGCACTCAACTGCAGGAGGATGCATCACGCGTATTAGTCCACGTATGAGCCATAATGTGAGTTTCTACTCAAAAAAATTAACGCCATCGTCGGAAATGGTTGACAAAATCGTGGAGAAATTTAACGTAGCGCCCGCAGTGATAACAACGACATCGAAAGCTCCAGTACGTTCAACATCAGAATCTGATACATTATTGCTGAAAATTTTGAAGAAGCCCAACAATCTCAAGATGAACAGCAAAAACTGTAATTCTGGAAACCGAAATTTCAGCAACCAAAATCTATCTCGCTCAAGAAACTGTAACTGAACAAATCACGAGTCAAGTGTATTTAAAAATATAGGATAAGCATCACGTTTCTGTTATTACCATCGAATGTATGGTGAGAAGACAATCCACTATCAAGATTCATGTAATTATCAGTGACAGGGAAACTAATGGCATTGTCGTCAAGAACAATCAGCGGCGACGCCCAAATAAAGGGCCGTTTATTTGTGGACTCGTGCTCAGAAGTGTTGGTGATTCTCTGCCAGAGTAGACGGACGTAGTAAAGCAGATCAAAGACTATATGTGGTAAACGGAACGAGAATCAACACATTTGGTGATAAAATTTTATCGCTTGACCAGGGATCCCGTTGGATTTTCAAATGGTGCTTCTGTATTGCCGCTGTGGAATAACCCATTCGCGGCGCCAACTATCTGCATCATTTTAACTTATTGGTAACGTAAAATGGAAACGGCTTGTAGACGGTAAGACGAATTTACATTCTTTGACAACAATTTCAAATGGATGCAGTCTATAAGGATGGTAGGACAACGAACACCATTCCATCTGATTCTATCCCAGTTTCCTAAAATAACAAACCTGACTGCGGTTGCAACTGCTCGAAAAACAGTGTTCAAATATTATATAGACACAAAAGGTCCTTCCATTGCTGAAAGAGCGGCTACTGCAAGATAAGTTCGAAACCACTTAAACTACAGACGAATATATGGTTGAAAAGGGGATTAGCCCAGAAGCTAGCCCCCTCCATTAGGTCCCGAAGCAATTAGCAAAATTAAGACAGCACGACGACTAGAAAATTGAACTCTGCAAACATTCCAGATCGATACCCGATAGCTGGTGTTGAAGATTTTGTCCATAACTTATATGGCAAAACAATATTTTTGACGATCGATCTCATTTGCTCTTATCGCCAAGTTCCGGTAGCGGAAGAAGACTTAGAAAAGACTGCGATGATTACTCCCTACAAGCTGCTGAAATTTTTGAAACTGCATTTTAGGCTTAGGAATCCCGGCCAGACCTTCCAAAGGTTTATTGACATCGTTTTCCCTGGTTTAGACACAAAAGAATTGAGGAAAACGGAATTTAGACATTCTGAGGTCCAATATCTAAGATACCTGGTCAATAAGGATGGAATTACACCGCTAACCAAAAAAGTGGAAATCACCTTGCAATGCTAAAAGCCACGTACAATCCAAAGTTTTAGAAAACATCTAGGTACGCTGAACCACCGAAAGTTTGTGAAGAACGCTGCTGAAACCTAAGCACCACTCAACGAATATCTGCATGAATCTCAGAAAAATGACAAACGGCCAGTAGATTGAAATCCTAAAGCTATTGCTGTAATTGGAAAAACCAAGCAATTATTAGCAAACGATCTTTAAGACCAGCTGCATACCCAAGAAAAAAAAGCTCCAAGCATACAGATCTGTGATCAGACCTGTGATATGCTATGAGTGTGAAACACGGACCCTAACCCAAGCAGCCGGAAATATATTGAACGCCTTTGAGCAACGGGTCCCGAGGCAAATAATCGGAGCGAAGCTAGACGGAGACCCATAGTGAATTTGATACCGGAGGTCTCAACAGTTGTAAGACTTCGGAAGCTGCAATGAGCAGGACACATGAATCGGGAGAAGTAAAGCCTGGAGACCAGTAGGGAAACTGGGGAAACCGAAGAAACGCTGGTTTGACTCGGTAGACGAAGACACTTTATCAACGCTCGAATTTCGAAATTGGAGGACGCAGTCCATGGACCAAGACAGTTAGAGGCACTATTTGCAGGAAGCAAAGGCCTGAGAGGGGCTGTAGTGCTACGAAGAAAAGGAAGAATATTATCTATTCCTTCTGCATCTACAGTAACTAGTTTGAGTAAGATCTCTGTCATCATTTCATCTAAATACAAATACTCCTTATCGGTTCGAGCCACCCCCCCCCCCCTTTGAATTGTTCTACACGGCCCGTGAAGAACATCTTGCTGGATTCTTTTGGTGAAGGTTCCTCGAGAAATTTACCTAGATGACTGCTCCGCTACTACACATTCAGGGTTTAGAGATTCCGAAGGAAGATTTACACTTTCTTCAATGTTTATCAACGTTTCGATACCGTTAACAATATTATTTTCAGTTGCCAGAATAGTCCTTTGAAATAGCCAATCGGGAACAATTTTTGGATAAATTTGGTCGATGAACACGTTTTCAGTAGTGACTATGTTACAAATGACTGTTCAGCTCAATGAGGCTGGTCATATGGTCAGTAAGATATGCGTTTTTGTCGGTTTGTAACCGTTTTTGAGCAATTTGAATTGTTTTTCCATCTGTTATATTTAGGAACAGAGATGCGATTTTTTATGCGCACATTGATCTAGTATGCTGGTTTTGACTTTGGAATAACTGAAAGTGTTTGTTGGAAATCGTCTGAGAGTATGAGTAGGGCCCCTTCTATCACTTCAGAGTTTCCTCACAAAAGTCTTAGAAGGTTTCGTCCAATTGAAGATAAATTTTATTAAAACCATGTAACCAATTTTTTATGTTAATCATTTAATGGATATGTTGCAAATCCAACATCGAAAAGAATATATTCATTTGGGATGCTGAAGGATTTTCATGTATTATATAGTATGCATAGTTGAACATTGCTTTATTGTATCCATACGTATTTAAACATGCCTATTATTTTCAGTATGAGAGAATAATAATTGAGATTAAAGACATTAAGTCATTCGGTCTTCTAATATCTAGGCCTTTTGACTCACACCTTCGGAACCTCAGGTCTGGTTAGGAGTGGGGCAAGGGGTTACAAACTGCAAAGATGCTCCGTCTCTCTTGAGTTCGACAAACTTATTTTGTTAAGGAAGAAGTTAATAAGTATCATCAGCAGCCACTTTATGAGGAAATTAGGGTGATTTTTGGATGAAGCTTTCCCTTAGGGGAAAAGAACACGAGCCATGACAGCACAGATTGCTGGCAGCCAGTAAGCGTACACGTCCCCAGGTATGGCAATTTCAGCAGAGCTCATTGTACAAGCTCACTGAGGTAGCACTCTACTGCTGGAGACTTTAACGGAGGATTAAAAGTTCTACAATATATGAAAACTATCATACACATTAAACTCTGCCGTAGACGGCCGCAAATTTGGTTGAGAAAGGAAGAGGGATTTCCTCGTCTCCCCCATTTCCTGCTTCCATGGTTCCTCATTCTAAATCCAAAGACCAAATGGCAGTAAATTGTCCTGGGGTCACACATTGGGTTTACTGGTTTCCTAATGAAGGGACACTAAATGCCAAGAAACGCTAATACCTGCAAATACACCTGCAGCTCTGGTACTACATCCTATGTACATTCACCTCCGTTGTGGTAGAGTTAGAATGTGAAGGTGAGTCTTCCACCCCTGTTACCAGAATTGAAAGAAATAGCGATGGGTTAACTCCCCCCCATCCATGGAAAACTCTACATGGTTTTGAAACCTTCACGGCAACGACCTTGTAGCAGGAATCAGGACTGTGGCATTGGATCCTGGAATGTTAGATCACTGAACTACCCAAGCGCTGTTAAAGACCTTTTACAACAGGCCAGTCAATACAAATTGAACATACTGGCAATTCAGCAAATGGATTAGACTGGATGTGATCCTCAAGATACGGACAAAATATTCAAAAGTTGGAAGCCTGCTGGAAAGCGAGGATTCGGAGTGGCCTTCATTATGGAAAGGGAGCTCGTTTCACGTTATTGATTTTAAGGCAATCAATGAAAGGTCATGTACACTCTGTATAAAAGTGAAATTCTTCAAAATCTGGCGCATTAATATTCGCGCCCCGACCGGAGAAACGAAGGAAACGTTCTACAATCACCTGAAAAGACTAGTGGACTCATTGTCAGTGCGTGATTTCAACGCTAAGGATGGCAGTGAGTTATCTCATCGGGGAACAACTGGAGAATATAGCCTCCAAGATGAAACAAATGACAATGGCCAGCACCTGATTAGCTTTGCATGCAACAGAAATCTAGTCATACGTTCGACTTGCTTCGTACATTGACGCATTCATAAAGTGAACAAGGTATCACCTGAGGGCAACACACAAAATCAGATCGACCATGTTCTAATCCAATAATGTTGGGCCTCGAGCTTACTTTACGGCCGTACATACCGAGGAGCGAATTGTAACTCAGATCATTACTTGATCAAATCAACCTATCGTCAGGATGAGAGTAGGTCTTGATCATTTAATATGCACGAAGATATGAAATAATAGAAAATAAAAGAAAGTAATTCGGTCTTCTCGAGAATATAAATGTTTATTAAGGTCAATAATTATACAAGAACAATCTTTGAAATACTCAAACGATATAGTGACACGGTACGTCTTCGGCGGTCGGCAGTTAGTTGGTCACTGCCGTGCCTCTCACTAGTCATTGTGTAGCTGAGTGTGTGTGAGACCGGGCTTAGCCTGACAGCGCGGCCAATCTTGCACCGTGATCGTCCTCAATTACGTAATCATCTTCATCATGAGTGTTTTAAACTTCGGGTTGAGTGGCAAACCAGAGTCGAATCTTTTCGCGCGTGAAGACAGAACAGAAAGGTTGGGTGGATATTTGTAAACCTTTGATGTCTTCAATTACCTAGCGATCCTTATCCAGGACTCGAGAAATGGTATAAGTGGTTGCCAAATACGATAGAGTAGTCTGATTTACCCGCTCCACCTGACCGTTAGCTCACGGAGTTCGGACCGCAACCGTACTATGTTTAATATTATGCAAATTGCAAAACGAAGCGAATTTTCGGGAGGTAAACGCGGTACCTTGATCGGATGCTATAATTTGCGGTAAACCAAAATAATTTGTCAATTCCGCTAACGTATTTAAGACTGGCTGTGATGAGGTACTACGCATGCCTTTCACCACTATATATTTAGTAAAGGCGGCGGATGTTGCCAGAATGTAAATGTTCCCCTTTTTACTACGTTTGAAAGGGCCTAAATGGTCAATATGCAATCGTCGGAACGGTATAGGTGGCATATCATCACAATATAAACGTCCTTCTGGTTTTTCCGAATGCGACTTATAATAAGAATAGTTCACGCATGTAGCAATATAGTCTTTCACAAACTTTCGCATTTTCGGAAACCAATAATATTTTTCGAGGCGTTCTTTAGTCTTGTCGACACTGAAATGACCACAATTATCTAGATAGTTCTGCACTCTGCGAAACCTAATCGATTTATGTACTGCTAATTTGAGTCCGCGATCAGTTCTCCGGAACAGTCGGTGTTGGTTAGGTTCAAAATCGTTTTTATTTGTTTCAATCGCACGTCTTCTTCTTCATTCTTAAGAAAGGCTATAATGCGTCGAAGTTGGTCATCCTTCAGCTGCATTGTATATATCCAGTCGTCACTAGCAGCTGAAATGGCAAAAACTAACCTAGCGACTGTAGGTTCAAGGGGTGCTAAATCAGGAGCACGACTGAGAGCGTCGACATGAGCGAGTCGTTTTCCCGGTCTGTGTACAATTTCGAAATCGTTATGGAGTACATCCACCTGGCATTTCTTGGTTTTGCCATCTGGCAATTCTTGGTTTTAATTCGGTTTTCGTTTTCACCTCAGCAACGGCGGAACAATCCGTAACAACCCGGACGCGCTTTCCCAAAATATAAACTCGGAATCGATCCAATGTCTCAACGACGGCAAGCACTTCAAGCTCATAACTATGATAAATGCTTTCCGCTGCCGAACAGTGGTGGCCATAGTAAAAGACAGGCATCCAGCCTTTACCATCGCTTAATTGCAAGAGTACACCAGCGAGTCCAATTGAGCTGGCATCCGTTTGAATTTTGTGTTAGGCATTAATATCAAACAATGTTAACACCGGCTCGTTAGACAAGACATTCTTAAGTTGTTCGGACGAATTTCGCTGCTCGTCGCCCCATACAAATGATTTGCTGCCATTTTCCGATTGTCGCAACAACTACGTCAGTGGTTTCACTATTAACGAATAATCCTCCACAAACGTTCGAAAAAACCCTGTGAGACCTAAGAATCTACTCACTTCGGTGATCTTGGTTAGTGGCTTTAAATTCATCATTTTCCAAGTGAATTTAAACCACCATAAATATCCTTACTCGGTAGGATTATGTCGTCTAGATATGCTATTGCTTCTCCAGAGTTTATTCGAGAAACAATTTTATTTACAAGATTTTGGAAGGCTACAGGCGCATTAACGAGCCCGAAAGGCATTCTGTTATATTCATAATGCCCATTATGCGTCACGAACACAGTGTATTGTTTTGATTCCTCAGCTATTTCTATTTGACGGTATCCCATCCTCAAATCCTGAACCGTAAAATATTTATGTCCGGACAGCTGCATAAATTGGTCCTCAAGATTTGGCATCGAGAACGGTTGTTATATCGTAACGCTATTCAAATATCGATAATCAACGCATAAACGGCTCTCCCCATTTTTCTTGTCGATCAAAACGATAGGGAAGGAGTATGCAGAATCGGACGGCCGTATATTATTCGCATCCAAAAGCTCGGCGATCAATTTGTCGATAATCTGTCTTTTTGCATACGGAAGCCGGTAGGGTTTTAATGCAATCGATTGATTGGTTTAAAGCGAGAAGATCATAAGATAATTAGAACATTTCCCGAATTCATAAATATTCGTTGCAAATCTTGACCGACATTTTGTCAAGACATGCTCAAATTTATGATGTTTGTCGTTCGTTAATGATGTGCCCACGTTTTGATTGTTCTCGTTCTCAATCCAACATTTTTCTCCACGAATCACCAAACAATTCCTTCGGCGGCACAGAACATCACGTCTCAATAAAATGTCCTGATCCAGGTGGCGATCGCATATCACAAGAGCATCAACTTCGTACAATTTGCCATCGATGTCGATATTAATTTTATTTTTGCATCGGTAGTTACCTCCGTCGATTCCATTTATCGATACGTTACAAGAGTCAAAACTTCCAATTTTCAGTGCGAACGACTCCCTAATCAATGTTCGGTTGCTACCAGGGTCTACAAATGAAGAAACTTTGTATCCATTAATTTTGAAGACTTAAATTATTTCGGATGGTTCACACTCGGAGGCCTTAGTTTGGATTTCAAACGTTTTCGTATTTGGCAGTGGTTGTTTATTTGATCATTCTGGACATTCACTCGTTTTATGATTAGTGCGGAGGCAAACAGTGGATCAGTGCAGTGATGACATCGGTAATATCATCGCTGATGAAACGAAGATTAAGGAAAGATGTGCATCATATTTCAAGAACCTCGTTAATCCTCCGGATTGCTCCAAAACACTGAAGCTTACAGATATTCGAATAGAGTTTCCATTGGCCTTACCAGCTCTAGATGGAGTTTGTTCCACCATCAAAACCCAAAAGAATAATTAAGCGCCGAGCATCGATGAGATTCCAGTGGAGCTCATTAAATATGGTGGCAGCGGTGTTCAGAATGCTACCCATGAAATCATCCAGCACATTTGGCAACAAGAACATATACCGAACGAGTAGAGCCAGTAAATTACATTCCCTGCCCACAAAAAAAGGTGACAAGATCTTAGAAAATAAAATCAGACCATACGCGGACAGTATTATTGGGAAGTATCAAGGTGATTTTAGCACATGTAGATCGACGGTATACCAATTGCTTACAGTAAAGCAAGTACTTGAAAAATGTTGGGAGTTCAACATAGATGTACACCAAATTTTCGTTGACTTTAAGTAAGCACATGAAAGTATTGATCGTGATGTACTGTACCAAATAATGCATTGCTTTGGCATCCCAGTCAAGTTATTCCGTCTTGGAAACGACAATGACGTCGACAACCTCCCATGTCCGCATCAATAACCAACTCACCGATGCCTCTGACAAAAATATCGGACTAAAGCAGGGGGATCGGCTGGCCCCATTGCTGTTCAATTTGGCTCTGGAGCACGTCATCAGAAAGCTTCCTGTCGACACGCGACGTACGATACTATACAGATCGTGCCAAGTGGTAGCCTATGCGGATGACATCAACATTTTGTCACGGTCGTTAACAACTGCCAAATATCTCTTCCTGAAACTCGACTGCGAAATAAAACAAGTAGCGCTACAAGTCAATGAAAATGAAACAAAGCTCATGACGCAGTCAAATGAAAATACCCAAAATATCACACTTGGTGGGTACAATATTGAAAATATGAGTGAATTTGTGTATTTAGGCGCCAAAATAACGAGAACCCGTAATGTAAGGGACGAGATCTGCCAAAGAATACAGCTCGCAAATTAAGTATTCTATTCAGTTTTGACGATCTTGAAGACCAGCTGCAAACACAAGAAAACAAAGCTCAAATTATACAAATCTGAGATGAGACCTGTGCTATACTATGGGTGTGAAACATGAATAATAATCCAAGCATCCGGAAATATATTAGACCCCTTTCAGCGATGGGTCCAGAGGCGAATAATCAGAGCGAAACGAGACGGGGACTAATGGTGAATTTGATACAACCATGAGCTGTATGAAATTTTGACGAACCGGAGGTCTCAACGATTGTAAGACTGCGGAAACTACAATGGGCTGGCCACATAAATCGCATGGGTGAGCAACGGATACCCAAGAAGGTATTTGTTGGGAGGACTGACGGCCAGAGGCCAGTGGGGAAGCCGAGCAAACGCTGGTTTGACTCTGTTGACGAAGACAGTTGCTCGTTGCTTGGATTGTGAAATTGGAGGACGCGGTCAATGGACCGAAACAGCTGAAGGCAGGAAGCGAAGGCCTAAGAGGGGGCTGGAGCGCTAGGAAGAAGAAGATCATACAAATTCACCTTTTCAGGTCTTTGTAAAAAAAATTTTTACAAAGACCTACTAGTTTCGCGACCTGTCTGTCCGTCTGTCTGTGCATCACAGCTAGTTTTTTCAGAAACCATAGAAGCGAGAATGCTCAAACTTTGTGAGAAGGGCAGGAGTGATGGTCTCTCAAAATTTAAGGTCCCTCCTTATAACGAAATAGCCCTTAAAAATTTTTTTCAATTAAAAGTTAGTCGAGTGGGAAATCAAATGAAAGGTATTGATTAGAACCTTTAGAAACTAGAATAAAAAAATCATTTAATGAATTAGGGGGCCAGGGTAACGCAAAATGTACCAAAAATGAAAATATGCTCCTGGCTTTGACCCGACTTGAAAATCATTCAATAATCTATCTCTTAAAGTTTGTGCACATCAGGTAGATATGGTCAGATATAAAATATTTTGTCTACTGCCTATTTGTCTTTAATTAGCATAGATATTCATCAGGCCATTATTTGGGAAGATTTTCTTGTGACCACTCTTGAGTAGCATGGACGTTAAGGTGATGGTTATTGAAAATGGGTGGTTATGTCACACTTTGAGAGGATTTTCATCGGGCCCCCTTTGAGCTGAGCGCTTACATCATGGCGATTCATTTCACTCTTGTAATCTACATGAACATTTTTCGATAGCACAATTGAATACTTTTGATTTATTTTAGACAAATGCTCACATTCTTCTTCTTCTAGCTATAATAAGGCCTAGTCTTTATGGTATTTAAGGCACATAGACTTACCACTAAGCCATGATATCCTCTGTGCAAACTGGTAAAAGCTTTCACTAGATATTTTTTAATTACCTCAAATTAATTACTCCCGTTTCCAAAATATTTAAATAAAAATGTGATTTTAGTTCCAATTTCGTGAGCGAGAAATCAAAAATCAATGAAAAGAGACTTTGGCCCCATTACACCATGAATTCAATTTTATTCATAAAATTAGTTATTACAATCATGGTTAATAGAAATCGTTAACAATTTACTCACAAGAACAAGTATGATATATTATTCATCTTTTCATTTTTAAGATCTTTAAAATTTTCTAAAATGCTCAAGCTGAAATATGCTCAATAGATCTCTTGACAATGTATCCAAAAATTTTTGAAGTATCCTTAGCCATATAATGGATCCTAAAATTAAAGGAAAAGGAACCAGAACTGAAATGCATAATATGTTCCGATACAACATGTCATTACACACATGTTACCCCATATACATATATTTGACTGGTTGGTACTTAGGTACTACTGTTTTCCGTTTGTTCAGGATCTTTGAGCATGTCTTCTCAATTCAGGATGCAAAACACAAAAGAACGTCTCAAGTGGAATACGGCGAAAACCCTTAAAAGTCCTGTTTTTCAAAATTACACGCTATTACCCGTTATGGTACACATCACTCCATCATATTTTGTATTTTCTATTTTTCATTTTTGTGTGACATAAAAGGACAAGTCCTTCTTCCTTCCTCTCTTGTTTTTATACAGAGCATTTTTTTCACCATACCGAATTCAACGTCGAGAAAAGAAGCCTTTTGTTTAGTTGTTTCTTGGGAACAGTTTTTTGATTGAGTACGATGAAGAGGGAGACGCCGACGTGACTTTTTTACCATAAACAGTTCTGTAGGATTCGTTGTTTTAAAGGAATCTTTTATCCCAAGCTATGCAGAATCAAAGAGCTAAGTCCGGGGTTTTCTATAGAATGGACTAAGACGGGAATCATTCAACACTTTTGTATCCTTATGAAAGGGAAAAATTGCTGGCGAAACTAGAAGGGTAACGGTTGACAATGACGTGTACATAGTACCCAGGATTTTTGAATGAGAAAGCAAAAGATAGCGGACGAACAGATCTAAATGAGTTTTCAAATTGCACTTGGCTGCCTTTGGACTAAACAAGATACCAATGGTGACGCCAAAGGGTTAAGGGTTGCGCTCTGATAGCATCGTGACGCTCTCTTAGGCAAAGCCTCATTAAAAGGACCCCATCGAAATCTTATGTTTAAGTTGTGTTGCGGTAATTACACTTCAATGGGAAAATACAACAGAATGCAAACTTTATGTCCCTGACCGAAAGTACTGGTGTGTACGCTCTGCATAATACACAGGAAAATATCGTTCTAAGTGCTCTTTGCACTTTACACAGCATTTGTTTGACTTTTCCTTAGGTGATAGCAGTGAAAGTCCAAGAGTAGTCATTAAACAGACCATTCATGGACAATTTGAATGGGAGGAATAATTACCTGTCTCTGAACGGATGGTCGTCATTTGAGAACTTTATAAAACATAATCAAAAGTGTTTACATTGTGCTGTGTACTGAATCCTTTCAATTGCCAAATATTATACTATAAATAAATTATGCGTTAAAAAGAAGAAAAACTATAGAGCCTAGAAAGTAGCACATCCTTGACAACCAATAGATTCTGTCACTAGACTTTAAACGTAGTCAGCATTGACGACTTTTTAAAATGGTTATCACAATAATAACGCGATTTTTTAAAATTTGAACTATATATAAAACAAATATTATCCATGTAACATAGTTGCGGAGAATTTTTTTATTCATCGCTCCAATAAATTTTCAAGATATTTTGTCATCCGCTCATAATTTAAAAGTCAGATTTGGAATATATATTCTATTCTTTTTAGACAAGGGCAGGCCTGTAAGCAACTATTACATTTTGTTGTTGATGGGGGCACACTAATTTTTGCAGGAAAAGTTGGAAAATAACTTGTGTAACAATAAATGACTTATCTTTTCCCTCCAAAATGTCGAGAATATTCATAAATAAATCAAAATGATAGGAATTATAAAAAAATAGATTTATTCGTAATTTTCTTACTTTTGACTTTAAAACGATTCATTTCAGAGCAAAATTATGAGAGAATTAATGTTGCGTAGTTAAATTTTCTCCTCACAAACGGAAAAAGGACTATGGAATTGGATCTTGGGATGTCAGATCAATTACCCTGGCGTTGCTAAGGACCTTTAACAATGACGAACTGGACTGAAAACGATATTAAGGCATGAAATCGCACACAAAATTCAAAACTGGGAAGCCTACTGGAAAAACGATAATTCGAAGTGGCCTTTATTGTAGATAGGGAAAAATCGTAAGTTATTGATTTTGAGGCATTCAGTGAAAGGCTGTGTGTGATCCGCATAAAAGCAAAATTCATCAAAATCTGGTTGATAAACGTCCACGACCCGATTGAAGGAAATGACGATGAAACGAATGGTGAATATAACTTCTACGATGAAACAAATCACAACGGCCAGCGCCTGATTGACTTTGCATGTAGCAGAAATCTAGTCATACGTCCGACTAGCTTCCCACACCGGTGCAACACACAAAACCAAATCGACCGTGTTCTGATCCAACAACGTTAGGCCTCGAGCATACTTGACGTCCGTACATATCGAGGAGCGAATTGTAACTCAGACCAGCCTGCTACAAACATCGAGAGGCTCAATACGTCGTCTATGGCCAAAAATAAAACAAAGCTCACTACGCAGTCGTGGAAAAATTCCTCAAATACACAAAACATCACATTTGGCGAGTACAATATCAAAAATGTGAGCGAATTTGTGTATTTCTGCGCTAAAATAACGAAAACCTGTAATGAATGGGACTAAATACGCCGAAGAATACAGCTCACAAATAAAATATTTTATGCAGCTTTGAGGATCTTGAAGACATATGCAGGAAACGCTGTTCTAATAGTGTATCGCTGCTCATATTTGAAAATTGGAGGATGCGGTCAATGGATCGAGACAGGCGGAAATGCAATTTGCAGGAAGCAAAGGCCCGAGAGGGTTGTAGTACTACGAAGAAGAAGAAGTTAAATTTTCTATAAAATACATATAATTTGTTATATATTTTAAAATAGTTTAACCTTGCCGCGAGAAAGCAATTAGTATTAAAAAGGAAAACAAACTTGTTTTATTTTATTTTTTCTACCAGCTGGAATGAATAGCCTAAAAGTCTTGATAATATAATGAAACACCTCCCAAATTTTCGTCAAATTCGATTCAGTCGATTTCGCATAATGACTTTGCAACATAAATTTATGTAAAAAACTCAAATTTTTAAAGTTTTGCATGTTAATAGCTAAAGCATATAGAAATTTGGAATTTTTTTACTTATATAACAGCACTTCACCTATCAAACGCACCTTATACAATTAAAATCAGATTATTAGGGCGGTCTCAGGAATTTTTTAAAATTGTGTACATTTCTTAAGATAGTAAAAAAAAATGAATATCTCGCTTACCTATGATTTAAATCAAATTCAACTAATGTATTAGAAAGCAGTCTAAAGACGCTTCTTTACAACAAAAATAGGTGAATGATGTGCTTTATTTCCTGAGATACAACCAGCCAAAGTTGACCGGCATTTGCGACGAAGTTATAAATAATAACATGATAATCTTTGAAACATTACCTTTGTTTTTTGGAGTACTTTCAGCATATACAAAAATAATATCTTATATAACAAAAATAAATACAATCGGATTGCGCATGGGAAATACAAAAAAAAAACTGGTTAAGAAAATTGAACTTCAAAGTCAAAAATCTTGACTTATAGTCGAGTGATTTCATCTTTTTTCAAAATTCGTGGTAACTCGAACAGAGAAGTCTAAATATGGCACTGCCAAATCTAAAAACTGCTTTTATTTTGCTACAAATAAATTAATTTACAACGGGTCAGTCAATCTACAGTCGAACTCGGTTATAACGAATCTCCAAGGGACCAAAAATTTTGTTCGTTATATCCGAGGTTCGTTACATCCGATCGTTTGCACTACATAAATTGTAAGGTGATTTGAATGAAAACCAATTTATGCAACATTTATACGTCGTCTATGGCCAAAAATAAAACAAAGCTCATTACGCAGTCGTGGAAAAATTCCTCAAATACACAAAACATCACATTTGGCGAGTACTCAGGTGGAGGGTGGTGTACTCAAGCGGAAATGGGAAACGGCGGATGGCAGCTCCTATAGGATGCAAACTATACTACCCAAAAGCCGAATCCCCGATGTGGTAAAGGAAATGCATGATGGATCCTCGGGAGGCCATCTTGGTGTTAACAAGACCTTAGCGAAATTTCGGGAAAGGTTCTACTGGCTCCACGCTCGAGAAGACGTAGAGGACTGGTGTCGCAGATGCACAATTTGCGCTTCCGTCAAAGGCCCAAAGCGACAACTGAGAGGACAAATGCAAACCTATAACGTGGGGGTACCGTTTGAAAGGATTGCTGTTGACATCGCAGGACCTTTTCCTGAATCTGAATGGGGAAATCGATACACGCTGGCTGTAGCCGATTATTTCAGCAAGTGGCCCGAGGTCTACCCCATTCCCAACCAGGAAGCAACTACTGTAGCCGAACAGCTAGTGTTTAATTGGGTCAGTAGGTACGGCGTACCTTGCGAACTACATTCGGATCAAGGCCGAAACTTTGAGTCACTAGTTTTTGGCGAAATGTGCGAGCTGCTCGGAATACGGAAAACGAGGACAACACCGCTGCATCCCCAATCCAACGATATGGTCGAACGTTTCAACGGCACGCTCAATAAACACCTGGCCAAGATGGTTGACGAGAACCAGAGGGACTGGGACCGACATATCCCACTATTTTTAATGGCGTATAGAGCCGCTGAACATGCATCGACGGGACAGGCCCTAGCCAAAGTCATTTTTGGAAAGACTATTCGTTTGCCAGCCGATATAAAGTTCGGAACACCCCCTGAGAAACCCCAAACGGTCTCGGAGTACGCAAGTGATCTAAGACAACGGTTGAACCAGATACATCGGACAGTGCGAAAACACCTCGAATCGCCTACTGACCGCATGAAGACCAGGTATGATCAAAAGGCAAATTCTACTGGCTTCCAGCAAGATGGCTTGGTGTGGCTTTATAACCCGCAACGGCGAAAGGGTAGGTCTCCAAAGTTGCAACATAATTGGGAGGGACCATACCGAGTTACAAAGCGAATCAACGACGTCGTATACCGGAGCATCGTAAGCCGAGAGCTAAAATGAAAATCGTGCATCTGGACCGTCTTGCCCCATATTACACCCAGGGAGAATTGACTACAAATAGCGACACATCTTTTCGGGGCGAAAAGAACTGAGGTAGGGGCAGTGTTACATGTACAAATAATTACATGTACAAATAATTCTGCGAGCTACTGTCGCAATTGTTTTCACGTCAACAAATGAACTTACTCGAACCCACGAGAACCCAACAAGCATGATCAACATCTGCATGTGACGTCACTCCATTCATTAATTTGCTCGAATCTACCAGGTACCTCTCGGTAGAACATTCGCCAATGTACGAGAAATGGGTGAATAGGTAGAGACCCTATATAAAGGCGAGCTGAATGAATGGGGGGATTCATTCATTCGACCGCGATAAGAACTGCGATTGTGTGTGGGAAGCGATATTATTCGAGTAGTAGAAAAGTGATTTTCGTAATAGTGAAGTGATTTAGAAGACAATTGCGATAAGAAATTTATGGACAAGTGTTAGAATTTTAATAGTGAAAATTAAAATTAGAGAAAGTGTTAAATTGATCATTGTGCACTCTTGTAATTAAATAAACTCTTTTAATTTAATTTAAAAGACATTGCGTTTTCACTTTCCCGGAACATTAAAATTATTATTGGCCGCGAACCGAAAACACGCGACAATATGTATTTGCTATTTTGTTGCATAGAAAATAAACATAACTAAAAACATTTCTAAGTTCATTTGTATGAAAAAATAATTTGAATTCGTATCTGGTATTGACTGGAGTCTAATTATTTGGTCGGAAGAAGTCTGTGACTTTTTTCTGAATATTTCGCATTTTTAAGGGCTTCTTGGTTTATATTTTTTTCGAGGATATCAACAGCAGCCAAAAGTTCACCGTTTTCTGGGCAGTTTATCTGTGTGAAGTGCTTTATAGTCTTCATAGCAGAACGTGCTTCCTGTAATGTAGGTAAATTTTCTTCAATTTCTGACTCCTCTTCATGTTCACACTCATTTTCATCAGCTTCTTTGAATATTGAGTGTATCAAGCCAATATCATCTAAGTCTTCAGCAGTTTCCACATGTTCATCAATTGTGTCGTATACGTTTAAGTCAAATTCGTTGAAATCGGAAATGCAGTTGGTATCTGCTCATTGAGATAATGTTGCATCTTTGCTTTCACTTTCGTTTGCTATAATCCACTCGGCAAGTGTAATATCATCCTCTGTCACATCTGCTTTAAACCCAGCATGTTGAAAACAATCGACAATCGTATTTTTGGCAACATCCCGCCATGCACTAACCAACATCAATATAGCTTCCGTGATTGATACTTTAAAGTCAGCCTTTCTGTCATAAGCATCTATTAGTTTTAATAGCGATTCCCTTCGGTAGTGGGATTTTAAACTTCGAATCACGCCTTGAATTGAAAAATGTAATCGATAATTGAATTGAATGAACAGATTTAATGCATTGTACCTTGGTCCATTGGCTGCAAAATTGCCGTTATATTGGGAGGAAGGTAAACCACCTCAATCTATCGTAAATTTTTAACTGGTAGGTGTGCTGGACAGTTGTCAATAATTAAGACAACTTTCCTTTGATCTCTTCCTAACTCTTCATCCCAACTCTTTAAGAGTGATGTAAAAATTTCGCTCGTCTTCAAGGCTTTTTTGTTTGCCTCATAAATGACAGGCAATTTTGGCTGATTTTTGAAGCACCTTGGTGATTTTGATTTGCCAATTACCAGAAGTTTTGTCTTCTCAGATCCATCCATATTGGCACAAATCCAAACGGTGATTCTTTCCTTTGAATGCTTGCCTCCAGAACATTTTTCACCTATAAATTTAAGCGTTTGGTCAGGTGTTAAAGATATCCTTAGCATGATAACGCCTGCTTATACCTACAAAATGAGAAACATATACATTGCAGAAATCACAAACAAAAACTGAGTTCATACTTGGCCAAATTGTTGCAAGCCACTCGCCGGTCGTCTCTAAGGATACGCATCCACTTTCTCCATGACATTTTCCGCTTTGAATGGATTGTCGTTTTTTAAAGCGATTAATCTACCCTCTTGAACAGTTAAAAGCCCCCATATTTACTGCTAAATCTTCACATGAGGCGTTTAAAGATGGAAATCGTTCCGTTTTTTTTTTGTAAAATAGGCCCGGAAATGGGAACATTTTGATTGCATTTCGACACAAACCACTTTAATAAGACGGCATCGATATTGGGTCTTTCTGGCTGCCATAAGTTTTTGGTAACTGGTCTAAAATTTAATCTTTCGGCTAGGTACTTTTACTTTTGATTGTAGACACTGTCGACTTTGATAGTTTATATTCCCGACATATTCGTGCATTTGCATAGCCACTCTGTAATTTTTCGATTATTTCCAATTTATCTTTCAGATCAATTGACTTCCTTTTAGTTGTCATTATGGAAAATTCAAATAGCACTATCGAGCAGACACAAATAACTAATATTATTTAAATATAAATTTGTCACCGCTCTATACATCACAAACACAATTGGATTCGAGACGAATGCAAGCCCTACTTGGGAAACTGTAAATGCCGCACAATCGATTGTAAACAACAAACTGATGTTTTTAAAATTGAATTTCTGTTAATATGTATGTACATATGTAATGGATTTGCTCCAAACAAAAGAAGATATGTATCAGTTTCCAGTCTCTTTATCACCGATGGTTTGTTATATTCGAGTAAACTCTTTCCATTAGGCAAAACTCTACGTTCGCAATAGCCGAGAGTTCTTTATATCCGAGTTCGTAATAACCGAACAAAAATACATGTATTTTTTAATAATTTGGAAGGGACTTTGGTTTTCGGCCGCTATAACCAAGTGTTCGTTATATTCCGTGGCCGCTATAAGCGAGTTCGACTGTAAATTAAACATACTGGCGATCCAGGAAACAAATTGGACTGGAAGTTATATTCAAGATGTGAGGTCGTAAACAATATTTAGGCATGGGAACCCTACTGGAAAGCGAAAATTCGGAGTGGCCTTCATTTTGGATAGGGAGTTTAAATCACAAGTTATTAATTTTCAGGCAATCAGAGAAAGACTGTGTGCGATCCGTATAATAACACAACTTCTCAAAATTTGATTGATAAACATACACGCTCCGACCGAAAAAACGGAAGGAAAAATGAAGAAAATGGTCTACAATCATCTGAAAAGACTAGTTGACTCATGCCTAAAAACAACACCAACAAATTCTGGATGATTTCAGCGCTACGGTTGGCAATGAGCTATCTCATCGGGAGACGAATGACTGGTGGATATGGCCTCAACGATGAAGCGAATGTCAATGGCCAGCATGTAGCAGAAATCTAGTCATACGTTTGAATTGCTTCCCACATCAACGTATACATAAAATGAACTGGGTATCATATGATGGCAACACAAAAAACAAGATCGACCATGTTCTGCTCCAAGAACGTTCAGCCTTAAGTGTACTTATCGCCCGTACGTACCGAGGAGCGAATTGTAACTCAGGCCATTACTTAATCAAATTAACCTATCAATGTCGTTTGTCAAATGCCAAATTTGGCAAAGACCAGTTCGACATTCACACGCTCCAAAAGACGTTTGTGGCCAAAAATTTCATGGAGGATCCCGACCAACACCTGGCTCCCATCTTATCAGACCCATCGCTGAAAATAAGCAAAGAACTCTGGATAGAAATTTAAAGCAACTATTAAAAAAGAAATGATTGGTTCGATGATTAGTGTCAGAATGCGTTCGATAAAAAGAATCAAGCGTACAAACAGGTGGAAAAACCAGGACGAAGAGAGAACATTATGAAAATTGAGTAGCGAATAAGATCATCAGAAATGTCATGACGACCAACTGAGAAGTATAGATGTACTTCTCAGGAACAACACAAGAGTAGCACACAAAGTAGTGAAAAGCCTGAAACTAGGCTATCAGTCCAAAACCACGCTCTGTCCTGATGACATCGACAATATTATCGCTGCTGAAAACAGGATTGAGGAAAGATGGCTATCATATTTCAAGAACCTCCTTAATCCTCCAGACATCTCCAAAACATTGGAGCTTATAAATGTTTCCGTAGAGCTTTCACTATCTCTTCTATCTCTAATAACTCAACAAACTTATTTAGACCAATATTTTTTGTATAAACTCAGCTACCATCAAGTCCCCTTAAATATTTTTTCTGAGCTGCGTTTCCGACAAACATCTCGTTCATCTCTGTTGAACTCTTATTTCGCTATCCCATATGCTAGAACTGATTTATAGTTCCATTCAGCAATTCTAAGAATGGTAGGAAATCATAGTAATCTCAAGCTTGGTTCTTTCCCCTTTTCTTACATTGCATTTATGAAAAAACTAGTTAGTAGTTAATACTAGTTTAACTTAGTTAGTACTAGTTTAACACACAATTATCGTCATTTTATTATTTTTTTCACTTAAATATAGCTGTATTTAATCTTTGCGTTCCATTTTGACATTAGATTATTCAGTCTCTTAGATGGAATAAATAAATAAATAATCGCTAGCCCCGCTAACTCTGGATAAAATTTGTTCGACCATCAAAGCCAAAAAGAATGATAAAGCACTGTGCATCGATAATATCTCAGCGAAGCTCATAAAATATGGTCGGAGCGGTGTTCAAAAAACTATTTGCAAAGTTATCCACCACATTTGCTAACAAGAACATATGCCAAAAGAGTGGAGTCAATAAATTATATTCCCTATCCACAAAAATGTGAAAAGCTACTATGTGGAAATCATAGAGCATATCACTGCTTTGTATGGCGGGCGACAAATTTTCAAAAATCTAAAAAAAATGAAATCAGATCATACGCCGACAGTATTATTGGGGAGTATCAAGGTGGTATTAGAGCAGGTAGATCGATAATGGACCAATACCTCACTGTCAAGCAGGTACTTGAGAAATCTGGGTGTTCAACATAGACCTACACCAAATTTTTGTTGACTTTACGCAAGCAAACGACACTATTGATCTCAACGTACTGTACCAAATAATGCTTTGCTTTGGCAAATCGGTCCGTCTTACCAAAATGACAATGACGTCAACAAACTCCCAAGTGAGCATCAATAACCAACTCACCGATGCCTTTGACACACATATCGGACTTAAACGAGGAGACGGGCTGGCCCCATTGCTATTCATTTTGGATCTGGAATATGTTATCAGAAAGCTACATTGCTATACAAGTCAAACAAAGTCGTAGCCTATGCGGACAACATCAACATGTAGTCTCGGTGGTTAACAACTTTCAAGGACCTCTTCCGGAAACTCGACAGCAAAGCAAAACTAGTCGGGCTACAAATCAATGAAAATAAAACAAAGCTCAAGACGCAATCGAGAGATAACATCTCAAATACACAAAATATCATATTTGGCGAATATAGTATCAAAAATGAGGTGGGTTTGTGTATTTAGACGCTAAAAGAATGAGAGCCCCTAATGAAAGAGATCAAATACGACGAACAATACAGCTTGCAAATAAAATATTTTGCCCAGTTTTGACGATCTTGAAGACCAGCTGCATACACCGGGAAAGGAACTCCAAGCGTACAAATCTATGATAAGACCTGTACATTGAAAAATGGGTCCTGAGGTGATGGGAGCAAAGCTAGACGAGTCCAATGGTGAATCCGGTACAAACATCTATCAATGAAATTTCTGACAACCCGGAGGGCTCAACAATTGTAAGACTTCAGAAGCGTATGGACAAACAAAGTTTACCCAAAAAGGTATTCTTTGTGAAGTAAAAAAGCAGTTTGCCTTGGACAATAGGAGTAGAGGACAAAATAATATGGGTGAATTTCAACTCAATAGTGAGTCATAATTAACATTGCCAACAGCAGCTCATAAGTGTATCAAATGCTAATTTAGTGGCTCCACACACGAACGCCAATTCTTCACAACCGCATTCGTAACAGGGTTCAACCTACTTCTTCCTTCGACTACTATATGAATCACAGATAACCATGGTAACGTTTAGTTATAAGCAAATAGTCATACACACGGAAACAATAACTTTTAATGAAACTAAAAAGATTTTTCCTGCACCCAGGGGAACTAAAACCCACCGTCCCACCCTGGCACCTTATCCGATTTCCAACAATCTTTCATTCGTCAGACAGGCAACTTCGATTGCGCAAGGTATTTGATAGCTTACATTAATATTGTTATAATGGGCAATGGTATAAAATTTTGTTAACAAAAAGGAAAGAATGACTTTTTGCTAGCATAGCAAAGAATGAAATTAATCCATAACGTGCAACTTGAACTCCCAATCAACAATAAGCCACTCCGAATTCTCGTTTTCTAGTAGGCTTCCGACTTTTAAATATTGTGTGCAATCTCATGATTTCAATATCATTTCCTGTCTAGTTTATTTCCTGGATTGCCAATATATTTAATTTATATTGACTGGCCTGTTGAAACGGTCCTTAATAGTGTCAATATTCCAGGATCCAATGCCAGAGTCCTTTTTTCATTTGCAAGGTCCCTTCTGTAGGTTGTCTGCTGAAACATTGTAGGGTAATCTATGGACAAGGAGTTGGTCCGCCGCCCAACCTATATTCCGGTGGTGTGGTTATTACTTAGATACCGTCGTCAGACACGGAAGACTCACCTTTACCTTCTTACGCCCCCACAAAGAAGGTGTAAGTAAAATTTAGTAGCAGAGTTGTGGATTTGTTAACAGTTATTAACATTTCTCGGCATTTAATGTCTCATTATTTGGGAACCATTAAGCCCAATGGGTGGCCCCAAGCACATTTACTACCATTTAATCGTGCAGTTTAGGATGAGGAGTCATGGAAGCTGTGGCTTGGAGAAACAAGGATTCCCTCCTCCTTGCTCAAACGGGCTTGGAACCGTCTACGGCGGAGTTGTTATTAATCTTGACTTAGCCAGAATATGGAATTCAAATACAAGGAATAGCAGAACTTTGACTGGAATGATCACAGTGTACTCCGTATGGGGTCAAACTCACAAAATATGTGTTACTTATGCCTCTATTTACCAAAGGTGCTTCGCAGGTGAGAAAATCTGCTTACTTAAGAGTTGCCTCAAAGCGAGCCTATTTCAAGCCAAAGAAACAAATAAAATATTCATAAGGATTACTAAAATAGCTTTCTAGTGGTTAAGGCCAAATGATACTTTTAAGCATCCCTACTTTCATATTTACAGATATGATCGCGTTGACAAAACTGGCGGTGGCGTAGCCATAGCCGTAAATAGGAAAATTAAACATTCAGTATTGCCTAAAAGTCCAACATCGGCAATTGAAAATATTGGCGTTATTATCGAAGAGCCAAATATAAAATTTTACGGTGTCTATTTCCCTGGGACAAAACTAAGCAAGGAAAAAGTCGAACTGCTCAGAAGAGATCTGAAATGGTTTAGCAAGGCTAACCAAAGGTTTCTACTTCACAGGGTCCTGAACGCTAGACATTGGCACTGGAATTGCACACGAAACAACAAAATGGGACACATTTTACTTAATCTTGCCAGAGAGACAAATATCTACGTGCATTTCCATAAAGAACCCACGTTCTACTCTCCTCGTGGAGTTGGTTCTACTCTCGATCTGGTTCTTAGTGACATAATATATAAATATTACTCCCTCTGAGCCGGGTGTCTTGCAAGCCTTCTCATCTCCACATCTACCTGTACTTTTTTCTTTAGAAACGACGAGAAGTAATTTCAATGCACCAAAAACATACTACTGCTATAAAAAAAATCCCCGTTGGCAGCACCAGCCGGAAAGGTAAATTTCTCGTATGTAGCATAAAGCTTCGAAAAAAAATTTGGCTTGCCTACTACTCAACTTCTTTCTGCAATTTTCGTAGTACCACATGGGTATTTATTAACATAAAAAAAATCTGGCCACGTTCGTTCTTAGAGACCTTTTATCGGGGCGCAAATATTTTGCTAATTAAATTGAGTTGCATACGTATGGATTACATATTGAAAATCGGCGGATCATAAATTGTTGTAAACATATAAATACCGGTTTCGCCCTTCTCGCATTTGCTGTTTACACAGTTCACAGTGGTAACCACACAAAGGCTTAAATAGCTCGAATAGTTAATTTCAAAAGATTTCCATGAAAGTTTAATCAGCACTTGCGTTGCCATTAATATATACATTTTCAATTTTTTTCTGAACTATGAGGGCCGTCATTTCAATTTTTATTGAAATCGGCTGCTAAAAATATTAAGCTGTAAATTTTCGACTTTTTCATTTGTCATTCGATTTGCATAATTAAATTAAATTAACTTGCGTTAATAACTTATAATTTCAAGTTTCAACGGAATCTGTTGAGAATCTTGGCTGCTACAGAAATAAAAAAAATTGTATGCCACCCCCCTGTACGGGGAGACCCCCCTTAAAATACCTTAAAATATTTTCTTGCACTGCAAATTTCAAGAGGCACCACTTTTGACCTACGTAGAAAATTTCCTCATTCTAGCTCATGTGGTTTGCGAGAAAACTTGTTTTGACGCGCGAACAAACGGACGGACAGACAGACAAGTCGCGATTTTATAATTTTTTTAGGGGATTGTTAAAAAGATTTTACAATATCTTAAAAATGGTCTGGTTTATAAATTCTATCAAGTAAAGTCATTTAAAACGTTATCATGAAAAATATTCATTATTTCAGTTGGCACTAAAATAGCGAATTGCGCTTGCCTTCTGACCTTTGGGGGCCGCCATTTTGAATGCATGCATTTTATTTTGGATTATTTTAAATCTTTGTATGCTAGGAACTCATCAATCAATGTACTATCTCGTTCAAATAGAAGTTTCACTTTAGACAGGGCAAAATAATTCAATTTTTAAAGAAAATGGCAGCTAAAAATATTAGGCTTTAAATTTTCGACTTTTTTATTTTTCATTCAATTTTAATAATTTCCTGCATAATACAAGAACATAGTACAGAGATCCATAATCTCAAGCTTCATCCAAATCCGCCGGAAGATGTGACCGCTAGAGGGCCACAAAAACCTGAAAAAAACGCATATTTAAACGGCCGCCATTTTGAAATTTGCTCATGCGTGATCACCAAAATATCAAAGACTGTAGGCCTAAATAATGTCTATCTTGAAACCGAATTTCGTATATGTCGGATTAAAATTGCGGCTTTAAAAAGCCTTTGAAATTTCGCCCTTTAACTGGCCGCCATTTTGTTTTTTGCAACTTGACCTCCAATTTTTTCACGTAATTCTTTAGATACTTATAATTTCTATCAAGTTATCAAATTTCATGACGATCTGTTGAAAGCTTTGACCACTATTACAACAACAAAATTTTGCACGTTTTTCGACCTTTAAGCGGCCGCCATTTTGTTTCTGCCGTACCGACTTTGGATTTTTTATTGTGAGATTCATCACATACAACAATGAACCTTTGTACCAAATTTCATCCAAATCGGAGCTATACTTTGGTCAGAACAGAAATCACGATTTTTCGTCTAAAATGGCCGCCATTTTGTTTTTGCCCGACCGATATAGCTGGTTCACGAACTTAACCGAGATAATTACCCAATACACCTTTCCTGAAAATTTGGTGAAAATCGAAGCAAAATTGCGACCTCTATCGTGGTCACAAATTTCGTTATATCCCATATATATATATATATATATATATATATATATATATATATATATATATATATATATATATATATATATATATATATATATATATATATATATATATGATGCTCTCCGCAATAGGTAAATTTCTCTCGAGAAATTTACCTAAAAATTAAAAACGGCAAAGCTCCAGGTATCGATGGCCTGCCGAATATAGTTCTTAAAAATTTACCCAAAAAAGGAATAGTATTCTTATGCCACCTATTCAACGCTTGCCTTAGGCTGTCCTTTTTTCCATCCATCTGGAAACAAGCTCTAGTCATACCTATCCCAAAGCCTGGAAGAGATCCGCACTCTCCCGACAACTACAGGCCCATTAGCTTACTACCAGCTCTTTGAAAGAATAGTCCTGAAAAGATTAAATAATTTAATGGCTAACAATAATATCTTACTGATTTCCAATTTGGCTTCAGAAACAGACAGTCGACAGAGCATCAGCTTCTCCGTTTTACGAAGGACGTCAAAGCAGTGATGTACAATAAATTGTCTATAGGTTTGGTGACACTGGACATAGAAAAAGCCTTTGATACAGTCTGGTATGATGCTCTGGTCTATAAACTTCAGAAATATAACACACCCCCATACTTGTTGAACATTTTACAAGCATTTTTAACTGATAGGAAGTTCCAGGTCAAAGTAGAAGAAAGCATCTCCCCAGTGAAAAGTATAACTGCTGGTGTTCCGCAAGGCTTCTGCTTAAGCCCATCTCTATATAACATCTATACGTCTGACTTCCCTTCTTACCAAACTACCAAGTTGCAGTTTTCGCAGACGACATTTGCATATACAGCATAGGCGCAGATCCAACATACATTATTTCCAACCTTGAAACGGCGTTAGAACTTACTTATCAATACTACCATAGATGGAAAATTAAAATTAATGTTGCAAAAACGAAGTCAATATACTTCACCAGGAAGCGTAAGCCTGCTTACCTACCCAAGCGACCAATAAGTTTTTTAGGGCAAACTTTTCTTTGGAATGAGGATCTTAGTTACCTTTGACTTATATTCGACAAAAAACTAATCTTCAGAAGACATATTGAGCATATTAACTCAAAAGCGTTTAAGGCCATGCTTTTGCTTTACCCCCTTCTTAACCGTAATTAACGTCTCAACACCAGAAACAAAGTCCTCATCGTCAAAATGGCAATCCAACCGATCATCCTATATGGGTCATCTACCTGGATCCAATGTGCTAAATATCTAGTAACAAAACTTCAGATCACCCAAAATAGATACCTGAAAATGGTACTTAATAAACCGTTTTACTTCTCTTCTGAAAAGCTACACTGCCTTGTTGGCGTTAGTCCAATTTATAAGCTCGCTGCATCGCGCCGTGACAAATTAATTGCGAAAGCAAATGACTCGCCCAATCCACTAATTCATTCCCTGGCGAATTGAAAATCAGCAGTTGCTACCACCTATCTTTTGGCCGTAACCTAGCCTCATAGATTTTAGCTAGTTATAAGTAGATAGTTAAGTTATGTTAAGCTAGTAATAAGTTCAGTAGAGGTTTTTGCCTAAATTTTCCTCTAGCAAATTGTAATAAGCACATAGAAATACGATAATACGCATACTTTTAAGTAATGTTCAAACGATGGTGAAATGACTTTGTCAAAACACGTACTATATTATAACGCCTCTGTACCGCATACATTCTAATAAAGAAAATTTTATATAAAAAATAAAAAATCGACTCCCAAAAGAAAGAAGGTAATCAATTCATCGCGTATATATTTTTTTTGTTGCTTTTCATTTGTATGTTCACCGAGGTAGATAGAAGAGTCCTGTTTTTGGCAAATTATACGTCTTTCTTCCAGTTAGGCCCCGTTTAAAGCATAAGAAATTCAAGTAAGGTAAAGGGCTCTTACCGTTAAAACTAAAAAAATTCCGACTTTCACCCCGATTTTTCAGCATAGCTGATCGACGCATGTAAGGATTTTGATTGTAGAGGTTTCAAATGAAGGACAACATATTGATCTAAAATGTATCGGAACAGAATTGAAATCCTTCTAAGGGCTCTGTAAATATCAACAGTTAAATATGATACATTGATGTCGAGAAATTGAATTTAAGTGATATTTCGTACCAAAAGTGCCAATTAGTTTGCACTCTGCAAGGATCTGTTGGAGATAACAAGTCCTTTGGTAACGGATGATAAAAATGATAAACGGTACATTTTAGTCCGTCATTTTTACCGGAAATAACCAATAAATTAATTCTAAATGTGGCATAAATACAATTCAACAATAGTTAAAGGGAACATTTCAGGATGCTTTTCTCTTCCGCATTCATTCTTTGCTTACCAATGAGCTTGGTACAGGATCCTTCTTACATCCTTAGACGTAAACATTACATGTAGGATTATAAAATTCCCCGAAAAAATAATAAAGATTGAGTGATTGCAAATCATAGAGTTGACTCGTTACTTTCCAGTTAATATTATATGTATTATACATTACAACATATGCCCAGAAATCTAAAATTAGTGATTTCCATACTAAAAACCGGTGAGAATCGCAACCTAAAAAGATATTCGTTTCCTGCTATAATTGATCATAAATGTACAGATGAAGATGAAAATGCATAGCCGAGTTTTCATTGAACTATATGGTATGATTTTCTTGAAACTTTCATGAAAATTAGGTGCCATAGTTAACTGAAAACGAAGGCAATGGGTATCGAATAAACGTACACGAATGATGCGGTTAAGAAGGATATTTTTAAGTAAATTTTATGAAATTGATTGCGGAGTGAACTTTATGTTTACAAATATAAATACATATGAAGGGGTTAAAGTCAAAGTGGTGTAAGTCACTTTATCATCGTTTTTAGGAAATCAGCATAATGCAAAAGGTATTGTAGTAAATTCAGTAGACAAGTTTTTGAGATGGTATTGTTTTAGAGGTTTTACGTAGGTCCAAACTTAGTGATTAGGCTTGATTTGAAATTTTTTTGCTCAAAATTTGTACCTCACACACTAACCAAAGTCACTTGCACCACTGTGCCTCACCAAAGCCTGTGACATACACCACCGTATGCCCTAAAACCAAAGACTTACACCACTGTGGACATCAACAAAATGATGTAAAGTTGACTTGCACTGCTCAAAAACATTTTTATTGAACATTACACAAAGTATAAGAATAATACAAACAATTTAATTTTTTATCACGAATGGATTCTTAATTTTTTTAACATGGCAAAACGGATTCAGTCTATTTCATCAGGATTTGTGGTTTCCACAATTTCCAGAGGTCCAACATCTACAAGCTCCTCACCTTCTTCAATAGTGGTTCGCAGGGAAACCAAGAAATCATGTTTCACTGGTGGAATGTATCGCAGAAGATCAAGCATATCTTTCTTTTTAGCCTCGGTAACAGGCCTTCCTCTTGCGTAAAAAACATCTTGAGAAACTTTGGCCAGAGAATGTCACCTACCGGGCCTTGCTGCCTTTAGATTTAGTTTAGAAAATAGGAAATACTCATTCACAGTTTCTTTGTAGAAGAGAGTGTAAGGTTGATCTTTCAAAATTCATATCCATTGAATTTTCAACCAATTAACAGCAATGTTGTTCTCATTTTTCTTTCTTCGCGTGATACAATTTTCCAACTTTGCAGCAGATTTCAAATCCTCTCGGCCCATTTTCGTGAACATGAATGGATTGTTCCTTCGGCACTTCAGTATGATACTGTACCAGTCGTCTGCAGTATAAATCAACTGGTTCTTGGCGTACAATTCAATTGATCCAAATTCAGAGTCGTTGGGTAGAAAAGAGTGGCCACTTACCATAAATTTGCGATCGATAGTTTCTGCATTGCTTTGAGGGCCCTGTATGTACTTCATGAGGTACAAAGAAACTTAATATTACGGTTTTGGCCCGTACATGCGTCACTGTATAACACTATGTGCATTCCACTTATAGTAAGCCACGGACGTCGTCAAAACCGGAAATGGCAAAGCCTTTTCGATGTCGAATGTCAGACCATAGAAATTTACGTCTTCCCGTGCTTTCACTGTATCCCGATCTCTAGCCTCTCTCACCTTTTCAGCTTTTCTGAGGTGTAATTCTTTTTCAGCCTTCAGCTTTGTAGATTCGTCTTCATCTTCACACACTTCAATCTTCTTGTCAAGCACATCACATCTGGTGCACGCATCTTTGAGAGGCCGGTGGAAATGCAAATTGAACTCATTGCTAAAGGTTCGACGGTATATGGCTTCAGAAACAGGAATATCACCTTTTTCCGTGCACTTTTCTTTGTACAGTTCATACATTGTACGTACATTCATGCCAGGAGGAAGGTATTTCCTGTTAGGGTTCTCTGATCTACTGTAGTGCGATTGATACGATGGGAAAGATGCTATGTGGTCACGCACACCATTCATGGCAGTCTCCGGTGTTTTATTTTTGGGGAGATGGCATCCTCGGCCATCAGTTCCTGGTTGTTGACCCTCTCGTTCTTTTTGTATTGGCCTTGTAATTCGCCCATCCAAAACTTGAAGTGTTTGTAAGAAAAAACGCTTGCACGCAGTAACGCTTTTGCCTCTGACTTGGAATCTGAAGCTGTTTGAAACAGAGTTTGCATTTCTCGTTGAATTTCGTGGACGTCTTACATTAGGTTCCTGTTGCACAATCAAACCACATAAAAATACGTTTTGTTCAGAAAAACTGCTCAGCTTCCAAAAGGTGTCGAAAATTTCTCGCCTCGCCACTTCAGGTACGTTCTCCACACACTTTTTTTTACATTTACAATCAAAGTTCTGATACAGCTTACCGGCCACTTCTTTTCCTCTAGAGGACACGTACGGGAGCCCTGAATGTCGTGCTCGCTTTCGCTTTTGAGCTTTACTTTCGTGTTTTTGTCTTTTCCTCGTTCTCGGGTGAGCGTTTTCTCGATTCTCAGAAGTTCCAGCAGTAGGAAATTCGCTGGAATGGTTGCGCTGGCGTCCGCCGTTAACCTCTTCATCTCTTTCTGATCCTGAAACAACAAACATCTTGTTACACTTACTACCGAATTAAAAAACTGCAGGGGAAGCCTCGATTCAGGATCCAAAATTACGTGAAAAAAAATCCCCGTTGGCAGCACCAGCCGGAAAGGTAAATTTCTCGTATGTAGCATAAAGCTTCGAAAAAAAATTTGGCTTGCCTACTACTCAACTTCTTTCTGCAATTTTCGTAGTACCACATGGGTATTTATTAACATAAAAAAAATCTGGCCACGTTCGTTCTTAGAGACCTTTTATCGGGGCGCAAATATTTTGCTAATTAAATTGAGTTGCATACGTATGGATTACATATTGAAAATCGGCGGATCATAAATTGTTGTAAACATATAAATACCGGTTTCGCCCTTCTCGCATTTGCTGTTTACACAGTTCACAGTGGTAACCACACAAAGGCTTAAATAGCTCGAATAGTTAATTTCAAAAGATTTCCATGAAAGTTTAATCAGCACTTGCGTTGCCATTAATATATACATTTTCAATTTTTTTCTGAACTATGAGGGCCGTCATTTCAATTTTTATTGAAATCGGCTGCTAAAAATATTAAGCTGTAAATTTTCGACTTTTTCATTTGTCATTCGATTTGCATAATTAAATTAAATTAACTTGCGTTAATAACTTATAATTTCAAGTTTCAACGGAATCTGTTGAGAATCTTGGCTGCTACAGAAATAAAAAAAATTGTATGCCACCCCCCTGTACGGGGAGACCCCCCTTAAAATACCTTAAAATATTTTCTTGCACTGCAAATTTCAAGAGGCACCACTTTTGACCTACGTAGAAAATTTCCTCATTCTAGCTCATGTGGTTTACGAGAAAACTTGTTTTGACGCGCGAACAAACGGACGGACAGACAGACAAGTCGCGATTTTATAATTTTTTTAGGGGATTGTTAAAAAGATTTTACAATATCTTAAAAATGGTCTGGTTTATAAATTCTATCAAGTAAAGTCATTTAAAACGTTATCATGAAAAATATTCATTATTTCAGTTGGCACTAAAATAGCGAATTGCGCTTGCCTTCTGACCTTTGGGGGCCGCCATTTTGAATGCATGCATTTTATTTTGGATTATTTTAAATCTTTGTATGCTAGGAACTCATCAATCAATGTACTATCTCGTTCAAATAGAAGTTTCACTCTAGACAGGGCAAAATAATTCAATTTTTAAAGAAAATGGCAGCTAAAAATATTAGGCTTTAAATTTTCGACTTTTTTATTTTTCATTCAATTTTAATAATTTCCTGCATAATACAAGAACATAGTACAGAGATCCATAATCTCAAGTTTCATCCAAATCCGCCGGAAGATGTGACCGCTAGAGGGCCACAAAAACCTGAAAAAAACGCATATTTAAACGGCCGCCATTTTGAAATTTGCTCATGCGTGATCACCAAAATATCAAAGACTGTAGGCCTAAATAATGTCTATCTTGAAACCGAATTTCGTATATGTCGGATTAAAATTGCGGCTTTAAAAAGCCTTTGAAATTTCGCCCTTTAACTGGCCGCCATTTTGTTTTTTGCAACTTGACCTCCAATTTTTTCACGTAATTCTTTAGATACTTATAATTTCTATCAAGTTATCAAATTTCATGACGATCTGTTGAAAGCTTTGACCACTATTACAACAACAAAATTTTGCACGTTTTTCGACCTTTAAGCGGCCGCCATTTTGTTTCTGCCGTACCGACTTTGGATTTTTTATTGTGAGATTCATCACATACAGCAATGAACCTTTGTACCAAATTTCATCCAAATCGGAGCTATACTTTGGTCAGAACAGAAATCACGATTTTTCGTCTAAAATGGCCGCCATTTTGTTTTTGCCCGGCCGATATAGCTGGTTCACGAACTTAACCGAGATAATTACCCAATACACCTTTCCTGAAAATTTGGTGGAAATCGAAGCAAAATTGCGACCTCTATCGTGGTCACAAATTTCGTTATATCCCATATATATATATATATATATATATATATATATATATATATATATATATATATATATATATATATATATATATATATGATGCTCTCCGCAATAGGTAAATTTCTCTCGAGAAATTTACCTAAAAGATACTCAACATGACCGTTTTCAATAATCACAGAAAATTCACTGAAAACATCAGTCTTCATGCATTTTTTAGGGTTTTGTAAAATAATTTTACAAAGCCCTACTAAAATCCTGTCTGTCCGTCTGTCTGTCCGTCCGTCCGTCCGTCCGTGTGTCACAGCAGTTTTTCTCGGAAACTACTTAACCTAGAAACATCAAATTTTGTATGTAGGTGCAAAGTGGTGCTCTCTTCAAAGTTCATTTACAAAAAAATTTCATTGAAAGTAGCCAATATGGGTGTCAAATGAAAGGTCTTGATGAGAACTTTTCAAAACAGGTCTTAGTTTGGCAAAGTTTGCTTCGAGGGGCGCACAGGGAGGGGAAATACACGAAAAACTGGTGTCCCCCCCCCCCTCGCGATTGGACACCTGTGATCCAAAAAATCTGAAAAAAATCAGGAATGTTGGCTTTGGTGAGTACAACAACAACAAATACATGAGAAGGCCAATTCACTCAACTTTGTTAGTAATAGTATGATTTATCGATTTTATGTTTTCTTGAATAAAATCTTATCGGCACCCTTAAATTCTATGAAATTCAGTGACTATTTAAGAGATTGATCTATTCTGAAAGTTTCATAAAGATTGAATCATATTTAGCGAAGTTATAGCGGTTTGAATTTTCCCGTATTACTATGGAACAATATGCGCTGCGTGTATTACTGTGGCAACATATGGCTATGGAACAACACGCGCTTTTTACCGACTCAGACACTGCAGTTTTGCTGAGATTTGCTTGAAAATTTCAGGAATGATAGGTGTCATGTATATCTTTGAGAATCGGTTGAGCTGGTGGTATCAGTAATCGTAAAACAAGGAAGTGGCTGTTTTAAATGCGAAGATTGAATAATTTTGAGTTATTTTTTCCCAACTTCAACGTTTAAGGTGCATGCTTTGAACACTTGATTCAATTTAATGAATGACTGTAGATCAGTACCTACAATTAACGCTTATAAGTGAAACAAGTCAAGGAGGCGGAAGAGAGCTCCTAGGAAAAGGGCTTTGTAACCATTCTAGGATTCGAAAAAATTGGCCATTAATCGATGATAACAGTACAGGAGAGTGGCCCCTGAAAAAAAAAATTCATCAAACGTAGCTGATATGAGTATGAAATAAAAGTTTACATGGGAGCTTTTCAAAACAGTTGTTAAACTGCCAGTTTTTGCTTCAGTGGGGCACAGGGGGTAAATACATGAAAAATGTGTTTCCTCCGTCGCGGCTGGACATGTGAAATAATTATCAAAGGAGATATTTATGAGTATACCAATACCAAAAACCTCAGAAGTCGAAATTCGTTCAACTTTGTTAATAATAGTATGATCTTCGTATTTCATATTTTCTCCAATAAAATCGTCTTTGACATGTTTCTTGATGTGATTCGATCTGGTGACTGCATTTTGTAAATTGAATACAAAACCCTTCTGACATGAGCGTACCCAACTTGTTTATATATTGGTGTTATAAAGGATGGCTTTCAAATTGTAGGAAAGATACTACTAGGTAGGGATTTATTAAAAATAATGAAGAGGGGTCTAGTTAGTTCACTTTTGCGGAGGGCCGAAAAAACAGGGTGGAATCAGATCTAGGCCAGGTCCTTCATTTAAATCGAGATCCTCGATAGCTTGGAGAATTTCATCTTCTGAAATCGGTGTGTGCTCTATAAGGGTTCCAGACGATTGTTCCGGAGGCTCTAGGTTTAGTGGAGTAGCAGAGTTCGAGTAAACCTGCTGAAAGTGGTCTGCAAAATACTCGCGGATCTGTTCTACACAAGATGGCGTCGAGTCTTTGTTTGTCATAATCGAAGGATAGCCATGAGTTTTACGCTTATCGTTTACGAATTCAAAAAACTTTTTTGGATTGGAAATAGTTTCCTCCGCTACAACGTTAACGTACGATTGATATGCCTCTTGGGATTTTAGTTTGAATTCGAGAGCAATCTCGTTATACTTACTCTTGATCTCATCACTAGCATCATTATTGCGTTTAAGGAGCTTGTAAAGTTTATTTCTCTCGTTGCGTAAATGCCGGAGATCTCTTCCTAGCAATGGCTCTGAAGTTTTGTCTTTTTTTTTTAATTTTAGGTATGAATGATTCAACGGCGGCAAAGATGATGCTATAAAAGGTGGAAAATGCTGTATCCAAGTCTAACGTTGACAAAGTGTCATTCCAATTTACTCGGGATAAAAGAATTGTACGATATAGAACTAGAAGTATCAGAAGTGGACAATTCAACGGTAAAAGCGGAGTGATGAACTGAATTAGAAAACAGATGCTCGTTGTCATCAGTTGAACTGACCACTACTTCGTCGTAAGAGTTAGAGAAAATAATATCTAGCCATCTGCCATTTTGGTTGGGTATAGGAGCTACTTGCTGCAAATTGTTACTATAAAAGGTGCTAATGAGATTGAAATCGTTACTATTTAGGAGATTGATAGGATGAAGGAGGCCGTCTTGTTCATCGACCACAAATTTTAAGTTTGGACGATTAAAGTCACCAGTAATTATAATCTTATCTTCTTCATTTGTAATTGCACCAATTTCAGCAACAATTTGACAAACTTCGTCGTAGACAGTATCGTTAGAGTTCGGGGAGACATAAAAAACGCCAATATATAAATTAGATCTTCCCAACTTTATTTTAACCACTTTATGCTGGAATAATTTGTATTGCGAGGAATTCACTAGTTCACTCATAAAGGAGTTGTGTACTGCAATTATAACACCAGCTCCTCGTGATTGTCCTGTGCTGTGACGATCTCTATCGTCTCTGTATATATTCCAGTCACTATCAAGGATCTTTTCGTTAATGTGAGAATCATTCAATTATGTTTCGGAAAGGGTTGGGATATTAAAATGGCACGAATTTGCGTCAAGAAAAAGTTTGTTTAACTTATTACGTATACCACCACAGTTATGGTAAAACAGCTTTAAAATCTTCTGCTTATTGGGGACGAAAAAATTTATGGTGCTGTTCTCTTGCCCTTTGCAATGACTAGCTATGATTTGAACTAAAATGTGATGCGTATGTTTCGAGATCTTTTTTTGCCTGGTTAACGGTGATACCTAGTTCTTCAGCAGGTCAGCACGCGAAACTATTGTGGCCTTGACTGTAGGCGGCAACAACGGGCCTAAAAGGGATTAGTTGTTATTAGTAGGAGCAAGTGATATGGGCTGTAAAATTGATCCGCACGAATTTGGAATTGAATCTTCTCCACGGACGAAGTTATTATAAATGCCCTGTATAGTAGAAGATTTATAGTTTAAAGAGGAAGCTGCTTTTAGGTTTTGTGCAGTTGACGCCTCTGCGTCTATGACTGTTTCCAGTTGACCAGCACTAACACTAATAGAGTGAAGTTTTGGGTCGAAAAACGAAGTGCTACAGTTATCTGAAGCGTTGAAGGCATTCAAGCGTTTCGAAGGAGAAAATAGGGATTGAGGTTTAGGATTAATGTTAGAAGTTGCTATTGGACCTTTAGTAAGGGTAATGGGCTTACATGGCTTACATACATACTTAGCGCTACTTATTTTTTTTACTGTCCTTGGATCCAGGGCTCGCGATTTGATCAATCCATTTCTTGAAAACCATGCCGCACCAGGAACAAATACTATTCTTCTTCTTGAAACTCGTAAAAAGCCAGGCATATCGCGTTGGAATCAAAACTTTGAAGCCACGTCTTTGCTGATTGCGGGAAGGTAGCTGCTCAACTCTGCATCCACTGATTAGAAGGTCATTTTCAATTGTTTTTTGAATTATGGCCTCGTTATAAATCTTTCTACTTCCTTTTACATAGAAAGTGCAGAAGTTTGGCTCTTGGTTTGAATCCGCAAGTCTTTTGATGCGATTATCCCACTCTTCTGTTGACCAGAGGGTTCCAAGTTTGTAGATGAACTTGGAGCTTTTTGGACTTGGTGATAGTGGACTACTGGACTGTGTATCAGTTAAACAGGGAGCATGCGACGCGTTGATTTCGGAAAATATTGCGGTTTTTTGAGTTACCGAAAAGCCTTGCACTGTTTCTTCCAAAGAGGCGAATCGTTTATCTAGAAGTTCGATTTTTGCTAATACCTCAGAGAGGAATGTGCTATTTTGTTGTTGCGCTGGTATCTTCATCAATAGATTTTCCAGTAACTCTTTCATGCTGTCTTTGTTCAAGTCTTCAGTGCTCGGAAGATGAAGATTGGAAATTAGGTTTCTCATCGAAGTGAGGCGTTTGTCAACTGATTCAAGAGCTCTTGTGATGTTGTTATTGCTTCTTGATAGCGTCGAAGCAAGATCATCGAAGCAGGTAGCTATTTCCACAAAGCTTTCATCATTTGCTCGGGACTTTGGTCTCTGGCGGGCAATCAATTGATCTTTTTCATTGATGAGGAGATCAATTTGATCAGTTATTTGATCATAAACAGCTTTAAATTTCTCCTCAACGATTTGGCTGTCCGAGCAGATGATATGCTCCAAATAGGGATGAAACCAATCCCTTGGAGCACGCATACACGCACCATGCAATTTTCGCTTACAAAAACTTTTACATATCACATATTTAAATGTGTGATTGAATGCGACATAATTGGCGAGATCACATTTGAAACTCAATTTCTTTTTTTTAATAATAGCTGAGTTCTGGCAATTCAAAGTCAAGGTTGTATGATTGTTTATTTAATTGCTCAATACTAAAACAAACACTCAATTATCACAAATTGCAGATTCAGCACAAATCAGTAGAATCAATAAATTAATTAAAAACAGATTCATCACGAAATTAAAAAGCGGTAAAAAGTGCTTACAGTTCAATTATAAATATAACTTTCATTAAAAGCATTATGGTCAGTTGATCACAGAAATAGGGTCACTGGTACAAAACGTCAATATTGAGTTTATGGCACAATTGGGTCACGATTGCTATAACTTTAAAATATAAATACTTGGATTTATTTATAAATAAAGACACAAATTTAACACTATTTTATTTTATACTTAGCACTATTTTGATTTAATTAATGAAAATGTTCAGAATTGGTTGCGAAGCAAATATAAAACATGTCCACGCACCACGACGGTAATTTTTTGTAATCTTGTAATAAATCTTGGCCCAGCCAGAATATGGAATTCAAATACAAGGAATAGCAGAACTTTGACTGGAGTGGTCACAGTGTACTCCGTACGGGGTCAAACTCACAAAATATGTATTACTTATGCCTCTATTTGCCAAAGGCGCTAAGCAGGTGAGAAAATCTGCTTACTTAAGAGTTGCCTCAAGGCTAGCCTATTCAAGCCAAAGAAACAAATAAAATATTCATATGGATTACTAAAATAGCTTTCTAGTGATATTTTTTACATCCCAAGTTAGTTTGCAAGGCTTTTTAAATTCTACTGTTTCTGAAGAAGACTGGCACAGGTAACGTTAATTAATGTGGGTAGACTTAAACATTCTCTCTTCCAATGTAAAGTTCTTTCACATTGCAACAGACGATTCATTGTGGGAGAGTGAGGAACGCATAATTTTCGAAAATTACTTCCAGCACTTGAACTCAAGGATCTATTAATCGTGGTAAATGCTCATCAAAAGAATTTTTAAACTGTTACGTAAACTATTGTGAAAGACTTTACGGAATGCATAACCAAACGTAGGCACTTGAAAGTCTCGACAAAGTGCCTTACTTAGAACTAGGCATTGAAAAGAAAATTTCGTTTAGAATAGAAGACACTTCACAGGAACTTCTTAAAAGAACTCTTTATGCTTCGCGAAAGATATACTTATATGCAATCTTCTGGACATAACAAGGTTTTCAAACAAATATGGCTCTGTGACTGTGTGAGCATATCGTTACTTACTTTGTGAGAGTGTGAATCAGACCCTACTCATCTTAGACTGTCACATTTAGTGCTGCCAGGTGAACCTTTTTTGAAGAACATACATAAAATATCATCTGGCAATCAATTTTTTTTATCTTTACGAAATAAATACCTTTATTTTTAGGATTTAGGTGTAACGGAAATAAACTACATCGTTTATTGACAGAATATCTACAAAAAGCATTGATTGTGAGGTGGTAACATCTTTTTTTATATACAACGCCATATTGTATTGCTATATTCCATATAAATTTACATACCAGCATAAACTCATGCATTTTTTCGTTGTTGCTATCCAACCAGCGCCAACTCATCCTCCTTTGACGATTATAGCGATTATGGTGGCGTTTGCTTGTAGGGAAAAACCACTTGTAAATTTGAAAAGTTTTTCAAGATGCGAATCCTTTTTTTCACTTTTATTTTTCAACTTCTACTGCTCCTGCCTTAGCCATATGCGCCAACGTTGCATCCTGTTCGTCCGGTGACGAGAAAATAAAAAATATCTTATAAACACGCTAACGTGGCGAGCGTGAATATAAAAGAAACATATTTCATACTGAAGACATGCATGATAGACTGGTTCAACACACGTGCTAGCACATCAATAATTTGAAAAGTTTTTCACGTGCCTCTCAAGGGCTTTTGTCAAGTTGTTGCTCTCCAACTTTGGCTAAGGGATTTCTCCTTTCTTATTTCTTTTTCAACATTTTATTTTCTATTTGAAATTTCTTGCTCTGACTTGTAGACTTTTAAATTTTAGCCGCATTCATGCTTCTAAAAAAAATTTCCCGCTTTCTATGAATTTCATATCTGATGAAAAGTATCATTTACTAAAGAAAAGTATGTTGCTGAAGTGTTGGCGGTATTCAAAGCAATGAAAAGAATTTTGACATCAGACAATATGTTTGCTAGTATTTGACAAAATTTGTATGTTGAAATGGCTCGAGGTGAAGTCATCTTTAGAAGGTGCGACATTTCAACGCTATTGGGGGATTGTTATAAATGATAGAATGCGTTTGCTTTGAAAAGTTGCATGTATTTATTCAGATTGCTAAAATCTTCTTCAATACACCTGAATCATATAAGAAAATACTACTAGCTAGTTTTGTACTCTATTCGCCCATTTGTCCGTCAATCATGCTTTGGTGTCAACTTTTTACTGGACTTTCTGTTATAATAAATTCTACGTCTAGTAGTCATTGCGAACAGATGTGTTTTTAATCGCTCCTGTCAATGATTTAAAGTTAAAGCGAAGATTCGATAACAATGAAGAAAAAGACAAACTGAAAATTTTATCAGTTGTCGAAATCGAGCAACAAGTTAACGCCAACGACAAAGTGAAGAAGTATGAGAGAGCAAATGAGGAACTCAGACTTAAGATCTAGTGGCTAGAGGTACTATTTGGCAAACTGACGTTCAAAAAAGACAAGGAAACCACCATGAAATAAAAAAAAGTAAAGTCAAAAGCAACTGAAGATAAAATATCAAAGAAACTACAACAGGAATCTGAGGAAGAAGGGCCAGATGATGCAATGAACATTGAAGAGGATAACGGCAGTGAAAATGCTGAACATTGTTTTACTAAATCTGATAACAAATTCAGCGAACATTTATAAACCGAACATAGAGAGAAAAAAATCAATAATTGCAAAACCATTGCGACTCAATGTAGCGAAGCAATTGTTAAATTGTTGCAACCGGATTCTACCATTACCGCCATGAAGAGACAACCAGTTGACAATGACAAATGGGTTAGTTGCGCGACATTTTGAGATGGTGTCGAGTGGGAGTGGATAATTCAAAGTCAAAGTCAAAAGCGCTTTATTAAATACCAATCGCTATAAATTTTTAAATGAACATAAAGTAAATTCCAAACAATAACAATAAAAAAACTTAATGGACTGAATGGCTCTCTAAATTTATACGTTATCAGTTAAACACATTTAATGAAAAAATTGCACTAGCAAATTTAAATTAATTAAGATTATTACATATTTTTTAATTCAATTGGAAAAAGGAGAAAAAACCAAACCTGCATTATTCAAAAATTACTTATATTACTAACACAACAGTGAACTTATATCCTATACCTAATATCTAATATGTTACACCCTAATTCTAAATAAGTTCAATCACAAAAAAAAAGAAACATTACCTTATATTGCAACCTGTACCTAATTTATAATACAAATAAACAACACTAGATGTAGCAATAATGAGATGAATCTAAAAAACTAAGTAACGAGAAAAAGCACAAAAACAGAAAATAAACACGAATAATTTAGACATTATCATTCAGCCACCAATACCTAGATTGCTCCATCTCAGCTCGACCAGCCTCAACGAATCTAGCAAATGAGTACCTCCATTAGAATTGTTGGTCTCGTGAACTCAGATTCGAAGGATATTTTATCTTCTTATCGGTGGCCCGTCTATATATGTGATAAATGATTGGGACGCCGTCAGAATCAAAAACATATCGATTCATGTCCAAATACACGAATGCTTCTGAAGGAACGAAGCCAGTAGTGAGGCAAGTCACAATATGCCCGTCTGTAGGGCGGAACGGCTGTGAAATCCAAGGGTATTCACTCACAGTTGTAAATCTTGCGATATGATTCCGAAGAAGTTTCGATATGAAGATATCGACTCTTGTCACTTGAGTAGTTTGATAAATTTTTCTATTCGATATATAGTGCTTCCAATCCGTCTCAGGCTTTCGGTACAAACTAGTACATGTACGAAGACATTTCCTTTCGAAAACTCTTAATCTTTCCATTGTACTAGCACTCTGGTTGTAACAAATCTGGCATCCGTATGTCAAAACTGGTCTAACCAGGGTCTTGTTACAAATAACTTTAACTTTTTGATCAATGTATCTGGAATGAAAGAGTCGCCGAAGAGCCATGACTATTTTTGGTGCTTTAATGAGCATGATTTTGACATGTTCAGTAGAGTACAGATACTGATCGAGATGAACACCGAGGTATCGAACACAGGATTTATGTGGAACCCGTTCTGAACTACCCTCACCAGCCATAATGTAGAAATCCTTCCAACTACGTTTCAGGTCTTGACTGGCCCCCTGCATCGTTGTCCGAAACAAACTTGTTTCGCACTTCTGCGCATTGATTTTCATTCGCCAATTGTCGGTGTAGAGCTACACATCATTTTTTGAAGATTGCTCTGAACTATTGTAGCTTTTCGGTCTGCCGTATAGATGATCTGATCATCAGCAAGCGCTACCAATGATTGCGTTGGCGAGACATTAAAATCAAAGCTGTTCAATAGCTTGCGAATGAATATTGAGAAAAGCATAGGCGCAGTAACTGTTCCCTGCTGTAGACCATTCAAGACCTTGATTTCGCGCATTGTTGTCAGATTTCCATCAGTTACAACAAATGATTTCCCGTATAACATATTGCACATCATGGCGACAAGGTGTCTGGGGAACCTGTCCTGAAGGAGTTTGAAAACTAGTCCATCTTACCACACCGTATCGAAGGCTTTCTCCATATCAATGAGACATGCTCCAACACATTCTTTGTTTAGTTTCCAACAGATGTCTGAGGTTACTTTCGTTATTGCATGTATGGTCGAATCCCTGACACGAAAACCAAATTGACAATTCGGCATCAACTCTGTTCCTCAATGTGGGTGTTTAATGCTCTGTCGAGTATCACTTCAAACACCTTGCTGATGTTAGGCAGCAAGCTGATTGGGCGATAGCTTTTAGGGCATGAAGATTCTTTTCCTTTCTTCAAGATCGGAAAAACCTTAGCCTTTTCCCACTCATTTGGGAAATATGAATTGTTCAACATGTTATTGAACAATATGCAATAATTCCTAATAGCAACCTCAAGCAAATGTTGGAGAACTATATTTGGAATACCGTCAGTACCATATGATTTCTTGTTGTTCATTCTGCGAAATATGAAACACAAGTCTTCAAAGCTGGCAAAATAATCAATAAGATTCAAGCTCGGTATGAGGTCAGATGTTAATGTTTCATCGAAATGAAGAATTGATTGGCCATTCAGGCTTGATTTGAAGTCGGCAACTTTTGCTTCAACGACCTCTAAAAATATTTCATTCCTTCTCTCTGGGTTTGGTAGATGAACCAATTCAAAATATGTTCCAATCAGGGCAAGTTTCTGCAATCCCTCACATATAATCCTGTTTCCATTTCTATCCGGAGTCGTACTATCAATTTCGATACCAGTCCTATCGAGAAGATTTATCTCATCACTAGTGACTTCAAGATTCGATACCTTCACTCGAGACTTCTTGCGGAATATGCTATTCACTTTCACGAACACGCCATCTGGGCCCTTTGGGCCAATACCCCTCAGTTTTTCCGCCCACTGATTGCTGACCTCACTCCTGAAGTATGACCGGATTAAGTTCCGGACTTTCTTTAGGTGTAATTTCAACAAAGCCAAAGAGGGATGGTTGTAGTCCAAAAATCGTCGATAAATATTGTTGACACGGGTGAGGAGAAGGCTTTTCAATCTTTTCAACCTTGCGATGGTTGGTGTTTCATATCCTTCCATATCTTTTCGATGTTTAATCTTGGGAACAACTTTCTCAGTCGTTTCCAACGTCAGCTTCTCTAACTTCGACAAATAGAGATCTATTTCATCGTCAGTTAGATTTCTGTTATAAGGAACCTTTGAGCAAGCATTGCCATCATCAGAAGAGGGACATCGCTTCTGTTACTCCCGATTAAACTTCTTTTGAAACTTTCCCCAGTCTGTTTTTTTGAAATTCAACCGATGGTTTTCATGTTGAACTGGAATGAGGAAGAAATCATCGCTGTGATGATTAATTTCCATTACGATTGCGTTATGGTTGCTATCGTAAGGAAGCATCTGCAGTTTCCGTTGAGGACTGTTAAATCTGAATTCAAGTCTTGCGTAAGCAATGCAGAGGTCCAAATATGAATTTGTCCTAGGGTATGTTGGGAACTCCGACCCATATAGGTTGCACCTGTATTCAATTTGGTTCTTTGTTATCCATGGTTTCAGGAATACACCTCTTGAATTATTGGTGGCGTTTAGCCATGATGTATGCTTGGCATTCAGGTCACCGGCAAAAATATAATAACTATGCAGCCTGTTCAATTCGAGTATTTCAAACAAGGAATCGAGTTCCTCCTTGAACTTGAGAACAGTTCCACCAGTTGCATAGGCAGAAATTACGAAGAGGTTATCCCCACCTGGCAGTGAAATTTTGATGACGGACACTTCAAGAAATTCAAAGTTTTTGAATTCGACTTTTTCAATATTTTGGAAACAATAGAGTCTTCTAACCAATATCCCGGTGCCGCCTCCCCCATCACCTATTACCCTATCGTTTCTTACGAATGCAAAATCTTTGAATTCCATGGAATGCCATAAATTGAGGTGCGTTTCAGTGAGAAGTATGATGTCAGGCTTTTGCTTAACAACAAATTCAAGGAGATAATCAGGTCGATGTATAGCAACGATAGAGTTGACGTTGATCGATATGAGGTGAAGCCTATCCATGGGAATATGACTGGATGACAAGTTATTATTAGGCATTTGAAAGACCTAAACGTTGAAATGCAAAGTTTATTTTTGAATCTTGTTTGTCGATTTTCTCCGATAAAGAATTAAGTTGCTGGTAAATTTTAAGAAGCAGCTCATTATTTCCACTTACATTATCTACATTATTTCTAGCATTTTCTGCTGGTCCTCTAGCGGCGAGTGCAAATGATACTCCGGGCTTGACGAAGTTGGAAGGTATGATATTACGGTGTGCTTGTGTTTGCTTTGGAGCAAATTTAACTTTTGCATCTTGATATCGGGAGCATCCTCGATATGATGCTGAGTGACCAAAAACACCGCAGTTAACGCAGTATAATTTTTCTTTAGACTCCGTCTGAGCCAATTTGCACTCACCGGGAGCATGAACGTCTTTGCATTTAACGCAACGATAGTGCATGGCACAACTGGCAGCCGAATGTCCAAATCTTTGACACCGGTAACACTGGTTGACTTCTCTTTTCTGGAGGCGTTCCCACCTTACCACTCTGAAATTCAAGTACCTTATTTGTTGAGGGCACTTGGACTGCTCCTTTATGCAATTTGTACCAGGTAAAGTGGTAAATTCTTCCTTTCTATGGTCGACCTTCTTGTCGCAAAGGCTTTGACTGAAACAAAATCAATATCTGGTGCAGCTTGCTTGAGCACCTGAAGGAGATCGACCTTATCTTCTCCACTGTCCAAACCCTTCAACAAGAAGGTCTGATTCTTTTCACTTTTTGGGGTATAGGTGAAGTGTGGAACCTCCCCAGAAATCAGCGCATCTTTGGCTGACTTGAAACCAACCAGTAATTTCGTGCTTATAGTTAATTTCTCGGCATTAACTCTTTTGATTTCGAAATTGGCCAGTTTATTTTCGGCTGCCAATAGCCGAACCATATCTTTCCCGGTTTGTCCGAACACGTTGATTGGCGGAACTTTTTCTGTCTTGTTGGAAGCTTTTTCAGAGGAACCAGCAGAACTGCGGGCTGGTTTTTTTCTTCTTATTTCTATTCTTTAAATATTGAATAAAATTAACGTTATTATCTTGATTATAATTACCTCCAATGTTTTCTTCGATTTCCATATCTTTGGTTAATCCCTCCAGGGCTGCAAAATAATTTTGGCTCTCGTTGGTGCCACCAACACTTAGAGCTTCTTCTGGAATTGTTTGTTTTGTACTTTTCTTCGGCTTTGTTACTTGTTGCCATTGATTTTGTGGCTTCATCCCTTTCTTGAAGAGATCCTTGAGAGACTGTATCTCTTGCCTTAGTTCATCATTTTCTTTCTGCAATTTGGCCATTTGTTGATTGTCCGCGATTATTTGCAGCTTGCACCCTCCATCTGCGGAGTTTTCTTCGTTATGTTATCTTTTGGTGATTATCGCCAGTTTCATGTTTGTCGTTTTCCCAGGTTGCCCCAACGGTGGAAAGCCGTCGGGCTCCTCCATACCAGCGGCGAAATTATCTTTCGTAATTTGTTTTTCGTTACCAATCGAAGTAAAAATATTCGATAGAAATTTCCTGAGTCGATTAATTCGACAATATAAGATTTTTTCCGATAAAAATTAACTTCGGACTAACGTTTTTAAAAAATTAATTTAATTTTTGAAAACTTTTGACAGGAGCGATTTAAAAGACGTCTATACGCAAAGACTACTACGATACATTTTCTCGTGCAGATAGAATCTTATAACAATAAGCGGAACACCAATTGTCTAATTCTAAGACTTCACAATTGTTAGTCTCGATCTTAGGCATTCTAAGGTACTCGCGCCTCACAGCAGCCTCACTGTAGGAAAATAAATAGGCTTGGTCAACGCTATACTTTCGAATACCAAAATTTATTATCATTGAGTTTCTTTTATACAATAAAATTGCTTAATTGCAAACTTAACTTAATTGTCATATAATCAAAATTTGTATTGGGTCTATAACTTAATTCGTGCGGTTTTTTTCAAAATTTGAACGTTTATTTAAGTAAAAAATTGTACAATAGTATTATTCAAAGTATTTTCCATCGGAAGTTATGATCTTTTCCCATCTTTCTGGCAATTTGTGGATCCCATCCCACAAGATTTGCGCCAGCTTGGCAGCCAAGAATGAATCAAGCCAACTGCGACATCCTGTTCTGATGTGAACCGTATTCCAGTGAGGGCGTTCCGCATCGATCGGAACGAATGGTAGTCAGAAAGGGCAACGTCTGGGCTATAAGGCGGGTTGGGTAAAACTTCCCATCCACTGTTTTCCAAATAGTTCTTAACCGGAAAAGCAACGTGGGGCCGAGCGTTGTCATGATGGAAAATTATTGCCTCGTGTCTGGTCGCATATCCCGGGCGTTTTTCGGCTGCTGTTCTCTTCAAACGTGCTCCATTGATGGTTTTATCTGGTTTTAGTAGCTCATAATAAAGCAAACCCTTCTGATCCCACCGAATATAGAGCATTACCTTCGCGCCATGGATATTCGGTTTTGCCGTTGATTTGGCTGGTTGGCCGGATGTCACATATGATTTTGTTTCGCATGGGGTTGTCGTAATGGATCCATTTTTCATCACCAGTAACAATTCGATGCAAAAATGACTTCTTTTTGTTGCGTTCCAGCAGCATTTCGGACATGCAAAACCGTCTTTCGATGTCTCCCGGCTTGAGTTCATGTGGAACCCAATTTCCTTGCTTTTAAACGTTTTGAAATGGCTGCTTGAGTGACACCTAAAGATTCTGGGAGCTCTTCTTGTGTTTGGCAACAATCTTCATCAAGTAATGCTTCCAGTTCTTCATCTTCAAATTTTTTTGGCTGCCCAGGACGTTCATCGTCCTCCAAGCTAAAATCACCACTTTTAAATCGTGCAAACCACTTTTGGCAAGTTCGCTCAGCTAGAGCATGTTCACCATAAACTTCCACCAAAACATGATAACTTTCGGCAGCAGTTTTCTTCATATTAAAGCAATGAAGAAGGATTCCCCGCAAAAACACTTTTTCAGGAACAAAATTTGACATATTTGAGTGAAAAAAAATTATTGTTGTTAACGCTTCAAATGAATGGCGTAAACTAAGACGTACAATGACAGTAGCTTTCCAACGCAGGTTCGGAATATTGGAACGACATAATATTATACAAGTTACGCCATCTCTTAGCAAACCGCACGAATTAAGCTATAGACCCAATACTTTAAGCTAAATCAATGAATTTATAAAAAAAAAATGATTACTGCTAAGTAGTATGATTTTCACGACAACTTGAAAACATGAATTTTGTTGATTACATTAATTAAGTGAATGACATGAATTTATGGTGTATTAACAATAATGAAATAGCGAAGTTAATCACATCAATGAAATTGAGAGAAGTTTTTTAACACAATGAAATTTAATAGCAAGAGCAAGTTTAATGACGGTAATGAAATTAAAAGCAGTTTTTAACACACTCCCCGCCTTGAACGGAGGAGTTCAAAATCAAATAGTTACAAAGAAGTCGTTATCTAAATTTGAGTAATGTTGGTTTTCTCGTTGACGTATCGGAGCCGTAGAAAGTTGGCGCAACCTTCTGGAGGGTATGAGACGCCGTACTGCAGAAATTCCTAGGGCGATGCGTATTAGACCCAAAGCTGTATACGATACGGCATACTGGTGGATGTCGTGCTGGTTGATTGACATGTGTGGCAGTGTTGAGTCCTGACGCAAAAGTTGAATATTGCCCTTGATTCAGGCGATTTCGTTCGATAGGCTGGTATTGATGGCTATTTGAGGTATGAAGTTCTCGTTGAGAGGTGAATCAGGCATTCCTTGAGTTATATCCTTGGTTGACATAACTACTGCTTCGACGGAATTGGTAAAGTGGCTGGCTTCAAGTATGGTGTTGTTGTCGTTGATTGAGCAGCCAGCAGGAATGGTAACGCCGTGAATAGTGTGCTGTGAGAGTTGCTTGTCACAAATAACGCTAACTGTGACTACTTCTGTCATAGTGTAGATCCAGGAGTTGCTTGTCGAGATTTGGGTCCACCTTTGCGTATAATCTGCTCTGGAAAATGTGCAATTGGAAAGATTGAAACTGTCGAAGAGAATGTTTAGTTCACAAATACGCTTTTTGTCGGTTAATTGGTTAATTGATCGGCCAAGTTTGCAGGTCCAATCGGTGGTTCTAATGGCTGAGCATAAGGATCTCAAGTTTTGTTCGTTGAGTGGGTAGTACTGATCCCTTCGGAAGTTAACCAAGGCGTACGGTGAAGTTGGATGTATTGTGAGGTAAGTGTCACCCTTCATAATAGTGTTGCGTGTTTTGGTTCGCGGCCAATAATAACTTTAATGTTCCGGGAAAGTGAAAACGCAATGTCTTTTTATTTAAGTTAAAAGAGTTTATTTAATTAAAAATGCACAATAATCGATTTAACACTTTCACTAATTTTAATTTTCACTATTAAAAATGTAACACTTGTCCATAAATTTCTTATCGCAATTGTCTTCTAAATCACTTCACAATTACGAAAATCACTTTTCTATTCGCTTTCCACACACTATCGCAGTTCTTATCGCGTTCGAATGAATCCCCCCATTCATTCAGCTCGCCTTTATATAGGGTCGCTAATCATCCAACTCGGTTCTCGTACATTAGTGAATAAGCGGGAACGTTCCAGCATGAACGGGCAGTGACTCACTTTCAGATGTTGATAATGCTTGTTGGGTTCTCGTGGGTTCGAGTAAATTCAGTTGTTGACGTTCTTAATGATTGTGAAAACAATTGCAACAGTAGCTCGCAGAATTATTTGTACATGTAATTATTTGTACATGTAACAATAGGAACTGGGACTACTGACAATAAATCTTAGTTAATGTCAGTATATAGTGGAATTTTGTTGCGAAAAATTATATGATTTGAAAACACCCTTCCTTCGATGGATAACAGTCCATAGATTCGCAGCAGATTATCAGCTCCTAAAGGTGGTCGGGGATGAGGTGGTAAGTGCTCTTTGATTAATTGTAGTTGCTGCTGTGGTTGCGATGGTGATACTTATGACGGGTTAACCTTTCCGTGTTGCGTGTTTGCAAGAACGTTAACTATGACCGTCTGGATGGGTTGTAGGTTGGATATAGCTAGATCAGTCGTACAGACAGGGAGTTGAAAATTTCTAGCAGTCGTTGGTTTTCTACTGCCTTATTAAGATTATTTATTATGGTTGACATTTTTTCCGCGTAGTGTGAATCAAGAACACCAAGTAATGTGTTGGCGACATTTTTCACGATATCCAAGGGTGACTTTTTGATTCGAGACCCTGTTGTTTGATTTAACAATTTGTTGTTGATGTTAAGCTCATGTATGTTCGTCATAAAGTGATCAATTGTCTATAAACATAATGCATGATCGATCAGGCGACTACAAAATTGTCTAAGCTGATTGGTCCCATTTTTAATGAGATCGAATTCCATCCAGTATGGTTTCATATCGTAATATGCAAACATATTACATTCTTCGACTATTAGGGATACCGAGCCCAATTTTTCAAAATAAACTCCTGGCTGTGTTTTGAATGAGGTGATGTTAACATCAATTGCTCCTGGAGTTGTTGGAATAAGACATAATACCAGTAGGGCTGAAAGCAAAGACTGCCCTTTTCTCCGCCTTTTCGGAGCGGGTGGTTCCAACTTCCTTTCGGCATCTGAAGTAATTATGTTATCGCTTGGTGGTTGGTTTTCCATAATGTTGCTGTGGATGGCAATTGGAAGAGGAGCTAGCTTATGAATCGATCGTTTAAAAATGCTTGCTGATGTCTTAACTTCAACCACTCTTACTTTTCCGTCTTTTCTTTTGAACGTGTTTAAGATGCGAGCAAGAGGCCAATTAAATAGTTGAGTGTTGTCTTCGTTAATAACAACCATGGTGCCTGGTTCTACGTTATCGCTAGGAGACCGCCATTTGTTCCGTTGTTGCAATTCACTTAAGTACTCTTTACTCCATCGTAGCCAGAAGTCATTTTTTATACGTTATAATTCCTTTGAAGTTGGTTGCGCAAGCGGATTAATTGTTGCATTAAGGGGTCCACCTATCAACAAATGGCCGGGCGTTAGTTTTTACAAAATTGAAACCATTCACGTTGCAGATTGTCAAGCAATTCATCATGCCAGTCAAGCTTCAGATTCCACAGTTTTTGAAGCATTAGTTTTGCCATCACGGTGAGCGATTCCATTAGTCTTAACGGGTCAAATATATGCCCAATAATTTCAATGACTTGTCCTCCGCAAGAATATAGTTCAAAGGTACTGTATGATTTGAACACCATTTTTGAAGCTTGAATCCCCCTTTAGACAAAAGTTCAAACACTTGCTTTTGCTTCTCCAGTAATTTTTCAATGCTGTCGGCCCCAAACATCGCATTGTCTACATACATATTCTTTCGTATAACTTCTGCTCCTAAGGCCTTTTGATTGTCATAGGTGTCAGCTAGCGTGCGCAGACATTTGATGGCCAAGTATGTTGCTGCTGTCATTCCATATGTGACGGTATTTAGTTGGAAGTATTTGATGGAATCTTACGGGTTTTCTTTCCACACTATCAACTGAAATTTTCGATCCTCTTCGGAGACTATAACTTGCCAGTACATTTTTTCGATGTCCGCCGTGCAGACGTAACGAGGTAATCGAAAGCGCAGCAGAACCGTCAAAGATCTTCCTGAATCTTCGGACCAGTATGTAATAGATCATTCAATGATATATTGCTGGATGTTTTGGCGGACGCATCGAATACAACTCTTAGTTTTGTAGTCTCACTGTCTGGCTTGACAATATAGTGATGAGGAAAAAAGAAACAAGAACCTGATATTTCGTTAAAATTCACCTCCGTCATGTGACCCAGGTTTTTGTACTCTGTCATAAAGGCCTGATACTCCTTCTTGAGACTTGGGTTCTTCGCAAGTTTCCTTTCAATGGCTACAAACCGAGCAAGCACTAAGTCTTTAGAGTCTCCTAGTGCTGATGAATCGTTCAAAAATTGAAGCTTCACAATAAATCGTCCAGAGTCGGTTCGTCTGGTTGCTTCCTTAAAGAAAGTTTCGCAATTTCTTTCGGCAGTTGTTTGTCTTGGCAAGTCCTCAATATTTTCCAGCTGCCAAAACCACTTGATCTGGTTGTTCAAATCGATTGACTCTTGTGTACATATGTTGCAGCCAACATTTACGTCACTGGCTTGTAATTTCACTCGTCCTGTGACAACCCAACCAAACGCAGAACTTTGTAAAACTGGCAAATTGTGTCCAAGATTAATGCGCCTGCTTCTCACTATATCGTAATATTGCTCAGCTCCTTTTAAGATATCCACTGGGCCTGGTTGATAGAAATGTGGATCAGCAAGCTTGATGTTAGTTGGTAGACTCCACGAATTTGTATTTGAATATCTTGAGGGTTGATTCGCAGTGATTTGTGGCAGGATAAACGCTTCAAATTGCATAGAATACGTCATTTCCCTGGACTGAAGACAAATTGAAGTCCTCCTAGAAGCTCTGTCAGTACTTCGGCTCACACCTTGAATGTTGATGAGGCATACAACACCCTTTGCCTGGAGTTTCTTTGCTAGTCATTCCGTAATGCAATTAATTTGCGATCCAGAATCTAATATTGCGCGGCATTTAATGATTTGGTCGTCACTTGTTAATACTGCCACATCTATCGTGCCAAGCAAAATGTATGATTCCTCATGTGGTTCAGTTTGTGACGTTGTAGGTTGCTGGCGTTTCAGCTGATTACTGACTTCTTGACCGAGCTTCTTGTCTTGAGGGTTTCGATGAAGGAAGAGGATTTCTCAAGAAATTCCTTACATGTTTACAAGTGATGGGCCTGCTTGCAGACATAGCATTTGAGTCCGTCTGTGCTGGCTAGTAAACTGGAAGAGCGAACTTTCGTGGGTTTTTCGGATTTTTCTGCAGACTTATGATTGAGTGCTTCCAACGATTGAAAACGGACTTCTGAGAATTCTAGCCCATGTTTGATCGTATCCAATTATCTCGGATTTGATAGCGATTGTTCGTATAGAGAATGAGTGACTTTATCCACCTTCTTCACGATAATGTGAATTAAAATCACGTCCCAATGTTGCACCTGTACACCTAGTGTTTCAAGACTCATGAGACATTCCTTCGTGACATCATGCAAACGTTTGAATAGATGATTGTCCCAACAACTTGTTTAATAAGTATGTAACTAACAACCTTCCCATGCTACATCGTAATTTTGACCAGACGCCGGTAGATGTTGGATTAACGCATGGGCTTCCCCACTAAGGTTACTAATAAGGTAGTGCATCTTCTGTATGTCACTTATTGGCTGCTTGTGGACTAATTGGATGAATAATTCTTCAAACTGGGTCCATTTCAAGTAACTGCCATCGAATGTTGGCACCGAAATTTTTGGAAGTTTCATGGCCGCTTCATTCACATTACTGGTCGATTTCCTTCCAAGTTGCAATGATTCTAATTTTTCTCTTATAGCAATGATTGCCTCCTAAAGTCTAGTATCAATTTCGTTATAAATTGCCTTATCTTCGCTATCACCGTAACTTTCAAATGCTTTTCATATGCATTGGTTATTTTCGTCCAAATGCTCCTTTTGCTTTTGCAAAAACCCGAGTTTGAACTCCCAAAATTGCTTTGTTTGGTCTGTTTGTATTCGACCCTGAATGTCATCAATTAGTTGACGGGCGTATGCAATAAAACCTTTTCTTTGCTTTAATTATTGTTTAACTCCATAAGCCTCAGACGTCTTTTCCCTGGAGCTTGTTTGGAGTGGCTACCTCATCTCCTGAAGTGCTTGAGAATGTCTGGATATGATTTCCTGGACTTGGCCAAAATAATTCTTTTCGAAGTAGGAGTGATCAGCGTGTGTACTTTCAAAGGCACAAAGCGCTTTGTGATTGGATTCAAAGATTTTTGCGTTAGTTTCTAAGACAACTAACTGTTGTTGAACGTACTCCTCCGTTTTTCTTTCTTTGCCATCTTTTCTAAAGTTGGCAAAGTTTTGCCCAGCTCTAGTTGAGCTTTGACTAAAGCCTCCATCTTTGTTTTCTTCTAATGTATCACGTTGCAGGGTCACCAAAATGTTAAGGAAAGAACTTATTTTCTCAAGAAGAGTCTTCACCGGTCTTGACGTTTAACCTGGTGAATCACCAAATTAAATATAGGGTTTAATTTGCACTAAGTATTGCACCTAATGCTTAAAGAAGATAGGGACAAATGCACTAAGTGGTACGCCTAATGCTTCTGCAATGGACAATCGAGGAAACAACTCGTAAAGATAGAATCTTATACACAATAAGTGGAACACCAATTGTCTTATTCTAAGACTTCACAATTGTTAGTCTCGATCTAAGGCATTCTAAGGTACTCGCGCCCCACAGCAGCCTCACTGTAGGAAAATAAGTAGGCGTGGTCCACGCTTTACTTTCGAATACCAAAATTTATTATCATTGAGTTTCTTTTATACAATAAAATTAACTTAATTGTCATATAATCAAAATTTGTACTTTAAGCTAAATCAATGAATTTATAAAAAAAAAAAATGTTTACTGCTGAGTAGTATGATTTTCACGACAACTTGAAAACATGAATTTTGTTGATTACATTAATAAAGTGAATGACATGAATTTATGGTGTATTAACAATAATGAAATAGCGAAGTTAATCACATCAATGAAATTGAGAAAAGTTTTTTAACGTAATGAAATTTAATATGTAATATAATATTTATAAATCGAAAATAGTGCAATATTGCGAAATTTGCGATAAATTGAAATGTTTAAGCCTTAAAGGAATTAATAAAATATATCTCTCTTTTTGACATGTAAAGAGGAACAATAAAAAATTACACGCACGCGCGGTTCTGTTCCGAATCAAACGGCATCAAGCTATTACAATGCAAACAAAATTACCAGTTTGGAGTTTACAGAGTGAAATAAATATAAATTAAATTGTGAATCCACGCACAACCTCTTATAAAACATTCAAAAATAACTGAATGTATATATTTAGTATTAACAACGAGCACTCGTAAGAGGAGAAGGTGAGTACTCTTTTTGTTTACTTAATAAAAGCAAAAAAAATGAATGAAAGAAATCTTGATTAAACTTAAACACAATAGTAGATAATGAAAAGTTACATATTTTCACATGAACTTTTTCAGGTTCATTATAACTAAATTTTTTCTCTTCTGTTTTATTAAATCTTCTATGTTTTATTGAATCTTCTATGTTAAGAACATAGAAGATTTAATAAAACAGGTTCTGGAATAATTGTCAATATCAATTTCCAGTAAAGTTAAATGGATTACAATGTTTATAAATACATATGTCATGGCAACACCAATTGAAGAGCACCGGCCACGGAAGAAATCGGGAAGAGTCAGTCGCATCTAAACAATCAACCGAGTCATTGTATTTTGAGCATAATAAATTGATTATTAACAAACAGTGCGCGTTAGTTAATTTTTTTCCCTCTACAATTATCCTGTTCCCAAGGTCCATCCCTGACAAAATCAGGAGGAGGATTCAAGGATGGTTTAGTGCGGATTACAAGTAAAAATTCGAATCGTGCACGTAGAACGACCAGACGCCGCCGAAAGCCATTTTTTCCCGCTCCTCGCGATCTCATGTTTAGTTCTCCTACGATCCGTCTGCGAAAGAGACGATATACATACGCAAAAGAAGAAATGTGCCACATACATCCGCGAGTGGCTACACATAACTGTAAAAGTGGTTCGATTTCCACTTCGGTCCGTTTACGAGCGGAACGGAACCCAACACGATCCCGGGCGAAAAGGTCAATACGCTAAACACGGAACGACTGCAACTTGAACTTAGACTACGGAGCGCCTCTACATAGGGGAACAAAGCCAAGCTAGCACAAAGACTCTGTGAAATTCTGGCTAATGACGAAATCGAAACGGACAGGGAAATGTCAGAATGTTCAGGTTAACATAACGTGCGCGAGTTACGTGATGAAGTGAAGCGTTTGAGCGAGTTAATATCAGCTGCCGTCGCCACGTTACCGAACGGGGGAAAGTTGGCGATGTCGTCAACAACTGAACAAATTAACATTCAACCGATTGTAGTACAGGACGGGAACCACTACTCACTAACGCCATGAAATCGGGTGAGACGCCGCCGGCAGCGACTTTCGAAGTTGACGCATGTAAACGATCAGCTAATTTAGTGCGGTCATGTAGTGGATCGGATTTTCATAACATCTGAGATGTGACGGATATTTTATCAGACTTCTAACTGTCATCCGAACCCGGCATGTCGGCAGCGCAGTTCGTTCACCGCGTTACGAAGCTTGTCGAGGCATATCAGTGGAACGATAGAGTTTTGGTGCTCGCCGTGCAAGCCTCGCTAAAGGGGCCTGCTAAAATTTGGAGCAATGGTTCTACGCGGGTTCATGGACGCTGGCTTGAGCTAGCTGAATCATTGGGGCCAGATTTCCCTAGCCATGAAAGCGAGGCCGATGTTTACATAAAAATGATGGATCGCACCAGGAAGCCGAGCGAGACAACACAAACTTACTTCTATACTATGCTAGCATTGAGAAGACGAGGTAACTTGAGCGATCACCCTATAACCCGGTAAATAAAGAACCAGCTACGGCATCCATTTTTGAAAAATGCGATCGCGAGCCCAATTTTCGACACCATCAACGAGCTTTTAGCCGCGGTAAAGAATTTCGAAACGAACGGAGTCGAGACGAAATTCTGGACCACCGCCCTCGATAAAGCGAGGTATTATCTCATCAAATGCGCGAGTGCAGCCGACTTTGAGCAATGCGGAGTCCCGTCGAATCTGATGTTATGATTGTCTTGAAGTGGGGCATATTTTGCTTAACTGTCCAAAACTGCAACGGAAGCAAAGATGCAGGAAGTGTCAACGAACATCACATACGACCAACCGATGTCCGGAAAATAAAACTGCGACCACCGTCAATAATATTCGTCGCATAAATTCAACAGAAAAGATTAATCCGCTTGTTAGGCAAGTTCTTCTCAACGGAAAAAAAATTAAGTCCTTCATCGACCCCGGCAGCCAAAGAACACTCATTCAACAAACGATCACAATGCCGATGGGAGGCGTGAAACCGTGTTCACTGATCATCGTATGAGGATTGGGAGGAGCTTCAGTACTTGAGGCCGAAATTCAGTTGGATGGTAAGAATCTAAATGCGCAGATTTTTCCGGTGAATGATGACTTGATATCGGAGCCACTTTTATTGGGGTCAGATCTACTCTGCACAACATGCAAATGACTGATAAGTGAACCGATTGGAAAACGCTTTCCAAAACGCTCCAACTTTTGAGCCAACGCTATCCGTCAAAGAAAAGGACCAACTATATCAGCTCATCAGTGAGCATAGAGAATGCTTCTCTGAATCGTTTGCTTAGTTAGGGCAATGCAAGTCGGTAACGATGACGTTAAGGTTATCGATCTTAGGACCTGTCCAACGCCAGCCATACCGGATACCGTTCGTAAAGCGTGGGCACGTTCGATAAAGAGTAAACGAACTGCTCGAAAATGATTTCTTGTTTTTCGTGTTTTCTTGTTTTTCGTGTCATTCTTGTTTTTCTTGTCTTTCATATTTTTCCTGTTTTTCTTGTTTTCGTGTATTTCGTATTTTTCGCGTTTTTATTGTTTTTCCCGCTTTTCTTGTTTTTCTAGTTTTTCGTGTTTTTCTTGTTTTTCGTGTTTTTTGCGTTTTTCGTATTTTTCTTGTTTTCGTGTTTTTCGTGTTTTTTGTGTTTTCCTGGTTTTTTCGTGTTTTACGTGTTTTTCTTGTTTTTCTTGTTTTTCGTGCCTTTCTTGTTTTTCGTGCAATTCTTGTTGTTCTTGTTTGCTTTTCTTGTTTTTCTTGTTTTTCGTGCCTCTCTTGTTTTTCTTGTTTCTCTTATTTTTCTTGTTTTTCTTGATTTTCTTGTTTTTCTTGTTTTTCGTGTTTTTTGGGTTTTTCGTATTTTTCTTGTTTTTCGTGTTTTTCGTTTTTAGGGTTTTGTAAAATAATTTTACAAAACCCTTCTAAAATCGCGTCCTGTCTGTCCGTCTGTCCGTCTGTCTGTCTGTCCGTCCGTCCGTCCGTCCGTCCGTGTGTCACAGCAGTTTTTCTCGGAAACTACTTAAGCTAGAAGCATCAAATTTTGTATATAGGTGTAAAGTGGTGATCTCTTCAAAGTTCAACTACTAAAAAAATTTTGTAAGGTATTTAAGGGGGGTCTCTCCATATAGGGGAGTGACCCCCCGAAAAAAAAATTTCATTGAAGGTAGCCGATATGGGTATCAAATGTAAGGTCTTGATGAGAACTTTTCAAAACAGGTCTTAATTTGGCAAAGTTTGCTTCGAGGGGCGCACAGGGAGGGGAAATACACGAAAAATTTGTGTCCCCCCCTCGCGATTGGACACCTGTGATCCGAAAAATCTGAAAAAAATCAAGAATGTAGGCCCTGATGAGTACAATAACAACAAATACGTGAGAAGTCGCAATTCACTCAACTTTGTTAGTAATAGTATGATTTATCGATTTTATGTTTTCTTGAATAAAATCTTAACGGTACCCTTAAATTCAATGAAATTCAGTACACAGATGTCTATTTATTAGATTGATCAACCCTGCAAGTTTCATAAAGATTGCATCATATTTGGCGAAGTTATAGCGGTTTGAATTTTCCTGTATTACTATGGAAAAATATGCGCTGCATGTATTACTATGGCAACATATGGCTATGGAACAACATGCGCTTTTTACCGACTCAGACACTACAGTTTTGCTAGGATTTGCATGAAAATTTCAGGAATGATAGGTGTCATGAATAACTTTGAGAATCAGTTCAGCTAGTGGTATCAGTAATCGTAAAACAAAATAGTGGCTGTTTTAAATGCGAAGATTGAATAATTTTGAGTTATTTTTTCCCAACTTCAACGTTTAAGGTGCATGCTTTGAACACTTGATTCAATTTAATGAATGACTCAAGCTGAGTACCTACAATTAATACTCATAAGTGAAACAAGTCAAGGAGGCGGGAGGGAGCTTCTAACAAAAGGGCTTTGTAACAACTCTAGGATTCGAAAAAATTGGCTATTAATCGATGATAACAGTACAGGAGAGTGGCCCCTGAAAAAAAAATTCATCAAACATAGCCGATATGAGTATGAAATGATAGCTTTCATGGGAGCTTTTCAAAACAGTTCTTAAACTGTCAGTTTTTGCTTCAGTGGTGGCACAGGGGGGAAATACATGAAAAATGTGTTTCCTCCCTCGCGAATGGACATCTGAAATAATTATCAAGGGAGATATTTATGAGTAGAACAATAACAAAAACCTCAGAAGTCGAAATTCTTTCAACTTTGTTAATAATAGTATGGTCTTCGAATTTCATAGTTTCTCCAATAAAATCGTCATTGACATGCTTCTTGACTTTATTCAATCTGGTGACTGCATTTTGGAAATTGAATACAAAACCCTTCTGACATGAGCGTAGATCTGTTTACCCAACTTGTTTTTTGGTTTTCGTGTTTTTCGTGTTTTACATGTTTTTCTTGTTTTCTTTTTTTCCGTGTTTTTCTTGTTTTTCTTGTTTTTGCTGTTTTTTTTTGTTTTCGTGGTTTTTGTTGTTTTTATCGTTTTCATTTGCAAACTATTGAACGGCTTTGATTTTAACGTCTTGCCTTTGCTGACGATCTGATCACCTATACAACAGACCGAAAAGCTACAATAGTTCAGAGCAATATCCGAAAAATGTTCAATGTTGTGCAGCTGTACACTGACAATTGGCGAATGAAAATCAATGCACAGAAGTGTGAAACAATCTTGTTTCGGACAACGATGCAGGGGGTCAGTGAAGGCCTGAAACGTAATCGGAAAGATTTCCGCATCATGGCTGGCGAGGGTAGCTTAGAACGAGTTCCACATAAATCTTGTGTTCGATACCTCGGTATTTATCTCGATCAGTATCTGTGCTATACTGAGCATGTGAAAATCATGCTCAGTAAGGCACTAAAAGTAGTCATGGCCCTACGAAAACTCTTTCATTCCAAATTCATTGATCAAAAGGTCAAAATTATCTGGTGCAAGGCCCTGGTTAGATCAGTTTTGACATATGGATGCCAGAGGTTTTGAAAGGAAATGTCTTCGTGCATGTACTGGTTTGTACAGATAGCCTGAAACGGATTGAAAACATTATATATCGAATAGAAGAATTTATCAAACTGCTAAAGTAATGAGGGTCGATATCTTCATATTGAAACTTCTTCGGAATCATATCGCTAGATCTGTGACTGTGAGTGAAAACCTTTGAATTTCACAGCCGTTCCACCCTACAGACGGGTATATTGCGACTTTCCTCGCTACTGGCTTCGTTCCTCCAGAAGCATTCGTGTATTTGGACATGAATCGATACTTTTTTGATTCTGACGGCGTCCCAGTCAAATATCACATATATCGATGAGCCACCGATAAAAAGATAAAATATCCTCCGAGTTTGAGTTCACGAGACCAGCAATTCTAATGGAGATACTCATTTGCTAGATTCGTTGAAGCTGATCGAATTGAGACGGCGCAATCCAGGTATTGGTGGCTAAATGACAATATCTAAATTATTCGTGTTTATTTCCAGTTTTTGTGTTTTTTTTTCGTTATCTAGTTTTTGAATTTCAGTTCATTATTGCTACATTTAGTGTTGTGGTTTATTTGTGTTAAAAATTAGGTATAGGTTAGATATTTGTTATGTTTATTGTATTAGGTTAGAGATAAGATTAAACGCTTTGGTTAAGAAAATTGTTATAGAATTTTTTAGTATAAGATAAAGTTTTTGATTGAATTTTATTAGAATTAAGTTAAAACATATTAGGTGTATGATCAAAGTTCACTGTTGTGTTTAAATTATAAATAATTTTAGATAGTGTTGGTTGGTTTTTTCTCCTTTTTCCAATTGATTTTCAAAATATGTAATAATCTTAGTTAATTGAATTTGCTAGAGTTTTTTTTGAAGAAATATGTTTAATGATAACGTATAAATTTAGAGAGCCATTTGGGAAATTAAGTTTTTGTATGTTTATTGTTTGAAATCCGCTTTATATTCTTTGAAAATTTATACCGATTAATATTGAATAAAGCGCTTTTGACTTTGACTTTGACTACAGCGTTAACTGGCGGAAGTCTTTCACATGTGAGGATGGCTCTTGCCAGGTAAAACATTTTACAATACCTCAGGGGTATACATATTGCCAATAGCTAACGATTGTCCAGCAGTCCAAACTGTTAGAGTTACGTCCAACCGCCATTCATCAGCTAATACAATGACGGTTAGTCAAGCACCGTCTTTCCCATTACCAGAAGTAAATACACCTGTAGCTGAAAATTGGTGCTATACACAGGTACTAATTAAAAACTAAAATTGACTTCCCCCCACAAAAAGCTCCTTTAAAAAATTGACCAACGTAATTTGAAAATTTTCCTGTAGAGTCATAAACAACTACATATTGCAAATAATTTCCCACTTAAAACTTCTCTTCGAAATTCACATCATTGACTTTTTCGAAAAACCAAATGAATAAATGATACTTGAATAAGTGCAATTAATTTGTATAAAATAAAGTTTTCTAGAGTTTTTTCTTCCTATAAAACAACAATTGGTGAATCCTTTTAATAAAAAATAACAAAACGAAAACCCTGAATTCACAAATTATTAAATATATTAAAAGGCAATTAAAGACAAAAACTGCAGATTTTTTTTTTTAAGTTAAAACTAATAAAAATTTTAAGATATATTTTTTCCTTTCAACTTAATGAGTCATTAAATTGCATTTTTGCACATCAGCACAAAATGAAGGAAAACAAAACCATTTTTAAATTATAAGAACCCAAAACAATGAACCACATTTTGATAAAACTGTTTTGTTTTTAAATACTTTTACAAAAATAAATGTATTTAATCTTCCATACAATATATATTACATAAAATATATACTCTGAAATGATTGCTCAAAATTGTGTTTAATCAATGATATAATATGAATTAAAACATTCAAATTGGATTATTTCATATTGCATTAAATATTATAAATTATTAACGAAATGTATTGAAAATATTTCAAATTGTGCAAAAAAAAATTTACACTGCAAAAATATTTAATATTGGTAAAAGAAATTTTTTTTTGAATTTTAATATTTTTTAAAATATTTTAAAGTTTTTTAAATGTTTCATAAGTGTTTAAGATTTTTGTTGAAGTAATTTTCAATAAGATTTTCAATATTTTAAAACATTAAAAAAATTTTTTTTTTATATTTTTTTTTGCTAAATATATACTTTTGTTCATTGTTTGCTTATAGAATTTTCAAGCAATGAAGTAAATAACTTTTTATGGAATTGTTTGCAGCTACATATAAATGAGTTGCATATTTTGAATTATAATTTTTCTGAAAAATTATTAGAGAAGAAAAATGTTAGAAGAAGGTGGTTTCGACGTGTGCACCAATTCTCCTCAGGCCATCACTCTTAGATACACACCGGTGATGGCGACCACCATGCTCAGAGGTGAGGGAGTTAATTTTTAATTTTTCTACTTATGCAAAATCAATATGTTTTTGTATCTGCAAGTTATATTCAAGGTAAATTTCTCTTGTAAGTACTTGTATTAGCTAAACTTTTTGATTGGATCATTTCACCCTTTTCACATCAACTTAATGTAAATCTATACGACAAATTTGCTCTACATTTGAAGCTTATCTAACGCCGCGCGGATATCAATCACTCTTTCGGATGGCTCCGATGGCTTTTTTAAATTACTTTTTATGGAATTGTTTGCAGTTACAATGACGTAAATATATATATATATATATATATATATATATATATATATATATATATATATATATATATATATATATATATATATGTGGAATGAAATACGACTGTCAAACAAGATACTACGAACCGGTCAGTTGGTATCCAACCTCCGTAGAGCGTGGACGTGGTTTAACCTTTCACATCTTACATCTATTGTAAATCTTTCTCGCAATAATTTAATTACTAAAATAAAGTGAATTTGAATTGATCTTTAAACCAATCTTTACATGGGGGCTCAGCCGGGATTGTGAACAGAGCTACCGATAAATAAATAGCAATCAAATACGCGTGTGCCGTGCGAAATAAAGAAAAACGGACAGAGGAACAAAGCAGTTAGTGATAACGGTGATCGAACATTTCGCTTTTGCTATAACCGAAATGAGTGCGTGGCATCGTAGGTCACTGCAACGCAGTGACGCAAGCGTGAACGTGTTGGAAACGATGAAAGGTGACGACGATCGCGCATCAAATTTTAACATGCATGATGTGGAAAGCGTGATTCGCAAATTTCATGGTGAGAATATGAATGTGGTAGCATATCTGAACGAATTTGAAGCGTATGCAACCGCGTTCAGATGGACGGAAATTCAGAAATTCGTATTCCTTAAAAAATCGCTGTCGGGCGCGGCTCGAAGGTTCGTAGACTGCGAGGCAAAACCGGTGTCCTATTTCCAACTAAAAGGTGCCCTAATCGAAGAGTTTAAAGCAAAGATAGCTAGTTGCGACGTTCACCAGAGGCTTCGAGAGGAGAAAAAATGGGACAATGAATCGTACCGTGAATATTTGTACCGAATGCTTGAAATAGGCAGTCATGCACAGGTGGAAGATGTCTCGGTGTTTCGGTATGTGATCGATGGCATTAAAGACTCGAAAGTGAATAAGACTATCTTATAAGGCACGAAAACGACAGCGAAGTTCAAAGAAAAACTCTTAACCTACGAACAAATGAAAAACGATCCTGAAGTTCTAAGTGGCCTCAACGTAAAGAAACCAAAGAAACCAAAAACGGGAAAAAACGAAGCAATGCAGAAATCACGATACTGTTACAATTGCGGATCATCTGACCACGAATGGCATGGTTGTCCGGACAAGACGAAAGGCCCAAAGTGTTTCGGCTGCAATCTATTTGGTCACAAACGCACTGATTGCCCGAATGGAAAGGCAACAAATTGCATACGAAAATCTGGACCATCATATTGTTCGGTATTAATTAACAAGGTGGCTTTTTCCTGGTCTTATCGATACTGGAAGCGGCGTGTGCATTGTGAAGAAGTCGTGCCTTAGTAAAATAAAGCCACGAAACGTATCAGAATCTTCACGTTGTACGTTAACGGGTCTCGGCTCCAGTATCATTACGCATGGGCTGTATACTGTCGATGTGAAAATTAACGGTATCTTATTCGAAAATATCGAGTTCAACATAGCAGACAACATGAGTGTTAATCCCGACGTCATCATAGGAATGAATCTACTCGCTAGCGCCATAGCGGGAATTCACAATGGTAAAATAACAATTACGAAAGTCGATGCGGAGCCTGACAGTAAAGAAACGATGGATGAAGCATGCAACCCAATAGAATTTTTTCTCGCGCAAATAAACACGGAAGCATCGAACGAAGATGAGCTTAGTGCAGACGTTTGCAACATGAAGGTTCGTTCGGAAGTTAAAAATTTTATCTCGAAATATTCACCGACACAACCGAAAGAATCACCTATAAATATGAAAATCACTGTAATTGATAACGAACGGTTTATCGTCCGCGAAGAAGATTTTCGCCACCCAAACGAAAGATAATCGACGAACAAGTGGAGTCTTGGTTGGAAAACGGAGTTGTACGCGAAAGTGTCTCTGATTATGCAAGTCAAGTGGTTCTGGTAAGGAAAAGGGACGGCAAGCACAGATTTTGTATCCACTACCGAGCCATCAATAAGAAAATTTACAAAGATCGATACCCGCTACCGGTGATCCAAGACCAAATCGACGAAATTGGAGATGCAGCATTTTTTAGTACCCTCGATCTTGAAAATGGCTTTTACCATGTGACGGTGGATGAAGAGAGTCGCAAATTTACATCGTTTGTCACTCAAACCGGACAATATGAGTTCACGAAGGTACCATTTGGATTATGCAATTCGCCCAGCGTATTTCAAAAGTTTATAAATTATACATTCCGAGATCTGATTCGCGAAAACATTGACATTGATGACATCGTTGTACCCTCAAGGACCATTGAAGAAGGGTTAATTAGTTTAAAACGAACCCTAAAAGTGGCTGCTGATAATGGACTGAATATAAAATGGAGTAAATGCCGATTCCTGCAGGAAGAAATAGAATACTTAGGCCATCGAATTTCAAAAGGAACCGTCAAGCCGTCGGTCGGTAAATCAAAAGCCGTTATTAATTTCCCGATTCCAAGGACTTTGAAGCAACTACAAAGCTTCCTTGGACTTGCCGGATATTTTCGGAAATTTGTTCTGAATTTCGCAACACGAGCGCGACCGTTGACCGAACTTACGAAAAAGGGAGCTGTCATCAATTTAGGAGAACTTAAGCTGGAAGCCGTACACGACTTGAAAAATGCGTTGACATCAAATTCTGTGCTGAAAATCTTCAAATATGGCGTTTCTACGGAGTTACATACTGACGCCAGCAAATAAGGATATGGCGCGGTTCTTCTCCAGAGGGACGCGGAAGACTACTGGATGCATCCTGTTTTCTAGATGAGCAAGTCTACGACCGAACATGAGAAAAAATATTCAAGCTACAAACTCGAGGTGTTGGCTGTCATCGAAGCATTAAAGAAGTTATTTATCTGATTGGACAGCGCTTCAAACTTGTCACCGATTGTAAAGCGTTTAAATCCACCATGGAAAAGAAGGATTTGGCGACGCAGGCTGCTGATTGGACAGCGCTTCAAACTTGTCACCGATTGTAAAGCGTTTAAATCCACCATGGAAAAGAAGGAATTGGCGACGCAGGCTGCCAGATGGGTACTGCTGCTTGAAGAGCTCGATTTTGAAGTGGAGCACCGTGCAGGAACTGGCATGCGACATGTCGATGCCTTAAGCCGCAATCCGGTTGTTATGATGAAACAAAATGACGACTTTCTGAAACGGTTGAGCGAAGCACAACATAGTGACGAGGCGTTGCTACCTATCATCAAAATACTGAGAGATAAGCCTTACAAAAATTATACGATGCATCATGGTATTTTATGTAAAATTTCAAATAATAATAGTTTATATTACTTTTTTATGGAATTGTTTGCAGCTACATATAAATGAGTTGCATATTTTGAATAATAATTTTTCTGAAAAATTATTAGAGAAGAAAAATGTTAGAAGAAGGTGGTTTCGACGTGTGCACTAATTCTCCTCAGGCCATCACACTTAGATACACACCGGTGATGGCGACCACCATGCTCAGAGGTGAGGGAGTTAATTTTTAATTTTTCTACTTATGCAAACTCAATATGTTTTTTGTATCTGCAAGTTATATTCAAGGTAAATTTCTCTTGTAAGTACTTGTATTTGCTAAACTTTTTAATTGGATCATATCAGCATGGTGGTCGCCATCACCGGTGTGTATCTAAGTGTGATGGCCTGAGGAGAATTAGTGCACACGTCGAAACCACCTTCTTCTAACATTTTTCTTCTCTAATAATTTTTCAGAAAAATTATTATTCAAAATATGCAACTCATTTATATGTAGCTGCAAACAATTCCATATAAAAGTAATTTAAAAAGCTATCGGAGCCATCCGAAAGAGTGATCGATATCCGCGCGACATTAGATAAAGCTTCAAATGTAGAGCAAATTTGTCGTATAGATTTACATTAAATTGATGTGAAAAGGGTGATGTGATCCAATTAAAAAGTTTAGCTAATAATAGTTTGTTTGTCGTTCCAGAATTAAGGAAATCAGCATTAGTTCGAGAAGTCCACGAAAAAGGGCATTTTCGTTTGCAGAAAATGAAGTATATGCTGCAAGAGTTTTATATCCCCGATCTGGATCGTCGCGTTGAACGTTGCATTTCCAATTGTGTGAGATGCCTCTTATCCGATAGAAAACGAGGCAAAGCAGATGGATTTTTGTACCCGATTCCGAAAGGCGATGTCCCCCTCGCTACGTTCCATATCGATCATCTGGGCCCGATGCAAGACACGAAGAAAGGTTATCGTTATATTTTGGCTGTTGTCGATGGATTCACAAAATGTTGTTGGCTTTTCCCAACAAAAACACTTGCGTGCGATAAAGTCCCACAGAAGATGGAGGTAATTGCTGAATCATTTGGTTCTCCTCTTCATTTAATTTCCGACCGAGGAGGAGCATTTGTATCGCAAAACTTCAAGAAGTATTGCACCGACCACGATATTGAGTTACATCTTGTGACTACCAGCGTGTCTAGGGGAAATGGGCAGATCGAGCGTCTTCATGCGATTGTCATATCGGCACTTACGAAGTATTCTATTGACACACCTGATGAATGGTTCAAAAATGTAAAAAATATTCAGAGAGCTATTTACTCTACGTATCATCGATCGATAAGAATGTCACCATTTCAATTAATGGTCGGTACTAAGATGAATTCTGGAAAGGACATTCGGCTTATGGAGATTTTAGAGGAAGTTATATCCCAACAGTATGACGAAGCTCGAGTAGAATTACGCAAGCAGGCAAAAGAGGCTATAGCGAAGATGCAGGATGAAAATTCGAGAAATTTCAACAAGAAGCGAAAGAAAGCTACCATCTACAAAGTTGGGGACCTGGTTGCGATAGAGCGACTGCAGTTTGGTACGGGACTGAAGATCAGACCAAAGTTTCTTGGTCCCTATCGGGTTGTTTCAATCAAGGAATTCGATCGTTATGACGTGCAGAAGGTTGGCGAACACGAAGTCCCAAAGGTTACTTATACAAGCGCAGACAGGATGAAACTATGGGCCGAATTTGACAACAATCACGACCTCACCGTTCCACCACAAGACGCAGATGACTCGCCTGAGGCAGACGAGTAATATGGATGACCGAGTGTGGAATGAAATACGACTGTCAAACGAGATACTACGAACCGGTCAGTTGGTATCCAACTTCCGTAGAGCGTGGTCGTGGTTTAACCTTTCACATCTTACATCTATTGTAAATCTTTTTCGCAATAATTTAATTACTAAAATAAAGTGAATTTGAATTAATCTATAAACCAATCTTTACATATATCGCAATCGTATCAGCATCGCAATCGGTAGTTACTTGCTCTAAATATTTTGAATTTTAGCTAGTCAAGCTTCTAAAAATTAAAAATTTGTTATTAACGTCGTGAGAAGTGTTAGTGGGTCAGAAACTCATTCCTTTTATCAACACATAAACAATTTGTAATCTTCGTGAAGTAAATTAATATTAAATAAAATGAGCTCCATATTAGAGTGCCTAGAGTGCAATGAACCCATTGCAGAAAACAGTGACTAGACTGTGTTGTCTGTAAAAAACTGTGCCATTTCTTCTGTGTTGGATACAGTGAAAGCAGCTTCAGAAAACTCACTAGGAATAAAAAACGAAATTGGCTTTGTAGAAATTGCAGAATCGCTAATGATCCTGCTGCTAAAAGTTTAAATGAGTTCAATAAGGAGATAATTGAAAATTTGCGGGCGATGAAAAGTGAGCTCCAATTTCAAAATACGGAATTCACTGAACTAAAAAAATTTTTCAAACAAGAACTGGCAGAATATAAAAAATCATTGGACTACTGTTGCAACAAAATTGATGATTTTAATGCAAAAATGATGAGTTACTATAAAAAAATTGAGGGGCTGGAGGCGCTGTGCAATAAGTTATCGAACGAAAATGAAAAATATTACGTGCAAATTAAAAGCCTCACACTGCAAGTAAACCAGTTACAACAGTCGAAGCTGGCAACGGAATTGGAAATAAATGGGATTCCATTGACTCCAAACGAAAATACAACCGCTGTTGTTCACAAAGTAGGCGAGCTGCTCCATATTGATACTAACAAAAATCAACCAATCTTTTCAATGCGAAAAATGATTAAACGACATGAAACTAACGCATCCCCATCAATTGTAGTACGATTTGCTACGGATGAAGCGAGGGCTGCGTGGATGGCAGCAGCTAGAGCGAAACGTGAGCAACTCATATGTTCAAACATTCACGGAAGCTTTAAAGCAGACAGGTTTTATGTGAATTTTCACTTAAGTCAACACTATAGACGGCTACTTTACACAACCAAAAAATTCGCAAGAGAAAATAGTTACAAGTATGTATGGATTAAAGATGAAAATGTATTTATTAGAAAATCAGAGCAGGGAAAAATTTATAGGATTAACTTTGAAGAAGACTTGAATTTAAATCTACTCCAATGAATTTTAAGCAAATTGATCCTATTTGAATAACACTTTTTTCTCTTTCCAAAATGTTTGATATTATTAATGAATTAGAAACAAGCAACACTATGTATTTAAACGATCCAAAACTTAGTAAATATTTTATTTCCGATTTGCAAAGCCTAAAAATATTTCATCTAAATATTCGAAGCATTGCTAAAAATTTTGACGAATTATGTATGCTTCTTTCTTCTTTTGATATTGTTTTTGATGTCATAGTTTTAACTGAAACGTGGCTTGATGCCTCTGATAGTTTTGAACTTAGTGGCTACAATAAAATAATCAAACCCATAAAAAACAATAAATGTGATGGCATTATAGTGTATATAAAAACTAATTTAAATTTTCAAGTTTTAAATGAAGAAATCGGCAATTGCAATTCACTTAATATTGTTTTTGATATGTTGAAGGAAAAATTACTTATATCTTGTATATACCGATCCCCAAATGATACAGATGCAGAATGTTTTGTAGATGACTTAGAAATGTTTTTGGGGAACTTTAAAGACATTGGAAACCAAATCTTGATAGGAGATATGAATATAGATATAAAGGAAGAAAATCTAAATCAAATTGGCCATGAATATTTGGCGACACTAGAACAATACGGGTTTATAAGGTCGTTGTATGGTTGCACTCGAAAATCAATTACTCGAGAGTCCTGCATAGATCACCTTTTCTTAAAGTCAAAACCAGATAATATTTTTCAGACAGCAATTTATACAACATGCGTAACTGATCATTTTGCTATTATGGGTCATATTAAATGGTTCAAAGAAGAAAATAGAAATAAAGCTTTAAGTGAGAATCAAAATAAAGATATTAAAATCATAGATTATTCACTGTTCAAAGAAATTCTGTCGCAAGATAATTGGGAAGATGTATTTATGGAGACAAATGCCGGGAAAGCTTTCTCTTTATGTTATAGTAGAGTAGTTTATGTATTAAACTGCAGCTTAAAGATTGCCGTAAAACCTTCTAGTAGACTGAAAAGGTTGAAGCCGTGGATAACTAATAGTTTGATTAAGGCTATAAGAAAACGGGATAATATTGCAAGAAGAATGTCTAAAGAACCGTTTAACGTAAACTTACAAACTTTTTACAAAAACTACAAAAATATTCTAAAATCTTTAATAAGGAGAGCAAAAAGTAATTATTATAGAAATAAATTAAGTGAATGCGGCAATGATAATAAAAAGATTTGGATGCTAATCAATGAGTCAGTGGGTTGTAGAAATTCGAAGTCTAATGTTACAACCACTGATATTTTCACCACAGAGGGAGTAAAAGTGTCTCATAGTGATCCTCAAAATATTGCTGAGCATTTCAATAAACATTTTGTAAATATTGGAAAACATATCTCAAACAATATTAAATCAAATGTTTCAGTAAATCATATTTGAAAGTCTTCAAACAGCAGTTACAATATTAAAGACTCCTTATTTTTAGTACCAGTTACCCAAGAAGAAGTGAAACAACAAATTTCAAAATTAAAACCAAATGTTTCTCCTGGTATAGATGGTATTCCATCTAAATGTATTAAAGAAAATGCGGAAGCACTAGCTGGCCCACTTTCTCATGCCATTAATCTATGTTTTTCACAAGGATACTTTCCAAAGGAACTGAAACATGCCCTGGTGATACCCTTACATAAAGCAAATGATAAAAGAGATATGAACAACTTTAGACCTATTTCTCTTTTGTCATGCCTATCAAAGATTATTGAAAAATTAATTAAACAAAGATTAGTAGATTACCTGGAATCGAAGGAAATATTATCGAAATGTCAGTATGGTTTTCGTAAAGGTGTCAGTACTGAAAATGCTCTTTACTCAGTAACCAAAACAATCATTCAAAATCTTGATAAAAGTAATAAATGTCTAGGCATATTCCTAGACTTTCAGAAGGCTTTTGATACGGTGAATCACGAAATTTTAAAAGAAAAGATGCATAGAGTGGGAATACGAGGAGTTGCTCTGGATCTTTTTTCGGGATATCTAAAAGACCGGACCCAGGCGGTGCGTTATAACAATAAAATAAGTAAACCCCTTACAGTTGATACAGGTGTCCCGCAAGGTACAGTCCTGGGGCCAATTTTATTTCTAATTTACATAAACGATGTTCATAAATTGATATTACCTAACTGCTCTCTTTGCTCTTTTGCTGACGACACTGTCGCACTTTTCTGGGGTGATACATGGAACGAAGTGGTTGTAAAGGCAAATGAAGGGATGAAACAAATACAAAATTGGCTTGTAAGCAACTTAGTGAGTTTGAATGTAAATAAGACGGTGATGATTCCTTTCGCACTTACTTCTATTGGGCTACCTAGAAATGAACTGAAGGTAGTATTACACATCCTCGACTGCTCTTACAAGAGAAACGGAGATTGTGTCTTCCCGGTTCTCCCAGTGTGTCACAGTACCAAGTACCTCGGTATTATTATAGATTCTCACCTTCGCTGGAGTCAACATGTCTCTTATTTTGCTTCCAAAATAAGGAAAATGATCTTCAAATTTGTTCAGTTGAGAGATATATTATACAAAGATGAGCTTAGGCGTGTTTACTTTGCTTTAGCACAATCCTTATTGGAATATGGATTGATTGCGTGGGGAGGTGTAGCAATTACCCTTGTTCTGCCATTGAAAATAATTCAAAAGAAAATTATTAAGATTTGCTTAAAGAAACCGAAAAGATATCCAACTGATCTAATATATAAAGAATTTAAAGTAATGAGTCTGCATGATTTATACCATCTAAATTTACTAAAATTTGTACATTCAAATCGTAAAGTTTTTCCATTTGTAACCCATTCAGTGCATGCAACTCGTCGCCAGGTGAGCCAGATTCTTTACAAACCTCGTTATAATACAACTGCAGCCTCATTACACCCTTATTATTACGGATCACGTCTTTTTAACCTACTCCCCAAAAGCATTTCTAACTTAAATAACATCAACTTATTCAGATCTAAACTAATTAACTATCTAACGGGACAGTGCATAAATGTTCACGAATAGAATGCAGAAGTAATTTATCCTCAATTTACTTGTTCTTCTTTTATTTCTGAAAAAAGTTATTGTAAAATAATGCACATGAAAATTAAATAGGCTGATAAAAATTGTAAGCAGTGATGCTGACATAAGCAAGCCATTTCCTCGACACGAGCAGTGCTCAATGAGGAATGTGCTCATATAAAGACTATAGATATAAAGGTTTTTGAATTATATTTTTGAATAATTGTTACTTCTTTTTCTTAAATAAGATAACACATGTATTATATTTTTTTGAGCAATAAATAGAAAATAGAAATAGAAAATATATATTTATATATATATATATATATATATATATATATATATATATATATATATATATATATATATATATATACTCGTATATATATATATATATATATATATATATATATATACTCGTATATATATATATATATATATATATATATATATATATATATATATATATATATACTCGTATATATATATATATATATATATATATATATATATATATATATATATATATATATATATATATATTTTTTTTTTTTTAGTATATTTTTGCAGTAGTAAAACTTAAAAATAATTATATTTTCATTTTCCCGTTTTCACAGTTTATATTCTCAAAAATCTCCACTTAGCAATTTAAATTATAATTAATGATAATTATTCTTATCTTGCAAATTATGACTTTGTTTCCTTATAATTCGAATTATTAATTAAATGAATTATTAAAATTATACTTTCGGTTTTTCGTTTTTCTTTGAAAACCTGATCGGGTAAAGGACCCGCAACGATGGCAGGCTCTTCCTCTAAAATGGGCTAGCCATCGGGCGCGCTCTTTCCTTCTTTTGCTTAACAGGGGCTCTTGCCGGGTAGAGTGGCCTTCCGCTCACCTGCCCTATTATGTTATAGAGTTATGTGATTTCATCGCATAACGCTATAACATCAATTGGCCACGTTTGCATTCCTCATGTGATGGAAAGAGTCATGTAAATTACGTTTGCATGAGTCTTTCACTCAAATGGGATATACATGGTCACGTCTACGTTTGGATCTTAGTCCGGTTGCGAGGGTGCCAGGGGGCACCGCTTCCACCTAGATACCCCACTCTTGTTTGGGAACCATGGGCGACGAAGTCTCTTCAAGTCCATCCGTTTTTTGCAAGGCCCTATTTGTCCTCTGAACCAGTGTGTTCATAGTCCTTAGCGGTTACCTCCTTTTTCGACTCCGGTGGAGAATCAAATTACATTTCCAAATTCGTTGATGCGAAAAATGTTTTTGTATTGGGTCTTGTGCTAGGGCGAAAGAACCCGCCCCACGACACCGCAACGCTAGCCTGCCAGAGCAATCACGCGTCTCCAGACAAGGCCAATCTCGGTGGATGTCACCATCCTCTTCCGCTGAGGCAGCATACCTTCACTGCAGTCCTCCCCGGACACTCACATACCTACTTAGACTACAAACGGCTCGCTATAGACTGATATTAATAATTATCAAAACGTAAGCGCAATAAGACTGCTCGCTTGATAGTGAAGTCTCTGGTGAATTCTACCAATGCTCAATAATCGTCCTATATAAGCTTCATAGGATATGACCTTTTATACGACATTGATCATCCACATATGTTAATACTCTTAAAGAGTAAACAACCTTCCAACCCAATATAAAATACTACTTGTTGCTGATACATTCGCATGATCACCTTCCTACATGCATATACAAACTAGAGAAAAACGTTTAATTGCAACTATTGCAGAAAGATTCAGCCATGAATGCATTTAATGATTCTCCACCCACCATGCATATATTGCTCGTTAAAATTGCAAATAAATGCTACTTCTCTTAACATACTCGTACATTGCAGTTTATATAATTGATTTGGGGTGAGCCAGCTATGGATGCGTCGATGGCAATCACTCATTTAGATTGGGCGCAACGCAACGTTAACCTATCGTTTTAATTTCAATAATTATTAGATATCTCAGTTGTAGGCGTTTCACCAACATGCCTCGCTTAGACTCCAATTAAAATTCGTATCGACTATCGTAGGCTATTCGATTCCAACACTCTCGCAATATTCAAGAAGGTGAAGCTGCATTCGCTGATGAAGTAAATCGTTTTATCTGATTAATATGCATTTTATTGCATACATTGATGATGTTATGGATATGCAGTTTGAACTTCTTGTTAATTGCTTTCTTAGAACTTGTCTTATAACTCCGAAAGGATGTATTGGTTTGAAGTATGCAAGTATTTTCATAAAGAAAATTCTTTCTTAAAATATACCCAAAAGTGAGAGTAATTATCCACCATCAACATATTAAAATCAATTTCCCAACACACATTAACCCCCGACAATGAAAAGGTGGAAACAAGCGGTAGAGTGTATTTTGCAGCTAGTTTTCAATTGCGAGTTGAATTGATTAACTGTTGGCATTACCTTCTAATTGTTACCCATGGACTACCCCCAAACAACTACTCTTTGATGGGCGGACATCCTGCTCGCACGCAAAGATTCCTAATCGATTAAACGCATTCGTTACCTCGTAATCACATCTCAAAGTAGATCGAGGACAATAATTAACGATAATCATTTTTACAATTTATTTTCTCTCCCTCGATCTTCTGCAATCCAGTTCAAAATTACATGTAGCCGAACAGGCTGTAGACTACACTTGTTCAATTAATTAATTTTAATTAAGAAATGATGGCTGAGAATAGTTTTTGATCTTTATAAATTGATTGCAAGAAATCGATTTGAAACTCGTTTCGAGGAAAAGCAATTACATGTAGAATAGCAACAAAAAACACAAAATTATTCAATTAAGATGAAATGTTAATGTTGTTCCAATGACATTTTAACTACTGCATCATACGAGATGCGTTTAAAAGTAGTTAGTACATGATACACATCATGTAAGGAAAATGTTAACGAATCATTGGAACGTATGTTATTTGGTAATGTCTTCATTTAAGTTTGAGATTGCAACATGCACGCATGTATAACCATATATTGTTGTATGGAACTTCTATGAACTCATTCGGTTAAGGAGAAAAGCTTCAAAGGACGTTCATTATTCTCGCAATGATATTGCGCGCCACCTAGCGGGCTATAGCAAAATCGAGTAATGTTCTTGTTTAAGGATAAGGAATCAGAGCGCTCATTATTCGTCCTTGAATGTCCGCTTTTAGCAAATTTCAAGCGTATAATTCCATTTTCTTTTTCGGTTAACAATGTTTTTCATACAATTTCATATCTTGGCTTGTCATTGGTTCAGGATATTTTGTGTATTTTATTTTTTGTTCCCATTGATTCAGTTTAGCTCATATTTGGAATAAGTTGGTTGGAAGAACTTAATGAATCTTTCTTAACATAAGGGGAAGTATAACAATTATCAACGAGGCAAACCAATTCGAGAAAGCTTACACTTGTACTTAGCCATATAGCGTATCCATATACAGGGCCGGACAAACGATGATTTTAGGTGCAGGCAAAAATTTGTTTGGCGCCCCCCCGCCCCCCTAATTTTTAAAAGTGCTCCAGTTTTCGAGTGTTCAGTAAAAACTTTTATTCAATTCAGAACAACTCTAAAGTTAAAAGTAAACTTTCGCGGTTCTGATTAAAACATTTTTGCATTAACAGTAACTTTTCAATTGTGAAACTTTTTTTGCCCTTGGGAGTGAGTGATAAATAATTTCTTCATAATGAACAATGTTTTTTGTTATAATCATCATTATTTATTTATAATCTATATACAACCAATCAATATTTCGAAAAATTTCGTATTTTCAACTAAAAAAATTTTTACATCAGCTTTTCTTGCCTTCATAAGGGCGAAATTTTTCAATGTCGTCGCAATGTCCAGTGTTTCAAGGATTTTTTTTTCTATTGAAATGGTAGCCAAATCACATAATCATTCTTGAGAAATAGACGATCTTAAATAGTTTTTGATCAATTTTAGTTTGGAAAAACTTCTTTCTCCACTTGCTACACTAATTGGTAAAGTTAACAAAATTTGCAAAGATACAAAACGTTTGGAAAAGTATTGATTAATTTGTTTTTTGTGATGTAATTCAACGCATTGAGTGGAGTGGTTTCAGACGGAATCATTCGCGAAAGGATAACAAGTTCTTGATGTATTTCTTGTCCATCGATGTCACATTCTTCCCCATGTGTGAGAATCTTCTGTAAGTTCGAGCAGTTTTTCTCGAGTTTGGTTTTAAAAAGGTGTGCTATCCCGTGAATATCATATAAAAAGCTGAAATTGTCACTATGACGCTTCATTTGCTGGAATCTCTCATCAAACGACGCAATAGCTACATCCAGTACTGCATAGTAGAAATCCACTTTAAAAGATTCTATTCCCGATGGAACTGGTTCATCTTGCTGCTCGTAATCAAATTGCCTTCTCATCTTTCTTGGGCGAATGCGCGTTTCTCTTTCAAAATCGGGATTTGCAGCAAGAATTTCCGCAAGTTCTTTGGCAACAATTATTGCAGAATTTAGGCTTTCTTCTGTTCTCATGCTTTTCAGGAAAGTTTTTGCACTGTCAATCAATTCCATAGCAGTTTCTAAACTGTTAGATATTTCTTGGAGATGTTTACTCACGAGGTTTATTTTGGACAAAATTAAATGCCAGACCACTAAACTGCACAAGAATTTGAAATTTTTGAGTTTTTTTGCAATCCCTTTAGCAGTGTTCCTTGCAAACGCATCCTGCTTCTGATCCTCGCTTGCCTCAAACAAAGCATCATAGACCTCTCCAACATTAAATCTCAGGGGAGTGACTGCATCGATTCGACTTTCCCAGCGCGTTGTACTTAGAGGTTTTACTGTCAAAGCAGTTATGTGGTTTTTGGGGATACTCCAGCGGTAGGTCGAGGCAGAAAAAAAGTTGAAAATTTCTTGCACGATACTGAAGAAATACAAAGCATCAAAACATGACTTGGCTCCATCGTTGACTACCAGATTGAGAGAATGGTTGCTGCATGGTACGAAAAACGCTCGTGGATTGAGTTCAATAGCTCGTTTTCGTACGCCTACGTTTTTTCCTTTCATATTTGAACCGTTGTCGTAGCCTTGGCCTCGCATATTGTTCAACTGCAAACCATTCTTAGCCAGCTCTTCTAAGGGATAATCTTTTATCCCTTCTCCAGATGAATCGTTGATTGAAACGAAACCCAAGAAATGTTCTTGAACTGACACTTCTTCCCCTGAAATAGCTTTCACGAATCGAACTATCATTGTCATTTGCTCTATGTGACTGGCATCTGGAGTACAGTCCAAAATGATTGAAAAGTACACTGCTTCTTTCAAAGAATATAGAATTTTTTCCTTAATTTCTTTCGAAATCAGAGAGATAAATTTATTCTGAATCGTCTTGCTTAAATAAAGAGTACGAGTTTCTTCAGGCGATTTTCTACGTAAATGTTCGGCTAACACGACATCGAACTTTGCTATGTATTCCACGAGCTTTAAGAAGTTGCCATTGTTGTCTTCAAAAAGAACATCTGATTTTCCTCGAAAGGCCAACCCCTGAGAAGCGAGAAATTGAACAATACAAGGCAGTCTTTTCAAAACTTCATTCCAGTGTTCAGTTTCAGCCCTGATAAGCCTTTGGTTTTCTTCATCGATGGTTTTGTTCAAATGCATACGATGTGATAATTCTTGCCAAGACTGCGTAGCTTTAATATGGTTTGGACATTTTTCATGGCGAGATAAATATACTGACATATTTTTCCAGTCTGAGTAACCAGACGATGAGGATACCGATATAGTTTCCGTACCAAAAAGGCGACAACAAAAGCAGTATATTTTGTCCTTTGCAACGGAGTAAATTAACCATTCTCTTTTGATTTTTCCTCCATTACATAATTTTTGGACACCATTTTTCAATGTGAATTTTCTACCTGAAGCATCGACAGGAAAATTCATTTCTTTAATTTGAGGTGGACCACGAATCACAAGAATTTGACGAGTAGAATCGGTGATGGTTACAGGCCATTCTCCACAGTCACTCGATAAAACTGTCTGAGGCACTTCTATGTGTTGAATATCGTTTACGACTTCCTGATCGCTGGTCTTCAAAGAATCGTCGATTTCTGCTTGAATCTCCAAATCTTTCTCAACTGTATCCGGTTGATTTTTCATCTCTTTCTGTAGTAAAATAAAATTCATTTTTGAAATTCAAGTTTTATAATAGAATTTGTGATCATATCTATTTCACATTTTTACACAAAAATGTGTAGAGCTAAAAACACTACCGATACATTGTATCGATTGAGCATAGTTCAAATTAAAATATTTGGAATTACATGCTTTGCGTTTTTTTAAATATCTTTGAGCTACTTTTCGAGTTTTGCAGGGAACCAACTAAAAATTTGGACATTTTAGAAACTTAAACGTGATTTTTTTAGAAACGATATTCCAATACGTTTCACAAGTGAAGAAAAATTTTTTTGAAACAGTTATCAAGAATTTAAATACAATGTTACAGCTAATACAACATGCTAAACATTTCTCTTGTGAACAACTGAACGGATTCTACAAATATCAAAGTGAATTTTTTAATAATTAACATATGTTTAACAAATTTCACAAGACTTTTTGAAACAATTTGTATCGATACTTACAGATTCTTTTGCTTTCCCGCTCACAGTTGCTTCTGTGTCCACTTCAAGTTTTTTCGCTTCGTTTCCATCTATTGAAGAAAGATCATCTTTCATCGTACTGCGTAACTGAAAAAAAAATTTCAATTTTCCAAATGCATTTAATTATGTTGATTACACATTATATTTCTTATTAAAAAGAATTCATTTGCTTGTAACTTTGAAATCTAATACTCTGACGTGAATTTTGTGAAATTTAATTTGAAAACAAAATGAATCAGCTCACTGGCTTATGTACCATTGAAGGATTTCGTGGTTTTAATAAAAATAACGTTTTAAGAAATATTTTGGTTTTAAAAAAACATTTTGGAAAAACAATGTTGGAAGTTCACTTAGTAAAAACTTTTCAAAATTGAACTGTTCAAGCCACTTTTTACCAGATTATTTATAAAACTTAATCAGATTTTATTAAGATTCCAGGTTTTTGGAGAACTTTTATTAATATGTTGAAATATTTCCAAAAACACATACTGCGTCAAAAAGATTTTTCAAAAGAACATTTCAAAAAAGCGAAATTTAATAAAAAATTTATCAATTTTATGACGGTGATGATAACAATTTCATTACGATTCGAATTACTAGTATCACTTAAAAATGGTGATTCGTACAAGAATATTTACATAATTTTTTATGTTTTCGTGAAAATATGTCTTAAGTATATACTTACTTCTTTTAATGCTTTTCTGGTCACATTTTCTTCAGAATGTTTTTCAAATTGTTTCGCATCACTAGGATTCACTGGAGGAACGATGAGAAACGTTTTTAGGGCCTGCACTTCATTCCTGTTCAGTTTTTCGTTTTCAATCTTTCTTTTTCGATAAAAAGAACCGGATGGTTTTTTTACTGAGGATTCTCCGACATATTTGCATATTTTGTGAACAACTACAATTACAAAACTAACCAATATTAATGTAATAGTTCAACCGAAGCTACGAAAATGAAATCGCACACATTCGAGCATACGAGTACATCTGATCACCTGCATAGTCGGTCGCCGACTGAAATAGATCAAGTTCCCCCATGCAAGGAAAGCAAACGAAAAGGGATTCAAAGTAAATAAGATCGTTTCGCTCGCTTTTTGAGTGGGGTTAAAGGAATGAGAATTAAATAAGGTCTCTTTGAAAGCTTCAATGCTGGGGTATAATAATGCACAAAGACAAGTGCAAAATATGTTTTGATGGTGTGCAAACTAATGAACTCAAGTCGAATAAAAACAAAAGATGAGTTGCTTTTATCCACTATTCTCTGGCCAGTGAAAGAATGCATCCTGTCCCGACGAGTTTACGTTCATCCTGCGCGTTTCCCCACATTTCCCAAACGGGTGAAACCACCTCCCACGACTCGGACTCGGACGGTACTAATGCTCCTGCTTATTCAAACGGCGTGAAGATCGAATTTTTCCTTTAAAAAAACTGCAGGTCTAGGTCTTACAATCTTTTTCGCCCTCATTTGGTGCCCTAGGCACAAGAATTTGGCGCCCTCATTTGGTGCCCTAGGCACAAGCATTTGGCGCCCTAGGTTCATCTACTTGGCCATTTGGCGCCCCTCAAAAATTTTACGAGCAGGCAACCGCCTGCTTCGCCTTCGCCTAAGTCCGGCCCTGTCCATATACCTATCAATATGGCAACAAAAAGTTCGTCTAACATTTATACCGAATGGCTTTATGAGACAAATTGAAGATTTCGCTTCGAAACCTTGAAGTCAACATTTGTGAAGATTGAAATAAAAATATATTTTACTGATTCCAATGAAAATCTGTACTTGTACAATATCTCTCAGTCGAAAATGATCCTATTTGCGCTATACTATACGCTCATCAAAATTCACGAATGGGTATTACGTGAAGTTTCCATGCGCAGTATAGACCAACAAAACGTATGTTACCCTCCCTTTTGAATAATTGATCATGGTAGCAAGAACTTCTCACAATGTAGAAGAAAAGAAAAAATGATCAAATTGCGAACTAAAATATCAAAAACTTGACGTTAAGGTGTGACTCACAATCAACATCGTGCATTATTCCGCTTCCACAAAAAACGTCAATAGAACCTAATCCGCTTGATGTCGATCTTTCAAAATGGTGTAAAGAGCTCGCTTGAAACAGCTTATGAGCCGTTCCCATGCTCCTGCCATGTGTGGCGAAAGAGGAGGAATAAACTTCCAATTTATTCCGTTTTCAGCACACTAATTTTCGACTTTCTGCTCTTCAATTTCTTCGAAAGCCATTAGCAGCTCCCTACTCGCTACTCAAAGGTTGGGTCCATTATCTGACCAAAGAGTTTTGACGTTGCTTCGTCTGGCTACCAATCGTTTTATTGCCATGATGCAGGAATTCGTGCTCAATAAATGTGTTATTTCAACGTGAATTGGTCCAATTGTCATACAGCAAAATAAGGCTCCGTATCGGCTCAGTTTCGATCATTACGTGTTTCTCGATATTTTTTATTCGGCTGTCCATTTTGATCCAAATTTAAACTAATTTTGCTGAGTCTCCCAGACTTGTTTGGCGGATTAGCCTGGATATTATAAATATCCATCGGGGAACATCTTGCTTAAATTCCTTTCTCCCATTGAATTTCGCTCCTGTGTAGTTCTTCCGCTGTTAATGTGCCCTGATTTCTCTCGTTTTAACGTTTCCTTGTATTGACAATAAATTGTCCAACCCAGGTTGTGATTCGAAGTATTATGCTGAATGTATGCATACCTTTTATATTTGGTAAGATGTTTCCTGGTGAATGTTCAAGCTCCAAATCAACTAAGCAAAGTACTTCATCTTCCAGGTCTTCATTCATTTCGTGTGCAAAGTTCGACCATACATCAGGTTCATTGCAGAGGAAGTCTGGACCATTAAACCATACGCTGTTCAGATCAAAATTAGTTAGCAGCTTTGCCCTCATACATATGTTGGCTACATTATTTCTCGATGGTACCCAAAACCATTGTTCAGCTTGGGTTAATTTTAAGATTTCTCCAATCCTTGACACGATAAATTATTGCACCTTCTTTTCAGTTTAATCCGTTTCCATACTATTGTGGAATCTGTCCAATAGGAATGATTACATTTTGGCACATTCCAGTATTGCTATACCTCATTTGCTGGTCTGCATCCCGGCACAGCTGCTGGTAGTTCCAAGTTTGGTATAGTTACTGTTTTCAGTGGTGCAACTTGTGCCTTTACAGCGATGAGGTCCATTCGATACTGACCGTTTTGTTTAACTCGCAAATAAACATACGTAGCGTACGCTTCTTCACTTACATCATTGTATATGTGAAGCTCTGCTGTTTCATTATTGAGGATATAACCTGGAATGTTAATTTTCATAGATATCTGCAATTCTCGTAACCATAGCTTCCATTGTTGATATTTATCTTCCCCAATATAATTGTCCCAGCGTATTTTGCATCGCCATATTTGCTGTAGTAGAATGCGTATCTTTATGGACACTGAATTAAGTAAACCAATTAGATCAAAAACTGACATTGCTGTTTTCAGTACTTGACGTTTCGTTGGTTCCTTTGATCCATTGATTATGTCTTGGTCGATTGTATGAAACTTCAATGTAAAAGTGAATATGTCACTGTTCCATGTTATATCCAACACACGTTGAACCTCTGTTGCCTTAATGCCAAACTCTGGACCGCACAACTCCAGAACATCGGAGCCAACAGATGTCTCGGAGAGTTTCAATTGGCCCCACCAACTCTGGATGAAGTGTGTTCCATCATCAAAGCCCAAAAGAATAATAAAGCGCTGGGCTTCGATGGGATATCATTGGAGTTCATCAAATATGGCAGCAGTGTTCATAAAGCTATCCACAAAGTCATCCAGCTCTTTTGGAAAGAAGAGCATATGCCGAAAGAGTGGAGCCGATCACTGATATTCCCTATCTCCAAGAAAGGTGATAAGCTCAAGTGCAAAAATTATAGAAGCATATTGTAGTGAATAGATAAATTCAAAGTCAGTGAAGGACTGCAGCGATGGTCTGCTGCCTCCGCAGAGGAAGATGGAGATATCCGCCGAGAATGCCCTTGTCTGGGGACGCGTGAATGCGCTGGCAGGCTAGCATTGCGGTGTCGTGGGGCGGGTTCATTCCCCCCAGCACAAGGACCCACTACAAAAGAATTACGCATTCACGAATTTCTGGGGTCAAAAAAGAAAGACGACCGAAGTCGCAAAACTTGTAGGCAACCATATCGAGAGAAAATGATTTGTATAGAGAACAAGTGAAACAAGTAAAAGTGGGCGGACTTAGGGTAACTGCGTCTTTACCCGAAGAGGTTCATGGCCAACAAATAAGAGAGGGACAACAGGGTGGTGATGGATCCCCCGCGCACCCGCCCAACCGGATCAAAATCCATAAATGTTGCAGTGGCCAGGTATTTCTCTTCTGAGTTGAAAACTCATACAACTTAACTTGCATGAGCCTCCCCATCAGAGGAGAAGTACCCCTGTGAACAATTTATGCCATAGAATCATGCAATTCGATTACATAGCCCTATGCCATAAAGAGGCACCTTGCTCGGGCCACTCAACCCGCGAAGTCACCTGAAACAAAAGGAGGTTAGTTGGTGCTCGACGGCTGGCTCATTTCTGGCGTGGAGAGCCTACCATCGTACCGGGTCCTATACCCGGTCAGAGGGGACAAAATGGGAAGACTTAGTTGGGATTTTAACTAATCATTGTTTTTATTTCTTGCAATCCAGTGTTTATCATAATACATATAATTAATTTCCCACGAAAAGGTTATCAAATTTAGTAACACCTAAAAATACATATGTATTCCATTTTGACTCATCAAAATGCATATATTATGAAAATGGCAAATGGCAAAAATTTAGTCTAAACCACTTTCGCTATGAATTTTTTTTTTGTCAGGTTCGCTTTTCATTATTCAAATTCACGTAATTTATTTCGATTTTTAATTATTGTTTGTCACCTATTTATTCTTCGCTTCAAGTTCAAATGACCCAGTAAAATTTATTCGACTTATTTTAACATTTTCTTTCATTTGTTTTTTTTTTCTTTTTGAATTCAGGCACGATTAACTTTTGGTTAATATGAAGGCGACGTATGTAATTCATAAAATAGACAAAAAATTTGCATACAACGGGATTTTCGGTAATAAATATAGTAAATAATAGAAAAATAGTATAATAAATAATTTACAAAACTGGGTACTTAACCACATGGTCCGTCGAGCGCTCGAAGACGATGCAGGCATCCAATCACTTAAACTTCGTCAAAAATTAGCTTATTCTAATTGCTGTTGTGTTACACAGAATGACAATCATGCAGAACATATTGAATTTCACGTCAGGATGGTGTCACAAACACGATGTATTAATTCCAATATATTATGCAAATCGCACCGCTAGATGGATGTTGTAATCACTTGCAACATAAAACTATCCCGGGACAGCAAAATCGCACTCCAAAAAAATTGTAAGCTACCACGCATTGCAGTTCGAAGGTTTGTTTTGTTGCCATTGAAGATGCGACACATTCATCGACGAAGGTTGAATTTAGGGAACTTCAATAATAATTATGCAAATTTCCGATGCAATTACGAAATAAGTTCACAGCAATCTTTTAAATTGAATCCCACAACACTTGAGAATTTTTCTCCCAGAACTGATTTATATCTTTATCTTTGGCCTAATTTGCACAAAACGTTATTAATGAATTTACACATGTAGCGGCCCAATCTCGCTAAGAACCCGTTCCTTCTTCTCTACCAATTCTTCACTTTATTTTAACTAATGTCCATTTCAAAATAGATGACATAAACTAGTTTGCCCGCAGGGAATATTCTATGCACGATGCGGTTCTACTTTTCTAGGAATTTGGTTTATCAGTTTTCTCTACACTCATTATAACAAAACACATCGTTCAAAGTCAGCTCGAATTTTTATAAATGTCCCAATTAACTTGGTTAGAAACCGACTTCTCTTGCGCAAGAATTCCAAGTCTCATGGCAAAAGAAGGACGGCCGACATTTGAAAATTACTTTCAGTTGATATTTCTCATTCGACACGAAGCTTGATTTTCGAGAAAATCAACTCGACAATCGACACATAACTCAATCAAAACAATTTTGAAAGTCGTGTTACTTTGTTCAATTCTGCTGAAGCTGCATAACCAATTGCTAATCTAGTTTTTGTATTTGGTTCTATCTGTGTACGACCCACATCTCAAGTAACGCATGTATTAAAGTTGTAGAGCTGTGCCTGTTTTTCCAATGAAATTCAGTTCTTGCTCATTTTCTACTTCAACAGCAATCTTTGCACGCCCATTACTTTCCCATCTTCGAACCAACTCAGAAAAACGACGAACAACGGATTGATATGCACCAACGGATGTATGACCGCACTCAGCAACAATTTCCCTTTTTCCCATTGTCAAACCATAGCGGACCACAAATATCATTTTATAGTCTCCGTTATATCATTCATCCACGTTGTTGAAACATACATTTATGTCGTTTTTTCATATTAATTATCACTAATCGAAACAATCATCACCTTTCCCTTATTATCGTCAATCATTACATGTTTTCGAAAAATTTAACCAACATTAGCACAATTGGAGTTTTGTGGTTAGTAACTTACTTCTGCCGATGCGGTTCTCGCCCGTCCATCCCGTCTGGTGATCCGTAAAAAACTCCCATCTCGAGCACTCACGCTTTGCAATCTCCTCTTAACTTCGCTTATGCTCTCGTGGTGTAAGTGCAAATCAGGTTTCATGTTTCGAGGGGCCATGGCTTGTGCGACGCGCCTGAATGTAAATGTGCATCCACTGATGGGATGCATGGAACACGAAGTTGCGTTGAGTAGATTGTTCACTGATAAGATTTGTCACTAACAATTCTATGAGTGTAAATGCATATTTTGTATGTCTAGGATTACGATGAGCTGAGTGAGAAAATGTCTGTTTTACAGACTTTCAAGTCACAGAAGGATTTTCTAGATGGAAATGATTTGCTGGTTGTGTAGTGAACTAGTAGATCTGGTCTATAGTATGCAAGAATTTTCTTTAACCCTTTGCCCGTGCCGAATTCAAACCGAGCATTTTTATTTATAGCCACATTTTTGGTTGTTGAAAAATTGAATTTACATTAATAATAGCATTTTAAATTAAGTTTAAAAATTCTAAACCGCATAATCATTAATGTCTACTTGATTACCATGCTGTAGGGATGAACAAGATAGGAAAGTTTTAGAGCAGTTTGATGGGGTAACTGCTCTATTACTACAATATCACTATTTTGCACGGCGTACAAAATATTTTCAAAGATCATAGAAAATAAAATCAGATCATACCCCAACGGTATTATTGCGGAGTATCAAGGTGGTTTCTGAGCAGGTCGATTGACGATAAACCAATAGTTCCCTGTCAAGCAGGTATTTGAAAAATGGGGGGGGGAAGGGGGTTTTATTTGCAAGCTGTATTCTTCGGCGTATTTCGTCTCTTTCATTACTGGTTCTCATTATTTTGGCACATAAATACAAAGATTCACTCATATTTTCAATAGTGTATTTGCCAAGTGTGATATATTGTGTGCTTGAGGTATTTTCTCTCGACTGCGTCATGAGCTTTATTTTATTTTCATTGATTTATAGGCCTACTTGTTTTGTTTTTTGCTGCACTATCAAGTTTCAGGAAGAGTGCTTTGGCAGTTGTTAATGACCGTGACAAAATGTTGATGGCGTTTGAAAAGGCTCCTACTTGGCTCGACTTGTATAGTAATGTACCTCGTCATTACTATACATAATGTAAAGTATTAGAAAACGCATTTCATGATTCAAGCAATTTTAATGTTGCAAAGTTCAATTGCATTACCATTTTGTTGATCTATACAATAAATATTCATAATTTTTCGTAATGGCAGAAGGCTTTAGAAATGACTTTGCCAATTTAATTTTGAGTAAGCGAATCAAACTTAAAGGGGTTTCACTGATATGAACATTATAATGATGTAATCGGATCAAAATTGTAATGGTTCAATGACATGAACATTACTGCCTCCCCTAGAGTGATCTAGTTCTAAATATAATTTTCGTCGAACCAGTTGCTTCGTTATGTCGTGTTTTCAACTTGGTTGGTTTTGCATAATCACTTTCGCATATAGTAGGCAATCAGAGCAGTGCCTAGTAGAAGACTTGTAGTTAAGATTGTGACTTCTGCTGTTATCCTTTGATGTTGGATCACCTTCCAATAGGAATTCTCGATGGATGTGAGGACATCTTGTTGTTCGCTTACGAGCACTGAAAATTCATTTGTCTTTGGAACTACAGTTGAAATGTCAATGTGAATTTTATCTTTGAGCTTTCTTTTATATTGCGAGTGAGAATAAATGGAGTGATGTAAACTGGAAATTCGACAGCTTGGTAAAATTGTGGAGTGATGATGTATTCGGCTGTTGAAATATTACATTTTGATTTTACTCGTAGTATCCCGGTTCCATTTAGCATAATGTTGGTTCTTGTGCCATGGTATACGCTTTACGCTGGTGTTGGATTAGGTGTAACAAAGATCCACGAATTTGAGCTTTTCAATTGCTTCCAAATGGGTTTAAGCAACTTGAAGGTCTTAATAGGACATCGTTTCCCTGTATATGAACTATAGATTTCACAGATCATACAATTTAGTCGCATCTTGAGGTCGCTGAGTGTAGGTGCTGAAAGTAAGTGATGGTTGGTAATAACTTTCATTGCATTGAATACGTCGTTTTTTATCGTGTCGAAGTAAATTTCGTCGTCCTAGTTGATTCCGAGCATGGTAGATTTAATGTCAAAAATGGTGAAGACATCGTGATTTTCTAAGGTGGGAATTGCTAAATTCTTGTCTATGTCGTATTTCTTCTCTTCTTTGTAGCCCTACAGCTTCTTTTGGGCCTTCGCTTAGAGATAGTTAGAGTATCTCATTGTCATGATTCGAATGTATCGGCACTCCGCAAGGTGATATGATCATTACCACGCTTTGGCCGTGCGTCCGTCCACCCAGCTGCGATACGTTCTGATTTTTAAACGAGCTCCTATCACAACTGAACGGGCTTATAGTCCGTCCGAAGAACCGATCGAACTAAATCTTGTTGACGCCAACGAGAGTCGAACCAGAGACCTTCGGCTTACGGTCTTAGGGCTCTAACCACTAAGCCACGTGGACTACCCTATGTCGTATTTACGATTGTCTATTATTGGAAGATGACCAGTGAGTTGCAGACAATCTCCTTCATAAGCGGTTGCAAATTCCGCTGTGGTGGCATGTAATATCTCCAAACGTGTAGTTAGAAGTGGTTGTAGGTTGTAAATAGCTGATTCTTGGTCTGCTAATTTTACGCATTTCCATATTTCAGACTTCCTGTGAATTGTTTGCAGAATACTGTCATGCTTGTGAAATACGTCAGAAATGTAGTTTCTAGTCTGTTTGTAGAGCGCTGAAAAATGGATGTTGAGCTTATTGTGGTCAGTCTTAGTGAACAATTCTTTAGATCTATTAATTTCATTCAATCTTTGTAGTAGTTATTCTGAAAATCTCGAAAGCTTCTTTTTGTTTCTGGAAGCAGTTGAATTCAGTGTAATTGTTGCTTTAAGAACAGCTTTTCCTTACTTTAGAACCAGGTGCTTTAATTTTTCTTGGTTTTCATTAAGGCTTTTAATGTCCATAATTACTCCGCCATTCACATCAAATAATGAAGTCAGCATTTGTCCTAGTAGCCTTCGGGTTTTCCGACTGTATGGGAAACGAAGTGTATTTATGCGGTCTATGGATTCTCGGCATAATTCAGATACATGCTGTTACGGATCCTAACAGTGGATTCGCTCATTCAATTTTTGAGCGAACTTACACATAGTTTGCACACTCTCGTCGACTTTTCCAATGTTTCACTCGTCTAGTTTGAGATCAGCCAACGGCACTTTGAAATGCAGTTGTAATGCTCCACGAAACAGGTTAGCTATTCCAACATGTTTGATGTATAGTCCTCTCTTTAAAGATGAGATAGAGATAGTAGATGAGCTTGGAGGTATGCAGCATCCTAGTGCGAGCAGGGTGGAAAGTACAACAGTAGCAAGGTTGACTGACGTTGACTTTTCTTTTTTAATATTTAAGTTCGCTTTGGTTCTCGTGTGTTATGCTTCTTTTACATAACGATGAAGCTGCTTTTTCTGCAGGTGCATCGAATGATGCGATATCTGCTGCTCGCTGTATTGATGAATTTGAGGTGATAGCTATTTTGTTCGATGTCTCGTCGATTTCATGGTTGAAAAGAAGGCTGCAGACTTTAGTTACCACTCTACCCTTCGTTGAATGGGACACTCACACAATTCCTTCTATTTCTTCTACAAATAATATATCTTTGCTGCTTTCTTCTTTTCTTTCCCTCTGTTCTTGTTCATAATTTAACCATATCCGTAACCCTAATGGCCATCTACTTGACCTTGTCCTTTCAAATGTCCAAGCTCATTGTATCTCTGTCTCTCATGCCTTGTTTCCTTATATAAAGCCAGACCTTCATCATCCACCTTTGTCTCTAGATCTTGCGATTGAAACCTTTCAACATCCGAGATATGCCACTGCCTTTCGGTTCAACTTTTTCAGAGCTAATTATGAGGCGATTAAAACTAATATGGACTTTGTCGACTGGTGTGCCTTTTTCTCTGGTCTTGACTGCGATAGTGCAATAGGTAAATTCTACGAATACCTCAATAATTTGATTACCGAATATACTCCTCTGCGATCTTTTCGTAAGGCTAAAACGAAGCCTTGGTTCCATAACAGAGTTATATGTGCCTTAAAAGCAAAAGATAGGGAGCATCAGCGCTTCAAACTAACTGGATCTGAAGAAGCCAGATCTGAGTTTTGTAGACTAAGATCCATTGCTAAAGGCGAAATAAGGACTGCCATGAAGAACTACTTCAGCAGTTTAGAGACCTCCCTTATGACAAATAATGTCGAACCCTTTTGATCCTATATCCGATCCTTAAAATCTTCTTCTACTATCCCCTGTAATGTTACATGGAACAATATTGAAGCATCTTCTCCACAGGATATTTCAAACCTATTTGCTTAATTCTTTTCCTCAACATTTTTACCTCATGACACAATATATTCTTTCACCAACTCAAATGAAGCCAGTCCAATCCTTGTCGCGTCCTACTCTACTAACCCCTTATTGATTTACTCGATCTTAATGTCAGTCCCGGTCCTGATGGATTACCAAATATTTTTGTGAAATCACTCAGTTCCTCTATATGCTTTCCTTTATCCCTTATTTTCAACCTCAGCCTTAGCTCTGGTATCTTTCCCAATTATTGGAAAGATGCAAACGTTGTTCCAATCTTTAAAAAGTTGGGTAGACAGACCTATGCTCATGTCAGAATGGCTTTGCACTCAACTTACAAAATGCAGTAACCAGCCACGAATAAAATCAAGAAACATGTCAAAGACGATTTTGTTGAAAGAATTTTGACTTCTGAGGTATTTGTTATAGTTATACCCATAAATATCTCGCTTGATAATTTTTTCAGATTTTTTAGATCACGGGTGTCCATTTGCGAGAGAGAAAACACATTTTTCATGCAGTTCCCCCCCTGTGCCCCCACTGAAGCAAAAACTGTCAGTTTAAGAACTGTTTTGAAAAGCTCTCATGGAGAACTTTCAGTTGATACTCATATCGGCTACCCATGATGAAATTTTTTTCATGGGCCACTCCTCTGTACTGTAATCATCGATTCATGGCCTGTTTTTTCGAATCCTAGAATGGTTACAAAGCCCTTTTGCTAGGAGCTCTCTCCTGCCTCTTCGACTTGTTTCAATTGTATGTACTCATCTTCATGATACCTATCACTCCTGAAATGCTCATGCAAATTCTAGCAAAGCTGTAGTGTCTAAGTCGGTAAAAAGCGCATCTGGCTTCATAGCCATATGTTTCCATAGTAATACAGGGCATACTCGTATTGCTCCATAGTTATACAGGAAAATTCAAATCGCTATAACTTCGGTAAATACTATTTGATCTTTATGAAACTTTTAAAAAAGATCAATCTTATAAATAGTCATCTCTTTGCTAAATTTTATTGAGTTTAAAGGTACCGTTTGGATTTTATTCAAGAAAACACAAAATCGATAAATCATACTATTACTAACAAAGTTGAGTGAGTTTTGACTTCTCCCGCGATTTCGCTAAGGTCTTGTTAACACCAAGGTGGCCTCCCGAGGATCCTTCATGCATTTCCTTAACCACATCGTGGATTCGGCTTAATGGGAGTATAGTTTGCATCCTATAGGAGCTGCCATCTGCCATTTCCCATTTTTGCTTGAGTACGCCACCCTCCACCTAAAGGGAGTTCGATTGGGCCCAATAGCTTTTCGGGGTTGCGCCATGCATTGAAACGTCTTTCCACTCAGGTCGCCCAGTCGTCTCCTTCCATACGAGCAATGGTCCGATGTCTTCATCGGCTAACTGGGCATTTCGAATCTCCTCCGGTGACCAACTTTCATCGGATTCGGCCGTTATCAATCGCAGATCAACGGGCGGTTCATTTTCCTCAATCCGTCAGAAATGTTTACAATTAGCTGGACATGGACGACGAGATAGGGCGTCAGCATTTCCATAGACTCCACCTTTCCGATGAACAATTTCGTAGTCGTATGACTGCAATCTTTCGATCCATCTCGCAACTTGTCCATCGGGGTTTTTGAAGTTAAGTGGCCATCTCAGCGATGCATGGCCCGTTCGAAGAACAGATTTCTGTCCATATAGGTACTTGTGGAACTGCTTGGTGGCCTCTATTATAGCCAATAGCTCCTTCCTGGTCACGCAACAGTTCCTCTGACTTTTTAAGAGAACTCGACTGTAATACGAGAAGACTCTTTCTTCGCCATTGATCTGGTTGGAGAGTACAGCTCCAATACCGCCGTTGCTTGCATTGGTGTCAACGGATATGCTAGCACCGGTGATTCACACAGCTTCTCCTTTAGGGTCTCAAAGAGTGCCTGGTACGATTACCAGGCACGATTTTTCTCGGTTAACTGATGGAGACACTTAGCTATTTTGGCAGTCTTTGACGAATCTTCAATAGTAGGTCGTCAGACCCAGAAAACTTCGTAGTTGGCGCTTGTTGTTTGGTGTTGGCCAGCTTTTCACGGCTTCAATTTTCCCAGGGTCTGTTTGGACCCCTTTTGCTGATACAACGTGTCCCAGGTATTTTACTTCAGCTGCAAAAAGGGTACACTTGTCGGGACTAAGTTTCAGATTCGCCAGTCGCAATCGGGAGAAAACCTCTTCTAAGCTCCGCACATGCTCTTTGAACGTTCTCCCGATGACGATGATGTCATCTAGGTACACCAAGCAGGTTTTCCAGGTCAGACCACGTAGCACGTATTCCATCAGGCGTTCGAAAGTTGCTGGAGCATTGCAAGGCCCAAATGGCATCACCACAAATTGCCACAATCTGGTCCCAACTGAAAGTGCGGTTTTCTCTCGGTCCTTCTTGTCAATTTCTACCTGCCAGTAGCCACTCTTGAGATCGAGTGTAGAAAACCATTTTGCGTCGGCTAAGGTGTCCATGATGTCGTTGATGCGTGGAAATGGGTAACTATCTTTCTTAGTGACGTCGTTAAGCTGCCTAAACTCAACACAGAAACGGGTGCTACCATCTTTACTAGAACTACTGGTGCGGCCCATGGACTGACAGACGGTTCGATAACACCTTGTTTTTCCATGTCCGAGATCAGTACGCTGACTCCTCCTTGTTTGGCTATAGGAAGACGTCTTGGTGTTTTTCGGATTGGTTTGGCTCCCTGTGTATCTATGACGTGAGTTACCAGACTCGTGCGGCCTTGGTCATCCGGGCTTGTTGAGAAGATGTCACTGTACTTGGTGACCAGATCAGAGGCTCGCTTGAATTGCTGAATTGGTAATTTGACCTGCTTCAATATTGCAGACGTGAATTCCCGGGCTTTAACTGCGTCTTGCCTCCTTTTCCAATGATGGTCGTGAGTGGCTTCCAAAGAGGTGATGGTGGAAACAGGCTGGCAGCTGCCGATGACTTCTCCCGCCTTGATGGTCGTGGTTGAGTCTGCAGTCTTAAGGACTCTAACCGGCACGTTTCCGTTCCTTATTGATCTTACAAGGCTTCATTCTACAATCTTCATTGGCTCTATCAGATAAGATCGGTGGTCTCCAGAATCACCATCAAGCTTGGCCCATACAATGCTTTCAGAAGAACTCGGTACATCAGTGTCGGTACATACTACTGCATTCATCTTGGGAATTTGGACGCTGGGATCCTCCATCAATACTTCGACATTCTGCCATTTCAATACTCGCTTGCCCAAATCCAACGTGATTCCATGTGGTCGCAGAAAATTCATTCTGAGAATGCAGTCATCCATAATGTTCGCGACCAGAAAATTATGTCGGAACGCAAGGTCTCCTAACTGTATTTGGAGGTTGACCTCTCCATGAACAGGTGAAGTTTCTCCTGTAGCTGTACGTAGTGAAAAAATCCTGCCCTTTTGAAGTAGTTGTTGCCTCACATGGTCTGGTTGAATGATCGATCGGGTTGCACCAGTGCTGATTGTTATGGTGCAATGTTCTTCATCAACTTGACCCGGAAGACATGAATCCGCTTCTCCACGATGTAGTCTTGACACGGTGATGGTGTTGCTGGGAACGCCGCTCCTCCTAGCCAACCTTTACCCCACGAAGTTGACCGCGTCAGTTTGAAGGGCTTCCATTCTGGGCTCCTGACTTGGTCGGGATTTCCTCCACCCTGGACAATAGCTCGGTTTTCTCCGCTTCTTGCAATCTCCTTGCAGGTGCCCCTTCTCACCGCAATTCCAGCATTTACGCGCACCATTTACATGCGGGTCTCGCTCAATTTCCACGCGCTCACACTTGCACTCGTTTGTCACTACCTCGCGAACCCGGGCAGTAGTAGAGCTCACAAGGTTCAGACTATAAGCCAATGCGTCCATAACTGTTTGCTTTTGAGCTAAATGCACGGCTTGTTGCAATTCCTGGTCTTTTGATGCGCTGATGAATGCTTCTGTCGCTGCATCATCTCGATGGTCTGGGTCATACACTGGGTAAGCCAAAAGTGCCAGTCGATCAATGTCTTGGGCCAGCTGCTGTAAAGTTTCGCCAGACTTCTGCATCCGATGCCGTAGCTGTGACCGATAAATCTCCTTTAGATTATCGTCTCCGTAACGCATGTCGAGCGCATTCATTATAGCAACCGAGTTTGAGTGCAACTCAACGGGGATAGTCTGTAAAAGCTCCGCAGCTGGGCCTCTTAGAGCAAGAATCAATGCAGTTGCTCGTTCCTGCTCATTCCAGTGATTTGGCCTAGCGGCGGCTTCAAACTGTGTTTTGTAAATACTCCAGACCGTTTGCCCGTCGAATATTGGTGCTTTCACATTTCCGGGTATGCTATCCGCTGCGGTTACAAGTGGAGCTGGTGAGGTGGTTACTACTGCCTTCGCTGCTTCCAATTCTTTTTTCACTTTTTCCATCTCATGGTTCATTCTCTCTTCGACCTGGCTGATCTCAAAGTTGATTCTCTCCTCAACCTGGCTGACCTTCTCCTCGACCTGAAAAACCTTTTCCTCGATGCATTTAATTTGTTTGTTCAGGCAACCGAGCTCCGCTTTTATTTCGATTGACTGTTTTTGCACTTCCTTGATTTCGATCGCTTGTTGGTCCAGTTTCGCTGATTGTTCATCTAGCTGCGTGGTTAAACTTGACGACTGTTCACTTAGCTTTGCAGTTAAATTGGATGACTGTTCATTTAGCTGCGCCGATTGTTCATTTAGCTTTGCTGATTGTTCATCTAGCTTCGCAGTTGGACTGGATGACATCAGCATTAACATTTGCATCAGCGCATCTTCTGGTTCCTTCGATTTGGGCATTTCTGCCTCTCCCCCAAGCTCCGCCATGGTAAATTCATTTAATGTTAGCTTAGTAGAATTTTTATTAATTCGGTTTATTTTTTTTTCACCAGTTTCCACGTTACATTTCACTATTGTGCGTTTTTAAAAAAAGGTCTATAAGTTTTCACTTTCAAAGTTTTCTTTTTCACTTCTCGACACCAGTGTCGTGTGTTATGGTTCGCGGCCAATAATTTTAATGTTCCAGGAAAGTGAAAACGCAATGTCTTTTAAATTAAATTAAAAGAGTTTATTTATAACTAATTCACAATTTTAATTTTCACTATTAAAAGTCTAACATCCGCTTGTCCATAAATTTCTATCGCAATTGTTTTCTAAAATCACTTCACAATCAACGAAACTCACTTTCCTATTACTCGATCAATATCGCTTTTCTATTCGCTCCACACTTTCGAATTTAATAACTTTTGCCATAAGCTTTTTGCAAAACGTAATGAGTTAATTCAATAGCCAATAGGTTCATTCTGAATTCTAGGCAAAACAGTTTTGCATATATTCGTAACATTTCTGAGGTGAACGACTGTAAATTTTACCCAAATTTGCAGTCTCTGTGGGGGCTACGCCTTAATATCTACGGCAAAGGGTAAAATTTATTACGGTCATAAATGTTTATAAATCTTTATGGAAGAGAGACGTTTACAATCGTAAAAGGTTGTGTTGTCCCCTCTATTTATCTTACACCTCTATGGCAATATAATTTCCTCACTGTAATATTCGTTGTTCTGGTAATCGGAATCTACATTATGCACTGAGAAAGAGAAAATTTGAAGAAAATTTGGTTTAAATCTAGGACATTTGTGCTTACTTAAGTACTAAATCCTAATTAGAAAGAAACGGTTCAAAATGTTTCATGAAAACAGCCCATCTTCAAAAATGTCCTTACTGAATTTTTATTGTTAATTGAAAAATAATTATTCATGAGGAAATGGTAGTAGCACATTTCAAGTTGTGTTAATGTTACTACCTCATAAATTTGAAACTTTAATTACTGTGCAATATACTTTGAACATCTTGTTTTTTAAGGTTCTTGCATAATACAATAAATTTAAAATAATGCATAGTAATTATAGTCTTTTGCCTTAAAGTGTTACATTGAGACATGTGTTGAATGTTTTAAGGTAATTTTAAACATGAAATCATCGTCATCATCCTGCAGACGGCACCCAAAATTTTAAATTTAGCAATAAAAATGTAAGGGCTACCGTTTTCTATGTTACTGAATTTATGAATATTTTCATACTATAGCTATGTAAATTTTACACTCGAACATTTTCAATCCGTTGTTGTTAAGCTCATGAATTTTTATGGGCGTTGATGTTGAATATTGAATTCTTTATGCTAATTAAGGGCATACTTTTGGTAATTAGGTGTGACGTTGACCGTGTAGCTGAAGATGATCAATCTTAACTAATGATACTTGACCGTACTCAGTACATATACATTCATATATTGCATGAACACATAAATGAGGTTTCTTTGGTAATTTTCGTATTTCTGTTAAGGTAAATAACGAAATTTTCAATTTGAATTTACAAAATTTATATTAAGAGACGAAACTGAGGTCAAAAACTTCCTTGCGAAGTATTTCAAAGAAGAGGAAAGTTTGGATAAATTCTCTAATAGATTTTCCTAAACTTACCGTCTAGTGCCGGGATCCTGGAATTGAATACCAGCACGTCCAATCCGATTCTGTATCAAAGCATAGCAAAGTAGATCGATAACGTCTAACACTGTGTTGAATGTGCTCATAGACAACAAACCCCAAAGAAAAACTGAATTATTTATTAAAAATCCTTTTACGGCAATAAATAAAAATATCTTGACTTTGCCAGAGCGGTAAAATCGCAGGAAAGAAAAAAAACTTCAAACCAAACGTTTCCGATATCGATAGGTGATTTATGTTGGCCTCAAGTCCATTCGTTCACGTTTCAAAGTGAAACGAAGCGAATTCGATCACCACGATCGATAGCTACCGCGATCCAAGACAAGAAGTTGAAAGTTAAGTTTATTGGTTTGCCTAGAAACGGAAACCAGCAAACGGAGATCAGTTTTTACCCAAGATAGACACCTTATCCGCGCTTTACCTGTAGCACCGTCAAGCTGACGACAACACGTCGATATTAATGTCATGTTATGCGAATCAAAATCACCATTGCTACGGGGTGATCTCAACATTGTGCATTTAATATTCTGTAAATGGCGCATGTTGCTTCTGATCAGATAAAATACAATTTCAGAAGTTTGAAGTGCTCGCGGAAAGATTTCATCAAACTGAAATTGCATAACCCTTTCATAAACCGTTGATTTGAAAGCAACTTGAGTTCTTCGTGTCTGCCGAAGATTGTCAGATCATCTTGAAGTATTTAGATTTGAAAACGAACAGTTGTTAATTTATTTCATTTTATTGTATTATTGCAAGCGATTGACTGTACCTATTTCACAATGTGTAAGGAAAGGCATTAGTTGCATATTCCTTTTGAATTGAAATATTTTATCTGATTTTGAGTAAAATTTTAACGTCTTCTAATTCAGGACATTCCCTAAAGAAATAATCAATAATCTTGAAGCTGTATTGGGGCTTATAGTTTATTTTTCAAGTGACGGGCGATAAACTCTGGGAGCGATGACAAATGTTATACAGCCATGAACTGCCTTTATGAAGTCTTCTACAGCCCTGAGGATAATGCGCTGATCAGATTTGTTACTCCTGTAGAAAAAAACGATTCTTAGAACGTGGGCTCTTAGTATTGTATATTGCATGGACTCCAGGCTTCTAGAGTGCTGGCAGAACATACGAGTATTTGATTTAATGTGAAGAGCATTTCCAACGCTCGGAGTGACTCCCAATTTAACTAGCACGATTTGTTGAATAAAATTTAGAAAGAAATTATATAGCAGAACGTTAATTCTTTCTAGGAAGATTCTTGCTAAAATTATTTAAAACATAAACATACTCTAAAACGCCTGTGTACGCCTCATTAGTAAGTGGCGAATGATGCTGGAATCGTATGAATCGAAAATGTGATCTTAATGTAATAATGTTGATAAAAAAGCCTAAGCTGCATGAAATTGAAGCAGGTTTGATTAAATAATTCCCAAAATTAACGAAGATATGGTAATTTTAATACTTGGAAGTCTGTGAGTGGCCCCAAAAATCACAAAATTTTGGGACTTGCCAAATTGTGCAGTGGCTATGCCTGGATTTTTTTTCACTGATACTCATGACGATATTCTATAGGAAAATTGTTTATGAGTTTTGCGTGACTACACTTTAACCCTTAAAGTGCAAATGATCCGTATCGTGCAGGTCAATTTGCACCGAAGCACAAACGCCCAGGACCTACTTGAGCAGTTTGCGAGGGATAAGAAAGCTGACCTCCTGTTGCTGAGCGAGCAACATCATAACAAGGACTCGCAAGCGTGGTACCCTGACAAAACTGGTACCTCGGCCATCTGGGTTCGAGACAGCGCCCGCCTTCAGGTGCAGGGCCATGGACGCGGGGATGGTTTTGTGTGGGTGCGGTGTTCAGGGATAACATATTTCAGTGTTTATCTGAAGCCTAACGAGGCAATGCCATCTTTTCGAACGAAACTCGATGCCCTGGAGGACGCTGTCTCGAACAAAGAGGGCCACATGCTGGTCGGGGGAGACTTCAACGCTAGAGCCATTGAATGGGGTGTGCCACAATCCGACTCAAGGGGAAAGCAAATCTTGGACATGGCGGCCAGAACAGCGCTTTTGGTCCTAAACACTGGTAACACCCCTACTTTCCGCCGCTGGGGTTGCGTAGGAACCATACCCGATGTGACACTCGCTTCGGAGTCCCTGGTACCTAGAGCACACAACTGGCGAGTACTAGAGGACTACTTGACTAGTGATCACCAGTATATAGCGATTGAGATTCACGACGGTGTCACTCTGCGTGCATATGCCCAAACTTCAATCCTCGGATGGAGGACTGGTAGGATGGACGTTGAAAGGTTCGCTAACGCGCTTACGGCAGGCGCACCGTTGCTGGGAGCTCCGCCAGGGAGTGGACAGCCTACAGCCAAGGACTTGGTGAACTCAACTATGAGTACCATCATAACTGCTTGCGAGTCTTCCATGCCCCGTCGGAGACCCCGACACGGTAAGCCTCCAGTATACTGGTGGTCAAACGAGATCGCCGAACAAAGAAGCGAGTGTCACAAACTTCGGCGAGAGGCCCAGCGGGCGCGAACACGGGAGGAGGCAGACACTAGGCTAGCAGCATACAGGTCCGGCAGGAAATATCTTCGCAGGCTTATTAACAAGAGCAAGGCCCGATGCTGGCAAGATCTCGTGGACGATGTAAATAGGGATCCGTGGGGCCTAGGTTACAAGCTGGTCATGCGAAAACTTGGTGCCCAACGGAAGCCCTGCTTACATGAACCAGAGAAGATGGACGAGATCGTACTGGCACTATTCCCAACGCACCCTGTCCGTTTTGATTCAGCTCATGCACAAACACCAATAGAATGTTCACCTTTCACAATGATGGAAGTGGAGCCGGCAATTCTATCCATGAAAGCAAGGAAGGCACTGGGACCAGATGGCGTTCCTGCTGAGGTTTTGCAGCTTGTCTACAAGCTTTGTCCTGACTTGTTGCTCAGTATGTTCAACGCTTGCCTTTACGAAGGTGTATTTCCGGAACGCTGGAAAGTGGCAAGGCTCGTACTGATCAGCAAGGGGAAGGGAAATTCCGAGTTGGCGTCTGCATACCGCCCGTTTTGTATGCTAGACACGGCTGGGAAAGTGCTCGAGAAACTCATCAAGGGAAGACTCACTGACGCGGTCCGTTCTGCCGGGACCTATCTCCACGGCAGTATGGTTTTAGAGCAGGTCGCTCCACTATTGACGCGATAGCGGAAGTAGTGAGCGCGGTCCAAAGAGCGGAGGCTCACTGCCAGTTGAACAAAAGGGTTGTGTTGCTTGTGACGCTTGACGTCAGAAACGCCTTCAATTTCGCTAGATGGGCGGATATCCTGGAAGCACTGGAAAACTCTTTTTAAGTTCCAGAATATCTGATGCGGATTTTGAAGAACTACCTGACAGACCGGAGCCTGCTCTATGAGACGAAGGAGGGTCGGCGGAGGATGGAAGTTACATCGGGTGTTGCACAAGGCTCCATCCTTGGCCCAGACCCGTGGAACATCACCTACGACGGGCTACTGAGAATCGAGCTGCCGGATGAGTCGCGCTTGATCGGTTATGCAGACAATGTCGCGGCGCTAGTTGCGGGACGCACTGTTGAACAAGCGCAACTCAGACTGGGTATGCTAATGCGCCGAGTGAGGGACTGGGTGACTGCTCGCGGGTTCAGCCTAGCTTTGGAGAAAACCGAAGTAGTCATCTTGACAAAGAAGAGAATCCCTAGAGTAAGGATGATCAACATTGGGGAAGCACTCGTTGAGACTAAACTATCAGGGAAGTACCTGGGCATTTTGATCGACTCGAAGATGCGTTTCTCCGAGCAAATCAGGGCAATAGCTGACAAGGCTGCAGCGAGTGTTTCGGCTCTCAGCCGGCTAATGGCCAACATAGGGGGTCCCACCTCATCAAGAAGGAGACTTCTGATGAGTGCAGTACAATCTGTGCTGTTGTATGGATCATTTTTGTATGCAAGAGGTGGGAAAGGCAGTGCGGTGACCTCATTGAAGAAATGGGAGATCTCTCTCCGGATGAACTCACAGGAGAGATGCTCACATCCGTTGACATATGGAACTGTGTGGCACATTACGCTCGAGCAGTCCTTACGATAAAAAGGAAAATATATGAGCACCTGGAGGCGTCCAGGGCGGAGGGGTCTCTTTTCTAGAAATCCCTCTCCCTTCCCCTCCTTCCGTTGGAAAAGGGATCCCTGTAGCCCGTTGGCGCCTAAACGCGTAGAGAAATGAGGCCTAGCCCGAAGTAATGTGTCAAACGGTTCCAGGCTAGGTTCTCAGATTGACAGGGGAGGTGTTTAGTGGGTAGTCCAAGGGTATCCTCCACGGGAGTCCCACACTGCCAGACTCGGCGGGCGTAAATGCCTTCACCTCCCTACCACAAAAAAAAGTGCATTGTGGGCGCCTGACACCCACCAACACTTTCAAACATGCAGAGATCCTATAGTTTCGAACAAAATCGGGTATGTATCGCCATCTACCATTAGTTCAGATCACTAATTTCAAGAAAAGGGGGTAGGGTAGTGCGTAAATCGTTCGTGTGTAAACAGCAGCTGTTCAAAGTAGACATTTCGAAAAATCCGGGTGTCAAACACCCAGTGTGCTCTGAGTGGTCGATAAAGTGATTTTGGAGCAAATATTTTTCGGAAAAATTATTGATTTTTGGTAAATTTTTAACGTAAGTATACTACCTGAAATGTTAAATTTTTTTGTCATTATTTCATGCTGCTATGCTTTGCAGATGGCATATAACCTACGCCAGTGCAAGGTGCGTGAGAAATTGATTGAGACGCAGTACGATGAAGAAGATCTTGGTGGCGAAGAAAGTGAAAGTGAAGAGGATGCTTCAGATTTCGAACTTTAATCTGACGATTCAGATAAAGAAGAAGAAACAATTTGAAGTAGCAGGAGGAAGTTCCTGCCAGAAGGGTATTGTAAAACAATTAGTAAATCAAACAATATATCCTGCATATAAAAACTTGACTAATATACAGATACCATAAATTGAGTTCGAAAAATTATTATGGTTATTATGATTTTAAACTCGCCACTATTATGTTTCAAGTGTTTTGACCCCGTCGTTTGATTAGTCATGATAACACATGAATATTACAAACCATTTCTAAAATGTTTATCAAAATTCCTACATATTTGTAGTGTCTAGGTCCGTTGCAAGCGTGTATTTCCCTAGTATCACATGTTAATGTTGTTGTAATTGTTAGATGTTCAATCGGCTGTAACTTAGCTGTTTATTGTTCAGAACACTAAAATTATAGATTTTGGGTAATTTGAGGGTCCCATCTTGATTTTAGAGACAAAAAAGCAAAATTTATAAAATGTACTATTATTAACAAAGTTGATCGAATTTCGACTTCTAAGGTATTTGTTTGTTTGTTGTCGGGTGTTGCCTACATCGGGTGTTGCCCAGGGATCTATCCTTGGTCCGGACCTGTGGAACGTGTCTTACGACGGGCTACTGAGACTTGAGATGCCAGATGAGTCGCGCTTGGTCGGCTATGCGGATGATATTGCGGCTCTGGTCGCCGGACGCACCGTTGAACAAGCGCAACTTAGGCTAGGTATGCTAATGCGCCGAGTGAGGGACTGGATGACTACTCGCGGGCTCAGTCTAGCACTGGAGAAAACCGAAGTGGTCATCTTGACAAAAAAGAGAATCCCTAGAGTAAGGATGATCAGTATTGGAGATATACAGATCGAATCGAAGCCAGCGGTGAAGTACCTGGGGCTACTGATCGACTCGAAGATGAGTTTCTCTGAGCAAATCAGGGCAACGGCTGAGAAGGCTGCTTCGGGAATATCGGCCCTGAGTCGACTTATGGCCAACGTAGGGGGACCCAGCCCATCAAGAAGACGCCTCTTGATGAGTGCTGTAGGGTCAGTGCTACTGTACGGAGCAGAGGTATGGGGCGACGCTCTCAGCAAGGAGGTATACCGAAAACGATTGGCACAGGTACAGAGAAGAGGAGCACTGAGAATTGCATCTTCGTATCCAACAGTCTCCGACTCGGCGGTGAGAGTGATTGCAGGCGTGATACCTGTCGCCCTCCTTGCTAGAGAGCGCCGCGCTATTTACCTGCGCCGAAACGAGGATGCGAGGGAGATGGTTGTCCGCGAGGAGAGACAACGCTCGCTCAACGATTGGCAGCAGTCTTGGAGGAATTGCACGAAGGGAGGGTGGACTGCGCGCCGCATCCCGGATGTGAGACCGTGGCTAAATCGAAAGCATGGTGAGACTGACTTCTATCTGACCCAGCTTTTGAGCGGGCACGGGTGTTTTCAGTCTTACCTGCACAAGATCGGCAAGTCACGGTCTCCCGATTGTCGGTTTTGCCCAGGAGAGGAGGACAATGCCTGTCACACATTTTTTGCGTGTACCAAATGGGCCAGGCTGCGAAGGAAACTCTACAGGGAGACGGAACAGCTCACCCCGGATAATATAGTTGCGGTGATGCTCGAATCGGTTGACAAATGGAACCAGGTGGCACATTATGCTCGGGCAGTCCTAAAATATAAAAGGGACTCACAGCAGCCAGAGGCGCTGGGGCTGGGGGATCGCTCTTCTGGCAATTCCTCTTCCCCCCTCCCTTCCCGCTAGGAAAGGGACTCCCCAGCTTGAAGGCGCCCCACGGCGTAACAAAACGAGACCTGGCCCGAAGTAATGTGTCAAACGGTTCCAGGCTAGGTTCTCAGATTGACAGGGGAGGTGTTTAGTGGGTAGTCCAAAGGTATCCTCCAAGGGAGTCCCACACTGCCAGACTCGGCGGGCATAAATGCCTTCACCTCCCTACCACAAAAAAACAAAAAAAAAAGGTATTTGTTGTCCTTGTGAAGGAAAAATTGTCAGTTTAAGTACCGTTTTGAAAAGCTCTTATAAAGAACTTTCATTTGATATTCATATCGGCTACCTTTGATGAAATTTTTGTTCAGTGGCCACTCCCTTGTACTGTAATCATCGATTCACGGCCTATTTTTTCGAATTCTAGAATGGTTGCAAAACCCTTTTGCTAGGAGCTCTCTCCTGCCTCCTTGACTTGTTCCACATATGAGTATTAATTGTAGGTACTCATCTTCAGGCATTCATTAAATTGAATCAAGTGTTAAAAGCATGCGCCTTAAACGTTGAAGTTGGGGCAAAAGACATCAAAATTATTCAATCCTCACATTTAAAACAGCCACAATTTTGCTTTGCAATTACTAATACCACTAGCTGAGCTAACCCTCAAAGAAATTTATGATACCTATCATTCCTGAAATTCTCATGCAAATCAAAGCAAAGCTGTAGTATCTGAGTCGGTAAAAAGCGCATATTGTTCCATAGCCATATGTTTCCATAGTGCCGCGTGTTATGGTTCGCGAGCAATCATTTTAATGTTCCAGGAAAGTAAAAACGCAATGTCTTTTAAATTAGTTTATTTAGTTACTTAAAAATGCGCAATCACTTATTTAACTATTTCACAATTTTAATTTTCACTATTAAAAGTCTAACTTCCACTTGTCCATAAATTTCTACCGCAATTGTCTTCTAAAATCACTTCACAATCAACGAAATTCACTTTCCTATTACTCGATCAATATCGCTTTTCTATTCGTTCCACATTTTCGCAGTTTTTACTATCGTGGTTCTGATGAATGATCCCCCCATTCATTCAGCTCGCCTTTATATAGGGTGTCTACCCATTCAACCCATTTCTCGTACATTGTCGAATGTTCTGCCGAGAGGTACCTGGTATATTCGAGCAGCCTAATCAATGCTTTCATTTCTATGTTTTATTTTGACCGTTTGTTTTTGCTGTTTATTTGATCCTCTACATCTCCTCGAGCGTGGAGCTATTAGAATCTTTCCCGCAATTTTGCCAAGGTCTTGTTAACACCAAGGTGGCCTCCCAAGGATCCTTCATGCGGTAATTGTAGGTACTCATCTTCAGGCATTCATTAAATTGAATCAAGTGTTAAAAGCATGCGCCTTAAACGTTGAAGTTGGGGCAAAAGACATCAAAATTATTCAATCCTCACATTTAAAACAGCCACAATTTTGCTTTGCAATTACTCATACCACTAGCTGAGCTAACCCTCAAAGAAATTTATAATACCTATCATTCCTGAAATTCTCATGCAAATCAAAGCAAAGCTGTAGTATCTGAGTCGGTAAAAAGCGCATATTGTTCCATAGCCATATGTTTCCATAGTGCCGCGTGTTATGGTTCGCGAGCAATCATTTTAATGTTCCAGGAAAGTAAAAACGCAATGTCTTTTAAATTAGTTTATTTAGTTACTTTTAAAAATGCACAATCACTTATTTAACTATTTCACAATTTTAATTTTCACTATTAAAAGTCTAACTTCCACTTGTCCATAAATTTCTACCGCAATTGTCTTCTAAAATCACTTCACAATCAACGAAATTCACTTTCCTATTACTCGATCAATATCGCTTTTCTATTCGTTCCACATTTTCGCAGTTTTTACTATCGTGGTTCTGATGAATGATCCCCCCATTCATTCAGCTCGCCTTTATATAGGGTGTCTACCCATTCAACCCATTTCTCGTACATTGTCGAATGTTCTGTCGAGAGGTACCTGGTATATTCGAGCAGCCTAATCAATGCTTTCATTTCTATGTTTTATTTTGACCGTTTGTTTTTGCTGTTTATTTGATCCTCTACATCTCCTCGAGCGTGGAGCTATTAGAATCTTTCCCGCAATTTTGCCAAGGTCTTGTTAACACCAAGGTGGCCTCCCAAGGATCCTTCATGCATTTCTTTAACCACATCGTGGGTTCGGCTTTTGGGTAGTATAGTTTGCATCCTATAGGAGCTGCCATCCGCCGTTTCCCATTTCCGCTTGAGTACGCCACCCTCCACATGAAGAGAGTTCCATTGTGCCCAATAGGGCAGAGAATTAGTTTGTAATTAAGAAACGATGTATAAATACAAGAATGTTTGGATTATGTTTCAGTAACACGGCACTGAAGAAGGAAATAACTTATTTCCGAAACACGTGTCTGCCCGGGCTTTAATAAATATTGGCGTTTTACGGAAAAAATTAGGGTTCTTATTTATTCATTAGGTTTTGTAAATAGTTCAGACCGTTTGCCCGTCGAATATTGGTGCTTGCACATTTCTAGATGAGCTTTGCGCTGCGGTTATAAGTGGGGTTGGTGAGGCAGTTACTACTGCCTTCGCTGCTTCCAAGTCCTTTCTCACTTTTTCCATCTCATGGTTGATTCTCTCCTCGACCTGGCTGATCTCAAAGTTGATTCTCTTCTTGACCTGGTATACCTTTTCCTCAACGCATTTAATTTGGCTGTTGAGACTACTGAGCTCCACTTTTATTTCGATTGACTGTTTCTCCAGCTTCTGTGTGATGTCTGCCTTGATTTCGAATGCTTGATGGTCTAGCTTCGCTGATTGTTCATTTAGCTTCGCAGTTAAATTGGATGACTGTTGTCGCTGCTCTTGCTGCATCAGCATCAACATTTGCATCAGCGCATTTTCTGGTTCCTTTGGTTTTGGTGTTGCGGCTTCACCACCTTCTGCGCCTTTTTCTGCATCTGAGAGCTCACTCGAATCCAGATTCCTGCCTTCCGACTCGATCGCGTCACGCAGGCATGCAATCAGTATGGCCTTTGTACCTTGCGTGGCCAGATTTCACTGTTCCAACTCCTCTTTGAGCTCTGATGTGCTCAATTGATTAATTTTTAGATGTAAGTTTCCTGGTATTTTTATTGTTTCGGCTATTTTTCCACCAGTTTTCAGGTTAATTTTCACTTAAAAATGTTTAAACGTTTTCACTTCCAAAATTTTCTATCTCACTTCTTGACACCAAATGTCGCGTGTTATGGTTCGCGGCCAATAATTTAAATGTTCCGGGAAAGTGAAAATGCAATGTCTTTTAATTTAAGTTAAAAGAGTTTATTCAATTACAAAAATGCACAATAATCAATTTAACACTTTCACTAATTTTAATTTTCACTATTAAAAGTCTAACACTTGTCCATAAATTTCTTATCGCAATTGTCTTCTAAATCACTTCACTATTACGAAAATCACTTTTCTATTACTCGAACAATATCGCTTCCCACACACTATCGCAGTTCTTATCGCGGTCGTATGAATAATTCCCCCCATTCATTCAGCTCGCCTGTATATAGGGTCTCTAATCATTCAACTCAGTTCTCGTACATTAGTGAATTAGCGGGAACATTCCAGCAGCGTAATGAATGGAGCATGCTTGTTGGGTTCTCGTGTTTTCTAGTAAATTCGTTTTGTTGATGTTCTTAATTGTTGTGAAAACAATTGCGACAGTAGCTCGCAGAATTATTTGTACATGTTAGAATATCTATTCGCTATCTTCTTGAACATTGTTCCATTCACCGCTAAAATATGTAACCATTTTCCGCTCCGTATTCTTCTAGAGTGAACCAATTCCATTTTATCTTCATCTAAAATGTATTTCTCTTTTTTTGAAACTTGTAGTGAGTTAATATGTTTCAAAAGGTCCGTAAAGGACTGCAGCGATGGTCTGCTGCCTCGGCAGAAGAAGATGACAACATCTGCCGAGAATGCCCTCTTCTGGAGACGCGTGAATGCGCTGGCAGGCTAGCATTGTGGTGTCGTGGGGCGGGTTCATTTCCCCAGCACGAGGACCCACTACAAAAAATTTCGCACTCACGAATTTGGTTGTTGTTCAAGAGGCGACCGAAGTCGCAAAAAGTGTAGATAACTACACCGAGGGAGATAGTACTTGTTCCGAGAACAAGTGGAACCTGAAAAGAAAGGCGGACTTGGGGTAACCTCGTCATTACCCGACGAAGCTCATGGCCCACAAATGAAAGAAGGGCAACCGGGTGGTGATGGAGCCCCTTCGCACCCACCCAACCGGAATTAAATCCATGTTTTTGTTGCAATGGCCAGGTATTCCTCTTGTGAGTGGAAAACTCATACAACTTGACTTGTATAAACTTTCCCATCAGAAGGGGAGTACCCCGGTGACCAATTTATGCCATAGAATTATACAATTCGATTGCATAACGCTATGCCACAAAGAGGCACTCTGCTTGCGCCACTCAACCCGCGATGTCACCTGAAACAGAAAAAGGATTAGTTAAGTACCCGGCGGCTGGCTCATGTTTTTCGTGGGCAGCCTGCCACCGTATCGGGTCCTATACCCGGGCAACGGGTATCGGAAAGGAAAGACCGATTTTCAAAAAAATTAGCACTTCATTTTTTTTTCCTTCTTTTATAATTATATTAATATTTTTATATTCAAAGTTTTAATTTTTAAAATTCAAATAATTAATTTATCATTTTAATGTAAAATTTTTAAAATTTATATATAAAAAGTTTTATATAATATAATATTATATTATTATAAGAAAATTTAGATAAAATTATATTATGTATAAATGTGCAAAAGACTTATTTTGTAATTATATTAATATTTTTTTATACAAAGTTTTAATTTATAAAATTCAAATAATTAATTTATCATTTTAATGTAAAATTTTCTAAAATTTTTAAAATTTATATATAAAAAATTTATATAATATTATATTATATTATCATAAAAAAATTTAAATAAAATTATATTATGTAAAAATGTGCAAAAGAGAAAAAAATATATACATAAATAATGAAATACAAGGGTACTCACCCAAACATCCTCGTCGGGCGCCCGCTGACGATGTGGGTGGTCCTGGAATGCAAATTTCTTTTCGTTATAGCTACTTCTTGAATGCACAAATAGCAAGCCCGTCGGCTGCGTCCTATAGCAGGACTTTACAACATTGAATGAATAGTTTGCCGGTTTTACGAGTTGATCCGTCTTAATAACTTCCTGGCGCTCTTGCTGTACGTTAAATGTTATTCTATCGATTATTTAAACAAGTCGTTTGTAGAAATTAGTCGTCTCGATTATTTTGACAAGTTGTTTAAAGTACGTATTAGAGTAGGAAATCCATTGCGTATCCAGGCTTCCAAAATTTTAACAATAGTATTTGCCCAACACTGTCGTTGCAGACAAGCAGTCGACCGTTTTTACGTCGCAGAAAATAGTTCCACTCACTTCCAACCGTCAATCTGCGCCAAAGGCAAATAAGACTTATCACCTGAAGGCGAACACTCTGCTATCGCTAAACTACCCGAACCATAAACCGATCACTTCATGGGCACGGAATGCAAATCAGATTCGGTTAAATAATTCCGGCAATCCGCTTCGGTCTGCTAATAATATGGTGATAGCCCCCGCTAATACAGGAAGAGGTAAAAGTAATAAAACGGCAGTAATAACAACTGATCAAACAAATAGCGGTATACGGTCGAACGTAATAATGCAATTAATAGTTGCTTCAGGGAATTTATCTTTGGGATGAATGAAGATAATGACGAATAAATTCTCTTTACAGTACGTCCAAAAATTTTGTTCGATCATACGCACCTTCGTCTCGCTTAAGGAAAAAAACCGTGCACCTTGAGTTGATCTGGCTTCGCAAGTCCAGATTTCGTTAGCCACTGGCACATGTTCTCTCGCTGATCACCTTGAAGCTGTAATACTTCACCGTATTCGGGACGCCCTATTACTGTGCCATTGCATGCAAATTCCTTTTTACAATTTTCTTCAGGTCATATTCCGGGGAAAGGCCCTGCACCGTAGTAAGTGTTTTTCGACCATTTCTCTGCTGAATTCTTATGTGCGCAAGTCCATCCTGTACCGTATCATCAGCACAATTGATTGCATCAGCAAAGGGGTCAAAGTTTTGCAACTTCTAGATGGACATACGATAAACCAATTTAACACCGGCAAGAATTAAAACTGCCAATCGAATGTCGGGCACAACTTGTCAAATCCAGTTCGGAAATTAAACTCCTCGCGTCTACGACGACTAGGCTCGAAAGATCTCGTTTCCTCATTCAATTGATTCACTAAAATGACAACAGTCAAATATCGAACAGATGGAAAAACTAACTACCGAATATTTCCTTACATACATCAGACGGATCCATATCCCATATCGCTGGAATTTCAGTTTTTTTTGCCTCTAAAGGTTGAACCTGATCGGGATCCTTTCGCAGAAGGCAATCACCTTGGACGAGTTATGAGCGTCACAAATAATTATTCACACTATAGAATGAAACTTGACACTTTTCGAATGAGAAGAAGCTCTTTGCTCGCCGAGACTTAACCTCCACCTTCTTCACTTGATTACCACACCTGCGCCCTGTCAAAATCTTAAATCGTCCGAGATCAATCTTAAATCGTCCCGGATCAATCTTAAATCGCCCCAGATCAATCTTAAACCGTCTGTTTAGTTGATCTGGGACATACGAGGTGTGTTCAAAAAATATCACGAATTTTGTTTTTTTTCAAAAATTATTTATTTATTCATGAATATCTACTTTGTCCCCTTCAAAGTAATCCCCATGAGATATTAAACACTTGTGCCAACGGTTTTTCCAATCTTCGAAGCACTTCAAAAAATCATTTCTTTTAATCTTGTTCAGCTCCTCCTTCGATGCCGTCTTTATCTCGTCAAGCGTAGCGTAACGTCGTCCTTTCATGGGCCTCTTCAGTTTAGGAAACAAGAAAAAGTCACAGGGGGCCAGATCTGGGGAATACGGTTGCTGCGGCATCATTAGTGTGTTGTTTTTGGCCAAAAAGTCGCGCACAAGCAACAATGTGTGAGCAGGGGCGTTATCGTGGTGCAAAAGCCAATTTTTGTTCTCCCACAAATCCGGGCGTTTCTGGCGGATTGCTTCGCGCAAATTGCGCATAACTTGCAGGTAATGTTCCTTCTTGACCGTTCTTCCCTGTGGCAAGAACTCATGATGCACCACGCCCCTGCAATCGAAGAAAACTGTCAGCAAAACTTTCACATTCGACCGAACTTGGCGCACTTTTTTCGGTCTTGGTTCATGCGGCAGCTTCCATTGAGATGATTGAGCTTTGGTTTCCACGTCATAACCATAAACCCACGATTTGTCACCAGTTATGACCCTCTGGAGCAAATTTGGTTCGTCGCGGACAGAGCTTAACATCTCATTAGCAATGTTCATGCGTTGCTGTTCTTGGTCGCAATTGAGCAATTTTGGTACGAATTTCGCGGCGACCCGTCTCATGCCCAAATCGTTGATAAAAATCGAATGGCACGAGCCAATCGATATGTTAGGTCCTCAACAACTTCTCTAACGGTGATTCGACGATTGGCCAATACCATTTTCTCCACTTCATTAATTTTTTCGTCTGTTGTTGAAGTGCTCGGGCGCCCGGCACGCTCTTCGTCGTTCACATCTTCTCGGCCTTCTAAAAACATTTTGTACCACCGATAAACGTTGCTTCGGTCCACCGTATGCCACAGTCAACATTCGGAATGCATCCGCGCACTTAATTTCGTTTTTCACACAAAATTTGATACACGTTCTTAACCCGCGAAAACACAAATTTGCGATGTTTTTTGAACACACCTCGTATATTGAGATTCCTGAAGTTTGTTACGGAACACCAAGTTAAAACACGGGTTCTATATGCAAAATTGGCTACTGCTATTGTTGAATGAGCAAACCTAACCTCAATTTTTATGTAAACACTCGTTTGTATAATGTCAGTAAAATTTCACCACGCACAAAAATGAACAGTAAAATCGAAACAACATCGATACTTACCATTTTTTGGCGAGATAAACGGATTTAAATAGTACCAATTGTACTCAAGACTTCGACTCTTTCTCGATTCAGAATTTAGTACTTCCGCTGTGAGTCGCCCAGAAAAGGGTTAAATAAATTTAGGCAGGTCATATAATGCAATTTATGATAGTATCTTGTTGTGATTCCCATAGCGTATTTGGTGAGAAGAGTGCACTGATCTATACTACACACTGGATAGGTGACGCGTTTAAACTACACGGAACCACTAGATGCATTTTGTAAGAGGATCTGCGACATAATGTCTGCGTTTTGATTGGCTGACGACTATCAGCTGGCCGAAACCAATGATATGTATAAAAGTGCGGATAGGGTACATGATTAAAATGACAGGGCTCCAAACGAACTGTTTTGTATGAGGAGCTAACAAATTGCTTTTACTTTTCTAAAAATTAATCATAACTTTCAATTATATATATCATTTCATATCTAATTATAGCATATATATGATACTAATTGAAAAAGCGCCTCTAAATCCGTACTTTATTGAATTGATTTCAATGACACTTCATAAGACGATTCGAATTTCGCGCCATTCCCATTTCAGAATGCAAAAATTCCTCACGCAACATGGCGCTCAAAGTGTCCCATCGCTGTTATAGGCAGAAGCTAGCCGTAGCCTATCCAGTGATAAATAGAGATCAGTGGAAGAGTGTCACTGCTGTATTTTCATTTTTTTTATTGCAGAGAATATTTTTCTAGCAAACAAGTGAAATTTTCAGGTTCTGCGGTTCCAAGGGGGGAAATTTCCCTAACAACGTGAAGAGGTATGTTCAGGGAGATTCGATCCACAATGCATTAGGGAGACATGATCAATGGTTTAAGTGTCCCTCATGTATATGTGGAATACAAACAAATATTTTCTAATTGCTTTCAGGTGCCAGCATCATGCCATTCAATTACAAACCAAAAGTTGGTTCTACTCGCAAAAAAGTAAACATCCAAGAATTAAAAAACGCTATTCGCGAAGTGAAATCTGGGAATTCTCTTAGGAAAACAGCGGCGAAGTTTGGAGTCGACAGGACCACTTTACGTCGCTATTGCAAAAACGATGAAAAGCTACAACTGTTCGATGAAAAGGGTCGATACAAAGACTTCCCAGGTTTTCACAATTGCAGAGGAAAAAATTCTAGTGGAATATTTACTAAAATGCAGTAAAATGACCTATGGCCTGTCTCGGGTGGAGGCGATGAAATTGGCTTTTGAGTTTGCTTCATCAAATACAAAAAAAGTGCCATATAGTTGGCTCAAAAATAAATCTGCTGGAAAAGACTGGTTTCGTGGATTTCTGCAAAGAAACTTAGAAATCAGTCTACGGAAACCTGAAGCCACTAGCTTGTCAAGAGCAACCAGTTTTAATAAGAAAAACGTTGCTGATTTTTGAAAATTTAAGATCTGTAAGAGAAAAGTACAAATTTGAACCACAAAATATTTATAATTGCGACGAAACTGGATGCACAACTGTGCAAGACTGCCCTAAGCTACTAGCCAGTAAAAAGTCGAAACAAGTAGGACAGGTTACTTCTGCTGAAAGGGGAACTCTTGTGACACTCTGTTTTGCAGTTAATGCAATCGGTAATGTTATTCCTCCATTTTCCATTTTTTTCTCGAGTGAAATATCGACAAGATTTTGTGTCAGAGGGGCCAGAAGGTTCAGATGGTGATGCATACTCCACCGGATGGATGACTACGAAAAGTTCCTTAAAATTTATGGAACATTTTAAAAAGTACTCCCGTGCATCAAAAGAAAACCAGTTCTGCTGATTCTTGATAATCAAGAGAGTCATGTTAGCGTGAATGTAGTCAAATTTGCAAAAGACAATGGTATAACCTTATTAACACTTCCTCCGCACTGCAGTCAAAAACTACAACCACTAGACGTAGCTATTTACTCTTCGTTCAAATCTAGATACAACAGTGTGATGAACAACTGGATGCTGTCGAATCCCAGAAAAACTGTAACAATTTACAACATTCCTGGATTTATAAAAGCCATGATGTCACAAGCTTTCAGCCAATCAAACATCCTGAGTGGATTCAGAAGTTCCGCCATCCATTTAACCCCGATATATTCAGCGAAGAAGACTTCATGTGCTCAGCAGTCACAGACAGAGGTTTCTCGAATGACAAAGAGATGCTCCCTGAATACCCTGCTTCACATCAAAATCATCAGATTCAGCTCAAGCATCTTCTGATGACACTGAAACTTCTATTAACATACTTCAAACTGAAGCTAATAATTTGCAAAACTCAGCGATTGCTAGCTTATTAACGATCCATGAGAAAAATATAGTAAAGGACTTTACTTCACCACATCCTGCGGAGGTTTCTGTCATGAGTGAATCAGCTTTAACTGGCCACGATAAAATTGATGATGCTTCAGTCCCGTATACTCACCAACAGTTCTCAGCCTTAGCTCAGATTACAAATCCAAGCGACCAAAATATCGCTGATGGTACTCGAGAAGCAACAGCTTGTCAAAAGCCCTCACTTGTTACTTGTTACTCTCTTGAAAAAGATGATACAGACAACCCAAAGTCTAGTACGAGTGGGGTTTTTAATAAAATAGAAATGAATAAAATAAGCCAAAAAAAAAATCAAAGACAGGCAAAGCAAAACAAAGAATTCTTCAGGATAGTGAGAGTGAAATTGAGTATAAAAAAAATAGTTACAAAAATGTAGCTGAAAAGAAAGCAATGAAAGTTAAAACAAAAAAGAGAAAGTTACAAAGTAATATAGAAAGAGGAAATGAAACAACAAAAAATATATGTAAAACTAAGACCAAGAAGCGCATTCAAACCAGTGAAACCGAATCTGATAATGAATTTATCATTCCATATGCTGATAGCTCTTGTGATAGTGATTGGAATGAGGATTCAGATCTAGAGAACCGGTGGTACTGTTTTGTATGCCAAAGAGAAGCAGTTTTAAATATGAGGCTTTGTATTTCCTGCGAGAGATATGTCCATGAAAAATGTGTTGGATTGACGAAAAAAGATGATCGGAATTTCACATGCTATGAATGGGAACCTTAAGATCTGAAATACAGAAATAAATTAAATACTGATCTCTTTAGCTTAGATACTTACTTCGAAAAACAATTAGTTTTTCATCTGACTATGTTTTCTCAAAATGAATAGAATCTTTTGTTTTTACATTTGTATTTTGAATAAATTTTTATGTTCATGTTATTGCATTTATTTTCGAATTAAAGCTTGTTAATAAAACTTTAGAGTTATTGTTTTTAATGTTTGTGGTGGTTTTAATTAAAATATTCGAGTTTGTAAAATCATTTGTCATTACTCCTCCTATGCAAATACATACGGGCAAATCTCCCTATTCATGTGGTCAACTCTCCCATGCGTTAGGGAGATTTGAGCCATCAATCAATTAAAGAAAAAAGTTAGTTGCAACTCAAGTTAATAGTTTGACGGTTACTTTGGTATAAGAAAGTGATGTCTGTTTACTAAAGTTTTGAATACGTGATTCCACTGTTAAATTTCAAGCCGTCTGTACAATTTTGTTCATGTTTAAGAACGAGGGGGTTCAACTCTCCCGGATTTCCCCTACTATTATTAACAAAGTTGATCGAATTTCGACTTCTAAGGTATTTGTTGTCCTTGTGAAGGAAAAATTATCAGTTTAAGTACTGTTTTGAAAAGCTCTTATAAAGAACTTTCATTTGATATTCATATCGGCTACCTTTGATGAAAGTTTTTATTCAGCGACCACTCCCCTGTACTGTAATCATCGATTCACGGCCTATTTTTTGGAATCCTAGAATGGTTACAAGGCCCATTTGCTAGGAGCTCTCTCCTGCCTCTTCGACTTGTTCCACTTATGAGCATTAATTGTAGGTACTCATCTTCAGGCATTCATTAAATTGATTCAAGTGGTAAAAGCATGCGCCTTAAACGTTGAAGTTGGGGCAAAATACATCAAAATTATTCAATCCTCGCATTTAAAACAGCCACTATTTTGCTTTACAATTAATAATACCACTAGCTGAGCCAACCCTCGAAGAAATTCATGATACCTATCATTCCTGAAATTCTCATGCAAATCATAGCACAGCTGTAGTATCTGAGTCGGTAAAAAGCGCATATTGTTCCATAGCCATATGTTACCATAATGTCGGGTGTTATGGTTCGCGGGCAATAATTTTAATGTTCCGGGAAAGTGAAAACGCAATGTCTTTTAAATTAAATAACACTGACACTGAAGATGACTCAAAGTAGTCGAAACGCGTCTGCTCACACAAGTAAGCAAGGCCCGACGGCTTTTTAAGAAAAAAGTCTTTTAAATTAGTTTATTTAATTACTTAAAAATGGACAATCACTTATTTAACTATTTTACAATTTTAATTTTCACTATTAAAAGTCTAGCTTCCGCTTGTCCATAAATTTCTACCGCAATCGTCTTTTAAAATCACTTCACAATCAACGAAAACCACTTTCCTATTACTCAATCAATATCGCTTTTCTTTTCGTTCCTCACTTTCGCAGTTTTTTTACTATCGCGGTTCTAATGAATGATACCCCCATTCATTCAGTTCGCCTTTATATAGGGTGTCTACCCATTCAACCCATTTTCCGTACATTGGGGAATGTTCTGCCGAGAGGTACCTGGTATATTCGAGCAACTTAATGAATGGAGTGACGTCACTTTCAGATGTTGATCATGCTTGGTGGGTTCTCGTGGTTTCGAGTAAATTCACTTTGTTGATCATGAGGTTCTTAATGGTTGTGAAAACAATTGTAACAGTAGCTCGCAGAATTATTCGTGCATGTAACACCGCCCCCACCTCAGTTCTTTCCGCCCCGAAAAGATGTGTCGCCAGTTGTAGTCGATTCTCGCTGGATGTAATATGGGGCAAGACGGTCCAGGTGCACAACTTTCATTTTAGCTCTTGGCTTACGATGTTCCTGTATTCGGTATGCGACGTCGTTGACACGCTTTGCAACACGATATGGTCCCTCCCAATGATGTTGCAACTTTGGCGACCTACCCTTTCGCCGTTGCGGGTTATATAGCCAGACCAAGTCATCTTGCGGGAAGCCAGTAGAATTTGCCTTTAGAACATACCTGTTTTTTATGCGGTCAGTAGCCAATTCGAGGTGTTTTCGCACTGTCCGATGTATCTGGTTCAACCGTTGCCTTAGCTCACTTGCGTACTCCGAGATGGTTTGGGGTTTCTCGGGAGGTGTTCCAAACTTTATATCAGCTGGCAGATTAATAGTCTTTTCAAAAATGACTTGGCCCATCGACGCATGTTCGGCAGCTCTGTACGCCATCAAAAATAGTGGGATATGTCGGACCCAGTCCCTTTGGTTCTCGTCAACCATTTTGGCCAGGTGTTTATTGAGTGTGCCGTTGAAACGTTCGACCATTCCATCGGATTGGGGATGCAGCGGTCCTCGTTTTCCGTATTACGAGCAGCTCGCACATTTCGCCAAAAACTAGTGACTCAAAGTTTCGGCCTTGATCCGAATGTAGTTCGCAAGGTACGCCGTACCTGCTGACCCAATTTAACTCTAACTGTTCGGCTACAGTAGTTGCTTCCTGGTTGGGAATGGGGTAGGCCTCGGGCCACTTGCTGAAATAATCGGCTACAACCATCGTATATCGATTTCCCCATTCAGATTCAGGAAAGGGTCCTGCGATGTTAACAGCAATCCTTTCAAACGGTACCCTCACGTTATAGGTTTGCATTTGTCCTCTCAGTCGTCGCTTTGGGCCTTTGACGGAAGCGCAAATTGTGCATCTGCGACACCAGTCCTCTACGTCTTCTCGAGCGTGGAGCCAGTAGAATCTTTCCCGCAATTTTGCTAAGGTCTTGTTAACACCAAGGCGGCCTCTCAAGGATCCTTCATGCATTTCTTTAACCACATCGTGGATTCGGCTTTTGAGTAGTATAGCTTGCATCTTATAGGAGCTGCCATCCGCCGTTTCCCATTTCCGCTTGAGTACGCCACCGTCCACCTGAAGGGAGTTCCATTGTGCCCAATAGCTTTTCAGGGTTGCGCCATGCACTCAAGTCGCCCAGTCGTCTCCTTCTATACGAGCAATGGTCCGATGTCTTCACCGGCTAACTGGGCATTTTGAATCTCCTTCGATGACCAACCTTCATCGAATTCGGCCGTTATCAATCGCAGATCAACGGGCGGTTCCTTTTCCTCAATCCGTCGGCAATGCTTGCAGTTAGCTCGACATGGACGGTGGGATAGGGCGTCAGCATTTGACATGAACTCCGCCCTTCCGATGAACAATTTCGTAGTCGTATGACTGCAATTTTTCGATCCATCTCGCAACTTGTCCCTCAGGGTTTTTGAAGTTTAGCAGCAATCTCAGCGATGCACGGTCCGTTCGAAGAACAAATTTCTGACCATATAGGTACTTGTGGAACTGCTTGGTGGCCTCTTTTATAGCCATTAGCTCCTTCCTGGTCACGCAGTAGTTCCTCTCACTTTTTGAAAGAACTCAACTGCAATACTAGAGGACTCATTCTTCGCCATCGATCTGCTGGGAGAGTACAGCTCCAATACCGCCGTTGCTTGTATCGGTGTCAACTACAAACATTTTTCCGGGTTTCGGATATGCCAGCACGGGTGATCCACACAGCTTCTCCTTCAAGGTCTCAAAGGCTGCCTGGCACTGTTCATTCCAGACATACGGACGATTTGTCTGGGTTAGCTGATGGTAACACTAAGCTATTTTGGCAATGTGTTTGACGAATCTTCGATAATAGGTTGCCAGGCCCAGAAAACTTCGTAGTTAACGCTTGTTGTTTGGTGCTGGCCAGCTTTTTACGGCTTCAGTTTTCCCAGGGTCTGTTTTGACCCCTTCTGCTGATACGACGTGTCCCAGGTATTTTATTTCAGCTGCAAAAAGGGTACACTTGTCGGGACTAAGTTTCAGATTCACCAGTCGCAATCAGGAGAAAACCTCTTCTAAGTTCCGCATATGCTCTTCGAACGTTCTCCCGATGACGATGATGTCATCTAGGTACACCAAGCAGGTTTTCCAGGTTAGACCACGTAGCACGTATTCCATCAAACGTTTGAAAGTGGCTGGAGCATCGCAAAGCCCAAACGGCATCACCACAAATTGCCACAATCCGGTCCCAACTGAAAATGCGGTCTTCCCTCGGTCCTTCTTGTCAATTTCTACCTGCCAGTAGCCACTCTTGAGATCGAAAGTAGAAAACCATTTTACGTCAGCTAAAGTGTCCATGATGTCATCGATGCGTGGGAGCGGGTAACTTTCTTTCTTAGTGACGTCGTTAAGCTGCCTATAGTCAACACAAAAGCGAGTGCTACCATCCTTTTTCTTTACTAGAACTACAGGCACGGCCCATGGACTGACAGAAGGTTCGATAACGTCTGGTTTTTCCATGTCCGAGATCAGCGCGCTCACTTCTCCTTGTTTGGCTATAGGCAGACGTCTCGGTGCTTGTCGAATCGGCTTGGCTCCCTGTGTATCTATGACGTGAGTTACCAGACTCGTTCGGCCTTGGTCATCCGGGCTTGTTGAGAAGATGTCACTGTACTTGGTGACCAGATCAGAGGCTCGTTTGAATAGCTGCACTAGCAATTTGACTTGCTTCAATATTGCAGACGTGTTAAGGACTCTAACCGGCACATATCCGTTCCTTAAAAATCTTACAAGGCTTCATTCTACAATCAAACTGCGCAATACGGACGTCTTCGTTGGCTCTATCAGATAAAATCAGTGGTCTCTAGAATCACCATCAAGCTTGGCCCATACAATGCTTTCGGGAGAATTCGGTACATCAGTGTCAGTACATACCACTACATTCATCTTGGGAATGTGGACGCTGGGATCCTCCATCAGTACTTCGACATTCTGCCATGTCAATACACGTTTGCCCAAATCCAACGTGATTCCATGTGGTCGCAGAAAATCCATTCCGAGAATTCAGTCATCCATTATGTTCGTGACCAGAAAATTATGTAGGAACAGAAGGGCTCCCAACTGTATCTGGAGGTTGACCTCTCCATGAACAGGTGCAGTTTCTCCCGTAGCTGTCCGTAGTGAGAAAATTTTGCCCTTGTGAAGTTGTTGCTGTCTAACTAGGTCTGGTCGGATAATCGATCGGGTTGCGCCAGTGTCGATCGTTATGGTGCAGTGTTCTCCGTCAATTTGACCCGGAAGGCATAAGTCCGCTTCTCCACGATGTAGGATTGACACGATGATGGAGGTGCTGGGGACGTCGATCCTCCTAGCCAACCTCTGCCCCACGAAGTTGGCTCTTACATGTTTCCCGACCCCTCAGCTTGAAGGGCTTCCATTCTGGGCTCCTGACTCGGTCTGGATCTCCTCCTAGCTGCACACCCTAGACAATAGCTCGGTTTTCTTCGCTTCTTGCAGTCTCTTTGCAGGTGCCCCTTCTCTCCACAATTCCAGCATCCAGGCGCACCATCTACATGCGGATCTCGCTCAATTTCCACGCGCTCACACCTGCACTCGTCTGTCACTTCCTCACGAACCCGGGCAGTGGTACAAGTCACATTTTTCGCTGCCTCAAAGTTCAGACTATAAGCCAATGCGTCCTTAACTGTTTGCTTTTGAGCTAAACGCACGGCTTGTTCCAATTCCGGGTCCTTTAGTGCGCTGATGAATGCTTCTGTCGCTGCATCATCTCGATGTTCTGCGTCGTAGGCTGGGTAAGCCAAAAGTGCTAGTCGCTCAATGTCTTGGGCTAGCTGCTGTAGGGTTTCACCAGACTTCTGCACCCGATGCCTTAGCTGTGACTGATAAATCTGCTTTAGATGATCATCTCCATAACGCATGTCGAGGGCATTCATTATAGCATTCGGGTTTGAGTGCGATTCAACGGGGATCGTCTGCAACAGCTCGGCAGCTGGGCCTCTTAGAGCAAAAATCAATGCAGTTGCTCGTTCCTGCTAATTCCAGTGATTTATGCGAGCGGCTGCTTCAAACTAGGTTTTGTAAATAGTCCAGACCGTTTGCCCGTCGAATATTGGTGCTTACACATTTCTAGATGAGCTTTGCGCTGCGGTTATAAGTGGGGCTGGTGAGGCGGTTGCTACTGCCTTCGCTGCTTCCAAGTCCTTTCTCACTTTTTCCATCTCATGGTTGATTCTCTCCTCGACCTGGCTGATCTCAAAGTTGATTCTCTTCTCGACCTGGTTTACCTTTTCCTCGACGCATTTAATTTGGCCGCTTTTATTTCGGTTGACTGTTTCTCCAGCTTCTGTGTGATGTCTGCCTTGATTTCGAACGCTTGTTGGTCTAGCTTCGCTGATTGTTCATTTAGCTTCACAGCTAAACTGGATGTCTGTTCATTTAGCTGCGCTGATTGTTCATTTAGCTTCGCAGTTAAATTGGGTGACTGTTGTCGCTGCTCTTGCTGCATCAGCATCAACATTTGCATCAGCGCATTTTCTGGTTCCTTTGGTTTTGGTATTGCGGTTTCACCACCTTCTGCACCTTTTTCTGCATCTGAGAGCTCACCCGAATCCAGATTCCTGCCTTCCGACTCGATCACGTCACGCAAGCGTGCAATCAGAATGGCCTTTGTACCTTGCGTGGCCAGATTTCGCTGTTCCTTTGAGCTCCGATATGCTCAATTGATTAATTTTTAGATGTAAGTTTCCTGGTATTTTTATTGTTTCGGCTATTTTTCCACCAGTTTCCAGGTTAATTTACACTTAAAAATGTTTTCACTTCCAAAATTTTCTATCTCACTTCTTGACACCAAATGTCGCGTGTTATGGTTCTCGGCCAATAATTTAAATGTTCCGGGAAAGTGAAAATGCAATGTCTTTTAATTTAAGTTAAAAGAGTTTATTTAATTACGAAAATGCACTATAATCAATTTAACACTTTCACTAATTTTAATTTTCACTATTAAAAGTCTAACACTTGTCCATAAATTTCTTATCGCAATTGTCTTCTAAATCACTTCACTTTTACGAAAATCACTTTTCTATTACTCGAACAATATCGCTTCCCACACACTATCGCAGTTCTTATCGCGGTCGTATGAATGATTCCCCCCATTCATTCAGCTCGCCTGTATATAGGGTCTCTAATCATTCAACTCAGTTCAGTGAATTAGCGGGAACATTCCAGCAGCGTAATGAATGGAGCATGCTTGTTAGGTTCTCGTGGTTTCGAGTAAATTCGTTTTGTTGATGTTCTTAATTGTTGTGAAAACAATTGCGACAGTAGCTCGCAGAATTATTTGTACATGTTACAATATCTATTCACTATCTTCTTGAACATTGTTCCATTCACCGCTAAAATATGTAACCATTTTCCGCTCCGTATTCTTCTAGAGTGAACCAATTCCATTTTATCTTCATCTAAAATGTATTTCTCTTTTTTTGAAACTTGTAGTGAGTTAATATGTTTCAAAAGGTCCGTAAAGGACTGCAGCGATGTTCTGCTGCCTCGGCAGAAGAAGATGACTACATCTGCCGAGAATGCCCTCGTCTGGAGACGCGTGAATGCGCTGGCAGGCTAGCATTGCGGTGTCGTGGGGCGGGTTCATTTCCCCAGCACGAGGACCCACTACAACAAATTTCGCACGCACGAATTTGGTTGTTGTTCAAGAGGCGACCGAAGTCGCAAAAAGTGTAGATAACTACACCGAGGGAGATAGTACTTGTTCCGAGAACAAGTGGAACCTGAAAAGAAAGGCGGACTTGGGGTAACCTCGTCATTACCCGACGAAGCTCATGGCCCACAAATGAAAGAAGGGCAACCGGGTGGTGATGGAGCCCCTTCGCACCCACCCAACCGGAATTAAATCCATGTTTTTGTTGCAATGGCCAGGTATTCCTCTTGTGAGTGGAAAACTCATACAACTTGACTTGTATAAACTTTCCCATCAGAAGGGGAGTACCCCGGTGACCAATTTATGCCATAGAATTATACAATTCGATTGCATAACGCTATGCCACAAAGAGGCACTCTGCTTGCGCCACTCAACCCGCGATGTCACCTGAAACAGAAAAAGGATTAGTTAAGTACCCGGCGGCTGGCTCATGTTTTTCGTGGGCAGCCTGCCACCGTATCGGGTCCTATACCCGGGCAACGGGTATCGGAAAGGAAAGACCGATTTTCAAAAAAATTAGCACTTCATTTTTTTTTTCCTTCTTTTATAATTATATTAATATTTTTATATTCAAAGTTTTAATTTTTAAAATTCAAATAATTAATTTATCATTTTAATGTAAAATTTTTAAAATTTATATATAAAAAGTTTTATATAATATAATATTATATTATTATAAGAAAATTTAGATAAAATTATATTATGTATAAATGTGCAAAAGACTTATTTTGTAATTATATTAATATTTTTTTATACAAAGTTTTAATTTATAAAATTCAAATAATTAATTTATCATTTTAATGTAAAATTTTCTAAAATTTTTAAAATTTATATATAAAAAATTTATATAATATTATATTATATTATCATAAAAAAATTTAAATAAAATTATATTATGTAAAAATGTGCAAAAGAGAAAAAAATATATACATAAATAATGAAATACAAGGGTACTCACCCAAACATCCTCGTCGGGCGCCCGCTGACGATGTGGGTGGTCCTGGAATGCAAATTTCTTTTCGTTATAGCTACTTCTTGAATGCACAAATAGCAAGCCCGTCGGCTGCGTCCTATAGCAGGACTTTACAACATTGAATGAATAGTTTGCCGGTTTTACGAGTTGATCCGTCTTAATAACTTCCTGGCGCTCTTGCTGTACGTTAAATGTTATTCTATCGATTATTTAAACAAGTCGTTTGTAGAAATTAGTCGTCTCGATTATTTTGACAAGTTGTTTAAAGTACGTATTAGAGTAGGAAATCCATTGCGTATCCAGGCTTCCAAAATTTTAACAATAGTATTTGCCCAACACTGTCGTTGCAGACAAGCAGTCGACCGTTTTTACGTCGCAGAAAATAGTTCCACTCACTTCCAACCGTCAATCTGCGCCAAAGGCAAATAAGACTTATCACCTGAAGGCGAACACTCTGCTATCGCTAAACTACCCGAACCATAAACCGATCACTTCATGGGCACGGAATGCAAATCAGATTCGGTTAAATAATTCCGGCAATCCGCTTCGGTCTGCTAATAATATGGTGATAGCCCCCGCTAATACAGGAAGAGGTAAAAGTAATAAAACGGCAGTAATAACAACTGATCAAACAAATAGCGGTATACGGTCGAACGTAATAATGCAATTAATAGTTGCTTCAGGGAATTTATCTTTGGGATGAATGAAGATAATGACGAATAAATTCTCTTTACAGTACGTCCAAAAATTTTGTTCGATCATACGCACCTTCGTCTCGCTTAAGGAAAAAAACCGTGCACCTTGAGTTGATCTGGCTTCGCAAGTCCAGATTTCGTTAGCCACTGGCACATGTTCTCTCGCTGATCACCTTGAAGCTGTAATACTTCACCGTATTCGGGACGCCCTATTACTGTGCCATTGCATGCAAATTCCTTTTTACAATTTTCTTCAGGTCATATTCCGGGGAAAGGCCCTGCACCGTAGTAAGTGTTTTTCGACCATTTCTCTGCTGAATTCTTATGTGCGCAAGTCCATCCTGTACCGTATCATCAGCACAATTGATTGCATCAGCAAAGGGGTCAAAGTTTTGCAACTTCTAGATGGACATACGATAAACCAATTTAACACCGGCAAGAATTAAAACTGCCAATCGAATGTCGGGCACAACTTGTCAAATCCAGTTCGGAAATTAAACTCCTCGCGTCTACGACGACTAGGCTCGAAAGATCTCGTTTCCTCATTCAATTGATTCACTAAAATGACAACAGTCAAATATCGAACAGATGGAAAAACTAACTACCGAATATTTCCTTACATACATCAGACGGATCCATATCCCATATCGCTGGAATTTCAGTTTTTTTTGCCTCTAAAGGTTGAACCTGATCGGGATCCTTTCGCAGAAGGCAATCACCTTGGACGAGTTATGAGCGTCACAAATAATTATTCACACTATAGAATGAAACTTGACACTTTTCGAATGAGAAGAAGCTCTTTGCTCGCCGAGACTTAACCTCCACCTTCTTCACTTGATTACCACACCTGCGCCCTGTCAAAATCTTAAATCGTCCGAGATCAATCTTAAATCGTCCCGGATCAATCTTAAATCGCCCCAGATCAATCTTAAACCGTCTGTTTAGTTGATCTGGGACATACGAGGTGTGTTCAAAAAATATCACGAATTTTGTTTTTTTTCAAAAATTATTTATTTATTCATGAATATCTACTTTGTCCCCTTCAAAGTAATCCCCATGAGATATTAAACACTTGTGCCAACGGTTTTTCCAATCTTCGAAGCACTTCAAAAAATCATTTCTTTTAATCTTGTTCAGCTCCTCCTTCGATGCCGTCTTTATCTCGTCAAGCGTAGCGTAACGTCGTCCTTTCATGGGCCTCTTCAGTTTAGGAAACAAGAAAAAGTCACAGGGGGCCAGATCTGGGGAATACGGTTGCTGCGGCATCATTAGTGTGTTGTTTTTGGCCAAAAAGTCGCGCACAAGCAACAATGTGTGAGCAGGGGCGTTATCGTGGTGCAAAAGCCAATTTTTGTTCTCCCACAAATCCGGGCGTTTCTGGCGGATTGCTTCGCGCAAATTGCGCATAATTTGCAGGTAATATTCCTTATCGACCGTTCTTTCCTGTGGCAAGAACTCATGATGCACCACGCCCCTGCAATCGAAGAAAACTGTCAGCAAAACTTTCACATTCGACCGAACTTGGCGCGCTTTTTTCGGTTTTGGTTCATGCGGCAGCTTCCATTGAGATGATTGAGCTTTGGTTTCCACGTCATAACCATAAACCCACGATTCGTCACCAGTTATGACCCTCTGGAGCAAATTTGGTTTGTCGCGGACAGAGTTTAACATCTCATTAGAAATGTTCATGCGTTGCTGTTTTTGGTCGCAATTGAGCAATTTTGGTACGAATTTCGCGGCGACCCGTCTCATGCCCAAATCGTTGATAAAAATCGAATGGCACGAGCCAATAGATATGTTAGGTCCTCAGAAACTTCTCTAACGGTGATTCGACGATTGGCCAATACCATTTTCTCCACTTCATGAATTTTTTCGTCTGTTGTTGAAGTGCTCGGGCGTCCGGCACGCTCTTCGTCGTTCACATCTTCTCGGCTTCTAAAAACATTTTGTACCACCGATAAACATTGCTTCGGTCTAAGGTAGCTTCTCCGTATGCCACAGTCAACATTCGGAATGCATCCGCGCACTTAATTTCGATTTTCACACAAAATTTGATACACGTTCTTTGATCCATTTTTTTGAATAAGTAAAAATCGAAGACGATTGAGAACACGTGCAAGTAAAGCAGCTATCACCAATTAAGTAAACATTCAAAATGGCCAAGCTTGTCGGCATAAGTGGCAGACATGAGTACCAACATAACGCCACAAAAAAATCGAAATTCGAATATACGTAACCCGCGAAAATTCAAAATTCGCGATACTTTTTGAACACATCTCGTATTATGCCTGAATTTCCTTTAACCCTTTGCCGGCGCCGAATAATCGAGTAGTTTTAGTTGTGCGGAAGAAAAGAAAAAAAAATAATAAAAAAATAAAATAAGAGAAAAAATCTATAAATTGACATAAATAGAAATAGAATTTGAATTCTATGTAGATTGATCCCATAATTTAAAGAGAAAAAAAAGGAAGAGAGAAAAAATATTAAATTTAACTAGCTGCTCGATTACTACAAACTCCCACAAAAGTAAATTAATTACAATTCCTTCATATGTCTAAACGAAGTGCAAATATACTATATAAAAAGTTGGTTCTTGTCCTCTCGGTCTTTGGTGTGATTAATGACCAATCATGTAGCACATTCACCTGGAAACTCATTATTTATTCCTTTTGATTAAGATGAATTTCTTATCTAGCCCAAGTTTACGCCTCGTCAGATCCAAATTGGAAACATCTCTACCAACGCACCATTAACGCCCATTTTATGCGATCCTGACCTTTCTTTCACACTCGTATGACTATAAACGGTAAATTTTCTGATAACCATATAACCACACCTGCATCCTTTCAACATATTCAAGCAACATTGCATTGTCATCACACATTACCCATCATCGTTGATATTTTACTTGAATAGTCTCGTCTTGTGCTCATAAAGGAATCATTCACATAGCGCTCAACTGACGACTGGCTCCTTTGGGACCGTAATGCGTGTGCAGGAAATCAATCAATTTTATGCAAATTCACAAGATTAAATCAAGCGTCCGTGCAAACTACACAGTCGTCTTAATTGGCACCTTGATAAAATCGAGAAACATTACTCAAGCCAGAGGTGAAGTGTCTGCATGGTTGCGTTGCATTCCTTCCTCACCAGCGAGATAATCAATCTTCAGGTTGACTCGCTGCGCACTTTGCGTCAAGTGCAAATTGCTTTTTGAATTTCAACGTAATTCGAAAATATGCATTGAGCATAGAAATATGAAACGATTTTGCGACAGAACTTTGATAAATGGTGAACCGAGTTGTGGCAGAACTGCACTCTCAGCTGCGCTCAGCAATCTCTTCCATAATTATTTCTTTTAAAGTTTAATCCTGCGTCTGCGGGAAACGGAGCAATATTATGATGACATTAAGCCGTGTTGAGTACACCGGATAATCTTAATGTATTTGCCTTAGGGATTAGCAGAATGAAGCGATTTCAGTCAAGGGATTAACATTAATTGAAATTAGCTACCGTAATTTGCGATTGCACAAGTTGCAACTCATAGCGGGGTTCGTGGTTTTTTTTTCAAATTAAGGTATGAATCTAGGAAAACGTTTAATTCTTTCAACCAAGTTCTGCTTCCTCTGATCTAGAAGTTTGACCAGCATAAACTCGTTCTGAAAAAAATTAGAATCTTCTGCAACCTTTCGATCCACCTAATAAATTTGCAGCCTGCATGCAAGCACCATAAAAAGATCCATGACTAATTGGGCATCTCGTCCGTTTCACTTGATTACAGAATTGACTTCAATTCCGTTTTAATTTATGACTATTCCCCTTATCTCAGTCTCTAATTTTCTTGATTAATATCTGCAACAATTATTTTCGTTAAATCTGACATCATCTCCTTAGATATTATGACCAGCGAGCGCAGTGCAGTCTGGAGGCTGCACATCGCGGCCGCTACAAATGCTCGAGCTGAAATTATGTAGGATTCTAATGGCAACTTGACTTCATCTTGAACTGGAACGAAACAAGGCCTTCTTTCAATATCACAACCATTCATCAATCATTCTTCAGCCATCCGCGAGTATCTTGGCGCATTCCAGCATTCGCATAAGTTACGTCATGCAGATATGTGCATAGATACTGGTACCCGCGGTCGATGCAATTGCCGTTGGTTATTTGGACTCATGTGTCTTCGGTAGTTGGTTGCAACAGCCAGCGCAGCTCAGCGGTCCAGCGCCATATAAGCCCGTCATTAAAAGGCCATTATCGGTGCATTTTGTTTGATCAGATTTCGGATCTTTTTCTGCACTGCTTTAGAATCTCCTATAAATTACAGCCCCGACATATTTATCTATTTCGGATCTTGAATTGCTGAAGATTGAGTTGCTTGCTGGCTAACAAGGCAAACCCTTGTGAAGTTGCCAGCGCATATACTCGTAGCCTCTTGGATAAGAAAAGAGTCAACCTGATGGGGCACGTATTGTGGGACCTACTGGACACGGAAAATGGTAGGAAAGCAAATCTAGTTCGCTTGTTCAACAAGAATGAGGAACTCATAAACCATTAATTATTTCTGTGATATCGGGTGTGGATACATTGCCGTTTAACGAGATGCAATTCAAACCCTCCTTTAATAGAACTTAATTGAATGGATATCTTTTGTTAGAAGTTATAACAGAGGCGGTATTATATAAACTGAAGCTTTTAAGCAGAATGCCATTTCAATTAATAGTAAACGATACAGGCAGCGATGTGGATTTTGAATTTAAAGTGTTACTCTCTACAAAACACTTTGGAACTCTTGATCAGGATTAATTTTCTAGGATTCTTATTGCTATTTTCATTCATATTTCAATCTTATTATTATGGCAAACACTAAACATGAGGAGTGCATTCAATACTATAATTTCATTTCATTTTGTATATTAACTGGTAGGTTGAAATAAAAGCTAGCAACATTTCGCATTAGTTGGCATATTTCAGGTTAAGAAAACCTTAGCGTTCACTTCCCTTTGAATATATAAGAAAACATAACTAACTGTGAATCAGGGGTGGTTCGTCGTTGTTCGCAAGGGGGCACTGCTTCCCTTATCCAATCAACAAATACTTTCATGATTCTTTCAATATTATTTTCTTTGAGAAATAAAATTAATGAAGTAATTGAAAATATATTTCTACTTTGCAAGGAAAAGTCTTTTATTTCAGTATTAAGGCGCGATTAACACTTGCATGTCAAAGTCACAGAACGTAGAGAGTTGAAGTTGATAGGGAGCGGTCAAGCTCAGAAAAAGTCAAGACAGAGTTGAATAAAGGCGCGAAATTCAAATTATGATTTTAACATTCTCCCTGAATTCAAGCCTTATTTCATTAATTACATAATAACATACATGATATAGATTAATGATTATTTATAACAATGAGTTGCGCAAGTACATGCCAAGCTTAGACGTTATAAAATGAAATTTATCTTTTGACAATCCTTTTGTGAATATATCGGCAAACTGAGAGTCACTGCTTACAAACTTTAATACGATTATTTTTAAAAAATATTTTTCCTTGATGAAGTGATATTTAATGTCAATGTGTTTGCACCTCTTGTGAAAGTTTATATTTTTAATAACACTGATGGCACTTTGTTTGTCTAAATGAAGACATATTGAATTCTGTTTATATTCACCAATATCACTTAGCAATTGTTTTATCCACATTGCTTCTTTAGTGGCGGCACAAGCTGCCATGAATTCAGCTTCAGTTGTCGACAGAGCCACAGTTTGTTGTCTTTGACTCGACCAAGTCACGGCTGCCCCGTTATTGAAGAAAACATAGCCAGTGACGGAACAACGTGTGTCCAGATCGTTTGCATAGTCAGAAGCGCTGTAGCCAATGACTTCAGAAGCTTTTGGTGTATGTGAGTAGCATAGTCCGTACTTTTTAGAATCTTTTAAATATTTAAAGATCCGTTTGACTGCGTTCCAGTGACTCTGGTTGTAGCAATTGAGGAATCTGCTCACCAAACTGACTGCGAACATTATATTGGGCCGACTCACTGTAGCCAGATGCATAAGAGCGCCCACAGCTTCTCTGTATGGAACGTTCTTCTCGTACTCTCCATCTCCGTTCTGTAGCTTCATGTGAGGGCCGACTGGAACAGTATTAGGATTAGCATTATTCATTTCAAATCTGTTTAGTATTTGTTCTATGTATTTAGTCTGATGTATGAATATGCAGTTACTAAATCTTTCTACTTGCATTCCCACAAAATTACTTGGAGTTTCCAATATTTTAATCTCAAATATGTTTTCCAGTTCTCTTATAAATTCATTCAATGCTGATTCATCACTTGAGAATAGGAGACCATCATCAACATAGAGACACAGATAGCATTTCTTCTTATTGACTTGACCAATGTACACACATTGATCGATTTTACTATTTACAAAACCAAATCGTTTCAGTGTAGAGTCAAATTTGGCATTCCAACAGCGAGGGGCTTGTTTTAACCCGTATAGTGACTTGTTCAGTTTACATACCATATTTTCACCATGGTCCAACCCTTCTAGTCAGGGACGGACGCAGAAAAAAATTTTGGGGGGGGTCAGATCGAAAAATTTGGAATAATTAAACAGCTCGGCTCTAACAAACCGTAACGTTTTATTTGTGTTTGACAAACTTAATATTTATAACTTATGATTGTTCATTAAATCGCGTGTTGATTGGCGGTCTGCAAGTTCTATTTTCCAAAAAATAAACACAAGACAAACATCAATTTTTGGGTAAAAATAGCTAAAAATTGTGATCATAATTTAAAAAAAAATTTATTTTCACTCAATTGGAATTTCATTTAACGTTATAATATTTTATAATATAAGAAGCATTAATTGACAGCACACGAATCAAATGATGGAATTGCAATACATATGATCTACTGCCTTTAATATTAGGCAGACTATTTACAGAGTGATGTCAATTCTTCTTGTTCTTTTTTCGAGAATATCCAGAATTTGATCACTGGTAACATTCACATCTCTGTGAATGTTAAGAAGCGCCAGTCCATTCAGCCGTTCCTCTCCAGTTCGGTTGTGCAAGTAAGTTTTTAACCTTCGCAAAGTGGAGAAGGACCGTTCACTAGAGGCAACTGTGACCGGTAGTGTCCCACAAATTTGAAGAAATCTGTATATCTGGCTGTAAAATTTGCTATTGCAAACGTCCAGAGCTTCGATGACAGTTTTTGGCCGTTCTTTTTCAGGAATTTTTTAACAGCACCTGGAATAAAAAACCAATTAATAAATCAAATAGACCCTTTTTTTAACTGCGAAAAACTGATGATTACCTTTTCCACAGCTTGATGTCTAATTGCACGTCCTCCGTAGACCCAGTGATGTCGTTCGGCCATTTTTCTTCAAAAACATGGGCGGTTTTTTTTATTTCCTGTTCATCGAGTTCTGCGCATTTGGCTGGAATGATATTTTGTATCATTGACAACAGTGCTCGATGTTCGAGAAATCTCGTGTCCAGTTCTTCCAGATATATATCCAAAAATGGAATGAATATTGATCGTCGATAATATTCTTCAGCATTTCCAAAATAGTTGTCACGATTGTTTTGACATCCTACTCGCCGAGGAACAGTTAGCTCGATACCAATCTTTACAGCAATTTGAGTCGCTGACTGGAACATTTCCGCAAATTTTTCGTCGGCCCTGGCACGCATCTCCTTTATTTCTTTGTGAACATTGTTCGCATATTGGACGCATTCACTTAAATCGCAATTTTCTTTTTGCAAATTCTGGCTCAGGTTCTTCGTCAAGCTGAATACCGGTACCATTACAACCAATGCAACTATGAATTGCGCTGTTTGGATTGAAGCAAGCAAGCTGTTTGGCTGTACTCCATCTGTTTTTAATCTCAGCTCATTTAATTCTTCGAGCGTCAAGCAGATGAATTCCAATGCTTCATGAAACAATCCCAGAGAAGCAAGATGTTCGACCCAACGCGTTTCACAAAATTTTAAAAGACGTGTCTGCTTGGCACTAGGATTTTCTGCCAGGATATGTTTTTTCAACAAATTTCCAGCTTTGCTGGAGAGACGAAAGAAGTTGAAGACTTGCTTGACTGTTCCAATGCAGTTCCGAATCGGCGTAATGTCGCACGCATGGGTAATTGCCAGATTTAGGTTGTGATTGGCACAATGAAGATAAAGAGCATCTGGACATGTTTTCTTTACAATAGCTGCACAGCCTTTCAGCTCTCCACTCATTGCTCGAGCTCCATCATAACCTTCAAAATAAACCGTTAAAATCCTTGTTTTACAAATCAAAAGTTTTTCTATGGTTTCAGAGCTCCTATATTTATAAATCCGATTCAGGAACTTACGTAATTGAAATTTTCAAAGCGAAATTCAACTCAACTTGGTTTGGGTTTTAAGACTCTTTCAAAATCGAATTAAAATCCGATTTTCAAGATATTTCAAAAATCATTTTTAAGCAAGACTCTGAAACTGTTATAGTATTTAATCCACATAATATATGTATATATATTCTTAAGTGCTAAGAATTCTTGACTAGATTTCATACTAAAATTAATTCAAGAATCAAATTTAGCTAGGTTTGTCAAAAAGTTTTATAAAATCCTATTCAGATAAGATTTTAATTGAGTTGAAAAATACCATTTTTAAGCTAGTTACTAAATCAAATCGAGAGTGAATTTTTCTATGCTCGCAGAAAGTTTGATCCAAAACTTCAATGAATAGAAGCTCCAAAACTTCACTTTCTTTTTCTACTTTTAGCTAATTCATGTTAATTTAAGTTTTATTGAGTGAAGGCAAGTTATACAACGTTTGGTATTGGATGAAAGTATTTTTTATTTCATACAATATAAAACAATGTTTAAAATTATAAGATGATATTTTAAAGTGATTCAAGTCTTGATAAGTTCATTTGAGTTTTCATTCGGTTGAATTTTTTAATCGGTCAATTTAAATTTTATTGAATGAATGTAAGTTATACTACGTTAAATATTGGATAAAAAAATTTTTTTCATACATTTATGTTTAAAATTATATTATGCTTTTTTATAGGGATCCAAGTTTTAATTAGTTCATATGAGTTTCCATTTGATTTAATTTTTTAATTAGCCAATTTAAGTTTTATTGAGTGAATGTGAGTTATACTACATTAAATATTAGACAAAAATATTTTTTATTTAATACATTAATGTTTAAAATTATATAATGATATTTTATAGTAATTCAATTTTGAATTAGTTCATTTGAGTTTTATCCTTGTTAATTTGAGTTTTATCCAGCTTACCTTGCCCTTTCATGAAATGAGTGTCCACTCCAAGTTTCTGCAAAATTGTAAGCAGCGTATTTGCAAGGCCGGCGCCAGTCACATCCTCTACAGGAACGAAGCACAAGAAATCTTCTCTGATCGTGTGTCTCCCTTTGATTTCTTGAATGAACCTAGCTCCAATCGTGAATCGTTCAATTCCACTTACATCAGACGTTTCATCTGCGGTTACAGTGAAACATTTCGTCTCATTGATGCGTCTCACCAACTCTCTTGTGATGATTTCCGCTCCAGCATCAATGATCTCGTTCTGAATTCTATGGCTCAAGTATGTTGCATTACAACCAGCCACCTTTAAATGTTCTTGCAGTGCTACATTTCCACTATCCACAGAAAAACGCAGAAGTGCCCTGAAATTCCCGTCGTTCTCTTCTGGAATTTCCAGCGCCAATGGGCCATCATCTCGACGTCCTCGTAGCGCCAGTCCTTGTCTGCAGCAGAACAAAACCGCACGAATGATGGGAGCAAGCTTCCGTCTGTTTTCCAATTGCAGCCGTTTTCGGCTCTGATCGATCTCGGCAATGACATCATTTTTCTTATTTTCATAAATGAGCTTAAAATTCTGTGCATCTTCAAGGACGTCCAAGTGATATTTTTTCGTTTGGTGTTCTTTAAATCTCTCTAAAGCTCTCTTCCAATCTTTAACACAAGTTTGCACAAATGAACTCAAACGTTCATGTTTTCCTTTTCCAACTTCTTTTTGCGCAAATAAAATGCAAACTCGACAATAAGCGCCGTCTTCTGAGGCTGACTAAGTGAACCAAAGATACTTTTGTAACCACGAAAGTTGGAATTTCAGATTTTTTTTTGTTCATTTCCGTTGCTGGAAAAACAAAATCAGCATCCGGTGTCCATACATTTACAAGGAGATCGTACATCTCGGTATTTTCAAGTTTTCTTCTACCGAACCATTGAACATCATGGACATGATCTTGAAATTTCGGAGACTTCTGAAATTCATACAAATTTTTTCTTCGATTTACACAGTATTCGTTTGAAAAAATTTAGTTTATTGGTTTTTTCTCGCAAAAATAATTTTAAAAATATTTTTTTATAGTCAGTTTCAAAAAAAAAAAAAATCGTCACTAGTGAGATTTGAACCCGCGATGATTGAGTGGGGAGCTTGTGCTCTAACCGCTCTGCCACAACATATTTGAAGATAACATGTAAAGTATCTTACACTGTAAAATTTGAAATTAATTTCTTTATATAGATTAAAAATTCAAAACGACGTCAACGAATTAGGATTGTATAATTTTAAAACCTCACTGCAAACCGTCAAACAGTACATCAATAAAATATGATGCAATTGTACAAAAGTCTGTTCAGTGAATTTCGAGCGGAAAAAAGTTCCTGTACTTTCCACGTTCATGAAAATTTTATAAAAAGAAAATGATATAACGCATTCAATTTAGTTATTAAACTCAAATTTTAATCAACATTTTACTGGGTGAAAATTCAAAATACTTACTATGGGCTCCGGTTGATGATCATTTTCCTCGTCATGCCGCGATTTTTTTGCTGTTGATACTTCTTCAGCCTGTTTAATTGATCGTTCGCATTCGCGTTTACCATTTGCATTTGTCGGTTTAAAAAAGGACGTTATTTTAACATGTGCCATTTTTATTGACGATGAAGCAAATGCATGTCAACACTGTGGGAGGTCAAACCGACTAATAACTCACTCGATATTTACTGGACTATTACACTTTATTATTTCCGTCTTACACGTAGATTTTTCGCGCGCGTACAATTCGTTGATCGTAAACGGCTCGTATGCGTTTCGTATTTTGTTCGTGCTCCACTGACTGCCCGGCCGGGCCCGGCAGGTATTTATACCCCGTGTCTAAGAAAATTCCAGAAAATGAAAATCCGAGAAGGCTCGAGAAAGATAAAGAAGTATCGACAATATTCCAAAAACGAAAATCCGACTAGTATGATTAATTGCCAGTCAAGATTGATTGATTCTTTTTGTCCCCATAACTAATGATCCCACCGCTGTCATTAGAGCGGTCAATCAATCTTGAATTGTTCCCCACAACACTAAATGTCAAATTGTGTTGGGAAATGTTGGGAAAACTATCGATTATTATCAAAAGTTATCGATACACTGAATAATCGGTAACTGTTGGGAACGCTTTTGATAGATCTTCGCTTTCCGTCCTTTGTCTTCAAAACCGGCTTCCGTTCTATGCATCTTTCTCGCACTACAGTAGGTTGCGAGTCATCTAACGATAGTACTATTAATACGAGTACATGTGGCATGATAATAACACTCAATCACTTCTGTGATCTTGACCAGAAAAGTTGTGAAAATAAACTGAAAATTACGAAATAAAGTGGAATGAATCATATTTGTAATGTACCAACTTGTGATGTGGACCATTTAGTTTATACGGTTGAAAGACCGTGTGCTGCAAGGGGTTTTGAAAAAGTCTGAGATTTCGGGGGGGGGGGTCCGGACCCCCCGGACCACCCCCCTGCGTCCGTCCCTGCTTCTAGTGGAGTCATAAATATGGTCTCTTCAAGTTTCCCATATAAGAAAGCTGTCTTGACGTCTAGTTGCATGATTTTGAGATTATTTTGTACAGCTACAGATAGTAACAATCGTTTTGAATCATACCTGACTGTTGGAGCAAACGTTTCTTGGCAATCAATACCTACAGTTTGTGCATATACTTTTGCACATAGACGTGATTTATAACGTGGACCAGTTGGTTCTTCTTTTATACGGAATAACCATATGCATCCAATTGCTTTGGCATTTGGGGGTTTTTCTACCAATGCCCATGTGTTGTTCTTCTGTAGAGCTTCCAGTTCTTCAGTGATAGATTTTCTCCATTTTTCTTTGTTTACCGATTTTATAGCTTCGGTGTAAGTCGTAGGCACATTTGACAGTACCTCTTCGTGATGACACAGGTAAGTATTTTCTACGGAATCATCTAGGTTAGTCTTTTCCTTATTTTTCTTTCTTGGTCTCAGGGTGATTTTGCTGATTGGAGGACTATCAAGATCAATGCTGGAGTCCGGAATGTATTCACTATCTGAAGTAGACGGGGTTTTCGCGTACAGTGTCATTAGTACTTGTAGTTGAATCCATCTCTGATTCAGAGTTGTTACTATTAGCTTCTTCTTTATTTGTTTCAGGTTTCTTCTCAGATATTTCTACAGGAACATAGTCCCTCTCACGGTAGATTCAAGGAATGTAGCATCTCGACTGTTTACCACTTTTCTTGTATTTGGTATTATGAATCGGTAGCCTTTGTTATGATCGCAGTATCCAATTAAGATCATCTTTTGTGCCTTTGGATCCTATTTCTTGCGTTTCTCTTTGGGCAAGTGTACCATAGCTTCACATCCGAATATACGCATATGGTTCACCTTTGGCTTTTCACCAGACCACATTTCTTATGGCGTTTTAAAAGATAAGGACTTCGTTGGAGAACGATTGATTGCATGTGCCGCAGTATGTATGGGATTAGCCCAGTACATCTTGGGTAGATTGGCATTTAGGAGCATACACTTTGCTCTCTCTACTAGAGTTCTGTTCATGCGTTCTACTGTCCCATTTTGTTCAGGTGTATACGGTGTGGTTGTTTGATATACAATAATCTGAGAATTCCTTGTTGACGTATTCCAAGCCGTTATCTGTCCGAAGGATTTTTAATACGAGCACCCAGCTGGTTTTCGACTTCATTTCTGAATTCCTACTTCTGAATTCCTACTTCAGAGCGTCAGACTTGTTTCGGAGAAAGTACACCAACACCTCCTTTGAATAGTCGTCAAGAAATCTTATAAAATATCGGGCACCGCCCATAGTCTGCGTTTCCATTGGCCCACATACGTCGGAGTGAACCGTTTCAAGAAGATTTCTAGCCTTGGAGCCTTCACTTTTGAAATGTAGTCTTGTTTGCTTGCCTTCTGTACATGTTACACATGTGATTGCAGGTGCTTTTGTTGAGAAAACGACATGGTCAGTGTTTTCTGTCATCTTCCGTAGACTATTAAAATTCAGGTGTCCCATTCGTTAGTGCCACAGGTAAAAGTCTGGTTCTTCGACATCAGACATGCATGCATAGCCTTTTCCTGGCATATTCAGCCGGTACATGTTGTTGATGACACTTGCTGTTGCTACTATCTCATTTCTTTTGTTCATAATAACACAGCCGGTTTTGTCAAACTTAGCTTGGCCACCACTGCGAATAATTTGACTTACGGAAAATAAATTTGTTGCGAGTTCGGGAACACATAATACTTTTGTAAAAAGCACCTTCTTGTTTTGACCTTCGTCGTCATAAACATCTAAGCTCACTTCTCCTGAGCATTGCACGGGTAGTACTTTGTTGTCTGCGACTCCAATTTTCTGTATGGCAGGAGCCGTCACATTTTCAAGCATATTCTTATGTTTTGTCATGTGTAAGGATGCACCGGAATCCACGGACTAGGCAACATCTTGGCTGAATGTTGCCACAAACACAGCAGCATAGGAAGAACTGCTTGTTTTTCGTTGAATATCCTTCGTTTTGAATTTGCATTCAGAGCTTTTATGGCCATACTTGTTACAAGAGTAGCACCTCGGACCCTTAGTTTGCTTCTTATAATTGTTTTTAAATTTCTTAGTGACTGAGAACACTGTTGAGTCACTTTCTATTTGTCTAACGTCTCGCAATAGTTTTGATTTCACAGAGTCTGAGATTATCTTCATGCCTGAGCTTTCAAAAGCAATTATCATTGGTTGATAGGATTCTGGTAGATCGAAGAGCAGCAGCCATTCGTCGTCTACTTGGAAACCAATGTTTCTTAGCTTTTGAACACTGCACATAATTTTGCTCAAATGTTCCTCTACGTTTTGACATGCAATAAGCGAGGTACTACAGAAATCACGCAGCAGCCCAACACAGCGTGTCAGCCCAGAGTCATCGAATACTTTCGATAACTTGTCCCATACTTGCTCTATAGTGCTAGCCTCTTGTATGTGCACATAATTTATTGGGTCAACTAGTAGAATTATGTTAGTTTTTGCCCTTGTATCTCGTTTTGTGTCCACTTCGACAACTGTGGCGGGTTCTATGCAGTCCCACAGCTCCTCATGCTGTAGATATATTTTTGCAGCAAATCGCCAGGTTGCATAATTATTTCGACCGGTTAACTTGTCAATTAATGCCAATTGATTATTTGCTGCCATTTTTAAGAGCCCTTAGTCCAGTCATCACGAGGAAACAGAGAAAACAGTTTGCAATTGTTAAATTAGAAATCACGTTTTTGGGTTTTAGGTTGTGTTCACTATTTTTCACTGTAATGTTTATTCCACTGAAAGTTTTTGCATTGATTCTATTTTTGGGCTTTGTTGGGCTTTCCTGGGCCCATAACCTGATGAAATAATTGAAAAAATATTTCTACTTTGCAAGGAAAAGTCTTTTATTTCAGTATTAAGGCGCGATTAACACTTGCATGTCGAAGTCACAGAACGTAGAGAGTTGAAGTTGATAGGGAGCGGTCAAGCTCAGAAAAAGTAAAGACAGAGTTGAATAAAGGCACGAAATTCAAATTATGATTTTATCAAAAATTTATCTAACAAAATTCTTCAGCAAATTTTCTAATATTCTGAATTCTTAAATAGTGAATTCCCAATTAAACCTTTCAACATAAAACCTACCAAAGACATGGAACCTTTGCTAACTTTACTCCTATTCATCAATAAATGTCTTCACTCAGATTATGGCACAGAGAAATTTTCATTAATTTTATGAATGGCCAACGAAAAAACTAGCATTCATTCATATCAAATGCTAAACAAAATTTTCTGAAAGGAAATACTCGTATATCATCGACTCGCTATACAACCAACTTTCGAAAGTCAAGCACAGCGCGTTCACTCCCACAACCCATTTAATAAACCATCTATAGCTTGTATATTCTCTATTATACAACCATCGATTGCCCAGGGAAACACCACAGAGCTCTGCGTACAAAGCCGAGCAACCTTGTCCCTTCAATCTGTAATGATTTTAAATGTCTAAGTCCGGACGAGGAACCGACCTCTCATCGGTTCTATTCGTTAAGTCTGAGTAGTGCCAACGAATGGTACCAACCGGTCAACCAATCCGTGCACCGTAATCCATTCTCGCGGTTGCTGCTTGTCGGCTAGCTAGATCGGAGAGGATTTCGGTCGCGGGTCTCCAGATGGATTACGCTCATTTACAATCTTCAGCCACTAATACATGCCCGTTTTCAAACGCGTCACCAAAACAAAACCATACGGAGAGGAAACCTACTTTACGTGCCTCCGTATTTCTTCATACAACCAGTCAAAGGACAAAGATCTAATCTTTACTTCGCGTTCCCAAATTTCCGACGCGGTACCGAAAAATATACTACGTTAACGTAAATCCGAAAAAAACTACGCTAAGGAAAAACCAAAATCAACTAAGGTACCACGTACCGCGCGCGACGCGAAACCGACCTCAGCGGATTTTCTCAAACCCTACCCTCACGACGGCATACTTACCATGCACTCTATTTCCCGCTGAAAGAAAGGACCACTGGAAAGGAAAATCGTGTTTTGAGTTAGCAATTCATATTAATTTTGTTATATTTGCATAAGATATGATTATTATTTAAATGATTTACAGTTCTGACTTAAATACAAAAAATAAGAAAACTAGAACTATTTACTTATTTACACAATGTTTACGTCCTGACCTTTTGTTTCAATTTTATTGTTGTTGTCTTAAATATTCTCTCATTTGCATTTTTGATAAAATAATTGCATGTATGGATTTTTTTATTATTTTTTTTCATTCTAGTGTGAACACCACTTCAGCCGCAATCGAATAGAGGATTATATGTAAATCTTATGTATATCGCAATGTAGAACCATATAAAAGTACCTAATGTGGAACTTTTGTAGCGATAATTTTCATATAAACATGTTTATATTTTATTATATGTTTACAACAAACTAAGAGAATAACAAATGAAAAATAATAGAAAATCTGCGATTAGTCTTTGTATTTACCTTACGTGCAGAGTACAGTAAGATAAATGAATTTATACGTATGTTTTCTATTTTTTTGTTAAGGTGAATTATTACACAATCATTTCAAGATACTTAGGCTCATTGAAGCTTCACTTTGCCAATAGGTTTGTTTTTCTTTTTTGTTTTGGGTGTCGTTTTAAGGCATTTTAAAGACAATATTTTTGTTTTCGGCGCACTCAACAAAGTAAATAAAAATTTTCATGCAGCAAACATTTAGAAATAAAATGGAATATGCTGAAAAGCACTAAAAAGTATAAAGCGTGCTTTTTATACAATATTGGATTCTGGCATATGAGTATAACAAATTTTTAACACCGACAATTCCTTCAAACCACGTCCTAACTCGTTGCAACAACCCGAACATAATTTAATTCTAGACCGCTATGTCGGCGGCTTTTAATGAATATCTTCGATGAGTGTTAATACGCACGCCTATGCAGGAAATGCTTAATCGCGAAGTAAAACCATAAACGACTCAAGCTGCAATCAACTTCACCTTGTGCGCTTTGGCGAAGTCTTCTTCTTTTAGAAACTAACAAAACGAGTGCTTTAACACATAATGGTTGATTAAGAAAGGAAATCGACTTGGTCGACTTGGAAAACATTGTAAATAAAATTTCACTCCGTCAGATATGAAATTATGTGTTTGTGCTATAATATATTTTTTTTGTTTTGTTAATTGTGTTTTGTTATGAACTCTCTAAGACAGTTTCAACTGTTACAGTAATAATGTTAAGAAGTTTGTAAACATAATTCATTGTCGGTACAAATTTCAAACTCTTGCCTAAATAAATCCCTCTTTATGAGATTACTAGGACTGTCGAATTATTCAATCGTTTTTCTACTTTTCTTGTTAACAGTTGGAACGTTGCGGGAAAATGACACTTCATTTTTTTGTTCCCCTCTTAAAGACTAAATGCTTGATCATGCACTCAATGGAAAAGTAAGAAGAAAACGATAAACAACAAATAACCGAATACGAAAAATTATTAAAATATTATGAGATGTCCAATCAATAACGATAAAAATACTGGTTCCGAAACACCGCACCGCTCCTGAATAGCAGACTATTTGCAGTAAAAAGATAGGCTCTTAACTAAACACATGGCTAACCCTTTTTGAGCCCATCTGCCTTGATACCAGATAAAAGAAATATATCCACACTAATTTTCATGATATGACCTTTGGTTACTTGTGCAAGCACAGGCCGATTGCTGACGAGTGAATTAAAGAGTCATAATTTTCAATTTTTCCAAAATACTTGGAACTAAAGATAATTTGGCATTTTTGCTCAACTCAAGTTTCTGCTTCATTATTCGATTTATAACAGATCAGGCGCAATTATCTTTGTGTTAGCTTTAAAACTGACCTTTGCTTTGCCTCTTATTAGGACTTTTTAATAGACAACTGAATGGTGATTCACACCTGGGGGGGAGGTGTTGCAACTGAATTGATGCCCTCGTTATTGTTGAAGGGTCGCCAGCTTGTATGATGGCAATGGGAACTGTTTGGGTTGGACCTCCCGGATTATTTTGTTGTTGCTGCTGTTGTGGAGGAGGCTGCTGTTGTTGTTGCTGCTGTTGTTGTTGGTGCGATACAGCTCTAAATTTCTTCAACATGAGTTGTTCTTCCAAACGGATATTCCAATTGGCCAAAACTAAAGCTTTTGTTGCTTGTTAGTTAGTTAAATCTGTACGAATGACATTCATCACATATTCATCACTTTTACTATTTTAACACTAACCTGCTAGTCTTTGTCGTTTGATAATCGTTGATGAACCAACTGCCAATCGATCCTCTAATGGCCCTTTGAATTGAACTGAATTGCTAACCCCATGATGCATATCAGATGGTGAATTTTCACGGGCTGCTCTTTCATCCAGCAAATGATCCTTTTCGGTTGGTTCGTAAACTGATTCTTCGCAAACATGTGCAACCCGACTCTTCTTGGGTGGCGGCCACTACGTACGCACTTCACTGCCATGTGGCTGTCAATTCCTCTTGACATCCCACGACAAAATTGACGTGGGATGTGCGCTCGTCACAACCACGTGAAATGACAAGCCACCTAGCAGCAAGGTGTGTTAGTAGTGGTCGCCAGCGACGTCGCATGATTCAATACAAATCCCTCAATGTATTCAATAAAATTTTACATTTCATGTATGAAAAATGGTAAAATATATGGGAAATACGCTATGTTAACAGCTGCTTGGGAATTCAATGTGGAAACCAAATGCTACTGGCCAATGTAAAATAACATTTCCTAGAGGAAAATGATCATGCTATTAGCAAATTACGCTCGGATGACTGTAGAGTTACTGGTAAATCAGTGCAGAAGCTTGATGGTGCTGCATATTTCATGATATCAAAGTTTTTTTTTACAGAGGCAGCATATGAAGGACGCCTAAAAAGTACGAAAGTTAATGAAAATTTGAGCGAAAAAGATGTTTGGATGATTTCGTTTTATTATAGAGTTTTATGAAGGATGGATAAAAAGTAGGAAGACTGTGTTTTGCAATAAAGGTTTTTCGATGAATATTTGTGTGTGCCTGAGAGAGCCTATCATCCAAGGGATTGGGAAATATTAACCTTTTTACGAATTTTTCGTTCAACGTAAATTTCTTGATTCTACTTTTGGTTTTTAAACTTCAATTTTCTTTAGTGCCAAAGTGGAGTTATTACATAAAAATCGATTGTGGAATGGTCGCGAGTGAAAACAATTAATTTTAAAGTAAGTTAGTTAGTTTAATAATGTTGCATGTGAAATGATTATATAAAAATCGATTCGAGAAGTGTCGCGAGTGAAAACAAACAATTTGAAAGTTATAGTGATCGAGGTAAAGGTGCGTTTTTATAACAAATTTTAGCCGAATGAAGAAAAGTTTTCAAGCTTCATGCATGTATGCATTGGTGTAATATTTCTATTTACACCAATACATACATGCATGAAGCTTGAAAACTTTCCATTTTGTTACTTGAAATCTGGAATTGTTGCAACTATAAGTTTCTGAACCAATTGATTACTTCACGTTTTTCCTGGGATGCCTTAATATTGTGGAAAGCTGAGACTTTGTGGATATATCAGTAGTTTTGTCAAACATTATTGATATGAAGAGAGACTTCTTGCGGGTAGTATCAAAAATAATGGAAGAAATTGATCCAATCAAATCATTTTGAATATTTTTTGACAAGCCTGAACAAACTTTTGAGTTTTCGAGAGAGTTTTTTAAAATCGGGCTATGCTTTGCAAGCAAAGAAATGGTTTCGCATAATTGCCTCTGTTCGAGGAACCAGAAGATTCATTATGGCCATGAAAAGCCAGTTCTTGGGTACCAAGAAAAGACACAACATCGATGAGGCATTTTAATATTTCACGATTTTTTTTTTGACTTGGTCGTTGTGTGTTTTAATGTTTAGTGACCACTGGCAATCGATCATTGTCTCAATACGTCACAAATTACCAAACTTTTTCCAAGCCAATATGCAGCGCAGACGCTCTTGAGATATTTGAGCATGGCGTTTTAAAGCTTCGTGTAAATTGCTGAAGTCTAAAAGCCCGGAAGTCCGCCAAACGTTAGTTTCTGATGAAAATAGTAGACAAAGCCAGCAAAAGAGTTTGATTATGTGTTTGCACCCACAAAGGCATTCAAATTCATTATAAAGTTTGGTTGAAAAATTTCTGATATAACTTCCCTTAACAGATTGCTGACTAAGTGAAATAAGCGGCATTGGTCAACCTGAATCTATAATTTGCTTCTTGTTTTCGAACTTTCTAGAAAAAAAGAATCCACAAGAAGTTCTTCAATAGCACAACCACAACATTTTTCTAGTGACATTGTTGTAAAAGTTTAATTTAAGAATTTTGTTTTAAATTTAGCAAAAATAACAAATTCAATTAAATTCAAAGCAAAACCTGTCTTTTATACTTTCCTCCGGATAAAAATTTTTTTTTCCTAGAACGGGAAGCTAAAAATCCGATTATTACAAACGCTAATATCGATGGCTACTGAGGTGGCCACTTAAAAACTCTTATGGCACATTAAAATAAAATAATTTTAATCTGTGCAGATCAGGGCCTAGAATGAATGAAAATTAATCGAAATTTGATCGAATCTCTGGGAGACTACTTCTAAAATCATCAATTTCTTTAATACAGTACGAAATGTTATTATGTTTTGTTTGGAAAATGTGAGATAAAATGTCACAAAATGGAAAAATTGATGCAAATACAGTTAACAGAAAATGAAATTGAAAATCCATTACAGTTGCTAAAAGCCCTTTTGCAGCGTTAAAAGTTTCATTGTCCCAGGCACCAGTATTTACGATATCCAAGGCAAGATTTTCTGAATGTGATATATTTTCAAATATGGTTGTTACTAAGTGGCCACTAAAGTTTCATCTATTAGTAATAACTCTGGGCGTTCGTCTTTTTACGAATTCATCGAATTTCGAGCAAATTTTAGTAGAGTGACTAAGAAATGATAAAAAACCATGCAAACTCAAAAAGAAAATTTGGCACTCTTTGATTTTTTCACAAGACTTTGAAAGAGTTAAGTTTAATCTATGGGCAAAACAATGTACAAATAAAGCATCTGAAAACCTTTCTCTCACTCTTTTTTTGTAAGCCGCTTACTTCACCAGACATAACCGCTGCTCCGTCATAACTTTATGAAACTAATTTGCATAATATTTCACTAACATGATCATAAAGGGCTGAAGCTGTTCTATCCGTAGATTGTAGTAATAGAGCAGTTTTTTTTAATTTATTATTTTATATTTTAATTATTTAATAATTTTATAAAAAATTTAAATTTTATTATTATGTCAAATTTATATATTTAATATTTTATATATTCAATATAAATAAAAATGCTCGATTCGAATTCGGCGCAGACAAAGGGTTAAAGAAAATTCATGCATAATATAGACCAGATCTACTAATTCACTACACAACCAGCAAACCATTTCCAACTAGAAAATCCTACTATGACTAGAAAGTATGTAAAACACACATTCTCTCACCCAGCTCATCGTAATCCTAGACATACAAAATAAACATTTACATTCAGGCACTTTGCACAAATCATTTAAGCTCAACAACCTGCCTCTATACATTTGCGTGCAGTTTGTATCGATCCCATAATGAAAATGTTCGATCCAATTCAACATCAACAACAGCTACAACAACATCAACAGCATCCAGATTTACAGAATCATGGTATGCTATTGCATCCTACACAGCAATCATGCTGGTCGCGATCGTTGTCGTCAGCTCAACAACCTGCCTCTATACATTTGGGTGAGTTTGTATCGAGCAGAGAATGAAAATGTTCGATCGAACAGAAGGGGAGTCTTGTGAAGAACTTGGAGGAGTTTGGAGCAAGGTCTCGGGCGGTTGTCGGTGAAGCTCTAAGAGTCGCGAGAAGTGCATATTGTTGTGGAACTTGTGGAGGTGGCAAATATGCCATTGTGTACGTGCGGATATATTTTAAGTGTCGCACGACGCGGAATTGATTGCTAGGCGGAATTTAACAAGCAATTATCGTCACCGACAACGGGAATTGATTAAAAAAGTGCGGTGCGTGGCGTTGTCGGCGATGGAAGCAACGACAGCGACAAGCAAGTCGGCAAAAACAAGCGAAAATTGACCATAAATTGGCTCAGCTCCACGCTAAACCAAATCGAATCAGAAAAGTGCGTGTGTTGCGGGGCGAGAAAAACGGCGAACGACCTGCAAAACTGTTTCCGCGACAACCCCATAGTGAGTGCCCGGCCCGAAACTGTATTTCCTTTCATTTTTCTTTATGCTTGAGTCGAATTGCTGTTGCCAAAGCGGCAAACGGGAATCTGTGCTCAGAACGACAAGTAAGAGGATTTACTGAATGTTAAGGGAGGAAACGTTTGAACCTGCGCCGAAGCGCTCTTTCCACCAACCAGCATCTCTGATCTATAAGAAAATTTGTATCTTACTGAGCGTTGGGTGCAAGTTGTAAAGTTACGGCTGATTAATGTAGTTTCAGATTACATAAGCTATTTGTGCACTGAATGCTCAATATGAACGTACCCTGAAATTTAAATTTTCTGCTTTGATTACGAAGTTAAATCATCACCGACGAAATATAGAAGATTCTTGTGATTTTTCCAATCAGTTGCATCAGAAATTTGCATACTTGTTATTGAAGCTCCCTAAATTCAACCTTCGGGACAGACCCCAACTCAAAATGTTGTGTGTATCGCTCACTGTCCGAGGAGAAAATCGTCGATGAGTGTGTATCGCATCTTCAATGACAAAAAAACAAAAGTGGTTGATTCGGTTTGTGTTGATGCGCTCGGAAGTTACTACAATTATTTTTGATTTAGCTTCTAACTGCAATACGTAGTAGCTTACAATGTTTAGGAGTGCGATTTGCTGAAAATTCTCAAAAGTGAATTATCTCAAATTTATTCTGTGGTAGCGCTAAGGCTGAATATCGGAAGATTGGACTAAGCTGCCGGCGAAAAACATAGCTGGGAGAATTCGGGAAAGAAACTGTTGATCCTCGTATCACCTTAGAACTAACTGTGTGTACAGCGTTACCGAGCCCTATATCGTAAATTGCTGTCCCGGGATAGTTTCATGTTGCGGGTGATTACAACATCCATCTAGCGGTGCCGATTTGTACAGGGTGGGCCATAAGGGTGTGGGTGGGCCATAAGGGTGTTGGCGGTTTAAATATTCGATTTATAAAGAACTACGAAACATAACACAAAAATATTTGTATTGTTAAAAAGTAGAAGCATAGGAATTTTTAAGACTTAAAAATAATGTTGTCCAATGTTTCGTAGTTTTTTTTAAATCGAATATTTAAACCTCCAACACCCTTATGGCCCACCCACACACTTATGGCCCACCCTGTATAATCTTTTGGAATTGATACATCGTGTCTGTGACACCACCCTGACGTGAAATTCAATTGTTCTGCATGATTGTCACTCTGTGTAACACAACAGCGATTTGGATAAACTAATTTTTATGAAGTCTAAGTTAATAGGATACCTGCATCGTCTTCGAGCGCTCGACGGACCATGTGGGTAAGTACCCTTTTAGTTTCTTTTGTATATTCTTATGAAACATTTACGAGTATTCACATTTACTTTTTTAAATTGTATATAAAAAACCAAGAACTTTTGAGAAAGAGCTGATCCTCGTTGCTGTTATTAGTTTTAGTCATTTCCTCAATGAGTATATATCTATACTGTGAACTGCACTCACAGAGTATGACTCAAATAACAGTTTTAAAGTTAGGGAAATGAAGATAGATAAAAAAGATAAAATGAATTGTTAATAGATAAACTCGGTCTTTCCTTTCTTTCTCTTCTGACCGGGTATAGGACCCGGGTAGGCTCTCCACGCCATAAATGAGCCAGCCATCGGGCATTAACTAACCTCTTTTTGTTTCAGGTGACTTCGCGGGCTGAGTGGCCCGAGCAAGGTGCCTCTTTATGACATAGGGTTATGTAATCGAATTGCATAATTCTATGGCATAAATTGGTCACCGGGGTACTTCTCCTCTGATGGGAAGGCTCATGCAAGTTAAGTTGTATGAGTTTTCCACTCAGAAGAGGAATACCTGGCCATTACAACATTTATGGATTTTGATGTGGTTGGGCGGGTGCAAGGGGGCTCCATCACCATCCGGTTGCCCCTCTCTTATTTGTGGGCCATGAGCCTCTTCGGGTAAAGACGAAGTTACCCTAATTCCACCCCTTTTTACTTATTTCACTTGTTCTCTGGACAAGTCATATCCCCTCGGTATGGTTGCCTACAATTTTTGCGACTTCGGTTGCCTTGCTTTTTCGACCCCAGAAATTTGTGAATGCGAAATTCTTTTGTAGTGGGTCCTTGTGCTGGGGGGAATGAACCCGCCCCATGACAACGCAATGCTAGCCTGCCAGCGCATTCACGCGTCCCCAGGCAAGGGCATTCTCGGCGGATACTTACATCTTCTTTCGCCAAGGCAGCAGACTATCGCTGCAGTCCTTTATGGACTTTGAAATGTAATTATTCACTACAAGATACATCTCGAAAGCTAAGAAAACGTTCCTGGATAATACCATCTTCAGTAACGTACCTTTAAGGATTGTGTTGTATCGCTTGTAAATTCACTTACTTACAAAAGCTGGAGATTTTAAAAAGTTCACATAAAATACAAGGTTCTGTCGCAAAATTTCTGCTTCCCTTCCCTCGAAATCCACGCGCCGCCACTGCTGTTAATATAAACAAGTTGAGTAGACAGACCTACGCCCATGTCAGAGGGGTTTGTATCCAACTTCTCTGAAATGCACTCACCAGCAACGGATAACGTCCAGAAGCATATCAGAAATGAGCACGTTTATAAGAAAATCCACTGTTTCTCTATTTTGAACGGTCGCCATTTTGTTGCAAAATTACATAAATCACTCAAATAATGAATTTCCAAAAATCTTTGTATTACTGATCGTACTTGAAAATTTCAAGACGATCAAATCAAAACTTCAGCGTCTGATTCTATGGAAAGTCCATAAAATACCAATATCATGTATTGTTGTTGTAATTGGAGAAATTTCAAATGGCTGATACTTCCGTGTATATCATTTGATTTTCATCAAATTTACAAAGTATCAGGATCTTTTGTAAGACTACTTAAATATCGAATTTCATTGAGTTTAAGGGTACCCGATACGATTTTATTGGGGAAAATGTGAAATTCGAAGCTTATACTTGACAAAGTTGAGCGAATTTGGACTTCTAAGGTGTTTTTGGTTGCTGTGCTCATAAATACCTACCTCGCTAATTTTTTCAGATCACAAGTGTCTAATTTGCATGAATTTTTCCACTAAATGAGAAATATAAACGTGGTCAATTTATGTTATACTATTTATTTTGTTTTTGTTTTTTTTATTTATTTCCCAAGCAAGACATATCCTTACAACAACAAAAAAATTACAAAAATATAAAAATGGAAACAAGACTTTTTTCTTAAATTTATGTACAATAAATTAACGTGCAATTATGTTGAGGAATGAAGGGCTTTCAGGATATTGGTTTTTTATAAAGTTTCGGAAATGGATAAGGAGTGGTATTTACTACACTTGTTGAATACCTTAGAACAAACGTTTAATGGCTCATTGTCTGCATATGTAGTGTAATGGCGATCTATGATAAGTATTGATAATTGTCTTGTGACTCTAAGGGGCTCATTCAAAGCAATTTTTTTGCTATGTACTGAACCTTATTGTTGTCTCTCAGAATATCAAATGTTAAACATGCAGATATGAGATTAGTTCCAAAAGTACCCGACCTGACTTATGAATACAGGTAATTTAAAAAAAAACAATTACTGTGATTGACAATACCACTTTTCAACAACTTATGTGAAAAATTCATACCGGTACGTTTATTATTATTTTTTTACAGACATCAAAAGTGAACGCTCTCAGTGAATTTGTAAATATGGAAAAAATCAGGCGTCGTCATGCGATACAAAACTTTCATTTGAATAGTCTAAGTCCAATCCATATCAAAGCCGAGTTGGATTCTACTCTGGGGAAGTCTGTTCCTTTGTTTACAATGGTCAAATATTGAGTAGCTGAGTTTGAGTGAGGTTGGATGAGCTGCCAAGATGAACACCGCAGTGGTCGACCAAGTGGGGTCAATACGTCAGAAAATGTGAAAAAAATCCAAAAAATGGTATTGCATCACCGTCCACTAAAAGTGCGCGAGATAGCAGACATGGCAGGCATTTTGAAAAGTGTTGTGCATCGCATTTTGACCAAAAATTGGACATGAGAAAGCTGTGCGTAAGACGGGTGCCACGTTTGCTCACAATAGAGCACAAACAGCAACGTGAGGAAGTTTCCATCGAGTGTTTGACAATGTTTCGCAGCAATAAAGCCAAGTTTTTGCGTTGATTCATAGCCATGGACAAAACATGGGTCCATCATTTTACACCTGAGACCAAGGAGCAGTCAAAGCATTGGACTGAAAGGGAAGAACCGGCTCCAAAGAAAGCAAAGACAGTTCAGTCAGCTGACAAGGTCATGGCATCCGTTTTCTGGAATGCGCGTGGAAATATATTTTCTTTATCATCTCGAAAAAGGAAAAACAATCAACGTGCATATTGTGCAGCCTTACTGCAGCGCTTGAACGATGAAATCAAGAAAAAATGGCCTCATCTTACGAAAAAGATAGTGTTGCTTCATCGCGACAACGCACCAGTCCACACGTGCGTGATTGCGATGGCTAAAATCAATGATTTGAAGTTCGAATTGCTTCCTCACGCGCCCTATTTGTCAGATCTAGCTACCTCAGGTTATTATCTTTTTCTGAATTTGAACAAATGGCTCAGGGGCAAAAGATTTGCCAACAATGAAGAGGTAGAGTCTGCGGTTAATAGCTATTTTGAGGAGCTTGGTGGCTCCTGGCTCCCTCGGATAACAATTTGTCGTGTATTTTGCCTCGCTGTGCACCCCTCAAAGCAAAAAAATGTGTTTTGAATAGTTCTCATCAAGACCTCTTATTTGATACCAATATCTACTACCTTTAATGAATTTTTTTTGGAGGAGCAACCCCCTTATACCTTGTTAAATTTTTTTTTGTAGTTGGATTTTAGAGAGGGCGTCACTTTGCACCTACATACAAAATTTGATGTTTCTTCTTATTCTTCGTAGCACTATGGCCCCTCTCGGGCCTTCGCTTCTTGCATATAGCGCCTCCAATTTTTTCAGTTCATTGACCACGTCTTCCAATTTCGAAATTCGAGCAGCAATGAACTGTCTTCGTTGACCGAGACAAACCACCGTTTTCTCGGTTTCCCCACTGATTTCCGGCCTTCAGTACTCCCAATGGATACCTTTTTGAGCAGCCGTTATTCGTTCATACGATTCATGTCTCCAGCCTATTGCAGTTTCTGCAGTCTTATAATCTTTGAGAAGGCTCACCAAAAACTTAATACAGCTCATGGTTTTGTTGAATTCGCCATTGGTCCCCATCGAGCTTCACTCTGATTATTCGCCTCAGGACCCGTTGCTCAAAGGCATTCAATATATTTGCGGATTTTATGTTTCTAGCTTGACCCTTTGTGGGGACAACATATGAAAGGCTTGATAATTTAGAAAGTTTAGCTGTTTATATATATATATATATATATATATATATATATATATATATATATATATATATATATATATATATATATATAGGAATGAATAAACATAAGCTCATCATAGCCATCTCCAGCTGTGTACCTCAATCTACACTCATATCATACAACTTTGCAATACTAACTTGTTGCGTATTAATTTGTTACAATTACTTTCCCAGTCTTGCTTATATTGAAACTAACCGTAATGTACATCGTATCAATTGGATGTAGTCACTCAAGATCACTCTCTTGCTTTTTGACCGTGGACGTGGACACATCAATTCGACTATGACTAAACATAAACATTTATTTACCTCAAATTCTACATCCCACATAATTTGGAGGCTCAACCGGGATCTGAAGTCAACCGGAATCTGAAATCAACCAGGATTCAAGTCGTCCGGAATGTGAAGTCAACCCAATTGGTATCAATAAAGATTTGGGATCATCCGAGATTGGAATCATTTACAATTGGACCGGCAACAGTGAATTCTAAATAATAAAAAGTGACTGGAAACTGAAAATTGCATTGGGGTGATGAGTGAGTGATAGCAAATTACATATTAATACGCGTAACAAGACAAAACCTATGATACTGATAGTGAAAATTAACGGTATTATCCAGTTAACTTCAACAGTTCACTTCATGCTGCATAACAGTACTAACATATAAACAGCAAATTAGCAAAGTTGATATATTAACACGAATACGGTGCATTGTGGGTATAACGCTGATTTAAAGTATATTTCTTGACTAGAAATGAGCGGAAGAAGGAATAAAAATCGACAGAACAGCCACACTTTGGTAGATTTTGACTCTTGTGTGGATGGAACTTCAACACAAATGACTCATATACAAAGAGATATGTCTGTAAAATGCGGCTTCGAAAACATCCTACGTAAATTTTCCGGCGACGAAACAATAAGTGTTAAGAAATGGATCTTTGAGTTCGAGCAAGATCCGAATACCTTCGGTTGGGGGCGAAATACAAAAGTTTATATTTTGTAAACGATCATTGACGGGAGCAGCCAAGATTTTTGCGGATTGCGACGCCAAGCCACTCACATACCCGGAGCTGAAGAGTGCATTGACTCAAGAATTCCCCCCCAAAATATCTAGCGCAAACGTCCATAGCAAGCTCAAGGAAAGAAAAAAGAAAACTGATGAAACACTCCGCGAATATTTGTATCATATGATTGACATCGCGTCACAAGCTTTATGAGGCAAAAACAATTAAAGAATTTAAGGAAAAGCTTAAAATTTACGAAAAAATTAGAAACGAGAATAGTCAATACGTGAACACTTAAAGTAACGAAGGAGGCAGACAATCTAAAAAAGAACCAGTGAAGAGAAATAAGAAAACCAAACCGAAGCGATATTGCTTTAACTGTGGATCAGTGGATCAGGAGTTCCATTTTTGCGCAAACAACGAAATAATCCTAAGTGCTTCGGCTGTAATCAGTTCGGACATAAAAGACCCAACTGTCCTACGGTAGCAAGAACGGGAAAATTGACGCATGTCGCTGTCACAAATACAAGATATGTATCATGTAAAATTAATGGTTGTTTGCTACAAGGCTTGCTAGACACGGGAAGTGACATCTTGTAGTGAATAGAAGGAGTTTCAATAATGTCCGTGAAGGACTGCAGCGATGTTCTGCTGCCTCGGCAGAGAAAGGTGTTGGTTCCTGCCGAGAATGCCCTCGTCCAAAGACGCGTGAATGCGCTGGCAGGCTAGCATTGCGGTGTCGTGGGGCGGGTTCGTTTCCCCGGCACGAGGACTCACTACAAAACATTTCGCATTCACGAATTGCTTGCAGAGATCACAAGAGGACGACCGAAGTCGCAAATTTGTAGATAACCTCCACGAAGGAATTATGACTTGTTACGAGAACAAGTGCAACCTGACAAGAAAGGCTAATTTGGGGTGACCTCGTCTTTACCCAAATAAATTCAGGGCCCACAAATGAAAGAAGGCCAACCGGGTGGTGGTGGAGCCCCTTCATGCCCACCCAACCGGAATAAATCCAATGTTAAATTGTTGAAGTGGCCAGGTATTCCTCTTCGGAGTGGAAAACTCATACAACTTGAATTATATGAACTTTCCCATCAGAAGGGGAGTACCCCGGTGACCAATTTATGTCATAGAATTATACAACTCTATGCCATAAAAAGGCACTTGGCTTGGGCCACTCAACCCATAAAGTCACCTGAAACAAAAAGGATTAAATTGTACCCGGTGGCTGGCTCATATTTTGGGGTGGAAGCCTGCCACCGTACCGGGTCCTATACTCGGTCAGAAAAACCGGAAGGGAAAAGACCAATTTTTTCGTTTAATTCTTCATTTTATTTACAAACCGCATGATTTTCAAGAATGTTAACCTATCACTTACTGTAAAATGATTCTCTTCAAAATGCAAAGATTTCAAAATTTGCGATAAACAAAATATAAATTAAAGCATAGGACCGCCAAAAATCGATTGCTTAATAGATCGTTAAGTATTCTGTTCCGAGTCAAAACCATGAGCTCATATTACTTATAGCATATAAATAACAAATGTTGCATATTTATACTATGCTTTTCAAGTTAGTTTTTTGTTTTTTTCTTTTTAACTTAAGATTCCATCCAGTTTTCTTAAATATTTCGTAAGGTTTTGAAATAACCGAGTTGCTTTTCAACCGGCAAAGTAAAAAGGTTTAATTTTAATCACGTTCAGCTAATGAGAACGCGTCAACTAAATTTCTAGGCTTCCAATTAATTTGAAACCGAACTCTATGGTCGAAATCTAATATATGTATCTGCATATTTTGTATATATATAAAACAAATTTTATAATTTATTATAAATAATATAAATAATGAATATAAAATATTGAGCATAGATTTTTATTAATTAAAAGGACTCACCGCTGTTCTGTCGAGCGCTCGATGGGGCTGGAGGTGTCTTGTAAATTCTTAAGGTTGTTAGCATCGTTGCTATTAGTATTAGTCTCACTTATCACTATAGAGGTTCTTTGGGCGAATGCCATACAAAATTGAGTAACAAAATCACTTGTTAAGATATTTTCTCGTCCGTGGGCAATAAACCGCAGAGGTAAGAATGTCGGAAAAATGGTCAGTTTAGCAATAAAACTGAGGAAACTCGCTATTGAACCACCGCCTGTTAAATGAAGTAAATTAACTTTTGACGCTTTAATATCTTCCTCATCAACGATGCCAATCCGGTTTAGATCGATCACAGCAGCTTCTAGCATTAGCGTTACAATTTATAGGTGTATCGAATTCAAATCGTGCAGCTTCCTCCATACGATAATAACGGGTTGGATCTCTGTAGTCGATCAGGTCTTTGCGATTCCAATGATTGATGTTATTGCCGGTTCCTTTATTCGTGGGGAGTCCCTGCAACTCCGACGTATCTGCTTTTGATTTCTGCAATCCTATGATATCGTGAGCTACTTGATCCCTTTTCTTTTCTAGACTAACTTTTCTAACTCCTTGGAACGATAAATATCATATTTTCTCATCAACGCATCTAAATCTAACTTAATGCGACGTTTTGAGATATTTTCACGACATAAATGCTGCTCCTGCACTAAGGTTTTGGAAAATTCCATGTAAGGAGTAAGGACTGCATAGTTCTCGTTGGCCTTATCACCGGTTACCTAAAGTGCAGAAATTCGCCTGCATGACGCTCAAAGATAGGTTTGATTTGGCTTAGTTTCATTTCCGACCTCAATGATACGTTTAAGCAATTCCACACCATTCTCTGCAGCCGGCCTTCAGTTGTTGTGGTGCTATACAATTATTCGTAGACGACCAACTGAATGGCTGTCGCTGACTATGACTATTATTCCCTGATTCACGTATGGTTGAGCGGAGGTTTCTTAGTGATGAATATGATCGGTTACGGGAGCTATACGAGCTCTTTCGATATTTGTCCACGTTTGTAGAGGTGCTCTTTCTGTCTTCCGCCGAATCCTTACGTTTTTTCCCGCTAGAATCGTTCTTGCTCGTTGATTGGCAACGAGGCGACATATGTTCGATCATCCGAACAAACGGTTGCCGAGACCTTGAAAGCGAATCAAACGCGGCATCAGCTAATTAGTACTGCTCCAGTGCTGGTTCTTCGGACGAATTTGAAATCGTTATCGAAATGGGGCTTGGGTGTTGTATGTGTACGAGTAGTTATCAATCACTGTAATCACGGCAGGCCATGGAGTGATTGCGGCTTGTCCTCAATTCAAATGGCATTGGGTACCCGTATTTATCCTTGCACTATCAACACCGTGATTGCATTGAGAAAGTTTTGGTCAGCTCTAGGTGCACGGCGACTGGTAATAATTCCTTAGCAAAAAAGTTCACCTCAACAGAGTATTCCCCGCAAATTTTAATTGTTGCCTGTTTCGACTCACCAATAAGTTCGTAAACACGCTCTCTTATTTTTAAAACTATCGCGCACGCGGATAAACCGGTAATTTGTTCTTCGCACCTCCGGATAATTTTATTTTATAGTTCCAAATAGTCTTAGATTAAGTTTATGTTGAATCGTCATTTGAAGTGTTGGCACTTTATAAAAATTATTTAATACACATGCCTTGTTTTAACTACTAGTGTGCAATATTTTAATTTCGAATGATAATTTTAATTTAATTTTAGGTGGGGTTGCGTTTGAGCCATTAAAAGTTTAATATATTAACAATTGGTCAAGAACTTAGTGAACTTGTTATGTCCCGCAAAATAAACAGATACGACATTGTATAACTTGTATAGAATGCTTATCGCCTCCTCAGGAGTCACCACTGAATCACTAAAAGCTGGCATTTGACTTTCGTTCAGGGAATCTGATTCCAAGGAATGTTCACTTGCTCCCGCAAGGTTCCGGAATCCTTCACGTCTTTCCTCAAGGATCTCTTTTTCTTCAGCTGTGTATAGCGTCGGCTGTCCTACATATTTGATTCTTTTACGTCTAGCATCACTTAAAGGACTGTCGTCTGAGTCATTACTAGTTGCTGAATGGAAAATGGATGAGTTTTTGTCCTTTTGAATATCCCGGGGTGGTGGAGTATCGGATACTTTGCTTATGGTTTCAGCAGAAGCCTCATATTCAATAGCGTTAGGTGTGTTAAGGTTATTCTGGGAATAGGTTTCGTTCACATAATCTAGAACCCGACTCAGCCTCTCATCAATTGTTGGCGCTTTCAGGGGTGCATGGCTTGCGGGGCGCGGAAAACGGCTTCCACGCTCCAGGAAAAGGTCATGATGTCGAAACTGCACTTTATCTTCTTCGAGGAACTCTTCTCGAGATGACTGCCTTTCCAGCCGTGCTGATGAAGAGCTCTTTTGCACTAACCCCTTCCCTTGGGCAGCAAACTCTGACTGCAAAGTCTTTGGTAGCCGCTGTGTAGGCCAAGTCTGATGAGGATTCTTGATATGAAAAGTCAGGAGCTCGTCCTGTAGGTGGCGTACGTTTTCCACTGCGAGTAATGTTGAGTCTGCCAAGTCCTTCGTGAGTGCCAACGTCAGCAGCCTTCGGAGACGGAGGATTTTTATACTCTGCCTTACGACCCGATATTGTAATACGAAGTTTTTGTTTTGGTTCAGCCAAATTAGTTTTTCCCGCCACCCCAGCTTTAGCCATACATTAACATTCCTCCAAATGAGACGTTGAATTGCGAAACAATTTCTCAAACAGTAGAGATGCGGTGCATAGATGACACCGCGCAAACAATGTAATACAAACAATAATTTAAATCATCAACACGCGTGAAGGAAGCACGGAATGATTGATACTCGTCCAAAAATAAATACTTCTTGCTTTCGCGCAAACAAGAATCAAGCATTGCACGTTCGCAAGCGTCGAAATAATGGACCATAGCCTCACGCGTTCCAATTCATTCATTGTGTTTTTTTAAATAATGTTGACATGCTTTGGATCCGAACTCTCTCACGTTGTTTAAATTTTAAACGACTTCAATCGGAAATCGGATTCCAAAACTAAACAGCAAAACATCAACAGTCAAGAGACAATAAACTCAACCTACTTTCGCTTTCACCCACGATTTCACCCTCTTTAAAATTCCGTACACCCGCTACGATTCTACGCAAAACAGATTCACTTCGATTCACGAAACTCAGAAGAATGCCATGAGAACGATGATAATTTTTTCCACATTTGCCCCCTTCACAGATTTATTCGCGTCAATTTCCTTCGGGGCCATTGCACTGCAGCTTCTTCAAACTTTCACTACGAAAGCACAGTCCTAAAACGAGGAAATTATTTCACTTCATTCAGCAAAAACAATACCAACGATGCCGACTGCTTACCAGCACTTTTGTAAAGAACCATTTATTAACATGGGTCCACGAATCACTTTGTTTGCGCCACCACTACCATGTACAGCTATATTTCCCACAAATATATTAACTCGAATAAACTCGACTAAAGTTTTCCGGGAAAGATCAAAACCGGATGCTGTACAATTTCAGGCTGATTAATTTCACTTCTGCACGCAATTCCAACTAGGAAGTGATTAGCAAATTGCGGATTCGAAACCTGTTGACAACTGGTTAATTCATCACGCTGTTCGTGGAAATTGGTGGCCCAAGGTATTCCAAGGCACTTGCCGGTTTCTAACTTGAGTTAACGGTGTTTTATAGATTGTCTCTCTTTCTGTCGTCTTTCCCAAGTTGGCAAATTGGCGGGGCCGAGCCATCGAGCAACGACACAACAATGGAAAATCGTGCAAAGTTTCGTTGAATAGTGCCATCTATGAGTGAACCCGTGATGGTGATAATGCACACTCGTTTCGGTGGTTTTTAAAATTCAAAATCGTCTTTTTGTAGATTCGATTAAGTTTTCAATTGAAAGCAATTTATGTTTATAATTATTAGGCGTAATTAAGGGGGAAATAAATCGAAAGAATACGACAGGCACGCGTTAATTACCGACAAACAAAACAATTTTTAATTAATATTATGGTTGGAATGGGTAAAATTTGACAAATTTTATGGGGTTTAAATGGTACAAGGATTTTATCGTTCCTATAAAATTAAAGGGGTTAGCCGTTTTGTTCTAAGCATTTGGATATCGCGTTACACCGCAATCAGTTAAATTATATTCAAAAGATATTGAAATAAAATCACTACACATTAAAATATTAAACAGTTTTAGAATTTTGTTTCCCGGGTGTTAAGTACAAGAGAATGTTTTTTTTTTTCACTTATTTTTTTCATGCGAAGAAAAAAGAAGAGCGAGTGTTGCGATGGGGAAGATGACTGAATGGTTACTCCTTGTTAAATTGAGTTTGTGCGGTGTGCTTGTGTCAGCGCTGCTTTTAGAGCCATAGCTCCTAGATTACTACAATCTGCATAATAAAGGAAAGCCATTCAAAGTCGATTAATCCTAAACATTACCAAGAAGTTGCTCAACTGACTATTTCTGAATTGGGAGAAAATATCATGACGAGAGGTTCTTGTATTCTAGACATCGAAATCAATGGAGACATTTTTGAAAATATTGAAGTACACGTTGTTAACAATTCCCACATGATACCAAATTTGATAATCGGAATGAATCTGTTGCAGTTAGCAATTATCTTAATTGAAGAAAGGAAAGTAAATATAAAGTGTTGAGCAACGTTGACAATAAATTGCAACCCAAAGATTACAGTCCGACATGCTTCTAAGCAGAAATTGAAGGAGATACGGTGGACAAAACTTCCAAGTGTCCTGACCTATCCCATTTAAAAGACGAAGATATTAGGAAGTTTCTCCAGAATCACCTATCCAAATGAAAATCGTAACTACCGATGACCAACCGATACACAGACCGCCAAGGAGATACCCACCAATAGAACAAAACATAATACAGAATCAAATCAAGGAGTGGTTAGAAAAGGGCATTATCCAAGAAAGTAGTTCTGATTATGCAAGTCAGGTAGTTCTAGTAAAGAAAAAAGACAGAACACACTGATTATGTGTTGATTACCGGGGTATCAATAAACAAATCCACCAGGATCGATATCCTTTACCTGTCATAGAAGATCAGGTGGACAAGTTACAGAATTTTAAGTTTTTCACCACCCTCGATTTAGAAAATGGATTTTTTCATGCGACGGTGGAAGAATTTAGCAGAAAATATACTGTATTCGTGACCAGTAGTGGACAATATGAATTTATTTGAGTTCCATTCGGTCTTTGCAATTCCCCTTCAGTGCTTCAGAAGTACATAAATTACGTGTTGAGATATCTAGTTAACAAAGGCATTGTAATTATATATATGGATGACATTGTGGTACCATCAGCTACAATCAAGGAAGAAGTAGAAAGACTCCAGCAGGTGCTGAAAGTGGCTGCTAAAAACGGATTGAAGATTAAGTGGTCAAAATGCCAGATATTGCAGAATGAAATCGAGTACTTAGGGTACCAAGTCAGAAGTGGTCACATATCTCCATCAGCGAGGAAGACGAAGGCTATAATGAATAACCCAATCCCCACGACGATGAAACTGATGCAGGGCTTCTTAAGACTGGCAAGCTACTTCAGGAAATTTATATGCAACTTCGCAATCAAAGCTAAGCTTCTTAGTGATTTATTAAAGAAAGTGAGTGATTACAACCTTGAACAAAAACACCTCAAGGCAATAAGAGAATTGAAAGAAGCGCTCGTCAGCAAATCAGCATTGAACATTTTTGAATACAAAAAGGAAACAGAGTTACACCCAGATGCTTTCAGAGAATGATATGGAGCGGTTCTTTTACAAAGAAGCAACGACGACGGTGCCCTACACCCAGTTTATTTTATGAGTAAGAAGACCACGGATGCGGAAAAGCGACATTGCAGCTATGAACTGAAAGTGTTAGCGGTGGTTGAAGCAGTTGAAAAGTTCAGAGTATATCTCCTTGGACAGCGACTCAAACTAGTGACCGACTGTAAGGCTTTCGAATGTACATTGAAAAAGAAAGACCTAGCGACACGAGTCGCTCGGTGGGCCCTTCTCCTAGAAAAGTTTGATTATAAAATGGAGCACAGAAGTGTAAATCAAATGAAACATGTAGATGCTCTCAGCCGCAACCCCATTAGCATGTGCATAAGCAGTAAAAACGATGGTCTTTTGAAGAAACTAAGAACCCCAGAATATGACGACAGACTGCGTGCGACTATCGAGATCTTGAAAGATAAACCCTATCGAGACTACGTTGTTCATAGTAATATACTTTGTAAAACCGTAAATAATAAACTTTTGTTTGTAGTTCCACATACGATGATTACAGTAATCATCAGGAAGACGCACGAACAGGGCCACTTTCATGCAAGAAAGATGCGAGATATTCTGGATAAGGAATTGATAGAGAATCAAATACAAGGTTGTGTAAGGTACATACTTGCAGAAAGGAAAAGAGGAAAAGCGGAGGGTTACCTCCAACCAATTCCGAAAGGTGACCAGCTATTGTTGACATTCCACATCGAACACCTTCGCCCGATGCAAAACACAAAAAAGAATTATCAGTATAACTTCGCTATAATAGACGGGTTCACGAAATATTCCTGGTTGTTTCCCACTAAAACAGTAATTACAGAAGAGGTCATCCAGAAAATCGAAAACATTGCAGAAACTTTTGGGTACCCAACGAGAATAGTATCAGACCACGGAGGCGCATTTACTTCAACAAAATTTATAGAATATTGTAAAGAGCACGACATTCAACTAATCCATACTACAGTAGGTGTCCCGAGAAGTAAAGGTCAGGTCGAGCGCCATTTCGTCTATTAACTGGAATCGAGATGAAGACCAATAAAGAAACCAGAATTATGGAGATCATAGAAGAGGAGTGGAGGAAGCAGTTTAAAGATAACAAAGACGATATTAGACAACAAGCGATGAGCTATATTAATGCAATGCAGAGGGAAAACAATAAATACTACGATAAGCGAAGAAACAAGGCCAGAAAATTTTAAATTGGAGATTTAGTTGCGATAGAAAGAGTGCATTCGGTTCGGGGTTGAAAATTCGTCCTAAATTTCTAGGTTCATACAGGATTACAGCAGGCAATCACGACGGTTCGAATCTTACAGAATCTAGTGTAGACGAAATGAAATGTTGGCCAAGAAATGAAGCGGACCTGGTAGACGATGCTGAAGATGACGAAGATGACGTGAGACGAGACGAGCAAAATTTAACAAATGACGTAGAGGATGTGACAGAAATCCTTCATCAGAGGCTGATGAATGATCAGGAGAGGCCGAGTTAAATATATATTTGTAGAGTTAAGAAATAATTTTATTGGGTGTTCTAAAGTAAATCGGTGTTTTCTTTGTATTTTTTCCATTCAAGAACGTGCAAAAAGAAAAATTGCGAGACTTGGCTCAGGAGTTTGTGTAGGAATTTTAAGGTGCCTAATTTTTGCGCAAAACTTTCGCAGGTGCCGAAGTAGATTAGGCCCTTTTTGGTCTGAATTTCTAACTCGCGGTGGATTTCATTTATTAGCAATTAAGTCTTGAGATAAATAGGTTACGGAAATGTCACGGAAGTTTGCTGGGTGGTTTTTTCGCTTCTCCTATTCTAGGTTATTATAAAGGTAGTGTCGAGACAGTGATCGTGATAGCTTTCATGGAAATGAAGACTCCGATGCGAGCCAAGCTCGTCTTGGGTAGACAAGTAGCGCCTATGCTCGTCTCTGACGAAACGTTCCGGGACCCTAGACTCCCCCAGCCGGGGTCAGCATTTATATTTAGATGTTCCATTTGAGATCGTTTTATCTTGTAACATACATTATTCATCTTAGCTAAGAATTTCAAGAAGATCAAATCAAATATTTAGTGTCTGATTCAATGGAAAGTCCAAAGAATATCAATTATGTGTTTTCAAATGGTTATACCTTCCGTAGATGCAATTGGATTGTCGTTAAACTTACAGAGTACTAGGACCTTTTGCAAGACTACTCAAACATCGAACTTCGTTGAGTTTAAGGGTATCCATACGAGTTTTTTGGGGAAAATGCGGAATTCGGAGATCATACTATTATGAAAAAAGTTGAGTGAGTTTTGAATTTCATGGTATTTATCATTCTTGTATGATCCAGCTATACCGGCCGGGCGAAAACAAAATGGCGGCCATTTTAGACGAAAAATCGTGCTTTCAGTTCTGACCGAAGTATAGCTCCGATTTGGATAAAATTTAGTACAAAGGTTCATTGATATATGTGATCTCACAATGAAAAATCCAAAGTCAGTTTATCTGAAACAAAATAGCGGCCACTCGAAGGTCGAAAAGCGTACAAAATTATATTGTTGCAGTTGTGACCAAAGCTTTCAAACGATGCATACAAAACTCGGTAGTTTGATAAAGAATCTAAGTATGTAAAGAACTATGTAAAAAACTAAAGGTCAGGTTGCAAATAAACAAAATGGTAGCTAGTTGGAACTCAAAACTTTAAAGGATGCTGAACGTCGCAATTTTGATCCGATGCATGTAAAACATAGTTTCAATATAGAAATTAATTATATCTAGGGTCTTTGTTATCTTGGTGATAATGCATGGGCAAGTTTCAAAGCGGCGGCGGCTTAAACATGCAATTTTTTCAGATTTTTGTGGCCCTCTAGCTGCCACATTTTCCAAGTTCTTGTATTGCACAAAAAATTATCAAAATCTAATGAAAAAACCGAAAGTTTAAAACGCAATATTTTTAGCTGCAAATTACACTAAAACTTGAATACTTTTGCCCTGTCTAGAGTGAAACCCCGATTTCAACAAAATCCGATACGTTGATTGATGAGATCCTAACCTACAAAGATTTAAAATAATCTAGGATCAAATGCATGGATTCAAAATGAAGGACCCCAAAGGTCAGAAGGTAAGCGCAACCTGCTCTTTTAGTAGCAACTGAAATAACAAATATTTTTCATGGAAACCCTTTAAATAGTTTAACTTGGAAGGTTTTATAAAGCCGATCATTTATAGGATATTGTCAAATATTTTTACAATACCCTAAAAAATTATAAAATCGCGACCTGTCCGTCTATCTACAGCTATGCTACTAAATCCGACCTACAACTCCTTTGTGGGGATGTAGGAGGGTGAAGGTGAATCTCCCGCGCATGATAACGGAATCGACGTAATAGCCATGCCGCCGAAATGGAGGTTGGGCGACGGGCTAACTCCTCGTCCCTGGAAAACCTTAAAATGTTTCGAAACCTGCAGATGGACCTCGGAATAGATTGGACTCATGGCATTGTATCCTGGAATGTCAGATCACTCAATGAACCTGGCACTGTTAGGGACCTTTTATAACAGGCCAGTCAAGTTCAAATAAAAATACCGGCAATCCAGGAAACGAATTGGACTGGAAACGACACTCAAGACATGAGATCGCACACAATATTAAAAAGTGGGAAGTCTATTGGAAAACGAGTATACGGAGTGGCCTTCATTATAGATAGGGAGTTCAAATCACACGTTATTGATTTTAAGGCATTCAATTAGCGATTGTGTGCAATCCGTATTATAGCCAAATTCTTCAAAATTAGGCTGATTAATGCTCATGCCCCGACCCAAGAAGAGGACGAAGAAACGAAGGAAATGTTCTACAATTACCTGGAAATGCTGGTCTACTCATTGCCTACAAATGACACAAAAATAATTCTGCGTGATTTCAACGCTATGGTTGGCAATGAGCTATCTCATGGAAGAACGGCTGGAGGATATAGCCTCCACGATGAAACAAATGATAATGGCCAGCGCCTGATTGACTTTGCATGTGGCAAAAATCTAGTCAAACGTTCGACTTGCTTCACACATCAACGCATTTATAAAATGACCTGGGTTTCACCGGATGGCAACACAAAAAACCAGATTGATCATGCTCTGATCCAACAACGTTGAGTCTCGAGCATACTTGACGTCCGTACATACCGAGGAGGCAATTGGAATTCAGATCATTACTTGATCAAACCAATCTATTGATGTCGTATATTAAAGGCAAACTCAGCGGAGACCAGCCTGCTACAAAGATTTGACATCAAAAGGCTGTAAGCGGCGTCTATGCCCAAAACTTTCTTCGAGAGCCTCGACAACCAGCTTGCTCCCATCTTATCAGATGCATCGATAAAGGCGAGCAACGAGCTCTGGATGGAAGCGAAAGCGGCTATTAGGACCGTGGCAGAACAGACGATTGGGCATCAAGCCCGGCGCAAGAGAAATGATTGGTTCAATGATGAATGCCAAAATGCGTTAGATAAAATGATTCAGGCATACAAAGAATACGTAGGCAGGAAAATCAGGACGAAGAGAGAGCACCGTGACAAGGCAAGCATTCAAAAAAGTGAAAAGCCTGAAACGTAGTTATCAGCCGAAAACCTCGCTCTATCGTAATGACATTGGCCATATCACCACTGATGAAATCCAGATTAAGGAAAGATGGGCATCATATTTCAAGAACCTCCTTAATCTTCTGCATAGCTCCAGAACATCGGAGCATATAGATGTCTGCGAAGAGCTTCCATTGGCCCCACTAACTCTGGATGAAGTTTGTTCCATCATCAAAGCCTAAAAGAATAAAAATGCGCCGGGCATCGCTAGCCACATGAATCGTATGGACGAACAACGGATACCCAAAAAGGTATTGGTTAGAAGAACAGAACGCCGGAGACCATTGAGGAAACCAAGGAAACGCTGATCTGACTCGGTCGACGAAGACAGTTCACCGCTGCTCGGATTTCAAAATTGGAGGGCGTGGTCAATGGATCGAGACAGTTGGAGTCACTATTTGCAGGAAGCAAAGGCCCAAGAGGGGCTGTAGTGCTAAGAAGAAGAAAAAAAAGGCAAGTTAATTTCAGGTGCAAAAAATTTTGCAGATCGGATAACAAATAAAAATTTATAGCTCAATATATTTAGCAGCCGTTTTCAATAAAAATCGGAAACTGTTATGCTGTTCAGAGTGAAATTTCAATTCGAATAAGATTCGGCACAGTAATTGAGATCTCTGTGAAAATAATCAAAAAGCAGGCGGCCCCTAATGTTCAGAAAAGAATTAAAAATATTTATATTAATGGCAACGCAAGCGCTGATTAATCTTCAATGGAAATCTTTTAAAATTAACTATTTAAGCCGACAAGTTATCACCTTTGTGTGGTAACCACTGAGTAATGCGCAAACAGCGAGTGTGAGAAGAACGTAACCTGTATTTATACGTTCATAACAATTTATTATCTGCAGATTTTCAATTAGTGATCCATAGGTGTACAACTGAATTTTATTAGCGAAATATTTGCGACTCTACAAAGAGTCTCTACCTACGAACGTCGGCAGATTCTTTTTATGTTAATAAATACCCATGTCATAGTATGAAAATTACAGGAAGAACTCTAGGAGCAGGCAAGCCAAATTTTTTTCGAAATCTTACGCTAATACGAGAAATTTACCTTGCCGGCTGGTGCTGCTTATGGGGATTTTTTTTCAGTTTTTTCGGATGGGAAGACAAAAATTGTTCATACATTACCACTCCTTCTTTACTTCAAAATGCCGGTAGCACTGTTTTAAAATCTGTTTTGGATATTTCTCGTCATGGCGTTTCATTTGACACCCTTCATGACCAGCTTTGCCAAAAAAATTGTGGCTTCCCCCTTCACGGCCGTTGTAAAATTTATTGATACCAATTTTCCATTAACTACTTAATCGATACGAATTGTAGTTTTATCTACAATTTATAATTGGACCCAATATTTGCAAAAGATACAAAAGTGAGACTTAGTGAAAGCATAGTATGTTTGTAACATTTAATGGGCGTCCCACTGTTGTTCAATGCCAAAACATTTTCTGTTTATTAGGATCACAAGAGTTATTTTAATGATTTCCTTATATGTCGCATGTTGGACATTTTCAAATTGTTCACGTAAATTGAGACAAAAAGTATGTGCACTCGTTAGAAACTTAGATAATCACTTTATGCGTGCGCTACGTAGATAACTCTCTGCAACTTTTCTAAATATCTGACATAATTGACTTACGTTTTTGCCATGTTCGTTATTTCTATTTTAGATTGTAAATATGCGTAATTTAAATCTATATAAGGTTTTTAGTGAGCAAATAAAGATTAAAAGCCAAAAATCGCGGACTTGATCTGAATACATTCTTTCTATGTAAAATATGTTTGGTTTTGATTTGTGCAACTAATCTCGTGCCATAATTTTGTTCTTTGATAACGCCGCAGGGTTAACATAAGTATGGTCATTGGATTGCATTGAGTAGGCGGTAAAATAAACCATAAGTGGCCATTATGAAAAAGGTGTAACCTAACATGTTATCACGCTCCCTTCAAAATGAAAATTGATACTACTCAGCTTCATGCTTATATGTGCGCTTCATACATCCATTCCGACGTTAGAATTTGCAAGATTTTGCGCACAAGAAGTACCAACCACAATACTCACTTCGTACAACACTACACTTGCTGTAATGTGTTATTATGCAACGGTCGAATGCTCTCATTCAGCCCAACCATCCTCCACGGCTCGTGTGATGGCGGAGCAGGAAAAGAAAAACCTTCATTCACGGCAAAATGCAAATTCCTGAGTTGCAAATTAAATGTTCACAATACGTGTGTGCACAAGAGATGTTATGATTTTTGACCTCGCATTCAATGCAACTCATAATTATTAGGGTGCAGGCTTGAATTACAAAATTATGCTTGTAATTTATTTGATGTGAAGTCAGATGATTACAAAGGTCCGAACATATTCGATTGCAAGTTCAGTCTTGTAATTATTTCAATCAGAGGAAACAGTTTTATATCTTATGTAGAACACGTGCAGAATCGATAATCTGATGGTAATTTAGTGATAGCATCTTTGGAATGCTCAAATAAATTTTAGGTGTTAAATCCACGATCTTTCTCTTGTTTGGGGTTCTGTAGTAGATATGAAGATCATTTAGGTAGTCCATTACATGGACGAACTTCTGTGGATCGGAATAATACTCTCGTGTAAGGAATGTTGTTTGTTCGAAAATATGCAGCGATAAATAGGTGATTTGGTATATCTTGAAAGATGGAATCATTGCATCAGTTCTGGAAGATCAAGATTTAGAGTTATTGCTTAATTGAACAAGTTACTCGAACAATGCCAGAAATTTGCTTTTCGCAAACAATCAACAAGACGCCTATATTTTCTCCAAGTCATTCACAAACGGTTCGAGAGTATACCTAAAAGCTAGTTATTTTTATTTCAATTTTGATTTAGCATTGATTGAACATTTCACTAAGAGCTATCATTCAGCAGATAATGATACAAGACTAGTTAAAATATACATAGAATTGTTTATTAGCCTTTGTTATTACTACATTAGCTCCGTGAGCTTAGACTTGACTCTACGACTCCTCGATGACAAGTGACCAGTTTTCTTCCGCCATTGTCGCTGTTGCCATCCCAACAGCTCTCCCCGTTAAGACGGATTTGACAGTCCGATGTATAAGTCGCGTCAAGTCATAATCCTTATATCGTTGTGGAAGTACTCCTGCATTGGTTCGTTGAGCTTCATGCGGTTGCGGATCTTCAGCACATTTGTCACCCTGCACCGCTGCTTTGTCCGCTGGTTGTTCGTTGGCAGGCTCTTCAGGCTCTGAACTCGGTTGGAACTCAGTCATTACTTCTTTAAATCAAGAGCATCAAGTAGCATGTTTCTTCTGTTATCGAGGAAAGAAAACCGCTTTTTGATTTGGTTTGCATGGACGATGATTTCGCGATCATCCGATAGACCCTGCGAAAGCCCCAAGTAATTGACTGCACCAAACCGTTTCACAATATTTGCTGATGACCATTAGCGTTTATTGGCGGAGTACGCTTTGATAAAGACGTCTTCACCGACACCAAATTCTCTCCATTTGGCTCCGTGGTGCAGATTTAATTGCTGCTCCATATTCCTGTTGCGCTTGCAAGAACGGTCATGCTCTGGTTTCAATAAATCTAACTTAGTCTTCATAGTATGACCGGTCATGACCTGGAAGTGTGGCTACAAGAACTTGCGCAAGATCTGATCGGCATTCCCCCCCTCCCCCCCTTTTTAGGGTTTTGTGAAATAATTTTACAAAACCCTTCTAAAATCGCGTCCTGTCTGTCCGTCTGTCTGTCCGTCCGTCCGTCCGTCCGTCCGTGTGTCACAGCAGTTTTTCTCGGAAACTACTTAAGCTAGAAGCATCAAATTTTGTATGTGGGTGTAAACTGGTGCTCTCTTCAAAGTTCAATTACAAAAAAGTTTTATAAGGTATTTAAGGGGGGTCTCCCCATATAGGAGAGTGACCCCCAAAAAAAAAATTTCATTGAAGGTAGCCGATATGGATATCAAATGAAAGGTCTTGATGAGAACTTTTCAAATCAGGTCTTAATTTGGCAAAATTTGCTTCGAGGGGCGCACAGGGAGGGGAAATACACGAAAAATTTGTGTCCCCCCCCTCGCGATTGGACACCTGTGATCCGAAAAATCTGAAAAAAATCAGGAATATAGGCCTTGGTAAGTACAACAACAACAAATACGTTAGAAGTCGCAATTCACTCAACTTTGTTAGTAATAGTATGATTTATCGATTTTATGTTTTCTTGAATAAAATCTTAACGCTACCCTTAAATTCAATGAAATTCAGTACACAGATGACTATTCATAAGATTGATTTACCCTGCAAGTTTCATAAAGATTGAATTATATTTAGCGAATTTATAGCGGTTTGAATTTTCCTATATTACTATGGAACAATATGCGCTGCATGTATTACTATGGCAACATGTGGCTATGGAACAATATGAGCTTTTTACCGACTCAGCCACTACAGTTTTGCTAGGATTTGCATGAAAATTTCAGGAATGATAGGTGTCATGACTATCTTCGAGAATCGGTTCAGCTAGTGGTATCAGCAATCGTAAAACAAAATAGTGGCTGTTTTAAATGCGAAGATTGAATAATTTTGAGTTATTTTTTCCCAACTTCAACGTTCAAGGTCCATGCTTTGAACACTTGATTCAATTTAATGAATGACTGAAGATGAGTACCTACAATTATTACTCATAAGTAAAATAAGTCAAGAAGGCGGGAGAGAGCTCCTAGTAAAAGGGCTTTGTAACAACTCTAGGATTCGAAAAAATGGCCATGAATCGATGATAACAGTACAGGAGAGTGGCCCCTGAAAAAAAAATTCATCAAACGTAGCCGATATGAGTATGAAATGAAAGTTTTCATGGGAGCTTTTCAAAACAGTTCTTAAACTGTCAGTTTCTGCTTCAGTGGGGCACAGGGAGGAAATACATGAAAAATGTGTTTCCTCCCTCGCGAATGGACATCTGAAATAATTATCAAGGGAGATATTTATGAGTATAACAATAACAAAAACCTTAAAAGTCTAAATTCGTTCAACTTTGCTAATAATAGTATGATCTTCGAATTTCATATTTTCTCCAATAAAATCGTCTTTGACATGTTTCTTGATGTGATTCGATCTGGTGACTGCATTTTGAAAATTGAATACAAAACCCTTCTGACATGAGCGTAGGTCTGTTAACCCAACTTGTTTTAACTAGTTTTCAGCAAGTCGACAAATTTCTCAGCTTGACCGTTTGATTGGGAGAAAAAAAGTGCCATTCCGATGTTATCGATACCGTTTTCTCAGCAGAAACTCCCATCTAAAATTAGCTACGGAGCGTTGTCAGGAACAAATGTATCGCAAAGTCCTTGCCGCGAAAAAGCTACCTCCAATCGTTCGATTGTCTTTTTTGTCGTTGTGGATTGCATTTCGTATACCTCTGGCCAGTTGCTGAACGAATCAACAGTACTAAAGTACAGTGGCGGCTCTAGCATATGTGCACAAGAGCACGTGCCCCCTGAGAAGGAAGTAGAAAAACATAAAAATGTATTCAGCAAGAATTATTCAGAGCACCAACCCTCAACTAAGTTATCAATAGTAATGTCTTTGAAGTGAATGACGGGCCTCCCAGATGAATACTTCAAAGTAAATCAACTCATATGTTCACTAGCCTGATGGAATTTTCCTCCATTCTTTGTGCTCAATTTCGTTTTCCTCGTTCGCATCCGAGATAGTCTTATGAACATGAGTATGTCGCGATCGCACGTGCACTTAATTTTGGTTTTTGGGGGGTTAAAAGTATTAGGAGTGCTAACCATAATTTGTACTGCATTCGGCGCACGAATTTAGAGTGCTCAATCAGTTCAAATCTTTGTAATTCTTAGCATTACCTTGGGCTGCCAATCGAAAATTTAAAAAATTAATTATGAATTGTGAGAAATGTTGCGTTAGTTTATTTAGAGAAAACTTTAAACAACTTTCCTTGGATGAAAAAATCAAGTTTAGAAATCTCGGAAGACCAATTCCTAAAATTGAAATTGTCCAAGTGACGAACTCGAAATCGAGACAGTTCAAGCGCGAATTTAAACCGGAAACATATGAAAAAACAAAGTGGAATTGTGGATGTGCAGTGACAAACAAGTTATTTTGTTTTCCGTGCGTTTTGTTCGGTAGTAAAAGCTCAGATTCTAGTTGGACAAAAACAGGTGTTGACGATTTGAGCCATCTTGTTCAAAAAATTAAAAAGCATGAGAGTGCAGCATCTCATATCAATGCCCAACTAGACTTCAACTTACTAGGTAAGCAAGATATTAGGCAACAACTTGACAGTGCTTATAGACGCAGTATCGAACAAAACAACAAGCAAGTGCGGAAAAATCGGTATGTTTTATCTAAAATCATAGACTGCGTAAAATTTTGTGGAGTATTTGAGCTCGCTCTTCGAGGTCATGACGAGACGCAAAAGTCACTAAGCCCAGGAGTTTTTCGTGGCCTCATAAATTTTACTGCTGAGTTGGATACAGCTTTGAAAGACCACATAGAAAAAACTACCGTTATCAAAGGTACTTCAAAAACAATCCAAAATGAATTGTTGGACTGCATGTTGGAAATTATGCAAGAGACCATCAAGAAAGAAATACTCTGCGCTGACTTTGTATCTGTGATTGCTGATGAGACCACAGATGTGTCTTCCATTTTTCAAATGTCAGTAGTTTTTCGGTATGTTCTTGAAGATGGTAGTCCTGTGGAACGTTTCTGGTCGTTTTTAAACCCTAATGGGCACGATGCTGTCAGTTTGGCGGAAGCTATTCATGGAGTCTTGGAAAAAGTGGTCAACAACCCCGAAAAGCTAATTTCGCAAAGCTATGATGGTGCCAACGTTATGTCTGGACAAACTGGGGGTGTTCACAAAATTATACAAACGCATTACAAATATGCATTTTATATTCATTGCTATGCCCATCAGTTAAATTTGGTTTTATCTCAAGGTGCAAAACAAAATCAACAAGTACGCGTTTTTTTTTCTAATTTGAGTGATATAAGTAATTTTTTTTCGAATTCTCCGCAACGAGTAGCCATTTTAGATGCAATTGTTGGTCGTCGAGTACCACGTACTTCCAACACAAGGTGGAATTTCAAAAGTAGAGTTGTTACCACTGTATATCAAAATAGAAATTCCTTAATTGAGTGCATGGAAGAAATAAAATCAACTTCAAAGCAGACTCTAGCTATCAATCAAGCATGTGCAATATCTTGTATGCTTCAAGATCCTGTCTTTCTATTTTGGCTGACCATCTTCAGTCGTATAATGCCACATTGCGATATTTTATACAATCAGTTACAGAAAATTAGTATAGATGCAGTTGGAATTCAAGAATGTGTGATGAGTTTTAAACAATCTATTCAAAATGAAAGAAATAATACTGAAAATATTCAAGATTAAATCCCTACAGAAATGACTAGTGCTAAAAAGCAAAGAAAAAATGACGATCCATACATTACGCAAATTGTAGCAGCCAAAGAAATTTGTGATTCAATCATAAGCCATGCTATTGATAGGTTTGTTTTCACAAATCATTTAAGTGCTTCAAATCTTTTCTTAGCGAAAAATTTTCTTCAGTTCGCAACAGACTTTCCAATCAACTATTTAAATAGTTCTGTCGAAGCTTATCCATTTTAAGATGCAGTCAGGCTACGAACGGAACTTGAAATCATATATAAAAGGCCTGACTTTAGGAATTTTCAGGTGCCGTTAATCTTCTCAAGTTTGTAAAAGAAAACTGCCTTGAGAATTTATTTTATGCCACTTCTCAGCTTTTGAAACTCATAGTGACTATCCCTATGACAACCGCTGAAGCAGAGAGGTCTTTTTCGACTCAAAAAAGAATTAAAACATTTTTAAGATCAACAATGAGCCAAGACAGACTTACTGCGTTAGCAATGCTTTCAATCGAAAAAAAATTATTGCAGGAATCGCAAAATTTTAACGACATGGTAATCGACAAATTTGCCGCTAAAAAAGAAAGAAGATTGGATTTTACGTACAAGCACTGCACTTGAATTACTTGTTCATTTGTTTTTGTACACCATTTTTTTTTTTGTAATATATTATTTCACTTATTTTCAATATTTCAATTATTAAAAATTACTTATAAAGATTTATTATAATGAATAAAATAAAAATTGTGCTTAAATAGCAAAAACTGTATTTTTTCATGACATTTTATTCTAAATTGAATTCGTATTCGAACTGCTACGCAATTCTATGTATCTTGAAAAATTCGCATGTCAAAGGTAAGAAAAATGGAAGGCAAGATGAAAACGAAACTTGACTTGACTTGTGTAATGAGGTACAATTACATTGTAACGCTAACTTAGTTTAAAGCCCTTCTGATTGTAGCAACTGCTATTACTGTGAACTGTGAACCCCTCGGTTACAAACGCACGAGCCGCCACTGCTTAAATACCAAAATCCATTTATGGGTCCCGCAAAATCGATATGGATACGAGACCATGGTCCGTCCATGATTGAAGCGAACACTTGGTCGGTGATTTGGAATTTATTACGCAGCTTCCAGACTTTTCGACCAGCTTGTCGATATCGTCATCAATAGATGGCAGGTAAACTTTGCTTCGTGCCAACAGTTTCATCTGAGCGTCGCCTGAATGGCCTTGATACAGTTCCTTCAATATGGTCCCCTGAGGATCAGCTGACACAATGATACGATGTCCATAAAAGATGCACCGTTGAATGCGAGGGAGTGATTCTCCTCAGGCAACAAATTTCGCAATGTCCACGTTATCGATCTGCTTTCAAGTTCGAGGCCACCCATTTTCGTCGTAATCTGCAACTTCCCTCATCGTTTGACATCTACTGGTTTCTTGTTTGAGAGCTTCAAATGTTATGGACACTATTCATTCTGGGTCAATCCCAAAGCAAGCTATAGAGCGATTCTCCATCCTACCAATAGCAACATCTTCGTTAAAATTCTCTTGTTTTGCTATGAGCCATGAGATGAAATCTGTATGTGTAAAACTTTCCGTATCAATTTTCTTGATTTGGAAACTGTAAACAAGCATCATTAGTGCGTATCTTTGTAGATGGCTGGCTATGTATACATGTATACCAACAATGGCTGATGATCGGTCTGAAGCTCGAACTTGTGACCGTCGATATGACGATGAAACTTGAATAATGCAAATTTCAACGCCAAGGCTTCTCGATGAACTTGTGGGTAGTTCTTCTTGGCACTTGTGAATGTTCCCGCTGCATACATTATCGGTCGCTTAGTCTTATTCGTCATTACATGCATTGGAACTGCACCCATACCGTAACTCAATTTGTCTGCAGCCACGATAATTTTCATCTTTGCGTTATCGTGGGTTAATACGAAATCCGAGGAAAGTATATTCTTGAGCCTCTCGAACAGCTCTTGTCGTAATTGTTTCCACTCAAAAATGACATCCTTATGCAGCAAATTTTCCAGCGGTCCACAAAGCTCCCTCAGCTGATGAATGAATTTACCGTACCATGTAATGGCTCCTAGGAAAGCTTGCAATTGTTGAACGTCTTTTGTGCCGGCATTTCGTTCAGAACTTCGTTCTTCTCTGGACTTGGTCTCAAACCGTTTTTGTTGATTGCGTTCTCCAGGAATTCCAATTTCTTTTGAACATATGAGCACTTCTCGACTTTGAGGTGAAACCCGAAGCTTTGGATACGTCTCAATACTTCAAATAGATTTTCACGATGGTCGGCCCCATTAGCCCCTCCTACGATGAAGTTGTTAATAAAGGGGAATGCACCTTTGCTCTACTCATCATTATGTCGGCGAGTTGTTGGAAAATGCCTGGAGCAGTTTTAATGCCAGGGTGAAGGCGATTTACTCGGAAGATGCCACAGTGTGTGTTGATCGTCATCATTTTTTTCGCTTCATCGTCGAGTTTCACCTGCAGAAATGCATCCAAATGGTCAATCTTACTGAACACTCGATATTGAGCCAATTTTGAGAAGATTTCTTCAGGTGTTGGCAGTGGATGCTAGTTTCGGTTCAAGTGAGTCATTCAAACCCGTCGAATAATCGGCAAGAATTCTTACCCTGCCATCCTTCTTTTTAACGGCAACGATTGGTGCTGCATACTCTAAGTAATCGACAGGACTTATCACCCCCAACCCATACTCTAAGTAATCGACAGGGCTAATCACCTCCAACAGTAGCAACCTCTTAAGTTCGTCAGCTTTCAGCACTGCAGCAGCAAATGGGACTGGGCGCTTATTTCGAAAAACGTGTTCGTCACCTTTCTTCAGCGTAAGTGATGCCTTCAATTTATTGCATCACCCCAATGCATTGTTGAAAAGAGATGAAAATTCCTCTTTCACCTCCTCGTTCAATGACGGTGCCTTCACTTGCCCAATTGCGCTGCAAAGTTTATCAATGGGCACACTCTATAAGTTGAGCGCTTCTATCCAGTCGCTTCCAAGTACATTCAAATTAAATTCCGAGACATAGCAGATGATGCACTCTCTACCGTGCAGTTTTTATCGTGTGTTAAACTCGCCCAGATTTTCACTGGATCTCCCGATCCGCTAATGGGATGCTCCTCCCATACGGCTCATGTCGGTGATCCTAATTGTTTCAAATTTGCCTCAGAGATAATTGTCCAATCGGAACCTGAATCAAGTTCTAATTTCAGCTTCATGTTGTCAATCGTGAGCTTAACAAACTTGCACGTCAAAGAAGCCATCGATTTAAGTTTGAGGCTCTTGCATTCGTAGAAATCTCGCCAGCATCTGGGATGTCATGTCAATGCTGACGTATAGCATTCTTTTTTGTGTCCGATTCTTTTGCAGTCGGGGCAGTCCTTCTCTCGGAAAGGACAGTCTCTGTGGAAATAGATATCGTTACACTTGCGGCACGGAAATCTTGCTTTTACAGCATCGGTGCACTGTATTCTTCTAGCTCCTTCTTCTGGCCGTAGCTTGTTCACATTCTCCTTCAGTTTTCCATGAACTGTCAATATCTCATTCTCCGATATGGTTTCTGGTCAAAAAACCATGGATTTTTCAGCTTTAAAGTCATTCAGCCGGTTTGCAACGTTAACACAATCGTGTAGTTTAAGCTTGGCACTAACATCTGATTCTACGGCGGCACGTTCTCCCACCAACTCTTGCTGCTCTAATTTTGTCAATAATTTCCCAAGCCCAATAAGTCTTGGACTTTATTCAACCCCTGTACGAACATAAGAACCTTGAAGTCGTTAGGGCTACATTTTGCGATGTTAAATTTTTCATACCTTATGTTGATTCACGCAGCATAACCTGAAAAACTATCATTTGCATCTTTTTCAGTCTTCAAACATTTGAAGCTAAGCGAAAATTGTGACTCCTGACGACCGAAAATCCGCTTAAGCTCCTTGAAAGCGTCATCAAAGGGGATCGTTGCCTTCGTCTGTAGGAGAATAGTATTTGCAAACCTCTGGTAATCTGATGTTGATAATTTCTCTGTAACTAGGTCAACTCTTGCTGAGTTTGTCACTTTGGCAACTGCCATCATAAAAATGGACTCATAACGCGCATATCACAACTTAAACATCAGGTCGTCTTACGCACTGTACGAAAATTTCTCCAACAATCCGCAAAATTGTTGTGTAACAACGTTCCCGCTGGGACTACTAATGGCTGATGCTGAGTCACCGCTGAGGCTGCCAATGGCTGACGCTGAGTCTATTATTGGGTCAACAACGCGATTGTAGTATCCGTCTTGCTTTGCTGCTCAGCCATTTGTTGGGCGAATTTGTTTTAACTACTGTCATTTGTTGGGCAAATTCGTTTTGCTTAGCCTCCGACTTGCTTTGCTGCTCACTCGTTGCTGTAATTAATGCCTTAACTGCATCTACATCCATATCGATTCCTTTCAACAAGACGCGCACGTAAAAGTTGCAATTCACTCTCTAGGTTATGGTGTTTGCCTTTAATTCATACGTGAATTCGGATCTCGTTGCCATTGTTGTATTCTTGTCTCTTCAGCAGATAATGATACAAGACTAGTTAATATATATATATATATATATATATATATATATATATATATATATATATATATATATATATATATATATATATATATATATATATAGAATAGTTTATTATCCTTTGCTATTACAACATAAGCTTCGTGAGCTTAGACTTAACTGTACGACTCCTCGATGACTTCTTGTGAGGTTGTCCGTTGATCTGTTGCCTCCTCTAGAAGAGTTTAAGAAGATGCCTTACGATTTCTTTTGCCTACCAGTATAATCCGATCTCAGTCACAGAATATTTGCAACCTGCGGGATCTATTTCATATCCCACAATAGTGTGCAAATGCACAGTCGTTATGTCCTTGGCAAGACTAGCCAAAACCGTCGTAGAAATAGAGTACTGCCACAGCAACTTGCTGCTAGGACGGCAAATGAGCTTTTTTGCATTGTGCGCCGTTGTGAAATATCATCTGAGGATGCTGATTGGCTCGACGAAGATGAAGTTAATCCAAGTGGTTTCACGATTCCAGAACGCTCTTCGTCTGTTCTTCGAATGCCAGTAATGGAAAAGTGTGAATGGCTGGCAACATACCTACTTCTTTGAAGTCAAATATTTCTTTTCCTACCTTGGGCACCGAGCTGAAGATGGCTTCAGGAAGCCGAAACGCGTCCTCGTCTATGATTCAAGGAAACCCGACGGAAAATAATAAAAAAGATAAAATACTTCTTTGAATCATGTATAACTTTATTTAAAAATTTTTGATAAAAATACGATTTAATTTTGGTTAAAACGTTTTGTTTCAGTTAGGTTCCTGCTTCTAATTGCATTGCTAATGTTAAAATACACATGCTATTTTATTTTAAGATTTTATTAGAAAACAGGTAAGCAAGAGAGTACTCTTGCCAAAAAAGCGTTATAAAAATTCTAGTGTTAACAATAATTTTTTCGTGTATCCATTCTTCACATAGGAAATCACTCAAACGTTTTATAAAGGTCAAAAGATCCTTTCACACAAACAACATACAGGGTGGTCCAACCAAAATGGACGATGTTAATTGTGAGTCACACCATAACGTCAAGTTTTTCGCCCAACTTACTTTGACATTTCTTTGTTTCAGTGTTTGACGAATTCAACCATGGAAATGTACACAATTGAGCAGCGCGTTAAGGTTGTTGAAGCCTTTTACGAAAATGGGCATTCAAATCAAAATGCATTTCGTGCACTTCGTGATTTTTTTTGGTCAGCTTAATTTAGCAAATGTGTCCACAATCGGGAGAATCGTGCGCAAATTTTAGCAAACCGGCACTTTAGGAAATATGAAATAACCTGTGCATGCTCGCCCAGTTCGTTCTGTGGAAAACATTGCTGTTGTCCGTGATAGTGTAGCAGAAGAGCCGTCAACCTCGACTCGTCGTCGAGCCCAACAATTGAACATCTCACGAACATCACTGATGCGAATTTTGAATAAAGATTTGAATTTACACCCCTACAAGGTTCAATTGACTTAAGGAATGGTGACTTTACAAAGAAAATCATCTTCAGCGACGAGGCACACTTTCACCTCAGTGGACTCGTTAAAAAATTGAGCTGCCGCATTTGGGCGGATGAGAATTAACGAGTGATTGTTGAAAAGCCGATGCATCCACAAAAAGTGACTGTTTGGAGCGGTTTATGGGCTGGCGGCATCATTGGGCAGTGCTTCTTCAAAGATAGGCTGGGGTCAGATGTGTTTCAAGTGGTTTCACCTGAAATGTTTAAAGATGTCTGAAGAGAGATTCAAGATCATCAAGGAGATATCAGAAGATGTTATATGGATGTGCTCCACGTGTAAGCTGTTACATCAAAAATCCAAGGAGGAACAAATTTTTCTGTTGATGAAAGATTTGGAAAGTAATATTAAAGAATTAAAGGCGAATGTCATTTCTTTAATTGATAAGACGGCAGCTATGCACAGATGATAAAAAACTATACGACGCCTCAAACTGAGCTCCGCTCAGATGTCATGTCCCAGAAAGGGATCATAATCAAGCAAAAAAAGGATACATCATCAGATAAAACGCTTGCCGAATTTAAGTCTAGGATAAGACCTTCGAACTGCTACGGCCTATTCGCAATGGTGGGGTGATAATTAAAACAACGACCAATGCCAACGCGTCTGAGCTATATCGAGTGACCATGGATAACATGCAGGATGAGTACGACATTACCGAGACAAAAATGCGTCGACCGAGACTGGTTATAAATGGGCTAGATAATCAATTTACGAGGAGGAACTACAAAACGAAATACAAGCACTGAACCCTAATGTTGGGAAAAGAGAAAAAATGGAACTCATTCATACCAGACAGACAAAAAACGGAAAATGGTTTCACGTTATTGAGGTAAATGGAACCTAACATATACGTTAACATTGATTATGGGTCATATTTTGTGAAGGAAGACTTTAACATTACGACATGCTTTGAGTGCCAAAAATATAACCATAAAACGTCAAAATGCAAAGGAGAACAAATCTGTGTGGAATGTGGACGAAAGCATGAGCTCAAGGAATGCAAAAATATACATGAGAAGTGTTACAAGCAGACTCGTGGGAGTGCCCAGAGTATCAAGGAAGGATTGTAATTGCTAGGAGGAGTACTGACTACAATTTTGATCATGATTGTTAATCCCAAAATTCAATAAAGCGACAAATTAACCATCGTTTATGCCAATATAAGAAGCTTACGACACAAGCTGAGTGATATTCAAATTTATTTGTAGCAAAATCCTGCAACGGATCTGATTATACTAAACGAAGTATGGATCTATCCTGAAGAAGCAAAGTATTACAATATTTCGGGATTTGCTCCATTTCCTCCTGCAGGCCCGGAAGAGGAGGAGGTACAGCAATTTATATAAAAAATACAATTAATTTCGTGACAAAGAGAGTAACATCTGACATATATAATATTATAATAATTGAAATAACCTGCGCAGGTAAAAAACTAAAAATCAGTACTTACTATACTCCCAATCATCTTAATGCACAGTAATACATGCAATATACTCTATTGGAAAAAATCTAATCACAGTTGCTGACACAAACATAGATCTGATTGCAGAAGCTCCAGAATCGAGAATGTACAAGGATACCCTGGAAACAAACGGAGCGGTCATTTTAATAAGGACAAAATTACTCGCCCGACTTCAAGTACCTGCCTAGATCACATAGCAACAAACGATAAAAAATTGCTGAAAACATTAAATTCACACTTGCAGACTGGCGGGAGTTAGATCATCGTGTCCTAAAAATTGTCGTCCATGGTCAAAGTCTCAATAAGCAAAAACCTACTCACAAAATATTCAGATATTTAGACGAGGATCTTTTCAAATCGAAATTTCAACAGTTGCTAACCAACCGAAAACCTGAAAACCTTATGGAGCTCAAAAATATGATTACAGACTCCAAGCACGATTCTACTATTGAGAAAAAGATCATATGTCGATAACATGCATGGATAACAAAGAAAGTTATTGAGGCTAGTATTAATAAAAGGAAGGCTTATAAAAAATACAAAAAGAACGCTGAAGATCAAGCACATCTGTATAACCAAGCCCTAAAAGAGTCAAAACGTCTCATAAAAGAATCCAAATTTTCATATCACTCCTGAAGATTGGAAACAGCGGCGGAGAACTCACACGAAATATGGAAAATAATAAATAAAGTAAAAGATAATTCGCCACCCTGGATCATGACATCAAATGCTGAATTTTTCGGCATGGACTCTAACAATGCATCACACCCATGTGGAACAGCAAACTCGCTTAATCACTTTTTTTCAACAATTGGTGAAAAAGCTACCAGGGAGCTTGGTTAAAAGTCAACAAGCTAAGTCTAAGTCCATCTTACACATTCATCAAACGACTAAAAGAGAAGTATTAAATACAATCGAAAATTTGGAAAAAAATGCAGCACCAGGTATTGAAAACATCGCCACACATGAAATTATTCTAGTCAAAGAGGAGATAGCTGAACCATTGGGAAATTTTTTAAACGAACATATTAGAAATGGAACATTTCCGGACGAAAAGAAACTGGCAAAAATAATTCCAATATTCAAAGGAGGAGACCATCTGGACCCAAATAATTACCGCCCTGTTGCTCTTTTGACAGCCTTTAGTAAAATATTCGAAAAACGTATAAATAAACGTTTTAAACCTTTCATAATGGATAATTCCTTCATAAATCCGAAGCAGTTTGGCTTTCAAAAGAACAAGAGTACTTTCGATGCGTTACTTTCTATCTTACGTTACATCAATGAAAGTCTTGATAAAGGAGATTATGTTATTGCAATTTTTGTGGACCTGAAGAAAGCTGTTGATACGGTTGATCATGAGCTGTTACATCGGTTAATATCTTGAGCAATCTAGCACCAATGAAATCGGGGGTTCCTCAAAGATCCATATTTGGACCAACCTTGTTTTTGCTATACACCAATAATTTGAATACATGTAAACTGAAAGCTCAACACACATTATATGCTGATGATACTGTACTGAATATCGTCAACGAGGATCTAAATAAATATCGTTCATGGCTTATCGAAAACAAGCTAGCATTGAATACTACAAAGACAAAATACATGATTTTTAAACAGAAGAATAACGAAGACATAGAAGTTGATCTAAAAATTAGTGGCGAAAAATTATAATAAGAGTGTTTGAAATTAAATATCTCGGTCTTACCATGGATCATCGTTTGACATGGTTGCGACACATAAATAATTTGAGGAGACAACTAGCACCAATGATAGGAGTGTTGAGAAGATATGGAGGTTTTCCAATGCATATATAGAAACTTGTATTAAATTATTTGTACTGACAAAGCTACATTATGCGGTGGTCATTTGGAGTCAATCGTCAAAGCAAAACCTTCATTTTATATCGAGGATACTAACTAAAACCTATAAAAATATTCTAAACCTTCCGATACTCAAGGCAAGTGTATCAACGGACCAATTCACTCACGACAGTCAAATCATTACTATGGAGAAAGCGAAGTTTATCTTCAAATGTCTAAGTTCCAGTGAATGGGAACGAAGCCCCTTTATAAAAGTATCACAAATAAATCCATATAATTCAAAAAATGCCTATAATTTTGTAATACCTTACGCTAGAACTGATCGACTAAAGAACGATGCAACGGATGATGCTCTGCGTATATACATCAATCTTCTAGAAACAGTGAAAAATATAAACTCATTATTGGTTTTTAAGAAAAGACTTAGGGAACATCTAATAAATTCAAATTAATGATAAGTCCAGAGGTTTGAATATGCATTTTAGACCCTAACGTCAAGATACTTAAAGACAGCTAGTTTTTATAAACTCGGAGTTTTTTTTACTGCGTCGCATTTTAATATTTTTTTTATCTCCAATAACATTTCACGAATCGGACTAGACTATCAGGAAAGGAGTACTTCACAGCATTTGGTGTGCCTCTTATACCGATGCTTTAGCATTGCCTGGAGGCATACGTAAGAATTGACGACGTGCGAAGTGTAGATTGCACGAGCGTTGTGCGACGACGAAAGAGTGATGGAGAGAGTGGTAGGGAATGGAGGTATTTAAAAAAAATGAGAACGGCCAAGCTGTTACCGTGAATGGCGTTTACTATTGGGAGATGATAACGGCCTTCTTGGGGCCAGAAATTGAGTTTATAGACCAAGATGATATGCAGCTCCAACAGGATAGTGCGACTTGCCACACAGCCAACGAAACAATGGCTCTTTTGCGCGAGAAATTCAATGGCAGTGTTATCTCAAAATGTAGCAATGTTAATTGGCCGCCACGATCATGTGGTTTGACACCATTGGACTTCTTTCTCTGGGAATATTTACAAAAAAGTGTTCTTCAATAAGCCAAGAACAATTTAAGAGCTAAAGGATGAGATAATTCAGTACATTAACGACATTGAGTCGCAGAGTCATTGAAAATATGGACTATTGGATAGAAGTATGTCACCGTAGTCGTGGCGAGCATTTGGGCAACATTTTGTTCCACGCATAATTGTCATGGATCCTTCTTTTATCATAAAAAATGTTAACATAATTCTTTGAAAACTTTTTGCTTTATTTACAATTAACATCGCGCGTTTTGGTTGGACTACCCTTTATAAGAGCCTACATTTTGTTCAGACAAATTCGATAAACAAATTTGAGTGACGGGTCCTGCGACAAATAATTAGAGCGAAACTAGACGGGGACTAATGGCAAATTCGTTATAAATATGAGCTGTATGAAATTTGTAGTGGAATGAGGGTATAAAAATGTCCGTGAAGGACTGCAGCGATGGTCTGCTGCCTCAGTGGAAGAGGATGTTTAGATCCGCCGAGATTTGCTTTGTCTGGGGACCCGTAAATGCGCTGGCAGGCTAGCGTTGCGATGTCGTGGGACGGGTTCTTCTCCCCAGCACAAGGCCCCACTACAAAAATATTTCGCATTCACGAATTCTCGGGTCTCAGAAAAGGTCGACCGAAGTCGAAAAATGGAGGTAACTAGCTGAGGGCGGAAATTGCTTGCTCAGAGAACAAGTTGAAACGAGCAAAGGTGGACGGACTGGTGGGGACCTCGTCATTATTGCGATCGTTATGCCCCACAAATAAGAGTGGGGCATCCGTATGGATTCGGTGCCCCCTTGCACCTGCCCAACCGGATCAAGATCTAAACGTAAACGTGGCCACGTGTTTCCCATTTGAGTGAAAAACTCATACAAAAGCACTTTGTATGACTTTTCCCCACAAATGAGAAGGAAAAACGTAACCAATTTATGCTATAGAGTTATGCAATGAAATCACATAACCCTATATTATAAAAGGGCACGTAAGCAGAAGGCCACTCTACCCGGCAAAACCCCTAGTCACAACAAAACGGTGGAGCACACCTGATGGCTAGCCCATGTTAAGCGGAAAGCCTTCCATCGTGGCGTGTCCTATACCCGGTCAGCCTGGAAGGAATGAAAAGACAGAAATTGGAATTTACTCAAACACGATAAACAAATTCTTCATTTCTAATCCAACTTTACTTTAATAATTTCAGTGTTCGGCATACGTCGTAGTTAAATAATTGCGTCGTTCTCTTATGTAAGATTTATTTACTCGAAACATGAATTCAAATTTTTCTCTTTCTTTTCAAAAATAAGAGTTTATAATAGAACCTTATTGTACAATTGGGATTGTTACAAACTGAATTTTTCATTTGCTCAGCGCAAGAGGCCAATTGCAACTTTTGAAGTTTATTACATGACGAACACATGTGTTTGATAACATTTAAATATTGATAGTAAAAACAATAAAGTTAATATAAAACATACGGTGTACTCACTTCCATGTCCGCAAGAGCTCGAGGAGGTAGGTTATACGGTGTTGCCTTCATCTAGTTGGAGATTATTCATGGTAATAACGATAGATATTTGATTTCAGAAACAAATTAATATTATTATTATTAATAAAAATGTGGGATGAAATTAAAAGCTCTTAAAAAGGTCCTATCAGTTCGTTCCGCACACAAGTATGGCATTGGTTTTGAAGTAGATTTGCAATTCAAGGAGTCCCCAAACAGTTGCTATTCTCGATCTTCAATAAGAAAACTCCTCACTTGTACGGAATTGCAAATTCACCGATAATCGTTTCCACTATCCGAGATATTATTTCAACTTTCCAATAACGGAAGAAGATGAAATGTGTTTCTATACTTGCAAAAGAATTTTTTTGAGCATTCCATTCAACCCTACACGGATCCCAACAGCTCGATCAAGAATTCTGCCCGGCCTCTAACACCACGATGACAGCAACTCCTGATTCTGGAACGACTCAACTGTACTGTTCAGCACTAACCAATTGCGGCCGCGATACAAACGCGACATCCACTTTCGAAACGGCAACAAACTACACTCAACTGTCTGGAAATCGGATTCCTCGATAAGCCCGCAAGTTCAACTTTTTATAACAAGACGAGAACCCTGTCTACCCTCACACGAGGAAAGCTGCGGATATTAAGTATTTCGATATCGACACTTCAATTGCCACTCTTCCCATCGAAAATTTGGAAAAAAATGCAGCACCAGGTATTGAAAACATCGCCACACATGAAATTATTCTAGTCAAAGAGGAGATAGCTGAACCATTGGCAAATTTTATAAACGAGCATTTAGAAATGGAACATCGAAATCGCAGGAAATTCGATTGATTAATCTCCGTTAATCGATATCGCCTCCCTAACGCGACGCCTCTCTCACTCGAACTTCCTACTTGGCGATTTAGAACGGACCCTCCATTCACTCCTAATATGATGCCGTCCGGTTGCAGCTGTCCCATTGACCATGCAATTCGAGCTTCAACAAAAGCATCATTCATAAACGAACTCCTGGTAGTCTAGTTACAGCAACAACATTTTACAAACTCATTTTATAAATTATGTATATGAGTTTTTTTTATTCCTTCCACTGCACTGTTGATACTTGTCGGAATTCCAATCACCTTAATGTATTGGCCAATCATTCGTGATTTATTACCCTTTGCCAAATACACGTGATAGTTTTAAATTTGACGACACAACTCGCTATTCACGCATTCATACATACATAACATAAGTATATTCCCCACATAGGTGTCATTGACCTTACTCCATACTCACTCGGATCATGCCCAATTGCTCTAATTGATGGGTGATAATAGGAAGTAACTGAAAGTCAGCTGTATAGATTCAATTTTGTTTTGCTTTCTTCTCATAATTTCGCTTCCATAATATCCTCCGAATTGAAACGCTTGCCCAAACTTCAGGATTCTGATGTTGATATCAGTTTTTGACGTTTTTCCACCGAAACGATCATTAGGACAACCGTATATAACTTCCTTTACATTTAACTAACAAAGAGCACTAGCGCAAACGATACCCGGTTCAACTGTAACGTAAACCGAATTATCTCGAGCACGTTATTTATTTCCAAATTCTTTGTTGAGCAATAGTTAAATATTTGATCAATACACACGCATTCAGCATGTATCATTGCATTTTTTGTTTGATTAACATAATTACTTCCGATGGCGGACAATTTTTCACTTTTCAAATATACAACGACGGCCAGATCTATTCGCGTTCAGGTTCCCGACAAGCTGTCGACCCTCCCCTCGAGACGACGTGCACGGTAATCCTCTCTTCTATTCAATCAACTCCCTCCCATTCACTTCAGTCAATTCCCTCCAATCCACTCCTAGATCCGTTCCCCCAAACTTGTCTTTTCCATCTTTTCTCCGTCGAATGTACGCTGCAGTGCGGTTGCAGTAGAATGTTGCATTTTCTGTTGCTGCTACATTTGATCTCGTTAGATCCCCACACTGTTGCATATGCTGCACCTCTAGATTTTGATGCTGAGCTTGCTGTTGCTGCTGCTGAGCAGTTGCATCGCTTGCGCTGGGCTTGTAATTTGCCGCTGGCCAAGACTACCCGAATGATTTGACAGTGGAGTTTTTTTTAATTGCCTTTGCTGTTGCGAAGACTGATGTTGCTGCTGCGGTCGCTGTTGTTTCTGTTGATTTTGCATACTCATATGCATTGAAGCATTCGACTGGTTTTATTGCATCGAGCAGTCATTAAACTGATGCTGTATTTGAACGTTCGGAGGCCGGATACTCTCCACAGAGTTTTGAGATGCAATGTCGTTTGAAATACTTGCAGGCGATTCAAGCCCTAATTGAGCAACGTCAATGTCATATTGTCCATATTGATGTAAGCTGTGCACGGAATTTGTTGTGGAGTCGGACGTGTAGACACCCATTGAAGGGAGATCAGAAGATGGCGGCGTTTGGTGTTTTAGCTCCGTGCTTAAAGTGTTCGGAGTAGTATTCCCAGACTTATCACGATCATTGCCAGTTTTACTTATGATGTTTTGATTCAAATTTTGGGTTCGAGCGTTCACCATATTCATCGACGATTGATTCATCACAGATGTCAACGATTGTTGCATTGCCTGAGTAGCAGTATTTACAAGATTTACTTTCGATGTTCCTGTTGCCTGCTGATGTTTTTGTTGTTCCACAATTTTGCCTACTTTATTATTGTTTGACGAGTTTGAGTTTTGCTTTTGATTTAAATTACCTTGGTTTTGTATTGAAGTATATTGTGGGTTAGTCGAACAGGTCTGTCTGAATCTTCACCTTTTCTTCTTGCTTGCTCGATTTATGTTCACTATTTGCAGTGCTCGCCTTGCGTTCACTACGCTGACTTTTATCTTTCACTAAAGATGAAGATGACAATTATTTCGCCTGTTCAATGTTCGCCATCTCCAACAGCTTTACTTCCGGTTAAAATTGAAGAATTTCAAGCAACATCACGTGAAAATTAACTCAGCGAACTAAAGCACTCACAACAATAGATAATTGCACTGTGCTACTGCTACTACAGTTTCAGCCAGGAGATAGGAAGGTTTTCGAGCAGTTTGCCTCTATGACTGCTCGATTGCTACAAATTTTTGACTAATCAGAGGTCTCAACGATTGCAAGTCTGTAGAAGCTGCAATGAGCTGGGCACATAAATTTTATGGACGAACAACGGATACCCAAAAAGATATTTGTTAGGACAACTGAAGGCCGGAGACCAGTGTGGAAACTGAGGAAACGCTGGTCTGACTCAGTCGACGAAGACACTTCATCGCTGCTCGGAGTTCGGAATTGGAGGACGCGGTCAATGAACCGAGACAGTTGGAGGCACTATTTGCAGGAAGTGAAGGTCCAAGAGGGACCATAGAGCTACAAAGAAGCAGAATATAGTATTAACATTAAACATAACCCTGACATTTTTATAAAAACCTGAAGGAAATTGTAGTGTATAGTATAAATCAATCTTTAGGAAGTACAATTGTACATATAAACTATCAACACTTAATTTTGTTTTTGTTATTTTTTTAATTCAAATAGCTATGTCCCAAATGTTTATGATCCAATTTCAATGAAATTTTCAGTATATAGGGGTCTTTTACTAGAGTACAAAATTCTTTAGTATCGTAAAGTTTAAGTGTATCATTATGATATTGTAGAGCAAAACGTGAAATTCATAAATCATTCTATTATTATCAAAGTTTTGCGAATGTAGATTTCTGAGGTATTTGTTCCCCTTTTACTCTTGAAGAATCAAAGAAGCATTAGTCCAAAGGTGTTCAATCGAGAGGGGGGACAACCATTTTTTTGTAGATTTTGCCTTCCCCTGGACCCCTATTTGAAAAATTGACTTTTTGATTTCAAATTCCAAAAGTTCTTGTCAAGACCTTTCTTTGATAGCCTACTCCTACCTTGGATGAAAAAAACCTTTTTAAAGGTTAAGTCGGTATATGGGGGACCCTCCCTTTAAAACCTTTAAAAATCTTGATAGGACCAGAACTTTTGAGGCACCATAACTTCCTTTCATTCAACAAAGTTTGATGATCTAGTTACTGTGAAAACTTGCTGTGACGGACGGACAGATAGACATGCTGCAAAATGAGTAAGGTTTTGTAAAATACTTTTTGCAAAGCTCTTAAAAAGCTAAAATGGGAGAATGCATGAGCAGAACAATGGTGAATGGACCCAAAAAAATATAAGTTAGGACGGGGCCAAGTCATGAAAACAGCGTAGTTTCAAGTAAGGCTAGTAGTAACAGTTTATTAGGACAAATTTGAGCCCATTTGAACATAATTTGAATTTAAGCGAATATTTATTATTATTTATATTATTGGTGATTCCAAACTAATTACAAGGTAAAGTCGCAAAATAGTTACATGCACCACACTTGGGAATTGAAAAAATGCTTGCATGTGCGAGGGTGCATTATATTTGGCCCCTACAAATCAAAGAAATTGTCACCTTATGTGAGGTGTGTGAAAAATTCACACGTAACAAGCAAAAGAGGAACTCGTACAGAGCGAATCGCCAGAATACCCATTCCATTCAGTTTCAATGGACTTGTTTGAATATGCCGGACAGGATTTTCGTCAGTAGGTGATTATTGTTCGGGTTTTTTAATTGTTGATCATGTAAGTAGCAAAACATTGGGTCATCCCATTGGAAAATTAAAAAATCATTTCAATAAATTTGGGTATCCAACTATTATACGCAGCGATAATATCAGCTGAATTTGAAGAATTTGCGGAAAAACACAACATTGAGATGCGGTTCTGAAACCCAACCTATGCACAGAGCAATAGGTTAGCTAGAAAATATGAAGAGCTCAAAACAAAATATTATCAGTACAGAATACTTGAATATAATACAACACCGGTTGCAAGTATAAAACTAGCCCCAGTAGAGTTATTCTTTGGCAGAATGGTCAAAAACAGAATGCAAATTCCAGGTGCATTTATTGAAAGTGACAGGATAAGTGAGGAGAATGTTCAGAAAACTATAAGGAAAAAACAAGAGAAACAAAAATATTATTACGACCGAAATGCAAAGCTAAAGTTTGGGTGATCTGGTGATATTCAACAAAATGAAAAGGAGTGGAATTACGACACAATAGTTGGCCACGTAAATGATCGATCTTATATCATGAGGGATAGCTTTAATAATTTGTTTAGATGCGATAAGCGGTTCATTGCCAAAACAAAGTCGAACAGCCCGTCCACCACAAAGATATGGTTGGAATTAATTTAATAGTAATAATTTTCAACACTTGTACGGTGTGAACATGTTAAAATGTTCACTATTGATACATGTGAACATACTCTTAGGTTAAGTTGACATATGTTTTGACAACTGTATTGTTAGTCAGTTGAGCATCACCTTCATTCTCTAAAGATTATATTAAAACGACATCATAACCAATTACAAACATTGTGTTTCAATCAATAATTTTTCTAATCAGTACAGTATGTCTGGCAAATCCTTTAAGAATCTTGCAGCGTGCGATGGTCTGCATTTCCTTATCAATTTTTTCTGTAAAAACTAATCACTGCCAAACAGCTATTAGCTTTTTGTTATATACAGTAGGGGAAATCTGGGAGATTTGCCCAGGTAGGAGAGATGCTCTATAACGCTTTAACCATTTCAAAATTCGCGCCATCATATTCTGCTACATGTCACAACATGCCGGTTCATTCTTCATCATATGGGTGGCACGACATCAGCTGCTACCATTCTGAGTTGACAGTGATAGAGACAAACACGTTTTTGGTATTCACGAGTGAAAAATAATATTTTTGTGTGTTTTTACATTAAATAGCCTTATCTACAGGGCCGCAATTACTGTCTAATAAAGTAAATACGTGAAAAAGTGTAGATCTAAGAGATAAGTGTATTTTAATCTACAAAGTCAAACAGTTTCCTCAAACAAGCGACAACGTGAAGAGGTATGTTCAATGGTTTTAGTGTCCCTCATGTATATGTGGCATACATACAAATATTTTCTAGTTGCTTTTAGGCGCCAGCGTCATGCCATTCAATTACAAACCAAAAGTTGGTTCTACTCGCAAAAAAGTAAACATCCAAGAATTAAAAAACGCTATTCGTGAAGTGAAGTCTGGGAATTCTCTTAGGAAAACAGCGGCAAAGCTTGGAGTCGACAGGACCATTTTACGTCGCTATTGCAAAAACGATGAAAAGCTACAACTGTTCGATGAAAAGGGTCGATACAAAGCTTCCCAGGTTTTCACAATTGCAGAGGAAAAAATTTTAGTGGAATATTTACCAGAATGCAGTAAAATGGCCTATAGCCTGTCTCGGGTGGAGGCGATGAAATTGGCTTTTGAGTTTGCTTCATCAAATACAAAAAAAGTGCCAGATAGTTGGCTCAAAAATAAATCTGCTGGAAAAGACTGGTTTCGTGGATTTCTGCAAAGAAATTTAGAAATCAGTCTACGGAAACCTGAAGCCACTAGCTTGTCAAGAGCAACCAGTTTTAATAAGAAAAACGTTGCTGATTTTTTTGAAAATTTAAGATCTGTAAGAGAAAAGTACAAATTTGAACCACAAAATATTTATAATTGCGACGAAACTGGATACACAACTGTGCAAGACTGCCCTAAGCTACTAGCCAGTAAAAAGTCAAAACAAGTAGGACAGGTTACTTCTGCTGAAATGGGAACTCTTGTGACACTCTGTTTTGTAGTTAATGCAATCGGTAATGTTATTCCTCCGTTTTTCATTTTTCCTCGAGTGAAATATCGACAAGATTTTTTGTCAGAGGGGCCAGAAGGTTCAGATGGTGATGCATACTCCACCCGATGGATGACTGCGAAAAGTTTCTTAAAATTTATGGAACATTTTAAAAAGTACTCCCGTGCATGAAAAGAAAAGCCAGTTCTGCTAATTCTTGATAATCACGAGAGTCATGTTAGCGTGAATGTAGTTGAATTTGCAAAAGACAATGGTATAGCATTATTAACACTTCCTCCGCACTGCAGTCAAAAACTACAACCACTAGACGTAGCTATATACTCTTCGTTCAAATCTAGATACAACAGTGTGATGAACAACTGGATGCTGTCGAATCCCGGAAAAACTGTAACAATTTACAACATTCCTGGATTTATAAAAGCGATGATGTCACAAGCTTTCAGCCAATCAAACATCCTGAGTGGATTCAGAAGTTCCGGCATCCATCCATTTAACCCCGATATATTCAGCGAAGAAGACTTCATGTGCTCAGCAGTCACACACAGAGGTTTCTCGAATGACACAGAGATGCTCCCTGAATACCCTGCTTCACATCAAAATCATCAGATTCTGCTCACTCCCTCCACTGGTAGCCTTCCTCAAGTTTCTCTTGAGCAAGCATCTTGTGATGACACTGAAACTTCTATTAGCATACTTCAAACTGAAGCTAATAATTTGCAAAACTCAGCAATTGCTAGCTCATTAACGATCCATGAGAAAAATATAGTAAAGGACTTTGCTTCACCACATCCTGCGGAGGTTTCTGTCATGAATGAATCAGCTTCAACTGGCCACGATAAAATTGATGATGCTTCAGTCCCGTAGACTCACCAACAGTTCTCAACCTTAGCTCAGAATACAAATCCAAGCGGCCAAAATATCGCTGATGGTACTCGAGAAGCAACAGCTTGTCAAAAGCCCTCACTTGTTACTCTGGAAACGATAAGACCGTACCCAAAAGCTGCACCCAGGAAAACTACAAGGCGTGGCCGTACGCCAGGGAAAACGAAAATTTACAAACTCCTGAAAAAGATGATACAGACAATCCAAAATCTAGTACGTGTAACGGTTTCCTTCCTCCGTCTCGTTCGATCGCAATTAGAACCGACCTCTCATCGGTTCGAGACGTGCAGTCTTGGAAGTGACAACGGACTGTACCCTTCAGGTCAACAAGTCCGGTCACACTTAGTCTACTCCGTGGTGGCTGCTTGTAGGCTAGCTAGTTCGGAGAGGAGTTTCGGTCACGGGTCTTACGCGAGCAGACTAGGTCCGAGTTACGTAACTCAGCCACCGATTCACATGCCCGATTTACAAACGCGTCAACAACTACTCATCCAGAACAGGAAACCTACGTTACGTTAGTTCTGGATGTGATCTCTCCACAGATCTCAATTCAAAATCCTACAAAATCTAAAACCATAGGCGCGTTACCGAATCACCGACACGGTACCAGAAAACAAGCTAAACTACCTCAAGTGCTAAATAACCTACTCTAATAAAAATAGACGAGCGCAAACAAGGTTACCGCGGACCGTAACCGACTCGAAATCAATCATCCGCAGATTAATAAAACCTAACCCTCTTCAAGACATACTTACCCTCGGTCATCACTTCCGCTGCAAAAGCAAGAGCATGCGGAACGGAAAGGCTTATGGCTTCTTTAGTACTTCATTTTTAATTTAAATTATCTTTTCCTGTGTACATAGCAACAAATGTAGAGAACATATTCAGCTCAAAATTATTTTTTTGTTGATTTTTTTTTTTGCTTTTTATAAATGGGGTATTTTTTTGTAACAATAGAATATATATTTATACATACTATAAATTTGATTCATTCATATTTTCTGTTGAATTAAACATACTTTTATAGTCTTACAATGACTTCCAATAAAAAATCTTTCGTTTGGTTTTTTTATTTTATATTAAAATACAATATTTAGAGACGTCTCTTTTTTTCGGTCTGTGTGTATATAATTTAAATTTATATATAAGTGAGCTTTACATCAAGCTTTGATTTGGACTTTCTTTTTATATTAAAATTTACTAAAATATTGTTTTCGGACTTTTGATTTCTTTGTTGTTCAATTTGTTTTTTTTTTTGTGCAAAATTCAAGTTGTATAAATTTACAGTATTTTATCACTATTGTTGTTTTAATTTTTATTAATCCATGCATGAATTTTACGGATTAAAATTTAAAAAAAAAACTGAGAGACTGATTTTATCTTATTTCATATTTAATGGCATTAAGGCAACATGTATGCAATTTGATTCCTTTAATTCTGAGACTATAAAAAAAATGTTATTTTGCGTTCTTCCTTTTTTGAAAGTTTTTTTTTCTTGTAGTAAGATCATTTATTGTACATTTCTTATTGATTTATTTCTCTATTTTTTTAGTGTCTTTAGAGTGTTTTTATACTTTTTGAAAGAATTTACCTTAAATTTTTTTTTTTCATACATAAATTTTTCTGTATGAAATTATAAGTGATGAAATATATTTCTAATCTTTTTTGTTTATTATGACAAAATGCACAGCCCAGTATTTTTTTAAATTTCGTCTTCATTTCAGTTTTGGGTTTTTTTTTTTAATTCTGTTCTTCAATATTTAACGAAAATGAGGTTGAATCGTAATAATCATTTGATATTTTGCATATTATTTTTTTTTTATTAAATAATTACAATCAAATTTATTTTATTTGTATAAAAATGGGAAAGTTGTATGGCACAAATTGTTTTACTTTTTAAGCTTTGTATTTTCTTTGACTATTTGAATGCAATCAGTGGATGCGGAAAATTCATTGCGGACAATGTAAGTTCTGGGAGTTTGTTTTGATTTTTAAAAATAGTTACTCGCTCCAATAAACTTGGTATGATTTACCGACCGATTGCACTTTGAAAAAAAAGGATTAGATAATCCAAATTATTTTTTTATTACAAATAATAATTCCATTTTTGTACTGTACATTATTTTACTTCAATGACTTGAGCTTAAAGGTCCTTTATTTCAATCTAGATTCAACAGGAATGGCTTCTGGGCAATTGTGATCTTGATAAATTCAAAGAATTCAATCGGATTTCTGTCAGTTGAAGTGCAGTCCTTGTTTTTCATTTAAATCATATCCTTGTTTTAATTCTGACAAATTGTTAATCACATTTACGCGCTAACTTGCTAAATTTCAACGATTTTTATTGAGTTTTGCATTCAAATTACTTTTCTTACAATAATAACGGAATGAGTTTAAATATCATTGAACGGAATCGCCATCAATTCAATTAAGTAAATTTATTAACAGGGAGAAAATTCAATTTTATTTTAATTCGAAATTAAAATGCCATGAATTTATAAATCTACAGATAAAACTCGATTCTTGTGGAAAACCACCATCAAAACTTTACAAACAAAAATAAATCCTTTTGGAACTGATTAAAAAGGAAATCCGCTATATAAAAAAAACTTATTTAGAAAATTAATTTTGACTCAATGCAAAATTTAGTAAAAGGCAAAAAATAATTCAACTCGAAACCGTTAATTATAGTGTTAAAAGAGCTCTAAATTAAATTTAAGTTTGAGACTTCGTGGTCACAGGACTCGCAATCCTCTTATTATCCTTCCTTGCATCAAATTTTATACATCTTTACCTTCATCTCAAGAAGGTAGGAACTAGGATTTTATTCATCTCAAATATTCCTCCCCAAACCGTTCAATTCCCAATGTAACAAATGCTATGAATGCAATTTAAATTTAAGGGTGCTCTTATAAAATTGTATTAAAGCTCCCAATCGAATTATCCTTCTTTCCAATCAAACTTTTCCCATCATCCAATTCATCCCGGGGTGAGAAAAATTATAAATTCACTCCTTTATTGTCATATTCCTCCCCCAAACCATTTCAACTCCCAGATAAACTATCCAACACAAATCTAGGAGCCGGCCTAGATCTGATCCTGATTCCCTCGTTCTTTTGTTATAGCCAAGAACAACAAGCTTTACATACCTCGAGATCGCTTTAACTTCACTCCTTTTTTTGGTCAATAGTGACCACTTATCAGAATTGACTTTTTTCTTTCCGCCACCGCTGAAATTTCTAATATCGCTCGCTATGGGCGAAGTATTGTTCTCCCTTTCTTGTCTGACATCTCCGACCCAGCTGCTATAGTTTGATTTCGGTTTAGCTGTATAGAAGCATTAAAAGCCGAATAAGTCGATATTCCTAATTAAAATGACTTGAAATTCCAACAAGATTCACCGTCTCCGCTAATCCGCTAACCCTCGCGAGACTTCTCCCTCATAAAGTCCCGTTAGTTGTCTAATCTACTTCATATACAATTTCATTTATGATTTTTTTCAGTAGTCAAACTCGATTGTTTAATCATTATGTACGAATTCTAAAACCAGTGTCAAAATAAAACCATTTTAACACTTTAAGCACACTCTCACTCATCGGACAGTTAACCGCGAACACCTTCTGCCTCTTTGACATTTGGATGGCAACTGTGGGAGGCATTGCCAGATAGATATGCTTTGAAATGTATCAGAGTTTTACTTCAGCGGCTCACATTGACAGAAAATATTTCTCCACAAATATAAATATTTGAAGAAAAATATTTTCGGCGCAATGCTGGCTGCACGAAAGATAAAGTCTGCTTGCATTTCGAAGTCAAACATCTCTGGCCGGGTGCCAGGGTTCGGGATCGGAATCACTCCGATTCACGGGCGTAGGCGTCACATTACATACGAGTGGGGTTTTTAATAAAATGGAAATGAATAATATAAGCCAAAAAAAAAAATCATAGAAAGGCAAAGCAAAACAAAGAATTCTTCAGGATAGTGAGAGTGAAATCGAGTATAAAAAGAAAATAGTTACAAAAGTGTAGCTGAAAAGAAAGCAATGAAAGTTAAAACAAAAAAGAGAAAGTGACAAAATAATATAGAAAGAGGAAATGAAACAACAAAAAATATATGTAAAACTAAGACCAAGAAGCGCATTTAAACCAGTGAAACCGAATCTGATAATGAATTTATCATTCCATATGCTGATAGCTCTTGTGATAGTGATTGGAATGAGGATTCAGATCTAGAGAACCGGTGGTACTGTTTTGTATGCCAAAGAGAAGCAGTTTTAGATATGAGGCTTTGTATTTCCTGTGAGAGATATGTCCATGAAAAATGTGTTGGATCGACGAAAAAAGATGATGGGAATTTCACATGCTATGAATGTGAACCTTAAGATCTGAAATACAGAAACAAATTAAATACTGATCTCTTTAGCTTAGATGCTTACTTCGAAGAGCAATTAGTTTTTCATCTTACTACAATATATTTTCTTAAAATGAATAGAATCTTTTGTTTTTACATTTATATTTTCAATAAATTTTTATGTTCATGTTATTGCATCTATTTTCGAATTAAAGCTTGTTAATAAAACTTTAGAATTATTGTTTTTAATGTTTGTGGTGGTTTTAATTAAAACATTCGAGTTTGTAAAATCATTTATCAAAACTCCTCCTATGCAAATACATGCGGGCAAATCTCCCTATTCATGTGGTTAACTCTCCCATGCGTTAGGGAGATTTGAGCCATCAATCAATTAAAGAAAAAAGTTAGTTGCAACTCAAGTTAATAGTTTAACGGTTACTTTGGTATAAGAAAGTGATGTCTCAATATTTGTAATCGAATTCATTTTCGCCTTCACAAAATACTCCAACTGAAAATAGAAAAAGACAGCTTCCTTTTAATTTTGTGTATTTATTTTTATTCTCGAAATCGATTTTCGACCGTAATCGTTCGGTCTTCTTCAGCGATTAATTTATTTTTACTCACATTCCTGCTTATATACTAGCTATGTTTAAGGAAATTTACTCTAGATCATCAAAAAGTAATTAGGGAAATTTGCTTAAGCTAATAAAAGGTAGGAAAGGTAATTTACAAAAGGGGTAGTTATAAAAATATTATTTTTACATGAGTCAGAAAAGATATTATTATTTAATTAATTTAAATAGCCATGATCTGCAGTTTCCGTCATCCTGATTCATCAACTTTTTCCTTTCCCGGGTAATTGCCAGGCTTTCCATCACATCAAATTCACGTGTATCTCTAGCTTCCTTGATGACTACAGCGTCCTCCATTGTTATCTCGTGTCCCTTCGTGATAATATGTTCCACTACCGCTGACTTGAAATTCGAAGTTCTTTCTTTCTTTCTTGCTGCTGCTGCTTCGCCTAGATGCTCCTTGATTCGCGTGCCGATGAGCCTCCTCGTTTGACCTATGTACACTTCTTCACAAGTGGGACATTCGATGCGATAGATACCAGATTTCTCGTGTGGTTCGCGCTTGTCTTTCGTTGATTCGAGAACGTTTTTGAGCTGGTTCTTGCTGCTTGATTCGATTAACCGTACAGAATTGAGCTGATTTATTCGCCGCTTGATCCGATTGCTGATGCCTTCGTGATAAGTTAGAGCCTTCCACTACGTTCTTTCGGTATTCGCATTTGATAATGTTGATCGTCCCTGACGCTGTCTATTAATCTGGATCTTCTGTGCCATTCTCCTAATCGTCGAGCCCTTGAAGCCGTTTAGTTTAGCTGTCTCAACAATATACCTCATCTCCTTTTCCTTAGCTTCCTTGCTTAGCGGCAAATCGAGCATCCTGTGGATCATGGCTCTGTACGGAGAAACCTTGATTTGCTGCGAATGATTTGATGTATTTGGAATCGTTCTTTGTGTGTGAGTTGCTTTCCGGTATACATCGAAAGTTATATTTGTTTGAGTCCTCCTTACTACTATATCTAGGAACGATAGTTTATCGTCTTTCTCTTCCTCCATCGTGAATACTATATTTTTGTGGGCTCCATTCAGGTCAGCAAGGACCTTCTCCACGTCACTCCTTTTCACATATGCAAACACATCGTCCACATATCGGACCCAATGTTTTGGTAACTGGCCTTTCTCCTGCAGTCCGTCCTCAAACAAATATAACTTTCGATGTATACCGGAAAGCAACTCACACACAAAGAACGATTCCAAATACATCAAATCATTCGCAGCAAATCAAGGTTTCTCCGTACAGAGCCATGATCCACAGGATGCTCGATTTGCCGCTAAGCAAGGAAACTAAGGAAAAGGAGATGAGGTACATTGTTGAGACAGCTAAACTAAACGGCTTCAAGGGCTCGACGATTAGGAGAATGGCACAGAAGATCCAGATTAATAGACAGCGTCAGGGACGATCAACATTATCAAATGCGAATACCGAAAGAACGTACTGGAAGGCTCTAACTTATCACGAAGGCATCAGCAATCGGATCAAGCGGCGAATAAATCAGCTCAATTCTGTACGATTAATCGAATCAAGCAGCAAGAACCAGCTCAAAAACGTTCTCGGATCAACGAAAGACAAGCGCGAACCACACGAGAAATCTGGTATCTATCGCATCGAATGTCCCACTTGTGAAGAAGTGTACATAGGTCAAACGAGGAGGCTCATCGGCACGCGAATCAAGGAGCGTCTAGGCGAAGCAGCAGCAGCAAGAAAGAAAGAAAGAACTTCGAATTTCAAGTCAGCGGTAGCGGAACATATTATCACGAAGGGACACGAGATAACAATGGAGGACGCTGTAGTCATCAAGGAAGCTAGAGATACACGTGAATTTGATGTGATGGAAAGCCTGGCTATTACCCGGGAAAGGAAAAAGTTGATGAATCAGGATGACGGAAACTGCAGATCATGGCTATTTAAATTAATTAAATAATAATATCTTTTCTGAATCATGTAAAAATAATATTTTTATAACTACCCCTTTTGTAAATTACCTTTCCTACCTTTTATTAGCTTAAGCAAATTTCCCTAATTACTTTTTGATGATCTAGAGTAAATTTCCTTAAACATAGCTAGTATATAAGCAGGAATGTGAGTAAAAATAAATTAATCGCTGAAGAAGACCGAACGATTACGGTCGAAAATCGATTTCGAGAATAAAAATAAATACACAAAATTAAAAGGAAGCTGTCTTTTTCTATTTTCAAGTGATGTCTGTTTACTAAAGCTTTGCATACGTGATTCCACTGTTAAATTTCAGGCCGTCTGTACAATTTTGTTCATGTTTAAGTACGAGGGGGTTCAACTCTCCCGGATTTCCCCTACGTGGATTTTATTCAATAGTCAGGCAACCAATAAAATTTACTCTTTTTCAATTCATCTACTGCTAACATTCATTTTATTTCTCATTTATGACTTTTGCTCTTCCCACGCTATCTTTCTAGTTGTTAATTTTAATTTTCTTCGCTCTCATAAATATTTAAATGCTAAATTTATGTTTCTCAAATGCTGAGTATTGAACAATAAATAAACTCGCCAGATAGATACACAAGATCTCATAAACCATTTCCATAAAATTATATAAATTTAAATCCTTACGAAAAATATTATTTCCATGTTCACCTTTTCATATATTCCACTAAAAAGGTTAACCATTGCTAATTCTGGCAAACAATTCCATCGACGACATGGAGGAGAATAGGTTTTACAATGCTGAGATTTATGAAGTAATAAGGTTCAACCCACATGCCCTAAAGGTGCTTGAAATGAAAATCAACTTTATATGCAGTTAGTTACATAAATCTCATCAATTTGATGTTCACAAAAGGTCAGACTCTGTCAAATGGCACCTCTAATGCCCTTCATAAATTGCGTTTGCGTTGTGTACAAGTGCAAAAAGGAACAGTAAGAAAAATATAAATTTCACATTTTCTTCAGATCATCGTCCGCCTCAACTCTATCTGTGAATCTTTTCACCTTTATCGATAGATTGCGCGCAGACAGGCGAAAGACAGACAGACACGCAACATGTAGGGGTTATTCTGGTGATCTTTGATTCGTCCGATGGTATTCCTTCCTTCTTGAGATTATAGAAACTTCTTGAAATTATAGAAACGTTCTCGCCAGATAATTTTATGGTAGTATTGGATGCAGCACAAAATGAAGGTTTTAACAAAGTTGACACTGTTTTCCTGAGAAAGCCACTAAAATACTAAAATCTTAACATTCACTTGGTTTATCCCTGGCTCTCCTAAGACCACTGTTTTTAACAATTCGTAAATTTAAAGTTTCAATAACGGCCACAATGCACGGAACAGCCCTTTAGCAGTCCGAGCTTATCCTGGCATCAGCGCAAAAAACTGAAAATCTCCCATAAGACTTTTCAATGCAATCAGTCTTGGTCCACGCTGCAATCAGATATCGAAACAATTGCATGCGATTTGTTCCTTCTTGCGGCAACGCAATGGTCAATGCGGAACTGCTTGAACTGTGCGTTGCATTACAATTGCATTCTGCATGCACCGTTCGCTAGTGACCACTATCATGCAGAACAGGTAAGGAGAGTAATTCAATAAACTCATATCAATTTGATCGAGTTCTCTTTCGATTCTTACCCAATGGATTGATTAATTTTTAGGGTTTTGTAAAATAATTTTACAAAACCCTTCTAAAATCGCGTCCTGTCTATCCGTCTGTCCGTCTGTCTGTCCGTCCGTCCGTCCGTCCGTGTGTCACAGCAGTTTTTCTCGGAAACTACTTAAGCTAGAAACATCAAATTTTGTATGTAGGTGTAAAGTGCTGTTCTCTTCAAAGTTCAAATACAAAAAAAATTTTATAAGGTATTTAAGGGGGGTCTCCCCATATATGGGAGTGACCCCCCGAAAAAAAAATTTCATTAAAGGTGGCCGATATGGGTATCAAATGAAAGGTCTTGATGAGAGCTTTTCAAAACAAGTCTTTGTTGGCAAAGTTTGCTTCGAGGGGCGCACAGGGAGGGGAAATACACGAAAAATTTGTGTCCCCCCCCTCGCGATTGGACACCTGTGATCCGAAAAATCTGAAAAAAATCAGAAATGTAGGCCTTGGTGAGTGCAACAACAACAAATACGTGAGAAGTCGCAATTCACTCAACTTTGTTAGCAATAGTATGATTTATCGATTTTATGTTTTCTTGAATAAAATCTTAATGGTACCCTTAAATTCAATGAAATTCAGTACACAGATGTCTATTTATAAGATTGATTAATCCTGCAAGTTTCATGAAGATTGCATCATATTTAGCGAAGTTATAGCGGTTTGAATTTTCCTGTATTACTATGGAACAATATGCGCTGCATTTATTACTATGGCAACATATGGCTATGGAACAACATGCGTTTTTAACGACTCAGACACTACAGTTTCGCTAGGATTTGCATGAAAATTTCAGGAATGATAGGTGTCATGAATATCTTTGCGGATCGGTTCAGCTAGTGGTATCAGTAATCGTAAAACAAAATAGTGGCTGTTTTAAATGCGAAGATTGAATAATTTTGAGTTATTTTTTCCCAACTTGAACGTATAAGGTGAATGCTTTGAACGCTTGATTCAATTTAATGAACGACTGAAGATGAGTACCTACAATTAATACTCATAAGCGAAACAAGGCAAGGGGGCGGGAGAGAGCTCCTAGCGAAAGGGCTTTGTAACCATTCTAGGATTCGAAAAAATTGGCCATTAATCGATGATAACAGTACAGGAGAGTGGCTCCTGAAAATAAAAATTCATCAAACGTAGCCGGTATGAGTATGAAATGAAAGTTTTCATGGGAGCTTTTCAAAACAGTTGTTAGACTGTCAGTTTTAGCTTCAGTGGGGGCACAGGGGGGAAATACATGAAAAATGTGTTTCCTCCCTAGCGAATGGATATCTGAAATAATTATCAAGGGAGATATTTATGAGTATAACAACAACAAAAACCTCAGAACACGAAATTCGTTCAACTGTGTTAATAATAGTATGATCTTCGAATTTCATATTTTCTCCAATGAAATCGTTTCTTGATTTTATTCGATCTGGTGACTGCATTTTGTAAATTGAATACAAAACCCTTCTGACATGACCGTAGGTCTGTTTACCAAACTTGTTTAATCTTTGTTGTAGTCATTTGTACCTTCAGGTGATGGGCTTTGAAATTGTATTGTAGGTCATCAATCAATAGTTTATGCAGATGTAACTGTAATTTTTCCTTGGTATACTTACGTGCATTTCTTACAATGAGATTTTCGTGCCCCTGTCGTATAGGATGAAGAATAGTATCTTAAGTACTGTTTTATTAAAAATGGTCCTTATTTTTTACTGGCTTAGGAGTATTCAATCTTATCTCTAATATGGTATCACAAACTCTATTTAATGTTTACAATTCTTAAGCTGTTACCAACTCGCTTTGCAAAATCGTCATAAATCATATCATAAAAGTGAGTAAATATGAAGGATTAGAATAACTTCAACTCCCTTACCATTAATCAAAATTTAAATTCTCAGGAACGTTTGAGTTTAATCACCATTTCCTCCTTGTATCTAATAAACGATCTACAACACTTGGCTAGAAGAGATAGCCTATGAAAAAGACATGAAAACATTAAAATATGCATTAGTTGTATCTACATAGTGAATTATTAACGTTTCGACTGACACAAGAATTCACTACAACAATTTGTCTGCAATTTATTTTTAATGAAATTCATAACTAATCCTACGTTTGTGCAAAATCAAGTGAATGTACATGGAAAGTACTAGTACAACTTCATTATTACGGCTGTCAAGCATTCCCAATAGACATAGTTCGAATGCCAACTGCATCTACTACCACTGCAGATCAGTAATCAATGTAGGAATGAATTAACCATTGTCTTTAAGCAACTTATAATTTACGAGCACTGCACTGGCAGGGAATCTGAATACTACACAATTGTTGTCTAGTACAGTACCATGTAATTTATTGCTCGTTTAATTAATGTTATAAAAAACCACATTTGTAATTGCACGGAGAGTTTGATCTAGTTAATTTGATTTTATGATTCTTTTGCAGACAGGAAGTGAGAGGTAGATTTATATTCAAAATGTAATTTGCATTTGGAGCATCTATTTACATGCATTTCACCCCCATTAGTTTTAGGTAAATTTCTCGAGAGAAATTTACCTATTGCGGAGAGCATCATATATATAGATATATATATATATATATATGGGATATAACGAAATTTGTGACCACGCTAGAGGTTGCAACTTTGCTTCGATTTTCACCAAATTTTCAGGAAAGGTGTATTGGGTAATTATCTCGGTTAAGTTCGTGAACCAGCTATATCGGCCATGCAAAGACAAAATGGCGGCCATTTTAGACGAAAAATCGTGATTTCTGTTCTGACCAAAGTATAGCTTCGATTTGGATGAAATTTGGTAAAAGGGTTCATTGATGTATGCGATGAATCTCACAATAAAAAATCCAAAGTCGGTACGGCAGAAACAAAATGGCGGCCGCTCAAAGGTCAAAAAACGTGCAAAATTTTGTTGTTGTAATAGTGGTCAAAGCTTTCTACAGATTTTCATGAAATTCGGTAATTTGATAGAAATTATGAGTATCTAAAGAATTACGTAAAAAAACTGGAGGTCAGGTGGCAAAAAACAAAATGGCGGCCAGTTGAAGGTCAAAATTTCAAAGGCTTTTAAAAGTCGCAATTTTGATCCGACATATATGAAACTTGGTTTCAAGATAGACATTACTTGGACCTACAGTCTTTGATATTTTGGTGATCATGCATTTGCAAATTTCAAAATGGCGGCCGTTTAAATATGCGTTTTTTTCATGTTTTTGTGGCCCTCTAGCGGTCACATTTTCCAACGGATTTTGATGAAACTTGAAATTATGGATCTCTGTACTATGTTCTTGTATTATGCAGGAAATTATTAAAATTGAATGAAAAATAAAAAAGTCGAAAATTTAAAGCCTAATATTTTTAGCTGCCATTTTCTTTAAAAATTTAATTATTTTGCCCTGTCTAGAGTGAAACTCCTATTTGAACGAGATAGTACATTGATTGATGAGGTCCTAGCATACACAGATTTAAAATAATCCAAAATCAAATGCATGCATTCAAAATGGCGGCCCCCAAAGGTCTGAAGGCAAGCGCAATTCGCTATTTTAATACCAACTGAAATAATGAATATTTTTCATGGAAACGCTTTAAATGATCATTTTTAAGATATTGTAAAATATTTTTAACAATACCCTAAAAAATTATAAAATTGTGACTTGTCTGTCTGTCCGTCCGTCCGCCCGTTTCTTCGTGCGTCATAACAAGTTTTCTCGCAAACCACATGAGCTAGAATGAGGAAATTTTCTACGTATGTCAAAAGTGGTGCCTCTTGAAATTTGCCGTGCAAGAACATATTTTTAGGGATTTAAGGGGGGTCTCCCCATACAGGCGGGTCTCCCCATACAAGGGGGTGGCATACAATTTTTTTTATTTCTGTAGCCCTCTAGCAGCCAAGATTCTCAACAGATTCCGTTGAAACTTGAAATTATAAGTTATTAAGGCAAGTTAATTTAATTTAATCATGCAAATCGAATGACAAATAAAAAAGTCAAAAATTTACAGCTTAATATTTTTAGCAGCCGATTTCAATAAAAATTGAAATGACGGCCCTCACAGTTCAGAAAAAAATTGAAATGTATATATTAATGGCAATGCAAGTGCTGATTAAACTTTTATGGAAATCTTTTGAAATTAACTATTCGAGCTATTTAAACCTTTGTGTGGTTACCACTGTGAACTGTGTAAACAGCAAATGCGAGAAGGGCGAAACCGGTATTTATATGTTTACAACAATTTATGATCCGCCGATTTTCAATATGTAATCCATACGCGTGCAACTCAATTTAATTAGCAAAATATTTGCGCCTCGATAAAAGGTATCTAAAAACGAACGTGACCAGATTTTTTTTAATGTTAATAAATACCCATGTGGTACTACGAAAATTGCAGACAGAAGTTTAGTAGTGCAAGCCAAATTCTTTTTCGAAACTTTACGCTACATACGAGAAATTTACCTTCCCGGCTGGTGCTGCCAACGGGGATTTTTTTAAATATTTGCATCTCAACGAAAAATGAGTTTCGTTTTTCATAATGTTTTTACTTTAATTTCTGTATCAGGCTAAGCAAAGGACGTTACAAGGAAATTGATCGCAGCTTGACTAACACTTATCTAGAACTGGTAACTCCTGCAGAATATTCAAATCATTAATTTTCAGGATGGAGCATTCTCAGTAACTTCACTAAAACGTCGTTTGAAACGTAAATGAATTGAACATTATGGAGATTATTAAAACATTTGTTCCATCAAAAACACTTCGGTTTGCTATCTATGACACACCTCCAATATTGTTAATGATTATGTGACTAGCAGGCAAGGTTCATGATCTTTATTTGGTGATTTTTTTCTAATTTTTACTTATAAACAATTCATAACTTAACCTAGCAATATTCGTGCGGGCTGTGCCTTAATGCTTTTCTCAGAAATCAATAATAATTTACTTTACTTAGATTACAATCAGGGGCGTAGCGAGCCTCATGAGTGTGGGGGGGTGAATCATATCGAAATGCCGACTCGATCAGAAAACAACACCTCTGTTTCGTATGACATCGTATTTTATTCATATTATTCAAAAACAACAGGAAATTTGCACGAAACTACAAGCAAAGTCAAGTGCGTACTCTTCGATGTTTCAATTGGGACCAAGTTTGTACAAGTTTAGAAACGTTCATTTCGTCCACAATATCCTTTGCAGAAAAAAGTAGCATCAAAGAATCTAGACGATCGTCGCCCATTGTGGTTCGAAGGGAATTCATAACTAATTTCAGTTTACTAAAAGATCTTTCACATGAAGCCGAAGTAACCGGCGAAGTCAAGACTAATCGAACAATTTTGTGGGCGCACGGCAAAATCTGTCGTAAATTATACGCCTTTTTCGAAATATCGACAAAATTTTCACATTGATCACACAAATCAAGAAGTGCTTGTAGTTGTACTTGAATGCATTCGGGTTCTTGTTTGAAGGATTCGGGTTGCAATTCGACAATGGAGTTAATTGATTCAATTGTACAGTTTTTTCTGTCGGCTGGGATTTTAAAAATTTTCTGAATCGGTTCAAATTTTGAGAGAGATTCTTCCAAGTTTTTTCGGATGCTGGTCGTAAACACATCAAACACCACTTTGAACTCCTTACGGTAAAATGTGAAAAGATCGAAAGTAAACGCAGTTTCGGGATTATCATCAAGTTTTTTTGGTGCTCGATGTTTTTTATGTTGCTTAGCGAAGTCGTTTTCCGGGTTAATATCGAGTTTTTTCGTGAATGATACAGAGCTTTCGATCAAATTATTCAACTGGTGAACATCATTCATTTCTTCGCGTGATTTCAAAGTAAACTTTATCATTTTCAAACCATCGACGACATTTAAATTTTCACTTTCCAAAGACTTCGTCAGAATTTTTATTTTGAACATGACATTTTTCATGAAAAATAAAGATGAAATGAAGTCAAAATGTAAAACATTTTTGAGGAGGCCAGATGCAGCTGCGCGAGTTTTACTATCGAAATCATTTTTGTTCATTTTAATTTTTTCCAAAACATCAACAATTTCTTCAAGACCAATCCAAACAGCCTTAATGGATTCAGCCCGAGCTGTCCATCTTGTCAGTGATAAGTTTTTCAGAAGCAAGACATTTTCAATATTTGCTAACTCTTCGATCAAACTTCGAAAACGTTTGGTACTTCCTGCGAAAAACACATACAAAGCCTGCAAAATATCGAAAAATTCTTTGATGATACTAGTCGCAGTGCAAGCTGTCTCCACAAAAATATTGATTCTGTGAGCTTGACAAGGAACATATAAGACGTTTTTGTTACATTTCTCTGATAATTTTCGCTGTGCGCCATTGTACTCGCCGGACATATTTCTTGCAAAGTCATAAGATTGAAAAATTAGTTTCTTTACCAGTATGATTGAAGATGTGAGAGTTGTGAACATTTTTTCAGCCAGTTCTTCTCCAGTTTTCTTCGTCAACACGACGTCCATCTTCAACAATCGCTCTATAGGCACAGGTTCTCCATTCTTCTCAATTACGTATCGGATGTTTATGGCAAGACGATCTTTGTGTGACGAGTCTGGTGTTGTGTCGCCCATGATTGAGAGGAACTCAGCATCTTCGATTTCTTTCAAAATGACTTGTCGTGTTTCAGATCCTGATAAATCGATGAATTCATTCTGACTTTCGGCGCTTAGGTACGTGACATGCCGAGATCTTGAATCTTTCTCAGCCAACCACTTTTCCATTACAGGGCAATGTCGAGAAATCAAATTGACGACATGAGTGAAATTTCCATCCTCGTTTTTTCCGGAGCTATCATAACCACGAAACGCCAAACCCTGTCTACCAAGCGTTTTTGTAAGATCGACAAGAATTTCAACAACTTTCCTATGGTATTCTTTTTCTTGTTCTTCAAGTATCTTTTTTTCTCTGATGGATTTGTCCAGTAGAATATCTACATGAGCTCCTTCATTGATAAAATGGCACAAATCACTCATAGCTGCTCGATGAGATTCTGAGGAGTAGTGCGTGAATAATTTGCCTGGCCTGTCAGCTCCACGACTTTTCATCTTGTGCCATTGTCGCACACCATCACACGCCCCTTCTGGCTGAGAATGTGATCTGCCGACTCCTTCAGGGAATAGAGAGCAAGCAAAACAGAATGCTGCATCTTCGCTGATGCTGTACTCCAGTAGAGGATATTCAGAATACCATACAGAGCTCATTCGACACTGTTTGTTTGCTGGTATACTTGGATTGGCAGGAAAAACGCTCAGTTTCGGTTGAAATGGTCCAACAGCAATTAAATACTTCCGCTCGTTTTCTGTCAATGTTTTTTTGCGCTTACCAGGATCATGCTCCACCGAAACTTCCTCCCCCACATGCAAAGCGAGTGTTTCGAATTGCAATTTGCTCTCCTCTTTTTTGGCATAATTCAAAATCATTCTACTTTCTTCGTGAATTGTAGTCAGACAGTCAATTATATCGATCATGAATAATTTCGGATTGGGCACTGCATCATTTTTCAGTTGTTTCAGAATATTTTCCACTTTTTCGTAATTTTTCAAGAATTCTGCAACTCGGCCAGCTACTTGAATCCAAGCACATTTGTTTTCAGTTTAGTTGTTCGATGTTGGCGATGAGGGCCGTGGTGAAGATGACGGCGATAGTGACGGTAGATTTGATGAAGATTTGGGCGATGGAGACGATGATAACTTTTCATCGGTAGGTGGTTTTTGGACAGCGTCTGCCTTTGGTGATCCTCCATCAATTGGTTGGGGAGCTGAATATCGTATTTGTGGCGCAGGAGGCTCAGGAGCTTTCTTCTTGCATACTTTGAACGGACTTGATGGAGCCCCAACATGTTGCACACGGACATGTTTTCCCTTGTGCATAGTACTTTCATGACGAGTTTTGTAGTCGTCATCAAAATGACTGCCACATTCTAAGCATTCAAGTTTGATTCTTTTCCGTTTGGACATTTCAAGCAGAACCTGTAGACAAAAATCATGCTTCTTTTATTAATATAATTTCCATTTTTTTTAAACCTACATTGAAGATAATATTAGAGTACCTATGTCGTCATCATTTTCAACCATCCCTTTCATATTCCATTATAAATGAGTAAATCATATTCTGAATTAGATTCATATTTTTATATACAGGGTGTACCAAAATCACCGTGCCAAAGAAAAACCCTGTATTCCTCATGAAATTCTAAGACTTTTCTTCCTTTGCCATTTTTAAAACAACTCAAAATTGAAAAATTTATTTAAGGTCGAAGTTTAAACAATAAAAGACCTCCCCCGACGAGTAGGTATCGAATTAATAAAAACCAATGATTTCTAAATTTTCTTCATATTTTTCTGAGTAAAAAAGTCCTCTTCCACCTTTAAAAAAACTCAAAATCAAAAAAGTTATTCAGGTCACAAGTTTTAACCAATAAGATTTCTTAGATTGAATTCTCTAATAACTTTTTTGATTTTGAGTTTTTTAAAAAGTGGAAGAAGACTTTTTTACCCAGAAAAATATGAAAAAAATTTGGGAATCATTGGTTTTTAATAATTTGACACCCACTCGTCGAGGGAGGTCATTTATTGTTGAAACTTTGATCTTTAATAACTTTTCCAATTTTAAGTTTTTGAAAAAATGGCAGAGGAAAAAAAATCTTAGATTTTCATGAGAAATACAGAGTTTTTCTTTGGCGCGGTGATTTTGGTACACCTTGTATTATTTATATCATATTTTGAATATAATGAATATGATATTCATCATCACATTCTCAGAATTTGAATTTATATATTATTTTTGAATTCATTGTAATCGCATCTTTCAATAACAATTAAAAATTCTTCATTTTCGTCGAAACAAATTTTCCAGAATAAATGTTGATTTCTTTTTGTACCTAAGTTTTTCCGAAAGAAAATTATTGCCTATTACTCTCTTAATCCCTAAGAGTGACTTTTCACTCCACATACAAACACAAAAAGAAAATGAACTCTGATACAGTAATATTTCATTCTAAAAGAGTGGATCATTGCTCTATAAAAAGTAAAATTTCACCATTTTTTTGGAGTGGATCGTAACTCTAGATTCGAAGTCAAATTCAACGTTTTACAAATGATAATCTACAAGTGAAATTTCACTCTACACTGAGAGAAATTTTCGTTCATGGCTACCTAATAAATTTAGTAAACGAACGTACAAATAATTTTCTACGGTGGAAGCTACCTAGAAGAATTTTTAAACTTTACTGATTCATGTCCGTCGACATATAAAAAGAAAAAACCTGCAACCTCGGGACGCGAACACTCGACTTCTCGACTTCAAGTCCAGCCTCCTACCACAGAGCTATTGAAGCTTGTGAATTATATAAGTAAAGAAGCTTCGTATGGCTTTTTCGTATGGCTCACTAAAAATGCATAGTCGTGACGCATTTGTAAACGGGATCTCACATTTTTCTCTCAGTGTATCAGAGCGAATGCAAACTCTGTGTATGAGTGGTACATTTATATGATCATAATATTAAATTATGGAATTTCCAATATCGTCACGACCTCTGATCATTCGTAAAATTATCTTCAATGTAAACAAAGGAATTGTTAAGATTTGCGCGAATGTTGGTTATGTCAACACACGATTTATCTCCAATTTCTGGCTCTAGCTTGATTTTGAGCTTAAAGTTTAGGAGAATATAAAATATATGATACTCACTTGTAAAAGCACTGCTGTTCCGTTCTCATGAATACGCCTGACTTGGAAATCCGATTCGGTTTATAGCGAATATACGTATTGAGATGTGAGTACGAGCATGAGCAACTATTATAGCAAGTATAGTATGAGTATAGTACAGTCGGCAGGCTGGAGACAGCTAAAGAGTGACACAGTCGAGATATGTATTATAGCGACGCCACAGTACGAGCCTTGCTTCGTCAGCTGTCAGATCGTACTCGTATATGGTGACAAGCCGACTGAAATATAAACGAGTATACCGAGTGTACTCGGTACGCCTTTGCTCGTGCGCGGAGGGCACTGATATTTCTGCGCGCGAAAATATGAACTTACTCGTAAATCTCATTTCTCCCGATTATTCTCATTCAGGATCCGAATACCCGAAATTAAAAAATTATTTGTCCGAATGCCGACTTCCTAGTCAAATTTACTGAGTATGCCGACTCAGACGAAAATGCCGAACGGTACAAGAGTTTGGGGGGGTGTCACACCCCCAACACCCCCGCCTCGCTACGCCCCTGATTACAATATTAATTATTTCGATAAAACAAAAACTTTAAAGTGTTGGCACCCTCAACATTATCAAACATTGTAGTAATCGAGCAGTTAGTTAAATTTACTATTTTTTTTCTCCTCCTTTTTTCTCTTTAAATTATTGGACCAATCCACATAGAATTCAAATTCTATGTGTGTCAATTTATAGGTTTTTTTTCTCTTATTTTATTTTTTATTATTTTCTTTCTTCCGCACAACTAAAACTGCTCGATTATTCGGCGCCGGCAAAGGTTTAAAGGAAATTCAGGCATAATATGTCCCAGATCAACTAAACAAACGAAAAACCAGCTGCTTTGTGCAAATTGTATGGGACATCAATTTCCCTCCAATTTGATCACAACGAATGCAGCCCTTTTAGATTGATCTGGGACGATTTAAGATTTTTGACAGGGCGCAGGTGTAGTAATCAAGTGAAGGAGGAGGAGGTTAAGTCTTGGCGAGAAAAGAGTTTTTGTGACGTTCATAACTCGTTCAAGTAAGAACAAGAGTACGTTGAACAAGAGGAAGAAATAACAAATTGGTGTGATTGTCCTCTTCAGAGTGATTGCCTTCTGCGAAAGGATCCCGATCATGTTCAACATTTAAAGGCAAAAACTAAAATTCCAGCGATATGTGATATGGATCTGTCTGATGTGAAACAAATGAATGAGGAGGACGAGATCTTTCAAGCCTAGTCGTCGTACACGCGAGCAGTTTGATTTCAGAATCTTGATTTGACAAGTTGTGCCCGATATTCGATTGGCAGTTGTATTTCTTGCCTGTGTTTAATTTGTTTATCGTATGTCCATCCAAAATTTGCAAAACTTTGACCCCTTTGCTAATGCAATCAATTGTGCTGATGATACTGTACAGGACGGACTTGTGTACATAAGGATTCAGCAGAGAAATGGTCGAAAAACACTAACTACGGTGCAGGGCCTTTCCCCGGAATATGACCTGAAGAAAATTGTGCGAGCATGTAAAAAGGAATTCGCATGCAATGGTACAGTAATAGAGCGTCCCGAATACGGTGAAGTATTACAGCTTCAAGGTGATCAGCGAGAGAACATTTGCCAGTGGCCAACGAAATCTGGACTTGCGAAGCCAGATCAACTCAAGGTGCACGGTTTTTTTTTTTTTTTAAGCGAGACGAAGGTGTGTATGATCGAACAAAATTTTTGGACATACTGTAAAGAGAATTTATTCATCATTATCTTCATCCATCCCAAAGATAAATTCCCTGAAGCAACTATTGATTGCATTATTACGTTCGACCGTATACCGCTATTTGTTTGATCAGTTGTTATTACTGACGTTTTATTACTTTTATCTCTTCCTGTATTAGCGGGGGCTATCACCATATTATTAACAGACCGAAACTGATTGCAGGAATTGTTTAGCCGAACCTGATTTTTATTCCGTGTCCATGAAGTTTATTGTTTATGGTTCGTGTAGTTCAGCGATAGCACAATGTTCGCCTTCAGGTGATAAGTCTTATTTGCCTTTGGCGCAGATGGACGGTTGGAAGTGAGTGGAACTATTTTCTGCGACGCAAAAACAGTTGACTGATTGTCTGCAACAATAGTGTTGGGCCCTTATGTAAATACTATTGTTAACATTTTGGAAGCCTGGATATGCAATGGATTTCCTACTCTAATACTTACTTTAAACAACTTGTCAAAATAATCGAGACGACTAATTTTTACAAACGACTTGTTTAAATAATCGATAGAATAACATTTACCGTACAGCAAGAGCGCCAGGAAGTTATTAAGATGGATCAACTCGTAAAACCTGCAAAATAGTCATTCAATGTTGTAAATGCCTGCTTTAGGAAGCAGCCGACGGGCTTGCTATCTGTGTAGTCAAAAAGTTGCTATAACGGAAGAAAAATTTGAATTTCAGGACCACCCACATAATCAGCGGGCGCCCGACGAGGATGTTTGGGTGAGTTTCGATAATATTTTAAAAATTTTTTATATTATAAATTACTTTTCTATTTATATCATTTATAATTTAAATTAAATTATATTTTTAAAGAAGTAATAATTTTACATAAATTATAAATAATCTTTTTTTTAAATAATTTTAACTATTATTTTTAAATTTATCTATATACTTTCTTGCACACACATATCCATATATTTTTTTCTCTTTTGCACATTTTGATACACATACATATATTCTTTTTGCACACGTTGTTATATCTATATATATATTTTTTTTGCACATTTAGATACACATATTTTTGCATATTTTTTTGTTGCGATCAGTTTATACATAAAGCTCTGCGTTATATTCCACAAACATTATTTGGATTGTAACCAGTTGATTTCTGTCGGAAGAATATTATTGAATTTTCTTATCGGAATATTGACCACAGATTATATATAAAAGAAGAAATACTTGTGAAGAAACATAAGAAAAAATGAAGTGCTAAATTTTTTTAGAAAATCGGTCTTTCCTTTCCGATAACCTTTGCCCGGGTATAGGACCCGTTACGGTGGCAGGCTGAGCCAGCCGCCGGGTACCTAATTAATCCTTCTTTGTTTCAGGTGACATCGCGGGTTGAGTGGCCCAAGCAGAGTGCCTCTTTATGGTATAGCGTTATGCAATCGAATTGTATAATTCTATGGCATAAATTGGTCACCGGGGTACTCCCCTTCTGATGGGAAAGTTCATACAAGTCAAGTTGTATGAGTTTTCCACTCAGAAGAGGAATACCTGGCCACTGCAACAAAATATGGATTTATTCCGGTTGGGTGGGTGCGAAGGGGCTCCATCACCACCCGGTTGCCCTTCTTTTATTTGTGGGCCATGAGCTTCGTCGGGTAATGACGAGGTTACCCCAAGTCCGCCACTTTTTGCGACTTCGATCGCCTCTTGATTAATTGACTATCAAATTCGTGAGTGCGAAATTTTTTTGTAGTGGGTCCTCATGCTGGGGAAATGAACCCGCCCCACGACACCGCAATGCTAGCCTGCCAGCGCATTCACGCGTCTCCAGACGAGGACATTCTCGGCAGATACCTCCATCTTCTTCTGCCGAGGCAGCAGAACATCGCTGCAGTCCTTTACGGACCTTTTGAACATCCTAAATTCACTACAATATCAGTAGATTATAAAAAGAAGTTTGGTGTAAAATTCATTTGCTCTAACAACTGGAGTTTTAAAAAATGAGTTTCTTAAAATTAAGTACATTATTTCCTTAAGACTTCTTAAAACTACTCGTTCGCTACATCTATTGAGCGGCTAGTCGTCACTCTCGAGACTACTCCCACCTTGTGTTTCTTGGCTCTCCTGATTCCCAATTCAACTAGCTTTCCCGCATACGATTTGATTGGCTCCATTACTGCCCCTTAGTTTAGCGCCTCATTGGGGTAAACTGTCCGTCCTCCCGTCTGTATAGACCTGTGAAAGTGTGAAGGATTTTTCGCACTACTAATCCTCTCCTTCTTCTTCTTCTTAGCACTACAGCCACTCTCGGGCCTTCGCTTCCTGGAAACAGCGCCACCAACCGTCTCTGTCCGTTGACCGCGTCCTCCGATTTAGCAATCCGAGCAGCGATGAACTGTGTGTTCGTCGACCAAGTCAGACCAGCATTTCCTCGGTTTCCCCACTGGCTGCCGGCCCTCATTTCTCCCAACGAATACCTTCTTGGTTATCCGTTATTCGTCCATACGATTTATGTGGCCAGCTCGTAGCAGCTTCCGCCGGGTCGTCAAAAATTTCAACTCATGATTGTATCAAATTCGCCATTAGTACCCGTCAAGCTTCGCTCCGATTATTCGCCTCAGGACCCGTCGCTCAAAGGCGTTCAATATATTCGCGGATGCTTAGTTTAGGGTCCATGTTTTATACCCATAGCATAACACAGGTCTTATCACAGATTTGTATACTTGGAGCTTTGTTCTCCTGTGTATGCAGCTGGTCTTCAAGATCGTCTATACTGAATAAAATATTTTTATTCAGTATAGACGATTTATTTGCGAGCTGTATTCTTCGGCGTATTTCGTCTCTGCCATTGCCCGTTTTTATTATTTTGGCACCTAAATACACAAATTCGCTAACATTCTCGATACTGTATTCGCCAAGTGTGATATTTTGTGTATTTGAGGTATTTTTCCTCGACCGCGTCATGAGCTTTGTTTTATTTTCGTTGATTTGTAGCCCTACTAGCTTTGCTTTGCAGTCGACTTTCTGGAAGAGTTCTTTGGCAGCTGTTAATGACCATAACAAAATGCTGATGTCGTCCGCATAGGCTACTACTTGGCTTGACTTGTATAGTAATGTACCTCGCGTATCGACAGGTACCTTCTGTATGGCGTACTCCAGAGCCAAATTGAATAGCAATGGGACCAGCCCATCTCCGTGCTTTAGTCCGATATTTGTGCCAAAGGCATCGGTGAGTTGATTATTGATGCAGACTTGAGAGGTTTTGGTAAGACGGATAATTTGGCTGGGATGCCAAAACCAAGCATTATTTGGTACAGTACGTTATGATCAATACTGTCATATACTTGCTTAAAGTCAACGAAAATTTGGTGTACGTCTATGTTGTGCTCCCGGCATTTTTCAAGTACCTGCTTGACTGTGAACAATTGGTCTGTTGTTGATCTACTTGCTCTAAAACCACCTTGATACTCCCCAATAAAATTGTTGGCGTATGATCCGATTCTATTTTCTAAGATTTTAAAAAATATTTTGTACGCCGTACAAAGTAGTGATATGCCTCTATAATTTTCGCACCGTAGCTTGTCACCTTTTTTAGTGCATAGGGAATATAATTGATTGGCTCCACTCTTTCGGCATATGTTCTTGTTGCCAAATGTACTGGATGACTTTGCGAATAGCTTGATGAGCACTATTGCCCCCATATTTGATAAGCTCGACTGGAATCTCATCGATGCCAGGCGCTTTATTATTCTTTTGGGCTTTGATGATGGAAAAAACTTCTCCGCAGACATCTATAGGCTCCAATGCTCTTGAGCTGTGCGGAGGATTAAGGAGGTGCTTGAAATATGATGCCCATCTTTCCTTAATCTTGGTTCCATCAGCGATTATATTGCCGCTGTCATCACGACAGAGCGTGGTTTTGGGCTGATAACCACGTTTCAGGCTTTTCACTACTTTGTATGCTTGTCTTGTGTTATTGCTCGCTACACTTATATCTATACTTCTTAATTGGTCGTTATAGTATTTTCTTTTCTTAACCCTGATTATCTTATTCGCTATTCTTCTAAGAATTTCATAGTATTCTCTCTTCGTCCTGATTTTCTTACCCACATATTCTTTGTACTCCTGATTCTTTTTATCTAACGCATTCTGGCACTCATCATCGAACCCATCATTCCTCTTGCGCCGGGCTTGATGTCCGATCGTCTGTTCTGCTGCGGTCCTGATGGCCACTTTCACTTCCATCCAGAGCTCGTTGCTCGTCTTTAACGGTGTGTCTGATAAGATGGGAGCCAGCTGGTTGTCGAGGGTCTCCGTGAAATTTTTGGCCCCAGACACCGTTTGGAGCCTTTCGATGTCAAATTTTTGTAGCGCGCTGTTCTTTGCTGAGTATGCCTTTGACATACGACATCGATAGGTTAATTTGATCAAGTAATGATCTGAGTTACAATTGGCTCCTTGGTATGTACGGACGTCAAGTATGCTCGAGGCCCAACGTTGTTTGATGAGAACATCATCGATCTGGTTTTATGTGTTGCCATTCCGTGATATCCAGGTCATTTTATGAATGCGCCGATATGGGAAGCAAGTCGAATGTATGACTAGATTTCTGCTACATGCAAAGTCAATCAGGCGCTGGCCGTTGTCAATTGTTTCATCGTGGAGACTGTATCCTCCAGTCATTCCCCGATGAGGTAGCTCATTGCCAACTTTAGCATTCAAATCACCCAGAATGATTTTTATGTCGTTTGTGGGCAATGATTCACATGGTCTTTCTAGGTGATTGTAGAACGTTTCCTTCGTTTCTTTGTCTTTTTCTTCGGTTGGGGCGTGTACATTATTCAGCCAGATTTTGAAGAATTTCGCTTTTTTTATGGATCGCACACAACCGTTCATTGACTGCCTTAAAATCCATAACGTGTGATTTGAACTCCCTATCCACATTGAAGGCCACTCCAAATTCTCGTTTTCAAGTAGCTTCCCACTTTTGAATATTGTGTGCGATCTCATGTCTTGAATGTCGTTTCCTGTCCGATTCGTTTCCTGGACTGCCAGTATTTTTAATTGATATCGACTGGTCTGTTGTAAAAGGTCCTTAACAACACCAGGGTAATTGAGTGATCTGATATTCCAGGATCCAATGCCATAGTCCTTTTTTCGTTTGCGAGGTCGTTGCCGTGAGTCCAATCTATTTCGATGCCTATCTTCATGTTCGAGACAATTAAAGGTTTTCCAGGGACGGGAAGTTAGCTCCTTGCCCAACCCTAGCGTGCATTTATAACCTCTTAACTTCCATCGATAAAAGTTTTCAACTTTTACCTTATTGGGTCATAAATAGAACGAATTTCTCAATCAATAACTTATAAATTAACTACTCATAGCCGAAACTCTGCTAAATCTTCATGTCAAAAAAGAACGTTTAGAAATTGCCGCACAAAATATGAAAACTGAAGATGCTTTAGAGAAAATGCCACATTTAATGGCAGCATTCAATAGTGGATTTCATGAGTTTGCCGGTACGCAAAAAGATACGGGGGAGCGTGGAATCGAAACCTTATTTAAATTTGAAAACAAGAATTCCACTTCGACTTACGCGAATTTAGTGCATGCAAAATTTCATTGGCACGACAAAATTAGATAGTTGTTCACAGAGAAGAGAATTTTTTTAAGTATTTCAGACCATTGAGAAATATTGAGTTACATGATCAAAAAGAGTTCGTTTCCTTTCGAAATGGCTATGTGAATATTTCAATTGTAAATGCCTTGAGATAGATGGTATGGAGCTTTCTAGTCAAAAGGTGTACACAAGAGTAAAACATTTTCATACTTCTATATTGATAAATACCAGCAAATTTTTTTTTTGTTGTAATTCGTCGGAAAAAATTTTTTTTTGAGAAATTTTATATCAATTTTTGTTTGAAAACACGTTATTTACAACTGTTTGGCATCGGTATAAGAAGTAGTATGAATAAAATGAATTGTTAAACCCTACACCTTTTGTTCTTTCCATTTCGATTTACCTAACTGGGTATAGGGCCCGCAAAGATAGCAAGCTTCTCCTATAACATTGGCTAGCCATCGAGCGCGCTCCTCCGTATCTTTGTTTAACAGGGGCTTTTGCCGGGTAGAGTGGTCTTCCGCTCGCGTGCTCTTTTATGACATAGGGTTATGTGTTTTTATTGCATAACGCTATGGCATAAATCGGTAACGTTTGTATTCCTCAGTTGGGGGAAAGAGTCATACGAATTATATATGTATGAGTTTTTCACTCAAATGGGAAATACATCATCTACGTTTGGATCTTGATCCAGTTGGGAGGGTGCGAGGAGGCGCCGCTTCCATCTGGATGCCTCACTCTTATTTGTTGGCCATAAGTATCGTCAGTAACCACGAAGTCTCTGTCAGTCCATCCGTTTTCTCAAGGCCCTATTTGTCCTCTGAATCACCAATTTGATAGTTCTTAGTAGGTTACCTCCTTTCTTGACTCCGGTCGATACTCCTTTGACCCCGAAATTCGTGGATGCAAATAATGTTTTTGCAGTGGGTCCTTGCGCTGGAGGGAAAGAAGCCACCCCACAACCCCGCAACGGTAGCCTGCCAGAGCATTCACGCGTCCCCAAACAAGGCCAATCTCGGCGGATTTTAACATCCTCTTCCGTTAAGGCAACAGACCATCGCAGCAGTCCTGCACGGATATTTCAATTAACCTAGTTTCACTATAAAATGGCGCCCAACGTGGAGTCCGAAAAGCCCGGCTGTATCATCAGTCGGGTGCATGAGACAGACCATCGTCTCTAGGCAACCCTTCAAGGTGTCAAGATTTTTTGCGAGTAGGTAACCTCTAAGTTATATTGCACTAATCGGGCCCCAGCAAATAAAAACTCCTGAACGTGTGTGTTTTAGGACATCAATATCGTTTGGACCTTCTTATAATTCATATATTGATGGCTTACAACCATTGTATGACTAGCAAGACCAAATGATATTAGAGTCCTTTTGTATATTCGGAAGTTGTTATCCCAACATCATATTTGCGCAGATACTGATCTGCACCCCAAACCAAGCGGTGCCTAAGTGTCTTCCATCATATGGATTTTGATTTCACTTGATCGGCTGCTCAGCTAGTCCGTGACTATCCATGATAAGACACGCGCTGCTTGCGGGTCAGAATTCACCCTGAGCTGGCAAATTGTACCTGGTCGAAACTTGCGTATGAAAGATCACTTCTGAACCCTCAAGAGAGTAGTCCCTGTAACACACAGGAAGAGCGTATCATTGGTGGCCTTACCTGTGAAAGGAAAAAGAAATAGAAAGACCGACTCAATTATTGAGATTTATAATAGTTTTTTTTTAATTATCAAAATGAATTCACTTTACTTTTTATAAAAATAAAATTTCTTTGTTTATCATCTTTGTTTTTTTTTTTTTCAGAGTTTTGTTATAGTTCGCCACTTTCGGCCACTGTGTGAAGGTTTTATTCTGTTAAGATTTAAGTTTTGTTTCTAGCGTCCTTTTAGTGACTGGTTTACATGCTTTTATCGACATATATTCCATTTTGTAAATTGAAACCTAGTTTTTTGGATCCAACTTCGTAACGTCACACCTACTGGATGCCATGTAAGCAATGGTTGCCAGCGTGGAGCAAATGCGGCAGCCATTGGCACAATTGTCTGATCCACCACCTCCAAATCCATCACCTCCATCTGAATGCCCCACTCTTATTTGTGGGCCCTAAGAATCAACGGTAACGATGAAGTCCTCCTTAGTCTGTCTTTCTTCCCCAGGTTAAGTTTGATTACCTCCTTTTCGACTTCGGTCGACATTTATTTGACCCCAGAAATTCATGGATGCGAAATTCTTTTGTAGTGGGTCCTTGTGCTGGGGGAAAGAACCCACGCCACGACACCGCAACGCTAGCCTGCCAGCGTATTCACGCGTCCCCAGACCAATCTCAGCGGATCCCAACATCTTCTTCCGCTGAGGCAGCAGACCATCGCTGCAGTCTACAGAATTTATTTATACACGTAACATATTTCACTACAAGTAAAATACGATAAGCCACCCATTAAACCAAAATTTAAAAACACTGAAACTCCTTCCAATATCAACGAAATAGTCCACGTAGATATTTTTATAATAATGAAGAATAGTTTCCTAACCACAACAGATAAATTTTCTAAATTTGGAGTTGCTTATAACCTGAATCACAGAAACCATGTAACAATAATTGAACAATTAGAAGATCATTTTGCAAAAATTGGTAAACGAAACTAAATTATTACAGGGAATGAGTTTACTGGAATTTCATTGAAAGAGTTTTTACAGTTTGAAGATATAATCTTACACTTAATTAAACCTAATAGTCATACAGGAGTAACTGATGTTGAAATGCTGCATAATACCATATTTGAAAAATTCAGAACCCTACCAATTACTCTCTGTGAGAATTACAATTCAAAAAGCTATCAGAAACTTTAATTAAAGTTATCACTTGCCGGTAAACTGTACCACAAAAGAAATGCAAAGGGGTCAAGTAAATGTTGAGAAAATAAAGGCAAATATTGAAGAAACAGAAAAAATACCTGCATAAACCCATACAATATAGAGAAGATTACAATGAGACCAGATCTACTGGTTTCATCAAAAACTATAAAGCTGCTAGAGGTGAAAACCTCCCAAAATATAGAGAATCGAAACTGGATAATGTTCATCCGACAAACATTAAGAAGAAGCTAAAATATGCAGACCAAAACAAAAATGTAGAAGAGTTCAGATACAAACCAATGAAAGTTAAAAGAAGTAATCATAATACTAATAGTGAGATTTTTAATGACATCCTGGTTTATTGACAGCAATAGAAATCAGGCAGGCGAACCTTGACTTTTACAAACTAAAGAATGTACGAACTGAACTACTGAAACATAACAATGGGACAATTATTCCTGCTATCAAAATTCCCGACACATATAAATTAATCGATTTTAAAGTTATAGTGACATTGCTTGATCAAAATAATCATGAAATCTACCTCAAAGGCCAGTATATTGTTGAATTAAACTCCAAAAATATCTGTGCAGCAAAGAAATTTTATTGAAAAATGAACTGAACGAACGTCATTACTGCCCAACTTCTTGGGTATTGCAAATATTTTTGTGCATTTCCATTGCTGAGGGAAGTAGCAAATGTTAATGCAATTATTCAGAATGATCGCGAGGAGAACAAAGAAAACATGGGGATGCCTTTTATGCATATAATTTGAGATTCCATCAGCCTCTGCTAATTTTCTGGAATTTTGCTCCAGTACCAACAAAGTGAGCCTCTCAGGACTGACAAACAGACCACGGCCAGTAGGTGCGTCAGGGGGATTTGAATCAGAGAACCTGTTTAAGCACAATTGTTAATGGTTCCTGTCAAGATTTTTTGTGGTGTTGCTCACTAACAAAGTAAGGAAAGGGTCCTCACTTGCTTTCTCTCCTTGAAGAACTTTCGCAAAATGTTTTACGATAGAGTCAGCGATATTTTTGTCATCCATGAGCATGGATTCATCATGATTGAGGACACTGGGCAGCTTTTTTCCTGCCAGTTATCCTATTGATTAGAGAAAACATACAACCTGGTTTGATACTCGTCAGAAAAAGCCGTGGTCCTTCTACTGATCATTTGGTTTAGAGACGTAATCATTAGATGAATACGTTCATACTCTCAGTTGACCATATTTAAATTGCGGTGGTAGATTCTTCCTAGTAGCTTTCTAAGCCGACCACGTCTACGATGAAGCTCCAAGATATCTTCTAGTAAATCTCGATAAACGTAATTTGTCGAGAATTTCTTAATGGAGATCTTTGAGATGACCGTATGCAGGGTTGAATTTATACATGCGAATCTCTCATCGATTTCAGGAATAGAAAGATTGTTTGATTTATTGATCGATATTCCCTTCAGTTTTCCGTTAAGGTCAGCACTTAACGCTGCCCAACCAATTCGTTTGTATTGAATGAAACATTGAGGATCTACAACTTCAAGGTTCACCCCTTTTTCACTCTTAAGGTCAGCTCAACCAAAAGATGGTTAGACTCGGTGTCAAGAACTCTACACTCGAAATTCCTCCAGCTGTGGGAGGGATTTAGCAGATTTTTTTTTGTGGTAGGGAGATGAAGGCATTTACGCCCGCCGAGTCTGGCAGTGTGGGACTTCCATGGAGGTTACCCTTGGACTACCCACTAAACACCTCCCCTGTCAATCTGAGAACCTAGCCTGGAATCGTTTGACACATTACTTAGGGCTAAGCCTCGTTTCTCTACGTGTTTAGGTGCCACCGGGCTACAGGGATCCCTATTCCAGCGGAAGAAGGGGAAGGGAGAGGGATTTCATGAAAAGAGACCCCTCCGCCCTGGACGCCTCCAGGCGCTCATATATGTTTCTTTTTATCTTAACGACTGCACGAGCGTAATGTGCCACATAGTTCCATTTGTCAACGGATGTGAGCATTTCTCCAGTGAGTTCATCCAGAGAGAGATCTCCCATTTCTTTAATGAGGTCACCACGCTGCCTTTCCCACCTCTTGCATACAAAAAATGTGTGGTAGGCATCATCGACCTTTCCAGCACAGAATATGCAGTCAGGAGACTGCATAGATAGAAGTCAGTCTCACCATGCCTTCGATTGAGCCACAGCCTCAGGTCACCAATAAGGCGTGCGGTCCACCTACCTCTTGTATCGCTCACCCAGGACTGTTGCCAATCACTGAGTGAGCGTTCTCGTTCTTCGTGGGCGACAGCATCTCTGTCGCATTCGTTCCTCCGCAGGTAGATTCTGCGGCGCTCCTTGGCAAGGAGGGCAATAGGTATCACTCCTGCGATAACCAGCACTGCCGACTCCGAGACAGTCCAATATGCAGATGCAATCCACAGCGCTCCTCATCACTGCACCTGTACCAAGCGCTTTCGATAAAGCTCCTTGTTGAGAGCCTTACACCATATTTCCGATCCGTACAACAGCACAGATTGTACTGCACTCATCAGAAGTCTCCTTCTTGATGAGATGGGACCCCCTATGTTGGCCATGAGTCGGCTGAGAGCCGAAACACTCGCTGCAGCCTTGTCAGCTATTGCCCTGATTTGCTCGGAGAAACGCATCTTCGAGTCGATCAAAATGCCCAGGTACTTCACTGCTAGTTTAGTCTCAACGAGTACTTCCCCAATGTTGATCATCCTTACTCTAGGGATTCTCTTTTTTGTCAAGATGATGACTTCGGTTTTCTCCAAAGCTAGGCTGAACCCACGAGCAGTCATCGGCGCATTAGCATACCCAGTCTGAGTTGCGCTTGTTCAACAGTGCGTCCTGCAACTAGCGCCGCGACATCATCTGCATAGCCGATCAAGCGCGACTCACCCGAATTTAGCAGATTGGCAAACACAAGGAATAAATCAATAAATGACGAGCTTCGGCGAAAGTAGCCTCTTTCGGGACGATCAGTATGAGATCCACATTTGATTGAATCCAGCTAGAGATAGCTGTTCCATAGCCATTAGATGCAATATTTCCCCATGAGGAATGCTTTGCATTGAAATCACCTCATCGAATTTTTTGCAAAGAGTAAGCACTGTTTTCAAGTCGTCAATGAGTTCCTTCACCGAATATCCATATCAAACATAGATCCCCACAAATGCAAAGGTGCAGCCTCCCAGCTTATTATTTCTGCTTCAATACATTTCATACTTGGAAGGCAGTGCCTCTGGACTTTCAGGTGAGCTTAACAACTCCAAAAGTCCCCTCTGGATCATCTGGATCATTTTCCCAGATTCATTCTGTGTCTTTTTCTGAAAGAAGTAATCTGGTCCATAGGCGTTCAAGTATTCTTGAATAAAATTCCTTTTATAGCGTGGAGTTAGTGAATTTATGTTGAGTATGGAGAATTTAATTGAACTCATCACGACCACATACTTTGAAGGCAAATTCTAAGCGCGCAGCATATATATATATATATATATATATATATATATATATATATATATATATATATATATATATATATATATATATATATATATATATATATATATATATATGGGATATAACGAAATTCGTGAGGTTGCCATTTTGCTCCGATTTTCACCAAATTTTCAAAAAAGGTGTATCGGGTTAATATCTCGGTTAAGTTCGTGAACCAGCTATATCGGCGGGGCAAAAACAAAATGGCGGCCATTTTAGAAGAAAAATCGTGATTTCTGTTCTGACCAAAGTATAGCTCCGATTTGGATGAAATTTGGTACAAAGGTTCACTGATGTATGTGATGAATCTCACAATAAAAAATCCAAAGTCGGTACGGAAGAAACAAAATGGCGGTCGCTCAAAGGTCGGAAAACGTGCAAAATTTCGTTGTTGTAATAGTGGTCAAATCTTTCAACAAATTATGAGTATCTAAAGTATTGTGTGAAAAATTTGGAGGTCAGGTCACAAAAAACAAAATGGCGGCCAGTTGAAACTCAAAATTTCAAAGGCTTCTAAAAGTCGCAATTTTAATTTGATATATATGAAACTTGGTTTCAAGATAGGCATTACTTAGATCTACAAGTTTTAATATTTTGGTGATCATGCATGAGCAAATTTCAAAATGGCGGCGTTTTAAATATGCGTTTTTTTCAGGTTTTTGTGGCCCTCTAGCGGTCACATTTTCCAGCGGATTTTGATGAAACTTGAAATTATGGATCTCTGTAATATGTTCTTGTATTATGCAGAAAATTATTAAAATTGAATGAAAAATAAAAGAGTCGAAAATTTAAACCCCAATATTTTTAGCTGCCATTTTCACTAAAAATTGAATTATTTTGCCGTGTCTAGCGTAAAATTCCGATTTGAACGAGATTTGGCACATTGATTGATGAGGTCCTAGCCCACAAAAATTTAAAACAGTCCAAAATCAGATGCATGCATTCAATATGGCGGCCCCCAAAGGTCAGAAGGCAAGCGCAATTCGCTATTTTAGTAGCAACTGAAATAATGATTTTTTCCCATGGAAACGTTTTAAATGACTTATCTTGAACGTATTTATAAATCAGACAGTTTTTGAAATATTGTGAAATATTTTCAACAATCCCCTTAAAAATTATAAAATCGCAACTTGTCTGTCTGTCCGTCCGTTTGTTCGTACGTCACAACAAGTTTTCTAGCAAACCACATAAGCTATGATGAGGAAATTTTCTACGTAGGTCAAAAGTGGTGCCTCTTGAAATTTTCGGTGTAAGAAAATATTTTAAAGTGTTTAAGGGGGTTCTCCCCATACAGGGGGGCGACTTAAATTTTTTTTATTTCTGTAGCCCTCTAGCAGCCAAGTTTCTCAACAGATCCCGAGAAAACTTGAAATTATAAGTTATCAAGGCAAGCTAATTTAATTTAACTATGCAAATCGGATGACAAATAAAAAATTCGAAAATTTACAGCTTAATATTTTAGCAGACATTTTCAATAAAAATTTAAAATGACGACCCCTGGCAGTTCAGAAAAGAATCTAAAATGTATATATTAATGGCAATGCAAGTGCTGATTAAACTTCCATGGAAATCTTTTGAAATTAACTATTTGAGCTATTTAAGCCGACAACTTATCACCTTTGTGTGGTAGCCACAGTGAAATGTATTAAGAGCAAATGTGAGAAGGGTGAAACGAGTATAAATATGTTTATAACAATTTATTACCCGCCGATTTTCAATATGTGATCCATACGTGTGTAATTCAATTTAATTAGCAAAATATTTGCGCCTCTATGAAGTGTCTCCAAATACGAACGGCGGCAGATCCTTTTTGTTAATAAAAACCCATGTAGTGCTACCGAAATTGCAGTAAGAAGTAAAGTAGTAGGCAAGCCAGACCGTTTTCCGAAACCTTACGCGTCGAGAAATTTACCTTTCCGGCTGGTGCTGCCAACGGGGATTTTTTTATTGCGGGGGATGAAAAAGTCCACTTTTCGAATGAGTGTGAAGAAGTCACACCCAAAAAACTGTTGGCAGTCAGTACTCAAAACCAAATGTCGATTATTTTGTAGTTGCTGCATTGGTTGCTGTTGGAGTTGCCGTACAGGCTGAGGTGCAGGCTGCTTCATTGCACCTTCCAAAAGGCTAGTATCAGACCTCTTTTCGTACAGTTTTTTTTTATGGAGGGGGTGATGAAATCCATTCTTTCCTCTTTTTTCTTTCTTCTTCCTCGTTCCTCCTCTCTCCAACTTCTTTCGTTCAGGACAACCTCTGCAACTTGCAGGGTGTCCCTCAGTATTGCAGTTCACATAGAAGATCTCGTATTTTTTCTCATCCATCAAGATTGGACATTCAATGGACTTATGTTGCTTGTCACATCTTACGCATCTAACTTCAAGTCCGGAGTTAGAAGTAACGTGGCCAAATCTCCACTAGAAAATGCAATTTTTCTGCAGACGTTTCCATTGTATCTTCTGATACAATAGCGCTTTCTTCACTTCAAAGTCTGGTTTGAACTGAACTAGGAAAAATGAAAGCGTCCTTTTTTCCCTCCTAGACGTTATAGTGGAGAACCTTTTTTGCTGATACGCTACCTTCTCCTAGATTTTCTTTCAGCTCAGCCAAGACATTGTTCTTGTTGTATGAACTGTGCACGCCTTTGAGGAGGAGAGTCGATTTTCCCTCTCCTGGAAGAGTGTAGGTTTAGCAAGTGTTCTTTGAACAATTCAGAAAATTAAATAGGCAGGTACGATCCTCAGCCATTTTAGGGTGGAGCGAAGGAGGAGCTGTTCACTGTCATGTTGAACTCTGCCTTCTTTTCAGAGTTTCGTGTACATGCCCTCAGCCCTATCGGACTTTCATGCGTAAAGTATTTCGCATCTAAATTATGGACATGGGAAATCCCAAACCTTTCCCAAAAATCGTAGCGTACATTTCCTCGAAGTCATGAAAACTTTTCGTGGTGGTTCCCCGACGAAGATCTGTTAAAAGTAAACTATAGAGTCGAGTTGCCCAGACCAGATTCACCCACCACCACCAGCGTAAATGTGGGACATATCTTCGTGGCTGATTTAACTTATTTTCTCGCAACTCGTCACCTATGTGGTACTGAAATTTACTCAGAACAAAGCTACAAAAGTACACATTGGAGACTTTTCAACACGCAGGTACCACAAACATGAAGCTACTATCTGTAATTCTTAAATTGAACTGAAAACGCAGGAGCCTATAGTTTGTTACTTTCACGTTTTGCTTTGTTCGACGATAAAGCACAAAAACGAAGCTGCACCGTCTCGTCGTGGTTCCTGGACAGAGATCTGTCATTGCAATACTTGTTGGGCCGATTGCCAGATGCCTCTCCGAGACCAAACCGCAAATTATAACATCCTTTGGCTCAGTATGCTGTCTGGGCAGTTATATTGAAATATTTTTTTGAAATTTAATCTAATGCCAGTCACAGTTTATTCACCCTTTCAGTAGAATCACTCATCAAAACACTCATTATCGTAATAAAAGTGAATGCATCCATGACTGCATGAACAGTAGCAACTATAAAAACTATTATTTGACTACTATGCTTTCACGATTTCAATTTTTACATCATCCACATTAAATTGTTCTATTGTGTATATAATACCGTGTGAAGTGTTAATTTTAGAGAGACGATAATTGCATTATTATCTTTGACCACGAAACAACAAGCCATGGATGCACTCAGTTAATTTTATTAATTGAAATGAATTCGTTGCACTTATCTGCAATGAATGAACCAAGTCAAGCAACGAGAATTGGTTTTATGAATCCCAGAAAATGAAATGAACCAGCTGCTGTGCTGTGGTTGCAGCTGCTAATTCTATTCTCCCAGCTATCTCTTGCAGTTAATTATTATTTTCTTGAGAAACGTGCTCATTAGTTAACGCAATGAAATTATCTTCTTACATTAATCACCTACTCAACGGAATACAATGGCTTTTTAAGCGATGATGTATGATGATGCGTTCGCGTTTTCAATAGGCGCTAATGTCGAATTTTTCTTTATTATATGCCTTTTATGCTAATCCTATCGACGCTGATGGGTCCGGGTCGTGCTAAGTGCGTTTGCATGATCTTTAACATAACTGGTTAAGTTTGATACGTAGATACAAGATGTAGATGCGCATGCAAAAATTAACCATTTTCGTGATAAAGTTGTGTTAAGGCTTTTATACTGGCGTTAATAAAGGATACAATGTATTATAAATGCATTCAACTGCCAGAGTACAGTTTGACAGTTTTAGCATATGTTTAGCTCAGGCTTTTGATTGATCACTGCTAGGAAGATACTAATTATTTCCTACAAGTATACTAGGAAATGTTTACTTGAGAAATGAATAGCAGATGCCATAAATAGTAATTTAAAATAAACGCATGTACGTAATTCAAAAGGTCGGGCTCATATAGAATACTAAATAACAAATTCATCAAAGCTTTTCTTAGTTAAGTAGAGGGAGACATTTTCTTAGGGAGCACCAACAATTATTAAAGGTATCACTCTCAGCTTAATGTGCTCAAAGTATTGTAAAATAAAATAAATTTGATTCCAGCCTCACTAAAAACGTTAAACCCGTAAACTTTTCATAGATTCCCTTTGAAATATTTGAATTGAAAAATATGCTCACATTTTCGTTAACATACTCATATTTAGAATTCAAAAATATTAAAATCTTCAGCAGTATCCGGAAATATATGAGATTTTAATATTGAGCCCAAAATAAAAATACCATTCTTTTTACTCCTCACAACTGTAGCGAAATAGATCGTTAATCTTTAACTTAAAAGTAATCAATTCTAGCTGAAAGCTCATAGATACCACCTTTAACAATTCGAATTAATTCCGTCAGTTGTATGTAATTCAAGACAAGTGACATTAGGAAATGGTTTCACCTATGACAATCTGGAGCAGCCGTGAACAACAAAATAGATATTAATCTTGACAAAGTGTGAACTGAAACCCAATAAACCAGAACCGTAATTATCTCTAGTTACTATCGAATTGACTTTAATGTTTGTTGAAAGTTTTTATATCATTGCAGATTTACGTGAGGTCAAGAAAGGTTACAGTTAAACAGTTTTTCATGTATTTAACTGTAATTTACCCGTCGACACTAAGAAATTATCTTTACCTCGTTTGATTTGTCAAATGGTTGATGGTTGTAACCTTTTAATTTAAATCTTGAATGGAAGCTAAATGAGTATTGACAATAATTAATGAGCGCTAAATGGTTATGTTTACTATTGAAACAATCGAACCCAAATCAGTGGGTATGAAATGAAATGATTAAAGGCAAAGAATTTTGTCACCTTTAATTAAAGAAAAAACTTTAATACTTGCCAAGTTAAGCCAAATGTGCTTTATTTCATAATAATATAAAAAAATTTGATGGGCCACTAGGCACTCTAAATTGGAAATTTATGAAAATTTTAACAAGTTGGGTAGACAGAACTACGCCCATGTCAGAAGGGCTTTGTACTTAATTTACGGTATGCAGACATATAGAATGATTTAATTCAAGAAAACTTTAATGACATGCCCAACAAATATATCGCGCCGTGACAAATTAATCGCGAAAGCAAATGACTCGCCCAATCCGCTAATTCATGCCCTGGCGAATTGAAAATCAGCAGTTGCTACCACCTATCTTTTGGCCGTAACCTAGCCTCATAGATTTTGGCTAGTTATAAGTAGATAGTTAAGTTATGTTAAGCTAGTAATAAGTTCAGTAGAGGTTTTTGCCTAAATTTTCCTCTAGCTAATTTTAATGTTACATGTACAAATAATTCTGCGAGCTACTGTCGCAATTGTTTTCACAATCATTAAGAACATCAACAAATGAATTCACTCGAAACTACGAGAACCCAACAAGCAGTATCAACATCTGAAAGTGAGTCACTGCCCATTTATTCATGCTGGAATGTTCCCGCTTATTCACCAATGCACGAGAACTGAGTTGAATGATTAGAGACCCTATTTAAGGCGAGCTGAATGAATGGGCGGATCATTCATTACAACCGCGATAGAAAACTGCGATACGCGAAGTACAGGCGATATTGATTGTTTGAGTGTGAAGTAATTTTAGTAGAACATTGCGATAGAAATTTATGGACAAGTGGAAGGTCGAATTTTAATACTGTAAATTAAAGTTGTTAAATTGTTCGTGAAGTGATTGTGCATTTTTGGACAAATTAAATAAACTCTTTTAATTTAATTTAAAAGACATTGCGTTTTCAGTTTCCCGGAGCATTAAATTATTGGCCGCGAACCAAAAACACGCGACAGTAATAAGCACATAGAAATACGATCATACGCATAGTTTTAAGTAATGTTCAAACAATGGTGAAATGACTTTGTCAGAACACCTACTATATTATAAGGCCTCTGTACCGCATACAATTCAATAAAGAAAATTTTATATAAAAAAAAATACGTCTAGCACACGTTGCGTGTAGACGTGTTTTTAATCGCTCCTGTCATTAATTTTAAAAATTAATTAATTTTTCACAAAAGTCAGATTCAAAAAATTAAATTAATTATCTACAAGTCAGTCAAAAGCAAATTTTGATTTTCATTGGAAAAAGCATTTATCGTCAAAGGAATCAACCCACGGATTCATCAAATATTATCTGATTTCGATAAATCGACAATAGCAAATAAGCCGAAGACTAACTCGGGACTGCTGTATTGAGGAGCCCGACGGCTTCCCTCCGTTGGGGGGCGCCGGGGAGAGTAGCAATGCAAAATTGGCAGCAAGCGTCAATAAGAGAAGACACACGAGTAACCCGGACTCCACAGATGGTGGGCGTCAGACTCAAGTAGTAGATGACAAACAAGAAATGAGTCGACTTCAAGCTGAAATACAGGAATGGAAACTACGACTGAAAACGTTCGAAGATATGCACAAGAGAGCAAAGAAAACTCGAGATGCAGAGCCGGTAAGGCCAATAAATATGAAAACTAAGGCAAAGATAGCTGTCAAACAAGTCATCACAAAAGATATACTAAGTGCTGGAGGCACTAACAACAGCTAGAATTACTATGCAGCGCTGGACGGACTCCTTCTAGAAATGGACGCTGACGAAAGTACTGGAGGTAATGTCAGTCAAAATAACAATGATAATTTTATACTTTATTTAAAAATAAAAACAAGGAGAAGAAACCAGCTCACAGTTCAGCTGGTAGAAAAAGAATTACCACTTTATTTAGTGCAGATATCAAATGCTAGCAGTCCAAGTGCTCTTCAACAAATCAGATACTTGAACTTCCAAGTGGTGAGGTGGGAGCGCCTCCAGAAAAGAGAAGTCAACCAGGGTTATCGGTGTCAATGATTTGGGCATTCGGCTGCCAACTCCGCCATGCACTACCGATGCGTAGAATGCAAAGACGTGCATGCTCCTGGTGAGTGCAAATTGGCTCAGATGGAGCCAAAAGAGAAATTATACTGTGTTAACTGCGGTATTTTTCGTCACCTGGCATCATATCGAGGATGCTCCCGATATCAATATGCGAGAGTCAAATTTGTTCCAAAGCTAACATAATTACACCGCAGTGTCTTAGCTCCGAACTTCGTCAAGCTCGGAGTTTCATTTGCACTTGCCGCTAGAGGACCAGCAGAAAATTTGGTAAATAATGTTGGTAATATAAGTGGCAATAATGAGCTGCTTCTCAAAATTTACCAGCAACTTCATTCTTTATCGGAGAAAATCGATAAACAAGACACAAAAATTAATCTTGTTTTTCATCGTTTAGGGGTTTCAAATGCTTCAAAATACTTGTCATCCAGTCACATTTCCATGAATAGGATTCGTCTCATCTCGATCAACTTCAACTCCATTGTGAGTTGACATCGGTGTGATTATCTCCTTGAATTCATTGTTAAGCGAAAGCCTGACATCATGCTTCTCACTGAAATGCACATCGATTCATGGCACTCCATGACATTCAAGGATTTTGAATTCGTAAGAAACGATAGGGTAGTAGGTGATGGGGGAGGTGGCACCGGGATATTGGTTCGATCACCCTATTGTTTCCAAAATATTGAAAAAGTCGAATTCAAAAGCTTTGCATCTCTTGAAGTGTCCGTCATCAAGATTTCACTGCCAGGTGGGGATAACCTCTTCGTTCACTCTGCCTATGCAACTTGTGGAACTGGGGAATTCAAGCTCTAGCTCAATTCCTTGTTTGAAATACTCGAATTGAACAGGCTGCATAGTTATTATATTTTTGCCGGTGACCTGAATGCCAAGCATAGATCATGGCTAAACACCACCAATAATCCAAGAGGTGTATTCCTGAAATCATGGATAACAGGGAACCAAATTGAATACAGGTGCAATATATATGGGTCGGAACTCCCAACATACCCTAGGACAAATTCATATTTAGACCTCTGCATTGCCGACGCAAGACTCGAATTCAACCTTAATAGTCCTCAACGGAAACTGCAGGTGCTTCCTTATGATAGCGACCATGACGCAATTGTAATGGAGACCAATCATCAAAGGGATGATCTTTCCGTCATTCCAGTTCAACGCGAAAACCATCGGTTGAATTTCAAAAAAACAGACTGGGGAAAGTTTCAAAAGAAGTTTAATCGGGAGTACCAGAAGAAATGTCCTCCTTCTGATGATGGTAACGCTTGCTCAATGGTTCCTAATGACGGGAATCTAACTAGCGATGAAATAGATCCCTATTTGTCGAAGTTAGAGAAGCTGATGTTGGAAATGATCGAGAAAGTAGTTCCCAAGATTAAACAACGAAACAATATGGAAGGATATTAAACACCAACCATCGCAAGGTTAAAAAGATTGAAAAGCCTTCTTCCCACTCGGTTCAACAATATTTATCAACGACTTTTGGATTACAACCATCCCTCGTTGGCTTTGTTGAAATTACACCAGAGAATTTCCTAGACTTAATCCGTTCATACTTCAGGAGTGAGGTCAGCAATCAATGGGCGGAAAAATTGAGGGGTATTAGCCCACAGGATCCAGATGGCGTTTTTGTGAAAGTGAAAAGCTTATTCCGCAAGAGGTCTCGGGTGAAGGTATCAAATCTTGAAGTCACTAGTGATGAGATAAATCTCCTCGATAGGGCTGGTATCGAAATTGATAGTACGACTCCGGATAGAAATGGAAACAGGATCATTTGTGATGGATTGCAGAAACTTGCCCTGATTGGAACACATTTTGAATTGGTCCATCTACCAAACCCAGAGAGAAGGAATGAAATATTTTCAAAGGTCGTTCAAGCAAAAGTTTCCGACTTCAAATCAAACCTGGACGGCCAATCAATTCTTCATTTCAATGAAACATTAACATCTGACCTCATACCGACCTTGAATCTTTGTGATTATTTTGTCACCTATGAAGACTTGTGTCTCATATTTCGCAGGATAAACAACAAGAAATCATGTGGTACTGACGGTATTCCAAATGAAGTTTTCCGACATTTGCCTGAGGTTGCTATTAGGAATTATTGCATATTGTTCAACAACATGTTGAACAATTCATATTCCCCAAATGAGTGGAAAAAGGCTAAGGTTTTTCCGATCTTGAAGAAAGGAAAAGAATCTTCATGCCCCAAAAGCTATCGCCCAATCAGCTTGCTGCCAAACATCAGCAAGGTGTTTGAAGTGATACTCAACAGAGCATTAAACGCCCACATTGAGGAGTATGAGTTGATGCCGAATTGCCAATTTGGTCTTCGTGCCAGGCATTCGACCATACATGCAATAACAAAAGTAACATCAGGCATCTGTTGGAAACTAAACAACAAAGAATGTGTTGGAGTATGTCTCATTGATATGGAGAAAGCCTTCGATACGTTGAGGTAAGATGGACTAGTTTTCAAACTTCTTCAGGACAGATTCCCCAGACACCTTGTCGCCATGATGTGCAATCTGTTATACGGGAAATCATTTGTTGTAGCTGATGGAAATCTGACAACAATACGCGAATTCAAGGTCATGAATGGTCTACAGCAGGGAACAGTTACTGCACCCCTGCTTTTCTCAATATTCATTTGCAAGCTATTGAACAGCTTTGACTTTAATGACTCGCCAACGCGATCATTGGTAGCGATTGCTGATGATCTGATCATCTATACGGCAGACCGAAAAGCTACAATAGTTCAGAGTAATCTTCAAAAAATGTTCAATGATGTGCAGCTCTACACCGACAATTGGCAAATGAAAATCAATATGCAGAAGTGCGAAACAATTTCGTTTCGGACAACGCTGCAAGGGGCCCGTCAAGACCTGAAACGTAATTGGAAGGATTTCCACATTATGGCTGGTGAGGGTGGTTCAGAATGGGTTCCACATAAATTCTGTGTTCGATACCTCGGTGTTCATCTCGATCAGTATCTGTACTATACTGAACATGTCAAAATCATGCTCAGTAAAGTACTAAAAGTAGTCATGGCTCTTCGGCGACTGTTTCATTCCAGATACATTGATCAAAAAGTCAAAGTTAGACCAGCTTTGACATATGGATGCCAGATTTGGTACAACCAGAGTGCTAGTACAATGGAAAGATTAAGAGTTTCGAAAGGAAATGTCTTCGTGCATGTACTGGTTTGTACCGAAAGCCTGAGACGGATTGAAAGCATTATATATCGAATAGAAAAATTTATCAAACTGCTCAAGTGACTTCTTTGGTTCGGAATAATATCGCAAGATATGTAACTCTGCGTGAAAACCCTTGGATTTCATAGCCGTTCCACTCTACAGACGGGTATATTGCGACTTGCCTCACTACTGGCTTCGTTCCTCCAGAAGCATTCGTGTATTTGAACATGAATCGATATGTTTTTGATTCTGACTGCGTCCCAATCATATATCACATATAGTACAGTAAATATAGCACGAGAAAATAGGTTTGGTCTAAGAAATGACCTACTGGGATTTGACTTGATAAATCGATAGGGGGGCATAAAAAAAACTTAACTTCAGATTTCCGAAGTGATCCCCCCCCCTGCTTTTGAGAAAATCCAAAAACATTTTGAACGCGTTTTTCTCGGAATCTATGGGTTTTAGAGAAAAGTTTATGCAACAAAAAATGTTCAGGACACTGTTATCTAAATTTTATCTCATTGGAGCAAAGTCGTCCGACATAAAATACAAAAAGTAGGTGGCGCCAAAGTATCAAAAAAGTGGTTTTTTGGCATTTTCAATAAAAAAAAAATATTTTTTCATAATAATGTAAATGGAAAAGTTGTTCGTCATAAAATTATCTACAATTTTTGTTCAAACAATTTTTTTGTAAAACTTACCGTTAACGAGCTGGAGCTTGCCAAAGTGTAAAAGTCGTACATTTATGTGCCGCGCCGATGCGTGTATTCCATTCATTTTATCGAAACATTATTTTTCGATTAATAGACCGTAATGTTTATTTAATATTCTCATTTTTAACAATAATTTTGATAAACAATTAATAATAGTAACCTTTTAGTACTGCTTGTTGTAAACGGTCAACATTGAATTAAAACAAATTTAACTGAAGGTGGTAGTAAAAGATTCACACAAAATGTGAAGACTAATTTTTTTTTTAATTTAAAATTCGTAACTATTTATTTATTAATTTCAAGCATTAAACTTTACATTGTGTGATTTTATTATGACAGAAATTTAACTTTCGTCGATTTGGCATTCAATTCAATTTGTATTTTGCATATTTTACGATAAAACAATTTTACCTTTGTTGATTTTGCGTCCAATGCAATGTTCATTTTGAGTCAAATTTATGTAAATCTTTGAAGAAAATGCAAAATTGGATTATTGCAAACTGTCATAATAAAATCACACAATGTAAAGTTTAATGCTTGAAATTAATAAATAAATAGTTACGAATTTTAAATTAAAAAAAAAATTAGTCTTCACATTTTGTGTGAATCTTTTACTACTACCTTCAGTTACATTTGTTTTAATTCAATGTTGACCGTTTACAACAAGCAGTACTAAAAGGTTACTATTATTAATTGTTTATCAAAATTATTGTTAAAAATGAGAATATTAAATAAACATTACGGTCTATTAATCGAAAAATAATGTTTCGATAAAATGAATGGAATACACGCATCGGCGCGGCACATAAATGTACGACTTTTACACTTTGGCAAGCTCCAGCTCGTTAACGGTAAGTTTTACAAAAAAATTGTTTGAACAAAAATTGTAGATAATTTTATGACGAACAACTTTTCCATTTACATTATTATGAAAAAATATTTTTTTTTTATTGAAAATGCCAAAAAACCACTTTTTTGATACTTTGGCGCCACCTACTTTTTGTATTTTATGTCGGACGACTTTGCTCCAATGAGATAAAATGTAGATAACAGTGCCCTGAACATTTTTTGTTACATAAACTTTTCTCTAAAACCCATAGATTCCGAGAAAAACGCGTTCAAAATGTTTTTGGATTTTCTCAAAAGCAGGGGGGGGGGGATCACTTCGGAAATCTGAAGTTAAGTTTTTTTTATGCCCCCCTATCGATTTATCAAGTCAAATTCCAGTAGGTCATTTCTTAGACCGTAAATGCTATATTTACTGTACTAATATATAGATAAAATATCCTCCGAATCTGAGTTCACGAGACCAACAATTCCAATGGAGATACTCATTTGCGAGATTCATTGAGGCTGGTCGAGCTGAGATGGAGCAATCTAGGTATTGGTGGCTGAATGACAATGTCTAAATTATTCGTGTTTATTTTCTGTGTTTGCGTTTTTTTTCTCTTTGCTTGGTTTTTAGTTTCATCTCATGATTGCTACATCTAGTGTTGTTGTTTATTTGTATTATACATTAGGTATAGGTTTCAATATAGGGTAGGGTTTTTTTTTTGATTGAACTTATTTAGAATTAGGGTGTAACATACTAGGTATAGGATATAAGTTCACTGTTGTGTTAGTAATATAAGTAATTTTTGAATAATGCTGGTTTGCTTTTTTCTCCCTTTTCCAATTGAATCAAAAATTATGTAATAATCTAAATTGATTAAAATTTGCTAGTGTTTTTTTTCATTAAATGTGTTTAACTGATAACGTATAAATTTAGAGAGCCATTCGGGCCATTAAATTATTCAAAGTTTTATTGTTTGGAATTTGCTTTATGTTCTTTTAAAAATTTATAACGATTGGTATTAAATAAAGCACTTTTGACTTGACTTAACTTGACTTCCTTAGGAAATACAAACTGCAAACTGCATTCAAAACGAACAACAACATTGTAAACAAACCAAAACTGAATGACACATCAAACAGCGGCATATACAAACTGACATGCAAGGACTACGACATGGCATACATAGGAAGGACAACACGAAAACTAACCACAAGATACAAAGAGTACTTACGATCTTTTTTACATAGCAAAGCAGACTCCAATTATGCGACGCACCGACAAAACCACGCACATGAGCCTGACGCTATGACAAACTCTATGAAATTGCTCCACAAACTAATCAAAGGACCGAGATTTGACCTCCTAGAAAGGCTTGAAATTTATAAACATAGAAAGACAGACGGTAACATTATCAACGAACAACTTTTACCAATTCTGACGCAATTTTGTTAGTACTAGACCACACTCTAAGACGGACACGGAAACTGTACGAAAAAGTGTATAAAATGATCATTAAACTCTTCCAAGCCATTTAAATCACCTGGTGAAGATGGAATATATTCAGTCCTTATTCAGAAACTAAAAAATTTACTCATATCCTACTTAATGCGTATATACAGAAGTAGTCTAGCTTTCGGAAGTATACAAAAGTAATGAAGATAGGAAAAATTGTTCTTCGTTCTAGTGGGTAGAAGTGGCACCACGAATCCAAAGACATGCAGACTGATCAGTCTAACGTCATTTATACTCAAAACGATGGAGAAAGTAGTAGACAATTACTAAAGGTGCATCCAGGATGGGCAAATCTACAAACACCGCACTCTATGCGCCAACAAGGAAGATCAAAGAATCCTTGAAGCACAAAGAAAGTGCACTGGGTGCATTTATTGACATTAAAGGAGCTTGCCACCATGCAAGCAGGTTAGTTCTGTTGCATATAAGGTGGGAACTAGTACCATCCATTTGCGTACACCACGGAGTTCTCCGCAGGGCGATCCTGTCACCTCTACTGTGAAAAAGGCAATCTGAAAGTGGCATAATATATGAAGGAACACTGTGTGACATCATGCAGGGAGCACTTTGTTTTGCCAGTAACTGGTACCAACAAATCGGTTTGAGCTTTAATCTTTCCAAAACTACGCTGGTACCATTTATAAAGAAGCGCAAACTGGAACAACTTCACACCATAAGACAGACGAGATACAATTCAAGAAAGAAATTAAGTACCTTGAATACATCTGGATAGTAAGCTCACTTGGCCCTGACATATTGGAGCGGAGACAACAAAGGGTACAAGAACCCTGGTGGTGTGTAGAAACATGGCAAGGAAATCTTGAGGTGCGGCTCAACCATACTGCGATGGATGTACACTATGATGATGAAACCAATCATCACCTACGGGGCTATTTTCTGGACAGAGAAGGTTCAGGAGTACACAACTAGGCTGGCACTCAATCGTGTTCAGCGTCATCTGGCCTGTGCCTACATCACGAAGATAATAAGGTCGTGTACTGGGTAAGAAGGCATGCAGGAGTTGAAAGTAACGAAAAAGCAGACCTCTAAGAGAAGAAATGGTCATGGACAGTGTTCATTGGTCAGGTCAAGATGCCCTTCGTGCGGAGACACCTGAAGGGAGTAGAAACTAAAGAACGCAAGAAACACTGAAGTAATTATCTGCAGCTTTTCAACGATATACCTACTGTTCTAATTCTGTGATTATATAATTAGTCAAACTGTTGTTGTATCAACGGCTAAGAAACCAATAAAATGTTTTTCAATTTCAGCTGTATTTTTAACTAAAAAATTTTATAATGATTGAAAGTTGCTCAACACGAGAAACGTCACGAGTACAATCAGGAATAATTGATTAATATTTATTATTTATTAGATTTTCAACAATTTGAGTCTTGACGTAACGTGCCATTAATTGTGTGAGAGCTCATTTTGAATATTTTTTTCCGTCATAGTGGTCATTAATCGTCTTTCTTATCCTTTACATGCTTTAGGTGAAGTTTCAGCACGGGATCAAATCGGACTATTAACTTTACTAAATCTATAAAGTTACCGCTTGTCTCACTCGTATCTGAGTCAGATGTTAACTTCTCTCTACGACTCCTGATGGCCGAATTGTTAGATGCTTAAAAAATTTACTATTGCAAGCAATCGTTCTAAAATATCTCTCCAACGTTGCCTTTCTCGTTCAATTTGTGACTGGGCTAACGTGTTAATAGTGTAACAGCTTTTTTATTCTCTAAATTGATCCATTTCACCATAAAATCTTTGTGCTATCGAGTAGATTCGTGAGACTTTAGGTAATCACCCAAGTGTTTCCAATCACACACTCCTTCATTTGATCCAATCTGTGTATTTCGCAGCGCAAAAGATTCGACACGGAAAGCAGTAAACGGCATCCTTTCTTTGTGAATAAATCATCCAGCGCCTGTCAAGCTTTTCACCTTTAACTAATATCTTATTATAATGACATTCACTGAATTGCCGTCCATTATCATTTAGGGGTAATAAATCAATTGAAACCCGGATTGGACCTTTCAATACAATCTCAGTTCGGTCTCCATCAGTAATTGTTATAGGCCACAAAACTGGGTCATTTTGAGGATTCAGATTTTCTATTCGAGCAGTCATGGATGTAAACTCGGTCTAAAAATCGTGTTCTTGGGTGGATAGCGTTGACGGTGGCACCGGTGACGTAAGAGACAATAATGTAGTTAATTCATCATCAACCTTGCTATTTTAACTTGATGACGGAGGCGGCACCCATGATGATGTGGGAGGAATGTTTTCAGCTGGATCAGGATTAGAGTTACTTTCAATCAATAAATGTTTTGTAGAGATTTCTTGATGATCACTTTTTATATATTTATATAAAGATCCACGTAGATTTTCTTGTACCTGCTTTCTTTTGATAGCTCGTTTCCTTTTTTAACTAGAGGAAGTACGGGCAAAATGACATGTATGGACAAAATGACACTGTCACCGTATTAAAAAATTGGCGGGTTTTAGTAACATGTCCGCGACTGTATCACGTGACGGCAGCCATATTCACAATCCTTTCAGATATTGAGCGTCATTGTCACAGTCACGTCACAGTAACCAGTTCGAACGTGTTTCGCGCCTTCAAAAGTTTATTTTATAGATGGTTTTCTCCTGTTTTCTGGTGAGTATTTGTAATTATTTCTATTAAAATCAATGAACTTATGCCAGTACCCAGTGATTTCGATTATATTTATTGCTTGGTGAAATTTTGATTTTTTATTCATTTTTGTTCACATTTGGACAAAATGATACACATATACAAGGGACAAAACGACACGGTAAGTCATTTTGTCCGTAGAGTTTATGTTAGCTAACATTTATAATTTTGTTTAGGTGATATGCCGCAAAAATACGAAAGAAAAACTAATCGGCAGTCTTGGAGCTGAGAATCCATGAATAAGGCTGTTGAAGTATGGAAGCAAAAAGAAACGGGATGGGAATTGGCCGCAAAAACATTCGGCGTTCCTCAGGCGACGCTTAGAAGACATTCTCACTATAAAGTACTAGTGATTCAAGAAAACATTTTCAACTGAAATTGAGCAGGAGTTAGTAGAACACATAAAGTTTTTAGAAACACAACTTTTTGGTTTCACGCGTACATCACCCCAAGAGCTTGCCTTTGAACTAGCCGAAAAAAATTGTATCAATCACCCTTTCAACCAGGACAAGAAACGTGCTGGACAAGAATGGCTTGATAGTTTCCTGAGAGGAAATAAGGACATTTCTCTGCGCACCCCACAACCAACTTCTGCTGCAAGAGCGCAAGTGTTTAATAAACCACAGGTAGCTAAATTTTTCCGTATTTATGAAGAATTTTTGAAGATTCAAAACTTGGGACCTCACCGAATCTTCAATATGGATGAAACCGGGCTCACTACAGTCCAGAAACCACAAAAAATTCTGGGCAACAAAGGCAGAAAACAAGTCGACTGTCTCACCAGTGCTGAGAGAGGTTCGAATGTGACAGTCGTGTGTTGTACGATTGTGTAATGATTTTTCTGTCTAAGTCACGAACGATGAACCGACCTTTAATCGGTTCTAGACGTTAAGTCTGAGTCGTGCTAACGAATGGTACCAACCGGTCAACTAATCCGTGCACCGTAATTCATTTTCGCGGTGGCTGCTTGTCGGCCAGCTAGATCGGAGAGGATTTCGGTCGCGGGACTCAAAATGGATTACGCTCAATTACATTTTTTTTCAGCCACCATTAAACGCCCGTTTCAAACGCGTCGAAAACACAATCATACGTAGAGGAAATCCACTTTACGTTACTCCATATTTCTTCATCAATCCAGGCACAGACAGAAAAATCTAATCTCCATTTCGCGTTCCCGAATTTTACCGACGCGGTACCAAAAAATATACTACGTTAACGTGAATCCGAAGAAAGCTACGCTAAAGAAAAAAGCAAACCAACAAAGGTACCGCGTACCGTGCGCGACGCAAAACCGACCTCAGCGGATTTTTTCAAACCCTACCCTCTTTCCGGCATACATACTCTGCACTCTCACTGCCTCTGGAAAAAAGGACCACTGGAAAGGAAAGACTGAGTTAAGTTAGCAATTCATTAGACTTTTGTATTCTTTTGCAAATATTCTCCTAAACATCTGTACAAACATGCTAAATGTGCTTATTTTAACTTAAATAATTTAGGTTGTTATCTACATTTTTATCTGCTAAGAACCTACTGTCTACTTATCGGTTATTGTTTTCATCTTGAATTATCATTATCAATCGATACATCCAGATATTATAGGTTTCCTTTTTCAACAATCACTTAGCTCGATAACCAGGGTTATATTGTGTTGAACAATTAATAAGAATTGTGGTAAAAACTGCACATTAAAATTTGTGTCTGTATTTCAAAAATTTCCTTTTTTTTGTTAGGAACATGATTTATTTACGACAGTCTCCTTTTTGTATTCATATTACGGGGTTATTAGAGTCATCAGTAATTTAATAAACGAGTACGTACACACGTCGTCCATTGGCCTTGTTTAATGTTGATGCAAGCCTGTTTACTTTTTATATTTAAAATATATAAATGACTGCTGATTTTAGCAATCCCTATAATTTCCCTTTTTTTTCTTTAAAGGAGATTGCATGCATGTGCATTTTACTTAAAGTAAATATTTTTAAACATACGATTTTAAAAGTAAGTCCAATGTAAGTATTATAGTTTAAGATTAAAACGGTAGAGTGAGTCACGTAAATACAATTTGTCTAAATCAAGGCTAGCCTCAAATTTGTGTCTTGTCTGTAATTTTAGGATGATCAGCATTACGGAAACTAAGCCAATTTTTAAAAGAGTAATTTCCACTACCGTCTTAACTTTATCATCGCTAATCACTTTAAACTCATTTAAATCTTTTTGCGTTCGATTCCGTTTAAAATATCACATTTAAAACATCTTGAAGATATATTAAATCAGCCTAATATAGTTTCAACACCTTTCATCGATTTGACCTAATTTGTAGCTTACCAACGTTTTATTTTATCTTCATTCAAACATACTCCGCATTATAATTTTTATTTTTTTTTGTTGTAGATTGCGATTATTATTTTAATAAGAGCCGAAGATGTCGAATTTCCAAAGCGATAACTTCATGTTTGTTCAGTTATAATTTTATAACGGGCACTATAACGATAGCAGACAGATTATACGTAGTTCTGCATTGATTCTCAAGCAAGGGTGGAACGAGTATGTACTTTTAAAATTTGTTCTTTTAGATGGAGATGGAGCCCAGATATTTACAATTATGCTACTTGGAAATGTAAAATTAACTGAATCAAACTTGCACACTCGGTAAAAGTCTTCGAACCTATGGTTTTTTGTTTACTGTTGACTTCGTACAGTTATAATGAGCTAATGGCTATTATATTTCATGAGACATTAATTCAACCCTTACCTATATTGAGACTGTGCGCTCAGCTGTCTTACGAATTTTGGATTTGCGCCAAACACTATCGTGCTCACTTGTACTTCATCACCTTGCCAGCGGTACAACCTTGTACAATGATTTTTAACGGCTCTATTTCTTCATCATCATTGCTATCTAGAACCGCTTCCTCTTGATCAGGTTTTTCTGTCGTATAATCCTTGGATTCGTTCACCTTTGTCAGGTAGTTTAGAGATCCGCTGCTTACTCTCGAGAAGCTTCACTTGACGATCACGGAGTGCCAGTAATTGTGGCCTCGTCAATTTTGTTAACTCTTCAATGGGGCGCTCGGCTCGTAGTGTTGGTAATTCAGCAGGAATTCAAGTCAACTTCGGAAGAGTTATTTTCTCCTGTTTCGTTCACTCGGCGACGCATTCACATGCAAAACGACACCGTTGTTTACCAAACGCGCATTCCCAACTGTCTATAAACTCCGCCTAAGTAGCGGCTGATATATATATGCTCGACTGGTATAATTGGATTATTCACCAAATGGTCTCTACTATTGGCAAACGTTTTATAAAACACCAGCTCTTAAACACGATAAACAGCTAAGAACCACAGTCTGATTAAGCGAAACAACAAGCACCATTAAGTGTATTTCTAGATCAGCTAAAAATGATTCACTGGGGTGTTGCATTAACGGGACAACTTGCTCTGCTATTTCAGCAACCAAACTTATGACTTCGGTGCAATTGCTGAATAGCACTCACTACTCCCACACTCTGCTACCATGTGGCTGTCAATTCACTTTGACATCCCACGACAAAACTGACATGGGATGTGAAACCGTCACAGCCAACATGAGATGGCAAGCCACATGGCAGCAAGGTATATTGGTAGCGGTCGCCGTGGCGTCGAATGATTCATTACAAATGCCATTGGTTCATTTATTCCACCATGTATGATATTTCCTTGGAAGAACATGAAAAATGAACTAGTTGATAAGGCTCCTACCAGCACTCTTGGACTTGCACAAGAATCAAGATGGATGAACAAAGAAGTGTTTGTAAAATGGTTAAAACGTTTTTAGGCACATACGAAATCTAGCAAAGACGATCCGGTTCTACTTATTTGTGATGGTCACTCAAGTCATAAAGCATCGTTATGCCAAAGAAAATGGTATTCATATGTTGTGTTTACCACCACATTGCACCTATAGGATGCAGCCCTTGGATGTTTGTATCTATGGACCACTAAAAACTTATTTGAATCAAGAAATTTCTAAGTGGCTTAAATATCCTCCAGGGTGCGTTGTTACCCATTTACAAATCGGTTTTTGTTTAAAAAAGCGTATGAAAAAGCCGCAACTGTTCAGAATGCAAGTTATGGTTTTTAAAAGACAGGTATCTGGCCTGTTAATCCTGATATTTTTCCAGACTACATGTTTGAACCGGCAGAGACCACAAATATTCCGTTGAATCAGGAGGATATTGCAGACAGTACACCTAAACTTCACAGCTCACATTTACGATCAACTAAATGTATCAACACCTCTTCAATCCAAGAAGATCCGAGTAACGATGTTGCATCTATTTTAAATCCATCAGCAACAAATGACGATGAAGTAGATTCTTCACAAAACACAACGCAAGCCACAACCAATAATGATATTGGAGTTGTTGTTTCTGATGTATTGAACCTGAGTTTAGAAACATGTGAAGAGGAGTCTAATACAGTTGAGCTAGCTGGAGCAACGTACGATGACGGTGTGAGACGTGGCCAATCAAAGAATTACTGACATATTCAGATGCTACTATTTCGCCAGCACCATAGGGGCAGTTCATTCGAGGCCAAGGAAAACAAAAATTGAAACCTATCACATGTGATTGACTTTTAACTTCTACTCCAAATATACAAGAAATTATTGCTAAAAACAGACCGAAGGATCCATCGGTAAAAAAGAAGAGACAGGTTAAAAGAAAAATTTAATAAACAAAACACCCTGTCACTTTGTCCGTACTTCCTCTACCGGTCTCAAATTTTCTACCGGCATCACAATCACGCGAACTCATTTTGTAAAACTTGTTTTGTTTTGCACAAGCAATCAGAAATAATTTTTAGTATCACACCGTTTTTTTCACTTTTTCAGGTTATTCAATACTTCAAATACTATAATTTAAACTTTACCAACTCACTCAATACATTAAATACTATAAGAACATAATATTCAATTAAATTGAAAGATATGTGCCGTACAGTAACGACTTTGTAACTCATATTGCAAGCAAAATGATTCCAAGGTGACAAGTGTTGACGAACATTGCAAGCAAAATAATTCCAAGGTGACGAACGAAATGAAATACGGGGATTCCCCGAGCGATAGAGGAGCAGAACATTATGTCCCGACTTCCGACCTGACCCAGGTGCTCTGCAATTAAATAACCCATTTTCAAAGGTTCCAAGGCGTGATAAGGTAGGCGCGCCGAAGATGGCCTTGTCCCTAAGATGGGCCACCATCAAAATTTAATGCTTTTGAAAGTTTGAATGAGTTTAAATTTCGCGCCAATGCTCATTTAGTGTCATAGATAAAACTGCAACGTCAAGTCAAAGGTAAGGAGCCATCATATTTGTAGTGCTTGACAGTTTGTTCATCGCAAAAGAGTCACGTTTTATAAAATCGCGTGAGCCAAATTTTTAGTGATTTATTTTTGAGTTTAAAGCAAATTAGACTCAAGGGTATCCCTGAGAAGGTAGGGGTTGTTTGTATTCTTTGTTTATTTTCTTTTAAGAGAATTAGAACCTGTTGCCGGCAAAGGTCCCTATGAAGGCCCACCACATTGACTCCTAAGATGGCCCGGGCCTTATTGGGGCTATGAAATGTCATCGTTTCTTTGGGACATAAAAATAATTATGAGTCATTTTTGTTAAATTTTAGATAAATATGTTAGGATCATAGTATAACACTGGATAGATACTTTATTCTACTTTAGATATGATATTAAAAGCGTATTTAATGTGAAATTCTAGCTATTTTTGATATGATCATTAACCGTGGCGCCAGGTACAAGAGCATTTTCTTTATTTTTTCGGAACGTTTCACATTTGTAATTGAAGTGCGATTTATTTTTAGATTTCAGAAAATGGAAACATCTAAGAGGCGGCGAGGTACAGGATGGTCTGAGGAGCAGCTTAAATCAGCTAGAGCATTTGTAAAAAACCGCCGTATGTCACAACGAAAGACGGCAGTTACTTTCGGTATCCCAAGAAGAACTTTGAGAAACCATTTGAACTCGGGCATCGAAGAAAAAAGAACTGGTTGAGCACCTACACTAACTCATGCCCAAGAAAAGGGTTTAGCAAGACGAATCATTCGACTAGCTCAAGTAGGCGTACCGTTGACATGCAGGATTGTAAGAAAACACGCCTTCTTATTTTGTAAAGACCATAAAATAACCAATGCGTTCAATAACAAAAGATGCATTACAGGTCGAAAATGGCTAGATAACTTTTTGAAACGAAATCCTGAAATTTCTGTTCGAAAGGCACAGTTCATGAACTCTGCAAGAGCTGAAAAATTAAACAAACGTATTGTTCTACAACATTTCACGGCGATTAAAAGACTGTATGATGAGTTAGACATTCCTCGATATCTAGAGCGTCTTTATAAAATGGATGAAAGAGGCTGCCGCCTAACTTTACACCACCAACAGCAAGTTCTTATACAAAAGGGGATCAAGAGAGTCCATTTTATCGCACAGGAACATGCTGCAAACGTCACCATCGCCATCTATGTCAATGCTTCAGGCGATTCGGTCCCACCTATGATACTATTCAAAGGCAAAAGATTAAGGCTGGAATTCAACGACAATTTACCTGATGGCACAGCAGTCAGAATGACACCAAAAGGTGGCATGACTATTGAATTGTTGCTAACTATAAATCACCCGGAAAATGTTTGCTGGTTTTTGATGGGGCTGCTTCTCACCTTGATGCTAGGATTGTGGATGCTGCAGATGAACACAACATAGTATTATATTGTTTGCCATCAAATACTACCCATGAATTGCAACCGTTAGATAAATCCGTGAACAAATCCTACGAACATCATTGGAATGAAGAACTATTAATGTACGCCCATCGTCATCCAGACCGTAAACTCACGAAGGCAAGGTTCAACAAAATTTTTTCAAAGGTATGGCCTAAGTGCGTTACACAAGATAATATTAAAAACGGGTTTCGAGCTACTGGACTCCATCCCTACAATCCAAATGCGATTCCCGAGGAGGCTTTTGCAACTTCTATCCTCACTCAGCGTCCTACTCCGCACGAAAGGGGTTCTAACTCAGTTGCTCCAGCAGCTCTAGATTTTGGAGAGTCATCCGTGCATCACAATAATAATTTTGTTGCCGATTCTGAAGAAAATTTTTGTATGTCAACATCACTTACAGTTGAAAATTTTGACGTATCTGTTTGTTGTCTTCGTCCAAGTACACTACAGCCTCTGCCTCAGCATTTGTATAAATATTTGCCTCCATTTCCTCTTCAGCCACAGAATAATTCACCAACTTACGCACGTAAGAAATTGGTTGACTATAGTTACTCTTCTGAATCTGCTATTGAAGATAATGTAGAACAAACTCTCGCAACAGCCATAAATTTATGCGACAGGTCGTCACAGTTTAATTCTCCGATCCCCAGCACGTCTGGATCAGGACATAATGTACTACGTACTCTAGTGATAAATTTTTCTGCATCAGATTCAGACGATGAAAATATTGATATAAACAATTTGGAAAATTATTTTCAATATCCTGTCGAGAAATGTAAAATTTATACATCGTCAGAATCAGAAGAAGAAAATTTGGATTTATTTGCCGCAAAACCTTCTCTCAAAAACCAACAGACAAAACGCATCCAAACAGAGGATCATAATTCTGATGACTCTGACAATGTACCACTGTCAAACTAAACGCAACATAATCAGAAAATACAAAAGAAGTGTCCGTTTCACGCACAGATGCCAACGCCTAACTTTGCGACCATTAAAAGTAAACCGAAGCGAAAATCAATTAATTATATTGGTCGAAAAGTGACCAGAGATTTATTCCATGCTGTCGAAAAAAAGAACAAATATATTTCAAAAGTACCAAAACCGAGTTCAAACAAGTTGAAGCAGCAGGAGGATGCTCCTACTCCTGTAAAACAACTAGTAAATCAAACAATATATCCTGCATATCAAAACTTGACTAATATACAGATTCTATAAATTGAGTTCGAAAAATTATTATGGTTATTATGATTTTAAGCTCACCGCTATTATTTTTTAAGTGTTTTGACCCCGTCGCTTGATTAGTCATGATAACACATGAATATTACAAACCATTTCTAAAATTATTATCAAAATTCCTACATATTTGTAGTGTCTAGGTCCGTTGCAAGCGTGTATCTCCCTAGTATCACGTGTTAATGTTGGACGCCATGGACGCGGGGATGGTTTTGTGTGGGTGCGGTGTTCAGGGATAACATATTTCAGTGTTTATCTGACGCCTAACGAGGCAATGCGATCTTTTCGAACCAAACTCGATGCCCTGGAGGACGCTGTCTCGAACACAGAGGGCCACATGCTGGTCGGGGGAGACTTTAATGCTAGAGCCATTGAATGGGGTATGCCACAATCCAACCCAAGGGGAAAGCAAATCTTGGACATGGCGGCCAGAACAGCGCTTTTTGTCGTAAATACTGGTAACACCCCTACTTTCCGCCGCTGGGGTTGCGTAGGAACCATACCTGATGGGACACTCGCTTCGGAGTCCCTGGTACCTAGAGTACACAACTGGCGAGTACTAGAGGACTACTTGGCTAGTGATCACCAGTATATAGCGGTTGAGATTCACGACAGTGCCACTCTGCGTGCATATGCCCAAACTTCAATCCTCGGGTGGAGGACTGGGAGGATGGACGTTGAGAGGTTCGCTGACGCGCTTACGGCAGGCGCACCGTTGCTGGGAGCTCCGCCAGGGAGTGGAGGGCCTACAGCCAAGGACTTGGTGAACTCAACTATGAGTACCATCATAACTGCTTGCGAGTCTTCCATGCCCCGTCGGAGACCCCGACACGGTAAGCCTCCAGTATACTGGCGGTCAAACGAGATCGCCGAACAAAGAAGCGAGTGTCACAAACTTCGGCGAGAGGCCCAGCGGGTGCGAACACGGGAGGAGGCAAACACTAGGCTAGCAGCATACAGGTCCGGCAGGAAATATCTTCGCAGGCTTATTAACAAGAGCAAGGCCCGATGCTGGCAAGACCTCGTGGACGATGTAAATAGGGATCCGTGGGGCCTTGGCTACAAGCTGGTCATGGGGAAACTTGGTGCCCTATGGAAGCCTTGTATACATGACATGGAAACGATGGACGCGATAGTGCGGGGACTCTTCCCCGCCCATCCCGTCCGTGTTGACGCTGTCCATGGTGAAACAGCAGTCGAGTGCCCGCTCTTCACACAGCTGGAACTGGAGAAGGCAGTCTTCTCCCTGAAAGCGAGGAAGGCTCCAGGTCCAGATGGTGTTCCAGCTGAGGTGTTGCAGCTCGCCTATCACCATTGTCCTGACTTGCTGCTCAGCACATTCAACGCTTGCCTACGGGACGGGGTTTTCCGGGTACGATGGAAGGTGGCGAGGCTCGTGCTGGTCAGCAAGGGGAAGGGAAATCCCAAATCGCCGTCTGCATACCGCCCGTTATGCATGCTAGACACGGCTGGGTAAGTACTAGAGAAACTCATCAAGGGAAAACTCACTGACGCGATTCGTGCTGCTGGGGACCTATCTCCTCGGCAGTACGGCTTTAGAGCAGGACATTGTACCATTGATGCGATTGCAGAGGTGGTGAACGCGGGCCAAAAGGCAGAGGCATATAGTCGCACCAAGCGACGGATCGTCCTGTTGGTGACACTCAACGTCAGGAATGCCTTCAACTCCGCTAGATGGGTGGATATTCTGGATAAGCTGGAAAACTCTTTTCAAGTTCCAGAATATCTAATGCGGCTTTTGAGGAACTACCTAAAGGACCGAAGCCTGCTCTACGACACGACACAGGGCCAACGAAGGATGGAAATTACATCGGGTGTTGCCCAGGGATCTATTCTTGTTCCGGACCTGTGGAACGTGTCTTACGACGGGCTACTGAGACTTGAGATGCCAGATGAGTCGCGCTTGGTCGGCTATGCGGATGATGTTGCGGCTCTGGTCGCCGGATGCACCGTTGAACAAGCGCATCTTAGGCTAGGTAGGCTAATGCGCCGAGTGAGGGACTGGATGACTGCTCGCGGGCTCAGTTTAGCACTGGAGAAAATCGAAGTGGTCATCTTGACAAAAAAGAGAATCCCTAGAGTAAGGATAATCAGTATTAGAGATATACAAATCGAATCGAAGCCAGCGGTGAAGTACCTGGGGCTACTGATCGACTCAAAGATGAGTTTCTCTGAGCAAATCAGGGCAACGGCTGAGAAGGCTGCTTCGGGAATATCAGCCCTGAGTCGACTTACGGCCAACGTAGGGGGGCCCAGTCCATCAAGAAGACGCCTCTTGATGAGTGCTATAGGGTCAGTGCTACTGTACGGAGCAGAGGTATGGTGCGACGCTCTCAGCAAGGAGGTATACCGAAAACGTTTGGCACGGGTGCAGAGAAGAGGAGCACTGAGAATTGCATCTTCGTATCAAACAGTCTCCAACTCGGCCGTGAGAGTGATTGCAGGCGTGATACCTATCGCCCTCCTTGCTAGAGAGCGCCACGCTATTTACCTGCGCCGAAACGAGGATGCGAGGGAGATAGTTGCCCGCGAAGAGAGACAGCGCTCACTCAACGATTGGCAGCAGTCTTGGGGGAATCGCACGAAGGGAAGGTGGACAGCGTGCCTCATCCTGGATGTGAGACCGTGGCTAAATCGAAGGCATAGTGAGACTGACTTCTATCTGACCCAGCTTTTGAGCAGGCACGGGTGTTTTCAGTCTTACCTGCACAAAATCGGTAAGTCACGGTCCCCCGATTGTCGGTTTTGCCCAGGAGAGGAGGACAATGCCTGTCACACATTTTTTGCATGTACAAAATGGGTCAGGCTACGGGAACTTTACAGGGAGACGGGGGAGCTCACCCCGGATAATATAGTTGCGGTGATGCTCGAATCGGTTGACAAATGGAACCAGGTGGCACATTATGCTCGGGCAGTCCTAAAATATAAAAGGGACTCACAGCAGCCGGGGGCGCTGGGGCTGGGGAATCGCTCTTCTGGTAATCCCTCTTCCCCTCTCCCCTCCCGCTAGGAAAGGGATTCCCCAGTTTGAAGGCGCTCCACGGCGTAACAAAACGAGACCTGGCCCGAAGTAATGTGTCAAACGGTTCCAGGCTGGGTTCTCAGGTTGACAGGGGAGGTGTTTAGTGGGTAGTCCAGTCGCGCATGGGAGTCCCACATTCTGTGCATAAATAGCATTCACCTCCCTACCAAAAAAAAAAAAACAAAGGCGTGATATTCAGGTACTACATAATGAATTTTTCAATTATGTTTAGAATGGATGAATTAGTTAACTGGCTTTATTTCAATTTACCACTATGTTATAACCTGAATAAATAATTAAGGATCAAAATCAAAAGTTTTAATTAAACAAATATCATTAAAAAAATTTATACTTTTTAGGGTATTGTAAAATCATTTTACAATACCCTACTAAAATCGCGTCCTGTCTGTCCGTCCGTCCGTCCGTCCGTGTGTCACAGCACTTTTTCTCGTAAACTACATAAGCTAGAAACGTACGATTTTGTGGGTAGGTGCAAAGTGACGCCCTCTTCAAAGTTTCAACAAGAAAAAAAAATTATAAGGTCCTCCCCCCCCCGCGATTGGACACATTTGACCAGAAAAATCTGAAAAAAATCAGGAATGTAGGCCTTTATGAGTACTAGAACAACAAATACATGAGAAGTCGAAATTCACTCAACTTTGTTAATAATAGTATGATTTATCGATTTTATGTTTTCTTGAATAAAATCTTAACGGTGCCCTTAAATTTAATAAAATTCGATACCCAAATGACTATTTATAAGTTTAATCTGTCCTGGAAGTTTCATAAAGATAGAATGGTATTTAATGAAGTTATAGCGATTTGAATTTTCCTGTATTACTATGGAACAATATGCGCTGTATTACTATGGAAACATATGGCTATGGAACAATATGCGCTTTTTACCGACTCAGATACTACAGCTTTGCTAGGATTTGCGCGAAAATTTCAGGAATGATAGGTATCATGAATTTCTTTGAGAATTGGCTCAGCTAGAGGTATTAGTAATCCTAAAGCAACAAAGTGGCTATTTTAAATGCGAAGATTGAATAATTTTGAGTTATTTTGCCCCAACTTCAACGTTTAAGGCGCATGATATTATCACTTGATTCAATTAAATGAATGACTGAAGATGGTACCTACAATTAATACTCATAGGTGAAACAAGTCGAGGAGGTGGAAGAGAGCACCCAGCAAAAGGGCTTTGAAACCATTCTAGAATTCGAAAAAATAGGCCATGAATCGATGATTATAGTTCAGGGGAGTAGCCGCTGAACAAAAAATTTCATCAAAGGTAGCCGATATGTATGTCAATGAAAGTTCTTTATAAGAGCTTTTCAAAACAGTACTTAAACTGACAATTTTTCCTTCACAAGGGCAACAAATACCTTAGAAGTCGAAATTCGATCCACTTTGTTAATAATAGTAAATTTTAAAAATTTTGCTTTTTTGTCTATAAAATCAAGATGGGACCCTCAAATTCCCAAAATTTATAATTAAAGTTTTCTGAAAGTAATTGTATATGGTTCGAAATTTCACAATAATTGAACAATAAACAGCTAAGTTACAGCCGATTGAATATTTAACAATTACAACAACATTAACACGTGATACTAGGGAGATACACGCTTGCAACGGACCTAGACACTACAAATATGTCGGAATTTTGATAAAAATTTTAGAAATGGTTTGTAATATTCATGTGTTATCATGACTAATCAAGCGACGGGGTCAAAATACTTGAAACAAAATGGTGGCTAGTTGAAAACCATAATAACCATAATAATTTTTCGAACTCCATTTATGGAATCTGTATATTAGTCAAGTTTTGATATACAGGATATATTGTTTGTATTACTAATTGTTTTACAATACCCTTCTAGCAGGAGCATCCTTCTGCTACTTCAACTTGTTTTAATTTGCTTGGCTGTTTGCACGAGGCCCCTGCAAGAGTGAGACCCTGGGCGATTGCCCTGTTCGTCACCTCCTAAGGCCGCCGCTGCTCTGACCTTTTTACAAAATTTGTTAATATGAAGTTTTTGTATGAACCAATGTTCTTTGAGGAAAACCTTAACATGAAACTCCTTCAAATCATAGCCTGTTTGTGTGGGCAAAGAAACAAATGCACAAACACGTAATGATTTAAAGGACTGTAACTTTCAACACAAAAACCTAAAAAAAATGAAAGTATGTAGAAATCAATTGTTAGCTAAAGAAAACAAAATAAAATGTTGTCCCCATCTGAAGTGAAATAATGTCTTTGACATTTAAAAACGTAAAGCTTGAGAATGCTTTTACGCATTCTCGTATTTAAGTAAAACATCCAAATTTCCCACTAAAAATTAAGCAAATTTGTATGTCTTTGCAAATTTCGCGGGAAATGTTCAGAAATTTCAAATTTAGCGCAAGATTGCCAATTCCAGCTAACGTAGGATATTTCCAAGCTTTAATAAATAACACATTGAACATTTACTCGATTGAATGTTTAGGGGTCAAATACAATTTAACAAGCTCTTGATCATCCTCGCAGGCAAGCGTAAATACATTAATTCGCAACGGATGCCATGACAATCGTAACTGCAGATATTTCGGAGCTAAAAGCGGCAACAGAATAAAGCATGCAGCGAAGAAATTATCATATGGTCGATTTCACGCTGCCAAGTGCATTTAGCAATAAAAAGGATATGTCAGATGTGATTATTCATCGGCATTAAATGCCAACAAGAATTTAGCGCTTCTTGTCAACCTCACAGTCATCAGTTATTAATCTCTTCCTTCTCGCCTATGATACAACTTACGAGCATTTAAATGCGTAGCGATATTGGATCGATTTCGCGATAATTTAAGTGTCTCGGGGAATAACTCAGGTGATTCTTAAAAGTCTTATTTGAATTGATATTTATTAATTTATATTGTTTCATTAGATAAACTTTTAGCACTATCCTATAAAAATGATTTCCGATTTGCTTTACTTAAAATCATCAAATTATTCATCGAACAACTTTTCTTTTGAAGATCTTACAATCCCTGTTTCCCCTACATTCACATATGAGGACAGAATAAAATCGAAATAAATGTGAGACCTTACGAGTCAACGGACATATGACATGGTGCAGAAACGTTCGTTGAAATCAACGCAAAACTTTAACAAATTGCGACATGAGTTTTAGGCCTATCAAAGGATTCATTCGTGATATTGCTAATTGAATGGAATGCAGATAACCTAATTCAGAGCCTTGCCATTCGCGAAACGCTCTGGGAGGCACCACGATTGCCGATCGAAGCTCCCAGCGAATGTGAGCTCGTCTTTGCATTTGGTCGCTATGTGTTTCATGTCAAAACCAATTTATCGTCTAATTTCAAGTGATTAATAATATGTTCTTTCAAAGACAATCAAAAACGGGTCAAATCGTGAGGATTTTCATGCGTTTCGCACGTCACCTGAAACGACATTTATCTCGCAGACCAACCAGGTTTCACGTTGGTATATTTAGGATTATTTGTCACTGGGCTTGGGAACAATTAGTTCGTGTATCTTAATATGGTAATGGGAACTATCATGTGGCACTTATGTCTTTTGTTAGTGTCAAGTTATTTTCTTTGCTCGTTTGAAATTAAACTTGAAGTTCAATTTGCTCGTATTTGATATGCGATGTACAGTTGAGAAGCGGATCGAATTGTTTTAATTTAGACCTATATCATGTAGTGCTGGAAAACTATTTTAATTAAACGGTTAACCGGTTAACTGATCGCGTTTTCATCGAGATATTTTAATCGGTTAACCAATAAACCGTCGCTTTTTGACTAGATTTTTCGTGAAGAAATTTACATATTGCAGAGTATATACATATACAAGGTGTGTTCCAAAATAAACGAGACTGAGCTAAAATAGAAGCGACAGGAGCTTTGTTCTGATAAATTCGAGTTTATTTATTCAAAACAGTCTCCTCCGGCCTCGATACACTACTTTGCGCGGTCCAAAAGCTTTTCAAAAGACAGTTTCAGGTGATTGACCGGAATGTCCTTCAGGATGTCGGTACAAGCCTTTTGGATGCCCTATACGGACGCAAAGCGTTTTCCTTTCATGGCCAAATGCAATTTCCCGAATAGATAGAAGTTACAGCGAGCCATATCAGGCGAATACGGTGAGTGATTGGTGGTTAAAATGCGATTTCTAGTCAGAAAAACAAAAAGTTTTGATGACAAAAGTTTCGTTTATTTTGGAATGCAGCTAACTTTTGCGGAACTAAGCGGGCACAGACCTTTCGTAAGCCCAAATGATCGGTTAAAATCGTTAAAATTGATGTTTTGGAGATATTGAACTCCGATTCCATGAATTTCAACAATGATTTCGGCTCATTTTTGATAAATTCACGCACAATTTCGATTGAGTTTTTGGTTATCACTGATTTTGGGCGGCCCGTATGTTCATCGTTATTTATGTCCTCAGAACCATCTCTGAAATGTGTAAACCACTTATGAACTCTGGCACAAGATAGACAATCATCGCCATAAACTTTTTTCATCAATTCAAATGTTTTGGTAAACGTTTTACTGATTTTAAAACAAAATTTGATATTAGTTCTTTGTTCGAAACTCATTTTGACACCGATGACACAAACATACTGCCACTTTAGACTTTAGATAACTTCACTTCTACTGGACCGAATATCACCAAACTTTCACTGGAAGTCAGGAAGAGATGTAGCACTATCTCATTTACAGATGGCACCACCAAAAAATTTTTATGACAAAAGTCTCGTTTAACCCACCTTATATATATATATATATATATATATATATATATATATATATATATATATATACATATATATATATATATATATATATATATATATATATATATATATATATATATTGTTACATGTACAAATAATTCTGCGAGCTACTGTCGCAATTATTTTCATCATCATTAAGAACGTCAACAAATGAATTTACTCGCACCCGCGCGTAAATTCAACAAGCATAATCAACATCTGCAAGCGACGTCACTCCATTCATGAATTTGCTCGAACCTACCAGGTACCTCTCGGTAGAACGTTCGCCAATATGCGAGAAATGGGTGAATACTTAGAGACCCTATATAAAGGCGAGCTGAATGAATGGGGGGAATCATTCATTCGACCGCGATAAGAAAACTGCGATATAGTGGAACGCGAAGTAAAGACAATTGATTGTTTGAGTGCAAAGTGTGTTTCGTAATAGTGAAGTAATTTAGAAGACAATTGCGATAAAAAATTTATGGACAAGTGTTAGATTTTATTTCAATAGTGAAAATTAAAATTAGTGAAAGTGTTAAACTGATTATTGTGCACTTTCTTGAATTAAATAAACTCTTTTAACTTAAATTAAAAGACATTGCGTTTTCACTTTCCCGGAACGTTAAAATTATAGGCCGCGAACCAATAACACGCGACAATGGTGTCAAGAAGTGCGAAAGAAAAATTTTGGAAGTGAAAACTTTTGAACATTTTTGTGCACAATAGTGAAAATTAACGTGGAAACTGGTAGAAAAACAGCCGAAACAATAAAAATGCCAGGAAACTTACATCTAAAAATTGATCAATTGACCATATCGGAGCTCAAGGAGGAGTTGGAACAGCGAAACCTGGCCACACAAGGTACAAAAGCCATACTGATTGCACGCTTGCGTGATGCGATCGAGTCGGAAGGCGTGAATCTGGTTGCGGGTGAGCTCTCAGATGCGGAACAAGGCACAGAAGGTGGAGAAGAAGAAACACCCAAATCAAAGGAGCCAGAAAATGCGATATTACAAATGTTAATGCTGATGCAGCAGGAGCAGCGACAACGGTCATCCAATTTAACAGCGAAGTTAAATGAACAATCAGTGAAGCTGGATCAACAAGCGATCGAAATCAAGGCAGATTTTCAAAAACAGTCAACCGAAATAAAAGCGGAGCTCAGTAGTCTTAACAAGCAAATTAAAGGCGTCGAGGAAAAGGTTGACCAGGTCGAAGAAAAGGTTTACCAGGTCGAGGAAAAGTTCAGCCAGGTCGAAGAAAGAATGAACCATGAGATGGAAAAAGTGAAAAAAGAATTGGAAGCTGCGAAGGCAGTAGCAACCACTTCACCAGCCCCGCTTATAACCGCAGCGCAAAGCACATCCAGAAATGTGCAAGCACCAATATTCGATGGGCAAACGGTCTGGAGTATTTACAAAATCCAGTTTGAAGCAGCCGCTAGGATAAATCACTGGAATGAGCAGGAACGAGCAACTGCGTTAATTCTTGCTCTAAGAGGCCCAGCTGCCGAGCTTTTGCAGACTATCCCCGTTGAGCTGCATTCAAACCCGGTTGCTATAATGAATGCGCTGGACATGCGTTACGGAGACGATCATCTGAAGCAGATTTACCGGGCACAGCTACGGCATCGGATGCAGAAGTCTGGTGAAACCTTGCAGCAGCTAGCACAAGACATTGAGCGACTGGCACTTTTGGCTTACCCAGCGTACGACCCAGAACATCGAGATGAAGTAGCAGCAGAAGCATTCATCAGCGCCTTAAAGGACAAGGAATTGCAACAAGCCGTGCGGTTAGCTCAAAAGCAAACAGTCAAGGATGCATTGGCTTATAGTTTAAATTTTGAGGCAGCCAAAAATGTGACCCATACCACTGCCCGGGTTCGCGAGGTACTGGCAGATAATTGCAGGTGTGAGCGCGTGGGAATTGAGCGAGAGCTGCAGGTGAATGGTGCGCCTAGATGCTGGAATTGCGGGGAAAAAGGGCACCTGCAAAGAGACTGCAAGAAGGGAAGAAGACCGAGCTATTGTCCAGGGTGGTGGAGATCCAGACCGTGCCAGGAGCCTAGAATGGAGGCCCATCAAACTGCAAGGGCCAACTTCGTGGGGCGAACGTTGGCTAGGAGTGTCGACATCCCCAGCACCGTGCCAAGGCAACATCGTGGAGAAGCAGACAGATGCCTTCCTGGTCAAGTTGATGAAGAACAATGCACCCTAACAAACGACACTGGTGCAACCCGATCCACGATCCGACCAGACCTAGTGAGGCCCCAACTGCTTCACAAGGGCAGAGTTCATGGAATTGCTGACGCCCTATCTCATCATCCATGTCCAGCTAACTGCAAGCATTGCCGACGGATTGAGGAAAAGGAACCGCCCGTTGATCTGCGACTGATAACGGCGGAATTCGATGAAGGTTGGTCATCGGAGGAGATTCGAAATGCCCAGCTAGCCGATGAAGACATCGGACCATTGCTCGTATGGAAGGAGACAACTGGGCGACCGGAGTGGAAGGACGTTTCGATGCATGGCGCAACCCTGAAAAGCTATTGGGCACAATGGAACTCCCTACAGGTGGAGGGTGGCGTACTCAAGCGGAAATGGGAAACGGCGGATGGCAGCTCCTATAGGATGCAAACTATACTACCCAAAAGCCGAATCCACGATGTGGTTAAGGAAATGCATGAAGGATCCTCGGGAGGCCATCTTGGTGTAAACAAAACCTTAGCGAAATTGCGGGAAAGATTCTACTGGCTCCACGCTCGAGAAGACGTAGAGGATTGGTGCCGCAGATGCACAATTTGCGCTTCCGTCAAAGGCCCAAAGCGACGACTGAGAGGACAAATGCAAACCTATAACGTAGGCGTGCCATTCGAAAGGATTGCTGTTGACATCGCTGGACCCTTTCCTGAATCTGAATGGGGAAATCGATACACGCTGGTTGTAGCTGATTATTTCAGCAAGTGGCCCGAGGTCTACCCCATTCCCAACCAGGAAGCAACTACCGTAGCTGAGCAGCTAGTGTTAAATTGGGTCAGCAGGTACGGCGTACCTTGCGAATTACATTCGGATCAAGGCCGAAACTTTGAGTCACTAGTTTTTGGCGAAATGTGCGAGCTGCTCGGAATACGGAAAACGAGGACAACACCGCTGCATCCCCAATCCGATGGAATGGTCGAACGTTTCAACGGCACGCTCAATAAACACCTTGCCAAGATGGTTGACGAGAACCAAAGGGACTGGGACCGACATATCCCACTATTTTTGATGGCGTACAGAGCTGCCGAACATGCATCGACGGGCCAAGCCCCAGCTAAAGTCATTTTTGGAAAGACTATTCGTCTGCCAGCTGATATAAAGTTTGGAACACCCCCCGAGAAACCCCAAACGATCTCGGAGTACGCAAGTGATCTAAGACAACGATTGAACCAGATACATCGGACAGTGCGAAAATACCTCGAATCGGCTACTGACCGCATGAAGACCAGGTATGATCTAAAGGCTAATTCTACTGGCTTCCAGCAGGATGACTTGGTGTGGCTATATAACCCGCAACGGCGAAAGGGTAGGTCTCCAAAGTTGCAACATAACTGGGAGGGACCATACCGAGTCACAAAGCGAATCAACGACGTCGTATATCGCATACAGGAACACCGTAAACCGAGAGCCAAAATGAAAATCGTGCATCTAGACCGTCTTGCCCCATATTACATCCAGGGAGAATTGACTACAACTGGCGACACATCTTTTCGGGGCGAAAAGAACTGAGGTGGGGGCAGTGTTACATGTACAAATAATTCTGCGAGCTACTGTCGCAATTATTTTCATCATCATTAAGAACGTCAACAAATGAATTTACTCGCACCCGCGCGTAAATTCAACAAGCATAATCAACATCTGCAAGCGACGTCACTCCATTCATGAATTTGCTCGAACCTACCAGGTACCTCTCGGTAGAACGTTCGCCAATATGCGAGAAATGGGTGAATACTTAGAGACCCTATATAAAGGCGAGCTGAATGAATGGGGGGAATCATTCATTCGACCGCGATAAGAAAACTGCGATATAGTGGAACGCGAAGTAAAGACAATTGATTGTTTGAGTGCAAAGTGTGTTTCGTAATAGTGAAGTAATTTAGAAGACAATTGCGATAAAAAATTTATGGACAAGTGTTAGATTTTATTTCAATAGTGAAAATTAAAATTAGTGAAAGTGTTAAACTGATTATTGTGCACTTTCTTGAATTAAATAAACTCTTTTAACTTAAATTAAAAGACATTGCGTTTTCACTTTCCCGGAACGTTAAAATTATAGGCCGCGAACCAATAACACGCGACAATATATATATATATATATATATATATATATATATATATATATATATATATATATATATATATATATATATATATATATATATATATATATATATATATATATATATATATATACATATATATATATATATATATATATATATATATATATATATATATCTATATATATATTGTCGCGTGTTTTGGTTCGCGGCCAATAATTTTAATGTTCCAGGGATGTGAAAACGCAATGGCTCTTAAATTAAATTAAAAGAGTTTATTTATGTACTAAAAAAATGCACAATCAATCATTTAACTATTTCACAATTTTAATTAGAATCTAACTTTCACTTGTCAATTAAATTTATATCGCAATTGTCACTTAACTTGTCTACTACTTCACACTCAAACAATCAATTTTGCCTGTACTTCGTGTATCGCAGTTTTCTATCGCGGTTATAATGAATGATCCCCCCATTCCTTCAGCTCGCCGTTATGTAGGGTTTCTACCTATTCAACCTATTTACCGTACATTGGCAAATATTCTACCGAGAGGTATCTGGAAGATTCCAGCAAATTTATGAATGGAGTGACGTCACTTGCAGATGTTGATCATGCTTGGCGGGTTCTTGGGGTTTCGAGTAAATTCATTTTGTTGATGTTCTTAGTGGTTTTGAAAACAATTGCGACAGTAGCTCGCAGAATTCTTTGTACGTGTAACACTGCCCCCGCCTCAGTTCTTTTCGCCCCGAAAAGATGTGTCGCCAGTTGTAGTCAATTCTTCCTGGATGTAATATGGGGCAAGACGGTCCAGATGCACGTTTTCATTTTGGCTCTCGGCTTTCGATGTTCCTGTATTCGGTACACAACGTCGTTGATTCGCTTTGTAACTTTGTATAGTCCCTCCCAATTATGTTGCAACTTTGGAGACCTACCCTTTCGCCGTTGCGGATTATATAGCCACACTAAGTCATCTTGCTGGAAGCCAGTAGAATTTGCCTTAAGATCATATCTGGTCTTCATGCGGTCAGCAGCCGATTCCAGGTGTTTTTGCACTGTCCGATGTATCTGGTTCAACCGTTGTCTTAGCTCACGTGGGTACTCCGAGATGGTTTGGGGTTTCTCGGGGGGTGTTCCGAATAGCCTTTCCAAAAATGACTTTGGCTGGGGTTTGGCCCATCGATGCATGTTCGGCAGCTCTGTACGCTATCAAAAATAGTGGAATGTGTCGGTCCCAGTCCCTTTGGTTCTTGTCAACCATCTTAGCCAGGTGTTTATTGAGAGTGCCGTTGAAACGTTCGACCATTCCATCAGGTTGGGGATGCAGCGGTGTTGTCCTCGTTTCCCGTATTCCCAGCAGCTCGCACATTTCACTAAAAACTAGTGATTCGAAGTTTCGACCTTGATCTGAATGTAGTTCGCAAGGTACGCCGTACCTAAGTTGCTTCCTGGTTGGGAATGGGGTAGACCTCGGGCCACTTGCTGAAAAAATCGGCCACAACCAGCATGTATCGATTTCCCCATTTAGATTCAGGAAGGGGTCCTGCGATGTCAACAGCAATCCTTTCAAACGTTACCCCCACGTTATAGGTTTGCATTTGTCCTCTCAGTCGTCGCTTTGCACCTTTAACGGAAGCGCCAATTGTGCATCTGTGACACCAGTCCTCTACGTCTTCTCGAGCGTGGAGCCAGTAGAACCTTTCCCGCAATTTTGCTAAGGTCTTGTTAACACCAAGGTGGCCTCCCGAGAATCCTTCATGCATTTTCCTAACCACATCGTGGATTCGGCTTTTGGGTATAATAGTTTGCATTCTAAAGGAGCTGCCATCCGCCGTTTCCCATTTCCGCTTGAGTACGCCACCCTCTGCCTGAAGGGAGTTCCATTGTGCCTACTAGCTTTTCAGGGTTGCGCCATGCATTGAAACGTCCTTCCACTCAGGCCGTCCAGTCGTCTCCTTCCATACGAGCAATGGTCCGATGTCTTCATCGGCTAACTGGGAATTTCAAATCTCCTCCGGTGACCAACCCTCATCGAATTCGGCCGTTATCAATCGCAGATCAACGGGCGGTTCTTTCCCTCAATCCGTCGGCAACGCTTGCAGTTAGCTAAACATGGACAACGAGATAGGGCGTCAGCATTTCCATGAACTCCGCCCTTCCGATGAATAATTTTGTTGTCGTATGACTACAATCTTTCGATCCATCTTGCAACTTGTCCCTCGGGGTTTTTGAAGCTAAGTAGCCATCTCAGCGATGCATAGTCCGTTCGAAGAACAAATTTCTAGCCATATAGGTACTTGTGGAACTGCTTGGTGGCCTCTATTATAGCCAATAGCTCCTTCCTGGTCACGCAGTAGTTCCTCTCACTTTTTGAGAGAACTCGACTGTAATACGAGAGGACTCTTTCTTCGCCGTTGATTTGCTGGGAGAGTACAGCTCCAATACCGCCGTTGCTAGCATCGGTGTCAACTACAAACATTTTTCCGGGTTTCAGATATGCCTGCACGGGTGAATCACACAGCTTCTCCTTCAGGGTCTCATAGGCCACCTGGCATTGTTCATTCCAGATATACGGACAATTTTTCTCGGTTAGCTGATGGAGACACTTAGCTATTTTGGCAAAGATGCCAGACCCAGAAAATTTCGTAGTTGACGCTTGTTGTTTGGTGTTGGCCAGCTTTTCACGGCTTCAATTTTCTTGGGGTCTGTTTTGACCCCTTCTGCGGAAACGACGTGTCCCAGGTATTTTTCATCAGCTGCAAAAAGGGTTCACTTGTCGGGAATAAGTTTCAAATTTTCCAGTCGCAATCGGGAGAAAACCTCTTCTAAGTTCCGCACATGCTCTTCGAACGTTCTCCCGATGACGATGATGTCATCTAGGTACACCAAGCAGGTTTTCCAGGTGAGACCACGTAGCACGTATTCCATCAAGCGTTCGAAAGTGGCTGGAGCATTACAACGCCCAAATGGCATCACCACAAATTTCCACAATCCGGTCCCAACTGAAAATGCGGTCTTCTCTCGGTCCTTCTTGTCGATTTCTACCTGCCAGTAGCCACTCTTGAGATCGAAAGTAGAAAACCATTTTGCGTTGGCTAAAGTATCCATGGTGTCATCGATGCGTGGGAGCGGGTAACTATCTTTCTTAGTGACGTCGTTAAGCTGCCTATAGTCGACACAAAAACGAGTGCTACTATCCTTTTTCTTTACTAGAACTACTGGCGCGGGCCATGGACTGATAGAAGGCTTGATAACACCTTGTTTTTTCATGTCCGAGATCAGCGCGCTCACTTCTCCTGTTTTAGCTATAGGAAGACGTCTCGGCGCTTGTCGAATTGGCTTGGCTCCCTGTGTATCTATGACGTGGGCTACCATACTCGTGCCACCTTGGTCATCTGGGCTTGTTGAGAAGATGTCACTGTACTTGGTGTCCAGATCAGAGGCTCGCTTGAATAGCTGCGCTGGCAATTTGATCTGCTTCAGTATTGCAGGCGTGGATTCCCGGGCTTTGTCTGCGTCTTGCCTCCTTTTCCAATGATGGTCGTGAGTGGCTTCCAAGAAGGTGATGGTGGAAACAGGCTGGCAGCTGCCGATGACTTCTCCCGCTTTGATGCTCGTGGTTGAGTCTGCGGTGTTAAGGACTCTCACTGGCACGTATCCGTTCCTTATAGATCTTACAAGGCTTCATTCTACAATCAAACTGCGCAATGCGGACGTCTTCATTGGCTCTATCAAATAAGATCGCTGGTCACCATCAAGCTTGGCCCATACAATGCTTTCAGAAGATTTCGGTACATCAGTGTCAGCACATACTATATTCATCTTGGGAATTTGAACGGTGGGATCCTCAATCAAAACTATGACATTCTGCCATTTCAGGACCCGTTTGCCCAAATCCAACGTGATTCCATGTGGTCGCAGAAAATCCACTCCGAAAATTCAGTCATCCATAATGTTTGCGACCAGAAAATTATATTCGAACGTAAGGTCTCCCAACTGTATCTGGAGGTTGACTTCTCCATGGACAAGTGTAGTTTCTTCCGTAGCTGTCCGTAGTGAGAAAATCCTGCCCTTTTGAAGTAGCTGTTGCCTCACATCGTCTGGTCAGATAATCGATCGAGTTGCACCAGTGTCGATTGTTATGGTGTAATGTTCTCCATCAACTTGACCCGAAAGGCAGAAGTCTGCTTCTCCACGATGTAGTCTTGACACGGTGATGGTGGTGCTGAGGACGTCGTTCCTCCTAGCCAACCTCTGCCCCACGAAGTTGGCTCTTACATGTTTCCCGACCCGTCAGCTTAAAGGGCTTCCATTCTGGACCCCTGACTCGGTCTAGGTTTTCTTCTAGTTGCACACCCTTGACAATAGCTCGTTTTTCTTCACTTCTTGCCGTCTCTTTGCAGGTGCCCCTTCTCTCCGCAATTTCAGCATCTAGGTGCACCATTTACATGCGGATCTCGCTCAATTTCCACGCGCTCACACCTGCACTCGTCTGTCACTACCTCGCGAATCCGGGCAGTGGTACGGCTCACATTTTTCGCTGCGTCAACATTCAGACTATAAGCCAATGCGTCCTTAACCGTTTGCTTTTGAGCTAAACGCACGACTTGTTGCAATTCTTGGTCTTTTAATGCACTGATGAATGCTTCTGTTGCTGCGTCATCTCGATGGTCTGCGTCATAGCTGGGTAAGCCAAAAGTGCCAGTCGCTCAATGTCTTGGACTAGCTGCTGTAAGGTTCCGCCAGAGTTTTGCTCCGATGTCGTCGCTGTGACCGAAAAATCTGCTTCAGATGATCGTCTCCATAACGCATGTCGAGCGCATTCATTATACCAGCCGGGTTTGAATGCAACTCAACAGGGATGGTCTGCAACAGCTCGGTAGCTGGGCCTCTTAGAGCAAGAATCAATGCAGTTGCTCGTTCCTGCTCATTCCAGTGATTTATCCTAGCGGCTGCTTCAAACTGAGTTTTGTAAATAGTCCAGACTGTTTGCCCATCGAATATTGGTGCTTGCACATTTCTGGATGTGCTTTGCGCTGCGGTTATAAGTGGGGCTGGTGAGGTGGTTACTATTGTCTTTGCTGATCCCAATTCCTTTTTCATGTTCCCCATCTCATGGTTGATTCTCTCCTCGACCTGGCTGATATCATGGTTTATTCTCTCATCGGCCCGGCTGATCTCATGGTTAATTCTCTCCTCGACCTGGTAAACCTTTTCTTCGACGCATTTAATTTGCCTGATCAGATATCGAGCTCCGCTTTTATTTCGGTTGACTGTTTTTGAAAATCTGCCTTGATTTCGATCGCTTGTTGATCCAGCTTCGCTGATTGTTCATTTAGCTTCGCTGATTGTTCATCTAGCTTCACAGTTAAACTGGATGTTAAATTGAAAGACTGTTGTCGCTGCTCTTGCTGCATCAGCATTAACATTTGTATTAGCGCATTTTCTGGCTCCTTTGATTTTGGTGTTGCTACTTCCCCACCTTATGCTCCACCTTCTGCGCCTTTTTCCGCATCTGAGAGCTCACCCAAATCCAGATTCCCGCCTTCCGAATCGATCACGTCACGCAAACGTGCAATCAGTATGCCCTTTGTACATTGTGTGGCCAGATTTCGCTGTTCCAACTCCTCCTTGATCTTTTCTGGCATTTTTATTGTTTCGGCTATTTTTCCACCAGTTTTCACGTTGATTTTCACTGTTGTGTAATTTAAAAAATGTTTAAACGTTTTCACTTGCAACATTTTCTTTTCACTTCTTGACACCACTGTTGCGTGTTATGGTTCGCGGCCAATAATTTTAATAGTCCGGGAAAGTGAAAACGCAATGTCTTTTTCAATTAAGTTTAAAAGAGTTTATTTAAAAGAATGCACAATTATTAATTTCACTATTAAAAGTCTAACATCCACTTGTCAATAAATTTCTATTGCAATTGTCTTCTAAAATCACTTTACAATCTACTCAATCAATATTGCCTTTACCTCGCGCTCCACTCTATCGCAGTTTTTATTATCGCATTTGTAATGAATGATGCCCCTATTCATTCAGCTCGCCTTTATATAGGGTCTCTAGCCATTCAACCCATTTCTCGTACATTGGCGAATGTTCTGCCGAGAGGTACCTGGTATATTCGAGCAGCTTAATGAATGGAGCGACGTCACTTTCAGATGTTGATCATGCTTGGTGGGTTCTCGTGGTTTCGATTAAAATCAATTTGTTGAACATGAGGTTCTTAATGGTTGTGAAAACAATTGCAACAGTAGCTCACTGAATTATTCGTGCATGTAACAATTATTATATATATATATATATATATATATATATATATATATATATATATATATATATATATATATATATATATATATCGTCGCTGTTAAATCAAACCGGCATATGTGCAAAAATTGAGTTTTTGAATTACTGGTGTCAAAAAATTCCTTTTTCTCACGTCGGTTTTTATGTCGAACTGGCATATCGTATAGTTGAATAAAAATCAGCCAGATGGCGTTGGGCCGGTATGTATTTACGTGGGAACAACCATTTTGTGTATCAGAAGACTGATCTATTGGGCAATAAATCAGTCGCTTCAAAATCTTGAAGGAGAAAAGACGTCCATCATGTAAGTAATACTGAATCATCTCACAATAGTATATTGTTAATAACTACCCAGAAATGACTTATTGGCAGATTATCCAGTTTGCACTTCAAATTAATACGTTTATAGCAGCCTCAACTAAAGCAAACCGGCATATATGCCAATAAGTCGGTTTCCTGGTAAATTTTCTCCCGGTGAATTAAGCAAAGTGTTAATTAAAACTGAAATGTGTTCCGATGATTCAGTTTGAATTGTATCAAAACAAAGTTTCATGTGATGTTTTTGAAGATATGCCGGTTTATTTTATTATTACGTATCATTATGCAAGATGTTTCACACTTTACTAGGCTTAAAATCGACCCTTGTAGTTAGATACTTTAATTTTTTTCGTCATTGTTGTTTTTTGAAGGCAAAAACGTACAGCATTGATGTTAAAACTTGCGATGAAAAGTCAAAGACGGTGGCAAGTGATTCCACCAGATGCTTTGCCTCCGACACGAAACAATTTAGAACGCAGTGGTGAAGATGTTTCTACGACTAGCAAGACTGATATACAATTAGAGACTGAAAACCACATTTCCCTTCCTGCTAGTAAGTTTAGGTTTTGTCGTTTGATTTAAATAAATCAGTACTGTTGGTTACTTGCATAAGCATTGGTGTGGTCTATACTAATATAGGAAGAACTCACTCACTCATTGCTCATCATTTTCAAACTTTTCCCCCTAAATCTATAATAACTATTTTTAGGATGTGAAATTACTTCATCAACGAACGCTCGACTGTCTACTATAGATCTAGCAGAAGTTCCTATAGGGCTAATGGATGTGAAAGCTTGGGTTAGTAAGCTGCCTGATCCTTTGCTTCCAACATTATTTATGGATACAGGAAGCACTACTGAAAATGTTCCCAAAACTAGCAAGACTGATTTGACTGAGCTACAAGCATTCTCTAATAATGAATGGGTGGAATGTGAACCAATACAAGGAGTGACTGAAAACCAGATTTCCCCTCCGACTGGTAAGTTCATGCTTTTGCCATTTTGATTGATATAAATCAATACTGTTCGACATTTGCATGATCATTGGTGGCTTAAAGATAAATATATATTTCTTAAATTTTAGAATGTGAAGTTCCTGCACCAACGATGACTGACTTGACTGCGGTGGATCCGGCAGAAGTCGTAGAAAAACAAATGGCACGGGAAGCTCAGAAGTCTGTTTTGTCTGATGATATTGTTACGGGTCAAATATTGGGGACTGAAAGCTACAAAATCAACAACAATATTAACATGGACTCTACTGACGAGGAAGATCAAAACCCATTTCATAATTCTGATGACGATGAAGTCGACCCCGATTATAATGCATTACATGCTGGCTCTGAAAGTGACAGTGCAAGTAGAGATGAACCGGCGACTGCAATTGAAAATACAAAAGAACCAATTACAAGAAGGAGGATAAGACGCAAATTTAATAAAAGAACGTTGGCAAAGAAGATGCGAAACTGCGGTGAGGAATACGAGTCTAAAACTCGAGGAAGAGTGAACAAACGAAGCATGAAGCCTCCCTGCAACAACTGTAAACTCAAGTGCACTGAAAAAATTAATGAGAACGATCGAAAAGAGATTTTTGCAATGTTTTGGGGAATGGGCGACTTGCAAAGAGAAAGAGAGTTCTTAAAAGATAGCACACAGGCAGTTGTCCTCAAGTATCAGAGGATTACATTGAATCGAACAAGGGAAAGGGGCTCTTATCAATCATACTCGATAACGAAAGATGGAAAAAAAATACGGGTGTGCAAAAATCTTTTAAAAACACTTTCGACCTATCAGACAGAGCTATTCGTACAACCCTTAAAAAACTGACAAAAGTACAGGTGCTCTAAGCTTGGAAATGAGAGGCAGGCATGGAAAGGATCGAAAGTTAGATATAGAACTTGTGAAAAGTGCAAAGGCTCACATCGAAAAAATTCAAAGAATTCCTAGTCATTACAGCAGATCTCAAAGTTCTCGGGAGTATATCGCTGGTAGAAAATCAATCGCTGAACTCCACAGAGATTATCTCAAGAAAAGAGTCCAACCTTGCGCGAATCAGCTACTGCCAATACAGAGCTATTTTTACGTCATACAATCTTTCTTTTTTTACACCGAATAAAGATCAGTGTGATGTTTGTCTCATTTACCAAAACACGAAACAAAATACGACGGAATATGAGAATCATATTCTGGAAAAGGACTTGTCAAGACTAGAAAAGCAGAATGACAAGAAAACCACAGATTCAACCGTCATAGCAGTATATGACCTACAGGCAGTGCTGTCATGTCCGCAGGGGGAGGCGTCTTCCTACTACTATATTTCAAAGCTAGCCGTTTACAATTTAAAAATTGCTGAACTGAAGGGCGACAAAATGGTAAACTGTTACACTTGGGATGAGACACAGGGAAAAAGAGGCGTGATTGAGATTGGGAGCTGTGTGCTGAAATATTTGCAACATTTAAATGACAAAGCTGACTGTCCAGTAGACATCGTCTTTTACAGTGATAATTGTTGTAGACAACAAAAAAATAATTATATGATGGCAATGTACAAATATGCTGTTACAACATTGATAAACATAAAACCTATCACACATAAATTTTTAATTAAGGGCCACACGCGAAACGAAGGGGATTCAGCTCACTCAACAATTGAAAAAGAAGTTAAAAGAGCACTCCGAAGTGGACCGATATACTTACCTTCCTAATATGCCATGGCCATGAAAACGGCAAAGAAAAGTGGCAAGCCTTACCTGGTTCATGAGTTGAGCCATCAGGACTTTTTTGACATAAAAGCTCTGAAGGACTCCCAAGTAATTTTACCCATATTGGACATTCGAATGTTTAAAGTAATTAAAAACGACGGCAACTTTTTCTTCGAAACATCCTACGGATCACATGCCTGGGAGGAGGCGAAGAAAAGGAATAAGCGGAGAAATGAGAGCGTGAATCCTGTGCTTATGCAAGCTTATTCCAAGAGACTTACCATTGATGAGAAGAAGAAAAAGGGTATCTTAAAGTTAGTTACGGACGGGATAATACCGCCAATTTATTCAGATTTCTTTAAAAAAATTTGAAACTTTGCAGTTACCAGCAAAGGAAAAAACAATATTATGTTAATTTTTGTTTAAAAAAATTGCGAAGCAATAAATCATTTTTTCATTGACAATATTATCATTTATTTCTACCTAAAACAGGTTTCAAAAGAAGAAGCCACAGTGACACAAAAGCAAATATTACACTGATTTTAAAGTCATACTGGCATATCTGCATATTTCTTATAATTTAAGCAATTTCGATTTAATTGCAACTACTACCTCAATAAGCAGTATTTGTCTAAATTTTATTCATGCATAAAATGGCTTTGAGGTTAACCAAACGGACGCCAAAGGAAAATATCACATGCGAAAACTTTAAAGTGCCCAGGTGAAAAATATGCATTTTGCAGATATGTCGGTTTGATTTCACAGCGACGATATATATATATATATATATATATATATATATATATATATATATATATATATATATATATATATATATATATATATATAGGGTGATTCGTAACAAGTGTACACATGTGAATGGGACTTAACTCTTATTTATCACCAACATTAGGTCCATATATTGACAGATTATGACAGTTTGGTCTTTTACAATTATAACCATGTTGTCATGCACATCAGCCAAACGTTTTATTTTTGTTAAAAAATTTTACAAAAATAATGAATCGCCAGTGCAAACATTTCGCGCTCTACGTGAAATCGAATAATTTCACGAAATGGACCCATAAATTGGCCGGCGAGATCGTGTGATTTGACTCCTTGTGACTTCTTCCTTTGGGGATTTCTGAAGGATCGTGTTCACGCTGATGCTCTCCAGACTACTGAAGTATTAAAAAACAATATTCGAGCCAACATACGCCTAATAACACCGGAAATGTGCGAAAATGTCATCGAAAATTACAATCATCGTTTGATAGTCTGTAAAGCAGCACGAGGTGCACATATGCCCAAAGTAATGTTTTATATTTAATTGTAAGGGACCAAATTTTCATAATAAATAAACATTACAGCTCAACCTTTACAAAAACTATGTTTTTTTTTCGACAAAATTGTGTACACTTGTTATGAATCACCCTTTATATACGAGGAATGAAAATTAAGTAATGAGACTAACTCCATGAAAACCGTATATTTAAAAATTATTCTACAACTCTGCCATCCCCTTCAAAGTAGTCCCTTTGGGCAGCCATACAACGATTCCAGCGCGTTTTCCATGCTTCGTAACATTTCTGCAACGTTAGGACTGGGATGTCCGCGAGTTCTTTGACCACCGATTTTGATCTAGGGGAAAAAAGCCACAGGGTGACATATCGCGCGAATAAAGCACCTGGGGCAACACGGTGATCCCTTTAGAGACCAAATACTGGGACACGCTGAGGGCGGTGTGGCACGGCGCGTTGTCGTGATGAAGGATCCAGTTACGAGCGATGTCTGGGTGCACCCTGTTGACTTGTTTTCGCAATCTTGCGAGTACTTGGCGATAGTAGACTTGATTTACGGTTTGCCCTTATGTAACAAATTCTTTGTGGATAATTCCACGGCTATCAAAAAAGGCAATAAGGTAGGGTTCAATGGTTGTGAGACAGCAGGAACTGCGACCATCGTATGCACTAACAACGGATACCCAAAAAGGCATTCGTTGGGGAAATTGGTGAAACGCTGGTCTGATTCAGTCGGCGAAGACAGTTCATCGCTGCTCAGATTTTGAAATTGGAGGACGCAATTAATAGACCAAGACAGTTGGAAGTGTTTGTTGCAGGAAGCGAAGGCCCAAGAGGGGCTGTAGTGTTACGAAGAATAAGAAATATTTTTTTTAAAGACAATAGGTGAGTGACTTATATATTGTTTCGTTTCATTACAGATATATGAGTAATACACTGGACTTTACTATTCAAATTTTTTGGCAGTTCTGTATTCTTCTTATTCTTTTAAAAATGGCAGTCATTAGCTCTTCTCCACCTTACATTTGACCTCGTTTATAAAATATTTTTCAATCAAATCCAATCAAAAATAGATAAATCAATTTATTCAAAATAATCACCTATCTTACTATCTTTAGATAAAATATTTTATTTTGCCTATACTTGCGCACACCCGTCGCGAAGACTAACTAATGATAAATTCGAATCGACTCCCGCAGTAAATTCCACTTATACGGATACATGACAGAAACATCGAAAATCGCATAATCCGATAGTAATTTAACCTCAGGCATCGAATTATTTAATTGGTTTTCTGTGGCTTTTTGCATTAACCGACTCCACCGCCATTTGTCAGTGTTAAAACTTTTTCACATCAAATGCTCATAGCAAGTGCGCTTTTGTCAATACCTCATTGAAATGGCATCATGATGGCCATTCTGCATCTACCGTTTAATTTGTTCATAAATTAAGATCTTATAACCGAGGACTATCTACATTATTTAGTCGGATAGTAAAAGATTGCAGCTCGAGCCCACCTTAATGTTATTAATGCTACAAGACAGACCGCGCACTACCCGTTCGTTTAAATGTTAAAACGACAAATATGGTTGACGATAACGTGACATTCACTAGTAAACCTCGTGTTGGCGCAAGTGCATCCAAATGCAACAAAAACTCAACTCGTTGCACTCAAACAACACAAAATGTCATGTTCGCAACGAGTAAAGTATAAATGACTTGTGCACAGGGAAATGTTTATTAATTTTATCCGCAACACCTGCAGATGATGATGATGATGGTAATGATTACACGCGTATTATGAAATCTGATACCCAACGGTCATTTGATAAGTTTTACATTCGCAGACTCGGTGGTCCTGCATTTGAACGTGATGTCTAATTCAATTCGAATTTAATTAAAAGATTCTTTTTATCTAAACCTCGATGAAATTGTTCCAATCACATTTTGTTCGTACCACAGCGATAGGATGGATATGGAGACGACAAAAATTCCAGATACTATGGAAGCGTTTTAGACCAAGATTTTCAACCGAATAAAAATAGTCTGCTGGTCAAATTTGAATTTATGAACCCAACGAAATAAAACCTAACTAGATTACAGCTCTGAAATATTGAATAGTTTATTAAATAAAATCGATCAGTCCATCGTGATAGAAAGGATACTGAGAGGGTTGAGATGTAATGATGAGATGCTAAAACCAAGGCCTTCTTCACTTTTGGAAAGAAAACTGAGCAGTGATGAATATGGAAGAATGAAGTACAGCAAAATGAAAAAAAACTAGCCAAACTATCAGGGGAACAATCCTGTTAGGAGGATTGCGTAAACCAATTAGTAACTCAAGCAACGTATTCTGAATACCAACACTTGACTCATATATGTGTATAAATTCAAATGTTCTCAAAACGAAAACCTGGTTAATAATTATTTCAATTTGTTGCAATTTTGTTTTATGTATGTCGACCTCATTCGTTGAGTAGCCAATCCTCATTGAAATTCTCACGTATCTTCAGTGTCTAGGTCTAACTTGCTAAATGATCAATCGGTTGTAACTTGGCTGGGAGATCAATTAGTCCCAAGGTTGCACATTGTGTTTATTAGTTCTCTAATGATGGCACATTATGTAGCGAGAAATGCTTTTAACCACAAATCCTCCTACAGTTCTACTACCAATCCCTACCTAAATCTCCTTGAGATGGACACTACTAACTTTCACTTTTTGCAAGCGAGCCTGATAACGGCAACGAAAGTGTGGGTTCGAGCGGATTTGCAGGGGGATACGGGGTTAGAGATTATGAAAATTCTAATTTGGAATTCAACTCCAATCGGGATTCAGACCTAAAATTGGAATTGGAATTCCAATTTTTCCAGTTGTTCAAGTTCCAGCATTGGAATTGGAATTCCGATTCCAATTTTAAGTCTTATTGGAATCTGAATTCCGATTGGAGTTAAATTCCAAATTATAATTTTCATAATCTGTAACCACCTGCAAATCCACTCGGACCCATAATACCATCCAATTGGATAATTATACAGACGTCTTTTAAATCGCTCCTGTCAAAAATTTTCAAATATTAAATTAGTTTTTTAAAAACGTTAGTCCGAAGTTAATTTTTATAGGAAAAAATCTTATATTGTCGAAGTAATCGACTCAGGAAATTTCTATCGAATATTTTTACTTCGATTGGTAACGAAAAACAAATTCACTAAGAAAATTTCGCCGCTGGTATGGAGGAGCCCGACGGCTTCCCACCGTTGGGGCAACCTGGGGAAACGACGAATACGAAACTGGCGACAATCACCAAAATAAAACATAACGCAGAAAACTCCGTAGATGGAGGGTGCAAGCTGCAAATAATAGCGGACAATCAACAAATGGCCAAATTGCAGAAAGAAAATGATGAACTAAGGCAAGAGATACAGTCTCTCAAGGATCTTTTCAAGAAAGGGATGAAGCCTTAAAAGACGCAGCCACAAAATCAATGGCAACAGGTAACAAAGCCGAAGAAAAGTGCAAAGCAAGTAAATCCAGAGGAAGTTCTAAGTGCTGGTGGCACCAACGAGAGCCAAAATTATTTTGCAGCGCTGGAGGGATTAACCGAAGATATGGAAAGCGACGAAAACATCGGAGGTAATTATAATCAAGATAATGACGTTAATTTTATTCAATATTTAAAGAACAGAAATAAGGAGAAAAAACCAACCCGCAGTTCTGCTGGTTCCTCTGAAAAAGCTTCCAACACGACAGAAAAAGTTCCGCCAATCAACGTGTTCGGACAAACCGGGAAAGATATGGTTCGGCTGTTGGCAGCCGAAAATTAACTGGCCAATTTCAAAATCAAAAGAGTTAATGCCGAAAAATTAACTATAAGGACAAAATCACTGGTTGATTTCAAGTCAGCCAAAGATGCGCTGATTTCTGGGGAGGTTCCACACTTCACCTATACCCCAAAAAGTGAAAAAATCAGACCTTCTTGTTGAAGGGTTTGGACAGCGGAGAGGATACGGTCGATCTTCTTCAGGTGCTCAAGGAGGCTGCACCAGATATTGATTTTGTTTCAGTCAAAGCCTTTGCAAAAGGAAGGTCGACCATAGAAAGGAAGAATTTACCACTTTACCTGGTACAGATTGCAAATAAGAGCAGTCCAAGTGCCTTTCAACAAATAAGGTACTTGAATTTCAGAGTGGTGAGGTGGGAACGCCTCCAGAAAAGAGAAGTCGACCAGTGTTACCGGTGTCAAAGATTTGGACATTCGGCTGCCAATTGTGCCATGCACTATCGTTGCGTTAAATGCAAAGACGTTCATGCTCCCGGTGAGTGCAAATTGGCTCAGACGGAGCCTAAAGAAAAATTATATTGCGTTAACTGCGGTGTTTTTGGTCACCCAGCATCATATCGAGGATGCTCCCGATATCAAGATGCAAAAGTTAAATTTGCTCCAAAGCAAACACAAGTACACCGTAATATCATACCTCCCAACTTCGTCAAGCCCGGAGTATCATTAGCACTCGCCGCTAGAGGACCAGCAGAAAATGCTGGAAATAATGTAAATGGCAATAATGAGCTGCTTCTCAAAATTTACCAGCAACTTAATTCTTTATCGGAGAGAATCGACAAATAAGATTCAAAAATTAACTTTGCTTTTCAGCATTTAGGTCTTTCAAATGCCTAATAATAACTTGTCATCCAGTCATATTCCCATGGATAGGCTTCGCCTCATATTGATCAACGTCAACTCTATCGTTGCTATACATCGACGTGATTATCTCCCTGAATTTATTGTTAAGCAAAAGCCTGACATCATACTTCGCACTGAAACCCACCTCATTTCATGGCATTCCATGACATTCAAAGATTTTGCATTCGTACGAAACGATAGGGTAATAGGTGATGGGGGAGGAGGCACCAGGATATTGGTTAGAAGACCCTACTGTTTCCAAAATATTGAAAAAGTCGAATTCAAAAACTTTGAATTTCTTGAAGTGTCCGTCATCAAAATTTCACTGCCACGTGGGGATAACCTCTTCGTTATCTCTGCCTATGCAACTGGTCAAAATGTTCTCAAGTTCAAGGAAAAACTCAATTCCTTGTTTGAAATACTCGAATTGAACAGGCTGCATAATTATTATATTTTTGCCGGTGACCTGAATGCCAAGCATACATCATGGCTAAACGCCGCCAATAATCAAAGAGGTGTATTCCTGAAATCATGGATAACAGAGAACCGAATTGAATACGGGTGCAACCTATATGGGTCGGAGTTCCCAACATACCCTAGGACAAATTCATATTTGGACCTCTGCATTGCCGACGCAAGACTTGAATTCAGCTTTGATAGTCCTCAACGGAAACTGCAGGTGCTTCCTTACGATAGCGACCATAACGCAATCGTAATGGAAATCAATCATCAAAGGGATGATTTCTTCCCCATTCCAGTTCAACATGAAAACCATCGGTTGAATTTCAAAAAAACAGACTGGGGAAAGTTTCAAAAGAAGTTTAATCGGGAGTACCAGAAGCAATGTGCCTCTTCTGATGATGGCAACTCTTTCTCAATGGTTCCTAATAACAGAAATCTAACTGACGATGAAAAAGATCTCTTTTTGTCGCAGTTAGAGAAGTTGACGTTGGAAACGATTGAGAAAGTAGTTCCCCAGATTAAACATCGAAACACTATGGAAGGATATGAAACACCAACCATCGCAGGGTTGAAAGGAATGAAAAGCCTTCTTCTCACCCGCGTCAACAATATTTATCGACGATTTTTGGACTACAACCATCCCTCGTTGGCTTTGTTGAAATTACACCTGAAGAATGTCCGGAACTTAATCCGGTCATACTTCAGGAGTGAGGTCAGCAATCAATGGGCGGAAAAACTGAGGGGTATTAGCCCACAGGACCCAGATGGCGTTTTCAGGAAAGTGAATATCTTATTCCGCAGGAAGTTTCGAGTGAAGGTATCGAATCTTGAAGTCACTAGTGATGAGATAAATCTTCTCGATAAGGCTGGTATCGAAATTGATAGTACGACTCCGGATAGAAATGGAAACAGGAGTACATGTGATGGATTGCAGAAACTTGCCCTGATTGGAACACATTTTGAATTGGTTCATCTGCCAAACCCAGAGAGAAGGAATGAAATATTTTCAAAGGTCGTTCAAGCAAAAGTTTCCGACTTCAAATCAAGCCTGGACGGCCAATCAATTCTTCATTTCGATGAAACATTAACATCTGACCTCATACCGAGCTTGAATCTTATTGATTATTTTGTCAGCTATGAAGACTTGTGTTTCATATTTCGCAGAATGAATAACAAAAAATCATGTGGTACTGACGGTATTCCAAATATAGTTCTCCGACATTTGCCTGAAGTTGCTATTAGGAATTATTGCATATTGTTCAACAACATGTTGAACAATTCATATTTCCCAAATGAGTGGGAAAAGGCTAAGGTGTTTCCGATCTTGGAGAAAGGAAAAGAATCTTTATGCCCTAAAAGCTATCGCCCAATCAGCTTGCTGCCTAATATCAGCAAGGTGTTTGAAGTAATACTCAACAGAGCATTAAACGCCCGCATTGAGAAATATGAGTTGATGCCGAATTGCCAATTTGGTTTTCGTGCCAGGCATTCGACCATACATGCAATAACGAAAGTAACCTCAGACATCTTTTGGAAACTAAACGACAAAGAATGTGTTGGAGCATGTCTCATTGATATGAAGAAAGCCTTCGATACGGTGTGGTTAGATGGACTTGTTTTCAAACTTCTTCAAGACAGGTTCCCCCGACACCTTGTCGCCATGATGTGTAATATGTTATACGGGAAATCATTTGTTGTAACTGATGGAAATTTGACAACAATGCGCGGCTTCAAGGTCTTGAATGGTCTACAACAGGGAACAGTTACTGCGCCCCTGCTTTTCTCAATATTCATTCGCAAGCTATTGAACAGCTTTGATTTTAATGTCTCGCTAACGCGATCATTGGTAGCGTTTGCTGATGATCTGATCATCTACACGGCAGACCGAAAAGCTACAATAGTTCAGAGCAATCTTCAAAAAATGTTTAATGATGTGCAGCTCTACATCGACAATTGGCGAATGAAAATCAATGCGCAGAAGTGCGAAACAATTTTGTTTCGGACAACGCTGCAGGGGGCCAGTCAAGACCTGATACGTTATTGGAAGGATTTCCACATTATGGCTGGTGAGGGTAGTTCAAAACGGGTTCCACATAAATCCTGTGTTCGATACCTAGGTGTTCATCTCGATCAGTATCTGTACTATACTGAACATGTCAAAATCATGCTCAGTAAAGCACTAAAAGTAGTCATGGCCCTTTGGCGACTCTTTCATTCCAGATACATTGATCAAAAAGTCAAAGTTATTTGTTACAAGACCCTGGTTAGGCCAGTTTTGACATACGGATGCCAGATCTGGTACAACCAGAGTGCTAGTACAATGGAAAGATTAAGAGTTTTCGAAAGGAAATGTCTTCGTGCATGTACTGGTTTGTACAGAAAGCCTGAGACGGATTGGAAGCACTATATATCGAATTAAAAAAATTTATCAAACCGCTCAAGTGACAAGAGTCGATATCTTCATATTGAAACTTCTTCGGAATCATATCACAAGATCTGTAACTGTGAGTGAAAACCCTTGGATTTCACAGCCGTACCACCCTACAGACGGGTATATTGTGACTTGCCTCGCTACTGGCTTCGTTCCTCCAGAAGCGTTCGTGTATTTGGACATGAATCGATATGTTTTTGATTCTGACGGCGTTCCAATCATATATCACATATACCGACGGGCCACCGATAAGAAGATAAAATATCCTCCGAATCTGAGTTCACGAGACCAACAATTCCAATGGAGATACTCATTTGCTAGATTCGGTGAGACTGGTCGAGCTGAGATGGAACAATCTAGGTATTGGTGGCTGAATGACAATGTCTAAATTATTCGTGTTTATTTTCTGTTTTTGTGCTTTTTCTCGTTACCTGGTTTTTAAGATTCATCTCATTATTGCTACATCTATTTGTATTATAAATTAGGTATAGAGTTCAATATAAGGTAACGCTTTTTTTTTTTTTGATTGAACTTATTTAGAATTAGGGTGTAACATATTAGATATTAGGTATAAGATATAAGTTTATTGTTGTGTTAGTAGTATAAGTAATTTTTGAATAATGCTGGTTGGTTTTTTTCTCCTTTTTCCAATTGAATCAAAAAATATCTAATAATCTTAATTAATTTAAATTTGCAAGTGTATTTTTTTCATTAAATGTGTTTAACTGATAACGTATAAATTTAGAGAGCCATTCGGGCCATTAAGTTTTTTATAGTTTTATTGTTTGGAATTTGCTTTATGTTCTTTTAAAAATTTATAACGATTGGTGTTAAATAAAGCGCTTTTGACTTTTTGACTTGACTTTTTGGATAATTATACAATTAGAATCCATAAGCCAATTGCAACCCATAATCCAATCGTAGTCCATAATCCAGTTGGAATCCATCATACAGGTGTAGTGAATAGGTATAGTCAAATGTCCGTAAAGGACTGCAGCGATGGTCTGCTGTCTCGGCAGAGGAAGATGTAGGTATCCGCTGAGAATGCCCTTGTCTTGGGACGCATGAATGCGCTGGCAGGCTAGCATTGCGGTGTCGTGGGGCGGGTTCATTCCGCCAGCACAAGGACCCGCTACAAAAGAATTTCGCATTCACGAATTTCTGGGGTCAAAAAAAAAGAAAGGCGACCGAAGTTACAAAAATTGTAGGCAACCATACTATATATCACTTATTCAGAAAACAAGTGAAGTAAAAATGGGCGGACTTAGGGTAACTTCATCGTCACCCGACGAGGCTCATGGCCCACAAATAAGAGAAGGGCAACCGGGTGGTGATGGAGCCCCCGCGCACCCACCCAACCGGATCAAAATCCATAATTGTTGTATTGGCCAGGTATTTCTCTTCTGAGTGGAAAACTCATACAACATAACTTGCATGAGCCTTCCCATCAGAGGAGAAATACCCCGGTGACCAATTTATGTCATAGAGTTATGCAATTCGATTACATAACCCTAGGCCAGAAAAAGGCACCTTGCTCGGGCCACTCAACCCGCGATAATACCTGAAACAAAAAGAGGTTAGTATGTGCCCGATGGCTGGCTTATATCTGGTGGTGAGAGCCTGCCACCGTACCGGGTCCTATCCGCGGTCAGAAGGGTTAAAATGGAAAGACCGAAGGACCAATTTAACTCAACATTTCTTTACTCCGAACAAAAAAAAATATATATATTGAAATAAGCCAAAACAATAAATTTAATAAATTCAACTAAGGAATTTTGTTGGAAAACTAAGTTATAATAACGATATATGAATATACGAGTATATAACTATAATTTTTCCTAGTTTTAAAATAGTGAATTGCTGTTGTTCTTACGTTCGGGACAGGGTTGAAAAAAAAAGATGTAAATTGTAACTTCGAAAATGTTACGAATACTTTTTGGCCAAAAAGAGAGAACCGGATGATGACTCGTTCGTCAGAAGTATTTAGTATGGGAATTATTCCGTTGAGAACAACGATCAATTTCACAGAGGACACTCTTATCAGTAACATACTCCTTAGATGCAAAACCTGTATGTGATTAACCTTTTGACAAGGATTATATAAACAAATTTAAAGACTAAAAATATAAAAAAAATAACGAGAACTCAATTGTTTTAATAAAATCAAGAAAAACCAAAATGTAATATTTTCCTTACTTCCTACAAGGAGCACAAGTTCTTCTCCAACAAATTTGATGGAGATTGGTGAATACTCTGCGCCACCAAAAATGTGAGTTTGTGAACGTATTGGCCAACGGCCGGAACACGAGTTGTGCCCGATCAATTTTTATACAAATGTGTCATCTTATAAGTGAGAATCTGCATTTTATCGGGATCCAGCCCAATATTATCATCCACAATGCTATAGTGAGTTGGAGTCACAGTACCTTGGTGAACTGATTGAGATACTGAGATGCAATCATAGCTCCCCGCAAGAGTGATAATATCATCAACAACTGTCCTCGGAGGCGGATTGTTTTGATTTAGGAAACATCGAGTCTTAATACGCTCGAAAACGATTACAAAAGCAAAATTTGAGGCTTTCCGCAACTCCAGCTTGTGTACAAATTTCCGTGAGACGTTCTCGGATTGTATAACTTTCAATCTTGGCTACTTGATGGAATTGACCTTCACCAACACCATCTCTATAGAAAGGAATACAAGATGGCAAAAGTCCGCGCACATTACGATATTCTTCAAGGGCTTTAACCACGTTCAAGGCAAGTTCAGGAGGTCCGGTACTTGCGAAACATGAACCGGAAATAATTGCTGCCGAAAACTTCCGCGGAACCAAACTCCGAATACGTTTTCTTGTGGTGGAAACTCTCTGACTTGTAAATTATTACTGCTTATTTAAATCAATTTTATCAAATTTTCATTTATCCATCACTTCTGATCTTGACGCAAAATTATATGATCGCAGTTTTTATATCGTAATTTCTGAGAAAACAATTGCAGCCATTCACGAACAGATTTGCGTGAAATCAAATAATTTTCACGAAACTTCGGAGCGTTACCCTTTAAAAGTAACTGTATTACCTTAATTAAGATCAAATAATCGCAGTTTTAAAACTTGTTCACATGTACATCCACAAAATAAACGGAAATTGTTTCCCATGGATCTTGAATTAGATGATTATGAGTAGAGAAAAGTTTCACATGAAGAAACGAAAATTGCCCCGCATTTGGCTGAGCATAAAGTGGTGCTGTTGAGAGTTTCTGTTTTATAGTTGGAACTACTTCTAGCGGAAGTTTGTAGCCTTCGAAGTTGGACTTGATAAAACTCCGATCTTACCGTAACTCTATAAACTTTAGTGGCATTTAAACTTATTTTGATTCTTCTTGCAAACAGTGTGTCGAATTTAACAAACGGCTTAAGAAATTAAAAATAGTTTTCATTTAATAAACGTCACATACCAGAGTAGTTCACTTATATGTCCCTTATCTTTTTCAGTGCTAATACGATGCAATATAAAGTTAACACGTTTCTCTCCTGGTCTGGTGAGATCTCCGACTTGAACACTACTTTCCATTCTGCAGTTCGAGTGCGATCTCCAGTATCGAAAAGGAGTATTTGATTGCATCCATCGCAAAGTAAGCAATATTTTTCAGAAAGGAACTTAAATGACACATTATAGTCCCCAGATTGTCTTGAAGATATTGATGGTAATTTGTAAACAGGACTGAGAGGCTTAGGTCAACCGGGTTCCAGGCAGTAGGATCATTTCTGAATGTTCCCGTGTCTAGGTAGAAGCAGATCTCACCATGTAATCACTGAAACTCAACTGACGCTAAAATGAATCGACACCCTTTTGCACACGCACCGATTATTTTCTGAAATCATTTCTGTAATTACTTAAGTGAAACTATACATGTACCCTAACCTACCATTCGTGAATTCCCTCGAATTCACATTTTCTCTCACGCACTGACAGCTAACAATATGCTCGTCCAGGTTGAGCCCACGAATCGCGATCGAGGCGATACAAATTTATGCACTGCTAAAGCACACTTATCGATGCAAATCTCTAAGAAAACGAAATGACTAATACTTTTGCGCTCGAACAAAAGGAATATCATTACCGTTGGAGCAATGTCGACCTGCGAGCTGCCAATCACAACCACCCACGTACGTCCACTCACTGACGTTTGCCTTTCGACTCTGTGCGTCGAGGAACATCGCAACACCTCACACGCATCTTTTGATGCAAGCCTCTAAGTAGATTGCATACGATTTTTTTCCATGTGTGGGTGCGCACAACTAATGGAAACGAATAAACAGAATTGCTTCTTGGTGGTTGTTTATGTTTTAGCGAATATTATTGTCATGCGGTTTTATTGATAAATTTGAATTGGATAATGCGTAATAATATATCGTAGTTTTTCTTTGGTATCACGTTGATTGGAAACAAAATCGGTGTGCGAGGCATTTATTAGTTTTGGATTATTTCAAAAAAAGAAGACATTAGATATTTAGAAAAGAAAAATTCTACGCTGAATAACCATTAATGTCTACTTGTCGCTGCCTATCGCAATATGCGTTTAATCGAACTGTCTTCCTTTTTCTAGTGATAATTTAAATTTTCTGGATCACCATGCTGTAGAGGTAACGGGGATAGGAAAATTTTAGAGCAGTTTGATAGGGTAACTGCTCTATTACTACACAGGGACAATTTGGAATCCTATTGGGAACTCAATTGGCATCTAATCGGGAACCCAAGTGCAATTGCAATCCATAATGCAGTTGGAATCTATTATACAGAATCAATTTGGAATCCAATTGAGAACCCAATTGGAGTCCAACAAGGACTCCAATTGGAATCAATTCATGCTTGATTTGTACGGTGACACGAGAATCGGATTGAGGGGTTCCGATTTGAGTCCGATTGGGTTGAGTTTTTTGTTGAAACGTGATTCCCAAGTATACAAGTCTTCGATAAGACCTATACCATGCTATAGGTGTGAAACATCGCCCCAACCCAAGTATCCGCAAGCATACTGAGCACCTTCAAGAAACGGGTACTGAGGAGAATAATTGGAGCGAGGCTAGATGGAAACTAATGGGAAATTCGATTTCACCATGAGCTGTAATAGATGAAGGTCTCAAAGATTTTTAGACTGTGGCAGCTGCTTATGTCTAGCCACGTGAATCATACGTGCAAATGAGGGACGCCGAAAAAGTTATTCATTGAGAGAACTGAAAAGCGGAATATAATCGCTGCAAAGTAGCAGACTTCATTTATTTGCTTTACACCTTGCTCAGTACAGTAACTTATTACATTCAAAGTTAAACCTATTTACACTGAACACCATCTTTTACATTTTGTATGGCGTACAATATATTTTCGGAGATCATCACCGTGACAATCCAAGCAGGACCTTGTCCCCCACAATTAATCTTCTTCAGTCGTCACGGTTCTGCAGCCTTATTTGCCAGTTGATCACTCCCAATAAGAATCTGCAGTCGGTTTCTATTGCGTCTTTCTATTGAGTCCTTTGCCTTCCCGCTGAACGTCTATCTTATGCTCTACCTTTTAATGTTCTTTTGGGTAGCCGATTTTCTTCCATTCTTTCTACATGGCTCACGTATTATAATTTGCGTAACTTTATGAAAGCATATGTAGGTGGTTCGTTAAATAGTTCAAAACCCATCATTGTAATGTAGTCTCCACTCTTTTCCTTGTTTCACTGGACTGTAGATTGTCCGCATCAGTTTGCATTCATATGTGCCACTGCTTTTAGGGTTTGCTTGTCAGGGCCCTTGTTTCACTCCACTGGTTTGACTAGTGATTTATAAATACGAAACTTAATCTTCTGCTGGTATTCCATCTATTCCAGTAGCCTTATTTGTTCTTAGGTCGCTCACTGCTGTCTGTAGTGGGACTGAGACCTCTTGCGCTGATTTTGGAATATTCGTAACTTCAATATTTGTTGGAGACACTGTGAATAGCCTCTTGGAAATATTCCACCCATCTGTTTTTAATTTCTACTAGGTTACCTATGTTTGCTCCTTGTGCACATTTGTAAAAATTTGTTTGTGAATTAAAGCCATCTCTTAGTTGTCTAATAAAGGCATACGCTGATTAGACTTTATATGTAGTCATTTTTCCGTTTATCTTTTGGATGTAAGTGGTGATGGTCAACCGTTTCTTTCTTCGGCACATTTTTAAGTCTTTGTAAAATATTTTTTACAAAGACATACTGGTTTCGCGATCTGTCTGTCCGTCCATTCACCCATTTGTCTGTGCGTCACAGCAAGTTTTCCCAGAAACTATAGGTACTAGGGAGCTCAAACTTTGTGAAAAGGTCAGAAGTGGTGGTCTCTCAAAAGTTCAGGCCTTACCAAACATTTCAAAATTTGTTAAAGGGGCACCTGCTTCGATCATTTAAACGACTGCTTCTAGTAGTAAAATTAAAAATGTATCTTTATTTCAGTGGCATATACATATACTCGCTTCTACGAAATTTTGAATGGAGGGGGAGTTCAAGTTCAATATGGTTTGATGATTTCCTAAGTAAACATGTTTAACTGTTTGATGCAAATAGGTTTCTTACTCTCATGATTTAAATTGAAAGATAAGAAAGCGCATAGAACTAAGACAGAGTATGTAGGCTAACAAGCAGGTGTACCAGCGGATCGGCCAAACTAAAAGGGAGGTAAAACGTTTAAATACAACAAGTGCTAAGCTTGCATAAGATAGAGAGCACGCTCATCATCATATGTTTCCATTTGAAAGCGTTTGCAAACGCTTATACATACTCAAATTGATATTTGAAGGTTGAATACCGTTAGTTTGGGAATTTGTTCTATGTGAACGCATACGCAGCTATGATTTGATCCATCAAGCTAGCAGGAGTAGCAGTCAAACCATACTCTTAGTGCCTACTGTAATGTTCCATTGTATTGAAATCATGCTGTTGCACTTATGCAGCCACCCAAAATACTCAAAAATCTTACAATCAATCTGATCGTTCATTTGAATCATTTTGTAAGGCGCAAACTTTTTGAATGAATTCCCGTTTTATGCAGACCGCTGCTAGAGCCTTAACATTCATTTAACGCGTTGTTTCATCGGTGTATTAAGGGCTTATGGTGGAACTTATTTAGTATATTGAACCATCTTGGTCTCTCATGTATGGACAAGCCTTTTGGTTTATATGATATATGCGGAAAGATGAGAATGTTGTGACCGGAACCATTTTTTCCTTGTCATTTAACGACTGAATAAAGTTTTGGTATCTCTAACCGACTAAAAATTTGTCATTGATCCATTTTCAGAAGAGTTTTGAATAGTTTTGATGACTTAAGGCTACATCATTACTCACAATCTGTGAAATGATTAAACATGTATGGGCAAATGTCTCTAGATATGTACATTTTAATAACTATCAAATATCGACCTATTAGTATCAGTATGAATCGACTGGTCTTTTAATAATGCGAAGAGGGTTATCTACTATCACCGATCAGTTGAGCCGTCTTCTAGGGTCATGAGTGGTCTATTCAGCAGTTGAACACGGTCAACTTCACACTAATGTTTTCCCTTTCGCACCTATTAACCCAACTGCCTGGCGAACACAAGGCTGTTTTCTCCTTCACACCTACTAAACCAGTTGCCTAGTGGGTATAAGGCTGTGGAGGGTCAATGACTGGTCATAATGAGTCATGCTGCATCACAATGTATGCATGGCAAGGATTTCAATTAGATTATGGACTCCAGTTGGGTTATGGATTCAATTTGAATTCTTCATTGGATCATGTATTATGGATTCCCAATTGAACAAGCCAGGATACAACAGAATACTGCAATCAAGCCCAATTGGTTTTCGTTGTTTAGAGGAAAACAGAATACTGTAATCAAGCAACAACCTCCCAAGCCCGCATCAGAACCAACTCACCGATGCCTTTTACACAAATATCGGACTAAAACAGGGAGATGGGCTGGCCCCATTGCTATTCAATTTGGCTTTGGAGTACGTCATACGTCGTATGGACAGGTACATTACTATACAAGTCGAGCCAAGTAGTTGCCTATGCGGACGACATCAACATTCTGTCACGGTCACTAACAACTGCCAAAGAACTCTACCTGAAACTTGACAGCGAAGCAAAACTAGTAGGGCTACAAATCAACGCAAAGAAAACAAAGTTCATGACGCAGTCGAAGAAAAATACCTCAAGTACACAAAATATCACACTTGGCGAATACAGTATCGAAAATGTTAGCGAATTTGTGTATTTAGGCGCCAAAATAACGAAAACGGGTAATGAAAGAGACGAAATACACCGAAGAATATAGCTTGCAAATAAAATATTTTATTGAGTTTTGACGATTTTGAAAACCAGCTGCATACACAGGAGAACAAAGCTCCAAGTATACAAATCTGTGATAAGACCTGTGTTATGCTATGGGTGTGAAACATGGACCCTAACCCAAGCATCCACGAATATACTGAGCGCCTTTGAGCGACGGGTCCTAAGGCGAAAAATCGGAGCGAAGCTAGACGGGGCCCAATGGCGAATTCGATACAACCATGAGCCATATGAAATTTTCGACGAAGCCGAGGCTTCAACGATTGTAAGACAGCGGAAGCTTCAATGGGCTGGACACATGAATCGTATGGACGAACGACGGATACCCAAGAAGGTATTTGTTGGGAGAACTGAAGGCCTTCGGCCAATGGGGAAACCGAGGCAACGCTGGTCTGACTCGGTTAACGAAGACAATTCATCGCTGCTCGGATTTCGGAATTAGAAGACGTGGTCCACGGACTGAGACAGTTGGAGGCGCTGTTTGCAGGAAATGAAGGCGCGAAAGGGGTTGTAGTACTAAGAAGAAGAAGAAGAAGTAATCAAGCCCAATGGGACATGGACGTTGTTTATGAATACTGCAATCAAGCCCAATGTGAATCACGTTTCAACAAAAAAATCAACTCAATCGAACTCAAATCGGCACTCTCCAATCGGATTCCCGTGTCATCAAGTCCAATTGAATTCCAATTGGATTCCAATTAGATTCAAATTGTACTCCCAATTGCATTCCGATTTTGCTCCCAATTGGATTACAAATTGGTCCTGTATAATGAATTCCAACTGGATTATTGATTTTAATTGGATTATGGATTGCAATTGCACTTGGCGGTCCAATCGGATTCCAATTGGGCTCCCAATTGGATTCATAATTGATCCTATACAAAGGATTCCAACTGAATTATGGATTGCAATTGGACTATGGATTCTAACTGTATAACGGATTCAAATTGGATTAAATATTCCAATTGCATAATGGAGTCCAGTGGATTATGTATTCTACTGGAGTATGGATTCCATTGGAATTATGCATTCCAGTGGGATTATGAATTCAAGTAAAAGTACGGAAATGCAATTGTATTATTCAAATTTTGCTTACGATTTGAAATGGATTCGAACTCAAAAATCAAATTTGTTATAGTTGGAGTTTAAATTCGAATTGGAATGCAAACATAAAAGGGAATGTAATTAGGATATACGTTTCAATTCGAATACATCATCCTATTTGAATCCGTAATAAAATCAAATTCCAATCAGAATTTGCATTCCGATCGTAATTGATTTGCCGACTAAAATTTGCGTTCAAATTGAAATAATTGCCATTTAGAATCTAAACTCCAGTGAGTATTTCCATTGGAATATTCTAATTGGAAAATTAAATTTCAATTAGAATTTAAAGTCCAATCCAATTCTGATTGGGATGAATATTCCAACAGGAATTTAAACACAATCCTATTCTCATTGGAATATGAATTCCAATTAAAAATATATTCCGATTGGAATAATAATAATTGTAACTCCAAGTCCAATTGAAATTCATATTCCATTAAGAACATAAAATACTATTGGAACTTACATGCCAAAGAAAATTTAAAACCCAACCGGGATTCCACTGAGAATTCAAATACCAATTCGAATTCAAATTCCAATTGGAATTGGGTTTTAAATCAGGATTGGATTGGATTTTACGTTCCAATTGGCATTTTAACTCTAATTGATATTTAATATTCCAATTCGAATATTCCAATGGAAATACTCACTAGAATTTGGATTCTAATTGGCAAATTTTTTCACTTGAAATGCCAATTCTTGTTTGCAAATCAATGTCAGTCTGATCGCAAATTCTCAATACTTCAATTTGTATTCGTAATCCCATTGGAATGCATAGTTCAATTGGAATCCATACTCCAGTAAAATACATAATCCACTGGAACCCATCATGCAGTTGGAATATATAATCCAATTTGAATCCATAATCCAATTGCATTTCCAATTGCAATCCCAATTGCAATCCCAATTGCAATCCATAATCCAGTTGGAATCCATTTTACAGGATTAATTTGGAATCCAATTGAGAACCCAAGTGCAATTGTAATCCATAATCCAATTGCAATCCGTAATCCATGATACAGGATCAATTTGTAATACAATTGAAAACACAATCGGAATCCAATTGGGAGTCCAATTGCAATCCGATTGGGAATTCAATGAGACTTGATTTTTTAGATGACATGGGAATCCAATTGGGGAGTTCCGATTTAAAGCCGATTGAGTTGATCTTTTTGTTGAAGCATGATTACCATTGGGCTTGGTTGCAGCATTCATAAACAACGAAAGGTGAATCCATATTCAATTGGGCTTGATTAAGGTATTCTGTTTTCCTTGAAACAACGAAAGCTTCGTTGGAGTATTCTGTTGTAATCTGGTTTGTTCAATTGACAATCCATAATACTGTTGCGAATTCCGGCGTACCAACTTCCTCCCATTCGCAACTTCAAATTGCCGCCCTAACATTGTCACTTTCCTTTGGGCACTCCTACCTTTTCCTCTATGTATTTATTTATTTTTATTAACATTTTTCCTATTTCCCTTTAATTTTTATGTCAACCTCATCACAATCCTACCCTTTCCCTGATTTCCAATTAGAACACCCTAGTAATATAATAAGAAGTTTAATCTTCCCACTAACAACACTCCCTACATTAATTCCCACTAACAAAATTTCATTCTATTCATTCTTACCAACAAAACCTAATTCCTTCCTTCATACTAACAAATTCTATTCACTAGTTCCGATCAACAAATTTTATTCTTCTTACTAACGAAAATTAATTCACGTTTCCCTACTAACAAAGCCCAATCTCCACTGCCCAATTCCTCACAACTTCATCCCGCATTTCACCTCTCCAAATCCGATTCCGCAATCCCTTTTCTCAATTACCGCTGCGGCATCTGGGTAACGTAATCGAAGTTCATTACACCTCGATTCCGCTACCCACACATTTTTGTTCCCGTATCGACAATCACAAAAGTATCCATTGACTTGCATATATGGCAATTTACATCCCCAAGAATCGCTTGATTGAATGTAAAGTGCCACATATACATTACGAAAACTATTGATTTTGCCGATACCCCAAAAAGAATACTTCCGTGCGCCCGGGAGAACTTGAACTCAGGGTTCCAGCAGACCCAAGATCGAGGACTCACGACGTAACCAATGGAGCTATGCCTTATCGATCTCCCATTCATCAGATTAGCAACTTCAACGATGTATCTGGGCATGAGATTGGTCAGATATCGACTTGGATATAAAAGGGCATTGAGTATTTGGCTGGAAAAGATAAGGGTGTTTTCGGTGCGCGGCAAAATTGATTTTTGGAGGTGTTAAAATTGGGGAAAAAAGGAGTTGGTATTTGACTGGCAGTGGAGATTGGACTTGGATAGAAAAGGCTTGTGAAGGAGAGTGGAACTCTTTGGCAGCTTTGGAGAAAGTTTTTTTGTGAAAATTTGGCGAATGAAAGTTGTTTGGAGTTTAGTGAAGTAATTAAACAAATTAAACTAAGATTGAATTTTGAGAGTGGAAAAAAAATAGTTGCGTTGGATACAAGATGAAGAGTGAATGAAAGATTTTTGTAGCAGAACGGTTTTGGCCTAGTGTATGTTGTACAGAAGAAAAATTAATTAGTGGGTACGAAAAGTGGAGGAAAAAAAAAAACTAAAAACAGTCATTAAATCGTGTGAATTGTACCAAGTGATTGAGTTGATCACCTTCTGGTCTTACAGTGAAGATAGGAATTGTGAATTTTCACGTGTGGAATCAAAAGTTTGTATCAAGAAAAGATTATTCTTGCAATAAGTGATAATCCCTTAGTGGATTTAAATTTAACAACCAACGGAAATATTGAATAACTTACGTGGAAGGAAAAAGTAAATGAAATTATCGATATAAACTAAGGCGGTAATGAACGGAAATACATGGGCGGATTAAATTTTAGGATGAAGCTTATCTGTAACTAATGAGTTTTAAGTTAAAATCAATTAAATTTGCAGTGACCCCACCTCTCGTTTTCGGTGTCCTTCGTCGAGCGCTCGAGGATCCACAGAAAAAGAAGAGAGTAAGTAAATACAATGATTAATATTTTTCCTTGTTTTTTTTTTGACATTCTTTTATCTATTACCTATTTTTCCAGTTTATTGTAATTTCCTATTCTTTTATTAATATCTTATTGAATTTATTTGCATAATAAAAATATTTAGTCGTCTGTTTGTTTTTGATTGGTATCTCTTAATTGTTGAATTTGCTGTGTAAATTATTTTTTTAATTAAATAAAACAGCCATGTCTCGTTAAGACAACAAACTTTCATTTCTCAATATGACCTTCCCTTTCCCGTCCTTTTCCCTATGTGCTAGTATTTATATGTAAGGTGGCTCAGCACGAGCAGAGGGTGTCCCGAAAGACCCACGACACGACTGAGCGCTAGCCGGCCTCAGTATGCCACCCCGGGCTACACACCCCTCTGCTAATTACTTAATGTCTGCAACTGCGGTGACTTCCGTGGTTGCTACAGATTTTCTGAAACAAAACACTTCCAATACCCACTGTACTTGCGTCACACTGGATATAGAAGTGCTTCGTAAAGTCGGGGTTGGCCAGCACTGGAGCAGAAATCAGCAATTGCTTCACTTTATTGAAGGCACTATTGGCGGAAGCAGACCACTTGAAGGCACGTTTGCCCTTTAGCAAATCCGTTAGAGGGGCCGTAACCGAGGCGAAGTTTGGAATGAAACGCCTGTACCATCCTGCCATGCCCATGAACCGTCTCACATCTTTGGCCGTTTGGGGTTCAGGATAGGAGACTATACCTGAAACCTTCTCCGGGTCGGTGCGCAGGATACCATCACTCACTGTGAAGCCAAGATATTTGATCTCCTTCTTGACGAACTTGCTTTTTTCAACATTGATGGTCAAGTTGGCGTCCCTGAGCAGTTTTGTAAAAGTACTCAGGAGCTCCAAGTGCTCATCAAATGTTGAACTTGTAACAAGCAGGTCATCTAGGTAAACAAATACCTTGTCCTGCAGCTCATGCGGTATTACTTTATGCATCAACCGACACATCGTTTGGGGAGCATTACACAAGCCGAACGGCATGACCTTGAAATGGTACAAGGGCCTACCAGGGACAGTAAAAGCCGTTTTCTCCTTACTTGCCTCATCCAATGGTATTTGCCAAAAGGCATCCTTCAGGTCCAAGCTGGTAATGAACCTGGTACTCTGCAACCGTGCCAAAAGACCTTCAATCAGTGGCAACGGATAGGCGTCCTTAACAGTCACCTCGTTGGGGCGTCGAGCGTCAAGACACAAACGCACCTTGCCGGGTTTTCTGACAAGGGTCACCGGCGAACTCCACGAACTCTGACTTTCCTCTATTACCCCCAAAGACAACATACGATCGAGTTCGTCATACAACAGTTTCTGTATAACAGGCGAGACAGCATAATGCCGCTGCTTAATGGGTCGAGCAGAACCAGTGTCGATGTGATGAGACACGAAACTGGTCCTACCCAAGCCTTTCTCATTATACGACGGAAACTGTTGTTTGACGAAGTCCAGTCGTTGCTGATCTTTTGAAGACAAAAGATGGAATTCAGGGCTCTGAAGCTCCGACGCTGCTTCGATAGCGTTGACCTGGATTGGTGCTTTTTTGAAGAGATCTCAGAAATCAATTCCAAGATACACTGCGTGCGTCAAGGAAGGAACAACTAGGAATCTCATCAATTTGGTGGTTTTATTAAATTGCACCAATGTGGTGACGTATCCCAGAACTGGATCCTTGTGCCCTGATGCAGTCTGAACATTAGCGTGCATGGTATGCATATGCAAACCCAAATCCGACAGCAGGTCCAAGGCTCCGGCTCCGAGGATACTAACACTGGCTCCGCTATCAAGCAAGCCCGACAATTTGCGACCCTTGACGGAAATCTCTGCGTAGGGCCTATTGTCGCCAGGAGTTGCAACAATTGACTCCACGCAGGCATGCTTCAAGAGACGCTTGGCGAAGAAATATCTCCAGGATCTCCGAAAGCGATCCCGAAAAGGTCGTGCTCTAAAACTAGCGGGTGACTCACGATCGTCGCCCGCCTTTCCATTACTTCCGACGTAGTCCGGTGATCTGCTTGAGATATTAGCACTGCTAAATGGTACTGGGGATTCATGATGATGCCTGTCGGTATTATTATAACCAGTACCATTTAGCAGTGCTAATATCTCAAGCAGATCAGCGGACTACGTCGGAAGTAATGGAAAGGCGGGCGATGATCGTGAGTCACCCGCTAGTTTTAGAGCACGACCTTTTCGGGATCGCTTTCGGAGATCCTGGAGATATTTCTTCGCCAGGCGTCTCTTAAAGCGTACCTGCGTGGAGTCAATTGTTGCAACTCTTGGCGACAATAGGCCCTACGCAGAGATTTCCGTCAAGGGTCGCAAATTGACGGGCTTGCTTGATAGCGGAGCCAGTGTTAGTATCCTCGGAGCCGGAGCCTTGGACCTGCTGTCGGATTTGGGTTTGCATATGCATACCATGCACGCTCATGTTCAGACTGCATCAGGGCACAAGGATCCAGTTCTGGGATACGTCACCACATTGGTGCAATTTAATAAAACCACCAAATTGATGAGATTCCTAGTTGTTCCTTCCTTGACGCACGCAGTGTATCTTGGAATTGATTTCTGGGATCTCTTCAAAATAGCACCAATCCAGGTCAACGCTATCGAAGCAGCGTCGGAGCTTCAGAGACCTGAATTCCATCTTTTGTCTCCAAAAGATCAGCAACGACTGGACTTCGTCAAACAACAGTTTCCGTCGTATAATGAGAAAGGCTTGGGTAGGACCAGTTTCGTGTCTCATCACATCGACACTGGTTCTGCTACATATGGCCCCACGTTGGGCGCCATATGTAGCAACCACGGAAGTCACCGCAGTTGCAGACATTCAGCACGAGCAGAGGGTGTCCCGAAAGACCCACGACACGACTGAGCGCTAGCCGGCCTCAGTATGCCCCCCCGGGCTACACACCCCTCTGCTAATTACTTAATGTCTGCAACTGCGGTGACTTCCGTGGTTCCTACAATACATAATCCCTTGTCAAGTATCGTTTCATCAATTTTACTCCAGCTTTTCAGATTGCACCAAAGTGTGGGCTGCTAGGGAAAACCAATTTCCAGTGGATTTCCTCGTTAACAGGAAGCTCATGACTTCCTTGAATGTCTCTTTCAGTTGCCTTTCGCTGCCTAGGAAATTTGTCCTGCAGTCACTGTATAGGGTATGACATTTACCTCTTCGGGCTATAAATCGTCGAATTGCGGCGATACATGCTGGTGTCGATAGTTTGCCAACGGCTTCCAGGTGGAAGGCTTTGGTTGCCAAGCAATTGTTAGGCTGCGCAGAAGGTAATTAAATGCTGAAATTGAAAGAAACGTGCTTTTTTGTATTATGCTGATTAATGTGTTATGTTTAATGTGGTGTGGTTGATTGGGTTAACAAAGAAGTATGTGAAGTTTAGACGATCTACTGTGATCGATAAATCTTTATTTTTAATTTTGACTGTCAAAATTTTGTTGTTTTGGTTGACGACCGGGAAGGAACCTTTGTAAGGTTGAGCTAGAGCGGAGTGTATGGATGCTTTTCATATGAAAACGAGTGTACAATAATTTGTGTTAAGAGTTTGATGTGACCTGTACAGGTTTCACGTTTTGAATAAGGATAGTTTCGTTAGAAAGGTGACGTTGTGAGGATCCGGAGAAAATTTCCCCAACAATTTGGATGTTCTCGCCATACACCATCATTGCGGGTGTGAATTCAGACGATTCATAGAGAATTGATTGAAGCCCGAGCAAAATCATGGGCGATGCATTAAGCCAAGAATGTTGCTCTTGAAAAAGAAGTACTTCTTTTAAAGTAAGATGCCATCATTCAAGTATGCCATTAGATTGTGGGTGATAAGGAGAGGAACGTTTCCATTTGGAACCAAATTTGATGCGAAATTCCTTAGAGAGACGCGATTCAAATTGAGGACCTTGATCGGTTAAAATGTATTTTGGAATACCAAAATGTGCAATCCTTTTTGAACAGAACGCTTGAACTATGGAGTGTGTTGTAGTATTGGCCATGGGAATGACTTCTGTTCATTTGACCATACAGTCAATTATTGGTAAACAGTATTTGAACTGGTTGACTGGGAACTCGAAAGAGCTTAATGGGGAAGAGACATGACGTGTTATTGTGGCTCTACTTACTCTACTTTTAATATCAGCCTTCATTTTAGTTCATAAGAATCTGGATATTATTAATTTGGTTGCGGCTTTAATTCCTGGATGCTGTAAATTCTGGAATTGATGGAAGACCTTTTTTTAAACAAAACGATGGGTTTTGAAAGAGAGAGTTAAACTCCGGGTGGTTTTGTTGGGCTCTGGTAATTTTATGAATGTTTATAGATTCTACTATTGAAAGAGTATCGCCGACGCCATTGCAGTTACCTAAGAAACGGCCGATATCAGTCGAGAATTGAAAGAGAAAGTGTAGTTGTCGGTTTCGAATTGGAGAAGCCTTATCCGGACGCTGTTGAAAGGTGTAAATGAGAAGTTTGTGATCAGTGAAGATAGTCCATTGATGACCTTCTAATAAGTATCTAAAATGTTTTATAGAATAATAAATCGTGAGGAAATTCTATCGTGAGTGCTATATCTCATTTGTAAAGGTGATAATTTAAGGGAATAGAAATCCTGGAGTTGCCATTTATTTTGAATTTTTTTGCTAAACGACTCCTTTCGACCATTGAAACGTTAGCTGTTAAAGAATGATGTAAACTTAGACAAGAGAAGAGCAGTAGTATGGCTTGATAAAGCCATAATTTTCATCCTTCGTAAGTTTCTTTGGAATCCCAATTGATTTTACAGCTGCCTTTTATACTATTTGTCTTTTTTGTTTCCGACTTAATATTCATTCAAGTGGCGGTGTACTTCTGCTACATTTGAAATGCATCGCTTGACTGTTTCTGATCTAGGAAAATTTCGAATTATCGAAATTCCTTCTTGTCAGGGTTTCATACCTTGAGAATTTATGAAGTGACCTGGAATTTTTAATTCTGGCTTCATAAAGTTGCACTCCTCTAGATTTATCTTCTTCTTCTTCTTCTTCTTTGAAGCGATACAGGCCCTCCCGGGCCTTTGCTTCCTGCAACAAGTGCCTTCCCCACCACTACTGCGCTGTTTACGCAATGTTAAAGCTGATGATGCTTATCAAGAAAGCAAAGTCATCAGGTTGAAGGGTGATTTAATGATGTCATTAGGCTAGATCTTGTTAAAGGTGAAGGGTGGAGATGTTGAAGTGAAAAAGCGTCGGAACCAGTTGTAAGTTTAGCGGCTCCTGTAGAAGGAACTCACACCGTAGGCAGCTACCAAAAGCTACTAAAGAAGAAGCTAACCAAGATGGCGAGGATGAGATTGGAGAGAAATTGATTATGCCATACAATGATGCATCACCAGGTACGCCACATACTCCAGATATGTCAGTACTGAGGAGTTCTACGCAAAGAATGGAGCAGGACCTAAGAAAACTACCAAATCCATTCAACTGGGGGTTAAATTTTCTCGTGACACTCCGGGTTCAATGAATGCCTTTTTGGGGAGGGTAGAAGAGCTTCGGCTGTGTAGCGATCGAGTAGGTTGTGCATAGGAACTGCTCCGGTTGGAACGGGAGCTACTAAAACCAAATCTTCTTATCGTACTATGGATGGATCAAAGCTGACACCATCCGAAAATCAGACTAGAAATGCAACAAGCACAATGATTGATCATCATAATCTTCGGCATCGGTTTGATTACGATAAATCACGGGATTCACTGGTATCCCGTAAAAATATTTAAACTTAATTTAAAATACTATTAATCAATATACGTGGGACATAAAAACATTAATATAAATTTAATTTTTCAACAACCAAAAATGTTGCTATAAATAAAAATGCTCGATTCGAATTCGACGCGGGCAAAGGGTTAAAGAAAAAACCAGCAAATCATTTCCATCTAGAAAATTCTACTATGACTAGAAACATTTTCTCACTCAGCTCATCGTAATGTTAGTAACAAATTTTATCAGTGAGAGGCTCTCCTTGAAAGGCAGGAGAAAGAACAATCTACCCAACGCAACTGCGTATTCCATCCCATCAGTGGATGCACATTTACATTCAGGCGCCGTCGCACAAATCATGTACGCTAAAAACCTGAAACCACAGCAACAACTCCAAAAACCTGTATTGCACTTACACCCACGATAGCATAAGCGACAATTAAGATTGACTTGCAAAGGGTGCAGTGCTCGAAATGAGAGATTTGGGATGTTGTTGCTGGGAGTCAACGAGAAGACTTGGAGGAGTTCGAGCGTCGTGGACGGGGAGATATCGGAATCTAGATTTACCCTTTAGATAGAAGATAGATTGATCGGGTTATCGGGATCTTCCGCGTTATTGCGATTGAAAAATAAAATACATTCCCTTCTGCAATTTAGCAGTGCCGAAAATCTCCCTAAGGATTTGCTGCTCGAAAGAACCTCGAAAGAGCTTTCCCGTGAAGTGAAAGAAACGCTCTCGCCCCCTTGAGCGGAATCCCTTTGAAGTCCAAATTGAATTTCCGAACTTGAATTGCGTTTGGTGCTGCGATCTGAGTGTTTATGCGCTAATTATAAATGAGTGATTTTATTTGTTTGCATTTGTGAACAGTGTGGTGACCTCAATCTAGCACCTCCCTTATTTTGATGCGGATAACAGAATCCGTGTGGATTGTAACGTTTTATCTTGTTCGAGTTGGCTTGGCTGTATCTTGTAGAGGTGTGGAAACTGCTGTTGAGAAAATCGGGAAAAAATAACTGTTGAAACCGATAGATTCCGAACGAAAGTGCTTCGTAGCTAATTATTCTGATATTGACCCGGGGTTGTATGAGTGTCAAAAAGTATTATAACTTGGTGTAATTCATCGAAATATTTTTGGTCCATCTGTGCTATTACACTCCTATACTGATCAAATGTTGATACACAATCGTCAAATACAGTGGTAAAATTTACTGTAGCTTGACTGACGTGTTTTTTGACATAGTTGAATCTTAAATATATTTCTGTGCCATACATATTGGGACAAAAAAAAAGGAATTTAATGGTAAAGGTCACAATTGTAAGTAATTTTTTTTATCCATATGGCACTTTCAACATTCGCCGAGCACTTGAGGATTGTGGTGGTAAAGATTGTATTTTTTGGAGTGGTATGGTTCCATTGAGAATAGCATTCAAATGCATCTGACCAGTAACCTGCGAACCGGCCCGGAAGTAGTTTATGAACACATGAAGCAGCGTCACCGTAAAGAAGAGAATTGTATCCCGCTTACTATAAATATCTTGAAGAGCTGCATGATCCATATGAAAATTTGCTAGTCCATACAAAGTATGGTGGCATTACAGTACCGGCTCTAATATTGAATACCAATCTGAACTTGGAAAATAAATATTGAATAGCAATCTGAACTTGGAAAATATTGGATCGGAACATCAAGGACCTAAGGATGATATTTTTAAAGCATCAGGTCAAGAGTCATGAATTCGTTAACTGATTTATGTACTTCCTAATGTGGGCTTATAAGCAGGAAGCTTTTAATGTCTAAACAACTGCTAATATTTAGAATAAATTTGAACCTTTCTTCGGATTTCTATTTAATTTTAATATTAACTTGTTTTTACACAGAAGATTAGTTGTGCACTCTCCAAATGACTTTTTTTTTGTATAAAGACTTGATACGAGTACATTTTGAAATTTAAAGAAAAGGACAAGAATTTGATACAGTTATATCAGCAGTTTTGTATTTAGGCTTTAATACCTGATGAAGGTTGGGAAAAGAGTAATTAAGTTTATAATGTATTATAATAACTTTTTTTTTAGAAAACGAAAAAAATGAAACGAGAATTTAAAGGGAAATAAGCTGCAGCTTGTTTTGTTTCTCTTTTCCGTAAACTTGCCAATGAGATAGATGCAAGAGCTAGGTACATTAAATATAAAAGATATGTTGTTTTCGGTATTTTTTGGAAAAATAAAAACATGAATTGTTAAATGAAAAAACACTCAGTCTTCTCAATTCGGAAATTTCGACCGGGTATAGGACCCGGTACGATAGCAGGCTCTCACCGCCATCCATGAGCCAGCCATCGGGCACTGACTAACCTCTTTTTGTTTCAGGTGATTTCGCGGGTTGAGTGGCCCGAGCAAGGTGCTTCTTTATGGCATAGGGTTATGTGATCGAATTGCATAACTCTATGGCATAAATTGTTCCCCGGGGTACTTCTCCTCTGATGGGAAGGCTCATGCAACGTAAGTTGTATGAGTTTTCTACTCAGAAGAGAAATACCTGGCCACTGCAACATTTATGGACTTTGATCTAGTTGGGCAGGTGCGAGGGGGCACCATCACCACCCGATTGTAACTCTCTTATTTGTGGACCATGAAAATTGTCGGGTAACGACGAAGTTACCCTAAGTCCGCCCCTTTTTACTTGTTTCACTTGTTGTCTGAACAAGTCATTTTCTCTCTGTATGGTTGCCTACAAATTTTGCGACTTTGGTCGCCTTTCTTTTTTGACCACAGAAATTCGTGAAAGCGAAATTCTTTTGTAGCGGGTCCTTGTGCTGGGGGAATGAACCCGCCCCACGACACCGCAATGCTAGCCTGCCAGCGCATTCACGCGTCCCCAGACAAGGGCATTCTCGGCAGATACCTACATCTTCCTCTGCCGAGGCAGCAGACCATCGCTGCAGTCCTTCACGGACATTGGATAATACCTATTCACTACAGCTGGTGAAGGGTATATCTGAATCTCATTGTGAATCTCAACTGTTTCGGACGGCAGCGGTGCGTTTTGAGAGGAGTGCTTTGGTCTAATTTCACTCGGTAAGAGCCAGGCTTGGAAGTTGGGAGGAGTTGTGTCAAGAGTTGAGGGAGGAGTTTCTTCCTCGAGACTACAATCACAGGCTTTGGGAGAAAATCCAGCAGCGCACCCAGGGAAAAAGATGAGTCTATAGGGGTGTATATCGCAGTGATGGAGGGCCTCTTTAGGCGACTAGGTGAACATTGCACAGAGAACGAAAACTTACCAGAGACCTGCGGTGAAATATAAGCCCTTTTTATCAGACGCACCTGCCATTGCTTGTTGCCCTATGGCGGAGAATGGAAAGAACCTTCGCCTTCGTTCTCCCTCCCAGTCGGAGGTCCACTTCCCTGCTGGAGTCAGATCTTGCTTAGTGGACACGTGTCCAGTGAATAAGATGGCTAGTGGTGAGGCACGAGGGAGGACGAAGACTCTAGAGTATTTTAGTGTTTTAAAACTTTTTTTATATTTTTATAAAATTTATAAGGATCAAACCAATAAAATGCACTTGAAGTCGATTGAAAATTTAATATGCACAGTGTTAGTATGGTTAAAATAAATTAGTAGATATCATTAAAAAATCATTTAATGTCTTTGGTCGGTAACAAAAGCCTTCTCGTAACAACACTCCCTAGCTAACCCTACTTGCTTCTACTGTGTCTTCCAACAAATTGAGTTACTTGAATATGTGACGTCAAACACGTATGGCCATATGTTATTTGACATTGTTCAATAGTTTATGCGTCTTGCACGCATAACAATTTGCTTGACGCCAAATTTATTGGTTGCACTCTCCATCGTTGCACGCTAAAAGTGCAATAATTCATGCGCAAGAACACTTGCATTAGCATAAGTAACGAATAGCTACAAAAGTTGAAACATCGGTTAACACCAATACGCCTTGAATTTATTGTCCATGCGAGTCAATCAGTAGCCAGGTGTAAATTTCAAGAATGCTAATAATTTACAAAACCATATACGAGCACAAACCTGCGGTGGACATTGCTGACCACTGACCACGGCGACATAATGAAATTTTTCACTAACGACGAGTTCTTGGATTTTTTTCCAGCGCTTGGAATTCTAAAGTTAACAAATAAATTGCAATACTAGACGTAGGCCAAGTACATGGCAACCGTATGGCTCATTACCTCCAGCTGCTAAATACCATTGGTCCGGTATTAAGGACACGCATATGGAGGCAGGCATGTCCCGCATTGTGGCCGCCAACTGGTAGCAAACATAATTTGAAAGTAATATGCATTCCAGGGGAATATTATTGTAAATTTAGATTTTCAACATACTTCAGCTTTTCAAAATGAGTTGCTGCTCCACGTTGGGAACGAAAGGATACATTTCAAGCCATTTAAAGAATTTGAATTGTAAGATACTCGTATAAACCATATATTAATGACTTAGAACTCATTTTTATTAATTACAGGAATAGGTTAGCTATTTTGTAAATACCAAACGTTGTTTCAGGCCCAGTAGGTTGGACGAGATAAAATCAAAACTGGGTTCCTCGTAGGCTTATTGTTCTTAAATTCCGTCCATATGGACAAACTACTCGTATGCAAGCCATGTCATATTCTAGATGCAACTTGCAGATATGTGATACTTATCTAAATAAACACAAATTCCCATTGACTGCCCCATGCCCCAGAGAAATCTGGGCTAAGGCAATAAAGTAGCTCGCGCTGCCGAAGTATTTTCCACACTTAATTTGCTACGAACTCAATCATGTTCGCGAGCGCAATTTAGTTAAATACGTGAAAATATAATAAACCACCTGGTATCACCTGCATAGAAATCACGGCAATCAGCGAACAGCGCAAACCGCACAGCGTCCCACATATGAGGCATTCTGAAAAGGTATCCCGTTTAGGTGGGCACATACGGGTACGGAGCCCCATTCTTGTCTTCAACTTCCATGTCGTCCACGCTGTCGGTAGTAGAACTGCCTGGGGTCCGTTTGCATCGTAGGTATCGTTGTTTATTGCCAATGAGTACGATAACCTATTTGTGCACTACATCTGTACACGGGCGCGGGCGCAACAGCAAAGGACATGTGGGTGGCATATTAACCACTCCGCACTGAGATAATCATATCGCGAAACGCGAAGCGAAGGAAGACAGCGTCGCAAACCGTTTTACGTGAACATGTGTTTGAGCAAAATGTCTTTGGTTGCATTCACTTTTATTGCCACGTTCAACGATTCCTTGGTGAGATAAAGCACAAGGCTACCGTGCTGCAATCGTGCAAGAGATTTTATGGTCCCGTTTGATATTTGCTATTTTATGATATTTTGACTCCAATAAGTGACAATGACGAGTGATTACTAATAAGCAATAGCAATTTTAGGCGCCACATTGGCCGACTGATCGCTAATTTGATATTTGGAATCGAAGTCGAAGAATGCGCGGATTTGATTTCCACATACTCCAAAAGATATAATGAGCTTTAATGTTGCATGGTACGAATGCAAACGATCGATGCAGATGTGATTAATTGTAAATTCTAAATATGTTGTCATCTTGCTTTCAAATAATCAAAACATTTCATTTAATACTCAGCTTTAATTGCTTGTTAGCTAAACCAAGATAAAATTTATCGCTTTCATTTTGATGAATGGTTTCAATATTGAATAACGATTTAGGATTAAAATATAAAATTTGCCTGAATAAGTTTCTACTTTAAAGCTAAGAAAAATTATGGATCCATTTTCACTGAACGTAGTTAGTACATAGTAGCTCTCATTTTTATATCCATGTCATTTTTACCATCATTCGACATTAAAAGATTAGTCAGTCATTTTCAAATGACTTTCAGATTAAAGAAGGTCATCATTTGCCTACGTATTGTCGCGTGTTATAGTTCGCGGTCAATAATTTTGATGTTCCGGGAAAGTAAAAACGTACTTTCTTTTAAATTAAGTTAAAAGAGTTTATTTACAAAGAATGCACAATCATGAATTTCACTATTTCAAAAATCGCATTTAAATCTAATTTTTACTGTCTATCAACTTTATATTTCAACTGTCTTAACTATCAACGAAAATCACTTCACTATTACTCAATCGCGCCTCATCCCGGATGTGAGACCATGGCTAAATCGAAGGCATGGTGAGACTGACTTCTATCTGACCCAGCCTTTGAGCGGGCACGGGTGTTTTCAGTCTTACCTGCACAAGATCGGTAAGTCACGGTCTCCCGATTGTCGGTTTTGCCCAGGAGAGGAGGACAATGCCTGTCACACATTTTTTGCGTGTACTAAATGGGCCAGGCTGCGAAGGGAACTCTACAGGGAGACGGGAGAGCTCACCCCGGATAATATAGTTGCGGTGATGCTTGAATCGGTTGACAAATGGAACCAGGTGGCACATTATGCTCGGGCAGTCCTAAAAGATAAAAGGGACTCACAGCAGCCGGAGGTGCTGGGGCTGGGAGATCGCTCTTCTGGCATTTCCTCTTCCCCTCTCCCCTCCCGCTAGGAAAGGGACTCCCCAGCTTGAAGGCGCTCCACGGCGTAACAAAACGAGACCTGGCCCGAAGTAATATGTCAAACGGTTCCAGGCTGGGTTCTCAGATTGACAGGGGAGGTGTTTAGTGGGTAATCCAAGGGTATCCTCCATGGGAGTCCCACACTGCCAGACTCGGCGGGCGTAAATGCCTTCACCTCCCTACCACAAAAAAAATATCGCCTTTAATTCACGCGCCACTCTATCACAGTTTTACTATCGCGGTTTTACGAAATCTCTCCATTCATTCAGCTCGGCTTTATATAGGGGCTCTATTCATTCAATCTATTTCTTGTACATTGCCAAACTACCTGGAATATTCGAGCAATCCTGAATGGCCGCAGAGACGTCACTTTCAGATGTTGATCATGCTTGGTGGGCTCTTGTGCTTTCGAGTTCGTTTGTTGATCAACATGTTCTTAATAGTTGCGACAACAATGGCGACAGCAGCTTGCAGAATTATTTGCACATGTAACACTGCCCCCACCTCAGTTCTTTTCGCCCCGAAAAGATGTGTCGCCAGTTGTAGTTAAGTCTTCCTGGATGTAATATGGGGCAAGACGGTCCAGGTGCACGATTTTCATTTTGGCTCTCGGCTTACGGTGTTCCTGTATGCAATATACGACGTCGTTGATTCGCTTTGTAACTCGGTATGGTCCCTCCCAATTATGCTGCAACTTTGGAGACCTACCCTTCTGCCGTTGTGGGTTATATTGCCACACTAAGTCATCTTGCTGGAAGCCAGAAGAATTTGCCGTTAGATCATACCTGGTCTTCATGCAGTCAGTAGCTGATTCGAGGTGTTTTGTACTGTCCGGTGTATCTGGTTCAACCGTTGCCTTAGCTCACTTAAGTACTCCGAGATCGTTTGGGGTTTCTCAGGGGGTGTTCCGAACTTTATATCCGCTGGCAAACGCACATTTCGCCAAAAACTAGTCACTCACACTTTTGGCCTTGATCCGAATGTAGTTCACAAGCTACGCCGTACATACTGATCCAATTTAACACTAGCTGTTCGGCTACAGTAGTTGCTTTCTGGTTCGGAATGGGGTAGACCTCGGGCCACTTGCTGAAATAATCGGCCACAACCAGCGTGTATCGACTTCCCCATTCAGATGCAGGGAAGGGTCCTGCGATGTCAACAGCAATCCTTTCAAACGGTACACCCACGTTATAGATTTGCATTTGTCCTCTCAGTCGTCACTTTTTTTCTGGTAGGGAGGTGAATGCCATTTACGCACAGAGTGTGGGGCTTCCATGCTCGCAAGAAGGCGACTGAACTACCCACTAAACAGCTCCCCTGTCAACCTGAGAACCTAGCCTGGAACCGTTTGACCCATTACTTCGGGCCAGTTCTCGTTTTGATACGCCGTGAGGTGCCTTCAAGCTGGGGATCCGTTTCCTAGCGGGAAAGAGGAAATGCCTGAAAAGCGATCTCCCAGCCCCAGCACCCCCAGCTGCTGTGAGTACGTTTCATATTTTAGGACTGCCCGAGCATAATGTGCCACCTGGTTCCATTTGTCAACCGATTCGAGCATCACCGTGACTATATTATCCGGGGTTAGCTCTCCCGTCTCCCTGTAGAGTTCCCCTCGCAACCTGACCCATTTGGTACACGCGAAAAATGTGTGACAGGCATTGTCCTCCTCTCCTGGGCAAAACCGACAATCGGGGGACCGTAACTTACCGATCTTGTGCAGGTAAGACTGAAAACACCCATGCCCACTCCAAAGCTAGGTCAGATAGAAGTCAGTCTCACCATGCTTTCGATTTAGCCACGGTCTCATATCCGGGATGAGGTGCGCAGTCCACCTTCCCTTCGTGCAATTGACCCAAGACTGCTGCCAATCGTTGAGTGAGCGCTGTCTCTCCTCGCGGACAATCGTCTCTCTCGCATCCTCGTTTTGGCGCAGGTAAATAGCGCAGTGCTCTCTAGCGAGGAGGGTGACAGGTATCATGCCCGCAATAACTCTCACCGCTGAATCAGAGACTGTCGGATACGAAGATGCGATTCTCAGTGCTCCTCTTCTCTGTACCTGTGCCAAACGTTTTCGGTATACCTCTGCTCCGAACAGTAGCACTGACCCTACAGCACTAATCAAGAGGCGTCTTCTTGATGGGCTGGATCCCCCTACGTTGGCCATAAGTCGACTTCGAGCCGATATTCCCGAAGAAGCCTTCTCAGCCATTGTCCCGATTTGCTCAGAGAAACTCATCTTCGAGTCGATCAGTAGCCCCAGGTACTTCACCGCTGGCTTCGATTCAATTTGTATGTCTCCATTACTGATCATCCTTACTCTAGGGATTCTCTTTTTTATCAAGATGACCACTTCGGTTTTCTTCAGTGGTAAACTGAGCCCACGAGCAGTCATCCAGTCCCTCACTCGGCGCACTAGCATACCCAGCCTAAGATGCGCTCTGTTCAACGGTGCATCCAGCGACCAGAGCCGCAACATCATCCGCATAGCCGACCAAGCGCAATTCATCTGGCACCTCAAGTCTCAGAAGCCCGTCGTAAGACACGTTCCACAGGTCCGGACCAAGGATAGATCCCTGGGCAACACACAATGTGATTTCCATCCTTTGTTGGCCCTCTGTCGTGTCGTAGAGCAGGCTTCGGTCTTTTAGGTAGTTCCTCAAAAGCCGCATTAGATATTCTGGAACTTGAAAAGAGTTTTCCAGCGTATCCAGAATATCCACCCATCTAGAGGAGTTGAAGGCATTCCTGACGTCGAGTGTCACCAACTGGACGATCCGTCGCTTGGTGCGACTATATGCCTCTGCCTTTTGGACCGCGTTCACCACTTCTGCAATCGCATCAATGGTAGAACGTCCTGCTCTAAAGCCGTACTGCCGAGGAGATAGGTTCCTAGCAGCACGAATCGCGTCAGTGAGTCTTCCCTAGATGAGTTTCTCTAGCACTTTCCCCGCTGTGTCTAGCGTGCATAACGGGCGGTATGCAGACGGCGATTCGGGGTTTCCCTTCCCCTTGCTGATCAGCACAAGCCTCGCCACCTTTCATCATACCAGGTAAACCCCGTCCCGAAGGCAAGCGTCGAATGTGCTGAGCGGCAAGTCAGGACAATGATGATAGGCAAGCCTTCTTCGTTTTCAACGAGAGGACTGCCTCTTCCAGTTCCGGCTGTGTGAAGAGTGGACACTCGACTGATGTTTCACCATGGACAGCGTCAACACGGACGGGATGGGCGGGGAAGAGTCCCCGGACTATCGTGTCCATCTTTTCCGCGTTATGTATACGAGGCTTCCTTAGGGCGCCGAGCTTCCGCATAACTAGCGTCGGGAAACAACATCACTTATCTTAAGCAGAATGCACTGATGATCACTAGCTGAGTAATCCTCTAATACTTTTCAGTTGTGTATCCTCCGTACTAAGGACTCCGAGGCGAATGTCACGTCCGGTATGGTTCCCTCACAGCCAATACGGCAAAAAGCCGGCGTATTTCCGGAGTTTAATACGACGGGGGTCGTCCTGGCCACCATTTTCAGCATTCGTTTTCCCCGCGGATCCATTTGAGGCATGCTCCATTCGATTGCTTTAGGGGTGAGGTCACCCCCAACGTGCACGTTGCCCTCTGCGTTGGAGACAGCGCCCTCCGGAGCACTAAGCTTGGCTTAAAAAGATGATATTGATTCGTTAGGCGTTAGGTACACACTGGATTGTGGTCCCTGAGCACCGAACCCACACAAAACCTTCCCCCCGTCCAAAACTCTCCGCTTGAAAGTCACTGTTCCGAACCCAGATGGCGCCAGTACCAGTTTTGTCAAAATACCATAATGCAGGACTTTTATTATGGTGTTGCTCACTCAGCAGCAAGAAGTCGACTTTCATGTCCCTCGCAAACTGCTCAAGCAGATTTTGGGCGGTTGAACTACGGTGTATGTTTAGCTGCAGGATGTGGGTCATCGAAGTTCTAACTTTTCCTTGGCTAGAGCTTCCTGGAAAACCCGGCATTTTCATGATCCCAAGACGTGTCCAAAATCAGGTTTTGGATCAGCATTCTTGCAAAGAATACAGTGTGCCTCTTTCGTACACTCTTTTCTTTTATGTACCATTTCACCGCATTTGTAACATAGGGAACTCCTATCGGGTCCTTTGCATACTTGTGTGGTGTAACCATAACCAAGGAATTTGAAACATTGAAAAGGCGTTGCTCTTTGCCGTATCCTACAGACAACTCATCCTATTTGATACTTTGCCCTTGTTCAGGAATTGTTCGGCGTCCTTTTCGGTCAAGTCATCTATGGCCATGCGTTGTCCCCTGTTCTTTTTTAGTGTCAGTCTCGCTTTGATCCTTCCCACGCTAGGGAACTCCCTTTTGATGGCCTCTTCTACCTCGGCCAGATTCGTGACGCAGTCAATATCTCGTATTTTGATCGTTGCGATCGGCTCGAGCGGGGCTAAAGTTGCGCTTTTGCCGAGGACTTTGTGGTGTGGTGGTGTAACCATAACCAAGGAATTTGAAACATTGAAAAGGCGTTGCTCTTTGCCGTATCCTACAGACAACCTATCCTATTTGATACTTTGCTCTTGTTCAGGAATTGTTCGGCGTCCATTTCGGTCAAGTCATTTATGGCCATGCGTTGTCCCCTGTTCTTTTTTGGTGTCAGTCCCGCTTTGATCCTTCCCACGCTTCGCAACTCCCTTTTGATGGCCTCTTCTACCTCGGCCAGATGTCTCGTATTTTGATCGGTGCGATCGGCTTGAGCGGGGCTAAAGTTGCGCTTTTGCCGAGGACTTTCTTTACTGCGTCGCAAAATGCTTCCTTATTGCCGGCCTCTGCTCCGAATTCGATCAATATGTGGTCCGACCTCGTTGGTCGTACTACTTTAATGGTATTATTGGTGTCTTCAGGCCTAACGGCCATCTTGGGCTTTACAAGCAGTGCCTGCTGCCTGGGTCAGTCATCGCTTTGGATCTTTGCCGGAAGCGCAAATTGTGCATCCGTGACACCAGTCCTCTACGTCTTCTCGAGCGTGGAGCCAGTAAAACTTCTCCCCCGATTTCGCTAAGGTCTTATTAACACCAAGGTGGCCTCCCGAGGATCCTTCATGCATTTTCTTAACCACATCGTGGATTCGGCTTTTGGGAAGTATAGTTTGCGTCCTATAGGAGCTGCCATCCGCCGTTTCCCATTTCTGCTTGAGTACGCCACCCTCCACGTGAAGGGAGTTCCATTGTGCCCAACAGCTTTTCAGGGTTGAGCCATGCATTGAAACGTCCTTCCACTCAGGTCACCTAGTTGTCTCCTTCCATACGAGCAATGGTCCGATGTCTTCATCGGCTAGCTGGGTGTTTTGAATCTCCTTCAATGACCAACCTTCATCAAATTCGACCATTATAACTCGCAGACCAACGGGTGGCTCCTTTTCTTCAATCCGCCAACAATGCTTGCAGTTAGCTGGACATCGACGACGAGATAGGGCGTCAGCATTTCCATGAACTCCGCCCTTCCGATGAACAATTTTGTATTGGTATGACTGCGATCTTTCGATCCATCTCGCAACTTTTCCCTCGGGGTATTTGAAGTTAAGCAGCCATCTCAGCGATGCATGATCTGTTTGAAGAACAGATTTCTGGCCATATAGTTACTTGTGAAACTAATTGGTGGCCTCTATTATAGCCAAGAGCTCCTTCCTGGTCCTGCAGTAGTTCCTCTCACTTTTCGAGAGAAATCGACTGTAATACGAAAGGACTCTTTCTTTGCCATCGATCTGCTGGGAGAGTACAGCTCCGATCCCGCCGTTGCTCGCATTGGTGTCAACTACAAATATTTTCCCGAAGTTTGGATATGCCAGCACTTCTCCTTCAAGGTCTCAAAGGCTGCCTGTCATTGTTCATTATAGATACATGGACGATTTTTCTCGGTTAGTAGATGGAGACACTTAGCTTTTTTGGCAAAGTCTTTGACGAATCTTCGATAGTAGGTCGCCGATCACAGGGAACTTCGTAGTTGGCGCTTGTTGTTTGGTATTGGCCAACTTTCACGGCTTTAATTTTCTGAGGGTCTGTTTCGACCTCTCCTGCTGATACGACGTGTCCCAGGTTTTTAATTCAGCTGCAAAAAGGGTACATTTGTCCGGACTAAGTTACAAATTTGCCAGTCGCGATCGGGAGAAAACATCTTCTAAGTTCCGCACATGCTCTTCGAACGTTCTCCCAATGACAATGATGTCATCTACGTACACCAAACAGGTCTTCCAGGTTAGGCCTCGTAGCACGTATTCCATCAGGCATTCCAAGGTGGCTGGAGTATTGCAAAACCCAAATAGTATCACCACAAACTGCCAAATTGAATATGCGGTCTTTTCTAGGTCCTTCTTGTCGGTTTCTACCTGCCAGTAGCCACTCTTGAGATCAAATGTAGAGACTATCTTTCTTGGTGACGCCGTTAAGCTGCCTAAAGTCGACACAAAAACGAGGGCTACCTTCCTTTCATTTTACTAGAACTACTGGTGTGGCCCATGGACTGACAGAAGGTTCGATAACGCCTTGTTTTTCCATGTCCAAGGTCAGCGCCTTCACTTCTCTTTGTTTGGCTATAGGAAGACGCCTCGGTGCTTGTTGAATCGTCTTGGCGCCCTGCATGTCTATGACGTGAGTTACCATACTCGTTCGGCCTTGGTCATCCGGTCTTGTTAAGGAGATGTCACTGTACTTGGTGATCAGATCAGAGGCTTGCTTGAATAGCTGCACTGGCAACTTGGTCTGCTTCAATATTGCAGACGTGAATTCCTGGGCTTTGCCTATGTCTTGCCTCTATTTGCAATGATGGTCGTGGGTAGCTTTCAAGGAGGTGATCCAGCTGGCAGCTGCCAATGACTTCTCACGGTTTGATGCTTGTGGTTGAGTCTGTGGTGCTACGGATTCTAACCAGCACGTATCCGTTTCTTATAGATCTTACGAGGCTTCGTCCTACGATCAAACTGCGCAATGCGGACGTCTTCGCTGGCTATATCAGATAAGATTGGCGATCTCCAGAATCACCATCAAGCTTGGTTCATACAATGCTCTCGGAAGATTTCGGTACATCAGTGTCAGCACGTACTACCACATTCATCTTGGGAATTTGGACACTTGGTACTTCGACATTTCGCCATTTCAATACCTGCTTGCCCGAATCCAACGTGATTACATGCGATCGCAGAAAATCCATTCCGAGGAGTCAGTCATCCATAATGTTCGCGAACAGAAAATTATATAGGAACGCAAGGTTTCCTAACTGTATCTGGAGGTTGACCTCTCCATGGGCAGGTGCAGTTTCTCCCGTGGCTCTCTGTAGTGAGAAAATCCTGCTCTTGTGAAGTTGTTATTGCCTCACTAGGTCTGGCCAGATAATCGATCGCGTTGCGCCACTGTCGATTGTTATGGTGCAATGTTCTCCGTCAACTTGACCCGGAAGGCAGAAGTCTGCTTCTCCCCGATGTAGTCTTAACACGGTGATGGTGGTGCTAGGGATGTCGATCCTCCTAGCCAACCTCTGCTCCACGATATTGGCCTCCTCAGTTTCAAAGGCTTCCATTCTGGGTTCGTGACTCTGTCTGGATCTCCTCCACCCTGGACAATAGCTCAGTTTTCTTCGCTTCTTGTAGTTTTTTTCCAGATGCCCCTTCTGACTGCAATTCCTACAGCTAGGCGCACCATTTACCTGTCGTTCTCGCTCAGTTTTCATGCGCTCACACTTGCGCTAGTCTGTCACCATCTCGCGAACCCGGGCAGTGGTACGAGTCAAATTTTCAGCTGCCTCAAAGTTCAGACTATAAGCCAATGCGTCCTTAACCGTTTGGTTTAAAGCTAAGCACACGGCATGTTGCAATTCCTGGTCCTTCAATATGCTGATGAATGCTTCTGTTGCTGCGTCATCTAAATGTTCTGGGTCGTATGGTGGGTAAGCCAAAAGTGCCAGTCGCACAATGTCTTGGGCTAGCTGCTGTAAGGTTTTGCCAGACTTCTGCATCCGATGTCGTAGCTGTGACCGATAAATCTGCATCAGATGATCGTCTCCATGACGCATGTCGAGCGCAATTATTATAGCAGCCGAGTTTGAGTGCAACTCAACGGGGATAGTCTGCAAAAGCTCGCCAGCTGGACTTCTTAGAGCAAGGACTAGTGCAGTGGCTCGTTCCTGCTCATTCTAGTGATTTGTCCTCACGGCGGCTTCAAACTGGGTTTTGTTAATACTCCAGATGGTTTGCCCGTCGTATATTGGTGCTTTGACATTTCTGGATGTGCTTAGCCCTGCGGTTATAAGCGGGGCTGATGAGGTGGTTACTACCGCCTTCGCTGCTTCCAATTCCTTTTTCATTTTTTTTTTTATCTCATGGTTGATTCTCTCCACGACCTATTTGATTTCATGGTTGATTCTCTCCTCAATCTAGTATACCTTTTCCTCGACGCATTTAATTTGGTAGTCTACCTAGCTCCGCTTTTATTTCCGTTGATTGTTTTTGCAAATCTGCCTTGATTTCGAACGCTTGTTGATCCAACTTCGCTGCTTGTTCATTTAGCTTCACATTCAAACTGGATGACTGTTCATTGAGCTTCGCAGTTAAACTAGATGACTGCTGTCACTGCTCTTGCTGCATTAGCATCAACATTTGCATCAGCGCATTTTCTGGTTCCTTTAATTTTGGCGTTGATGCTTCTCCTTTAAGCTCCAACATGGTAAATTGATCAATTTTTAGCTTCTTGGTATTTTTATTATTTCGATTTTATTATTATGTTTTTTTTTGGGTTTTTCTGCCAGTTTCCACGTTACATTTCACTATTGTGCACTTTAAAAATGTTTAATTTTCTATCCCACTTCTGACACCACTGTCTGCCGTATATATGATCAGATCATCAGCAAACGCTACTAATGATCGCACTGGTGAGACTTTAAGATCAAAGCCGTTCAATAGCTTGCGAATGAATATTGAGAAAAGCAGAGGCGCAGTCCGAATGACTATTGAGAAAAGCAGAGGCGCAATCAATTTTTTTGAAATTCAACCGATGATTTTCATGTTGAATGGAATGAGTAAGACATCATCCCTTTGATGATTGATTTCCATTATGATTGCGTTATGGTCGCTATCATAAGGAATTACCTGCAGTTTCCGTTGAAGCTGAATTCACGTCTTGCGTCAGCGATGCAGAGGTCCAAATATGAATTTATCCTAGGGTATGTTGGAAACTCCAACCCATATAGGTTGCACGTGTGTTCAGTTTGGTTCTCTGTTGTCCACGATTGCAGGAATGCACCTTTTGGATTATTGATGGCGTTTAGCCATGATGCATGCTTGGCATTCAGTTCACCGGCAAAAATATAATAATAATGCAGCCTGTTCAATTCGAGTATTTAAAAAAGAGTTAACCACTTTGAATCTCTCGAAGATTTATGGAATAATTTTGTTTCAGTTGTAACGTTTATTTACCAACGACGAAAACGATGCAGCGATGTAGCTATTAATTGGTTAATAAAAACGAGGATTACTTAACATATTATTTTAATACAGGGTTTTCCAATAAGAGGCGTTGTTTTGAATAGCCCGCTATTTTGGTAGATGTCGCTTTTGAAGCTGTCATTTTTTGACATTTGACATGTAAAAACTATGACATTTCAACAATGCATTGAAATTATTAAAATTCACTATAAATATGGTGAAAATTTGGCAGAAACGGTTCGTAAAACTCGAAGATTATTGGCTCATCGTGAAGTACCTTGTCGGACCGCAATATAGAAATTTGTGGAAAAATTCGAGCTGATGGGACAACTTAGTGTTGTGAAGAATAAAACACGCGCACGTCACTCAAGAAAAGCCGAGAATATTGCTGCTGTAGCCGAAAGTGTTGAAGAAAACCGAGGTTTGTCCATTCCTCGTCGTTCTTTGGAATTAGGCATTCCACAAACGCCATTACACCGTATTTTGCGTAAAGATTTGGGTCTTAAGCCTTATAAAGCTCAGTTAACACAAGAACACAAGAAGAAGAAGTCCTTGAAATGCATGAAAATGATCCGGAATTCCATGGAAAAATCATCTTGAGTGATGAGGCCCATTTCCACCTCGGTTGCTTCATCAACAAGCCAAATTGTCGTATCTGGGGTTCGGGAAACCCAAGGGTTATTGTTGAGAAGCCTCTCTATCCTCAACGTGTGACTGTTTGGTACGGTTTATGGTCCGGCGGAGTCATTGGACCTTACTTTTGCGAAAATGAGGCTGGAGCAACAGTTACCGTGAATGGATTGCGCAATCGAGGGATGATTAATGATTTTTTATGGCCGGAATTGGATGATATTGATCTGGACAACGTGTACTTTCAACAAGACGGCACTACGTGCCACACAAGCAACGAAACCATTGATCTTTTACGAGAAAAGTTTCGGGACCGTGTTATCTCTCGAAGAGGTGATCACAATTGGCCACCGAGATCTTGTGATTTAACACCTTGCGACCTCTGCCTTTGAGGCCACGTGAAAGGGAAGGTCTACGCCAGCAGCCTAGCGTCGATTGATGACCTCAAAGATGGAATTTGTGAGGCTATTGAGGACATATGGCAGCCACTTTGCGATTTGTTTATGGAAAATTTCATGAAAAGGATATGGTCCTGGAAACGTGGCCGTGGTGGGCATTTGCCTGATGTTATTTTAACTATTAACGGCATACTCTATATAATGAAATAAAAATCCGATCATTTATATTAAAAAATGGCATTTTTATTTTAATATCAAAATAACACCTCTTATTGGAAAAACCTGCAAAAGATTTGTGTAAAAATATATTAATTTATAATGTTGCCTGCAGGCAACAATATCACAACCAATTATTCTGGTCTTTAGCTAATCAATTTGACTGGAAGAAATGATAATAATTTAGTCTGTTTAAAGATATTTTAAAAACTTATGCAAGTTGAAATATGTAAGTACTATTATAAAGTAGAGCTAAATAACAATGCCCAGCTGACCAAGAAAATCTTTAATTTGCATAAACCTCAACTGGTCATCTTTCGAATCTGCAGTAGCAAGCTAATAGTCAGACGGCATGAATTTAGATAGTTAATTGCATCCCCGAAGGAAGATTATCAACGATCTTCTAGATTTACTCATTCTTTTGCTTCTACATTACCATATTGCCGTTGAAGCAATCTTGACCCGCATACAATTTCTTCCTTCTTGGAAGCATATGGGATGCTTCATCATCTTCTTATCTGCCACCGGCTGACCGCAAGTGGTCATTTGTTATAATAACGCATAATTTCCTTTCTTCACACTCCATAATCGACGAAAATGAATCACGATGTACAAAATACGTGTTCATCATGATTTGAGTATATTTTAATGTTGCGAACGTTTACCTTTCTTTTTTTTTGTAATAAGGACTTAAGAAATAGTTTGGTGAGATTAGGAACTTCCGCGCGAATTCATTAGGATTTTTTTGTTTGTTTTTTTACCAAGGATACTGTTCAAATATGGAAAATTGAACTCGTTACCATATTTACGAAAGGAGGCACCACTATACTTATTCAGAATTTGTAATAAGATTTGAATTAATGGAGTTGAGCTTGAATTCAGTTTAATTACTCGGCTGTTGATTTTGTGTTCCTTAATTATAACGCAAAAATGAGTGCATTTGAATCAAGACCAGTCACATACGATTAGAATCTTACAGTTCTTTCATTCAAATTCAATTTTTAAGGAAAGTTAACTACAACAATAGTACAATAAGCCCGAACTATAAATATATTGGTCTGCACCCGTTAATATGTAGAAGTATCTTCCTCATAATTGTCTCCTAGATACAAGTGCTATTACAGTTTATCTTTACTCCTTCCTCTAGACTGATGAAAAATGATTCACCTTCTTTGACACCACATTTGCGCAACTCATTGCGTGTGAAATTACTTATATTGCGAAAAATTCATTGTTCGATCCATCATCTGCTATAGTGTCAGATTAGGGCGATCGCACTATAAATTTTCCGACCCGCCCAAACTTTTCCGCGTTAATAATTGCAAATAAATGCAAATTCACTTTAAATGGCATGTATTTAAAGTGAATTTAATTTAATATAGGCAATTTTCGATAGATCATGCAAACGAACAATTTTCTCGTTAACGAAATTCACTCGCCTTTAGGCACGTGTCTTGAATGCATGCATTTACTCCTTGCCTATATTTGGTATCAGCCTATTCTTGGTCATACAAATCGAATAGCATTTAAATATTACCACAACTGTTCAGATATAGGAAATATCTATTGATATTGAAACGCAGCAATAGCTGTCGGCAACATTCAATTCTGTTTCACTTGAAATGGCAACATAAAATGTGCTGCCATATCTAAAAATTGTGTTAGTAATAGTTCTAGTGTTAAGGCGTTTCGGTTATTAATGAAGACAGTGAGTGATGAAATTTAATGGAATGTAAGTATAATGTACTTTAGGACTTTGTTAAAAAAATAACTTGACAATCCTTCATTAAGAGCTTGCCATTCCAGTTTGCCTATCCCTCCATGTAACGCAGCATATCAATCATCAATCGTTGTGAAAAAGTCAGAAGTCGCAAATGAAAATATCAATGTCGTAAAATTTTTTAAAGGTTCTCTCCATTTTATATCGAAAACAGTTGAGTTAGGCTTTACAAGTACAATAAAGGTCTTAATAAGAACTTCTGGAATCAATTTAGCTATTAGTACCCCATTTGAGGTGAAAAGGTGGAGTAGTTATTAATTTGAGTCTTTTAAGTGAATTTCTCGAGAGAGATTTTAGTTATGAGATGAATCTCACAATAAAATATCATAAGTCGAAACGTCTGAAGCAAAATGGCGACCGCTCAAAAGTTGAAAAACGTGCAAAAATTTGTTATTGTATTGTAGCTGTGACCCAAACTTTTCAACCGATGTTAATGAATTCAGCAGTTTGGTAAAACGTATAAATGTCTAAAGAAAAATGTAAGAAAACTAAAGGTCAAGATTCAAAAAACAAAATGGCGGCTTGTTGAAAATCGAAATTTTAAAGGATTCTAAATGTCACAATTTTGACTCGATATATGTGAAACGTAATTTGAAAGTAGAAAACACTCATATCTAAAGAGTTTGTCATTTTGGTCAAGTTACAAAATGGCGGTAGCTCAAATATGCGATTTTTTCAGATTTTTATGGCTCACTTGTGTCCATGTTTTTTAAATGGATTTAAATGAAACTTGGAATATGGATAACTGTACTAAGTTCTTGTATTCTGCGAAAAAATGTCAGAATGGGATGAAACATAAAAAAATTGAAAATTTAAAACGCAATATTTTTAGCTGACATTTTCACTAAAACTTGAGTACTTTTGCCCTGCCTAGAGTAAAACTCCGGTTTGAACAAGATTCGGCACATTGATTGATGAGACCCTGGATCACATAGATTTAAAAAAAAATAAAAATCAAATGAATCAATCCAAAATGGTGGCCCCCAAAGTTCAGAAAATAAACGAATTGGCAGTACACAACCAACCATTTTCCTCAAACTGTGTTCGACTTTTAAAGTTGCAGCCAGTAAAATGATAATCTGCTTTTAAAAACATGAGTAGCTACGAGAAATTTGCCTTTCCGGATGGAGATGATTTTTGAAATACGCTTCATCACTAGTCTAAGAAGGTAGACACCCATTTTTCACAACCCCCGAATTTTCTCGAAAGCAGGGATATTTTTTTCTTCTTCTTCGTAGCACTACAGCTCCTCTCAGACCTTCGCAAGGTGTGCCTCTAATTGTCTCGATCCATTGACCGCGACCTCCTATTTCGAAATTCGAGCAGCGATGAACTGCCTTCGTCGACTGAGTCAAACCAGCGTTTTCTCAGTTTCTCAACTGGTTTCCGTCCTACAGTTCTCCCAACGAATACCTTTTTGAATATCCGTTGTTTATCCATACGATTCATGTGTCCAGCCCATTGCAGTTTCCGTAGTCTTACAATCGTTAAGACCTCCGGCTCGTCAAAAATTGCATACAACATATGGTTGTGTTGCATTCGCCGCTGGTCTCCATCTAGCTTTGCTCTGATTATTCGCATCAGGACCCGTCACTCAAAAGCGTTCAATATATTTGTGGATGCTAGGGTTAGAGTCAATGTTTCACATCCATAGCATAGCACAGGTCTTATCACAAGGTTTGTTTACTTGGATCTTTGTGTTCCTATGTTTGCAGCTGGTCTTCAAGATCGCCAGATCTGAATAAAGTATTTCATATGCGAGCTGTAGTCTTTGGCGTATTTTCCCTCCTTCATTACCGCTTTTGTTATTTTGGCACCTAAATACACAAATTCCCTCATGTTTTCCATACTGTATTCGCCAAGTGTGATATTTTGTGTATTTGATGTATTTTTCCTCGCCTGTGTCATAAGTTTTGATTTATTTTCATTGATTTGTAGCCCTACTAGTTTTGCTTCGCTGTCGAATTTCAGGAAGAGTTTTTTGGCAGTTGTTAATGACCGTGATAAAATGTTGGTGTCGTCCGCATAGACTACTTTTTGGCTGAACTTTTATCATAATATACCTCATGTATCGACAGGTAGCTTTCTTATAACGTACTCCGTTCCGATTATCGTATCGCATTCCCGTTTCGCTATCATTATAAATTACGTATCACATTACATTTATCTTTACCTTTAACATTTCTCTACTGATTCCCTTTATTTTGTTACATTTATGTTATCTTATCTTCAGCTTCTAGTTGATTATCACACTAGCATACCTCTGGCTTTAATAAATAATTAAGCTTAGAATTGACAGTTACAGTTACTAATAGGGAACATCTCTCTTATACGGGCCCCACAGCATGGGGATGATTGTATTAATTTTCGTTTAAAATCGCTCGAACGTCGACATTTCCGGAAGGAAATCTGAACTGACCTCTCATCGGTTCTAGACGTGAAGTCTGAGGCGTGCCAACGGATGATACCAATCGGTCAACCAGTCCGTGCACTCGTAATTCATTTCGCGGTGGCTGCTTGTCGGCCAGCTAGTTCGGAAAGGATTTCGGTCATCGGTCTTTTAAATGGATTACGCACGATTACTTTATTTAAGCCACCATTACGTGCCCGTTTCAAACGCACATACGAAAAATACTAAAGAGAGATGGATATCACTCACGCATAGCACGTAAGAAGCCATACATTTCAGAAGTGAACAGGAAGAAACTTTTGGTTTTCACAAAAAATTACATAAACAAGCCACCAGAGTTTTGGGAACAGGTCCTATTCTCTAACGAAAGCCAATTGTGCATATGTATTTGGCATTAAAGGAAGAAAATTAGTGTGGCAAAAGAGCGGTAATGCTCTCAAAAATGAAAATCTCGTAACAACTGTGAAACATGGTGGAGCACAGCATAACCTCGAAGGAAATGCTGAAAAACGTCATCGTCGATGAATGGGGCAAAATTACCATTCAAGACACAACTAAATTGGGTCACTCCATGCCAAATCGACGTAAGGAGCTCCTTAAGAGGAAAGGTTATCCCAACAAGTTATTAAGCCCTGATATGTAATAAAATATTTGAATATTTCAAACTAATATTGTCATGTACGGATACTTTTTCTGGTTCGTTTAAGTGAGGCTTTTTTTGTTTTTATTTAGTAAAGTCTAGTTTTTAATGGAATACCAAAGGGAAAATTTATAGAAAAAATAGTTTCATTAATGAATAAATTTTGTTGCTTAAATATTTAAATGTTGCAGCCTTCCTTAGCATAAATTCTCTAATATATTGCTTTCTTTTGATGTTGTACGGATACTTTTTCTGGCAAGTGTATGATATATGCAATTTGTTGAGGCAAGTAATTTTGACGTTTTTATTTTAAATTAAGATTTCAAAATTTCGTACGATGTGCAAAGGGCGCGTTTTCACCAGATGGGTTCTACCCTAACTAGAAGCCCACGTTTGCTTAGCCATAGTGCATTAGGCTCCAACGTCTACTTTGGCAATTCACGGAAAAGCCTGTCCGGAATACGAGGAATCCCCCTAATAATTGATAAGGAATTTATCACTTCGCAGGTGTGTATCATGCAAGAAGTTTTTTTTCTACGATGAAATATAAATTTGCTTTATTCTCACAGCTATGCAACCTACAATATTTTATTAGGAGGCCTCCTCGTTAAGCTCCTGTCGTCGATGTCACGGCAAAATAACCTGCACGGATTTCACGCAATCTTCCCTCGACGCACTCGTTCAGCAGCCAATTAATTCGTCCAATTTTCCCGGGCAACCTTGTCTTCTTCCGGCAGTAATTAGTACTTTCCCCACATCCACACACTTTTTACTTCAATCCAATAATACCCCACTCCGAATTTCTGCTTTTTTTACGCTTTGATATTTTTTTAAAAGAAACGTTTGGCTTTTCCCCAATAATTTCCAACTTTGCGCTTCTGTTTTGTTACACTTTGATATTTTTAAAAGTAACTTTAGACTCTACTACTTTCTATTGATCAGACACAAAAGAGGGCTTTTCCTTTGATCCTCGCCCTATTATCACTTTGCTCCCAACGGAGCACCGCTAATACCGGGGTGAAATTTATGTTTCTCCCTTTCTTCTCAAAAATAATGATCCGGGACGTGCATTCGGGAAATTCCATGGCAGTTTTCACCACAATGCAACCTCTGTTTCCGAAATTTGTAGTCTTGCATGATTTTTGGAACTGTCACTGTGACGGATATTTGACGTGTTATAGTCATTATATTATTATTTATGTTCGACGCATTTCTGGGAGGGTGCTGGAGTTTTTGTTAATTTTCAGTGGTTGGACTTCAAACGGTGACGGAACCATTATATATGTAATGAATTTATGTTTCTTTAGACAAGACACTTTGTGTGCCTTTTTAGGGTATTGTAAAATCATTTTACAGTACCCTACTAAAATCGCGTCCGGTCTGTCCGTCCGTCCGTGTGCCACACAACTTTTTCTCGCAAACTACATAAGCTAGAAACATAAGATTTTTTAAGTACGTGTAAAGTGATGCCCTCTTGAAAGTCTCATCACAAAAAAAAATTTATAAGGTGTTCAAGGGAGGTCTCCCCATATGGGGGAGTGGCCGCCGAAAAAAAAAGTTTCATCGCATGTTGGCAATATGAGTATCAAATGAAAGGTCTTGATAAGAACTTTTTAAAACAGGTTTTAAAATGACGAGTTTTGCTCTGGGGGGGTGCAGGGGAAAGGGAAATGTACGAAAAGTTAATATGTAGATGAAAGAGATTAATTTCCTTTTCCAAAAACATTCGGTTACTCCTTGTGAAATTGGTATGATTCCGAATGTCAATTATTGTATGATAAATTTAGTTAATTTGTATGTTTGCAAATGTCCTTTAGAAACGACTTTGTTTATTTTTTCGGAAATGATTTCCACCACCGGGTCTTCCTCTATTTTAATTATTCCATTGGCGGTTTGTACCACCTACACGATGGTTTAGTCCATCTCCACCACCCCCTTGATTTGTATTGTCAAATTGTGGTTTATCATTTAAACCAATAGGCATTAATCCCTGTTCCGCATTTCCAGGGCCCATGTTCTGTCAATTCTAAGCTGTTCCCGGGTTTCCCGTAAAAGTACCTTTCTTCGTTTTCAATTTTTTCCTGTTCTTTAAATTATTATTTGCATCAAGTGAAATATTAAATTTGCGTCTAGTGTTTATTTATTTATTTACGCTATTTTACATATCACTGACTCGAATTTCAAAATTAGTAACGAAATATAATATATGCAACTAAAATAGCAACTTGAATAAGAAAACAAATAATAATATAAAATACTAATAAACTTTTAGAAACTATGGCGAATGTTATGTAATATGCTTTTGAAAGCGTTTAAGGAATGTGGCAGGGTACCCAGCTGGAGTTCATTGTAGCGACGTGATACGTGTACTAAAAACGAATAAAAATAAATCTCGGTTCGAGCAAAGGGCACAGTGAATACGCCAGCTGAACGCATTCTTGAGGTGGGACGTATATAAAGCCTTTCCCGAAAGTTGGATGAAAGAGCACCGTGATTTATTTTGTATAAGCAACACAGGTTTAAGAATCCTCTCCTTTTTTTAAGTGATGGGATGTCAAGGATCTGTAAGCGCCCATCATAAGAGCTGTCAGGCAGATTATATTTGTAGAATAGAGAACGTATGAATTTACGCTGTACACTCTCAACAGCATCCGATAGATTGTTATATGGAGAAGGACATACTTGGGAGGTATACTCAAGAATTGACCGAGCTAAGAGTACAAATAGATAGACGCTGGTTAAGATGTCAGAGGACTTGCAGGAGGATTGTCAAATAAAACCAGTGACACGTGAAGCTCTAGTGGTTATGCATGAAGTATGAATGAGGAATTTCAAACCTAGGTAAAATACTATTCCCAAATCTTTAAATTTGTCCACAAGTGCCAGCAACGATCCACCAACCCGGTATTTACATAATACTGGATGAATTTTGTTGGTGAATCTTATGTGACAAAATATTAAGAGAAATTAAATTACCTTAACTTTATAATTTTAGAGATTGTCAAGATCATTTAGAAGGTATGAGCAGTCCTTCTTGGAGTTAATGGAACGATAAATTTTTAAATCATCAGCGTGAAGACGACAATAAGAGTTATTTGTGCAAACGGTCACAGATAGCTTGGCGCAAAAGATCACAGATAGCTTGGCAGTTATGCCATGAGAAGATATTAGGGTTATGGGATCTTGTTTTCAGGGAACGGATGTATGACCAGAAGAAATTAGGACAATTAGATTGGAGTGATGTTTCAATCATATCATAATAAGATCGCAGTGCTTTCTTAACCCCTTTTTGGTTTCTTTATGGACCAGTCGGTAGTTAGTGAGGTCAATGTCAGAGTTAGAATACTGAAATTTACTAGACGCCTGGTCCTTCAAATAAAAAGCGCCTGAGACTTCAGGCAAAAACTTGCTAGGGCTCTCTTTCCGAAGGGAACAGCAGATAGGTACATGATTTATAATTATGCTACTGAGATCTAGCTTCTGTAGCAATGAACTCCAGCCAATATTATCCAGCTCCAGCTGAATGGCTGCATAGTTGGCTTTGCGGAAATTAAGTCTTGGAGTGAAAGGAGTACGTTCAGACTGAGGTGCGAGGAAAGGTAAACAAACTTCAAGCGGAGCATTATGGGGATCAAGTTTTACATCCTCAGAGGGGGATTTAGAGATCGAGGCAGGATTGGTAGTAAGGAAGAAATTGAGAAGTTGGTTGTTTGCGTTCGAGATCGTGTTCAATTGCGATTAGGAAAAAAGCGATACAGAAAAAGAAAACAGAAGAGATAAATGATTGAAGGATGTGAGGGTATCTGAGCTTGTGTCCCAACTTAGGCAAGGCATGTTGAAGTCTTTACAAATTAAAATAGTGTATAGAGGGTTGATGCTGCTGAAATAAGAAAAGAATTCAGAAAAAACGATTGTAAACGTGAAAAGGAGCATTGCAAGGAATGTACACTCAAAACAATACTAAACTTACGGCTTGAGAGATATAAATGTAGACAGTAATGCATTCTACTGAAAGTGAAGGGGAAAAGTCAGAGCATAGTACAATCACATAGTATCCACACTTTCCATTATGCCTGTGTTGCACACTTTCTCAATTTTCAAATGGCAGGTCAGCTGAGCCGGGACACGTTAGCTGAGCCGAGGCCTCTCGTATTCACAAAACAAAAAACAAATAAAATTACCGACGCACATATTCTTTTACGTATTTCAGAACATCAAAGTGCTGCCAGATCCTAATAAAAAACTGAAAGATGGCATAGAACAATTTTTTTTTTTTTCGGCAAAATTATTAATTTTTTGAGATCTGATAATCCTGAAATCTCTCATCGAAGCACATATTTATATTCACGCCAATCCTTGTGTGAGCCTTTACCACCTTTCTGCTGCCGTGGATTTATTGTTCGCTCTTCGGCTTGTGCTCGAATTTTTCCGGAGGGTGAATTGAGTGTGGATACTATGTGAGTAATCTATGAGTCAGAGCAGAGTTTGCTGCCTAAAGCTTTACAAATAACGATAAGTACACCACCACTGTCTGGTTTATTTGAAATCAAACCATCTCTATCCGTACTGCTGACAATGTCAGGAGTCAGCCAAGTTTATTTTAAATAGATGAAATCATCGCCAGAGATGGAAGAGGCAATTTTAATTGCCTCAAGCTTGGTTCGCTTACCACGTACATTTTGATGATAAAAATTGAAGCTACGAGAAATGTTTCGAATATCAACATTTAAATTACTATTTGAAAAAGGTTAGGAGTGAATAGTTGTTAAAGTCTCGAGAGAAAGCTCACCACATGACGAAAATTTCTACTTTTTGTTGCCTCGAAAGGTTCAATTAAAGTTTCATGAGGCCAGTATTCTGGGTAAAGAGCTATGCTGCAGTTTGAAGGTACAATTAGCTTGAAGGAAGCTATAGCTCTACCCTCAATGTCATCCTTTGTCAGTTTGTGGCAGCTGAAAATCTTTACCAAAGGTCCAAATTTAGTTAAGACGTAATCATGGATGTCATTTGTCGATGTGTCATAAGCCAGACGAGATGTAAATATTTGCTTCAGCAAGGCCACGACATGAAGAGATGGAACAACTATCTATGGTGCTAGTAGAGTTTCAGCGAAATATGAAACATCCGCTACTGACGTTGGTTGATTATTTGTAAAGTTTGATGTAGCCATTACTAGAGTGTTGGATGACGGGGGCCCATTTTTTGATGTAGCACCTCGACGAGAAGATGAGGGCCCAGGTGATGATTGAAGTACAACCTCAGAATCGTTGCTGGCCGTCAGTTTAGCGCTGTTTTTTGTTGCAGGTTTAGCTTGCGACCTACTTCTCGTTATTATTGAAGGAATTGTTTCCAATGTGATTTTAGTATTCTCTTCCAATGGAGGAAGATCTGGTGCCGAAGGCTGCGATATATCGTTAGTATCTAGGCTCATCTCAGTTAAAGGATGTAAAGATATAATATCAACAAACTGGAATAAGGGAGCAATTTCATTACACGCAACCGAACATTTTTATGCAAAGCATTCAGTTCACCAGATAAATATTTGACCGTTAAGCTAGCCATGTGGACAACTTAGGCTGAATTTGAATAACTTCTGCGGGTCTCGCAGTACCATCGACGATAGTTCCTTTGACGTTTATGTAATAATCGAGCAGTCACCCAAGCCAACTGCCCGGGAACCAGCATAACACTGTTCCGAAATTCCAATTGCAGATTTGAAAAATTTAATTATTCAAATTTGTATTTTTGTTATAAAAATAAATTTATATTATTTTTTGTTTAATATCAAGCTTAAATTTTTTTTTTTGCATTAATATTCTTCATGAGATTTGTCTTTTTATTATGATTCAAACGGTTTTATATATTATTATATTTTTTATTAACTTATTAACTCTAATCTGCAATCGAAAGTCCTGACATGAAAACACTGATACAATATAATACATCCTATCCATGTATTGCATTGCTGAATGCAATCTAACTTGGCTGAGCTAGAGGCTACTCAATCTACCGTTGCGGGTGACGATACGGTGGACGACGGACAAGCAAAACGAAAAATCTACTTGGACGCGGAAAAAAGACCGTTGCGGCAGAGAGATCATGCGGGGCTTTGGGCGTATCGAGGAATCCGCTTCAGATCGCCAAGCAGCGAGGTCAGGAGGATCGCACCGGCGTGACACCTTCACTACGAGTATCAATGTGAGCTTGAAAGTTTCGCAGCAAGTAACGGTAGTTCGCAGAGTTTACTTTTAAACTAGGCTTTGGATTCGTAAAAAAAATATTAATAAGTTGACGCGATCGCAACTAGATTTGAGATATCACACTCAATATTGATTTACGAAGATGTTCAGTGTTTGTTTTAAACAGAAAGTGTCTAGTTCTGTGATATCTTTGCTCCCACGGCTTAGAAATAACAGAATCCAGTGTATGAATTAATTCATATGATAATTAAGAATTATTATTTGTAGTAAAAATCCCAATCAATGCTATTAATGCATCAATTTATCTAGTAAAATTCCCACCTTTCTTGCGTATACTCGTCTGTTAAAGATTTTGTAAAAGAAATAAATCAACGATTGATATTAGTAAATTGAAAATCTATGCAAATTAATAGCACATACAATGCAAGATCGCGGAATTCAAAAATATTTGATCAGTGTTGCGTTTTTATATTAAATGTAAAACTAAATAAAATATTCGAGAAGGTGTTAATGAAGGAAATCTAAAATTAAAAAGAAAGTCCACCCTATTTCCTTGTAGAGCGCTTGACTGCAAGAATACGGCGGCTGAAAAACCATTTCGATTAACCATAGTTTTCCGAGATATTACAAAGCTCTATGTAGACTGCTAAACCTCCTAACCCAATCGTGACAAAGCAAACAACGTCAAAAATTTTGGAAATACAAATGCTCATCCGAATTCATCGTTCATCGTTTTAGCATGTCATATGTTTCGCAGTCAGACGTGTAGAACGTAGGAGAAGGTTCGCTGATAAGAAGCCGCATTCACGTACAGTGAAAATTCGCGAATATAATATATTTCAATATTATATTCGTGAATTTTCACTGTACGTGAAACAATGTCGAAATTAAAACTATAAATGTTGTAACTACAATACATGATTGGACTGGGTTTGTCCTTTTTTCATTCTGAAGATTATCTCACAATCGCTCTCAATGCATCATGTTCCAAAGTGGTGGATTTTGAATTGAAATTGTATGACATTTTAATTCGACTCCTTGGAGTCCTTATTATTGCTGTCGATGGGGTTATCGTTGCTTCCAGTGGATTAATTTTGTATTGAGGCCTGTATAAATTATTATAATTATTACTTTTTATGGAATTGTTTGCAGCTACATAAATGAGTTGCATATTTTGAATAATAATTTTTCTGGAAAATTATTAGAAAAGAAAAATGTTAGAAGAAGGTGGTTTCGACGTGTGCACTAATTCTCCTCAGGCCATCACTCTTAGATACACACCGGTGATGGCGACCACCACACCCAGAGGTGAGGGAGTTGATTTTAGTTTTTCTACTTATGCAAACTCAATATTTTTTTGTATCTGCAAGTTATATTCAAGGTAAATTTCTCTTGTAAGTACTTGTATTAGCTAAACTTTTTTTTGATTTGGATCATTTCACCCTTTTCACATCAACTTAATGAAAGAATTAGTGCACACGTCGAAACCACCTTCTTCTAACATTTTTCTTCTCTAATAATTTTTCAGAAAAATTATTATTCAAAATATGCAACTCACTTATGTAGCTGCAAACAATTCCATAAAAAGTAATTTAAAAAGCTATCGGAGCCATCCGAAAGAGTGATCGATATCCGCGCGACGTTAGAAAAGCTTCAATGTAGAGCAAATTTGTCATATAGATTTACATTAAGTTGATGTGAAAAGGGTGAAATGATCCAATTAAAAAAAAGTATTATAATTAATTAAAAATTTTATATAATTACAACTTATAAAAATTTATTGTACAATAATATTAAATCAGACGTTACGAAGTTGTTAGATTCTCTACCAGGCATCACCCACATAGTCAGCGGATGCCCAGCGAGGATGTACCCTTTTGCTTTGTTTAAATGTACAAATACATGTAAATCGTTAAGATCACCCAATAACTTAGCTGAAAAGGTATTGCACCCGCTTAATAACATCGATTAAATTTTAATCAATTCGGAGAAAAGGTGCAAATATCCTACACTTTTAGCTGCTGGACTCTTTTATCAATAAACGTATGTATTGGGCGTGTGATATAATTTCTCTACGCTTGATATATCTGAAACTGTCAAGTAAAAAAATGAAAATAAAGGAATAATGATGGATTGTTAAATTTGAAACTCGGTCTTTCCATTCGGATTTTGAACCTGACCGAGTATGGGACCCGCCACGTTGGCTAGTCCCTCCACTATAATGAGCTAGCCATTGGGCGAGCTCATCCCTTTAGAAGCGTTACAGGTACTCTTGCAGGGTAAGGTAGCCCTCCGCTTGCGCAACTATTTATGGCATAGGATTATGTGATTCCCTTACATAATACTATGATATAAATTTGCCACGTTTATACAACATTTTTCGTTTGAAGGAAAAATTTATTCGAATTATGTTTGTGTGAGTTTTTCACTTGAATGGAAAATATGACCACGCTTACGTTTGGACTTTAACCCGGCTGGGAGTGTGCGAGGGGCACCGCTTCCACCTGGATGCTCTACGCTTATTTGGGGCCATAAGTATTTTCGGTAATGACAAAGACCGCTCAAGTCCGTCTGTTTTCTCCCGGCCCAATTTGTTACTTGCTTTAAGCAATTTCCTTAGTAGGTTATCTCGGCCTCATTATAACTCTATACCTCGCCAGTCAATCCTAATTATACCTTTTTCAGTTCGTGAATGTGAGATTGTTTTTTGTAGTTGGTCTTGTGCTGGGGAAAAGAACCCACCCCACGACATCGCAATCCTAGCCTGTCACGCGTCATCAGACAAGACCAATCTCGGCGAAACCTACCATCCTCTTTCGCCGAGGCAGCAGACCGTCGCTGCAGTCCTTCACGGACTGTTTATCTACCTATATCAGTACATTAACGCAAGCCGAATGATAAGACCATTCCCAGAAGCTGAACATAGCATAAAAGGGGTTTTATCACCAATCGTGGCATTTAGTCCCACAGCGGGACATTTTTAATGTGAAAACTGGAAATAACTAATAATTATAATTAAAAACTATAAAGACGCCTGTACACTCTCGTCGCGACCCAGCGAGGCACGACAAGTGCAAGAGTGAATACGCTACTCTTGTGTTGTCTTGCTATGTCTCGCCTCGCCTCGTGAACTCTCCATTCCGTGTCGGTATTTTGTGCGCAAGTCAAAGGGCCTCGCTTAGCCTCGCCAGGCATCCTTTACATTCTCGTGTGGTTCAGTTTCGTTCAAGCTATTGAGTCATAAAAACGTATTTTGAAAATGTGAAGTAACGACATAGAGCTTAACATTTTAGAAGTCTACCAAACTGAGCCTGTATCCAACGCATCCATTTCACAAGGACAAAAAAAGCTGCACGATGCCTGGACTCGAATTTATGGCGACATATAGAGGACACGTAAGAGGCTTAAATTGTGCATCAAAATCTGGAGCTGGATTTGGTTTGCATTTGAGTTTATGCACTCGTTTTTGGGGCATTTGTACAAATGCAAACAAACACTGCATATGAAGCAAGTATTATTTGTTTGGAAAAATAACACTTTAATTTAGAATTGCGTAAAGTTTTATACATCAATGTGTATAGAAATATGTTGTGAATTCTTCTCGTATTTCTTTTGCATTTAGTGTAGACCTTTTGGGAATATTTGGCAAAGATCTGATGGCACAGCTTCCTTCAAACTCTTTAACTTCATTCCTCCAGGGGCCTAGCTGAACCACTACACCATTTTGTTCATAAATATCCACAGTTCTCGATGGCGTATAAATTCTTTTTGATGTAGCACTTTTGCGGAGGAAATTATGCAATAAAATACATGTCATTGTTAGGACTGCTATCTTTTCTGGATTAAGCAATATTGGCTTCAGAAAATTACTGATTTTTGAAGCCAATATACCAAAAGTGTTCTCCGCAACTACACAAGAAGAAGCAAACCTGTTATTAAAAATGAGTTTTGGTGTGCCTGTATTGTGGGCACCAGAATATGATGCATACTAAGAGCAGAAGCCCCATCTCCTAAGAAAACATAGGAAACGGCATTCGTTGAGCCTGGCAGTGGTGTCCATGATGGTAAATTAAGATCATCAGAACAAATTTTGTGCCGCAGTACGCTATTTCGAAATACGCCATCATCACTTATTCGTCCTTGACATCCGATATCAGCGAATATGAATTTGAAATTTTGATCTACTAAAGCCAACAGCACGATGCTGAAACTTTTCTTGCAGTTGTAGTACTCTGAGCCACTGTACGCTGGGCTTTGTATAACGATATGCTTTCCATCGATAGCACCGATGCACTGGGGGATGATGTTTCTAAAACCCGCTTCTATTTTCAACCATGATTCTGCATTATCAGGAATCTGAAAAGATAAATATGTAAACTAATAACTTTGTTTTTGTTTTACAGAATAATTAGCCTTCTACAAGTCAAGACGAATGTGACAGTCAAGCAAATGCATATGCAACTAGTGCAGAAAATGTACAGCTCTCGGCTGCAGCAGAAAATCTACAGATCTCAGCTGCATCCATTGTTTCACAAGATTCTTCGAGAGGTGACGTATCGCCATCATTTTTAAGTCCTGTGGTACAAAGGCATCGGGAAAACCCCATCGAGTGGCAAGAAGTCGGCCAACAAATGAAAGATGCAATGGGCAAAAAGAACTACCAGAAGATGACTGTGAGGGATATAGGGAAATCTTAGCCAATAAGTTAAGAAAACTACCTGAGTTGAAAAGAATGCAATTAATGTGGGAGATTGATGGCTTATATATCAGAACCATTCAAAAGAAACCACGTCAATCACAAAGAACCATTCAAAAGAAACCACTTCAATCACAAAGTCAAGTATTTGTTCCATCTCCCAGCCCTTTGCCTACATCACATTCATCGTATTCGGCATATTCAGATAGGAACATATCCAAACAACTCATTCCATCCCATGATTTTTCAGCTTGTTCAACACCTTCGCCTTTTTACAATAATAAAGACGACATTCTGGGCATTCAAATACCGGAATCATCTCAACAAATGCCCTCAAAAATAATAACTATCTTATCTAAAGAAGTCATTGCTCCTGCTCAACCTGTTGCATACTTTGAAAATTCTAGTATTGTCAACAAAGCTTTTTATGATGTTATGCATTGACTTCATTCATTTTTTTTTTCCATGTTTTTGATAGTGTTTCTATAAAACTTTGCATGATTTTTATTACAACTTGACACTTTAATTTTATATGAAAGAAGTTTCAGTTTATCAATCAACGATTTAATAAACACAATATATTAACGGATGCATTATTTACTAACCTCGATTTCATTTTTTAACACCTCGTTCAATGCTGCACAGACTTCGGGTACTATTTTTGATATCAATGAACTACATTTCTTGCAAAGGTAATGAAGGCTTTCGAAGCTGTCTCCCGAAGCCAAGAACCTCAATGTTATTGCCAGACGAATTTTCGCTGGAATTGCCTCTCTTAGCTGAATATCTTTTTTTGATATGATGGGCTTCACTTTTTCCAATATGTAATCAAAATCCATTGATGACATCCTTGTGAATTTTCTAAATTCATCCGAAGGCTCCGCTACTAATTCTGCCAGTTGGCTTTACATCGTAGCTCTGTGAAAATAAAATAGAATGAAAGAAGTTATAAAGGAGTAAATCAATTAAAATCTTTACTTACTGTGTTCTATTGCAATGCATAGTGAGCATCCACCATCTCCGTTAACGCCATTTTTTTTTTAATGGTCTTTGCATGATAGATTTGCACATAGTTAAAATAGCTAATAGCACATAAACTTACTGCTGCCGTGATTTCTAACGCATCCATTCTTCTCGACGATTGCAAACATAACAAATAAAAGAGAATGTACAAGGTTGCTTGCCACTCGACCTCTTTCGTGAGAGCCCTCGGCGAGAGCACTCGCGTGAGAGTGTACAGCGGTCATAAAGTTTTCGTAATGTTTTCTGATAATTTAGATCATTAAGTTGTGTTGTTTTTGTGCAAGGGAAAGTGTTGTTTTTCGCTAACGAAATTGTGTACAGGTGGTGGTTGGGTGGTAACGTGAGTCATTGTTTGCAAGAACGAACTCAGAAAGTGTTGTGGTGAGGAACCTTTATCAAGTTTGTTTCGGGTAGTACTGATAGTATAGGTACGTTAGAGAAGTGTTACGGAGGTGACTCTTTGTTATCTCAGGTGGAATTTAACCCTACCAGGCCGTCCCAGATGAATGCATGAGTAGGTTCGTTGGTCCTTCGGAACTGATGAGAATACGAGATAGTTGGAATTGGCAAAACTGGTTAGCGAGTTGGCCCCTGCGCCTATTTCTGATGGAGCTAACTAGGTTCGCAAGGCTGGACAGCATGATATCCTTTTCGTGGAGTATAACAACCGAGTTTTAATTTTTTCTAAAATTTAATTTTATATGTGATTAGATTTCAGCTTTCAGGATGTTTTTACTACTTCATTTCTCACTGCTTCAGTCTTTCAGTAACCTCTCCCTGGAAATAATTAGATCCTTTTTAGCAGTGTCGTCTAATGTACTTTATTCATCTGGTTCTTTGGGTGCAAAAATAATCTTTATTCTTTCTTTAGGAATGCAGCCCCTTTTAGGCCTTTGCTTAAAGATAATTAGAGTATCTACTCGTAATTATCTTGATCGAACATATCCTCCAAAGAATCACTCAAAAAAAAAATTCATTGGCACCAACGGAACTCGAACAAGGGACTTTTGCCATACGCAGCAAGCACTCTAACTACTACACTACTGCATAGGGTCTCTTAAACTTCGGCTCTAACTTACGGTTTTCGCTGGTCAATGCAGCGTGATTTTCAATGAGTAACAAATCATTAACGGCATACTGTTTTGGCTTTTCACTCATACTAAATAAGCTCCATATGATTCGTTTTTGTTTTGAGCTAACGAAGTCATAACCTTGCCCTACATTCTAATCTCAAAAGGTAACACTACCAATTTGTCTCCTATCTGTTTCATATTATTCTCTTTTAGTTTGTTTACCAAGAAAGGCCAAATTGAATTCAGTTTTTGGTGAAACGCAATAATTGTCGGTTTTCTGACATCTAATCGTACTTTTGCTGCATATCGTGATCAGCGGCAATTATCTGTCGACAAAATGAATACAAATGCCGCTTGGCATACCTTACACATAAATTTTCATATTAGAAGTTTCAGCATTTAAGCAGTAGGCAACAGTCACCTCGTTGCATGCTCCTACAACCACTGCTTGCCATACAAAGTAACGATCGAGCCCTCCTCAGCTTTCTACCATCAAACCTCCATACCACCAAGCGCGCGAAACTCCGCGTATGCGCTAAATACAATGGTGAAGTAGATGCTGGACTGATATGTCTGCAAATTGCAACAAATTTATTAAAGGAAACAATGGAACCGCAAGATCGTGCAATAGTTTAAATTATTTATCCTGTTTGTAATGCGCTCGGATTGGTATTGATTGCTCTTATTACCTGCAGTCGAGTAGCATTCAACACTTCCTTTCGATGGAATAATTAGTTATAAATAATGTTCATTAATCACATTGTTATTGACTCGATATTGTGCATTCAAACGCGAGCGTGGCTGTCTTTTGTGGCGAAACGGAAACTTTGTATCAATGAATAATTCAAATGTCGCGGGAAATGAAGGGCTATGAGTCAGATAATTGCAGGCAACGTATCAGCCAGGAACAGCAAGACAATGGTCGTACGTATACTCGTAACCAATCCACCGTTTTATGAATCATGATCCAACCTAGGCGAATTTCTAATGAGTCGCGAAAGAGACAATTGGAATGGCAATTAAAATGCATGCTGATCAATTATGACTTAATTGCCAATCAAGCTGCAGGGAATTATGGTATTCACCTTTACAACAGTAAATACTGCCAAGATGGACCGATTAAACTCTGCGTTTTGCTTCCTACAACAAAATATTTACGACCGTGCATAGTTTACAGGTCATTTGTTTGCAAAACATTTTATTTGTTTTCGACTCATTTCACTAATTTCATATACCAACATCTCTGCGAAAAACTGCATGTTGGTTGCGAAGCTAATGAGCCAGCAACTGGTAAATGGCTCCAAGTCAACAAACGCATTTTCTTGGCTACCTATTACCGCCAATCAGAAGACGCTGTCAATGTGATTAGGCCCCCTGCCGAGAAGTGCTAAGAAGTGGCGTACGACTAGCCACTGTTTACCAGCAATGCAAATAAAAAGCAAGTGATGCAAGTAAGCAACTCAAGTATGAGCTTATGCAACTCTGGAGTCATATATGAGTACGAGTATGCCACATGAGTAAACCTTTATGGGCTTCACGTCCGACCGAAATGCATGCTCGATGGAAAAGTTATTGAAGAATTGTCACGACTTCACTATCGTCGCAATCCTGAAATGGATGGGTATTAAGAAACTATTATTTTTCCGATGAATACTAAGCAGCCTAGATTAGAAGTAATCGATTATAGAAAGTTTTCATTGTATCTTGTCGTGACGAGAACTTAATATTCACCGATAATATCTGATACTTCTTCTCCTTTACTTTAGCGATATGAATTTTGAAAGATTAATTCGTGACAGATGAATAAAATGATTGGTTTATCATTGATACGCGTATATAACATACAATATGTCTTTCTTCTTAGCCTCTTATTGATTATAGGTAGGTACCCACCGATACGCTTTGGCAAGGGCTCAATTAGACGTACATGGGCGCATTTTAATCCCGCTAGTAAATGCATACAACCTTTTAATTACTTGTAGAAGAACCTCCCTAAGCTCTTAAACAACTGAGTGGTTCTCCATAAATTCGCCGATGATACTTCGACTACGTTGGTGAAGAAAGAGGCTGCATTCTTCTTCTTGCAAGGGACAGGCATTCGCATGAGAGGAGAAGCACATTTCTTTCATCCCTCTCGTATTTACAGCTCCAACCGAACTGGTTATAAGAGATGCTCATCTACACCGTATGCCTACCAAATAGCCAATGCCCAATTAAAACAGCCACCGTTTTGCGGGGGCTCTCTTCCAATTTTACGAAGCTCCCTAATGTTACAGGTACCAAAAGTTGCTCAATACTATCTTGCGATCGCGCTGAAAGTTTCTTTCACCCAGGACTTTACCGAGTCCTTTAGATGCGTTTGTTTGATGGCCAGCTTAACTAAAGTCATTGGAATAACCATTGAAAAACTAGAAGACACCATTGCCACAAGGCTACGTGGTTTTGCCAGCTCCTCGGCCTCACAGTTTCCCTTAATGTCCCTATATCCTGGCACTCCAATAAGCTGCACCTTTGAATGTCTTTGAATGTCCCTGAAAATACAAATATTCGCTCAAAATGGCATTTGAAGACAAGCTTCGAGGAGGTATGAGTACCAGCAAGGAAATTTACAGCCACTTGGCTGTTACTGAAAATACAAATATTCACTCAAAATATCTGATTATATAACAGCCAGTTGGCCACATTAAGAATCGCCAACACTTCTGCCTGGAAGACACTTCAATAGCCCGGTAAGCGCACTAAAACCTTCAAGCTGAACTCAACAGAAAATAAACCACTCCCCACTCTGTTGTCTAGTTTGGAGCTACCGGTATATCATTCTACTTCATGTACTGCTGTGAATCAAATCCCTGCCAAAGACGAATAGATTCACAGAAGTAACCAGAGTGTTTTGGACGATAACATAATCAATATCTGCAGGAATATACAAACCCGGAACCAAGGTTTTAGAATGGGCCAAGTCTGTCCTACTCCATGTGTCTTCGCAGTGTGGTTTTACTGCTGTATACGTTGCACACTGCAAAACGAGTGAAATGATTGGAAACCAATGAAGTAGCATTAGGAGTAATTTTATAGAGGCATTAGGGATTGCCCCTGTGACGAAAAAGACTGCTAGCGTACGCACTTTTTCTATCCCTTTCTGATTCACTGCCTTAAAATTAGCAAACCACCAAAATACTGGCCCTAATAGCGGATTTAGCTCTGCTATGGCAATGCAAATCCATGTAACGATATGAGGTTTGTTACCCCCTAAACGAGCGGGTAAGTTCCAGCTGGTGTGTACAGACCCGGGAAGCTTATCCGGAGACGGATGCAGGTGCCATTCGCTTGACCTACGGACCCCGTTTGCGCCACCAAGCGAGAACGAGGCTCGCCAGAATTCAAGCAAAATTGATCACAACACTTCACTTCTTTCCTACCCTTGGGTCTTACTTCATTGGGATCGCTAAGTGTGAACTAACAACCTAGAGGAACACTCGGCAACGCAATCGCCTAGAAGTCGGACCATTGAATTCCCCGGGTAGAATTACGTACACGTGGAAACAGCACCCGAACCAAAGTTCACAGCTTTAATCCGTGAATCGTTCACTACTTAAAAAAATCCTACACCAAGGTTTACACTTCACTTAATTAATTTTATCAAACTACTCACACAAATTACAGTTAGAATAGAAACTTAGATCTACTTACATCAAGGGGTGCCCAATGATTTCTCGCTGCCGAATACTTTCCACATCCCACCAAGTATTTCGCCGTCTAAAAACAATGTTTTGTATTCAATCGCTCCAATCGTTCCTTCTATTCAATCGTTTCAATTCGCGTCACTTTGTATTTAAATGCTCCAATTCCCATCACTTTGTATGCATTTGTTCCAATTCCCTTCGCTTTGTGTTCAATCGCTCCAATTCTCGTCGCATTGTATGCAATCGCTCCAATTTTCTTCGCTTTGTCGACAATTTTTTCGCCCGTCACTATTGAAAAAGGAAAAAAAGAACGCTAAGAAACTTTACCTCAGATTCACTTTAAAATTTACCACCTCTGATCGCTTCACCCGTAGAAAAGAGCCGCAATCATCACCCCGAGGTTCCTCGACATCTCGTATCTACCGGGAATAACAATTAACGGCCGTCCCGGGGAATTGAACTTTACTTCCGTCGTCTTTGTTTTTTTTTGTGTTTGGGAGGTGAATGCCATTTACGCGCAGAGTGTAGGACTCCCATACTCGCAAAAAGGTGACTGGACTACCCACTAAATACCTCCCATGTCAACCTGAGAACCTAGCCTGGAACCGTTTGACACATTACTTCGGGCCAGGTCTCGTTTTGTTACGCCGTGAAGCGCCTTCAAACTGGGGGATCCCTCTCCTAGTGGGAGGGGAGGGAGAAGAGAAAGTGCCAAAAAGCAATCCCCCAGCCCCAACGCCCCCGCCTGCTGTAAATCCGTTTTATCTTTTAGGAGTGCCCAAACATAATGTGCTACCTGGTTCCATTTGTCAACCGATCCGACCATCATTGCGACTATTTTATCCGGGGCGAGCTCCCCGGTCTCCCGGTAGAGGTCTCTTCGCAGCCTGACCTATTTTGTGCACGCAAAAACTGTGTGGCAGGCATTATCTACCTCCTCTGGGCAAAACCGACAATCGGAGGACTGTGACTTACCAATCTAGTGCAGGTAAGACTGAAAACACCCATGCCCACTCAAAAGCTGGGTCAGATAGAAGTCAGTCTCACCATGCCTTCGATTGAGCCACGGTTTCACATCCGGGAGGAGGCGCACAGTCCACCCTCCCTTCGTGCAATTCACACAAGACTACTGCCAATCGTTGAGTGAGCGCCGTCTCTACTCGCGGACAACCGTCTCCCTCGCATCCTCGTTTCGACGCAGATAAATAGAACGGCACTCTATAGCAAGGAGGGCGACAGGTATCACGCCTGCAATAACTCTCACCGCCGAATGAGAGAATGTCGGATACGAAGATTCAATCCTCAGCGCTCCTCTTCTTTGTACCTGTGCCAGGCGTTTTCGGTAAACCTCCTTACTGAGAGCGTCACCCCATACGTCTGTTCCGTACAGTAGCACTGACCCTACAGCACTCATCAAGAGGCGTCTTTTTGACAGGCTGGGTCCTCCTACGTTGGCCATAAGTCTTCTCAGAGCCGATACTCTCGAAGTAGCCTTCTCAGCCGGTGCACTGATTTGCCTAGAAAAACTCATCTTCGAGTCGATCAGTAGCCCCAGGTACTTCACCGATGGTGTCGATTCGATTCGCAAGTCTCCAATACTGATCATCCTTACTCTAGGGATTCTCTTTTTTGTCTCATACTCGGCACATTAGCATACCTAGCCTAAGTTGCGCTTGTTCAACGGTATGTCCAGTGACCAGAGCCACAACATCATCCGCAAAGCCGATCAAGCGTGACTAATCTGGCATCTCCAGCCTCAGTAGCCCGTCATAAAGACACGTTGCACAGGTCCGAACCAAGGATAGATTCCTGGGCAACACCCGGTGTAACCGCCATCTTTCGTTGGCACTGTGCCATGTCAAAGAGCAGGCTTCAGTCCTTCAGGTAGTCCCTCAAAAGCCGGATTAGATATTCTGGAACTTGAAAAGGGTTTTCCAGCGTATCCAGAATATACACCCATCTAGCGGAGTTGAAGGCATTCCTGACTTCGAGTGTCACCAACAGCCTCTGCCTTTTGGGCCGCACTTACCACCTCTGCAATCGCATCGATAGTAGAACATCCTGCTCTAAAGCCGTACTGCCGAGGAGATAGGTCCCCAGCAGCACGAATCACCTCAGTGAGTCTTCCCTTGATGAGTTTCTCTAGCACTTTCCCAGCCATGTCTAGCATACATAACGGGAGGTATGCAGACGGCAATTCGGGATTCCCCTTCCCGTTGCTGATCAGCACGAGCCTCGGCACCTTCCATCGTACCGGGAAAGACCCCGTTACGGAGTCAAGCGTTGAATGTGCTGAGCAGCAAGTCAGGACAATGGTGATAGATGAGCCGCAACACTTCAGCTGGAACACCATCTGGACCTGGAGCCTTCCTCGCTTTCAATGAAAGGACTGCTTCTTCCAGTTCCGGCTGTGTGAAGAGTGGACACTCGACGGCTGTTTCACCATGGACAACGTTAACATGGACAGGATGGCCGGGGAAGAGAAAGAATGTTAATTATTATATCTTACCTATCAAATCATTTTGTTTAGATAATTCCTCGTTAATTACTCCTTCCGTATTAGATCCACATAAGCCATTATTTTACTTCCCAGGTTTTGAATATTACGCATTTGATCGTGATTGATAATTTAGTTCTTAGATTTCATTTATGAGGAAAAGAGCTATGAATACCATTTCTTGAACTTTTTATAGTATATGTTAACACTTTGACACTCTAGCTATTTCATGGTGCTCCATCAAAGACCTCCAACTCGGGCCCTTGGACCCGGTGAGTCCACCGAAGAGGGGTTGTGCACCACTCGCTTTGCCAGTGGGCCCCAAATGAGGTCACCAAGTGTGAATGCGACCAAGTCAGGAGTTTCGCACTAGCCTAAGCTTCAATTCAATTGCGGGGAGAACCAAATCCTACCTAGCCCTGAATAAAATTTCTAACTTCACCCCATACTGTAGCGCGCCTCGCGCTCTTACCCCACAGGTGGTACTCGGGGACACTTCAACACGATGGCCGTAGACCACCCCAAAGTCTCGCCGCTGTCGCAACAATACTACAAGTAAACTCGCAAGCCAGACTTTACCCTTTCCACTAGATACACCTTATTCCATCAAATTTATTAGCGGTCACTAATATAAATTGTAAATACAGGGTTATCCATTTCGTGAGTGGAAAAGTATAACCCTGCCATTTGACATCTGTCAGAATTAAATGTCATTTAAAGCATGTTTTTTTTTTTTGAAGGTTCACCATTTAGAAATATGGATCGTTTAATAGTTGAAAATTGCATTAAAATTATTAAATTTTATTATAAAAATGGTAATTCTGCTGTATCGACATTTAGGGCTTTACGAGCCGATTACGGTTGACATAATTGACCTACACAGCAAGCAATTTTGAACACAGTGAGAAAATTTGAAGAGACTGGATCGGTTATTGATATTCCAAGGCCTGTGCATCATCGCAACATTCGTTCTGCTGAAAATATCGCTGTCGTTGCTCAAAGTATGGAGGAAGACCCGAATTGGTCGATTCCTCGACGTGCTCAACATTTGGGCTTGCCTTACGGCTCATTGTGGCGGATTTGCATCTTCATCCATACAAAATCCAACTCACTCAAGAACTTAAGCCTCAAGACCATACACAACGCAGAATGTATTCATGAATAAATAAGGTGTGTTCAAAATTGCTCAATTGCGACCAAAAACAGCAACGCATGAACATTGCTAATGAGATGTTAAACTCTGTCCGCGACGAACCAAATTTGCTCCAGAGGGTCATAACTGGTGAGAATCGTGGGTTTATGGTTATGACGTGGAAACCAAAGCTCAATCATCTCAATGGAAGCTGCCGCATGAACCAAGACCGAAAAAAGCGCGCCAAGTTCGGTCGAATGTGAAAGTTTTGCTGACAGTTTTCTTCGATTGCAGGGGCGTGGTGCATCATGAGTTCTTGCCACAGGGAAGAACGGTCAATAAGGAATATTACCTGCAAGTTATGCGCAATTTGCGCGAAGTAATCCGCCAGAAACGCCCGGATTTGTGGGAGAACAAAAATTGGCTTTTGCACCACGATAACGCCCCTGCTCACACATCGTTGCTTGTGCGCGACTTTTTGGCCAAAAACAACACACTAATGATGCCGCAGCCACCTTTTTCCCCAGATCTGGCCCCCTGTGACTTTTTCTTGTTTCCTAAACTGAAGAGGCCCATGAAAGGACGACATTACGCTACGCTTGACGAAATAAAGACGGCATCGAAGGAGGAGCTGAACAAGATTTAAAAAAATGATTTTTTGAAGTGCTTCGAAGATTGGAAAAACCGTTAGCACAAGTGTATAATATCTCATGGGGATTATTTTGAAGGGGACAAAATAGATATTCATGAATAAATAAATAATTTTTAAAAAAAAACAAAATTCGTGATATTTTTTGAACACACCTCGTATACGAATTAGGTGATTGAACAACAAGCCATTGATAACGATTTTTCGAGCAAAATTTTCTTCAGTGATGAGGCTCATTTTTCGCTCAGTGCTTACGTAAATAAACGGAATCGCCGCATATGGGGCTCTCAAAATCCTCAGGTGATCGCAGAAAGGCCTTTGCATCCGGAAAAAGTAACCGTTTGGTATGCATTATGGTCGGGTGGTGTTATTGGCCCTTCTTTTTTTTTAAACGATCAAGGAAGAGCCATTATAGTAAATTCTGACCGCTATGGACGTATGTTAATCGATTATTTTTGGAGAGAAGTTGAAGACTATGAACTGGACAACACAGGCTAATCGAGCACTTTCGCAAGAGAAATTTCCAGGACGCGTAGTTTCGAGATTGAGTGATGTCAATTGGCCCGCAAGATCCTGCGACCTAACAACTTTGGATTTCTTTTTATGGGGCTATGAAAAAGATCGTGTTCACATGAACAATCCTCAAAATCTTGAGCAATTGAAAACCAATATTCGTGAAATTATGGCCGAGATATTGGCGGAAATGTGTCGAAATGTCATTGAAAATCACCTCAAAAAGATTGACGCCTGTAAGAAGTCCCGTGGAAGACATTTGAATGACGTTGTATTTCACGTATAATGGCAAAGTTTAGTCTTAATATTAAATAAAAAAATTTGTTTCTATCTGAATATTTTAGATATTTTCTTCAGCTTTACTTTCCCACCCGTAAAATGGATCACCCTATATTTATAAAATTTTCAAAAAGAACATTAACTACTTATTACCTATCGCTACCCTTGTTTCCACGTGGTCGGGGGCCCCCAATTTATTCGATAGCTGGTTTTGATTGCTCTTTCCTCGGTGAGTTGAAAGTCGTAGCACAAACTGCTCGTCATCTACCTGTTCAGCCCGTACCATACCTTTTCTTCCTTCAATGATTCACCTTCCCGCCAATTTCTTATCGCCGCTTGCTGAATTTTGTCACCGTTTGTTTCCTCATCCATTTCCTCCAAATCAATGCGAGATAAGAGAACTTTTCCTTGCCCTCCGTGATCTTTTATAGCCTCAGGGAAACACGGGCACCCTATCGTGCAACACGCTTTCCAATGTTTCTTAAGCTTCGCAACCGTCAATGTGGCAATGCTTCACTGCATTATCGCCTTGTAGCCTCCACACCTACTATCGGGCAACTCGTTTGACTAATGTCATCATTTACTTGCTTTGCTGCTGCACAACACATCTGACATTGAAATTAGTCAAAATGTGGTCATTTAAATAACATGTGTCGACTCGAACACATACATTGGGAGTGGAACTATACACACATTGAGACAAAATCGGATTGGTAAAAGAAATATTGTTCAAATCCACAACGCATTCCACTCAATGCACTTATTCTATGCAATTGAATAATTTTAAGGGCTACTAAAGCCTCGATCATAGTTTCGCTTAACTTCGTTGTGCACTGTGTTCAGATTTGATGCATTCATTCCCGATACTGCAACGAGCTCACAGACAGCTTTTATGGGAGCTGCTTCCCGCACACCACTGGATATGTCTGTTTGAGTTTCAGCTGCATTCATATTAGCCGCTGGTAGAACATATCTTATACCACTAACCCTATTGTTATTAATCATATCATCACTACGTAGTTTTTCAGCCATCACTGTTGATTTGGATCTTTCGGTTTTAATGTACTTTTCCCAGATATCGAAGATTTATAGTCTTCATGACTTTTCCCGCATAATGCAAGTTTGAAGAATTCGTAGATTGACCAACAAATTGCTGTCGAAGGCATTGAATATAAGACTTGAGCACCTAAGCCTTTGAATAAGTCCGGTGGCCCGGTCACTCTGTAAATCTTTCTTATCGCTTCTTTCGTTCCTTTCGTAAAACCGGTTCCTGAGTATTCAGTAGTGTTTTTACAGCATCTAGTGGTGTAGTAAATGCAGAGGCAGCAGCACCAGCTGCACCACCAGCAACATGAACTAGAGGATTATATTTTCTTCCATTATTTAAAATATTTTGGAAAAAATTCGTAAATCGTAAAGTGTATTGCCTGATATGGCAGATTTATAATTAATTGTGTAGAGTATGTGCAATAAAATGCACCGAACCGTTCGTTCGGATTATATGGCGAGTTGTACCTATGTTAGGCGAGTGCCTATGTTTTATCACGTCTGCTGTACTCGATAAGTGTCGCGGCAACTGCTGATACCGTGTAATTGATTTGATTGTGCTTTGTGTATTTTGCCAAGGTTTCTTTTGTACTGCAGATAGAATGTTGGTACTATCTTTCCCATTGTCGAATTTAGCGCTGTACTTTTTCTCGAGTTTCTTCAAATCAGGTAGTATACGAGTATGCGTACAATTAATGCAGCAATATGTGAAGAAGTCCAGAACAACTACTTTGCCTTTAAGCGATTCCGTAAATGTTAACGGCTCAGATCTTCTTTAAATTCTGGAATGGTTTTCGTCTCCGAATCAGGTTCTTCAGTTTCCTCAGTCACAAATATTTCAAATTCAAAGCGGAGTCCTCCATTAGTATCCAAAGCGTTATATAGAGGTCCTATGATTTATATTGTCTGTCCTGGATTGCCGCTATTGATATTTCCTTGTGAGGTCGTAGTCCGGACATTCCGCTTAGAATTTACTCAGTCTAGTCAGTACATGTTCCAAGAAAATTACAATTGAAAATATTTAATTCAAAAAAATTACGTTACCAATTCTTCTTCAGTCTGGCTGGCGTGGTAAATATTACCTTTAGGTCGCGGGAGTCTTGCTTATAGGATCGCATGTGAAAGTGTCCCGTGACAATTTACTTAGTTCATTATGGTAATTAATTGCTATTGTTAAATATCTTATCGTATTTTGTAAGCCCGAAGTGTCATATTCATGTAAATTTCTTTTTTGTTGCTTTGTTGTCAATAATTCTCAATTGTATTTTTTAATTTATAAACCAATCAGCGCTGGTGTAGTACTATTTTTATCAATTTTTCAATCACATTGAATTGGTTACGACCGAATCTTGTAATAGTTGCTATTTGACTATAGTGCTGTAGTAATCGAGCAGTTAAAGGGTTAAAGAAAAACTCAAGCATAAAATGTCCCAGATCAATTGAAAATATCGAACCGGTACGATTGCAGATTGAACTGGAACAATTTCAGATTGAACTAGAACAATTTGCGATCGAACTGGTACGATTTGAGATTGATCTGGTACGATAAAATACTTTTGACAGGGCAGTTGTGATTGAGTGAGGAAGGAGACTTGCTGGTGATAGTTCAGTACAGGAACATAGTTGCCCATAATCGGAGCAGTTTGGACCCGATAACGCGCTACAGTCATCTCAATGAAGCTGACCCCAACCGTCTTCTTCTGAAGACCCATTACATGAACTGCAATAGCTACTCAAAACATAGCCTGTACGGTACTCGCAGCAAGTCCCAGCATTTGGTGCGAAAATCAAACAATATTTATAGAAATATTGCCAAAAGCCCATCGTTCCTGAATACTAACAAAAGCAAAGAACATTCGCGGAAGTTACGCAATTTCTCTCTCAAAGCGCGCAGCAGTATAGACAAGCGACACCCTAAGAGTCAGATCATAGGGAAATCCAACACGGTCCCTGACAACTCCTTGCAGCCAAGTGACAAGTACTTGAGTCTTTATTTGGACGAGAAAACCGCCGAGTCCAAGTCCTTGCTAGCGAACGATAACGGAAAAACCTATCCCGCCTGTCGGCCACGTGTGAAGAGGGATTCGAAAGATGCACGCAGTAGTAGTAGTAGTAGAAGCAAGTACCGTAAAATAAACAACAGTTGTAATATCGGTCTTCTGAACGACTCACTGCAGAGTCGAGCGAATGAATCGCACCACACGAGTGGAAGCGGTCCTTTGAATGGTATTAAAATCAGTTTGACCGACATTCATCGCCGTAAAACTGAGTTTAATCGCCAATTGAGTGCCCCGATTGGCTCGACTGCGTCTCCGCGGCAACGCACCAACAGCAATAGTTCCACAAAAACACCGCATCACCAAAATTGCTCGTCGTCAAAACAATCCGCCTCGTCGTCGTGTTGCTTCTCATATAATAATAATAGCTTAAATCGACCGAATAAGAAACAAAAAGGTCTCCGGCTGAATGAGAAGCGTCAATTGAATGACGTTCCGTCACTCCGCCGCCACTCTTGTGACAAAAAAATCGAAAAGAAGTGCTACGGCGTTTGAGTTGTGTAAATTCTTTTTCGGATATTTGTTGGCTGAAAGTTTATTGCTATTATCCTTGTTAATCTCATAACGAAGTGAATATCTATAAGTTGTATCCTTTGCATTCGTCAAATCGGTGGATAGTTTCATTCGTCCCATCTAAACGAAAGGCTCATCTGTCGTGCAAAGCAAGATTCCGAATAAACGGTGGTGTAAGGAACAATCGCTCTTAAAACTAGAACGTTTTGGCAAAAGGCAGAGTCCAAAAGTGTATTTCAGGTTTAGGAACAGGCTTGCGACTTCTGTGTGCCGGCTCCGTGGATGTTCCATGTTTATATGCGTGACCTGGGGTTCGGACGTGTACTTTGGTGCCGAGGAATTTCTCAAATTGCGAATTAGACATGCGAATGGCGGACCACTGCATAAATTCCTCTCAGTAAGTGCGGCGACAAGTGTTTATTTGCCCACGTCCAGGGACATGCAAGAAAAGGCGTGTAAAGTGGCAAAAATCAAATTTGCTGCCGCCGGGGCAAATGTCAAACGCGAGTGCAAAAGGTCCGCGTCTGAAAATTGAACTTGATGCATTGGCGCACGTATTTGGTGGAAGGCGAAGGCGAGCGCATTTGAAATTTTGAAATGAAAAAGGGTTCGATGCACCGAAAAGGAGTTTTTCTTTTTTTTGTCGTCTGGTGTGTGATCGCTGCCGTTCGTCGTCCTCGTTCGCAAGTGGGAAACAATTGCGATCGTGTTTGTGTGTGCGTTCAGGGCGCGTGATAGTGGGCGAGGTGTGTGAGCGCATATTTCCGACGGAAAAGACCGATAAAGCGTGGACGGGAAAATCGATAACATAAAAATGGAAGTTGTCGTAAAACGAACGAGCGATTAATTTAAATATTTATCGGGCAGAGATAATTAGCCGCTTAACGATTGTCGATTGTTTGTCGACCCCTGCTTCCCTCGCGATTGAACGCTGTTGTATTGGTAGCGAAATTTTTATTTTTGTTTTGGTCGCGCAAGCATTATCGTATCGGGCGCAGCGGCGGGGAACCAAACTTGTTACGAGAGAACGAAGAGAGTGAACGAAGAGACAAAACAACTGACTAAAGGTGAATGCTTGGGTGCTGATAGAACAAGTGAAAACTGAACAGAGCGGAGAACAGTGCAAAGTTTTTAATGAAATAAAATCAATTAAAATGGCCGTAAGAAGTCATCAGTATTTTAGTTGAAGATGAAACAACTATCAAAGTACTATGACCACCGTTTTTCAACAATTGCGAGTAGTTCAATCATTTGTTGAGCTTGTTCAACATACTTTCAAAAACTGTTATTAGAGAATCCATGCAAACATTCAACAATTATACTACCCGCAGATATAATATACAGAGATCTAAAGACTATAATTGATTTTGTATATAGAGGTGAAATAGATGTTACAGAGTCAGAATTACAGGACCATCTGCATCGTCATCGAGCGCTCGGAAGACCATGCGGGTGAGTACCATTTTATTGCGTCATATATATATATATATATATATATATATATATATATATATATATATATATATATATATATATATATATATATATATTTTGTTTGTATGTTTTTTTCATTAAAAGAAAAAAAACCAACAGGAATTTATTTTAAAATATTGCAAATCGATTGCGCCAAAATAGAACTTTTCATTTAAATCCCAAAAATATACAAAAACAAAACATGATAAAATAACAAAGAATTGAAAAGAAATAACATTTTAATTGTTTACTACGTTTTCATTACAATTATGACATACACATTATAGCAAACTTATTTAAGGCAATATAAAATGAAAGCAAACAATAAGAAAAATATTCCTTGAGATTTATTTTCGCTGAAAGTAACGTAGATAAGACTTCAACGGATAACTGAAGATAAAAAAATACTAAATATTTAGAACTTTTGATAACAACAGTAGCAAAAGGAGAAAAGTTGATATAAAAACATGCGATCTAGTTGATTCCAGATGAATTGATAGAAATGAGAGAGTTGTTTTCGATTTGTTAGGTTCGAGTTGCAGGTGCACAATTTTTATCCGATATTTCTTGTTTGAAATAATTTTGGGGATTTCGTGATGCGAAATTCACACTGAACCATGTTAATTAGTTGATATGTCAGATGGGCGTAGCGTAAGTTGCTTTGTGACCGTCAGACATCGTTGAAATCAGTATAGTTTGTTTGATGAATCGATTTGAGACTGAACAAATCCATGAGGTACAAGAATATGATGTATGGTTGAAAAATGACTAATAAATATAATGAATGAAAGTATGTTAGATCGAATTTCTATACGTGCTGACGATAATGAAATTAACCTGTAGTTTTGATTTGAACGGTGCTCTTAACGTACTTCTGTTACGCAAGTGTTTGGGTAAAAATTGAACAAATTTAACCTATGAATGAACCATCTGGAATGAATTGAGCATATATGTGAAGAAGGAAAAGTTGATTGTTTTTTTCATTTTTATATAATTTATAGGTCTTGTTTATTATTTTTTTAATATATTTTCCTTTATTAATTAAAACAATGAATAAATACCATACCCTTCGGTCTTTCCTTTCTTCCGACTCTAACCGGGTATAGGACCCGGTATGGTGGCAGGCTTCCACCTCAAAACATGAGCCAGCCGCCGGGTACTTAAACAATACTTCTCGTTTCAGGTGACGTCGCGGGTTGAGTGGCCCAAGCAGAGTGCCTCTTTATGGCATAGAGTTATGCAATCAAATTGTATAATTCTATGGCACCGCGGTACTCTCCTCCTGATGGGAAAGTTCATGCAATTCAAGTTGTATGAGTTTTCCACTCAGAAGAGGAATACCTGGCCACTGCAACAAAATATGGATTTATTCCGGTTGGGTGGGTGCGAAGGGGCTCCATCACCACCCGGTTGCCCCTCTTTCATTTGTGGGCCATGAACTTCGTCGGATAATGACGAGGTTACCCCAAGTCTGCCTTTCTTCTCAGGTTCCTCTTGTTTTCGGTAAAAAGGTTTATCTCCCTCGGTGTAGTTATCTACACTTTTTGCGACTTCGGTCGCCTCTTGATCTCCAACCAAATTCGTGAGTGCGAAATTTTTTTTGTAGTGGGTCCTCGTGCTAGGGAAATGAACCCGCCCCACGACACCGCAATGCTAGCCTGCCAGCGCATTCACGCGTCTCCAGACGAGGGCATTCTCGGCAGATACCGACACCTTCTTCTGCCGAGGCAGCAGACCATCGCTGCAGTCCTTTACGGACAGTATTGAAAATCCCTTATTCACTACAGTGCCGTTGTCAAACTATGTACCTGTATATCTTACTTAAAATCTATGTACGTCAAAAGACTAAATAAAATATCTATCCATCTATCTATCTAAGATTTGACTTAAGCACAGTGGAATACATTAACTCATTAAAGCCTAGCGTTGCTATATGGCAATGTTGATGATCGGATTCGTTTACAGATCATATTTCAAAAACTTAAGATCGTAACCGTTCACTATTACTTAGATTTCGTTGCTAGATGTACAAGTCAGTGATAAGAAACAATTGGTTGTGAGTGGTGTTTTAAGTTTGAAAGCAGTTGTTCTTTCATTTGTTGGGTATCAAAAATTTTGCAGATATGGCGAACCGGAAAAGGTTTGTTCCGTTAGTTTCTATTTTGCGCATTGTTTCGGGTTTTATCTGATTATAATTTGTTCAAATTTATTTAAGACTTGTAATAAGACTAAATATATTTGAGTTTGATATTTATATTTGGCGTCACGGAGGTTTTTCGTCTGTTGCCATATGGCAACGCTAGGCTATTATAGGGTCATTTTTTCCTAAAAAGTAGTTTTTACTCCTTTCAGCTTAACGTTGCATTAGATTGCAAATTTACTTGAACAAGATGATGAGGATGAGTTACAAGACATTTATATTGAGCCCCTTGAAGTTGCTGAGCAAACAGATGAAGACTCTACTGATGAAGACTCCGGTGGGCTCATAGACAATCTTACAGGGAGACAACTTCTGGCGGGTGCAGAAATCGTATCATAAAAGAAAAATGAAGATGCTGATGAATGCCTAACGGATACAGGTCCATCCAATAAAAGACGCAAAATAGCATACAATTGGAAGAAGTGTGATCTTCCTGACTTTTCTTCACCGGCATTCATTCCATCAGAATCAGACAATTATAAAGATATGTCATGCACCGAGATTTTTGAGTTATTGTTTGATAAAAACTTATGGGAAATTCTTTTAGAACAGAGTTCTAAATATGCTCTGTTTTTGAACTGCCCAGACCCTCGCATTTCCCTTGGTGAGCTCAAATGTTTTATTGCCATTTTGATCCTATCAGGGTATAATAAATTACCGAGTTAAAGGTCTTACTGGGATAGTGGTGATGACATGCGAAATACATTGGTTTATAATGCTATGCGACGTGACAGATTCATCCAGATAATGCGTTTTATTCATGCAAATGACAATAATAATCTTGATAAGAAAGACAAAATGACGAAATTGCGACCATTGATGAATATTCTTAAACGAAATTTCCATGCTTATATTCCAAATGAACAAAATCTTAACTATGATGAGATCATGATCGAATACTTTGGAAAACATGGCTGCAAACAGTGTATTCACAACAAACCCATCCGGTCTTTGAATAATAGTAGTGGTTATTTGGCAAATTTTGAAGGTTCTATCCCAGGTGCGAATATAGAACATGAACAAAATTTTGATAAAGCAACAGCACCCATGCTTTCCATGATTAGTGAATTACCAGAAGTTATGAGGAAACAAAAACTACAGTTCTATTTTGACAATCTTTTTACGGGTATTCCACTTCTTATTCATTTGAAAAATATGGGTTACGAAGGAACAGGCACACTTCGACAAAACAGATTGCCAAAAGAATGCTCAATCACTAAGGTGGAATTGATGAAGAAAAGAGAAAGAGGGTCATACGATTTTGCGTCTCAACGTGATGTCGTTGTAGTCCGATGGATGGATAGCTCCGTTGTAACTGTTGCTTCAACAGATCACAAATTAAGTCCAATAGGATTGGCAGATCGATATTCTAAAGCTAACCTAGAAAAAGTTGAAGTACCAAGGCCCAACCTAATATCAATTTATAATCAATACATGGGAGGCACAGACCTCATGGATGCTCATGTTAATTCATTATAGGATTGGAATCCGAGGCAAAAAATGGTGGTGACCTATTTTTACGTGGCTTATAGATGTTACTATCAATAACTCCTGGATACTAATGCGCAACTCAGGGAAAGATATTTCGCAGCTGAATTTTCGTCGTGAGCAGGTCCAAACATATTTGAGGAACTATGGAACCTTTCCTTAAACAGGCGGACGACCATCTACCTCAAATTCCGCATCCAGAGTTTTGGAAGGCAGAAGATACGACGAAAAAAATCACTTTCCGCAATCAATTGAAAAAAAACATAGATATGCTGGAATTGACTGCAGGACGATTGGGAGGGTTATATGTTCAAAATGTGATGTTGGTTTGTGTATCAAATGCTTTCAAAATTATCATTCTAAATAATAAGGTTTACATTTTTGACATATTATAATAAATAAATAAAAAAACTTGTCAGCATTTCTCTTATTCTTAAGCCGATAATATACAAATTTTAGTACTCATATCGACCTAGCGTTGCCATTTGGCAACAACCCAAAACTCTAAACTGGGACTTTTAATATTTTTTTTCTGTCAGAACGCTGTTGCCTAGATTTTATTCAACCTAAATATAAGTGAAAAACAATAAAAAACGATTTTCAGAAACTCACGCTCTAATGGGTTAAATTAAAGGAAAATTCAAATCAAAGGCAATATTTTTGAAAGATAGTGTGCAATGATATCCACCTTAAAAAATTGTACTTTCTTTACTAACTGCAAACTTCCCTTTACCAGAAAGAAACATATATTCAACAAAAAATCTACGCTGGCATCTAAAGATAAAATTTTAATTTCATTTCAATTAAAATCTTAATTGTATCATCATTCAAATAAATGCGTTTTAAGGCAGTTTTAATTGCTCTCCATTGATTAATTAATATTATGAAAGTGCAAAAAATGTCAATGAAACACATGCATATGTGTAACATTTTGCTGGGATCGTTGCCAGAATATTACTTTTAAATGTCTTATGAAAAGCCAACGGTTGGTCAAACAAAAACCATCGAGCCAATATATTTCTTTTATTACACTTGGGACATGCTATAAAATTATGATTGGTGAGTAGCAAGTGATGAATAATGTTGCATTTGGGATAATCTATGGGAATGCCATAGTCATACTGCATCCCAAAAAACACTATTTATGAGTCATATGAGAATCTTCAGATGTTGGATTGCAATTAGCACACGTACAAACCAACATCCGCACTTGGACCGAAATTGCAATCGCAAAGGAGATCGCAGCACTCATGATCTTCGTGATGATGACGGAATTTTGTGATGGTGATGGCGATTATGATGATCGGATTGAAGTGTTCTAGTCGCAAACAAGGCCGTAAATTATGGCAATTGCAAGACATTCGCTTGCATGAGAATAATGGTGCAATTATTAGACAGAGTACGTTGGCACCAACAGACAGGGCGACATTCAAAAATATGACAAAGTGAGTGGAACAGTAGCGTAACAGATTGTTTTCACTGGTTTGAATCTTTTAGAGACCGTGAGACTAGCACGAACCAAACCCTTATAATGATAAAGAAAAAGTGTTTAATTCTGACAACTTTAATTAAATTTATGAGCAAGCGCATGAAATAACGGCTCAAAACATCTAATAGAGAATTCCACTTCTGTCGCTTGACTTATTCTGAAAAACGACTACACCACTGCATTTTAAACCTATACATTTTCCGATTGAAGTTTACCTAAAGATAAATACATCCAACAATAACGTTGAAATTATTAATTAAAAGTGACGGTTTAAAACGAAATGACTTACATTCACTTTGCATGAATCAAAGTGTTCACCGTGATTATGAGTAAGCGTAGGCTAGAATTGATATTAGCAGCTCAACTAAAGCTTTATGGTTGAGTCTTTTGAAGAAACTCACCGTGCAGAGAATAATTAAAATTCTGATCACAAACAGCGGTCATAATTTGATCCTGGCGCCTTCACACCGGTAGTGCATGTCCAGTGTAGTCTAAGATTTGGTCTAGCCACATTCTTCAGACCGCTGTTAATTTATTCGTAGTCACTTCCATGGGATCGGTGCCTGATATTGTTCATTTAATTCAATACAAAAGATTGAAAATGGATTTTAAAATGCAATTCAATTTTGATGCATATTAATGACATAGTTAATAGTTCAAAGCAGAAAATACTGTTCAAGTAATGAGGTGCAAAAATTAGAGGGAAATTATTTAATGGACATCATTTTAATGGATTAAATAGTTTTATTAGTTAAGTCCTGTAAAGGACTTCAATTTATCATGATAAGAATGAACATGATTTGACACTATACTCTTGGAATAACTGTACCATCTGCAGTATGCATCGTCCGAGATTGCCCAAAGCAAATCTAAACCGACCTCTCATCGGCTCTCGGTACATGCCAACGGACTGTACCTAGGTCAACTAGTCTGGACACCCCCAGTCTACTCCGAGATGGCTGCTTGCAGGCTAGCTAGTTCAGAAAGGAATTTTAGGCGCAGGTCTTAGGCGTGTATACTAAGTTCGGATACATTTTTTTCAACCACAGAGCCAAATGCCCGTTTAGAACGCGTTCCAAAAATTTCCCGAAAAACATTTCGTCAGTATTTGAATGTGGCCTAACTCCGCCATAGACGGTCCCAAGTCCGCTTGGGAAAGAAGGAGGGAACTCCTTGTTTGTCCCGCCCGCAGCTTCCATGATTACTCATCCAAATCCGATAAAAAATGGTAGTAGATGTTCGTGGGGTCGCACATTGGGTTTATTGGTTCCCCAATGATGGGACACTAAATGCCGAGAAATGTCAATAACTGCAAATACACCTGAGCTCTGCTACTAAACCCTGCTCACACCCACCTCCTTTGTGGTGACGCAAGAGAGTGAAGGTGAGTCTTCCGCATCTGTAACGGAATCGAAAGTAATAACCATGCCGCCGGAATGGCGGTCGGGCGTTGGGCTAACTCCTCGTCCTTGTAAAACCCTACATTGTTTCGAAACCTACATTAGAGCCTCGGAGTGGATTGGATCTAAGGTAACAACATCACAACCGAAAAAGGACTATGACATTAGATAATGGAATGGCAGACTACTGAACTACCCCGGCGCTGTTAAAGACCTTTTAAAACAGCCCAGTCAATATAAATTAAATATATTGGAAATCCACGAAACGAGATCAAATCGCACGTTATTCATTTTAAGGTAATCAAAGAACGAATGTGTGCGATTCGTGAAATTCGGCTGATAAACGTACACGCCCTGGCCGAATAGAAAGGCGAAGACACGAAGGAAATGTTCTACAATCATCTGAAAAAACTAGTCAACTCATTGCTTACAAACGAAAAAAAAATAATTCTGGGAGTTTTCAACGCTAAGGTTGAAAATGCGCTATCTCATTGGAGAACGACTGGAGGACATAGCCTCCACGATGAAACGACTGACAACGGCCAGCGCCTGATTGACACTGGTTGTAACAGAAAGCTAGTCATACGTTTGATTTGATTCGCACATGGATGTATACATAAAATGACCTGGATATTGTACTAATCGAGCATTTATACTAGCAAACTGCTCGAAAACCCTCCTATCTCCTATCTAAATTGTAATTGCAGATTAAAAAAAAAATTTAATTTTTTCCCCTGTAATTGTAATTTGTAGAATAGTTTTTCTTCTTATTATTATTGTTAAACGTAATCTCATATCAATTTTCCTCTATATTAAAATTTAAATGTTCTCCGTTAGACGTGATTTACCAGAGACCAGACGTGTTTTTTGTTCGCTCGTGTAGAATTCGAAAGTGTAATCATTAATCAAGTAAAATCAAAAAGTGAAATAACAAAAATGTAATCTCTTTCGAACCAGTGATGTAATTAATAATAAGCAAAGTTAACTGATAATATTCTAAAATTAGAAAAGCGATACCAAATATTACTACCTGCTACATATATAAATATTTCGTGATAGCACTATTGAACATAAAAGCTTCAAGCAACAACTGTTAATAGCTGGTGTAGCCACTAGCCAATGCATACTTTCAACTTTTGTAGTGTTGTTTGGGACACATCAGCATGGCGGGAGGTAAAGAGCCCCCAGATAAGGATGGAGAAAAAACTTTCAAATGTCATCCCAAACAGAGAGTTTCAACTGTAATTTGCATAATTTGCGATAACAATTATCATCTCAGTGACTATAAAGCACTAAGTGACCCAATATTTTTAAGCCCCACATTAGTAATCTGGCCTGACCACCCTGATCTCAACTTAACACCAAAAAATAATGACGTAGTGCTTAATGAAAATACAAGGCAGTTAATTGCGCTTATAAAAAGCGTAAAAAGAGATGAAATCAAACAAGAGATTCTAAGTGAAATTGCTAATGAAACGAGCACGGATCCAAATAAAGCGATGTATGAAGATAAGGACTTTGAAAGTATGAAAAGGGAAATAATGTTATTAAGACAATTGAATACTGAGATCATGGATAAAAATTTGATCTTAAAAAATATTATTGCGAAAGAAAAAGATATTTCTCAACAACCTACTAAGACTTTCTCAGAAGCAATTAAATTTCCTAAACCAAAACCTAAAAAAGTGCCTAAAATTATTATTAAAAAGAAAAATATTAAAGATGAGAGTGATTTAAAAAAATCTGTGAGTCATTATCTTTTAGAAAATAAATCTATTAAAACTAAAAATATGCAGATAACCAAGAAAAAAGATGAATTAACAATACATTGTCTTAACGAAGAATGTGCTATAAATGCTGAAAATATTCTACAAGATAAATTATCTAGTATTTACAAGGTTGAGAAAGAAAAATTATTAAATCCGAAAATAAAAATAGTTCGAATTGACAAAAATGCTAATTTTGATAACAAATTGTTAGAATTAGACATAAATGAAAGAAATTTTAACAATTCTAATGAAAAATGTCAAGTTTTGCATATTTATACCAATAATAAAGGATCGCAAATTGCAATAGTTGAAATAAATACAATATTATATAAAAATATTAAAGAGAATGGTTCAAGAATCTTCATTGGATATCAAAGTTGCAAAGTGTATGATATCATTAATGCAAGGCCATGTTTCAATTGTGGCAGATTCGGACATAGTGGTGTAAAATGTAATAATGTTTCTGTATGTCTCAAATGTGCTGGAAATCATAAGACAAGAGAATGCAATGATATCGTGATGCAATGTCCAAATTGTATTTATCATAATAAGCATTACAATACCAAATTTGATATAAAACACGTTGCAACTGATAGTTCCCTGTGTCAAGTTCTCAAAAATAAAATCAAAACAAGTTGGGTAAACAGACCTACGCTCATGTCAGAAGGGCTTTGTATTCAATTTTCAAAATGCAGTCACCAGATTGAATAAAGTCAAGAAGCATGTCAATGACGATTTTATTTGAGAAACTATGCAATTCGAAGATCATACTATTATTAACAAAGTTGAACGAATTTCGACTTCTGAGGTTTTTGTTATTGTTACACTCATAAATATCTCCCTTGATAATTATTTCAGATGTCCATTCGCGAGGGAGGAAACACATTTTTCATGTATTTCCCCCCGTGCCCCACTGAAGCAAAAACTGACAGTTTAACAACTGTTTTGAAAAGCTCCCATGAAAACTTTCATTTCATACTCATATCGGCTACGTTTGATGAATTTTTTTTTCAGGTGCCACTCTCCTGTACTGTTATCATCGATTAATAGCCAATTTTTTCGAATCCTACAGTTGTTACAAAGCCCTTTTGCTAGAAGCTCCCTCCCGCCTCCTTGACTTGTTTCACCTATGAGTATTAATTGTAGGTACTCATCTTCAGTCATTCATTAAATTGAATCAAGTGTTCAAAGCATGCACCTTAAATGTTGAAGTTGGGAAGAAATAACTCAAAATTATTCAATCTTCGCATTTAAAACAGCCACTATTTTGTTTTACGATTACTGATACCACTAGCTGAACTGATTCTCAAAGGTATTCATGACACCTATCATTCCTGAAATTTTCATGCAAATCCTAGTAAAACTGTGGTGTCTGAGTCGGTAAAAAGCGCATGTTATTCCATAGCCATATGTTGCCATAGTAATACATGCAGGGCATATTGTTCCATAGTAATACAGGAAATTTCAAACGACTATAACTTCGCTAAATATGATTCAATCTGTATGAAACTTGCAGGGTTAATTGATCTTATAAATAATCATCTGTGTACTGAATTTCATAGAGCTTAAGGGTACCGTTAAGATTTTATTCAAGAAAATATAAAATCGATAAATCATACTATTACTAACAAAGTTGAGTGAATTGCGACTTCTCACATATTTTTTGTTGTTGTACTCATCAAGGCCTACATTCATGATTTTTTTCAAATTTTTCGGATCACAGGTGTCCAATCGCGAGGGGGGGGGACACAAATTTTTCGTGTATTTCCCCTCCCTGTGCGCCCCTCGAAGCAAACTTTGCCAAACTAAGACCTGTTTTCAAAAGTTCTCATCAAGACCTTTCATTTGATACCCATATCGGCTACCTTCAATGAAATTTTTTTTTCGGGGGGTCACTCCCCTATATGGGGAGACCCCCTTAAAATACCTTATAAAATCTTTTTGTACCTGAGCTTTGAAGAGAGCACCAATTTACACCTACATACAAAATTTGATGCTTCTAGCTTAAGTAGTTTCCGAGAAAAACTGCTGTGACACACGGACGGACGGACGGACAGACAGACGGACAGACGGACAGACAGGACGCGATTTTAGAAGGGTTTTGTAAAATTATTTTACAAAACCCTAAAAATTATGGAGTATTATTAACCAAAAATTGGGTAAAAATTTCAATAGAAATAATGGAATTGATTACTTAATAAATGATAATGGTAATAGGATAGATAATCAATATGATATAGCAAAATTCTTTAATAAATACTTCTGTGAAATCGGAATAAGTTTAAGTAATAAAATAAGTAAACCCTCGAATTATGTTATTTTCACACCAAATATGAATCAACACAGTATTTTCATAAATCCGACATGTAAAGATGAAATTCATGACATAATTAATAGCTTAAAAGACAAAGCAGGAGGAGTTGATGGTATACATTCAAGAGTTTTGAAAACTATCTCTGAATATATAGCAGAACCTCTATCATACATTTTCAACTTATGCGTTGAAGTGTCTGTGTGGCCAGATATGTTAAAAAAAAGCTGAAGTAGTCCCGATTTTTAAATCTAATGATAAAAGCAAGGCAAAAAACTATAGGCCGATATCTTTAATTTCCAATGTTTCAAAGATATTTGAAAAACTTATATATGAGAGGATCTTCAAGTTTTTGAAGAAGCACAAAATATTGTCTAACAAACAATTTGGTTTTATTAAAGGACTGAGAACTAAAGATGCTTTAGCTTACATTACAAATGTATTGTATAATTGTTTAGACAAAAATAAACCAGTTATTGTAACTTTTCTTGATGTAGCTAAGGCTTTTGATACTATAAATCATGAATTATTATTAGATAAAATGTATTGCTATGGGATACGAGGTAGTGCACTGAAATTATTAACAAGTTATCTCACAAATAGACAACAAAGAGTAAAAGTAAACAATGTATTAAGTGACTACAAAGAAATTAAAACTGGAGTGCCGCAGGGTACCATTTTAGGTCCACTACTTTTTATCCTATATGTCAATGATCTACTTACTGAAAAAACCGAGAATGATATAGTATCATATGCTGATGATACAGCTGTAATAACTGAAGGTAAAACGTGGGAAGAAGCCGAAAATAAAATGAATGAGTTTCTCACTATGATAGATACATGGCTCGTAGCAAATAAGCTTACTTTAAATGTTGATAAATCAGTCTATATTGTTTTTGGGAATTACTGTGATAGTGTACCTACTGATATGGAAATAAAAATCAATGGAAAATTACTTAACAGAGTGGAAAATTGTAAATATTTAGGAGTTATAATTGACTTCAATTTAAAGTGAAATAGGCATATTGAACATATAATCAATAAAACTAAATATCTGATTTTTGTATTTTACAAATTATCTAAATTTATGGATAGCAAAACACTTATGTTGATTTATTATGCTCTCTTCCAAAGTATCATAAGTTATGGAATAATTGCTTGGGGTGGAGCATATTCCAACTATAGAAATTTGTTGCAACGACTTCAGAATAAGTTATTAAAAATCATAAACAAACATAACTCTGAGATAAACCCTATTCCACTAAATTTGGAAAAATTATTTTGTTTAGAAGCTGTTGTATATTACTATAATGAGCTTAAAAATGTCTATGAAATGTCAAATAGTAGAACTAGATATAAAAGTATTTTATTACCAAAAATTTATAAAACTGTTAGCAATAAAAACAGTTACATTGTCGCAATAAAGCTATTTAATAACTTACCAAATGAATTGAAGGTTTTGAGTGGAAAATCAAATAATAAGCATAGAAAGAGCAAAATAAGATCTTGGGTTGTAGAAAATATTTAATTACACAAAAGTATTATTCATGCCGATAATATTATTATATTCTGATTTTTTTGATTAAAAATAATGCAAAGTTTAATTTCCTTTTATTTTTTGTAATTTATAGTTTATAAGACTAGCATGTAAGATACCAGTTCCTACGTACAGATGTCCTCATATCTCTGTAGGATTTACTGAAGTATTTTGTAATACATTATGTAAATTTTTTACTGGGTTGGATAAATAAATAAAAAATAAATAAATAAAATTATCTTTTCCATAAAATTTAATTTTTCATTACTATTTAAAATTTTGATTTGTTTCCTTCATGTAAATTTCTTCACTGCATGTAAATTTTCTTCAATTTATTTACATTTCTCTACTTCATTCTTAATTTCTTTAGTTCAGTTAAAATTTCCCTACTGCAGTTAAATTTTGGTTTTTAAAAAAAAAAAGTTGAATCTGCCCATAACAATTTAGGATGTGGAACCCCTGACTTAGTGCAGGGCAACGGTGCATTACCTAAAAATGCATTGGAATACATTCTTGACGTTAGCGTAAACTGTAACTCTTATCTGAGATTCTCTTAGTAACGTAAAATAAATTTTAACAATCCGGAATGGGTGTACCAGCTGGTGATATGGACAGCTTGTGTGTGTGTGTTTACGAAGAAACAAGAAAAAACCTATAACCAACAACATAATAAAGGCAAAGTCGAGACACAACACAAACATGTAAATGTAGTATTATATAAACGAAATGTGGAGGTGTCAGCTGATGAAGTTGGAAAAAGTTGAGAAGATGAGAATGCATGGGTGGGATTTGTGATTGCGGGGAGTCGCTAGTTGGTCTGGTTAGGAGTTGGATGTTTCCTTTGTTCGGCTCGGAAAGGAGACGCGTGGAGATCTGAAATACAAGTACGATAAGATAGAAATCGATGAAAAATATTTTCGCGCTTCGGGGAAAATTTGCAAAGTGATATTCATCCGATTGTGATTTAAAGTGACTTCATGCCTAAAAGTTCGGATCGCCACTTGTATGAGGAAATGCGTTTAAATAGAAAAGCTTCATCATAACCATTCATAATTGCTTGATGGATCATTGAAGCAGGGTGATAAACGGGACCCTTATGAAGTGGAAGTAAATGAGAGGGCGCTTATGATTTAGCGTGAAAATTTCGAGACGAGATTTGTCGCATTGACCGTTTCCGGGGAGTTTTTGGTTCCATTGGCGTGGATCGTGAAGGTCGGAAGGGAGAAAAAAAGAAAGAGAAAAAGAGTGTGGTACGATTTTGCAATGTGTTGATGGAATTTCTCCCGAATTGCTCTTTGGTAGAATTGCTCTGGTACTAGTTCCAGGCATAGATGCTCTGCAATTTCCTAAAAAGTTGAACTTTTTATGTGACTATTCCCGTTATATTTGTGCTCAGTTACTTAACGACTTTGTTCATTTTCGCATTGTTTCCGGAGAACAAAATCAAAAAATTGTGTTGTTTGCCCCCGAACCTAGTAACAATTATTTACTCAATGCGCTAAACATGTTAAGAATTTGAAATTAACAACTAGCACTTTTGTCGGAAATTTGTCGAAATGCTGTGATGCTACTTTGTTTTCATCGATTAGGGAAATCGGTTCGTGTGAAATCGTTGGTGTTAAAGTACCGTGCATGTTCCAATCTAAGTTCGGAAACTTCTCCACAATACTGGTTAAAAGAAGCATGCATACAGAGACGAATCGTAAGAATACAACCAAAATGGTTACTGTGTGACACAGACCCCGGCATATAATTGCATTTCATAAATGAAGTAAACAATCATATCGTAACTTACAATTTCTCTTTGCCACCTGCAATTGAACGTCCGTACATTAGTAAATGTGTAAATATCAGCTACGATGCAATGTTCCGAGCGGCAGAAAGCTTTCTCCATGTGCAACGAAACTGATTGTTAATTGTCGCAGGTAATTCAATTCGCGTTTTAATAACTGAAATTAAAGATACCAATGCACAGAGGCCTGGAAAAATCGTTTGCAGCCTCAATACATACAAAGAGTGAATGTGGATTGTCTCTATTATGATATTGAACAAAGTTTCCACCAGCATGGAAAGCCGAGTGTTATAGACATTGATATAATTGTCAATAAATTGAATGCTAATTTAAACACCGATGAGGTTTCATATCTATTATACAAACTGAGTTTTCGGCTTACCCAGTCTACGACCCAGAACATCGATATGATGCAGCAACAGAAGCATTCATAAGCACATTATAGAATCAGGAATCGCAACAAGCTGTGCGTTTAGCTCAAAAGCAAACGGTTAAGGACGCATTGGCTTATAGCCTGAACTTTGATGCAGCGAAAAATGTGGCTCGTAACACTGCCCGGGCTCACGAGGTAGTGACAGACGAGCGTAGGTATGAGCGCGTGGAAATTGAGCGAGAGCCATAGGTAAATGGTGCGCATAGATGCTGAAATTGCGGAAAGATGGGGCACCTACAAAGAGACTGCAAGAAGTGAAAGAAACCGAACTATTGTCCAGGGTTGAGGAGATCCAGACCGAGCCTGGAGCCCAGAATGGAAGCCCTTTAAACTGAGGGGGCTAGAAGAATCGACGCCTGAAGCACCCCTATCACCATGTCAAGACAACATTGGGGAGAAGCAGTCCTATGCCTTCCACGTCAAGTTGGCGGAGAGCATTGCACCATAACAATCGGCACTGGTGCAACCCAAACGATTATCCGACCAGACCTAGTAAGGCAACAACTACTTCATAAGGGCAAGATTTTCTTTCTATGGAGAGCTACAGGAGGAACTGCACCTGTCCATGGAGAGGTCAACCTCCAGATACAGTTGGGAGACCTTGCGTTCCGACATCATTTTCTGGTCGCGAACATTATAGATGACTGCATTTTCGGAATGGATTTTCTGCGACCACATGGAATCACGTTGGATTTGGGCAAACGGGTATTGAAATGTCGAAGTATTGGTGGAGGATCCAAGTGTCTAAATTCCCAAGATGAATGTGGTAGTATGTGCCGACACTAATGTACCAAAATCTTGCGAGAGTATTGTATGGGCCAAGCTTGATGGTGATTCTGGAGACCACTGATCTTATCTGATAGATCCAACCAAGAGTTCGGCTTCGCGCAGTTTGATCGTAGGACGAAACCTTGTAAGATCTATAAGGAACGAGTACGTGCCGGTTAGAGTCCTTAACACTACAGACTCAATCACAAGCATCAAAGCGGTCATCGGCAGCTTGTTTCCACCATCACTTCTTTGGAAACTACTCACGACCATCATAGAAAAAGGAGGTAAGATATAGACAAAGCCCGAGAACTCTCGTCTGCAATAATGAAGCAGACAAAATTGTCAGTGCAGCTTTTTACGCAAGCCTCTGATCTGGTCACCAAGTACAGTGACACCTTCTCAATAAGCCCGGATGACCAAGGCCGAACGATTATGATAACTCACGTCATAAATACACAGGAAGCCAAGCCAATTTGACAAACACCGAGACGTCTTCCTATAGCCAAACAACTTGAGTTGAGCACACTGATCTTGGACATAGAAAAACAATGTGTTGTCGAGCCTTCTGTCAGTCCATGGGCGACGGCAGTCGTTCTAGTAAAGAAAAAGGATGATAGCACTTGTTTTTGTGTCGATTATAGGCAGCTTAACGACGTCACTAAGAAAGATAGTTACCCGCTTTCACGCATCGACAGCATCATGAAGACTTTAGCCAACACAAGATGGTTTTCTACATTCGATCTCAAGAGTGGCTACTGGCAGGTAGAAATCGACAAGAAGGACCGAGAGAAGACCGCAGAAGTGAGAATGAAAGTTTTGAAAGTCAAAACTTTTAAGCATTGAAGTGCGAATTAAAGGCGATATTGATTGATAGTGAAGTGATTTTCGTGATACAGGCAGTTGGAATATAAATTGATAGACATTAAAAATTACATTAAAATACGATTTGTATAGTAGTGAAATTAATGATTGTGCGTTCTTAGAAAATAAACTGTTTTAACTTAACTTAAAGGACATTGTATTTTCACATTCCCGGAACATAAATCTTATCGGCCATGAACTATAACACGAGCGTTATGGTTCGCGGCCGATGATATTAATGTTCCGGGAAAGTGAACACGCACTGTCTTTTAACTTAAGTTAAAAGAGATTATTTACTAAATATGCACAATCATGAATTTCACTATTTTACAAATCGTATTTTAATTTAATTTTCACTGTATATCAATTTATATTCCAACTGTGTGTATCAAGAAAATCACTTCATTGTCAATCAATACCGGCTTTCATTCGCGCTCCACTGTTATCGCAGTTTTTACTAGTGTTTGGACATGTAACAGTATTAATACAAGTTATAATACATGGGTATGCCAAAAAAAAATTTATGAAAAGGACACACAATTGATGAACTGAAAGACTAAGTATTCCAATGTCATAAAGGAAAAGTGCAAATGTTATCTAAATAAGCAGCTTTTCCTTGAACACGCTTCCAATTTGCATTAAGATATTTGATTTTCGGGACATTATGGGCTTTTAAAGGATTTCAGCTGTCGAAAAAACATGCTCACAGGGCCCAGAGGTGGAAACTATACCCAAATGATACTGAAAAAATTTCCTATTTTCAAGCGCTATTTATTATTAAGATACTGGTATTTCAAAACAAGTTATTCTCTTCATCAGTGGTGGTATTCTGAAGCTCTTCTTGCCTTTTACATTTAATGGCAGAAAAGACACATAGGTAATAAACGTAAATATCCTTACCTAAGTACTACCGCGGGAAATAACATACAATATAAAGCAATTAACAAGGAGCTTGAAGGCAAATTTATTGCAGGAAATTACATCCAGTTGCAATGCAGTTATGGGTTAGCTACGGCAGGTGAAAGAATTATGGACATTTAATCATAAAAAATTGGTTATTTGATGATTTTAATAAGGTCACTATATACATTCCCTACATCCGTATTTAACTTCGTTCACTGGAGACTCTCAAGATCCATAAGGACTCGGAAGCATCCATTGTTTTCCAGTCCCAGACTCCTGTACCACGTCTAGGTTTGCCTATTTAATAGTATGTAACCTTTTAAATAAGGACTTAAAACACGCGGTCACCAGCAACAATTTTCCAGCGGAGGATGTTGTCATGGATATTGAGGCTGGAATGCGATTCATGGATTTTGATGATAAGCAGAGATAACTGAAGCAAGTCAACTCGGACGAATGAAACAGAATGTCAAATGGAAGTTGTTAAAAGAATTAAAAGGAAAGCCAGTGTAATACGTAAAGGCAGACAAAGGTAATTCTGTGGTAATAATGGATGAGAAACAGTATGATGATATGGTGCTTGAAAAATTTAATAGCGGAGATTGACACCAATTAAAAGCAGACCCTTTACTGGACTCGGTAAACAGTGTGGAAAAAGCCCTTAAAGAATCGAAACCAGTATTTGGTGACATTAAATTCTTAACCCTTGACTACCAAAAATAAAGTGTGAATAAATTAAGGAAAATTATCACAGCCACTAATGCACCTACAGAGAACATAGCCCAATGGCTTTTAAAAGAATGCGTGGAAATTCCGTACAAACCTAGCATGCAATTAGTGAAATCTAGGGACGAACTGGTCGAGAAGCTTCAAAATATGAAAGTTGAGGAGGGCTATTTATTGATTTCCTATAATGTAAAATCAATGTTTCCCCGCCTGCCAAGTAAGCAGTCCTTGGCACTGCTTGAAGACTGGCTGTGGAAAAATGCTATACTAAATTAGCATCCCTATGTATGAATGAAAATTATTTTACTTTCAGGAACAAATTCTTCAAAGGGACAATAGGAGCAGCTATAGGTAAGCCTCCTTCACCTCTGTTGAGGGACATTTTCATGGATTAGCTGGATATGGTAGAGGTAAAAGGGATGATGCCAAAGGTATGGGCCAGATATGTGAACGACATTTTCATAATTATAAAAGCCAATGAGGCGGAGGAGTTACTCCTCGTACGTGTACTCAATGGCATACACCCTAAAATAATATTCACAATGGAAAAAGAGAGTCAGGGCCAATCACCGTCCCTAGATCTTTTGATTATAAGGGCCCAAGGGAGATTAGAATTTGACATCTACAGAAAAGCAAGAGTACCCAGAGAACAATTTCCAGTTCTTTTAACCATTCTTATGTACAGAAAATGGCCGCATCGGAGCTTATAGATATTCCATTGATCCCATCTACTCTGGATGAATTTTGTTCCACCATCAAAGCCCAAAAGAATACTTAAGCGCCTGGCATCGATGAGATTCCAAAGGAGCTCATTAAATATGGTGGCAGCGGTGTTCAGAAAGCCATCCGTAAAATCATCCACCATATTGGCAACAAGAACATATGCCAAACGAGTGAAGCCAATCAGTTATATTCCCTATCCACAAAAAAGGTGACAAGCTACAGTGCGAAAATTAAAGAGGCATATCACTACTCTGTCCGTCAACCAAAATATTTTCCAAGATCTTAGAAAACCAGATGAGATGATACGCCAAGAGTGTAATTGGGGAGTCTCAAGGTGGCTTTAGAGCAGGTAGATCGACGATAGGCCCATTATTTACAGTCAATCAGGTAGACTAGACTTACATTGATACTCAACTGGTCGTCGTAGTATTTTCTTTTCTTAATTCTAATTATCATATTCGCTACTCTTCTGAGATTTTCAATATGGTATCTCTACGTCCTAGTTGTCCTACGTAGGTATTGCTTATATGCCTGATTCTTTTCGTATTACGTATTTTGGCATTCATTATCGAACCAATCATTTCTCTTGCGCCGGGCTTGATGTCCAATTGTGTGTTCTGCCACGATCTTAATTGCTGCTTTTAGTTCCATCTAAAGCTCGTTGCTTGTTTTTGCAAAGCGTCTGATAAGATGGGCGCCAGCTGGTTGTCGAGGGTCTTCGTAAAATTTTTTGCCACGGACGACGTTTGGTGCCTTTCGTTGTCAAATGTTTGTAGCGGGCTGGTTTTCAGCGAATATACCTTTGATATACGATATCGCTACGTTGGTTTGATTAATCAATGATCTGAGTTACAATTGGCTCCTCAGTATGCACGGACGTCAAGTATGCTCGAGGTCCAACGTTGTTGGATCAAAACATGGTCGATCTGGTATTGTACCTTGCCATCCGGTGATACCCAAGTCATTTTATAAATGCGTCCATGTGGGAAGCAAGTCAAACGTATGACTGGCCGTTGTCATTTGTTTCATCGTGGAGGCTTTATCCTTCAGTCGTTAGCCGATGAGATAGCTCATTACCAGCTTTAGCGTTAAAATCACCCAGAATTATTTTTGTGTTATTTTGTGTGAAAACTTCAAAAATTCTTTTCGGCTGCCGATCCATATAGCATGAATCGGCAACCGAAATGATTTTTTGAAATTTCCCCTTGTGCTGTCCCTCTTCTTTTGATCGATATCGAAGACGCATCTTGTTATTTACTAATATGCGAAATTTTGTTGTTGATAAAAGCTTTGTTGTCAAGTTCGAAGTCTCTAATTTATACGAGTGTGTAGTGAATACCTACAACACAGGTAACACTGTGACCTCTTTAGGGAAATGAGAGAAATTTTCCTGAATTTTTTGAATAGTGCTGCCAAGATAAGGGTATAAATAGCACAATAAAGCACATTAAGCACAGGTAGTCCTAAAATTAAAGAAAGGTGCTGTTACAACCACGGAAGTCATCACAGAGGGGTGCCTAACCCGGGGTGACATACTGAGGCCGGCCAGCGCTCAGTAATGTCTTGGGACGTCTGGAGCACCCTCTGCTGAGTCACCTCACATTAAAACCTATCACAATGGAAGGCAGAGAAAGAAGAGGAAGGTGTTATTACGAGAAATGAAAAATGTTTTTCCTTAGACAGACATGACCGTTTTATTTAATCAAAAGGAAAATTTATACAGTTTATTTGCAAATTAAAAAAATTATACATATAAAAGCCAAAAGCAAATTCACCCCCTTGAAAATCTAAAATAATTTAATATGAACAAAAAAATTGGTTAATCAAGTACACTATATAATTGAATAATAATTAATTTGTAAAAAATGAAAAAAAATTAAATAGTGAAAGAAAATTCAATGTCTACTTACCATTTGTCTTGCTGAACTTCGAGCGCTCGGCCTCTGAAAATTAGGATTAAAATATGATGTAACGTAAAAAAATCATATGAACGTGAAACAGCTACTTTCATAACTACCATCCGTTGTCTCATGCGTTTCTTCTGTTCTGCCTACTAAAGTAAAATACAAAATTCTGCACTTTGTTTTTTCAATTTTCACTTCACTATTCAGTTTTTTTTTCAACTTACTGTTCCTGGCACTTCACAATTTAAATATATTGGTTTCGTGTCGAACACTTGATTTTACTTTCACCACAATGTCAGTAGTTAGCTTTCATAAATATATTTTATTTTTTTCTCACTTCACTCTTCAGTTTTTTTTATAATTTAATAATCCTGACACCTATGAATTTTGTTTTTGTATTGCACTTGATTTAACTTCCATCACAATGTTGGTGGTTAGCTTTTATAGTTATATTTAAATTGTCGTTAATTGTTTCTTATTTTTTCTCACTTCACTTTTTAGTTTTTCTTTTATAATTTAATAATCTTCCCTCCTTTCAATTTTGATGTTATCGACTGAACTACAATCAAATTTTAGTTCTTTCCTTCTTTTCTTTTATCACTCTCAAACTTCCGTCATCAACTTTCGATAAACCTCCTCAACCACCAAAACTTTTGTCCCCAAATCCCAACTCAAAATTGCTCCCCGAACCCGCAACTCTTTTTCCCAATTGCCGCTGCGTTACCAAGGTAATATGATCGAAGTTCAATACACATTGATCCTGCACCTCAACAATCAAGTGCAACAATTTTCATTTGCGTAAATAGTGATTATAATATAGCCATGATAACGCTCAGCTATATGCCAATTGTCATACACACATAAACAATTGCTTTTGACGAAACTACAAAGAGTTCTGCTGCGCCTGGGGGAACTGAACCCAAAGTCCCAGTAGACCCCCGAATTAAGAGTCTACCACACTAGCACCGAGGCAATCTTCCGATAAACTCGTATCCATCGAACAGGCAAGTTTAATTGTGCAAGACAATTGAGTGCTTGCATTAATAGTTTTTTTAATGGATAATGGTATGAAATTTTGTTAGTAGGCAGGAACCAATGAACGTTTGTAGTACAGCAACGAATAAAATTTTGTTAGTGGAATGTAAAGAATGGAATTTTGTTAGTAGGGATGATAGGGATATTACATTTTTTGTATTTTAACGAATAAAAGTGGAAATAGAATAATAATGTGGATGGGGAATAAAAGAATAGATTAATGCCGGGCTGTTTTAGCAGATTAAAAAAAGGAAAAAGAAAAAAAGGATAGGAGTGTTCGAAAGAAAATGAAAGGCTAATTTCGTCAATGAGGGATTGCCGGTTGTTCAGTTCCTGAACAAAGTACAGCAAAATAAATTACATATGTCCAAATTCTTCTTATTAACCTTCGATGCAAGCCAGCACAATTTTCAATTTTATTATTTTTGTAACGTATTGCCCATAGTTCAATATTCTTAATTGATGTAAATGCCATCTTGCAATTCTTTAGAGTCAACATTCTGAACTTAAATACTACGTTGCATAATTATGCGATCAATTAAAATTTCATATTTTCTATTATTGCAAGCTTACACATTTTGGGTTATCGAACTTGATTGCAATCGAAATAATTTAATGATGATTGTAGAAAAAATTATTATAAATACCTTTGATTTATGAATAAAGAATCACTTGCAAAGTATTTTTCGCAGCATACAAAACGTGTTTATTTTCCCAGTTTCCCAGTTTACCCTAATTCGATTATATTTTACAACAATTGAATATATCGAGTAATCCCAAATTCCTTAATAACAACTGGTGTGGCTGCTTTTTTGAGGAATCATCCTGTTCTTATTTCGGTCTGCAGAACTCAGTTTCCGCGCCGAAACATTGGTCCGTCGAGCCGGATATTGGTTGCACTTAAGTTCCTACAATTGTCCTTAACTGCAACAAAATCCTTGCCCTCTTGGCTGCTGCGTGTAATCCTTGACATCGCTTTCTGCAAGAGGTTATCCAGGACTCGTCACTCAGGCTCCAACTTTATTGCTCCTGACTGCGATCCTTCAACATCGTCATCGCAGTGCACCTAGGACTCGTCACTCAGGATCCCGTTTCATTGCTCCTGACTGCAATGATTCGACATCGTCATCGCACTACACCTAGGATTTGACACTCAGGTTCTGGTTTGTTCCAGATTGTGATCCTTGGAAATCATCATAATACACGCCTAGGACTTAGCAGCACTCAGGTTCTGATTTTATTGTTTCTGACTGCAGCGCACGAGCATCTGTGGGGATTACCATCGTACAAATTTACACTCTCCTGTCATCAAACTCATTAAGATGAATATAAATTCACTGTTAGAAGACCAACAGCGTTTAGCTGGCTCCCTAGAAAATCTGAAGAGGAATTAGAGAAAGGACAGTGCTTCTCAAAAGGATGTACAATACTTCGACACGAAACTGGGAATTATTCAAGATCTTTGGAATAAATTTGAATTAAACCACGCTGACTTAAAATATACACTTGATCCCTTGCATCAATACTTTGCTGAACATTTGTACGAAGCTACAAGAAAACACTACGTAAAACCAAATCTGCCTACACTGAAGCTCAGACGCACTATGTTCCACCTTCTAAACCTACCGAAGTGCTATCTAAAGCTACAATGCCAGTACCAACATTTACTAGAGCTAACGCACCTTCGATGATAGCTCCTGACAACAACGTCCCGACGTTTGCCTTGAACAATCGAGCCGAACCCATTCCGGCAACTACCTACCAATATAATTGGCCACCGAGCAACATGTCAAGATTACCAGCAATAGCCATTCCAACGTTTCAGCGTGATTTTAAGGAATGGAGGAGGTTTTATGACTTGTTCAAGACAGTCATACATGATAATTACAACCTAGCACCAATACAAAAAATGCGATATCTCCTGAGTTACTTAGAAGGAGAAGCCAAAGATTCCGTTTCGCATCTGCAACTAGGTGCATTAAACTACGACACAACGATCATGATATTACAGCAGCGATTTTCAAACAACAAAAGTATGGCTATGGCATATCTTGATAGCATATTCGACTTAAAGAAAGTAGAGCATAGGAGTGCAGCGGGAATAATCAACATGTTCAACGTTTTGCGGAATTGTCTCGCGGCACTGAAAAGTATGTCTTTTAACACGGATCAGTGGGATCCGATCATAATTCATACTGCGATGCGAAAGCTTGACTCTGAAAGCATCCGCATGTTCGAAGACACTTTAAGCAACCACAATTAAGTGCCATCAGTTCAACAGCTCTACGATTTCCTTTTGAAAAGACATGAAGTCTTAACAACAATCAAACCACAGCCCCACAAACAGCACACCAAGAAACGAGCTTTCACTACAATGACAAAATTAACCTGTACATTTTGCAAGGAGCAGCAGTTCATATATCGCTGCGGCAAGCTTAAGGAACTCTCCACTGAAGATCGCCATAAATTCATATCGTCGAATGAATTATGCAAGAATTGCCTCACTCACGCCACGTAGATGCTTTGAGTGCAATAAATCACATTACACGCTTCTGCACTCCCCAAACATTAAAGCTATTACTTCCAATATTGCCACAAATGAATCTTGCCAGCCATCGGCTCCTGCAGTGAATACTATGGAAGTGAATGTGAATGTTCGGCTCCCAACAGCTTTAATAAATATACAAACGGGTACTGCACAACAAATGTTGCTATGCACCGAAGAGCCTAGGACTAAAAAAGCAAAGTATTTTTGCAACGATCTCCGGTATTGGTGAAACAAAAACATCGACTGTACGAAATCAAGTCTACATGTCTATAGCACCACACTTCCAATCGACATTTAGCCTTCTAGTCGAAGCATTAATCGTGCCAAAACTTACAACGATATTACCAGAAGATCGAGTGATTTTACCTAAGTCTAGTAAGATCTCAGAACTAACGCTAGCAGATCCTAATTTTGCCTCCCCGGGACGAACTGATGTCATACTTGGAGCAGAGGTACTAGAAGAAATAATTGAAGAAGGCTTACGGAAAGCAGATCCATTATTAGCCCAAAAAACGAGGCCTTGCTGGATTTTATCAGGTAAAACCATGTCCAAGGCTAAAAGTAGTGCAAAAGAAATAACAGCTTGCATCTCAATGACTGAATTCTATAAATCTGTGGAAAAGTTCTTTTGGATGGACAATGAAGATCACGAAAGAGAGCCTTCAATCGCTGAAGTTTGATGCGAAGAACATTTTCAAGCAACATTTGATAGAGATAATTCTGGAAGGTATACAGTTCAGCTCCCATTCAAAGATGATATTAACATAAAACCACTTGGAGAGTCTCGTATTAAGGCCTTATTAAGATACAAGCAAGTCGAGAAAAGACTGGAAAGAGATCCAAAATTGAAAAAGGAATACCAAAATTCTTGAGGAATATGTTGAGCTCGGACACATGGAAAAAGTTGTTCCTTACGGCAGAGATACTCAAAACGTTTTTTATTTACCTCACCATCCAGTATTTAAAGAAGATAGCACTACGACCAAAATCCGGGTCGTATTAGATGCATCAGCAAATTTCTCAGAGGGTCCTAGCTTAAATGATCTGCTTTATACTGGTGCCAAGTTACAGCAAGACCTAGCCCAAATCTTATTCAGATGGAGAAAACATAAGTACGTTTATACCGCAGATATTGAGAAGATGTTCCGGCAGATCGTTGTAGCAAAGCAAGATAGAGACTACCAATGAATCCTTTGGAGGGACGAAAACTCGAAAACAGTTAACGAGTATCAGCTGAAGACAGTTACATATGGCACAGCATGTGCCACCTTTTTGGCTGTAAGATGTCTTATTCAGCTAGCAAAGGATGAGGGACACATGTATCCACATGCGACTAAAGCCCTTCTAAACGATTTTTATATCGATGACATGCTCAGTGTGGCAGATTTCAAAGAGGAGGCAATAAAACTACAAAGGAAAATCACATGCCTACTGAAACAGGGTAGATTTAGCCTTAAAAAATGGGCTGGTAATCATCCAGAGCTATTGGCAGCTGTCACTGAAGATGCAAAAGAGAAGGGACTACTTCAAATAACTGAAAATGCATTGCTTAAAACATTACGGGTTCGTTGGAATCCCAGTAAAGATGAATTTCAATTTAAGATTCCAAAAGTTGGAAAAGGACGAAAGTTGACAAAATGACGATTATTGTCAAACCTTGCCATTATTTATGACCCACTACAATAGCTGGCTCCAGTCACTATACGAGCAAAAATACTTACGCAAGACGTCTGGAAAACTGGACTGGATTGGGACAATCAGCCTTCCAAAGAGATTGTGAAGCGCTGGAATAGCTTCGAAACAGATTTAGCAAGCCTGGAAAACATAAAGATACCACGATGGGTTCACTACACTTCTAAAGCCAACATAGAGCTTCATGGCTTCTGCGATGCTTCGGAAGCTGCATATGCCGCAGTTGTGTACAGCAAGTCAACCAATAACTTTGGAGCTATCAGAACAACTTTAATTTGCGCAAAAACTAAAGTGAACTGAAATCAAAATTATCACTTCCAAAACTTGAGCTTAACGCAGCTGCTCTTCTCTCAAATCATTTGCATCAAACAGCTAATACTATGGGCTTGACTAACGTACCAATTTTCGCTTGGAGGAATTTGACGATAAAACTGGTATGGCTGAAGAAGGAATCATCTTCATTAGATACCTATGTCGCGAACAGAGTTTCCAAGGTACAGACTTTAGATGGTGAGAAGTGGCAATGAAATCATGTGAGATCAGATGAAAGTCCCGCTGATTGTGCTGCTAGAGGAATAAGTCCGAAAGAATTACACAACTATAAGTTATGGTGGAGTGGTCCCAGTTGGTTGTTACAAACGGCTAACATCGAAGCCCCTATTAAAATAGCATCAACATGCACAACAAAACAAGAATTCGAGCTTCTGGAACGCTACTCCAGTATACAAAAATTGACAAGAATCTTTAGTCTCTGCCTCAGGTTTGCCGACAATTGTAGAAAGCCAAGTCATGAGAAGAGGATCGGCATCTTACAACCCATTGAGCTCCAAAGCGCACATCTCAAAATCATCTCCATCATTCAACGACAAGAGTTTTTCCAAACATAGCTGATTTAAAGGCAAACAAAGGAGCCAGCGCCAAAATACGATCACTTAATCCTTTCATAGATGAGATGGGAATCTTTCGAGTTGGAGGAAGACTCCGAAATGCAAACATTTCGCAGGACACGAAGTTCCCCATTCTACTTCCGCAACGCAACCATATAACTTACCTGATTGTTAGGGAAGCACACATAAAAACCAATCACGGAGGCCTTCAGCTCGTTCAAAATTATCTTCGGATGAGATACTGGGTAGTAAACGATCAAAAGGTTATCCGATATGACATCCATTTTTGCATAACCTGCTGTGAATTCGCAAACAGACCTAATGAGCAACTAAAGGGTAACCTACCCGCCGTACGCATCACTCCATCAAGTGCATTCTCACGCCGTGGTGTAGACTATGCAGGACCCTTTAGTACAAGAATGTCTAAACGACGAGGATAAACAATCCTCAAAGGATATATCGCCCTGTTTACCTGTGACAAAAGGTATCCACCTGGAACTTGTAAGTGATCTTTCGACAGAAGCCTTTCTGGCGGCGTTAAAGCGCTTAATTTGATCATTTCACCCTTTTCACATCAATTTAATGTAAAGAGTGATCGATATCCGCACGACGTAATATAAAGTTTTAATGTAGAGCAAATTTTTCGTATAGATTTACATTAAATTGATGTGAAAAGGGTGAAATGATCCAATTAAAAGTTTAGCTAATATAGGTACTTACAAGAAAAATTTAACTTGAACATAACTTGCATATACAAAAAACATATTGAGCTCGCATAAGTGGGAAAAATTAAAATTATCTCTCTTACCTCTAAGCATGGTGGTCGCCATCACCGGTGTGTATCTAAGAGTGATGGCCTGATGAGAATTAGTACACACGTCGAAACCACCTTCTTCTAGCATTTTGCTTCTCTAATAATTTTTCAGAAAAATTATTATTAAAAATATGCAACACAATCATGTAGCTGCAAACAATTCCATAAGTAGTTTAAGCGTTTTATCAGTCGGAGGGCTTTGTCAGGAAATATTTAGCGACAATGGAACGAACTTTGTCGGAACGAGCAATAAAATGGATAAAGACGTCCAGGAAGCCATTGAAAGATCCACAAGCGATTTAGCACGAATAACAGCCAAAGATGGAGTCTCCTTGAATTTTATACCTGTTGCTACGCCCCATGTTGGAGGCTTATGGGAAGCTGGAGTGAATTCCGTCAAAAGGCATATCAAACGAGTTTTTGACGAGGCCAAGATAGTTCCAACCTTTGAAAAATTCCCCACGATACTTTGTCAAATAGAAACCTGTCTCAATTCAAGGCCGATTACACCCCTATCCAGTGATCCAAATGACTTGGAAGCTCTGACACCTGGTCATCTTTTGATTGAACGCCCATTGCTAGCTCTACCAGAACCAGATAGATCACAGAAAACTCTACATGAACGTTGGCAGACGCTCACTGCAATGCATCAAACATTCTGGAACAGATGGACAAATGAATATTTGTACACTCTTCAACGACGCACGAAATGGACTAAGCACGAAGAAAATATCAAAATTGGGGAAATTCAAGAAGGTCGCGATTATCAATCTCTGTCATCTTCCTGTCGAGATCTCCGAGGATAGTGCACCGAGGCGAATACAAAGGTCTGAAGAATCCCAAGCTCGCATTGCATGATGAGCAACGAGTCGACCCTCCAACTAAGCCAGTTCAAGTTAGACTTCAAACTACGCCTGTTTGAACCAAATCTAAAGCTACGCCTGTTCAAACCAGACCTCAGTCTATACCTCTTCAAGCCAATCCTCAGAAACGAAAATGTGACGCATTCCACCAAATAAAGCTAAACAAGCGCAGCCTAAAAAGAAAATGAGAATTGCTCCTTGCACCTGGTCAACAAAGCTTATGAATCTAGCCCTTCTCATGTTTTCCCTATTAACTCTGGGTCTGGCTAATTCTACGAATGCCAACTACGAGGTTATCAGACCTAAAGGAGGGTTCATGTTTTACGTGGGAATCTCAGATTAGAAGTAAATTTTCCCATAAACACAACTCGACAAGATGAGAAAAGTGTCATATCTACCCTGAAGGAGGTCAAGAACATGTGCTATCAGACAAGAGATTTATCGGAGATAACACACTGTTAGGCACTCGTACAATATATGGAGTCAAGACAGTTTGAAATACTTAGCCATATCCGGGAAATCAAGGCTATTTCGAATCCCAGGCCAAAAAGAGGCTTAGTTGGCAAGCTACTCACTGCTGTTTTCGGTGTTAACGACGAAGTCTACACCGATATAGATACCTTGGAGGAAATCAGCAAAATATCTTCAAAACTGTGAATCACCAAGGCATGCTCTTAAACACGAAAATATCACAGTCGAATAATATGACCATGATTAAACTAAAGAATCTCGGGGAAAAATCGAACCAAGTAATCGGCGCTGTCAATGAAATGAAAAGATGGTACGCACAAATCGATCACAACAGGCCCAGCATTCAAGTATTATCAACATATCTGATGGCAATGGATTATTACGACGATATAAGCCTAAAGTATTCAAAATTAACAAGAGCCATGTATGGTCACGAGAGCATCCTTAATTTAATTTCACTATGATACAAAATACCAAACAAAAAATTGGATTTTGCTTTCGAAATTCTACGGAGCCCTCAAAAGCGAATATCCCTAAAACGAAGTAGGGAGGTAGCCTCAGTTTATGGATATTTCACGATAATTGAAGATACCAGATACGATCTCATCCATATAACGGCTGTTCCACATAAATAAGATACACATCGTTACATCATGATTGATGCAGGGCCTCCCACAATCACAGTAAACTTTGATCGTCAAGTTTATTTCACTCTGAACCAAGAAGAATTAGACGCATGCAAGTCCGAGGAAGAGCTACTGATATGCTCACCTGGAACGACCACCAACATGATGACAAAACCTAACTGCATTCCGGATGAGATCTATAACAGGCACAACCGAATCATGTGCCCCACATTTAGCACAAGCAGCGATCGTACATTGTGGAAGAAACTTAGGATGAAGAACACATGGCTTTTTGTTGCTGATCCGCCAGTTCACGCACACTTAATCTGCAATGGCCAACGGCAGAAAATCGTATTGACAGATGTAGTAATAATACGCACAACAACAAACTGTATTATAGAAACCAAAGAAGTCACGATTCGGTCATCACTTAACAAGTACCTTCTACGAATAAGGAAATCTACAGAACAAACCGAAGACCATTCTGGAACTGCTACCTCACTTAGGGACAGATTCAACAGCATCATCACTCGCGCCCGCCGAACATGTTCAGTTCCTGAACAAAGTACAGCAAAATAAATTACATATGTATTAACTTTCGATGCAAGCCAGCACAATTTTCAATTTTATTATTTTTGTAACGTATTGCCCACAGTTCAATATTCTTAATTGATGTAAATGCCATCTTGCAATTCTTTAGAGTCAACATTCTTAACTTAAATACTACGTTGCATAATTATGCGATCAATTAAAATTTCATATTTTCGATTATTGAAGGCTTGCACATTTTGGGTGAACGAACTTGATTGCAATTGAAATAATTTAATGATGATTGTAGAAAAAATTATTATAAATACCTTTGATTTAGAATCACTTGCAAAGTATTGTTCGCAGCATACAAAACGTGTTTATTTTCCCAGTTTCGCAGTTTACCCTAATTCGATTATATTCTACAACAATTGAGTATATCGAATAATCCCAAATTCCTCAATAACAGCTGGTGTGGCTGGTTTTTTGAGGAATCATCCTGTTCTTATATCGGTCTGCAGAACTCAGTTTCCGCGCCGAAACATCGATACAGCCGGAATTCGCAACAATACTTCGAAGAAGGGAGGGGTTCCTTATGCTGTATCTCTTTCCATCTTTCCTTTTTTCTAAAAAAGGCATTCCAGCAGACTGAAGCGCCCCAAATCATAAAAAAGGACTAGCTCCAGGTAATATACCAAACAGTTACAGGCTAGGATCTTAGACTGACAGGAAAGTTAGCCTAGAAGCCTTGCGGATCTGGGTGTTCCATACTGAGCCTTCACCTCCCATCCACAAAAAAAAATTCCTGATTAATTTATCATGATAATTCGGGTTCAGCTTTATTAACTATTCAAAGTTCAATACGCTTAATTTCGCAGCTCTGACCGAAGTGTGATGTTACGTGGTTTTATCGGATAGTATTTTGAGTGGGATGTGACTCTTGTGATTTGCGCATTTTTATTTTGCGAGCCTGTACTGAGCCGATACAGTAACCAACGCCATCAAGTTTTAATGCTCGGCGGGATGGGTTGAAGTTTACCCAAAAGACGCAATCCTTGCATTAGATCGGGGCAACAACAGTAGTAGTATTTACTCATATCTTATGCGCCTTGTGATTAAATTAAATTTACTTGAATTTTTCGAGGTTGCAAACACACGTTGCGAAAGATGAAGGTTGCTAACATATAGTATTAAAAGCCTTATCAACACATTCCTTTCCTTATAGGCGCGCAGATCTGTAAACGCACTGGTAATCACATTGATTCCCATATTAACTCCGCGATGTCAATTTCATAGAAATCTCATATCAGCTTGCAGATGCAATCAGCAACTTTTTTGTCACAATTGCATAGATGCATGTCTGCATATCTCAATCTCTTGATACAGTCCAAGATATGTAGGCAGTAGATCTATGTCAGGACTAAGTGGTGCAAGCTGGCCTTATTTCACTGTTTGCATTCGATTTTTACTTTCATAAATCAGAAAACAACAGAGAGCGGTGCCAGCGTACGAGTATAATGCAGCGGACAAAACTGCACTTCTTGTACTGCACACGAGCATTTAAGGTGACGAAACGGAGCATCGAGTACCAAGTACTTAGGATCACATACAAAGTATCTTACAAGTAAGTACTACATGCATACCTTCTACATATTCGTCCGTGGATTATACCGCGGGACTGTGTACTCCTCTGAGGACGCTGAGCTGAGGTGAGCACCTTCGCTCGATGCCAAATAATTATGCGAAGTGTGTTATGTTTATGATGGCAAATAGCGCATATTTTTCCGGTCTCTTTTATAGATCGTGCTGTTGCGTAAACTATAGTCACTTGAGATAATAAATATGCGCATAGAATAAATCTTGTAAAATTGTTTTGCCGTTTGCGTAATGAGAAAAGAAGGGAATCAGAATCAGTGCAGCCGATTATGAAGCGTTTTGAAATATGCAATCGAAGGAAGAAGAAAAAACGCCAGCTCTGTTAATTAAAAATGCTTATTATATTTGTAATTAATGATATTTTCCTGCGAAAAATCTGTAATGGACACCGAGCGAATACGTTTATGGTAATGGAAAAATATGAAAAATTGTTATTGAATGCAATAAACCTATGAGAAGCCGCCTCATTATGCCTTGGAGATGGACCCAGTTTTTAGACTGCTATTATTGCTAATGAATTGCAAAAAATAATTAACCATTATTAAAATATTTCTTGAGTGATTGCTACAATGTTGCTGCAAATTACTTTGAATTTATAAGTGAGATAGTAAACTGAGTTCTCATAATCGGTGAAAACAAGTAAAATTGTTTTTTAAATGTACCTGGTAGATGAGTTATGCAATGAATATAAGAATTTTAAAGAACCGCCACTTTGTTTTGAAATACATAAATTATCTCGTAACTCATATTACTAACAATGTTCTGTAAATATTGCTTTTTGATCTTCTTCTTATAATAAGCTAAATACATGATTTTTAAATTTTTTGGATACAAATTCAACTTTTAATAAATCCCCATAAGGAAAAGGGTATAAGTTTATGTTGTGACTTCATTAACGCCAACGGATACAAACTGGTACACAAAGACCCCACCAATAAGTCCCAAGCGGACTTACGTACTGCCATTAAACAATCCCCACTAATTTTTCCTCCTAATACTGAGCAACGCTACATAAACCCAAATCCATGCACACCACCCTTTAAAGCACAACCTAAGCTCCACAAACCCAATATTCCTATCCGTCCTGTCGTCAACTACCGTCCAGCTCCTGCATACCAATTAGCATGGTACTTGGCAACGATAATAGCTAATGTCATGCACCTTGACGACAAATACACATTAAAGAACAGCAGCGAGCTAGCAAACACTACCACTTCTTTAAAATTGACAGAAACTTGTCGACTTTTATCACTAGACATCTTCAAACTTTACACATCTATACTCGTCGATGAAACACTAGCCATACTAAAAGAAAAACTTTCATTCAACAACAGCTGACGATTCACAGATCAACTCCTCAATCTCATAAGGAACACAATCAAGCAGGACTATTTTAAGTTCAATAGCAACACATACATTGCCAAGTACGGTCTGGGTATGGGGCATCGAATGTCCTCAATAATGTCAGAAATATTCTTACAATCTTTGGAAGAAGTCTTTATACCCAAAGTTGTCAAAACATTCAATGTAATATTTTGCAGACATTATGTGGATGACTGTTTTATCGTTATTGACTCACAAGAAAATAAACAAGGCGAACTACTTACCTAGATGAATGAAATTGACCCGAATATAAATTTCACTATGTAAAAAGAAACAAACGGACAACTCAACTATGTGGATCTAACTGTGACACGTGCGCAAAAACGATTGGACTACAAAATATACAGAAAACCAACCACAACTGATCATACCTTACATGAAACATCTAACCACCGCGGGTAACATAAGCTAGCAGCGTACAGATCAATGATGCAGAGGCTTCACTCCATCCCCATGACTCCTACTAACTACTCCAACGAACTAAACAATATTTACAGAATAGCTAATAATAACGGATACAAAAAATGCGACATTGACAAACTTGTCACACAGTACAAACAAAAACAGGAACACCAGCCGACTGAAACTCATAAGAACGACTAACAAAGGGTTTCGTTAACATACTACTGTGACCAAAAAATAAGGTGACATTTGAATTTAAACTGCGCGCGTCGAAGGATTCGGAGAATTATTTTTTTAGGCTGGTAGTGCTGTCAGTGACATCTATGTCAAATTTACATGTCAAAATATTTATTAGTGGTTGAGATACGTGTCGTTTCCGGGATGATCTTCAGTTCCGTCTTCGCTGTGGCTTGAATCTCCTCTATCGTATCAAAACGGTGTCCTCGAAGCGGTCTTTTGAGCTTGCTAAAGAGCCAGAAGTTGCACGGTGCCAGATCAGATGAATACGGTGAGTTTTTGGCGAAATTATCACGAATTACGGATGGTGCATTATCGTGGTGTAAAAACCAAGAATTGTCTTTCCACAATTCCGTTATGCAAACGACGCACAACGTTCAAATAATATTCCTTGTAGAATGTTTGGCCCGGCGGAAGGAATTCATAATGCGCAACACCACGATAATCGAAGAAGAGAAGAGGTTGATGGTCGCCCAGGGCGCTCTTCGTCTTTGACACGTTCACGTCAATATGTAGGCAAAAAGACATACAAACTATCAAACTTCCTTAGGAAGTACAAATTGCAAACTGCATTCAAAACGAACAACAACATTGGAAACAAACTGAAACTAAACTGAATGATTCATCAATATGCGAAAACAACGGCATATACAAACTGACATGCAAGGACTGCGACATGGTATATAACGGAAGGACAACACGAAAACTTACGACAAGATACAAAGAGCACTTACGATTTTTCTTACACAACAAGGCAGACTCCAATTATGCGACGCACCAACAAAACCACGCACATGAGCCTGACGCTGTGAAAAACTCTATGAAAATGCTACACAAACAAAGCAAAGGACCGAGACTTGACATCTTAGAAAGGCATGAAATTTATAAACCTAGAAAGACAGACGGTAACATTATCAACGAACAACTTGTTACCGATTCCTAAGCAATTTTCTCATTATTAGACCACACCCTTAGACGAAAACGGAAACGAGATGAAACCGAACAAACTGACATCCAACAAGCAAAGAAACAAAAACTTAATATCCCGCTACCTGGCATAATTTAGTACTTGAAATAATTTACTACCTGACCTAATTACCCATCCGCTTAACCCATCCTACGACTATATAAAGTCATGCCCTTCAATACATCATCCAGACACTGAAGATGACTCGAAGTAGGCGAAACAAAACGAATGGTTCCCAGATTATTGGATTCAGTTAGTTGTTTGCCACCTAGCATCAAAAGTGCATGCTCTACATTGGAATTTTTTTCGATACATTGGTTTTCGTGCAATTCTGATTAAAGGGTTTTCCAATAAGAGGTTCTATTTTGAATAGCTCGCTATTTCGGTAGATGTTACTTTTGAAGCTGTCATTTTTTGACATTTGGCAAGTAAAAACTACAATAAATGCTTCAACAGTGCATTGAAATTATTGAAATTCACTATAAAAATGGTGAAAATTTGGCAGAGACGGTTCGTAAAACTCGAACATTTTTGGGTCGTCGTGAAGCACCTTATCGGACCACAATACAGAAATTGGTGGGAAAATTCGAGGTGATGGGAAAACTTAGTAATGTGAAGAATAAAAACCGTGCACGTCACTCAAGAATAGCCGAGAATATTGCTGCTGTAGCCGAAAGTGTTGAAGAAATTCCAGATTTGTCCATTTCCCGTCATTCTTTGGAATTAGGCATTCCACAAACGTCATTACACCGTATTTTGCATAAAGATTTGGGTCTTAAGGCTTATAAAGTTCAGTCAACACAAGAATTTAAGCCGTTTGGTCATCAACAACGTCGTACCTTTGCTGATTGGGTCCTTGAAATGCATGAAAATGATCCGGAATTCCATCGAAAAATCATCTTGAGTGATGAGGCCCATTTCCACCTCGGTGGGTTCATCAATAAACAAAATTGTCGCATCTGGGGCTCGGGAAACCCAAGAGTTATTGTTGAAAAGCCTCTCTACCCTCAACGTGCGACTGTTTGGTGCGGTTTATGGTCCGGCGGAGTCATTGGACTTTACTTTTTCGAAAATGAGGCTGGAGCAACAGTTACGGTGAATGGATTGCGCTATCGGAAGATGATTTATAATTTTCTATGGCCGAAATTAGATGGTATTGATCTGGACAACGTTTGCTTTTAACAAGACGGCGCTACGTGCCACACAAGCAACGACACCATCGATCTTTTACGGGAAAAGTTTCCGGACCGTGTTATCTCTCGAAGAGGTGATCACAATTGGCCACCGAGATCTTGTGATTTAACATCTTACACCACGTGAAGGAGGAGGCCCACGCCAACAGCCCAGTGTCGATTCAAGACCTCAAAGATGGAATTCGTGAGGCTATCGAGGACATAGGGCAGCCACTTTGCGATTTGGTTATGGAAAATTTCATCAAAAGGATATCGTCCTGTAAGCGTGGTCGTGGTGGTCATTTGCCTGATGTTATTTTTGACTATTAACGGCATACCTTTTTCTTTATAATGAAATAAACATTCGATCATTTATATTAACCTTTAAGTATGGACGTGGAGCCTCACAGGCTACTTAATGTTTACGTTTTCATAGTTTCGCCTATTTCCCCCCACTCCCCGCAATTGAGCGGCTCAGTAGCTTTTGTTTTAGTTGCCAAACTACCAACGAGGGAGGAGGTTGTGTCGTCCGGTGAATATCACGTGAGTAATAACCATCAAAAAATTGACTGGAGCCTGTCAGGCTACACGTCCATTGTTGTCATATAATATATTTTATAAGGGCGATTATGTTTGTTTCAGATTTTGTAGTACAAAATGTCAAAAATAAATAATGCCGGTAATTCTAAATCAAAACGACCGTCTACGGGTTCTGTTCAAGGCCCTGCGCGAAAAAATTTTCGTGTCGCAGATCCAACTATCGGACAAGAAGTGAGTGAGTTTTTAGCTACTGATCAGTCTGACAATGAAGAGAATATTGAAGGTTTGTTTATATTGGAGTCCGAACTAATACAAAATCATGAGAGTGACAGTGATGAAGATCAGAACCAAGATCAGGACCAGGAACCGGACCAGGTCCTAGGAGAAGAATCGGATAGTGATAGTTCCGACAATATTCCATTATCGCAGTTAGTGACAAGCAACTATTATTACGGCAAAAATAGGTATAAATGGGCCAAGACGCCGCCTTTGGCTAGGGTACGTACCCCACAACATAATATTATAACATCTCGTGCTGGTTCTTCGAAATTGACTTCTGAAGATGGTAAAGATCACTACAGTATTTGGAATAAGCTTTTTGGTGAAGAAATGCTCCAGTACACTCTAACTTGGACCAATCTTAGAAATTCTAGTTACAGAACCAAGTATGTCCGTTATAACAGACCAGAATTGAATGATTCGGACATGGTTGAAATAAAAGCCTTTATTGGTCTATTGTTTTACTCAGCTGTTTTGAAATCAAATGATGAAAACACGAGTTATTTGTTCGCTTCAGATGGCACAGGTAGTGAGATATTTAGGTGCGGAATGTCAGAGACAAGAATTTTGGTTTTATTATTGTGCCTATGATTTGACAACCCTGATGATCGTGAAGAGAGAATGAAGGCTAATAAGTTGGCTGCCATATCCCATATTTTCAATAAAATTGTGAGTAATTCTCAACAGTTGTATGAATTGAGCGAATGTGCCACAGTGGAGGAAATGCTCGTCGAATTTCGAGGAAGAAGTCACATGATATCATATGTGCCAAAAAAGCCTGGTAAGTATGGATTGATAATACGAGCATTATGTGATGCCAATAACTGTTATTTTTATAATGGATATATTTACTCTGGAAAAGACTTGGATTGTATCGGACTGACAGCTCAAGAAAAAATAAATTTCTAGTTCCAATTCAGTGTGTCCTACGCCTCACAAAACCCATTCATGGAACCAACCGTAATGTGACGGCTGACAATTGGTTTTCATCTATAGAGCTCGTAGACCAACTATCATCACGGAAACTGACGTATGTGGGTACTCTGAAGAAGAACAAGAGGGAAATCCCGATAGAATTTCAGCAAAAGAAGCAAAGAGAAGTAAACTCTACTTTATTTGGATTTACGAGCACAAAAACGTTATGCTCATACGTGCCAAAGATGAATCGAGCAATGATGCTTGTATCTTCCATGCACCATAGTAACCAGGTAGATGAAAATACAAAAAAACCTGAAATTATTATGTATTACAATTCCACTAAAGGGGGCGTCGATGAGGCTGACAAAAAATGCTCGATTTACTCCAGTAGCCGTCGAACAAGGAGATGGCCCATGGTGTTGCTATATCGTGTCCTAGACTTGAGTGCCATGAATGCGTACATTTTATATAACATGCATCAACCAAAAGCTGTGGAAAGAGGAGATTTTCTTAAAAAAAACTAGCACGTGTGCTTGTAGTGCCTCATGTGCAAAGACGTGTTATAAATACACGATTGCCAAATGAACTGAGGTTGACTATGAATCGCATTTTAGGTGATGATATGGTTACAGAAGGTGTCCAGTATCAAAAAACCATTCAAGGGTCTAGAAGAGCATGTAGAATCTGTCCCGCGAAAAAACATAGGACTACCTATGTTTGTGTTAGGTGCAAGAAACCTGTGTGTCTCCAATGTTCTAGACCTTTGTGCACTGACTGCCAATAAATTTGCGTTATTAGGCTGTTGTTTTGTATTAGTTACCTGAAGTAGGTGTTTTGTGTTTTTGGTTCCTTATGTATTATATTTTAAGAAAAAAAGACTCATTTTGTTATAGTCATAAGTTTGGCTGTTTTTAATATCTAAAAATGTAGCCTAAGTAAATTTAGACTTAAAAGTGCCATAATTTTTGATTTTTTACATTTCTATATTTTTTTATATAAAAGTTAATTGCATAAGCACGTTATTTTATTGCTGAATCCCTTAACTTCAATATCCAATCAGTTTTAAAGCAACCTTATATCAAATTCTCAAAAAAAAGTGTGTGCATATAGGAGCCTGTGAAACTCCACGTCCGCAGTAGTGTTAAGAAAAAATCACGTCCATACTTAAAGGTTAAAAAATGGCATTTTTCTTTTAATATTAAAATAACACCTCTTATTGGAAAGCCCTGTATGTCAAAGATATGTGCACGTTTAGAAGAAAATCGATTATTTTTCTCTTTTCAACAGTCACCATTTTGTTGCAAACCAACAAAATTCACTCAAATCATGAAATCCCAAAAATATTAATGTTATTGATTTTATTTGAAAATTTCAAGAGAGTCAAATCAAAATTGGAGTGACTGATTCGAACAAAAGTCCATAAAATAACAAAATCATGTGCTATTGTTGTTGTAATTGGAGAAATTTCAAATGGCTCTAACTTCCGTGTGTATCATTCGATTTTCATCATTACGGAGTTTAAGGACCTATTGTAGGAATACTTAAATATCGAATTTCGTACGGTTTCAGGGTATGTATACGATTTTATTGGGAAAAATGTGAAATTCGAATGTCATACTATTATTAATAAAGTTGAGCAAATTTTGATTTCTAAGGTATTTGTTGTTGTTCCACTTATAAACACCTACCTCCATAATTTTTTTTCAGATTCGCGAGGGGGTTACACAAATTTGTCGTGTATTTCCCCTCCCTATGCGCCCCTTGAAGCAAAAAGTGTCAAATTAAGACCTGTTTTGAAAGGTTCTGATCAAGACCTTTCATTTGATACCCATATCGGCTATCTTTGATGATGTTTTTTTTCGGGGGCCACCCCGCTATATAGTTCCCCTAAATACCATATAATTTTTTTTTGTAGTTGAATACCTTATAACATTTTTTTGTAGTTGAACTTTGAAGAGAACAATACTTTACACTTGCATAATTTGATGTTTCTAGCTTAAGTAGTTTACGAGAAAAAATGCTGTGACAAACGGACGGTCAGACAGAACGCGATTTTAGGAGGGTTTTGTAAAATTATTTTGCACAACCCTAAAAATGGACAAGTTCACACTGGTAATATTTGGGTGGCGGGTAATTGAGGTGCCTAAAAATTGTAATGAAAGTAGTGTTCCTCAAATACTTAACTAGTGGCCTGAATAATATTTTTGTGGCTGAAGAGTGATACATAAGAGCAGGTTAGATAAGTGCCGTGCAAAAATTGGGTTATACCCTGTTTCCACTTACATCAAATCTCAAGATTTTGCGAAAAATTCAAAATCTACATCAAAATCATATAGATTACCCATATATAAACCTAAGCTATAGATTTTGAAATCTAGTAGATTTGAGGCAAATCTACCCAAAATCTTGTGGATACCTATGGCACTACGGCAAATTCAGATATTTAGCAAATGCCAAACGTCAAATCGAAAACGTCAATAGTGACAAGTTCGGATGATATAGATATGTCGGTCGAAACGCGAAAAATAAATAAACGAAAGGTGAAGTGGCCGTTATTCGCCGAACTCGAGCTGATCGACCTGTGGAAGTGCAAAATAGGGGAATTAAGGGGCTCGAGAAAGAATAGTCATATTTTTGCCGAAATAGCTCAAGCCCTTAAAGAGACTGGTTTGGAATACACGGCAGAAGAAGTCAAAATAAAAATACACAACATAACTTATCGCTATAGGTATGTGAAATAACTTTTGTTGGTGGTAATTAATTTTTATGTTTTCAGGATTGAAAAGCAAAAAGTGGGTCCATCGGGTGGATCACCCTCTGAGTGGCCCTTGTTCGAGGCTGTTCATAAGGTCATTGGGGATTCAAAAGCATGGACATGAAAAATCTAGTATATAAAAGCGTATTCAAAGGTAAACTAATTATTTATTAGTAAATTTATACTAAAAATTTTCCTGTTTACATGAGTTTTACTTTTCTTATAGTTGTATATTAATTATAGTAGTATATTAATTCAAAATTTTAAAATTGCAGATCACTGTACACTTTCTCCAAGTGAGTAATCAGAATCAACATCGTCATCGCCACGTGGTGCACCTGAGGCAGTTGCTACAACCAGTTGGGAAGTGCTACAGGAGTCATCTCCGGAAGTGTTTGTGCTACCTGAAGAAAAAAGGAAAATTCCGATGAATTATTTCCAAAAGGAAATTTTAAAAGAAGTGAGGGAAGCGAACAAAACAATGTATGCTGAAATAGATCGAGTAAAACAAGCAGACGAAAAAATCGTCCACTTACAACAACGAATGGTGGAAGTTGAAGAAGCGAGAAATGAAATTCTTAAGATTTTTGTGCGCAACAATAACCCATTAGGAGAACATATTGTAAGTAATTTGAAAACTATGTATTAAACTCCAAGTAAAATATTTATCAAGATATTATTTGTAAGTTAACTGTAGAGGTTCATCTTTTGTTTACAGACAAACTGTAAAGTAAACTACAAAGTACAAGGTTGACTGTAAATTATTCTTTAAGACTGTACAGCCTTGTACTGCAAACCATTTGCTTGTAGGAATTGTGCCATTTCGGCAAAAATATGGGTGTTTTTCCTGGAGCCCCTTAATCTCCACTATTTTGCTTTTGCACAATTCGATTAGCTCTAATTTGTTGAACAACGCCCACTTCACTTTTCTTTAGAATTACTAAAAATATGTAAAATCGGTGTTTTTGCGCTTGTTCAATACAAAATTTAAGAAAACGTTTTTCCTTGAAACGCAGATAAACAATATATTATAATTTAAAAAAAATATACACATATGTCGAGGGTAAGTATTCCGCCTTCTTCAGTGTTTGTCATAGAGAATCACTGAGGAGGAGGGAATACTTACCCTTGAAATACTCGTATATATATGTTTTTTAAAATTATAAGAAATGTTTTATTTGCGTTTCAAAGAAAAACATTTTTTGAAGATTTGTATTGCAAAATCTATTTTATCTTAAAGTTTAATATGTATATTTTTAAATTTTAGATAGTAGTGACTGTCTATCAAACTTTAGACAATTACTAAATTGTTACCGAATACTTTACAGTAAAACTTGTAGTTTACAGTTAACTTTACAGTTTGTCAGTAAAGAGTAGAGTAAACTTGACAGTTAAGTTTCAATAAGGTTCCAAATTACAAATAAATAAACTACAAATAAATAGTTTATTGAAGTAGGTTTTCGTATAAGTAAATTTTTATTTTAGCTTTTTTCATTCGTATGTTTCGAATGAAAATGTGTAATGTTATTTTTGGTAATATACTCGTATATGTTAAATGAATATATATGATAATGAAATGTTATAATATTTCTTGAAAGGATTCAATTAATAAAGCGCCATTGATTTGGAATAAGAGAAGTGGAAATGTTTTTTATTTGTTATGAGGCAAAAATAAATTTATTTTGAGTAATGAGAATGAAACATAGGTAAATATATTTTGTAAATGAAATACAAGCTCACCGATATGTTCACTTAATGCTCTTCTTATGGCCTCTGCTCCTCTGTTGGAATCTGATGCTCTATTATCTACTTCTGGTTGCTGTCTTCCACGGCTTTGCTCATACGTTTACAGCTCCTCAAGCCAATTTGAATTTAGTCGGTCGTTCCTTTCGTTTAAAAAATTGTGAAGCGCACAACATGCTTTGATCAGAAGAGGCGCGTTTTCGATTTTATTATCGATGCCTTTCCCAATACGCCTAAAACATGCTTTTAAGTGTCCAAATGCGACTCTTATAATTGAAGTTCTTCTGTTCCGGGGCTGCTTCAACATGAAACGCATATGGTTTCATCAGCATGTTTGAAAATTTGAATGCGGAGTCTCCAATAATGAAAACTGGAACCTCAACGCCTGATAATGTTTTCGACATTTGCTGCAAAACTACATTCTCCAATTCTACTTTTAAGAGAGAATTCTCGAATATGGATGAATCATTGCAACGCCCTGGTGATCCCACATTGATGTACATGAATCTATATCTGTTGAAGAAACAAAAAACTTTAGTATACTCGCGGATATTATATAAAACTATATATATACCGGTAATCGACTAATGCTAATAACACTGTGGAGTACCAGCCCTTATAGTTGTAATAGTCCGTTCCGTCTTCGACATGGGGTTTAATCTCAATATGGCTTCCATCTTTAATGAAATATGGTGAATTAGGAAATTTGATCACAACAACAAACTTACCTATGGCCCCAAAACATTGCGGGAGGCCTAGTTTTTCAAAACCGTTTATGTTTTCTTCTATGATGTCCTTTGTTAAAGGAAAAATGTTAAAATATTTTCCCCACATAGCTTCCCATACTCTGTTACAAAATTCAATAACAATCTTGCAAACAGTGCTTTTACTGACGCCAAATAAATTAGCTACGGTTCGATACTCTGCCGAAGAGCCAAGTGCATAGATTGCTATTGCCACTCTTTTTTTTACTCCAACACAGCTCCTAAACGTAGTATCGCGTCTTGAAATTGATTTGACCGCTACGCATAAAGTTTCAAACGACTCCCTAGTCATTCGAAAATTTTCTTTGAAAAAAAGGTCATCGTTTTCCGCTACGTCATGCTCCCAAAAAGTATGCGAACGAACCTGAAACAATATAATATTATTTAGTTATAACGGAATGTTAATATTATATGCTTAATAACTTACTAAAGACCATCTTTTTATGGATGCTCTCCAACTTAAAATTGCACTTAGTAGTAGCACTCTTTTGCGGCGTGCAGCTAAAAGCACCTTCAAATGCTTTCGCCTTTGCGTCTGTAAATTTCTTAATAACAATGATGACAACCCATATCTAAGTTGTAATATCATCAATTGTTTCTTTAAAATCTCGGCTTGATTAAACAAATCCATAATAATTTAAAACTTGTATCTAAACTTCCACTTCTAAATGATTACACTTTGACATTTGTAAAACTGTCACAATGACAAGTAAAATCTGATAACCTAATGGAAACACTTTCAAATCTTCTCAACGAAATCCTGAGATTTGATGTAAGTGGAAACAGGGTATTAGATAGGTGTTGTACAAAGTTTGAATTAGAGTAGCTCTGGTTAAAAGATTGAATTGGAAGTGTTTTAGTTTCACTAGAATGGTATGAAGTTTCGGCCAACCATCTTACTCACTGGGCGGTCAAGTGTGTAGTGCAGAACAATGTAAGTTGGTGCCCCCACCCGCCTGGGTAAGTAAAGTTGGACCCCCTACCGAAACACCCCAGTTATGTGGGGTAATAGGACTGAAATTTGAATATCTTCGAAACAATGTAAACTTATGGTAAGATTCTGAACATGTTGTGCTTAATTGTTTGTAAATGGTAATTACAGCAAAAAACGTAGAGTTTCGAAATCACAGACGTCGTTGTATTCATCATCATCTATGGCAATTGGTAATTTGTAAATATGGAGCTCATTTTGTTTGTACACACCTATGGCCATTGGAATAAAAACTATGGAGCAAAAGGCTTTATTTATTCCATTTCGGTGCCTCTTAGGTTGGCTCCAAGATAAACAAACTTAGCCACACTTTCAAGGTTATGGTCACCCACGGTCAGATTTTATCGGATTAGAGTGTTCTCCCTCGTTTGGGTTGCGAATTTAGTTTTCATTTCATTAAATCGTAGGCCAATTTGGACAGCTTCAGATTTTAGCCTCAGAAATGCTCCTTTGGCATCTAAGATTGAACGTGCCATAATATTGACGCCATCAGCATATCGCTCCTTTGCTAGAATAACGTCATATTTCCAAAAATGCAATATTTGAGTTAATTGCGCCGAAATATTTGTCGTTTTATTTTCTAGCTTGTGAAAAAACTCATTCTTGTAGCTGTTATACGCGAACCGTAAAAGCGGTATGTGCCGTTATCACGCCGTTATATTTAGCAAGTAAATTGTTTGCAAGAGAGTCATATCTCAGTTGTGCATTATCTGCAAGCAGGTGAAGATCAAAGTGATTTCCAAAATAGTGACATATTTTGAGTTGTATCTTTATTGGTGAAAAAGTCAATGAGTGTTATTTATTTCTTTGTTTTCTAAACAAAGTATTATTTCATATTGTGAAAGTGTTTTTCATATATGAATCGTAAGTCTTACTTGTAATATTTCTAAATATCACGTTCTTCTAACCAAAAATTGTTTCTCTTATTCAACTATTCATCCTTATGCCATTATTACTAATAACATACTGACCACTAGTACAAAAGCTTTTTGAAGTATAAGACAATGTGTCGTTCTTCCGGATTTTTCTTTTGCAGTTTCAATACTAAATTAACAATATTTCAATTTAAGACGCTATTCTTGCAAAAGACTGTTATTTACATCATTTGATGAAGAGTGACTTTGATTCAGCATTGAAAAACTGCGAAATCGGAATGATTTAATATTTTTCCAGGTATTTCTAAAATGTCAGACCATGAAAATATTCTTCCCAACAGTGGTAGGAATTCTTTTACCTCATCATCTTATTCTTCATCATCGTTTTTGGAGGAGTCCGATGATTCTATTCAGGATGAGACGTACGTCCCAGACGCAGAAAATAATGTTGAAAGCGACACTGATGAAGTTTCATTTAAAACACGAAAGAAAGGTTATCGTATCAATAAAAGTTGCAACAGTGAAGCCAATGAATCAATTTTTGGTACCTCTACGAAAATTTCTCAACTTTCATCAAATTTTGATGTCTGTATGGAGGAAGTTGCCGGAACTTCGAAGTTGAGCGCAACATCATCAAACGATTCTTATGGAATTGGTTTTTTTTCGAGTATGCAAGATACTGTCGTTCTAAGAAGTCCCACCCAAAAAGGGAGAGAGCGAAAAGCGAATCCAGAAAATTGGAAAATGAATATAATCAAAAAGAAAAGGAATACCGGAAAAGCTTATGAAATGCATACGGCGAACAAAAAGATTCGAGTTGAAAGGCAGATGAAGCCACCCTGTGGAGAGAAATGCACCTTGAAATGTTCTACAAAATTTAGTGAAGTGGAAAGAAAGCAGCTTTTTACTTCATTTTGGGAACTAGGTGATATTGAAAACAAGAGGCAGTTTATCCCACATTGTACGCAAGCTATTGAGCCCCAATACCGCTACGTCCGCATTGGAGGTATAAGAGCTCCACGGCAAAACAATAATGCCTACTCTTTCCTACAGGGAAACTCCCGAATCCGCATTTGTAAGCTTTTCTTTAAAAATACCTTAGATATTAATGATCGACCAACTCGAACCGTCTTAGGAAAGCAACATAAACTTGCTAATCATGTCCTGGAGCGGGATCAAAGAGGAAAACACAACAATCACCAAGTACTAGACCCTCGAATAAAAGAAGGTATTAAACAATTTATCAATACAATTCCCAAAATAGAAAACCATTATACGCGTGCAAAAACTTCGAGGCACTACATTGAAGGGAGCAAATCAATCGCAAGCATTCACCGGGATTATGAACATTTTTGTAGAGAGAAAAACGAACCATTTGCCAACTATACATTTTTCTATAGACTGTTTACTGAAGAATTTAATATCTCTTTTTTCGTTCCCAAAAAAGACTTGTGCGAACTTTGCACAGCTTATAACAATTTTGAAAATCTTGAAAAAATAAGTATGAAAGTAAAGTATGATCAGCATCAACTTCAAAAGAATTCATCAAGGGAGGAAAAAAAGAGAGACAAAGAGAAAATTGACACATTTGTGGCTGTTTATGATTTACAAGCCGTTGTACAGTTACCAAAGGGTGAAGTATCAGCTTTCTACTACAAATCGAAGTTAAATGTTTATAAGTTTACTATTTATGATTTAAAAACTTTGTTTGGGACGAAGCTAATGGCCACCGAGGAGTAAATGAACTGGGCACATGTGTATTGCAGTACCTAAAAAATCTGTCGAAAACCAATAACGCCGAAGTAATATTTTACTCTGACAATTGCGCAGGGCAGCAAAAAAATAAGTTTATGATCGCTCTGTATTTGTACGCTATCAATCATTTGGGAATCAAATCAATCACCCACAAATATTTAATAAAGGGCCATACACAAAATTAAGGAGATTCAGCTCATTCTTTAATAGAGAGGGAACTAAAACGAATGCTTAAAAGTGGCCCTATTTATACACCTGAGTCATTTGTTTCAATAATTCGATCAGCGAAGAAAAGAGGAGATCCCTTCCGTGTGAATGAATTGTGCTATGAAGATTTTTTGGACTTGAAGGCATTAGCAGCTGACATTGGTCCTTTAAACATGTCGCAATTGAAATTGTCTGAAGTAAGTGTGCTCAAAGTAACACGAGAATCACCGACATTCGTTTTTTATAAAACGTCATACGTTCAGGAAGAGTTTCAAGAAGTAACGATTATTTAGAGAAAGACGAAAAAACCCATTACACTAGACAACGCTTTCCGCACAAAACCAGGACTATTGCAAAAGAAAAAGGACAACCTTTCAGATTTATTAAATAAAAACCTTATACCGAAATTTTACCAAACATTTTATAAAAATTTGTGAAAAAATTTAAATATATGAAATTTTTTTTTTCTCAACAAGAACGACACATTTTTATTTACGACATCCTATAGTAGGAACTTTTGCAACAAAAACGACATAATTTGGGGATAAGGTAGATTTTTAATATGATAAAGATCGTTCAGTACCGACCAGCACCATTTTATCAATTTCTTGGTTGAAAGGCACAACTTATGTACATAACTTCAAAGCAGAAGCCTATTAAAAACTTTACATACGTCTCCTGAAAAATCAGTGATTTTGAGTTATGACGTTCTTCTAGCAAACGAGCGATATGCTACCAAAATTATGTAATATGATGCACATATGTATTTGCCTAAAATGTTTTCACCAGAATCTAATTTGAGCTAGATTACGCAAATCTAAAGTAAATTACTTTAATTTTTTTCACATTTTTTTACGACAGTATACTTTTAACATCTTGGGGAAATACATGCTTATAAATATCAATGGAATTGTAAAATTGTCCGTCTAATTCTATTATTAACTGACAAAGACAATAACAACCATTATCCCTCCCGAAGTTACCACATATGTTGTTCGCCGCTAAAAATTATTGCGTATGAAAGTTTGCATATTAATTAGAATACTGCAAATGGCTCCATACACATCTTATTTAGCATGAATTAATAATAAAGTTAAGTATTTATTTGAAAATTATGTCAGGCGAGATCGTGACGCAGATACTTAGGCAGTAACTCGACTGCAAATCGTTTTACCCTCTTTATGCAAAAGGAAAGATAATATCTAAGAATAAACAAACGAAAATTATCCCAGACAATTTTATCAATGCATATCAAATTACATCAATTTAAATCACAGAATAAATTATTGTAATAATGATAGAAAAAATATATTCTTACCAATGTAAATTCGTCACTTAGCAGTTACTATCCAAGCTGAAGGGTAGCTTAACAGTGCAAATAAAATTCTCCTTTATCAAGGGCCTCCCGCAGTGATGAGACATTGGAAGCAATTTGACTTTTCGTTCAACCCTTCAACTTAGGCAAATAAATTCATAAGCGTGCGTGCCTATGAAAATTTATAGAAAATGCAATATTTGAGGCTGGATAATTTTGCATACTAATTGGTCGGTTATAATTAAGTCGAATTGCATGGCCAAGTGCGAATCAACAATAAAGAAGGAGTTTTATGCGAATTTTATTCGAGACGCTCCTTGCATATGCAGTTATTTGTTATCTAAGCCGGAGCCAGGTATAATATGAAAAGCTGCAACTGGTTGCAAGCAATTGCCGATGGAATTCTTGCACATATGCCATAGCATAGGTGAATTGGTAGCACTTTGAATATAAACAAGGCGGACATGTATTCCTTTTGTAATATATTGCCAATTAATTGCTTTTTAACTACGTTTGAATGGTCGGTCTGAGGCAATTTTTACTATCCATTAAATTTTATTATAAACTATGCAGCCATTTTTAGCCAAATGAATTATTATGTTTAGAAAAAGGATGAGTTATGGTAATTGCCTATATCGTGATTCTAACAAATATTTACGATTTATCAGGAGTTTTACTTTTGTTTTCAGTCATATGTTGAAAAAGGAGAACGATGATTATAACGAAATTTCGACATTTTTAATTGATGCGCTCAGCGGTTAAAACGGACGAAGCCACACTTATGGCCTAAGTTGTTTGGGCCTTTGCGTTCTAACATACTTTTTTATAAATTCAAAAGAAGCTTATCAACATAACTTAATCCTAGAGTACTAACATGATCTTTTCTATATTTAATACTAACATTCGCCCGTGAGACAACTTTTACAAAGAAAATATTTTTTTTATGATCTTTGAAATAAGAAAAAAATATTTCCTTGCACGTTCAGGTTCACCTTGCACATTAAATTGAATTTGAGGGTTTTTAAGGTACGTTTTAACGCCTTCCAAACAATTTGATGACCTGTGTTCCATACAATATGTTTTATTACATAAGGTGCATTTGTAGATACTCATGCATTTTATTTTCGTTGGTCGGAAATCGCAAAGGGATCTCTTTACTTTTTTCACTGGGGGTTGGAGAGAATCACCGAGTTGATTTTCTGAGCATCCGATTTTTACTTGTATCAAATGGCAAAGTCTTTTGAACATATTGGGTTGTGATTCAAGAGGTGTTGAGCTCCAATCGTGACGTAAAGTCTTCCTCAAGTCTTTCATGTAATTTCTTCTGCTCATTGGCTTTATGTGGGAAGCTGTACAATTGGAAGCATATATTACATAACTGTTTAAAATTGACATTTAAAATACCAAAAAACATACAACGTCTGGTTTTGCGGCTGGTACTAAAGTGAGCACTCATTTGATCAAAAGTGCCCATCGCTCCTTTTGTTTCATTGTACGTGTAATGATTTTTATGTCTAAAGTCCGATCAAGGAACCGACCTCTCATCGGTTCTAGACGTTAAGTCTGAGACGTGCCAACGAATGGTACCAACCGGTCAACCAATCCGTGCATCCATTTTCGCGGTGGCTGCTTGTCGGCCAGCTAGATCGGAGAGGATTTCGGTCGCGGGTCTCCAAATGGATTACGCTCATTTACAATTTTTCAGCCACCATTAAACGCCCGTTTCAAAGCGTCGAAAACACAACCACACGGAGAAGAAACCTATTTTACGTTACTCCGTATTTCTTCATTCATCCAACAAATCTAATTTCTATTTCGCGTTCCCGAATTTTACCGACGTGGTACCGAAAAATATACTACGTTAACGTAAATCCGAAAAAAACTACGCTAAAAAAAACAAACCAACAAAAGTACCGCGTACCGCTCGCGACGCGAAACCAACTTCAGCGGATTTTCCAAACCCTACCCTCGCGACGGCATACCTACCATGCACTCTACTTCCCGCTGGAAAGAAAGAACCACTGGAAATTAAAGTCGTTGTTGGCTTAGTAGTTCATAATATTTTGTTTATTTTTTTTTAAGTAAATTATAAATTAACATCATTAACTCTCACTCATGTTTATAGAAATTTTTCGTTCTTATCAAATAACGATCTACCATTTGTTCGATAATTTTAAAATTTGATTTTATGTACTTCTCACATATTTAAAACTATTTTTGTACTTAATGTCCTTTTCCTGCGAGAAGCCAATTAAATGAACAAAGAACTATTTGTTAATTTTATCCATATACTTTACATTTTCTATAATATTGTATTGATTCTGATCACTTCATTTATTACGTAATGGAATGAACGCCAAGAAATTATTTTATTACGTGAATCCCTTAAAAGTAATTTTTAGTGAAGTTTTATAATGAAAGCTACAGTACAAATATTTTTTATTTATTTATTTATTTCACCAAGCAAGGCGTAATTACAAAAAATACAAACTTAATTTAAACATTTATGAAATAGCCGCGTTGAGGGCATTTAAGATTTGGTTCTTAAGATTGGATTTGGAGATGGTTGGGGAGTAATGAACGCTAAACCTGTTGAATGCTTTACAGCATCTGTTAATCGGGTCATTGCTAGCATAGTTCGTGTAGTGCATACGCACGGTTAGCATGGGTGTGTGTCTTGTGGCTCTTATAGGATCGTTTAATTGTATTTTGTCTGACAAGGATGTAGTTTGAATGTTGCCTCTTATTACATCAAAGGGCAAGCAAGCGGACAATGCAACTCTCGTAGAAGCCAGTGTAGTCAGGTTGATTAAGTGAAGTCGAACATCATAAGAAGGAAGATTGTTGAAAGAAGTAGGATCATACAAGGATCTAAGGGCGAAGAGCAAAAACTGTTTTTCCACTGACTCTAATCTGCGACTATGAATGTCGAATCTGGGGTCCCAGACTGTGCAGCCGTATTCAAAAAGTGGACGCACAAGTGAGGTGTACAGAGATTTAGTAGCCCAGATATTTCTGAACTCTTTTGCTCTACGTTTAATGAAACCTAGCATTTTATAAGCCTTGCTCAGGATTTCATCATAATGGAGGTTAAAGCGGAGTTTAGTATCTAAGACTATGCCAAGGTCGACAACTCTCTCGACTCTTTTCAAACGTGTGTTATTAATATCATAATCATGTAAGATAACGTTCTTTTTTCTTGCAAAACTTATTATCTGGCATTTTTCTATATTAAGAGCAAGTTGGTTTCTATCGCACCACTGAAGGAGAGCTGCTAACTTAGATTGAAGAAAAGATACATCGGATAAGGATTGTATACAGTGATACAGTTTGAGGTCATCGGCGCAAAACAGGTGCGAGACATCAGACAGTACTGTAGAAAGATCAGCGATGAAAATATTGAAGAGGAGTGGACCAAGATGACTGCCCTGAGGTACTCCAGAGGTGAAATTCAACTCACGAGACAACCGACCTTTAAAACTAACGCATTGTGTGCGGTCTTTCAAATATGACTGAATCCAGTTGAGCAGTGAACCGTAGATGCCAAAAATGCGAAGTTTATTCACCAGTATTTCATGGTCCACTCGATCGAACGCTTTACTGAAATCTGTATATATTGCATCTACCTGGAAGCCTTGCTCCATGCTACAAAGAATATCCGACGTCAAGGTAATAAGATTAGGGGTGGTAGACCTGTTTTTACGGAAGCCATGTTGCTGTTCATTCATATACGGTTCTATAATGGGGGAAATTTTACTGCAGATAATTTTTTCGAACAGTTTAGGCATAGTAGAGAGGATAGCAATGCCCCTGTAGTTCTCTACGCGCCACTTATCGCCTTTTTTGTGAATTGGTGTTAAAAAGGATGGTTTCCAAAGTTTGGGAAATATACCAGATGTCAGCGATTTATTAAAAATAAGGAAGAGAGGTCTAACCAATTCATTTTTGCAGAGGGACAGGAAGCAAGGAGGAATAAGGTCAAGGCCGGGTCCTTTAAGTAGATCAAGATCTTCAATAGCATGAAGAATTTCATCTTCAGAAATGGTAATGTTATCAATTAAGATCTGTGTGGCTGTTTCTAACGACTCAAAATGAGGCGAGTTGACTGGATTGGAGTAAACATGCTAAAAAGGATCAGCAAAGAATTCACAGTTCTGCTCGGTGCAGGACGAGTCGGAGTCGTTGTATGACATTAAAGACGGGTAACCAGATGTTTTGCGCTTAACGTTAACAAAGTCGAAGAATTTGTTTGGATTGGATATAGTTTCCTCCGCTATGACGTTAATGTATGTTTGATAGGCCTCTTGCGATTTAATATTGAATTCAAGTGCAAGTTCGTTATATTTACTCTTAGTCGCACCGCTTACACATTTATCTTTTCTTAGGAGCCTATATAGTTTATTTCTCTGGTTACGTAAATGTCTCAGATCACTCCCCAGCCATGGTTCAGAAATCTTATCCCTTTTCTTGATTTTCGGTACGAAAGATTCAACGGCGTCAAAGATTATACGATAAAAGGTGGATAGAGCCGTATCCAAATCTAACGTTGCAGAGTACCGTACCAGTCAATGCTGGATAGAAGACTATTAATGTTTCCATAATCGCCATTGCGGAAGTCATATACAATAGTTTTATTGTACGAAATAGAATTAAAAGTATCAGGAGTGGACAATTCAATAGAAAAAGCGGAGTGATGTCTCGAGTTAGAAAACAGATTCTCGTTGTCATCAGTTAAACTGGCCACAACTTCGTCGTTTGTATTAGAAAAAATAAGGTCTAGCCATACACCGTTCTGGTTGGGAGCAGGAGATATCTGCTGCAAGTCGTTACTATAGAAGGTGCTCATTAATTTGAAATCATTACTATCAAGGAGATTCACCGGAAGGAGTCGACCATCGTCATTGTCGATCACAAATTTTATATTAGGTCTATTAAAGTCGCCAGTAATGATAATTTTATCGTCTTCGTTTGTCATTGCAGTGATATCACTTATAATTTTACAGACATTGTCGTAGACAGTATCATTCGATTTAGGAGGGACATAAAAAACGCCAATAAACACAGTAGATTTTCCCATTTTTATTTTGACCACTTTATGCTGAAATGAATTATGCGGCATGCAGTTAACTGGCTCACTTATGAAGGAGTTATTTATGGCGATCAATACACCGCCTCCTCTTGACTGGCCAGTGATAATCGGGTCCCTGTCATCTCTGTAAATCCTCCAGTTACTATCCAGAATTTCTTCATTAATGTGAGAATCCGTCAACCATGTTTCGGAAAGGGTGATAGCATTAAAATGGCACGATTTTGCGTCAAGGAAAAACTTATTTAATTTACTGCGCACACCTCCACAGTTGTGGTAAAATAATTTGATGCTTTGCTGATTATAGGGGGCGAAAAAATTTAATGTGATGTTCTCTAGTTCTTTGTAGTGACGAAATATAGTTGGAGCTTACATGTGATGCATATATTTCAAGATCTTTTTTAGCTTGATTTAGAGTGACACCTAACTCTTCATGGAATGAGAAATTAACGAGCCTAAGAGCCTCAAGATCGACTGGAAGCCCTTCTCTTTGAATCAAGATTTTCAAGCTGGTTTTTGTTTTACCGTCTATGCAGGTTATGTCTGGCGCCTTGTACATATAAGATAGGTAAAGACGAACGGACTCGTAAATTTTGTTATCTCTCAGTCGAGACATAAGGTATCTTTTTTCCAGATCAGCTCCCGATACCATAGTTGCCTTGACTGAAGGGGGCAGAAGAGGGCCTAAGAATGTCTTGGTTAAGTTGTTTGAGGCAGGCGATAACGGATGAGTAATAGAACCAGGCGAAACAGGAATCAAGTCCTCTCCACGAACAAAATTCCTGTATCTATTCTGATCAGTGGATTTAGGTACCAAGCAGGGACCTGCAGCCAACTCTTGTGCACAAGATGCCACGGAATTTGAAGCTGTTTCAGAATCGCCAGCACGTACACAAACGGAGTGCAATGTTGAGTCAGCCGAAGAAGTGTGATTAATATTCAATTGTTTATGCGAGGGAGAAGTGGTTTTAGAGCTGGGATTGGCGTGAGTATTGATTGATAGGCTATGGCTACTATCTGAGAGTTTACAAATATGCTTAAGGCAACTTAAATTACCACTATCTTTGGATTCAGGGCCAGTATCATGTTCGTTCCATTGTTTGAATAGCAAGCCATTCCAGGAACAAGCACTATTTTTCTTCTTGAAGCTCTTAAACAGCCAGGCGTATCTTGTGGGAATAGATACCTTAAACTCTCGTCGTCGTTGATGCCGGAAAGGAAGCTCCGCAACCTTGCATCCACTGATAAGTAGGACATCTTCTAACAACTTCCGAACTGTGATTGGGTTATTGAATTTTCTTGAACCCTTAACAAAAAACGTGTTGTAGTCAGCCTGCGGGTTTGAGTCTGCAAGTTTCTGTATTCTGCTGTCCCACTCTTCAGCGGACCAGAAGGTGTCAAATTTGTAGATATGTCGTGGATTACGTGGTGTAGGGGGCGTTGTGTTACTGAAGTCTGTAACCAATGGATGAGTGATCGTCGGCCTAGTGAGACTATTTTGTTGACCTTGAATGAGATTGCAGCACAACTTTTCGACATTATTAATTTTTGATAGCAGCTGAGATAAATCTACATGGTCCTTAGGTTTGAAAAGGGATGAAGTCATTTTCTCGAGGCTGCTATGATGCTTTTCTAGCATTTTCTCAACTATATTTTGTAGAGACGAAGAATTTTTGAAACAATCGTTTTCGTTCGGGAAATAGCACAAAAAAGTCTCTTTGATCGAAGCGAGTTGAGAATCAAGCAAATCAAGCAATCTACACACTTTTTTGTTGCTCTCCGTAATTCTGGCAGCTAATTCGTCAAAACTGCATGCCATTTCTACAAAGCTGTCGTCATTGGCTCGAGACTGCTTTTGCTGTCGTGAAATCAGGCTGTCTTTTTCATCGTTCAGCTTATCAATGTAGCCTATCAGTCTATCGAACATATTTCGTAGTGCGACATCAAACCCTTGGCAATCCGAGCATATAAAATGATTGTCCATGTACGGATGGTACCAATCTCTAGGCGCATCCATGCATGCTCCCTGAAGCTTTCTATTTAAATTCTAAAAGGGGCTCTACAAGATCAGTTCAGTTGTCCATTCAGTTTCAGTTTCAGTTGAACTGTCAGTTCAGTTAAATTTTTGCTTTGCTTCCAGACGATCAGTTTCATATCAGTTCAGTTGTCATTTCTCAATCTTGAACATCGCGCGGTTTTATTGCTGTCATGGACGAAGATTGTGTTATTGCAGTTGCGCTATGTGTATCACTGGATAAGCCTAGAAAAAAAAGAGCTAAGTGGAGTAGAGAATGGTACCTTAAACGAAATTCGCTGTCTCATGTAAAATTAATGAAAGAACTTCAATTTGAACCATGTGATTGGTGTAACTATTTACATATGAGTGAGACTGCTTACAAAGAACTATTGAATTTAGTAACACCGTTTATACAAAAGCAGAATACAGTAATGAGACAAGCCATATCACCTCATGAAAGGCTGAGTGCAACATTAAGATTTTTGGCCACTGGGAGTTCGTACAAATGTCTTCGATTTAGTACTGTTATATCAAGTCAAAGTCTAAGTGTCATAATTCCTGAAACTTGCAAAGCCATAAATATGGTGCTGAAAGATTACATAAAGGTAAGTGAACAAGAATCAAGTATTTCCTTTTTATATTTTATTCATTAAATAAAAATAAAAAACTCAACAAGAAAAACAATTGCTGCATTAAAAAAAGGAAAATAATAGAATGAAATAATAATACAACATAGTAATGTGGTGTTTTATAGACAAAAACATTGATACCTATTCGATAGGTTATAAATCCAAACGATTAATTTCATTATAATAATCGGTAGTTGAAATAAATTGTGTTAGGTGCTCTGATGATGTAGGAGTAGTTGCTACCACATATCGTGTTTTCGGGTCTGAAGATGTAGGATGTGAGTGTGTTACTTGGGTTTTGATATGTGAAGTTATATTCAACGATTGCATCTGTCCTTGAAATAGTGCATCATTAATAAGTTTTTGAACATATGGTACCATTTCAGTTGTCATATTGCTTAGTTCTTGTGCAATGTGCATGCCAAATGATTGGTATTTTAGTTCTTCCTTACGACCAAACTGCAAAACTTTTGATTTTGATACGGGTCTTTCACTTCCTGGTGACCTCTTTCTTCTGCCAGTAAAGGATGCTGAAGTGTTAGGACGTGTGAACTGATTGTCACTTGAGTTTTCTTTGCCTATATCTTCAGTTTCTAAAATGGTTGACTCTCCTTCATCCTATGACAAATACATCAGCATTAGTTTATTGACGGAATAGTACCTAACCATTTATTTATGTTTTTTTCAGATGCCCAGGAACGAAAGTGAATGGAGTTTACTTGCAGATGGTTTCAAAGACAGGTGGCAATTTCCAAATTGCTTGGAGGCTGTTGACGGAAAACATGTTCGCATAGTACCTCCAGAAGGAAGTGGGTCCTTATTTTGGAACTACAAAAAGTTCAACAGCATTGTCCTTATGGCAATAGTGAATTCCAACTACGAATTCATTATGTGTGATGTCGGAACCAATGGGGGCATATCAGATGGCGGAGTTATTAACAACACCACATTTTATAAAAAATTACTTAATAATAATTTACAATTACCACCCGATGATATAACAACTTGCAGAAATGCGCAACTGCCATATGTATTTGTGGGAGATGAAGCGTTCATGTTGAGGCGGAACTTTTTAAAACCGTTTAATAAAAAACAGTTATCGTACGATCGCATGGTTTTCAACTACAGGTTGTCAAGGGCTAGACGTATTGTTGAAAATGCATTTGGAAAATTATCAAGTAGATTCCAAATTTTTCAGTCTGCTATCAATTTAAAGAAGTTCCAAAACGTGGACAATTTTTTGAGGAGAAAGTCTAGTCATTCTTATACACCTTCCCAATTGAACGAATCAATCAGAGATCCAATAATTGAGGTGCATGGGCTTGAACCACTTCAAGTAGGCAACAGAATCAATATGAATGTTAGTGTGGAGGCAAAGGCATCTAGAGATGAATAGGTGAATTATTTTACAAACGATGGTAAACTTGATTGGCAGGACGAAATAGTTCGAAGTAGGTATATGCCGTAATTTATGTTATATTCACTTTATTAGATGTTAAAATTTATAAGAAATAAAAGGAAATAAAAAAAGTAAAATAATAGTTTACTTACCTTACCTCCTTCATTTTCAGCATCACTGCTATGGTTAGTGTCAATGGTGTTCATACTACCTCGGTTAGTTCCTTGATCGCGAAGAAATGAGAACAGCTCATAATACCACAATGTTGGTATGTAGATTTCATCAGCTCCAGCTCCACTTTTATCAGAATCCTTCACTTTTTCCAATTCCTTATTGTAAACTGAGCGCAAACTATTAATTTTTTTTACCATTGAAACTGTTGCTTGTTTATTGTGCTCTTTGAACTTCTCAAGCAAAACTTGGTAGCAAGATTCTTTCTTGATTTTGTTGTGGTATTGAGGATCAGATTTCTTCCATAAGCATGGAAAATTTTCATATATTTCAATGAAATCTGTTATAAATTCGTTATCTTTTCGCGACATTTTTAATTAACGATGTGTAAACAAACTTATTACAATAAAAAAACTGAAGCGTAAACGGAGAAGTCTTACTAGACTTCAGTTTCGTTTAATTTCAACTGACAACTGAACTGAGCTTGATGGGATTTCCATGGAGCCTCAGTTCAGTTTTCAGTTCAGTTTTCCCTTCAGTTTTTGCAGTCCACACATAAGTTTAACTGACAGTTCAACTAAAACTGAAACTGAACTGATCGTGTGGGACCTCTTTAATAATTTCATACAAATTTACCATAAACTCACTAACGAAGTTATTATATGTCACGATCACTTCCATTTGTTGGATTGTAATGTGACGCCTACGCCCGGGAATCGAAGTGATTCCGATCCCGAACCCTTGCAACCGGCCAGATGGATATGTCCTCGAAGTGCCAGCGGACTTCATCTGTCGTGCGGATATCGTTGTGCAGAAATATTTTTTTTTCTGTCCAAATATTTAGATCCGTGGATATAAATATTCGAAATATAGAATTAATCCAACCCCGGCACATTTCGAGACATAGCCATCTGGAAATGCCCCTCCACCATGGCCATCGAGAAAACTATGCCACTGGCGACAACTGGAGAGGCACATTGCCGCCATATGGCGTGCCATTCCACACACAGATGTTTTGTCCGAGGTGACAACCGGGATTTTTGACAGCCACATGGCGGCGAAGAAAAAGAAAAGAACTTTTTGTGGTGATCGATGGTTCGCGATCGTAGTTTGTGCTGTCTAGAACATTTCAAGTGCTTTTCTACCTCTTAACATACTCCGTTGACGATCGTTTGTGTGTAGGATTTGGTCGGAGCGAAACGTACTCAAGAAAACAAAAGGGAACATCAAACACTTGAGAAATTCACCGGAACATTGCCTCAGGCTAGAACATGGAACTCTGTCAAACTCAGCAAGAAGATCAACAGGCTCCAATCATGAAAGAGGTTAGTTTAGTTAAGAAAGACTTAGAAAATATTAGAATATTTTGTCTAGGTGAGCGGAAAGGCATCAGAAGACCATCGCAAGCTATGAGAAGGAATAAGGTGCTGCTGTCCTTGATCATCGTTAGTGGTTTCCTAGTGATATTCTATGCGAATAGTGATTTCTTCTCACGAAAGTCACTATGGGCTATCTTTCAACCTGAGCTCGAAGAGATACGTCCCATCGTAAACTTTACAGCTGAAATCAAGCGAATCAAGTATTCACCACGACACAATGATACCGAATATAATATATTCGTGATCTATGCCAAACATAACTACGAACTGCTGAAAAAGTTTGAGCTCTTCGCCAAAAGCTTAATTAAATATACAACGATCAAGGTCCATTTGCAGCCAGTTAGTCCACCATCCATTCTGGCTTTGTGATCGGCTTTATCATTGCCAGGTGTTGCAGTTGCCTGCCGCGAAACACTTTCCCGAGTGGCCATATTGGCAGAACGATTTCGCGATACCTATTTGTTTTCCGAAGCTCGCATATCCTTTTCAACGCGGCAACCTCTTCGCAGACCAAATGTCACTACTTGGCAGCCATGTATGTATAATATAAAATAAATAGATGGTGGATAGATATATAGGCAAATAAGTGTAGGAAAAGAATTGAAGGAAGTACACTTATAATGGAAAGTTAAACATATTCTCATGTATATGATGTATGTATGTGTATCGACACTGACTATACAGCGCATTTTAATGGAGTTATTGATTTATTTTCTCCTCATGTCATTTTACGGATAACTTTTCCAAAGTTTAAGAATGAAAGAAAAAGAAAAAACGATATAAACTATAAAGCGAGAAGTGAAATGTATGATTAGAAAGACTTTTGAGAACGAAAGAATAAATGATGATGTAATGATTAGATAGGTGATCTCAGGTCGCTATTGATATTAATTCAAAGTTATTCTGAGTATAAATTATAGAGAAGAAGCAATTCATACTTTTCACATTCAGTTACCCACAAAATCGGACTAGTCACTTCTAACAATGTCGATTGCAAGTCACATTGTAATTTTCAATATCATAAATTGAACTATGGTACATAAAAACTTTAAAATTAACAGAACTTATACCAATGTAGAGCATTTCTGCTCAATAATCTATTTTTTTATTTTGGTTGTAAATGTTGCAAAAGTCACAACGTAAACGAAATATGTATACGGTACATGTAAACCAATACAATGAATTATGCCATATTTTCGAAATTGAATCGGCAATATTAATTTTTTTGAGAAATTGCATTTGACTCATTTTTATGGAGGAACGTGTCGATTTATTGATCATTCTTCTAAATTTAATATAAAAATCATATTCTTAATATTGAAAGATTTGACCTTGTTTTTACATCCTTGAAAAGTTAATTCCATTGGTACGAATCGAACCGTTTCGTGCCATAAAGCGTTGTTACATAATATTATTGCAAGGTAGCAGTTAAATGGCAACCTTTAACTTATAATTTCATTCTAATTCATACTGCGCAGCCTGAATTAAGACTTACCCGCATTTAAAATGTATTATTTTTTTTTATCATGCGACCCTCCTAAGAACTAAATCATGTTCTTTAAATATGGCTTTCACCGTAAGCTATTTGTATAATATCTAGTATGAAGTGTCGTAAGAAAACGAAAAAAATAATGGACTTATCAAAATCGGGAAATCCAACGCAAGGAGAATAGTATATGTTTAATAGGCGAAAGAAAATAAACATTTAATTGCTTTTAAGAACAAAGAAATTCGAAATATTCGTGGCATCTAAATTTTCGACAGTAAAAAGTGTTAAGAATCTTAAACAAAAAAAAAACAGACAAACGATTGATACCGCATTAGTGCGTATAAGACTTTTGCTAAGCGTTTTTTTTTTTATTGTGTTGAAACAATTTCGATAGAATGCTTAGAATTAAAGGGTAGTAGGGTTTTGTAGATTTCCTATGAAACTCATAGAAAATAATGGACATCGAGAATAAATATTTTAAAAATATAAGTATAACATTATAGGATGGAACAATTTAAGCAAATTTATACATGTTATACAAAATACCCAACTTATTAGATCCCCAATAGTTAGTAAAAAGCAAAATAAACTTTCCACACGTAAATAACCGGAACTTTGTATGTAGCTATAATTTCACTCGTAGATAATCTTAGAATGATTACGATTCAGTAGGTTTAAGTATGTACATTAAAACAGAAATAATATTTTATTCGCAGAGACGAATTTAAACAAGATAATAAGGTTGAAAACCTAATAACATCATTAACATTAACAGATTTATAAGAATTTAATGTTTGCAAAACCGTTCTCTAGAAATTTCTTCGAATTTCAGTTCCCTCGTCTATTTGTTATTAGCGTTGAATTATAATCCAACTATTATTAATATAATTATTCAGGCCTTTTCACAAAAACGAATTGTGGTAATATTGTGTGCTAGTTTGGTTAGTCATCTTTTAAATTGCGTTATCAATAGTGATTGGCATATTTTACCTTTTAAATTTATTATATATTAAAAAAATATACAATTATATTATAGATAGATATAAACAAATTACATTTTATTGGAGTAGAAAAGACAAGTGACCATTTAAATTCTTTTTCATCTCATTAAGTTTCAATGATACTAATTTTAGAATGAACTGAATATGCTGTGAAACACTCCATGCCGCATTGTTTTTTTTTATAGTCTATTTGTGAAGAAATCGGCTAGCAAATTAAAAAGATGCTAGTTTAAAAAAGTTTTTGATAGGTTGTTTTCTTAAACACACAGTAACCTTGATCATAAAAATTTCAATTGAGAAAACTTACTGGCTAAACAAACTTGAAACGTAAATTCCAAATGTATTTTATAATCTGTGTATCAACAAAATAAGTATTAAAGATGAATTGCTAAAACGTTAACCACGACTTTCCTTTTCAGTGACTCGTTCTTTTTCAGTGGGAACCGAGAGTGTAGGGTAAGTATGCCGTCGCGAGGGTAGGGTTTCGACAAATCCGCTGAAGTCGGTTTCGCGTCGCGCGCGGTACGCGGTACCCTTGATTGTTTCGTCATTTCATTAGAGTAGTTTTCGTCGGTTTAAGTTCGAGTAGCATATTTTCGGTACCGCGTCGGTGATTCGGTAACGCGCCTATGGGATTTTGTAGCGTTTTTTTGATTTGAGATCTGTGGATAGATCACATCCAGAATTAACGTAATGTAGGTTTCTCGTTCTGGATGAGTAATTGTTGACGCGTTTGGAAAACGGGCATGTCCAGGTGGCTGAAAATATTGTAATTGAGCATAACTCATTCGGAGACCCGCGACCGAAATCCTCTCCGAACTAGCTGGCCGACAAGCAGTCACCGCGTGAATGGGTTACGGTGCACGGATTGGTTGACCTGTTGGTACCATCCGTTGGCACTTCTCAGACTTAACGTCTAGAACCGATGAGAGGTCGGTTCCGCGTTCGAACTTGAAAAGATAAAATCATTACAGGATTTATAATGGTCGATATATTTAACACCAAACCTAACATTCATCTCTAAAGGAGAATGACTGAGTATAGGATCGAATTCACAATACTTTTCTATAACTGGTGAAATTATAAAACGATGTAAAACGTCACAAACCAACTTAATTAGTATTATGAATAAGAAATCTGATTATCTATATTCTGCTAATGGTTTGCGTACGCCCAACTATTAAATAACCATATTCAATTGATAATGACTTTAAAATGGTAGGCAGGCAGTTATTACTAAATTATGTTCCAAAAAGGTTGAGAAATTTTATTTTATTCCCTTTTCGTAATAGTTAACTTAAAATCGCAAGTGCTAAATCGAACCAAATGACGATTGCCGTTATATTGATGCACTCATGCATAGAATGAAACAGTCCGAAGAATCGTGAGTTATAGCTCAACATCCAGAATCCCTTTAAAATTTTGTCAAAGTCTTTGTTTCTCAGACAATCTAATCATTGTTCAACGATCGAATTAAACTTTAAAATGCTAATTTTTATTTTCTTCCTACAATATCAAAAATAGTGACCTAAGGTTAAAGGTTGAAGGAAGAACACAGCTTTCAAATAACCCTTCCATTGTTTTAAATCTCACAGTTTACAGTCTTTGCATAAGTTAAGTCACGTTTTCGCTTAAGAGGTAAAACATAAGGGGTGTAGTAAAAATACTGAAATACTTTCAATTAGCATCAACTTTGGAAATTCTAAAATGAAGTCCATATATGCAAAGGTTTAACTGACTTAATCTTCTACCTTGTGTAAAGTATGCCTATCAGTACTAAATTTTTCTAGATGCTTCAATAAATAATCTGACATTGTTTTTAAAATAAAAATGTAAAAAAAAAATCCTATACTGGACATTTTATATCAACATATTTTATATTAAAGTTTAAAACAGTTTAAAGGGGAAGTGATTTAAAATGACTCGGCATCGTTTTAATGAGGTTAATTATTCTTTTCTTAAATAAGCAATTCAAGGTATAGCTATACTCGTACATAATTGGTAAACTTCGTATGGTAAAAAGTTAAATAGACAGGAGCTTTATCAAACGGTTTTAGTTGCTAAGCACATCATCAAATAAGCGCTTGGCAAATGGATTTGCTTCATATATTTTTTTGCAAAAAGAAATGTCGAGCAATTTCTTCAAGTTTATTCCGCAACATGCAGTTACTGTTTTTAACTTGCGCCGCAAATTGTTTTACCTTAATGCTATTTTTGGTGTTCTGATCCTAAACTTTCCGTATTCATTTGTCATCATATAACATTTTGTCTTGCATATAACGTTCGAGTTCTACTCACTGCGACGATGATTATTTGCCGTATCGTTTAGAGCGAACGTTGTACCAAGCATTGTGTTGACGAAAAATGTTGTTTGAGACAATCTTAGCAATTTTTTCCACTTGAACTTCGTTTTAGATATTTTGAATTGATAGAATTCAAGGCAGCAATAAGATAGCTTATACTTGGTGACCCACTATCCCATTGCTCCATGACACTTAAATCAGTGGTGGGTCATCATTATCAATTCCCATCATGACATCCTCATAAAAGGGACGATTTCGTCGCGGGAACGCTTCACGAGCGCGTCGGATTAAATTCATACGTTTCACTGCATACACGATGCCAAGAACAGTCACAACAAGTAAAACTGGGATCAAAATTCCGCCGACCAAATGATGCGCGCCTGGAGGTTCGTGTTGCGAAATAGTGGGCGCGATCTTGCTGGTCGTCGAGGACGACGATGATGAAGATGTGGTAGATGGCGATGATCCCGTTGTCGATCCCTATTGATTATAACCTATATTCAATGCAACTATATCTAAGTTAATTTTCCAACGTACTTGATTTTATACGATGTCCTGATCTTTGGCGTGCCCCTTAGATACGCCACAATTCCAATAGGTACACACACTTAAAAAAAATGAACAGGAATCGATTTCCGAGCGTGACTTGTCATGTCAGAGCGGCAGTTCTTGAGTGACGACCACTACTCCCACACTCTGCTACCATGTGGTTGTCACTTGACGTTTGACATCCCACGACAAAATTAACGTGGGATGTGCAAACGTCACGACCAACATGAGTTGGCAAGCCACATGGTAGCAGGGTGTATTGGTATTGGTCGTCGAGTCGTCGAATGGTTCATTACATACGCTTCGGTTATTAAAAGTTTTTTTTTAGATATTTGACTAATGGCACGCTCTTCATGCATAGTCAACAATAAAAGAACCGTCTTATGAGACTTCAGCTTGTAGCTGACCAGAGTGAGTTTTTCATGGAAACCAAACATGGATGCTCCCACAAGACGGGATGCGATATCTTTAAATTCTTCAGGAATTTCCTTCTTGTTATTTTAAATTGTACCAATTAATTTCAGTTTATATTTGTCTCCAAGTAACTCCTTGGCCAAAGGTACAGAAGTGAATCAGTTATCAGCAGTAAGATTTCAATTGATCCCATGTATTGTTTTTGTGAGAAGCTTACAATAATAACTACCCAAATGCTCGCTTGTAGGCATTTCGCTGTTCTTTGCTAGGTAAGCAGCTGTATCGAACATGTATTTTGTTTTAACATCGCATATTGAGACGATTTTTATCCCATATTTAGCAGATTTATTCGGAATATACATCCTGAGAGGACAACATCCGCAAAATGAGAGCAGTTGTTCGTTTATTGTAATGTAGCTTCCAGGTTTACACATATCTCTGCACTGTTCAACAAACAACTCGCAAATATCTCTAATCGGTGTAAATTTATCTGATCTTTATCCACCTTCGCGAGTGCTACGGTCATCAAAATGAAGACATTTTAGCAAAAACTCAAAGCGTTCTTTGCTCATTGCCGCAATATATTTGGATTCACAAAGGGTTGTATCAAAGAGCCCTGAGGTAGGCAAATGATTATTTTTCATCGCACCAGTCTAAATAAGAGCACCAAGTAGAGCTTGTGTTCTTTGTGTGTTTTTTTCTAACAGAATTCGGTATTAAATTCCACACAAAGTTGCTCCTGCCTCTTAAAATTCGCAGCAAAGTATGTATTCCTTCCATCAACGATAGGGATTGCCCGGTGAACAATCCTCCTGCACTATCGCCAACTTCTGCTGCCAAAAGCTCTGATGTGTGCGCTGTGGTTGATGCCAGCAAGGGAGCCATTCCCAAGAAACCTTACCAGCAACTAACACCTGGTTCTCAAAAGCAACATCATGTACGACAACTACAGCAACAAGCACAACCGAAACATCTACAATATACATCTAATCAGCAGCAACCTGAACTTCTGCAGCCAACTTCTATAACACCGCAACGGTTAGTTGGTATCGGGACAAACCCAAAGTCTTCATGCTCGCCTGAAACCTCTGTTACAAGATTTGTAACTCATGGTAATGCTGATACCAAATTGTTGATGAGAAATGTAGGCTCACCAGGATCTACATCTGCCAGCCAGGGGCCCTCACTTGGAGGCAATATGACGACAAACATTACTGCGATGAAACCTGGCGCCCCCTGCGTGCGATATCCTCATGGCTACAAATATTTCTCTCGAGATTAGAATATAGCACGCCAGTCGAAGACATCATCGCTCATATAAAGTACAAACTGAACTTTAGCCCTGAGTTGCTCCGGTGCACCAAGCGCCTGATTGAAAGACGAATAGATTGATTGCGTCTTTTAAAATTACTGTTCCAGCTAACCTAAGTATCTTGCTTGATAAGGAATTTTGGTCACCTGGCATATTCGTCAAAAAGTTCTCTCCGATTCGTAAGGGGAACCATCCTGTGTCCTTTCGCTCCAGAAGAAACATCTCTTAGGCCTAGTAATTCATTCTTAACTTGCTATTACCAAAATTTTCGTAGTCTGAGGACTAAGACTACTGAATTTCGCATTTCTTCCATCCTTTTTCCCGATAATATCATCTGTCTAACGGAAACATGGCTGACAGATGACATTAGTAACAGTGAGCTACTTCCGAACCATTTAGTCTTCCGCAGAGATAGAGACCGTGATACTACTGGTAAGTCTGACGGTGGAGGTGTCTAATGGGTATACATGTTTCCCTTACCAGCAAATCCTGTGATGATTTCACTCCATATTCACCTGTTGAGTGTATAATTGTGCTAGTCTCTCTATCTGACTCTCTTTCCTTCCGCATATCATCTATGTATATCCCTTGTAACAGTCCTGCTATTGTTTACGAACGATTCTTTGCAGAATTCTCAAGCTACATTAATGCTCGTTTCCCTTCTACCCCTATATTGGTCTGTGGTGACTTCAATTTGCCCTCTATTGTTTGAAATGAATTGTGTGTCTCCATAGTTTCTGGCGCTAGCGTGTCTTCTCCTCTTTCTTCTTTTATTTCCCTCTGTTCTTTCGCCCAATGCCAATAACAAATTGCTTGATCTTGTTCTTTCCAACTTTTTACCTTCTTCTCTGTCCACATCGGTGGCACTCTCATCCTTTGTCAAACCTGATCCTCACCATCCACCACTCTCTATTGAGCTTGCAATCACATCTTCTCGTTCTTTGAAGAATTCCTCACCTTCCCGCTTTAATTTTTTAAAAGCCGATTTATCGAGCATGGAAGCTAACCTTAATGCCGTGAACCGGTATTCCTTCTTGAGCAATCTCCACATTGAAGATTGTGTTGATAAGCTCTATATGTTTCTTTCATCCTTAATCTCGCAATTTACTTCTGTGTGTCCAGCAAGAAGACCTAAAGATGCCCCTTGGTTAAATTCAGATGTTGCCGCTGCAATTAAAGCTAAAGATGCTGCCCGCAGAACATTCTTATCCAGTGGTCTTCCAATTGACCTCGTTAAATTTAAAGAGCGTCGTGACACGGCTAAGAAAATTGCCACTTCTGTACCTCATACATATGTAAACCACATTGAAACTTCGTTAATGTCGAATCAAACTCGTGCGTTCTGGTCGTACGTAAAATCGTCAAGGACCTCTCATCATGCCCCTGATAATTTTAGTCTAGATGGCGTGATATCGTCTTCTCCTCAAGAATCTTGTGAACTCTTCGCTTCTTACTTTTCTTCTTTTTTGGTAGGGCTAAACATTCACCCTCCTTCAACCAATCTTTTTGCGCTTTTTCCTCTACTTCTTTTCGTACAAGCCCCTTGCAGGTTGAGCAACTCTTAAATAATCTTGACAACAACACCAGTGTGAGCCCTGGTGGTATTCCAAATTTTCTAGCAAAATCTTTATCTTCTTCGCTTTGTGTTCCCCTTTCAATTATTTTTAACTTGAGTTTATCCTGTGGAATTTTCCCCGCCCAATGAAAAATTACCCACACTTTTACTATTTTCAAATCTGGTGGTCGTAATATCGTGCCAAACTATCGTCCTATTTCGCTCCTTCCTTGTTTTAGTAAAATTCTCCTGATCACCACGGGGCTGCTCGACTGCTTATGTTTATTACAGGACAGTCTCTTCGATGCCGACCCAGACATGGAGAGACTGAAGGGTCTCGCTCTTCACTAGTAAAGAAACAATTGTTTCCGCAGTGGAGAAATGGTTGTTATAATTTTAGGCCCGTCTCCTTGAATACAAGTCCCTGTCTTCTACGAAAGTATGCTAATAAAAACCGCTAATCAATCATAAAAACAAATCGGGTGTCGGTCAGGACTGATTGATGATGCGGATTTTATCACTGCCGGTCATCAGATTAGCTCCCAGCAAAAACTGACGCAACTCCAAGCAGTGTATTTGAAAACCCCTAGCACCATCAGTTTGTTCAAAATTAGAACTTTCCGACTACAAACTTTATAAAAATGTGCAAACCTTTCTTTTGGTAACATTAAGGGACGAACTACTCTATGACATCATCGGCATGTTCAGGCGGCAGAGCCACCACAAACGAAGAACTCCAGAAGATGCTATAGACCTTATTATACCGAAGACAAGACAAACAACACCAAAAGAAAGTTTATCGGTGACTCTATCTTAACTTTACGGAACCCTCTAAAGTATGCTACGTTAATATCAAATGGTGAGGGCGACAATAAAAATTGAATCGGTTCACCTGCCGACAGCAAAATTAAAAATGGGAGAGCTCGAGGGAGAGTGATGTTGTTTCCCCTTCGGGCCCCACGTTGGGCGCCATTGTAACGATTTTTTTAATGCCCGTGTAGGATACGGGTGCCGATGGTCTGGCATAAGTGTCAGCGAGCTATAAACAACACCGAGCTCAGCTAACTAGCTTCGCTTAACGACCGCGTACGCGTGCTTGCCGACTAGCATTTGCGGGATCATATGAGGCGGGTTCTTGTCGAGCCACGAAGCTACAGTACAAAATACTTATCACGCGTACTCTACTCTACAAGACGCACCGATCAATTTTTATTGTCTTTAGAAAAGTTCTATTAGGTGTCAATTAAGCTACTCTACAGTAATTCAATATTTTTTTTGCCTCGTTAAAGTTAGCGGACACGGAGGCTTGAGACAAACGCAAACATTACACAAAAAGCAACCGTTACTTTCACCGAAGAAGGTCGTTGCATTACAAGGGGAACGTCAAACCTAAAGATGTTAAAGTGGCTGAAGTGAACCACTCATCTCTGCCTAAAGGATGGAAACTTGATGGATGCAGTTTACTTTACACTAGTAAACCAACAAACTAAGCAGCTTCGACGGGGTGACCACCTTATCTCTTCAGGAGCAGCCACTCCTGATCACCACGGGGCTGCTCGACTGCTTATGTTTATTACACATCCTCCTGTCTCCTTTATGCTGATGAGTTCAAAATTTTTCGAGTTATTGATTCCCTATTAGATGTAGATATCCTTCAAACCGATCTTCAGCGTCTTGGTGACTGGAGTGGATCAAACCATCTCTCCTTAAATGTTTCCAAATGCCATCAGATTACATTCTCCTGTAAAAATGTCCTCTTCTCTCAACGTATAGGTTTGTTGGTATCCCTTTGAGCAAAGTAACCTCCTTCAAGGATCTTGGTGTGCTTTTCGATTGTAAACTTAAGTTTGATCTCCACATTGCTCTAATTATTAAGAAAGCCTCTCGCTTAACTGGATTTATTTTACGATCCGCTTCGTCATTTCAACATATGACATCCTGTATGTGTCTTTACTTCTCACTAGTACGTAGTCATTTGGAGTACTGCTCCCAAATTTGGAGTCCCTTTTTATTCAGAATTGGTTAAGACATATCTTAAACCCTGAATACCCACCATTGTCCCTAACGACTTTTTAGATTCTTCCGGGCATAGACGATATCAACTTCCGACCAGTTTCTATAGGAACATTGCTTTGTTTTGGCAAAAAAATTTTCATTTTCCTTCCTGATGACTGGACCAATATACTATCAATTCGATGTTTCAGACCGTGAAAAACAGTCCCATACCATCATGCTGCCACCTCCGTGCTTAATCATTTATTGTATTTTTTCTGCATCGCTGCGAAATAAATTTATGTTTGTTTAATCGCTCCAGAGGTTATTGTGCCATTTTTTTCCACCCTACGTAAGGTTTTTCTTCTTCCTCAAATTTGTAGTTTTAAAGAGAGGAACTTTTCAAGCAATTCTATGGGATAGTTTTGCGCTTACCAATTTCAGTGTTTAAAGGGAAGTTAACTGTCCGTAAAGGACTGAGCGGTGGTTTGCCGCCTCAGTGACTGAAAAAATTAGTGCTACGCTGGAACTGGTCTTATCTTGGGACCCGTAGGTGCGCATGCAAGCTAGCTTTGCGGTGTTGCGTGGTGGGTTCTTTTCCCACAGCACAAGGGCTCACTTCAAAAATATTGGCACTTATGAATTTTCAGATACCTTGAGTCGATGGAAGATGTCAATGGCTGAAGTAACAAATCAAAAGTGACTACATAAGGACGCGACGACAAATACCCAGATAGCCGCGTCCGAGACGTAAGACGATTTCGTCCTTGCTGAGGACGGTCACGGCCTATAAATAAGAGTGGGGTATTCAAGTAGTGGTGATGCCCCCACGCACCCCTTCCAACTGAATAAAAAATCCAAAATACGATGCAATGGCCCATATCGAGTGTGGCAGGCTGAGTATCCCGGCGAGCGCCCTTACAACAGAGAAGAGAGGGAGAGCTCGTGAGCTCATGCTCATGAGTGGAGGTGCCAGCCAATGTGGCGGGTCCCATACATGTTCGGATTCTAAATGGAAGGACGAAATTTGGTGGTTTTGATAGGCATTTTTTGTTGTTTTTTATTCTAGCTACAGACGAATAAATAATTTAATATACAATATATTGATTCCACCCATTAAATAATTTAATATACGATGAATCATCATCAATAAATAATTCAGTATACAATTCAATAAATAAATCAGTACACAATAAATCGATTCCACCCGTCAAATAATTTAATATACAATACAGTCGTAAAAGCTACAATTAACTCTACTAGTGATATTGAGAGTAGATATCTCTTATCACGACTACGGGAGCATAAGCTGTATGAGGTTGTTCGACTCTATCTATCCTACATGCATAAAGCACCTGAAACAACATGCATCGAGGGCAAAACGAAGACCCATTTGAAAGTTTTAATTCAAAGGGAAGGTCTTCCAATAGATCTAGATGCCCTTCACAAACTATATCTCAGCTATCACGAGCAACTGGGAGTAACTTCCGAACAAGCAAAAAAAGACCTTGAAACTTACGCCTCATATGTAAGCTCTAATTACATATCTTCACTTCAAAAGTCACGGGAGCAGCATCATAAGTTTTTTCGTCCACAATAATAACACTAATTCCTCTAAATGCCTAAAAATGTTCTACCACAACTGTGGTGGTATGAGAGGCAAACTAAATAAACTCTTTTTGGACGCGAAGTCATGCACTTTCACTGTTCTTGCTTTCACTGAAACCTGGTTAAATGACTCGTATCGTAATGAAGAGATTCTCGATAATGATTGGACAATATATAGGGACGATCGAGATTTTCAGAGCACCGGACTGACGCGAGGTGGGGGTGTGCTAATTGGTGTACACAACTCCTTTTCAAGTGATCTTATTAATACTACGGCACATAAAACATTCCAACATGCAATAATTCGCATCAAATTTGATAAATTCGATTCCTCCGAAGTCCAGTGAGACAGTGTACAATGAAGCAAGTGGGATTATTTCTTCAATTGTTGGGTTTTTGAATGAAGAAGATAAAATTTTGATATTTGATGATTTTAATAGGCCCAATTTAAAGTTTATAGTGCATGAACTTGACAATCGTCTTCTTCCAGTAAACCTTTTAGATGATAATGATTTCAACCTGGTATCCACCTTTTATTGCAATGATTTACAACAAGTAGTTCCGACGTCAAATCAAAATGGTAACTGGTTAGATCTCATTTTCACTAATGCATATGACGAAGTGGTGGTTAATCCAACTAGTGATGGGGATAACCTTTTCTGAAATAGTCTTCACCATTCCGCGCTTTCGGTTGAATTTTCCACTGCTGAAGCTCACAATAATCTTTCGTACAATAACTCCATTGTATATGATTTTCGCAATGCTGACTACGAAAGCATTAAGAATTACATTTCTAGTATTGACTGGACTGGTAGGCTTTCAGCGTTAGATATAGATGATGCAGTAAATTTATTTTACCAAATTATTCTTGACGCCGTTGAAGGCCATGTACCTAAAATTAAGAAAAAGGACAAATTATCTGAGCCTTGGCTGAATAGTAATCTTCGTAAGTTAAGAAACAGAAGGAATAAATTGTATAAAGTTATGAATAATAGGTCTAAAGTGAGCGATGATACTAAAAGAGAATATAATGAGTTGGCAAAAGAATTCAAATTAAAGTCATCCGAGGCATATGAAACTTATGTTAACGTAATTGGCGAGAACATAATTGCCAACCCTAAAAAATTCTTCGACTTTGTGAATATAAAGCGCAAAGCTCACGGCTATCCCAAGGAAATGACTTATAAAGACTGCTGTTCCTCTCTCCCTGAAGAAATTTGTAAGTATTTTGCGGATCACTTTCAATCTGTGTATTGTTTGCCAAACACTCCAGCTCATCTACATGACCTAGAACCAAATTTTACAACATTGCTTCAAGAAGTTTCAGTTTCAGAAGAAGATATATTTAAAGCAATTGAAACACTTGACTTGAACTGTGGTCCTGGCCCTGATTTACTTCCACCATTCTTTCTGTTTCAATGTAAAGATCATTTAGCTTCACCTCTCCATATACTTTTTAATAAATCCCTTTTGAGCGGCGTGTTTCCAGCATACTGGAAATCTTCTCATTTGACCCCTATATATAAAAACAAAAGTAAACGGGCAGTTGAAAATTATAGAGGAATTGCCATATTATGAGCAACCCCAAAATTATTTGAAAAAATAGTGTGTTCTAAAATATCCCCCATTATTGAGCAACGTCTCAATGACCAACAACATGGGTTCAGAAAAAATCGATCCACAATCACAAACCTCACAATTATGGTATCTAATATCCTCTGTGCAATGGAAAACGGACACCAAGTCGACGCAATTTACACTGACTTTAGTAAAGCGTTTGACCGTGTCAATCATACGATTTTATCACTTAAACTACGTAAATTTGTAATCACCGGCCCCCTGCTTGATTGGCTAGATTCCTATCTATCAAATCGAACTCAAAACGTTAAATTTCAGGAATATTTATCCAACGAAATTCAAGTCTATTCCGGTGTACCTCAAGGCAGTCATCTAGGTCCGCTTCTTTTTAACATATTTATATCGGACCTGTCTGAAGTGTTATCTGACATACCACATTTATTTTATGCGGATGATTTAAAATTATACCACGTTATAGCATCCCAAAAGGATTCACTGTGCCAGGTGATTAGTTTTTTCGGAAAAATATAATTTTGGTCAATGATTATCACCTCAACAATATAAAGCTTGCCAGAGTTGAGAGTATAGTAGATCTTGGTGTCCTCTTAGATAAGAAACTACGCTTTAATTTACATTACGATGAAGTTCAGAGCAGGGCTAATAAAGTTCTAGGCGTGCTAAAAAATTTAAAAATCTGTGGGTGACAAAAACTTTATACACATCACTAGTGCGCCCCATTCTCGAATACGCTAGTGTCGTTTGGAATCCGATTTTCGGTATTCATACAGCAAGATTGGAGTCCGTTCAAAAACAGTTCTTGCTATTTGCTTTGAGATCCCTGTACGACCCACAAAATTTTCATAATTTGCCATCATATGTAAATCGGCTATCTATTCTTAATATGAATTCACTTGCCTCCCGTAGGACTATGATAGGCTCTTGCTTTGCATTTGACGTCCTCAGGGGTACTATTAAAGTTCAGTACCTCGCCGACAGGATAATCTTGAACGAACAAGCAAGATTTACACGACATTCTCGTTGACTGGTGGAAACCAAACATTCCACGATCTATGGTGAGAACGAGCCAATAAATAGATGTTGCAAAATTTTGAACAGTGTAGGTCACCTTTATTCTCAAACCATCTCAAGATCCCAATTTAAAACAGCCGTTTCCAAGTTAATTTCGTCCTAATTCCTACTCGTCCCTATCCTTTTTCGTAACGTTAAAGCAATAAAAATGTGATGTTATGATAGTTATATATTTTTAAGAAACTATTAAGACATACTATATGTTATATTTTATTCATAAGGAAATGTATTTGTATTTATTTTTGTGTGAACACCTTGTTATGTTTGATAAATAAATAAAAAAAAATACGATACCACCCAATAAATAATTTAATATACAATAATTAAAAGGAAAAGATCATGGGTACTTACCCAGTCTTTCGACAAGCGTTCGTTGTTGGGGAGGCAAGTTTCCTGAAACTTCAAAACTTGTTTATTTTAAAGCTGGTGGACGATCATTACGTTACACTTTTGATGAAAAATTATGAGGAAAATTAAAAATCATACTTTTGCTCGGTATATACTCGTAAATCACTTTTTTGAACTTATGCGATGTGGAGCTACTTTAGATCAATAACATCAACAAATTTGTATCTTCAGGATGTTTGCAAGATTGACATCTTCCTAACACGTTTTATTGTTATTATCAACGCTAGGCAGTAACTTCCACCACATTTTTATCACGTTGCCGAAAAAAGAAAATCTCACGCTAAAACGGTTATCACCTTGCAGTTTTCTATCACATATTGGGAATCAGAATTAGAAAATTGGATTACTATACTGGGATCCGATGAACGAATCCACTTTTCTTTCCGTCAACAATTCCTTTCACTCATTCTTAACACGTCTTCCTTACTTTTTTTCCCTGAGATTAAATATAGAAAATAATCTCGATAGCGGGGACCTTTTTCTTCCTGTCCGATGACGATTTGCGATTTGCTGGAGATTTTTCGTTTTTCGAATACAACAAATTTTTACACGAACTCAACACTTTTGTAAAATTGGCCAAAAATACCACAATAACTACCTTTTTCTTTTGCTTTTCTTTCTTCCCTTTCAACGACGACTTAAGATACGTTTGAGATTTTTCATTTTTCGAATCCAACAAACTTTTATACGAAGTCCTAACACATTTGTACACAAATTAACGGAAAATACCACGTTGACGAATTTTTTTTTTTCTTTCTTCTCTTCCGACGATGATCTGCACTTTGAAATCCACCGACTAACCGTCGCCGTTTGAGACCTTGCAGCAACTTCCCGTTCCGTCGACCGCCAAGCAACATAGAGCTTCGAAGTAGCCTTCCACTGTCCCATGAGCCAGTTGGCATCTTCTTCTCAGCCTTTGTTTCAATATGGCATTGAGCTTTACGGGTGTGAATACACGTAATGTGGCATCTCCCAATCGTATGTTGTAAAGGTTTCAACGAAACACCAGAACCATTGGATGGCTCTTCCTGTGAACAGCACTTGGGCACATCTGGTAACTAGTCCCATGTCTCTTCCCAGTTTTACCGAAGTCAGGTTTTCCACTCTTCGTAAGAATGCACCTGTAGGAGCAGGATCTTCTTGACGTGAAAACACCAACTTCCAACTGGCTTATTATGGGCGTCAACTTAGATGGTGGAGTAGCGCAAATAGAATGATTTCGTTTGCAGCTGGGTAGTCGTGGTACTGGAACATCTTGGTGAGTAGACCTTCCTATTCAACGACTTTCTGGCTGAGCCGGTGACAGAAGGTCCCAGGTGTATCAGAGTATTGAGCCATGGTTAGGATCTGTCGATTCAAAAATTTGTCGATCATACGAGTACATAGCTGGTGGAGGCAACGTCTGGCTTGACATATTGTCTATGTCTTCATGACATATAGAGTAAAGCAGTATCGGTTCGGCATCTATACGAAGCCTTCTCTTCTCTGGGGTCCTTTCGGTGGGCTTTTTCTCTGAACTCAACCATAAAAATTAAGTGAAAATAATGCTGAATTCTTCAAGTTGAAGTCAGTGGTGAACTACAAAAGCCCTTACAAAAATAATTAATTCTAATTAATAGACTTACTCAAAAATAAACAAGTGAGTATCATATACGAATTCTGTCACTACAATTTTCCCCCTACCAGGAGGAGACACCAATGGGTATTTCGGGGACACTAGTCCCTTTTGATTTCACTGGAATTGGAGACGACAATCCAACAGTAGCAGTTGCACTCCTTTGAATTATCAGATCAGTCTCGTTGTGGAGGGTAAGTCACCGACTAGAAATGCTGCCTATCCACGAAATCAAAATCCATGTTGTAGAAGACACTTGGGCACCGCTTGGTTTGGAGTGTGAATCAGAACCCGCCCCAAAAGATTTATATAAAATCTTCCGAATGCATACAGGGACTTTAATATCATTTGTCCTTGCTATTCATACATGGGTGGTAAGCCGCCAATGTACAATTCAAAAGCAGTGCCAAACGATATTGAAAACAACACAAAATCCAAAAGTTGTTAGGGATGCTGGGGCACTTTTCATGCAATTACTTTCGGCCATTATCTACCCACCAAAAATTTAGACACCTCGTGGGGTGACGTAGAGCCGATGGTCTGCCTTATGACTCTCGACTGTTGATACAGCCGTGCTTTTCGGGCTCCACGATGGACACCATATGTATTGTTTACATGGATATAAATATGTCGGTAAAGGACTGCAGCGGTAGTCTGCTGCCTTAGTGAGCGAAGAAGTTAGTGCTGCGCTGGATCTGGCCTCTTCTGGGGATGCGTAAGTGCGCTGGCAAGCTGGTTTTGTGATGTCGTTGGGTGGGTTTTTTCCCACAGCAAAAGGTCCACTACATAATCACCGTTGAACGGTTTGTCATGAAACGATATTCCCAATTTTGCTGGCAATTGTCCTGGATGATTTGAATGGATCGCGTTTAATTAATGTAACGATACGATTGTCAGTCATTGGTGAAGTTGTTTTAGGTGCTCCACGCATCTCAATGGATTTTTACGGTTTGAGAGCATTTGTAACAAAATTTTCAGACCATCCAATGTATGTGGCAATGAATTTTTAGGTTTTCTCCTCATCTTGTAGCTGGCGGATAAGTCTTCTCTCCTATGCACTACAATGAGGCCCACTACCCATCTAATATTATTACATTGTTGTAATTATACCTTCAATTAGTTTCATTTACTCAAACTTTTACCTTCTGCAACTAAATAATTCTTTGAATTGATTCACTTAAAACTTTTATCAGCGCACAACTATAATATTAACCACCTCAATTTTAAAGGCTGAACAAGGAAACAAATCCCAATATTTGCCAACAGGTAATATTATCGCGGGACTCCCCCATTTCATTCGAAAGGGTGCTAATCATTTACGGAACTGTTTTTTTTTATCCCAGAACATATTGTCTAATTTTTTTGCACGCTTTACGAGTTTTGGGGGCTCACACCTATTATTCTGTCCGGGTGGTATTAGCTAGCACTTGCAATCAAGGAGCTGTCAAAATGAAAAGAGAGGCAAATAAACGTGTAAAAGATGGATTAAAGTTTACCGTGCGTTGGTTCAATTGCTTTCAAATTCAAGTTTTTGTTCATAATACGTATACACTGTTAATCCATTCCTCTCTACTCTATAAGTACCGTAAGAAATAAAATTTGTTAGGGTATTGTAAAATCATTTTACAATACCCTACTAAAATCGCGTCCTGTCTGTTCGTCTGTCCGTCCGTCAGTCCGTCCGTCCGTGTGTCACACCACTTTTTCTCGCAAACTACATAAGCTAGAAACATAAGATTTCGTAAGTAGGTGCAAAGTGACGCCCTCTTCAAAGTTTTAACACGAAAAAAAATTTATAAGGTCTTTAAGGGGGGTCTCCCCATATAGGGGAGTTGACCCTGAAAAAAAAAGTTTTCATCGCATGTAGGCAATATGGGTATCAAATGAAAGGTCTTGATGAGAACTTTTCAAAACAGGTCTTAAAATGACAAATTTTGCTTCGAGGGGCGCAGGGGAAGGGGAAATGTACGAAGGGGAAATGTACGACACCTTTGACCCGAAAAATCTGAAAAAAATCATGAATGTAGGCCTTTATGAGTACAACAACAACAAGTACATGAGAAGTCGAAGTTCACTCAACTTTGTTAGTAATAGTATGATTTATCGATTTTATGTTTTCTTAAATAAAATCTTAACGGTGCCCTTAAATTTAATGAAATTCAGTACACAGATGAGCGTTTATAAGATTGATCTGTCCTGAAAGTTTCATAAAGATCGAATGGTATTTAATGAAGTTATAGCGATTTGAATTTTCCCGTATTACTATGGAACAATATGCGCTGTATTACTATGGAAACATATGGCTATGGAAGAATATGCGCTTTCTACCGACTCAGATACTACAGCTTTGCTAGGATTTGCATGAAAATTTCAGGAATGATAGGTATCATGAATTTCTTTGAGAATTGGCTCAGCTAGCGGTATTAGTAATCGTAAAGCAAAATAGTAGCTGTTTTAAATGCCAAGATTGAATAATTTTGATGTATTTTGCCACAACTTCAACGTTTAAGGCGCATGCTTTTAACACTTGGTTGAGTTTAATGAATGCCTGAAGATGAGTACCTACAATTAAAACTCATAGGTGAAACAAGTCAAGGAGGCGGGAGAGAGCTCCTAGCAAATGGGCTTTGTAACCATTCTAGGATTCGAAAAAAATAGGCCGTGAATCGATGATTACAGTACAGGGGAATGGCCGCTGAACAAAAAATTTCATCAAAGGTAGCTGATATGAATATCAAATGAAAGTTCTTTATAAGAGCTTTTCAAAACAGTACTTAAACTGACAATTTTTCCTTCACAAGGGCAACAAATACCTTAGAAGTCGAAATTCGATCGACTTTGTTAATAATAGGACATTTTATAAATTTTGCTTTTTTGTCTATAAAATCAAGATGGGACCCTTAAATTTCCCAAGATCTATAATTTAAGTTTTCTGAACAATAACCAGCTAAGTTACAGCCGATTGAATATCTAACAATTAAAACAACATTAACACGTGATACTAGGGAGACACATGCTTGCAACGGACCTAGACACTACAAATATGTAGGAATTTTGATAAAAATTTTAGAAATGGTTTGTAATATTCATGTGTTATCATGACTAATCAAGTGACGGGATCAAAACACTTGAAACAAAATAGTGGCGAGTTTAGAATCATAATAACCATCATAATTTTTCGAACTCAATTTATGGAATCTGTATATTAGTCATGTTTTGATATGCAGGACATATTGTTTTATTTACTAATTGTTTTACAATACCCTTCTGGCAGGAGCATCCTCCTGCTACTTCAACTTGTTTTAATTGCGGCTGGTATTTAGTAGATATGCTGTGGCTGCAACGATCTACAATTACTCCTCGTTGACAGTTAGCTTTGAGAATATAAAATACTTCATTTTCATATAATGGAAAGTTAAATCACGCTGAAGAAACTCCGATAAACAAAATTCTTAAAAAGTGAATAAAAATTCTTTTAGAAATAACATCATGGGTTCGTTTTTTCCTTCTAAATAATTTTTCTCGGTTTTTTTTTAAAATGGGGGTAGTTATAAAGTAATCGAGTGATTTGTGATATGGGCGTATGGTTTTTACTTCCATCTAGTCAGCTGATGCAACCTGCACACAAATACAGTGATAGAGATTTACACAGATTATTTTACAGGTTTTTTTTTTTGGACCATGACAATGACGTCACTGTGAAAAAAACTTAAATGCGGCAGCCATATGTATGAAGAGGCATTGGTCATTATGTCATTTGTAAATTTTTGGTATTTCGTCCCTTTCATTACCAGTTCTCGTTATTTTGACGCCTAGATACACAAATTTGCCCACATTTTCAATATTGCATTTGCCAGGTGTGATTTTTTGTGAGTTTGGGGTATGTTTCCTCGACTGTGTCATTAGCTACATATGTTTTATTCTCATTGATTTGTAGGCCTACAAGTTTTGCTTCGCTGTCGAGTTTCAGGAAAAATTCTTTGGCGGTTGTTAACGACCGTGACCAAATATTGATGTTGTCCGCATAGGCTACTACTTAGCTTGACCTGTACAGAGCGTTTTTTTCAGAGGCATAGAACTTTGAAGTTAAATAAAATACGGATAAATTGCTTTAATTTTATGGAATGATAATTTTTTGCGATTTTTATTAGAATATGATTTCGGGAATGTGAGTGGCAAGACTGGCGCAGAGGAAGTTCAAACGACAGGTCCAATTTTCGACTACTCTGATAATAACTGGGGCCGTATCTCGCCAATAGCGTGGCAAATGTTGTCTTTCATTCCATCCTGTTCATGATAAAATGGCAAACCAGACTAACTATTTATATATATATATATATATATATATATATATATATATATATATATATATATATATATATATACATATATATGCGTATATATATAGTTATATATATATATATAAATATATATATATATATATATATATATATATCTATATATATATATATATATATATATATATATATATATATATATATATATATATATATATATATATATATTCGGGCTTTCGCTTAGAGATAGCTAGAGTATCTCATTATCTTGATCGAATATAGGTGATATGGCCAGTACCGCGCCTAATGACATATTCCAGTGCCAAATTGAATCGCAATGGGGCCAGCCCATCTCCGTTGTTTAACCCGATATTTCTGTCAAAGGCATCGGTGAGTTAGTTATTGTTGCAGACTTGGGAGGTTGTTGACGTCATTGCCATTTTAGTAAGACGGACTAATTTTGCTGGGATACAAAGGCAAAGCATTATTTGGTAAAGTACGTTACGATTAATACTACGGTATGTCCGCTTAACATCAACGAGAATTTGGTGTACGTCTTTGTTGAGCTTACATCACTTCTCAAGCACCTGCTTGACTGTAAGCAATTAGTCTATCGTCGATCTGTTGAGGCATTAAAGATACAAAAGTCAGCCTTACTGCAATCAAGCCCAATTGGATTTCGTTGTTTAAAGGGAAACAGAATACTGTAATCTAGCTCAATTGGATATGGATTCCCCTTCCGTTGTTTATGAATACTGCAACTAAGCCCAATGGGAATCACGTTTCAACAAAAAAATCAACCCAATCGGACTCAAATCGGAACCCCTCAATAGGGTTCTCGTGTCAACGTATAAATTAAGCCCGAATTGATTCCAATTGGACCCCCTATTGGACTAAAATCGGTTTCTCAATTGGATTTCAAATTGATTCTGTATAATAAATTCCAACTGGATTATGGATTGCAATTGCACTTGGATTCCCGATTGGATACCAATTGAACTCCAGAAACTCATCAAGGGAAGACTCGCTGACGCAATTCGTGCTGCTGGGGACCTATCTCCTCGGCAGTATGGCTTTAGAGCAGAACATTCTACCATTGATGCGATTGCAGAGGTGGTGAACGTAATCCAAAAGGCAGAGGCATATAGTCGCACCAAGCGACGGATCGTCCTGTTGGTGACACTCGATGTCAGGAATGCCTTCAACTCCGCTAGACGGGTGGATATTCTGGATACGCTGGAATCCCCTTTTCAAGTTCCAGAATATCTAATGCGGCTTTTGAGGAATTACTTAAAGGACCGAAGCCTGCTCTACGATACGACACAGGGCCAACGAAGGATGGAAATTACATCGGGTGTTGTCCAGGGATCTACCCTTGGTCCGGACCTGTGGAACGTGTCTTACGACGGGCTACTGAGACTCGAGATGCCAGATGAGTCACGCTTGGTCGGCTATGCGGATGATGTTGCGGCTCTGGTCGCTGGACGCACCGTTGAACAGGCGCAACTTAGGCTAGGTATGCTAACGCGCCGAGTGAGGGACTGGATGACTGCTCACGGGTTCAGTTTAGCACTGGAGAAAACCGAAGTGGTCATCTTGACAAAAAAGAGAATCCCTAGGGTAAGGATGATCAGTATTGGAGATATGCGAATCGAATCGAAGCCATCGGTGTAGTAGTCCCTGGGGGTACTGATCGACTCGAAGATGAATTTCTCTGAGCACATCAGGGCAACGTCTGAGAAGGCTGCTTCGGGAGTATCAGAAGACGCCTCTTGGTGAGTGCTGTAGGGTCAGTGCAACTGTTCGGAGCAGAAGTATGGGGCGACGCTCTCAGCAAGGAGGTATACCGAAAACGTTTGGTACAGGTACAGAGAAGAGGAGCACTGAGAATTGCATCTTCGTATCCGACAGTCTCTGATTCCGCAGTGAGAGTTATTGCAGGCGTGATACCTGTTGGCCTCCTTGCTAGAGAGCCCCGCTCTATTTATCTGCGTCGAAACGAGGATGCGAGGGAGATGGTTGTCCGTGAGGAGAGACAGCGCTCACTCAACTATTGACAGCAGTCTTGGGTGAATTGCACGAAAGGAAGGTGGAATGCGAGCCTCATCCCGGCTGTTAGACCGTGGCTAAATCGAAGGCATAGTGAGATTGACTTCTATCTGATTCAGCTTTTGAGTGGGCATGGGTGTCTTCAGTCTTACCTGCACAAGATTGGTAAGTCACGGTACCCCGATTGTCGGTATTGCCCAGGAGAGGAGGACAATGCCTGCCATTCATTTTTTGTGTGTATAAAATGAGACAGACTGCGAAGAGCCCTCTACAGGGAGACGAGAGAGTTCACCCCGGATAATATAGTCGCGGTGATGCTTGGATCGTTTGACAAATGTGACCAGGTGGCACATTATGTTCGTGCAGTCCTAAAAGATAAAAGGGACTCACAGCAGCCAGGAGTGTTGGGGCTGGGGGATCGCTTTTCTGGCACTTTCTCTTCACCTCTCCTCCCGCTAGAAGATCCCCCAGCTTGAAGGCGCCTCATGGCGTAACGAAACGAGACCTGGCCCGAAGTAATTTGTCAAACGGTTCCAGGTTAGGTTCTCAGGTTGACAGGGGAGGTGTTTAGTGGGTATTCCGGTCGCTTTTTTGCAAACATGGGCATTCACCTCCCTGCCACAAAAAAAAAAAAATAATACTGGGCGTATGATCAGATTTAATTTTCTAAGATCTTTGAAAATACTTTGTACGCCGTACAAAGTAGTGATGTGCCTCAACAATTTTCGCACTGTAGCTTGTCACCTTTGTTGTGGATACGGAATATAATTGATTCCCTCCACTCTTTCGGCATATGCTCTTGTTGCCAAATGTGCTGGATGACTTTGTGAATAGCTTTATGAACACTGCTGCCACCATATTTGATGAGTCCCACTGGAATCTCATCGATGCCCGGCGCTTTATTATTCTTTAGGGCTTTGATGATGGAACACACTTCATCCAGAGTTGGTTGGGCCAATAGAAGCTCTCCGCAGACATCTACATGCTCCGATGTTTTGGAGCTATGCGGAGGATTAAGGAGGTTCTTGAAATATGATGTTCAGAGCTGATAACCACGATTCAGACTTTTCACTATGCTTGTATGCCTGTCTAGTTGCTCGCTAGACTTATTTCTATACTTCCCAATTGGTCGTCATAGTATTTTCTTTTCTTAATTCTAATATCTTATTCGCTACTCTTCTGAGATTTTCATAGTGTTCTCTCTTCGTTCTGGTTTTTCTACATATGTAGTCTTTGTATGCCAGATTCTTTTTGGCTAACGCATTCTGGCACTCATAATTGAACCATCCACATTTCAACCCACTCCAAAACTACTACTATTGAAACGAACACATATTAATAATGAGCTGTATATTTAAATAAGCATTTCACGTTAAATAATCACAATATCTTTATAGTGGCACCACTTACAAACTTTAATATATAATTTCACGAATATTGTGAGGCATGCTGCTGAGCATATTTATAAAAATTAACATAATCTTGAATGTGTGAAACTTGATTCCAATATAATTCAGTCCAACCAGTGAAAGCTTTTTGGTAAGCTTGAGTATTAGTCATATTTTTACGGTTTTGATTTTTTCGTTTCGATTTACTTCTATGACGAATAACTTCCTTTTCCGATGCAACGATGGATTCTGAATCCGATTCCGAGCTTGAGTTAGAGGAGTCGGTTGTTTCCAAATAAGAACTTTCAGTCCCTGATGAGCTTGTCGTCGCACCGTCCGAAGGTCCATATGAACTACTTGAAAGATCCGAAGTTATTACACCCGATGAAGCCGCTGAGTCCTCTTCATCGAATCCGCTGCTTTCAGCTTGTTCGGAAGCTGTTTCAGTGGTAGAGTCGAGATCAGTTGAGGATTTGCCTGGTGTTGAGGAAGACGATAAAGAATGAGTTCTAACTAATTTATCTGGCCCAGTGGCGGAGTCTGCTTCTTGCTTTGTCGATGTATTGATGGAGACGTGACCATCTTCCGTCAGCGACGAGATGTTGAACATATCTTGATTTGTTTGATTAGCTGATGTAGGGCAGGATGTATTGGGATAATTTGAAGCGTCTGAGTTCTCTGTTGATGGACCAAAAGGTTGCATACTTGTTGACGGTTGAAGTTCTGAGAAAGACTTCAATGATGCCAATTGAGTAGCCGATTCACTGGATGATACAATGTTATTATGAACTTGACGAATTGCCTCTTTTATAGCCTCCTTTGAGCGTTTGTTATTTTGTGCTTTGGGCGTTTTTGGAAATTTAATTTTGTTCTGTTTCCAGTTATTTTCAGAAGAGGTTTGATCGTGCTTATTTTTAGCATTAGAAGAAGACGAAACAGACTCCACCTGTTTTAAACTTTCAAAATCCTCAAATATATCATTTGTTTTTTGACTGGATTTATTTTCAAGCAATAATGAATGCAAGGACTTTTTCCGGTCTTCTGGAATGATTATTTCTTCTTGTTGGGGCCCGATACGACCCTTCAATGATTCTTTATCGCTGCAATGTGAATCAGATGTGGTGTTTTCAGCTTCATTGTTGGTTTCAATATTATTTTCTTCAACAGATTCAGATTTAAAGCATTCAGATTGTACATTGTCATCCACTGATTTATTTTCTTGACTAGATTCAGATTTAAAGCTTTTGGATTTCGCGTTTTCACTTTTTAAATCTTCACCTAAATCTTTTTCATTTTCCAAATCCTGCTTTTCGTTGCTAACGAAATCGTCGAATAAATCAATCTCAGATTTAACAACTTTTTTCTCTTCTGCATCGCACACCAAATCTAGTAGGGATTTTTGGGATTTATTGGAATGCGTCGAATTTTTATCAGAATACTGTGTGCTGGTATTTTTAAATTGTTTAGGTTCTTCTGGACTTTTCACAGCATCACAAATATTTTGCGAATCAGAAGGTTGTTCCACTACGGTTTCGCTATTGGACTTCACTTTAATCTTTTCCGAATTGGTTTCTTCAATAAACTCACTAAAAAGATTTCCATTTCTATTCGAGATTATTTTTGGCGATTTCAAATCAATCAAATGTTTTAGAACATCTCGTTTTAATTCATTGTGTAAGCTCTGTTTCTTAGTATTCAAATCTACACCATTTATCACTTCCATATCATTTAGGCAATTATTATTAATATTCTCCTTTTCACATTCTGTATTATCATTGACGTCAAAAACTCCCAACTCGGACTTCTCCCCTTCGGGATCATTGAAATTCCATAAATCGACAATATGATCTTTAGGAAATTTCAGAATCTCCATATCAAATCCAATTTTATCTAGAAGTTTCTTGAATTTTTCTCGATCTTTTCTGGTGGCTATAAACGATATCGCGATTCCATGTGACCCAAATCTTCCAGCGCGACCCACTCTATGCAGATAGGTCGCTCCATCGTCGGGAAGTTCGAGATTTATAACAAGATTCACATTCTCGGAATCAATTCCACGTGCCATAAGATCTGTCGACACGAGAATTCTCGTTTTAAACTCTCGAAATTTGTTGAAGACATCAATTCGAGTCTTCTGATCTTGACCACCAGTTATGACCTCACATGGCCAACCGTCTTTATTCAAAAAGCTACGATAAGACTCCGCTCGCGATTGTGAATTGGAGAATACCATACACTGTTTGAATGCAACATTCGAGAATATTTGGCACAACGCGGTTACTTTTGCTTGCATCTCTAAAATGTTTGTTTTCTCTTCGGGGAGTTCATAGATTAATTGTTTGATACCCAATAGACTCGTTGTTCGTTTTTCTGTCGAAATAAGGAATGGATTGCGCATAAATTTTGCTAGAACTGTGTCCAGTTCGTTACAAAATGTAGCACTGCATGCTATTATTTGCTTCTTAGCCGGTAAGCTGTTGTAGATCTTTTCGAAGTCTCCACGAAACGTAGATGTCATCATTTTGTCTGCTTCATCAATAACTAGGAGTTTTACATCGGATGTATTGAAAATTTCGTTATGAATTAAATGTAAAACTCGTCCTGTTGTTCCAACAACAGCTCGAGCATTTTGGATTTTCTTACGATCTGCTGTCACATCAAGACCTCCAATCACACTGACCGCTTTGAAACCTGCAAACAAATAAAACGGTTAACGTGTTAAACTCAATAGAATTTATTATTAATAAACTTTATAGCCGGTTAAAATTGTATGTTACAATTTAGAAAAAATATGAAGTGGGGCAAATAATGCATTCAAATGCTGCTAGAGATGGCCTCTTTAAGATTTATGATCGATGGCAAATTGTAATAAGTTTTTACCGACTTCTCTGATGGTTATATAATCGGAAGTTTCATTTACATAAAATTTTTACCGGAAAGGATGAGGTTTTTTTAACAAAATAAAAAACTCGCGTCTTAGCCATCGTATTTTGTGTTTTATTGGCTCTTGTGGGAAAAGCCTTGCGGCGTAAAAACCCACCACGATTTGAGTGTACAATGATAGTGTGTATGTGAATGTATGTGTTGGTCCCATCAACAAACCCTGATGGGTGGGAAGTGTGGTTTTGGTTGGGGACACGGTCCCATATCGTCAACCCCGTTGGATTGGAAGTGGTTTTTTTTGGTAGGGGACACGGTCCCATATCGTCAACTCCGTTAGGTTGGATGTGTATCGTATGTGCCATGGATGGGAATGTGATCCCAACGCGAGAGACCGTGCATCTTTTCGCGCGAGTTACGGTATCACCTTCGACATCATCATCATATGTCCAACCATGAATATGATCAACCATGGATACAACGCAGGTGCAATCATCTCACGTGTACTCAACGTTCCCACGAGCCAGTGAACCTGAGCAACCTAAATTACATTTATCTAGAATGTCGTCTGGAAATTTAAGTGCATCTAGCACTTTTCTAAAACATGTTAAAATTAGTTTGAAATAATTTAAGTTGAGTTGTAATTGAACTTTTGAAGCGTTAAGATTAAAAATTATATTCTTCCAAATTTAAAACTTTGTTTTTTTTCTTGTCTAAAGACTAGAACTTTAACTGGCGCAGTCGCAAAAGTAAGGGCGGAGGAAAAATAGTTCGTCGAAATCAGAATTTTAAATCGATTATATCGGGAGAATACCGGTTTTCGCGAGTGCATATCGCCCACGGTTTAAAGTTTGAATTAGTGCAAGTGACGAAAGGATATCGTTGCGAAGCAGGCCCGGCGGAAGAAGACCGTCATCAAAGCTACGAACAAAGAAGGATGAAACTAATAACGCTGTCATTAACGTAAGTCATTGATTTTGGATTGATGCCTCTTCCTTCTCGAAAATCCTCCTCTAAACCAAGCCCTACACTACACTCCCTTTTTCTAGATTAAGGCATAATAAAATTAGTGAATTAGTGAATTTACAGGAAATTGGTGTTAGTTCAGTGCAATTCACCCAAACTTCGAGTGAAATAAGTGAAAAATTGTATCGGGCAATGTCTCCAAAATCTAAGCAATTGTAATAGCATAAAAAATAACTTACCCAATCGTGTAATAGTATAAACAATATAACAAAAAATAATAACCAATCGAGTAATAATTTAAATAATTTAACAATAGATAAGACCATCGTAGGAAATAATTTAAGTGCTTCCGATATGGCAGATCCCACAAATACCGTCACTTCCGTAGACATATTTAATTTCTTAAGGATACCAGATGCAATAAAGGATTTACCAAAGTACGATGGTAATCCTCGATTACTCTTCGATTTCATCGACAACGTTGATGAAATCCTTAGTTTTCTTGAGGTATCTAAAGGTACACCTTATTGGCAGCTTATGTTACGAGGAATCAGGAATAAAGTTGTGGGTGAAGCAAATGAAATACTGAATATGTATGGCACTGAGCTGAAGTGGGAAAGTATTAAAGAAAACTTAATTTTGCACTACTCGGACAAAAGAAATGAAACTTCCCTAATTAAGGACCTTCATCACTTAAAACAAAATACGGATTCTTTTCAAAAGTTTTATAGTGAAGTGGTGGAATTACTCGCGAGTTTAATTAATCACGTCAATATTCACGAAAAAGATCCAAATGTAATATGTGCAAAAAGGGTTCTATTTTCGGAAATGTGCCTCAATACATTCTTAAGCGGCTTAAAAGAACCCTTTGGATCAACCATTCGGGCAATGAAACCCGAATCTTTAGCTACTGCTTACGCATATTGCATTAAAGAGCAAAATATTTTCTACTCGAAATCTGAAAACTCTAAACAAATTCTAAATCCGAAGCCACTGAACACAAATTTTCTTAATCCATTCCCCAAATTTTCGAATATGCAAGCAATTCAACCTAAATTTAATACACCGCAACTAAGCCCGCCGAATTTTTCATTTCAACCATTTACACAGCCGTATCGACCAAACCAATACAACTTTGCACAGCAACGACCAATGTTCACAAACCCTTATCAACAACCTGTGCATGGTTTTAGGCCACAATTTAATAACCGTCCATTTAATCAAAGTACTCAAAGGCCAGGATTTAATCAGAACTTCCAACATTTTAATCAAAATTTCAATCCAAGACCGCTAATGTTTTCAAAGCCAAGTCTTCCAAAACCAGAGCCCATGGATATATCATCTAGCACAGTTAAACGGGTTCAACCGCAATCGAATCAACCAAGAGATAATTTCTTTAGGCAAACAGGACCACCAAGATTCGTATCCAAAGAACTGTTCAATATCGGTGAACAGTCCAATGCACATAATATTTTAGGAACAGATCAAATGGTCCCATCTGATTCTAAATCTCACTACGTTTTAAGAAATCAAACCGATATGGGACCAGATTTTCAATTAGAATACCCGGTTCAATCTCCTCAGTACTACGTAGATCAAAATCAATCTTATTTTCCAAATTCTCTTGACACCTCATATTACAATGGAAATATACAAGAAGTTGAAGTGGATGATCAAAATTTTGGGTACCCTGCCTCCAACAACCCATCGGGTACTTAGATATTAATACTCACGGTAATATACTTCTTTACGTACATATTTCATCCCCTTTTGGAAGACCATTGAAATTTCTAATTGATACAGGTGCATCTTCGTCTTTCATAAATCCTGAATATGTAAGTCCCCTTAACATAAAGAAAATCAATCCTGTCATAATTAACACTGTTCTCGCAAAACATAAGGTAGATCAGGAAGTAACACTACCAAATTTTGTTGAATTCAACCAAGCTGGGTCCGTAAAGTTTTTGGTATTTAGATTTCATGCATATTTTGATGGCCTTCTAGGAATAGATGCACGTAGTGCATTGAATGCTAAAGTCGACGTTGGAAACAAAAGACTCATTACGCAGAACGCCATATTACCCTTAATTTTCAAACCAAATTTGATGTCACCTAAATATACCATTCCATCCCAATAAAAATTAGTAGTAAAATTACCCGTTGATATTGAACATGGCGACATATACATTAAACCATACAAACCACACCCAAATTTATTAATATCTGAAGGAATATATACCGCCAATGATTGGTACGCATTTGTTGAGGTGTTAAACCTTTCCCAAACTGATCAAATATTACTCCTTGAGCAACCTCTTATGGTTGAAAAGCTTTCCAGAAACTACGAAGAAATAAATAACTTCAATATAAACTATGAAGAGGAAAGTTCACCTCTTGCCCCTTTTGACGACCTCATCGACTTACTACGAGTAGCTCACTTAAACCAAGAAGAACGTAAAGCACTCTGCAAAGTCTGTCGAGAGTACGATGATATATTTCTTAGAGAAGGACAAAACCTCACTGATGATGAAATCCCTGTTCATACAAAATCCTACAGATATCCTTTTATCCACACAGAAGAAGTGCGCAGACAAATATCTGATATACTAAACCAAGGCATAATCCGTCCAAGTTATTGTCCTTGGAGCGCTCCTGTATGGATTGTCCCGAAGAAATCAGACGCTAGCGGGAAACAAAAATGGCGGCTAGTCATAGACTACCGCAAACTTAATGAGAAAAAAATCAGCGACAGGTATCCGTTACCCAATATAAACGATATTCTTGATAAATTGGGAAAGTCTATGTATTTTTCCACCTTAGATTTGGCAAGCGGCTTCCACCAAATCGAAATAGGCCCAAGGGATATTTCCAAAACAGCCTTCACTGTTGAAGGAGGGCACTATGAACACGTACGGATGCCCTTCGGGCTGAAAAACGTCCCCTTAACATTTCAACGAGTTATGGACAACGTCTTAAAAGAACTTTAAGGCACCATTTGTCTCGTCTACTTGGATGATACAATTATATTTTCTACTTCCCTACAAGAACATATTGAGAATCTTAAAAAGGTCTTTGCAAAATTACGTGAAGCAAACCTAAAGGTACAACTCGACAAATCCGAGTTCCTTAAGAAAGAAATAGCTTTTCTAGGTCACTTGATCACAACAGAAGGAATCAAACCAAACCCTGAAAAAATAAAAGCGATCCTAAATTTTCCTTTGCCTAAGACCCCTAAAGAGATTAAGTCGTTCCTTGGATTGTTCGGTTTTTACCGGGAATTCATTAAGGATTTCGCTAAACTTACAAAGCCTCTTACACACTGTTTGAAAAAAGGACAAAATATCGAATTCACTCCCCAATATATAAAATCATTCAACGATTGCAGGAATCTGCTGATGAATGATCCTCTTCTCCAACATCCGGACTTTAAGAAACCTTTTGTATTAACAACGGGTGCCAGCAATTTTGCCCTCGGTGCCATTTTATCACAGGGCCCTGTTGGTAGTGACAAACCAATCTGTTATGCCAGTAGGACGCTTACGGATTCGGAAGTAAACTATTCTACTATAGAAAAGGAGCTCCTGGCAATATACTGGGCCACTAAATATTTCAGGCCTTATTTATTCGGTCGTAAATTTAAAATAGTAACCGATCATAAACCCCTCATCTGGCTAATGAATCTTAAAGACCCGAATTCTTGACTCGTACGTTGGAGACTAAAGTTAGAAGAGTTTGACTACGAGATAGTGTACAAACAAGGCATACAAAATTCCAATGCAGATGCTCTAAGCCGAATTCCAAAATTAAATGAACACTCCCCTTCAGAAAAGGTTAATCCGGAACTTAACGTTAACGAAGCCGAAGAAGTAAGAGATGCATCAATAGAGAGTACTCGGGGCACCACGGTACATTCTGCAGATATTCGCTTTGCGGAGAACCTCATCGTAGTGCAAATTAAAGCGGAGTTTCTTATCCAAGTGAACACCAAGATCTACTACACTATCAACTCTGGAAAGCTATGTATCATTGAGGTGATAATCAGATAATAAAATTGTACTTTTCCGAGAAAAACTTATCACCTGACATTTCTCAAAATTCAAATATAGAGTATTTATTTTGTCCTGCAGGGTCAAAGAATCATTTTGGGATGCTATCACATCATATAATTTGAGATCATTTGCATAAAATAAGTGTGGTATATCGGATAACACTTCAGAAAGGTCCGCTATAAAAATGTTGAAGAGAAGAGGTCCGAGGTGACTGCCTTGAGGAACACCGGAATAGACATGCATACCGTTTGACACATATCCCTGAAATTTAACGGTTTGAGTCCGATTTTTGAGATACGAGTCCAGCCAATGAATTAGGGAGCCAGTGATTCCAAATTTATTCAATTTATGAGACAAAATCGTATGATTGATACAGCCAAAAGCCTTACTAAAGTCACTATAAATTGCGTCGACCTGGTGTCCATTTTCTATTGCACAAAGGATGTTAGAGACCAAAACTGTTAAGTTGGTGGTTGTGGATCGATTCTTTCTGAAGCCATGCTGATGGTCATTGAGACGCTGTTCAATAAAAGGTGATATTTTGGAACATACTATTTTTTCAAATAACTATGGGGTAGTGGATAGTATGGCAATCTATCTATAATTTTCAACGGCTCCTTTGCTTTTGTTTTTATGGATTGGAGTTAAGTAGGAGGCTTTCCAGTATGCTGGAAACAAGCCGCTTGATAGCGATTTGTTAAAAATGATGCGAAGAGGTAAAACTAATTGTTCTCTGCATTGAAATAAAAAATATGGAGGAAGTAAATCAGGGCCAGGTCCATGATTAAAATCAAGAGTTTCAATTGCCTCCAATATGTCATCCTCTGAAACTGAAATTTCTTGCAGTACAGGCCCACATTCTGTGTCTAGTGGTGAAAAATTATGGAAATTGTTTGCTGAACAGTAAACTGATTGAAAATGGTCTGCAAAATAATTACTGATTTCTTCAGGGAGAGTAGAACTGCAGTCAAAGCCAAAGTCAAAAGCGCTTTATTCAATACTAATCGATATGAATTTTCAAAGATTATAAAGCAAATTCCAGACAATAAACATACAAAATCTTAATGGCCCAAATGGCTCTCTAAATTTATACGTTATCATTAAACATATTTCTTCAAAAAAAAACTCTAGCAAATTCAATTAATTAAGATTATTACATATTTTGATAATTAATTGGAAAAAGGAGAAAAAACCAAACAACACTATCCTAAAATTATTTAAAATTAAACACAACAGTGAACTTTGATCGTACGCCTAATATGTTTAACTTAATTCTAATAAAATTCAATCAAAAATTTTATCTTATACTAAAAAATTCTATAACAATGTTCATAACCTAAGCGTTTAACCTTAGCTCTAACCTAATACAATGACAATAACATATACCTAACCTATACCTATTTTTTAACACAAATAAACAACAATACTAAATGTAGCAATAATGAGCTGAAACTCAAAAACTAAGTAACGAAAAACAACAAAAACTGGAAATAAACACGAATAATTTAGACATTGTCATTCAGCCACCAATACGTGGATTGCGCCGTCTCAATTCGATCAGCTTCAACGAATCTAGCAAATGAGTATCTCCATTGGAATTGTTGGTCTCGTGAGCTCAAATTCGGAGGATATTTTATCTTCTTATCGGTGGCCCGTCGATATATGTGATATATGACTGGGACGCCGTCAGAATCAAAAACATATCGATTCATGTCCAAATACACGAATGCTTCTGGAGGAACGAAGCCAGTAGGGAGGTAAGTCGCAATATACCCGTCTGTAGCGTGGAACGGCTGTGAAATCCAAGGGTTTTCTCTCACAGCCACAGATCTTGCTATATGATTCCGAGGAAGTTTAAATATGAAGATATCGACTCTAGTCACTTCAGCAGTTTGATAAATTCTTCTATTCGATATAGAATGTTTCCAATCCGTCTCAGGCTTTCTGTACAAACCAGTACATGCACGAAGACATTTTCTTTCGAAAACACCGAGGTATCGAACACAGGATTTATGTGAAACTCGTTCTGAACTACCCTCGCCAGCCATGATGTGGAAATCTTTCCAATTACGTTTCAGGTCTTGACTGACCCCCTGCAGCGTTGTCCGAAACAAGATTGTTTCACACTTCTGCGCACTGATTTTCATTCAGTGTACAGCTGCACATCATTGAACATTTTTTGGAGGTTTCTCTGAACTATTGTAGCTTTTCGGTCTGCCGTATAGATGATCAGATCATCAGCAAACGCTACCAATGATCGCGTTGGCGAGACGTTAAAATCAAAGCCGTTAAATAGCTTGCGAATGAAGATTGAGAAGAGCAGAGGCGCAGTAACTGTTCCCTTCTGTAGATCATTTAAGACCTTGAATTCGCGCATTGTTGTCAGATTTCCATCAGTAACAACAAACGATTTTCCGTATAACATATTGCACATCATGGCGACAAGGGGTCTGGGGAACTAGTCCTGAAAGAGTTTAAAAATTAGTCCATCTAACCACACAGTATCGAACGTTTTCTCCATATCAATGAGACATGGTCCAACACATTGTCTATCATTTAGTTTCCAACAGATGTCTGAGGTTACTTTCGTTTTTGCATATGTGGTCGAATGCCAGGCACGAAGACCAAATTGGCAATTCGGCATCAACTCATATTCCTCAATGTGGGCGTTTAATGCTCTGTTGAGTATCACTTCAAACACCTTACTGATCAGCAAGCTGATTGGGCGATAGCTTTTAGGGCATGAAGATTCTTTTCCTTTCTTCAAGATCGGAAATACCTTAGTCTTTTTCCACTCATTTGGGAAATATGAATTGCTCAACATGTTATTGAAAAATATGCAATAATTCGTAATAGCAACCTCAGGCAAATGTCGGAGAACTACATTTGTAATACCATCAGTACTACATGATTTCTTGTTGTTTATCCTGCGAAATATGAAACACAATTCTTCATAGCTGACAAAATAATCAATAAGATTCAAGCTCGGTATGAGGTCAGATGTTAATGTTTCATTGAAATGAAGAATTGATTGGCCGTTCAGGCTTGATTTGAAGTCGGAAACTTTTGCTTCAACGATCTCTGAAAATATTTCATTCCCTTTCTCAGGGTTTGGTAGATGAACCAATTCAAAATGTGTTCCAATCAGGGCAAGTTTATGCAATCCCTCACATATAATCCTGCTTCCATTTCTATCCGGAGTCGTACTATCAATTTCGATACCAGCCCTATCGAGAAGATTTATCTCATCATTGGTGACTTCAAGATTCGATACCTTCACTCGAGACTTCTTGCGGAATATGCTATTCACTTTCGCGAACACGCCATCTGGGTCCTGTGGGCTAATACCCCTCAATTTTTCCGCCCATTGATTGCTCACCTGACTCCTGAAGTCTGACCGGATTAAGTTCCGGACAGTCTTTAGGTGTAATTTCAACAAAGCCAATGAGGGATGGTTGCAGCCCAAAAATCGTCGATAAATATTGTTGACGCATGTGAGAAGAAGGCTTTTCAATCTTTTCAACCTTGCGATGGTTGGTGTTTTATATCCTTCCATATTGTTTCGATGTTTAATCTTGGGACTTACTTTCTCAATCGTTTCCAACGTCAACTTCTCTAAGTTCGACAAAAAGAGATCTATTTCCTGTCATTAGGAACCATTGAGCAAGAGTTGCCACCATCAGAAGGTGGACATTGCTTCTGGTACTCCCGATTAAACTTCTTTTGAAACTTTCCCCAGTCTGTTTTTTTTTTTTTTTAAATTCAACCGATGATTTTCATGTTGAACTGGAATGAGGAAGAAATCATCTCTTTGATGATTGATTTCCATTACGATTGCGTTATGGTCGCTATCGTAAGGAAGCACCTACAGTTTCCGTTGAGGACTATTAAAGCTGAATTCAAGTCTTGCGTCTGCAATGCAGAGGTCCAAATATGAGTTTGTCCTAGGGTATGTTGGGAACTCCGACCCATATAGATTGCACTTGTATTCAATTTGGATCTCTGTTATCCACGATTTCAGGAAAACACCTCTTGGATTATAGGTGGCGTTCAGCCATGATGTATGCTTCAACCGATGATTTTCATGTTGAACTGGAATGAGGAAGAAATCATCTCTTTGATGATTGATTTCCATTACGATTGCGTTATGGTCGCTATCGTAAGGAAGCACCTACAGTTTCCGTTGAGGACTATTAAAGCTGAATTCAAGTCTTGCGTCTGCAATGCAGAGGTCCAAATATGAGTTTGTCCTAGGGTATGTTGGGAACTCCGACCCATATAGATTGCACTTGTATTCAATTTGGTTCTCTGTTATCCACGATTTCAGGAAAACACCTCTTGGATTATAGGTGGCGTTCAGCCATGATGTATGCTTAGCGTTCAGGTCACCAGCAAGAATATAATAAGTATGCAGCGTGTTCAATTCGAGTATTTCAAACAAGGAATTGAGGTCCTCCTTGAGCTTGAGAACAGTTCCACCAGTTGCGTAGGCAGAGATAACGAAGAGGTTATCCCCACCTGGCAGTGAAATTTTGATAACGGACACTTCAAGAGATTCAAAGCCTTTGAATGCGACTTTTTCAATATTTTGAAAACAAAAGGGTGTTTGAACCAATATCCCGGTGCCGCCTCCTCCGTCACTTATTACCCTATCGTTTCTTATGAATTCAAAATCCTTGAATGTCATGGAGTGCCATGAATTGAGCTGGGTTTCGGTGAGAAGTATGATGTCAGGCTTTTGCATAATCACGCCGATGTAAAGTAACAATAGAGTTGACGTTGATCGAGATGAGACGAATCCTATCCACGGGAATGTGACTGGATGACAAACTATTTTGAAGCATGTTGGCCTAAACGTTGAAAAATGAAATTGATTTTTTGGTCTTGTTTATTAATTCTATCTGAAAGAGATTCAAACTATTGGTAGATTTTGAGAAGCAGCTCATTATTGCCACTTACATTATTTATTTAGAACTGCAGTGTTTAAAGGTCATTTGTTTAGGATAGACATAAGCTTTGCGCTTGATGTTCACAAATTCAAAAAATTTCTTGGGGTCTTTGATGATGTTTTCACCTATAACATTAACATATACTTCATAGGCCTCGCCCGACTTCAATCGAAATTCTTTTGACAGTTCATCATGCTCTCTTTTAATTTCGTCATTCACATCAGATCTACTTTGCATAATTTTAAACAGTTTATTTCTTCTGTTCCTTAAAGATCGAAGATCACTATCCAGCCAGGGCTTTGATAATTTGTCCTTTTTCTTGATTTTAGGAACATGTCTTTCAACGGCGTCAAGGATGTGCTGATAGAATAAATTTACTGCATCATTTATATTTAACGTTGAAAGCATGGTAGTCCAGCCTATATTAAAAATATGCTTTCGAATGCTCTCGTAATCAGCATTGCGAAAATCAAATACAATCAAGTTATTGTACGAAAGAGTGTTTGTAGCTTCAGCAGTGGAAAATTCAACCGAAAGTGCGGAATGGAGGAGGGCGTTTGAGAAAAGATTTTCCACTTCACTGATTGGATTAACCACCACATCGTCGTAAGCATTGGTAAAGATAAGATCTAGCCAATTACCATTGCAATTGGGTGTCGGAGCTACTTGCTGTAAATCATTGCTATAAAATGTAGAAACAAGGTTGTAATCACCGCCGTCCAGAAGATTGACTGGAATGAGACGATTATCAAGTTCATCGACTATAAACGTTAAATTGGGCCTATTAAAGTATTCAAGTATAATAATTTGATCTTCTTCATTAGAAAGGCCAGCAAGTGAAGACGATCGTGTCTAGCGCAATGTTGGCGCTTGGATTTATCCATTTTTGACGTTTCTGCAATTCCTTTAAATACTCGAGCTGCTACCTGCTCCAGAACTTTTGGCGCATTTTGGTGATGAGTTGCCATAATGATAAGTGATTATCTGCAACAGGAGCAAAATCATTTTTCTGCAGCATCGTGAGGGGTTTAAATGCACAAAGACCGCGAATTTAAGATCGCTTCGATCTCTATTGCTAACGTGTTTCGTTCTTCGTACGTGAATAAATGATCGCAAATGACTTGTTTGAGATTATGTTTGCATGACTTCACCGCTGTCTCCCAGAGGTCTCCGAAGTGCGGTGAAAGGGGTGGATTGAAATGCCACTCGATTCGTTTTCCCCTAGTAAATTCGTATAATCATGCTCGGAATTCGTTGGATTCCCTTAGGGCGTAAAATTCGCACAATTGGCTATTCGCGCCGACGAAATTAGTGCCGTCGTCGGAGTAGATATGGCCCGGAACTCCGCGACGACTCACGAAACGTCGCAACGTCGCCAAAAATGTGTGTAATGACAAATCGTCTGCGATTTCGATGTGGATGGCCTTTGTTGACATACAAACAAACACACAACCGTATACTTTGACGCTACCGCGGTTTCGATATTGTTTCTCTTTGACGAGCATGAGGCTGAAATAATCTACACCTGTGTGATAAAACGCGGGTGCGATGTCAACTCTCGATTTCGGCAAATCGGCCATCTTATACGCGATTGTTACCGGTCGAAAACGTATACATCGCGTGCAGCGGCGCACGACTTTTCGGACTTGATGCCGACCATCGAGTATCCAGAATTTTTGCCGAACGTTATATAGAGTCGATTGAACTCCCGTGTGGTAGAATTTCTCGTCTGGATATCGAATCAAAAGATCTGTGACGTGATGACGAGAAGGAAGAAGGATCGAGTTTTTCTGATCTCCATGTATATTCGCGCGATTGATACGACCGCCGACGCGGAGTAAACCCCTTTCATCAATAATTATCGGATTAAGAGATCCAAGTTTTGCGCTCCCTTTGGTCGAAAGTCGATTGATTTCGTCTTAAAAAAGCAATTTTTGTACGAGACGGATAACGTGTTGCTCGGCTTCGTTCATTTCGGTTACCATTAAATCGCTCGCGAATTTGTGTGCGCGCAACAACGCGAATCAATCGTGTATATGGCGAGAATTTTTCGAGTATTTCGTCTGATTGTATTTACGCGGTCATGCAAAATAATTTTTTTATTGCCAGGAAGATCATCTGGTGGTTTATCAACGAATTGAGGCCACGTCGTTTCGTGTTTGGCCAACCACGAGGGACCTTGAAACCAGGAATCGTTGTTCAGAACATTTGAGGAAATTGACCTCTCGATAACGCGTTCGCGGGGTTTTGCTCGGATCGAATATGTCGCCATTCAATATTTTTGCTGTTTTCTTGTATCTCCGCGACCCGATGGGCTTCAAATACCTTGAGTACGATTGCATGTTTTTTCAACCAGTGGAGGACTATCGTCGAATCGGACCAAAATATTGTTTTAGAAGCGCGAAAAGAGAGTACGTCGCAAATTTCGCGATAAAAATGCGTGAGTATGAATGCGCCGCAAAGTTCGAGACGCGGAATTGTATTTTCTTTGAGCAGAGTGACTCGCCCCTTGGACGTGAACTTCGTTTTTGTCATTACGAAATACATATATCGTATATACAAGCAAGCCCCGTAATCTGTTTTACTTGCGTCGCAAAACCCGTGGATCTGAATGTCGACAGGATTTTTTATTGAGACGTAACGATTGATTTTGAGATTTTCGATCAAACAGAGCTGCTCTGCGAATGACTGCCACGCAGAATGTAAAGCGCTCGGTACTGATTCGTCCCAAGAAGTTTTTACTTTCCAACAATCTTGCATTAGAACCTTTGAAACAAGAATGACTGGGCCGAGTAAACCGAGGAGGTTAAATATTTTTGCAATTTCTGACAAAATATAGCGTTTGATGACCCTTTCGGCGGGCGGTATACGTTTGACGGTATAGAGCAATTTGTCGCGACGCACGTTCCTCAAGACGCCCAACGTTTTATGTATTAGATTTTTTCCTGTCAGAAATTCGAGATTCTTAATTTTTTTCGGTCAAATTGTTCAATACACGTGAATGATTCGTGCCCATTTGCGTATGTCAAAGCCGCCGCGTTTCAAAATCTCGATAACTTCGTCTCGAATTTATACCATTTCTTCTAGAGTATCTCCCCCCGAAAGCAAATCGTCTACGTACAAGTCGCGCGTCACAGCTCCAGCCCCGAATGGAAACTCTGCGCTTTCTTCATTCGCGAGTTTTTGTATTGTTCGTATCGTGAGAAATGGCGCTGATGACACGCCGAATGTCACCGTTTTTAATTCGAATACTCGTATTTCATCGTCATGAACCCAGAATACGCGTTGATAACAGTTTTGCAGGGTGAATCCAAATCTGACGGTACATTTTCGCGATATCGGCGGTAATCACGAATTTGTGGCCGCAAAATCGTATGAGATGTTCGAATAATTTGAGTTGAATTGTCGGAACGACCATTAGAACGACATTTAACAAAATCCCCTTACTTGTTTTTGCTGAAGCATCGAAGACTACGCAAGTTTGTGTGTTTGCGCTTGTCGATTTTACCAGCACGTGGTGCGGGAGGTAATATTCGAGCTGTGTTTCGTCGTCGATCAGCGTCATGTGATCCAGATCAATGTATTCAGCAATGACGCGGTGATATTCTTATTTGAGAGACGAGTCGGCGTTTGAACGTCGACTTTGCAGCCCCACGAACCGTCGTAGAGCCGTTAATCGAAAATCGACAAGATCACGGTCCGCGTTTCGAAACGGCAAACGAACCGTGTATCGCCCCGAAGATTCGCGTGTCCGCACTCTCTGATAGTTTGGTTCGATTCGCGTTTGCATCGTCTAATAACCAAAACTTTGCGATTCGGTCTTTCAGCTCAGTAAATTGATTTGGCGCGTCTGTTCGTCCGCCGCCAACTGCCCAGCCAAGCTGAGTTTTTTGTATAAAAATCTCACAATTGTCGCAAGGTAGATTGCACTGTCCGATTGAGAATAACGATAACGTGACTCCGGACCGGAGAACAAGGTCGATTTTTTCCAACAAATTGCGGGTCAGCGAGTTTTATGTTGTTCGGAATGTTTACCCGTTCGCGAGGGAAGACCTCATTCGGCATTTTGTCGGCGATTTTTGGAATAACCAGGAAAGTGAGAATATTTGTATTGTCGATCATTCCCACCGCAAGGGAACACGTGTGTATTGATAATTTCAATTTTTTGGCGAAATTTTCCGCTATAAAATTCGCCGTTGCACACGTATCCAATAAGGCATGACCCTTTATGAACTGCCCGTTTGAATCATTAACGCGGACTTGAGCACTTAGCATTAATTGCAATTGAGAGATTTGTGATGTGAAGCTGTGCGCGACTACGTCTAGTCATGCCGAATTTTTCTTTGACCTCGAATCGTTCGCGATGTTCGTCTTTGTCGAGATTTGATTGGAATTTGCGTTCGATTTCTCGTTATGCAAAATTGTGTTGTGATATCTCGAACAATTTTTGCAATGTGATGACTTTCATTTGTCGTGATGTGAACGTGAACAATTTTTGCATAAATTTGATTTCATCACGAAATCCCATCATTGTGGTACAGACATGTTCTGAAATTCGCGACAACGATACACGGAATGGTTTTCCTTTTTGCAGTTAGACGACGTATTGGTCATGAACGTGCGCGCGTGATCCTTCCTAAAGAACGACCGCTTTTTCGATGTATCCTGCTTGTTAAAAATTTGTTTGCTGCTACGGAAGAATAAGTTGCATCTACTAACAGCAGGTTCCAACTATGACAACTGTAAGGTGTATAAAATGGCCGAGGATTAATAATCATAATTCGAGTTTAAACTCCGTTTTTTATGCCTACCATATTCACACCATTGTCGTAACCCTTGCCCGAGTCACGTCGTCAATATCAATATCATACCATCATTAATTTCATGCGACCAAAGGCAATCACCTATAAATGTACTGCACAATCATCAATAATAATTTCACTATAAATCTAGAAATTAGCTCAACATTTTGCAATTTCCGAAATAAGCATATTTTTTATGTTATAAATACAAGTATGAATGTATTGTCATCAGTTCGTTATAGTTAATTAATAAAGGTAGATTTATGCTCAGAATTCTGTTTTTTTTTAACTTGGAAGAATCGAGAATAGGTAATTTTTGCGCTACGCGTTGAATAAATTTTTCGGTGGTATACGCGAAAAGTACGAACCCTAGTGCGAAAACCTTGCTGTGTTCCGAAAACTAATCCGTTTAGTGCAACAAAGGAGAACCTACAGTTAAATTGAACAGGATCTAAGTATAGCATTCAGGAAGCGATTATCATCATCGAAGGCTTATCGAGTGGAATATCGCGAGGAAAACCCTGGAATCTACATATAATGAACTCGATAACCATTTTTTCCATGTAAGTCAAATAAATTTGAGCACGTTTCCTTTCCTTTCATATTAACATTTTTTACATATGCCATATCTGAACAAAAAATTTAGACTAAGGCCATATCCAAGAATCAGAAATAGGGAAAATTTGAGAATTATACCCTTAACCGAAACACTAGAAAATTTAAGAAGTGATTTAAGTTTAATAGTGGAGGAATCAAGTGATATCGGTGAAAGTGAAGTGATTAATTTATCAAATCGGCCCGTTGATTATAATAGTTTCGGTTGTTCCCAAGACATTGATTCAGCAATGGCTACCGTCACCGAGGTTTTCAATGCTCTCAGAGTCCCTGATGCAGTGGACTTGCCAAAATTCAATGGCAACCGCAGACTGTTGAGAGATTTTATCGATAATGTGGAGGAAATCTTATCCCGATAACCTGCTTATAGCAAGGATAACCTGCTTATAGCAAGGTATTGCTACGCACTATACGCAACAAGATTGAAGGCCCTGCAAATGAAGTTCTGAATACGAGGTGTGTTCAAAAAGTATCACGAATTTTGAGTTTTCGCGGGTTACGTATATTCGAATTTCGATTTTTTTGTGGCGTTATGTTGGTACTCATGTCTGTCACTTATGCCGACAAGCTTGGCCATTTTGAATGCTCACTTGATTGGTGATAGCTGCTTTACTTGCACGTGTTTTCAATCGTCTTCGATTTTTACTTATTCAAAAAAATGGATCAAAGAACGTGTATCAAATTTTGTGTGAAAAACGAAATTAAGTGCGCGGATGCATTCCGAACGTTGACTGTGGCATACGGAGAAGCTACCTTGGACCGAAGCAACGTTTATCGGTGGTACAAAATGTTTTTAGAAGGCCGAGAAGATGTGAACGACGAAGAGCGTGCCGGACGCCCGAGCACTTCAACAACAGACGAAAAAATTAATGAAGTGGAGAAAATGGTATTGGCCAATCGTCGAATCACCGTTAGAGAAGTTGCTGAGGACCTAAACATATCGATTGGCTCGTGCCATTCGATTTTTATCAACGATTTGGGCATGAGACGGGTCGCTGCGAAATTCGTACCAAAATTGCTCAATTGCGACCAAAAACAGCAACGCATGAACATTGCTAATGAGATGTTAAACTCTGTCCGCGACGAACCAAATTTGCTCTAGAGGGTCATAACTGGTGACGAATTGTGGGTTTATGGTTATGACGTGGAAACCAAAGCTCAATCATCTCAATGGAAGCTGCCGCATGAACCAAGACCGAAAAAAGCGCGCCAAGTTCGGTCGAATGTGAAAGTTTTGTTGACAGTTTTCTTCGATTGCAGGGGCGTGGTGCATCATGAGTTCTCGCCGCAGGGAAGAACGGTCAATAAGGAATATTACCTGCAAGTTATGCGCAATTTGCGCGAAGCAATCCGCCAGAAATGCCCGGATTTGTGGGAGAACAAAAATTGGCTTTTGCACCACGATAACGCCTCTGCTCACACATCGTTGCTTGTGCGCGACTTTTTGGCCAAAAACAACACACTAATGATGCCGCAGCCACCGTATTCCCCAGATCAGGCCCCCTGTGACTTTTTCTTGTTTCCTAAACTGAAGAGGCCCATGAAAGGATGACGTTACGCTACGCTTGACGAGATAAAGACGGCATCGAAGGAGGACCTGATCAAGATTTAAAAAAATGATTTTTTGAAGTGCTTCAAAGATTGGAAAAACCGTTGGCACAAGTGTATAATATCTCATGGGGATTACTTTGAAGGGGACAAAATAGATATTCATGAATAAATAAATAATTTTTGAAAAAAAAACAAAATTCGTGATATTTTTTGAACACACCTCGTATGTACCGAACTTCCTTAAACTGGGACGAAATCAAAATGAACTATTATCTATTAGCTCTGGTCGCGGTAGCGTTGTTCGTTGCGAAGGAAAGCCGTAATTATTTGAATGGAAGTTAAAGCTTGGGGTTTGATTTGGAGGGTTCCTTTGTTGAGATATATTTTGAGGTTGAAAAGGTTGGAATGATCGCGGTACTTGCTGGAATGGCCTTTGAAGTTGAAAGGGTTGTGTTAGACGAGCCATTGTTCGAGGGTGTTGGAAAAATGGTTGATTATGAGGATACATGGGTTGATGTGGATGAAAAATTGGTAAAGTATTTTTGCTAAGTCGATTTGTTGAGATTCTCAATGTCGTTTGAACTAAGGATTTCCCCACAGAATCGGTTGGTATTTTCTTGAAGACGTTCGAATTTTCATGTTTCGCATAAAATATATTTTGTTTCTGTATGCAATATGCAAAGACACTGGCTAGAGAGTCCGGTTTCATGGCTCTTATAGTTGCACCAAAGGGTTCGCGAAGCCCAGTCAAAAATGTTTTCAGGCACATTTCCGAATATAGATCCCTTTTAGTTTTTATTATGTTCTCATCCGACTCATGAATTAAAACATGATTTATCATTGTAGATAGGATTTCAATGATTTCACTGTAATATTTTGCTACGGTTTTCTCATTTTGTTTGGTGTTATGTAAGTCCCTTACCAGTGAGGTCTCATTCCTTTTGTCACTGTAATGTAGGGTCAAGTTCATTTTGATTTCGTCCCAGTTTAAGGAAGTTCCGTACATATTCAGAAGTTGCCGGAATTTTCACTAGTCTATTTTAAAGATTCTCTATGCACTCTTACTACCAGATTATGAGGCCAAGAAGTTAATGATGTCAATCAATCTTTCAAATAAATTGTACCAACGTTTTTGAGATTCACGAACTAGCCTTTCGTTTTCTTATCTATTGTTTTCACATGCTTAATTCGCTTCTCAAGTGTTAGCCATTGAAACATAAATGACATAGGTTCTCTGGTGTTCTCGTGTCTTTGTGAAATATTTGTTAAGTGTTTCCAGCCACAGCATCCTCCCTGAATCATCTGATTTTGAGAATTTCTAAAAGGTCTACACGGAAAAAAGTAAACTTTGTTTTGATAACTAAAACAAACCAGCCAGCAGCGACGATGTTGAGTTTCACAATTACTGAGTCTTCTTAAAAAATAAATATGAGAAAAGTGCCTACGATTATCATCTTTGGGAAAGCCACCATCGCTGTTAGTTGATGGCTGCATTGGACCACAATGTCATGTCACTGAGAGTCGGTTAGGGGAAACGACCACATTTCTGGATCAGAACTTATAAACGTTTCTTTGATAATGTCACTTTCATCAACGTTAACTGACCGAGAACTTATTTATTGTTCAGGAATTCCACTCTCCACCTCAGATACTGATTGGGTAGAGTTTGATGCTATTTCTACTTCCAACTGTAGTTTACTACTCAAAACATCTGAAGTACTTTCCACATTGAATGCAGTATTGGCTGTTCCGATATCTGACGTCAAAGAAATCAATTCATCAGATTTTGTCATGCTATAGGATGTTTTTTTTTAGGTAACTCATCAATCCTGACCCTAAAGCCCGATCTGATAAGACCCTTTCAGCTTTCTTTCGTCTTTTTGTGGACCCAGATTCCCATTTTCTCCCGATATGTCTATCTTTCTTGGGACCTGGGCGTGATATGACGAGCGTCGTTTAACGTATATTGAACTTATTAACCTACGTACAGCCACTCCACATGTCTACAGTTAGTTTATGAAAAATTACCTTAAGTAGCTCATTGAAATTCTATTTGAATAAATGAAGCTGATCAGCAATGATTGCGTATTAATTTAAAAAGTTATTATTTTTAAACCTTCAACACAATATTACTCATGCTCACTCACAATAAAATAATAGAAATGCTTATGGAAATGGAATCAACCGAGATTAGAATCGTTTGCAGGTACGGAACTCCCTTGATAGCCGTTGCCATGTTCATCAACGCATGTAGCATTTGGCCTCGCACACGAATAAATACTCACGATTCTTTCTCAGAAGTAGCGGGGGGATGGAAATAACATAATAGCCAATTCAAACCTGTTTTGAGACATTTACAATGGTGCTTGGATCAAATTAGACGGCTCAGCACGTATGTCTTATATAGACTGGTTTACACCGGTTTCTGTAGTCCGTTGTTAAGTGTTGACTAGGATACATTGCGACTTATGCTGGTGGGTTCATTATGTGTATAACATAAAACTTTGTGCATGGAGTTACACCAAAATTGCATATCCTGTGAAGTTAAAAAGGTGTTCCTACGGCAAAGAAAATTCATTCTTTGTATCGTTTTAAGGTTGATTTTGATTATTAGAATGATGTGCTTGCACATTACGCTAATTTCCCAGCCCAAACATTTAGTGAGATAATATGTTAGCAAATGACATCGAATACTTGAACCCCTTTCGAGCTCCACGGAAGTGTGCTGGCATTCTACGAAAGGTTGAAGGAACTCAATAAGCACAATTTAATTATAAGTTACACTAGAATTGTAGATATCACACCGAAGATAGGAGTGCAATTGTGATGTGAGAGACAAGATTGAGTTCGGTTGCGAAAGAATACTATAAGCCAAGATGATCGCCCCCAATGGTTTCATCTGTCCTAAATGCCTTACTGTAGTAAAATCATTCACAGCTTTTACTGGTATTAATACTTTTCAAACTTTTATTGAGTTAGAAAAGGCTCTCAAGTGCGAGACCGTAGGCAGTCGCGCACACCTTGCGCCGCCACTGCCTATGAGATTTTTCACGGTCAATTAGGATTCAAAATGCAATGTATCCAATCTGAAACATAACGGACTATGGCTCAAAGTTTTCTTTGACACACCTAAAGAAGCCAATGATACGATTGATAATATAGTTCTGGAATGGGTTCATTCCAGGCAGTTTTATCTGCAGGTATGGGGAAATTCGAGATGTCGAATTAGACTTTGGCCTGAAGGAGTTAATCGAAATAGCTATACCCTGCAACAAGATGGGTTTACTTCTGAACAACATTAAACTAATCAACGCCACAAGACTGAACCGGAGAGATCCTGAAAAGCCCGACAACTTTATTCGACCAAATCAGTTAAGTTAACGGCCTCAAGCAACACGCTCCCAAATTTTCTAAAAATTGCATACTGCAATGCTAAAGTTGAATACTTAAATTTCGAACCAGACAATGCAGAAACTGTGGCAAGTTAGGACATGACACTCCCATCTGCAAAGAGAAGACTTCGAGATGCCTGAAATGCAGCTCAACTGAATGCAAAGGATCATGCAATGACAAAAAATGTCTACTATGGAATAGCAACGAACATAACATAGCTACTGACCAATCATGCCTCAAATGGGTGAAATATAAACATGAGGTAGAAGTTAGTTCCATACTAAAAGTATTCAACAGAGAAGCTTGGGCGCTCATAAACAAAAATAGTTAAGAAGGGTTTGACCTTGAAGATGTAGCTCAGATGGGTTTCCACAATTGAAGAAAGACAAGTTCACGAATAAAAGAAACCTAGTTAGAGATGTCCGGAAAGTTCTAATGAAACATTTATATGTTCAAGGGGTGGCATCGCGGGAGAAAACCAACAATAAAAGCAACCAACCTAAACAAATTGAGTTCCCAACTGTGAACTGCCCATCAAACCTATAACCAACAACCCTCTTAAGGCATCAGAGATTGAAAAAATAGTCCACGAACTACAAAGGAACTTCTCGTTATTAGCGATTCAGGACTTCGAAGAAATAGATATGAATTAAAACAACAAAGACAAGAAAAGACTGCGAAATAACCTCAACCGAGCACGTCTAGTGCAGCGATAAAATAACCTTCTAGTGTTCTTGTTTACTATAAAATAACTCCAAAAATTACGAAATTACACCTAGCAAAAACGTAAAGAGGATACTCTTCTACGACATAAGTTGCATTTACGAATTTTAAGCTTTTTTAACTGAAAGTTTTTCACGATTTGATTCTCTATCATAAACATTTTTAATTAACTATTATTAAGATTTGAGCGATTTGAGACACAACGGTGCATGATGGTCGGTAATTTTAAAATTTGATTCTTGTAAATTATATATTCTCAAAGAAGGCCATGTGTTCCCTTCATTGCAATTATCTTTGTAAGTAATATGCTAGCAATTCCCCACCCAACGAATTAAACCAACCAACCCATGAGGGACAGTAGCACCTATCAGTCATGATAGGTAGGGACCGGTCACCAGACCATTATATTGTCCACAGTATTTTTTCTGCGGATATCGTCATTCTTCATCGTGGATCCCTGTTTTTATACAAGGGAGAGGGGGAAAAAATGGTGCGGCAATTGTTTCCATTTAAAGCGAGTATGTATTTGTTGAAGATGTCCTAAAACGTTTTTCTTGGGGATCTGCATAAGGTGAGTTGAGTACAAAAACCTTCTGAGATGAGCGTAGTTATGTTTACCTAACTTGCTTATAGCTGTTTTAAATATTAAAAAACGTTTTTTCCATCCTGTATGATTCGAAATTAAGAACAGGCATAAAATGGTTGTTTTATGAATTTTCCACAGAGAGAGTGCCGAGTATATGCTTCGTATGACCCCTTAAAAATAAATCGCTTGAAAAAACCGAAAGCCAGACATTAACGAATAATTTCTTTTCTCTTTACAGACTGGCACCTGCACCCGTCAATTTTTATACCATGTAAATATCAATGCCAGTTCTACTGGGACGAAAATAAACTCAACGCAGATGCAATTCTCATACCAACAATAGACTTGACCTTGTGCGATCAAAATTTATGCTCCGATTAATTTTATATAAAAATGTTATCCATTTCCTCTTACCTGGACAGCAGCTTCCAAGCACATTCAACGTATTTTCAATTTGTATAGCAATTTCACGTGTTGGCGCCAAAATTAAGGCCTGAGGATGTTGTCCAGCTGTATCATAAATCGTCTCCAAAAGTACGACTGTAAAAATCAATGTTTTGCCGGTGCCAGACTTTGATTGCACAATCAGGTCTGAAAATTTCGTTTGTAATTTTTATATTTTCACGATTAAAAATTCATTTTTACCTATTCCTGCTTTTCCAATGGGTATAGCATTAGCCTGAAGCACCGTTGGATAAACATAGCCTGCTCGATGCAATCCATTTCGGACACCGGAACTAAGCAACATTTTGTTAAATGGAATCTTCTCCGATAGTTTGACATCACTTGTTCGCTCTTTAGCTTCTACTTTATGCGCTGTCGTTTCCATTGTTGCATTAGATTAAGAAAATTTTTAGAATTCACTTTGTGCGTATTATTTTCAACTTTGTCGGAAAACGTTTAAGTTTGAAGTTTTGATGGATTTGATGTTTCTTGGCTATTTGACATTCGACCAGGTGATTTATGGGTGGTTTGTGTCTAAGGTTGAAGTATCCACGGATAAAATATCTCTCCCATCGAATATCTCAACCTAGTTAGGCGGAATCGAAGAATTTCACCACATCTAAATTCAAACCATGAACCACAATGCGTCCTTTCCGTTCGGTTACGTTGCCCTGGCAGAGTAGAGGAGAAAAGCCAAAACCGACGACAGATAAGAAGCCATATGGCAGCAGCGCTTACTACAAAATCAAAACTGACGTAAGATAGGAAGCCATATGGTAGCAATATGCATATTTACTAGTCGGCCTTCTGTGGACAAGCTTTCGTGAGCTGTCAGCCAACTGCGGCACTAGCAAATGCTTAAATTGCGTAATATATATTATTTTCCGAATGAAAATGCACGAAACTCCGAAATTCCGTGCAAGCTATAAATTCATTGTACTCTTACACTTTTCAAGACGAGCAATAGAAGTACATGTTCTGCACCTTCCACTGAAAGCTCAGCATTGAGAAGTAAACAAACTTCTATAAATTCACTTTGAAAGGGGATAAAAATTCAACGGGTATAAGAATTGAAATAATTTTCACTTCACTAGGAGCGCTATTGTGTTCTCCGCGGGCCATCAGGAATTCACTGTAGAAATCTGTCTCAAAGCCGTACACAAACTCGAATTTTCGTTGGCACCTCCATAATTTTTCATATACCGCCATGTAATTAGCCAGCAAGGTCGGCCTACTAATAATCATGTGTGCGGTAGTAAGCACTGCTGCCATATGGCTTCCTATCTAACGTCAGTTTTGTACAAAATATATGACCACATGTAGGCCGACTTTTCTCACTAGTTAATATGGCGGCATATGAAGAATTGTGGAGCGGTCAATGAAAAATGTAGGTTTTGTACGGTCTTGAGACAGATTTCAACAATAAAATCCAGATGATCCACGATGAAGACATTATTTCAATTCGAACACCAGTTTAATTCTTATTGCCTTCCAAAACCAATGAAAAAGAGTTTACTTCTCAAAGCTTAGCTATCAGTGGAAAGTGCAAAACATGAGATTCATTACTCGTCTTGAAAAGTGCAGGAGTGCAGTGGACAGTGCAAAGTGAATTTTAAGCATACACGGAATGCGTTTTGTACTTTTTTTCATGCGGAACATAGTATGTATCAAGCTATGTCAGCATTTGGTTTTGACGCAGTCAGCTGACAGCTCACGGAAGCTTGTCCAAAGTAAGCCAACTACACATCCTATCCAACCACCTTAGAGTGCAGTGCGTTTCGCGAGTGATTGTGTCTGAAAGTTAACCTACAAAAATAACAAAAAAACCATCTCTTAATTAAAATCTAATTTTTTCATCTTTGCCACTTTAAATTACTTCCAACATAAGGTTGGCAAATTCCCCAACCACCAAATATTAAGTTTCAGTTAGTCACAATAAATTATTTAAAGTAGTGATTCCTTAGAGTTTGTTCGATTCAAGTAAGAGAGTTTTTGCTAAAATAATGATATAATGGAAGACTCAATAAATAAAAAAAAAGGTACTGCCCCACTCTGGGGAAAGAAAGAATGCCGGACTAAGAAAAATCACAGAGCAAAAAGATTCAAAAAGAATCAAAAGAAACATCAAAGGAGATAGCACATGTACGGTCAGTAACTGCAATCATAATGCTAACGGTGAATTCAGCGAACCAATGGACGCACTTGAGATGGAAAAAAATGTGAATTTGCTAACGGTAAAACGTCGAGCACTCCAAAAAACAATGACAAAACAAAAATAACAGAATCAATCCCAACAATGTCTACACTTATGGAGAGAAATGAAAACTTTATGTCGGATACCCTGAAAAAAACGATTAAACACTAAAGTAACCCAGATTCTAAAAGATCATATGGCTGTAATAAAGGACAGCGAAAATCCAATCACAGAACAAGTGAAAAGTGAGCAGATCACCAATAAATACGACAAAAACGACACCAGGAAACAATTCTTTGTTCTCATGAATCTATCCTTCTAGTCCACGACCAAAAAAGGAAATCAAAAACATAAAGGACATCAAATAGACTTTCGATAAACCTGAGAATGCAAATTATGTAGTAATGAACGATAATATTTAGAATTTTGGAGTAAGAGCTTTCATTCCAAATAACTTCATAATGAGGTATGGAATACTAAAAGAAGTACTACTAAATATCACAGAGGAGGAAATAGCCAAAAACGGCATTTCTAGCAACTCGCATGGTATACAACGAAAAATTATAAAAATTATGAACGTGTACAGGATCAAAAGAAGAGATCCAGAAAACGGAGAAAGGTTCATCCCAACACAGACAGTCAAGGTATCATTTTTGCGAGATGAACTTCCAGACGAAATCAGACTAGACTCCCTGAACATTAGAGTAGAATACTATTATCAGACCAAAGCAACGTGTAAAGTGTCTCAGACTGGGACACACTCAGTATTTCTGCAAAGAGTTTCAAGGAGAAAACAAGAGATGTCCAAAATGCGGAGACAAAGAATACCAAGAAAAGGAATGCAAAAACACGAAATGCAAAATCTGCCCAAGATAGATCAATAACGATATGGAGGTAAAAGTCTGTTCCATAAGAAACATATCCCTCAAAGAAGCTAGAAATAACCTAAACAAAAACAACAACCAATTCGAACAGCTGAAAGACAACAAAACCATGAATTCAGCTTCCCCCTCCTATCAAAATCCCAATTAACGAATAATAGAACCTCGAATAATGCCATAAATAAACTAATGCTAAAAAAACCTTACGCTAAGACCACAAGAACACATAACAGAAGATCAACCAATCACATATCAAATTTGCCAATGAGAAGTCATCTACTACTACAGTCAAACAACACGCTAATAGAAAAAACATATTAGCAGAAAATATTTTCAAATCAACTAATCAAGTTCGACCAATAGAGAAATTAATAAATCTACTAAATAACAACTGCAAAAACCAAAACAACAAATAGAATCCAATTTAATTAAGGAAGCAATACAAACACTAACAAACCACTGTCAGAAAAGACAACACTAACAACTTACAATACACAGACTGGCTGACACATAGTAACACTTAAAAACATGCAAGATTATAAAAATATCAAATTTCTCCGATATAATATCCAAAACATTTCCAAAAATAAAGACACATTAGAATACATTATGTACAAAAACAAAATAGACATTTCACTTCTACAAGAAACACTTCTAACAAAAAAATCGCCTATCTTTAAAATCAAAAACCATCAACTCATTAACAAAATAAGACCAGTCAAAGAAGGAGGAGGTATTTCCATAGTAATTAATAACAGAATAAAATTCAAAGAAGTAACTCTCAACAATGAAGACATTGTAGCAGTAATGATAACCACCACAAACTTAAGACCAAACATTAACATTTGCGCTTGCTATTTTCCCCCTAAGTAGCACATTGTTTAAAGAGCAAATCCATCAAATTATAAAAATAATAAACAACAAAAGCCTGAAGGAGATTTCAATGCAAGGCATAAAGACTGGGGTGACAAAACAAACAACGTTAAAGGAAACATTTAAAATCCATATTAAACAAAAACAAATTAGCAACCTGTAATAAACATAAGTCGAGCAGCCGCGTGGTGATCAGGAGTGGCTGCTCCTGAAGAGATAAGGTGGTCACCCCGTCGAAACTGCTTAGCTTGTTGTTTTACTAGTGTAAAGTAAACTGCATCCGTCAAGTTTCCATCATTTAGGCAGAGATGAGTGGTTCACTTTAACATATTTAGGTTTGACATTCCCCTTATAATGCAAAGACCTTCTTCGGTGAAAGTAACGGTTGCTTTTTGTGTAATGTTTGCGTTTGTCTCAAGCCTCCGTGTCCGCTAACTTTAACGAGGCAAAACAATATTGAATTTCTGTAGAGTAGATTAATTGACACCTAATAGAACTTTTCTAAAGACAATAAAAATTGATCGGTGCGTCTTGCAGAGTAGAGTACGCGTGATAAGTATTTTGTAGTGTTGCTTCGTGGCTCGACAAGAACCCGCCTCATATGATCCAGCAAATGCTAGTCGTCAAGCACGCGTACGCGGTCGTTAAGCGAAGCTAGTTAGCTGAGCTCGGTGTTGTTTTAGCTTGCTGACACTTGTGCCAGACCATCGGCACCTGTGTCCTACACGGACATTTCGAAATTCATTACAATGGTGCCCAACGTGGGGCCCGAAGGGGAAACAACACCACTCTCCTTCAAGTTCTCACATTTTTAATTTTGCTGTCGGCAGATGAACCGATTCAATTTTTATTGTCACCCTCACCATTTGATATTAACGTAGCATACTTTGGAGGGTTCCATAAAGTAAAGATAGAGTCACCGATAAACTCTCTTTTGGTGTTGTTTGTCTTGTCTTCGGTATAATAAGGTCTATAGCATCTTCTGGAATTCTTCGTTCGTGGTAGCTCAGTCGCCTGAACATGCCGATGATGTTATAGAGTAGTGCGTCCCTTAATGTTACCAAAAGAAAGGTTTGCACATTTTTATACAGTTTGAAGTCGGACAGTTCTAATTTTGAACAAACTGATGGTGCCAGGGGTTTTCAAATACATTGCTTGGAATTGCGTCAGTTTTTGCTGGGAGCTAATCTGATGACCGGCAGTGATAAAATCCGAATCATCAATTAGTCCTGACCGACACCCGATTTGTTTTTATGATTGGTTAGCGGTTTTTATTAGCATACTTTCGTAGAAGACAGGGACATGTATTTAAGGAGAGGGGCCTAAAATTATAACAACCATCTCTCCACTGCGGAAACAATTGTTTCTTTACTAGTGTAGAGCGAAATCCTTCAGTCTCTCCATGCCTGGGTCGGCATCGAAGAGACTGCCCTGTAATAAAAATAAGCAGTCAAGCAGCCCCGTGGTGATCAGGAGTGGCTGCTCCTGAAGAGATAAGGTGGTCATCCCGTCGAAACTGCTTAGTTTGTTGTTTTACTAGTGTAAAGTAAACTGCATCCGTCAAGTTTCCATCATTTAGGCAGAGATGAGTGGTTCACTTTAACATCTTTAGGTTTGAATTCCCCTTATAATGCAAAGACCTTCTTCGGTGAAAGTAACGATTGCTTTTTGTGTAATGTTTGCGTTTGTCTCAAGCCTCCGTGTCCGCTAACTTTAACGAGGCAAAACAATATTGAATTTCTGTAGAGTAGATTAATTGACACCTAATAGAACTTTTCTAAAGACAATAAAAATTGATCGGTGCGTCTTGTAGAGTAGAGTACGCGTGATAAGTATTTTATAGTGTAGCTTCGTGGTTCGACAAGAACCCGCCTCATATGATCCAGCAAATGCTAGTCGTCAAGCACGCGTACGCAGTCGTTAAGCGAAGCTAGTTAGCTGAGCTCGGTGTTGTTTTAGCTCGCTGACACTTGTGCCAGACCATCGGCACCCGTGTCCTACACGGACATTTCGAAATTCATTTCAAACCCTCAACACAGGCATGTTCACCTTTTATCAGAAAAACCAGTCAACAAATGACATTACCCTAACAAACAAGCCAAACTACTGGAATCAATGGACTACAAAAAATTATAAAATAGGCAAGAGTGAACATGTTCCTATTGATTTACACTACAAGTCAAAAATTGGAATAAAAAAAGAAAAGACAAATACCAAACAGAAATAAAATCATTGAGGGCATCAACACAATCAACTTCACTTGCAACCTTGCAGAGAACATGAAAATGATCAACGAATGAAACAAAACCAACCAGATCAGCCCTATGAATTTCAAACATAGCCCGAAACCATGGTGGTCAAAGGAAATATGGGGAGAAAAAACAAAAGTTTGGACAAATTGCCGAAAACTAAAAAGTAATGAAAATGAAACAAAATTCTTGGAATGGCAAAATAAATGGAGAGAAAGTGTAGCTAAAGCTAAAAGAGAACTCTGGGACAAAAAAAAAATTGATGATATAAACCAAAGTGGATACATCAAACAGTTTTGGAAGTTTGTCAAAGCAGTCAAAAACAACAACAACAACCCCAGATCGCAATGGGACCCCGAAAACAATAACAACTCTCTCAAAGCAATAAAAAATAAACATCAACCGCTCAATTCCCTCTGGACTTCTTCCCTTCCCAATAACATAGAACCAGCTGAACCCTTCAAAACACACGAACTTCTCATAATACTAGAGAAACATAAAAAAATATCATCTCCGGGCCTAGATACAATTGATTATAATATTATAATCTCCCTTAATCACCACAATAAATCAGCTCTACTAAATTCTATAAACGATAGCTTCAAAAATAACAATTTACATACCGAACTAAGAGATATCAAAAAAGTACCCATCCCGAAGAAAAAGAATCTACAACATAAAACAAGTTAGGTAGACAGACCTATGCTCATGTCAGAAGGGTTTTGTACTCAACTTACAAAATGCAGTAACCAGCAACGAATAAAATCAAGAAACACGTCATGTTCGAGGATCATACCATTATTAACAAAGTTGAAAGAATTTTGACTTCTGAGGTATTTGTTAAAGTTATACCCATAAATATCACACTTAATAATTTTTTCAGATTTTTTGGATCACGGTGTCCATTTGCGAGGGAGGAAACACATTTTTCAATTATTCACCCCCCCCCCCCCCCCTCCGTGCCCCCACTGAAGCAAAAACTGTCTGTTTAAGAACTGTTTTGAAAAGCTCTCATAGAGAATTTTCATTTGATACTCATATCGGCTACCTTTCATGAAATTTTTTTCAGGGCCCACTCCTCTGTACTGTAATCATCGATTCATGGCCTATTTTTTCGTATCCTAGAATGGTTACAAAGCCCTTTTGCTAGGAGCTCTCTCCTGCCTCTTCGACTTGTTTCAATTGTATGTACTCATCCGATGATACCTATCATTCCTGAAATTTTCATGCAAATCCTAGCAAAGCTGTAGTGTTTGAGTCGGTAAAAAGTGCATATGGCTCCATAGCCATATGTTTCCATAGTAATACAGGGCACATTGTTCCATAGTAATACAGGAAAATTCAAATCGCTATGACTTTCTTAAATACTATTCGATCTTTATGAAACTTTCAGAAAAGATCAATCATATAAATAGTTATCTGTTTATTTAAGGGTACCGTTTGGATTTTATTCAAGAAAACATAAAATCGATAAATCATACTATTACTAACAAAGTTGAGTGAATTTCGACTTCTCATGTACTTGTTGTTGTTGTACTCATTAAGGCCTACATTCATGATTTTTTTCAGATTTTTCGGATGGAAGGTGCCCAATCGCAAGGGGGGTACGTGAAAAGTTCGTACATTTCCCCTTCCTCTGCCCCTCTCGGTACTCATAAGGCAATTTTTAAGATCCCATTGAGACCTTTCCAATGACACCCTACTCGACTACCAATGATGAATAAAATTTGTTGAGGGGTCACTTCCCTATATGGGGAGACCCCCTTAAACCCCTTTGAAAAATTTTCCCACCCTTGAACTTTCAAGAAGTCACCACTTCTGACCTTTCCACAAAGTTTCATGGCTGTAGCCTCTATAGTTGCGGAGAAAAAGTGCTGTGACATACAGATGGACGGACGGACAGACGGACATAGGTCGTGATTGCAATAGGGTTTTGTATTTTAGTACAAAACCCTAATAGAAAGTTACAGACCTATATCAATAATAAGTATTCCGCTAAAAAATAATTAACTGCCTAATCAAAAACAGAATATCTAGTGACATTGTACACCAAAACCTTTTCAGCAACTTCTGTTTTGCTTACAGAAAGGTAAAGTCGGCAAATCCATGTATAAACACTATAATACACTTCCTTTTCAACTGTGATATTGCTAATGCTAATGAGAGAGTCAATATTCTGGAACTATTCAATATTATGTCTAACTTTAATATCAAGAAGGAATACATCTCGTGGATCTTAAACTTCCTGATGTACAGGAAATTACATCTAGGCACGGATAACTAAATAACCTCAATAATCTACCACTGAAATTCAATAAATTTACAGTCTTTTGTAAGAGTTTAAAAAAATTGCAAGCCATAGAAGTCTATACTAACGAAACTCGCCCCAACAAAATAAAATATGGTAACAGTCAATTAGAATGGGTCAGAAATTTCACCTTCTTAGGCAGAAACTTCAATAATCAAAATCACTTCAATGAATTCTACAATAAATTCCTAAACAAGGCAAAATTAGCGCCCCCAAACATGGCTTTCCCCCCAAAAAGGAACTAAATACCTTCAAATCTGTAATAAGATCGGTAATAGAAAGCAATCTAACAATTACTTTCTAAACAAAATAGACAGTCTCAAAGCTAAAGCCATAAAACTATGTTTCGGGGTCCCTATAACTGCGCCAAATTGTAATGATTTTAAACATTTTTAGTTCAAACGCGGAACCGACCTCTCATCGGTCCTAGACGTTAAGTCTGAGTAGTGCCAACGGATGGTACCACAGGTCAACCAATCCGTGCACCGTAACCCATTCACGCGGTGGCTGCTTGTCGGCCAGCTAGTTCGGAGAGGATTTCGGTCGCGGGTCTCCGAATGGGTTACGCTCTATTACATATTATTCTCAGCCACCTGAACACGCCCGTATTTAAAACGCGTTATCAAAACCAAACCATACGGAGAAGAAACCTACTTTACGTTACTCCGTATTTCTTCATTCATCCAGTTGAGAATACAAAATCTAATTTTCATTTCACGTTTCCGAAGTTCCGACGCGGTACCGAAAAATATGCTACTCGAAATTAACCCGACGAAAACTACTCTAATAAAATAACAAAACAACAAAGGTACCGCGTACCGCGCGCGACTCGAAACCGACCTCAGCGGATTTGTCGAAACCCTACCCTAGCGACGGCATACCTACCCTGCACTCTCTCTTCCCACTGAAAAAGAAGAACCGCTGAAAAGGAAAGTCGTGGTTAAATTTTAGCAATTCATGTTGTTTATTAACAAAAATGGAATAATTTCATCAATTATCACCTAAACTAACTTCTATTAAATTCTTACACAATACTGTCAATTCGAGCACTGGGCGTCGTTTATCTTCTATTGGATTGGGTTTTTTTTTTCTTTTTATTCTTTTAATTTACATTTACAGTTTTCTATCAATCTACATACTGCCTGCACCAAAAATTAAAATTAATTTCTTAAGCTTATTCAAAACTATTCTTGAGGATAACCTCTCTTATCGAATATTTAGTTGTATAGTATTTATATTTTTCTATATCCTCTTTTGCTATAGCGAATATGTAATGCTTATTTGATATTAGGGTATAGTAAATAAATTCTCCCTATGTGACAAGTTGTTAACGATGCAAATAATTTTTATATTTCCAATATAATGTAATGTGTTCCTTTGATAAGTGATGTATCTAAATGGGCATTTATGTTTAATTGTTTTAATATGTTTCCATTTTCAAATAGTGGAATGATCAATGCATGAAACTAAAAGCAGACCAGATTTGATTGTTCAATTGAATTTATTTGCTTACTCATAGCAAGTGAGATTTTGCAAATTTAAAAAAAAAACTGTTAAAGTTATGCGTTCAAAATTTCCTGGACAGGTATTTCAATTTTCGCCTGTGTTGATCAACATAAGGCACAGGATTTCTTTCCTTACTCATACAAAAAAATTAATATCAATCCAGCCCTCACAAAAAAAAAACAAAAAAAAAAATAGTTTCCTGATGAGTATTTTTTCGTTTGTTGAAAAGCAATAATTCAGTACTATTCCAGACTTATGTAATATTGTGAACACATATCAAGTAGCAATGATCAGTAATAAGCTAGTTGGAAAGTTCTTGTTTGCATTCAAATATTTTGTAATCAGTTTTGATTCTTTTAACAGCCTTAATGGTTGTAGCGTTTGAAATGTTGCTCGTCATTTTTAAAAAAATTATCAAGTAATATTAAATTAACTTCTACACTGGACAATTTTATTTTGCATTGATACTTGTTTGTCGCGGGAGATTAAAAAAATTCATTTTGCCTTTAGGCCTTTTTGTATTTTTCTGAATGTTTAAGTTTGGATTTTATTTATAAATTTCGTTGGTGGAGTGATAAGATGTGTCTTTTTCATTATTTCTTCTTTTAGATCTCAAACCTTGGTTCATTGGATTATAAGGATCCACGCGTAAAGGAGAAAATTAAAGTTTCAAGTGCGTATTAATTATGACAAAATTACCTTAATCGCTAAGGTTTAAATGATTTTTCGTCCGACAATGCATTGTCATGATTCACCGGAAATGATATTTTTCATATTTGAATAATTTGTATATACAAAATAGTTCTGTATAATTCTAAGAAACTAGTCGTTAATATTCGACGAAATAAGGTAACATCCTAAATGAAATAGACTTTTGTGTTCTTAGCGTTTAACAAAAATCAATTTTATGTATTGCTTTTGGTTCATATGTTCGTAGACACTTCTATTAAGTAAAGTTTTACGCAGAGTTGTTTTTCATATATCTCTCCGCGTTACTGACTATCCTTTCGTCAAGGTAGTAGAAAAAGTTAAAACGAACGCTAACATAAAAGCTGATATGATTTTGTAACATCATAAAATTGGCAAGCGGATACGGAAATGAAGTTAACACAAATCGCCTTCTCGAATTTTTATATAAATCACAATTAAATTTCTTATTCAAATAAAACTGGCAAGTTCACACGCACACGCAAGAATATTTTTACCACATTTCGTTCACAGCAAAAAGTTTTAAAATTTGAAGCGGGCATTGAGTTAACGCCTGAATACCTCCAATCCGTAACATTGCAATACTTTCGTAGGCGTTGAATTTGAAATGCTTAAGCAATACTATCTTACATATTAACATTATTTCCGGCACGAAATCAATTCTCTCTTCACTAATTTAATGTTGCAGAGTTCATGGATACTTTCTTCATTCTATAAGCTATTGTTTTACTATTTGAACCGGGGGTAAATTATGGAGAAACTTTTGTGCGCAAAACTAGCTTCCATACGATGCGACATAACCTAATGAGACCTAGATGTATCATCTGGTAATGGAGGCAGCAAGACCTGAATTATTTCAAGCTGATGTAAATGTTGGCCCCCTTATAAAGGAGGATATTGCGCGAGTAATATTTGCTGAAAACGGTCTGACCTGGTAGATAATACTTCCTTGACCGCACATATGAGACGATATCCGCACTTTTGTTTCAGCAGGCTCCCACTTGCAGAAAGTCGATCGTTCGCTTTTAGGACGTCTTTCGGCTGCCATTTGTAATGATTTTCCACCTTGAATGGTTGCGTCAGCAATCCAGTTTATGGAGCGATGAACTGCAAGCAAAACATGGTGAGGCATTTGTCGATGTAAGCCGAACGAAAAAACTTACCTCTTAATTTAGTTTTACCCACATTTAGGACCGCGCCAACCTGCTGCTACCGACACTTTTCCTTTTACTCCATGTGGCTGTCAAATTTTTCCGGTTGTCACATCGGACAAAACAGATGTGTGAGGAATGGCACGCCACATGGCGGCAATGTGCCTCTCCGTTTGTCGCCAGTGGCATAGTTTTTCGATGGCCACGGTGGAGGGGCATTTCCAGATGGATATGTCTCGAAATGTGTCGGGGTTTGGATTAATTTTATATTTCGAATATTTATACCCACAGATCTAAATATTTGGAAAGAAAAGAAATATTTTCTGCGCAACGATATCCGCACGACAGATGAAGTCCGCTGGCACTTCGAGGACATACCCATCTGGCCGGTTGCAAGGGTTCGGGATCGGAATCACTTCGATTCCCGGGCGTAGGCGTCACATTACAAAATATACTAGCGTTGGCCCTAGCTAAAGAATTAACAGCCAGACTAAGAGCTGAATAACTCCTTGCCAAAGAAATTGGAAAAAACTTGTACCGCTAAGACTTCAGAGAAATGATCACGGAAAATCAACAAAACTCTAACTATGCCACAATATACAGAAAATACGTCAACATCTACAACAACACCTGTTTTGGTTCTGTACTACCAAATCCGCACAATATAAAATTCCAATCTGATAATTTCATGAACAACATCCCTGACAATTACAAGACAATAAATTATGAAAACTTCAGCAATTCGATTGAAGCAGTTTTACAGAACTTTTTTGCTAGCAAAGCAAACATAATCTTCACGGATGCTGCAAAAAACAAACTAGGTACTGGTATAACCATTCACTGCGATAACTCTAAAAAGATACTAAAATACTGCTTAAACGCAGACTCAACAGTTGCAAATGAAGAATTAAAAGCTATACTGAAGCTATAAACAAAGCGGAATCTAACCCCAAAAATACTTTAGCCATTTTCATTGACATTGAACGCAATAAACGAGATCACAAACAACACAAATCACAAGCTCATCACAGAAAAAATCAGAAAAACCTTTAACAATAGACCTAACTCACTACTACTCTTATACTGGATACCAAAATCGGAAAAATTTCACAGCTTCGAACCAGTTGACAAAGCAGCTAAACTGACAAAAACGGAACGCTCAGAGGTCGACTCATTTCTTGACTGGGATGACTCTATCAAAAAGATAACCGACTCCATAAACATAGAATGGCATGAATACTATCGAAATAACAGCAAAAATCTAGCGTACAGCCTTTGGCTACAAACTGACCTGATTTTCAGAACAAAACCATAGTTGCACTATTTCACCCCGAACAGCAACACGCAAAAACAAACAAACCGAATTCTCCTCAACAGAGCCTACAACCACAAGAGGTTAAAAAAAAACAAAAATAGTTCCATCCCAAGGGTGTAAGTGGTGCGACATCACAGACGATCTTGAACACAGAATCCTAAACTGTAAACTCTTTGAAACTCTAAGGAACAAATACGAAATCTTTTAAAATAACGATCCCATATCAAAATTTTTTGATAAGAATAATGAAAAAGCACTTACTCAATTAATCGCCTTTCTTGATGAAGTAAACTTAGAACTTTGATTCCATGCGAATAATCCTCTCAATTTCCAGAAATAACTTTTAATTTTCCAAGAAATGTACTCGATCAAATAATCTACTAAACATTCAAAACTAATACTAGCACACTAACACAGTATCATCACAAAGCCAGTAAAGAAAAGCTAGAAAAAAGAGCAATACACACCTAACAGGAAGGCGGAGGGGAAAAAAGACCGACTGCACATATACAAATTGCTGCCATATGGCTTCCTACGTTACGTCGATTTTGAGTAGAGCCTAAAAGAAAGAGAGAAGTGGAGTTAGTCTCTCCGTGGAAAACCCTGCATGTGAGTTCTGATATTTTGTTTTAAGAGGAGAGGAGAAAGCATTTCAAACGTCAAAGGTTTGTTTACATCTTCGTGTCAATGGGCGAAAAGTTTCGTTTTCTCGCGATTTTCTCGAAAACTGTAGAGAATATTTAAGTGGTGAACCATTGCGTTCTTTCTCAGGCCCGAAAACGGAAACACCACGTCACACCACGAGCTAGCCTCGTCGAGTTGCAGCGATTAACACATCTACTACTGAATAAAATCACGGCATTCAAGGCTAAGATTTTCTTCTTCCCGCTATAGCCAGCATCGTTAGACCACGACTAAATTATTTCAATGGTTTTAAGTATTTTGTGTGTGTAATCGATCATTGTTATGTTTAAAATTGTGTTTTATGTCCACTTTATAGACTAAGTTCCCACATTTGTTGACCCTGACGTGATCAGATGGAGAATAAATGCTAAATTTAGACTTGAATACTTTTGTGTAGATCGTGAAGTGACGCCAATAAAAATGGCGACCGAAGTTAACATGGAGACGCCAAAAACTCATAAAAACGCAAACGCACCACCACCAATTGCGCCTAGGCCTTCAACAAGCAATTTATTTGGTGAAGAATTAAGAATAACAAAATTGCCGACATTACGTAAGCCGGATCCAGCGTTTTGGTTCGACTAAGCATTTCATGCGCATCACATAACGCAGGACGAAACAAAGTTCCAATATGCGATTCTGTATGCAGAGGCGCAGATTCGCATAAACTTATATTCTACTGCGTCATCTTCATCCCGCGGAACCCATCAGCTGAAAAAAAATACGAAGCAGTGAAGCAATGAATGTTGACGGTGTTTGCGGAATTCATAGAGTCTAAATTGAGACGCTTATTGCAAGGAATGAATCTGGACTAAATGAAGCCTTCGCATTACCTACAGGATCTTCGCAATACTGGAGGTGAGCAAGTAACTGATGCAATGCTGCAACCACTACTCCTGGAACAACTTCCAGAAAATATTCGTGTCATACTTGCAATATCGAGCGAGCCCGACGTTGAAAAATTGGCGAAAATGGTGGATTTGATGATTGAACTTCAGCAGCCTTTCAGTGTTGCGGCAGTCCACAGAGAGTCAACGAATGATATTTTAACTCAACTAGTGAATCGAATGAATCGCCTGGAGTTGCGTACTCGAACCGTTCACGCTCCAGACTTAGGACCAGAGAAGCCTATCACTAATTCACGCGCCAACGACGGTTTGTTTTTTGCATAAGAGTTTTGGAAAGCGTGCCCAGAATTGTCATCCGCCATTCCATTGGACAGTGAATTTGGAAAACTAAATTTCTCATCTTGAACTACGGCAGCTAAGGACGACCAACTTCATGTGAACAATCGCCGACTAGTAATCCATAATCGGAAAAGCGGATCTCGCTTCCTCATTGATACTGGAGCCGACATTTCAGTCCTGCCATCGGAAAAAAATCACATCACTTCAGGGGAATTGGAGCTACTCGTATACGCCACGAATAGTTCTCCGACTAAAAAGTACAGCCATAAATTAATGACAATGGACCTCGGGCTTCGGAGATCGTTTAATTGGAGATTTATAGTTGCAAATGTAAAACAACCAATAATTGGAGCAAATTTTCTGCTACACTTAGGCCTTATACTAGATTTACGTCAAAAGAAGTTGGTTGACACCGAAACTAAATTAGGAGCTGATGGTAAATTTATTGCTTTACTACGTTAAAAGAAAACTCGAAGTACTACAATCTGCTGAAGGATCATGCTAATCTAACTGTACCATCTGATATCAGGAAGGTTATGGCTCATGCCATTTACCACCACATTGTAACAAAAGCCCTCCAGTTGCAGGAAAGGCAAGACGCTTAATGCCTGAGAAGCTGAAAGTAGCAAAAGCAGTATTCGAATTTATGCTACAACATGGAATTTGTCAGCCGCCAAGCAGTCAGTGGGCAAGTCCACTACACCTAGTCCAAAAGAATACTGGTCAGTGGAGACCTTGTGGTTACTTTCGTCATTTGGATGCAATCCCAATCCCAGACAGATCGATTTGCTGATTTTAGCGACTTCACTCACAGACTCAGTGGATGCACGGTATTTTCGGCACTCAACCTGAAGTGGGCATACTATTATATTCGGGTGGCTCTTGAGGATATTCTGAAGACTGCCGTTATAACGCCATTCGGATTATTTGAATTTGTAGTGAAGTGTGGTTGTATAAATGTCTGCTGGCTCGGCGAAAGAAGATGGGAAGGTGGGATCCGCTGAGATTGGCCTTGTCTGAAGACGCGTAAATGCGCTGGCAGGCTAGCAAAGCGGTGTTGTGGGGCGGATCCTTTTCCCTAGCACAAGGCCCGACTACAAAAAAAATTTCGTATCTACTAATTGAAAGGATCAAGTGCCGATCGACTGATGTCAAGGCCGAGGTAACCTACTAAGGGTTGAAATTACTTATAGCCAGGGAGAAAACCAGACGAACTTGAGCGAACTTCGTCATTACTGACGATACTTATAGCCCCCAAATAAGAGTGAGGTATCTAGGTGGAAGCGGTGCCCCCTCGCACCCTCCCAACCAGATCAAGATCCAAATGTAAGCGTGACCATATTTTCCATTTAAGTGAAAAACTAATACAAACATAATCTGAATGAATTTTTCCATCAAATGAAAAATATAAACGTTGCAAATTTATGTCATAATATTATGTGAGGGAATCACACAACCCTATGCCATAAATAGGCACGCGAGTAAGAGCACCTGTAACGCATCAAAAGGGGTTAGCTCTTCCGATGGCTAGCTCATTACAGTAGACGGGCCAGCCAACGTGGCGGGTTCAATACCTGGTCAAGTTCTTGATAAAGGAAAAGACCGAGTTTGGATTTTAACCCATCATTGTTTTTATTTTCTTATAATCCAATGTTTATTAAAATGCATATCAATCACTTAAATTCCCACAAAAAGTTGTCGAATTCGGACTTGTAACTGTTTGGTAATAGCTAAAAATACATATGTCACCCATTTTGACTCATCGCCATGTATGTATTATGGAAATGATAATATATTTAGATAATTACAGCCGACACCTTTCACTTTGAAATTTTTTAATCAGATTCGCTTTTCATTATTTAAATTCACGTAATTTATTTATATTTTTAATTATTGTTTATCACCTATTTGATCCAGTTAAATTTAGACATATTTGAACATTTCTTTAGACTTTCTTTTTATTTTTGATTAATGCGCAAATAACAAAATCTGAAGGCGACATATGTACCTCATAAAATACCAAAAAAAAAAAAAATTACATGCAACGGGATTTTCGGTACTAAATACAATCAAAATTGAACAATTCTATAAGAAATAATTTAAAAAAACTGGGTACTTACCCAACATCCTCGCCGGGCGCCCGCTGGTGATGTGGGTAATCCTGTGTCGTAATGATGTTGCATATCATATGTTAGGAATCAATCAACGATGTAAACGCATGAGTTATATGACTTAGAAATAATTGGATTATAAAATAAAACATTAATAACGTGGAAATAACGTATATTTATATTGTTGCTCATCGACATTTTTCCATCGATAGTATTTTACATCTTTTTGATGATGAATATGTAACGCTATAATCGAGGTTGGTTGCAGTCGTGTTATCACCGCCGGAGTTATGAGACGGTGAAATGGTTCAAATTCGCACAATTTTGATGCTGTTCTCCCAAATTAATCCAAATAATATTGAACTGCCAAACGAACGGTATCCAAAATTAACATTAAGCATGCAAACAAAACATCAATATTTTAATTTCACGCGGAAGAGATGATGCTGATTCAGTTAATTCCAAGTAAACACGAAGACTGTCACTTGCTGCACGGAAAATGGATTTAATGCGCGGCACCTCATTTCTATAATGCAATACACTATTTCTGTATCTATATTATTGCAACTAAGCCGGATATCGCTGGGTTTTGTCCCGAAGGTGGAATTTAGGGGAGCACTATGCGCACAAATCTGATGTAATTCGAAATTCCAGTAGTTAGCCGTAACCTTACCACTTGCACCAAACACGCCGTAAGACACAAATTTTCTTCGATAAGAGATGCTGGTTGGTGGACAGTGCGCTTCGACGTCCGTTCGAACTTCAAGATTCACTAAATTCCCGCACGTCCAATAAATCCACGCAAATTTTTGCGGGAGCAAAAATCACAATCCGTTAGTTCGTTGCCAGCGCGATTCTTCTGATGTGCTCGATGCGTGGCGATCAAAAAAGACTACTCTTTTGGTTGTCAATCGTCCACTTGCTAGATGTTGCAACGGGATTCGATGAACCTCTCATTCATTCCACTGCACACTTGCCTTCGCCAATGCAATACGTGCAAGTGCAGCGAGAAAAAGTGCTGCCATGTCCGCATTTCAATTGCAGATTTGAATTATTAAATTAATGAAAAATAATAGGAGTACAGCGAAAAAAAACAAACTTGTCTGTATAAGAAGCTACGTGTACATTAGAAAATTGTTTTCACTTTTTAAAAGCATAAAGCAATAAATGAGCGTAAACAAACAAATTAATACAAAAGTTATTTTTCCAAGTGGTCTAATAAGTGAGATAGTGTTATTTTGGGGGGCAGGTTTTGGGAACTTTTTCCCTTTATAGCCCAGTCATATTAGGTAAAAATAGGGGTCAACCTTGGAATGAAAGATAATAAGCTGCAAATATGGTATGAACCTTTGTTTTGTCATTCTAAATGTTGTCTCAAAAGTCTAAATCGTTATCGTGTTTGCGTCTCAAGATATTCAAGGTCAAAGGTCACAAAAATCGGTTTTTCGCGAATATCTGGCTTCCTATCGGTTAAATGAGATTTGCATTTATTATAAAAGTTGTAGGCTATAAAATTCCCTACAACTTTTGTTTAAACTTTTTTTTCATACGACCAACCGTTTTGAAGGTAGAGCGCGAAGAGTGCACATCGTACAGTCATATACGGCCTAATGCAAGGTCAAGCGTGAGTTATGGTTATCAGTACGTTATAAAGTCAATTATTTACTTGGAAATTATAATTATTAAACAATGCCTATTATTTATGTACTAACTATTAATTATTTATATTTAATTAAAGTAAGTAACTTGATTATTTATATATAATTATTCATATTTAACTATTTGACAAAACAAAGGTTCATACCAATTTGCAGCTTATTATCTTTCATTCCGAGGTTGACCCCTTTTTTTACCTAATATGACTGGGCTATACAACTTTTCAAAAACTTTGGTGAAAGTTGGAGCCGAATTGCGACCTCTAACGTGGTCAACAATCTCGTTATATACATACACACATATACAGATATATCCATATATATGCATATATATATACATATGTATATATATATATATATATATATATATATATATATATATATATCTATATATATACACATATGTATATATATATGCATATATATGGATATATCTGTATATGTGTGTATGTATATAACGAGATTGTTGACCACGTTAGAGGTCGCAATTCGGCTCCAACTTTCACCAAAGTTTTTGAAAAGTTGTATAGCCCAGTCATATTAGGTAAAAAAAGGGGTCAACCTCGGAATGAAAGATAATAAGCTGCAAATTGGTATGAACCTTTGTTTTGTCAAATAGTTAAATATGAATAATTATATATAAATAATCAAGTTACTTACTTTAATTAAATATAAATAATTAATAGTTAGTACATAAATAATAGGCATTGTTTAATAATTATAATTTCCAAGTAAATAATTGACTTTATAACGTACTGATAACCATAACTCACGCTTGACCTTGCATTAGGCCGTATATGACTGTACGATGTGCACTCTTCGCGCTCTACCTTCAAAACGGTTGGTCGTATGAAAAAAAAGTTTAAACAAAAGTTGTAGGGAATTTTATAGCCTACAACTTTTATAATAAATGCAAATCTCATTTAACCGATAGGAAGCCAGATATTCGCGAAAAACCGATTTTTGTGACCTTTGACCTTGAATATCTTGAGACGCGAACACGATAACGATTTAGACTTTTGAGACAACATTTAGAATGACAAAACAAAGGTTCATACCAATTTGCAGCTTATTATCTTTCATTCCGAGGTGAAAGCCCTAATATGACTGGGCTATTATGGCATGACTGTGGCTACATTTTGCAACCGATTTGAAGTATTTTAATAATTTGTGATACTTTGGAAAAGTTTAAGGGCGGTTTTAGTGGTTCGAAGTGCAAAAAATCCCAATTTTCCATATATCATATAGACCTAAACATCAATTGGTTTTTGAATTTTAGATCGTGGGGGCACTACCACCATCTTGATTCACCACTCTAATTAGGGGGCTGTGACCATCCTCGGCCAGGGTTAAATCATCTTATGTCTCGCCCGCGGTAACACGTATATTCTTGATCTTATTTCCTCGTTATCCTTTCAGTTGGTTACTTCGGCCATTGACACCTGTTCATCTGTCAATTGTTACGGTTTCGACACTGGTCACACTTTAATTCGCAACTGCGAAAATATTTTGTAGTTGGCGCTTGTGCTGTGGGAAAAGATGCCCCCCACGACACCACAAAGCTAGCTTGCCAGCGCACTTACTCGTTTCCAGACAAGGTCATTTCTAGCTCGTTGAGGCTGCAGTCCTTAACGGACATTTAGATCAACATCCTTTTAAACCCTACGAATAGCCATCATGTCCTACAGAAAAAAGCTAATTTGGTGAGATTTCTGAAAAATTTCATTTTGAAGTCAAAAACAAATAATTTTTTTTATACAATTATTATTTAATTAAATATTTATTGATTTTCTTCATTTCTAGATATGGTGTTCGTTACAGTTTTCAAATATGGTACACTGGGTATAATTATACATTTTGTGTAGTGCACCATAAAAAAGCTAGGAACGAAACAAAATACAACAACGAACATTCAAATAAAAATCCATTTCTTGATATTTTGTAGAATAATTTCAAATTTCATATTTTGTGATTGTTTTATAAATGAGTGTAAGTAATGATTTAATTTGTAATTTTTAACTAGCAATCTTCCAATTGGCAAGAAAAGAGGTTATTTTTGCATATCACAAAAAATCATTCTAATGTTGACTTTGATCTTTACGCTGGCTACTGAGTCATGTTAATATATCTTCCTCTTTCCCTATAAATAGTTTGGTAGCTTTCACCAATAAAGTTTCTTAGAAAGCATGGTGAAATATAATGGATGAATTTGGTTATTTTCATACTTATTAGATTATCATTTAAAAGCAAGTTCAAACTAGGAAAAAGCTTTTACGAGCTGTTATTTTCTCATAGAATCGCTAGGTAGAATTCGAAAAAAAAAACATTAAAATAATCGGGTAGTGAAAATTCTCATAAGTTAACAGTTTCAAGATTTCAAGCAATCAAACAGGTTCAAAAAGATGTGTGTAAACTGATTAAATAGCAATAAACCCAATCCTAACTGCAAACTTATTTTGCAAGAAATAAGGATTAATCAAATAAACTTTAACGGGCATTTAATTTTATTATTTAATTCCAGACAAGTATAAGTGTCAGCTTCAGCCAATCTGGCAACACTGACTTGCCGAAGAGTGTCGAGCAACTCAAAGTTTCAAGGACTGGTTAAGGAGCCGTTATCACGAGTAGTCATATTATCTCTTGTCTTGCATAAGTTGCTAATAAACATAAGTACATCATATTATATATCGTGTTTCAATTAGCCATCTACCATTTTAGCCATCCTTGCCAGTTCTGAAGTGGGATGTGTAACGAAAGTGATAACATTTATCGTTTAAATTTGTAAACTTGCGAGTTACTCAGTCCCAAAAAATTTCAACGGTTCGGTGCAAGATTGAACGTGCAGAAACACTTGTGTTTGGCTCTATCTACACACATTGTATCACCCGCCCGTCGCTATTGTCTGGGCACACCGCCATCAAAAGTGTATTCGATCCGTTTCGGGTGACAAGTTTATCGTAAAGTGACTTTATTGCGAAACTATGCCCCCATTTACTTGTGTGTGGCTTTTCCCGCACACACCGTGTCTGGGTGGACATAGTTTTCGTCCGCACAGCATCATGCGATGACGATAGCAGCCATGATGTTGGACAGTCATCGTCTGCGCAGACCACCATCGACTTTGTCTTTGTATCGTCTTCGGTTAATCGTAAACGAATTTCTTGCGAAATTTTACCGCCATTCACAAGTGTATAGACTGTCTGTACACAATGTGTCATCTGGGTATGCAGCGTTCCTGCGCTGTTGCTGTTGGCAAGTTGAATTGTGTGCAGTCATTGTCTGCGCACACCGCTATCAACTACGTCTAAGTGCCGTCATTGTTTCTACCAGCATGCAGTATTTGTCTCAAGCTGCGCACTCCACCATCATCATTGTGTTGCCATTCGCAATTTCGCACACGCCACCATCCATTAAGTTTGCAGGCCGACATCAATCCACTCAACAAGTTCCAACGTGTAGGAATTTGTTGTAAAGCTCCGCCGCTGTCTGCTTGTGTGTAGTCTTTTTTCTACATAGGTTGCCTGTATGCACATCGTTCTGTAAAGCCATCGTTTCAAGCTGCACATGCCACTATTTCGTCGAAATGCTTTTGGCATCAACTACACCTGGGTGTCGCCAATAACAATCATCGTTTTAAGCAGCACACGTCGCTGTTTCATTGAGTTGTTGTCGTTGTTGATATTAATGTGCAACCATCGTAGCCATTTGCCGCATCGTGTCACCATGTGAAATGTCAAGTATGTGTAACATCAACACCGCACCGCCGCTGATGGTCATGAGAATCATCACCGCCGTGCTTCGCATCTTGTTGCTGCGTTTGTCCATGTTCGGCTATTGCTGATACACACAATGACCCCCTGTGTATTCGTTTGCTACCTGCAAATTCCGTTACACCAGCGTTTGGGATTTTGTTGATACGCACTCGATATCAACCTTCGATTACTTTTTATTTTGACGTAACGTTTCCCACCGATCCGACTCCGATGAAAATCAATTCGCTCCAAGTGTCATCGATAAGGGATCAACTAAGCTCATGTGGACTCAATGTCCTGGCAACAAGGTTGCACTTGTACTGCGGCTCTCCGAGGCCATGGGAAGTGCTAAAATGTCGAAAATGCAGCAGTCAATCGTGAATCTGATATCGATTGTTGAACGACTTAGTGCAGACGTCCGTATTTTGCATGGAAATGCACGAGGTCAACTCTACTCCCCAAAAATGCAGGCGCAGCATTGACTTTGTTTGTTGGTGAGTGAACCAACTGCCGATCAATGTGTCACAACGCGAGGGACGTAATTGACCTCCTTTCGGACCTCGACCCGTAAAAAACCAGCTCCTTATCTGCATGTGCTTTCTTACATCTGCTTCGAAAGTTAATGTGCGCACACCAGCCCCGAAAAACTCTTGCTGGACTCAAACAGTGGTGGATTTGTAAACTTCGAACAGTTAACAATTGATTTCGTGCGAACATTCCTGGGTAATAATGACGAGTCAGACGTTCATTTACGTATGGCCGCTGATGTGAGATAAATTAGTGAACCTGCATAGGACTATCACTTCCAAATGTGAGCCCAAAGTAAGAGTGATGGATTGTCAGAACGATCCATTTTACGGTATATTTGCTGTGGACTAAATTATCTGACACCACAAAACTTGATAGCTTCCTTGGATTTCTAGAACACCAACGAACTATATATGTCCATTTCACGATTTTTTGCAGAAGTTACAAAACCGTCCGAAATTAAACTAGTGAGCCTCCGCCAATAGCTCCGTCCGCACCCCAACAAACGATCAAAGGACAAAAACGTATAAGCCCGACAAAGGGATTGTGTTGTTTCGAACCAGTGCATATATTAATTAATTGCTCAAACCCGTAGCGTCGCGCCCATCGTTTGAAGTGTCAGAAAGTTGGACATTGCTTTGATAACTATCCTACGTGCCATAATGGACAAATCAACAAAGTAGACACTGTGCCGAGCTCGCATCGATCCGATCGTGTCATTAAGAAGGTGCTTTGGAACAATAAACATATCGATGCACTGATCGATCCGGGAAGTAGCCATTCGTTGATCCATGAAAGAGACTTTTCTGGTATAATCGAACGCGCTCCAATCACACTCGAAGGTTTTGGAGGAGGTAATTATACATTCACGTGGAAAATGCGAATGCGACTAAAGGTGAACAGTTGCACAGCACCAGTCGAGAATGAGTCAATTCCCTCACCGATATTAGTGGGAACCGATATCCTCATTCCCAATTCGAGGCGAGTAATCTTGCAATCTGGAATGTTTTTGATTGATGATGTACATACGCTGATTGTTACCACCAGCTCCAAGCGCATGGAATCCGAGTCAATCGAATTTGGACGGCTGTTGTTCAAATTTCAATCGTGTTTTGCCGACAGAACATCCAAGATGAGAAGAAGTAAGTCATCGGTGACGACTATTCAGCTAACGTCTGAGAAGCCCATTCAAAGCCGCCCGTACCGGATTCTATTTGTCAAACAAGCTGCCGATATTATCAACATCTTGCGTGACTAGAAAGCTAGTCTGCATGCGGAACAAATAAAAAAGGATTGCGTAATAAAGGAAGAACGACTCATGCAAAATTGTGAGGATGGTTCAAAGTTCATTGTGACTGCCGCTATACGATGGAGGGTTGTACAAATTTGTCACGATGACTCGGGACGTCCAAGTTGTGAGGGTACAATCCAATGGGGCCAGAAACTTTTCTAGTTTCCCCAAATATGTCTTACGCCAGCGCTTGCATCGACTGTTGTCTCAACAAAATACCAGCCGGTAAGCGAGAAGAGGGAGTGTTCATCGATGTAGTCGTCCCTAGACCTTTTTCGTGTCTTACACGTGGATCATTTAGGTCCTTCTCTGAGAAGTAAACATAGCAATGATTGATCCATTTATCAAATACACGATACTCCGAGCTGTTCAAGATACGAGCGCCAAACACGTTATCGCAATGCTACGAGACATAACACTTTCTTTGGGTTGCCGGCGCGTATTACATCCGATAAAGGATCACATAAACATTGAAAGAGATTTCCGAATTCTGCAGTCTTCATGATATTCAGCATGTCCTGGTACCTGTACATACTCCAGGTGCTAATGGCCAGGTGAAGCGTATTAACCATACTATATTCATGTAGTCACGCTACTTGACGATTGACCATAACGATTGGGACCAATATCTATTGATGATTCAGTGGGCTCTGAATTCCTCGCCACATTTCACCTCGGGATTTACGCTGAACCAGATATAGTCTGTGTAGTCTAGTGGTTAGAGCATGAGCGCATAAGCCGAAGGTCCCAGGTTAAAATCTCGTTGGGAGCAACGTGATTTAGTTCAGGGGATTTCTTGGACAGACTACGAGTGTTCACTCAGTGGTGATATGTACTGATTTGATCAGATAGTATCATAGCTGAGCAGGCACACGGGAGCATGGTAATGACCAAACCAACTTCCAAAAAAAATCAATACGGTCATGTAAAATGAGATACTCTAACTATCTCTAAGCGAAGGCCCGAGAGGGGCTATAGTGCTACAACAAAGAAGAAGAAGATGTTTTTTGACTTTCAACTACGTGATATAACAGCCAATTGGGTGGTGTTAGCTCAGAATGTTGATGATGAGACTACTTCAACATCTGAAATTCGACAAAATACAGCCAACAGTATCTTTCACGCGAAACAGCGTTGGAAACAACATTTCGACGAAAAACACGAGCAACCGCACCAGTAACAAGAAGAATATCTCGTTGCAGTCGGCAACATTCTTACCGCTTGTGGCCGAAGTATAACGGACCGTTTCAAATCGCGAAGTTGAAGTTCTGTCCGTTATGTGAAACCGAGGACGAAAATGCAGCGGAGTATATACCGCTGACCGACTCAAGCCGTGGTGTCATCTCAGTCCGGGTATTGACTGTATTAATGTCGAGGACGATAACGATCATCGGGACGATTATAGGTCAGAAGTGGCCGAGCTGTCAACTTAAGCTGATCTGGCAACACTGTCTCGAGCAACTCAAGTTTTCAAGGACTGAGTAACGTGCCGTTGTCTCGAGTGGTCGTATAATCTCTTGTCTTGTGCCTTTAAAAATTCTATAGATAAGATTAGTTGCAATGTTGGTAGAGTTAACATCTTTAACAGAGATTACTGTTTTCAATTTCTCGATAATTCATAATTGTTAATATAAAACAATCGTAATATTTCATACATTTAAACCAGGAAATTATAAAGACCAGTAAAGAAATAGTGTAATTATCAAAGACAATAACCTTTAAATTGCCAAATCTTTAACCACCGTGAAGTGAGATTTGTACAGCTCTATAAGATTCAATAAACTAATAAATAAATAAAATAATAAATTCAGCATTTTTGATACGTTGAAGATGAAAAGACTAAAAATCAAGTACGATCATTGAACGTTCTCTGCTTTAAGTGAGACAGAAAATTAGAGCCTCTCATGTCCTAATAATCTCTAAATCGAGTGTATAAGAATGAAGGTCTACATACCAGTGGTGAGGTGTACAAACATGCTCAGGGTAAGCTGGTATATAACATTAATGTTTGTATACTACGTGTTTTTGAAATATTTAAGAAGAGATTTCGTGAAATAAATTTGATTGATTCAAACCAAAAAGCTCCACAAAACTGAAAAAACAAATCCACGTGTTCCGTTTGTCTTCAAGAGAGCTTTTTTTGTGGTAGGGAGGTGAATGCTACTAATGCACAGATCGCGAGAAAGTGACTGGACTACCTACTAACACCTTCCCTGTCAACCTGAGAACCCAGCCTGGAACCGTTTGACATATTACTTCGGGCCAGGTCTCGTTTTGTTACGCCATGGGGCGCCTTCAAGCTGGGGAGTCCCTTTCCTAGCGGGAGGGGAGAGGGGAAGAGGAAATGCCAGAAGAGCGATCCCCCAGCCCCAGCGCCCCCGGCTGCTGTGAGTCCCTTTTATATTTTAGGACTGCCCGAGCATAATGTGCCACCTTGTTCCATTTGTCAACCGATTCGAGCATCACCGCAACTATATTATCCGGGGTGAGCTCTTCCATCCTCCTGTAGAGTTCCTTTCGCAGCCTGGCCCATTTTGTACACGCAAAAAAAGTGTGACAGGCATTGTCCTCCTCTCCTGGTTAAAACCAACAATCGCGGTACCATGACTTACCGATCTTGTGCAGGTAAGACTGAAAACATCCATGCCCGCTCAAAAGCTGGGTGAGATAGAAGTCAGTCTTACCATGCCTTCGATTTAGCTACGGTCTCACATCCGGGATGAGGTACGCAGTCCACCTTCCCTTCGTGCAATTGACCCAAGACTGCTGCCAATCTTTGAGTGAGCGCTGTCTCTCCTCGCGGACAACCATCTCCCTTGCATCCTCGTTTCGGCGCAGGTAAATAGCGCAGCGCTCTCTAGCAAGGATGGCGATAGGTATCACGCCCGCAATAGCTCTCACCGTCAAGTCAGAGACTGTTGGATACGAAGATGCAATTCTCAGTGCTCCTCTTCTCTGTACCTGTGCCAAACGTTTTTGGTATACCTCCTTGCTGAGAGTGGCGCGCCATACCTCTGCTCCATACAGTAGCACTGACCCTACAGCACTCATCAAAAGGCGTCTTCTTGATGGGCTGGGTCCCCCTCTTCAAGAGAGGTTATGCACTATACTCGTACACTTATTTGACGAGACATGTTTGATTTGAATTTCTATAATGTCATTTTCCCATGTACAATAGCCACGGTTTTCCCACTTGATTGAAGAGGAAAGCCAAAAGGGCTCACGGTTTCTACGTTGCCTTTCAAAAGTGGTGCTAAACAAGTAAGGTACATACACTATCTTAAATGCTGCCGACAGAGATGATACAAACTTTACGATAAAGAGGACAAGCCGATACTACTGTAAATGAGCTCGTCAAATCAAAGTGTAGTCAAAGATAGAATCAAAAAGTAGTGGTTTTGTTCCCATAACCAATTGTTAAAAAAAGAAATTGGACTAAAATGTAAAGTGAAGAAATGAAGTGCAAAGAGTAAAATAATGATATATAGGGGAACACATGCATTCTACGTCTAGCACTCGCTACGAACAGATGTGTTTTTAATTGCTACCATTAATAAATTTTAATATATGATTAATTTTTTACAAAAGTCAGTTAGAAATTATTTTTTTTTAATTGGAAAACATCAACCTGTCTTATTATTCGAACAATTATCGAATACCTCAAGTTTTACTTCCGAAGGACTCTCGAGAAGCGGAAAGACATTCACGGGCAATCCCGGTTGATGAACTTTGCCTCGAATCTCACTGCAAAAGCAACAAAATGGGGGAGCCCGATGGCTTCAGCCACCAATGACGCGCGAGTGACGATAAGAAACAGAGAATAATAAAGAAAAGGACATGCTGAACATTTTATCAGTTGTTGTGATCGAATAACTAGTCAAAACCAATAGCAAAGTGAAGAAGTATGAGAGAGAGAGAGAGAAAATGAGGAACTCAGAATGAAGATCCATTCGCTAGAAGAGCTAGTTGACATATTCATTTTTAACAAAAGAAAATAAGTGACCAAGAATGAAAAAGAAATAAAATCAAAAGCAAGCGAAGACAAAACACCAAAGAAACCGCAACAGCAATCTAATCAAGAAATGTTCTCAGTGCAGGCGGAGGATACGTTGAGGATACAAAAATTGAGACATGCTTCAACTTGGGCCAAAATTGTCGTGATTTCCTCGAGGGCTAGGGTCGAAACCCTGATTACTCGCTTCAAGTGAAATTTCACCGAATTGACGCCAAACTCCCACATTCCTGCAAAATGAGAAGCACCAGGAGGATCGAAGCGCCATTCTTAAACAGCAGTTGAGTGATTTCACGACTGGAGGTTGAAGCTTGATCGAAGAATTGTTGTAACTCTTTGTCGGCTCCAATCAAGTTGGTTCTACAGTCGCTTGGCAGTGTTGCGCAAATGCTACGTCTCGCAGGGAACCAGCGATAAGCCGAAATGAATTCTTGAGAACTTCTTGAGACGCGGCCTCCATATGTACCACCCTAGTTGTGAAACAAATAAAAACTACAATATATCTTTTGTATGACTTTGCGCCTCTTCCCTTTCAAAAATGCTCCCTGCGAAGTATACTTCACTGTGCAGAAAAGCTCTGGGAGGTCTTACTCGTATCGATGGTAAATCTCTCATCAGCTGTTGTTCTACTCTTGGTTTTTGCCTTCAGCACTTGAGGTATTTTAATAAGATCGATTTGACCATGGCACGGCCCTTTATAACCCAGGACCTGCGTCTAATATTAGAAAGAACCAGCTGCGTACCTCCATGGAGCTGTCGGTGATGTATGTCCCAAATTATTAGTTTCGTCAGTCTCGAGCTGCTGGGCAGCATAAGAGGGTTTCTCTCATCTGCATCCAGCAGTGAATGATGTAAACGTCCACTTACTCAGATGAAGCTCTGTGTATCTAAGATTGGACTAAGATGAAAGAGTGGATTGATTTTTTGCAGTGCTACACCTTTTTTCAACAGCTTGGTTTCTTGCGTGAAATATAAATCTTGTGTTCTCTCAGTCCAAAACTCCAATGCGATTTTGATATCGTAGGGTGTAAGTATTGATACTTTAGTGTGGAGTTTTTCGAGAGAAAATCCATTTTCTGTTTTCCGATTCCTTGAGCTCTCTCGTAGTTAATGAGATTTTCTAGAGTTCTCGATAAATTGCAATAAATAAGTGTTCCTCTTAAAAGCTTATGAAGTTGGGAGTAACGGTTCAGGAGGTCCATTTCTTATATCTCCTTTATTTTTGCCGCATGTGTTTGGCGACATTTCTCTGGACATTTCGTTAAATGTGTAAAGTTGCTACTTGCAGCAAGGTCTGATGTGGAGCTTCGTAGAAAGTTGGGGCCGTTGATTCATAAGTCGACTTGCAATAGGTCTGCAGCATAGATGCCTCTGGAAGTCACGTTAGCAGGGCTGGTGTTACTGGAAACGTGGAGCCAGACCACGTCTGGCAATCTCGTTTGGATTTGTGAAACTCAGTTGGCCACGTAAGTGCTCAACCAAGAAGGATGTCCTTGAAACCCCGATAGCGTTATCGTTGAGTCTGACCATGGAAATTTTGGTACATCCTTAAGGTTCAAGGTCTAGGCTTAATTTTTTACTAATTTGGCAAATATTGTAGCAGCGTACAACTCCAAAATTGTTAGTGATGCTTGTTTGATTGGTGCTTCTTTAACTTTTGCAATAATCAGCGTGCATAAAGAAGGTAATTTTATTCTGATTACGCGTGCATAAGCTACTGCTGCCATTGCTTTCACTGATGCGTCCAAAAACCCATGAAGCTCGACTTTTGAATCTGTGTCTATCCAATGAGGCATCAAAAGTTTTGACAAATTTGACATATCAAAAACGAGCTCGCAGCAGATCGTGCATTGGTAGCTCTTCGTGACATTGAGCTTTCAAATGCCACAATGGTTAAAGAAAAATCTTGAATCTAACAATAACAGGTGATGCTCATCCTTCAGGATTGTATAAGCATGCCGTTTGAGATAAAACCATGCGTTTTGTTATTGAACCTTCTTTTGGTTTCCAATATACGTTAAATACGGATAGATCGGTCGAAGGCTTCCATCAGATTTTAAGCACCTTATTCTCTTCCTCCTTGTCTTGTTCTAAAGGTACTATATCTAGTGTCGTTGCCGTGTATCCAGCCAAAAGTTGTGCATTATTTGCTGTCCACTTACTTAGAACAAAACCACCCGCCAAGAACAGCTTGGCGAACTCCTCTTTCTTGTATTGGGCCTGTTCTAACGTACCGGTTCGTCTGAAAGTATCGTCAACGTACGTGTCCTGCTCAAGTATGGAGATGACGGTTGGAAAACGTTCTCTTTCGTCTCTTGCAAGAAGTCTCAGGATTCGTAGAGCTTGGTACGGTGCGCCCTATGTGACTGCTTAATTTGATACATTTCATTGATTTCGCTGGAGTATTTCGCCAAAGAATTTACGTATAATTTTGGTCCATGGGATCAATACGAATTTGATGCAACATCTTCACTACATCGCCACTCCAGGCAAACTTCCACATTCCCTATCATTGCACGAAGTCTCGAAGTTCAGTTTGCAGTTTTAGCCCGGTAAGCAGCACTTCATTTAAATTATTACCACTAAATTTCACTGCGCCATTAAATACGTCTCTGATTTTCACTTTTCCGCCTTGTTGATTGAATACTCCGTGATGTGGTAAGAAAAACGACTTGCTGAGGTCAATTTTCTTGAAATCAATGAGCTCTGCGTGACCCAATTGTACCTAATTCTTGAAAAAATCCATGTGAAGTTTGTATAAGTTCAGGTCTTGTAGAAATCTACGCTCCATCCTTATCAACATTCATTTAGCGATTTCTAATGAGACGTCTAGTTTTTGATTAACTTGTTTAGATGGCAAACGTAATACATATCTACCTTCCTGATTACAACGAATCATTTCCTTTAAGTGTTGTTCACATTTTGTTTCGTCATCAGTCCAAATGATACTACTAGATGAAGGTACCTCTTCTTGCTGCCAAAACTTTTGAGCAAGTCCTTGTTTGTGGTACATGTGTGCGAAACAACGGGTACCCTGGGTTAAACTAGCATGTCCTGATACAATCCACGCTAAGGAAGTTGCTTGCGCAATGATGCACGATGACTGCCTTTTTCACATCTATCCCAAGTACCATGTCTATTGGCTTATTTGTAGACAAGTCAGGATCAGCTAACGGTAAATTTTGTAAGAAGAATATATCTTCGGAGACTGATTGTGATGGTAGCACATACTCTGTAAGACGAGTTAATACCAAAGCCTCAACTTCCAAAGCTTCTTCTATCAGAAATCTTGATGCGATTCATACCTTTACCCAAGAGCGAGCAGTGGTAAGAGAATTGCCTCCAGTTACTCTGATTAAAACGTTTGCTTTACGACGAGGTTCACGAAGAAGCTGCACAACCGACTCCTTGATGAACGTGGTCTCTGAGCATGGATCGGTCAAAGCCCTTAGCATAGCATAAAAATCGTCTACACTGACCTTAACTAACGCTGTGTCTAGTAGAATTGTTGTGTGTGCATCGTGTATGCGTTGATATTTACATTTTCAGTTGATTTTTTGGGTTCCACTCGTATTGTATCACTATGTGCTGCAGAGTCTCCTTGCAATGCATGATGTACACCTGGCTTTTGAGACCTTTCCAGATGCAAAATTGTATGATGTTTTCCTTGGCATTCTTTACAACGATATAAATGGCGAGAATCCTTTACAGCATCTAAGCCTAAGCAGTTGTAGCATAATTTAGTAGATGAGGCAAATTTGCGTCGTGTACATGCCTCGAGCCATTTGAAGGCTTCGCAACTCATTACATAGTGTTGTTGCTTGTAATATGTGCAATTTTCCTTTCTTTTTTCAATAATGTTGTGTGCAACAACCTTATCGGCATTGAATTTCTTTTGTCGGGACGTATTTCCTTGTGATGAATGATTTTGTGTCGCAGATGTGAAAAGCGAATCCTGGCTATGCTCGATGGCTTCAAGAGCTTGCAGCTTTGATGTGAGAAGTTTAAGTACTTGCTTGTATGTTGAAGGTTGAGTCACCTAATTCTGTCTCCCAGCCACGACGAGAGCGTGCATCCAGTCGTTGTACCGTGTCGTACAGGGTCTGTATAAGCCTGTCCCTCGCCGTCAAAGTGTCTGCTAACCGGTATCTGGTGCTGTAGTGGTGGTGGGGGTCTAGGCAAAGGGAACTGGGCTGCAGCAGTTGCCTCCAAGCGCTTGGAGAGATATCATCAAGCGAGAGCGAAGTGCGTGTTCAGTTACGTCGTCGGAGTGAAAATGGAGCGTACGATCGAGCACCGTGTTAGCATCAAATTTTGTGTCAAACTCAAGAAAACGGCCACGGAAACTCTTCAAATAATTCAAGAGGCTTACGGTGAGGATGCTCTGTCTAGAACTCAAGTGTTTCAGTGGCACAGAAATTTCTGGGAGGGCCGTGATGACGTCCATGATAAACAGCGCATCTGTCCTCCATCAACGAGTCACACGGACACAAATGTGCAAAAAGTGCGTGATGTGTTGAACAGTGGTCGTCGTCTGAGCATTCAGGCTATCGCAGATGAGGTTGGAGTTGATAAGATGACCGTTCACAACATTATTAAGAACAATCTGGGCATGAGGAAGATCTGCGCGAAGCTGATACCGAAACACCTGACTGATGAGCAAAAGGAGCGTCGTGTTGCTGTCGCTTCGGAAATCCTTGATCGACTGCAAACTGAACCAGAGTTCTTACAGCCCGGATATGGCACCAGCGGACTTCTTTCTGTTCCCCAAGATCAAGAGACACCTTAAGGGGACGCGGTTCAGGACTCTGGAAAACGTTCAACGTGCTAGGACGAGGGCTCTAGACAGCATCGAGGTTGCCGACTTCCAGGGAGCGTTTGGGGATTGGAAAATCCGGTGTCAGCATGTTATCGACTCCAACGGGGACTACTTTGAAGATTTCTAAAAAAAAATTGGACATATTTTGGCAATAAAAAATTTCCTGAGGTCAGTCCGGTTACTTATTATACGGTCGCTGTCTACTAATACATCATCTCAGTGCTCTATGAGCCTTCCAAGCAATCGCAATGTCTCTACTGTGCCAGCAGCAGTATCTCATAGAGATTTGAGCTCCGAGTAACTTTCCTTGGTGAGCGGCCTTATCTGAAAAAGCGCATTCAAGCATGCGTTCACAGTAAACGTTCTATTGTCATAATGCGATTTTAGTTTATTCCAGGCCCGTGTGTAATTTTCATCTGTAACTAAAATATTTTTGATCATCTTCGCAGCACTATCAGTTTTACCACCATGGCTTCAAAAAGATCCTGGCAGGACGACCAATCTGCATATTTACCGGAAAAATATGGGAATTCCATAGCAGGAAACTTTTGTTGAGGCATTACCTGTGTAGATGTACTACTTGTCAATGTTGTATTATGCTGACTGGCCAGCGGATTGAACGTTTCTAGAGCGTCAAGAAATTTTCCTCGCTTGTCGATGAATACTTCTTCAGCTGCTAAAAACGCATCGTCTGTGAAGTCTTTCTCGACGTCTTTGTCGCATGTATCGTCTTTTTGGCTTGATTTACCACGTTGATTGAGTCTTGGTGTCCTAATCGGAAAGCGGTCCACTATATCTCTAGCCCCTTGAGTCGAGAAGTCGTTGCACCTTTGGATTGCGGTATGCCTTTCTCGTTGTAATTGACGAAAGCTTGGCTCATTAGTTCAATCTCTTTGATTTTAATTGATTCATTATGTTTGAGGTCATATGAAATGTACATCCACGAGGTAGAGAACAAACGCACGGGCTCCAATGGAAAACAAATCGTAATAATAGCAACCGCAGCTAATGAAACCATACACGTACGCCAGCGAAAATGAATGCGAACTTGAGCGACCGACAAACTCAGCAGAAATGTACATCCACGCAGCAAAAGAACAAACGGGACAACGCTAGCAGAAGAGAATCACAGCAAAAGCCGATGAAACTATGTGGCACACCGGCCAAAGGGAATGTGTGTTCAAGCGACCGAAAAACGCATGCGCAACAGCAGAAAATCAAACGATGACTGCAGGAGCTAGCTAACTGTAATTATAAAAGCCCGTATAGCGAGGATTTTACGCACTACTACCCCCTTCGAGTACAGCAATGCACACCGCGAGGAATGTCATTTCTTAATGCACAGCAAGTGTATCTTAACTAAAATCAATCTGTTGACTAAGAAATTATTTTTGACACCAGACCAGATGTTGTAACACACGCCAATTTCAACGAACAATCCTTTATGCAATTGTCAAAAATAGAATTGTCAAGAATAAAGGCACTTTTACTCAAAATAAAATGTTACTCAACAAACTTCAATTAATAATCGATAATGACAAACTAGATTCGTATTTATTTCGACTTCAGCTAACGCTGGTTACTCTTGCATACTTATCAGCACACGCCTAGAAACCATATGTTCCCGCAATATCACATTGTTACAGGGTGGGAAGTTTTAGGCGGTAAAATCGTACAGGATGTTTTCGCAACATATCACATTGTGCTATCTGGGAATAAAAACGAATCCTTTTGCACACGTAGCAGTGACCATCAACACCTGCTTCATTGAGGCAGCACAACACCGCTGCGAGTCCTCGTACATTGACACCACTTAAATTTACGACAAGATGGAAGTTTTCAATAGCCTCGATAACAATAAAAATTTATGGAGAGGGTACGTTTGAAAGAAAAGTAATTTCCTTGTGTAGCTGCCAAGATTACACTATGCTCTGCTGGTAATCCGCGTGGCTTAGTGATTAGAGCACTAAGGCCGTAAACCGATGGTCTCTGGTTCGAGTTTCGTTGGCGTCAATGAGAGTTAGTTCGAGTGGTTCTTTGGACAGACTTTCAGTTATGATACGTGCTGGTTTAAAATTGGAACGTATCGCAGCTGGGTGGATGGATACACGGCCAAAGCGTGATAATGGTCATATAACCTTGTAGAGTGCCAATACATTAGATCATGACAATGAGATACTCTAACTATCTCTAAGCGAAGGCCCGAAAGGGGCTGTAGGGCTACGAAGAAGAAAAGAAGAAGAGGTAGGAATCATACCATCTACTGACTCCTGGGCACGCATATCAACAGGATGAGAATCGTAGCGAGTGACTCATGCAGAAATTTTCAGTAATGAAGAGAAAGTAGAGCACCTCCTATGTAGTTATCCCCTTATCACTCAGAGGGATGGAAGAGACTTGGAGCGCCAAGCTTCAGTGACATGAACGCAGTCACTAAATTTGGTCTGAAGAAACTCCTAAAACTTATAACGGTCACTGGTATTTTCTAGTTTACCCAAGAAACCGTAGCCGAAAAAATAACTAGGCTTCTTCACATTCGGTATGAATATAAACTAATTGGACTAATATTGGATACGAAAATCGGGTAAAATTAATTTCAGATATGATTTTCAAAATAAGTAAAGCTCTTTTCTTTTCTTTTGAATCAGAAAACACTCATTTTTAAAACAATCAATATAAAATATCAACAGTTAGAAGATTAATTTCTATTTTCAAAATAACAAAAATTATATATATGTATTTAGGCGTCGTCAAATATTATATATTCTTCCTTTTAAATTTTATCTATCTAACTTTATTCTAAAATAATTTCTTTGTTATCTTTATTTAAATTTTCTGTGTGTACGCAAATATATCTTTTATATATCTTCCGATTCTTGACTCAAAATCGTCACCATTTATTTTCATTGGTTTAAGGATCTTGTCAATCAATAAAGTCGATTGTCATAAAAGTTTTGTAAGGACTTTTTTCAGGTTATATTAATACATGCTTTATATATTTTTCTTTTTAAATTCCCATTTGGTTTTTCTACAATTCGAAGATTTAATTGGTTTAGTAACGTTAGATCATTCTCTAGTAAAACTTTTTTTTTAGATTTTTATTTAAAAATGTTCTGAATCCATGTTGGTTCTCATATTGAATTTATGTTTAGTTACGTTTTAAGTAGAAAGATAATATCTTGACTTTTCGCGATGTAGTTTTTTACTTTGTTTTTATTTTACAACAGTCGTAAAGTCTTAGGCCTGCAGGTTTATTTAGTTTATTCGATTGATAGCGTAGAAATTTTTGAATATCGTTCATTGGAAAGGAAATACATTTATAAAAATGCTTTTAAGAATATTAAACGCATATATGGTAAATAAGATAAGTAAGAAGAACTTGTTAACGAATAAATTCAGATCAACATTTTAAATATTTTATTTTTCAATTAATTGAATTAAAGTAAAATGATACGTTTTGATAGAATAAATGTAGCATCAACGAATGTTAAATTTTGCATACAGTGAAACATGGCTATACATAAATAACACTTTTCTTCTTTTTTTTGAGGGTTTTTGTTGAAATTCAAAATCATTGAAGGAAAATTAATTCCATCTATACAACCAATGGATTGCATGCCAATTTATACCCAAATTTATTTTGGGTGAGAATGTAACTTAATATCATTTAACATTTATTTCCATTGGAATAATTATTTCAGTTTTATTGTTTAACATAGATTTGAAAATAAATTCATTTTATTATCACAATCGCACATAGAAAAGAGATTTTTCTTTAGATTTTTTCCTAAGAATTGTGCGAAAATACAAATTTAGTAATAAGTTGATTTATTGAACGATCAAGTAGAAGTAGATCCTGTACATTTTAATTTAAATAGGCATTAATTTGTAAAGTGTATTTTATATCTGGTAGAGTAGATATTTTTTAATAGATTTATTCTAGATTTAGGCCTGTTAGAGAAGAGAATATAGATACAATCAACTTATTTATAGATGCTTATTAGAAAAGTTGAGATTCTATTTGTTACGATCATAGGATATAATGTTTTGTATCGCGACTTTTCTTTTAATTTTGAATTGTAGTCATATAGTTATTTTTTTTCTCAAAAAAAATTAAAAAAAAATTTTGATGATAACAGTTTCCCATCAACTTTTCCCCAGACCCTAATTTCTCCTAATGCAACTAGCAAATTGTTGGTAACGAGTCCTGGAAGTCCTCGTCAAAAGCTAGGATACTATGACACCCTGCACTAGAAACTTCGAGGTTAACAAATATTAAAGGTGCCCTCAGTATATGGGAGGACGTTTCTAAAAATTAAAACCCAAAAAAAAAAAATGCAGAAGGCTAATCTTCCATTCGGCCTCCACTTTGAACATTTCGACAAAGTTTGATAAATATAACTTCCATATTTTCTAAGAAAAGTAGCAGTGAGATATAGACAAACAGGCATATAGATTTATAGAAAAGATGCGGAACTAATAGGTTTTCGGAAATGTTTTTAATAATAAATTTATCTATAGCATTAGATATCGTTATTTTAACCTAATATCATTTCTCAATATTTACCTGACCTCGTATTTCTCTTTTGTATAATTGACAACAGCCTAGTATGAAACTTTCCCTACCATCATTGAAATTGCAGCAACAAGCCACTGCATAACATATCAGCATCAGGCGTCAAAAGTTATCGAGTAAGCTGAAAGGCATCCATAAAGTCATCCAACACATTTGGCAAGAAGAACATATGCCGAATGAGTGAAACCAATCAATTATATTCCCTATACCCGAAAAAAGATGGCAAACTACAGTGTGAAAACTATATAGCCATATCACTACTTTGTATGGCGTACGAAGTATTTTCAAAGATCTTAGAAAACAAAATCAGATAATACACCAACAGTATTAAGGTGGTTTTAGAGCAGTTAGATCGACAAGCAGGTACTTGTAGAATGCTGAGATTTCAATATAGACGTACACCAAATTTTCGTTGACTTTAAGCTAGCATACGACAGTATTGATCGTAACGTACTGTACCAAATAATGCTTTGCTTTGGTAACCCATTCTCTTACGAAAATGATAATGACGTCGACAACCTCCCAAACCCGCATCAATAACCAACTCACCGATGACTTTGACACAAATACCGGGCTAAAGCAGGGAGTTGGGGTGGCCCCATCGCTATTCAATTTGCCTCAGGAATACGTCATAAGAAAGCTACCTGTCGATAAATGAGACACTACTATACACGTCGTGCCAACTAGTAGTCTATGTAAACGAGATCAATACTTTGTCTCGGTTATTAACAACTACCAAAGAACTCTTCCTGAAGCTCGAAAGCAAAGCTAGTAAGGCTATAAATAAATTAGAATAAAACAAAGCTCATGAAGCAGTCAAGAAAAAATACCTTAAATACCGAATACAATATTGAAAAAATTAGTGAGTTCATGTACTTAGGCGCCAAAATGAAATGAAAGAAATGAAACACGCTGAATAATACAGCTTGCGAATAAAATATTTTATCCAGTTTTCACGATCTTGAAGACCAGCTGAATACACAGGAAAACAAAGCTCCAAGTATACAAATCTGTGATGACATCTGTGTTATGTTATGGGTGTGAAACATGGACCCTAACGCAAGCATCCACAAATATATTGAACTTCTTTCAATAATAAGTACTGAGGCAAATAACCGGAGTGAAGCTAGACGGAGACAAACGGTGAATTCGATACAGCCACGAGTTGTATGAAATTGTTGATAAGGCGGAGGTCTCAACAATTGTAAACCTGCCGAAGCTGCAATGGGCTGGCCACATGAATCGTACGGATGAACAATGGATACCCAGTAAGGTATTCGTTGGGTAAACTGAAAGCCGGAGACCAGTGGGGAAACCGAGGAAACGCTGGCCTGACTCGGTTGACGAAGACAGTTCATCGCTGCTCAGATTTCAAAATCGGAGGACGCCGATACAGTTGGAGGCGTTATTTGCGGAAACTAAGGCTCACAAGGGGCTGTAGTGCTAAAAAGATGAGAAGAAGAAGAAGAAAAGTCAACATTATTAAGGTGGTAATATCCCTTATTTCCAAACTAGTGGCTTTCGCTACACGCCAATGGCAAAAATATAATTTGAAGAACAATCTACCTTACTGTAGTGAAACAAAAAGCAAGGAGATCACTATTGAATACATCCAACTTAAAATGTATTTTAGAGAAAAATGGGAATGAGCGTATAAAAAAGGTAGCGATATATTACATCAAGTGCATACGAAATATTTCATCAAGTGGATATAAACATCATTTGCATGCTGGAGGTGAGAAACTCTCACAAACGGCATAGTTTTAACTTAGTTCACACTATAGCCTAGGATGTTTCATGCCTACCGATCAACTCGAGATGAGGACTTGATACAATATGACAGGTTGTTTTCTTTAAAAGCCGTCAGGTCTTGCTTTGTTAAACAAAATAATTGACAAATATATAAGGCCTTTACTCTAAAATAGGCCATGATCACTTCTCTACCGCTGCATTTGGATAGTTAATGAACTTAATGAACAAAGAGATCCTGATCGTTCAATCAAAACTTTGGCTAAATAATTCTACTGCCACGTTTTCTGTACGGCAATTCCACTTGAGCTCCTGTTAGTACCAGCTTAGTTAATTTTAGTAAACATCAGCTTTTGATGTAAAAATAACTGGCAGCAGAAGCAACCACAACAAGTAACAATAACTATTTTTGTACTGATATCTCCCCCCCCCCCCTCTAACCTCCAATGAAGGCTTTTATTCATTGGTATAGCCAAAACCTACATAATAATCTGGTGAATAATTATATCTACCGTAGCAAGCTTCTCATCTACCTTATAATGAGAAATGAAGTAATGTAAACTGCTTGCCATTGCCGTGACCTCCTATCTTCCTCATTCCTTCACCCTGTTCGACCGGCCTTAACGTAGCAATGCTGACTCAAGAACAGCTGCAATAGACACAGTTTCACTACCTCTTGGCACCACATTCAGGTTTTCTACCAAATAGTTAGGACATTTGCGTTGCCTTCTTACTCATGCCCGAAAACGGAAACACTACATCGCGTCACGAACTAACCTCTTTGAGTAGCCTCATCAGAACCATCTAGTGCTGTTTAAATCAAATAAATTTTCTAACGATTTTTGACAGAACATATAACCGTGTGTTTGAAACTTTATCAGTACTATGCCAACAATTTATTTTGGATATGAGGCGTCAAAGACATTAGCGCGAAAATATATGTATTTCCTTCTCGTTTGTATCGTTTCGGCTGGATTTCATCTGAGAAATATCATATTTGACAATCTCAAAAGCCTACTTTCGTTCTACTGAAATGCCGCTTACAAGTTTTCTGGACAGCTGAAATTTAGGGCTACTGAGCAGCTGTTCCCGGTATGCAAAGTGAGGTCAGGTACGTTAATTGGTTTCCTTATGGGCCTGAGTAAGAAGGCAACGATATTTGGCATGACTCAAAATTTCACCACACTAAATCTTCGGTACAGTTGTAGGGAATTATGTGGTGATATAGTTCATAAATACTCTTTGCTATACAATTCATTAAACGCATATAATAAAATATAAGCTGCCATGGTAAGTCAAAAATAGTATGAATCAAAAGTTGTGGTTTATTTTTAATATTATGCCATGTAACAAAGATTAACATTAAAATAAAAAGATTATTAATTTTTATTTATGTAAGATTCGTATTATGGAGGAATCGGTTTCATGGGCGAAAATCTTATTTATGGTCGTGTTAACCAGATTTCAGGTGTGATTTTAAAAAAGCAAAATTGTACAAGCTCAGTACACCATTAAAAATTTGGAATTAAACAAAGGATAATCAGGAACGATTAAATAATTTAATTTGGGTAATGGCAGTCGAAAATGATTGTGCTGAACTCAAAATTGTAAAAACATGCACTTTATTGAAACATTTTTGAGTAGAAATATACCCATACTTCAATTTGGAGTCACGTGACGTTTCTACTCCCTCATTGAACGTGTTTTCCAGTGGCGCATCGAAGGGTGCCTAAACTGGCTAGCCAGTAGATAGTTAGGAAATAAAATATCAGTCGTGGCCAAACACTGACCAAGCCAGACTGATAACGCACCACTTAGCATTTAATTGCCGTGAAACCAGGAAAATAGCCTCAGATCGGATTGAACAAATGGCGATTATAGGACTATTCTTTTGGAACATAGAGTTCTAGATAATTGAATAGAGCAGGTAAATTGAGAGAACTTCTGGATGGAATACAGAATCAACACCCTCCCAATGCAAGAAACCAGATAGCATGGATATATTGAGCGTGCAAAAGTGGGAAAAAAGCAGAAAATCTCAAGGAAGCTATGAGTTTGAAGTGGCATTCATTGTAGATAGCACATTTAAACAAACTGTCACCGACTTCGTCTCGTTAATGGAAGGATCTGTGTAATTTGTATCAAAATGAAATGCCTTCATATCTGGCTGGTCAAATTTCAAGTGCCCACAAAATATAATGTGAAAACAATCACGGAATAACTTTTGAATATACTGTTGATATTATCGATTGCCATCAGTTGACATAGAAAAATTCTTGTTGACTTTAATGCAAAAATCGACAGAAAACGGCACAAAGTGGAATAACTGAAGAACGCAGTCTTTATGCCGAGCCCAGAAATAATGAACAAAACCGAATAGACTTCAGACAACAAACATATTTACCGTACCAAGATAGTGACCAACAGCATTTTCGACACGTACTCATTTCGCGGTATTATCTGTGATTCTAACCGCTACCCTGACATATAAGCGTCAAACTCCAATTCTACATTTTCAAAAGCTATATACAAGGAAGATCCGTTACTGCAAGGTACCAGATGCACGAGATAAAATATAGCTCAGTAATGTCATATGTTAAATGTCGCTCTTGAAAGTTCCATCGAAATTTCCTAATAGGCAGGGAAAAAGCAGTGATGAAATCAAAACCATATGAAAGACAGTAAGATATGCGATAGCAGAAGTGGCCGAGATTAGGGGTGACTAGTGCGACAAACAATGTAAGGAAATGGTTGAAAAAATTAACTAAGCGCACAAAGAATACACCCAGTGACCAATAATAAGCTAAAATACTGTGCCGAAGACAACAACGACTGACTTCAACAGCATTTTCTTACACCAATTCTTTGTAGACTTCACGCAAGTATACAACAGTGTCGACAAATTACCTTGCTTCCCAAGAAAATTAGTCCTAGGTCAAGGTAAACGACAAACTAACGGACAGTTTCATAATAAATTAAGACTTAAGACAAGGAGATGGGCTTGCCCCAACGCTCATTAATGTTGCGGTTAAATAAGTCATCAGTAAGTCAACAGCTGAAACCTATGGTACACTAATATTCAACTCCACATAATTGGTAGCGCATGCTGATAGCGTGAATATTATGACACGTTCAATCTCAGACACCAAAAGAGCATTTTCGAGCCTAGAATCTAAAGCAAACCAAATTGGCCTACTGTTTTACAAAAGGAAAACTAAATTCATGACTCAAACTCATGACTTCAATCAGGAAACTATAACCCTGATAGTGTAGATAATTTTGAGTTTGCTGGAGCCAACCTGAGTAAAAGAGAGGCAAAAGAAGACGCCATAAATAAAGCCTATTACTCCATATTTCCCATTCAAAGGGCCAGAGTTGTACACAGGCGAAATCACCTCCATATTTACAAATTACTTGTCAAACTTGTGTTGTTATATGAATGTAAAACATGGACCCTAAAGAGCAAATCCAGAAACCAGTTGCCCAGAAGAAAGTTAAAGGGTAGAGCACAAGGTAGATATCTGACAGGAAAATCGAGGACTCAAGGGGAAGACGTGACAGAAGGTGATAGCAGATCCTTGGTGGAAGTGATTAACTCCTAAAAAAGGTCCCAGAATTATGGTATTTGGAGGAAACTTATTCTGCAGGCCAGGGTTGTCACGCCATAGATGGTTATGATGATATTTCAACATTTTATTTTCAGGTGGGAAATTGGAAGGTAGAAGTTGAGAGGCCTGCACATCTGATTGGAGACTTCGACATGGTAAGCCTCCAATATACTGTTGGTCCATTGACATTGGCAAATAGCTAAGGAAGAGTTATAAGCTCTGAAAAAAGGTTAACTGGCGTGAAATAGAGACAAAGTATGCACAAGATAACAGAATATAAATTGGTCAAGAAATATCTTCGCAAACTGCTCAACAGGAGTAAGGTTCATTGCTGGTAAGAAATTGGAGGAGACTTAGATTAAGATAAATTTTTGGCTATAAGCTAGTCATAAGTTAAAAGAATATCTATGGAGTCATTTTCCGAAACATTCTTTTGATATTAATGGCGTTGACAAAGAAATACTAGTATAATCTCTCAAATTAGATAAACCTGTTTCATTTACGAAGGCTCCAGGCGCAGATATCATCCCAGGTGAGGTGTTGTGGCATGTCTACAACCTTTTATTAACTTGTTGCTAAGTACTTTTAGCAACTTTTTAGGTGAAGCAGCCTTTCCAAAATGCTGGAAGTTGACAACGCTTATTCTGATGAGGGAGAGCAAGGAAATTACAAGTTAGGAGAATGATATTTTGGCGCAGCTCACCAGACAGTTGAAAAAGCGCAGCTAAGGTTAGGTATGCTAAACCACCAAGCCAAGCACCGGATGATTCAGTCTCCCGCAGTGAAGATGACTGAAGTAATTATTCTGATAGGGATAAGAATTGCCAGATTAAGGATGATCAGCGTTGGGGAAATTCAAGTTTTGTTGGGTCTAGCAATGAAGTATCTGGGCATTCTAATCAACTTGAAGATGAGCCTGTCTATGGTGGAGGACCTGTCTCGTATAGTTTTTGTCACTGTATGACGCTCTCATCAAGGGGATGTACTGGAAATGCCTAATTCAGGTGCTGCGTTAAGGAACATTGAGGGTTGCATTTGAATATTAGACAGTCTCTAAGTCGGCAATGTTGGTCATTATAAGGTGATACTTATTGATCTCTTTGATAGAGAGTGCCATAAAATCTACTTGTGCAGACACAAAGGTGATAGAGAGGCTATTGAGCAAGAAGAGAGATAACCCTCACTCAGTTTTTGCAACAGCCTTGGAAGAACGACTCAAAGAGGAGATGAACCGGAAACCTCATTCTTAACCTAAGGCAATCGCTCAATCGGAAGTAAAGTGAGACTGACTCCTTTTGAGCCCAGCTGTTGAGCGGACACGGATGTTTTTAGTCTCATTTTGCACAGGATTGGTAAGTCACGATTTTCTGAGTGCAGTGTTAAATAAAACAAGTTGAAGTAGCTGGAGAGTGGGGGATTTTTTGGACAGACTATGAGTGTTCACTCAGTGGTGATATGTACTGATTTAATCAGATCATATCATAGCTGAGCAAGCACACGGGGAGAATGGTACTGATCAAACCAAGTTCCGAAAAAAATCAATACGGTCATGAAAATGAGATACTCTAACTACTTCTAAGCGAAGGCTCGAGAGAGGCTGTAGTGCTACAAAGAAGAAGAAGAAGCAGGAGAGTAAATCAAACAATATATTCTGCATAACAAAACTTGACTAATATACAGATTCCATAAATTGACTCCGAGGAATTATTATGGTTATTATATTTTTATATTCGCCGCCATTTTGTTTCAAGTGTTTTGACCTCGTCGATTACTTAGTCATGATAGCCCATCAATATTACAAACCATTTCTAAAATTATTATCAAAATTCCTACATATTTATAATGTTTAGGTCCGTTGCAAACGTGTATCTCCCTAGTATCACGTGTTAATGTTATTGTAATTGTTAAATATTCAACTGGCTATAACTTAACTGTTTATTGTTCGATTATTGTGAAATTTTCAGAACTCATACAATTGCTTTCAAAAAACTTAAATAGTAGTTTTTGGGAAATTTAAGGGTTCCATTTTGATTTTATAGGCGAAAATGTAAAATTTATAAAATGTTCTATTATTAACAAAGTTGACCGAATTTCGACTTCTAAGGTATTTGTTGCCCTTGTACTCCTAAAGTTGCACCTCTTTGATTTTTTTCAGGTTTTTCGGGTCAAAGGTGTCCAATCGCGAGCAAAACTCGTGATTTGAAGACCTGTTTTGAAAATTTTTTATCAAGACCTTTTATTTGATACCCATATTGCCTACATGCGATGAAACTTTTTTTTCGGGGGCCATTCCCCTATATGGAGTGACCTCCCTTCAACACCTTATACATTTTTTTTAAGGATGAAACTTTGAAGAAGGCATCACTTTACACCTACTTACAAAATCTTATGCTTCTAGCTTATGTAGTTTCCGAGAAAAAGTGGTATGATACACGGACGGACGGACGGACGGACAGACAGGACGCGATTTTAGTAGGGTATTGTAAAATGATTTTAGAATACTCTTAAAAAGGAACACTTGGAGACATCGCGGGTGATGAAATTTCTTTTCTGACACTCTTTCTCCTTTCTGCTCCCCCTGTTAGAGGGATTTCAGGAAATTGATAGCGCCTTGACTAATAAAAATAAGATCCAGCTCAAATTAATGTGCCGAGCTATTTCAGGCCAGATTCTGAGGGTTACAAGGCAGGTGTTTGGTGGGTAGTCTAGACGTTGAGTATACTATGGTCTAGACAAGCAGTTTGAGAATTTTCTCCACTAAGAAAAGTATAAATTAACTGTATATATTTCTTCATTTCCAAAACAATCCCTGAATGTTATTAAAGAAATTTAAGCTCGAACCTATTTCTACCATAAATGTCTTTGAAAGGCTGTTCCTCGGGTGAATTATTGGAGAAAAAAAGGAAGGATATTAATGCCGAATCAGGTACAAACACATGTTGCAGAAGTTACACCACCACGTGATATAAATAGATAAGCAACGGGTTCCTAAAAAAAGATTGACTTGAAAAATTTGAGGGATAGAGATGTCTGGGAAAGGCAAGAAAATGCTTGTCTGACTCGACAAACGATGAAAATTGTCCAATGTTCCACGCGATCGATGAATCAAGATAACTGGTGGCACTATTTAAGAGAAGCTGAGGTTTGTGGTAATTTATTGGTGCAAAAAAAAAATGATGATAATACAGAGAATCACGTGCTGCAGCTTAAAGTTGATTTGAAAAGTGACACATGTCAACTGCAAAGTAGATGAAGAAATCAATGTTAAAGAAAGCATATTTTTAAAGAAATAGGAGATCTATGAACAGTTAGTCAAAGAAACGTAATAGAACACCCAAAGGCTTTTATTTTAATCAACAAAGATATCTTCACCAGAACTGAATTGAAAAACTAGTCAAGCATCAACGTACGTCAAAGTGTTTTAAAGAAATTCAAAGCTATGATTCAGATATGTACATCACTCAGGATAGAAAAGACATGTTAGGATGAAAAATATATTAAAAACAAGCTTAAAGGTTTTTTGAGCACAAAACTCAAATAAAGTTGGTGAAATTTGAACTATAGAAAATTTCAGTGAAGTATCGAAAAGACTAGGAAATATGAAAATTTCTTGGAGATGTTTCAAGAAACTGTTAAGAATCATTCCAGAAAAACAATGCCGTATTTTTTCCAGTCACAAAATTAAAGATCAATTTTAGGCAGGGTTAGCACATAATCATTTGTTTGAGAAAAGTTCAACAAAACTGAAGTAATTGCTAGGATTTCTTTTGAAGTATACCTCAAAAGCGTAGAGAGCACTAAATGGACGTGCGAGATTTCTGAAGGCATCGGGCAAACGCATGAACTACACTTTCGGATTCAAATAAAATTTGTCCATATGATCAACATTGAAACGAATGAACAAATTAGTTTGTGAATATATAAACTAATTTATTCACTGAGGAAGGAAGGAAGTACCTTTCAAAAAGTGCGTTTAAGAAAATAAAAACTATAATACACCCAAAAAGGAAATAAAATTTTAATATTCCGCCGAGGTGAAAATGGTTCGGAAACAAAAAAGGTCTATTAAAACGAGTATTGTTAAATTTCAAGTCGACTTTATTGTCAACTTTTAAGAAGAATTAATTCTTAGACAAAAAGATGGACATGGCTTAGTGATATTCTACTTTGTTCTTGAACAAGATGTTTTAAATTCCAAAATCGAACCGGGCGTGCCTCGAACTGATTCGTAGAGAAAACGAATCTTAAAAATGGCGGTGGGAGCAGTTCGCATGATATAGTGGTTAGAGCACTCAACCCGTAAGCTGAAGGTCTCTGGTTCGAGTCATATGATACGTGCTGGTTTAAAATAAGAACGTTTCACAGCTGGATGGGCGAACACACAGCCAAAGCGTAGTACTAACAACATTACCTTGTGGAGTGCCGATACATTCGATCATGATGAGATACTCTAAATATCAGGATAGAGTTCGTTGAGTTGAACACTGGTAATACGTTGAAATTCCATAATATGGGCTGTGAAGGAACTATACAAAACGTGATATTCCCCTCAAAGTTCTTAGTAAAAAGTGTACATAATTAGTTAGTATCTGAAGACTATTTAGCCAAAAGTCATCATTAAATCTCACTTTAGATTTGAGATGCTATCTTCCAATATCCACACCTTTGACCTTCCATAATTGGGAGGAAAATTGGAACGATGGACATTAAGAGGTTCATTGAGGAGTTCATGGTGGGCGCGCCATGCTGGGAGATTCACAGGGGTCTACAAACCCAGCAGGTGAAGATGAAGTGAATTCAACCATGAGTATCATCACGTATGTTTACAGTGCTTTTAGTTCCATTGGTAATACCGGCACAGCAAGCCCCCAGTGTACTGGTGGTTAACCAAAATCACTGAAAAGCGAAGGGAGTGTTTCAAACTTTGATGTGGAGCTCGAATGGCATGGAGCCGGTATGAGATGTACAACCGGCTTACAGCATATATGACGGCAAAAAAACGCCTTTGCAAACTGACTAACAGTAGCCAGGCTCGCTGCTGGCAAAATCTAGTGAACAATGAGAAAAGGGATCTATGGGATCTTGTCAACGACTTAGTTATGTGGAAGCATGGTGCCCTACACAAGCCCTGCATATATGGAGTTGAAAAGATAGGCGGGGTAGTGTGGGCACTTTTTCCCGCTCATGCGATCCATGTTGACGTTGTCCGCTATAAAACAGCACTTAAATGCCCACTTTTATTGTAGCTGTCACCGGAAGTGGCAATCCTATCATTAAAAACACGGAAGGCTCCAGGGCCAGACGGCGTCCCAGTTGAGGTGTAATGGCTCCTCTATCGCCATTTTCCTGACTTGCTGCTCAGTAAATTCAACGCCTTACTACAGAAAGAGGCTTTCTGGAAAATTGAAAGGTAGCAAGACTCATCATGGGTTACCGTCTGCATATTGCACGCCGTACATGCTAGACAAGAAAAGGGAAAAGAGCAACTCGTCAACGGAAAACGCACTGATGCTATTCATGCTGTTAGGGGCCTATTTTCTCAGCATTACAGCTTTAGGGTAGTACGCTCCACCAATAATGTGATTGCAGAGGTGGTTAGCGTGCTCCAAGTATTGGAAGCCTATAGCTGTAAGTCAAGGGTCGTTCTGTTGGTATCACCTAATGTTTGGAATTCTTGCAACTCTACTAGATGGTTGAATGTTGCAGGTTTGTTGAAAACCCCTTTTCAAGATCAAGAATAACTTTTGGAGCTTTTGATGGATTACCTGAAGAACTGAGGCCTGTTTTATGACATCACGTAGACCAACGCAGGATGGAAGTTATATCGGGAGTTTCTTAAGGATTTATCCTCAAGTCAGACTTATGTAACATATCTTACAATGGACAACTGTGACTGAAGCTGCGGTATGAGTAACTCCTGATTGACAACGTGGATGATATTGTGACGTTAGTTGCTGGATGCATCGTCGAACAGGTGCAAATTACACTAGGTATGCTAATGCGCGAGGTCAGAGACTGGATGAATGCTGGTGAGTTCAGCGTCACACTGAAGAATCCAAAGTGTTTAAGAAGGGAATTCCCAAAGTAAGTAGTACTCGTTGAAACAAAAACATCATTTGAAGATGAGTTTCTCAGAGTGAATCATTATGAGCTTCTCAGAGTGAATCATAATGACTGAATCATAATGACTGATTACGCTACAGGAAGTACAGAGAAATGAAACACCAAGGGTTGCATTTCATCATATCCGACATACTCTGGTTGGGTGCCGTTAGTCATCACAAGTATGACCGGGTACTTCCCTTCTTACTAGAGAGCGCGGGACTGTCAACCTGTGTCGAAACAAAAATACAAAGGAGATAGTTGCCCACAAGGAGAGACAATACTCACTCAATGACTAGCAGTAGTCCTCGATGAACAAGATGAGGGTAAAGTGGACTGCATACCTAATCCCTGATTTGACACTACGACTCAATCAAACACACGACTAGGCTGACTTCTACTTAAGCAAGTACGGGTGTTACAGTCTAACTTGCAAAAGATTGGAAAATTACGATCTCCTCATGGTAGATTTTGCACGAAAAAAGAAGACAATGCCTGGCACACATTTTTTTTGCATGAAAATGTTAGGAAGACCACTCTGGGGCTTCTACAAGGTAACAGGAGTACTCTTCCAAGATAGTCAAGTCCAGAAGATGTTTGAGTTAGTTAACAAATGTAACCTTGTGGCAAATTATGTCTGGGTAGACTAGATCGATATCAAAGGCTTGTAACAACCAAGGACGAGGTAGAGGAAGACTTTTCTAGTAGAAGAGACTCCTCAACTTGAAGCCTCCTCACGGCGTAGTAAAATGAAGCTAAGGCCGAATTAATTTGTCAAACGGTTCCAGGTGAGGTTCTAAGGGGAGGTATTTAGTAAGTAGTTCAGACCTCTTGCGCACGTGAAAGCCCCACACGCAGTGCGTAAATAGCCATTACCTCTCTACTACAGAACAAAATAAGAATGCCAAAATACCTTCGCGTAATGTGACCTTTGAAAAATGTTTAATTTCACTTGCTTAGGAGTCTTCTTTCAATTTATAAAAGGGCATCAAAACAGATAGATTTGCAAATGTTTAAAAGTTATGGACAAAATTTCTCTACCTGGCGTGTCTAATGGAAAATTCCTCATTAAATTTGTGCTCTTATTTTGAATTGGAGCATGTGTCCTAAAATTTTTTAATCGGCCTAAAGGCATTGTAATCTGGAGACCTCAAGCAAAATTTCAGACAAATGATACATCTATATGCATGAAGTACGTGAATTAATTAGCAATAAAGAAAAAAGAATGAAAAAGCACCGATTACCTTTGGCAACATTAAGAAATTAGCAAAAGTAAAGACGGTGAAGAACGAAGAAATCAGTGGAAGCCAATGGCAAACGCTAAGAGTCATCAACTTTGGAAGAATGCCACAAAAATTTTTGATTGCTTTCACTAAAAACACCTGGAAAGGAAGGGCCGATCTAGGTTGCCATTTCATTGTTAATGATCTTAAACATAATTTGAGAAGCAACGGAACTATGGAAGATCATAGAGAAAATAGTTGCTACATAAACGTTTGATAGTTTTCACATGTTCTGAGTCTGAGTGATAATAAAATATTTACTTTGGCTCCGATCTACAGCGAATTTCACTAAATCTTTATAATAGAGCATCCATTTCTTTGTTCTACAGAAGTGATCAACTAGCTATTATATTAACTGATATACGAGTATCATGAATTATGATATACGAGTATCATGAAACCTCAACAACTGTATGCAAAGTAGCTGCACTATAATATTTTCAAATTACTAAGCTTGAAAATTGATAATAAGGGTGCATCATAGCATAGCCAAAGCATTTCCTTTTCATACTTATGACGTTTTTCAGCATAATTTTATGAGAAGGTATTAAAATTTTAAAGTTTTTTCCATAAATAAGTAGGAGCATCAGCTTAGTTTAGTTCTTTTCTATCAATGTGAGGTTAAAGTTTTGATGAAAAGCAATATCATATTGGGATTTTAAGGGAGCAGAATTATGAAGAGAAAAAGATATTGGATCCCTGCCTCGAAAATTAGTCAACATTTTATAAAATAACAAATAGAACCTCTTTTCTAACAATAAAAATATCTTATTCGATTATTTGTATATGTATAAATTTCACTACTTATCTTTTCTGTGAAAATCTACATCATTTCACTAATAGTATTTCTTTAAAATAAATTTAATTTTTGTTAAAAAATTCACTTTCAAATTAACTATTTTATTTTATTTCAAATACAAATACATACAGATTAGTATTCCCTATTTATTTTTCAGAATTCCTGTTTTTCACTTCATTCCTGAAATCCCTTGGGTGTCTGATCGAGATCACATCCTAAGGAAAGGATGAAATAGTTCCAAGCCATCTCAAAATCCATTTACGAGTCCCAACACTAATAAACTCTCTTCGATTATCAACGCGCACAAAAAAATATATTTTGCTTAATATGTTTCATAGTCACATCAAAGCGTTTTTCGCTTTTTTATGTTAAGTAGGTTTCACTTATTTTTGTTTTTTTCATATAAAAAATTATAAACACATATTCAAACTTTTTTTAAATACAAATACAACATTTCAAACATTACATTGACTTTCGCCACGTGACTAGCATTTGTTCAACGTTGCTTTTATATAATACTTTATTTTAATGAAATTAGTAAACGCATCGCTTTCCCAACTTGAATATGTTTTTTGTGTTTATTTTATCTTGTTAATTGTTTGCTAAAATTCAAAATCTGATGTTCACAAAATATTTAGGTATTTGTATTTTCATAATTATTTACAAAAATATTTGTTTTATCAGTGTCTGATATTCTACAAACATCTTTATCATTTCCAAGTTTTCTTCTCAACTTTTATAGATTTGCCTTGTGAGGCAAGTGAAAATGAATGAAGAAGAGTAAGTTCCACAACGATTTTATATTTAGTCTTAATTGTAAAACAATACAATTATCAATTCAAAATATAGTTATATATGCATGTATATAGTCTTAGTGAGTTATGGGGTTTTTAAATGCTTTTTCTTCGTTTTTTCAATAAATTGTGCATAGTTTCATTGAAATATTATTTCTCCTTCTAAATATTTTTCCTCTTATCGATTCTTAACTAAACGAAATTTTCAATTTTTATTGATGAAGAGTATTTTTTTTTCTTTGAATCCTTAAACGTAATTTTAATATATAGTATTTGTAATAGTAAAAATTTTGCTTGAGAAGAAAAATCTATCCGACTAAAATTATCACCTGTGTTGTCGATATTATTTTATCATTCAGTGTATTACATGGTGCAATTTGAAAAGTGGAAAGAGCGGTGGTAGCATTGGTGGGAAGGATAGATGATTGTTCGAAGCTAATGTCCATAGCGGTAGAATTGCCGATAATTGGTCAAGGAGAATCATTTGAGTCCGAGCCAAATGAATGCATAGGAAATAACGGGTACCAACCTCCTACACGTTGCGTTAAATTTATTTTATCCACTGATAACTCAGCACCACCTAGGCCAGTATTGTGCTCGAAACCAACACATCGCTGCCACACCATTATGACCAGGTTTCGTCCGAATACATCAGCACTCTGTAACCGAAAATATGCCATTGAATAAATAATTTAAATATTATTTAGAATGAGTATGCTGCAATAAAATTCATTTCTCAGGAATTGTCGTATTTTAGTTTCATAGTTTTTAATCTATTATCCATTGCACAAAATACATCGGCGATCCTCATGAACTTTCCATGCAAAATTTGGAGAAACAATACATCTCTTCGTGAGTAACATTTCACGGTTGATACATACAAGTATGTTGATAATACCATATGGATGACAATCAGCAACAACTGATTTTAGAATACTTCAACAATCAGCATAAAACATAAAATTTTCAATGGAAGCAGAAACGGAAGGAAGGATAAATTATTTGGATATAACGATAAAGACAAATAAGAGCTCAAATTTGAATATCAAATATACAGAAACCCTACAGCCACAAACACACGTATACACAATCCATCAAACCACCCTGAACAACACAAAAATGCGGCAATTAGACAATTGGTAACTAGACTAGAACGAGAACCTCTGAAAAAAGAAGCCGACTGCAAGGAGCTGGAAGCAATATATACCATACCAGGAGACAACGGATACAAGAGAGACCTGATGGATAAGATCAGAAGAGGCTTCAGAAGCCTCGAAAAAGACAGCAAAGAAATGGAAAAACTTGGACAAAATGAACATACAAGCGTAAATAAACACAAATTACAAAATTTTCCAAAAAAATACAACATTAAAACAGCTCTTAAAACAAGAAACGACTTGGAACAAATATTACAAACAAACGCAAAAAAGAAGACCCACAAGGTAAGGAGGGTGTATACAAGCTAACTTCTATGTACGATTTACGGGGCTTAAGGGCTAAGCTTGTAAATCTTTTTTTTACCAACTCAGTAATGACACCGTCATTTGCTTTTACTGGATCACATTATTCATAGATGTAATCGTGATTTTATCTTCACAAATAAGTCTGATTGTGTTGGAGTCTTGATTGCCGTTAACAAATCTGTCCCCAGGTCCCTTTGTACCGATTTTTGTTTTTCTCATGCCCTGAAATGTTTCTCAGCTAAAGTAACTTATCTAACAATGCCTCCATATTGATCTCATAGATCATAAGAAGATAAATACAACTATAGCAAGTTACATTCTGATGCCGAAAAAGAAATCAAACTTGCTCTAAAAAATTAATTTTCATCGTTAGAAGCATTCCTAAACGCAGATAATGTGAAACCTTTCTGGTCCTGTATTAAATCATTAAAAACTTCGTCTTCTATTCCTTCTATCGTCTGTTGAGGCAGTATAAAATGCTCTTCTCCTCAGGCAATTTCAGATTTATTCTCTACCTTTTTTCGTATCAATGATTTCACTCCTTCCTACTCGGTGGAGAATCATTTTTATTCAATTCCCTCTTTAAGGGCTGACCCCTCTGAAGTTGTATCCTTAATTTATTCTCTTGTTCCAAACATCAGCCATGGTCCAGATGGTTTGCCAAATATTTTTGTTAAGTCTTTGGCTTCTGCACTTTCCTCTCCCTTGTCCCCTTTTTAGGGTACTAAAATCTGTCCGTCCGTTCGTCCGTTTGTCACAGCACTTTTTCTCGGAAACTACTTAAGCTAGAAACATCAAATTTTGTGTGAAGGTGTAAAGTAGTGCTCTCTTAAAAGTTCAACTCCAAAAAATTTTCATAAGATATTTAAGGGGGTCTCCCCATATAGAGGAGTGGCCCCCGAAAAAAAACTTCATCAAAGGTAGCCGATATGAGTATCAAATGAAAGGTCTGGATTATAACTTTTCAAAACAGGGCTTAATTTGACACTTTTAGCTTCGATTGGGGCGCAGGGATGGGAAATACACGGAAATTTGTGTCCCGTCCCCTCACGATTGGACACCTGTGAGCCAAAAAATCCGAAAAAAATATGGATGTGGATGTTTATGAGTAAACAAATACCTTAGAAGTCAAAATTTGCTCAACTTTGTTAATAATTGTATTATATTCGAATTTCACATTTTTTCGACATTTGAGTAGCCCTGCCAAAGGCCCATAAACTTTGAAAGTTTGATGAAAATAAAGTGATATACGCGGAAGTTATAGCCATTTGAAGTTTCTCCAATTACAACAACAATAACACATGACTTTGATATTTTACGGACTTTCCATCGAGTCAGTCACTGCAGTTTTGATTTGATCTTCCTGAAATTTTTAAATAAAGTCAATAACATTAATTCATGATTTGAGTGATTTTTGTTGGTTTGCAACAAAATGGTGACCTTTGAAAACAGAAAAACAATGGATTTTCTTTTAAATGTGCACATCTCTTTGACATATTTCTTGACTTTATTCGTTGCTGGTGACTGCATTTCTGAGAAGTTCACAAAACCCTTCTGACATGAGCGTAGGCTTGTCTACTCAACTTGTTTAACCCGAGCTTAAGTGTAATAGTAGACCCATCCTCCATAAAACTTAAGTAAATTTTTCCAGTCGAAATTCTACTGAATTTCATCTGCACATTTCGCTCATGTTTCAAATTTTCAATCCCATTTCCTCCACGTGCATTTTTTCTCAAGTAATTTAATGCATATGCTCGAGGTCATATGCACTTTTCTAGTTTTCGCAATTACAACAATTTCGTGAAAAAAATTAAAACCGCGAACGCCATCGCGCGCATGTTTTGATACGCGAAGGTACGACCAAGCTTCCCTTAGACATTTCGCCCAACCGTGAGATTGCGTTGGGGTACCTTTAATTGCCATATACGTGCACGAAAAGCTTTTGTTAAAATTTAACAAGTTTTTTTTTTGCAAAAGCATAACCGCGGGTTATTTTAATGGTGCAATTGGTACGATCCGCTAAGTAGAAAGGATTCTATTTTGTTTTTTAAGGAGTTGAATTAGATTCTCAAAAGGGGGAAATTGTTGATTCAATACCGACGCGAATAAATCATATGTTTTTAAGTAAAAACAGCTCCGCGGAATACAATATTTAGCAAAGGTACTAAAAGCGTAACACAGCAGTGTGAAGGGGTAGTGAAGTCCAAAGAAGGAAAATTGTAGGTGGTGAATTGTTCAAATTTGAGAAAACTTAAAGTGATCAAATGTAAAGTGAATTAAAGCGAAGTTGAAATTATAAAGTGTAACATAAACGTGAAGAAAAATGAGGAGAGTGAATCTGACAAGAGTGTTATAAATTCCAATAGCAATTGTCCTAAGTCAAATAAATAATATATCAAAATAAAAACAAATATAATAACTTATTAAAATTAGTGCAACTACAGTGAAAACTTCAAACTGAAAAATTAATTAAATAAAGGCATAAACTTAAAAGTTGAAATTGCATTCAATTTTTTTGCTTCCCAAGGATAAAAGGATACCTATAAACTCAAAAAACATAAGTATAATTAATAGTAAATTAAATACATGACATAGAAATTAAATGATTAAAACTGTGATAGAAAATAGTGAATTCAACCCCTCGAAATCCTAAGAATAAGGTAAAGAAGCAAACAAAATTTCACATTACAAAAATTAAGCAGCAAGCACTTCAAGAACCATGTAAATATTTTTTTTTTAAATATTGCCTTTCAGATGTGTATAGTCGTTTAAAACTTTTAATTTCCATATACTCGTATATAAATACGTTGTACATATTTTCCTTATCTTATGTATATATATATATATATATATATATATATATATATATATAATATATATATATATATATATATATATATATATATATATATATATATATATATATATATATGTATATATATATATATATATATATATATATATATATTTATAGATATATATATATATATATATATATATATATATATATATATATATATATATATATATATACTGGTATATATGCACTTTTAAACTTTTACATTTATAGATGCATATATATTTTAAGTAATCCTCATGTATATCATTTCGCAAACATATTTTTGTGCGAGTTCCATAAATCAATTAAATATTTTTGTAAGGGTTGTTCGGATCCCAGGGATTTGAGCTCATAAATCGTTTTAAAAATGGCGCACGTCAAAGCAGTCTCTTCCATTCAAATTAACTGCTTAAAATATCTACATGGCCTTCCCGAATTTGACTACAGGACCGAAAATCTGCAAACCTTTCTTAATTTTTTTTAGATAGGATACACTCTGTCCTATCAACCTTTAATGAAGCCTCCCAGCTCCTATTTTAGGACACTATCAAAAGTAAATTAAAGGGAAAAGCGAAAGAAACAATCGAAATTAATTGCCACGCTGTCTTCTGACAAGACATTAAGGAAGTCCTAAAGAATAATTTCGGAGATCGTATTAATACAGATGAACTCTATGATATTCTTCGGGGTGTCACTTTTAAAACAAATACGCTGAAGTTCTACAATGAAATCAAAACCAAGCTAAGGCCCACAATAGGAAAAGAACAGCCATCAATATAATTAAAAACAAAGTCCCCGAACCTTTGAAAACAATCTTATGTTGTAGAAACTCTGATACATTAGAAGTTGCCATGGGTATTTTATTTTCAGCGGCATAAGTGCATTACGGCTCAAACGGACAAATCTATCAACCAAACAAAAACCAGACAAATTGACAAAACACAAAAAACAACAGAAAAATGATAACTTATATGTAATAATCATAAAATTAATACCAATAACAATAGATCACAAAATAATAAAAATTATTATCATAATAGTAATGATAATAATTATTCTAGAAATAATAATAACTCCGATAATGACAATAGGTTTAGCAAAAGTATCATAATAATAATAGATTGAACAACAACAACAATCAGAACTTTAACAATAGATTTAACAAGAACAAATGAGAAAATTACTAAAATTACTGACCCTCTCAAAATAACATGCAAAACTCTTATAGTCAATTTGGTAATCCACCGTACCTAGAAACACAACCAACTCCCGAGCTCATGGATATCAACACGAACGAGGCAGTGGAAAATTTTCCGCTGCGGCCACGGACGAAAACTGCCTTATACTCGTATAACCCTTAAGACTAAATCAAGGCCTTAAAATTTATTATAGATACAGGGGCCAATCATTCGTTTATTAACGCTGGCATTTATCATCCTCAATGGAAAGTAAATACACCCTGCATAAATCTTAAAACCTTGCAACATACTATTGAAATCCACGAAAAGGTTAAAATCCCCCTATTTGAAGAACTGGCTGATAATTTTTGGGAAATGTTTGTCTGTAAACTCCGGGATTTATACAATGGCATCCTAGGTAACAATGTGTTGCGACAACTTAATGCAACGATTGATTACAAAAGCCAGATGCTGTACTTTGGTGACATACAATTCTCTTCGAAACTGAAGAACGGCATCAATACTGCCTTTTCAGTACTCTACAGAGTAACCGCGCCAGTTCATCAAGAAAATCGATTGGGACGCTTTCCCGCAAGATCCCCCAAAGATGCAAGGATTCATATAGGGGCAGGCGTGTACGATGTAGAAGATTTCAAGATACTCGCTTTAGTAAAGGTACTAGGCAACGGCCCTACAAACGTCAAATTTTCTCTCTCAAAAAACGACACTTATTACTATTGAAAGCTTCAACATAATCGAAAATAAGCCAAAACAGTCTTCTTCGATTCTAAACTAGATCAGAATGGACCATCTCAACAAAGAATAATAAAAAAAACTTGTTTCAACAATAAAGACGTTTCCTGATATTTTCTATAACGAAAACTCAGACCCAACATTCACCAACTTTATCAAGCATGAAATTCGCAACTGAAATAAAATACCAATAGTTGCAAAAATCCACCAGTACCCGGTACATTCATAAGGATGAAGTACGGAGGCAGATAGAAGGAATGCTTGAAAAGAAAATTATAAGGCCCAGCAAATCTCCCTACTCAGCATAAGTCTGGATTGTACATAAAAGGATGGATGCAAGTGCGAAACAAAAATGGAGACTTCTCATCGACTTTCGAAAACTTAACGAAGTTACGATTGATGATAAATACCCTATTCCAAATATTGAAGAAATTTTAAGAAAACTAGGAAGAAACCAGTATTTTACTGCGCTACATTTAGCGAAAGGTTTCTATCAAATAGGGCTTGAGGATGATGATATCCATAAAACGGCCTTTTGTATTGAAGGGGGGGTATTATGAATTCTTGCGAGTGCCGTTTGAGTTAAAGACATCTCCAGCCACCTACCAACGTCTGATGAACAATATTCTATACGATTATATAAGCAAAATTTGTCTAGTATACTTGGACGATGTAATTATCTTTTCCACCTCTTCACACGAACACAAAGATTCATTAACTAAAATTTTCAATAGACATAGAATCCAATCTGAAAGTTCAGTTGGATAAATCAAAACTTTTGAAAAGAGAAACCGCTTTCCTAGGACACATAGTTACTAGAGACGGGATAAAACCTAATTCACAGAAAGTGAAAAGTTTCCAAAAATTTCCAATCCCCAAAACCCCTAAACAAATTAAACAATTTCTCGATCTTACCGCTTACTACAGGAATTTATTCAAAACTACTCGAAAATTATCAAACTAATGACAAAATACTTGAAAAATAGACGAAAAATTAAATACATCAGATCCAAAATATATATGTTCCTTTGAAATTATAAAAACCCTTCTAACTAATGAACCAATCCTGGCTTACCCAGATTTAGAAAAAAATTGTTCTTACTTCCGATGTTGGCAAATATGCGCTTGGTGCCGTACTTTCGCAAGAAGGACGACCCATCAGTTATGCTAGCTGCACCTTAAATGAACATGAGATAAACTATTACGTCATAGAAAAAGAACTTTTTGCTATAGTTTGGGCGTAAATTCGTAATTGAGACAGATCACGCTGCTTAAAAAATTACTTCAATCGAAATGGATTAAATGCAATTCTAATAGAAAATGAAAAAAATTTCCAGATTATATACATATTCTGCTTTCACCAACAAATTTAAAGCTAACGGTGAATTCAAAATTCTTAGTGGCAGTATCCTTCGCTAAATTATTGAGGAAGTGCATTTGAAAAACAATCATCGCAGAATTGAGGAAGTTTCAAAGGAATTAAAACTGAAATACTATTGTCCTAAACTCGTAGACAGAGGAGCAAGTTTCATCAATAATTGTGAAGTTGCAAGAACTGCAAGAAATACGGTAGAAATCCACCGAAACCATTATTTAAAATCACTGAATCTCCATAAAAACCTGGAGTGATAATTCACGTGGATATGTTTTATACTCTTGAAAAGATATTATTTTTAACAATAATAGATAAGTTCTCAAAACACGCTCGAGCAATTAAAATTCTCGGAAGAACTTGAAACGAGTTCAGAAGAGGACTAGCCTATTACTTCAGCCAGTTCGGCACAACAAAAAAAAAAATTAATTGTTGATAATGAACTAGGATTTAAAGAATCATCTGAGGAAATTTATATCAAACAAGAATATAGAGATCCACTAAACTTCCAATAGTAAACATACATCTAATGCAGACATAGAAAGTATGCATGATACAATAAATGAACACATCCGACTCCTTAAACCTGAAGAACGTAATAACTAAAGTTCAGTCAAGGAAAATATTCTTAAAATTATATCCTTTTATAACTATAACATACATTCCACTACAAACCAAAATTCAATAGACTTTGTCAATGGCTAAATTCATCAAAATGACTTTACCACTGTATATGTAAGTATTCTATAAAAGAAAAAGAAGATCATAGTTAAACTCTACAAAAAAGACCAAATCAGGAAATCAAACCTGGGCCAAGTTTTATAAAAGAAATTAGAGGAGGTAAAAATGATTCTAAATTTAGGAAAATTAACACTAAGAAAATAGACGAGGACCATATACTTGACCTTGATTATCAAAATAAATATCACCGTACTCATATCAAAAGTAAAAAGGAACATCAAGATCTGAACAACCCAATAATTAAATCCACACGTAAAAAGAAAGCAAAAACTCATTCTTCTACTTCTCAACCTCCTACTAATACCTAAAATGAATATTAATAATAAATTCAAGACCATGACTCCACTGCTGATGATAGTCACCTTATGGACCATGAAAAATGCCCAGACAATAGACACTCAGGCCCTTAACATAAACAATGGTTACATTCCAATCAAAAGAGGCGATATCAAGCTAATCGAGTACTACACAAACATATTTCATATCATCAATACAACCGAGTATGAACATAATACATTTGCAATTTATTCGACAAAATATCGACACCCTTTCATCTTCAAAATAAAAATTTCGAACTCCTAGAATCTAAAATAAACAACCTTATACCTCATCAAAGACAAAGACGCGGACTTATAACAATACTGGGAAAAGGACTAAAATACTTCGCAGGAACAATGGACGATGACGACAGGATAGACATCGAAGACGTAACTAAAGGAATCTCAGGAAATGAAAAGAATCTTGCTAATAAAATTGATAATACACTAATATCTCATAAAATTGTTTCCTCTCAAATTGAAAACATGGCAAAGCGCATATGCTAAATACCCAGCAAATGACAATAACAAATTATCTGAATAAATTCAAAGACTTGAACTGAAAAAAATAGCAACCCTTAGAGATGAAATAGACTTCATTTAAAATGTATATCAAATCGATAACGATATCTCACTCCTAAGGAACCATATAACGGACATAGAACAGACGATCCTTTCAAACAAACTAAGGCTTGTTCAGAAAAGCATACTTACAAAAACAGAACTAGACCTTATGGAAGACTTTGAACAGTAATATAAAAGCGGCTGTATCGTCGAGTGATCGAATAATTTCAATTTTTGGCAATACCCAAATATTCCTTAGGAACTTTAACCAAAATTTCAATTGAACCGATCCCAAGCATCCAAAATAAGTCATTGGAATTCAATTCAATTTTAGTCATTACCAACAATAAAATTCATAACGTTGAAATATATAAAAGACTTGGAGATAACTTTAAAGAAATTAAAGATAAATGTATTCAAAGCATAATAAAACTAGGAAAAACACAATGTAAGATGGAAATACTTAACCAATAAGAAATATAACAAGTAATACTAGGCATTATTAGTTTCAAAAACTTCTACGGAGAAATTAAACACAAACTTAGGCAACAAATGAAAGCAGTTAAAATATGAGTTCAAAAATAATATGCTGCTGCTCCTGCCTGGTGGCATAAGGGCAGGTTGAACTTGATTTTTGCTCAAAACTCCGAGAAAGTACTGGAGCTCGAGACTCGTACTTTTCTTGCCTTACTGTATCTGGAATACAATATTTTCGGATTCGAAATTACTTCAATTAATCGCATAATCCAGTGTATCAAACTAATTCATGCAAACTTTCCAGCTGTGTCAGCCAAGCTCCCTTACCCTCTTCCTTAATTCACTCTACGTTGCCAACAAAGAGACGAAACAAATTGTATTGCAGGTCCAAAAATTTAAATACTGTAGATTGCGAAATAGTTACTACCCAAATAAGGAATCAAATGAAAGCAAGTAAAGTCCGCTTTCAAAAAATATTCTGCAGCCACTCCTGCCCAGTGGCTTAAGAGGAGACTGCACGCAATGTCTGATCAAAACCAGTATCACATGTTATTGTTGTTTTAATAGCTATATATTCAATTGGCTTTAACTTAACTGTTAATGGCTCGGTTGTAAAATGTTCAGAATACGTTTATCTAGTACTAAAAAATTGAAGGTCCACTTTTTATTATATAGACAAAACTTTAAAATTCATATAACGTACTTTTATTAAAACATCAAATCGATTTTTGACGTCTGAGGTATTTCTTGGCCTTTTTTTCATAAGACCTACTTCCATAATTCTTTTCAGGTCTTGGATCAAAGGTATCGAATTGCAAGTAGAGTGAGACTTTGAGTGAGATAGTTTACCGTTCAACCTTGAACTGGGATTCTGTGTTCTGTGACCTTGACATGCGGACTAGTTTTGTTGGGACGCCAAACTCAAGCATTTTTTTGTATAATGCATTTCTGTCAACACTGTCGTATGCTTACTTGAAGTATATAAAGATTTGGACCACATCGATGCTATACTCCCAGCATTTTTCAAGTACCAGCTTTACTAAGAATATTTGGTCCATTGTAGACCGTTGACTTCGAAAGGCTCATTCGTACTCTCTTATAATACTTACATAGTACAACTTTCATTTGGAGAGCACTTTATAAGATTTTCACAGAAAGACAATGTCTCTATAATTTTCACACCTTAACTTATCACATATTATGCTTTTTCGTCTGTCCTCTCGTAACTGATCCTCTGACCCTATTCTGCGTAATAGTCTATGTAGAAGGTAATTAAGATAGAGATCCCCGCTATGGTGGAGTTTTGCTGGCACTCCATCTATTCCAGGAGGCTTATTTGATCTGACATCTTGCATTATGGACCGTACTTCTTCTCTAGTTGGTGGTAAGGTTGAGACCTCTGCTCTGCTTCTGGAATTTTTACAGTTTCAGTCGTTGCTAAAGACGCTTTGAAAACTTCTGAAATATTGCAGCTATATATCTTTAATTTCTACTGGGTTGCCTATAATTGCTTCTTGTGCACTTTTGTAAAGACTTGTTTGTGGATTGAAGGCATCACTTAGATGTTTAATAGAGGCATGTGTCGATCTGAGCTCAAGCAGGGTCATGTGTTCCTTTATTTGTTGGATGTTGGTGTTGATGCTCATTGTTTCTTTCTTCGGCACATTTTTTTAGCTTGACGTTGGAGGGTTTTATATTGCTTTTCTTTGGCCCGAGTTGGCCACTGAATGTATTCTTTGGGTGGTTGCTTCATTTTCTTTTACTCGCTCCCTGGCATTTTTGTCGTACAAATCGTTCCTACTTTTCCTTGGCTGATGCCCCAAGACTTTTGCGGCTATTTTTGTTATTGCATCTCTTACTGCCGGCCACATAGTTTTGATCTCATCATTACTTTCTCCCACCTGTGGAGATATGTTGATACAATTTTCCAGAGCTGACATGCATGTGGACGTAACTGAGCTATCATTTAGCTTGTGTATCTGGTACCTTGGAGTAAATGATGCTCCTTGTTTAAAACTCTTTGAGGCACGGCATCGGAACTTGGCCCTTATAAGGTAGTGTACCAAGTCACAGACAGCACCGAGGAATGAGCGTGTGTCGAGAATGCTGTTGGCTGATCGTTTTTGTATGCGAACATGATCAATTTGGTGGAATGTTTGACCATCGGGGGATACCCACGTTCTCTTATGGATGTGTCAATATGGGAAGCGTTCTGAGCTTACTGTGAAGCCTCCACTTGTAGAAAAGTCTATCAGGCACTACTCATTGTTGCTAGTATCTACCTGGAGGATGTACCCTCCCATTTCTTGGCCGATTTTTAAAGTGAAGTCACCCAAAACAATTTTAATGCCATTTAACGGCAGTGTATGGACATTCCATTCTAGGGCGCTCTAAAGTTAATCCTTGATTGCCTTTCCTTTGCCTTCTGTAGACATTCGCCTGTTGACCAGCCAGAAATTAAAAAATTGGGTCTTGATACGAATCATACAGAGTCTTTCGTTAACGAGTTTGAGGTTGGTGATAATTTGTTAAAATGTGCTGTTAACAATAAAAGCCATACCGAACTCGTAGCTTCCTTGCAGTTTTCCACTTTTAAACATGGTGTGCGTCTGAATTCCAAATATGTTTTCATCATGCAATCTGGTTTCTGCAAGGATAATGATTCTGTATTTTTTTATTTTATCCAGAAGTTTTTACTGTGTACGTGGTCTGTTCAATGATCTATACGTTGCTAGATTCGTTAACGTTTATCCGGGGCTGTTATCCTAGTTTCACGACAAGTAAATCATAAGCAGGGCATTATCGGCGCGCCGACTTACTGGCTAGCTGGTTTGAGCACCCTCTATTCACCATCTGAGGACGCCTCTGATACGGGATTGAAAGCCCCGCATGGATTACAGTCAAGTTGGTATTTGTGAAATGCTGGGAGTTCAGTATGGACGTATACCTAAAATTTGACATACTGCACCAAATAATGCTCTGCTTTGGTATCCCAGCCAAACTAGTCTGCCTTGCCACAGTGGCAATGACTTCGGTAACCTCCCTAGTCTGCATCAATAACCAATTCACTGAGGCCTTTAAAGCAAATATCGGATTCAAGCAGAAAGATGAATTGGCCCTATATCTACCCAATTTGGCGCTAGTGTATGCCATAAGAAAGCTACCTGTCGATACATAAAGTGCGTTACTAAACAAGTCGAGCCAAGTGGTAGTCTATGCAGATGACATCAACATTTTGTCACGGTTGTTAACAACTAGCCCAGAACTTTTTTTAAAACGAGGCACAACTAGAGTATGTAACAAAACTCATGACGTAGTCAAGGGAAAATACCTCAAATATACAAAATATTACACTTGTCGAGTACAGAATCAAAAATGTGGGCAAATTTTTGTATTTAGGTACCAAAACAATGAGAACCGCTTATGAAAGAGATGAAATACGCTGACGTTTACACCTCGCAAATAAAATATTTTGTTCAGCTATGGTAGTCTTGAAGGCCAGTTGTAGACACAGACAAACAAAGCTCCAAATATGCAAATCTGTGATAAGGCCTGTGTTATGCTATGAGTGCAAAACAATAACCCGTATCCAAACATCTGCAAAAATACTGAACGCCTCGAAAGGCGGGTCCTGAGGCGCATAATTGGAAAAAAGGCAGGCGGGAACCAATTCCAAATTCGATACAACCATGAGTTGTATAAAATGTTTGACGAGCTTGAAGTTTCAACGATTGTAAGACAGTGGACGCTTTAATGGGTCAACCTCGTGACTCGGATACTCAAGAAGGTACTCGTTGAGAAAACTGATGGGCGGAGACCAGTAGGAAAACTGAAGAAATGCAGTTATCATTCGGTCGACGAGGATCCTCCGTCGGTGCTCGGTTTCGAAATTAGAGGACGTGTTCAATGAACCGATACAACTGGAGGCACTATTTGCACGAGCAAAGGCTTTCAGGCTCCTCCAAGGTATGTTGGTTGACAGACTTTATCATCTGAGACGCACCATTAAGCCTTGAAATCAGGAACACTTCCGCAACCAATTACATATTTTGTTTTATTGTACTTGCCTGGATGCCTGCTCATTCTTTGTTAAAAAGTAATTAATAAGTCAAATGCAGATGACCTAAAGCTATTCATTAAAAAATATTCAAATATCATGCCATATCGCATTATGTACTTTGCTTCAGGGCTCTCCTTAATAAATATTGTCAATTTATCAAACCAGAACACTGTAACCAAGTCATATTTTTCAGTCTACTTGCATTTTCAAAAGCTAGATTTCAAAAAGAAGAGAATAAAATTTATAAGCGGTTGGTTCTTACTAACGAAAAACACAGTTTGAATTTACGAAAATTGAATTCGAAAGCATCCGTCTTCTGACACATGAAAGGATTAAGTTTTTTACTAGTGAAAATCTACTTTCCTGGAAAATTTTGTTTTAAAAACTTCTTCTTTTGTTTTTCTTATTTCCTTACGGGTATGTCGAATTCAACATTGAAACTTTCACTTTTAATTGCAATTCATAATAAAAAGCCAAAACCTTTAACCTCGTAAGGGTAAAATGCAATTGCAATTCCTTTCAAAGAATTTATAGTTTTTGGAATGAAAATATCGAAATTGAAAGGATTGAATAAGCGCAACACTTACTCATTCCGTAGTTGTGAAGTTTTTCTTGGAAGCACTTACTCCAGGAAAAGTTGGTAAAATGTGCTTTGTGAAATTTTCATAAATTATAGGATAACATTCCGATTCAAACATTTGCCAAAAGCCCGCATAGAACAAGTTTAAAAACAGTTTTCTGAGGCAAATTTATTTTTTAACTCCTTCCGTACATCTCTGAGAGCTATAAAGGAAACTGTGCCCCATAGAGATTAATGCGCGTGTATATTGCATAGCTTTACCCTTTACACAATTTGCCTACCTCAACCATTCATGGAATATTGATGTATGACTTAACTGCTTATATCATGCATGATTGCAGATCCAACCCCAATAACAAATGGAGCACAGCTTATGGAAATGCTTTAAAAGTTCTCCCAGCAAATACAAATATCCTTGAAAGAGAAAGGTACACACTTAAAGTGTTGGTACAAAATGATCGATTTCTCCAGAGTTTGCATAATATTGTCAAGACTACAAATCGATTTACTGTCTATGCCAATCTGTTTATGTTCTTTACATAATTCAAAAAAACATTACAGTCCTCATTCACATGCCTGAGTTCCTTCAGTAAACATTCGATAAATTTCTTACACGTGTCATAGGTATTTCTTATGTGGAGCATCCTTCATATTCATACTCCACCAAAGTATGCAATCATGTATATGTATACACAAATATCTGAAGCTGGGGGCATATGTATGGATCGTATGCATGTATAGAATATTAGTAAATCTCCCTTGTGTAATTACCTGATATTTGAGCGTTTGCTTATACAATGGTTCAGCTGAATGTCGTACTACCCTTGTCTTCTTCTTGTGCCGCAATCGATCACCGTCCTTGAGGTAACACTTCACATATGTATCGGGTGGTGTTTCACAGTCAACAGGTACAATATTCCTTGCACTAATCACCTGTAAGAAAGGACATGCGAATATTGTGAGCATGATGTAATGTAAGTGATTATGTTTGAATGTTTATGGCGTGAGAGTATAACTGAAAATGAATAGAGCATAAATTTATTTTCGAGAATTTATTGGCAAAGATCGAACAGGCCAAATGGAAGTAGATTTATCATTATTTTTATACGACTTCGGGGAATTATTCTTCTTAATACTGGAATAATACTCTTACTATTCTTATTACTGGGTAAACACTATTAATGATGATTATGATCTAAAGAGTTCTAATGAAATCAGAATATATCTTTTGATCAATTCAGCCTGCTGCTCATATTTGCATCGCTTATTTTTAGCGTTACTTAATGGTGGCAACGGCTGATAAGCTGCTTCAGGCGTATCGGCTCTGAGTCGACTTATGGCCAACGTAGGGGGACCCAACCCATCATGAAGGTGACTTTTGATGCGGGTCGTAGTGTTGGTGCTACTGTGCGGAGCGGACATATGAGGCGATGATCTCAGTAAGGAGCTGTACTGAAAAGACTTGGCAGAGGTACAAAGAAGAAGAGCACTGTAGATTGCATCTTCATATCTGACAGTCTCTGATTCGGTAGTGCTAGTCACTGCAGGCGTGATACCTATCTCGCTTCTTGCTAGAGAGCCGCATACTATCTACCTGCATCAAAACGAAGGCACGATTGAGACAGGTGCCCGCTAAGAGAGACAGTGCGCACTCAAGGACTGACAATAGTCCTGCGTGAACAGCACAAAAAGAAGATGGACTAAAGGTCTCATCCTTGATCTGAGACCGTGGTTTAACCGAAAGAATGGTGAGAGTGACTCCTGCCTGACCCAGCTCTTGAACGGGCATAGGTGCATTCACTCTTACGTACACAAAATTGGTAAGTCGCGATCCCCTTGATGTACGTTTTGCATAGAAGAGAAAAACGATGCCTTCCACATATTTTTTACATACAAAATATGGAGTAGGCTACATCAAGATTTCTTCAAGGAAACAGGAGAGTTTTCCCCGAATGGTCTAATAAGGAAGATGGTTGGATCGGTTGACAAATGGAACTTTGTGACACATTATGGCTCAGAGCAGCCGAAGACATCGAAGTTGAGTGCTAACTTTTCTAGGAGCCCGTTTTCATGCTTCATCTCCCGCTAGGGGAGGGCTCTCCCAGCTTGAAGCTGTCCTACGGTGTAACAAAACGAGATTTCACCTGACGTAATGTGTCAAATGGTTCCAGACTAAGTTCTCAGGTTGAGAGGGCAAATGTTTAGTGGGTAGCCCAGAAGTCCTGCGTATTTGATAGGCCCACGCTCAGGGCTTAAATTACCTCCCGCTAGGGGAGGGCTCTCCCAGCTTGAAGCTGTCCTACGGTGTAACAAAACGAGATTTCACCTGACGTAATGTGTCAAATGGTTCCAGACTAAGTTCTCAGGTTGAGAGGTCAAATGTTTAGTGGGTAGCCCAGAAGTCCTGCGTATTTGATAGGCCCACGCTCAGGGCTTAAATAACCTTCTATTTCCAACCACAAACAAAGAATGTTGGCCAAAAAGGTTTTTATAATTTCTAAGAACAGTTGAATCAAATAATTTTATTTCAAAAGAAATATAGAGTTTTGCTTTAGTGACATAACAATTTCGTATCTTTATACTAACGCACCCTTAAATTTTTTCAATGAGCTTTCAAAGTCGAAACGCTAGCTAAAGTCAACACTTTCACCATGGTAAAGTTCACGAGCCAGCAATGTTTGAAAATAATTGAAAATTACTACTAATTACTATTATCGAAAAATCACCTTCTGTGGTGAAAGCTCATTTCTGGCTCAATCGTTTTGTTAATAAGCAAAATATACATTATTTGTCAGTAACAAACCCATATGTGCTTCTTGAGACACCGTTGGATCTGCAAAAAATTAAGGTTTGGTGCAGTTTTCATGCCACAGGTTTGATTGGGCCATATTTTTTCGTAGATGAAAACGACCGTCATGTTACCCTCAATGGAGAGCGCTATCGTGTTGTGTTGGAAAATTTTTTCTGGCCAGAATTGGATGAACTTGACATCAACGATCTATGGTTTAACAAGACGGTGCCACTAATTACACAGGAAGCCTCAGAATCGATTTATTGAAATTTATTTAGCTATTGTTATGTCCTAAATGGAAAATCCTATGCATGTTTTCCATGATAAATTATCTCATTTTTTGTTTTAAAGATTCATTAGGAAGGTGAAAATTATTTTTAAGCACTTGATATGTAGCGACCTTTCACGTGGCACTAAAAGACGTTGCCAGGAAGTTATTCGAACCTCACTAAGCAGACTCTCCCAGCACCTTTAGTATTTTTACTTTTTTGAGTGCATTGTATACAGCAGTGATAGGAAATTAAATTTTAATTTTTTGTTATAATGTTATTGGGAGTTTTTCATGTTCTTTATTTTCACAATGCAGCCCTACGAAATCAAATTAAATTTGATTTTCAATAGCCAAGGAAATACTACCATCCCCAATTATGCACTCTCAACCATGAAAGCGGCAATGACCACCTCAACAATCCAAAATGCAGCAGATATAGTCAACACCTACGCATTTCTTCATATCTTCTTCTTAGTAGCACTACAACATCATCTCCGGCATTCGCTTCCTCTTACAAGCCCTTCAAACTTTTTCGGTCGATTGACCGCGTCTTCCAATATCAAAAACCGAGCAGCGATGAATTGTCTTCGTCGACCGAGTCTGACCAGTGTTGCCTCGGTTTCCCAACTAGTCTCCGCCCTTCAGTACTCTCAATGAGTACTTGTTTGGAAACCCGTTGTTCGTCCATACGATTTGTGTGCAGCCTCCACAGTCTTACAATTGTTGAGACCTCCAGGTCGTCAAAAATTTCATACAGCTCATGGTTGTATCGAATTCGCTATTGATTCCCGTCTAGCTTCGCTCCTATTATTCGTGTCAGGACCCGTCTGGTCCATGTTTCACACCCATAGCATAACACAGTTCTTACCACAGATTTGTATACTTAGAGTTTGTTTTCCTGTATATGCAGCTGGTCTTCAAGATCGTCAAAACTGAATAAAATATTTTATTCATGAGCTGTATTTTTCGGCATATTTCCTCTCTTTCATTAGCAGTTCTCAATAGTTTGGCGGTCAAATACAGAAATTAGCTCACATTTACGATACTTGATTGGCCAAGTGGGATATTTTGTGTAATTGAGGTATTTTTACTCACCTGCGTCATGAGCTTTGCTTTATTCTCATCGATTTGTAGCCCCACAAGTTTTGCTTTGCTGTTGAGTTCTTTGTCTGTTTTTAATGATCGTGACAAAATGTTGATGTCATCCGCATAGACTACCACTTGGCTCGATTTGTACAATGACGTGCGTTTTGCCCCGACCAGTAGCTTTCTGATGACATATTCTGGAGCCTTTGCTTTTCTCCAATACTTGTGTCAATGGCATCAGTAAATTGGTTATCGATGCGTACTTGGCAGGTTTCCCGAGTCATTGTCATTTTATTAAGATGGACTAATTTGGCTGGGATGCCAAAGCAAAGCATTATTTGGTAAAGTTATGTTACAACCAATACAGTCGTATAACTGTTTAAAGCCAACAAAAGTTTTGGACATAAAGTCTGTAACGCATTTCTTTTCAAAACTCAACCATGAGACTTGATGTGTTCTATTTCCTCATTAAAATGTCTGCCTTGAACCAAAACCATAAGTTTTACTAACGTACAGTTTATCTCTTCAACCATAATAAGCTCTGACCTTTAAGAACGTTCATCTTTTGATTATTTAAAATCCAGAAATCTTCTGCAATAGGATCCAACTCTAAGCATTCAACGAAAATCGCTCTATGAATTTTATGCGACTGTCTTCACTAACGCTTGCTGCAAAACACAATTTCTCGGTTTTCTTTTCTTCTAACACCATTGTAAAATCTACTTTGCTATACTTGATCTCTTTTTCTTCTAACCATTGAGGCCCTTTCTTCTATAGATTTAGTACTATCAGTTCCGATGCTTTTAAATCTCTGGAGGTGCAATCCACTGGATTTTCTTCAGATTGGATATGCAACCATCGACTTTTATCCATGATGGTAAGTATTTCCGAAACTCTATTCGCAAAAAATTTCTTCCACTTGCTGGGGTGATTACTTAACCATCCGAGAACAACCAATGAGTCTATCCACGCATGTATATTTTCTTTGGCTATGTCTAGCACTCATGACACATCTAAAAAAAGTTTAGCTAGTAATACTGCTCCACACAACTCTAAGTGCGGGACAGACACTTCTTTACCAGGCGCGAACTTGGTCTTTGATGCAATAAGACTGATGTGTGCCTCATCTTGCTCGTCTATTGTTCGCAAATAGATTACCGCTGCATACGCCTTATTTGACGCATCGTAAGACCCTTGTAACTCAGTACCCATATCAGATTTGCAACGTCCAATCTATCGGGCTGTAGAAAAACTAGAAAGAACTTGTAATTCTTCTCTGTAGATAATCCAGTCATTTATTAATGGTTCTGGTAGCTCTTGATCCCACTCGATTCCGGACAGCCAAAGTATTTGTATGAATATTTTCGCTGTTATGATTATTGGAGCTACCAAGCCCAGTGGATCGAACAACCATGCTTTGTTGGAAACCACCTTACGTTTAATTACAGGTGTCTCTAATGGTGGTAGCTTAATTCATATTCCAGTGAATCTTTCGCTCTATTCCATATCAGTCCTAGTAGTTTTAGTGTTGTATCCGTTTCGATTCTTACTGCTACATCTTCTCTCTTTTCATTTCCGATATAATTCACCACCAAACTTGAATTGCTACTCCATTGGTGAAAGGTAAATCCACTTTACTTCGTCAGTTTTTTTAATTTCTCAAATATTTCGATTGCTTCCCTTTCTGTTTCCACTCCTGTCATTAAATGATCCGTATATAAATACTGTTTTATTAGTTTTGCCGCCACAGGATATTATGTCTTCTCAGTCTCTGCTAGCTTGTGTAGTGACTTTACCGCTAAATATGGAGCCGAAGCCATGCTAAAGTTTAAAATCAATAGCTGATAATGTTCCTGTGGCTTATTTGCGTTAGCTCCCCGTACGATGCGTTGATAATTAACGTCTTCCTTACTAACACGTATTTGTTGGTACATTTTAATCAAGTCTGCAACAATACAGATTTTATGATCCCGCCATCTTAACGAAAAGTGATGTATATCTTGCTGCAATTTTGGACCAACTAGTAAGTCGTCATTAAGGGATACATTATTTAAACGTTTACAGGAAGTGTCAAATACGCCACGAACCTTAGTCGTACCCTTGTCATCACGTACTACACCATAATGAGGTAGGTACACTGCTCTAGGATTTATTATGTTTTCTTTTGGTACAAACTGCATATGATTAAGCTCTTTATACTCCTCTATCACTTTAACATATTCTTTGCGTAGTTTTAAATTCTGATTCAATCTCTTCTCCATAGACATGTACCATCTTGATGGTATTTGCAGCGATTGCCCGTATTGAAACTCTGGATCTTCCGATTTGAACGGCAACCGTACAATAAACCCAGCATCATCATCTCTTACAGTAGTTGGTTCAAGAAGTTCTTCACATCTTATCTCTTCTTCGCTTAGTATCATCTGCTGTACTTTTGGTTCCTTTTCTAACTTCCAGAATTTTCTCAACAAATCATCTTCTTTGATTTGTGTTTGCATGCAAATAATTCTATTCGCTGAAGTTGAATCTGGCGACAACTGACCTGATACAATCAAGCCTACACTGATGTCTTGAGCAATTAAATTTCTAGATGGATTTTTGATTACGCCCCTCTTCAGTACTTCTCCGTATACGTCAGCTCCGAGTAAGATATCAACTTTACTCAGTATTGTGAATTCTGGATCAGCTCATGGTAACTTCTCTAACTCGAGCCAATCAGGCGAATGAATTATTCCAGATGGAACCATAGATATGAGGGTTTTTAACACAGTTGCATATACTGAGATTGATTTAACTGGTTGATGGCATGATTTAATACATAAATATACGCAATACTTAACTCGGGTGTAACCATCTCCCACCCCAAATACCAAGCCATTGGTTGGTGTACGCTTAAGTCCCAGTAATTGTACAGTAGCCTCCGTAATAAATGAAACCTGTGACCCCTGATCAACTTATGCCCTGATTACACAAAAAGATCGGCAAGCTAATTGTGCCCTTATCACAGCAGTTGCTAATATAACGTCACAGGATGATAATGTTTTAGAAAAGTTTGATAATATCGTCGTCGTATCTTGTGTGTGTGGTTGTGAATTTTCTTCATCTCCTTTAGATGTCCCTTGTGTTTCTTCCTTTTCTCTCTCTAGATGCAGCAATGAATGATGGCGACGTCCACAACGTCGGTAACTCGTCAATGATGACACCTCCTTACCGTATGCGTCGGTGCAAGACTATTAAAGCATAATTTATTTCTATGTGCGTTATTCACGTGTTCTTTGGAAGTATATTTCGAAAATTGTTTGAACTGGTAAAGAGCATGTTGACCTTTGCACATTACGCATGTATAATTAGACTTCTTCTCTTTGGTTGTAGTGCGAAATGATTTTATTGGTACTCGCGTTGTCGACTTATTTCCTTCTAACATCTCTATCGTTCTTAAGCTAGTCTCCATAAATTTTTTAAGCTCTTCCCAGGTTAGAAAGTCGTTCGCCTTATTTTGGCTTAGCTGAAGCTCTCATTGTTTTCTTGATTCTTGGTCTAACTTAGAAACCACGAGATGATTGATAATATAATAACGTCACATGAGCTCGTATCGATGCTTAAATTTGCGAGAGACTTCAAACATGCTGAAAAAGTGTTTAATAGGTGCTTTATGGCGTTAGCTGTCTCGACGTTGATTGCTTTTGTAGTGAAATTAGGTATTAGATGTCCGTACAGGACTGCAGCGATGGTCTACTGCCTCGGCGAAGGAGGATGTTAAGATCCGCCGAGATTGGCCTTGTCTGGGGACGCGTGAATGCGCTGGCAGGCTAGCGTTGCGGTGTCGTAGGGCGGGTTCTTTCCGCAGCACAAGGACCCACTACAAAAAGAATTTCGCATTCACGAATTCTTGGGTCACAGAAAAAGTCGACCGAAGTCGAAAAAAGGAGGTAACTAGCTAAGGATTGGAATTGCTGGTTCAGAGAACAAGTTGAAACGCGAAAAAACGGACGGGCTGGTGGAGACCTCATCATTACGACAATCCTTATGGCCCACAAAGAAGAGTCGGGCATCCAGATAGAGGTGGTGCCCCCTCGCATACTCCTAACCGGATCAAAATCCAAACGTAGACGTGGCCATATATTTCACTTTTGAGTGGAAACCTCATACAAACATAATTCACATGAATTTTCCCATCAAAAGAGAAATATAGACATGACCAATTTATGTTATAGAATTATGTGATGGAATCACTTAACCCTATACCATAAATGGGCACGCGAGCGGAAGGCCACTTTTCCCGGCAAGAGCCCTAAACCCAGCAAAACGGTGGAGCGTATCCGATGGCTAGCCCATTTTATCCGGAAAGCCTTCCACCGTTGCGGGTCCTATACCCGGTCAGATTCACTAAAATAGAAAGACAGATGGTTCAGTTTAACATTCGATTACCATTCTATTTTTTATTTTGATAACAGTTATCACGTCTGTTGATTTATTGTCAATGACAACCTGTCGTGCATAAATCACTATGTTCGAGCAATCTACAGCAATTACTTTTCCCACCATGCTTTGGCGCAAGTTTAAATTCAATAAAAAGTATAGAAATGGTAATCAAATAATAGGAAAAAAATTCTCAAATATCATATCAAAATTAAGCAATTAAAAAAATTTTAAAGAAAGAAATTACACAAATGTAAAAGAATCAAATTGCAAGTTACACTGTAATTAAATTGAATTCGTCATCTAGTATGACATCGCGAAAAACTACTTTGGGTCAGTTATGCAAACACGTGGTTTTCTAAAGTTCACCGAAACTAAGCTCCTCCAACGATTCGTTTCCCAAGAGGGGTGTAAAAGTGCTGAAACTTCTGGAACAAATGGTTATCGACTTCAATTGTTGAGTATGCTGGGAAATCATCTGGCAATAATATTACAGGAACATTTACATGACTAATTTTGTTTCTGGTGTGATTAAAACTCCACATGAAAAGGCTTATAATAGGCTGATTTGCACGAAAAGTTTGACTTTTTGATAAATTTTTTTCTTTATTTTTAGATTTCGAGGCTGGACTAAGGATTTTTCTCCAAAGTGTGCAGTATTGATGCACTCTCTTCAGATCTTTCTAGTCGGACTTGGGAGTTTGAAAAATGAGCAGGCTTTATCCAATATGCCAAAACCGATATATAAGCTTTCAGTAACACACTTTGTTTTTAATGTCAGACTAGGACTCGTAACTAAAATGACCAGATATGCGTCTTGGCACAAAAGAGAATCACTACTATAATTTCTCTTTTTCTTTCTTCTTGATTGCAACCAGAATTTATGTAAATTGCAGCCCGAAGGTGTTTATTTGAAAAAATGGGACGACAGCGGATTCCTTACAAAAATCAATCGCACGGCAACTAAGTGGTCAAAATTCGGTACACTCAACCCTAAAATCCACGCTGACACATTCGCTAACACTGAATTGGTTAAGAGTTTTATACATTACATTCCATAAGTCAAATGTGCCTAATTAGGGTTTTGTACTAAAATACAAAACCCTATTGCAATCACGACCTGTGTCCGTCTGTCCGTCCGTCCGTCCCTCCGTCTGTCCGTCCGTCCCTCCGTCTGTCCGTCCGTCCGTCCGTCTGTATGTCACAGCACTTTTTCTCCGAAACTATAGAGGCTACAGCCATGAAACTTTGTAGAAAGGTCAGAAGTGGTGACCTCTTGAAAGTTCAAGGGTGGAAAAATTTTTCAAAGGCGTTTAAGGGGGGTCTCCCCATATAGGGAGGTGACCCCTCAAAAAAAAATTTAAACCATTGGTAGTCGAATAGGGTGTCTTAATGAGATCTTTTCCAAACAAGTTTTAAAATTGCCTTATAAGTACCGAGGGGGGCAGGGGAAGGGGAAATGTACGAACTTTTCACGTACCCCCCCTCGCGATTGGACACCTTCCATCCGAAAAATCTGAAAAAAATCATGAATGTAGGCCTTCATGAGTACAACAACAACAAATACATGAGAAGTCAAAATTCACTCAACTTTGTTAGTAATAGTATGATTTATCGATTTTGTGTTTTTTTGAATAAAATCTAAACGGTACCTTTGAACTCAATAAAATTTAGCAAAGAGATGACTATTTATCAGATTGATCTTTTCTGAAAGTTTCATAAAGATCGAATGGTATTTACCGAAGTTATAGCGATTTGAATTTTCCTGTATTACTATGGAGCAATATGCCCTGTATTGCTATGGAAACATATGGCTATGGAGCCATATGCGCTTTTTACCGACTTAGACACTACAGCTTTGCTAGAATTTGCATGAAAATTTCAGGAGTGATAGATATCATGAAAATGAGTACATACAATTGAAACAAGTCGAAGAGGCAGGAGAGAGCTCCTAGCTAAAGGGCTTTGTAATAATTCTAGGATTCGAAAAAATAGGCCATGAATCGATGATAACAGTACAGAAGATTGGCCCCTGAAAAAAAATTTCATGAAAGGTAGCCGATATGAGTATCAATTGAAAGTTCTCTATGAGAGCTTTTCAAAACAGTTCTTAAACTGACAGTTTTTGCTTCAGTGGGGGCACAGGGGGGGAAATACTTGAAAAATGTGTTTTCTCCCTCGCGAATGGACACCCGTGATCAAAAAAATCTGAAAAAATTATCAAAGGAGATATTTATGGGTATAACTATAACAAATACCTCAGAAGTCAAAATTCGTTCAACTTTGTTAATAATAGTATGATCCTCGAATTTCACATTTTCTCCAATAAAATCGTCTTTGACATGTTTCATGATTTTATCCGTTGCTGGTTACTGCATTTTGTAAGTTAAGTACAAAACCCTTCTGACATGAGCATAGGTCTGTCTACCCAACTTGTTCAATTTACAACTATGCAACTTCCAAACACTGTACTTGAATTCGGTAATTCACGGTAACATGCGTTATAACTTTATTCTTAATATACCGGGAACAAGTCTACATTGAAAGTCCAAGACATTCACTTCATGAAGAAAAATAACACCAATTCCACTTGCATTGAAATATATTAGAAAATAATTTATTGGCAATACGGAACGACAATCAGGAATTCGCAATTAAACTCCAATATCCCAGTAAACTACGATCGACACTTCGTCGATTTGCCCGCGTACGTTTTCAAAGCAACTCCTCCTTTGCATTTTTGGATCTGTCCAACTTGTTTTTCTTTTCATCCATCCCGTACATACGGTAAATCACCTCAGCTGATTTCATTAGCTCTCTTCCCTTCCTTCCCGTGATGCAATACACCGTTGAGGAGTATTACATCAGCGTTCTTCAAACCCGGAATTTTACATGGAATTGGAAATTTTTGAAATAGAATTTAACTAACGTAGAAAAAATTTAAAATGAGGGAAGGAAATTCGCAATACAGAAAAGAAATTTAAATAAGGTAAAGAAAATTTAAAAGGTGTGAAGAAATTTAAGTAATGTGAAGAAATTTTAACTATAGTAAGGAAACGAAAGTTTAATTTGTTACAAAAGTTAAATCTCATGACGAATAAAATTAAGGGGATACATTTAAATTTTAATGTAAAGGAAAATTGGCATGAAATTGCGGTAAAAAAATAATAAGAAGAAAAAGTGTTATACAAAATCCGGATTACAAATAGAATTAATTATATATTTTTTTTCCAATCTACCACAAAATTCAGAGTCGGAGTAAGGAAGGTTTTCGAGCAGTTTGATTATGCGACTGCTCGATTAATACACCTTGTCCAAAAAGCCACTATAAAACTTCATTTGTTTTGAACGTATTATTTTTATAACGCCTCGCCAATAATAACCAAGCCTCGTTATAATTGGTTTCAGTAGTAGAAAGATTCTTCAACACAATTTCAGCTTCTCCATGAAGACAACTTTTTGGGTAATGTAGTTTTTGGACAGCACTTAGGCTTGCACTAGTATGTATTAGAGACAGGAACATGTCATGAAAAGACTGCCACTCTTCGTAACCTCCAGAAAACTTAGGTAAACTAATCTGCAGTAGGCATAACTCGCAAATGGGTCCTCGTGATACAGATGATGCTAAATGTAAGCTTACTGATGTTGAACCTTTGTTTATCTCCTTTAAACCATCTTTCATTTGGGCCTTGTATTCTATGTATGTTTTTTCAACTTGTTCATATCTATCTTCGGTAAAATAAGATAAGTGAGCCTGTTCATCCTTCTCCAATTCACAAACTATTGTAGTGTGACGATCATTAAATTATTTCCATAGTGAATCTAGGGCTTCGATTCTAGTGTCAATATATGAGGCTGTTTCTCTTGTCTTAGGAGACTTCCTATAGTTCCCAAACGCCTTCATAATAAGCTTTAACAATTTGTCTTGATTAAGTATTAAAGAGCCTGTAGTAGTAACCATCTTAATTTACCCCCGTTTCAAAGAACAAATTTATATTCGGATTTACTTTAACACTATTTAATTAAGATCTCAATTTCGCTTATTACAGTAATCACAGAAAGTCCAGTTGAAAATCAACTAAAATATTCATAAGGTCCGAATTTTCTAAAGTTGATGCTCTATAAAACTAATAATTTTATTTATTTATTAATTGCCAAACAAGGCAGAGATTTTATGAAAGTACAATATTTGTTTCTTAATCTATGAATGAAATGATGGGATTAAGAGGATAGGGCATTAGACAACAAAGTTTTGAATTGGGATCTGGAAATTGTTGGGGAGTAATGCACACTTAGTGAGTTGAATGTTTTGCAACACCTGTTTATAGGTTCGTTATCAGCGTAAATTATGTGATGACGCTTTTCAACCAGCGGACGTGAATGCCTTGTGAAACGTATTTTCTCATTCATTTTTATTCTTTCAACTAAGGACGGTATTTTTATATTGCCTCAGAGAACATCAAATGTGAAACAGCAAGTTATCACCTTTCTTCGAGAGTCTAGTGAGGACAAATTGAGAATACGGAGTCTATGCTCAGAGGATGGTAAATCTTTATAATTCTTCGGATCATATAGTGATCTCAACGCAAATAGTAGAAACTGTTTTTGAACAGACTCAAGTCGGTCTATATGGACATCAAAGGCAGGATCCCAAACAAGGCAGGCATATTCAAGAATGGGACGTACTAAAGAAACATATAATGATTTTGAAGCCCATACATTCTGAAATTCCTTAGATCGTCACTTAATGAAGCCAAGGAGCTTATAGGCTTTACAGAGAGACTCATTGTAATGTAAATTGAAGCGCAATTTACTATCCAAAATGACGCCGAGGTCTACTATACTGTCCACTCTGTTAAGTTTTTGGTAGTTTAGATGATAGTCAGAAGCGATGACGGAGTTTTTACGAGAAAAACTAATTACCTGACATTTATCAAAGTTTAAAGACAGTTGGTTTATTTTTGACCATTCTAGTAGGGAAATAATCTTGTTTTGTAAGAATAGTGAGTCCTTTTGGGAAGTTATCACGTGGTAAAGTTTAAGATCATCGGCATAAAAAAGGTTAGAAATATCAGACAGAACTGCAGAAAGATCCGAAATGAAGATGTTAAATAGAAGAGGACCCAGATGGCTGCCCTGAGGTACACCTGAGCAAACATCGATTTTCTTGGACACAAATCCTTGAAATTTAACAAACTGAGTCCGATTCTGGAGATATGAGTCAATCCAGTCCAGCAAAGAACCACTAATCCCAAACTTTTTCAGCTTATGAGTCATAATTTTGTGGTTGACACGATCGAAAGCTTTGCCGAAATCAGTGTAAATCGCGTCAATCTGGTACCCCTTTGCCATCTCACAGAGAATGCTAGAGACCATTACTGTAAGATTTGTTGTCGTAGAGCGATTCTTACGGAAGCTATGCTGTTCGTCATTGAGTTGAGTTTCTACTATGGGAGACATCTTCGTACAAACTATTTTCTCAAATAGTTTAGGGATAGCCGATAGAATTGCAATACCTCTGTAATTTTCAACAGATCTTTTGTCCTTGTTTTTATGAATAGGGGTCAAATGAGATGACTTCCAGAGAGACGGGAAAATTCCAGAAGAAAGGGATTTATTAAAAATAATGTGAAGTGGTAAAATTAATTGCCCTCTGCACTGGCACAAAAGGCGCAGAGGGATTAAATCAGGGCCGGGTCCTTTATTGAAATCAAGCTCCTCAATCGCTTTAGATATTTCTTCTGTGGAAATATAGATGTTCTCAATTAGAGGTGCGGAATATATGTCAGAGGAAGGTGTATACGGTAAACAGCTGGTCGCACAATATACGGATTGAAAGTGTTTAGCGAAAAACTCACATATATCTTCAGGGTTACATGAGGTCGATTCCTGGTAGGACATGGACTTGGGAAAACCTTGAGACTTGCGTTTGATATTTATGAATTCAAAGAACTTTTTTGGGTTTTTGATGATGTTCTCACCAATTGAGTTAACATATGACTTATATGCTTCCCTAGATCTCAATTGGAATACTTTTGCCAGCTCATCATATTTACTTTTCAATTCAAGACTCACATTGGTTTTCGTTTGAATAATTTTGTTGAGCTTATTTCTTTGGTTTCGCAAATATTGGAGATCCTTATCAAGCCAAGGCTTTGAAAGTTTTCACAAGTATTACGAAGTTTGAAGATTTCTATGTCCGTAGTAAAGATTCATAAAAAAATTACAAGTCCGATAACACATACGATATTTCCAAGTCACTGTAGTATGAAGCCAAAATGTGCATGTCCATTGAATAAAATCTCAAAAATTTTACAAGTACCAAAACGATAAAATTTTGCTAAGTTGACAGAACAATTCACAATATTTCACATGTCCACTGTTCACTTTTTTTAAACACTTAACTCCCGGGTTTCGGCACCATGTTCATTTTTTGTTCAATTACTAACTGAAACAAGGAACTTCGATTTGAAGTTAAACCACTTTTAAGCACACAATTGATTTATTTTACCAGAAACACTCACAATTTGATCAAAGCTCAGCCTCATTATTTTTCGAGAGACGCACGCCGCCATCTAATATGTGATGGCTAAAGCATTATGCGTAAACAGCTCACTACACAGTTTTTGATCGTACAGTAAGATTTATAAAATGTACTATTATTATCAAAGTTGATCGAATTTCGATTTCTGAGGTATTTGTTGCCCTTGTACTTCTCAAGCCTCACCTCTGTGATTTTTTCAGATTTTCCGGGTCAAACGTGTCCAATTGCGAAGGGGGGACACACAATTTTCGTACATTTCCCCTTCCCTTGCATTTCTCAAAACAAAGTTTGGCATTTTAAAAATTTCTCATTAAGACCTTTCATTTGACATCACTCCACTCCCCTGTATGGGGAGACCCCCTTAAACGCCTTAGAAATTCCTTTTTGGCGAAACTTTGAAGAGGGCGTGATTTTCGAACCACCTACAAAATCTTATGTTTCTAGCTTATGCAGCTTGCGAGAAAAAGTAGTGTGGCACACGGACGGACAGACAGGACGCGATTCTACAAAACCCTATAAACATTCAAAAAACTTTCAAACGCTCTCCTGAAAAATCAAGGTTTTGCAGATGCGACACTCTTGAAATAAAGCGACGATTTAAACTATGCTTCAACAAACTATCAACAAAATCACTTCAAATAGGTAGTCATCCACTGCAATAACAGTAAACATCAACCAACGCACAACCCCAAATGTCAATTTCATCTATTTTTTTTTAGAACGAATCACCTTGTTGACAATCTCGAATCCTATTTCCGAGTAATCAATTACGGAAATGCTCCCGTTGCATCTGTTGGCACCCAACCAAGTACAAGATGACTATGCCACAAGCTAGGACTTACTGTGCATTGCTACAACTAGCGCCGCGCCACCTACTGAGTCAAACTCTTCGTTGCTTTCGGTCCACATTCCAGTCAAACTTCACTGTGCAACTGTACGAGTACGTTCAATCCTGGAGTCAATTTCTATTTTATTTCAGCTCATCGAATCAATTACAGAAATTGGAGAGCATATAAAAATTTACTCTTGACTCCTTTACCATCTTTCCTTCATGTTTCTACAAATGTTTAGCTGTCTGTACAGGCACCTTATCGTGATCCGTATCAATTCTAATGTTCAAGGATTGATTAATCATGTGATACGATGATGGATTGATTTTGATATCGAGTGGGTGTAATTTTTTATCGATAATATTCAATAAGGATACATGGAGGCAATGAAATTGGTGTTATGTTGAGATTTTGATCAATCACTTGTAGACGTTTCGGAGGGAGTTAGGAGAAAACTGGCATTATAAGAAAATCTTTCTATTTAAATTATCCCGTGGATCAGAATGAGAACACCAGGAAAAATTAAAAAAGAATGTTACTGCTCTCTATAAAATAAAATCAATGAGTTATATTCTTTACGAAGGATGATTGATTTAAACTCAAAATGAATTGAAACAAGATCCTTTTATCAGTGGCGGCTCCTGCAAACGTTCGAAATACTGTCAGCTCTTTTTGGAAGGCACATTTTGCAGAATATTTAATATTTTTCTCTTCAAAACAAGTTTAATCATTATTATAAGAAGCTTTATATGTACATAAATGCGCAATAAACCTAAACACTACTCATATCCTTCAAATAAAATTTTCATCAAAATATTAATTATCAAAAACTTACCTCCACTTCAACGATTCCCTTGCTCTTATATAATCCTAGTTTAAGCTCACCATATCGCCCCGATGTCAAACGATATCCTTTCGGATGTATTTGCCCGGGGCCAAGTGTTACGTATGGCTCCTTTGGTTGAATTTTGTTTACATTAGTTATGGATGATGCTGCTTTAAGGACATTTATCGACTTAGATTGTGTGCCGATGATGGTACCAGATCCTTTCCAACGTGTTCTTATTTTATCATCATCATCTGATGGTGGACTTGTTGCATTCGTTCCTATTCCTACTGGCAACATTTCCGGAAGTCCTATTGCCATGATACTATCCTTACGTCCTCGACTAGATCCTGTATTGCATGGATATGTCGTCGACATTTCCATTGTTTTGTTTTCATTTTGTGAAGATGTGTTGTTGTTTTATCATTGTCATTATCGTTCAGTTTTACGTACATTGTTTAGCACAGCGATAACGGCAACATTTCAGGTGGATAATATTTTTTGTGTTGTGTTTAGGACGCACACGTGTGTGAAGTGAACATGAAATGAAAAATAATTATTTAGTATAATTTGAAACAAGCTGACGCCAGCTTGGGTGGAAGTTATTAGCTGGTAAAATTTGTTGTAATTACAAAACTGGTAAGTAAAATTGTGCAACATATGCATTTCATAATTTGGTTGATACAACTAATAATTAAAATGCTGTAACGGCAGTTTATAATTACATGAATTACGAGTTGGGATTAATGTGTAAGTTTCTTTTTTCTATAGAAATAATTTGTTGTTTTCTTGTTGAATGGGAATCCTTTGATTAGTTTTGATTTCTTGGTAAATTTTTTAGCCTTTCCATGTCTCAAAACGCATTCCACACCAACAGAATTATCCTCTCATATCATTTGTCAACATCTACGAGCTAGTTTTATATCTCATTGATTTATCGAATTAAAATAAGTTTTGTGATTTGTTTAATTATTTCACTGAATAATTTTCGACCAATACAACACTGGATGATACGAGTAGAAAAACCTTGAAATACTACATTTCATTTCTCTTATAGAGTTCGTCGGACTTTGCTTAAATTATTAGCAAAGTTTTAAGTTTAAAAATTACTTGTAGTAATCGAGCAGTCACACAAGCAAACTATTCAAAAATCTTCCTAACTCCTATCCAAAATTTTAATGGCAATTTAGAAAAAATATTTAGTTACTTCCATTCATAATCGTAATTTATAAAATAGTTTTCTTTCTTATTATTATTATTATTATTATCAAATGTAATTGTTCAGTCTTCTCATGACAAAGCAGCGGCGAGTAATACCATTATAGTTCCAGCTTCATACACATACACACATACATATAATTTTGCATCATGTACAAGCTACTCTCAGTACTGGCATCACCCCAGTACATACTTACGACAACATTAAATCTTTTTTCTATCGGAAGTGATGCTAATACTGCGATTAGTCTTCCCTCTGTTCAAATTTGTCGTTATCATAGTGCGGACATTGACAATTTACCCTTTTTAGTTGTAGTCTTTTTCTCGGCCTTTTTTCCGCTTGCATTATCGATTTAACTTGAAATAAATTCTCGAAACAAATTTCAAAAACGCTTGAAATTTCTACATGGTCAGTCGAGCGGGATAATTGTCGCAATGCAGTTTTCGTTCTCGGAATTAATTATCTAAAGCATTTATCGCTCATCGTTTTTCGCTTGACAATTATCAGTAATCGCATAGTTTTCATTTCCCCCTGTGATTTGCGTGATCATCTTTGAAACTTTTTGTGAAAATTCATCGCGCTATCAGTGAATTCAATTGTGCAAAATGGCTAGTGACGATAATCCAAAACTCGACCCCAAGGTCACCTCAAGTGCAAAGGTAATATCGGAATTGCGTATGCAACGTGGCGTCATCTTGGCCCAGCAAACTCGGATGAAAACCTGTCTCGATGGCAAAGTGGATAATATATCCGTTTTCGAAGCCGAAAGCAAACTCGGTCTACTTGAGACACCGTTCAAAAACTTTGAAACTGTTCAGTGCAGAAGAGCCATCATCTGGGAGACGGGACTTATATGAAGACAGTTATTGCCAACAAGGCTAATTTGCTATCAATTATCGAGAAGCTTCGCTCGAGGCAATTAGTGAATGCATCCGCCATTTGGAATTCGACCCCTGCTTCCGAAACCTCATCAACCAGACTTCACTTGCAGAAACTGAATTTGACCAAGTTTTTGGGTTTGTATAGTGAGTGGTTAGGTTTTCTTGGGATGTTCGAGAAATTGATCGACTCCAATACCCACTTATCGTCTTTGGAAAAATCGCAATATCTTCGTTCTGCGCTAACCGGTACAGCTGCTTCAGCGATAGAGGGGATTGAGCTTACCGAAGAAAATTATTCTAAGGCAAAAGAGCTTTTAAAAAGGAGATTCGACAACAAGCCATACATTTTCGCTTCACACATCAACGATTTGCTTCAAGTGCAATCCATTCGTCATCCGTCTACTAAAGAATTGCGTCAGATGACTGATGCTATAAACAAGCATATGCGCTGTTTGCTGAGCCTCGGTACAAAGGAAAATATCGCAGATGGATTCTTGTTGCACATTCTCGTATCAAAGCTTGATGCTGAGTCCCAGCTCAAATGGCAAGAATTAATTACCAGCTGTTCTCGATCATCCATAGAATCTAGCGCTCAATTTCCAACTTGGGAAAAGTTTACTGATTTCTTGAATCTACGATGCTCAGCGCTAGAATTCGTAGAAGAAACAAAATCCAACCATAAACCTCTTTCAATCGTCAATAAATCCAAGCGGACTAGTTTTATTGCTAGTAACTGTGATACGAGGGCGAAGTGCAATTTTTGTGATTCACGCAGCGCACACACATTATTCGACTGCAATGGGCTAAAGAGCATGCCTCCCGACCAAATTTACCAAAGAGCTAAGCAATTGAATTGGTGTTACAATTGCCTTCGAAAGGGGCATTCATTGAAAAGTTGTTTATCGAGCAAGTGTCGTACATGTAACCGCAGCCATCATACTCTACTCCACGGTAACGTAAAGAATTCAGGCATCTCTCAAAGATCTCATCAGTCGACTGAAATTGAAACTCCAACAATCGTCGAACATTCGTCGCTGATCGGTCAAACGAGATCTATACATCAATTGTCCCGCCTGGAAGAAGATGCTCAACCCAACAACGTTATTTTGGGTACTGCTATTATCAGTGTTAAATCACCTGATGGAGCTTCAATCGAATGCTGAGCGATATTGGACAGCGGTTCCCAGTTGCACTTCATGACAGAGAGACTCGCCCAGCAACTTCGTTTACGACGAGAAAAAAGTGATGTGGCTATTAGTGGAATTTGTATGACGACATCCCGATGTATTTCGAAAACCGTTGCCACCGTGCAATCACTACAAAACGATTTCAGTTCATTGCTAGAGTTTTTCATCGTACCAAATTTCGTCGGATTGCAGCCATTGCAAAGGATCAATACATCAGACTGGAATATTCCTAAGAACACTCCACTAGCGGACCCTCAATTCGACATACCTCGCAAAGTTGATATTTTAATTGGTGCTGCCTTGTTTTTCAAATTAATTGCTGTTGGACAGATTGATTTAGGTGTCTATCGGCCTATCGTGCAGAAAACTCTTTTTGGCTGGGTGGTTTCGGGGCCATCCAGTACTTCATACAACTCACTCAGTGTAAACATTAGTGCCGACAATAACAGTGAACCGTGCGAACAAAATTTAAATAATATCGTCGCTAAGTTTTGGGAGCTAGACCACTGTAATAGTGAAATAGACAAAAGGCCAGCTGAGGAGATTGCTTGTGAAGAACACTTTCGTTTCAATATAATTCGTGATGCAAACAGTCGGTTCGTTGTGAGATTAACCCTAAGGCAAGATGCGTCAGTGCTTGGTGACACATACGAAATCGCATTAAAACGATTTTAAAGCCTTGAAAGAAAACTTGAGAAATGCCGTTTCTACTACGATTTTATGAATCAATATTTATCGTTGGGACATATGGAGGAAGTCATTGATTCACAGTGTGTGTTACACAAACCTCATTATGTTCTTCCCCATCATTGTGTTGTAAAGAATTATGGCAGCGTAGTCTTTGATGGTTCTGCGAAATCCTCCAGTGGTGTATCCTTAAACGATATTCTAATGGTAGGACCCACAGTTCAAGATGACCTATTTTCGATATTACTTCGATTTCGTTTCCATCTTTATGGAATATCAGCTGACATAGAAAAAATGTATCGACAAGTCATAGTGCATCCCAGTGATAGAGACTTACAACTAATAGTTTTTCGTAATTCAAGTCATGATCGTGTGAAGCTCTATCGATTGAAAACAGTTACTTATGGCACAGGGTCTGCTCAATATCACGCAGTAGAATCTATTCGTCAAGCGGCAGAGGATGCTAGGAGTAAGTTACCAGTAGGAGCATTGATTATCAAGCGAGATGCATATGTCGATAACTTATTGACTGGAAGTGATGACGTGGATGAAACTGCAAAGATCAGAAACGGAGTTACCGATATTTCACTATCAGGCAGCTTCCCCCCTAAAAAATGGGCATCAAATGAACCATCGTTGCTAGAAAAAAACGATGAAAATGACAAGGAAGTAATGACTCGACTAGATGACAAGGATTTCATCAAAACTCTTGGCCTAGCCTGGAACCCAACTGCCGATGAATTTCTGATTACATATCACTCGCCAGAAATACGAAGTTCTGTGACCAAAATAATAGTGTTGTCGGAAACTGCTCGATTCTTCGATCCATTAGGATTACTCAGCCCAGTGATTGTTACCGCCAAACTCTTTCCACAGGAGTTGTGGAAGGTTAATATTGATTGGCACGAAAGCTTACCCATCGAGATGCAAACAAGATGGCATGTTTGTTTGTCGAATTCCAGCCTTCAAATCCATGGATTCGCTGATGTCAGTCTACGCGCTTATGGAGCTTGTGTATATATTCGAAGTGAAACTCCTGATAATAAAGTATTGACGAACCTGCTTTGTTCGAAATCCCGTATAGCTCCATTGAAAACTACTACAATACCGCATCTAGAGCTCTGTTCAGCCTTAATACTTTGCGAGCTCATAGAACGTACTACGAAGATTATCCCCCGTGACCTCACGGATGTCGTGTGTTGGAGTGACTCACAAATCGTGTTAGCCTGGCTAAGTGCACCTTCGTACCAATGGTCCACATTTGTAGCCAATCGTGTGTCCAAAACTCAAGCTGTTACATCCGTTACATGGCGCTATGTTCCAACGCAGCATAACCCGGCAGATTTGATCTCGCGAGGCGCTAAATCAGAAAGTCTACAAGGGTCCAACTTATGGCTGCATGGTCCAAGCTTTTTATCCGCATCGTCATCACAATGGCCATATCATGGAAAGGTTCCAGATCAAATCGATGTTCCAGAATATCGCAAGCTGAACTTCACAGTCTTGTCGTCTTATGCAGTGGAAGACCTAGTTAAGGACACAAAATATATTAACTCATACTGGAAAACTCTTCGAGTATTTGAATACGTTAATCGATATCTCAAATCATTGCGGTTGCGAGCACTTAGTTCAACGAAACCTAGCTTTGCGTTACGAAGCTTTACGGTATCAGAGTAAGAAGAAGCAGTCACGGTTATCGTTCGTTGCATACAACGAGTATATTTTAATCGTGACTATACTGATCTCCTTAAGGGTGCATCCGTAAATGCGAGAAGTCAAATTTTACCTCTACGTCCTTTCCTTGATGGAAATGGAGTTATTCGAGTCGGTGGACATATTACGAAATCTGATCTACCCTTTGATGCGCGCCATCAAATGCTTCTTCCGCAAGCGCATCCCTTTACAAACGCATTGTTAACCTTCTTGCATGTTAACAACTCACATGCTGGCTGCCATACCTTGGTAAACATTTTTCGGCAAAGGTTTTGGTTGACCAACGTAAAGTCGAAGGCTAAACGAGTTATTCATCAGTGCACGATATGCTTTCGAGCGAAGCCTCGCTTCTTTCAGCAAGTAATGGGAAACCTCCCATCGGATAGGCTGAAAGTATCACATCCCTTTGCGGTTACCGGTGTAGACTTTTGTGGACCGTTTTTCATGCGAGCTCAACTACGAGGAAGATCTCCAATCAAAGGCTACTTATCGATTTTTATATGTTTCGTTACCAAGGCTGTACATTTTGAACTCGTTTCAGATTTATCGACAGCAGCATTCATTTTATGCCTTAAACGGTTCTTTGCTCGCAGGGAAAATGCAACAAGCTATACTCAGACAACGCTACTAATTGTATCGGTGCCAATAACCAGTTGCGAGAGTTAAGAAAAGTTTCCTCGACTCAATCACATATTGACCAAGTCCAGCAAGCTTGCTTTCTGGAAGGCATTGGATGGTGTTTCATCCCACCGCGCTCCTCACATTGTGGTGGTTTGTGGGAGGCGGCGGTGAAGAAGGCGAAATTTCGCCTTACCAGAGCAGTCGCCAATGCATCGCTAACCCACGAACAATTGCTTACGGTTATCTATCAAGTGGAGGCGATCGTTAATTCTCGACCCATCACGGAGATGTCATCAGATCCAACTGACATTTCTTGATTGGACGACCAATTACAAGCTTACCCGAACCAATCATCACACAACTTAAATTCGATTCCTTGGACAACTTTCGAAGAATATCCTTCATCCAGCAATCCTTTTGGACTCGACGGCACAACGGCTATCTTCACATATTGCAGTCGCGATCTAAGTGGACCTCAGTCAATAGCAATGCCAAGGTTAACCAACTTGTATTAATGAAAGATGAAAATCTTCCACCTATGAAGTGGCCTCTCGCCAGAATTATCGATGTGACCCGCAGCGAAGATGATAAGGTTCGAGTCGCTACAGTACGTACAGCTTCGGGAATCTTCAACCGGGCCATCGTGAAGCTATGTCCATTGCCTATCGAATAATTGGATGAAAACAGAAGTTTTCATGGTGGGGAAGATGTTCAGTCTTCTCATGACAAAGCAGCGGCGAGCAATACTATTATAGTTCCAGCCTCATACAAATACACAAATACATATAATTTTGCATGCTACTCTCAGTACTGGCGTCACCCCAGTACATACTTACGACAACAGTAAATATTTTTTCTATCGGGAGTGATGCTAATACTGCGATTAGTCTTCCCTCTGTTCAAATTTGTCGTTATCATAGTGTGGACATTGGCAATTTACCCTTTTCGGTTGTAGCCTTTTTCTCGGCCTTTTTTCCGCTTGCATTATCGATTTAACTTTAAATAAATCCTCGAAACAAATTTCAAAAACGCTTGAAATTTCTACAGTAATTTTATACCAATTTTCCTTAACATTAAATTTGAACGTTTCCCTTTAATTATATTCTTCACGAGATTTAACTTTTATAACTATTTAAAATGTTTTTCATTTGTCTATACATTAGTTAATTTTTCTTGAAGAATTTTAAAACTGCGAATTAAAATTTCGGACATGTGGAACACTAATTTAGTGAAACCAATGACGTATTACATTACCAAAGACAAGCGAACTGGGCTGAGCGAGCAGCTGATTCGATTTACCGTGCACGCGGGAATAGAAAGAAGAGAGATTTTTGGGACGGATCGTGGAGTTCACTTATGACCGCGACACGGAAAGCACGCGGCGAACGGCAGTTTTTATATGAATACTCTGAGAGTGCATAAAAAGTGTTCAAATTTTGTTGTTTAACTACCTTTAACAAATTGCCGAATGGATCAAATTAAATCAAATCATAAGCATCTCGAGCAATGCTATCAAAGAAACTTGAAATAAAGTGACCAGAGTAAAAATCGGATTATAAATGTTGCTGTCGATAAACCTTCAAACGCAAGGACGGAGTTGAGTTACGACCGTGACACGGGGATCACGCGAAGAACAACTGCCATATTTTCTTGGCCGCGTTTTAAAGTCGGGAATATTTGGGGAATTATATCCAATTGGATCCGAAAATCATTTTAAAGTTTACAAAACGTACATGTGAGCTGTGGGAGTTGATTTATTTACTGATTGAAGTGTTCAGGAGCCCCTTTTGAAAGTGGAAATTAGCGGCCCCATTAGTCTACCGTTCTGCATATAGGATCTTGACACCCCACTCTTGAAGTCAGTTCGAAGTTGAATTTGTGGTTTGTGGTATATATACCAAAATACAACACAACAAATCAATTCAATTTAATATAAAAATTATTGTAAAATATTGAAACAAAATACGATTGATACTTACTTCTTTTCTTGCGAAATTCTGAGCGCCCAATGAAGTACAAAAAAAGAAGTATGTGGCCACTGAAAATCGGATTGTAAGGTAAGGATAACAAAAAAACTAAAAACGCAACGGCCACTATCAACTTTCTGATCCTACTCGCAGAAAACTTCACTCAAAGGCACAAACCAACAAAATTAGTTTTTTTTTGCTGAATTTCAAATCAAAACTTTCAATTTTCATCTCCCCGCACTTCAAATCAATAAAAATTTTTTTTCTTTTTCACACCGCACAAAATCAACTCCCTTCCCTTCCAAAATCCAATATTCACCTCACTTTCTCAATTCTTTCACTCTCCTCCTTCGTCATTAAAACTTCAAAAAAATCTATTTAATTCACCATCACATTTCCAGCCAAATATTAACTTCACTAAAAACCGAAAAAACTCCCTCTTCTTTACCAAATCAAATACTGACTGCCCCAATTCTAACCACTTAATTCCACATTTCCCCTTCATTCAATCCGATCCCGCAATCCAAATTATTTTCAAATTACCGCTGCCGCATCTGGGTAACGTAATCGAAGTTCATTACACTTCGATTCCGCTACCCACAAAATAGTGTTTCCCTGCGCCCGGGGGAACTTGAACCCAGGGTTCCAGCAGACCCTCGACCGAGCACTCACGACACAGCTGCCATAGACTGTTGAGCTCCCATTCATCTCATAAGCAACTTCAAAGATGCATTTGGGCATGAAATTGAATTTTGTTAGCAGGGGAACGTGAATTAATTTTTGTTAGTATAAAATATAAAATTTGTTAGTGGGAATTAATGAGTGGAATGTTGTTAGTGGGAAAATTGAAATTATTAGTATATATTTTATTATTTTAGTTGGAAATAAGGGAAAAGGGTAGGATTGTGATGATGGGAAATAAAAATTAATGGGAAAATGGACAAATGTTGATAAAATAAGTAAATTTTGCAGAGGAAAAGGTAGAAGTGCCCAAAGGAAGGTGAAGAAGTTGCGGCGGCATTTTGAAATTGCGAATGGGAGAAAGTCGGAACGCCGGAATTCTCAACAATATGTTTTAACGAGTGAAAATGACATGGTTAGAAAAACAAATGCGGTGCAATTCTAACCGGCAAACATATAACGCCACAATACTTAATTCCTCCGCAGTCACAGATAATTTTGATAGTATTTCTACCAGTTCAGTGATGGTGTTCTATCGAAAGACGCAATTTTTCCTCAAAATACCTACCCACTAACAAAACTTCAACAAAAAGTGTTCATTTTCTTCCAATTATAAGAAGAATAATCATGAAAAGCATTCATGTAGATGTAGTGTAGAATGCACTCGTTATCTCAAAATTGTTTTCTTCATTCGAGCCGTATTCTAAAGCGCATGCTTTCCTGCGAGAGCCCTCCTGATGAGCATTTCATCAATTTGATTGCGATGGATGGTCATTGTTAGAATGCTGTCAACGGTTGTTTCCGTTACACGTGGCCGCCTAATTCGTTGCGAAGAACACAACGTTGAATGACCTTTTTGTTGGTTTAAATAACTTTTATAATTATAATTCTCACCAAACGAAACATTCTAATCAACAAATATAAAACTAATTATGTGTGTAAAACAAAGGAAAAATTAAAAAGTGCTTTGAGTGTCAAGTCACAACTCTAAACCTTGTTACTGGAATTTGATTGATTGGATAAAATTTACAAAAAGTAAAAGCAGAGTTGGAGATCAATTCTTGATATTTGGATTGTTAGACGAAATGCGTGATGTAACCGGTGGCGGCCTGGATATTTGGATAAAATTACCAGAACAAGTGAAACATGATCCCATTTTAGCTGCTTATCGTAATGAATATGAGCGTTCTAGAAGTGAAAGAACTTCGTCAACATTTCCGAGCCTAACTAGAACCCATTTGGTTAAGTTGATATCGGGATCAGCTTGGGACAGATTGTTGCTCGAGCAGATTTTTTAAGCATCCGGAGACCGACCACTTTCCTCCGGCTAATCGATGTCCCATTATCTTCATCCAAAAGAATAGTTCTTTGAAGCGCTGATCAGTATCCGAGAATGATTCAAAATTAATAAAGAGTGTTTTTCATCTGAAATGCTCAAAGCAATTTGACGAGTTGTACTGTCGGCATGGTGAACGTTGTTTTGATTGCACCGTAGCTAATTATTCGCATCCATCATGCAAATGCAAGGAAGGCTTTTCAATGGTTTATCCACTGCGAAAGGTATTATTAACCAAATCGTTGTCTTAACGTCTTTCTTAAAAATAACTTGGAAGATAACTATCATATTTTGTCCCTAAAACAATCTTTAAATTGTACCAATATTTTTTTGCTTTGCACACACAAAACAATATCACAAACATAAATTCAAATTTTATTGTATCCAGCTTGAAAACCTGTTAAACTACTATTAGGCTAAAATATTTAAATAGGAAAATTCATTCAATGAAGTTAATGGTATTAAATTTAGGAACGTTTTTTTGGCCAAAAAGCATATCTAGCATTTTTTAATTTAAAAAGTTTATATTTTTCAACACTTAATCTTTATCACATACATATTTGTGAATACAAAATATTGTTTGTGATTTTGTTACTCATATCGTATTTTCGAATGATTTCCAATTTAAATCAATTTTCATAAGCTCATTACTGATAGGAAATAGAATTTTCTGCAAGGATTTGATAGGCTAACTACATATAACCATAGGAACTGGCTAACTAAACTGTAATTTTGAAGATCATAAAAATAATTCAATTAGTCTCAGTATTAAAACCGATTCTACGCGATTAAAGCGTTAAATTTTAAAACGACATGTAGTTTGCGTTATTATAAACGAAAAGTGTTCTGATCTATGTTGATTGATAAACTAGTTGACGCATTTATTAGAAAATATATATAAGCACATGCTAAGGGAAATGTAGTGCGGAAGTTTTATCCATAGGTATCAAGTCAGGAGCATTAAATACCTTTATTTGATTTAAATTTATAAAATTCTACGTTATAATCATTAAAATTTAAGAAGATAAAAATAAAGAGAACAAATAATGGAAATCATAATATATTGAAGATCGACATGTAATTATTGTTACCTTAATGAGTACTATGAATTAGTAAGTTATAACTTCGGTCTTTCCATTTCAATTGACCTGACCTGACTCAAGGATATGGAGGGCACCGTGAGGTTCTTCCTAGGTTAACAGGTAACGACCTTGATTGAATCTGCACTATGCTTTGGACAACGAACTGAAATTGATGCTTTGAGTTGGCGGATATATTGGTTTGGACCTAGTTGCTTTGCACGGTAGTGCTGAGGTGACACTCATGCTTCAATTCAACTATCATACAGTGTCCGCTACAGTAAAACCGCGGCAAGCCTCGAAGTGCCTTCAAAATGTGCACCATTGGGTTGGTAGTGTAGGTTCGGTTGAGACGGGCTCCCGATTAGCACTGGTCTGGCTCTGAGCACTTGTCTCCATAAGGGCTTGTGCCAACTCTCACATGATCTCCTTCCTATGCAAAGATAACCCAAAAAGGTAATTATACCTATGAACAGAGAGCCAAACGAGAGCGATTTCAATTAAAAACCCTAAAAACAGATCAAAAAATTTGAAAAAAGTAAGTAAAAATAGCATCAACGACGCAATCAGCGGCTGCAGCCACTATGTTGACCTTTTATGTGATCATGGGACAGTACTGGAATATTCCAAATTTTTGCTTATAAAATATAATGGAAAAGACCATTTCGGTTATAACGCACAGTTCCCGCTCTGGAACAAAACGCGATTCAGGTTCTAAATACAGCTTAAACTCAGTATATGGTGGAGTTTCAACAAAAATGAATTGCAATTGAACTTGTCCCGATTTCACGAAGTGCAGTGAATAACAAAGCTTTAAAAATCGAAAAAAAACAAACAATAAAAACTGAGTGTTTTTCATGTAAATCTACAAGGTTAGTGTATTTTCTTTGATTTTATTGGAGGTATTGAATAATTTTTGGTATTGCTTAAAAGTAATTATTATTTATGATATGTACCAGCTCTAGTACATTGTATAACTAAGTGCATTTAGTGTCATATATTTAGCAATACAATATTCTTGTTACAGAATGGCTGCCAGAGGTCTACATGAAGACGAAATATTGAAGTTTCTGATTTATACCACAGACGGTGAAGATGTATTCGACGGTGTTGATGGCAGCATCGTAGGTCATGATTTTGTTCCTGATCCGTGGGAGCGAATAGAAGAAGATGATTTGGAAGAAGTTGATGGAGTGGGAATTGATACCATCATCAGAGTACCAATAACACTTCCCAACTTGTAGTAATCGAGTAGTTGCCCAAGCAAACTGTTCGAAAACCACCATAATTCTGATCCAAATTTCTGTTGTAAATTTAAAATAATATCAATCATTTAAATTTGCAATTGAAATCTGGACACGGCAACCGCTTTAAAACAGACCTAATCCACGAATTGCAATTTCGCAATGTGATGGAAAGTGGATGGAAGGATCGTCAACTGACGTTGTGAGGAGTCCCGCAAGGTGACGACCAGCAACAATGGGGACTCAGAATCAAGCAACCACGCGATAGTGAAGTGTCTGAGGACACAAGCTTAGGAAGAAATTATTGCGAGCATTCCTGAAAATCTGAAAAGTTTACTCATGTGGTTTGAAGTTAACGATTTCTACATAAGGGAAGTAACATCAGTCGGAAAAATAGAAAAATACGCATCATTTCATTGAATGCCGAATACATCAGATTCCGTCTTGGATTATATAAATAATCGTTGCGTTGATTTGTCTCCTCAATAAATTTTCAGCACTGTAACTAGCCGCGGTCGATTGCCTTAAGAGCATGTGTACTTCATTTCCAAGGAATTTACAGTAAAAAGTGCTTAGAATTGCAATTTCTGTGAGCCCATGCATTCAGTGATAGTAGCGAGGTATTGTCAAGCGGAAAGATTGCTCCCACGCCGGTTCGGACTACAGTGAAAAAATATCCAAACTTGAGGAAGGAAAAACGTTTGAATCTGAAAAGATATCCATTGGAGCCGCGTCGGAATGTATTGAACTTGATCGGAGCATGCGAAAGCCAAAGCAATAATTTTTGGTATCGTTTAAAAGTAATTATTATTTATGATATCTGCCAGCTCTAGTACATTGTATTACTAAGTGCATTTAGTGTCATATATTTAGCAATACAATATTCTTGTTACAGAATGGCTGCCAGAGGTCTACGTGAAGACGAAATATTGAAGTTTCTGATTGAAACCACAGACGGTGAAGATGTATTCGACGGTGTTCATGACAGCATCGTAGATCCTGATTTTGTTCCTGATCCGTGGGAGCTAATAGAAGAAGATGATTTGGAAGAAGTTGATGGAGTGGGAATTGATACCATCATCAGAGTACCAATAACACTTCCCAACTTGTAGTAATCGAGTAGTTGCCCAAGCAAACTGTTCGAAAACCACCATAATTCTGATCCAAATTTCAGTTGTAAATTTAAAATAATATCAATCATTTAAATTTGCAATTGAAATCTGGACACGGCAACCGCTTTAAAACAGACCTAATCCACGAATTGCAATTTCGCAATGTGATGGAAAGTGGATGGAAGGATCGTCAACTGACGTTGTGAGGAGTCCCGCAAGGTGACGACCAGCAACAATGGGGACCCAGAATCAAGCAACCACGCGATAGTGAAGTGTCTGAGGATACCAGCTTAGGAAGAAATTATTGCGAGCATTCCTGAAAATCTGAAAACTTTACTCATGTGGTTTGAAGTTAACGATTTCTACATAAGGGAAGTAACATCAGTCGGAAAAATAGAAAAATACGCATCATTTCATTGAATGCCGAATACATCAGATTCCGTCTTGGATTATATAAATAATCGTTGCGTTGATTTGTCTCCTCAATAAATTTTCCGCACTGTAACTAGCCGCGGTCGATTGCCTTAAGAGCATGTGTACTTCAATTCCAAGGAATTTACAGTAAAAAGTGCTTAGAATTGCAATTTCTGTGAGCCCATGCATTCAGTGATAGTAGCGAGGTATTGTCAAGCGGAAAGATTGCTCCCACGCCGGTTCGGACTACAGTGAAAAAATATCCAAACTTGAGGAAGGAAAAACGTTTGAATCTGAAAAGATATCCATTGGAGCCGCGTCGGAATGTATTGAACTTAATCGGAGCATGCGAAAGCCAAAGCAACAATTTTTGGTATTGTTTAAAAGTAATTATTATTTATGATATCTACCAGCTCTAGTACATTGTATTACTAAGTGCATTTAGTGTCATATATTTAGCAATACAATATTCTTGTTACAGAATGGCTGCCAGAGGTCTACGTGAAGACGAAATATTGAAGTTTCTGATTGATACCACAGACGGTGAAGATGTATTCGACGGTGTTCATGACAGCATCGTAGATCCTGATTTTGTTCCTGATCCGTGGGAGCTAATAGAAGAAGATGATTTGGAAGAAGTTGATGGAGTGGGAATTGATACCATCATCAGAGTACCAATAACACTTCCCAACTTGTAGTAATCGAGTAGTTGCCTAAGCAAACTGTTCGAAAACCACCATAATTCTGATCCGAATTTCAGTTGTAAATTTAAAATAATATCAGTCATTTAAATTTGCGATTGAAATCTGGACACGGCAACCCCTTTAAAACAGACCTAATCCACGAATTGCAATTTCGCAATGCGATGGAAAGTGGATGGAAGGATCGTCAACTGACGTTGTGAGGAGTCCCGCAAGGCGACGACCAGCAACAACGGGGATTCGGAATCAAGCAACCGCGCGATAGTGAAGTGTCTGAGGATACCAGTTCAGGAAGAAATTATTGCGAGCATTCCTATAAATCTGAAAAGTTTACTTATGTGGTTTGAAGTTAACGATTTCTACTAAGGGAAGTAACATCAGTCGGAAAAATTTAAAAATACGCATCAGTTCATTGAATGCCGAATACATCAGATTCCGTCTTGGATGCTGACGCATAACAAACAAATGCAAAATTATATAAATAATCGTTGCGTTGATTCGTCTCCCCAATAAATTTTCCGCGCTGTAACTAGCCACGGTCGATTTCTTTAAGAGCGAGTGTACTTCAATTCTAAGGAATTTACTGTAAAAAATGCTTAGAATTGCGATTTCCATGAGCCCATGCACTCAGTGATAGTAGCGAGGTATTGTCAAGCTGAAAGATTGCTGCCACGCCGGTGCGGACAACAGTGAAAAAATATCCAAACTTGAGGAAGGAAAAACGTTTGAATCTGAAAAGATATCCATTGGAGCCGCGACGGAATGTATTGAACTTGATTGGAGCATGCGAAAGCCAAAGCAGTCAAATCCTACTGCTTACCTTTGGTTCAATCAAGTAGTGGAGTTGATAGGAATATGAGATGAAGCTACAGCTACACTCCGATCGAGTCGGATTCCCTTGAAAAGTGAAAATCAAATGATAAACTTTTGGTTTTCTGACGAATGACGGACGGTTCTTGTGGATGAGATACACCAAACCGTCCGGGAAATTATGCGATTCGAAGGAAATATATAGAGCATGAAGAAAGTTGGATACTTCAAGAGTGTGGCCATTGCAATCACATCAACTTTAACGCGATTCTATACTTCGCGGGAGGGAGGGGTCGCTACTTGACTGCCATACGGAGTGGTGTTAGTTCGGTGCCATGTAATAACAGACGGAGTTATAAATCAAGTTACAGTCAGTTACAAGAGGATCGCTAAAAAGAAATCGTAAAGGACTTGTGTGTGAGTGAGAAACTTTTGCGGAGTTAGAAAAATCGAGGTCAATATTTCGAAAACGATTAATTTACCATCAGACTTGGAAAAAAAATCAAAATCAACGGAAATTGAAAGTTTTCCACACTTGCCGAAGAAACTCCCGAAAGGATCTCACTCTGTCAGAGAGTCGCTAACAGCACCGTGATTTGCACGGTTAGAAATGCGTTTAGGTTTGCGTGCGGTATGTGGGAAAGTCGGAAAACGTTTAACTGAAGTGGAATCGTATCGGAGGCGGTCCTGACGCAGAGAATATTTTGATTGCGTGCATTCGTGTACCCCTACATTGTTTTTACGAGCTTTTTGTGTGCGGACAGAGCCACAGGGGCCTTGCTAGGTTTCCAGTATGTATCCCTGACAGATTTAATACCGTGGGGCTTCTGGAAATTACCGCAGAATTAATTGTTACGAGATATCCGCCTCCGGGCGTTGTTGCGTGAAATAATCTTATGTATGGCTTGTGATAGCATTTCCTAGAGCATGTTTTGGAGCTAGGAGAAAGTTTACGACACTCTAACATTAATGTTGCTGAAATAAAGAAAACTGAATGCTAGCTAGTTCACTCCATCCAACGTTTCGCTGATTGTTGTGCTGTCTGTCATCGCTGTGCCGCCAAACACCTTTCGAAACTGTGAAATCGAACAGCATTTGTCAAAATCTCAAAAAAACGATAGTTTTCCAATGAAGATAATCAATTGGAAGTTGTATCGGGTTTAGTTAAAATTAAGACGCTTTGAAACAAATAGTATTTATTACCGGATAAATGTTGGATTTTATAAGAAGCTTACTACTAAATCAATTTCAGTCAGCATATCGTCAACGAACGCCCGTCGAGGATACTGATGAGTGCCCTTTCATTTTCTTTTATACTTCTGTTTTCTATTAACTTTTTAAAAATAACTTTTAAAAAAATATTTTTTTATGAACTATTTATAAATCGCAGAATTGAAAAAAAAAAATTTACGTTTTAAAACAAGTTTTTTTTATTAATTTTTTTGAGCGGATTCGATTTGGCTGCGAATAAAAAGAAATACGTGGCGAATGTTAAAACCAAATCAGGTATGGCTTCAGAAAATACTATAATACCAAATTCAACAAATTCTATGTGTGATATAAATAGCAACTCAGAGTTTTTGTGTCGGCAAATGACTGAACAGGCGATTAATTGGACTCCCAGAAAAATATATATGAAATCCCCAATGATTAATGTTATTGGAATGAGGCTTGTAAACGAATTCTGGAAATTCAAAGTTTTTCCGCTTCGTAACAAATACGTCAAGGGAATGTATTTTATTTAACGCTGGTCATCAGCTGGATGGTAAATTTTTTGTATGTATGCCCAGAGTATTTCGTTGTCCTTTTAATTTGTTCTAGACCTCATGTAAAATTGTCATAAAGATTAAATCGGATTAGTCATAATCAAGTATCACAATAAAAGTATTGTGTAATTAACGAATTAAACACGGTCTTTCCTTTCATTGACCATGACTGGGTATGAAACCCGCAACGATGGCAGGCCCCTCCACTGAAATGAGCTAACCATCGGGCGCGCTCTTCCCTTCTACTACGTTGTAGGGGCTCTTGCCCGGGTAGAGTGGCCTTCCGCGCACGTGCCCTTTTAAGGTATAGTGTTATGTGAATCCATCGCATAAAACTATAACATAAATTTGTCACATTTATATTTCTCATTTGACGGAAAAATTCATGCAAACTATGTTTGTATGAGTTTTTCACTTAAATAGGAAATATATGGCCACATCTACGTTTGGTTCTTGATCCGGTTGGGAGGGTGCCAGAGGGCACCGCTTCCACCTGGATGCCCCACTCTTATTTTTGGTCCATAATTACGGCCGGTAACAATGAAGTCTCTCAAGTCCGTTTGTTTTTTTCCAGGCGCAATTTATTCCTTGAACAAGCAATTTTAACCCTTAGTAGGATATCTCGGCCTCGACACCAGTCGATCGGCATTCGACCCTTTGTAATTCGTGAATGCGAAATTTTTTTGCAGTGGTTCCTTCTGCTGGGAAAAGAATCCAGCCCAAGACACCGCAACGCTAGCCTGCCAGTGCATTCATGCGTCCTCAGACAAGACCAATCTCGGCGGATACTACCATCCTCTTCCACCAAGGCAGCAGACCATCTCTCAACTGAGAGGTAGTCGTAGATTTCCTGAGTTTCCTTACTCTACTACCTGCCTTGTTTTCAATATTTAGTTGAAATTTTCCAATTTACAGTAAATTTTGTTGATTAATTAATCAATCATTTACAATTACCATAGTTCGGCTCGGTGATGATTGAGCCTAAGAACGCTTGCTTGCGCGGTAATATTTGGTTGAGTTAATCATCGCTCCTTGTTTCTACTCTCTCTAATAAGCTACCCAAACCACAAGTATCTAGATACGACAAGAGCCTCAAGGCGTATGTGACTACTATAAACCAAACGTGGTGTAACAATATTACCGTCATATGTTGTCGATTTTATTAAAAGCATAACGGGTAGGTATAAAATAAAACTACGAAGCAAGAGATAGCAGGGTCACATATTTTACTATTTTTTGAACGTTGCCGGTGTCCAATGCCTGGTTACTATACAAACGAGTTCATAAAATCAAGAAAATAGATGAAACACTCTTGGCATTGCCTGAATTTCGTGAAGAGGTTGGTACAGTGTTCAGTAAGATGGGGATAAAAGCAAATGTTCAACGTCGAAGCGTTGAATCGGACATATAGGCAAAAAAAAACAAAGTTCCAGCTAAATTTGTGCCTCCGGCTGCTGTGCGCCAAGACCAAGTCGGCCACTTGACAGTATGAAAACTAAAATATACGTATCTTGTTTTTTAATTTCGAAATCAAATATTGAGTTAAAAAGGGTTAAAAGTACATCGGGAGCGGCACTGACAGTACTGAAACTAACGATGAATACAATGGAAGTGAAGACGGCCGAAAATCGAATATTAACCGACAGTCTTGTTCAGACTGAAGAGTCCCAGGTGTATAAATGCAGCAAAAAAATTATGGGAATGTCAGAAGAGCGGAAAGCTCTGCAGGATAGGCCAGATGTTTGAGCAACGTAGGAAAACATAAAGAAAATCAAGAATTCGATGGTCACTACTGTGATAGCTACCGAAGCGACCAAATCAAAGATCTTGAATTCTGAAATAATAAAGAATCATGCTCGAGTCCGCAAAGTGATCATGGCAGGAAAAGAAAGGAGTGACCAGACGAAAAAGGCCCCATTGTGTGATTTCACCACGAGCGCTGAAAATGTGAATGTGAGAATAGTGTCTAGCCCAATTGAAGGAGATGAGGAAAGGAAAACGGGCGCAGAATGTCAGATCAGGGGTTCTAGACAGTGCTAAAAAAAGAAACAAAGGAAGCCGTAAAAAAGCTCCTTCAAAAAGAGCCAGAAAATAAAGTTCGCACGGAAGTCCAACTAGAAAGAGAGGAGAAAAAGAAGCCCTGACAAAATTCTCGGCAGCAAGCACAGCTTGTTATACCCTTAGATAGCCGATCCGATGCAAAAGTGCTGCAGAATATCAGAGGGAACGTAAGGCTCAAAGACACCAACACTTCTTTCAAAGCAGTACGACCAACGTGATTGGGCTTCATACTGGGCGAATTCAGAGCAGAGGCCGACAATAGAGAAGCAGTCCTCCACCATAGCGCAACTGTAGCCCCACTCGAGGAAATGGCCTCAACCAAAATAAGAAACCTGGTCAAGGCAGGAGAAGCGATCAAAATTAGGTTCCTTAGCGTGGGCTAGATCGAAGCAACATTGACACTAGAAAATGGCCATGGCCATCGTTGACTTGACCGAAAAGGATGCCGAACTATTTCTAAATAAGGGCAAAGTAAGAATAGGGTGCGCCATCTGCAGGATCTGGCGAAGAGTACACCTCTTCAATGTTTCAAATGCCTTGGCTATATGCGCGACGCACAAGTATGCAAAGGACTTCATAGGAGTTTCCAATGTTAAAATGCGTTGCAATGGGACATAAAAGAAAAGAGTGTACGAAGAAGACACGCTACACCCTTGACAAGGATGCTGACCCAAGACCGGATCTTGAGCACGTCTTGGGATCAGAAAAATTTGGAGTATTCCAGGAAGCCATATCCTACACAGCAGCTCAATCATCCAAAACCTGCCTGAGTAGTTTGGCAGGAACATGAAAGCCGACTTCTTGCTACTGAGTGCGCAACACCATGATTAAAGTTCCGCATCATGGTATTCTGATGAGACTGGTACTGCCGCCATCTAGGTTCGAAATTGTGATTTCCAGGCTAGAAGCTGTGGTTTCGTGTGAACTCAGTGCTCAGGGAACACATTCTTTTGTGTGAACCTAACGCTGAACGAACCGATATAATCTTTTCAAGCCAAGCTAAATACTTTGGAGGGCACTGTCTCGAACACAATCAGCAACGGGGTTGTTAGGGGTGGCTTTAGCATTAAAACAATCAGATGGGGCGTGCGTTTAATAGATACAAACCCTGAAAATGGCAGCAAAGATGGAGCTCGCCATAACAAACACTGGAAATACGCCGAGTTACCACCAAAACTGCCGAGGAACCATACTCAACGTGACACTCGCCTCGGAATCCTTAGTACGGAGGATACACAATTGGCGAGCATCAGAGGGCTACTCCGCTAGTCATCATCAGTGTATTCTGCTTAAGATCAGTGATGATGTCTGCCAACGTCTGTGCCCTCGACTTTCTACAATTAGGTGGAACAGGGGAAGAATGGCCGTCAAGAAGTTTGTTGAGGGGCTCATGGCAGGGGATGGAAGAACTGGCAGCTCAAGACGTAGTAATCTCAACTATGAGCATCATTATGACTGCTTGCAATGCTTCCATGTGCCGTCAAAAATCCCGCACGGCAAGCCTTTAGTGTACTGATGGTCTACTAAAATCGCTGAATAGGAAGAGAATGCCACAAGCTTCGGAGTGAGGCTCAACGGGCACAGAATAGTGACCGGGTAGTAGCATATAAGTCGGTCAGGAAATGCCTTCGCAAATCGATTAACAACAGCAAGGCTTGCTGCTGGGAAGATCTAGTGGACAATGTGAATAAGGATCCGCGGGGCCTTGAATACAATATATGGAATCTTGATACCCTACGGACGCCTTACATACGTGAAGCGAAATAGTTGGATGAGATAGTGTGGGCTCTCTTCCCCGCCCACCCGATCCGTGCTGATGCTATGCATGGTAAAACGGCAATGGAGCGCCCACTCGTCACAAAGCTGGAACTGGAGGAGGCAGTACTTTCATTGAAAGTGAGGAAGGCTCCAGGCCTAGATGGTATTCCAGCTGAGGTATTCTCAGCTGCCTATCACCATTGTCCTGAATAACTAACTACTCAGCACATTTAACGCTTGTTTACCGGAAGGAGTTTTCCCGATACGATGGAAGATGGTAAGGGTCGTGCTGATCAGTAATGGGAAGGGAAGTTCTGGATCGCCGTCTGCATACCAACCATTATACATGCTGGATATGGCTAAGAAAGTAGTAGAGAAACTCATCAAGGGAAGACTCACTGACACGATTCGTGCTGCTGAGGACATATCTTCTTGTCAGTACGACTTCAGAGCAAGACCTTCTTCATTGATTCGATTGCAGAGTTGGTAAGTGCAGTATAAAATGGAGAGGCATATAGCTACACCACGTGATGGATCGACCTGTTGGTGACACTTGATATTAGGAATGCGCTAGATGGGTGAATATTGTGGAGTTGAACTTGTCATTTTAAGACCTGATTTGAAAATTTCTCATCAAGACTTTTCATTTGATACCCATATTGCCTACAGTCGATACTTTTTTTTTCAAGAACCACTACCCTATAGGGAAAGACCCACCTTAAACACCTTAAAGAGAATTTCTTATGATGAAACTTTCAAGAAAGCACCACTTTACATTTGCTTTCAAAATTTCATGTTTCTGGCTCATTCATTTCGCGAGAAAAATTGCTGTGACACACAGACAGACGGACACAGAGGACGCGGATTTAGTAGTTTTTTTAAAATTATTTAACAAAAACCTAAAAACACCTTTCAACTCCAACTCATAGTATATTCACAAGTTACGGTGCAACTTCTATCAACAATTTTTGCCTCAATGGCTGGTAACAGCGCATCATGTATGAGTGCACGATGATAACATTTGAAACTCGGAATGGAATTCAGAATCCCATAAAAAATGAAATATCTTTACCACAATGTAACATGAAAAGCACCACGAAAATATCTCATACATATGTACATACCTCGTGGATATGTATATACCTGCAAGGGAGAAAATTAATAAAGGATTCTCATCCCTAACATGAATAACACGTTGCGCATCTCTATTTATTTGGGGGAATTTTATCGCTGAAAATGAATGAATGAATGATTGTACAGCAGACTACGTTAGAAATCAAATAAATTTTTATGAGTTCCTACAAATGATGTTTTCGCAGAAATTAAGGTTGTTGATTGTATGTTTGGGGAGGTAAAAAAGTTTGTTGCAAGCTGTTTTAGTCTTGTGATAGATGAAAGAATGTGAGTATGTGTATGGGTTCCCATGGAATTTGTTTCTATTAATGGAGTTGAATTTCGTGCGATCTATATTTATAAGGCTTCTCAAGAAAAATTTTTACAATCCTCGTGAGGCTCCCTGTCTGTGTGTCTGCCTGGTTTTACCATAACACAACACTTTCTCAGGGACTGCTAGAGCAAGAACCATCAAATTTGGAAAAAGCGTAGGATTGGAGATTGAATACATATGATAAGAAACTTTTCAATATACCTCAAGACTCCTAATACATATCTGATGTATTTAGGAATAGCATTGATAACCACTTGCTTCTTTGAAGGGGAAGGAAACAAAATAATGACATCTTATACATGTGACAGACAAGTCAGAACAACTACCTGAAAAAATCACTGGAGCTATTTTAAGAAATAGGCCAACAAATGCCATAAAAGACAAAATACTCTTGATTTTGATAGAAACTGCATTATTCCTCAATTTTATATTTTTTCCAGTAACAAAAAAAAAAAAACAATTTGCCAAAGTATGTCTCTTAATATTATTTTCCATGGCAAGTAGTCGAGCGAAATATCAAATGCAATCATATTTATGTAAGTTAAAGCCAGGATTTATTCTTGGTCTAGACCTGTGGAACGTGTCCTACGATGGGCTACTAAGACTGGAGATGCCAGATAAGTTGCATTTGATCGTATGCGGATGATGTTGTGGCTGTGGTCGCAAGAGGTACCGATGAACAAGCCCAACTTAGGCTAGGTAGGCTAATGCGCCGAGTGAGAGACTGGATGACTGCTCGCAGGTTTAGTTTAGCACTGGAGAAAACCGGGGTGGTCAACTTGACAAAAACGAGAATCCCTAGAGTCAAGGTAATCAGTATTGGAGATATACTAATCGAATCAAAGCCAACGGTGAAGTACCTTGGGCTACTGATAACATAAACTCGATGGTGAGTTTCTCTGAACAAATTAGGGCAACGGCTGAGATGGCTGCTTCAGAAGTATCGGCTCTGAGTTGACTTATGGCCAACGTAGGGGGACCCAACCCATCAAGAAGACGCCTCTTGATGAGTGCTGTAGGGTCTGTGCTACTGTATCAAGCAGAAATATGGGGCGACGCTCCCAGTATGGGGGTATACCAAAAATGCTTGGTACAGGTACAGGGAAGAAGAGTGCTGAGGATGGCACCTTCGTATCCGGCAGTCTCTCATTTGATGATGAGAGTCATTGCAGGATTGCTACCTATTGCCGTCCTTGCAAGAGAGCGCCGCGCTATTTACCTGCGTCGAAACGAGGACGTGAAGGAAATGGTGGTACGTGAGGAGAGACAGCACTCACTCAACGATTGGCAGCTGTCTTGGGTGAATTGCACGAAGAGAAGATGGACTCCGCACCTCGCCCCGGATGTGAGACCATGGCCAAATCGAAGGCATGGTGAGACTGACTTCTATCTGATGCAGCTTTTGAGCGAGCATGGATGTTTTCAGTTTTACCTGCACAAGATTGGTAAGTCACGGTCTGCTGATTGTTGGTTTTGCCCAAGAGAAGAAGACAATGCCTGCCACACATTTTTTGCGTGCTCAAAATGGGACAGGGTACAAAGGGGTCTCTACAGGGATACGGAAGGGCTCAACCCGGATAATATAGTCGTGGCATCACTACGACAATTTATCGAATTGGTTCACAAATGGAACCAGCTGGCACATTATGTTTGAGCAGCCGGAGCCTTGGGACTGGCGGATCATTTGTTTGTCAGTTCCTCTTCCCCTCGCCCTCCCGTTAGAAGCGGGATCCTCCAGCTTGAAGGCGAGTCATGGCGTATCAAAACGAGACCTGGCCCGAAATAATGTGTCAACTGGTTTCAGTCTGGGTTCTCGGGTTGGCAGAGGAGGTGTTTGGTGGATACTTCAGTCACCTTCTTATAAACCTGGGAGCCCCACGGTTAGTGCGTAAATGGAATTCACGTCCCAACTACAAAAAAAAACCCGTTATAGTTTCCTCCGATCAAAATGTACTGCTTTTCTAGTATGTGAGTCTTCCATGGAACCAGAAGCCACAATCCCGATTGAATCTTTAAAAATTTTTTTGCCAAGATAAGTAACATAAATAACTTTAATACTTCATGACAACTTAACAGCCGGTTAATAAAGGGTAACAATAGCTTTTCTTTGAAAATTAATGTAGATTTCTTTAAAATTTTTCTCGAATTTATTAATGCCTAGTAAACTTACCTACCAGTACAATATTTGACGGACTAGAAACAAATATTTAGGACTATTGCAAATATCATCTTCCATATCTATTCATATACATTATGTACGGATTAGCTAATGAATTAATTTAATTTCCTCAATAAACTGTATTTGCGATCGTTTATTTTAGAAGCTTTGCTCAGTATGTATCAAATCAGCTGGATCTTACCAAGTTTAAAAAAAAATTGGACGTAAAGGTTTTGCCTAGCATTCACAGATATAATAGATCTCGACAAGTTCAAAAGAATTGGTCACCGTCAGCGTTATAGAATTTGTCCTCCATCCACAGAATTCCTTTGATCTCACCGAATCGAGGATAATTTTCTTTAAGCTTAGATGGCTTTACTAATCGATCAAAATACCATACAAAACAGCCAATTAACTATTGACGATGCAATTCAGCCACAACAAAATTATCAAACGTCACATGTATCTCGAAAGCGGAAACGATCGACCAACGTGACATCGCCACTGAAAGCTATGCTTCTGACACTGTTAATGATGCCAGCCCTCTCAACCACTACACCCACGGACAGATTGATGCAAATTAAGGAGTTCAACAACAATGCCGGTGTCTATTACGAGGGCTTGGGGGAAGGAAGTCTGACGTCTGACAGTTGGCACGTCCTAGCGTATTACGATCTAAAGTCTTACTGGACCACTATCAAGGCAGCTAGTGATGGAATTCAGCTACTAAAGAAACTTTGCAGCATGATTCCCCATAATGAGTATCATATTCAAATAGTCGAGCAATACGTACATCAACTTAATGGGATTCAGGAGAATAACATCTTCTTAACTGAGCGTAGTCATGTTCAACCAATAAGAAGGAAGAGATCGCCATTCGACATTATTGGCAACATTGCAAACAAATTGTTCGGCGTTCTAGACAGCTCGTACGAGGAACATATGGACGAAAGGACGATGAGATTCATCTTGGGAAGCTGATTAAGTCACAAACTTCTATAATCGAAACCACTGTTAACATCATGAAAAAGGACGAAGAGCAGCTACGCAATCAAGCCAACACTGTAAATAAATCTTTCCACGCAGCGTTCGACAATATGCGGAACCTCAACGCCGAATTAAAGGAGCAGAAATCAAGCCAAGCTTTCCACACTATGGCTATTTTCGTCTCATTATTGTTGCTTGAATGTCAAAATATTCAAGATGCAATAGTGGCGTCACTTTCCGACTCGCAGCATGGCAAAATCAACCCTCTCATAATTTCGATTGGCCAACTTCAAGAACAAGCTCGTGTTATCACAAATCACTTACCAGAGCTGAAAGTACTACCATCATCGAACGGCACTGTCGACCCTCTGCTTCTGTATCGAACCATGGATATACACGCCTCTTGAGTCAAAGATTACATTATATTTGGAATTGAGATTCCACTAATCACCAGCGTTAGATTCGAACTGTTCCGGATCATCCCATTACCACATATGGACGGAAAAGACTTCGTAAAAATTGTACCCAAGGCACCCTATATGATGGTGAATGAATACCGAGACAATTTTTATCCATTAACTGGGACTGATTTTCATGCCTGCAAAAAACTGACCAAATCTAGCACACTATGCCAACAGTATCAACCCGTCGTAAAATTCAACCCCTCCAACAGCATATGTGAGCTACATCTCTTCACCGAACGTCGATCTACACCTTCGTGCCCAAGGGAAATAGTCGCTGCCAGTAGAACCTGGATCCAGCTTCGCACCCCTAATCGTTGGATCTTTGCGCTAAAAAAGTAAGAGGATTTTGACTTCCTATGTAACGGCAAATCGTTCGGAAAGGTCTCAAGGACTCTGGCTTACTAGTCATGGATGCAGGTTGCAGTATGAGAAGCCTGATATCACGTTACTCCCCTCCACACAAGGAGTAGCTACCGAGTTCCACGCCAAATCATTTTACCCCAAGGTCAACTTTACCATTGAAGAAGCCGATCCAATCACCATGATGACATTCAACCCAGTCCACGTGTCGAAGCGTTTCGAGGCATTGACAAATTTAAGTTCCGAGCTACAAATTCTAAAGGCAAGCATTGACTCAGCTGGTACTTCGTCGCATTATCTGCATTCGTTATCGGTAGGCTACACGTCAACGGGATGTGTCGCAGTGATGATCTTGTGTGCGCTCATCTATTACTGTTGCAAGAGGAGAGTACCCAAACTACAACGCAGCAACGTCCACAACGCGAAAGAGCTTACTTTTGAAGTTGTATAACTTCAAGGCCGGCAGTATGTTTAGAATAGTCATTGAATAGTTATTAAGATAGGAATACAAGTAGGCTTGTGTCATTGTAATTACCTTTGTAGAATATTCATTAAGTCACGATGTAATAATAATTAACAAGGTCGTTGAATGTAGAATTGTTTTGGTTTAAATTACTGTGTCGCTGGGTCAAGCTGTAGATTGCTTGATTCGTTTTGGCTTGCGACAACCTCATTGTTTACGTCAATTGTATCTTGATATCGTTACGCTAGGTCAAGGCTGGTATATCAGCGAGTTGCTCGTTCCAGATTCAAGCGGCACAGATATCAAGGTACGATCGAGTTGTTTGTAATGCGATCGAGTTTATATGTAAGCAATTATGGTTCCGTGTATAAATGACGGCACCGTGGTTGCATTAATGAACGCATGAATCATGTCATGTTTGTTATTGCATGTAAAAATGACATGGTATTAATTTCAGAAGTGTTATTTTGGTTTGTATCTAGGCAGAATTGTTATTTCGTTAATGTAAGCATTGATGGTATTGTTGATTGATTGTATGTCAATACCACGATTGCTAAGTTAGCGATAATTAGCTATAAGTACGTCTGAAGTAGATGTAAAATATATTATTCTTGTCAAGTACAGAACAGTGTTTTTGTATTGCGATTGCAAACAGTGAAAAGCATTCGTCCCTAGAGGTACCTAAGGGCTGTGCTATCCTGTAAGTATATTTAGCTTCTTGTAGGCAGGCTACAAGAACAGGTTTAATTTAATAGTACTTTGGAACTAGGGAGACCTAGTTTTCAGAGACTTTGGCAAATTGCTAGCTAGAGTGACCTAGCTGCTTTTTGCTCTATTTCAGTGTTCCAAACACGTAAAACGACAAAACACCTTTCTTTAACATCTTACCAAATTTCAAACAATCTCATTCACAATCCTTTAAAGCCTACTAAGTTCAAAATCACTAAACTAAAAATTACTTTTCCTTAAGCTTTAATTTTTTGTGTATTAGAGCTGGGATCTTTCATATAAATTGGTCAACAGATGTATCGAATCTCATTCAAATCTGGGTAAGTAAAAACAAAAATCAGAAATTTTTATCGAAGATCATCATGACGATTAATCACTTCCATTCATAATGGTTCTACCACCTCGTTCGCCAGTTATTCGCTCCCAGCAAGGATCTCCTGTCAGCTTTTATCGTGTCTTCCCAATGAGCCCTCGATCTTCCCGCTGGACGTCTACCTCGTGCTATACCCATTATTGTTGTTGTGGGTAGCCGGTTTTTATTCATTTGCTTCCCGTCGACCCCTATATTGGTCTGTGGTAACTTCAATTTGCTCTTTATTGTTTAAAATGATATGTATGTTTCCACAGTTTCTAGAAGTAGTGTATTTTTTGCTCTTTCTTCTTTTATTTCCCTCTGTTCTTTCACCCAATTCAACACTTTTCCTAATGCCAACAACATTTTGTTCTCTGCAACTTGTCACGTTCTTCTCTTTCCACATCGGCGACACTCTCATCCTTTGTCAAATCTGATCCCCACAATCCACCACTCTCCATTTAGCTTGCTATCATATGTTCTAGTTCTTTGAGGAATTCCTTACCTTCCCACTCTAATTCTTCAAAAGCTGATTTATGGAGCATGGAAACCAGCCTTAATACCGTGAATTCGTATTCTTTCTTCAGCAACCTTTGCATTGAAGATTGTGTTGGTAAGCTCTTTATGTTTTTTCGTCCTTAACCCTTGATTCATAAACATACATAGGGGACACACAATTCATGAACATTCGTCTCTCATGCGAACATTTTATTGTTCGTAATTGATGTCATTTTCGCAAAATAATTCTGAAAAATAAAAAAGAATAAAACCTTAATTTTAATTTTGCGTGTTTAATCAACGCCTGCTTACTCAGGCCCAGAAGAAAAGCAATTAACGAGCACGACGTCCCAGCGGGAACTGTTAAAAACTATTCAATTGGTCTAAAAGAACAGGTCAATAGGTCTAAAAACCTGGTACGCATTGTGACGTCATGCTTCCGCTTTTGGGCCTGTGTGAGGAGGCATTGGTTTAATTCTATTTCGTAATCGATTTTCGACCGTTAATGTTCGATCTTCTTGAGCGATCGCTGAAGGAGGTCGAACGATAACGGTAAAAAATCGCTTAGGAAACAAAATTAAACACACGAAATTGAAAGGAAGGTTTTATTCTTTTTAGGTAAATTTCTCGAGAGAAATTTACCTATTGCGGAGAGCATCATATGTATATATATATATATATATATATATATATATATATATATATATATATATATATATATATATATATATATATATATATATATATATATATATATATATATATATATATATATATATATGGGATATAGAAATTTGTGACCACGCTAGAGGTTGTAATTTTGCTTCGATTTTCACCAAATTTTCAGGAAAGGTGTATTGGGTAATTATCTCGGTTAAGTTCGTGAACCAGCTATATCGCTGATCAAAAACAAAATGCCGGCCATTTTAGACGAAAAATCGTGATTTCTGTTCTGACCAAAGTATAGCTCCGATTTGGATGAAATTTGGTACGAAGGTTCACTGACGTATGTGATGAATCTCACAATAAAAAATCCAAAGTCGGTACGGCAGAAACAAAATGGCGGCCGCTCAAAGGTCGAAAAACGTGCAAAATTTTGTTGTTGTAATAGTGGTCAAAGGTTTCAACAGATTTTCATGAAACTCGGCAGTTGAATAGAAATTATAAGTATCTAAAGAATTACGTAAAAAAACTGGAGGTCAGGTTGCAAAAAACAAAATGGCGGCCAGTTAAAACTCAAAACTTCAAAGGCTTCTAAAAGTCGCAATTTTGATCCGACATATATGAAACTTGGTTTCGAGATAGACACTACTTAGACCTACAGTCTTTGATATTTTGGTGATCATGCATTTGCAAATTTCAAAATGGTGGCCGTTTAAATATGCGTTTTTTTCATGTTTTTGTGGCCCTCTAGCGGTCACATTTTCCAACGGATTTTGATGAAACTTGAGATTATGAATTTCTGTACTATGTTCTTGTATTTTGAAGGAAATTATTAAAATTGAATGAAAAATAAAAAAGTCAAAAATTTAAAGCCTAATATTTTTAGCTGCCATTTTCTTTAAAAATTGAATTATTTTGCCCTGTCTAGACTGAAACTCCAATTTGAACGAGATAGTACATTGATTGGTGAGGTCCTAGCATACAAAGATTTAAAATAATCCAAAATCAAATGCATGCATTCAAAATGGCGGCCCCCAAAGGTCTGAAGGCAAGCGCAATTCGCTATTTTAGTGCCCACTGAAATAATGAATATTTTTCATTGAAACGTTTTAAATGACTTTACTTGAAAGAACTTATAAACCAGATCATTTGTGAGATATTGTAAAATATTTTTAACAATACCCTAAAAATTATTAAATCGCGACTTGTCTGTCTGTCCGTCCGTCCGCCCGTTTGTTCGTGCGTCATAACAAGTTTTCTCGCAAACCACATGAGCTAGAATGAGGAAATTTTCTACGTAGGTCAAAAGTGGTGCCTCTTGAATTTTGCAGTGCAAGAAAATATTTTAAGGTATTTAAGGGGGGTCTCTCCATACAGGCGGGTCTTCCCATACAGGGGGGCGGCAAGCAATTTTTTTTATTTCTGTAGCCCTCTAGCAGCCAAGATTCTCAACAGATTCCTTTGAAACTTGAAATTATAAGTTATAAAGGCAAGTTAATTTAATTTGATTATGCAAATCGAATGACAAATAAAAAAGTTAAAAATTTACAGCTTAATATTCTTAGCAGCCGATTTCAATAAAAATCGAAATCATAGTTCAGAAAAAAATTGAAAATGTATATATTAATGGCAATGCAAGTGCTGATTAAACTTTTATGGAAATCTTTTGAAATTAACTATTTGAGCTATTAAAGCCGACAAGTTATCACCTTTGTGTGGTAGCCACTATGAAATGTATAAACAGCAAATGTGAGAAGGGCGAAACGAGTATAAATATGTTTATAACAATTTACTGCCCGCCGATTTTCAATATGTGATCCATACGTGTGTAACTCAATTTAATTGGCAAAATATTTGCGCCTCTATGGGGTGTCTCCATACACAAACGGCGGCAGATCCTTTTTGTTACTAAAAACCCATGTAGTGCTACCGAAATTGCAGTAAGAAGTTAAGTAGTAGGCAAGCCAAATTTTTTTTCCGAAACCTTACGCTACATACGAGAAATTTACCTTTCCGACTGGTGCTGCCAACGGGGATTTTTTTATTTTTCAGAACATTTTATGTTTATAATTTTTGTATTATAGATTATAAGAAGCAATGAAACACATTTTATACCTGAAAAGCTGTTTATTTAGCTCTAATTTTCTGGAATCAAAATGAAGCACAATAGTTACTAATAATCTACGGTTATCCATTCCCATGAATTTTTTAGGGTTAGGGTTTTAGGGTTTTTTACTAAAATACAAAACTCTATTGCAATCACGACCCGTGCCCGTCTGTCCGTCCGTCCGTATGTCACAGCACTCTTTCTCCGAAACTATAGAAGATACAGCCACGAAACTTTGTGAAAAGGTTAAAAGTGGCGACTTCTTGAAAGTTTTGGGGCAAATTTTTTTTTTAAAGGAGCTTAAGGGGGTCTCTCCATATAGGGAGGTGACCCTTCAAGAAAAATTTTCCATCATTGGTAGTTAAATACGATGTCATTGGAAAGGTCTCAACGAGATCTTATCAAAACAAGTCTTAAAATTGCCTTACCAGTACCATGGGGGCAGGGGAAGGGGAAACGTACAATTTTTTCGCGTACCCCTCCACGCAATTGTACACCTTTCATGCGAAAAATCTGAAAAAAAATCATGAAAGTAGGCCTTAATGAGTACAACAGCAAAAAAGAGTACAACAACAAAAAATACGTGAGAAGTCAAAATTCACTCAACCTTGTTGGTATTAGTATGGTTTATCGATTTTCCGTTTTCTTGAATAAAATCCTAATCGCTTTAAATTCAATAAAATTTAGTGCTTAAATGACTATTTATAAGATTGACCGGTCCTGAAGGTTTCACAAAGATCAAATGGTATTTAACGAAGTTATAGCGGTTTGAATTTTTCTGTATTACTATGGAACAATATGCGCTGTATTACTATAGAAACATATGGCTATGGAACAATGTGCGCTTTCTACCGACTGAGACACTATTTGTATGAAAGTTTTAGCCCAGTCATATTAGGGCTTTCACCTCGGAATGAAAGATAATAAGCTGCAAATTGGTATGAACCTTTGTTTTGTCATTCTAAATGTTGTCTCAAAAGTCAAAATCATTATCGTGTTCGCGTCTTAAGATATTCAAGGTCAAAGGTCACAAAAATCGGTTTTTCGCGAATATCTGGCTTTCTATCGGTTAAATGAGATTTGCATTTATTATAAAAGTTGTAGGCTATAAAATTCCCTACAACTTTTGTTTAAACTTTTTTTTCATACGACCAACCGTTTTGAAGGTAGAGCGCGAAGAGTGCACATCGTACAGTCATATACGGCCTAATGCAAGGTCAAGCGTGAGTTATGGTTATCAGTACGTTATAAAGTCAATTATTTACTTGGAAATTATAATTATTAAACAATGCCTATTATTTATGTACTAACTATTAATTATTTATATTTAATTAAAGTAAGTAACTTGATTTGCAACGGTACAATTTCAAACTAACGAATAATCTTGACTCATACAAAGTGGAGAGAGTGGCCTTGAATACTATAGAACATCTGTCCCGGCAATGAATAGAAAAGGGCATAGGGTAGGGACAAGTATTTCCAGGTATATAAGTATTGAGAAATTTACGCGTTTTAAAGAAAAGATATATAATGTCGTGTTAACTTAAAATAAAACTAAAATATATAATCCAGAATTAATAATATTTTATACTTAAATAGTTAAATATGAATAATTATATATAAATAATCAAGTTACTTACTTTAATTAAATATAAATAATTAATAGTTAGTACATAAATAATATATATAATTATTCATATTTAACTATTTAAGTATAAAATATTATTAATTCTGGATTATATATTTTAGTTTTATTTTAAGTTAACACGACATTATATATCTTTTCTTTAAAACGCGTAAATTTCTCAATACTTATATACCTGGAAATACTTGTCCCTACCCTATGCCCTTTTCTATTCATTGCCGGGACAGATGTTCTATAGTATTCAAGGCCACTCTCTCCACTTTGTATGAGTCAAGATTATTCGTTAGTTTGAAATTGTACCGTTGCAAATCAAGTTACTTACTTTAATTAAATATAAATAATTAATAGTTAGTACATAAATAATAGGCATTGTTTAATAATTATAATTTCCAAGTAAATAATTGACTTTATAACGTACTGATAACCATAACTCACGCTTGACCTTGCATTAGGCCGTATATGACTGTACGATGTGCACTCTTCGCGCTCTACCTTCAAAACGGTTGGTCGTATGAAAAAAAAGTTTAAACAAAAGTTGTAGGGAATTTTATAGCCTACAACTTTTATAATAAATGCAAATCTCATTTAACCGATAGGAAGCCAGATATTCGCGAAAAACCGATTTTTGTGACCTTTGACCTTGAATATCTTGAGACGCGAACACGATAATGATTTTGACTTTTGAGACAACATTTAGAATGACAAAACAAAGGTTCATACCAATTTGCAGCTTATTATCTTTCATTCCGAGGTTGACCCCTTTTTTTACCTAATATGACTGGGCTATTCAAGAATGAGAGGTATCATGAATATCTTTGAGAATTGGTTCAGCTATTGGTATCAGTAATCGTAAAACAAAATAGTGGCTGCTTTAAATGCGAAGTATAATAATTTTGGATTATTTTTCCCCAACTCCAACGTTTGAGGTACATGCTTTGAACACTTGATACAATTTAATAAATGACTGAAGCTGAGTACCTTCAATTAATACTCACAGGTGAAACATGTCAAGGAGGCAGGAAGAAGCTCCTAACAGAAGGGCTTTGTAGCCATTCTAGGGTTCAAAAAAAATTTGTTGATGCCATGAATGATGATGATGATTGCAGTACAGGGGAATGGCCCCCGAAAAAAAATTTCATTAAAGTTAGCCCATATAAGTATCATATGAATGGTTTTTATGAGAGCTTTTCAAAACAGTTCTTAAAGTGACAGGTTTTACTTCAGTAGGAGCACAGGGGGGAAATACATGCAAAATGTGTACCTCCCCTCATCATTGGACTTCTGTGATTTAAAAAATCTGAAAAAAATTATCTAGGGAAACATTTATAAGTACAACAACAAAAAATACCTCAGAAACCAAAATTCGTTCAACTTTGGTAATAATAGTATGATCTTCGAACTTCACATTTTCTCCAATAAAATAGCACAACAACAAATTTCGATATTTAAGTAGTCTTACACGAGATTCTAATACTCTGTAAATCTAATGAAATTCGTATCATATTCACGGAAGTCATATCCATTTAAAATTTCTCCAATTACAACAACAATAACACACTATTTTGGTATTTTATGGACTTTCCGTCGAATTGAAACTACAGTTTTGATTTGATCGTAACCAGACGTCAGACAGATTTCCTGATATTTCTTTTATAAACGATCGACGGGACATTGGTTTTTGTTGTTGGTAATTGCGTAGTGCACGTAAAATATAAATTAATTATAGCCATATTCACCATACCAAGAAAGTAACAAAGAGGCCATTTTTGCGTATTTCTGCTGCAGGACAAACTTCCACAAATTTGATCAAATGTGTCCACTGCACCTTTTGTCGAGTTATAGAACTCATTAATATCGGGCTTGCCAGAAAAAGCAATTGTTCCCTGGCGTGCGTGGTAGAAATCAATAAAATATTTTCACGTGCATTGTTGGTCATAGAAAACATGGATGAACCTATTGATCATTTCTTGATGTCGAGCAACTCTGCCAGAATCTCTCTTTTATATTTTCTAATTGTTCCCACAGTAGTCAGTTTGGAAGTGTTTTCTAGTGAATAAAATTATAGAACACTTATCGAGATTAAGGAAAAGACTGCTAGCCTTGCACCATATTACTACATCACTAGCGTCTTCTTATTACTATAGGCAATTATTCAAAGCCTAAAAACTAAAAAATGCTACTGAGATGCAGAATGGCAGCAAGTAGGTTAAAGTGATCAATACAAAGAGTTTGCAAATCACGCGCAGTCTGACAGAGTCCATGTCTCTAGCCTAGGCTTAATATGAAAGAAAGGTGAGGTACGTGGTAGGGGGTGAAGGAGTAGTCTCGAGGACTTACTTATTGCTTAGATCTTTTCTTCTTCTTTCTTCTTTGTAGCACTACAACTCTTCTACTCCATCACGATTAATACTGTTGTATGCTTGCTTAAAGTCAACGAAAATTTGGTAACGAGCCAATGAGGTAGGAGTGTCAGGGAGACCAAACTACAGAGCAATATTCGAGGATTGGACGGGCAAGACAGATAAACAAGCGGACAGGGGTAGATATATCGTTAAATTTATGAGCATGCCTGAAAATGAGTCCCAATATTTTCGAGGCCCTAGTAGTCACGATTAGAACGTGTGCATCAAAATTGAGCTTAGGATCAAAAGTAACGCCAAGGTCCTTAGCAGAGCTCACAGGAGCGAGTGGGACTTCATTAACATATAGGTGAAAGTCAGCGGAGAACAATTTAGATTAAAAGTCATTTGATAGCATTTGGCAACATTAAGACAGAGGTAACTAGACGAACACCAGTTACATAGTGCAATCAGGTCCATCTGAAGATATTGACAATCTTGTACAGACCTGATAGCTTGAAAGACTTTAAAATCATCGGCATACAGTAGTATGAACAATAAGAATAGGAGGAGACCTAAAATGGAACCTTGAGGAACACCAGAGAATGGATAGAATGGAATAGAGGTCGTTCCAAAGTAACTAACACAACATATACGAGAAGACAAGTAGGAGTCCATCCATGATAAGAGAGGGCCGACAACCCCAAAAGTATTCAGTTTATAACAGAGAAGTTGATGGTTGACCGTGTCAAATGCCTTCGAGAAGTCAGTGAAGTTAACACCAACCTGCAATCGATTGTCTAGGGCCTTAGCAATCAAATCGATGAATTTAATTAAATTTGAGGTCATAGAGCGACCTTTGAGATACCCATGTTGTTCTTTCGACAAGATAGGGGTCAATGAAACTGAAAGCCGGTTGTGTACCAGACGCTTGAGTTATTTTGGGAAACAGGAAATTAAGGAAATAGGACGATAATTGGACACAGAAGAAGGATCACCACTTTTAAGAATAGGAACAACGTTTGCTCTTTTCCAATAAGTAGGGAAAATACCAGTCTTTAGACGGAGGTTGAAGAGAAATGCCAGAGGTATACAAAGTGAAGACGCTAATGACTTGACAAAAATATTCGGCAAGCCGTCAGGACCAGGTGATATATTAGATTAAGTGAATTAATGAGGGATTCAACTTCGATATGGTCAGTGAAAAGTGAAGAAATGTCAAAGGAGTGAAGTACGGGTGTATTAACTGGATCGAAGACATGAGAAGAAGAAGAAGTTGACGAGAAGAACTGAGAGAACAAGTTGGAAATATCCTGTGGAGAAGAGCTAACTATATTATTCCAGCGGACTGACGGAGGGACAGAAGAGGAGGACTTGAAGGATCTAATGTATGACCAGAATTGTTTCGTATTATTTGCCATGAGGGAACTCTCCAAGCTACTGAAGTAGTTTTTCATTGCAGTCTTTAGTTCTTTTTTTTGCTACAGGACGTAGATCACAAAAGCGGGCTCTGGATTCTTCAGTACCACAGCGCTTGAAACGGCTGTGTGCCTTACTTTTAGCATTCAAGGCACTAAGTACTTGCTTGGTTAGCCATGGTTTCTGCTTTACTTTGCGAAGAGCTTGTAAAGGTGTGAAGTGTTTAATCAACTCATAAAGGTAATTATAAAACTTATTCAGAGCTTCATCACACTCCAAATTATCAAAAAACTCCTGCCAGTCAATCAAGCCCAGCTCGGAGGCTAAAGCTTCGTAGTTTGCTTTGAAGAAGTTGAATTTTGCGGAAGAAGCAAAAGTACGACTTGACAAAGGTGTAGTGGAGAGATCGAGCGATAATGGCGGATGATGACTATCAATACTCACTAGAGGATTTAATGCAGCAGAAACAGATAGACAGTTTAGGGGAAAGTTAGAAAGAACAAGGTCAAGTACCCGACCATTAGCATTAGGGATATTATTGAATTGCGATAGTGAACAGAGTGATAGAAACGAGGAGAGGGATAAAGAAGATGCATCGGTTGATGAAACAGAGAAAGGAAAGTTCTTCGTCCATTGCACTATTCCGAAATTAAAATCACCGCATATTAGAATTAAAGATTGCGGATGATGCAATAAGACATAAGAGGAAAACTCGCCAAAGAATGTCTCATTCACATACAAAGGAGAGTTACTAGGTATGTGGACAGAGGAAACTAATAAAGATGTATTGTTAGGAAGGAAGATCTTGACAATCACACAATGCACCACACGGGAAAAGCGAAAATCAGCACAAAGGGAGCTACGCACTGTATTACTAACAGCTACAAGAACATCACCTCCATCTACTTTATTTGCAGAGCCCAAGTCCCGATCACAACGGTCTATATCAAAATCAAGGGATATTTCCCAGTTTGAGGTGTTACTATTTGACCAGGTTTCCGTAAGACATATAAATACATCTTTGCTGAGTTGTAACGATAAAAAGAGCTTATCAAGCTTGGTCCTTAACCCTCTTACATTTTGGTAATATACTGAAATATTTGAAGTTAAGCTACAGTCATGGTATCTGATACTAGTTTGTAGGATGCGGTCTACCCAGTGCACGAAAGGACTTCCTTCTTCTTGAGCTGAATGGTTTAATAAGTACTCCAGGCGGCCAAGCATCAGGATTCAAAATAGTATCACAATTTGAGGGCACTGTAAGCTTGAAAGGAGCTACCACTCTGTCCTCCAGATTGTCCTTAGTTAATTTGTAGCAACTAATAACTTTAACAGCTGGCCCAAATTCTTTACAAACATAGTTTTTTAGGTATTCCGCAGTTGTATGGTAGCTTAGGCGCGAAATAAAGATCTCCTTTGGAGGGGATACGATGTCAAATGTTGGGACTTCGTCATCCGAAATCAGAGTAGCCACAGCCGAGGTGTCAACACCAGATGAGGGCGGAAGACTAGGCGATTGATTATTTTTGATTTTAGGGATCGCCCCCCGATTTATTGATGAGGGTCGCGGAAAGCTATCACATGCCACAGGTAATTCATTACCAACCATATGCTGAGTTGCTGCTGAAGGCACAGGAGAATTAGAACACGACGTAGTAGTGCTAGAACCAGCAGCAAGGTTCGGGGTTTTAGGAGCCGATAACTTTGCCAGCGATTTTTTACGAGTAAGGATGGAAGGCCTTTGTACAGGCGTAATTGAGCCACTAATGCATTCCTGCTGAGCTGTTGGCGTAAGCAATTGCATCTGGTTATTTACGTCAGTGATATTCACTGAAGCCAGAGTTTTGGGTGACGCGTCCTCTGTAAATCGCAACAGGGTCTTGCTTGTTACCTTTTTGTGGATAGGGAATATAATTGATTGGCTCCACTCTTTCGTGATTTGTTCCATTTGCCAAATGTGCTGAATGACTTTGTGAATAGCTCAGTGAACACTGCTTCCACCATATTTGATGAGCTCCTCTGGAATCTCATCAATACCCGACGCTTTATTATTCTTTCGGGCGTTGCTGGTGAAACAAATTTCATCCAGAGTTGATGTGGCTGCCGACATCTATAAGCTCTGATGTTCTGGAGCAGTGCGGAGGATTAAGGAGTTTCTTGAAATATGATGCCCTTCTTTCCTTAATCTTGATTTCATAAGCGATGATATTGTTAATGTCTACATGACAGATGTTGGTCCTGAGCTGATATCCACGTTTCAGGCTTTTCACTACATTGTATGCTTGTCTTGTGTTGTTACTCGCTAAACTTACATGTATACTTCTCGATTGATCATCATGGTATTTTCTTTTCTTAATTCTAACTCTCATATTCGCTACTCTTCTGAGATTTTCATAATGTTCTCTCTTCATCCTGGTTTTCCTACCTATGTATTCTTTGTATGCCTTTTTCTTTTTATCCAACGTATTCTGGCACTCATCATCGAACGAATCATCTCTTTTGTGCCGGGCTTGATGTCGGATCATCATTTTACGAATGCGTCAATACTCGAAGCAAGTTAAACGTATGACTAGATTTCTGCAACATACAAAGTCAATCAGGCGCTGTGTAGTAATCATACAAGCAAACTGCTCGAAAATTTTCCTATCTCCTATTCAAATTTTTAATGGCAGATTTAGAAAAATATTTAATTATTTCCATTCAATAATCGTAATTTGTAAAAAAGTTTTCTTTTTTATTATTAATATTATTAAATGTAATTTTGTATCAATTTTCCTTTATATTAAATTTAAATATTTCCCTTTAATTAGATTCATCATGAGATTTACCTTTTAATACTATTAAAAATCTTCTGCATTTTCCTTTACTTCGGTTAATTTTTGTTTTTAAAATGCTGACACCAACGGTGTATGACCTTACGGAAGGAAATCAAAATCTGCTGAGGCGATTCACTTGTACACGTTAATTGGAAGAGAAGAACAAGAGGAGATTTGGACGGATCGAGGAGTCTGGTTGAGATCGAGACACAACGCGGACGCCGTAAAAAAAGAAAAGAGAAGCGTGGGCAGTTCTCATTCGTTGTGTTTGCTTCATTGATTGGCTCGTGAAATATGTGGTAAGTCCCGGGAAATAGACCGGAAAGATTGTGGAAAGTGAAAAATAGAAATACGGAACATCGTAAGATAGGAAGGACGGAAATTGTGCAGTATCGCGAACAAGGAGAAAGAAGTGGAAATTTGGACACTGAAATCAACTAGTATTCACAGGGAAAGAGAAATAGCCTAAAAGTAAAAAGTTTTCTTTGCTACGATTTCGGAAAGTATTCCACCCTCCCAGAATTAATCAAGTTCCCGAAGGAGATACTTTGATGTCGACTTGCGTTCTAACCGTATGATTATCTCCTTCTTCTTAACACTACAGCCCCTTTCGAGCCTTCGCTTCCTGCAAACAGCACCTCCAACTGTCTCGGTCCGTTGACCGCGTCCGTCGATTCCGAAATTCGAGCAGCGATGAACTGTCTTTGTCGACCGAGTCAGACCAGCGTTTCCTCGATTTCCCCACTGGCCGCCGGTCTTCAGTTCTCCCAACGAGTAACTTCTTGGCTATCCGTTGTTCATCCATACGATTCATGTGTTTAGCCCATTGCAGTTTCCGCAGTCTTACAATCTTTGAGACCTCCGGTTCGTTAAAAATTTCATACAGCTCATGGTTGTATCGAATTTGCCATTGGTCCCCGTCTAGCTTCGCTCCGATTATTCGCCTCGTTCAATATATTTGCGGATGCTTGGGTTAGGGTCCATTTTTCACACCCATAGCATAACACAGATCTTATCACAGATTTGTATGCTTAGAGCGTTGTTTTCCTGTGTATGCAGCTGGTCTTCAAGATCGTAAATTCTGAATAGAATATTTTATTTGCGAGCTATATTCTTCGGCATATTTCGTCTCTTTCATTGCCGGTTTTCGTTATTTTGGTGCCTAAATACACAAATTTGCTAACATCTTCGATGCTGTATTCGCCAAGTGTGATATTTTGTGTATTTGAGGTATTTTTCCTCGACTGCGTCATCAACTTTGTTTTATTTTCGTTGATTTGTAGCCCTACTAGTTTTGCTTCGCTGTTGAGTTTCAGGAAGAATTCTTTGGAAGTTGTTAATGACCGTGACAGAATATTAATATCGTCCGCATAGGCCGCTACTTGGATCGACTTGTATAGTAATGTACCTCGCGTATCGACATATGTCGCTTGTCACCTTTTTGTGGATAGGGAATATAATTGATTGGCTCCACTCTTTCGGCATATGTTCTTGTTGCCAAATGTACTGGATGACTTTGTGAATAGCTTGGTGAACATTACTGCCACCATATTTGATGAGCTCCACTGCAATCTCATCAATGCCCGGCACTTTATTATTCTTTTGAGCTTTGATGATGGAACAAACTTCATCCAGAGTTGGTGGGGCCAATGGTAGCTCTCCGCAGACATCTATAGGCTCCAATGTTCTGGAGCTGTGCGGAGGATTGAAGAGGTTCTTGAAACACAATGCCCATCTTTCCTTAATCTTGCTTTCATCAGCGAAAATGTTGCCGCTGTCATCACGACAGAGCGTTTCAGGCTTTTCACTACTTTGTATGCTTGTCTGGTGTTATTGCTCGCTAGACTTACAAGTAGACTTCTCAATTGGCCGTCATATTATTTTTTCTTTTTAATCCTAATTATCCTATTCGCTACTCTTTTGAAATTTTCATAGTGTTCTCTCTTTGTCCTGATTTTCCCACCTACGTATTCTTTGTACGCCTGATTCTTTTTATCTAACGCACTCTGGCACTCATCATCGAACCAATCATTCCTCTTGCGCCGGGCTTGATGTCCGACCGTCTGTTCTGCCACGGTTCTGATAGCCGCTTTCACTTCCATCCAGAGCTCGTTGCTCATCTTTAATGATGCGTCTGATAAGATGGGAGCCAGCTGGTTGTCGAGGGTTTCCGTGAAATTTTTGGCCACAGACCCCGTTTCTTCGCTGAATATGCCTTTGCCATACGGCATCGATAGTATAATTTGATCAAGTAATGATCTGAGTTACAATTGGCTCCTCGGTATGTACGGACGTCAAGTATGCTCGAGGTACAACGTTGTTGTATCAGAACATGATTGATCTGGCTTTGTGTGATGCCATCCGGTGATACCCAGGTCGATGTGGGAAGCAAGTCGAACGTATGACTAGATTTACATGCAAAGTCAAGCAGGCGCTAGCCATTGTCATTTGTTTCATCATGGAGGCTACATCCTCCAGTCATTCCCCGATGAGATAGCTCATTGCCAACCTTAGTGTTGAAATCACCCACAATATTTTTTGTGTCGTTCGTGGGCAATGAGTCGACCAGTCTTTCCAGGTGATTTTTAAACAATTACCGTATGATTATAGTGGATTCGTTTTGTCAAAGTGATTTGGTGCGAGGAAATGAGCTTGCGTCAAACGGATAGGATTCGCTGTCAATAGTGCAATTTACCGCTAAAGATTACCTTGAACTTTTAACAGCTGCGGAGCTAATTTATCTGTATGTAGATGGAATAGATTCTAATCGTGGCTGCAATCACTGCAGGCTATGGTTGTGCAGTTTTAAAACATACTGAACTCCTCCAGATGTGATTCAACGATGTTGGTTACAAATCATCAAAGGATTTGTGTTGAACCATAAAGAACTGTGGCATCGCCTAAATACCTGTGCAAGATTGAGCTCCGTGGGAGAAAACTTGCAAGCCTATCGAAATAGAAGCTTTCAAGCAAAGTGATTAATCTGTGCAAACGGCGGCAATTGCTAATGGTGATGTGCGCGTGGTAGATGATGCAGAAAATATTTTTCACACAAACAGAATGTCTATGAATAATGGCTACACGAGCTCGCGCAAATAGCGGTGATCAAATAACGTTTCAATGCTTTCATCATCACCTAACGTTTATGACCGAGGATTTAATTAAAACCCAGATGCTAAGTCAGAGAGTGGGCTCAGTTGTAGGTGAATTTAGGATTACCCGAAAGGGCTGAGTTCCCATAACCTTGCTTATCTGAAGACACGTGGATGGTGATTAGGTGATATTAATATTAACTTTGTGCGAAAATAATCATAATTGTAAATGTAGTTGCAAACAGAATATTCAGTTAGTGTTTGAAGATAGCCTTAGGTATCCACCAGTTAGTGCTGAAAGAAAGTCAGACTATCGACTTTCATCTATCTTAAACCCGCTATTCAAATCAAGTAGATTCCCCATAATTGTTGTTGGAGATTTGGAATATCAGAATAGAATATCGTACGGGAAATATGCTAATAGTTAATTGTATTGAAAGTAATCAATAATGGGAATCTTAAACATCAGATTTTGAAGGAAAAGAAAGCAATCATAAATAACTCATAGACATTGGCTTGAATCGATTTTTAGTTGGTCCAAATCTTACTGCCAAACAAGAAAAATAGTTCCAATACCTAGATTGTTTTCACAAGTTTGTGGTATTTAATAGCCTATGATCATTATGATCTCAACATAAACAATAGTAGCGGTGAACGATTAATGAAAGGGAATGGCCTTGTATACTAGGAGCCCAGAGTCTTTCATTTTTATTGCGAAAACTCAAGTTTTCATTGGAGAGGGTGAAAATTATTCAAGCGATGACAACTTACTATTTAAACTACATATGTCTATTTAGCCCAGTCATATTAGGTAAAAAAAGGGGTCAACCTCGGAATGAAAGATAATAAGCTGCAAATTGGTATGAACCTTTGTTTTGTCATTCTAAATGTTGTCTCAAAAGTCACAATCGTTATCGTGTTCGCGTCTCAAGATATTCAAGGTCAAAGGTCACAAAAATCGGTTTTTCGCGAATATCTGGCTTCCTATCGGTTAAATGAGATTTGCATTTATTATAAAAGTTGTAGGCTATAAAATTCCCTACAACTTTTGTTTAAACTTTTTTTTCATACGACCAACCGTTTTGAAGGTAGAGCGCGAAGAGTGCACATCGTACAGTCATATACGGCCTAATGCAAGGTCAAGCGTGAGTTATGGTTATCAGTACGTTATAAAGTCAATTATTTACTTGGAAATTATAATTATTAAACAATGCCTATTATTTATGTACTAACTATTAATTATTTATATTTAATTAAAGTAAGTAACTTGATTATTTATATATAATTATTCATATTTAACTCATCATTGACACAGCTATTGCCTTATCAGAACATCAAAAGACTGCTGTCATCATAGGAGAAGATATCGATTTGCTCGTTATTTTAATTGGACGTACTCAGTCACATCATCAGGAAATTTTTTTGAAAAAAGTTGGCAAAGGCAATGTCAAAACACAAATATATTCTACTAAAAGTTTTGACCAATATCCTCGTACTAAAAAGCACATTTTATTTTTACACGCATTCAGTGGCTGTGACACGACTTCTGCGCTATTTAAAAAAGGAAAAAAAACTGTTACTAGAGCATTGGAAAAAATTCCTGATTTAGATAAACTGGTGGAAGTATTTCAACAAGAAAACTGCCCAAAACAAACATTATTAGAAAATGGAGTGCGCATCTTGTTGGCATTATATAATGCTCCAAAATCTGAGGACAACATTGATCATTTCCGCTACACGCAATTCATCAAATTTACAAAACTAAATAAACCTGTACAACTGTCAACACTTCCACCAACAAGTGTAGCAGCTCATCAACACATAAAACGTGTCTACTACCAGATTCAAACGTGGTTAGGGAAGGACTTAGAACCTAAAGAATGGGGCTGGATGCTTGAAAATGAAATCCTGGAGCCCATACGAACGTTATTACCTCCAGCACCAGCCGAACTACTAAACGTAATATTTTGCAATTGCAAAAATGGTTGTGGTTCCCGCTGTGGATGCAGAAAATCAGGGCTACAATGTTCTTTAGCTTGCGGCCAGTGCAACGGACAAGCTTGCCTCAACGCTTCACTGTATCCAAGTAATCCCGATGAAGAAAATACATATGATCCCGATATTCTGGAAGGTTTGGAGATGAACATGACAGATAATGAGGATGATGACAATGAATCGAACATTTTTGAGCGACAAGAAGAAGAAGACGACGAACAAGAAGAAGATAATTAGCTTCCATTTCCAATTTCATTACAATTAAAATCAACAAAGATACTTTTGATATTTGAACTCACATTTTGATAAATGTATATTATGCCGTATTTAATAATAAATAAAAATATGTGTAAAATATATACTCTTACTATCATTTTAACTTAAAATAAAACTAAAATATATAATCCAGAATTAATAATATTTTATACTTAAATAGTTAAATATGAATAATTATATATAAATAATCAAGTTACTTACTTTAATTAAATATAAATAATTAATAGTTAGTACATAAATAATAGGCATTGTTTAATAATTATAATTTCCAAGTAAATAATTGACTTTATAACGTACTGATAACCATAACTCACGCTTGACCTTGCATTAGGCCGTATATGACTGTACGATGTGCACTCTTCGCGCTCTACCTTCAAAACGGTTGGTCGTATGAAAAAAAAGTTTAAACAAAAGTTGTAGGGAATTTTATAGCCTACAACTTTTATAATAAATGCAAATCTCATTTAACCGATAGGAAGCCAGATATTCGCGAAAAACCGATTTTTGTGACCTTTGACCTTGAATATCTTGAGACGCGAACACGATAACGATTGTGACTTTTGAGACAACATTTAGAATGACAAAACAAAGGTTCATACCAATTTGCAGCTTATTATCTTTCATTCCGAGGTGAAAGCCCTAATATGACTGGGCTAATTGGCGTTGAAAAGTGCATGGTCGAGATAGTACCTGCAAAAGTCGTAAGACCGTTGAACCAGCCAACTGGATCGAAATTCGGTAAAAAAATCTTTCAACGAGATAACGAACTTTGCCTGGTAGCAAGAATTTGTGACAAGTTATTTGAACTAAAATTAAACTTTATTTGTTAGAAAACGAAGAAACAAGTAAGAAAGCTCAGTAAAATTATTGTAACGGAATGAAACATCTTGACTTTATTTTATTAGTAATATGAAAAGAAGACATTACTCATTATAGTAAATATTACCCTTAAAATTAATTTCCTTACTCAACAATTTTTTCATGAGCCAGAGAGGCGGGGAGAAGCTCCATGATTAGACCGAGACCCAGTTAAAAATTGAGAGTGACAATTTTCCTCTCATGCCTGCAGACATGAAATTAAAACTAAAATTGGTTATTGTTTGTTTACTGTTCCGACAATTCTAATTCATGCATGAATTTCTCACTGTAAAGGGAACAATTTCAAGAAAATAGAGAACTTCAAGGGTTTTCTCACAGCTTAAAAATGATCAAGTATCTATTTTTTTTATATAAATTTAATTTGAAAAGAGAAAAACTAAGGTTCATCATTCACTAATGTTGATTTCTCCCTCAAATGAGCATTAGATAAAATGACTCTGAATATTCATGTGTTGTACAAGTATATCTTTTTATAACATAAGTTACTGATATAATAAATAAAATTTTACTACTTGTAAACACGTAAATAGAATCTAATTTTTCCCCCTCTTCCATTTATATTCTGCTATATGCATGTTAATAACAAGTTTATTACCGATGCTATTACATTTATATAATACATTGGAATTTAGTGTATTTGTTCATTTTTGCCATTTTTAGATTTTGCATTTAATTTATAATCATGAACAGCTAAAAAAAAATGAAATGAATTGTTGAACCATAACCGATGGTCTTTCCGTTTTGTTCGACTTGACCGGGTATAGGACCTGCAACGATGGCAGGCTCCTTCTATAACACGGCCTAGCTATCGGGCGCGCTCTTCCGTTTTTTTGCTGTTTAACATGGGGCGTTTGCTGGGTAGAGTGGCCATCCGCTCGCGTGCCCTTTTATGGTATAGATTTATGTGATTACATCACATAATTCTATACCATAAATTGGCCACGTCTATATTTCTCATTTGATGGGAAAATTCATGCAAATTATGTTTGTGTGAGTTTTTCACTCACATGCGAAATATATGGCCACGTCTGCGTTTAGATCTTGATCCGGTTGGGAGGGTGCGAGGGGGCAGCATCTCCATCTGGATGCCCCACTCTTATTTGTGGGCCATAAGAATCGTCGGTACCACCGAAGTCCTCCTGTCTCTCCTCCCCAGGTCCAGTTTGTCCTTTGCGTCAGCAATTTCGGACCCTTAGTCGATTACCTCCTTTTTGACTTCGGTCAACCTTTATTTGATCGCGGGAATTCGTGGATGCGAAATTCTTTTGTAGTTGGTCCTTGTGCTGGGGGAATGAACCCGCCCCACCGCACCACAACTCTAGCGTGAAGACCAATCTCAGCGGATCCCAACATCCTTTTCCGCTGAGGCAGCAGACCATCGCTGCAGTTCTGTACGGACATTTTCCATACCTACTTCACTACAGCTGGCCGATGTCATTGTTTTATTGTGGAGGCTATATCGTTCAGTCGTTCTCCGATGATATAGCTCATTGCCAACTATAGCGTTGAAATCACCCAGAATTATTTTTATGTCGTTTGTAGGCAATGAGTTGGCTAGCCTTTTTATGTGATTGTAGAACGTTTCCTTCATTTCTTCGTCCTTTCCTTCAGTCAAAGCGTGAACTATTTATCAGCCAGATTTTGAAGAATTTTGCTTTTATACGGATCACACACAACCATTCATTGGCTGCCTTAAAACCATAATGTACGATTTGAACTCTCTATCCCCAATAAAGGCCTCTTTGGATTCTCATTTTTCAGTAGGCCTTCCACTCTCAAATATTGTGTACAATCTTATGTTTTGCTCAGATCACCGGCAATAAAGTAGCAATAAGATGTGCCTCCTCCAAAAAGTCTCTTGCTTAATAGGCATTGTTTTGGGCATTTTTGTATCCATATTCTAAGGGCCACTTAGTAGAGGCACATCTAACGCAATGTTCGTTTGTATCATGTAAAATATAATGAATTTTTCACTCTGATTCAAATTATACATCTTAGAACCTGAAATAGAGTAAAAGTCCACGCATAATGTTTGGGAATCATAATAATCAGAAAGGTGTTTGAACTCGATAAAAATAATACTATCCGTATTAAAATTTCAGGAAGTCTTGAATCTATGTTCGAAATTGAATGGAACAATAAATGGTCCACTAATTTTCCTGAGGAACACAATCGTGTTTTCCTCTTTAATCTATTATATACAACTATGGTACACTATCTCAACTTCAAATTACGACAATTGAAAATAACCAACAATGTATATAATTGAACTTATAAACATGCTCTATAAAGAACATTAAATGTAACAAAGAACAACATACAAACGAACAAACTAACTAAGTAATGAAACTTCAACTCAGAACTTGTCCATCAACGAACATGAACTAACTCTACAAAAAGTCAAAACCAACTATAATAATTTTCCTTTTTCGGAAACGAATTAAAACATCTGAGAAGAAAATCACAACTCAGATTCCACTATCTAATTAGAATTTTCTTTGAACTTAATTTCAAACTCCGGAAATTTTCAACGTTCATGCGAATCTTGGGAAAACTTTTAACTACCCGGAACTTGAGAAACTTTAAAAGTTTTTGAGTCCCACCAGGATAATTTGTTGTTTCAGGAGAATACACAGATAACCATTATTCTAGCACATTTTTCGCTCGTTTTACTTATTGATTGAGAAAGCTTTCTGTCTAATGCAGGATATACTTTGGTTTTACGTTCAATTAATATTTAATTTACTGGATTACAAAGTTATTGAAATCTTTTCGGTAACGATTTGACTGCGAAACTCGCCTGAAACTTTCAAATTCCATGAATGGAACTCCTTTATCTTCACAAATCAAAACAAAATTTCAAACTGGAACCCAAACAAACGAAATCAATAACGAAACGACCGAACCGAAAAACAACCAAACATAAATCTGACGATTTTCTTACCACATAGGTGATAATTTTCGTAAAGTTGTAAAAAATTTGATTGGGTACTCTACAACGGTCTTGACGGTTACTAAAATGTGCATCGAATTATTGATAATTCCACGAAGGGTGCGTTATATCTAAGCTTTGGTTTTGGGATATGAAAATCAGTGCTTTACGGAGGATTTGCGTAAAAATAAAGAACAAAATTGTGATTTACAAATATTTTGACGAATTTATATTCCCTGAGTTCAAGACATTAATGATTGTTCCGATCAATGCATTTTGAACTCAGAGCTTGGTTTAAAATTGAATCCAATACTTACGTCTTGATGGCGACCGTTTTTCAGCACCAGATAAACTCATCGCGCGTCCAAGCTCACCACGAACAGCTTTAAGGGATTTCAAAATTTCATCGGGATCTCGCCGCGCCACCGAGGATCTGCGGCGATCTCGAACATAAGCTGGTGGAGGTGGAATAGCATCTTCTTCCTTATTTTCATCGCGATCTTGAAATGAAGATCGCCTCGAGCCTGGCAACGAACGAGAAAAATCTTTTCCCAATTGATAAACTTCAACTTCCAGCGTTTCCGACTGTGACGATCCTCTCCTTGATCCCGCGATCCATGCATGATCGGGATGCAGCAGTGAGGTACCATCTCCTATCGAGTCCACATCGTCTGATATTGATCTCTGTATGCTATAGTCACTTCGTCGTATAAGACGTGCCACATCTCCACCAATTGATCCTCTTGGTGAAACATTCGGTGATTTGGCTATACTACTTGCTCGAAGGCCTTTAGGATCTTCTAGACGACACCATATGGCCCGGTCCTCGAGAAAAGCTTTTTGTAACTCTACGTTACATTCTCCTAAAAAAATTGACTCAGTGTGAGGTACAAGATCCCACAGTTGAATTTCAATGTAGCGATCCATAAGATTGTCAGCAGTTATGTGAGCAAATGTTAGGGTGGCATTCCAAATGGGGTTCAACGTCGGTGGACTGACTTCAGTTTGGGCTACGTTGCCATCACCACTGTAAATAAAAAAAAACATATGCAGTTGAAAATATTGTGAATTAAATTTATGCTTTCTGATGTATAAGTTAGGATTTATTTTGGTTGGGAATTTTGTATATTAGATTTTTTTATGGTATTAGGCTAATGCACTCCTTATAACTTTATTATCTACTCTTGGACAAATTCCAGACATTCTCTTTTCAAAAGAAATTGTGGATATAAACCAATTAATATCACACTTGGCGAATACAGATGTTCGCGTATTTGTGTATTTCGGCGCCAAAATAACGAAAACGGGCAATGAAAGAGAGGAAGTACGCCGAAGAATACGCTCGCAAATAAAAAAAATCTATTCAGTATTGACGATCTTGAAGGCCAGCTGCATAAACAGGAAAACAAAGCTCCAAGTATACAAATCTGTGATAACCCCTGTATTATGCTATGGGTGGGAAACATGGACCCTAACTCAAGCATCTGCAAATATATTGAACGCCTTTGAGCTACGGGTCCTGAGACCAATAACCGGAGCGAAGCTAGACGAGGACCAATGGCGAATTCGATACAACCATAAGCTGTATAACATTTTTGACGAACCGGAGGTCTCAAGGATTGTAAAACTGTGTAAGCTGCAATGAGCTGGACACATGAATCGTATGGACGAACAACGGATACCCAAGAAGGTATTCGTCGGGAGAACTGAAGGCCGGCAGCCAGTGGGAAAACCGAGGAAACGCTGGTCTTACTCGGTCGACGAAGACAGTTCATCGCTACTCGAATTTCGGAATCGGAAGACGTGGTCAACGGACCGAGACAGTTGGAAGCAAAGGCCCGAAAGGAGTTGTAGTGCTAAGAAGAAGAAGAAACCAATTTTCGAAAGTTTAATTTACAAAATATCTCATCTAATAAACAATACGTTTCCTAGGTCTATTCACCATAATGACACAACAATTTCGCAGTTTTTTTTAAGTGAAACGTCTTAACAGGGGGGTGAAAATTTTCAGATTTAACGAAAAAGCAGAATTGTTTACACTCCGGGTGGACAGTAGGAGTTTACCCATGCTGCGATATAAATTTCCGACTAAATTATCGCATTCCGCCTGAACCTTTATTGGGAACTGTAAGGTAGTTTTTTGGTTTGCACAGAGGAGTACTTAAGCTCAAAAGTTGATCAAAATAATTTTTTGAATTTTATCGACTTGATAGGAGGTGTGCCAATTTAGTAATGAGACCGATTCCATGAAAACCGTGTATTTAAAAATTATTCTACAACTCTGCCATCCTTTTCGAAGTAGGCCCCTTTGGCAGCTATGCAACGATCCCAGCGTGTTTTCATTTCTTTTTAGCATTTCTGGAACGCTTCGACTGAGATGTCCGCGAGTATCCTCGTCACGGCCACCTGAATAATCTCAAAATGGGTTCCTTTGACCACCAATTTTTTTCTAGGAAACAAAAAAAAAGTCATCCCTTTAGAGGCCGAATACTATGACCTCCTCAGAAATGTTCTTTGGAACCATCTTCGCGCCCATCTTTATCATCCCAAAATCGTCGGTTAAAATTTGTCTGACTGTTTCAGGGTTCATATCCAGTTCCAAGGCCAACATTCGAACTGTTAAACGCCAATCTTCGGGCGCGTGCACACTGCGCATTCGCATCAGTCCGCACTCTGACTGGTCTCCCGCTCCGCGCCTCGTCTTTCACGCTTTCACGCCCCTCCTTAAACTCTTCCTGCCATCGAAATACCTGGGCACGACTAAGAGCATTTTCACCATGCATTTTACAATTTTAGCGTACGGTTCCGAAGCCAAACTGGCGCAAAATTTTATCGCGACGCGTTGCTCTTGATTTCGTTTCTCCATTTTTGTGACGTGCACCACCAACACACGTCTACTCAGCGCGACACAGTAGTCGAACTAAACAAGTTGGAGCAATGGTAAATATATCAATGGAGAGGGGAAGGATGCCGGGAAAGAGGACGGGAATTCCAAGGTCACAGGTTTACCACAATCGCGGAAATAAAATCATTACTTAATTGTGACACCTCGTATATAATAATAAGCAGTAAAAAATAATTATAATATGTTTCTATTTATAAAACAATGTGTTTCAAATGAAATAAGTATTTGAAAAAAGGTTATAATTATATGTGTAAATTAATCGGATTCATTATCACTGGATATGTCTTTTTCATCATTATCATTTTGTATAGTGTCCAATTTCTCCAGTGTTTCTCTGGAGAAAGGTTTATTCTTTCCTGGGGCCTTTTCCTCGTACTGCTCAGCAAAGGGTCAGAACTTAGCAGTAGTCTGTTTAAAATATCTCTATTACATATTTCTCTGGAAAGCTTTCTCGAATAATTCTGGCTATAAGTGTGGAAGTGTTTATTCCGGGCCTCAACAGCTACTTCGGATGGTTGGCCAATAGGCAGTTTAGCATGGTTAATTATTGTGGAGCCATGTCTCAAGGTCTTATACATGGTTGGAGTCATTGGATACCATTCATACATCTCTACATAAAGTTTTCCAGTCTGTTTAGGAAAATTTTCAAATTTTTGGACATCAATTTTGTGTCTATTTGATAAAGCTTCTAAAAGGATTTTGCATTGGTTTATGAGTCTAATAACTAGTCCTGTGATGCAAGCAGAAGTTTGAGGGTCCAAAAAAGCTCTTGAATGTATTTTCGTCATTATTGTTGCCGAAACCTGCCATGGAAACATCCACCAGCAGCTCCATTTTCTCTCTAAATTGGTTTTGTATATGCTTTTTTTGTTTCAACCACGATTGTTTTTCGTCTTGTGACCTAGCTTGCCATTTTTTGTTGGTAATATATTTTATATGGTATATGAAGTGAGGATTCAAAAAATTGGATTCTTGTGTATAGTACTGAGAGTCAAAATTTAAGGGCTTCTGGATTCTCTGTGCCTTGGTTATTTTAGTCATTAAATTTTTTTTGTTGTTCGCCCACATAGAAAGCACCTCATAGTTGATGACGTTTGTTGCAGCATTGCAGACCTTTCCATCGATCATTGTAAATGCTAATGTGTTCTTTATTTGAAGTAAACCACTAAAAGCTCTCGGTATTTTAGATTTTCTCAGGTTTTTGATTTGAGTTTCTACATGGTGGATTTCTTCATTTGTGACGTCTTTGCTTTCTCGAATAAGGCCATTTCTTATTGGACGACAATACCTTGTAAAAGATGGCACTCAGTTTTGCCAAATCATTTTTTTCTGATCATCAATATAAGATATGAGCCGTGGTGGAAAAAATGAGCTCTGGAAGATGTTTGCGTCACTATCTGTACTGCTTTTCAATTTTCGTTTAAATCTCCAAGTATTAGCTCCAAGTATACAAATCTGTAATAAGACCTGTGTTATGCTATGGGTTTTGTCCACAAATATATTAAACGCACTTGAGCGACGGGTCCTGAGGCGAATAATCAGAGCGAAGCTAGACGGGGACCGATGGCGAATTCGATACAACCATGAGCTGTTTGAAATTTTTGACGAACCGGAGGTCTCATGGATTGTAAGACTACGGAAGCTGCAATGGGCTGGAAACATGAATCGTATGGACGAACAACGGATACCCTAGAAGGTATTCGTTGGGAGAAATGAAGGTCGGCAGCCAGTGGGGAAACCGAGAGAATGCTGGTCTGACTCGGTCGACGAAGACGGTTCATCGCTGCTCCGACTTTGGATTTGGGAGATGCGGTCAACGGACCGGGACAGTTGGAGGCGCTGTTTGCAGGAAGCAAACGCCCGAAAGGGGCTGTAGTGCTAAGAAGAAGAAGAGGACTTATTCAAACTTATTCGAAAAGTGGGCTCTCTCATCCCCCACTATAAAAAACTCACTAATCCTTGTGAGAAAAAAACAGCGTACTTGGAATTCACCTTCAAAGTATGTTGTCGTGATGAGTTTCATTAAACTCGCTATCCTTAACATATGTTCACTAGCTCCACGCTATAAAAGAAATTTTGTTCAAGAATACTTGAACGCCCATAGACCAAACTTCCTGTCCATATCGGAAACAAGACTCAAAGAAACACACAGACTGCATCTGGAAAAATACAAGATGATCTGGCGTGATGACCCAGAGAGAGTTCTTGGAGTTTCTATGGCTCAGAAAGCTCACGTGAAAGTCAAAAGGCACTGCCTCCCAAGTCTGAAATGTATTAAAGCAGAGATAATAAGCTCCATGCTGGGAGGGTGCACCTTTTCGTTCGTGGGGATCGATGTTCGACATGGATATCCGGTGAGGGAGCCCTTAGCAAGCAGCAATCATGGCCCTATCAAGATAACAATTCCAAATTGCTTCTTTTTGCTCCATCTAAATTTTCCAAAATTTTATCTAAATACTCACACAAGGAAGTCGAAATATGATCTAGAAGATCTGGTAGGCTGATTTTGCAACAAGTTTTCGTAACTTATATCTACTCTTGCCGCGGATACCATTCCATTTTTGCCTTTTTTAGAGCGAACAACAAGGTTAAATATTCTTCGTAGCGGCATGAATTCTTCTCTTTAGCACTACATCTCCTCTCGTGCCTTTGCTTCCTGCAATTAGCGCCTCGAACTGTCTCAGTCCATTGACCGCGTCCTCCAACTTCGAAATCCGAGCAGTGATGAGCTGTCTTCGTCGACATAGTCAGACCAGTGTTTCCTCGGTTTCCCCACTGGTCTTCAACCTTCATTTCTTCCAACGAATACCATTGTTCGCCGATACGATTCACGTGGCCCGCCCATCGCAATTTCCGCAGTCTTACAATCGTTGAGATCTCCGGCTCTTCAAAAATTTCATACAACTTATGGTTGTATCGAAGCTGCTATTGGCTCCGCCTAGCTCCGCTCTAATTATTCACCTCAGGACCCATTGCTCAAAGGCGTTCAATATATTTGGTGATGCGTGGGCTAGGGTCCATGTTTCACACCCATAGCATTACACAGGCCTTATCATAGATTTATACATTTAGAACTTTTTTTTCCAGTGTATACAGCTGGTCTTCAGGATCGTCAAAAGTCAATGAAATATTTTATTTGCGAGCTGTGTTATTCGGCGCATTTCATCCCTTTCGTTAGTGGTTCTCATTATTAGTGTCCCTAAATACACAAATTCGCTAACATTTTTGATATTTCATTCGGCAAGTGTGATATATTGCGTATTTGAGGTATTTTTTCTGGACTGCGTTTAGAGCTTTATTCTATTTTCATTGATTTGTAGCCATACTAGTTTTGCTTCGCTGGCGAGTTTCAAGAAAAGTTCTTTGGCAATCATTCATGAGTGTGACAAAATATTGGTGTCGTCTACATAGGCTACTACTTGTATAGTACCTAATGTATCCCGTTTATCAATAGGTAGCTTTCTTATGACGTTTTCCAGAGCGGTATGAATTATTTCGTATTTTTAAGGGGTTTTGTAAAATAATTTTACAAAATCCTACAGATATCGCGACCTGTCTGTCCGTCCGTCTGTCCGTCCGTGTGTCACAGCACTTTTTCTCCTAAACTAGTTAAGCTAGAAACATCAAATTTTGTATGCAGGTGTAAAGTGGTGCTCTCTTCAAATTTCAACTACTAAAATTTTTATAAGGTATTTAAGGGGGGTCTTCCCATATAGGGGAGTGGCCCCCGCAAAAACAAATTTCAAATGTAAGGTCTTGATGAAAACTTTTCAAAACAGGTCTTAATTTGATATTTTTGCTTCGAGGGACGCGCAGGGAGGGGAAATACAAGAAAAATTTTTGTCCCCCCCCCTCGCGATTGGACACCTGTAGTCTGAAAAATCTGAAAAAAATATGGTGGTAGGTGTTTATAAGTACAACAACAACAAATACCTTAGAAGTCGAAATTCGCTGAACTTTGTTAATAATAGTATGATATTCGAATTTCACATTTTCCCCAATAAAATCGCATTTGCAAAAAAAACCAAACTTATTTTGTGTACGGAAAAAACTTTAATGACAATTCAAAATTACAATATGGTTTAATTTACTTCGATCTTGCTCGCTAGACGCTACTTTAACAACTAACTAACTTTTTCTTTGTTTGCAAAAATTGCGGTATTCCACTTCGGAGAATTACCGCTTCTTCGAATTATTCCCCGATTCGAACATTTCTTGATTCAAATTCGACCATTTTTACAATCGGTAAACTACTTGACATTTTATCTTTGCTGCCTTGATCTGTGCACACTTTTAATTGATGTTTGAAAATTGTCATGTATTTGACAATTGTCATATGTCTGTTTACAATTCGACGTAAACATGTAGTGTCGCGAGTGAAATCGCAAACGTTTTCTCACGTTTGCATCGTATTTTGGGCGTTTTCGTGTGCTGCACGGACCTTCAACACTGTCACATAAGTATTTTGTCTTTTTTGTAAAAAAATACCCTATGCTTTGTGGCTTTTATCTTTCAGGTATCCTGTGAAGCTGCAGCTGCAACATTAACCTTAAACTGAACGAGATTCGGTATTTACGTAGTCCTACTAAGGGTTCTTAAACTTTGTAAGTTTGATGAAAATCGAATGATATACACGGAAGTTATAGCCGTTTGAAATTTATCCAATTACAACAACAATAACACATGATTTTGGTATTTTATGGACTTACCATCGAATCAGTCACTGCAGTTTTGATTTGATCTTCATGCAATTTTCCAATAAGACCAATAACATTAATATTTTTGAGAATTCATGATTTGAGTGATTTTTGTCGATTTGCAACAAAATGGCGACCGTTGAAATAAAAAAAAAAGAATGGATTTTCTTCTGAACGTGCACATCTCTTTGAAATATTTCTTGACGTTATTCATTGCTGGTGACTGCATTTCTGAGAAGTTGGGTGTAAAAACCCTTCTGACATGAGCGTAGGTCTGTTTACTTAACTTATTTTAGTTCAACCGATGATTTTCAAGTTGAACTGGAATGAGGAACACATCGTCTTTTTGATGGTTTATTTCCATTACGATTGCATTATGGTCGCTATCGTAAGGAAGCAGCTGCAATTTCTATTGAGAACTACTGATGTGGAATTCAAGTCTTACATCAGCAATGCAGAGGTCCAAATATGATTATGGCCTTGAGTATGTTGGGAACTCCGATCCATATAATAGATTGCACGTGTTTTCAATTGGGTTCTCTGTTATTCATGATTTCAGGAATACACCTTTTGGATTATTGTTGGCGTTCAGCCATGATGCATGCCGGGAATTCAGGTGACCGGCAAGAATATAATAATTTTGCAGTATTTGTAACATGAAATCGGGTTCCTCCTTGATCGTTAAAACGTTTTGACCAGTTGCATAGGCAGAGTTAGCGCAGAAGTTATCTCGACCTGGCAGTGAAATTTTGATAACGGCATTTTAAGGATTTTAAAGTTTTAAATTCGATTTTATCAATATTCTAGAAACAATAGGGTCTTCTAAACAATATCTCGCTGCAACTTTCCTCATCACCGTTCACTCGATCGTTTCTTCTTCTTCTTCGTAGCCCTACATCCCCTTTCGGGCCTTCGCTTAGAGATAGTTAGAGTATCTCATTATCATGATGTAATGTATTGGCACTTCACAAGATGATATGATCATTATCACGCTTTGGCCGTGTGTCTGTCCACCCAGCTGCGATACGTTTTGATTTTTAAACCAGCACGTATCATAGCTGAACAGGCTTATAGTCCATCCGAAGAACCACTCGAACTAAATCTAGTTGACGCCAACGAAACTTGAACCAGAGACCTTCAGCTTATGGGCTCGTTTCTTACGAATTAAAAATCCTTGAATGTCATGGAGTGCCATGAAATATGATGACTTACAGTGAGAAACATGATGTCAGGCTTTTGCTCAACAATGAATTCAAGGATATAATCAGGTCAAAGTAGAGTTATAGCAGAGTTAACATTGATCGAGATAAGATGAAGGCTATTCATGAGAATTCGACTAGATGGAAGTTATTATGAGGCATTTGAAAGACCTAAATGCTGAAAAACAAATTGATTTTTGAATCGTGTTTGTAGATTCTCTCCGAATCTACAAACACGATTCAAAATTGTTGGTGAATGTTAAGAAGCAGCTTATTTTTGCAACTCACATTGTTTACAGCATTGTCTGATGGTTCTCTAATGGCGAGTGCAAATGATAGTCGGGCCTCAAAGATGCTTGCCTTAAAGAGCTTGCGTTTGTTTCGGAATAAATTTAACTTTTGCATCTTGATATGGTGCTGGATGATCAAATACACCCCAGTTGAAGCAGTACAATTTTTCTTTAGATCCCAATTTACACTCACCGGGAGCATGAGTTTCTTTAATCTTAACGCATCTGCAATATATAATGCAATCGGCAGCCAAATGGCCAAACTATTGACACCAATAACACTGACTGACTTCTTTTTTTCTGAAAGTGGTCCCACCTCAGCACTCTGAAATGTAAGCACCTTATTTTTTGAAGGGCACTTAGGCTGCTTTTATTTGAAATTTATACAGAATAAGGCGGTGATTTTTTCTTTTGGATGGTTGATCTTTTGACTGGAAAGTTTTTAACTGAAACAAATTCAACTTCTGGTGAAACTACTTTAAGTACTTGAAGAAGATTGATCGTGTTCTTTTCACAGTCCAGAACCTTCGGCAGAAAGGTCTGATCTTTTTCACTATTTAGAGTATACGTGAAGTGTGGAACCTCTCCAGAATTCAAAACATCTTCACGTGACTTGAAGTCGACCAAGGATTTCTTTTTAATTGTTTATTTCTGTGCATTGACTCTTTTAATTTGAAAATCAATTAATTGATTTTTGACTGCCAATAGCCAAAACACATCTTCCACTTTGTCTAAACACATTTTTTAGCATAACTTTTTCTGCCTTACTGCTGAATTTTTCCAAGGAATGAACAAAAATACGAGCCGGTTGTTCTTTATTAGAATTACCTTCGTCATTGTCACCCATTTCCATATCTGTTGTCACTCTTTCCAGCGCTGCCAGTACTTAAAATTTCCTCCAGAATCATTTGTTTCACATTCTTCTTCACCTTCGTTTCCTATTGGATTTGACGTTGGCTACAACAGCTTTCGAATCTTAATCCTTTGTTTGACTAGCTCTTCGGGATACTATATCTGTGGCTTCAGTTCATCTTTTTCTTTGTGTAGTTTACTCATTTCATCATTCTTTGCGATCATTTGTAATTTAGATCGCCATTTGTTGAGTTTTCTTAATCGTGTTTTTTTCATAATCGTTGTCACCAACTTACTATTTGACATTTCCCAAGGTTCCCTAAACGGTGGCAAGCCGTCGAGCTTCGCTATACCAGTGGCCCCAAAGTTCTCTTTAGATACTTCGCTTTTCTTTATGTATGGAAGTAAAATTATGATATTCGATATAAATTGCTTGTAACAATAGCTTCGATGATATGATAAGCTTTTTCCAATAAAAGTTAATTTCCAGCTGACATTTTAAACAATTATTTAATTTTTTAAAAGTAGCGACAGGAGCGATTAAAACACGTCTGTTCGCCACGAATACTAGATACAAAATCCACTGTATTGATTCCACAGTACAGTTTGATCGTACGGGAAAGCTACGAAACTCGAAAACTTCGTCGTAAGAATGCAAGATTACCATCCGTTTACACATATAAAAACTAAAGCAATCCAAAACATTCAGAAAGAGCAAAAGTCAAACACTTACGTTTTAGGAATCACTCGAACTTTGGCATATGCTTCCGGAAGGGATCCATGTCCATATGAATCATCACGAGGGGCAAGCTCATCCGCTGCCATTAGAGACACAACCAATTCATTTCTTTCTCCATGAAACCATACTTGAAGTTGAACCCGACCTGACACTTGTTTCTCTCGAGCAATTTGTTCCTATATAAAAAAGATTTAATAGCATATAAGAATTTGCACTAATAGCGTTAATTTATGAATATAAATTTTACACCGGAAATTAAAATTGTTTTTAAGAGGTTTAAATGAAGCAATTTCTAGTATATTTAACTTGATAATATTTTTGGTACTTAAGACAATAGTACATCATAATGCCAAGGGTAATAAATATTTAACGTTGCTTTCAAACGAATTCTTTATTAGTTTGAAACCCAGATATGCTCGTAATACTGACCGTGACCTTCAAAGGATTCCTTCGCATCCAACTAAACGTCAAAAGTTCACAGTACGACACATCCTTACCTCAAATTTATACTACCAAACTATTTAAATATTTGAAGAAGACATCAAATCAATAAGTGCGTATATGATACGAGTATCAAGAACCTAACATACACTCCTACTCTCAAATGACAAGGAAACTCTACACTAAACTGATTCCCGATGGGTATGACGTGACTAGTATGGGAGCTGACAGCTTGATGGAATTGCACAGAATATTTGCAAATGACTCAGCAGTATTCAATGGATTTTCTTTAAGGACATGTCAGTCTCCTGACGCTGTCATGTGCTTTATATTGTAATTGAATTATTCGAGTAAATGATTGCTTGTGGAGTTTGGGGTTAAGGCCTATTGAGAATTTTCATTCAGTACCCTCGTACGCTATGGGTATGCATATTTCATAAAATCTATCGTGGATAGTGATTTGAATTGGCTCAAGTTGAATTCATTTTGAATAGAATATTTCACCATTTTGCAGACCGGGAGCGTAATCAATAACTAGTACGTTTAATTTCAAAGAATTGGAATTGTAGAGAAGAATTGTGTCATCTAGTAATCATTCACATAAGTCCTACATTTCGTTATAATTGAATGCTTTACAGTTGAGATTGCCGAAATATTTCAGATTATATCAATTTGAGATCCTAAAGTTTCTAAATGGAATCAAAACTGCATTTGACCATGCAGCAATGACCTCAACTTCAAACCAGAACTCCTCACAACCAAGTAATCTCTTAGCTTATACGAGGAATCGATGAAAAATAATTTCTCTTTCAACCTTATTCCGCTTAGTAGGTTTTCGCATAACCGGGAAGCGCTACAGCTAATACACCACTTGGCATACACCCACGCACACTTTTTTAGAGGTCTATACATTTTAATTCCATCTAGAAAGTCAAAAGACAACCAATTAGTCAATAAATACACCTACTGGGCCGTCTTTTTTTGTGGGTGAAATCGACCGTCATGTTACCGTCAATGGAAAGCGCTATCGTGTTATGTTGGAAGATTATTTGTGGCCAGAATTGGATAAACTTGACATCAACGATATGTGGTTTCAAAACGGTGTCACTAGCCACACACCATGCTTCAAAATCGATTTATTGAAATTTATTTATTTATTGTTATATCCTTAATGGAAAATTCTATATTACTATCTTCTTCTTAGAAAGTATTCCCATAATTATTGTCAACATCTAGCATATTCTCACCACGTAAGATAGGTTTAAATTAACACAATTATCTAATAAACCCTACATATGACTTCCCTATTTCGGTTCAGCAACAAATTCAACTCATATGTTGTATTCTATTGTCTCAAACTGAATAGCACATTTCATATACCACCCCCGTTCTGCTTCCAGTAAATTGTAAAAGTTTTCCGACAAAGCTATATTGTTTCGGAGTTCTTTGGGTTGATGTTGTTTCTTAAGAATCGATTGGATCAAGTTGAAAGTTTAGTGGATTACGGGCATGATGGGATCATTACTTTGCTCGGAGTACTTTGCGATTTAATCTATTGATTCGTAAACTTCTCTCATGGGTGGTATTGAGGTCAGAAGATTGTCTTGTACTCGAGCAACGATATGATGCGGCCATTGGTTTCCTGCTCCTTTCATTGCCATACTCGATTTCCCATAAGGATTTGTTTTGGTTCATAATTGGTAACTGGATGCGAAGGAAAAGATGCTATCGTTGGTTATTGATTGCATTTGGTATTGCAGTGAATTAACGGCTAAAATTAATTATAGATACATTGCGCGATTAGTTTTCTATTCAAGTAAGATTCCAGACATTGATAAGATGAAAGTGAAGTTCCTGAAGTACTTAGTACTCTTCCTGAACTGTCCACAGAATATCCAATCAGAATAGTTGTCAAATGTGGGACTACTTTCTTTCCAGTTTTTTTATTTCTACTAATTCATTTAATTGAAGAAGTCATATGAATTCGTAAATGTATTAACGTTTTTAAAGTTCCTTTCTTTTGCGTTTGATGCTGCCATACAGTTCAGCTTGTAAATATTTGTATGGAGCATGAAAAGAAGGCTTCTCAACCCGAGGTGACGTTTTTGGTAATGATGCTTTGGAGTACAAGTGAGTTGGTAAATACAAGATTCGGTAAGCAATAAAAATACTCTTTATTAACCCGGCACCAATGACATGAATAAATGACATCGTCAATGAAACCGGGTCATAATGAACCGAGGCTAATTTACTAAAAATAAAAATCACCAACTGGGTTTGAACCAGAGACCTTCGGCTTATGCAGCAAGCTCTCTAACCACCACACTATGCGCACTACTAACTAAATACAAATACATGTAAATCCAACTAAAAAAACATCTTTCGAATTTTTTTATTTCACTACAAATGTTGAAAGGTTACTTGGAATAATGAACATTATGAACTGAGAGAGTGAGATAAAAAAATTAGTCTTCTCTTTCATCAATCTGTGACATGGAATTACTTCAATTTTCACAGTACAAGATCTCATGCTCGGGGTATATATAAATGATGTATGAATTACAGGTGTGAGTTGGTTTTTTATCCTTTTAAGATGAAAATATTTGGCATCTTCTGCGAGTGCCGAAGACCTTTTGGGAGGGTTTCCCTTCTTTCATACCTGTGAAATCTTCTATACCTGTGAAATCTTCTTTTGCGCCACTATCGAGGCAAATTAGTACGAGTTCTGCACAAGAGCAAATGTTCTTGAACCATGCAAAGACTCCAATTTTTCTTGTGGTGTCGTCTTTTTGTAAGCATATTATTATTATTCGCGCGATTTATTATATTTGCATTAATTCTTGCTATATTCAACATAGCAAAAAAGAGTGTCAAAGGCCTTCTTTTCAAATGTCTGCTAACGTTGTACGCTGCACATACGTTAGTTCATCAACCACATCTACTCCGCTCTTGGTTAAGTCATAAAATGTTATATTCTCTGGTTTCCGCTTATCACCTGTAGAGTTATCGATCTGATCATCAGGATGTAAGCTTGAGATCAAACGGACGACTGTTTTTCTTAGAGATATACGAGACTAGAGTTATGAAAATTGATGAGGTTTCAGGTTTTTCTCCTATTATTATAGATCCAAACGGAATTAGCCTTTGATTTTTGCGTTAAGTACCCACAAAAAAAGTTTGTGTTTATACAGAAGATGAGATATCAATTCGTAGCTGGCAAACCAATTGTCAAATGTTACATCACGGCGAAACTTAGAAATTGGCAATACAAAACGATCAACAACATCAAACGGTCTATTGCTGACTGGATATAGACCATTGGGATGCTTATGAAAATTTTCAAGGTAGTCACGTTAAACGTTTTCGAAGTAACCAAAGCAAATATTTTGAGACCATATCTAGCTGGTTTGGACGGTATATATTCTCTTAATTTACAGCAAATGCTAAATGCTACTAACATCTCGTCAATGGTGCAGTTCTCTCCTGGCAAATACATTTTTTTTTGCATTATTCAACAAATGCTACAAATAGTTAACGTATGTGCGCTAAATTAACAAGATTTTGTAACTTCATGTGTAGACTTGTCATCAAAATGTAAACAGCTCTGAATAAAGTAGAATCGTTGAATCGACATTGTGAGTTCAAGTATTTCTACACTTGTGCCATATGTTCGCCACAAGTTACCCAAGTTTTGTTGATTAGAATCCGGCAATGTATAAAAGTCCAATAAATGCTTTTCTTCTTATTCTTCATAGCACTACAGCCTCTCTCGGGCCTTCGCTTTCTGTAACAAGTGCCTTCCACTGTCTTGGTCCATTGACCGCGTCCTCCAATTTCGAAATTCGAGTAGCGGTGAACTGTCTTCGTCGGCCGAGTCAGACCAGCATTTCCTTGGTTTCCCTACTGGTCTCCGGCATTCAGTTCTCCCAATGAATACATTTTTTGCTATCCGTCGTTCGTCCATACGATGCATGTGTCCAGCCCATTGCAGCTTGCGTAGTTTTACAATTGTTGAGACCTCCGGTTCGTTAAAAATTTCATACACCTCATGGTTGTATCGAACTTGCCATTGGTCCCCGTCTATCTTCGCTCCTATTCAGGACCCGTCTCTCAAAGGCATTCAATATATTTGCGGGTGCTTGAGTTAGGGTATATTTTTCTCACCCAAAGCATAACGCAGGTTTTGAGATAGATTTGTATACTTTTCTTTGTTTTCTTGTGTATGCACCTCATCTTTAAGATCGTCAAAACTGAAAAAAGTATTTTATTTGTGAGCTTTATTCTTCGGCATATTTCGTCTCTTTCATTACCTGTTTTCGTTATTTTGGCGCCTAAATATACAAATTTGTCCACATTTTAGATAATGTTTTCACCAAGTGTGATATTTTGTGTGTTTAAGGTTTTTTTTCTCGACTGCGTCATGAACTTTGTTTTATTTTCATTGATTTGTAGCCCTACAAGTTTTGCTTCGCTGTCGAGTTTCAGTAAGAGTTCTTTGGCAGTTGTTAATGACCGTGACAAAATATTGATGTCGCCCACATAGGCTACTACCTAGCTTGACTTGTACAGCAATGTACCTCGTGTATTGACAGGTAGCTTTCTTATGACGTATTTCAGGGCCAAATTGTATAGCAATGGGGCCAGCTCACTCATTTTCACTTCACTCATGCATCTATGTTTGCTAAAATCTGCGCATGCTGCTTTTCTTTTTTGAATATGTAAGTTGATATATGCTCGAATATTGCACAACATATCACTATTTACAAATAAGGCCTAACATTCTAACACCCATTTGGCACATTGAGCAGGTATTTTTACACTAAGCGTCTTGGTGATTATATTTTCTGAACTTGAACGTAGATTTGGTCCGCCTAGTACTTTTTCCCAACTTGTTCTATCTTCACCTTTGAAGATCCGTTGTTGCAAAAGCAAAAGATCACGATCATCTGACTCAGTTTCGCAGCTATCACTGCGTTCAGACAAGTGATAATCGTTTTTGATATCCAAAGCAGGATTTCGATCTTCATCTTCAGAATTGGACACTTCTAATGCCGTCAAAATTTACTCCAGGTAGAAAGCTGGTGAAAAACGTTAAAAAAAACTCTGAATTCACAAATAAATGCAAGTCACAAAAATATCACGCTTATGATGATACCGGGTCATGCGTACTCTCTTTGAGCTATCGCATGTGTACCTCATTAGACGAGTGCCGCTGAATGTAGGTAGAGGTGGAATAAAACTTCAGCTACTCAAGCATTCAAACACGTAACAATTGCCAAAATTAAAATATGACTGTTTAAAATTTTCGCGGGTCAATATGACAGCATCATTGCCACCGAGTTATGTTAATAAAATATCAGTGAAGTACTTAATGCACACTCGTACACGATGAAGTCTAAACTGAGAGAGAAATTAGAAAATCTTTATATTCAGCAACTAACATACTTGCTGTTCTAGTGGACGAAACAACAATGATAAAAAGTCAGCCAAACATTGAACTCGTGTCGGTACAGTACTCCCTCCCAAGTGTCCTTAAAGTGACACTGACATATCATGTTTCGTGAAAATCTGGGAGAACAAAAATGCATCTGCTTCTTGCTCTGCAGGTAAGTCTTTGTGCCTGTAGGTGGGAGAATTCATGTTCCTCTTCGGAAGAAATCAAACCAGGTACATCGGGTGTTGCGTAAGCCTGCCGTGGATAAACGACTTCAAGTGCGCTTGTAACTTCAGGTACGCTAGTGAATTCAGGTGCCTTAGCGGTCGGAAGCAAGTCTGCTTCAAACTCTATGAGCGCTGGCTTGAGTTGCTCCATTGAGACATTGATCTAATGACCATTTACATCGAGCTTATACAAGACGTCAGACAAGCGCTGAAGAACGCTTCTGAGTAAGGCAGCAACAGCGGCCTGTGCCAAAATCAGGAGAACATACGTGCAAGTATTAAGTTTTTTACAAGCAAAAACTGCTCGGCATATACTGGGATGCCAGCTGAACATTGGGCATAACTTCCCGCAGGTTGAAGAGAAAATCATGCTGGCTAATTGTTCAATTATTGGGGGACTGATTAATTCTCCAGGAATCGATAATGTAGCTCCGTAAAGAAACTCCACACATGAAGCTTTTTTTATAGCAAGTGCGCATTCTCAGTAAGAAGGCGGGAAGAATGCCCAGCCAGGAAGGACTACCGCAGTGACACATAATCGTTGCTTTCAATGTGCAACGCCAGCGTTGGACGATCCCATCTAATGCAGGATGGTACAGTGACGTTCTATCCTTGCAACTTCTGATAAAAGCTGCAAATTATCTGAAAAATGACGATTCGAACTGGATACCCTGATCAAGGTGATGATGCGAGGCGTTCTGAAACTAACGGCCAGGTTTTCAAATAAAATTCTCGCCATGGTATCAGCAACAAAAACGTCTTCGGCCACCTAGAAAAATGGCCAATCACCGTTAGGCAGTATTTATAGCTCTAAGAAGGGATAGGATAACATATTTCAGTGTTTATCTGACGCCTAACGAGGCAATGCGATCCTTTCGAACCAAACTCGATGCCCTGGAGGACGCTGTCTCGAACACAGAGGGCCACATGCTGGTCGGGGGAGACTTCAACGCTAGAGCCATCGAATGGGGTATGCCACAATCCGACCCAAGGGGAAAGCAAATATTCGACATGGCGGCCAGAACAGCGCTTTTTGTCCTAAATACTGGTAACACCCCTACTTTCCGCCGCTGGGGTTGCGTAGGAACCATACCCGATGTGACACTCGCTTCGGAGTCCCTGGTACCTAGAGTACACAACTGGCGATTACTAGAGGACTACTCGGCTAGTGATCACCAGTATATGACTGTTGAGATTCACGACGGTGCCACTCTGCGTGCATATGCCCAAACTTCAATCCTCGGATGGAGGACTGGGAGGATGGACGTCGAGAAGTTCACTGACACGCTTACGGCAGGCGCACCGTTGCTGGGAGCTCCGCCAGGGAGTGGAGGGCCTACAGCCAAGGACTTGGTGAACTCAACTATGAGTACCATCATAGCTGCTTGCGAGTCTTCCATGCCCCGCCGAAGACCCCGACATGGTAAGCCTCCAGTATACTGGTGGTCAAACGAGATCGCCGAACAAAGAAGCGAGTGTCACAAACTTCGGCGAGAGGTCCAGCGGGCGCGAACACGGGAGGAGGCAGACATTAGGCTAGCAGCATACAGGTCCGGCAGGAAACATCTTCGCAGGCTTATTAACAAGAGCAAGGCCCGATGCTGGCAAGACCTCGTGGACGATGTAAATAGGGATCCGTGGGGCCTAGGTTACAAGCTGGTCATGGGGAAACTTGGTGCCCTACGGAAGCCTTGTATACATGACGCGCAAAAGATGGACGCGATAGTGCGGGGACTCTTCCCCGCACATCCCGTCCGTGTTGACGCTGTCCATGGTGAAACAGCAGTCGAGTGCCCACTCTTCACACAGCTGGAACTGGAGGAGGCAGTCCTCTCCCTGAAGGCAAGGAAGGCTCCAGGTCCAGATGGTGTACCAGCTGAGGTTTTGCAGCTCGTCTATCACCATTGTCCTGACTTGCTGCTCAGCACATTCAACGCTTGCCTACGGGACGGGGTTTTCCCGGTACGATGGAAGGTGGCGAGGCTCGTGCTGGTCAGCAAGGGGAAGGGAAATCCCGAATCGCCGTCTGCATACCGCCCGTTATGCATGCTAGACACGGCTGGGAAAGTGCTAGAGAAACTCATCAAGGGAAGACTCACTGACGCGATTCGTGCTGCTGGGGACCTATCTCCTCGGCAGTACGGCTTTAGAGCAGGACGTTCTACCATTGATGCGATTGCAGAGGTGGTGAACGCGGTCCAAAAGGCAGAGGCATGTAGTCGCACCAAGCGACGGATCGTCCTGTTGGTGACACTCGACGTCAGGAATGCCTTCAACTCCGCTAGATGGGTGGATATTCTGGATACGCTGGAAAACTCTTTTCAAGTTCCAGAATATCTAATGCGGCTTTTGAGGAACTACCTAAAGGACCGAAGCCTGCTCTACGACACGACACAGGGCCAACGAAGGATGGCGGTTACATCGGGTGCTGCCCAGGGATCTATCCTTGGTCCGGACCTGTGGAACGTGTCTTACGACGGGCTACTGAGACTTGAGATGCCAGATGAGTCGCGCTTGGTCGGCTATGCGGATGATGTTGCGGCTCTGGTCGCCGGACGCACCGTTGAACAAGCGCAACTTAGGCTAGGTATGCTAATGCGCCGAGTGAGGGACTGGATGGCTACTCGCGGGCTCAGTCTAGCACTGGAGAAAACCGAAGTGGTCATCTTGACAAAAAAGAGAATCCCTAGAGTAAGGATGATCAGTATTGGAGATATACAGATCGAATCGAAGCCAGCAGTGAAGTACCTGGGGCTACTGATCGACTCGAAGATGAGTTTCTCTGAGCAAATCAGGGCAACGGCTGAGAAGGCTGCTTCGGGAATATCGGCCCTGAGTCGACTTATGGCCAACGTAGGGGGACCCAGCCCATCAAGAAGACGCCTCTTGATGAGTGCTGTAGGGTCAGTGCTACTGTACGGAGCAGAGGTATGGGGCGACGCTCTCAGCAAGGAGGTATACCGAAAACGATTGGCACAGGTACAGAGAAGAGGAGCACTGAGAATTGCATCTTCGTATCCAACAGTCTCCGACTCGGCGGTGAGAGTGATTGCAGGCGTGATACCTGTCGCCCTCCTTGCTAGAGAGCGCCGCGCTATTTACCTGCGCCGAAACGAGGATGCGAGGGAGATGGTTGTCCGCGAGGAGAGACAACGCTCGCTCAACGATCGGCAGCAGTCTTGGAGGAATTGCACGAAGGGAAGGTGGACTGCGCGCCTCATCCCGGATGTGAGACCGTGGCTAAATCGAAAGCATGGTGAGACTGACTTCTATCTGACCCAGCTTTTGAGCGGGCACGGGTGTTTTCAGTCTTACCTGCACAAGATCGGCAAGTCACGGTCTCCCGATTGTCGGTTTTGCCCAGGAGAGGAGGACAATGCCTGTCACACATTTTTTGCGTGTACGAAATGGGCCAGGCTGCGAAGGGAACTCTACAGGGAGACGGGAGAGCTCACCCCGGATAATATAGTTGCGGTGATGCTCGAATCGGTTGACAAATGGAACCAGATGGCACATTATGCTCGGGCAGTCCTAAAATATAAAAGGGACTCACAGCAGCCGGAGGCGCTGGGGCTGGGGGATCGCTCTTCTGGCAATTCCTCTTCCCCCCTCCCCTCCCGCTAGGAAAGGGACTCCCCAGCTTGAAGGCGCCCCACGGCGTAACAAAACGAGACCTGGCCCGAAGTAATGTGTCAAACGGTTCCAGGCTAGGTTCTCAGGTTGACAGGGGAGGTGTTTAGTGGGTAGTCCAAAGGTATCCTCAATGGGTGTCCCACACTGCCAGACTCGGCGGGCATAAATGCCTTCACCTCCCTACCACAAAAAAAAAAAAAAAAAAAAAGAAGGGATAGGTGACCCAACGATGTCCAGTTGAATGTATTGGAAGCGACCTTCAGGCACCAGAAAAGGCTGTATCAGGTTCTTTTGATGGCGAGTAATCTTCGAACGACGACAGCCCCATGACACGCACGAGTAATCCCACACGCGGATATATTTACTCATATGCATCCTCAGCGATGGCCTTGTAAGCAGCCCAAGTGCTGAAATGCACCAGCTGGTGAAAAGTATTGAGAACATTTATGTGCACTGAAACAGGGATGAATGGCCTCAGTGAACCCACAGAACTGTCGCATACCACCTCTTGACGAGAGCTACAAGAATGGCGGACGAGCCTTAGAGAGGCCTGAGTGGACGTAGTGAGGCTTTGTTTGTAGATTGAACGAACGTGTACGTGAGTGGCTTGCGATCCATTAGTACTAAAAGCGCAGAGACCTCCAAATAATTCCGAAAATGATGAGCGACTGTATGGCAACTCACGGTTATATACACTGTACTTCGTCTTGGCCACAGAAAGTTTTCTCCAGAGGAAAGCCAACGTGGGCCACGGACTACTCTCGTTTTGCTCCTAAGCAACGCTGGGGACGATGTTGAAAACGTCAGTGGTAAGCCTGAGAAGTACACTGGCTTGAAAATAGACAAGAAAAGGGGGAGTAAGCCAAGCTATTCTTAGACTTTATAAACGCATTTTGGGTAATAAATGTCGATAACAATAGTACCCCTATTTTGTTGCCTGTAAATAGCTTATAGATCAGCACCTATAGCATAGCAGCGTTACAGAGAAATCAATAAAAGTTTAGTGTACCCAATAACCCTTCCAGTGGTTTTCTGCTATGGTAATGGGTCTATTGAAGTCATGTACCCCATCTATTCGAGACTTTGGGGACTCACGCCATTTTCACTGAGGAAGTGCTTCAGGTACTCTACCTCGCTTACTTTAAATACATACTTGAATACGTTGACAATCATCTCGAACTCTGAAACGTGTTGAAACGCTAATCGCAGGTGCTGCACATGCTCCTCCTTTGATCTTGATGCGACCAGAATAGTATCTAGGTAGCATAAGTTAAGTCCCCAGAAAACTCAATCCATGAAGCGCCGAAAGATTTGCGCAGCATTACGAAGACAAAACGTCATCACCATGAATTTGAATAGTCTAAACGGAGTTGTAACCATTGTGTTTGGAACGCCCTTTTTTGCAATTGGAATTTAATGCGACGCCTGCAACAGATCGATCTTTGAGAAAAAATGCTTGAGAGTCAAGTTTAGGGAAATATCCCCAATGTACCGCAAAGGGTATTTGTCCAGATAGTAATGAAACGAAGGTGACAATTGTCTCCGCAAAGACACTAAGCACTGTCTTTTTTTCAGGACGAGGTGGCTTGACTAGGGACTCGTGGAGGTTCAGAAAAATCTTCTGTCCACCAAAGACTGGAACTACTTGTTTGCAATGTGTAGCTTCTTTTAATTCAGTCGATGAGGGCAGTCTGCCAGCAGGGGACCCATAATCATAGTAAATTGCTTTGTTTCATACACAGGGGTATGTGCAAAGACTGCAGGACTTGTAACATCTGGAAATTCCACCTTCTGGGCTAGTGGATCAATTCATCTTCCACTTGCTGGCAAAGAAAGGAGCACGGTAGTTGGCACTGCCTGCTGCAGCACCTAAATGGTGATTATAATAAAATTTTTGGCTGTATTCTTTTCATGGGATGGCCGGCCAAAACAAGTAATAATCGACCAGAAGAGTTCCTCTGCTGAGACGGTACTTGAATGCGGTTTGTCTCTGTTCTTAGCTCCACGACGCTTTCCAAAAATATCTTGCTGTTATGTGTTTGCTGTGGGGACGAATCGTTCGAGAAATGATAATGTATCTATCGCGCCGACTCTGGCTATACGATTCATGGTGAGCGCCATTTATTCTTGGCTACCAGGTTCATTGTTGGCCAGGATAGCGCAGGTGCTGGGTGAGGTACGCTGTAGCTATAACGATTTAAATATGTGATCCAGTACAAACTTCCCTGCTGAGCACTGCCATCCATTGTTCGTCCATAAGATTTATGTGGCCAGCACATTGCAACTTCCGTAGTCTTATAATCGTTGAGACCTCCAGGTTGTCTAAAATTTCATACAACTCATGATTGTATCGAATTCGCCATTGGTCTCCATCTAGCCTCGCTGCTTTTATTTGCCTCAGGACCCTTCGTTCAATATATTTGTGGATGCTTGGGTTAGGATCAATGTTTTACACGTATAGCATAACACAAGTCTTATCGCAGATTTGTATACTTAGAGCTTTGTTTTCCTGTGTATGCACCTCGCCTTCAAGATTGTCAAAACTGAATGAAATATTTTATTTGCCAGCTATATTCTGCGGCGCATTTCGTCCCTTTCATTAGCGGTTATCATTATTTTGGCACTTAAATATACAAATTTGTTCACATTCTGATATTGTATTCACCAAGCGTGATATTTCATACACTTGAGGTATTTTTCCTCGACTGCGTCATGAGCTTTGTTTTATTTTCATTGATTTGTAGCCCCACTAGTTTTGCTTTTCTTTGGTAGTTTTTAATGGCCATGACAAAATATTAATGTAGTCCGCCTAGGCTACCACTTGGCTCTTCTTCTGCAGTAATGTACTCGTGTATCGACAGGTAGATTTCTTATGACGTATTTCAGAGCCAAATTGAATAGCAATAGATCTAGCCAATCTCCCTACTTTAGTCCGATATTTTTGTCAAAGGCATCGGTGAGTTGGTTATTGATCGTTTTGGTAAGGCAAACTAATTTGGCTGGGATGCCATTTTTCATCGCCTGTAATGATTTGTTTCAAAAATGGCTCAATTTTGTTACATTTTATAAGCATTTCGCAAATGGAAATTCGGCCGATCAAACTTTTTTGTGTTAATTCATGCGGCACCCAAACGTCGAGCTTCTTGGTCTATCCAGCCTTAAGTAAATAGTTCAAAACTGTTTGGTGATGGATATTCAGTGACTTAGCAATGTCATGGCTGCTTATGTGTCGGTTTTCTGCAATTTTTTGTAAGATTTCATCGACTTTTACAATGATTGGTCGACCTGAGCGAGGTGCATCTTTGACATCAAAATTTCCAGAAAGAAAGCGAGTGAACCATCTCTTGGCTGTGGCTTTTGATAAAGTATCTTGACCGTAGACACCACAATTTTTTCACGAGCCTGCGATGCATTCTCACTTTGATTCTAGTGATATTGTAAAATATAACGAATTTTTTCAGGAATTTCACTCATTTTTAAATGAATACAAATTTTGACACGAATGACAAAATACAAAACTGTCCATATGAAAATTGTAAACTGGAATGTCACCTTTCAAATGTATGTCAGTTTGACTCAATCTGATTAGTACTGGCCGCTATATGACAATGAAAACCATCTAGTGACAGAAAAGGCTCAATACTATTTAGAAAATCCAATATAATGAACGAGCGTGTGAAACTTCCGCCTATCGTTTAGCGCTGATAAGCGCCAACAAATGACAACAATGTATATTGCAGCAGATGAACAATACCCTGTAGCCACATTCAACCTAGGAGTTAGCGTTGATAAGCGTCAGCCAATGACGACAATGTACGCTGCAGCCGATATGACACTTTGATGATAGATTACAAGCAAGAAGCTCTATGTATGAGCAAATCAAGGGAGCTCATAGCGATCAAATGAAAAAGCTTTCGCCAGCCAACTGAGGATTGCAGCGAATATGGAGGTGAAAGCTTTCCTCGCTCATATGCAAGATATTTCCCGTAAGCTGGCTACGATAATATCATAAATATTGTAGAATGGCTTTCATCATCAACAAACTAATAAGTCGTAGTGGGGAGGAGTAGTTTCTGGTAAATGAGAATACACGTTCTCGTCGCCTCAGAGATTTGACGGCGAAGTAGAACAAAAGCTCGAGTTGAGTTAATATTTAAAGTCAAGGAGGAACTGTTGAGAAGCAGTGTTGTTCGAGTCTATAAGGGAGCGTGCTGCTAGCCATTCATTAGTTTAAAAATACTTGTAATCACGCGACTGAAGTTTTAGACAGAAGTGTTCAACGAAATAGTGAGGGGTGAGGTGTTGGCTTGCACTGCGATCCTCAATCAGCATTTTGGCGTTTCACGCCGTGTGGCGACCTCGATCCATAAGCTCGTCCAGTTATTTCCCTCTTCAGGTTGGCGCTCACCGGTTAGAGCGAAAGCGCTTCACCCAACACTGATAGTTAGCGGTGTAAAAAAAATTACTTGTAACATGCGAAGATGTAATCGGCCAATTCGATCTTTATTTATAAATGTTTAAAAAAAAAGGACAGTGAAATAAAGTTAAACCCTTTAAAATAAACGCTCGTCTTTGGTGTTGTATAGAAGGATCTCTCTCCGGGAGCCTTGATGGTGTATATAGGATACACATCAAATCGAGCTCCCAGTTCATAGCAGTATACAATACCAGTAACTATGGGCTAGAAATAAATAAAAAGAAATGTCATTTTCTCTACTCGTAAATAGAGTTTCTTGGAAATGTTATTGATGACGGGAGAACTTATCCATAGGCACTTAAAAACAGAAACAGTCATGAAGTTTCCAGAACCAACAACTGTCAAAAGGCTACAAAGTTTTTTGGACTAACAAATTATTTCCGGAAGTTCATTCCCCAGAGTCACTCGTCAACTAACCAGCCTTTAGAAAAAGAATATAAAATATGAACTCCATAAGGAGGCTAAACATCCGTACAATGAGTTAAAGGAAGCTCTTAGTAAACGGTCAGTTCGACACATATACCAGCAAGGCATCCAAAGACGGCCTCGGCGCTGTGCTGCTACAATGATCAATAGAAGATGACATCAGATATTCTACGCAAGTAAGGCTACGACCTATGCGCAGAAGAAATATAGTTCATACGAACTAGAAGTGCTAGCTATTATCACGGCACTCGAAAAATTTCAGTTCTACTTGAAGAGTAGTGCATTCAAGATTGTTACGGCCTATGCTGCCTTCGAAAAAACTATGCAAAAAGATAACATAAGTGACAAAATTAGCCATTGGGCAATTTATATTCAAAAATATAACTACATCATAGAGCAGCAATCTGGATTAAGATTGATATACGCTGATTCTCTTAGCCGTTTTACTGCAGCAGTGGTAACAACGGCAGTCGACGCTATGAGCGACCAAATTAGAAGGGCTCAAGGAAATGATGCTTATACTAAGGTAATACGACAAGTACTAGAAACCAAACCTTACGACGACCATTTCCTTAAAAATGATTAAGTGTATCGGCTTCAATATGATGCAGAGCTTCTTGTTGTCCCGAAAGGAATGAAAACGGGCACTTGTCCGCAAACAAAGTTGAAGATGTCATTAAAAAAGGACTACCACATCCCAATGCCAAGGAAGAAAGTTGATAGAATAATAAAAAGCTGCATTACCTATATTCTCGCAAACCGTAAACGGGGAAAACAGGTAGGATATTTGCTCATATTACCAAAAGCAGAAATTCCGCTCCAGACATTTCACGTAGACCATCTTCGCCCGCTGGAAAGTACTAGCAAAAATTATTAGTAAGTGTTCGAAGTATTAAAGAAGCTGGAAAAACAGAGGAACATTTTTGGAAATCCAAGTATTATTATGAGCAACAAAGGATCAGCTTACACCTCGCATGATTTTGAGGAGTATTGTACTGTGCAGAAGATCAAGTATGTAAAAATTACAGCAGGACTACCACAAGCCAATGGTCAGGTGAAACGTATAAGTGCGATTATTGGAGCTGTGTTTAATAAAATGGCAATTGATGAACCCGCCAAATGGTATAAGTACGTAAATTGATTGCAACGACTTATGAATTCCTCGTATCAAAGAAGTATCAATATGGCGCCATTTGAAAAAAATTTTTGGGATAAAACTAAGAGCCGAAGCTGATGTTGAACTGAAGAAATTGCCAGAGGATGAGATCAGGAATAGTTTTATGGACAAGCCAGAGGAGCTGCGGAAGACGTCCAAGCAAAATATTTTGAAAATTAACAACAAGAATCTCAAAACGAACAATTTACGACGAAAACCACTAAAAGTTATCAAATGGGACAACTCGTGGCAATTAAACGAACACAAGGAGGACCGGGTCTTAAACTAAGACAAAGGTTTCTGGGACTCTATGCTGTTACCAAAGTAAAACCAGGCAATACGTACTATGTAGAGCAGCAGGAATTTTTTAAAGGTCCATTGCACATCAACACTTGTGTCGAGTATATGAAGCCATGGGTGAAGGAGGATGGTGATAGTGACAGCAGTTATTCAGCAGATCACCACGAAGGGTCATCTGGCGTGAATGACTTGCAGGACGGCCGAGTTGTAGGATTGGCAATCCTAAATATACCGATGGTCTACTGAATAAAAGACGCAGTTGAACAACGACGCCTGAAGACGAATGACGTGGAGTTACACAACGACGTCAAAAGACAAAAGACGTAAATTTGAATAACGACTGCTGAAGGTTTAAGACGCGAGAATTGAATCAAATTCAGTGATTATTTGATTAATTATTAAATAGAGTTATTGTTTCGTTTTTACCGATCAATACTACATTCTAGAAAAATATTGTGTTTTAATATCATAAAACTGTGTTCAAAGTGAGTTTCCTACATTACTATCTTGTTGCATTTTGTAAAACTGGGGAAAAAATCAATGATTTTAGCTCAAATTCTTGTATCTGAGATTGCTATCAAAGAAACGCTCTTTTGCTTGGATAGCTATAGTATCAATGATGCTGATTTAATTTCTTTCAGAATGAAGTCAAGCGAAACAATACCCTTGTTAATAAAATTGAGTTCGGTTTTAATTCAAACTGTTTGTTTTTTTTCCAAAAATTATTTTTTATAATCTGGTCAAATATCTTTTCTTAAAAAATTCTGAAAATTTGTTTATTTCAACTTTAAAAACATGATTTCTTAAATCAGATAGTTCAATGACCAACAAATTTTTCCATGAAATTTCTATAAAATGGTACAAGGAGAAAATTTTCCAAATCATTGAAGCGGTCAAAGCTGTACACTTAGTATGCAGACATCGTTTCAACGTAATTATTTATCCTTACCATTATTACGGATGAACAAACCCATTCAGTCAAGAATATTTATGAATTTACTTCTCCTTTGTTGTTGGCATGATTGTCCGCTTAAAAACCTAAGCGAGATTTTCGCGGAAAAGTACCCTAGACAAAATTGAATCCTTTTTACTGTTGAAGGGGCGAAAGTATTCAAGCATTATGATGTATAAAATTGACCGGTTTCTATCAGTTGTTTTGAAATTCATGTAAAATTTCTTAGAAATTGCTCCATTAAGATTGTAATGTGGATTGATTTTAATTTTTTTTTAATATACGAGTATTTTCATTTTTTCCTACCACGACTTATTCATATTTTCTTAACACAAACGATAATTTTCTTTGAAATGTAACATAACACAAATGTTTAGAATAAAATTGAAGGTAATTTATATATTTATGGAATCGTTGCCAAAAATATTATATGAACGGATCATCTATATGTAAAACTGAAGAATCATCTGTCATGCATAAGCTAAGCATATCCTCATCAAAATTCAAAGGCTTTCAATTCATGATAGACAGAAAATAACATTTCTTTCATGCATTCAAGATATGGCTATATATTGTAATATCAGTCGTTGGATAGACATTCAAAGAAATTGTTTCACATGCAGATTTGGTTGATGCTTTGGTGAGAACGCTTTTTGCATAAACTTCATGGTGAACTGTTGTCATGTCCTTTCAAATACAGATGGCAGAACTCTTTCAAAAAAAATCATATGTATAACTCACAATATATTGTGAACAGGCGTATATGTACGATTACGTAACATATTGTAAAGGCGATTAGACATTCGCCCAGTTAACTTTTATGCATTTATGTATATGTACAATTATAAGTAACTTTGACGAGTAAAGTTTTGCTGCACAACATTCATTTATCTCAAAAAAACTTGCGTGTATGCATAGTCTTATATACATTAAGATTATAATTACGATTAAGCAATAATGAGTGGCAATAATTGTTAGAGCTTTAAATTAATAACATTTCAAACGTTCAAGTACATCAAAGGTGCTATAATATTTTATTGATTATATTTTTATATTGTAGAAGCTGGCGTTACTTCATAAAATGATTTAAAACGCAAATAGCAGTATTAAATTCTTTACAATGCAAATATTGACTTCGATGTCTACAAGTCGCCATTAGCATAACTCGTGCCAGCTGGGAGTGGAACGAATTTACGTGCTTAAGGATAAATAACATAATTTTGTTTTCTATTTGGAAACTAAAACATATCTAATAATGCAATTAATTACAAAATGATCCAAGCTCTTTAAGGCCAAGAAAAAGGACAAGGGTAAACTAGTTAGCTACGTATTAGCATTTTACAATACTTATGGCAGTCTATTTACTTTCATACTATCTAGTTATAAATTTGATATTTTGTTCATACAAGGACCTTGAAGCTGAGCATTTAACTATATACATTGAGGAACGTTGAGCTTTGGCAATAAATATTTGATAAATCTTTGAAAAAAAAAATTAAAATGAAATAAATTTCAATCAGATTGTTTATGCTGAATGCATTCAATTATTTTGTTTGGTTTATATTCGCAGGCTAATTCCTTTTTTTCAGAAAGCAGTTGGGTGTTGCTCTTTTCGGTTATCAGATGAGTTTTGACTCGCTAGAGTCTCGTTGCGTTTTGACTCGCTTGAGTCATATTCAGTGCCAGTGAGTCAAAACGCGTCCAATAACCATAAAGGACAAGACCCGATGGCTTTCCGAGAATGACGTTTTTTCAAGTGTTTTGAATTTGTTTTCTTCCAATCGCGCAGAAGACGCCATATGAGGGTCATATGCGATTTTGCTGCTCGAAACTACTGGGCATCAACATGGTGTGTATTTAGTTGAATTAGTACTCTTACAGTATCTGCTATTTCAATCAGAACACTTTCCAGTCAATTTTAGAGGGAATATATTCTCTCTTCTAAATTTGCGTTATTAGATATACAGAGAGCGTCAAAAGAAAGTAAATACCTTAGATACTTGTATTTAGAATTTTATTAAAACAAGGTAATTAACACAAAATCAAAAATGTGTATAAGGAATCAAATACTTATTGAATAAGAACTGAACACCACATAAACATTAAACAAAGGTAATACTCAACAAAGATAAATTCACTTTAACCAAAAAAAGACCAAATTTCACGCGTCAAAAAAAGTAAACAGAAAGCAAAACACAACCGAACTTCAATCGAAAAATTCGATTTTTTTTTAATTTTTCTATATTTCGTTTGTTTTCTTTTGGACTTTAGCACCAGTGAAGGGAGAGTCTCAGGACAAATTCCTGAGTGTCAATGATCTTCAGTGTGACATGACAAAATATATGGCGTCATCAATTTTCCATATATCCTGGCAGTAGGTAAAATGCTATGGGAACGGAAACCCAGACAGAAAACCAAACCATACAGGTCCACAAGGGGAACCAAATTACGGTGCAGGGGGTCGGATCCCCAGTACCGGCGGCAGAGGGTAGTGAGCGAGCAGGCTCCCGGCCGTCGTCATCCAGCGACTGCAATGTTATAGAAGTGGTGAACTTGGCTTCTGTAACAGATATAACTACAAGCAAACAGGACGCTAGCACGGAGAACCCTTTCAGGCAAAAACCGCTGTTGGCAAGAACACCGATAAAACAAGTCACCGATTGCGGGGGGAGGCAGCAAACCCCAGGAACACTGTCAAAGTCAACATCATAGGTTAAATCATCGGAGATAGACGACAGACGGACTAACGAACGAAAGAAGGTAGAGTGCGTTGTGCAACCTGGCATCATTGCGGCCTTTAGGCGCAGTAGAAGGACTATGTACACCCCGGAGCGTCCAGTGCAAGACGTACACAATCCGGATCAAGCTGCGACACCAACAGAGGCCAGTGTAAGACTGGGGGAGGGAGAAGTTTTGCCGTTGGCCGACGCCACTTCAAACGTCACCCAAGCGATAGAAGCAAAAGGGCTAGGAAACGGGGGCCTCTCCCAAGAGGTGGCGCCAAATAACACAATCGCCCTTGACCGCGCCGAAGAGGAGCGGCTTACTCGGAAAGCGGGGACTATCGTCAAACAACTGAGGGCTGCCTGCGAAGTGCAGAAAAACATAGGCAAGAGTGTCAGGAATGGCATTCTTGAACTGGAGGAGCTTTTTGGCCGCATAACGCACTACAGGCGGAGGTGGCTTGCAACCGAAAAGCGCCAAAAAGACACGCTCTCCCTCTAAGCATCAGTGGGTCCTTGCAGCAGCAAAAGAATGGCCGGTAGCCCAATTGAAGGCGACCGTGAGAAAAGGAGGAAGGACGAGACCATAAACGAAGTTGTCACTCCAGGCGAGGAGTTTCATGTGGTGCGAAACAAGGCGACGAAAAAAGCGGCCAAAAAGCTACTCCTAGAAAAAACAGACAAAGAGCTCAACCACGAAAAGAACAAAGAACCCTCCGATGTACCGCAGAAAACAAAAAGCAAACCGCGGCGCAAACCCTTGCGAGAGGCACTGCTTATTAAAACCACTAAGGCCCGAACCTACGCAGATGTCCTCCGTGAAATTAAAGGAGCGGTCAAGCCAGACGACACCAAAACTGCCATCAAAGCAGTTCGACCAACCCGGACCGGTGGCCTGCGGGTGGAATCCGGGCCAGAGGCCACAAACAAGGATACATTCCGTGACGCGGTTCAAAAGGTTCTTGGAGATGCGGCAACGGTTGCCTTGCTCGAACAAATGGCAACCCTGGAAATCAGGGACCTCGACTGCGTCACGGACAAAGCTGAAGTAGAGGGTGCCATTAGGAGGAAGTTCTCCAGCTTAAGTGAAGTCAAGGCAAGATTGACACGGGAAAACATAAGGGGGCAACGCATGGCTATTGTAAAACTAGCTGATAAAGACGCCCAACAAATCCTGGCGAAGGGCAAAATTAAGATAGGTTGGGTGATCTGCAGGATACGGAGAAGAGCGATCCCTATCCGCTGCTTCAGATGCTTTGAATACGGACACACCGCGTATGGCTATAGGGGACCCGACAGAAGATCTCTGTGCTACAAATGTGGTGAAACGGGGCACAAAAGGAAGGAGTGCACGAACGAGGCAAAATGCATTGTTTGCAAGGATGCTAAGCTAGCACCCGGCGACCTCAAACATGAGCCGGGGACAGGGAGATGCTGGGTTTTCAAGGAGGCCCTAACTAAAGCCAAATCAATACTCAAATGATCCGTATCCTGCAGGTCAGTTTGCACCGAAGCACAAACGCCCAGGACCTACTTGAGCAGTTTGCGAGGGATAAGAAAGCTGACCTGCTGTTGCTGAGCGAGCAACATCAAAACAAGGACTCGCAAGCGTGGTACCCTGACGAATCTAGTACCTCGGCCATCTGGGTATGAGACAGTGCCCGCCTTCAGAGGCAGAGCCATGGACGCGGGAGGTTTTGTGTGGGTGCGGTGTTCAGGGATAACATATTTTAGAGTTTATCTGACGCCTAACGAGGCAATGCCATCTTTTCGGACCAAACTCGATGCCCTGGAGGACGCTGTCTCGAACACAGAGGGCCACATGCTGGTCGGGGGAGACTTCAACGCTAGAGCCATTGAATAGGGTATGCCACAATCCGACCCAATGGGAAAGCAAATCTTGAACATGGCGGCCAGAACAGCGCTTTTAGTCCTAAATACTGGTAACACCCCTACTTTCCGCCGCTGGGGTTGCGTAGGAACCATACCCGATGTGACACTCGCTTCGGAGCCCCTGGTACCTAGAGTACACAACTGGCGAGTACTAGAGGGCTATTCGGCTAGTGATCACCAGTATATAGCGGTTGAGATTCACGACGGTGCCACTCTGCGTGCATATGCCCAAACTTCAATCCTCGGATGGAGGACTGGGAGGATGGACGTTGAGAGGTTCGCTGACGCGCTTACGGCAGGCGCACCGTTGCTGGGAGCTCCGCCAGGGAGTGGAGGGCCTACAGCCAAGGACTTAGTGAACTCAACAATGAGTACCATCATAACTGCTTGCGAGTCTTCCATGCCCCGTCGGAGACCCCGACACGGTAAGCCTCCAGTATACTGGTGGTCAAACGAGATCGCCGAACAAAGAAGCGAGTGTCACAAACTTCGGCGAGAGGCCCAGCGGGCGTGAACACGGGAGGAGGCAGACATTAGGCTAGCAGCATACAGGTCCGGTAGGAAACATCTTCGCAGGCTTATTAACAAGAGCAAGGCCCGATGCTGGCAAGACCTCGTTGACGATGTAAATAGGGATCCGTGGGGCCTAGGTTACAAGCTGGTCATGCGAAAACTTGGTGCCCAACGGAAGCCCTGCTTACATGAAGCAGAGAAGATGGACGAGATTGTACGGGCACTATTCCCCACGCACCCTGTCCGTGTCGATTCAGCTCATGCACAAACACCATTAGAATGCTCACCTTTCACAATGATGGAACTGGAGCAGGCAATTCTATCCATGAAAGCAAGGAAGGCACCGGGACCAGATGGCGTTCCTGCTGAGGTTTTGCAGCTTGTCTTCAAGCTTTGTCTTGACTTGTTGCTCAGTATGTTCAACGCTTGCCTTTACGAAGGTGTATTTCCGGAACGCTGGAAAGTGGCGAGGCTCGTACTGATCAGCAAGGGGAAGGGAAATTCCGAGTTGGCGTCTGCATACCGCCCGTTATGTATGCTAGACATGGCTGGGAAAGTGCTCGAGAAACTCATCAAGGGAAGACTCACTGACGCGGTCCGTTCTGCCGCGGACCTATCTCCACGGCAGTATGGTTTTAGAGCAGGTCGCTCCACTATTGACGCGATAGCGGAAGTAGTGAACGCGGACCAAAGAGCGGAGGCTCACTGCCAGTCAAACAAAAGGGTTGTGTTGCTCGTGACACTTGACGTCAGAAACGCCTTCAATTCCGCTAGATGGGCGGATATTCTGGAAGCACTGGAAAATTCTTTTCAAGTTCCAGAACATCTGATGCAGATTTTGAAGAACTACCTGACAGACCGGAGCCTGCTCTATGAGACGAAGGAGGTTTGGCGGAGGATGGAAGTTACATCGGGTGTTGCACAAGGCTCCATCCTTAGCCCAGACCTGTGGAACATCACGCACGACGGGCTACTGAGAATCGAGCTGCCGGATGAGTCGCGCTTGATCGGCTATGCAGATGATGTCGCGGCGCTAGTTGCGGGACGCACTGTTGAACAAGCGCAACTCAGACTGGGTATGCTAATGCGCCGAGTGAGGGGCTGGATGACTGCTCGCGGGTTCAGCCTAGCTTTGGAGAAAGCCGAAGTAGTCATCTTAACAAAAAAGAGAATCCCTAGAGTAAGGATGATCAACATTGGGGAAGCACTCGTTGAGACTAAACTAGCAGTGAAGTACCTGGGCATTTTGATCGACTCGAAGATGCGTTTCTCCGAGAAAATCAGGGCTCTCAGCTGACTTATGGCCAACATAGGGGGTCCCACCTCATCAAGAAGGAGACTCCTGATGAGTGCAGTACAATCTGTGCTGTTGTATGGATCGGAAATATGGTGTGAGGCTCTCAACAAGGAGCTGTATCGAAAGCGCTTGGCACAGGTGCAGCGACGAGGAGCGGTGCAGATTGCATCTGCATATCGGACTGTCTCGGAGTCGGCAGTGCTGGTCATCGCAGGAGTTATACCCATTGCCCTCCTTGCCAAGGAGCGCCGCAGAATCTACCTGCGGAGAAACGAATGCGACAGAGATGCTGTCACCCACGAAGAACGAGAACGCTCACTCAGTGATTGGCAACAGCCCTGGGTGAGCGATACAAAAGGTAAGTGGACCGCACGACTGACTGACTGACTGAGATTGACTTCTATCTAACTCAGCTACTGAGTGGACATGGATACTTTCGGTCTTACCTACAAAAAATTGGTAAGTCACGGTCTCCTGACTGCATATTCTGTGCTGGAGAGGTCGATGATGCCTACCACACATTTTTTGTATGCAAGAGATGGGAAAGGCAGCGCGGTGACCTCATTGAAGAAATGGGAGATCTCTCTCCAGATGAACTCACTGGAGAGATGCTCACATCCGTGAGCATCTCTCCATGTGTGGCACATTACGCTCGAGCAGTCCTTAAGATAAAAAGGAACGTATTTGAGCGCCTGGAGGCATCCAGGGTGGAGGAGTCTCTTTTCTAGAAATCCCTCTCCCTTCCCCTCCTTCCGCTGGAAAAGGGATCCCTGTAGCCCGGTTGTGCCTAAACGCGTAGAAAAATGAGGCTTATCCTGAAGTAATGTGTCAAACGGTTCCAGGCTAGGTTCTCAGATTGACAGGGGAGGTGTTTAGTGGGTAGTCCAAGGGTATCCTCCATGGGAGTCCCGCACTGCCAGACTCGGCGGGCGTAAATGCCTTCACCTCTCTACCACAAAAAAAGCACCTCATTTAGTCTTCTAGGCATCGACGCGACAAGTTTTTTTGTAACATCGGGAGAGATTTGGCTCCATTCTTCCTTTATAACCTTCTTTAAGTCGGCTTCGCTTGAAATAACCCTGTGTCTCACTTTTCTGTCAAGGTGTTCCCACAGATGCTCAATCGGGCTAAGATCTGGGGACTGTGGCGGATGATCAAGTGTCTTAGGAGTCCGGTACAGTAGCCACTCTTTCACAATTTGGACGCATGCTTTCGATCGTTGTCCGATCGAAAGATCCAATTTCCAGACACGCCTAATTTTTAGACGTTAGGGGCAACATTATCCCTCAACATGGCGAAATAATCCATTTTGTCCATTGTTGAGTCAACAAAAACAAGATTACCAACACCAGTTGCCGCCACTCACCCCATACCATAACTGAACCGCCAACGTGCTTAACAGTGTTGGTAACACACTTTTCTTTGAAGGCTTCATTCTTAGCACGCCATATTTTTGGGGGCCTTTTCGCGCCCCTGTATATAATACGTTTTCCTGAAAAGATGGAGCCTCGTTTTTGTATTTTTTTAGCGAAGTCCATACGCTTGATCTGATTCGCCTTGGATATGTATGGCTTTTTCCGTGGTATTCTTCCATGTACACCATTTCTATGAATCGCTCTCCTGACTGTACTAACACTTACCGGTTTGCCTGATGCCTGTGTTATGTCTTCTGACAATTTAACTGCACTTGAGGCTGGATATGCCCTTACTTCTCTTACTACAGCCCTTAACTTCAGTGCCACTAAGCCGCTTTGGGCGTCCAGATCTCGGTAAATCTTCAAGGAGATGATGTTTGGCATACTTATCAATAATTTTTTTTACTGTGCAGTGATTTCTGCCCACGATTTCGCCAATTTCACGCAAGGATTTACCTTTTTCTTTTAAGTCTATAATAATTTTCCGAGTATCAGGCGATTTTTGCTTTCCCATAGTGAAACTATTTTCTTTTGCGTCTTTATTTTTAATATTAATTAGAGCAAATGTACTTGAAACGACATTTGGTGAAGTAAAGCACGCAAACAGCACAAATTTGTCACCAAAAGTTAAGGTTCTTTCCCCGAAATATAAAAGAAGCGAAGTAAGTGTTACCACTGTTTACTTTTTTTTTTTGACGCGTAAAATCTGATGCATTTCCACTTTGGTGAGATTTGTGCAATGTTGCCACTTGTTTTGATTTCATGTTTAATAGTAATCAATCTCTGAATGGTTTAGTAGTAAACTCATTAATATTACTTTTTTACGCAAGTCAATAATAGCTTTGTAATGTAACAAATTAAAGATGAAAAGTTGGTGTTTACTTTCTTTTGACGCTCACAGTAGGAGTTATGAAAATCTCAACCTTCTGGCTTATTTGAATTATTGAGTATAGCTTAAAGATTTTTACCTTCCATAATTTAACTTTGCAAAAAATAATTTTGCTTATTTTGATACCTCTTTCCAGGAATTTATCTACGTATTTCAAGATTAGATTGTTTGTTTTTAGTGTCCTGGGGAACCTGATGATATTAAAATTAAAGTTACAACACTAAGCTTTTATTTTCTTGCTCAGTTAAAAGCGTATAATGTACTTGCTCACAAATCTTAAGTCAACACACAAAATGAGTCTATTTTAAGCTTTCTTTGCACATGGTTTTTAAAAATATTTAATTTTAGAATCTTCTTCATTATCAGCTTTGGGAAGTTGCCTGCAAAATTTTACAAAATGAACTTCACCTAAGAAAGCTTCATCCGAGTTGTAATTTTCAGTCTCTTTTCAATATCTGCCCAAGCCCATTGAAACTAGTACTTTTGGACGAAAAATTGTTCACTGGAAAAAAGAGTTTAACCTCTTTAGACGCTGGGTACACATATGTGTCCCTGTCTTTACTGTCGCTTTTCTTTTGCCAGAGTCTTCCATTGCGAAAAAGAAACAATAAGTGAACATCTGCGATCTTTTTTAATTCATAAAATTTGCATAAGATGGCTACGTCGTGTAACAAGAATGTCGTTAGAATAGCTCTGGAATTGAATGTTTAGTCGTTTTTGAGCGTGGATGACGAGTGGACGTTTATTTTAAGCGAAAAAGGCAGGAAAGCGTGAAAGTTCTCATAATTTTGGTATTTTGAAGATGGATCGGACAAAAGTTTACAAAACCGATAGAAAAGTTACTTCCGGTAAGTTAGTAGTATATCACGTGCTTTTTATAAGTACACACTTGTGCACCTCAGAATTGAACTACAGTTTTTGCTAATATGACAGATTTTTTAGGAGAAATCATGTCGCGTTTCTTAACGGATGAAGATTTCGTGGAACTCTTGAATTGTAGTGATGATGATTTCTCCGATAACGATGATAGAGATTTAGTGGCGATCGAGGATGCTGCAGAAACCGTCATCTTGGGATCAGAAGAGGAACAGGATGATGTAATGCAACAACATGAGGGTAGCAACTCAAGAATGTTCTGGCTGTCAAAGCAAATGACTCCTCGTGGTCTGGATATTTCTAACGATAAACTGCAATGTGAAGGAGCTTCAGAGATTAGTTGTCTATGCTCCTTTTTTGAGTATTTGGTCCTCGAGTTTTGAAAGTTGGTGGCAGATCAAACAAATTTATATTTGGCGCAGCAAAGAGGCCTTCGATCGATGAAAATAAGTCAAGTAGGAATTATCAACTTAACTGGGTTACAAATCATGATTGGCACGCTGGATTAGCCCAAGCGAAATTGTATTGGAGAAAAGACCTTGCTGTTCCCGTCATAAGCGAATCTATGACGCACGATCGCTTCTTCAAACTCCGAAACCACATTCATTTCGTTGACAACACTGCAGAAAACCAAGATGGCGACAAACTCTGGAAAATCAGGCCGTTATTATCTAAAATCCTTCAAAAGTGCCACAGTCTGCTTCGGTCAACACATATGTCCACCGACGAGCAGATGATACCATTTTCAGGAAGATGTAGTTTTTGTCAATATGTGCAGTCGAAACCTACTTTTACGGTTGAACAATTTTGTTTTGGCTGCGAGGGACCATCTTGCATTGGACTTCGTCATTTGCGTTGGCTGTAACACAATGTCTTCACAGGACATGACTAAAGTTGGATTAGGTGGAAGTATCGTCAAACTGCTGTGCTATACGATTGATCAAAATTCTGTTTTGTGCACGGACAGTTTTTTCACAAGTTTGAGACTTGCAGACTTTTTTAATGCAAACAAACAGAACGTGTTCATCACAGGAACAGTTATGAGGAACCAGTTTGGTCAGTTTTCCAAAAAAATGAAAAATGACAAGCAGCTCAAAAGAGGCGAATGGGACGAGAAGGTGAGAAGCAATGGGAATGTCCATGTTTTGAAGTGGAAAGACAATAAAGCCGTTACTATGCTATCCTCATGCACAGGGAGTGCACCAGCCGAGACCAGTAAACGATGTTGTAAGCAGACAAAGCATAACATAGATGTAGCACAGCCAGCCGTGGTTAGAAATTACAACAAATACATGGGCGGCACTGATCAAAGTGATAGGCTGATCGCTTATTATCGCACTGCCATGCGAACAAGGAGGTGGACAGTTCGCGCTTTTAGCCGTTTTATAGATTTATGCATCGTCAACTGCTGGATAATGTATATACGGTATTGCGACAAAGAAGGAGTACCTGCCAAGAACACGTTAGGTTTGACGGACTACGGGCTGAATGTTACAGCAACCATGATCAAATATGAGGGTGGAACTATTGATCCACTTTTTCTGTAACCAGGCATGAGCAGAAAATGAGGAACCACAAAAAACATGGGACTGTCGTACAACAGCCGAAACCAGAAGTGCACCTTGATGGAATCAAACAACTGCCACGAATCACAAAAGACAAGTACGCTTCAAAATGCAGGCATCTAACATTTTCGTCCCATTGATAACAATTTGCATCAAGTGCAACGTATACTTCTTCATTCAAAAAAATATTTGCTTTGAAATGTTCCACAAGGAAAAATGAGAAATATTGAAAATTTTCCACACAGATAAACCCTTCCTTCGTATTTCAAAAGAAAAACTATAAAGTTTATACAAATAAACCGGTTCGTTTTTCATTTTCTAAAGGTGGAAAATTAAAAATGCCAAAACTTTTGCTCACATCGGTTCTGGGTCTCAAGAGGTTCAAGGGTGAATAAGGTTTGTAAAGATTGAAAGGAGACTCTTTCCATCATATGTAGATTTCTATATAACTCCGCAATATATGGTCCCAAGCTTGGTTGGGAAAGGAGAAGGGATTCCCTTGTTTCCCCCACCCGCAGCTTTCATGATTCCTCAACCTGATTTCGACGAACAAATGGCAGTAAATGGTCACGAGGTCGCACATTGAGTTTTCTGACTTCCCAATGATGGGACATTAAATACCGGGAAATTCCAATAACGGCAAATACACCTGCAGCTTTGTTACTAAATCCTATTTGCACATCGTTTATGGTAACGTAAGAAGGTGAGAGCGAGTTTTCTGTGCCTGATAACTGAATCGAAAGTCATAACCATGCCGCCAGAAGTGAGGCAATTGGCTAAATCCCCGTCCCTGGAAAGTCCTAGACTGTTTCAAAACCTGCAACAAAGTCTCGGAATGGATTTGATCTATGGCAACAACCTCGAAACTGAAAAAAAGACTTTGCAATTGAATCCTGGAATGTCAGATCACTGAACTACCCTGCCACTGTTAAAGACATTTTACAACAGGCCTGTCAATATAGATCAAACATACTGGCGATCCAGCAAACGAATTAGACTGAATATTATATTCGAGATATGAGATCGCAAACAATATCTAAAAGTGGGAAGCCTACTGGAAAACGAGAATCTCAGAATGGCCTGCATTATGGATAAGAAGCTCTTATCCCACGTAATTGATTTTAAGCCAATCAATGCACGGTTGTGTGCGATTTGGATGAAAGCTAAATTTTTCAAAATTTGGTTGATAAATATACCCGCCCCCATCGAAACAAAGACCAAAGAAACAAAAGTAATATTCTACAATCACATAGAAAAACTAACTGACTCATTACCTACAAAAGGGACACAAAAAAAATTCTCGGTGATTTCAATGCTAAGGTTGGCAATGGGCCATCTCCTCGGGGAATGACTGGAGAATATTGTCTCTGCGATGATACGAATGACAGCGCTTAGCACCTGATTGACTTTGCATGTGGCAGGAATCATACGTTTGAGTTGCTTACCACATTGACACAAACATAAAATGACTCGGGGATCACCGGATGGTAACACACAAAATTAGATCGACCATGTTCTGATCCAACAACGTTGAGCCTTGAGTATATTTGACGCCCGTACATACCAATGAGCCAATTACAACTTAGATTATTACTTGACCAAATTAGCTTATCGATGTCAAAGGCGTATCCATCCTTTCAGAAACATCGCCGAAAACAAGCAACGAGTTGTGAGTGGTAGTCAAAGCGACAATAAAGACCGTAGCAGAACAGACAATCGGAAATCAAGCCTGGTGCCATAGGGATGATTGGTTTGATGATATGGGCCAAAATGCGTTCGATAAAAAGAATCAGGCGTACAAACAATTTAAAGTAGGAAAACCAAGATATAGAAAAAACATTATGAGAGTCAGAAGAGTAGCACATAAGATCATTAGAATTAAGAAAAGACCAATTTTTTTTATAGTGAAGCAGGTACTTGAAAAATGCTGAAAGTTCAACGTAAACGTACTGTACCAAATAATGCTTTGCTTTGAAATTCCAGCTACCAATGAAATGACATTGATGGCCTCGCAAGTCCAAATCAGGAATCAATAATTAACTCACCGATGCCTTTGACACAAATATCGGACTAAAGCAGAGAAATAAGCTGGCCCCATTGCTACTCAACTTGGCTCTGGGATACGTCATAAGAAAGCTACATGTCGATACACGAGGTACATTACTATACAAGTCGAACCAAGTGGTAGCCTATGCAGACGACATCAACATTTTGTACAACTTAACAAAATTGTTTGGAAAGTCTCTGGCCTATGTTTCTCAAGAGTAGAAAGATCATTTAAAGTATAAGTATCAAAACGAATGTTTTGATGCATGAGTTGAAGCCAAATAAAGCAATTTTGACCAAAGTTATAGAAAATGAATCTTACCAAAACATGTTTTCATATATATTTTGGTCCAATATTTCCACTGCATCACTTTTATTGCCTTGCAACAAAATACATGAAACTCGAAAAGATATCCGTAGTTTACAGAAGAGGGGTTCCTAGCTAGCATGCGATGCTGGACAAAACACTCTATTTAATCTATTACCGTTAGGACTAATACCCCAATATACGATAAAATAAGAATGAATTTGTATATCCCTTAAAAGTGCAAGATTCTTTAAGATACCCCTAATAAATGCGATCAAATGTTGGAATATAGTTCGGAAATAAAATATTTTTTTCGGTTTTGGCGATCTTGAAAACCAGCTGCATACACAGGAAAACAAAGCTCCAAGTATACAAGTCTGTGATAAGACCTGTGTTATGCTATGGCTGTGAAACATGGACCCTAACCCAAGCATCCGCAAATATATTGAATGCCTTTGAGCGACGGGTCCTGAAGCGAATAATCAGAGCGAAGCTAGGCAAGGACCAATGGCAAACTCGATACAATCATGAACTGTAGGAAATTTTTGACGAACCGGAGGTCTCAACGATTGTAAGACTGTGGAAGCTGCAATGGGATAGTCACATAAATCATATGGCCGAACAACGGATACTCAAAAAGCCATTCGTTGGGAGAAGTGAAGGCAGGAGACTAGTAGGGAAACCGAGAAAATACTAGTCTGACTCAGTTGACGAAGGCAGTTCATCGCCCAATTTAACCATCCCAGACTTTGAGAGTTTATGTTAATGAGCCTCAGGCAATCATATACCTTAAGGAGCATATTCGACAGGAATGTGAACAGTTACCACAGGATGGTTATAATATTTTTCACTTAACAGACTAAATTGTAGAGATCTAAATAAAGATTACTATTACTCAAAGTCTTATTTTTTCAGTGAAAAAGTTATTCAAAAACAAAATTGGATGATTCATTCTGCGGCATGTTGTAAAGGGTGGCACAACCATAAAGCCCGATGTTAATTGTAAATCACACCTTAACGTTGAGTTTCCGCCGTTTCTTTGTTTCAGTGTTTGATGATTTCCGCCGTTTCTTTGTTTCAGTGTTTGACGATTTCAACCGTGGAAAGGTACAAAATTGAGCAGCGCGTTAAGGTTGTTGAAGCCTTTTACGAAAATGGACGTTCAAATGCATTTCGTGCACTTCGTGATTTTTTTGGTCAGCATAATCGACCAAGTGTGTCCACGATCGGGATAATTGTGCACAAATTTTAGCAAACCGGGGCTGCAGGAATTGTTAAATTACCTGTGCATTCCCAGTTCGTTCTGCGGCAAACACTGTTTTTGTTCGCGATAGTGTGGCAGAAGAGCCGTCAACGTTGACTCGTCGTGGTGCCCAACAATTGAACATGTGACGAACATCATTGATGCGAATTTGAATAAAGATTCGAATTTATACGCTTGACTCAAGAGCTGAAGCCTACTGACCATTTCAAGCGTCGGCAATACACCGAATGGTTGGTTTAACAGATAGAAGGGAATGGTGACTTTACAAAGAAAATCATCTTCAGCGGCGAGGCACACTTTCACCTCAGTGGGTTCGTTAACAAGTGGAATTGCCCGATTTGGGCAAATGAAAATGCACGAGTGATTGTTGAAAATCTGGTGTATCCACAAAGAGTGACTGTTTTTTGTGGTTTATGGGCTGGCCGCACTTCTTCAAAAATGAGGACGGCCAAGCAGTTACCGTGAATGATAGTTGCTATTGCGAGATGATAACGGACTTCTTGTGACCAGAAATTGAGGTTATGGACCTGGACAATATGTGGTTCCAACAGGACAGTGCTACTTGTTATACAGCCAACGAAACAAGGGCTCTTTTGCGCGAGAAATGTAATGGCCGTGTAATCGCACGTTGTGGTGATGTCAATTGGCCGCCACGATCACGTGATTTGATACCGTTGAACTTCTTTCTCTGGAGATATTTAAAAGACAAAGTGTACGATAATGAGCCAAGAACAATTCAAGAGCTAAAGGATGAGATAATTCAGCACATTAACAACATTGAACCTCATGTCTCAGAGTCATTGAAAATTTGGTCCATTAGACAGAAGTAAGCCACCGCGACCGTGACGAGCATTTGGATAATATTTTGTTTCACAGATGATTGTCATAGATCTTTTTATTATAATAAAAAATATTAACATAATTCTCTGAAAACTTTTTCTTTTCTTTACAATTAACATCGTGTGTTTTGGTTGAGCCACCCTTTCTTCTTCTTCTTTGTAGCACTACAACCCCTCTCGGGCCTTCGCTTAGAGATAGTTAGAGTATCTCATTTTTATGACCGTATTGATTTTTTCGGAAGTTGGTTTGGTCAGTGCTTGCTCAGCTATAATATGATCTGATTAAATCAGTACATATCACCACTGAGTGAACACTCGAAGTCTGTCCAAAAAATCCCCTGAACTAAATCACGTTGCTCCCAACGAGATTTGAGCCTGGGACCTTCGGCTTATGCGGTCATGCTCCAACCACTAGACCACCTTTTACAAGATAAAATTTTCGTGTAGAATCTATTAGAAATAAGTCAGAACATATTAGATGCAAACTAAAAGTCAATTTTTTCCCTGTGGGGCTTTTCGGTCCTGAATTGAACGCATCCTTAAATGGCGAATAGAGGGTGCCCTAACCGGCTAGCCGTGGGTTATGTGGGAAATGAAATACCACTCTTGGACCCAAAACCAACTATGTCAAAGCATTGACAATGCTAGTATTTACTTGTCAAGGATCCAGGGCAGTAGCCTTTGCTCGAATTTCAGGAAAGACATATATCATGCAGATCTTTGAGAATCTGTTTAACGAGTGATATTAGTAATTGTAAAACAAATAAGCGACCATTTTAGATGAGAATATTGAGTAAATTTGTTTTATTTTTCCCCAACTTTAGCATTGAAAGTACAGGCTATTAACTTCTCATGAAACTATACACTTTAAAGTTGACAAAATCACGATAATAGGTTCTCATGACTACAAAAATCACAAATACCTTAGAAGTTGAAGTCACTCAACTTTGTTAATAATATTGAATTTGTAAATATAAAATTTTTCCCAGTGAATTCATACAGCAACCCTAAAATTTGAGTAGTCTTAGGAACGGTTCTTACTGCTTGGCAGTTTTAATAAAGTGAAATCTCATTTACGGAACTAATAGCCATTTGAAAATTCTCCAATAGTAATACAAACAATGTACGAAAAATGGTACGTTCGGACCTTCCATTGAATCAGACGCTGCTCTTTTAATGGAATCTTCCAATTTCCAGATAAAATTAATACTAAAAACATCTTTGAGATTTTATTCAGTCAGCGGTTGTTAGTAGTATTGCAACAAAATTGTTACGGATAAAGTAGAAGAGCATCAACATTACCTCATCCCGAACACTATCATAGCATTCGTATGACTCGGTAAATCAAGCAAGTCTAAGCCGAACTCGACTAGGGTTTTGTTTAACACTCCTAATTGTACTTACAACAGTACGTTAAGTACGAATACTTGTAGTATTGCAAGTTATATAATATGAAAAATGAATAAATACAACCCATACTGGGAGATAGGCCGGTTGCAGTGAACATATATGCCACTTCGATTCCGGGAGGAATGCCTAGAACCACTGGCCAACAACATTCACATCCTGAACGAGAAGGTTCAACGCCGTTTAAAGACTGGAAGAGCAAAGAAGGTCCGTATTGTTTTGAAACAAAATGTTCTAAATTAATGAACTTTAACAAGCAGTAAGAATTGAAGCTACAGCAACAAACAGAGCCCATTTCCTTTGATGATTCAGTCCTTATGTCATGATACAATAAAATCAACTCAGCATATGCAGTTTTAGTCCACACGCAAGATTTTCTCCTGAATGCAAAAAGTAAGAAAAAAATCCTGCTTTTCAGAGCAAAACTAAAGAAGTAAGCAACAATTGGAAAGAAGACTCTCAGTTTAGACAGAATAAATGTGAACAAGGATATCGCCCGAACGAAAGAATCAATTGATTGATTCGCCAAGCAAGCGGAAAATGTCGCGAAGAATTGAATCGTGAGCAAAAACGACACAAGGAAGCCGTGAAAAACATCTCAAATCTTTGCAAAGAATGTCAAGAATCTAAGTGCGCTAACATTTTACTCCATTACATGCAATGGTAAGATTACCAAGTTGAGTTGTGCAAACACAACCACAACGATACAATTAATTCTCTCTATCACGCTAAACTTGAGAGAGCCTTACGCTGGAATGTAAGTCCATCCAACGCAGCTCATTTGATATAACGCTCGAACAATCTTGTCGACTACGAATTGCAAGAAAGCTTAGGACACTGTTCAATTTAACAATAGTCAACGTGATGCAAAATTTGAGTACAAGAAGGAGTGGATATTTATAAGTTTCGATGGAAATATTGATACAGCAAATAATATGCCAACAGGATTGAAACGTGTGCATAGTGAAGATAACAATGAATCGGAACGACAAAGGAATTGCAAGTTATTGAAAAGGAAAACTGTGAGGAAAATGATATTGAAAGCGACATGATTGCATTTGAAGCGGAAGTAACTATCACTTTAAATGATATGCATGTAATTATGTCGGGATAGGGAGAAGTAGGGATACTTTTCAATTAATATCTATCACCCAACGCAAAGAAATTATTAAGGGTAGATTAATGGAACAAAATGCGAATGTATCGAATAAAATAGCGTTGAATAAAACATAAATCAAAAGCAAAATTAATAAAATGTCACTGGCTGTAATTAAGGAAAATAATGAGAAATATAGCCCCAGTGAAGTTAGGAAAGTCCAAGACCCAACTCACGAACAGTCACTAATCGAGCTCTTGCATCTGCAGCAAATTCCATTAATCGGCAAGGAACAAAAAGTCAAACAGTTCATGGTGAACAATAAAATACACTAATTGACATCAATAGAACAGCATTGACCATCAAACTTACATACTTGACTCTTTACGAAATGTCCTGTGCTATGCTTTCGGAGGAATTTTATAAATAATGATGAATATAAAAGCATCGGCACGATTTACCCGAAAACTAAATGTAAACAAGCATCACTGACATTGCAAACTGTCAGAGAACCAGGTTCAGCCAATTCAGCCGAACTTGAACTGATCACAATCTGAGCGGAGTGGAAATCACGCTGCGTCAGAGTGAAACTACTCCTCGTATATATGAAGAACCACTCGGTCGGAGAGCGGGACATTGGCTGTTAGGAGGAGATGATAAAAGCGCGTGACGAAAAACGCGCCTCCTCTTTCTTTCTTCTTAAGTTTGGCGGAGCAGAGGAACTAGCGAAGCGACGAGCGTTGGTGGTGATAAGAAGTGGAAAAGCGACGAGTTGGAAGACGATTCATCGAGTGGTGAGTGAACGTGACCAGAACAGAATGACGAGGCAGGATTGTGAGCTACAAGTGGCGACGTAAAAGGAATGAACACCATCGGAGGCAGCAGAGAAGGGGCCCCTTTAGGTACGCGTAGTAGTAAGTTTTCATTATTAAAGAAAATAACTTCTTCTTTGGTGTGTTCTAGCTAGAAACTTTAAAGTAGTTAAAGAGTTTGCGCATTTGCATTGATGTATGAAGTTGTATATTAAAATTTAAGCCGAATTATTAAACTTACAATCCCAGGAAAAGCAAAAGAGGTAAATTTTATTTAAAGTATTGAATTGGAATGATGTTTCAGGTTGTGACGGGTGCGGCTTGAGTGTAAGTCGTTATTGTGAAAAATAGTAAAATTGAAAGTAAGTGACAGTGTTCGGGGTGGAGTGTAAATATCGATATCAGGTCGGAAGTTTAGTGCTAGTGTTCGAGGGAAGCGTAAGAGGGCCTGATAGAGTGGAAAATAGTTTTTGTTGCAAATTTCGCAGGTCCCGAGGCAAGTGTGTTACGAGGTGCTTAGTGTGGCAACTAGCTGTTGCTCAATAGTTTGGGAGTTGGAAGAAAGTGGAGCAATGACGTTGGTTGGTCCAGCAAGCCGTATTCTCGCTTGGCGGCTTATTAGGGCCTTGGGGAACAAGCGAGTGGCATCCCACGCCCGTCTTCGGACGAGCTAAGTCGGGTCAGTAAGCCTTACCGGAGCACCCTAATTTTTTTTGGGGCAATAGCGACTCCCGTGGAATATCTGGCAGCAAAGTAAAATGGAGATAGAATGGTTTTAATTCTAAAGTAAGTATCTTTTTGTCGTATATAGCGTTAAAGTTCTTCTTAAGTTTATTCATTATTGGTGTCTATATATTGTAAATTAAGTAAAAACCCCTTCTGATCTGAGCGTAGTTCTGTCTACCTAGCTTATTTAGGATGTTGAAATCTCATCATAATTGAAAATGGTAGGCAGTGAAAAGAGACTTCTTCTGCTTTTTGGAGGTAATGTATATTTTAGATAGGATGTTAAATTTAAACATTTACTCAAATCGTTGAAGCAGAGAAAGCCAAGTTTATTTTTAAATGCTTGAATTCAAATTCGACGTCACATATTCAATTTATGAAAGTATCGCAGAAAAATCACTACAATGTTAGGAACGCAAATCAATTCATAATACCTTTTGCAAGTACGGATCGTCTAAAGAATGACGCTACGAATGATGCCTTGCGTATATACAACAATCTCCCAGATTCAGTTTAGGATGCAAACTCACTTATAGTTTTTAAAAAAGGCTTAAAGAATATTGTTACATGTACAAATAATTCTGCGAGCTACTGTCGCAATTGTTTTCACAACAATGAAGAACACGAATTTACTCGAAACCACGAGAACCCAACAAGCATGAACAACATCTGAAAGTGAGTCACTGCTCCATTCATTTGCAGTCGCTCGAATGTTCCCGCGAATTCACCAATGTACGAGAACTGGGTTGAATGACTACAGACCCTATATAAAGGCGAGCTGAATGAATGGGGGGACGATCATTCATTCGACCGCGATAAGAACTGCGATTGTGTGTGGGAAGCGATATTCTTCGAGTAGTATAGAAGTGATTTTCGTAATAGTGAAGTGATTTCGAAGACAATTGCGATAAGAAATTTATGGACAAGTGTTAGATTTTTCATAGTGAAAATTAAAATCAGTGAAAGTGTTAAATTGATCATTGTGCACTTTTGTAATTAAATAAACTCTTTTAACTTAAATTAAAAGACATTGCGTTTTCACTTTCCCGGAACATTAAATTATTGGCCGCGAACCGAAAACACGCGACAGTGGTGTCAAGAAGTAAGAAAGAACATTTTGGAAGTGAAAACGATTAAACATGCCAGGAAACTTACATTTAAAAATCAATCAATTGAGCATATCGGAGCTCAAAGAAGAGTTGGAACAGCGAAATCTGGCCACGCAAGGTACAAAGGCCATACTGATTGCACGCTTGCGTGACGCGATCGAGTCGGAAGGCGTCAATCTGGATTCGGGTGAGCCCTCAGATGCGGAACAAGGCGCAGAACGTGCAGGAGTAGAAACACCCAAATCAAAGGAGCCAGAAAATGCGATAATGCAAATGTTAATGCTGATTCAGCAAGAGCAGCGACAACAGTTCTCCAATTTAACTGCGAAGCTATATGAACAATCAACGAAGCTAAATGAACAATCAACGAAGCTAAATGAACAATCAACGAAGCCAAATGAACAATCAGCGAAGCTGGACCAACAAGCGATCGAAATCAAGGCAGATTTTCAAAAACAGTCCACCGAAATAAAAGCGGAGCTCCGCAGCCTGAACAAACAAATTAAAGGCGTCGAGGAAAAGGTTTACCAGGTCGAGGAAAAGGTCAGCTAGGTCAAAGAGAGAATGAGCCATGAGATGGCACAAGTGAGCAAAGAATTGGAAGCAGCGAAGGCAGTAGTAAACACTTCACCAGCCCCGCTTATAACCGCAGCGCAAAGTACATCGAGAAATGTGCAAGCACCAATATTCGATGGGCAACCGGTCTGGAGTATTTACAAGACCCAGTTTAAAGCTGCCGCAAGGGTAAATCACTAGAACGAGCAAGAACGAGCAACTGCATTAATTCTTGCTTTAAGAGGCCCAGCTGCCGAGCTTTTGCAGACGATCCCCGATGAATTGCACTCAAACCCGAATGCTATAATGAATGCGCTCGACATGCGTTATGGAGACGATCATCTAAAGAAGATTTATCGGTCACAGCTAAGGCATAAGATGCAGAAGTCTGGTGAGCCCCTACAGCAGCTAGCCCAAGACATTGAGCGACTAGCACTTTTGGCTTACCTAGCCTACGACCCAGAACATCGAGATGACGCAGCGACAGAAGCATTCATCAGCGCACTAAAAGACCCGGGATTGCAACAAGCCGTGCGTTTAGCTCAGAAGCAAACGGTTAAGGACGCATTGGCTTACAGTCTAAACTTTGAGGCAGCGAAAAATGTGACTCGTACCACTGCCCGGGTTCGTGAGGTAGTGACAGACGAGTGCAGGTGTGAGCGCGTGGAAATTGAGCGAGACCCGCATGTAAATGGTGCGCCTAGATGCTGGAATTGCGGAGAGAAGGGGCACTTGCAAAGAGAGTGCAAGAAGCGAAGAAAACCGAGCTATTGTCCAGGGTGTGCAGCTAGAAGGATATCCAGACCGAGTCAGGAGCCCAGAATGGAAGCTCTTCAAACAGAGGGGTCGGGAAACATGTAAGAGCCAGCTTCGTGGGGCAGAGGTTGGCTAGGAGGATTGACGTCCCCAGCACCACCATCACCGTGTCAAGACTACATCGTGGAGAAGCGGACTTATGTCTTCCGGGTCAAGTTAACGGAGAACACTGCACCATAACAATCGACACTGGTGCAACCCGATCGATTATCCGACCAGACCTAGTTAGACAGCCACAACTTCACAAGGGCAGAATTTTCTCACTACGGACAGCTACGGGAGAAACTGCACCTATTCATGGAGAGGTCAACCTTCAGATACAGTTGGGAGACCTTGTGTTCCGACACAATTTTCTGATTGCGAATATTATGGACCACATGGAATCACGTTGGATTTGGGCAAACGTGTATTGAAATGACAGAATGTCGAAGTACTGATGGAGGATCCCAGCGTCCAAATTCCCAAGATGAATGTAGTGGTATGGACTGACACTATTGTACCGAATTCTTCCGAAAGCATTGCATGGGTCAAGCTTGATGGTGATTCTGGAGACCACCGATCTTATCTGATAGAGCCAACGAAGACGTCCGCATTGCGAAGTTTGATTGTAGGACGAAGCCTTGTAAGATCTTTAAGGAACGGATATGTGCCGGTTAGAGTCCTTAACACCGCAGACTCAATCACGAGCATCAAAGCGGGAGAAGTCATCGGCAGCTGCCAGCCTGTTTCCACCATCACCTCTTTGGAAGCTACTCACGACCATCATTGCAAAAGGAGGCTAGTGCAGCTATTCAAACGAGCCTCTGATCTGGTCACCAAGTACAGTGACATCTTCTCAACAAGCCCGGATGACCAAGGCCGAACGAGTCTGGTAACTCACGTCATAGATACCCAGGGAGCCACGCCGATTCGACAAGCATCCAGACGCCTCCCTATAGCCAAACAAGGAGAAGTGAGTGCGCTGATCTCGGACATGGAAAAACAAGGCATTATTGAACCTTCTGTAAGTCCATGGGCCGCGCCTGTAGTTCTAGTGAAGAAAAAGGATGGTAGAATTCGTTTTTGTGTCGACTATAGGCAGCTTAATGACGTCACTAAGAAAGCTAGTTACCCGGTCCCACACATCGATGACATCATGGACACTTTAGCCGACGCAAAATGGTTTTCTGCACTCGATCTCAAGAGTGGCTACTGGCAGGTAGAAATCGACAAGAAGGACCGAGAGAAGACCCCATTTTCAGTTGGGACCGGATTGTGGCAGTTTGTGGTGATGCCATTTGGGGTTTGCAATGCTCCAGCCACTTTCGAACGCTTGATGGAATACGTGCTACGTGGTCTAACCTGGAAAACCTGTTTGGTGTACCTAGATGACATCATCGTCATCGGGAGAACGTTCGAAGAGCATGTGCGGAACTTAGAAGAGGTTTTCTCCCGACTGCAACTGGCAAATTTGAAACTTAGTCCCGACAAGTGTACCCTTTTTGCAGCTGAAGTAAAATACCTGGGACATGTCGTATCAGAAGAAGGGGTCAAAATAGACCCTGAGAAAATTGAGGCCGTGAAAAGCTGGCCAACACCAAACAACAAGCGCCAACTACGAAGTTTCCTGGGTCTGACAACCTGCTATCCAAGATTCGTCAAAGATTTTGCCAAAATAGCTAAGTGTCTCCATCAGCTAACCGAGAAAAATCGTCCGTTTGTCTGAAATGAACAATGCCAGACAGCCTTTGAGACCCTGAAGGAAAAGCTATGTGAATCACCCGTGCTGGCGTATCCAAAACCCGGAAAAATGTTTGTAGTTGACACCGATGCAAGCAACGGCGGTATTGGAGCTGTACTCTCCCAGCAGATCAATGGCGAAGAAAGAGTCCTCTCTTATTACAGTCGAGTTCTCTCAAAAACTGAGAGGAACTACTGCGTGACCAGGAAGGAGCTATTGGCTATAATAGAGGCCACCAAGCAGTTCCACAAGTATCTGTATGGCCAGAAATTTGTTCTTCGAACGGACCATGCATCACTGAGATGGTTGCTCAACTTCAAAAGCCCCGAGGGACAAGTTGCGAGATGGATCGAAAGATTGCAGTCATACGACTACGAAATTGTTCATCGGAAGGGCGGAGTTCATGGAAATGCCAACGCCCTATCCCGCCGTCCATGTCCAGCTAACTGCAAGCATTGCCGACGGATTGAGAAAAAGGAACCGCTCGTTGATCTGCGATTGATAACGGCGGAATTTGATGAAGGTTGGTCATCGGAGGAGATTCGAAATGCCCAGTTAGCCGATGAAGACATCAGACCATTGCTCGTATGGAACGAGACGACTGGGCGACCTGAGTGGAAAGACGTTTCAATGCATGGCGCAACCCTGAAAAGCTATTGGGTACAATGGAACTCCCTTCAGGTGGAGGGTGGCGTACTCAAGCGGAAATGGGAAACGGCAATTGGTAGTTCCTATAGGATGCAAACTATACTTCCCAAAAGCCGAATCCACGATGTGGTTAAGGAAATGCATGAAGGATCCTCGGGAGGCCACCTTGGTGTTAACAAGACCTTAGCGAAATTGCGGAAAAGGTTCTACTGGCTCAACGCTCGAGAAGACGTAGAGGACTGGTGTCGCAGATGCACAATTTGCGCTTCCGTCAAAGACCCAAAGCGACGACTGAGAGGACAAATGCAAACCTATAACGTAGGCGTGCCATTCGAAAGGATTGCTGTTGACATCGCAGGACCCTTTCCTGAATCCGATTGGGGAAATCGATGTACGCTGGTTGTAGCCGATTATTTCAGCAAGTGGCCCGAGGTCTACCCCATTCCCAAACAGGAAGCAACTACTGTAGCCGAACAGCTAGTGTTAAATTGGGTCAGTAGGTACGGCGTACCTTGCGAATTACATTCAGATCAAGGCCGAAACTTTGAGTCACTAGTTTTTGGTGAAATGTGTGAATTACTGGGAAAACGGAAAACGAGGACAACACCGCTGCATCCCCAATCCGATGGAATAGTCGAACGGTTCAACGGCACGCTAAATAAACACCTGGCCAAGATGGTCGACGAGAACCAAAGGGACTGGGACCGACATATCCCACTATTTTTGATGGCGTAAAGAGCTGCCGAACATGCATCGACGGGCCAAGCCCCAGCAAAAGTTCTTTTTGGAAAGACTATTCGTCTGCCAGCCAATATAAAGTTCGGAACACCCCCTGAGAAACCCCAAACCATCTCGGAGTACGCAAGTGAGCTAAGACAACGGTTGAACCAGATACATCGGACAGTGCGAAAACACCTCGAATCGGCTACTGACCGCATGAAGACCAGGTATGATCTAAAGGCAAATTCTACTGGCTTCCAGCAAGATGACTTGGTATGTCTATATAACCCGCAACGGCGAAAGAGTAGGTCTCCAAAGTTGCAACATAATTGGGAGGGACCATACCGAGTTGCAAAGCGAATCAACGACGCCGTATACCGAATACAGGAACATCGTAAGCCAAGAGCTAAAATGAAAATCGTGCACCTGGACCGTCTTGCTCCATATTACATCCAGGGAGAATAGACTACAACTGACGACACATCTTTACGGAGCGAAAAGAACTGAGGTGGGGGCAGTGTTACATATACAAATATTTCTGCGAGCTACTGTCGCAATTGTTGTCACAACAATTAAGAACATCAACACAATGAATTTACTCGAAATCACGAGAACCCACCAAGTTTCAACATCTGAAAGTGAGTCACTGCTCCATTCATTTACGCTCGCTCGAATGTTCCCGCGAATTCGCCAATGTACGGGAACGGGGTTGAATGACTACAGACCCTATATAAAGGCGAGCTGAATGAATGGGGGAGATCATTCATTACAACCGCGATAGAAAACTGCGATTCGCGAAGTACAGGTGATATTGATTGTTTGAGTGTGAAGTGATTTTAGTAGACAATTGTGATCGAAATTTATACACAAGTGGAAGGTAGAATATTAATAGTGAAAATTAAAGTTGTGAAATTGTTAGTGAAGTGAGTGTGCATTTTTGACGAATTAAATAAACTCTTTTAATTTAATTAAAAAGAAATTGCGTTTTCACTTTCCCGGAACATTTAATTATTGGCCGCGAACCATAACACGCGACAGTATTTTGGTGGAAGTGTATGGTGTGCATGCTCTAGCTGAGTGTACGTGCCAGAAGTGGTTTGCACGGTTTTAAAAGTGACAATTTTGGCTTGGGGGACGATGAATTGGAGACATTGTGGGACCAAGATCCATCCCAAACGCAAGAAGAATTTGCAAAATCACTTGGCGTCGCTCAAGAAACCATTTCTGATCGTCTAAAAGTAATGGGAATGATCCGGAAGATAGGCCATTGTGTGCCGTATTTTTTTTTTTTTTTTATGGGGGGGGAAGGCATTTACGCCCGCCGAGTCTGGCAGTGTGGGACTCCTATGGAGGATACCCTTGGACTACCCACTAAACTCCTCCCCTGTCAATCTGAGAACCTAGCCTGGAACCATTTGACACATTACTTCGGGCCAGGTCAATTGTGTGCCGTATGAATTGAAGCCAAGTGACGACTAACGCCGATTTTCAATGTGTGAACAACTGCTTCAACGGCACAAAAGTAAAAGCTTTTTGCATCGAATTGTCACTGATGATGAAAAATGACTCTATGACGATAATCCAAAACGTCGGGTAACGTATAGATACCCCGGCCATAAATCATCATCGACGGCCGTTCAGAATATTCATGGCCTGAAGGTTGTGCTGTGTATTTGGTGGGACAAGCTGGGTGAGAGCTATTATGAGCTGTAGCAACCGAATGAACAATTACAGGGGAAGTCTACCAACGACAATTGATGCGTTTGAGCCGAGCACTGCGCGAAAAATGGCCGGAATATGAACAAAGGCACGGCACGGTAATTTTGCAACATGACAATGCTCGGCCACATGTTGCACAGGTCATTAAAATCTACCTTGAAACGCTCAAATGGGATGTCCTATCCCGCCCACCGTATAGTCCAGACCTTTCGCCATCCGATTACTATCTCTTCCGATCAATGCAACATAGCCTGGCTGACCAGCACTTCTCCAATTATGAAAAAGTCAAAAATTGGATCGATTCGTGGAGAGCGGAGAAGCCGACCAAAATTTTCAGAGAGGGGATTCGTGAATTGCCAGAAAAATGGGAAAAAGTTATAGCTAGCGATAGACAATACGTTGAATATTAAATTTGTAGCCATTTTTTCACAATAGAGCTTCAATTTTCGAAAAAAAAACACCATGAATTAACCGCTCTTACTTCCTGATCTAAGAAGATCTTATCAAGGCTTTCCACTTGACTCCCATGTCAACTTTGTCTATGAAAAACTCTTTTCACAAGACATGTCTAAAAACGTTTGGACATGTCATTATTTTTTACTTATTCACAAAAATTCTGGACCGTACCTTTCGTAATTTCCAAGAAAACATGCTGTGGGACATAAAATGCTTGTAAGTGCACTCCTGTTCTTGGCCAGATATAGATGGATTTTTTTCTATGTAAATTGTTGACAAAACTCGTAATGATTTTGTGGCATCCTTTTTCTCGGAAGATCGTTCAATTACGTTTAAAAACTACTAAGTCAAATAGCAGGAATATACTCCTTAGAGAATGATTTAAAGTTGTTAAGTTTATATAACATTTTACTAGATTCATGTAAAAAGAAGATTTGCCAGATTGTATGCACATACGAATGATTTGGATTTAAAATTCTGAATGTTTATTGATATTTTAGGAGAAAGTAATGATCTAATAATAGAAAGCTACGGAAAATATGAGTTATAAATTTCTAATATGTAGTATTTGAGAATTTTCTTTACATTAACTACCTACCCAAATAGTAATAAAATTTCAGTTCCATTGTAAATGTTCACTCAACTACAGAACAGGATATCTCAAAAGCTAGAAAATGATGATAAATAACAGATACTGTTGATACCCATGCTTTAAATTCGTGCGTCCCATTATCGCACGCAACAAAACCAATTCCAATGCAAACACATACAGAAGACTTGGAAAACAATGAAGATGCATCAGGATCTTGTGCTTAATGCATAGTTTTCGATCAAAATATTGAATGAATTTTATGTTAAATTTGAGCTCCCTTTGACTCTCCCTCTCATTCATATTTTAATGGACACTCAATGGTAACTCTGTCATTACATAGACTTGCATGCGCTAAGTAGTTGTTAAATTAAATTCACATTCTGATTGAAATTTTCATTTGAGACAAGGACTGAACAATATAAAACGTAAAATGTTTTAAAAACATAAATTTACTGAAAATGTTATATAGAACCAATTCAAATGCATTCAAAGAAAAGTATCATAAGATATTCATTCGAATTTTTTAAATTACATCTTTTTCCGTTTGACTTACATACAAATATTTGTAAATTTTTTGATTTTTTAAATCGCTTTAAATTTTGCAACAAACTAATACATGGAGCTAGTTAGTCAATATAGAGGGTTGGGTTGAACTATTTTAAAAACAGAAAATTTATTAATAAAAATGTGCAAACGTTTACCAGTTAATATATCAGCAAACTCCTTTGGCGTCCAGCATTTTAGCTTAAAGAATGTGTGTATAAGGATACAAATTATAAAAAATTCCTTATCAACTTAATCAAAATAATAAATAAACTAATTTGTTTGTTGCTGATTTACACGACAATTATTTATTTGTATATTTCTATGTGTTTGTATATAATATTAATAATAATTATTATCACACATAATTCGTTATTAGTATTTTAGTTTTGCGTAAGTATGCAACCATGTGATTTATGTTTCAGTTGCGTTACAAGTTTAACATGTTTTAGGTTAAAATTAAGTGATTTATAACTTTTAGCTTATATTAGTTTAATGGTTTGATATTTACAATTGGTTTTTATTCTCTTTAGATATTACATATCAACTGAAAGCCTTACGTTAAAGGCTGAACTTAAAATTATTAGAAAGAAAGAAAAATTTTAAATTAACTTTGTAAGTTCCCATCTGACATGAGTTATGATTATTTCGTTGAGTAAGAAATTTAGTTCAAAGTTTAATGAGATTTTATTTCAGTAAAAAAGTTCTTAACTAATTATGTGTTTGAAAAATTATTTACCTTCAGTTAAAATGAGTACATCAAATTTTCAAATTTCACATTGAAAGTTTATTAGTTTGGCCCCTTGAAATAAACTCAAGAATTATATATTTAAAAGCGTTTACCCCAGCGTGACAGCACAATTTTTTAAACAGATAATTGTATTGATACAAACTTTCAGATTTAACAGTTTAGAAGCACCAGTTCTTAAAATACATTCTACTTATTTTCAATATCATTTGTTTGACAAAATTTATTGTACCTATATTATGGCTTAAATTTGTATTAAATTTTTCTTTGAAAATTTTTCTACTAGAAAAATAAATGAAAATTTATTGAATCTGTAATGATTTTAAAATACGTTGATACTAATTTCAAGCTGGCAAATCATTAACATTTGTCTTGACTTTAAAGCTTTCTTGGTTTCTGTGCTGGTTAAAAATTAAAACTGTTTGCAATTCAGCATATTTGATTATTTTTGGGGTTGATTTCATTCAAAGCAGTTCAGTGAAGAAGGCTTGGTCTGCAGTATAACAATTCTATAGCTCTAACATCAATAGGTTAACAATTATTTTTAACGCTAAGAGATTTAAGCTTTTAAAAATAATTTGTAAATGTGTGATATTTAAAGTGGTACAAATGAGAAAGTCCTTCATCGTGAATTTGATTTCGTTATTGTCATAGTTGGATTTTGAGTTTATTATGATTTGCTAAGGACCTTGAATACAAACTACGTAACGATTATTGATATAACAGCTGATAGTTCACTATTTTGTTTTATGAGGGCTTTGATTACAGACTTTAGAAATAAAATAAAAATGCAAGCGAACCCGAGGTTACTGATCTAATAAATTACATGTCAAGCCTATCATATTGTTTAATTACGAAATATAATCGCAAATGGTCTACAGCTTGAAAAATAACGCTCATCATACGGGCCAAGCCATACATAGTCGCAAACGGAATGGCGACTTCTTTCAACATTCAGGTTAGCTGACCCCTGTCTTAGGTCTACACGTTCCACCATTGCGCCTATGCTCAGGTCGATATACAATTCTTCTCTGTATGTGTATCACTGGGCCAAGCTAGCCGTAGTCGCAAATAGGATTGCGACCTATTTCAACATTCAGGTTGGCTGAACCCTGTCTTATTAGTAGGTCTATATGGTACAATATAACACCTACGCTCATTTTCTATGCGATACACATTTGTTCAATGCATGTGCATCACTGAGTCTATTTCATTGCCGTCGGAATCGACATGAGTAACATATATGAGAGATGCACCCTGACCGGTTTCATTTTGAGACCAAGAACGCATTTCTAATCACCCATACGAGATCTTTTCCCTTGAACTATCGATAGATGAATGATTGCCTTACGACCTAGGAAAATTTCTGAGGCACTGATAGGTACGCATTTACTGCACTGCATTTGGGTAGGTCGCCAGAAAATTTTCAGGACTCGTGTGTCTTGTTTTCTCTTTTCGACACTGCATGCTTCTCGTTTAAAAAAACTGGATTTACCTTTTTGAGGATGGCAGGATGCTACTGCGTATGAGCTTGCGCAGTAAGCCCGATCGAGAAGATGTGACTACTACAACGCTGATAGATTAGCAATCAGCGGTAATAGTGATGGAAATGGCAAAGCCTTTACACCATAGCGAAAACATTAAGTAAAGAAAGAGCGTCTCCCAAAAAAAAACTAATGTAACACTCAAAATGATAAGGGGCATTGCTAATTAACAAAAATGTAAGTAAAGGCCAGGAAAATGAGGTCTTTGAAACTGGGATAGCGGGTGTGCCACTACAGGTACCTCTGTGAAAATTTAACAATCGAATCTAATGAGAAAATCACTAATGCTGCTGTTAGCCTTCCATTCCTTCCAAGCATAAACATTATCACAGCTGAAGGGCGTTTTCTACAGGCGAAGAATTTTGAACTGAATTATAAACAATACACACAAATAGCTCTGGGTGATTTCAATGCTAAGGTTCGTAATGAGCTATCTTATTGGAGAACGACTGGAGGATAAAGCCTCCACGATGAAACAAATAAATACGCCCAGCACTTGATTCAATTTGCATATAGTAGAAATCTACTCATACGTTCGACTTGCTTCCCACATCAATGCATAAATAAAATGACCTAGGTTTCACTTGATGGCAACACACAAAACCAGATCCACCATGTCCTGATCCAACAATGTTGGTCATCGAGCATATATACCGAAGGGCCAATTGTAACTCGGATCGTTACTTCATAAAACTATCATATCAATGTCGTATGTCAAAGGCATACTTCGCAAAGATCAACCCTCCACAGAAGATCGACATCGAAAGGCTCAAATCGGTGTCTGTGCCCAAAAATTTCACGGAGTGCCTCGACGACCAGATAGCTCCCATCGTATTAGAAATACCGCTGAAAACAAGCACCGAGCTGTGAGTGGAAGTGAAAGCGGCAATTAAAACCGTGGCAGAACAGATAATCGGACATGAGGCCTGGCGCAAAAGAAATGATTGGTTCGATGATCAATGCAAGAATGCGTTAGAGGAAAAGGAACAGACGTACAAGCAATATAACGTAGGAGAACCAGGACGAAGAGAGAACATAATGAAAATCTCAGAAGGGTAGCGAATGTGATAATTAGAATTAAGAAAAAGAAATTCTTTGACAACCAATTGAGAAGTATCGATGTAAGACTTGCGAGTAACAGCTCAAGACAAGCATACAAAATAATGAAAAGCCTGAAACGTGGCTTTCACCCCAAGACTACGATTTACCGTGATTAAATTAGCAACATCATCGCTGATTAACAAAAGATGGTTATCATATTTCAAGGAACTCCTCAATATTCCACTCAACTTCAGAATATCAGAGCTTACGGATATTCCCAGAGTGTTTCTATTGGCAGCACTAACTCTGGATGAAGTTTGTTCTACTATCAAAGCCCAAAAGAATTATCAAGCGACGTTCATCGATGAGATTTCAGTGAAGTTTATTAAATTTGGTGGTGTGGCGGACTAGCTACCAACTACCAGGACGAAGAGAGAACATAATGAAAATCTCTTTAGTTCACCCAGGTCAACGCGAATTTCGTCACGACCCAGGTCACCGATGACTCGACCAAATTCAACCTGTTAGCGGCAAATCTCGATACAATGGCGATGCAGCAGGTGTGCAACATCGTAACGAGCCCGCCATCGGAAAACAAATATAGTACACTAAAAAACGCTCTTTTAGCCGTCTACGCAGACTCAATGCAGTAGTGTACCCAAAAGCTCCTTTCAAAGATCGAGCTGGAAGGCCAACGCCCGTCACAGCTCCTCAAGCAGATGCGTACGTTCGCTAATGGAAACATATCCGATCCTTCATTGCAGGAAATGTGGCTGAACGGCCTTGATGTCACGCTGACGAGCATCCTATAGGCCAATAATGCCCCTCTGTCGGATCTCGCAACAATCGCTGATGGTGTGCACGAGGTCACCAGGCAGTCGGTTCCAGTGATTGCGCGGGATGACGAGCTGCGGCACAGCACCCCACCGATGCCTCGAATTCCTAGTGAGCTAAACGACTTCTCCTCCAAAGTCCGAGACCTCAGCCACCGGATGATGAAAATAGAGGACACGCTCAGGACGCTGTGCAATAGACACAACCTCGCAACACGACGTACGTTGCACACAACCGAAGCAGCAGCAAGAGTCACCAACACACCGCACCAGAACGAACGTCGAGCAACTTTGTTGGTACCATCAGTATTGTGGGCCGGAAGCCAAAAACTGCCAGCAACCTTTCTCCCACTCAAAAGTACCGATTGTCCAAATGTAGCGGCCTCCCATCACACGATCCAACGATTAAGGATTCGTGAGAACATCAGCAACAGCGCTTTCCTCATCGACACTGGGGCAGACATTTTATGTATCACAGCCTCGAGGTTAGTGGCTGCCAATGGTTCACAAATTAGAACGACCGGCAAACGGGAGGTAAAATTGGATTTTGGATTTGTGGCGCCGTTCAAGTGGACTTTTACGATAGCCAATGTAAGTTCTCCAATCATCGGAGCCGACTTCATCGAAAAATATGGCCTCCTCATCGACATGAAAGGGAGACAACTCATTGAGCGCACAGGGCTCACAACAACTAAAGCGCCCATAGGAAAACAGCCACCCAAGGTGGACCCACTATCGATGGATATCAGTGGCAAGCTCCGGTGTCTGCTATTGGACTATGGCAACTTCTCAGGTGGCAGCAAACAACCAAACACCAGGTGTATGACCACGCATCACATCCAAAACAAGGGACCTCCAGTCAACGCCAAGGCACAAAGACTCTCCCCCGGCAAGCCGGCCGCCACAAAAGCCGAATTTGACGCACTAATTAAGCATGGAATTTGCTGTCCATCAAAAAGCACACGGAGCAGCCTCTTGCACATGGTGAAAAAACCAAAGAGAGATTGGCGACCATGCGGAGACTACCGTGCGCTCAATTCCCGTATAATCCCAGACTGCTAGCCAATTAGATTCCTCCAGTATTGCACCGCAGCCCCTCACGGAATGTCAGTCTTCTCCGGTATTGACTTGCAAAAGCCGGATCATCAAATTCCCATGGAACCCAGTGACATCCCGAAAACTGCTATTATCACAGCATTCGGATTGTACGAATTTATGTACATGACGATCGGACTGTGCAATGCAGGCCAAACGTTCCAGCGCTTCATATACAAAATGTTGCGAGGCTTGGCTTGACCGACTAGCCAGATTCGGTCTGATTATCAACACCCCTAAGTGCCAATTCGGCAAATTGGAAGTCAAGTTTCTGGGATACAGCATCAGCAAGCACGGATTGAAACCCTTACCCGAAAAAACGGAGGGAATCCCTACAATACCAAGGCCGAAGACCGTTCACCAGCTGAAGTCCTTCTTGGGGATGGTCAACTTCTACAGCCGCTTTCTCCCACACGCGGCTCAACACCAGCGTGCCCTACTGCAGCTGATCATGGGAAACCGCAAACGCCTCTAAATTGGGTGGACGCAGCGATAGCCGCATTCGAGCAGTCCAAGTCAGACCTAGGGAAAGCCCCGACCCTGGCTCGTGGGTCCTAACATAAGGATCCTTAGGGAAATTATTGGGGCAAAGCTAGATGGGAACCAATGGAAAATTTGATAAAAAGATCAGCTGTATGAAATTTTTGACGAGCCAGAGTTTTCAACGATTGTAAAACTGCTGAAGCTATAATGAGCTGACTATGTGGATCGTATGGATGAACAACGAATGCCAAAAAAGGTATTCGTTGAGACAACTGAAGGGCAGAGACCAGTGAGGAAAACGCAGAAACACTGGTCTAACTTGGTCGAAGAATATAGTTCATCGCTGCTCAGATTTGAAAATTGGAGGACGTGGTCAATAGACCGAAACAGTTAGAGGCACTTCTTGCAGGAAGCAAAGGCATGAAAGGGGATGTAGCAGAAGGAGAAAACGAAGAAAAATCTTTTTAAATATCCATGAAATCATCTTTGTTTGAAAGATATGTTTTCGTCATTAATATTTAATAATAATTCCAGGCATGTAACTATTGCGGTAAATGCATACCTGGCGTAATCTAGGGGGTTCAATTTTCACACTCTTTGTAGTAAATAAGGCTTTATTTTGGCGATAATGGGTCAAATATTGGCTTCGAGATGTTCAATTAAAAAACAAAAAAGATCTGGCGCGAAACAGGTGAGAAAAAAGCCACCATGATGACCCCGGGTAGCAAAATCTCAATAAGGTTGATACTACGCAGAAGTGTTGCAGAATATCGTGGAAATGTAAGGCATGATGACACCAACAATGCTTTTATAGCAGTACAACCAACCCAGTTGTACCACATACTGGTCAAATTAGGAGCAGGGGCCAACAATAAAGAAGCATTCAGCGACGCAGTAAAGATGGTCCCCGGCAAAAGCTCAACTATAGCCTTGCTAAAGTGGATAGCAACGATCAAAATAAGAAACATTGACTGCGTCACGGACCTGGCCAAGGTAGAAGAGACCATCAAAAAGAGCTCCTAACGGGATAAGATCAATGCGAGGCTGATATCAGAAATTCACAGGGGACAGGGCGTGGCCATTGTTGGCTTGACTGAAAAGGACGCCGAACAAATTTTGAAATAGGTGGAAGTAGCGGTAAGGTGAGTTGTCTGCAGGATACGGTGAAGATCAGCCCCTTTTCAATGCTTTAGATGTCTTGGATATGGTCGCACAACACAAGTATGCAAAGGACCCGATAGGAATTCCCTATGCTACAAATGTAATAAAATGGGCCGTAAAAGAGTGTACAGAGGATGTAATGTAATGAAATGGGCCGTAAAGAGTATGCAACGACGCTGATCAAAGACTGGATCTTGATTAGGTCTTGGGTTAGAAAAGTAAGTGATTTTCCAGGAAGCCCTAGCCAAAACAAAATCAGCACTTCAATGACCGATATCCTACAGATAAACCTACTGTACAATTTAACCCCCTAAAACCCATATGAGCAGTTTGCGATGGACATAATATAACCAAGATAAAACTTCTGCATCATGGTATCCTGACAAAATGGGTACTGCAGCCATCTGGGTTTGGATTAGTGGTTTTCAGGTGGGTGGATGTGGACAGAAGGATGGTTTCATGTGGGTTTGGTGCTCAGAGAACATCTTCTTTAGTGCAGACCTTGTGCCAAACGAGCCGATATCATCTTTCCAAGCCAAGTCTAATGCTTTGGAGAGCAATGTCCCAAACGCACATGGCAACATGCTCGTTGGGGGAGATTTCAACGCTAAAGCTATCAAAAAGTGCATGCCATTAACATATCCGCGAAGAAAACGAATCCTGAAAATAGCAGCCAGGGTGAAAAGTGTCATGTTAAGCATCAGAAACACGCTGAATATTCACCGTATTGGCTAGATAGGAACCACATCGGACGTAACATTCGCCTCAGGGTCCTTAATATGGAGTATACAAAATTGGAGAGTATTAGAGGACTACTCAGCCAGTGATCATCAGTAGATTCTGCGTAAGATCTGTGATGTTGTTTCCTGACATCTTTGCTCTCGACATTCTACAGTTGGGTGGAAAATCGGAAAAGTGAACGACGAGAGACTTGTCAAAGTGTTGCTGATAAGTGCACCACTGCACAGTGTTATGTAAGGGCCAGAAGAGCTGGCAGCTTAAGTTGTGGTGATCTGAACCATAAGCTTTGACACGACTGTTTGTAGTGTTCCTACATTCTGTTGCCACGAGTGTACTGGTGGTCGACTGAAGCCGCTGAAAAGTGAAGCAAGTGTCACAAGCTTCGGCGTGAGTCCCAACGAGCATGGAAACGTGACGATGCGTGCAACCGCGTAACGGCATATAAGTCAGCCAGGAAGCTTGGTACCCTACGGAGGCCTTGTATCCATAAAGCGGAAAAGATGGATGGATGGTCCAATTTAACGCTGTGCTCACTTTTCATGCAGCTGGAATTAGAGGGGCTGTCTTTTCATTAAAAACTTCAGGCTTAGATGGTGTTCCAGCAAAAGTATTGCAGCTTGTCTATCACCATTGTCCTGACTTCCTGTTAGCTCATTCGACGCCTGCTTACGGGAGGGATTTCTCCGAAACAATGGAATGTGGCGAGGCTCCTGTGGATCAGTAAGGGCTAGAGAAATTCTCGATCACTGTCACATCGATCTTCTTAATATCTCCTCTGCGAGAACGGATCCCACCCACTTGTATGGCTGATTCTCATGGTAGTTTGTTTTTGCAATAGAGGTGCTCTCTTTCTCGCACGGAACTCGTACCATTGGAGCCCTCAGTTCTGGTTTCGTAGAGTGTGAGGGGCATCAACACTTACTAATACCTCTTATTTTTGGTAGCTGACCACGATGTAAGCAAAGAAATGCCACTTCAGATTACTTCGAATAACACAAAGAAAAATAGGAAGTTTTGGAGTTTTTAGCTCTTTCCTTGTTTTTATCAAGACCAAGGCTTCGAGCTTGTTTATTTTTTGTCACATCAAAAACTTGTGCGCCCAAAAAAATGTCTTGTAATGGGCCTTGTGCAAAGTGTAAAGACCCCACCTATGACACAGCGGATAGTTAGCAGCAAGCAAGCATACGCGTCTCCACACAATGGCATTTCCAGTAAAGCCATTCTATCTGGCTCGCTGTGGTACAAGTTCACCATTGCAGTTCTTCAGCGACTTGAATTACATTTTAGAAATAATACATGCTATTCTTTGGGAAAAAGAATAAATTGACTTATCTGTTCTACTCAAACTAAGACACTGTGTGTGTAAGTTAATTCATCTTACAAAAGCCAATAACAGTTATTAGAATAAGAGGAGAGCATATTCGTTTTGTATACTTAACTCATTTTGACCCAAAATTAAACTTAGCCATTCATACCTAGGAATACCATAGATTTATATAAGTCTTACTTGCGCTTACGGCAAGAACGTTGTTCTTAACTCTATGATCCTTGAGAACTACAAGGCAACAAAATTTAAGCTATCAATTAAAAATAATTTTTGATAAGGGACAAAAAAGGTTGCCAGTGAAGTCCAGAAAATAGTTGGTTTCAATATGAGGAGCAAGTACAAAATAATTCATGAATTCATTTCACGATGGAAATAAATCTCCAAAACTTAGCCTTTTTACGGGTTTCGTCACCAAATGGCTGTATTTTTATTACAGGTTTTCTATAATAGGGCCAACAACTTTTGCTATCTTGCAATGCACAGACCTTTTATCGGGTATTTATTGTTCTGTCATGAAGCTTAAAAATATCCGGAACCCACTCTTGGAAAGAAAGGATCCCTCGCGCTCTGACATATTTTTATTGGAATAATGTCAAGGAATCACTAAATTTGCTGAAGGGCTGGTTAGAATTTGGTAGTCGAGTAGATTAATTAGTTATATAAGTAATGTAATTGTCAGCGATGACGAATGTTAGGGTTAGGAGGTCAAAATGAAGGAGTTTATGGTAGCTTTTTCAACAAATCCTTCTTCCATGAAGAGAAGTGGTAGAAAAAGTTGGAGCTAAGGGTGCGCATACTTCTCAAAGACAGTTCTGAGATGCACACTTGAATCATCCTAAGTTTCTATGATAAGGATACTCCTTTTCAGTGATCTCCAAGCTTAAATTACCAGCGTATAATTTTTGGTCATCATTCCATCCACCAGAGCCGCCATCGTTTCCATTTCTACCGTCACTTGCAACCCCATTTTCAGTGTTGCCATTCATTTGCGACTCATTATCAGCATTGAGCTCTTTAGGAAAAGTCATCACAATTCATTTCGTGGTCATTTTGTTGCTCTGTCACCGTAATGCCTAGTCTTTTATATTCTTTGTAAATTAATGTATACCTTAAAAGTTATTTAAAAGCAAGAAAATTTGCGTAACGACCTGGATTCACTAAACACTTTTGTCAAAAAAAAACTATGAACTGAAATGGCCGGATGATATGTTCAGAAAGAATTTTTGTAAACCACATTGGCTATCAGAAGCAAGAAAATTTCATCCCATTGGACACAATGTATCTTATCACCCAAGTGACAAGTGTGGAGAAGTACAATACTTGTACAAATAACAGGCCAATTGAAAAGTCTCCGGTCAAATGGGGCCGTTTTTTAAACGATTTCATCCTTTAAGTGATCCAATAACACTATATAATAATCGCTGGCCCTTTTGGGGGTAATCAATGAATATTATACCTTGCGCATCCCAGAATACTGACACCATAACCTTGCCAGCTGACTGTTGTGTTTTTCCTCGCTTTGGATTCGGCTCATCGTATGCAGTCCACTCAGCTGACTGTCGATTAGACTCCGGAGTGAAATGATGGAGCCATGTTTCATCGATTGCCACATATCGACGCAAAAATTCAGGTTTATTGCGCGTAAACAGCTTCAAACACTGCTCAGAATCATTAACACGTTGTTGCTTTTGATCTCGCGGCACCCATTTTGCACACAGCCTTCTCATGTACAAATATTCGTGAATGATACGATGTACACGTTCAGATGATATCTTTACAATGTCTGCTATCTCAATCAACTTCACTTTACGGTAATTCAAAATTATTTTGTGAACTTTTTTTATGCTTTCGTCGATGACAGCCTCTTTTGGGCGTCCACTGCGTTCGCCGTCTACGGTGCTCATTTCACCACGTTTAAACTTAGCATACCAATCAATGATGGTTGATTTTCCTGGTGCAGACCCTGGAAACTCTTTATCGAACCAAGATTTTGCTTCAGCTGTATTTTTTCCCTTCAAAAAGCAATATTTTATCAGCACACGAAATTCTTTCTTTTCCATCTTTTTTTCAAATAACAAAAGTAGCTAAACTCACAACACAATATCTCACAAACTAATGGTCGGGTTGCTGTCAAATTTTGACACGTATCGTTTGAAGGTTGGTACTAACAAAAAATCATATGGATTTAATACTAGCACCGCCATCTGTGTATCATACCGGGGACTTTTCAATTGGCCTGTTACGCCCGGCTTAAAAGAAAAAGTATTATAAGAATTTCCAGCTTACCAGTTCCTCAGGTAATATAACAGGCCTTGAATATTTCCCCGGCAATGTCTCGACCGGAAAAAAGAAGAATATCACATATAATATTAACTTCAAAACCGTATCGCGAAATATGTTAGTAACCGAATGAAAACTGAACACTACACTACTTACATTCGCAACCAAAGTAAGTTGATATTCTCCTTATAGATAATGCAGATGATCTGCGCGAAATATAGATGGCCACTGAAAACTTGGTTTGGATATGGGAAAACGCTATGAGAGAGTAGCCGTGGTGATCGCTGTGGCCTTGAACTTGTGATCTTCACCTCAAAAAAGATCCGTTACCGGCAGAGATAATAAAAAAGTCAAAGATGGTCGGAACGGTCTCTTTTGCGGATCCTTTTGAGGCAGGGAAGGCGTTTTATCTTTTTTCGATGTGAAAGATAACCGTCATTTTTGTCTTTCGTTTTTTTATTAAAGTGGACGGGAAACGTGCGTTTAGCATAAACAGCGTTTGGATTAGCTAAGGCAGCGTTGGTATTTTCGTCGGAGCTACGAAAGTTTGGAAGAAACGGAAGTGTTGCACAGTTTGAGCGAGGATGAGCCTTGGTGACAGCAGTGGAAAAATTGAAAGCCATTAAATACAAAATATAGTTGTATTTGAACAACAATGGGGCCTTCAACGTCAGGAAAAAAAAATTGTAAGCTTGTAAAATATTCTATTATTTTGCTAATGAAACCGAATTAAGTAAAATTTTTACACCTGAATTACTTGTTATATTTAGTATTTGGCATTTAATCATTGATTCATCCAGTGATGTAATTGTAGAGTGGTGATTTCAAGAATTATAATTAAATTGCTCCATTTGGGGCTATAGGAATGCTTCCCGACAGAGTCTGCCAAGTGTATTGGTATTGGGGAGGTTTAGTGTATTTTTGGAGAAGTGTGGACAGTTGAGTTTAACTAGTGCGGGGAAAACCGATTGTTGCAAAGGTCATAGTTGCGTGGAGGTTATTTAGAGTAGTTTTTGTGAGGGTGTGGGCAGATGTGTTTAACCAGTGCGAGGAAAAAGAGGGTGTATATGGAAAGAGTAATTGCCAGTTGGGATCAATTTCCTAAATTTCATATCGATCGTTGGTTTTTTGAGTCAAGAGAAGTAGGGGTAGTCATAGTGTGTGGCACAAATTCGTTTTCTCTAAAGTTTTTCAATCATGCCGGGGAGCCTCAAATTCGCCAATTGGCTCCTGGGGGCATTTCATGGGTTGGTAACTCGCGCAAACCTACCCCATCTTCACAGGTTAGCCAGGACCTCAAGGCTCCCAGCCGAATTAGCTAAAACAGCGTTCATGCAACTATTTGAAAAAATTGTAAGGGGTACGAAGAACTTGAAAGGAGTTCATGAATATAAGGATGAATGTGGGAATGGTAATAAAGCTACTATGCGTGCCTATTTCGGTTTATTATTACAGGCAGGCATATATCGGTCCAATGGCGAGGTCATTGAAGCATTATGGGATGATAAGCATAGAAGGCCAATTTGCGCTACTACGATATCTCTAATGCAGTTCAAAATCATCAACCGTTGTCTGTACTTCGATTATTGAGAGCGTAGATCTCTTGACCAAGATAAACTGGCCCCGGTTTGCAGAGCTTATGAAAAATATGCTCAGGGGTTGAAGGCGATTTATGTACCAGGTGATTTTATTACAGTGAATGAAATGCATTTACCTTTTCGTGAGAAATCACCATTCACACAATACTTCCCGAAGAAACCAGTAAAATATGGGATGAGGTTATGGGATACAGTTAATGCAGAAACGTATTGTGCATACAATTTGCAGGTATACGTTGACCGCGATCGCCCAAGAAATAACTAAAGGCATTTTCTTCTTGAATTGGAGAACGAAGTCGCAGAACCGTGATGATTGGAGAAGATTAATGCTGGAACCCAAGACAAAATTTTCTGCTAGCTTTTTGGGTCTTTGTTAAAAATGTTTTTTACAAAGACCAACTAGTTTTGCGCGTCAAAGCAAGTTTCCTCAGAAACTATAAAAGCTAGAATGCTCAAACTTTGTGAAAAGGTTCAAAAGTGATGGTATTTCAAAAGTTTAGGTCTTACCAAAAATTCAACCCTATAACGAATGAGCCCTTAAAAAATTCAAGTGTCGAGTGGGGTATCAAATGAAAAGTCTTGATTAGAACTTTTAGAATCTGAAATAAAAAAGTCATTTTATGAATTTGGGAGTCTAGGGGAAGGCACTATGTATCAAAAGTACTTAATTTTTTATCTATTTTGCTATTTAAATCGGAAGAAAATGGCGGCCTTAAAATGCTTATGAAAGAAACTCTGCATCTTTTGCATAAATTTGAATGATTTCTTATCCAAGTATTAGATGTATAATTCAAGTCATTGATCCATGCTATTCGAAAACATGTTTTAAACCCTAGGATGGCTACAAATACCTTCAGGCAGGAGGACTCTTCTGCTTACTCAATTTGTTTGAACTATTGCCGATTTTTTTTCCACTCTTTTGTATTCATTTAGTATTTTTGGATCTGTTTAAACAGAAAATTTTGAATTTTTTTATATTTGACCATTGAAAAAAATCATTCAAAGAATAATGTCAATTTCACAATTTAAATCTGAACTCGTTTCTGAAAATGAGATCCGGACGAGGATTAAACATGATAGGTTTTGATTCTAATCTTCAATTGAAAAAGTAAATGGAACATCATTCGAGTTGATTTTGGCCCAAAATACTCTCCTTTCATATGGCGATCGGTACTCTAAAATATAATATTGCCCGCACGACACTTGACCATGTGGCAAGTCCCCGATTTTTTTCAATATCCAAACAAAAGCCGAAGAAAAACTCATAATCGATCCGAGAAATGACTAATAAAATATGTCGTGACAACTTAATTTGAACTAGTAACTTCAACAAAAGGGATGTTTTGTCAAACAGCTACATGAAGGGGATTATGAGAAATGTATATGTATGTTCATCCGTATAACTTTACAATTCACCACACTAACAAACCCATTTAAAGATAATGCAAGTTGTCTAAGCGTTAATTCTATTCTCTCCTTTTCACCTATACCACTTTAAACATTTTCAGGTACTGCACTCACACAATTACAATACGTTTCTTAATTAGTTTAGTATTCAACGCTTTTTTAAGATTTGATATATTTCAATTTGAATAATTTTTCTACTTCTAGTTATTTTTGATTTTTCTACTGTTTTACAATATTGTTCCAATACTTTAACTAGTTCAACACTTACACGATAATTTGCTTTAACAATAAGGACACCGAAATACTACCATTGGATATTTTGTTTCATTATAATCGTATAGGTAGGTATGCATGTCTATATGCTTTGGGTTAAAACTGATATTGACCACACAAAGTGGTTGATTTGTTTTTATGTACATGTAGTAATAAATATTCTTGAATATGCGTTGGGATATAATAATTTCAGTTACTTTTACCATTTTCTAAGATCTTGATTTAGATAATTTTCATCTCTTGTCAATATTTTCTGTTAATTTTTAATTTTTTCAATTTGTTTAGAACTATAAATTTGAAGATTTGAAATTTCTTGCATTTCATAATAACTACTTTCTTTTTGGAAGTTCTAACAAGTAGAAGATATCACAGAGAGTACTTGGCTCGAAGTGTAAAAAAGTAAAAAGTCCAAGAGAAAACGGTGTATGTTTATGAAAAAATGAAAATCTACTAAATCACCATCCTTTTGTAAAAGAATTTTCTAAGATATATGTAGGTACATAGTATGTAGGATTTTATAGAAAATTACTACTATCCAATTTGGGTGTTGATAGTATAAATCTTTTGATTGTACAAATTTTTATAGATTAGCTGGTCTTAACAATGATATTTCGGCGAAGAAGAGTCCAATTTACGTTTTCCTAAGTACGCGAATCCTATAGACGTTTAACTCAGTTAATAAAGGCAAAAAATGTGTTTTGTCGCAGCTAATTAGAAGAAAACTGATGTTTTAGTATGTGATCATAAGAGATACGCATTCTCTCAAAAGTCCAAGCCTCTCACCCTTGCGCTCCCACTGAAATCCCCTCTTAACGTTCAAAACTAAACAAGAGACCCTTCTTTAAAACAAGAACAAGAAAAGAAAAAAAATATTTATTTAGCAAGTATAGACCTCTGATACATTGGCATACCTGCAAGAATAGCTGAAGTAGATGCAACGATGATGCTTTTATAAGGCATACGGAGTTAAAAACGGAATTAGGCCAGCTAAGCAGACTTTCAAAGGTAATTGTAATGATGTCAGATACAAATCTATTAGTATTATAGAGGTACCCTCGCACTAGATGACAAGCATGTAAGTTTTCAAAAGGAAGTTTTTAGATAAACGTCAACAGTTGTATACTACATCGTCAACAAACTAATGGATTTATGTAGCAATATCAGATGGCCACCATCAAAAGAATAACCTCTAATCCAATCGAAGGAGTGTCGCGAAATTCAATACAAAAGAAAAATAAATAAACAACTCGGAATCACTCTTGGAGGGGAAGGATTCCTCCAAAGGCATATAAGTAAATGGTTAAGCAACGAAAATCTGTCTGTTCGTCCATATGGGAAGCAAATTTAACACATAAATACCTTACGCTTTCGAAACGATATGATTCCCTCTGCTTCTCCTTTGTTTTCTGAGAGGTTTTTCTTTCCTCTCTTCAGAAAAATCATTTTTCTCACTGACACCCGCGCACACCTACAGAATTTCATTTCACGTGCATACGATCGCGCCTTCGTTATCATTCGCTGAACAGTTTGAGTGCAACACAGCAAACGTTCTCTCACAACACAGCAAACGTAGAGGTTAGAAAACTCGTACGTCAAAGCTGATGGAAATTCATAACTTTTGAATAAAAAACATGAACTAAAGTACCGATTTCGTACACGCGATCTTCAAAACCAAAAACTTTATAAACAAGAACGTGTTTTAGTGTGAAGTAAAGTGCAAAAACAAAAACATATCGATGTCTTACGCACCCAAACCTCAACTTTACACAGTTTAAGCGACGGTTGCTAATTGCTTTGGCGCTCGCAACCGGTTACAGATCCAGTACTTTCATTATCTCTCGCACCCTAACATTTTAATTGGGATAATGTCAAGGGAAAAGTAATAAGTCGATTAAATTCAGTAGTTGTGTAGGTAATGTAATTGTTAGTGATAAGGAATGTTAGGGTTAGGAGGTCAAAATAAAGGAGTACACAGCAGCTATTTCAACAAATTCTTCACCAGCGAATTGCAACCTCCATTACCGTGACCAAGATCAGCCAAAACTTTCAGAGCAAGGAAATTACAACCTTCCAAAGAATAATTTCAGGGAGCACTACTTTAAACATCTTTGATTTTGGCACCGCCATTCATTTGTGACTCAAATTAGCGTTAACGTCTTCAGAGAAGACTTGACCGCTCATTTTGTGGTCGTTTGATTGCTCTGCCATCGTAATGTGCATTTTTTCATATTCTTTGCAACTTAACCTATACTTGAAAGTTATGTAAAAAAGCTTTTGCAACCATCCGGTTGCATTAAAAAACTATATTCAGGAAAAAAAAAACGATGGACTAAAATGGCCGAATAGATGGTCAGAAAAAATTTTTGCAAATTACATTAGCCTATAGAAACAAAGAAATTTACATCGCAATGCGCATAAATATAACAATGAAATTGCATCCTATTAGCCTAATGATAAGCCCCACAAAAAATACACAAATCATTCAAGTGTGGAGAAGTACGATCCTTGTAGGAATGTGTTTGCTTATTAAAAACATAAATACATTAATAAGAATTCTCAGTATACCAGTTCCTCAGTTAATAAAGCGATCCTCGAACATTCATTTGGCAATGTCTTTTCCGGAAATCAGGACAATGTCGCACGTAAATTTAACTTTTAGACTGCATCGAAAACTAGCAAGCAAACGAAAAGTGAGCCTTTCACTATTTATAGACAAAACTACTGGAAAATTTGGTTTGCATATGAGAAAACGCTGTGAGGTTGAGTAGCCATGGTGATTACTGTGTTCTCAAACTTGCGTTTCTTACCTCAAGAAAAGATCCGTTACCGGCAGATGTAAAAAAAGAGCCAACGACGGTCAGAGCAGTCTCTTGTACGGATTCTTGTTGGTCAAGGTGGTCTACAGTTGGAGATATTAGGGTTAAATTTAGACGGATTGGAATCGAACAGCACTCAGAGAAGGAAAAAACAGATTCAGAGAGAAAAATCACGTTCAGTGAGGTAAGACAGTGTTGCATTTAAAAACCACCCGGAATTGGTGGTAAAGAACAAGGTCTGTGCAGCAAATAGTTGGCAGTGGGGGAATATGCGGGTGACGATTGATTCAGCTGTTGGAAGATGGCAAACTCATTGGCATTTAACCGAGTAAATCAACGAAAGATAACCCACCGTAGATTTGTGTAAGGTAATTTAAATTGTAGTTGTAAGCTTGTGTAAAACATTTGGATCTCGAATTATAATTGATAAAATAGCTGCATGTTATTTTGGATATAACTTTTCCTTTTTAACCAGCCTGGTAATCACTCCTGGAGTAGTCATCGCTAAGTTATTTAAGTTTTCAAGGCAAGTCATAAAAAGGAATCCCTCAAGACTTAGTTCGTGTGGGTGGACTCCCGCAATAATCTGGGGAGGGGCAAAGCGAAGTGCTATATTTCTTCTATTTTAAGTGTTTGGAACTAGGTGCACTATTCAGCTCCGGGCTGCCAAGTGCATCTCAAGGTTTAGCGAGTGACACAAATATACTCCATTTCTACGGGTTAGCTGGGACCCCAAAGCCTCCAGTCAGAATTGATAGTGAAAACGTAATGGAGACCAGAATAAAAGGAGACAAAAACAAGGTACTTAGTCGGCATGATAAGTTAGATCAGAGGACTTAGACTGTTCTGGCAAAGGCAGCTTAAAAAAATTTAAAAAAATGCCTACGAAATATCCCAGAAACTAAAATTCTCATAGACGTCCAATAAAAAGAAGTACTTTATGCGAGACAAATGATAAAGAAGGCATGACAATAAACCCGACAGCAGGCACTGCTCATGATCCTACATCGATTTTTTTCGGGAGATCAGGGGAAGTTCAAGGCCCAAAGGCTTCAAAGCTACTATTAAAGTAGTGCAACAAGCCTGGTCTGGCCTCATACTGGTCGAATTTGGAGCAAATGCCAATAATAAAACAGCATTTGGCGATACAATCAAAAAGTTTCTTAACAAAGGAATAACTATAGCCTCGTTTGAGCCGGTGGTAACGTTCGAAAGCAAGGATACTGACATCACAGACCTGGTTGAGCTAGAGGAGGTTATCAAAAGGTTGATTTCTAGCGTAAGCAGGGTTATAGCAAAACTGACATCCGAAAAACATAGAGGGCAACGAATGGCCAGCATTGACCTAATTGAGCAGGGCAATGAACAACTTCTGAGTAAGGGAAAAGTAAGAATATGGTGCATCATCTGGAAGGTTCGGCAAAGAGTAGTACGAGTACCTATTCAATGCATTAAGTGCCTTTGTTGTGGTCATATTGCAGATAGATACAAGAGACAAATATGACAAAATGGAACATTAAAGAAAGGAATGAACCAGGGAGGCCACTGCATCCTTTAAAAGTATCTTGGTCCGAAAACGGATTTCAAGCTTGTCTTAAAATCAGGGATGCGTTGGGTTTTCCAGGAATCCTTAGCCAAAGTAAACAGAACTTCAATCATCCGTATCTTGCAGAAAACCTTCACCGTAGTACAACTGCCAAAGATACAGGTATGCTTGAGCAGTTTGCAGGGGCATGAGAGATGACTTTAGCTGCTGAGCGAGCAAAACCACAACAAAAGTTCACCATGACGGTACTCTGATAAAACTAGTGCTGCCGCCATCCGGCCTCGGAACAATGCTGATTTCTTAGTGGGAAGCTATGGACGGAAGGGTGGTTTCATGTGGTTTCTTAGTTCAAGGACTACATTCTTTAATATGTACCGGCCCCGTAGTGGATATATCATTTTCAACAGGAAAACTCTTAAGGGTTAGCTTTCTTTAAGGAGTGTCGCCCCTATAGACATGAGGTTATAAAGGTCGCCATAAGGTTTCTTCTGGAAGAATAGGTAACGATACTGCTGAATTTGGACTACACTTAGGATAATAGATTTGAATTGATGCTGATAGTTTGGACCTAATTGCTTTACACGTCAGTGCCAAGGTAACATTCACGCGTGAACGGCGTCAATTCAACTATCACACTGTCTCCGTCCTAGTTAAACCTTGGTAGGTCTCGAACTACGTTCAAAGTTTGCGCCATTGGGTTGGTGGGGTAGCGTCAGTTGGGATGGAATTTCGATTAGTGCCAGTTTGCCTTTGAGCACTTGTTCCCATTACGGCTTTTGCCAACCCTTTCATGGCCTTCTTGCCCTGCAAAATTATTCATGACTACACACACAAAAGGGGATAGGAGTTGCGAAAGAAGACCCAAACAAACTGGGAAAATCTCAACTAAAAAAACTTAAAAAAAAATATATATATAAAAAACAAATGAAAATATCCACAACGGTGACGGAACCAACAGTTGCAGTCACGATGTTAACGGCATATTGAGAACGGTACCAACGACGACGGATACACAAACAGTATAGACAGACAAAAAATATAGAATAAGGGAAAGCCTTTTCAAAGCAGAAACCCTTTGGCATCCTAAAATTGAGGAGTGAGGAATTTCACAGGGCACGCCAAATACTCACGCGAGGGAGGAAATTATAAAGAACAAAAAGAATTTCATGTTTATTGCAGCGACCGATAAATGAAGCACCATTGACTTAGTTCATCACCACCGTCAAAAACGTGGCGAAAGTACTGTACTCGGACACAGAAACGTATAATCTCTCTCAAGAAAAGAGATCGCAAAATACAATTGCCGTCCACCGATATCAAGAAGGAAAGTTAATCCGAAAAGTGGGAGATGTTCTTAAAAAAATCAAATCAGCATGCAACTCACTAAAAATCGGCAGATGTGTAAAGAATGAGCACTTTGAACTGGAGGAGCTTCTAGACCAAGTAAGGCAATACCGGAGGAGATAGTTTAAGACCAAAGATGACCAGGAGGCCAAATAAGAGCAAAAAACTAAAAAAGCGCTGAGGGTTAAGCCTAAACCCACGTGCAGATAGCTCCACTATGACTCATTAATGCGAAATGGCATCTAGTCCAATCAAAGGAGATAGGGATAAAAGAAGGAAGGAGGAGAGATTCGATGGGCGTGGAATGCTGGAGCAGGAGTTTCAAACAGCGTTGAAAAGCTGAAAAAAGGAGCGAAGAAAATCGCAAGGAAACTTTTTCAAAATGTGGCAGAAAATCAAGTTCACACGGACTTCCAGCAATGAAACAGACCTGACGCGATACAGGAGAAAAGAAGGCAGGACCAAAGCAAGGCTGATACCAGAAAACTATAGGGGACAACGCATAGCTATCATTGACTTGATTGAAGAGGTTCCCAAACAATTTCTGAATAAGAACAAAAAACAAGGGCGGATTGCTTGCAGGATACGGTAAACGGCAAGATCCGATAGGAGTTCCCTTTGCTACAAATGTGGTGAATTGGGACCTTAAAGAAAAGGGTGTACAAAACAAGCACACTATATACTTTGCAAGGATGCTGATGAAAGACTGGAGCTCTTCATAATGCCTTGGGATTAGGAAAGCACTGAGCTTTCGAGGAAGCCCTATCCAAGGCAAAATGGCAGTCAGTATGGCGCTCGTTGTGCTAAAATTGACAATATGCCGAACCGTTCCCCTATTGGCTGTGAAATAATCATACCAGACGTACCATTACCGCCAAAGTTTTGTGTACGGAGGATACACAATTGGAGACTACTCGAGAACTACTCAGTCAGTGATCACCAGCACTTTCTGCTATAGATACTTGAGGTTGTCTCCTGACATCCATACTCTCGATTTTCTACATTTGGATGGAACTTCGGAAAGATGAACGTCAGGGTGCTAACGGTAGATTCTCCACTGCAGAATGATTTGTAGCAAACAGATGAACTATCAGCTCAAGATGTGGTGAACTCATCTATGAGCATTATCAGGTCTACTTATAGTGCTTCTATGCCCCGGCGGGAAGCCTGGCGTGGCAAGCCCCCAGTGTACTGATGGTCAACTAAATTCACTGACAAGCAGAGGGAATTTCAAAAGCCTCGGCGGGAAACTCACCGGCCCCGGGACGTTGACGAGGCATGCAACTGGATAGCAGCATATAAGTCAGTCAGGGAATGCCTTCGCAAATTGATTAATAACAGCAAGACTCACTGGTAGCAAGATCTAGTGGACAATGTGAACAAGGACTCATGGGGCCTTGGCTACAAACTGGTTATGTGGCAGCTTGGTGCCCAACGCAAACCTTGCATACATGAAGCGAAAAATAGACGAGATAGTGCGGGCACTCTTCGTTCCCCATCCACTCCGTTTGTGTTGACGTTGTTCATGATGAAACAGCATTCGAGTGGCCACTCTTCACAGAGCTAGAACTGGAAGAGGCAGTCCCTTCAATGAAAGCAAGGAAGGCTCCAGGCCCAGATAGGGTTCCAGCTGCGGTGTTGCAACTTGTTTATTACCATGCCTGACTTGCTACTCAGCGCATTCAGTACTTGCTTGCGAATAGGGTTTTTTCGATAGGATGGAAGGTTGCGAGGCTTTTGCTGATTAGCATGGTGGAGAAAAACTCTGAAATGCTGCCTGCATACCGCACATAATGCATGCTAGACACGGTTGAAAAAGTCCTAAAGAAACTCATCAAGTACGATTTGTGCTGCTGGAGACCTATCTCTTCAGTATTACGGCTTTAGAGAGGGTTCATCGATGCGATTGCAGAGGTGGTGAGCGCGGTCCAAAATATAGAGGTATATAGCTGCACCAGGCAATGGATCGTTCTGTTGTTGGCACTTGACGTTAGAAACGCCTTCAACTCCACTAGATGGGTGGATACACTGGGTATGTTAAAGAACTCTTTTCACGTTTCAGAGCATCTCATGCAGCCTTTGAGGGACTACCTGAAGGCCAGAAGCCTGGTTTATAACACAACGCTGGGCTAATGACGGATGGAAGTTACATCGCGTGTTCTCCATGAATCTATCCTTGGTCAAGACCTATCCAATGTATCTCACGACGGGTTTCTGAGCTTAGAGATGCCAGATGAGTCTCAATTGACCAACTATGTGGATGATGTTGCAGCTCAAGTCGCTTGACATATCGTTGAACAAGTACAAATTAGGCTGGGTACGCTAATGCGCCGATTGAAAGACTGGATGGCTGCTCATGGTTTCACTCTACCACTCGAGAAACCTAAAGTGGTCATCTTGACAAAGAAGAGAATCTCTAGAGTAAGAATGGTTAGTATTGGAGACACAATAACTGAATCGAAGCTAGCGGTGAAGTACTTGGGACTACAGATTGAGTTTAAGATGAATTTCTCGGAGAAAATCAGCGCAACGCCTGGGTATGCTGCTTCGGGCATTTTGGCTCTGAGTCAAATTAAGGCCAACGTTAGAGAGACTGGACCCATCAAGACGATGCCTCATGAGGAGTGCTGTAGGGTTAGTACTATTGTATGGAGCAAAAATATGGGGCGGCGCTCTCAGTAAGGATGTATACCGAAAACACTTGGCACACCAACAGAGAAGAGGTGCACTGAGGGTTGCATCTTCAGATCCAACCATCTCTGAATCAGTGATAAGAGTTATTGCAGGCATGAAACCTGTCACCTTTTTCCTAGAGGACAGTGGTAGTTATCAACATCGAAACAAGAACACGTGGAGAGCAATTCCTCGCGAAGAGAGACAGCACTCACTCAACGATTGGCAGAAGTCTTGGGTTGGCTGCATGAAAGGCAAATAGGCTGCGTGGCTCATCTAGGATCTGAGTCACATAGTTGAATTATAGACATGATGAGACTGACTTCTATTTGACCCGGCTTTTGAGTCAGCATGGATGTTTTCAGTCTTACCTGCACAAGATTGATAATTCGTGATTCCTCAACCATCAATTTTACCAAAAACAAGTTGGGTAAACAGACCTATGCTCATCTCAGAAGGGTTTTGTATTCAATTTACAAAATGCAGTTACCGGATCGAATCAAATCAAGAAACATGTCAAAGACGATTTTATTGGAGAAAATATGAAATACGAAGATCATACTATTATTAACAAAGTTGAACGAATTTCGACTTCTGAGGTTTTTGTTATTGTTATACTCATAAATATCTCCCTTGATAATTATTTCAGAAATTTCATGTATTTCCCCCCTGTGCCCCCACTGAAGCAAAAACTGACAGTTTAACAACTGTTTTGAAAAGCTCCCATGAAAACTTTTATTTCATACTCATATCGGCTACGTTTGATGAATTTTTTTTTCAGGGGCCACCCTCCTGTACTGTTATCATCGATCAATGGCCAATTTTTTCGAATCCTAGAATGGTTATAAAACCCTTTTGCTAGGAGCTCTCTCCCACCTCCTTGACTTGTTTCACTTATGAGCATTAATTGTAGGTACTCATCTTCAGTCATTCATTAAATTGAATCAAGTGTTCAAAGCATGCACCTTAAACGTTGAAGTTGGGAAAAAATAACTCAAAATTATTCAATCTTCGCATTTAAAACAGCCACTATTTTGTTTTACGATTATTGATACCGCTAGCTGAACCGATTCTCAAAGATATACATGACACCTATCATTCCTGAAATTTTCATGCAAATCCTAGCAAAACATTAGTGTTTGAGTCGGTAAAAAGCGCATGTTGTTCTATAGCCATATGTTGCCATAGTAATAAATGCAGCGCATATTGTTCCATAGTAATACAGGAAAATTCAAACCGCTATAACTTCGCTAAATATGATTCAATCTTTATGGATAGATCAATCTTATAAATTGACATCTACGAACTGAATTTCATTGAAATTAAAGGTACCCTTAGGATTTTATTCAAGAAAACATAAAATCGATAAATCATACTATTACTAACAAAGTTGAGTGAATTTCGACTTCTAACGTATTTGTTGTTGTTGTACTCACCAAGGCCTACATCCCTGATTTTTTTCAGATTTTTCAGATCACAGGTGTCCAATCGCGAGGGGGGGACACAAATTTTTCATGTATTTCCCCTCCCTGTGCGCCCCTTGAAGCAAACTTTGCCAAACAAAGACCTGTTTTGAAAAGTTCTCATCAAGACCTTTCATTTGATACCCATAACGGCTACCTTCAATGAGATTTTTTCGGCTACCTTCAATGAAATTTTTTTTCGGGGGTCACTCTCCTATATGGGGAGACCCCCTTTAAACACCTTATAAAATTTTTTTGTAGTCGAACTTTGAAGAGATCACCACTTTACACCTACTCACAAAATTTGATGTTTCTAGCTTAAGTAGTTTCCGAGAAAAACTGCTGTGATACACGGACGGACGGACAGACAGACGGACAGACAGGACGCGATTTTAGGTGGGTTTTGTGAAATCATTTTACAAAACCCTAAAAAGGAAGATGATACCTCTACAAGAAAACAGGAGAGCTCACCCCAGATATTGTAGTCGCGGAGATGCTTGAACCAGTTGACAAATGGAACTATGCGGCATATTATGTTCGGGCCCCTTAAAAGATTATAAACACTCAGTTGCACAGTCAGAAACGCCTAGGGACTACTTTTCTAGCAATCTATCTTTCTCCCGCTAGAGGAGGGACTCTCCAGCTTAAAGTCTGTAGTAGCAAAATGAGACCTCATAGCTAGGTTCTCATGTTGGCATGGGAAGTGTTTAGTGGGTAGTACAGTCCCTCGTGAGCATGGGAGATCCAAGTGCATAAATGGCATTCACCTCCCAACCGCAAAAAGGAGGGAACGACAGAATTGTATACGAGAAATATAAAAATTTTTATAGTGAAAATAAAGGGGAAATTGAACAATTTCTTCTCCAAACATGTATTGCTTTTTTTCACAAGCGAATATGACATCTGCCAGTTGGAGCCAGCCCGAGAGATAGTGATTCCATACGTCACGGATAATGGAAGCCGTTTTATATTAATAGTAAAGGGTTCATCCTCATCTATGGCGCGACAATCCAAGCCGGGCCTTGGCCTCCAGAATAAATTTTCTCCGATCATCACAGTTTCACGACTGTTTACTCTCAATAGGGATTCGCTATCAGCTTCTATTGTGTCTTCCCTTGGGACGAAGATAACGCTTGGTGCGAAGAAAAAACTAAGATAAATATTTTGCAAAATTGATTAGAGTACTTTCACGATGAATGGTAGTTTTGGTTTGTGGGGCTAATTATTGCTTATTAATAATATAAAGGGGAGCTAATAGGAAAGGGTTAGTTCCCCTTTATATTATTAATACGGAAAAAAATCAACTCCACGAGCCAAAACTGGCATTCATCGTGAAACTACTGTGAACCCCTTTGCAAGATATTTACCTTGTTTTTTCTTCAGATCACAAGAACAGCAGGGAAACGCTATCTTCGTCCAACTGCAAGCTATTAATATAATAAAAAGAATAGAGTAGGCTTTTTGGAAATTAATAACATGTTATACAATCTAAATTTTATTTTGTTAAATTTTAAAAAAATCGGATAAAAATGTAAATTTGGGAGCTATTAAAAACCAAATTTATTTTGGTGGTTTTTAATAACTCCATCACTATCAGCAATAACAATGAGTTTATAAAAATAATTTATTCAGTAATAAATAAAATAAAAAAGGCATAATTTGCTATGATAAGTACTAATGCAATCATGAGGAATCTAGTAAAACCCTTTAATTGTAAATTTTCAGGCGAGATTGCGGGGGAAGCACAAGGGAAAGAGACAGAAACTTTTGAGAGAATACGTACCTTATCAGAGTCTATCACATACAAAAAATCAGCCTTCCCCGAATTAGTTGCGACAAAAATCCTTAATTTACTGGGCTAGTTGTAAGAAATCAGGTCGTGGATGCAAAATTGGCACTTAGGAAATTTATAAAGTATATAGGAGTAAGCAGGGACAGGCTGTGCTCATTATGGAATCTGGAGAAATTCAATGGCAGGGAAAGAGTCACCGATGAAAATCCTTCACTAGATAATCCAGTGAGATACTATGCAGTGTTCATGATTAAGGAGCAAAATTTCCCATGGTTTAATTAAGTATTTAGGCTCGATAATATTCGCTGTACTTACTACCAATTCATGTATAACTTACATTAAGGACCTCTGCGTTCCTAATAGAAAATTGATGCCGTGGTAGTTTAAGCTCTTCACATGGATACGAAGTGCTTCGCCGAAGTGTATTTACATGTAAATATTTTCTATAGTCTACTAAAACTAAACGCTTGGTGGGAAAGTGTAAATAGGATTATTAGTGAACAACTAACAGTTGATAGGAATTTTTCTGGATGCAATTAATTGTTATTGCATCCTGCTGAAGTGATAGGTGCATGTTGGTAAATCAATCAAATTTGCTTGAGTTGCGAGCAATGATATAGGGCCAGAATGAATGTTAGTCAGCTTATTTAATTTATTCATATATGATTGAAATTCTTTTCTTCAAACTAGATCTGTTATTAAATAGATCAAAGCAAAACATTAGCCATATTCTGCTTCAACATTAAATCTATGAAATTGTAAATTTATTCTAGCTCCACAATGAATAATTTAAAATAATAATCATAATCACTTTGCATTTGTGGCCATCACTTTCAATTCAAATATTTTTCATTGCTTACATTGTGATGTGTACTTATAAAAAAAATTTTAAAACGCATTTTCAACCCAAGCGTCAGAAAGATTTTATACTCAAGCGTTGTAAACTTTGACTACTGCATCTTGGTACGAAGAAAACAACTAAGCTTTAGTTAAGGCGGTAGAAAAAAAACTAAGCAATGACTTTTAACGAAGAAATCACATTCAAAATAATTTTTAACAGAACAGAATTAACATCGAAACAAGAAACATATTTTGTCATCAAACGAAGCATTCAAATTCTTATACCGGCGTTTTTGGCAATTTCCGTCTCGTCGGTGACTGGGGTGATTTGTCGGTTATATCTGGATCTGTAAAAAAAATAAATTTAATAAATTTTATTCTTATAAATTGTTATGGGGATAGTTTCGATGGTATAAAAATTTCAAACAAAATATATTCTTAATTCGAATATTGATTGTTATATGCAGATGAAAATAATTTAACTCAATTTTGCCTCTAAAAATCAAATTGTGCAATTAATTTGTGAACAGAGTTTTGTACTAACTCCTGAGCAGTGTAAAAGTTTTAACAAAATTCCCCTAATTGGCTCTTCATCGTTACTGCATAGTAACAATTTCCTATTTTTCTGATTACTAATATAAATCCATCGAAATTCAAGTTCCATTCAGACAGATCAGCCAATGCCACTCCTACCCAAAGCAGGAAAAAACCGTGATTCTTCACCAACTGTGAATTTCATCAGTGGTTACTTGAAAATGGCACGAAGTTTGTCTTGTACATCGACCCCTAAAAACTTCTTCCCCCAGGTGACCTCAAAGACAACAATTAAAGTAATGAACAACTCGCAAATAATTCATAATCCAAAGTGAGTGTTCCTCCAATAATCTTAATAGTGCTATTGCGTGATCCCATAATCACCATACTTAATACATTCAAAATTCAACAATTTTCAATTAAAAGCATGTTTATAGGCAAAAAATTCTTTCTAACTAATTTCCAAGACTACGAAAAGGCACAAAAAACCTTCTATCCAAATTTCTTCTGATACGCGAAAATTCCTCTTCAATATCCCGTCCGCGGCAAAATAGCAATCGAATGCCCACTCTTCACGTGGTTAGAACTAGAATAAGCAGTTCTATAATTGAAACTAAGAAAGGATTCAAGTCCAGAAGGCGTCCCAGCTGAAGTGTTGCAGCTCATCTTTTACCATTGTCCTGAACTGCTGTTCAGAGCACTCAACGCTGGCCTGCAGGACGGGGTTTTCCTAGAACGTTGAAAGGTAGCGAGGTTTATACTGATCAACAAGGAGAAGGGGAATCCTGGGTCGCTGTTTGTATGCCACCTTTTATGTATGTTAGATATAGCTGAGAAAGTACTAGAGCAACTTATCAAAGGAAGGCTCATAAGTGAGATTCGTGCTGCTGGGGATGTACCTCCTCAGCAGTACACTTTAGAGCAGGATGATCTATGATCGTTGTAATTGCAGAGATGGTAAGCACAGTCCAAAAGGTGGAGGCACATAGCCCTACCAAACTGCGGCTGCTTCAGTTGAGGACACTTGATATTCGGAACGCATTCAACTCTTCTATATGGGTGGTTAGTCTGGATACGCTGAAGAACCCTTTTCAAATTTTAGAATATCATGTGCAGCGGTTGAGGGTCACTTGAAGGACCGAAGCCTTCTTTATGATACAATGCAAGGCCAAGGAAGGATGGAAGTTACATCCGGTGTTGCGGTACTAGTTGCTGACGCACCGTCAAACAGATGCAACTTAGACTAGATATGCTAACGCACCGGGTGAGAGACGGGATAACTGCTCGCGTATTCAGTCGAACACTGGAGAAAACCAAAGTGGTCATCTTGACAAAGAAGAGAGTCCCCAGAGTAAGGACAATTAGTATTGGGGAAGTACTGGTTGAATCGAAACCATCAATAAAATACCTGGCATTGCTGATCGACTCGATGATGAGTAAATCAGAGCAATGATTGATAAAACTGCTTCAGACGTATCAGCTCTGAGAACCCAACCCAATAAGAAGGCGACTTTTGAAAAGGCCCGTAGAGTTGATGCTACTAGATGGAGCGGAATTATGAGGCAATCCTCTCAGCCGGGAAGTGTACCAAAGCGCTTGGCACATGTTGCGAGAAAGGAAGCAAATGCATCTTCATATACAACAGTCTCTGATTCGGCGATGTTAGCCATTACAGGCGTGATACCTATCGCCTTCCTTGCTAGAGAGTGCTGTACTATCTACTTGCAATGAAACGAAGACATGAAGGAAACAGTTGTGGACGAGAAGAGACAGCGTTCACTCAATAATTAGCAGTAGTCCCCGAGTGAATAGTGCGAAGAGAAGAAGGATTGTGAGCTTCATTCCTGATCTAAGACCGTTGTTCAATCGAACTCACAGTGACATAGGCTTCTACCTGGCCTAATTTTCCAGCGGGCATGAGCATTTTCAATCTTATTTGCATAAGATTGATGAGTTGCGGTAACTCAACAGTAGATTTTGCGCAGCCGAAAAAATGATGCCTACGACTCATTTATTGCATGCAAAAAATGGGACAGACTGGGTCGAGAACTCTTTAAGGAAACATTGGCTTGCATTGGTTAACAAATGGAAACACTTGGCACATTTCGTTCGCGCAGTCCTAAAAGATAATAAGTACAGTTTGCAGGAGACTGCTGGTTCTAGAAGGGCTTTGTAGCATACTAGGACTCAAAACAAAATTTCGGATGGTTTAAATCGATGCATTGAATTATTCATCCAATACTTGTATAAGATCTCGTTGAAATTTATTCAAAAGCCACAGAGTTTCTTTCATAAGAACCTTCACCCTTCAGAACATAGGCTGCATCCAAGAGGGTGTTCTTTGTGTCTCGGGGTTGCCCTGTTGATGACGAGCGTGAGTGCTGCTCACGCAACGTTTCACTAGCCCCCCAAGCTGCAGTATGAGCATGGCAGACTTCAAAGGCCACTCATACTTAGATTTTTTGACGCGCTCTTCTTTCCGAAAACCTAGAAACTGGCCCTGGCATAAAAATTCTCACCAAAACTAAAAACATAGGAACCAACCATAATGAACAAATTCAAAATTTCGAACCACTCCGCTTCTCTATTCGCTAAAATCCCGGCACCTGAAAGTTTATAAGATGTACAGTATATACCGCAAGCTAGTGCCTTTACAATATGATTCCAACTGATTAACGCTACAAAATAAATCCAAAAAAGTTTTTTTTATTGATGATTTGTAGAGAAAAAACAAACCAATGAAGTTCAAAAACAATGCTAAAGCTGGATATAAATAACTGTGAAATTATGTAACTAGTATTAATCTTATCTTATCACATCACAGATCTTCAGCCAAAAAGAAATATCCATCATACACAGTTTATCTTTTCACGATTTTTTTTAGCAAAACCATCACTACTCGGGGAGAAACAAGAAGAGAGACCACTTTGTTCACCAGGAATTTTATTGCTTCTTAGGAAACTGAAAAATACAACACTGATTCAGTTCTTTTCCTCCTTTCATTGCTTTTACTTCGCCCGTTTAGATTTTCCACGTAGCTTCCTCCTCGCATGCTGTTGAAGTCCACCCTGTTCAGCGCTATTCGGGTAATCCCTTTTAATTAACGATAACAACCCTGAAGCTTTGCTGCAATTGGGATGCAGCGAATGAGCGTCATGCATTTTTAAGCTGGAATTTGCCGTATATATAACATTTGCCGCCAGCGGTTTCAATGAAGAAGATAAGTGTTGGGAAGATTAAAGTTGAAAGTTGACTTCAGTGGAGGCATTGCCTTCTTACTCAGGCCCGAAAACGGAAACACCGCGTCACGTCACGAACTAACCACTTCGAGCAACCTAATCAGCGCCATTTAGTGCTGTTTCCATCAAATAAATTTTTTAAAGATTTTTGACAGTACATATGACTGTAATTTGAAATTTTATCAGTACTATATCAACGATTTATTTTAAATATGAGACGTCGAAGACATAAGCGCGCAAATATATGTATTTCGATCCCGTTTGTATCATTTCCGCTAAATTTCATCTGAGAAATGTCATATTTGACAATATCAAAAGTAGCTGTTTATCGAAATTTAGAGCTACTGTTTCTAGTACGGGATGTGACGTCAGGCACGTTAATTGATTTCCTTATGGGCCTGAGTAAGATGGCAACGGTAGAGGGCATAAACGTTGTGCAGCTTTGAGTTGGAATTTGCCATGTACAAAACAAACACAGCGGGTGACTTGGGTGAACGACATAAACGTTGTGCAAATTCAATAGCTTCGCCCTCTCTGCTAGATTACTGGTTCCACTCTCAGTGGGTGCGTTTGAGTACCTTCCACGAAACAACTATTTTACGGCCAAAACTCACAAAGTAAGGAGTGATGCGCATAGCTTCGGTAGTGAATTTTCGTAGAGCACAAACAATTTTCGCTAGGTCTTGGTCCCACTTTCTATAGTTGTCACCAATATAAGTTGCAGCATCCGTTTTACGGTTTGATTCACGCATTTGGCCGAATTCACCTGAGGATAATAGTAAGCAGGGTCGGTGGAGGGGTCGTTAATTCCAGCAATAGATAGTCAAGCATCGGCACCACCCGTTACGGCTGTGGGGACTTTGGTGAAGGAGAAAAACGTTTTGTAGATCTTCATTGAAATTTGCTGCACATGAAACTTCTTCAGAGAGCAAAACTTTGTAAACCTTGTGCAGCATTGCTTTACAGTACTCCATGCAAAAAATCGAGTCGAATGTTTATCGATAAATATTGCGTAGATTTGCTGAATAAAGCTATCACTTGATACATCGGTTTGTGGAGTAAAAGCATTTGATTGCAACTGTTTTTAAGCGGTTCTTTTATAATTACTAAGTCAGATACTTCTTCTTCTTCTTCGTAGCACTACAGCCCCTCTCGGTCCCTCGTTTCTTGCAAATAGTACCTCCAACTGTCTCGGTCCATTGACCGAGTCCTCCGATTCCGTAATCCGAGCAGCGGTGAACTGTCTTCGTCAACCAAGTCAGACTAGCATTTCCTCGGCTTCCCAACTGGCCTCCGGACTTCAGTTCTCCCAACGAATACCTTCTTGGGTATCCATTGTTCGTCCATACGATTCATGTGTCCAGCCCATTGCAGCTTCCGCAGTCTTATAATCGTTGAGACCCCCAGTTCGTCAAAAATTTCATACAGTTCATGGTTGTATCGAATTCGCCATTGGTCCTCGTTTAGCTTCGCTCCGATTATTTTCCTCAGGAACCGTCGCTCAAAGGCGTTCAATATACTATATTTGCAGATGCTTGTGTTAGGGTCCATGTTTTACACCCATAGCATAACACAGGTCTTATTACAGATTTGTATACTTGGAGCTTTGTTTTCCTGTGTATGCAGCTGGTCTTCAAGATCGTCAAAAATGAATAAAATATTTTATTTGCGAGCTGTATCTTCGGTGTATTTCGTCTCTTTCATTGCCCGTTTTCGTTATTTTGCCGCCCAGATACACAAATTCGCACACGTTTTCGATACTGTATTCACCAGGTTTGATATTTTGTGTAGTTGAGATATTTATATTCCTCAACTGTATCATGAGCTTTGTTTTATTTTCGTTGATTTGCAGCCCTACTAGTTTTGCTTCGGTGTCGAATTTCAGGAAGAGTTCTCTGGCAGTTGTTAATGACCATGACCAAATTTCCATGTCGTCTGCATAGGCTGCTACTTGGCTCGACTTGTATAGCAATGTACCTCGTGATCGACAGATTGCTTCCTTATGATGTACTCCAGGGCCAATAAGAATAGCAATGGGACCAGAAAATCTTCCTGCTTTAGCCCGAAATTTGTAAATAAGGCATTGGAGAATTGGTAATTGATGCGGCCTTAGAAGGTCATCAGATTTTGATATCAAAACGATTGAGTTGCTTAGAACTGTGGGTATTTCGTGATGCGATGATTTTTATTCTCTCCCGTGCTGTCATTCCGGATTCCATTTGTAACTATTTCATAACTAGCTTTAAACTTCCCTACAAAAAACTATTCGTTAAATCCGCCACTCTTCCGGTGCTTTTGGAAATCAATTATATTATTTTTTTATATACACACATATACAAGGTGGCACAAAATTAATCATAAAGTTTTAGTTTTCTGTAACTTTTCTTCTGAATGAAAAGAACATGAGCAAGCCATCGGTCGCCCTCCTCTTTTTCTTTTCGTGTTATAGGGGCTCCAGCCTGGATAGAGTGCTTTTCCGGTCACGTGCCCTTCTATGGTATAGCATAATGCTATAACATAAATTGGCCACGTTTGTATTTCTCATTTGACGGAAAAATTTTCCTGAACCAGCGCGTTCATAGTCCTTATCCGGTTATCTCCTCTCTCGACTCCGGTCGAGAATCAAAGAAACTTTCCAAATTCGTGGACGCGAAAAATGATTTTGTAGTGGGTCTTGTGCTAGGGGGAAAGAACCCGCCCTATGACACCACTCGAATATCACCGAGAAAGGACTTTAATATAGCGCTCTTCAACATTAGACTGTAGTTGTTTGCTGGAATACCAACAGAACATATATATGAAGTGACAACATTATATGAGTTCTTCAGTCCCATAATATCATCTTTGGATCTTATTTTGGGAAGCAACATGAATTGCAGCATGCATTGATCGATACTCTTATCGCGATCGCGAAACTGCTTCAATGAGAACGCTACGGCCCCGCCTTAGCATGCAAATGTAGAAGCACATCTGGCTAGGAATATTCCTGCTTTCCCAGTTAAGAGTGACTGCAAATAGTGGAGCTTATCTTTGCTCGAAAGAGAAGTATTTTCATGTATCGCGCTCTTATATTGCTTCGAGAACGGATGTTATTCTTTCGAATATCCAGAAAATTTTAGCAAATTTAATTTCGAAATTTTCATGGAATTATTACATGTGTCACGATTTCCAATAGGCACCGAAGAATTTACTTGAACTCTAAGACGTTGAGTTTGTATAATACGTTGATTAAATCGTCCCATAATTGCGACTGCTTTATCTTTATATTCAGCGGCGATTTCACATTCACGTTCAAGCTCCTCATATTTAATTCCTCATAGAATAGCTTCATTAGCCTTTACGAAATTTTCGTTTGCGACTTTGATGCGTTTCAAATAAGAAAGTAAGTTTTCCTCTACATCGTCAGTATTTTCTTCTTTCACCTTTGAAGACGGTTGTCGCCGCAAGTACATGGTAGCTGCCTTTGCTAACTTCGTTATTTGCCCACGATTGACCGTGCGATATGAGGCATCAATTTCGCACACCGTTTTCACTATCATTAATTGTTTTCTTCGTCCCGAGTTTCGGCGCCCATGTTGAAATGTTACACCTTTAACTATATAAAACTTTGCCCCGTTTGAAGAATAATATTAGTTTATATATTTCGTTATTTTGTGCAGAAAAATTAATAAGCTTGTTACGGTTGAACAGTGAGACTCCATAGTGTTGTTCACCCCGAACACTGCTATATGCGATTTAGTAAGATTCAAACCTACGCAATACCGAACCGCACTTTACTAACTTTTTTTGATAACATAATAATATAACCAACAGCAAGTAATTTAAATTTTCATTCATAAAATGCCTGCTTGTTAGATTACGGGAAAGAATCCACATAATACTTTATGCCTTTTAACTTCATGTAATTAAACTTAAGTGGCTAGGTCACTTTCAATCCGCACAGCACGTTATGGACAACGCAAGCAGTAACAAGCACCGAAAGCATCGAGAACCAACGCGAGCCCGAAACAAAACACAAATTCTCATCTTTCGTCATCCAATCAACATATGCGGCAGCATAAAACATACATATAACACCTCGAAGCAATCGGAATTGAGTCGCAAACAAAAAAGAACATACGACGCTGGGGGGAAATCCGAGTTTGAATAGTTGCTCCCGCCATGCGACAAGAGGTGTTCGTGATATGCGCGATAATTTGAGGGCAATTACATCATTTCTTCATATCAAGGTTTCATAATGCCTGTGTTTTCATTGATTCTACTTCTGATGCAGTTCAAAATTCGACTAATTCAAATTCGAGCCTGAGTGCTGTCGAAATTCACAGGGAAATGATTTTGAGTGCGGATCTAAACGTGAGGCTGTCGTTAAACCCGACATTGCTATCAGGTCTGCAGCCACTGAGCTTCCGGTCAAGGACACAAACTTAACAATCCCGCCGCAAACATTTTCACGCTCACGCAGATCCAGCAGAGATGCATGCATGCCATAAAAGTGGAACGAGCCGAGTAACGAAGCCAGATATGCTGCTGAGGCAGCAAAAGTACGCATACCGAAGGAAGACATCCGTGAATTTAACACTTCCTTCGTGACAAGCAGAGGATGAGTAAAGCCCAAACTCGGGGCGTAACGTAAATAAAAAGTAGCAGCAACAAGAAAACTGAAGTGCTACGGAGGAGGTGAAAGAAATATTTCAAGCTTTAGAAGAATTGACTGTTAAGTACGATCAAAAATCACCAGGAATCGAGACCAAAAACAAAGATATTGATACTATGAACAAGGGGTTGCAACAGAAATAGGCCGCATTGAATGTCGTTACATCGGAGTTGCAACATTAGAAAGACATGTCAGCACATCATAAGAAACGAATTTATGGAATGCTCTCAAATCTTTTGCGTGATGTGTCCAAAGTTGGACAAGCCTTATACACGGATGGTATCAGTGAGATGGAAATGAATGCACGTGATCCAGGTGATAAGGTGGAAGAGGAATTCACTGTGGCTCGACTATATATTAGTAAAATTAAATCAGAAGCTAAAAATATCGCAAAAGATGTCAGAATCTGGAGGTGTTAAAAAAAGATTCAAATAAAAAGGTTTATGAATATGAAAAGGATTTAACCGAATGCCGTTTGTTGAGCTCACAACATGAAGCCAGAATGAAGTCATTGTAGGAATCAATGCGAGAGTCCGAGAATAAGAAGTGAACTCTTGAAGAACAAATCGACGATCTTCGGGAAGAATGTGCGAGCCTGAAAGCAGCTGAGCATGTTTCAAAAATTAATGCTGAAGCGTTACTCGTAATGTTTGAAAGTCAAATAGATGAGCTACCTGACGCCCACACAAAACAATTGGCAGAGCTTTGTGATGAGTTCTCAGCCAAACAAGAGGCTATGAATGAGCTTAAAAAATCACACCAACAAATGACCGCCGATTACGACAAGCTCAAACCAGATGAAGCTGATAAATCCACAAAACTGCAAGAAAGAAACATGGATACAAGTGTTGAATATCTTGCCTCCTCTCCTAACTGGCTAACGACATCGTAACGAAGCACACTATTCACTTTATTCGCACTAAATTCACTATAACTCACCACGGAAATGTAAATGAAGAAAATCGCGTCATTCCCAGGCAGAGATTGGACGACCGGAATTAGTTAAAACTGGTGGATATATATACACAAACGAAACTCCACGAGTTAGCACGCCAACTAACCTACCGGTGGGGACGAGGAAAACTAGGAAATATTAGCGCCGACTCAAGGGAAAAAGGGAAAAGTGAGGATTATCGTCGAAATCCTCATCTCGCGTCGTGATGTAAATAAACATTACTGATAGTTTAAACTGTCAGTCAAATGCATTCAGCGCGTAATGCACTTAATTCCCACTAGGATCGTCACCGAGTGGAACTTGTTATGAGTGAAATCAAGCGAGGGGAACTATTCGGACAGAGGGAGCAAAAACACTCCAAAAACATGATTTCCCCGGTAAATGGAAGGAAAAAAACGTTAACCCGGAGGTTATTTCGAGCAATAACATTGACAAGGAATTGGAGACGAACCCTGGATAGCGGAACACTAAATTGGGACAAGACAACTGTGCGGTGGCGATAATCAAGAAGACGGAAAGAAGGGGACCCTTACTAGAGTTGGGCATAAATGTAAGTTGTTTAAATTTTACTTTATATTGGTCGAATTGTAGTAAATATAGAATACTACTCAAGTGGTGTAAAGGTAATTTTAGATTTTTTTCGTTTCTATGCAACATAAATACGTCCCTTTTCAGCTGTGAAAGGTGTGGCTCGGGAATTCTTTTCCCGGGAAAGTTAAGTGAGGTGGTAGTGTTCGGTAGTTACAGTGAACGTTAGTGTTTCAATTAGATTCGGTTACCCTGGTGTGGGAAACTATGAGTTTTGTGTAGCGGTGAAATTCTTTAACTCGTTTTCGTGGCAGAGTTTCTTTTTGAAGTTGATTTTCGCGGCTAAGGGGCGGTGAGTCCCAAAACTTGGATAATTGTTAATTTCGCTCCGGACGGTCGTCTTCTCGTTCAGATGACCCCTTGAGAGGCTCGGAGGATTAAACGAGTGGCGCTCACGCCCGTCTTCGGGTGAGTTAGTTTGGGCTGGCGGGGCCTCAGCTGTAGTAGCCCCAATATAACGGTGGGGCAGCTAGGGAATTGGTAATAAGCTTTTTAAAGCGTTCGGAATGCAAAAATTTCACAACCGACTAGATTGACTTTAGAATCAAGACTCGCTTTAACGGCTCTTATATTACGTTGTAATGAATCATGCGACGCCGCTGGCGACCACTACTAACACACTTTGCTGCTAGGTGGCTTGTCATTTGACGTTGGCTGCGACGAGCGCACATCCCACGTCAATTTTGTCGTGGGACGTCAAGAGGATTTGACAGCCACATGGGAGTGGAGTGTGCACGTAGTGGCCGCTACCCATGAAGAAGTCCCGGAGTGTGCCGACAGTTCCACAAAGGTCAAATCGGTCAAATTCAACTCAACCAAATGATGTTAAATATTGTCAATTCGAATGAATATACCGACGTCATACATTATAATACAATTCCCATTTATTGCCCAAACCCAGTGTACAACTTGAATGTGGGTGAGAATATTCGTGGGCAGGCTAATCCAGACAGATCACCGAGCGCCGCTTCTAATACGGTATAAGCAGCCAAAACGGTGCCAACAAGCATCAAAAGGTTTCAAAATAACAGGAAGAAGAACTTTCCTACAAAATGGTCATCACAGATATCCATCGACTATTCAAAAGTAGTAGTAAATTTATCAGAAATTGGAATTGTTAAACTAACCGCGGATATCATCAATCAATCTATGCAGTATATAAATCCATGCAGAGAACGTAAACTAGATCTACGAGGATACAAAACACCGCAAATAGAAAATTTGGGAGCCACACTAGACCAATTTGATACTATAGACTTCTCTGATAATGATCTACGCAAACGTGATGGATGCCCGTATTTGCCTAGATTAAAGTGCCTGCTAATAAACAATAACCGGGTAATATGAATGGACGATTACTTGCATGAATCTATCCCCAATTTGGAGTCAGTAGTTCTTACTTGTAACAATATTCAAGAGTTGGGCGATTTGGAACCACTCACGCACCTCAAAAAGCTGGAAACATTGTGCTTGCTTGTAAACTACGTATCTACAAAGCCATATTACAGTGAGTATGTTGCGTATAAGTTAAATCCGATCCAATTTGAAGGACTTATGAGTTAAACTTGCCACTAATGTAAAGAACGATAACATGTCGGAAGTCCCGCGGAAGAGTTTCTTTAGTTGATATCGGGAAAAACATGAATTTATTGTTGCGTTTACAACGAAATTCGAGCGTTTCCATAATCCTAGGTATATGCATGTTATGTATGAAAATATGATCAACATAGACGGTGCAAGTGAAATATCTTGATCGAAAGAAAAATGTTTACGATGATATCCATAGCGTGTGGAGAAGTGATTTATTCCGTGGAACGTACAAACGGGGTAAAGTAACAATGAGAACAGTTTCAATTTAGTAATCAAGGACATCCGGTTTATATTATTAGTACCGCAATTTTTAAATAAAACTTTTATAACCGTCAAATTATATTTAATATCATGCAATTACTATTCAATAAAACATAAGCAAATTTCAATAATGAGAAAAATGGTGGTGCGAGTGATGACCAAAGAAAAAAACAAGGTATCATGTATTAAGAGGAGTAGTGATTTACTTAAATTCCCGGTCTAACGATATTCAGTAAGGACTATTCCATTTTTTTTATTTTATATGTACGAAATATTGGATGATCTTGCCTACTTACTTTTAAGATCTGAATTAGCACGGCAATTTTACCCAAATGCAATATTATTTATACTTACGATAAAAGAAAGAAAATATTTTTGTATTTGTAAATTTTTCCAATTAGGAGGCGAAATTAAATTTACTTAAATTCTAAGATATTGCTAGGGAAATCAATTAAATTTGAATCAATTTGGAAGCTTTTCGAGATTGAAAATGATGCGCATAAATTAATATTACCATTTTCATTAATATATCAAAGAAAAAAAAAAGGAATGAAGAGAAAGGTAAAACACACCAATAACATAATTATATAAAGCTGTATTAGATTTACACTATGGAAATACTGGCATTAATATATAATCATCCATTGATATGTGAATTAATAACTGGTAAATTTTTAGAAATTTTAATGAAATTAAGAATTTATGACTGCCATATTTGTAATGTGGAAGCTTAATAATAAATAACTTATAATACAAATAATAATACAAAATAATTTGAACACTATAATATCTAACAAATAATACAGAGAAATAATACGAACAATCATAATAAATAACCAATAATAATAAGATCTAATACTAAGCATGTTAATGAATACCAAATAATACAAACAATAATAAGGCATAATAGATATCATAATAATAAATAGCAACCAATGATACCAATAAAAATAATTGAGATATTTATGAAAGTCAAATTCAGTATTTTTTGCGAGTCTTTTTTCTTCTCTTCATACTACAAAATAAAGTACAATAGTTTATAAACAAACTACTGAGGAAAATTTGTAACCTTTAAAATTGAGAAATTAAACAAAACTATTGAAAATAATTTTTGGGCCGCCACTTAGGTGCAAGAAAGTTAACACTTGTTAACTTTGATTCTTCCAGCTTTTTCTAATTGAAAACTTCCAGTCAATGGCCCATTAAAATTTTCAAATTCGGTAACCTTTGTATAAATTTCAAAAGGAAAGTGTCTTTGCGCGTAAATTACCTTCAAAGTAATTTTTAAAAGAGAAATTGAAGGTTTATATCGGAGGTATATGAACTTACATGAAATAATTTCCTACATTACTTGCAGTGAACGAGGCGGTTCAATGAACGTAGTTGCTAAATATTACAATCCTTTTAAGAATTAACAAAAAGTTTTATATTATATGATAATTATACCCTATTATTGTTTACATAAGGTTGTAAATAATTTTTGTTAGAAAACCAGTAAGGAATTTGTTCGATTAACTATAAATTGAACAGGTCACAAATTTAGTATTGAGATGCAAGAAATAAAAAGAATAATATGAATTGCTAATTAAAAACACGACTTTCCTTTCCAGTGGTTCTTCCTTTCAGCGAGAAATAGAGTGCAGGGTAGGTATGCCGTCGCGAGGGTAGGGTTTGAGAAAATCCGTTGAGGTCGGTTTCGCGTCGCGCGAAGTACGCGGTACCTTTGTTGTTTTGCCTTTTTACTAGCGTAGCTTTCGTCGGGTTGAGTTAACGTAGCATATTTTTCGGTACCGCGTCGGAAATTCGGGAACGCGAAGTAGAAATTAGATTTTTGTCCTCGACTGATAAAATGAAGAAATACGGAGTAACGTAAAGTAGGTTTCCTCTCCGTATGGTTTTGTTTTGTGACGCGTTTGAAAACGGGCATGTATTGGTGGCTGAAGATTGTAGATGAGCGTAATCGATTCGGAGACCTACGACCGAAATCCTCTCCGATCTAGCTGGCCGACAAGCAGCCACCGCGTGAATGGATTACGGTGCACGGATTGGTTGACCGGTGGGTACCATCCGTTGGCACTACTCAGACTTAACGTCTAGAACCGCTGAAAGGTCGGTTCCTCGTTTGCACGTAGACTTAAAATCATTACAACGTTACATTTATATAGAAAAGATAGCAGTTACAACAGTGGATTACAAAAAATTACTTATGTTCCTTTTTCGCACGAGCTGACATTTATTTTCACTCAGCCATGATGCGCCTCCCCTGAGTCCAAAACAATCGGGAACTTGGTTCAATTCAATGCTGAACTTATAATACTTTTCAAAATTTTCTAATTTTTTTCCCCCTATTGGTTTAACTTTCTGAATTATCCTTTCTTACTCTGTTTTAATTTTCGAATTTTAAACCTTGCAAGTGGGCCTTTGGCCTGTTAGGTTTGTTTTCGTAAATAAATAAATATGGGATTGCTGACACAACAAAGCAAGGCCCTATGACTTTTCAAGAAAAAAAACTGAAATTTTAATCAATCACCCAAAAATTTATAATAATAAGTCTTACCTGCCACTAAACCTAAACCAATTGGTCCATCACCTGATTTCCTTGGACCACTTTGACTGCCACCACCAGTGCTACCGGGAGGAATGCCATCCTCCAAAAGATCACACATTCGAAAATCAGTTGCATGTTCTACATGCAGTTCCACCACATCTCCCGTGCGATCCATTATAGAACAAACTTCCTCGAAACTGCGGTCAATTAACGACACTCCATTCCATTCCAGAATCTTTTTCCGGATGACGTTGAACGTACGCGTTGGAAGCACATGGAAGAAAAACAAACAGCAAAAAGAAATTTAATTAGAAAAGTTATTTTTTCAGCTGAAAATCAACAGACGGTGTCTTCAAGAGAAACATTCAACTTTTAATTTCTTTTATGTGAAATTCCAGGAAAGATCTCAACTTGCAATCGGTGGCAAGTTTGTAGTGAGTTTAATGGTGCGTGTAATTTATTCGCAGTCGAAAATTGTTTTGCATTAAATTTTATTTGATCAAAACAGGTATACTTATATCCTTAGGATTGGCACATTCTGCATTTGTGGACTACCGGGAAATTAGCTTTTTTGGCTCTCGTTTCTTTTTATTGCATTAATTTAATCAAAGCACCCAAAGCACGCATGCTGTAGAAGAGCTGCCATCGACGGCTTTATTGTACCTGCAACATGTGTGTGAGGATTCAAGTCGCAAGGATGTCTGCTCCAGGTATCTTTAATAGATTAGAGATTTTCATGCAACATTTGCTGACCTCAGGCACTCAACGGACTAGCTTTGCTGTGATGATTGCTTTTACGTGGTCAATGTTAGCTTGCATACAAATGTTCACTGACCCGAACGCTACCCACGTACAGGCAATCAGTGGAAAGGATAGGATAGTAGATACCATCTATAGTACAAGCATACACACATGTAGAATAGAGCCTTAGCATTGAATCTATTAAGAAAGTTTTTGAATTTATTGGAAACACTTGAAACAATATTGAAAATATCGACAAAGTAAACCACTTTGTGGGAAAGCTTATTGAATTTCTTTGGTAGAGATAAGACACTTGATCTCAATGGATAAATATGATTTTGGTTGCTTAAATTTTTTATAGTCTATTGAGTTCACTTATCCTGCCTTAAGCATTGAAAGCTTTTAATTTTTGAACAGAGGGAAACCTATTTAAATAGCTTTTCTTAAACTTCCATCATATGTATATTGTTCTTCTCTAAGCGCTTTGCCACCCAAAAGATTATTTATTCTGACAATAAAAGCCTTTTTCAGTTTTAACTAAGAAATACATTAAAGTATCATGAGAGGACGTTGCTTTATATCCTTTTGAAATAATGGGAAAATGTCTTCTTGTGATAAACATTCAAGTGAAGTAGCACCGTGGAAGACAGACAGAACTGTTTGGGCGATTCATTTTTCATGCTTGAACCTATTTACAATGGGGTCGTCCTTCATCATCATCATCAGCAGCAGTAGCATTAGTATCAACAAACCCGAAATGCTATCAAGCTTCTTTCCAAAAAAAGAATATCACCTTGTTCCCTTTCGGCGAATAGTCCTTTTATTGTTTCACTGAGATAACGTTTATCTTTTGTTGAATTTTTCCATTCCAATGATATTATTTTTCTCAGATTTTCATTATAGCGGCATTTACCCGTCTCAAGAGGAATACTTGTTCAACCCAAAGTGGGGACACGGAGAGGAGTAGTGGAAATAGAAGACAACCTGGTACCGAAAACGAATAACAAACAACAAGAAAAATAGAAGCTAACAAGATTATAAAGTTGAATTTTACCTTGTCGCCTTGTTGTAGGCCACCTTTTTCCGCCGGACCTCCTGGCACCGTCCAAACAATATACGCAAAGAGTCGACCATCCGCTCCTGTTTTCCCGCCCACAACTCGCATACCAAAGCCGCGTGCTATATGGAAAATGAATGAAAAAATGTAAAATGGTAATTATTATTGTGAAGCTTCTTATTGTGGATTATTTCAATTAGTGTTTGAAAGACAGATAAATGGGAAATTCATTAACACTCATTTCACGGAAGGATAAACACTTTGAAGGGATAAGCGCCATTTCATTGAGAATTTTGAGGGTATTGAATAGAGTTTAGATGATGATTTTCCGGAGATTAGCATAAAATTTAGTTCAGAAATCACGTCATTGATTGAAAGGAGAAGATTATTCTTTTGAAATTTAACAATTCCTAGAATATTAGAATCTTCTCGGTGGTTCTGTTAAAATATTTCACTGAATTAATATTCAATTTTAAAGGATAAACATTTCATTACAAACTTTGTAAGTATAAATGCTACTAGAAGAACGGCATTTCATTATCAAGAAAATCAGGAATAAATGGAAAACAAATTGAGTAGACAGAACTACGCTCATGTCAGAAGGGTTTTGTACTCAACCCACGATATGTAGTAAAGAATAAACTCAAGAAAAACTTTAACATCATCTACAAAATAAACATACTCGCGTTAGCCCTTTCACTCATATGGGGCACATTTGTCCGCTGTATTATTTTCAATTTGTAAGTTGTTTTTCACAAACTCAATAGAATGCTCTGTCAGCTTTAAGTCGACTATAAGTTTGTTCAATATTCTGATTTTAAAAATAATTGACGAGTCCTGTTTTTGTGATGTTTTCTGTGTTTATATAGGGAAAGTTCAGGAAGCCCCGGCCAGCGGGTAGCCTCAGCCACTGCCAGTTCCATGGTATTGCACGAATGTAGGTATATGATGCATTAACTCGAAATGACCGCAGTGTCACGAGATTGCATAATTCAAAACAGCTGTGACAACTGCCAAGTGAAAATCGGTAGTTTATTCATATTGTGTCAGATTATGTGTGCGCGACTTACTTGTAGGACGCAGTTATTTTTCGTTAAAGGGGCAGAAATTTACTATATTTACGAAACTAAACTTTGTATTATCAATTCAGTTTTTAAATTAAGTGTTTTTTGCCTTCAATTTTACCATGTGATTATGACATGTTGAAATACTGCGTAACGACCATTGGGTAGTACTGGACTTAATTTTGCCGGGTATTCTCGGACACTTTTCGAGTGAAACGAATATCGTTTTGCCTATTTTTTAAACTTCTGTGCTGTAAGGTAAGGAAAATGTATAGGTAACATAAGATTATGAAAAAGTAACCAGGGAGAATGCAAGGGTTACGAAACAAAATGACGAATTAAAACTCCGTATACAGAGTTTAGAAGATATGGTCCGGACGTTGTCAAATGGGAGCAAACCAAAAGTGAAGCCACAGAATACGTCCGGCAAAGAAGAGCCGATATTAACTAAGAAGAATGAAAAACAGGAAAAAAACAACAACAAGCAAGTGCACCGAGAAAGCAGTACCAACATATAAAACGACATCGCAAGATATGAGCAAGACAATCCATGATGCTGAAAATATCCTGAGCGCAGGAGGAGCGAACGACAGCGCCAATTATTATGCGGTGCTGTCTGCAATGAACGAAGAAATGGACATCGAGATGGAGACCAACGATAACATAGGTAATATTGATAGTAGTAATAATTTCATTAAATATTTAAAATTAAAAAATAAGCAAAAGGAGAAGAAGCCAACCAGTGTGTCTGCTGGCTCTCCTAATAAAATTAATAAGGTAAATGAAAAAATTCCTCCAATAAACGTTTTTGGGCAGAATGGAGGAGATATGGTTCGGTTATTGGCAGCCGAACATAAAATCGAAAACTTTGAAATTAAGAGAGTGACCGCTAATAAGCTCTTGATCAAGACAAAGACACTGGCTCATTTCAAACAGGCGAAAGATGCTCTTAATAGTGTCCAAGCTCCCCACTTCACATATACGCCAAAGGCGGAAAAAAATCAGACCTTCCTGTTGAAGGGCTTGGACTGTGGGGAGAATACAGTTGATCTCCTTGAAATGGAAGCAGCACCAACTGATATGTTCATCTGTGTGAAAAATTTTGCTACAAGGAGATCAACTGTAGAAGGTAAAATATTACCATTTTATTTGGTCCAAATTTCCAACGACAGCAGTCCGAGTGCCTTCCGACAGGTAAGGTACTTAAACTTTAGAGTTGTGAGGTGGGAACGCCTCCAAAAAACTGAGGTCAACCAGTGTTACAGGTGTCAAAGATTCGGTCATTCGGCTGCCAATTGTGCAATGCACTATCACTGTGTTAAGTGCAAAGATATCCACGCCCCCGGTGAATGCAAATTGGCTCAGATGGAGCCAAAAGAAAAAATGTATTTTATTAATTGCGGTATATTTGGTCATCCAGCATCATACCGAGGAGGCCCTCGGTATCAAGATGCAAGAGCTACATTTTCCCCAAAGCAAACCAAAGCAAATTCCAATCTGTTACCTCCCAACTTCATCAAACCCGGGGTATCATTTGCACTTGCTGCCAGAGGACCAGCAGGCAACAATATAATAAAATATATAATGTAAGTGGCAAAAATGAGCTGCTTCTTAAAATCTACCAGCAACTTGAATCGCTTTCAGATAGAATTAATGAGCAAGACCAAAAAATCAATTTCGTTTTTCAACGTTTAGGCCAACGTGCTCCAAAATAGTTTGTCATCCAGTCACATTTTCATGGATAGGATTCGTCTCATCTCAATCAACGTCAACTCCATTGTTGCTTTACATCGGCGTGGTTATCTCCTTGAATTCATTGTTATGCAAAAGCCTGACATCATGCTTCTTACCGAAACTTACCTCAATTCATGGCACTCCATGACATTCAAGGATTTTGAATTCGTAACAAATGATTGGGTAATAGGTGATGGGGGAGGTGGCACCGGGATATTGGTTCGAAGACCCTATTGTTTCCAAAATATTGAAAAAGTTGAATTCAAAAGCTTTGAATCTCTTGAAGTGTCCGTCATCAAAATTTCACTGCCAGGTGGGGATAACATCTTCGTTATCTCTGCCTATGCAACTGGTGGAACTGTTCTTAAGCTCAAGGAGGAACTCAATTTCTTGTTTGAAATACTCGAATTGAACAGGCTTCATAATTATTATATTCTTGCTGGTAACCTGAACGCCAAGCATACATCATGGCTGAACGCCACCGATAATCCAAGAGGTGTATTCCTGAAATCGCGGATAACAGAGAACCAGATTGAATACAGGTGCAATCTATATGGGTCATTCATGTTTGGACCTCTGCATTGCTGACGCAAGACTCGAATTCAACTTTAATAGTCCTCAACGGAAACTGCAGGTGCTTCCTTATGATAGCCACCATAACGCAATCGCAATGGAAATCAATCATCAAAGGGATGATTTCTTCCTCATTCCAGTTCAACAAGAAAATCATCGGTTGAACTTCAAAAAAACAGACTGGGGAAAGTTTCAAAAGAAGTTTAATCGAGAGTACCAGAAGCAATGTTCCCGTTCTGATGGTGTAAACGCTTGCTCACTGGTCCCTAATGACAGAAATCTAACTAACGATGAAATAGATGTCTATTTGTCGAAGTTAGAGAAGCTGACGTTGGAAACGATTGAGAAAGAAGTTCCCAAGATTAAACTTCGAAACAATATGGAAGGATATGAAAAACCAACCATCGCAAGGTTGAAAAGATTGAAAAGTCTTCTTCTCACACGCGTCAACAATATTTATCGACGATTTTTGGACCATAACCATCCCTCGTTGTCTTTGTTGAAACTACATCTGAAGAATGTCTGGAACTTAATCCGGTCATACTTCAGGAGTCAGCAATCAATGGGCGGAAAATTGAGGGGTATTAGCCCACAGGACCCAGACAGCGTGTTTGCGAAAGTGAATAGCATATTACGCAAGAAGTCTCAATTGAAGGTATCGAATCTTGAAGTCACTAGTGATGAGATAAATCTTCTCGATAGGGCAGGTATCGAAATTGATAGTACGACTCCGGATAGAAATGGAAACAGGATCATTTGTGAAGAATTGGATAAACTTGCCCTGATTGGAACACATTTTGAATTGGTTCATTTACCAAGCCCTGAGAGAGGGAATGAAATATTTTCAGAGGTCGTTGAAGCAAAAGTTTCCGACTTCAAATCAAGCCTGAACGGCCAATTAATTCTTCATTTCAATGAAACATTAGCATCTGACCTCATACCGAGCTTGAATCTTATTGATTATTTTGTCAACTATGAAGACTTGTGTTTCATATTTCACAGGATAAACAACAAGAAATCATGTGGTACTGATGGTATTCCAAATGTAGCTCTCCGACATTTGCCGGAGGTTGCTATTAGGAATTATTGCATATTGTTCAACAACATGTTGAGCAATTCATATTTCCCAAATGAGTGGAAAAAGGCTAAGGTATTTCCGATCTTGAAGAAAGGAAAAGGATCTTCATGTCCTAAAAGCTATCGCCCAATCAGCTTGCTGCCTATCATCAGTAAGGTGTTTGAAGTGATACTCAATAGAACTTTAAACGCAAACATTGAGGAAATGAGTTGATGCCGGATTGCCAATTTGGTTTTCGTGCAAGGCATTCAACCACACATGCAATAACGAAAGTAACCTCAGACATTTGTTGGAAACTAAATGATAGACAATGTGTTGGAGATGTCTCATTGATATGGAGAAAGCCTTCGATACGGTGTGGTTAGATGGACTAGTTTTTAAACTCCTTCAGGACAAGTTCCCCAGACACCTTATCGCCATAATGTGTAATAGGTTACACGGGAAATCGTTTGTTGAAACTGATGGAAATCTGACAACAATGCGCGAGTTCAAGGTCTTGAATGGTCTACAGCAGGGAACAGTTACTGCGCCTCTGCTCTTCTCAATCTTCATTCGCAAGCTTTTGAACGGCTTTGATTTTAACGTCTCGCCAACGCGATCATTGGTAGCGTTTGCTGATGATCAGACCGAAAAGCTACAACAGTTCAGAGCAATCTCCAAAAAATGTTCAATGATGTACAGCTGTGCACTGACAATTGGCGAATGAAAATCAATCCGCAAAAGAGTGAAACAATCTTGTTTTGGACAACGCTGCAAGGCGTCAGTCAAGACCTGAAACGTAATTGGAAAGATTTCCACATCATGGCTGGTGAGGGTAGTCTTGAACGGGTTCCACATAAATCCTGTGTTCGATACGTCGGTGTTTATCTCGATCAGTATCTGTACTATACTGAACATGCCAAGATCATGCTCAGTAAGGCACTTAAAATAGTCATGGCCCTTCGAAAAGTCTTTCATTCCAGATACATTGATCAAAAGGTCAAAATTATCTGTTACAAGACACTGGTTCGACCAGTTTTGACATATGGATGTCAGACCTGGTACAACCAGAGCGCTAGTACAATGGAAAGATTAAGAGTTTTCGAAAGGAAATGTCTTCGTGCATGTACTGGTTTCTACATAAAGCCTGAGATGGATTGGAAACATTACATATCGAATAGAAGAATTTATCAAACTGCTGAAGTGACTACAGTCGATATCTTCATATTGAAACTTCTTCGGAATCATATCGCAAGATCTGTGACTGTGAGTGAAAACCCTTGGATTTCACAGCCGTTCCACCCTACAGACGGGTATATTGTGACTTGCCTCGCTACTGGCTTCATTCCTCCAGAAGCATTCGTGTATTTGGACATGAATCGATATGTTTTTGATTCTGACGGCGTCCCAGTCATATATCACATATATCGACGGGCCACCGATAAGAAGATAAAATATCCTCCGAATTTGAGTTCACGAGACCAACAGTTCCAATGGAGATACTCATTTGCTAGATTCGTTGAAGCTGATCTGATGTTTTTCGTTATTTAGTTTTTGAGTTTCAGCTCATTATTGCTACATTTAGTGTTATTGTTAATTTTGTTAAAAATAAGGTACAGGTTGGGTTTATATTATGTTTATTATATTAGGTTAGAGATAAGGTTAAACGCTTAGGTTAAGAACATTGTTATAGATTTTTTTAGTATAAGACAACGTTTTCGATAGCATTTATTAGAATTATGTTAAAACATATTAGGTGTAGGATCAAAGTTCACTGTAGTTTTAAGATGATAAATAATTTTAGAATAGTGTTGGTTGGTTTTTTCTCCTTTTTCCAATTGAATTGTAAAAAAATGTAATAATCTTCATTGATTTGAATTGGCTATAGCTTTTTTTTTAAATGTGTTTAATGATAACGTAAAAATTTAGAGAGCATTTGGGCCATTAAGTTTTTTATTGTTATTGTTTGGATTTTGCTTTATATTCTTTTAAAATTTATAACGATTAGCATTAAATAAAGCGCTTTTGATTTTGACTTTGACTTTGACTTTAGGTAACATAATTTATTCTAGTGCAGATTAATTAAAAGTGCCTCAGTTCGAAAGAAAGATCACACAGAGGCAAATGGGGCGAAAATTTAATGAAACAGGCTATAGTAAGTTTTCAAGAGAAAAATTATCATTCAGAGAAGCATCTTGCCATTTTAATTTGCCAAGAAGTACCCTTCAGAATCGGATTAAAACTTTTAAGAGTGGACAAGAGGCTGCACTTAAACCCAATTAGGGGAGATTTGAGAACACTTTCTTGGAAGATCATTCAAGGCAGTTATATAATCATGTTAGGAGACTTGATAGTCTATAGTAATCGAGCAGTTATACTAGCAAACTACTCGAAAACCCTCCTATCACCTATCTAAATTGTAATGGCAGATTTATGATGAAAATATGTAATTTTTTTCTATAATTGTAATTTTAAGAATAGTTTTTCTTCTTCTTATTATTATTATTCATAAATGTAACCTCTAATCAATTTTCCTTCATATTAAAATTTTAATGTTCTCCGTAATTATAGTTTCTATAAAATTAAATTTTTCATTACTATTTAATATTTTTATTTCTTTCCTTCATGTGAATTTGTTCACTGCATGTAAATTTTCTTCAATTTATTAAAATTTCTTTACTTCATTTTTAATTTCTTTCTTCTTTCTTTGTAGCACTACAGCCCCTCTCGGGCCTTCGCTTAGAGAAAGTTAAAGTGCCTCATTTTCCATGACCGTATTGGTTTTTTCGGAAGTTGGTTTGGTCAGTACCATACTCCCGTGTGCTTACTCAGCTATGATATGATCTGATTAAATCAGTGCATATCACCATTGAGCGAACCCTCGTAGTCTCTATGTCTGTCTGTTTGTTGATTTCTTTAGTTTAGTTAAAATTTCCTTACTACAATTAAATTTTGGGTTTTGTTAAAAATTTGAATCTGCCCATTACAATTTAGGGTGTGGAACCCCTGACTTCGTGCAGGGCAACGGTGCATTACCTAAAATGCATTCGAATACATTCCTGATGTTAGCGTAAACTGTAACTCTGATCTGAGATTCTTTTGGCAACGAAAAATAACTCTCAACAATCCGGAATGGGTGTATCAGGTAGTGATAAGAAGAGCTTGTGTGCGGTGTTTACGGAAAAAGTCCACGGAAGATCGCGAAGTACACCACAAGCACGCCGAGGAGTTTTTTGCCGACCACCTAGCTAGCGGGAAGAAGTAAAGTTTCGACGATTGATTGTGCTTGCTGGCATATCTTTCGTGTCTATCTGTTCCGAATGAAAAGAATAACATATTGACAAGACATTAAGATCGCAAAGTGTGATTTCCAATCGTGAGATATGTGGCCTAAATCCCAATACAAGTGAAGTGATTTCGGATACAATTTTTGCCACACGGGAATGTTTTGCGAATAATGTTAACATCGAGGTGTTGTCGCGCTGCATGTTTTGCGACCCCGAAAAGCTTCTGAAAGGTTCTGCCTTCGAGTTTCGTTCGCACGACGTGATACCTTCCGAGCCCATTCTGCGTACCCATAATCATCGATCCGCGAGTGGAGAAAAAGAATTTATGCAAATGAACGGGGCTTAGTGCGTGTAAAGTGCAGTGAAATTTACACAAATAAATTGCCCCATAACATATTTTCTTGTGTACAAGTGGTCCATTATAGAATGTCTTTTGTCTAATGCATGGAGCTCGAATGACAGTCTTTGTCGCGAATCGTCAATACGCAGTCCAACCGAATACAAGTTGGGTAGACAGACCTATGCTCATGTCAGAAGGGTTTTGTACTCAACTTACAAAATGCCGTAACCAGCAACGAATAAAATTAAGAAACACGTCATGTTCGAGGATCATACTATTATTAACTAAGTTGAAAGAATTTTTTAATTCTGAGGTATTTGTTAAAATTATACCCATAAATATCTCGCTTGATAATTTTTTCAGATTTTTTTAGATCACGGGTGTCCATTCGCGAGGGAGAAAACACATTTTTCATGTGTTTCCCCCCCCCCCCCCCCCTCTGTGCCCCCACTGAAGCAAAAACTGTCAGTTTAAGAACTGTTTTGAAAAGCTCTCATAGAGAACTTTCATTTGATACTCATATCGGCTACCTTTCATGAAATTTTTTTCAGGGGCCACTCCTCTGTACTGTAAGCATTGATTCATGGCCTATTTTTTCGAATCGTAGAATGGCTACAAAGCCCTTTTGCTACGAGCTCTCTCCTGCCTCTTCGACTTGTTTCAATTGTATGTAGTCATCTTCATGATGCCTATCATTCCTGAAATTTTCATGCAAATCCTAGCAAAGCTGTAGTGTCTAAGTCGGTAAAAAGCGCATATGGCTCCATAGCCATATGTTTCCATAGTAATACAGGGCACAGTGTTCCATAGTAATACAGGAAAATTCAAATCGCTATAACTTCGTTAAATACTGATCGATCTTTATGAAACTTTCAGAAAAGATCAATCTTATTAATAGTCATCTCTTCGCTAAATTTTATTGAGTTTAAGGGTACCATCTAGATTTTATTAAAGAAAACATAAAATCGATAAATCATACTATTACTAACAAAGTTGAGTGAATTTCAACTTCTCATGTATTTGTTGTTGTTGTACTCATTAAGGCCTACATTCAATCGCGAGGGGGGGGTACGCGAAAAGTTCGTACGTTTCCCCTTCCCCTGCCCCCCTAGGTACTCATAAGGCAATTTTAAGACCTGTTTTCAAGAGATCTCATTGAGACCTTTCCAATGACACCCTACTTGGTTACCATTGGCGAAAATTTTTTTTTGAGGGGTCAACTCCCTATATGGGGAGACCCCCCTTAAACCCCTTCGAAAAAATTTTTCACCCATGAACTTTCAAGAGGTCACCACTTCTGACCTTTCCACAAAGTTTCATGGCTGCAGCCTCTATAGTTTCGGAGAAAAAGTGCTGTGACATACAGACGGACGGACGGACGGACGGACGGACAGACGGACAGACGGACACAAATCGTGATTGCAATAGGGTTTTGTATTTTAGTACAAAACCCTAATAATGGTTCAAGTATGTCCAGAGTGTTAAGAGCCACATTTAACGAATAGTCACCAACACAACTCGAGAGTGATGCGATTTGCTGAAAATTCTCAAAAGTGAACTATCTCAATTTTATTTAAATCTTCAAGTGATCTTGCTCTGATGAAGTTCTATAGTAAAACCGGCTGTTTTGGATTTTTCTGTAGTAGTGCTAAGACTGAATATCAGGAAATTGGACTGAACTGCCGGCGAAATACTTAGCTGGAAAAATTCGGCCAAACACTGTTAGTCCTCGTATCGGCTTACAACTAATTTATGTGTACGTTGCCAAGCAATATATCGTAAATTGCTGTTCCGGGATAGTTGTATGTTGCAAGTGAATACAACAAACATCTAGCTGTGCCAATTTATATAATCTATGGGGATTAATATATCGTGTCTGTGAGACCATCCTGACGTGAATTTCAATACGTTCTGCCTGATTGTCACTCTGTGTAACATAACAGCAAGTTGGATAAGCAAATTTTTACGAAGTTTACGGAAATTATCGAAGGAAATCGTCGGATAGTAATTTTAAAAATCATTGATTATCATAGGTTTGTATAAGCTGCCAAGACTTACTCACCCCATCACGAGCGCTCGTCGAGGAGGATGGGTAAATACCCTTTTATTGCCTTTTAAATTTGTTATTGCCTTTTAAATTTGTTATTTATATTGCTTCTAATTGCCCTTAGACTTTCTTTTATAAAAATTGTTTGCTCTAGGTTTAAATTTAAAAAAAAAACAATATATATATTGTTTTTTTTTTGGATTACTTTTAAATTTTTTATATATATTGGTTTTAAATTGCTTTAAAATTGAAGCAGTTGGAATCGTGTAATTAGAAAACCATGCTTGCTGGATTTACATGCGAATAATGAAAAGAATAATAATGAATTATTAGTTCAGAACACCAGTCTTTTCATTTTTATCGCGTCTGACCGGGTATAGGACCCGGCATGATGTAAGGCTTTCCCCACTTAAAAATGAGCTAGCCGTCGGGCACGCTTTAACCTTCTTTTTGTTTCAGGGACTCTTGTGGGTTGAGTGGCCTCGAGAAAAGATGTCTTTTTATAGCATAGGGTTATGTGATCCGGTTGCATAGCTCTATGATATAAATTGGTCACCGGTTTATTTCTTTTCTGATGGGAAGGCTTATACAAGTTATGTTGTATGACTTTTCCACTCAGAGGGGAAATATATGGCCACTGCAACATTTATGGATCTTGATCCGGTTGGGCGGGTGCGAAGGGGCACCACCACCATCCGGTTGTCCCACTCTTATTTGTGGGCCATGAGAATCGTCGGGTAACGACGAGGTTTCCCTAAGTCCGTCTGTTTTCACTCGTTCAACTTGTTCTCTGAGCAAGTCATTTTCCCTTTTGGTAGTTACCTACGATTTTTCGACTCCGGTGGCCCGCTCTTTTGAGATCCAAGAATTTGTGAATACGAAATTCTTTTGTAGTGGGTCCTTGTGCTGGGGGAATGAACCCGCCCCACGGCACCGCAATGCTAGCCTGCCAGTGCATTCACGCATCCCCAGACAAGGGCGTTCTCGGCGGATATCAACATCTTCCTTCGCCGAGGCAGCAGACCATCGCTGCAGTCCTTCACGGACATTTCTACTTACCTTTTGCTCCAAGTCGCCTGATACAACTGACAACGATCGAGTTTTTGAAACTGGCGTTCGAATTTGCAGAGAATTTGAATTTCCTCATACGTTTAATAAGGAGAAGTTAATGGCTGGAATAAATTTTTATTGCAGCTTCAAGGAAAAATCCCCGGCATCGTTCTTAGATCTCCAGAATCGACCAGTAAAGCGAGGGCTGTTGGGTTCAACAAGCCTCAAGTTGACCGATTTTATGATCACCTCCAGGAATTATTAGAGAAGGATAGTTTTCCTGCGTCCAAAATATACAACGCTGATGAGACCGGAGTATCCACAGTTCATAAAAATGAATAAGTGATTTCTACTAAAGGAGAAAAGCAAGTTTGAATATTTATTTCTGGTAAGAGGGGGCGTAACATAATATTGATGTTTGCTATCAGTGTGACAGGCCATTTTATACCAATATTTTTCATAGAAAACGGATTGATAAAAATTGCCGATTAATTATTGATGCACCGCCACAAAGCATTGCTGTTCCACATGAAAGTGGCTGGATGAATGGTGGGATATTTTTAATATGGCTCAAGCATTTCAAACAACATGCTCAGCCTTCAAAAGCGAACCTAGTTGTTTTGATTCTTGATGGACATGGAAGTCACAAAGAGTTAGCAGTGATAGACTATGCCCATGCTAATAACATCCACATGCTCAGTACTCCACTACACACAAGTATTTTTAAGCTATATAAGGCTGCATTTGCTTCAGAAAGTTCATCATGGATGAGGAACAACCCAGGCAGCAGGATCACTGATTATGACATCGCTGGTCTAGTGAATTTAGCCTTCACCAAGGCTGCCAGGTTGGACTTCAAATGCTCCGGAATTTACCCTTTTAATCGGGATATTTTCACTGAATCAGATTTTTTGCCTTCTGCCATGACAAATATTGAAGAGGATCCAATATTGCCTGAAAATCCACTGTCTACCACCACTGCCTTTGGAGCAACATCTCAGCAATCTACTAGCCGCAATCAACAGGCATCCACAAGTAGCAAAACTGCAGGTCCCCTTTTCAAGACGATTCCCAAAAGCGTCTTGTGACGCGCTCACAAAAAAACGCAAAATTCCAACATCCTCACCATTCAAAAATCAACTGCTAGAAAAAACAAATAAAACTAAAGTGACAGCGAATGAAAATGTGGCTGCGAACTCCACTAGAAAGAAAAAAATCAAAATCAATCAACAAATGCAAAATCTATCAAGGGATCAGGAAACGGAATACATAATTTGCGGCAAAATCTTTGAGGAGGACTTGATTCAGTGTCACAAATGTAAGGATTGGCCGCATGAAGACTGTGTGAACATAGATCCTTCGCAGCATTACTTCGCAGGTTTACTACTTCGCAGGTTTACTACTTTTCGATTTTTGCCGAAATTTTAATAGTTATTGTAATAATTAATTACTGTCCTACTTAAGACTTAATCTGAAAGCTACTGAAGTAAAACTGATGCTGTTGCTTTTAGTTGCTTTTAGTTTTTGAATTTAAGAATAATCATTTCATTTAGCTAATTTTCAAAATATGAGGTAGTTTCATTAAGTGTCCGGGGCTGCTCGACCTTCCCCTAAGTACTTTTTCTGAAATAAAGTTGGAAGTTTGATCCATTTGGCTCAAAGTATGTCAATAAAAAGAAACAGAGAGTTTGTATTAACGGATAGTGCGATTTTCGAGTTTTTAGCGGCTGACAACAGTGATGACGAGGATGGATTAACATAAGACGAGGAAAATCAACAGTTTTTGGAACCAGACATTGATGGAGGTGTCTCCACTGTTGTGATTGAACCCAGTATTTCACTGAATATTAATGAAAATCTAGAGATCGGAACACAAAGACAGGAAGAAATCAAGGAGCCGAATTATAAAAACTTTACATTGTCTTTAAATCGGAAGAGAAACTCCTACGTTTTGCCTCCTTTCCTTGATCAAGAAGGATATAACCACGATGAAATAGATATTTTAGATAGAACTATTACCTCATTGTTCTACCCAATAAAAATGTTCAATGCAGTGACAAATTTTTGCGAGCTAGTTGACAATATTATTGTTCCTGAATCTTAAATTTAAATTCAAGGGTATCCATATGAATTCGCTGGAATAATTTTACATTTACAAATTCTACTATTATTAACAAATTTGAGTGATTTCAACTTCTAAGGTATTTGTTATTCTTGTATTTAAAATGTATATTTTCATCAAAAGTTAATACCTTATACTTTCAATGCTGAAGTTGGGAACAAATAACACAAATTTATCCAATATTCTCATTTAAAACAGCCGCCATTTTATTTTATGATTCTAAATATTATTACTTGTTGAATAGATTCTCAAAGATGTGCATGATATACACCTCTCCTGAAATTTTCATGCAAATCCTGATAAGCCCGTAGTGTTTGAGTCGAATGGAAACGCATATTGCTTCAGAACTTGTGTTGCTGTTGTTGTAACAGCAAAAATTTAAACCACCATAACCTCGTTAAATACAATTCAATCCTTCTAAAATTTTCGTCGGTGATGAGCCTTATAAGTAGCCACATTATACCGAATCTAAACTTTTCAGATATTTGTTCTTATTGTACTCATAATAATTAATAATAATTTTATTCAAATTTTTCGGTCGACAGGTGGCCAAGCATGAGGGGGGGGGGGGGGGGGAACACAATTTTTTCGTGTCCTTACGCCTCGCCTGCCTATCCCATAATATAGCCTAAACAGGGATTCGGGCCTAATGCGGGTACAGTGGGGCTAGCCTAAGTAAAGCATGCCTAATGCGGGCCTAATCGGGCCTCAATGCAGCGTGCCTACGTTGATTCCTAATGCGGGCCTAGTGCGAGCCTAATTAGGGCCCCATTGGGCATGCCTAAACTTATTCAGTTTTGGATTTGTTTAAGAAAACCCCATCAGGACCTAATGCCGATCGTCACGCATTATCCCATCAATTCCTAAACACAACGCCTTTAGGCACTGATGGGGCTTTCCGCATAAGGGCCTGATGGAGTTTTCCTAAACAGAAAAAAATATCTTGTGAAAAGCGTTATCAACACTAGCATTTATTAGTAAAACTTAACATTTTACACTAAGCAATTTACATTCGTCAAAAACGATAGTTTTACGAACGATTCTCATAAGAACATTCATCAAAAACAATAATTTTGTGACAGTTTGGCGTATTTATAATATATCAATTATGTTATGATAGTTTCATGAGAATTTTATGATAGTTTTATATCATTTTACGGCTTGCTAACAACAACTCCATTTCGTGGGCAACCATTTTCTTCATTTTACAAATAAAGTTCCCATTTAGGCGATGATGGGGCTTGCCAAAACAGTTCCTAATTTAAGCAAAGATGGGGCGTGCCTTAACATGTCCTAATTTCGGCGGTGAAGAAATTTTGAGTTTTTTATCTTGTGTAGCCAGATTTTGCTGTTCCAACTCTTCCATACGCTCCGAAATGGTCCATTCATTAATTTTTAAATGTAAGCTTTGTGGAATTTTTATTATTTGGGCTTTTATTTCACCAGTTTGCACGTTAAAATTAACTTTTGTGCACTTTAAAATTATTTAAAAGTTTTCACTTCCAAAATTTTCCATCCCACTTCTGACACCACTTTCACATGCTACGGTTCACGGCCGATCAGTTTAATGTTTTGAAAAAGTGAAAATATACTGTCTTTTAAATTAATTAGCAGAGTTTATTTAGTACGAATGTACAATACATAATTCACTTTTTAACAAATGGCACTTAAATTAGCGCTCTAACCTCATCGCAGTTTTACTATATCCCCCATTCTTTCAACTTGGTTTTATATAGGGTCTCTTATCATTTAATCCATTTCTCGTATATTGGCGAATGTTCTGACGAGAACTACCTGGGATATTCGAAAAATTCTGAATACCTGTTGCCTTAGCTCACTTGCGTACTCCGAGATCCGAACTTTATATCAGCCGGCAGACAAATAGTTTTTCCAAAAATGACTTTGGCTGGGGCTTTGCCTGTCGCTGCATGTTCGGAACCTCTTTACGCCATCAAGAATAGTGGAATGTGCCGATCCCAGTCCCTTTGGTTCTCGTTAACCATCTTGGCCAGGTGTTTATTGAGTGTACCGTTTATATGTTCGACCATTCCATCAGATTGGAGATCAGCGGTGTTGTCCTCGTTTTTTGTATTTCCAGCAGCTCACACATTTCACCAAAAGCTAGTGACTCATAGTTTTGGCCTTGGTCTGACTGTAGTTCACAAGGTACGCCGTACGTACTGACCCAATTTGGCACTAGCTTTTCGGCTACAATAGCTGCTTTCTGGTTGGGAATGGGGTAGACCTCAGCCCACTTGCTGAAATAATAAGTCACAACCAGCGTGTATAGAGTTCCCAACTCGGACTCTGGAATGCAGCCTACGATGTCAACAGCAATCCTTTCAAACGGTACACCTGGGATGTCGATTTGCATTTGTCCTCTCAGTTGCTGATTTGAGCCTTTGACGGAAGCGCCAATTGTGCATCTACGAGACCAGTACTCTATGTCTTCTCAAGCGTGGAGCCAGTAAAGCCTTTCTCGCGATTTTGCTAAGGTCTTGTAAACACTAAGGTTGAATTTGGCCGGTATGACGCAAAGATCAACGCTCGGTTGCTTTTTTTCAATCCGTTGGCAATGCTTGCAGTTAGCTGGATATGAACGAAGAGATAAGGCGTCAGCATTTCCATGAACTCCGCCCTTGATGAACAATTTTGTCATCGTTTGACAGAAATTTTTCGATCCATCTCGCAACTTATCCTTTGGGGTTTTTGAAGTTAAGCAGCCATCTCAGTGATGCCTGGTTTGTTTGGAAGAATTTCATCCATTTTTTCGGGTTTTAGATATGCCAGCATGGTCGATTGACATAGCTTCTCCTTCAAGGTCTCAAAGGCTGCCTGGCATTGTTGATTCCAGACATACAGACGATTTTTCTCGGTTAACTGATGGAGACATGACAAAGTCTTTGACGAGTCTTCGATAGGAGGTCACCAGATCTAGAGAACTTCGTAGTTGGCGCTTGTTTTATGGTGTTGGCCAGCTTCTCACGGCTTCAATTTTCTCGGAGTTTGTTTTGACCCCTTCTGCTGATACAACGCGTCCCAGGTATTTTATCTCAGCTGCGAGAAGGGTACACTTGGTGGGACTAAGCTGCAGACTCACCAGTCGCAATCAGGAGAACACCTCTTCTAAGTTCTGCACATGCTCTTCGAACGTTCTCCCGATAACAGTGATGTCAATTGGGTACACCAAGCAGGTCTTCCAGGTTCGACCTCGTAGCACGTATTCCATCAGTTGTTTAAAGGTGGTTGGAGCGTTGCAAAGCCCAAATGGCATTACCAAAAATTACCACAATCCAGTTTCAACTGAAAATGCGGTCTCCTCTCGATCCTTTTTATCAAATTATACCTGCCATTAGCCACTCTCAGGATCAAGTGTAGAAAACCATTTTTCTTCGGCCAAAGTGTCCATAATGTCGTCGATGCGTGGAAGTGGGTAGTTACTATATCTTTCTTAGTGGCGTCGTTTAGCTGCCTATATTTGACACAAAAGTGAGTGCCACCATCCTTTTTCTTTGCTAGAACTACTGGCGGGGATCCCTGTGTATCTATGACGACCTTGGTCATCCGGGCTTATTGAGAAGATTTCACTGTACTTGGTGAACAGATCAGAGACTCGCTTGAATAGCTGCGCTGGTAATTTGGTCTGCTTCAGTATGGTAGACGTGAATTCCCGGGCTTTGTCTATATCCAATGATGGTCGTGAGTAGCTTCCAAAGAGGCTGGCAACTGCCGATGGCTTCTCCCGCCTTGATGCTTGTAGTTGAGTCTACAGTTTAAGAACTCTAACCGGCACGTATCCATTCCTTATAGATCTTACAAGGCTTCATCATACAATCAAACTGCGCAATGCCGACGTCTTCGTTGGCTCTATCAGATAAAATCAGTGGTCTCCAGAATCACCATCAAGCTTGGCCCATACGATGCTCTCGGAAGGTTTCGGCACTTCAGTGTCGAGTCATACTACCACATTGATCTCGGGAATTTGGACGTTGGGATTCTTCATCAATACTTCCAAATTCCGCCATTTCAATGCCCGTTTGCCCAAACCCAACGTGATTTCATGTGCTTGCAGAAACCCCATTCCAAGAATGAAATCATATATAATGTTCATGACCAGAAAATTATGTCGGAACGTAAGGTCTCCCAACTGTATCTGGAGGTTGACCTCTCCATGGACAGGGGCAGTTTCTCCCGTAGCTATGTGTAGTGAGAAAATCCTGCTCTTGTGAAGTAGTTGTTGCCTCACTAGGTCTGGTCGGACAATCGACCGGGTTGCACCAGTGTCGATTGATATGGTGCAATGTTCTTTGTCAACTTAACCTGGAAGGCATAAGTCTGCTTCTCCACGATGCAGTTTTGACACGGTGATGGTGATGCTGGGAACGTTGATCCTCCTAGACTACCTCTGCCCCACGAAGTTATCTCTTATATTTTTCCCAACCCTACAGTTTGAAGGGCTTCCATTCTGGGCTCCTGACTTGATCTGGATCTCCTCCTAGCTGCACACCCTACACAATAGTTCGGGTTTCTTCGCTTCTTGCAGTCTCTTTGCAGGTGCCCCTTCTCTCCGCAATTTCGGCTTTTAGCGCACCGTTTACCTGCAGCTCTCACTCAATTTCCAAGCGCTCACACCTACACTCGTCTGCCACTACCACGCGTACCCGGGCAGTGGTACGAGTCACATTTTTCACTGCCTCAAAGTTCAGACTGTAAGCCAAGCGTCCTTAACCGTTTGCTTTTGAGCTAAACGCACGGCTTGTTGTAATTCCTAGTCCTTTAATGCGCTGATGAATGCTTCTGTTGCTGCGTCGTCTCAATGTTCCGTTTCGTAAGCTGAGTAAGCCAAAAGTGCCAGTCGCTCAATGTCTTTGGCTAGCTGCTGTAAGGTTTCGCCAGGCTTCTACATCCGGTGCCGTAGCTGTGACAGGTAAATTTGCTTCAGACGATTGTCTTCATAACGCATGTCGAGCGCATTCATTATAACAGCCAAGTTTGAGTGCAACGCAATGGGAATAGTCTGCTAAAGCTCAGCAGCTGGGCCTTTTAAAGCAAGAATTACTGCAGTTGCTTGTTCCTGCTTATTCCAGTGATTTATCCTGGCGGCCGCTTCAAACTGGGTTTTGTAAATACTCCAGACAGTTTGCCTGTCGAATATTGGTGCGTTCACATTTCTAGATGTGCTTTGCGCTGCGGTTATAAGCGGGGCTGGTGAGGTGGTTACTATCGCCTTCGCTGCTTCCAATTCCTTTTACATTTTTTCTATCTCATGGTTGATTCTCTCCTCGACCTGGTAAACCTTTTCCTCGATGCATTTAATTTGGTTGTTCAGACTACCGAACTCTGCTTTTATTACGGTTGACTATTTTCGCAAATCTGCCTTCAAATCAGTTTACTGTTTCTGTAAGTCTGCCTTGATTTCGATTGCTTCGTTGATTGCTCCTCCAGCTTCTGTGTGATGTATACCATGAGGTTGATTGCTTGTTGGTCCAGCTTCTGGTCTATTTTTGCTGATCACTCATTTAACTTATCTGGTTGTTCTTTTGGCTTCGCAGTTAAACTCGATGACTGTTGTCACTGCTCTTGCTGCATCAGCATCAAAATTTGCATCAGCGGATTTCCTGGTTCCTTTGATTTTGGTGTTCTTGCTTCTCGACCTTCTACACCTTTTCCGCATCTGAGGGCTCACCCGAATCCAGTTACACGCCTTCCGATTAAACCGCATCACGCAAGTGTGCAATCAGTGTGGAATTTTAAACTTGCGTAGCCAGGTTTCGCTGTTCCAACTCTTCCTTACGCTCCAACATGGTCTATTCATTAATTTTTAAATGTATCCTTTGTGGCATTTATATTATTTTGGTTTTTTCTCCACCAGTTACCACATTAAATTTAACAGTTTTATTATATCCCCCATTCTTTCAGCTTGGCTTTATATAGGGTATCTAGTCATTTAATCTACTCGTATTTCTCGTGTCTTGGTGAATGTTCTGACGAGAACTACCTGGTATATTCGAGAAATTCTGAATACACACAGTGACGTCACTTGTTACGATGTTAATAAAATTCGCGACAGTAATTGCGACAGTAGTTCGCAGAATTTTATGGACATACGAAAATTCTATAACAAACAATTGAAAAGGATTAATGTGTCGCGGTCAAAAACAAAAGACAAGCATACGTAGAGGTGGTAAGCCTGAAATTTGGTTATCAAGCTAAGATTACAGTACTATTCGGGAGTGTCAATGTGGTTTTAGAGCAGGTAGATTTGCAATATACTAATTTTTTACTGTCAAGCAGTTACTTAAACAAGTTGGGTAAACAGACCTACGCTCATGTCAGAAGGGTTTTGTATTCAATTTTCAAAATGCAGTCACCAGATTCAATAAAGTCAAGAAGCATGTCAATGACGATTTTATTGGAGAAACTATGAAATTCGAAGATCATACTATTATTAACAATGTTGAACGAATTTCGACTTCTGAGGTTTTGTTATTGTTATACTCATAAATATCTCCCTTGATAATTATTTCAGATGACCATTCGCGAGGGAGGAAACACATTTTTCATGTATTTCCCCCCTGTGCCCCACCGAAGCAAAAACTGACAGTTTAAGAACTGTTTTGAAAAGCTCCCATGAAAACTTTCATTTCATACTCATATCAGCTACGTTTGATGAATTTTTTTTTCTGGGGCCACTCTGCTGTACTGTTATCATTGATTAATAGCCAGCTTTTTCGAATCCTATTGTTGTTACAAAACCCTTTTGCTAGGTGCTCTCTCCTGCCTCCTTGACTTGTTTCACTTATGAGCATTAATTGTAGGTACTCATCTTCAGTCATTCATTAAATTGAATCAAGTGTACAAAGCATGCACCTGAAACGTTGAAATTGGGGCAAAATAACTCAAAATTATTCAATTTTCGCATTTAAAACAGCCACTATTTTGTTTTACAATTACTGATACCACTAGCTGAACCGATTCTCAAATATATTCATGACACCTATCATTCCTGAAATTTTCATGCGAATCCTAGCAAAACTGTAGTGTCTGAGTCGGTAAAACGCGCATGTTGGTCCATAGCCATATGTTGGCATAGTAATAAATGCAGCGCATATTGTTCCATAGTAATACATGAAAATTCAAATCGCTATAACTTCGCTAAATATGATTCAATCTTTATGAAACTTGCAGGGTCAATCAACCTTATAAATAGTCATCTGCGTACTGAATTTCATTGAATTTAAGGGTACCGTTAAGATTTTATTCAAGAAAACATAAAATCGATAAATCATACTATTACTAACAAAGTTGAGTGAATTGTGACTTCTCACGTATTTGTTGTTGTTGTACTCATCAAGGCCTACATTCTTGATTTTTTTCAGATTTTTCGGATCACAGGTGTCCAATCGCGAGGGGGGGACACAAATTTTTCGTGTATTTCCCCTCCCTGTGCGCCCCTCGAAGAAAACTTTGCCAAACTGAGACCTGTTTTGAAAAGTTCTCATCAAGGCCTTTTATTTGATACCCATATCGGCTACCTTCAATGAAATTTTTTTTTCGGGGGGTCACTCCCCTACATGGGGAGACCCCCCTAAAATACCTTATAAAATTTTTTTGCAGTCTAACTTTGAAGAGAGTACCACTTTACACCTACATACAAAATTTGATGCTTCTAGCTTAAGTAGTTTCCGAGAAAAACTGCTGTGACACACGGACGGACGGACGAACAGACAGACAGACGGACAGACAGGACGTGATTTTAGAAGGGTTTTGTAAAATTATTTTACTAAACCCTTAAAATGCTGGGAGTTCAGCAAAGACGTACACCAAATTTCTTCGTTGACTAAAAGAAAGCATACGACAGTATTGATCCGAACGTACTGTACCAAATCATACTTTGCTTTGGCATCCCACCCAAACTACTCCGTCTTACTAAAATGACAATGACGTCGACGACCCCCGAGTCCGCATCAATAACCAACTCACCAATACCTTTGACACTAATATCGGACTAAAGCAGGGAGATAAGCTGGACCCATTGCTATCCAATGTGGCTCTGGAGTACGTCATAAGAAAGCTACCTGTCGATACACGAGGTATATTAGCACACAAGTCGAGGCAAGTGGTAGTCTATGCGGACGACATCAACATTTTGTCACGGTCATTAACAACTGCTAAATAACTCTTGCTGAAACCCAACAGCAAAGCAAGACTAGTAGGGCTACAAATCAATGAGGATAAAATAAAGCTCATGACATATTCGAGGAAAAATACCTCAAATACACTAAATATCAAATACAGTATCGAAAATGTGAGGAAATTCGTGTATTAAGGCGACGAAGCAATGCGAACTGCGAATGAAAGAGATGAAATACTCCGAAGAATACAGCTCGCAAATAAAATATGTTATTCAGTTTTGGTTGTCTTGAAGACCAGCTGTAAACACAGAAAAGCTCTATGTAACAAAGTGTGTCATATTGTAATACCTGTATTATGCTATTGGTGCGAAAAAGGTACCCTAACCGAAACATCCGCAAATATACTGAACGCCTTTGTTCGACGGGTTCTGAGACGAATAATTGGAGCGGACTCGATACACCCATGAGCTGTATGAAATTTTTGACGTATCGGAGGTCTCAACGATTGTAAGACTGCAGAAGTTGCATTGGGCTGGCCACATGAATCATAAGAGAATACTGAGAATCCTAAATCGTTGAGAGAATACTGAAGGACGGAGGCCAGTAGGGAAACCTAGGAAAAGCTGGTCTAGCTCGATCGACGAAGACAGTTCATCGCTGTTCGGATTTCGAAATTAGAGGAAATGAAGGCCCGTGAGGGGCTGTAGTGCTACGAAAAAGAAGAAAATAGTGATATTGGTGAATTTCGAATATTTTTTTCAGAGATCAATCAATGGTTTTTTACACATGTCTGTTACCTTTTCAAATTGAGGGAAAAATACAGTTTCTAAAAGCAAGAAAGATAAAGATAAGAACAACATACTACAGCAAGCACCACTGTCGATTTTAGAGCCAAAGATACATGTTAGCTTTAAGTTGAGTCTACCCATTTTCGAAAACGGGCTGATAGACTAGAGCTTTTCATATACGTATAATAGCTTATAATTTTGAAAGCTGAATTCCTTTTTGATTGGATCTTTAATTGTTAATCATGATATGCGCGCATTTTTTCTTCCGCGACCTCGATTTATCTAACTTAACAGTCTATTTTTTGTGGTGACTTTAAATCATATGTTACTTTTGTCAAATCACTATTATTCTTGGAACTATATTCATGTAAAGGCAGCCTAACTCTTGACAAATAATCTACAAACCTTCAAATCATAATTTGCAAACGTTTCACTGTCAAAACAGAAAATATTGCTTTGAATTTTTCCCACCCTGAACATCAAAGGATAACATGTAACTCATGCTTCTTCCTGTGTCATCTAATCCAAAATAATAAATGTTCAAAGGAGCTGTTTGGTTGATAGCATCACTCCCTGTGTAACGGAAACGAAGAGAAAGTCTTTCACTGAGCTACCGTCAAGCGTTATGTCGTTGATTTATGGTATGGGACCTGTTGATTACACAGTGGCATAAACATTCATTCTGCATCCATGCATTCTTTAGCCATGTTACATATGAATATACTCATCTCAGCGTTGCTTCAAGGATTTCAATGGAAATCCTTCCAGATATGCCTGGCAAGTATTGAAGGTCTGTTATATAAATAGAAAGTACAATCTTTCTTACTAAAGAGGCTTAATTTTAGTTTGAGAATACTAAGGATAAGCGATCTGTTGCAAACATTTCATCTTAGCATGAAGACTAGAGAATTAACAATATTGTATTTCTCAAGAAAAATTAATTAAGTGTGGTAAGATCCTTTGATGGAAAGTTGGATAAACATTTTTTCCCCGCATGTATGCAGTGCTTTCTACTTTATTTTATTTGACTGAAATTCATCGGAGACTTTTCATAGAATTAAAAATAGGTCATATGTGGTTGATGGTTGCTGTTGTAAATTCCCTTGAATTTACCACAATCGGAAACTCTCACAATCTTCAAAGGAATACTAAGACACCCACTAAATTGAATAGAAATTCCTCGGGTGTGAAATTAAAACCTTCATGTTGCAAAAAAATTTTTTATTACACCAATATGACCACATCAACACCATAAGCTGACACCAAAAATTCTAAAAGCTTTCTCACTCATTCATTATGAGGCAGTTCAAAGCACTTCAATTTTCCTTCATATCCTTCCCTCGTTCCAATCATGTCGGCCAAACATGATTTTATATGTTCTCAAGTTGGTTCCGTTTCATTCGTTTCACCTCGTCGCCAAAAAGGATATTCGGCTCTTTGAAGTTATTGCTATTGGCAGTGATTTATTTGAACACCGACGCTCTCTTATTCATGGCAATCTACTCTCGTATCTCTATTCCCTTTGGGAAGGCTTTCCGGTGAAATGTTGCTACGTTGGTGTTCATGCTTTTGCACGAAAATTTACAAGAAGCCAAAACATTTGCAGAATATAAATTGAATTTAGCTCACGACGAAAAAAAGGAGAAGTAAATCGTACGAAATGTATTAAGGAAAGTAACCAAGTGGGGCCATGCTGGTAAGTGTGAGTTCATCAACGAATTCCTGTGTGAAATCGAAATAAAGTGTATGCCGAGACATAGAGTTGATTGAAGTGTTCGTTTTCGGACTCAACTTTATTGAAATGTTTAAGTAAGAATGGAAATCTATCGAACACTTAAAGGAAAGCGTGCACTATGTTTTTTTTTTTTTTTGTGGTAGGAAGGTGAATGCTATTTATGCACAGAGTGTGGGACTCCCATGCGCGACTGGACCACCCACTAAACACCTCCCCTGTCAACCTGAGAACCCAGCCTGGAACCGTTTGACACATTACTTCGCGCCAGGTCTCGTTTTGTTACGCCGTGGAGCGCCTTCAAGCTGGGGAATCCCTTTCCTAGCGGGAGGGGAGACGGGAAGAGGAATTGCCAGAAGAGCGATCCCCCAGCCCCAGTGTCCGGCTGCTGTGAGTCCCTTTTATATTTTAGGACTGCCCGAGTATAATGTGCCACCTGGTTCCATTTGTCAACCGATTCGAGCATCACCGCAATTATATTATCCGGGGTGAGCTCTCCGGTCTCCCTGTAAAGTTCCCTTCGCAGCCTGACCCACCATGTACACGCAAAAAATGTGTGACAGGCATTGTCCTCCTCTCCTGGGCAAAACCGACAATCGGGGGACCGTGACTTACTGATTTTGTGCAGGTAAGACTGAAAAGACCCGTGCCCTCTCAAAAGCTGGGTCAGATAGAAGTCAGTCTCACTATGCCTTCGATTTAGCCACGGTCTCACATCCGGGATGAGGCGCGCAGTCCACCTTCCTTTCGTGCAATTCACCCAAGACTGCTGCCAATCGTTGAGTGAGCGCTGTCTCTCTTCGCGGACAACTATCTCCCTCGCATCCTCGTTTCGGCGCAGTTAAATAGCGCGGCGCTCTCTAGCAAGGAGGGTGATAGGTATCACGCCTGCAATCACTCTCACAGCCGAGTCGGAGACTGTTGGATACGAAGATGCAATTCGCAGTGCTCCTCTTCTCTGCACCCGTGCCAAACGTTTCCGGTATATCTCCTTGCTGAGAGCGTCGCCCCATACCTCTGCTCCATACAGTAGCACTGACCCTACAGCACTCATCAAGAGGCGTCTTCTTGATGGACTGGGCCCCCCTACGTTGGCCATTAGTCGACTCAGAGCCGATATTCCCGAAGCAGCCTTCTCAGCCGTTGCCCTGATTTGCTCAGAGAAACTCATCTTTGAGTCGATCAGTAGCCCCAGGTACTTCACCGCTGGCTTCGATTGGATTTGTATGTCTCCAATACTGATCATGCTTACTCTAGGAACTCTCTTTTTTGTCAAGATGAGCACATCGGTTTTCTCCAGTGCTAAACTCAGCCCGCGAGCAGTCATCCAGTCCCTCACTTGGCGCATTAATATACCTAACCTAAGTTGCGCTTGTTAAGCGGTGCGTCCAGCGACCAGAGCCGCAACATCATCCGCATAGTCGACCAAGCGCGACTCATCTGGCATCTCAAGTCTCAGTAGCCCGGTGTAAGACATGTTCCACAGGTCCGGACCAAGGATAGATCCCTCGGCAACACCCGATGTAATTTCCATCCTTCGTTGGCCCTGTGTCGTGTCGTAGAGCAGGCTTCGGTCCTTTAGGTAGTTCCTCAAAAGCCGCATTAGATATTCTGGAACTTGAAAAGAGTTTTCCAGCGTATCCAAAATATCCACCCATCTAGTGGAGTTGAAGGCATTCCTGACGTCGAGTGTCACCAACAGGACGATCCGTCGCTTGGTGCGACTATATGCCTCTGCCTTTTGGACCGCGCTCACCACCTCTGCAATCGCATCAATGGTAGAACGGCCTGCTCTAAAGCCGTACTGCCGAGGAGATAGGTCTCCAGCAGCACGAATCGCGTCAGTGAGTCTTCTCTTGATGAGTTTCTCTAGCACTTTCCCAGCCATGTCTAGCATGCATAACGGGCGGTATGCAGATGGCGATCCGGGATTTCCCTTCCCCTTGCTGATCAACACTATCGCGTCCATCTTTTCCGCGTCATGTATACAAGGCTTCCGTAGGGCACCAAGTTTCCCCATGACCAGCTTGTAGCCAAGGCCCCACGGATCCTTGTTCACATTGTCCACTAGGTCTTGCCAGCAGCGAGCCTTGCTACTGTTGATCAGCTTGCGAAGGCATTTCCTGGCCGACTTATATGCTGCCACCTGCTCGCATGCCTCATCAGGGTTCCGCACCCGTTGAGCCTCACGTCGAAGCTTGTGACACTCCTTTCGCTTTTCAGCAATTTCAGTTGACCACCAGTACACTGGGGGCTTGCCGTGCCGGGGTCTTTGACCGGGCATAGAAGCGCAGCAAGCAGTCGTAATGATGCTCATAGTAGAGTGCACCATGTGTTCAGCTGCCCGTTCTTCCGTCCCCTCCGAAGCTCCCTGCAGCGGCTCACCTGCTGTGAGAGCCTTGACAAACCTCTCGACGTCCATCCTTCCGATATTCCATCCAGTTTTGGAAGGCCGAGAGCACGGATGTCGGGAGACAGCATCACTTATCTCAAGCAGAAGGCACTGGTGATCACTGGCTGAGTAGTCCTCTAATACTTTCCAGTTGTGTATCTTTCGTACTAAGGACTCCGAGGCGAATATCACGTCCGGTATGGTTCCCTCACAGCCAATACGGCGGAAAGTCAGCGTATTTCCGGAGTTTAGTACGACGAGGGCCGTCCTGGGCGCCATTTCCAGGATTCGTTTTCTCCGCGGATACGTCTGAGGCATGCCCCATTCGATTGCTTTAGCGTTGAAGTTGCCCCCAACGAGCACTTTGCCCTCTGCGTTCGAGACAGCGCCCTCCAAAGCATTAAGCTTGGCTTGGAAAGATGATATCGACTCGTTAAGCGTTAGGTACATACTAAAGAAGGTGATCCCTGAGCACCGAACCCACACGAAACCATCCCTCCGGCCACAACTCTCCGCTTGAAAGTCACTGTTCCGAACCCAGATGGCGGCAGTACCAGTTTCATCAGAATACCATAATGCAGGACTTTTACTATGGTGTTGCTCACTCAGCAGGAAGAAGTCGGCTTTCATGTCCCTCGCAAACTGTTCAAGCAGGTTTTGGGCGGTTGAACTGCGGTGTAGGTTTAGCTGCAGGATACGGGTCATCGAAGCTCTGATTTGACCTTGGCTAGGGCTTCCTGGGACACCCGGCATTTTCCTGATCCCAAAACGTGTCCAAAGTCAGGTTTTGGATCAGCACCCTTGCAAGGAATACAGTGTGCCTCCTTCGTACCCTCTTTTCTTTTATGTCCCATTTCACCGCATTTGTAACATAGGAAACTCCTATCGGGCCCTTTGCATACTTGTGTGGTGTGACCGTAACCAAGGCCTTTGAAACATTGAAGAGGCGTTGCTCTTCGCCGTATCCTACAGACAACCGTATTCGTACTTTGCCCTTGTTCAGGAATTGTTCGGCGTCCTTTTCGGTCAAGTCAACTATGGCCATGCGTTGTCCCCTGTTGTTTTCTTGTGTCAGTCTCGCTTTGATCCTTCCCACGCTAGGGAACTCCCTTTTGATGGCCTCTTCTACCTCGGCCAGATCCTTCACGCAGTCAATGTCTCGTATTTAGATCGTTGCCATCGGCTCGAGCGGGGCTATAGTTGCGCTTTTGCCGAGGACTTTCTTTACTGCGTTACAGAATGCTTCTTTATTGCCGGCCTCTGCTCCAAATTCGACCAGTATGTGGCCCAACTGCGTTGGTCGTACTGCTTTAATGGTAGTATTGGTGTCTTCGGGCCTTACGTTTCCCCTGATGTCCCGCAGCACCTCCGCGTAGGATCGGCCATCTTGGGGCTTTACAAGCAGTGCCTGCTGCCGGGGTCTTCGTCGGGGCTTCTGCCTCTCCTGTTTTGCATCAGGTCCTTTTTCTAATTGGGCGTCCGTGCGAATTTTATTTTCTGGCTTTTTTTGAAGGATTTTCTTTGCGGCTTTCTCCGCTCCTTTTGTAAGCACTGTCTGGAACCCCTGATCTGGTGCTCCACGCCCGTAAAGTGCCTCTTCCTTCCTTCTTTTATCCCGATCTCCTTCGATTGGGCTAGACGCGATTCTTTTATTGACTTTGAATGATGGACCTATCTGCATGTCGCCTTTAGATTTTGCCCCAAGCGCCCCTTTAGCCTTCTGTTCATCTTCGGCCCTTAACGAGCTCCCCCGATAGTGCCTTATGCGATCTAGGAGCTCCTCTAGTTCAAGGAGCCCTTCCTTTGCTACTTTGCTAATTTGTGGGGAGTCGCATGCAGCTTGTATTCTTTTCAGAACATCTCCCGCTTTTGGAAGTAGTCTTTCTTCTTCGTTTTGCTGGGCCGCAATTGTACCTTGCAACCATCCTTGGGAGAGGTTCTATGTTCATTACATTACAAAAGGCAAACTCAGTAATTTTGATGAAGCAGATAGATTTTCAAACAAATTTTTGTACAATACTAAAAAATTTCTTGTTCTTGTTGTTCTTGTTGAACATATGCCGAAAGAGTGGAGCCAATCAATTATATTCCCTATCCACAAAAAAGGTGACAAGCTACAGTGCGAAAATTATAGAGGCATATCACTACATTGTAAGGCGTATAAAATATTTTCTAAAATCTTAGAAAATAAAATCGTATCGAGTTTCAAGGTGGTTTTAAAGCAGGTAAATCAACAACAGACCAATTGTTCACAGTCAAGCAGGTACTTGAAAAATGCTGGGAGTTCAACATAGACGTACACCAAATTTTTGTTGACTTGAAGCAAGCATACGACAGTATTGATCGTAACGTACGTTACCAAATAATGCTTGGTTTTGGCATCCCAGCCAAATAAGTCCGTCTTACCAAAATGACAATGACGTCGACAACCTCCCAAGCCCGCATCAATAACCAACTCACCGATGCTTTTGACACAAATATCGGACTAAAGCAGGGAGATGGGCTGGCCCCATTGCTTTTCAATTTGGCTCTGGAGTACGTCAGACGGAAGTTACCTGTCGATACGTGAGGTACATTACCATACAAGTCGAGCCAAGTAGGCGCCTATGCGGATGACATCAAAATTCTGTCACGGTCATTAACAACTGCCAAAGAACTCTTCCTGAAACTCGACAGCGAAGCAAAACTAGTAGGGCTACAAATCAACGAAAATAAAACAAAGCACAAAATATCAAACTTGGCGAATACAGTATCGAAAATGTTAGCAAATTCCTGTATTAAGGCGCCAAAATAACGAAAACCGGCAACGAAAGAGACGAAATACGGCGAAGAATACAGCTCGCAAATAAAATATTTTGTTCAGTATTGACGATCTTGAAGACCAGCTGCATACACAGAAAAACAAAGATCCAAGTATACAAATCTGTGATAAGACCTGTGTTATGCTATGGGTGCGAAACACGGACCCTAACCCAAGCATCTGCAAATATATTGAACGCCTTTGAGCGACGGGTCCTGAGGCAAATAATCGGAGCGAAGCTAGACGGGGACCAATGGCGAATTCGATACAACCATGAGCTGCATGAAATTTTTGACGAACTGGAGGTCTCAAGGATTGTAAGACTGCGGAAGCTGCAATGGGCTGGACACATGAATTTTATGGACGAACAACGGATACCCAAGAAGGCATTCGTAGAGAGAACTGAAGGCCGGCGGCCAGTGGGGAAACCAAGGAAACGCTGGTCTGACTCGGTCGACGAATTGGAAGACGCAGTCAACGGACCGAGATCGTTGGAGGCGCTGTTTGCAGGAAGCGAAGGCCCGAAAGGGGCTGTAGTGCTAAGAAGAAGAAGTCTAAAAATTTAAGATCGAATATTTTTGATTTATTAAAATCAGCTGACTATAATAAAATAAGTAGCTCAATATAGTGAAATAATAGACATATAAAGGGTGTTCCATTAAGGATATAGCAATTTTAATGACGCGGCCATTTGCCCGGACCATTTCTCGAGATAGCACGTTCACCAAATTTGCCTTTCAGTAAACTGATTGTGAGGCATCATCTTCTTGAAACCACGTATCGTTGATGTCAAGATCATTCAAGTCTGGCTGCAAATAAACTCCCAACATAACACGATAGCGCTCTCCATTGACATTAACATGACGGTCGTTTTCACCTACGAATAAATAAGGCCTAATCACCCCTCCGGTATGAAAACCGTACCAAACAGTAATTTTTTGAAGATTCAACGGTGTTTCAAGCAGCGCATGTGGGTTTTTTGCTGACCAATAACGCATATTTGCTTATTAACAAAGCCATTGAGCCAAAAATTAGCTTCATCATTGAAGATGATTTTTCGATGAAATTCTTCATTTTCTTCAAGCTTTGCCAGAGCCCAATTGTAGAAGTTTCGGCATTTCGAATGATCAAGTGGCTTTACAGTAGTTCTTGAGTCAATTTGACTCTGTAAAAATTTAGGCCATGATCTTTTTGCAAAATATGCCACAGTGTTTCTGGTTCGTGAACTTTACAATGGTCAAAATGTTGACTTTACTTAACGTTTTGCCATTGACAGTTTCTTAAAGAAGTTTAAGAGTTGTAAAAACCACGGGAGTCACCGCAGTTGAAGAGTTTATGTTTCGGCAGAGGATTCATCAACCCGGGGTGGCATACTGAGGCCGGCTAGCGCTCAGTCATGTTGTGGGACTTTTCGCGAAATCATCTGCCCGTGCTGGGTCACCACAAAAAAAAACTATCACAAAAGGAAGAAAGGAGAAGGCAGAGGTCATTTTGAGAAATGGAAAATGTTTTAAATTTAAAAATATTGGCCGTTTTTATTTGAAATAAGAAAAAAACATAACAACAATTCGTGAAAAATGATAATATTATAACCCAAGCTAACTCTTTTTTCTTTAAATGAATTAATTAATTCAAAGAATACCTAAACTAGTGCTATAAAACCAGCAAATATTTTTAATTTAAAAATATATTAATTATATAATTGTGACAAGATCTAAAAAAATCAATTTCAAAAATGACAAAATGATCAGTAAGATAAAATAGAATGAAAAATGTGCAAATTACTCACCCCTACTGATGCTGCTGAGCGCTTGGCAGCTGAAGACGGGTACTGAAAATTAACTTCAATTTAAAATATTAACGCTACTCAAAACAAAACTCAAACCGGCCACTTTTCTGAAACGGTAGACCTTCTTTTTGGAGACCTGGCACTATATTCATCTTTCCCTGATCACAGGTAATAATTAAATTTAGATCAAAATTTGTTTTTGTTTCACTTTTTCATTAATAAACTTTTGTTCTTACTTCAGACTTCCTCTGTTCATGTTTTTTTTGGAATCCCGACACTGGATGACCCTTTTTTCTATTAACTCTTCACGATGTCCACCACAATCTGCATCCACTGTTACGGGGTACCAATTTTTTTTAGATTTAAAGGCTTTTGAGATTTTTTTCGATACATCTTGAACCGTCATCATTTTCTTTCGGATTCACTACACTTAATTTAGTTTTTACGTTTCTTTGGCTCCTTCAAACTCCACCCGCATGTAAATTACACTCTCCTATTCCTGCAAAAAAATTTTACTTTTTCATTTACAATTTCACTACACTTTCAAACTCCTTCACCAACTTTCCGATCATTTCATCCCTTCGGAAATTCCCCAGAACCTTATCAAGACTTATTATTTACGAATTGTCCACATAAAACTCACACCCCGAATCCAAAATCAAGACTTTTATTTTTTTCCCGTTGTCCACGAAAACTCGCTAAAACTCCCTCCTATCTCAATAGCAAATCCAGACTGCCTACCTTAAAGATCAATTTCGCAATCCTTTACCTTCTCCGATTCCCGCTGGCGTACCAGGGTAACATAATTGAAGTTCAATACACTTCGATTCCTTTATCCACACATCTTTTCCATATCGACAAATGCAACAATTTCCATTTAGGATACATGGCGATTTGCACAACCATAATAGCTTTTAGTTTTGTGCAAATCGTCATAAATACGGAGATAATTGCTTATGCCAATATCCCAAAAAGAGTGTTTTCCTGCGCTCAGGAGAACTTGAACCCAGGGCCCCAGTGGACCCTACGATCGAAAAACCACGACGCTACCACCGGAGATACCTTCTGTTGATCTCCCATGCATTTATTTATCAAATTCAATTGTGAACGCTTCTTAATGGACATGGAAATGACATTTGTTAGTAGGGAAGCGTGGACAAATTTTTGTTGTATAACAAATAAAATTTTGTTAGTGCATAGAATTAGTTAGTATGAAGAAAGGAATTAGGTTTTGTTCGTGAAAAGGTATCGAATGAAATTTTGTTAATGGGAAGTAGTGAACGGAGTGTTATTAGTGGGAAAGTTAAGATTATTATTATGTTACTTTTTTGTAATTAAAGATAGGGTAAGAGGGTAGGATTGAGAGGATGGGGTGATAGCAATTCTAGAGAAATTATTAAATGTTAAAAAAAATAAATAGATGTACAGATAAAAAGGTATATGTGCCCAAAAAAAAAAATGATATGTTACGGAGGCAATTTGAAGTTACGCATGGGAGAATGCCGGAATCGGCAACAAGGAGCATTCATATAAACATACAAAATTGTTATGATCCTAATTGAAAACCCACTACAATGCATTGATGAATAGAAAGCTGAGTATTGAAATACTTTTAACCAATCTTCGATTCAAAAAGCTTTTGAGAGAATTGTCAAATTAATAATATTTGACAGCTGTCAAAGTAATTTTGGTCAAAGTTCCCAGAGATAGGCTGATAGTAGTGGCTCCTTATAAAGAGTGTCAGTCAAGCTCACCAAAACAACTACCTTTTATATGTAATAGCACTAGTGGCTTCTATCACGCCGAAACCAGGTGCATTGATGCATATGTTTAAAAGTCGTGGCAAAAAATAACATTACCTCATTCCGCTGCGATTCGGATACTTTCGAAGGTGATATGTTTTAAATCGCACTCTACTGCATGTTTTTTCATGTGTTCATTACAGCTTGATGGGCTCAAATTTCTTCCAAAGGGTCACTCAAAAAAAATCAGTGGCCTTTGAGTTAAACTTGTGTCACTCTAAAAACCACACTTCATGAACTCTAGATATATAATCGTTTTTATTAGTTTTGGCAAATAATATAATTAATCCGTTCATACTACAGGATTGAAGTCAGTAACCAATGAGCGGAGAAACTGACGGGTATAAATCAATAGGATCCAGACTGCATGTCCACAAAAGTGACTAATACAAGTGCATTTTAAAAGAACGCTCAAGTGAATACGTCGAATCTTAAAGTCACTTGTAGTGAGATAGATCTTCTAGATAGCGCTGGTATCAAAGTTAATTATATGAGTACGAATATAGGAGAAAATTAATACTACCGTTCCGAATATAGATGAAAATAGGATTGTATGCAACATTAACGAAAGCTTGCTTTGATTGGAACACATTTTGAATTGGCCCACCTACCAAATCTCTTGAGAAAGGAAACTTTCAGAAATCGTTAAAACTAAGGTTTTCAATTTCAAATCAAGCCTGAGCGGTGAATCTATTCGTCATTTCAATGAAACATCGACCTGCAAACTCATACTAAACTGGAATCTTTTGCTGGCTGACAGGTATACTCATGGAAGCTAGCATTTTTTTGGGAGTTCCGCGCCCACGCACTCGAGGAAATTCCTGCAGAGGGAATGCCAGTCGACAAAAGCACTTTTGGTGACTAGCATTCTTTGGGGAGCGCCGCCCTCATGGACCCGAGGATATGGGGGGTGCCATGAGGCTTCCTCCTGGAATGACAGGTAACGACCCTGATTGGATCTGGACTACGCCTTGGAAAACGAACTGGAATTCATGCTTTGGATATGATGGTTTGGACCTAGTTGCTTTGCGTGGTAGCGCTGAGGTGACATTCGTGCGTGAACGGCTCCAATTCAACTCTCATCCCGTCTCCTTCGCGGTAAAACCTTGGCAGGCCTCGGAGTTCGTTCAAAATTTGCACCATTGGGTTGATGGTGTAGGTTCAGTTGAGACAGACCCTCAATTAGCGCTGGTCTGGCTCTAAGCAATTATTCCCATTAAGGCTTGTGCCAACCATCGTATGGCCTCCCTGCTCTACAAAGATAACCATGGGACCAAAAAGGCGACTACACACACGAACGGAGATAGCGGCTCCGAGGAGGGATCCAATAAAACTGAAGCAAAAGATAAGGAAGATGAAAAAAACTCAAAAAAAGAAACCGAAAATAACAACAATAACGACGCAGTCAGCAGTTACAGCCACGATGTTAACAGCACATCGGGAGCGGTACTACCGGTGACAAAAACGATGAATAATACAATGACAGTGAAGATGGACAAAAAACGAAGATTAACAGACAGTCTGGTCCAGATCGAGATTCCTGCGGCATTCGGGTGCAGCAAAAAATGATGTGAACGCCAGAGCGTCCTATGAAGGAAAAGCGGGAAACTCTGCAGGACGCGCCAGATATTCGAGCGGTGGAGGAAAATATGAAGGAATTCGAGAATTCAATGGTCACGGCTGTGATCGCTACCGAAGTGATTGAAGCAAGGGTCGTAAATTCCGAATTAATAAAGAACCATCCTGAAGTCAACGAAGAGATTACAGCCGAAAAAGAAACGAGTGACCAGGTAAATAAAGCGACAATGTGTGATTTCATCGCCAACATAAAAAAGGGTGGCAGTAGTACTGTCTTCGGAAACAAAAGCTGATAAACTCTACCAAGGACGATGGCCGCAAAATACAATTACCGCCCAGCGACATGAAGAAGGAAGGTTTTTCCGAAAAGCGGGAGTTGTTCTAAAAAGAATAAAATCTGCATGCAACTCGCCAAAAATCACCAAAGCAGTAAAGATTGGGCTCCTTGAACTAGAGGAGCTCCTAAACCGTATAGGGCATTATTGAAAGAGCTGGTTAAAGGCCAAAGAGGACCAGAAGGCCGAAGAAGAGCAAAGGGCTAAAGAAGTGCTGGGGGCGAGATAAAGAGGGCATGTGCAGATAGCTCCACAATTAAAAATCAATCAAAGAACGGCGTCTAGCCCAATCGAAGGAGATTGAGATAAAAGAAGGAAGAAAGAGGCACTTGATGGGCACGGAACACCAGATCACGGGTTCCAGACAGTTCTTACAAAAGGAGTGAAGAACGCCGCAAAGAAACTTCATTAAAAGTACAAGAAAGTTCAGTTCACACGGACGCCTAACAAGAAAAAATATCCGATGCGAAACAGGAGAGGAAGAAGCCCCAAAATATTCGATCCAACGCGGAGGTGCCACGGGTCATCAGGTGAAACGTAAGGCCCACTAGCACTGCCATTAAAGCAGTACGACTAACGTATCCGGGCCACATACTGGTCGAATTTAGAGCACACAGGCCGAGAATAGGAAAGCATTCTGCGACACAGTAAAGAAATTCCTCGGCAAAAGCGCAATTATAGCCCCGCTCAAGCCGATGGCAGCGATCGAAATAAGAGACATTGACTGTGTCACAGATTTGGCCGAGGTAAAAGAGGCGGTCAAATGGGAGATCCCTAGCGTAGGTAGGATCAAAGAGAGGCTGACACCAGAAAACAACAGGGGACAATGCATGGCCATTATTGAATTTACCGAAATCACGCCGAACAATTTATGAATCAGGGCAAAGTTCGAAAAAGGTGGGTTGTCTGTAGGATACGGCAAAGAGCAATACCTCTTCAATGTTTCAAATGCCTTGGCTATGGTCATACCACTCAAGTATGCAAAGGACCCGATAGGAGTTCCCTATGTTACAAATGTGGTGAAATGGGACATAAAATAAAAGAGTGTACGAAGTATTCGTTGCAAGGATGCTGATCCAAGACCTGATTTTGGACACGTCTTGGAATCAAAAAAATGCCGGGTTTTCCAGGAAGCCCTAGCCAAGGCAAAATCAGAACGCAAATGAACCGCATCCTGCTAAACCAGCTAAACCTACACCGCAGTTCAACCGCACGAAATCTGCTTGAGCAGTTTGCGAGGGACATGAAAGCTGACTTTCTGCTGCTGAGTGAGCAGCACCATGATAAAAGTTCAGCATCATGGTATCCTAAAGAAACTGGTACTGCCGCCATCTGGGTTCAAAATAGTGATTTTCAAGCGGAGAGTTGTGGACGGGGGCATGGTTTTGTGTGCGTTTGGTTCTCAGGGACCACCTTTTTTAGTGTGTGCTTAACGCCGAACGAATCGATATTATCTTTCCAAGCCAAGCTTCAGGCTTTGGTGGGCGCTGCTTCGAACGCAGATGGGAACGTGCTCGTTGGGGGAGACTTCAACGTGAAAGCAATCGATTGGAGCATGCCTCAAACGGATGCGCGAGGAAAACGAATCCTAGAAATGGCGGCCAGGATGGCACTCGTCGTACTAAATACCGACAAAACGCCGAATTTCCGGAATATTGGCTGTGAAGGAACCATACTGGACGTGACATTCGCCTCGGAGTCCTTGGTACGGAGGATAGACAACTAGAGAGTGTTAGAGGACTACTCACCCAGTGATCATCAGTGCATTCCACTGGAGATAAACTAAGTTGTCTCCCGATGTCCATGCTTTCGGCTTTCTCTAACTGGATGGAACATCGGAAGGATGGACGTCGAGAGGTTTGTCGAGGAGCTCACAGCAGGTGCACCGCTGCAGGGAGATCCGAAGGCAGCTCAAGACGTGGTGAACTCAACTATGAGCATTATCCCAACTGCCTGCTGCGCTTCAATGCCCCGTCAAAAGCCCCGGCACGGCAAGCCCCCAGTGTACTGGTGGTGAACTGAAATCACAGAAAAGCGAAGGGCATCACAAACTTCGGCGTGAGGCTCAACGGGCACGGAACCATGATGAAGTATGCAACCGGGTATCGGCATATATTACAAACTTTTATAGATTAGACTTTAGAGTATCTTCAGTTAAAAACTGAGCGTCGTTAGTACACGACAACTCTGTTAAAAATAAACTTGAAAATGGGCAATCAATGAGAGCATTGCCGGCATATTTTATTTATTTACTTACTAAAGGGCAAAAATGCGGTACAAGCTCGAAAAAAATGGTGTTGAGTTTATGATGAAGACTACTTTACTGAGCGCCAGTGTCAGCGTTGATTTGCTTGCATTCGTTTTAAAAATTTTAAAGTATAAGATGCACCATATGATGGTTGTTCAACCACTACTGACGACAAAATAAAGATGTTAATCGAAATCAACCGACGTATGACAACTTAGGAGATAACAGAAAAGCTTGACATATCAAATTCAACCATTTGATTGCACTCACAACAGCTTGGTTACGTAAACAAGCTGGGTGCTTAGATTCCTAACGAATTCGAGGAAACCCATCTAACGAAATGCGTTAACATATGCGACTCTTTGGTGAATCGTAACTAAAATGTAACATTTGTAAAGAGAATCATAACGAGTGATGAAAAGTGGATTATTTACGATTAAGCAGTCTGAAAACGATCATGGACCAAGCAAAATGAGCCCCCGCAATCGACATCCAAAGCCAATATTCACCAAAAGGATATTATGGTTTCTCTGGGGTGGGGTTATTAGGGTAAAGTCTGTTTTGAGCTGCTTTCAAGAAATCAAACTATTTACTTAAATGTCTATTGTCGTCAACTATTGAAATTGAATGAAGGAATCAAGAAAAAATACCCTGAACTGGCCAATTGTAATGTCGTGATGTTCAAACATACCCACAACTCTTTGATAACCCGTCAAAAATTAATGAAGCACAATTGGGAACTCATGCTACATCCACCCTATAGCCCTGATTTAGCACCATCTAACTGTCGTTTGTTCTGCTTCTTTTAAAGCTATTGAATAGCAAAAGTTTCGATTCCGATCAGGCTGTTAAAAATGAGTTGGACCAGTTCTTTGCTTCTAAAAACCAAGGGTTCTTCGAACGTGGAATCTTTCAACTTACCGAAATATGATAAAAGATCATCCAACAAAATAATCAATATATCGTTGATTGATATTTGTTGATAATACGTGTATAAAAAAATTACTTTGAAAAGCATGGAAAAATGACATTAATTATCGAATAACCCCATAGTAGAATAAACAACAAGAAATTATGTGGTATTGGCGTTATTCCCAATGCAACGCTACGACATTTGCCTGAGATTGCTATTATATATTACATATTAATCAATAATATGTCAAACAATTAATATTTCCCAAATCAATAAAAAAAGGCCAAGGTATTCCCGATCTTGAAAAAAAGAAAGGAATCTCCGGGCCATAAAAGCTATCGAGCAATTAACTTGCCGCCTTACATCAGCATCGTATTTAAAGTGATACTGAGTCAAGCATTAAACACCCAAGTTAAAAAATATAAGTTGATGCCAAGTTGCCTGTTTGGTTTGCAAGCCAGACATTCGACCACACATGCGGTAACGAAAGTAACCTCGGGTATTTGTTGCAAACTAAGTAATAGAGAATGTGTTGCAGCATGTATTATTGATATGCAGAAAGCCTTCAATGCAGCTTGGACTGGTTTCGCTGACACCTTGTTATTGATAGAATGTGATGATGAGTTGGGATTTTAAGGTCTTGAATGGTCTACAGCAGGGAACAGTTATGTAGTAATCGAGCAGTCAGTATATGCAAACTGCTCGAGGAACATCCACATAAGAAAAAAAAAATAGTAATTGATATGTTCATCACAGCTTAGTTGGTCTGTTTATTTTGTTTAACTAAGACCCCAGAAAAAGAACCACAATTGTGAAGAAGTTCGTTCAGAAATGGATAGAAAAAATAATGCTGCCTGTTTTAAGATATTACCTGAAACATTTTATTTTCATCCTAATTAATAAACAATACTTTACTTAATCGCAGCTAAAACAAATGAAAAAAACAACAGGAACAGCAATGAAAAGAAATAAATTTGAAAATAAAATAAAAATGGTTATGGCAGAAGAAAAAAGTATGCGTGCAAGACTTACATCTGCCTCATTCAATGAAAACAAATTTACTTTATAGAGACCGTCGATAATAATATCCCAATTAGAGCGTCAAGGAACATTTCTCTAGGGTTTATTAAAATTACTGGCCCTGCAGCATTTAATGCTTAAACTATATAAAAATACAGCGTTAACCATGCCCAATACTCAATCACCTCAACAGTCTTCATATGCTATCATAAACCTTTTTCTAAACATGCGAACATATTTGCAGATGGATGCAAACACTGGTTGGCTTATAAAACTAATACGACAAGTTTTTATCGTTGCTGTCTTTCCATATCATCAAAATGCCTGATATATTGCTTACAAGAATGGTTTAATAAGTACTTAGCTTACAAAAGAAAAACAAAAATTTAGGGACAGTGACAATTTAACCCTCAACATAATCTCCGTCTGAAAAATACGTTTTCTCGAGGTTTGCAAAGTAGGCCTCTATGGCAGTGATGACCTCCTCATTCAACTCAAAGCTCTGCCTGGCAAGCGATGTTTCCAGTTTGAAAACAAAAAGAAGTTGCATCGGGCCAAATCTGGAGAATGCGGTAGATAGGGTCAGAGTTTGTTGCCCGATTTGACCAATTTACCCGTGGGTATGACGGTGGTGTAAACCGGTGCATTGTCATGGTGGAAGAGCGCTTTCTCTTCGCCAAATAGGGCCTTTTTTGCAATCCGGCCTAGAAACGGTCCAATAATTTGACAAAGTAGAGACATGTGACCATTTTGCCCTTGTATAGTCAGTCAATGCAGATCACACCTTGTAAATCCCAGAAAACGGTGGCCATAGCTTTTTTTGCTGATAGTTTTCGCCTTCTTCGGAACACGTTCGCTGGGTGAAATCTACTGTTTTAACTTTTGCTTGGCCTTTCGTGTATACCACTGGAGCCATACTCGTATTTCGTCGAAAGTCACAAAATGATGCAGAAATTCCTTCAGATTGTGCTTAAATAGCACCAAACAGTGCTTTGAAGTGATTTCATGGTTGCGTTTGTTGTCCAGAGTGAGCAAACATAACACCCGTTGCACCGACAGCTTTTTTATGCCCAAAATTTCATGCAGCATATAACCCTTGCAGTCTTTTGAGATGCAAACTGTCCCAGTTATCTTGTGTAACTTCAATCGGTGGTCTGCCAATACGAGATCATGAGTTCTTGTCACGTTATCTTCCGTGGTAGCCTTTTTTGAGCCACCTGGGGGTGGTACATCAGAAACTGATGTGTGACTATGTTGAAACCGTTAAACAAATATATACGGTCACCATCGCAGGGACAGAGTCACCATACACATCATCCAAGTGCTCTTTGATTGCACTGTGCGATTTCCCTTCCAGAAACAAGAATCGAATCACCGACCGATATTGCTCTTTCTCTATTTATCTAAAACCCGCGGACACGCCTGTTTCCATACGCGTTCAAAATAAAACTACGATTCCGATTCGGCTCAATTTTGACGGTAGCCATTCACGAGAATGTTCTTGAATCTTTCTTACGATAATGGCGCTATCGGGCAGTGAGGCTTAGTACAAATCGGATTGCCCGTGTGAATTTATATGTCAATGTACGTAATATTACGACTAACAATAATCCACCCATACCAGGTTGAGCACTTGTTGAAGAATTCTACGTCTAGCATTTGTTGCATACAGACGTGTTTTTAAATCACTCCTTTCAAAAGTTTTCAAAAATTAAATTAATTTTTTTAACACGTCAGTTCAAAGTTTATTTTTATTGGAAAAAAGCTTACATCGTTATAGCAATCCATCCCAGGAATTTATATTGAGTATTATTTAACCTCCATACGTCAAGAAAAGCGAACAATCTAAAGGCAACTTATAGACTGCTGGTACGGAGGAGCCCAAAGGCTTCCCATCGTTGGAGAAACCCAGGGAGAAGTCAAATACGAAACTGGCGGCAATCGTTAACAAAAGAAGCCATGATCAGGAAAACTCCATAGATGGGAAACTTTAAAACGAAGCAGAAGAAGAAGTGATCAGACATCGAAAGGAAATCATGAACTACGACTACAGTCCCTCAAAGATTTAGTCAAGAAAGCGTTGAACACTCAAGACCCTCAACTCCAAAAGCAAATAAATAAAGAAATAAAGGCGAAGAAAACTATAAATGAACTATCTCAGAAGAAACTCTAAGTGATGGTGGCACTAACGACATCCAAATCTATTTGCAGCAGTGGACGGATTAGCAGAAGAAATGGAAGTTGAAGGAAGTGCCGTGGATAGTTCTGATGAAGATAATGATATAAATTTAATTTGGTATTTAAAAAATAAAAATAAGAAGAAGAAACAAGCTTGCAGTTCTGCTGGTTCCTCTGAAAAGTTCACTAACAAGCCAGAAAAGCTCCACCAATAAATATATTCGGACAATGTGGAGGAGATATGGTTTAGCTATTGGCAGCTGAAAATAAATTAAGTAATTTCGAGATCAAAACAGTTAATGCAGAAAAATTTACTTTTAAACCAAATCACTGGTTGGTTAAAGTTAACAAAAGATGCGCTGAATCTTGGGGAAGTGCCATATTTCACCTGTACCCTGAAAAGTGAAGAAAATCAAACCTTTTGATTAAAAGGTCCGGACTTCGAAGAGGATATGGTCGTTTTTTTTTCAGGTGTTTGAGGTAGCCGCGCCAAAAATTTAAATTGCCAAATCCTTCGCAATAGAAAAGTCAGCGTAGAAAAGCAGAATTTACTACTCTATCTGGTACAACTTTCAAAGAAAAGCAGTCCAAGTGCCCTTCAACAAAAAAGCTACTTGAATTTCAGAGTAATGAGGTGGAAACGCCTTCAGAAAAGAGAAGTCAACCACTGTTACCAGTGTCAACGATTTCATTCAGATGTCAACTACGCTATGGCCTAGTGGAGCGTAAAATGTAAAGATGTTCACGCCCCTGGTGAGAGCAAATCGGCTTAGACGGATCCTAAAGAAAAGATAGACTGCATTAACTGTAATGCATTTTACCATCCAACATCATATGGAGGATACTCCATCATCAAGATCCCAAAAGATAAATATATTCTTAAACAAAGGCAAGTGTACCGTAGGGTGCTAACTTCAAATTTCATAGTCCGGGGTATCAGTGGCACTCACCGGCAGAGGACCAGCAAATAATTCTGTAAATAATGTAAGTAGCAATAATCAGCTGCTTCCGAAAAGTTACCAGAAACTTAATTCTTTATCAAAGAGAATCGATAAACAAGATTTAAAAATAAACTTTGTTTTTCAGCGTTTAGGTCTTTCATATGCCTAAAAATAACTTGTCATCCAGTCACATTTCCATGGATAAGCTGCTTTTCATCTCGATCAACGTCAACTCCATTATTACTCTACACCGACGTAACTCTCTCCTTAAATTCATTCTTAAGCAAAAGCCTGACATCATGCTTCTCACTGAAACCTTCCTCAATTCAGAGCACTTCATGACATTGAACGGTTCATAAAAAACGATAAGGTAAACGGTGATGGGGGAGGTGGCTCCAGGATATTGGTTAGAAGACCCTATTGTTTCCAAAATATTGATAAAGTTGAATTCAAAAACTTTGAATTACTTGAAGTGTCTTTTATCAAAATTTCGCTGCAAGGTGGGGATGACTCTTCGTTATCTCTGCCTATGCAATTAGTCGAAACGTTCTCATGGTTCAAGAAGAAGCTGAATTCCTTGTTTGAAATACTCAAATTGAACAGGCTATATAGTTATTATATTCTTGCTGGTGACCTGAATGCATGGCATATACCATGGCTGCATGCGTACAATAATCCAAGAGATGTACTCTCATTCCTGAATCCTGGATACTAGAGAAGCAAATCGAATACAGGTGCAATCTATATGGGTAGGAGTTCCCAACATACCATAGGACAAATTCATATTGGGACTTCTGCATTGCTGACGGAAGACTTAAATTCAGCTTTCATAGTCCTCAACAGAAACTGCAACTGCATTACGATAGTGACCATAACGAAACCGTAATGGAAATCAATCATCAAGGGATGATGTCTTCCTCATTCCAGGTCAATATGAAAATCATCGGTTGAATTTCAAAAAAAATGGATTGGTGAAAGTTTCAAACGAAGTTTCATTAGGATTACCAGAAGCAATGTCCTCCTTCTGATGATGGCAACGCTTTCTCAATGGTTCTAAATGACAGGAATTTTACTAACGATGGAATAGATTTCTGTTTGTCGACTTTAGAGGAACTGAAGTTGGAAACACTTGAAAAGTAGTTCCCAAGATTAAACATCAAAACAATGTGGAAGGATATGAAACAACAACCATAGCAAGGATAAACAGATTGAAAATTCTTGTTCTTGCATAGATCAACAATATTTACTGACGATTTTTGGACTGCAACCATCCCTCGTTGGTTTTGTTGAAATTACACCTGAAGAATGTCCGGAACTTAATCCGTTCATACTTCAGGAGTGAGGCCAGCAATCAATGGGTTGAAAAATTGAGGCGTATTAGGCCACAAGAACCAGCTGGCGTTTTCACAAATATGAATAGCTTGTTCCGCAAGAAGTCTCGAGTGAAGGCATTGAATCTTGGAGTCGTTAGTGATTAGGTTAATCTTCTCGATAGGGCTCGTATCAAAATTGATGGTACGACTCCGGATGGAAATGGAAACAGAATTATAAAAGGTGGATTTCAGTACTTGCCCTGATTGGAACATAACTTGAATTGTTTCATCTACCAATCTCTGAGAGAGAGAATCAAAAACTTTCAATAAAGGTTTTCGGTTTCCTAATTTGATGGTACCATCTAGCAGAAAACTAAAATTAGGAAGCCTTCTCAGGTCTGTCAAGGATCCACGCAAAGTCAACGAACAAAGCAGAGTGTACCAGATCAACTGTCCCGAATGCAACATGGTATACATCGTACAAACAAGACGTCCAGCAACTACACGGTGCAAAGAACATCTGAGCGAAACGGAAAATGCAATTAAAAAGCAAAGAGGGAATAACGACATACGATCGGCAGTCGCACAACACATAGTCGAATCAGGACATACGAACAAGACGGACAATTTGAAGGTCATAACCCAGGTAAGCGATATACGGAAGCTAGATATTATCGAAAGTATAGAGATTCAAAAAATTCCACAACACCATTGAATGAATCACGACACAGGTAACGCCCATCACCCCTATTTAGGTTTGTTTGAGTATATCTTCAGCAATTAAGTTTTTTCATGACTATGTCTTTTGTAATTACCATTTAAATGGTTTCTCTTTCATTGAATATTGTTAGTATATAAGGTTGATATGTTAGATAAATAAGTTAGTTGGTACTGAATAAGGAACACGATTGATTCCGAAATGCGCATATACTTATTTCTTAAATAAATTCTGTGGTTTAAGGTAACATTGACTTTATTCTAAGGTTAGTTTCTGAGTTTAGGCTCATTATTGCTACATTTAGTGTTGCCGTTTATTTGTGTTAAAAATTGGGGATAAGTTTCAATATTTAGGGTAGGTACGAGTGTATGTTATGTTTATTATTATTTTCTTTTTTTTTTGTATTTCAGATATATTTTTCAGAATAAATTCCAGTTACAAAATAGATAGACAGATAGTTGTCTCAAAAGAAAGCTAAAATTTAAGGCAAAATAAACATTATTACAAAAGTTGTGAACAAAAGATAAGTAAAAAAATTTAAATGAGGTAATGCAATAATATTAAAAATCAAACATTGCAAGTGGCTTGGACCAAGCTGAAGATTTTCATGGTCTCGCGTCAGTTGGACCAATGGGAAATGGAAATACGCGCGAAAGGAATCATATGCAAATCGTATTTTGAATATCAGATGATAAAAACCCTCGAGTAATCTTCAAGAGCAAACATTGGTCACGTTATTGTCGCCTCATCTCCAAGGAAGGGATGTCAAGGTAGATAAGACGTTCACCATATGGACGGTAGGATAGTTTGTATTAATAGAAAAGTGAGCGAGTAAATTTTCTCTGTACGGATTCAAAAGTATTCGAAAGATATGTGTGACGGGGAGACCATATTTAACATGCATATTCTAGAATAGACCGAACGAGTGATATAAATAGACGGACACATGTTTGAGTGCTAAAAGAAGGGTGAAAACAGCGCAGAGCAAAGCCCGCGATTCTTAAAATTGTCAATTGATGAAAGTACTGAGCCACTAATCGAATATTCAAAACTTGAAGTATTTAGTTTATCGGAAAATACATATGGAAACATTTAGGAACATTTAGAGTAAGACGGTTGATACGACGCCTTTCATCCAATACATTAATGTCATTTAGGAGTATCTAGCAGTTATTCATCAAGCGAATGATCCTGAAGATTTTAAGATCATCGGCATAGAGAAGACAGTTAGAAGTAAAAACACTAGGAAGGTCATTGATGAAAAGGTTGAATAGGAGAGGGCCTAGGATAGATCCTTGTAGTACGCCACAGGTCTGGGCGAGCACCTGTTCCAAATTACGGAACAAGAATGGTTGTGGATAAAGGAACTGATCCAGGTAAAGTGGGGACCGAATATTCGGTATTGACCAAGTTTGTTTATCAAAGTTTGGTGGTCAATGCTGGCGAACGCTTTGGTGAAATCGGTATGAATTACGTCAATTTGGCAACTGGAATCAAGAGCAAGAGCTATGAAAATGGAATGCTCTAGTAGATTAGTAAAGGTTGAATGATCTCATAGGAACCCATGCTGCTTAATGGAGGGATTTGTAAGGAAAGCATCGTAAATTCTGGATTGAACAATCCTCTCAAAAATTTTGCCAATGGATGAGAGGAGAGATTTTGGCCGATAGTTCGAAATGAAATCGTGGTTGCCGGATTTATGGATGGGAAAAATATTAGCACGTTTCCATGCATCTGGGAAAATACCAGTCGAAAAGACTCAAATTAAAAATCAAGGATAGAGGAAAACTCAGAGAAGAGCACGGGGATTTCATGAAGAAGTTAAGAAGGCCATCAGGCCCAATAAATCCACTTGTATCTATCGAGGCAAATATGTATTAGGCTTAGAGATATTAGGTATAGGATAAAAGTTCCCTGTTGAGTTGAAACTAGAAATAGTTTTTGAGTATTGTTGGTTGGTTTTTTCTCCTTTTTCCAATAGAATCATAAAATATGTAATAATTTAGTTTGAATTTGACTTGGTTTTTTTTTTTCATTAAATGTTCTGATTTATAGCGTATAAATTTAGATGACATTTGGGACATTAAGTTTTAGTATCTTTATTGTTTGAAATTTGCTTTATATTCTTTGAAAATTTATAACGATTAGTATTGAATAAAGCGCTTTTGATTTTGACTTTGATTTTTCCAACCTTAATACTGCAAATGAAATGAGGTATAACTTCCTACAAGGCCATATTAGGATATTCTGAAAGGTACGCCTTAGTCTATAGGTGACAATCGCGGTAATGATGGTACTAAATTTTCATCCCTCTATGGAGAGAGAGAGAAAGAGAAATGGTGATTAATTTAGTTGCTAAGGACTTCGACAACAAAAAACTTTCTGCAAAAATAGAATAATATAACTCATGTGAAGAGAACAACACCAATAATAATTCCTATTCATAAAAACATGATATTCACGGTTGACCTATAAATCAAACATCAACTAATTCCGTACATCCCTCATCAATTTATCGTTTTCGTATTTCGCCCACGCCTATAAACCTGTTTTCCAATTTAATGACAACTTGACTTCTGTAGCCATCCTGTAAGACATGGTCTAAGGCGCCATTCCTTTTATTGATTAAATCACAAGCATAAGGAATTGAGTGGGATGCACAGCGCAAAATTTTGGAGGAGGTTCTGCCAAACATTCCTCTTGGAAACTTCTCAAACATTTCATCAAACCGTAATAAATTCTTGCTAAGAGATAAACTTTAATTTGTCTAGAAATGAGCACGACATCTTAAGGAATAGATAAAATGGATTAGGAAACAGAATATCAGCCTAATCAATATTTCACATTTGTAGGCAAACGTGAAGGACTTTCATAAGTGGAATGAAATTTAATAGAAGTAGTTGAGGAGTGGACGGATAATGACAAAATGTTATTCTTGGTGATTTTCTCGGGAGTTACAATTTCTAATGGCTTTATGCTTCGAGGAATTTCGGATTCCTAATTTGAATTCATGGAAATTTGGGTTCAATAAAAGTGATGCTTGAATTAAGGAAGATAATTGCATTCATTATTATAGTACTAGATACTACGTTAAAATTTATTTTAGATTTAATTGCTTGAGGTTACTTTGTACGATAGGGGAATCTTAGTAACGAGAAGTTCTGATGGATTTGGAATTCAAATAAGTTATGGTGTTTTCCTTATGCCTAGGAAAATTTTTGGGACTTCACAGCCAATTGAATCGCTATCAAAATAAAACTAGCATGTTGTGTGTGCAGGAGAGTTCTCCTATCAGAAGGGCTTTGTAACATCCTAAGATTCAAAAAAACTTTTCAGGTAGTATGAGTCGATGACTTGAATATCATCCAATATTTGTATATGAAAGTGCAGAGTTTCTTTTATAAGCACATAAGGCACCATTTTTTTCCAACTTAAGTAATGAAAGCTTGGCCAATTGGGCATATTAACCAATTGAACATGTTAAATCCAATATTATCCTCAAAAATGTGCATGAAAATATGAAGAAATTTAGCGTGCCTAGCTGGATTTGAAATACGGTGTGACAATTAAGTTATGAGACTAATTTTATTGCCGCGCTTGTGGTAAACCTGTGAATTCCCGTCCTCTTCCCTGACATCCTTCCCCTCTCCATTGATATATTTACCATTGCTCTAACTTGTTTAGTTCGCCTGCTGTGTCGTATTGAGTAGACGTGTGTTGGTGGTGCTCATTACGAAAATGGAGAAACGAAATCAAGAGCAAGGCGTCGCGATAAAATTTTGCACCAGATTGGGCGAAACTGCTTCGGAAACGTATGCTAAAAATGTAAATGTGCATGGTGATAGTGCTCTTAGTCGTGTCCAGGTGTTTCGATGGCATAAAGAGTTTAAGGAGGGGCGTGAAAGCGTGGAAGACGAGGCGCAGAGTGGAAGATTAGTCGATGCGCGCACTGACGCAAATGCGTAGCGTGTGCGTGCCCTAGTCCATGAAGATCGGCGTTTAACAGCTCAAATACTAGCCTCGGAACTGGATATGAACCGTGAAACATTCAGACAAATTTTAATCAACGATTTTGGGGTGAAAAAGTTGTGCGTGAAGATGGTTCCAAAGAACCTTTCTGAGGAGCCCTCTAAAGGGATCGCCGTGTTGCAACAGCCACCTATCCGCCCAATATGTCACCCTATGACTTTTTTTTGTTCCCTAGAATAAAATCGGTGGTCAAAAGAACCCATTTTGAGTCGATTACGGACATCCAGGCGGCCGTGACGAGGGTACTCGTGGACATCCCATTCCAAGCGTTCCAAAAATGTTACGAAGCATGAAAAACGCGCGGAAATCTTTGAATAGCTGCCCGAGGGGGCTACTTTGAAGAGAATGGCAGAGTTTTAGTATAATTTTTAAATATACGGTTTTCATGGAATCAGTCTCATTACTTAATTGGCACACCTCGTATGTATCGACCATCTACACGTATTATTGCTATTGTAATTCCAGACAATTCAAATGCATAGAACTCACTTGATTACGGTTTGATTTTCCTGAAACTTTATGAGCATAAAAACCTAATATTAATTTGCAAAGCAGTAAAATTGTAGGAAGGTTAATAGTACCATTTAAATTTTAAGAGAAAACGTAAAATTTACAAATTATAGAAAATTATCCCCGAAAAAATTAAAACGGTATCTTTAAACTACATTGGAATTTGATTTTCATGGTTATAAAATTTCATGAAAAACCAACCGTAATCAAGTGAGTGAGTGAGTGAATTTTGATTTCTGTGGTATTTGTTGCCTATGTACTCATATAGACCTACCTCCGTGATTTTTGGCAGATTTTTCCGCTCAAAGGTATCCAATCATGAGGATTCGTACATTTTGCCTCCCCCCGAACCCCCGTATGCCCAAAATGAGTTTTTTTACAGATTCTGAAAACACTTATTAAGACCTTTCATTCGATACCCCTGCGGGCTACCTTTGAGAAAAAAATTTTATGAACCACTTCGTTACAAGGGGGGCCCATTTGAAGAATTTTGAAGTGTTTGATAAAACCTAAAGTTTAGAGAGATGGACAGAAGGGCGGACAGACAAGACGCCAAATTAGTAGGTCTTTGTCAAATTTAATTTAAAAGCCCAAAAATTATAAAAGTCGTCATTTCTATCGAAGTAGCAAACATTTTATTTTTTTGCTTCATTATTACGTTTTATTCTAAGAATTGACTTATGACAGATGAGATTTTAGAAATTAATTTAGAACGTACCTTTTTTCCTCGAAATTTTCCAATAAGCAACACCAATTATCAAATTCATTATTGTGTTGAGTTTTGCTACAAGGTGATCAACTGTTGAAGCGAAAATGTTACCGTTTTATTTGGTACAAATTTCAAACAATAGCAGTCCAAGTGCCCTCCAATGGGTAAGATACTTGCATTTTAGAGTAGTGAGGTGGGATGGTCTTAAAAAAACTGAGGACAACCAGTGTTAGAGGTGTCAAAGATTCGGTCATTCGGTTGCCAATTGTGTCATGCACTATCGTTGTGTTAAATATAAAGATATTCATACCCCCGGTGAATGCACATTAGCTCAGATGTAGCCTAAGGAAAAATTATACTGTGTCTTTGCTCATCCAGCATATTATCGAGGATGCCCTAGATATCAAGATGCAAAAGTTAAAATTTTCCCTAGTACACAGCAATGTCATACCTTCCAACTTCGTCAAGCCCAGGGTATCATTTGCACTTACTGCTAGATGGCAGGCAGACAAGAATGTAAATAAAATAAATAACTTAACTGGTAATAATGAGCTGCTTCTCAAAATTTACCGACAGCTTGAATCTCTTTCGGAAGGAATAAATAAGCAAGTTCAAAAAATCGATTTCGTGTTTCAACGTTTAAGCCAACATACTTCAAAATGTTTTGTCATCCAGTCACATTTACCGATCAACATTAACTGCGTTGTTAATCTACATCAACGTGACTATCTCTTGGATTCGTTGTTAAGCAAAAAACTGACATCTGCTTCTTACTGAAACCCACCTCAATTCATGGCACTCCATGACATTCAAAGATTTTGAATTCGTTAGAAACAATAGGGTAAACAGTGATGTGGGGGGTGGCACCGGAATATTAGTGAGTAAACCCTATTGTTTCCAAAATCTTGAAAAAGTCCAATTTAAAACTTTGAATTTCTTGAAGTGTCCGTTATCAAAATTTCACCGCCAGGTGAGGATAATCTCTTCGATATCTCTGCCTATATAACTGGTTGCAATCTTTTAAAGTTCGAGAAGGAGCTCAATTGCTTGAAATGCTCGAACTGAACGGGCTGCATAGCCATTACATTCTTGCCGGTGACTTGAATGCGCGGCATACATCGTGGTTTAATGCCACCAATAATCCAAAAGGTGTATTCCTGAAACCGTGGCTAACAGAGTACCAAATTAAATATATGTGCAATCTATATGGGTCGCAGTTCCCAACATACCCCAGGAAAAATTCATTTGAAAAAACCGATAGGGGAAGATCTCAAAAGAAGTTCAATCAAGATTACCAAGAGCAATGTCCTCCTTCTGATGAAAGCAACGCTTGTTTAATGTTTCTTGATATCAGGAATCTAACTAACGATGAAATAGATCTCTATTTGTCGAAGTTAGAGATGCTGACGTTGGAAACGATTGAGAAAGTAGTTAGCAAAATTAAACATCGAAATAATATAGAAGGAAATGAAACACCAACCATTGCAAGGTTGAAAATATTGACAAGCCTCCTTTTCACACGCGTCAACAATATTTATCGGCGATTTTTGGACTACAACTATCCCTCGTTGGCTTTGTTGAAATTACACCTAAAGAATGGGTGGAACTTAATCCGTCCATACTTCACGAGTGAAGTCAGAAATCAACGGGCGGGAAAACCGAAGAGTATTAGCTCACAGGGCCCAGATGATGTTTTCGTGAAAGTGAAAAGCTTAATCCGTAAGAAAACTTAAGCTAAGGCATCGAACCTTTAAGTTACTAGTGATATGATAAATCTTCTCAATAGGGCTCGTATCGAAATTGATATTACGACACCATGTAGAAATGGAAACAGGATTATATGTTGTGGCAGTTACATAATCCCTATGTCAACCATACAGCGGCTCCGACGAACATGACATCTCCGCTGCATTGCCCACGCATGCCACAACACAAAACACAACTCACAGCCGCAACAGCATTGCACGTGTTGCACATCAGAGGCGCTGAGATCAATACAAAACAAAAGGTATAAATAGCCAGCACGGACCTCGTCAGCTCTTTCTCGTTCTATTGCATCCCACGGCGTCCTCCATAACTTGCACGAAATTACTTATAAAAGAAAGTCAAAAATAATAGATCTGATTGCGTCCAAAAGTTGAAAATTTAAAGATTAAATAAAATGAATATTAAAATAGTGGAATAAAATCAACCTCCATAACTGGTGACCCCAACAACGGAACACGAACAACCAAATAAAGAACTGCAAAGGAAGCCGATACATCCGCGCGGACATCAAGGCACGCAGCGAACAGCATCCTTTATTCATCGCTGTGTACAAAGGATAATAAAAAGTTTCCGTGCACGCTCCGCGCCATTTTACCTGAGTGAAATTACGTCAGCCAACGACGTACAAGAAGACAGGTAAGCTCTTAAGTGAACATGTCGACACACGCGAATGCAGTACCAGTGACGGAAGGAAACGATGACAATGGCGGTTGACAGGACGCTGCCGCCATTCCGCTACGGATAGATGCAGATACGCAGGGCGAGATTTGTAAAATCGGCGTGAGACCACCAGCGTTCAGCAAACGCGATCCCGATTTGTATTTTATACAAATGGAGTCGCAATTTCGTAATGCAAGCATCACACGTGATCAAACGATGTACGATTACGTCGTTGGATCACTCGACAGTACAACACTGTCAAATGTCTCGGATATCGTCCGCGCCCCTCCGGTCCACATCAAGTACCTGGCGATCAAGGAACGTCTGATCAAGGAATTCACAGACTCGGAGAACAAAAAGCTGCGCCGACTTGTGCAGGAATGTGAGCTAGGAGACAACAAACCGACGCAACTCCTACGCCAAATGAGAGATTTGGCCGGCGGTGCGATGAACGACGAGGCAATTAAGTTTTTGTGGCTAGAGCGACTGCCCAGCGGCATCCGTGCGGTGGTATCGATCGCGGAAGGAAATCTGGATCGGTGTGCGCAGCAGGCCGACAAAATGATGGAAATGGGGAATTTTGGCACCATATCATCTATTCAAGGCCAGACAGAACAAGCGACGGCACAGCCAAGCGAACTGCGCTCTTTACACCTGATCATCGCCGAACTGAGAAAAGAAATTAGCGAGATCAGGGCTCATCAGCATCAAATACGCGGGCGTTCACAAACACCCTTACGTGACGACAAGAGACGCAACCGCTCCAAAAGCCGCGCGGAAAGGCACGCGCTCCGTTTCTACCATCATCGATTTGGTGCTAACGCTAAAAAATGCGCTCAGCCGTGCCAATTCAACAAGTCGGAAAACTAAAGGACGCTTCACTACCGACGGTTGGTGAAGCCTGCAGCAACATGAAATCGAACCGTCTTTTCATCATCGAAAGAGCGTCACGACTAAAATTTTTAATTGATACTGGCGCAGATTTTTCGATTTTACCTGTTTCATCTGTAGGTAAGAAGTTGACGCCAGCAACATATACGCTATTCGCCGCGAATGGATCGCAGATCAACACAAACGGCAACAAACTATCTGCAGTAGACTTCGGACTACGAAGGAGATTCGAGTGGAGTTTTGTAATCGCTGACGTGACCAAGCCAATACTGGGCGCCGATTTCCTTGGAAAATTCGAACAACTGGTCGATGTCAAGAACAAACTACTCATCGACAAGCAAACGAAGCTACAGACTCAATGCGTTGCTGAATTCATCAACTACGAGCCAGTTTTTTCTATGAACAGCGACAATAAGTTCAAAGAGCTGTTGATGAAATTCAAAGAATTGACGTCGCCAACATCATACGATAGCACACGGAAAACGACAGTCCGCCATCAAATCGTCACTACCGGACAACCAGTGTTTTCACGTCCACGCTGCCTGAACGAAGAAAAATTTAAAATCGCCAAGCAAGAGTTCGAGCACATGATAAACCTGGGAATATGTGTACCATCAAAGAGCGAGTGGGCCAGTCCACTCAACATGGTTTCAAAAAAGAATGGACTTTGGCGACCATGCGGTGACTACCGCTGACTCAACGCTCAAACAGTTCCAGATCGTTACCCGGTCGCGCACATTCAGGATTTCGTTCAAACATTCAACGGCAAGAATATCTTTTCGACACTCGATTTGGAAAAAGCCTATTTTAACATTCCAATCGCCGAGGAAGATCGAAAAAAGACAGCAATCATCACGCCATTTGGATTGTTTGAATTCAACGTGATGACATTCGGCCTATGCAACGCAGCACAAACGTTCCAAAGATTCATGGACCAGGTGCTATTCGGCTTAGAATTCGTGATCTGCTACATTGACGATATACGAGTATGCATCGCATGGAACAACGAGGAGGAACACTACCAACATGTGCGAATCGTTTTGCAGCGCTTGCGTGAACACGGACTCAAAATCAATGTTTCGAAATGCGTATTCGCACAGGAGGAGATAACATTTCTCGGCCATCAAGTCAGCGAAAAGGGCATCCGTCCGCCAAATCATAAAATTGAAGCCATCATCAATTTTCCAAAGCCGAAGACAGCGAACGAACTGCGCAAGTTTATTGCAATGTTGAATTTTTACCAGCGTTTTCTCCCTGGAGTAGCAACAAAGCAAGGACAATTGCAGAAATTAATTAAAGGGAACAAGAAAGGTGACAAGTCACCTGTGATATGGACCGATGATGCCGAGAAAGCATTTAACGAATGCAAACAGGCATTAGCGAACGCAACAACTTTAGCACATCCAGTCCCCGACGCCAAATTGGTGTTACACGTGGATGCCAGCAATTTTTCCGTTGGTGCAGCCATCCACCACATAAACCGTGGACAACTCGAGCCACTCGGTTTCTATTCGAAGCGTATGACCGATACACAGAGGCGTTATAGCACCTATGACAGAGAATTGCTTGCAATCTTCCAATCGATAAAACATTTCAAACATATTATCGAAGGAAGAAAGCGCACGATTCTGACTGATCATAAACCGATAACTTTCGCTTTTAAACAGAATCCGGACAAGGCAACGCCTAGACAACTTCATCACCTGGACTTTATTGGGCAATTTACTACCGATATACGACACATTGCCGGCAAGGACAATACCGTAGCTGATTTATTTTCACGCATCGAAGTTATCGACAGCAATGGGCAAATCAATTTCGATCAGTTGGCCGACAGTCAGAAAGTCGACAAAGAAGTAATTGACTTTCAGACAAGAACCGATTCAACGCTCCAGCTGAAACTGATTAACCTTCCAAACGCTTCTAAAACCATCCTTTGTGACGTATTGACAAAAAGTGTACGACCATTCATCACCGGAGAATTCAGGCAACAAGTTTTCGACTCCGTTCATGGCATAGCGCACCCTGGAAAGAGAGCCACAATCAAACAGATTTCCGAACGTTTCATTTGGCCAAACATGAAGAAGGACATCGCCAAAATGGTAAAAACTTGTCTCGCTTGCCAGAAATCGAAGATCACTCAACACAACAGATCCGCAATAGAAAGCTTCAAAGTTCCCGACAAGCGTTTTTCGGTAATCCATATCGATTTGGTTGGACCGCTGCCGATTTCGAATGGTTTTTGATACTGTTTGACGTGTACCGATCGATTTAGCCGATGGCCAGCAGCGATTCCCATAGAGGACATTCACGCAAGTACAGTTGCCACCGCATTGATCAACGGCTGGATAGCGCAGTACGGCGTGCCATCTCAAATCATCACAGACCAGGGTACACAATTTGAATCCAAACTGTTTAACGAAGTATCACGTATTTTAGGAGCGAAGCATCTGCGGTCAAGTCCAAGACACCCGCAAGCTAATGGTCTAATCGAACGTTTCCACCGTACAATGAAATCGGCTATCAAGTGTCACAGTAACGAGCGCTGGACTGAAATCCTGCCTCTCATCCTGCTTGGTTTACAAAACGTTTACAAGGACGACATAACAGTAACGCCATCCGAAATGATTTACGGCACAACATTGAAGATGCCCTGCGAATTTTTCGAGAAGGCCAACAATTATGGATTCGAGATCGACTTTGCACAACATTTACGCGAATTGATGGAACGGATTCAACCTGTGCCAACGTCGAATCATGCTTCTAACAAAGTATTTGTACAAAAAGATCTGCAAGCATGCTCGCATGTCTTTTTGCGAGACGACTCAGTTTGATCGCCACTTAAAGCACCGTACGACGGACCATATAAAGTTCGTGTCATTCGCAGAATCGTGATATCACTCCAATGGCTCAACCACTGGCGGGGGAGTACTGTGGCAGTTACATAATCCCTATGTCAACCATACAGCGGCTCCGACGAACATGCCATCTCCGCTGCATTGCCCCCGCATGCCACAACACAAACACAACTCACAGCCGCAACAGCATTGCACGTTTTGCACATCAGAGGCGCTGAGATCAATACAAAACAAAAGGAATAAATAGTCAGCACGGACCTCCTCAGCTCTCTCTCGCTCTATCGCATCCCACGGCGTCCTCCGTAACTTGCACGAAACTACTTATAATAGAAAGTCAAAAATAATAGATCCAATTGCGTCCAAAAAGTTGAAAATGTAAAGATTGAATAAAATGAATATTAAAATAGTGGAATAAAATCAACCTCCATAATGTCATGGATTGCAAAAATTTGCCCTGATTGGAACAAATTCATTTAACCACACCCTGACAGAGGGAATCAAATACTTTCAGAGGTCGTTGAACTTCAAATCAAGTCTGAACGGCGAATCAATTCTTCATTTCAATGAAACATTAACATCTGACCTAATACCGAGCTTTAATCTTATTGATTACTCTATCCGCTAAGAAGACTTGCGTTTTATTTTTGATACTGTCAAACAACAAGAGATCATGTGGTCTAAACAGTCTTCCGAATATAATTCTACAACATATGCCTTAAGCTGCTATTCGGAATTATTTTATATTGTTCAAAAACATGTAGAGCAATTCATATTTCCCAAATGAGAAGAAAAAGGCTAAAGCATTTCCAATCTTGGAGAAATGAAAAGAATCTTTTTCCCTAAAAGCTATCGGCCAATCTGCTTTTAAAGTGATACTGAACAAAGCATTAAACGCCCCCATTGAGAAACATGAGTTGATTCCAGATAACATATATGGTTTTTAATGCCAGGCATTCGACAATACAAGGTATAACGAATGTAACCCCAGACATCTGTTGGAAGCTAAACAACAGGGAATGTGTTGGAGCGTGTCTCATTGATATGGAGAAAGCCTTCGATACGGTGTGGTTGGATAGACTAGTTTTGAATCTCCTTTAGGACAGCTTCCCCAGACACCTTGTTGCCATGATGTGCAATATATTATACGGGAAATCAGTTGTTGTAACTGATGGAAATCTGAACGCAATGTGCGACTTCAAGGTATTGAATGGTATACAGCAGGAAGCAGTTACTGTGCCTCTGCTCTTCTCAATATTTATTCACGAGCTATTGAATGGCTTTGATTTTAACATCTCGCCATCGCAATTATTGGTAGCGTTCTCTGTCGAACTGATCATCTCTACGGCAGACCAAAAAACTAGAGTAGTTCTAAGCAATCTTCAAGAAATGTTTCATGATATGCAGCTGTATACTGACAATTGGCGAATGAAAATCTACGCACTGAAGTGCGAAACAATTTGTTAAATTTCTCTCGAGAAGTTAGAAAATTCCTGTAAGTTAGTTGGAGCAGAAAACAAGGGAGTCACTACAGAATGGCGTAGGAAATATGATGCTTTAGCATATACAATACGTTCTAACATATTTGAAGAGCATGTTTGAATGGAAATAGGGTGGTAATTGCACACAAATGATAAATCAACTTCCTTGAGTACAGTAGTTATGCAGGCTAACTTTCACACCAGTGGATATGCAGCCACACACTTGCTCAAATTTAAAATAAAAGCAAGTTGAGGTGAAAGGACTGAGGTCAAAGACTTGACTACAAAACTGGGTAGAATTTTGATTTGCATCTTGGTTAGTGATGATAACTTCAACTTAATTGGGATAAGCTTGCAGGGAGAGGATGCACTGAGGAAGAAAATTTTGGAGTGAAAGAATTCAACGCTATAATTATCAAAAGCTGATGGAAAATAACGTGCGCAAATAAGAAAGGCAAATAGCGCCTCCAACTGTCTTGGTCCATTGACCCTGTCCTCCAATTCCATAACCCGAGCAGCGATAAACTGTCTTCGTCGAACGAGTCAGACCAGCAATTCCTTGGTTTCCCAACTGGTCTCCAGCCTTCAGTTCTCCCAACGAACACATTTTTGTGTATCGTCCATACGATTCATGTGGCTTCCGCAGCCTTACAATCGTTGAGACCTCCGGCTCGTCAAAAATTTCATATGGCTCATGGTTGCATCGAATTTGCCATTGGTCGCTCCAATTATTTGCCTCAGGACCCGTCGCTCAAAGGCGTCCAATATATTTGCGGATGTTTGGGTTAGGGTCCATGTTACACACCCATAGCATAACACAGGTCTTACCAAAGATTTGCATACTTGGAGCTTTGTTTTCCTGTGTATGCAGCTGGTCTTCAAGATCGTCAATACTGGATAAAATATTTTAATTACGAGCTGCATTCTTCGGCGTAATTCGTCTCTTTCATTACCTGTTTTCGTTATTTTGGGGTCTAAATTTACAAATTCGCTCACATTTTTGATACTGCGTTTGCCAAGTGTTATATTTTGTGTGTTTAAGGTATATTCCTCGAATGCGTCATGATCTTTGTTTTATTTTCATTGATTTGTAGCCCTACTGGCTTTGCTTTGCTGTCAAGATTCAGGAAGAGTTCTTTGGCATTTCTTAATGACCATGACAAAATATTTATGTCGTCTGCATAGGCTACTACTTGGCTCGACTAGTAATGTGCCTCGTGTATCGACAGGTAGCATCCGTATGACGTAATCCAAAGCCAAATCGAATAGCAATGGGGCCAGCCCATCTCCCTGCTTTAGTCCGATATTTGTGTCAAAGGCATCGGTGAGTTGGTTATTAATACGGATTTGGGAAGTTGTCGATGTCATTGTCATTTTGGTAAGACGGACTTGTTTAACTGGGATGCCAAAGCAAAGCATTACTTGGTACAATACGTTACGATCAATACTGTCGTATGCTTGCTTGAAGTTAACGAAAATTTGGTGAACGTCATGTTGAACTCCCAGCATTTTTCAAGTACCTGCTTGACCATGAACAGTTGGTCTGTTGTCGGTAATACTGTTGGCGCATGATCCGATTTTATTTTCAAAGATTTTAGAAAATATTTTATATGCCATACAAAGTAGTGATATGCCTCTATAATGTTCGCACTGTAGCTTGTCGCCTTTTTCGTGGACAGGGAATATAATTGATTGACTCCACTCTTTTGGCATATGTTCTTGTTGCCAAATGTGCTGGATGACTTTGTGAATAGCTTTATGGACAGTACTGCCACCATATTTGTAGAGCTCCACTCATTGATCCCCTTCGCTTCATTATTATTTTGGGCTTTGATGATGGAACCAACTTTATCTAGAGTAGGTGGGGCCAATGGAAGCTTTCAGCAGACATCTATAGGTGCCGATGTTCTGGCGCTGTGTGAAAGTTTTTGAAATATGATGCCCATCTTTCCTTCATCTTGGTTTCATTAGCGATGATATTACCGATGTCGTCACGACAGAGCGTGCTTTTGAGCTGGTAACCATCTTTCAGGCTTTTGACTACTTTTAATGCTTGTCTTGTATTGTTTTGCTCGCGAAACTTACATCTATATTTCTCAATTGGTCCTCATAGTGTTTTCTTTTCTTAATCCAAATTATCTTATTCGCTACTCCTCTGAGATTTTCAAAGTGCTCTCTCTTTGTCCTGGTATTCCTACTTACGTATTCTTTGTACGCTTGATTCTTTTTATCTAGCGCATTCTGGCACACATTATCGAACCAATGATTCCTCTTGTGCCGGACTTGATGTACAATCGTCTGCTCTGCCACTGTCTTAACAGCCGCTTTCACTTCCATCCAGAGCTTGTGGCTTGTCTTTAACGATGCATCTGATAAGGTGGGAGTCAGCTGGTTGCCGAGGGTCTTCGTGAAATTTTTGGCCACACACCCTGTTTGGAGCCGTTCTATGTCAAATCTGTGTAGCGGGCTGGTCTTCGCCGAATATGCCTTTGATACACGACTTCGTCACGTTAGACAGTAAAAATATGTAGGTATTTTACGAACTTTTTAACGTTAATGTTCTAATGTTTATTTATAATTGATATATTTAGACTAGCATCTATACCACATTTCTACCCTACAAGCGGCCAGCTTTTTATTTTTTTATATAGGTATACAGGTACATTAATTTTTCGAGTTCACGTAACCGAAATTATTCTTTTTAAATCGATTTTAATATAATATCGATTATAAGTATTTCAAGAAAATAGGTGAAATATTTAAATTTTATTTATTCAGTCACGATCCAATCTACTCTAGTTGGGTGATTTATTATAAAGGATAGATTCATTTTATGAGTGAATATAGCTGACCTTTTTTTGAATCGATCATGTTGCGAGATTATTGAAAGCTAGTGGCGATAGATTAAGAACAAAGTGTTTCAGAGTCTCTATTAAAAAGGCGGGTGATTTGACAACAAAAAGTTATTCAATTAAAAATTACACATTTTATGTGTTCGTCAACATTTAATTTCCTTGAATAGCTTTACTATAAAATAAGTGCTTAAGGTATGCACATTTGGTTATTTTGGATTTTAAACTTTTTCAAATTACTATAGGTAGGTGTAGGTAAAATACCTTCCACGAGAAACGTTGGTATCAAAATCTACAACAACAATTTCAAATTGTACCACATTTCTAAAATTGAGCGCTGGCCACATCACAAGTTATGTGTTGTTACTATTTGCACTGCACCACACGCAAGTTGGCAGCACTCCAAAACTTATAGGGGAATTCACTGATATTGTCATCGATGGAGCTAGTTGTAGCTCGAACAAATATAGTAAAATAGGATTCTATTGACTATCAAATAATAAGAAATTGCTATAATAACCTTTTGCGCAACGTAAAAAACTTTTAAAAGCACTTTACATGTGAGCCATTCTTGAGAACAGCTGTTTTGACATTTCTTCGAGTATTGTTTTCGTGCCTGATATAGTGCTGTGTGCAATAAATAGAATTATCTTTTTTAAACACGATAGACGATTTTTTGTACGTACAAGGGCAAAAATATCAACGAGAATAACTGCACTTAAGGTTGAAATATTTTACTAGGTATATTTTGCATATAACAAATAAATTGCATTTGACAAGTTGATTTTTTTAATACAACGCGTTTTTTTGAATGCCCATAACTTTAAGGTGTGAACAAGACCACCTACAGCAATAGACGGAATATTTATTTTTCGTTTGAGTATTTGATATTTTTCAAATTTTCAATTTTTCACACAAAACAAATAAAACTTTTTTCAATTATTAATGAAAAACGCCCTCACATAAATGTGGCAAAAGTGCAGATTTATACTTGAATCAATCAATGAAAGTTGGTAAAAGGTCATGACATGACTTATCATCATCAATGAAAGTAGTAAAGTAGTTTATGCTTTCTCGCAGTAATTATAGGATCAATGTGGCAGCGTTGTAAAATAAAGAAATGTCACAATGGATGTAATAAAAACAAGAAAAATTATTATCTCCGAATTCACGCATTTTAACAAAAAATTAATGTAAAACAATATTTGTCTAACCGTAGATAACATGAGCAGTAGATCTAAAGGTACGGGTTGGCACTATGCTTCAGGAAGTGCTAAGCGTAAAGCAAAAGATAAAAGGGAAAAAAAGAACGAAGCTGTTCTATCAAAAACACGTAAGCTGATCGAGTATTTTAATGTTCAGAGTGGTGTTCCTGAATCTACAGAAAGTAAATCAGAAAATACAGAAGTTGCATCTCATTGTACATATGATAGTTATACTATTGACGTTTTTGATGAAGCTACATTTTCTATAAGTGATGCTGTAGTTAAGGAGACAGCAATTCCTCTTAATTTAACTATATCATGTTCTAGCCAAAGAGAATTTAAAAGCACAGCTAGTCCTCTCGATCTAGAGTCGTCGTGTTCTATCCAAAAAGTAGTCGAAGGCATATTATTACTTGATTCTAATGTCACTACAGTTTCAAGTCAAAAACAAAACGAAAGTAAAATATACTCCAACGATATAGGTGAATAGCTGAGCAGCTTTGATAGAGATTATTGGATTGAAAAAGGAAGCAGCGAACTGCAACATATGAATAGTGATTTTTTGTCATCAAAGAAAATTTTTGTAAACGAAAATAAGCCATTATTCTACCATAAGTTATTTTTCACCGATTAACATAAGCTAACCAATAAAACTCACGTCAGAGATTGGTTGTGTTATTCGGAAACCAAAGGACAACTTTTTTGTTTTGTTTGCAAAGTTACAAATTCAGATAGTTCGTTACCACGGTTTAGGAAAGACGGATCAGATGACTGGAAGAATGCGCACAATTTATTGACAAGACATGAAGAAAGCACTTGACAAAGACAAGCCATAATTTCGCTGTTAAACCTCAAAAACAAGAATACGCGTGTTTATTTATTTATTTATTCATTGCTATTTTACAGATATAACCCAATTACAAAAATAGTAATAATAGTGAAAGATAGAGAGACATAGAAAACATATAAGAAAAAATTCAAAGCTTAGCGAGTGCAGAAGCTACTCTATTTTTAAAATGGAGATAAGAAGTGGGGAAAGATCCAAGCTGAAGATCATCGTGTTTACGCGTAATCCTTAGTAGAGGAGAACATCAAAGATTTTGGAACTTCTAGTAGGACGGACAGCATTTCTGACCGGGAGTTCAGCTACCAACTTAGTGTTAAGGTAACCAAGGGAGAGACGATAAAGGAAACCCTCATCCAGATAAATATGGCGGTGTTCTAAAGAAGGAATACCAAGGATAGAAAAACGAACATGATAATAACAATAAGGAATACGAAATTTTAACAGTAAGATTCTCGTAAACTTACGTTGAACAGATTCGATCGAGGATTTAAGGTAAACGAAAGGAGGAGACCAGACTGGGGAGCAGTATTCAAGAATAGAACGAACTAAACTTACAAATAACTTAATACAAGAAAAGGGATCAGAAAATATGATGAAGTGACGTAAAATAAATCCAGATATACGTGATACTCTGGAAACAACATCATAAACGTGAAGATCGAATTTTAGTTTGGAGTCAAAGGTGACTCCAAGATCTTTGATATGAGTCACGGTGCTAAGACGTTTATTTTTATGAAGAAATGACCAATGAATGGATAAAGTTTGGAGAAAAAGGATACATGTATACATTTAGAAACGTTAAGAAGAAGCTGATTAGATTGACACCACAGGTCCCAGGAATTTAGATCAGCTTGCAGTATGTCAAGGTCATTTTCAGAGGATACGACCTTGAATAATTTCACATCGTCTGCATAAAGAAGGCAGGAGGAGTTAGTAACTTAAGGCAGATCATTGATAAAGATGACAAATAAAAGCGGACCGAGAATGGACCCTTGGGGAACGCCGCTAGACGGGACAAAAGGAGAAGAGATAAAACCATTGAGAGTAACATGACATATTCGATTCGAAAGGTAGGAGGAGAGCCACTTGAACAAATCGCCAACGACACCAAGTGCATGAATTTTTTGGAGCAAAATATGATGATTGACCGGATCAAAGGCCTTAGAAAAATCAAGATACAGGGTTTCTACCTGAAATCGATTCTCAAAGGCTCCAGCAACAACCGTAGTAAATTCCATAAGGTTGGTGGTTGGTCATAGTAGAACGACCTTTGACGAAACCATGCTGTTCAGGAATTAGCTTATCCTCCACAGCCACAAGCAGTTTGGAGTAAACAATATGTTCCAGTAATTTGGAAAAATAACACAATAAAGAGATGGGGCGATAATTTGAAACCAGAGAGGCGTCACCTTTCTTAAAAATAGGGAGGAGGACAGCTCTTTTCCAGTTAGAAGGTTATATTGAAAAGTAAAGCTAAAGGAACAGATATAGTGGATGATAAAGATTTAACGAAGAAATAAGGAATGCCATCAGAACCAGCACCAACAGAAACATCAAGAGTATTGATAAGATATTCAATTTCTACAGAAGAACAAGTGATAGAAGAAATATTGGGTTGATGATAAGCAGGGAAGGGTGAACTTTGCGCAGGCGTGGTAGAGAGATTGAAAAGTGAAGAAAAATAATTACAGAAAAGTTCGCACATTTCCTGAGGAGATGACGCGAGCTGCCCATTTAAGGTTAATGAGGAAGGATTTTTAGTCGACTATTTAAGAGAACGGATGTACTTCTAAAATGGCTTGGATTGGTTAGAATTAAGCGAAGACTCGATACTCCTGAAGTAAGAAGCTTTTGCCAAGTTTTCTTCCCTTTTTGCAGCAGATCTAAACTGAGAATAGTTTACACGATCCTCAGAAGACCTGGTACGTAGAAAGATACGACGAGCCCGATCCTTTTCTTTCAGGGCACAAATCACATTGTGATTCAACCAGGGTGTACCATGGGAGTCACGAGCACAGGTAAAGGGAGTTGCTGCTGATATGACAGAGTTGAGGAAGTCATAAAATTTCTCAGAAGCGTCATTTGAATCAAGACCATGAAAGAAGGTATTCCAATTAACAACGGATAAAGAATTAGAAATTAGGGAGTAATTTGCCTTGTAGAAGTTAAAGTGCATTTTTTTCGATATACGCTTTGGATTGATTCGATCAAGTGACACTTCATACCGAAGCGGAGGGTGATGAGGATCGAGAGGGACATACGGAGAAAGAGCAGGAGAATGCTTCAGAGAGGAAGAATCTAGGTAGTTAAGGACTAAATCCAGGAAGCGATCATTAATATTGGATAAATTATTAAATTGAGAGAAAGGACATAAAGGAAGAAATTAAGAGCGAGACTTGTAAGGGACCTGAAACATGATTTCCGACCCAGGACAGAGAGGAAAGATTAACACACAGAATAATAGGGCAGCTTGAAAAACGAGTCAAATAATATGAGGAAAATTCAGAAAAGAGAGTGTCGTAGACAGAATATGGAGAACTACAAGGAATATATACACAAGCTACGAGGAGAGGACGAGCAGGTGAAAAAGATATCTTAGCGACAACGCATTCAACAGGAGGAGAAAAGTGAAGATCAGAGAGAGGAATGCCAGATAGGGAATTATGGTAAGCAATAAGAACACCGCCACCATCCCTCTTATTTGTAATTGTCGATCGCGATCTTGCCTTATTAAAAAATGGTTCGAAAAAATCTCGGCGTCATGAAAACTGTCGGTTAGCCACGTTTCTGTGAGGCAGATTATTTTATCACAGGAGAGAAGGCATGATAAAGAGAGATGTTTCAGCTTAGATCTTAGACCACGTACATTTTGATAATAAATGAAAAATGAATTCTGGTTAGTGATAAAGTTAGGCTGATTAAAGGAAGAATGACTAGAAGCTAATGTTGTTGAAGTTTTGATTTGAATGTTCGAAAATTTCTTTTAGAGTTCGAAGCAAAAGGCTTAACTAAGACGCCTGGGGGCCAGAATTGCTGTTTTGTACTGCATCACAGTTTGTTGGCAAAGTTAATTTGAACGATGCAACCACACGATTGGTCAAGTTTGGTTGCGTTAGTTTTTTGCAGGAAAATGTATTTGGTCGGTTATCCAGCCCACTCAAAACGAATTCCTTTAATTCCTCCTCTGAAGTATCATACGCCATTCGCGACACAAATGGCAGAAGCGTAGGACGACACACAGGCTCTTGTGTACGGTAGGAATGCTCCGTGCTAGAAGGGAAAGCAGAGAGATGCGAACCTTGAGTCTGTTGTTCCTGATCCAGTTCCAGTTGCAGTTGCTGGTCCGGTTCCAGTTGACCATCAAAAGATCGAAGAGTTGATATTGCTGCTTCACTTGATATAGCACCCAAAAACGGCAAGGAGGTCGGTCTAGGTGGTAAATTTTTAGGAATAGCCCCCTTGCTGGGTTCAACATTTACCTTGTTATTTGCTTTCATCGAATCAGTCAATAAGAGAGGTGAAGATGCTTGGCAAGAAGCGTGAGGTGATTCTGTTGGTTTCATAGCAATCGGATCCGTAATAAGGCGCGCATTGATTTCATGAGGTAGTTTGGTGTTATCATTTAACAGTCGAATAGTATCTGTAAGTGACACACCACTACATTCATCGCATCTGAATGTGATATTACGCGAGAACTTAGCACGTATATCAGCAAATACCGCAGGTATCGACAGGCATTTTAGATGAAATGATCTACGGCAAAAACCATCACACTCTATGAGCTTGTTACGCGATGACTCAGGCTCTTTACAAATATTGCAATTAATGGCAAAAATGGGTGAATCACCTAACATACTAGAATGATAAGCTGATCAGTTCAGTAACTTTAATCACAAGACAAATTATGTTTAAGATTAGGTGTAAAAAGTAAATAGTAAATTTACACTATTTTGATACACTAAATATTTTAGTTCAGGGACCAAACAAGTTTTATTACGCGAACCGTCAGTACGGCTATTAACCAAGAGATGACGCAAATCAAATGTCACAGAACAATGTAGATTAAACATTTAGAAAGGTGACCGCTAATTAAATAAACTAAGAAAGAAAGAAAGACTTTCTTGAATTAATTAGAAAATGCACTAACAAAGCACTAGCGAAGTTAAAGATCAATAATTAACACCGTCAATAAAGCCGAATAACAATCGCGAATAAGAATGAGAAAAGATAGTTACGCAGCGAATACAAAAACACGTCCGAATCGCGCGAGAGATAATGTTGATCCTCAACTGAGCCAAATTGAGACTGAGCAAAAGTATTGGAGGCTACTCTTAAAGCGAATAATTGCAGTAATAAAGTTTTTAACAGAACAAGGTCTTGCATTTCGGGGTAGTGACGAAATTGTTGGTTCACCTCACAATAGAAATTATTTAGGCTTATTAGAATTAATAGCCCAAATCGACGCTTTCATGGCTCAACATGTTCAAAGTCTCTGTAAAAAAATTTTTTACAAAGACCTAAAAAGTAGAAAGCAAAACCCGAGTATCACTAATGATAGAGAGGTTTTCAAGACACAGTAGCAAGACATCATGAAAGTTCGAAAGAATGAAAAAGGAGACTTTATCTTAAAACGTTTTGAAGACTGAGGCCAGCTGAGCAGAAGGAATATAAATGGAAGCAATAAACAGGCACAATTGGAGAGAAATCCGAAGGTTGCTAATTAAACCAGCCAGGATTCAAAAACCAGTTTTGTTTCCAGAATACACATGCACTTCGTCTTGCTAGGAAATTTTTCAAAATTGAATTAGACTCTTTCAAGCACTATGAGTATGTGAGAGTTGGTGGGAAAAGTAGGCCTTAACTAGATTATGGTTGTGATTACACTTGGTATCACAGTAAGATAGCTTGTCCAGAATATTTGAGGTGCGCTTAAAACTTGGAATGTAATCAAATTGATTGATGCCGAAAGTTCAGGAAAGGTCGTGAGCTCTTAGAAATGTTTCAAGACAAAAAACAAAACCATATTTCTGGAGACTTTGACTCTTCTCTCTCTTCTTTCTGCTTCATTTATTTACTCCGAACTATCTTCACTACCTTATGATTATTTTGTATAGGGAGGTGAACTCTTATGAACCCTGTTTGAAAATAAAGGTGGGTCGCCATGTTGTTTTTTTTACTTGTTTAATATCTATTACCTGCTGGTTGATGTTTTTATTTCCAACTAAGCCTACTTCCAAAGATTGCGAAGGAACGCTAATACGTAATATTAGCGCTAAGCAGTTTTACATCACTGACAGCGAGAGTATCTGATTTGGATTTCATCACCTATCCTAGAAAGGTCCTAAGGACCCGCTGTTTACACGAAATTCTCATCCACTAGGCTCCAACAGAAAGTAATCTTCGTGGTGTAGTGGTTAGAGTACTCACTCCACAAGCCAAAGGTCCTTGGTTCAAATTCCGTTGGTGACAATGAAATTTGGTTGGAGTGTCTCTTCGGACAGACTTTAACTCCATTCGGTTATGACATATTCTAGTTTAAAATCAGAACGTACCACAACTGGGTGGTGAGACACACGACAAAAGGTAATATTGACCACATCAACTTCTCAAGTACCAACACTTTGATCAAGTTAATGAAATACTCTATCTCTAAAGAAAGGCCAAAAAGGGGCTGTAATGTTAACAAAAACGTCCGAATGGAAAAGTCGATATTTCGGGTGTGTTGTAGTTAGCATAAATTCAACCCAATTATCCGCGAGAAAGAATTTAAGGTTTAACTGTTTGTAAATTCAATATTGAAAATACATACCCAAAAGATATAAAACCGCGTGTCCGATTATCAAAGTTATATTAAATATTTTATGCGAATACAAATTCATAAATGGATTTTATTTCATCCTTAAATGCTGTACTTCGCATTCTTCATACTTTCCTGTCCATGGATATATTCTGAAGGCGTAGGCTGCATAATTAATCACCAAAGAATTCCCTTAAACGATTTTAATGGAATTTAATTTAAATCCATTCCCATCATGACATCACTGTTGATGGTGAATGCTTTTAAAATGACAAAAGATAGGCACTTGGCACTACTCTTGACTATATTAGTCCTCCGTTCTCCATTATTATCTCCGTGGAGGAAAATCTAGATCGCGTCTACTATGCACGCTATCATAGTTCCTAGCACCATTTCAGACATCCTTAAAAGTCAGCGACGATAGAGCTTAAGAATATCTTAGAGGAAATCGCTTAAACTTTATTACTTACTTCGATGTGCTTTGTCGGTTGGATCTCGTCGTAAAATCACTTTTCGCTTTGATGCACAGATTGGTCCGGAGTCAACGTCGTGTATGACAATTTTTATGGCTTCGCCGTCCAATGATGTTTGTCGACGTGGTGCTTCCAAGTCCTCCAAGTTTGGACCTGTGAACGCGGCAATGGGTGGCGGAACAGGATTCAGTTGTGACGCCGGGAGTGCTCCTCGGTCGCGGAGTGCTGCTATATCAGGCCTTGGTTGTTGCACGTTTTTATATGAACGTGGTGGTAGCGAGTTGGCAAAAAGGAGGAAGAAAGTGAGAAAGTAAACGTTAATGAAATTGGTAATGAGTCAATTTTATAAAGTTTCTGAATTGAGGGATTCATTTGATTTGAATTTTGTTCAGCGCGAAGAAAGTTGCGAAAGTTGTCATTGTGTAAAGTAATTGGTTATTTGAGAACCTAAGGGAGTTCATTTCAAGTGTATTAAAATTATTAAATTTGAAGTTTATGAATATAATTTTATGAATTGAAAAATTGAACAAGAAATTTTAATTTACAAAATAAAATAATTTCGTTGTTTTGTTGCGAATCCTGACCATTTTTGGCATTCACTTCTGCATTTTTTTAGGAGCTAGTTAATATAAGCTTCCTAAATTGGAGGTGCCACAGGGGGAATGCCGGCCGACAGGAATACTCTTGGAGGCTCGCATTCTTTGGGGAGTGCTGCCTCCACTTACACGAGCAAATTCCCGCAGGTGGAATGCCAGTCGATAGGAGTACTCTTAGAGGCTAGCATTTTTGGGGAGTGCCACCCTCACCAAACCGAGGATATAGAGGTTCTCGTGAGGTTCTTCCTGGGATGACAGATAACGACCCAGACTGAATCTGGACTATGCTTTGGACAACGATTTGGAATTGATTCTTTGGGTTGGTGGATGCGACGGTTGGGATCTAGTAGCTTTATATGAAAGTCCCGAGGTGACACTCGTGCGTGAACGGTTCCTATTCAACGATCGTAACGTCATCGTCCCTTGACAGGCCTAGGAGTACGTTCGAAGTTCGCACCATTAGGCTGGTGGTGCAGGTTCGGTTGAGACAGACTCCCGATAAGCGCTGGTCTGGGTCTGAGCACTTGTCCCCATAAGGGCTTGTGCCAACCCTCACATGGCCTCCCTACTCTGCAAAGATGAACATGGGACCAAAAAGACGACCACACACATGAACGGAGATAGCGGCTCCGAAGGAGAACCCAATAAAACCGAAGCAACTAAAAACCCTAAAAACGGATTCAACAAGTAGGGAAAACAGACCTTCGCTCATGTTAGAAGTGTTTTGTACCCAACTTCTCAGAAATGCAGTCACCAGCAATGAATAACATCAAGAAATATGTCAAGGAGATATGCACGTTCAAAGGAAAATCCATGGTTTTTCTACTTTCAACGGTCGCCATTTTGTTGCAAACCAACGAAAATCACTCAAATTATGAATTCAAAAAAAAAAAATAATGTTATTGATCTTATTGGAAAATTTCAAGAAGATCAAGTGAAAACTGCAGTGACTGATTGGCTGAAAAGTCAATAAAATATAAAAATCATGTGTTATTGTCGGTGTAATTGCAGAAATTTCAAACAGCTATAACTTCCGTGTATATCATTCGATTTTCATCAAACTTGCAAAGCTTAAGAACCTTTAGCAGAACTACGTAAATATCGTTTAAGTTAAGGGTACCGACGCGATTTTATTGGGGAAAAAGTGAAATTCGAAGATCATACTATTATTAACAAAGTTGAGCGAATTTGGACTTTTAAAGTATTTGTTGTTGTTGTACTCATAAACACCTACCACTATAATTTTTTCAGGTTTTCGGATCACAGGTGTCCAATCGCGAGGGGGTGACACATATTTTTCGTGTATTTCGCCACGCTGCGCATCCCTCGAAGCAAACGGTATCAAATTAAGACCTGTTTTGAAAATTTCTCATTAATACCTTTCATTTGATACCCATATCGGGTACCTTTGATGAAATTTTTTTTCGGGGGCCACTCCCCTATATGGGGAGACCCCCCTTAACCACCTTATAAAATTTTTTGTAGGTGAATTTCCAAGAGAGCACCACTCTACACATGCACACAAAATTTGCTGTTTCTAGCTTAAGTAGTTTGCGAGAAAAAGTGCTGCGGCACACGGACGGACGGACGGACAGACAGGTCTCGAAACTAGTAGGGTTTTGTAAAATTATTTTCAAAAACCCTAAAAAACCGACAAATGGAAGCAAAAATAACAACAATGACGACGCAACGAGCGGCTGTAGCCACGATATTAACAAGACATCCAGATCATCGAGAATTCGATGGTTACTGCTGCGGCCGCTACCAAAGCGACCGAAGTAGGGGTCGCTACTCCCGAAATAATAACGAATCATCCTGAAGCCCACGAAGGGATTACCGCAGGAAAAGAAGGGAGTAAAAAATGAAAGAGAGTAAATTCCCTTTAATTTTACTATATTTATTTTAATCCCATAACCAATTGTTTCGTTCTCTACTTGAGAACTTCCTCAGTACTACTATTCCCTAAACTACACGTGTCCTAATATTTATACTAAACTCTTTTAAACTATTAAATTGAATCTCTGATTACACCTAACATGTTTTTAATCCGTCAAAGTTATTTTAATTAATCTCTAATTACCTGATCCTTTTACTATTCAAAAATTTTGTTTTTCCTTAATTACTTCTTAATTAGATTCATTATTTTGTAAGCTTGAATAGCCAGGTGTATCCGTTACCTGGATCGCCGTTCCAAATGTCCTGCGTCTTTCGATTGAATTACTTCGAACTTTCTGCTACATCAACCTTCCACTCGTTTGTAATCGTTTTCAGCATGCTCACGTTGTCCGCAGTGATGTCATGTTTTTCAAGGACTATATGCTTTGCCATTTTTGATTTGAAGTTTTTTGCATCCCGCTTTTTGTTTTTGTTGACTGCTTCCCTTAAGTGTTCATTCCATCTGACCCCTAGTGATCTCCTCGTTTGTCCAATATAACATCCATTATATTTCGTACACGATACCTTGAAGAATCCGCTTCGCTCCATTTTGGGTATGGGGTTCTGGGTTGATCCTAGCAAGCTCTGCAGTTTTGTGGCTCGGCTCGTATAAACTAGGTCAATATCTACGTTTTTCATAGCCCTCTTCATTGTTTCTGTCCTTGAGTCAAAAGTTACAACCAACCTCTTCTATTGCTCGACTTCCGCAGTTAGCGTTGTGAACTTTTTATTGAAGATCGCTTTCGTTCGTTTGGCTATCAATTTGGTGACTTCATCCGTAGGGTATCAATTCCACTCGGCTAACTTGTAAATGTGGGACGGTGTCTTTTTTCTATTCGATTCACAAGCCAGCTAAATGTCTCCCATTTTTGCTGTTGGCAATCGTTCGAAGTGAAAGGAATTATCCGCATGGTGTCCGTTTGCTTGCGGTATATTTCGAATTCCAATCCATTGGCTCCTCTACATACCATCACGTCCAGGAATGGTAGCCGCCCTTCCAACTCTAGCTTGTGGGTGAAACTGATGTTATTTCGAGTTGATTGCCGTGAGAGTTTGTTGGACCTGATCCTCTTTGATGATCGTGAAGATATCGTCTACATTACGCACCCATCGATGTGGCAGTTTACCTTCTTGCGCTAGCTTCTCCTCCAAAAATACCATAAAAACTTCACTTAGAAACGGAGAAAGAGGGTTTCCTATTGGAGCACCACGTCTTTGCTGTTTGTTTGTACTGGGAAAAAGTGCCTTGACGTCAAATGACATCGTCGTATCGTGATCTTCCAAAGGTCCCCAAGACAAAACCTTTGAAGTAATCTGCCGAATTCTCTGCTGATCTGGTAATATATTTTTGTCCATGTTATTGAATTTCTTGACCAACCACTTCACAAATTTCTGAGTAGGGGCTTTTTCTGCTGACACAATTCCACGCATTTCATGGCCTGGTTTGTGAATCTTCGGAAGTCCTATGATCCTTGGTAACGATGGGTTGGTTACTTTTAGGAATTTCTTGAGGTCCTAAATCCATGGTTCACATTCTTTCAGCACTTTCTTTACTTTTTTTATTGACTCAGGCAGTGGATTTTTTCGTAGACTGAAGTATGGTCCCGTATTTTTTTCCCGTATTCTATTATCGTAATCGGTCTGCTCCATGATCACTAAGGCATTCCCTTTATCCGCTTTCATGCAGTAAACCGATAGATTTTTGAGCTCACTGATGATCCTCTTCTCGTCCTGCTGTCCGATCTATCTAGTTTCTTTTTTCAGTGTATCTGCAGTGCTCGTTTTTATCCTTTGTTTTTCCTCTACTTCTTCTCCAATATTAATTTCTTCCGCTCGCTTTCACACTCTTTCACTACTTTCACTTTTGTTAGAAACAACGGGAAACCTAACAGATATTGCTTGGCCAGACTCAAATGTAATTTGTACACCTCTTTGCTTGGCCTGTCCAATTTCGCATAGTCTTTCAATACTCTTCCTCACCAACTTTATTTCTAGATACTTGACCATTGTATTGTGTGTTTAACTATTTAACTAAAGAAAGAAGTGACGAGACAAATAAAACGCCTAGTGCGATTTCATCATCACCGTCGAAAATGTGGTGGAAGTAATGTATTTGGAAATGGAAGCCAATTACCTCTTCCAAGAGAGATGGTCATGAAGTACGATTGCCACCCAGCGACATGAAGAACAGCAGCTAATTCGAAAGGCGGGAAATGTTCTAAAAAGAACAAAACTTGCAAGCGGCTCGCCAAAAATCAGCAAAGATGTAAGGATTGGGTTTCTCAAACTAAAGTACCTCCGACACCACATAAAGCATTATCAGAGGAGCTCGGCGAAGGCTAAAGAGGATCAGAAGGCCAAAAAAGAACAAGAGGTTAAGAAAGCGCTGAGGTAGGCGGATATCTTCACCATCAAACATCAATAGAAGAATGGCATCTAGACCAATCTAAGGAGATTAAGATAAAAGAAGGCATACAGTGGCATTTGATGGGCGTAGAATACCAGATCAGGGAATTCAGATAGTGCAGACAAAAGGAACGAAGAAAGTCACAACAGAACTCATTCAAAAAGTGCCGGAGAATAAAGTCTGCCCACCCCACCTAAAAAACAGATCCAATGCGAAACAGGAGAGAGAAAAGCCCCGACAAAGACCCCGGCAGCAGTCACTGCTCGTAAAACCCCAAGATGGCCATTCCTACCCAGAGGTGCTGTGGGATATCAGGGAAAATGTAAGGCTTAAAGATACTGACCCTGCTATTAAAGCAGTACGATCCACGCGGCAGGATCATATACTGATCGAATTTCGAGCAAAAACCGACAATAAAGAAGCATTCTGCAGCGCAGCAAAGAAAGTCTTCGGCAAAAGCGCAAATAAAGCCTCGTTCAATGCTAGGAGATTGATAAAAATAACAGACATTGGCGGCATCATGGGCCTGGCTGAGGTAGAAGATGCCATCAAAGTGGAGTCCCCTAGCATGTGTAGGATCAAATTGAGGCTGACATCAGAAAATCATAGGGGATAACGCAAGGCTATCATTGACTTGACCAAAAAGGACGCCGAACAATTTCTGAATAAGGGTAAAGAAAGAAAGTGTGGGTTGTCTACAGAATACAGCGAAGAGCAGTGCCACTTCAATGTTTCAAATGCCTTGGATAGAAAAAATATGAGTGCACAAAAAAAAAAACACTGTTTTCTTAGCAAGGATGCTGATCCAGAATTGAATCTGAGGCAACGTCTTGGGATCTAGGAAATGTCGGATTTTCCAGGAACTCCTAGCCAAGGCAAGATCAGAACTTTGATGAACCGCATTCTGCAATTAAGCCTACACAGCATTTCAATCGCCCAAACCCTGCTCGAGCAGTTTACGAGAGACATAAAAGCCGACTTTTTTCTACTGAGTGAGCAACACCATGAGAAAAGATCTGCATCATGGTATCCTGATAAAACTAGTACTAACGCCAGCTGGGTTCGAAGCAGTGATTTTAAGGCGGATAGTTGTGGATGGGGGGATGGTTTCATGTGAGTTCGTTGCTCATGAGTCTTTTCTTTAAGTGTGCACCTAGTGCTGAACGAATCGCTATCATCTTTCCAAGTCAAGTTAAACAGCTTGCAGACGGCAACGTACGCGTTGGGGGGGACTTCAACGTTAAAATAGGGATGCCTCAAATAGATCTGTGGGGAAAAGAATCCTAGAAATAGTGGTGAGGATGGTACTTGCCGAACTAAAAACCAAAAAAACGGCGACTTTCCGCCGTATTGGCTGCAAAGGATACATATCGGACGTAACATTTGCCTCGGAGTCCTTGGTATGAAGCATAAACCAATGGAAAGTATTCGAGGACTACTCAATCAGTGATCAACAGTGCATTTTGGTTGAAACTCGTGATTTACTCTCCCGGCATCCGTAGCCTCGACTTTCTGCAATTGGGTGAAACATCAGAAGGTTGAACGTCGCGAGGTGCATTGAGATGCACTGCTGCAACAATTCGCAAACGATGGAAGAGCTGGTGGCTCAAGACGTGGTAAACTCAACTATGAGCATCATCACGGCTGCTTGCAATGCTTCTTTATCCCGTCGAATATCCCGGCATGGTAAGCCCCAGTGTACTGGTGGTCAACTAAAATCGCTGAAAAGCAAAGGGAGTATCACAAGCATCTGTGTGAGGCTCAACGGGCGTGGAGCTCTGACGAGGCATGCGACTAAGAAAAAGTTGGCCAGGAAGTGCCTTCACAAATTGATTGGCAACAGCAGCTAGCGGACAATGTGAATAATATGGGGCCTTGGCTAAAAGCTAATTATATGGATACTTGGTGTCCTGCAAACACCTTGCATACATGATGCAAAAAAGATGGACGAGATAGTGCGGGCTCACTCATCCCGTCCATGCTGACACTGTCCGCAGCGATACAGCAATCGAGTGTCCACTCTTCACACAGCCGGAACTGGAAGGGGCAGTCCTTTCACTAAAGGCGAGGAGAGCATCAAGTCGAGATAGTTTTCCAGCTGAGGTGTTGCAACTTGTCTATCATCATTGTCCTGACTTGCTGCTCAGCGCATTCAACGCTTGCCTACGGGACCGGGTTTCCCAATACGATGGAAAGTGGCGAGGCTCGTATTGATCAGTAAGTTGAAGGGAAATTCAGGATCACCATCTAAATACCGCCCGTTATGCACGCCAGACACAGCGGGGAAAGTACTAGGGAAACTCATCAAGGAAAGACCCACTAACGCAATTCATGCTGCTTGGAAGCTATCTCCTTCGCAGTACGGCTTTAGAGCAGGATGCTCCCGCCATTGATGCTATTGGCGAGGTGTTGTAGAATATCTAATGTTGCCTCCGACGAATTACCTGCAGGACCAAAGCCTGCATTGTGACACGACACAGGGCCAACAAAGGATCGAAGTTACATCTGGTGTTACCCAGGAATCTTTCCTTGGCCCAGACCTGTGGAACGTGTCTTACGACGAGGTAGACGGCTGTCCACGAGGAGAGGCAGCACTCACTCAACGAATGGCAATAGTCTTGGATAAATTGCACGAAGGAAAGGTGGACGACAGTGTGCCTAATCTCGGATGTGTGATCGTGACTAAATCGGAGGCATGGGAGGATTGACTTCCCCCTGACCCAGCTTTTGAGTGGGCATGGGTATTTTCAGTCTCACCTAGACAAGATAGGTAGGTCAGGCTCCCGCGATTATAGGTTTTGCCCAAGAAGAGGAAGACGATAACTGCTACAAAGTTTTTTCGCACACAAAATGGGACAGGCTACAGGGAAACGGAAGCTCTACAGGGAAACAGGACCTCTACAGGGAGACGGGAGAGCTCACTCCGGATAGTATAGCTGTAGTGATGCTTGCGTTGGTTTATAAACGGAACCAGGTAGCACATTATCTTCAGGCAGTCCTAAAAGATAATACTGACTCACAGCATCTGGGAACGTTGGGGCTGTGGGATCACTTGTCTGACAATTCCTCTTCCCCTCTCCCCTCATACTAGAATAGGGATCCCTCCACTTGAAATAATGTATGTTTTCGCGTCGGTAGGGGAGATGTTCAGTGGGTATTCCAGTTGCTTACGAGCATGGGAGTCCCACTCTTAGATTGTAAATGACATTCACCTCTCAACGATAAGAAAAATTAGGTGGTGCACACATTTCTCTTAAATATTATATTAGCTTCCTATTACTTTTACCCTTTTTATTGCTAAATTTAACTTTCCTATTATCTACACAAATGATCATAGACATCTTTGTGCAGCTTTGGGTGGTATCACTATTTGAAAGTGCAAGACAAGTTTTACATTTATGTAGTGTTGCTCAAACATTGAATAGATTGATAGTGCTATTAGATGTGAAAGACTATAGATACCTTCTGTACACAGGCTTTGAAGACTTATATAGGGTTTTGCGTTAAGGACATAACAGTTTCGTATCTTTATATGAACGCACCCTTAAATTTTTTATTCAGAATTTCTTAACATTTCCATCATGATAAAGCACATGAACCAGCAACGTTTGGAAATTATTAGAAATTACTTTTAATTACTATTATTGAAAAATCAACTTAGCGTTGAAGGTCATTTCTGGCTCGATGACTTTGTTAATAAGCAAAATAAACGTTATTGGTTAGCAACGACGCCACTTGTTTGGTGCGGTTTTCATGTTGGAGGTGTGGTTGGGCCGTATGACACAAATTCCAAACTTGAAATAAGTAGAAAGAGTGCAAGATTTTTCAGGTTCATTTTCGATGTTTTTAGATTAATTTATTTGAAGGGACTGAATCAAAAAAAAAAAATTTTTTTTTGATAATATTTAAAGATTTTAAAATATTGTAAAATCTTAAAATTCCCAATGTCCCCAATTTTTAGTTGAAAAATGCTCTACAATAAGACAACGGGTAAGTAAGTTCCTGAAAGGCCGAAAAATATTACATTTTAAATATTTTATCAGTGGCTTATATAGAAGAAAATCTAGCTCAAAATATTGGGATCCAGGAATATCGATCAGGCAACTGTAATTGCGCTCATTAGAATGAAACATAAGCCTGTCTCATAACCATCAAGCGTTTCTAGAGCAGTTAGAGCATCATTTAAAGAGTAATACAATAGTTATTAGTGATATCAATTTTGAACTTTTTGAGGACAATAAGCTCATGGCAAGCTGTTGCTTTCTTCTTAAAATTATAATCGCTATAAGGCTTGACCTGCAGAGTGAAGTAAGCTCTGAGACAAAATTGAGGTTCAATGTTGTTAATATGCTGATTCATCTCATCCTTTAGCTCTTGAATTATTCTTGGCTTATTGATGTACACCTTATCTTTTAAATATTCCCAGAGAAAGAAGTCCAACGGTGTCTTATCACATGATCGTGGCGGCCAATTAACATTGCCACAACGTCATTTTCGAACAAGTACGGCCCGATGGCACCGCCAGCCCATAAACCGCACTAAACAGTCACTCTTTGTGGATGCATCGGCTTTTCAACAATCACTTGTGGAATCTCATTCACCTAAATGCGGCAGTTCTGTTTGTTAACAAATCCACTGAGATGAGAGTGTGCCTCGTCGCTGAAGATGATTTTCTTTGTAAAGTCACCAGTCTCTTCTGTCTGTTCAACCAACCATTCGGCGCATTGCTGACGCTTGAAATGGTCAGTAGGCTTCAGCTCTTGAGTCAATTGAACATTGTAAGCATGTGAATTCAAATTTTTATTTAAAATTCGCATCAGTGATGTTTGCGAGATGTTCACTAGTTGAGTACGACGACGAGTCAACGTTGACGGTTCTTCTGCCACACTATCGCGAACAACAGCAATGTTTTCCGCAGAAAAAAACTGGGCAAGCATGCACAATCGATTTCACATTTCCTACAGATCCAGTTTACTGAAATTTTCGCACAATTCTCCTGATTGTGTACATATTCGGTCGATTATGCTGACCAAAAAAATAACGAAGGGCACAAAATGTATTTTGATAAAAGGCAAAGAAATGTCAAATAAGGTTGGGCAAAAAACTTGACGTTAAGGTGTGACTCACAATTAACATCGTGCATTATGGCTAGATCACAATTTAATTAACACATATTTTTCATGTTTACGTCGCGTACTCGATAAAAAGTCGATCTTAACGTTTCGTATACTATCCTGGAGTGCAGTTTACTATGCCTTACTTTAGCATGTTATTGTCTTTCAGAATGTTATTCGAAGGGCAATACTGAAGGAACGTAAGGACAACTTTGTGGGTGACCTGTAGACTCGCGGTTATGTAGGTGTGTACTGTTTTGTTTTTAGTATTTGCCATACATATTTGGTATACCTTACCATACAGGTAAGTTAGGGTTTAGCACTAAAAAACAAAGCCCTATTAAGATCTGTACCTGTGTCCGTCTGTCCGTCCGTCAGTCCGTCTAATGTCACAGCAGTTTTTCTCCGAAACTGTAGAAACAACAGCCATGAAACTTTTTGGAAAGGTCGGATGTTACGACCTCTAGAAAGTTTTTTGATGAAAGAGTTTTAAGGGGATCTTTCCAAAACCGGTCTTAAAATTACTTTATCAGTATCAAGGGAGGCAGGAAAAGGGGAAATGTACGAAATTTAGGAGTAATCCCCCCTCGTGATTGGAAACCTTCATACAAAAAATCTGAAAAAAATCATGAGTGGAGACCTTTATGAGCATTACAACAACCAATACGTCAGAAGTCGAAATTCACTCAACTTTGTTAGTAAAAGTATGGTTTATGAATTTTACACTTTCTTGAATAAAGTCGTAAGGGCACTCTCAAAGGTAAATGTCAATTTACAAGTTTAATGATTACTGGAAATTTCAGGAAGATTAAATTGTATTTAACGGAGTTATGGGGGCTGAAATTTTTCCCCAGGAAATGGGTAAGGAACCACAACCTAAGGGGATACATCCATTGATGCAAATCCGACAGCCTTGTTATCATTCTTCGTTGAAGTTAGGGGTTTTTAAGCTAAGAGATAATAGGCCCTGAAGATGGACCTTGTCATTTGGATTTCGATCTCCCTAGGATGATGCGTGGGGGTACCAAACCCAGCTGGTTCCCCATTTTCCTATGTTAGTTAGCTTTCATAATGAAAACAAGTTGGGTAAATAGATCTACGCTCATGTCAGAAGGGTTTTGTACTCAAATTCTAAGAAAATGCAGTCACCAGCAACGAATAAAGTCAAGAAATATGTCAAAGAGGTGTTGTTTTTCTATTTTCAATGGTCGCTATTTTGTTGCAAACCAACAATATCACTCAAATCATGAACTCCCAAAAACGTTAATGTTATTGACCTTATTTGAAAATTTCAAGAAGATCAAATCAAAACTGAAGTGACTGATTCGATGGAAAGTCCATAAAATACCAAAATCATGCGTTATTGTTGTTGTAATTAGAGAAATTTTAAATGGCTATAACTTCCGTGCATATCATTTGATTTTCGTTAATCTTACAAAATTTAAGGAGCTTCAGTAGAACTCAAATTTCGTGCAGTTTAGGGGTACCTATACTATTTTATTGGGGAAAATGTTAAGTTCGAATATCATACTATTATTAACAAAGTTGAGCAAATTTTGACTTCTAAGGTGTTTGTTGTTGTTGTACTCATAAACACCTAACTTCATAATTTTTTTCAGATTATCCGCTTCGCAGGTGTCCAATCGCGAGGGGGGGACACTAATTTTTCGTGTATTTCCCCTCCCTGTGCATCCCTTGAAGCAAAGCGTGTCAAATTATGATCTGATGTGAAAAGTTCTCATCAGGACCTTTCATTTGATACCCATATCGGCTACCTTTGATGAAATTTTTTTTGGGGGGCCACTCTCCTATATGGAGAGAATTTTGTTTGCAGTTGGACTTTGAAGAGGGCACCACTATACACCTGCTTACAAAATTTGATATTTCTAGCTTTGGTAGTTTGCGAAAAAAAGTACTTTGACATACGGACGGACGGACGGAGGGTTTTGTAAAATTATATTACAAAACCCTGAAAAAGGATGACGTGTGTCATTGGCAGGATAGGCACGAAAATACAAGGCCTCCAACGGTTTTCGCCAGGCTGCATTATATCTGAACTCGTACGTATGAAAAATAAATTTGTATTGTGGACTTTAAACTGGCAAAAAGGGCCTAACATAACTGTCAATCCGCGTACGTGTTGTTAGGCAACTTCATTCTAGCCCAAATTTTAGCTCACTGAGACAATCAACATAACTGCTGCCCTTGATGGACAAATAACGCTTCCACATCCATAAGACATGTCATCAGAAGAATTCTTTGAAACTGTAGGAATATTACAAAGCCTATCTAGTGGGAGGAATTTCACGCCTACTCAACTTGTTTAACTTAGTTTTCTTTGGACTTAAAGCTCATCTTAAGTACTTCACTTCAGCATTTGGAAAACTTGTACTCAACAATAAATTGTTATTTACGAGGCCGGTCCGATAAGTACTTAATCTGCAAAATAGTTCGACTCAAATTTCTGCCCAACGAGTAATTTTTTCGTATTAAGAAACAAACAGAAGTCACACGGGGCCAAATCTAGAGAATGCAAAGAATTAGGTAGCAATTTGAAGCCTAATTTGACCAATTTAGCCCTGGCGACGGCGGAGGTGTGAGCCAGTGCGTAGCCATAATGGGAAGCAATTTTTTCTTTACCAAATGGGACCTTCCTTCTGCAATCTGGCATCGATTCAACCCAATAATTGGGCACGGTAGAGCCCTGTGACTGCTTTGACTTTCTTCAGGTAGATGCAGATCATATCTTGTGAGTCTCAGAAAACGGTGGCCTTCACCTTTCCGGCCGATATGACCGTTTTCACCTTCTTCGAAGAACGCCGGGCGACGTCCACTATTTTGACTGCTTCTTCGTCTCTGGTGTGAACTAGTGGAGCTATGTTTTGTTGGCGGTCACAAAACAATGCAGAAATCACTTCGAATTGCGCTTAAACACCGCCAAACACTGCACTGAAGTGGTCTCCCAATTGTGTATGTTGTCCGGAGTGAGCCCCCTAGGGCGGGTAATTCAAAGGGGTGCAACTGCTGTTGTTGGGTTGTCGTCCCCGACTCCAGTAAAATCGATGGGGACTCGTGTTCCCGGGGTACTCGAATCGCTTAGTAAAAATACTAGGACAGGAACTTGATCCAAAACATAGTGGATTTGTGATTGTTCGATAACAAGATCAACTCACTGCTGCGAACCTCAACCCTGGAGGTAAACTCAGGTACCACGGGCAGCTGATGAGCCCCCATCTTTGGCTAGTCAGCTGGTTGGTTGCGGCCCTTTTGGGAGTATCGTGCTGGCTGTTGGTTAAAAACAACGGTTGGCGTTGCCCTTATAGCAACAGATACAGCTAAGTCTTGTATCTACAAGTATAAAAGTTGAGAGTTCCCTCAATGTAAACTAGAACCAATCTTGGGGGCGATGATTGGCACTTAAACCAATCGCAGTGTAATGGTGACTGTGAGGTTAGGCCTTAAAAGGTAGGTACTCTCGTAAATCATAATCGACTATGTCTGGATGGAGCAAACGTGACATCTTTCTCATGAGCAAAATTTTATGGGGAATATGATCCACCTGGCTTTCTGTGATGCCTAGTGTCTCAGCTATCTTGCACACTTTCAATTGGCGAACTTCCGATTTGAGCTCGTAGATTACATTAGTTTATTGGACAATTTTTATAATTATATTAATTAGGTCATTATAATCTTATAATTGAATTTGGCAAATTGTTTGGCTCCTTCCTGCATTGATAAGCAGGACAAAACACCCATAATTACATGTGGTGGCCTTTGAGGTCTGACTTTCCATGCAAAGTGTGCAGATTTATCCAACGCGATCGCGGACAGCATTAACAACCCGTCTTTATTGGCTGTGTCCGAAGTGCCGTGGTTCTCCTATGTTATCACTCGTGGATAAGTTGAACCAAACGCGAACAATAATCGATAACCTAGTTATTGGGTTCAATTTGCTGCGCGGCCAGCTGAACTCAGTGCGGGAAGGAATATATTTTCCTAGTCAGCATGCCAGAGTTGATCTGCCTCCTTCATCGACTTCCGGTGTAAACCTTGCTGGCCCCTCAAGTGCGGCCAACACGACTTCAAATAATTTGAAACCTACCGTCATAACAAGAAGCAGACGAGCGCTTCAATCTAATGGTTCAACCTCTGGAGCATCATCGCCATCCCGGAACAACACTGACACTTTAAGTTCGCCTAGAGTTGCAGCAAATGATAATTCAATTAAACCTGGCAATCCACTGCGTGCTATTTTGCCGTCCTTACAAATCTTCATATCAAGATTGGACTACAACACACCGGTTGGAGACATCATCAATCACATTAAGTTTAAATTGAATTTTATACCTGGTTTGCTCCAGTGTACGAAACTCACTCCAGACGGGAAGACAAACCGTTTAATTGCTTCATACAAAATCATGGTTCCAGCCAATCTCAATTGCCTGTTGGAAAAATAATTTTGGCCTTTTGGAGTACTGGTAAAACAGTTTTCTGCCAATCAGAAGCGTAACAACACTATGTCCTTTCGTAACAGGAGAAACAAGTAATACGCCTCGCACCTCCTTGCATCGTAAACTTTGTACAATTTCATCTTGGTCCTGTTAGTATCAAAATGTCCGTGGTTTGAGGACCAAGACATCTGAACTTCGCATCTCTTCAATTATATATCCACATCAGATCATCTGTCTACCTAAGACATGGCTGACAAATGATATTTATAACAGTGAACTCCTTCCCAATCACCTAATTTTTCCCAGAGATAGAGATTGTGTTGCCACTGGCAAATCTGATGGTGGGGGTATTCTTGTGGGTATACATGCCTCTCTTAATAGCATCTCTTGTGAGGATTTTTTACCTTCGCTCCCAGTGAAGTGTATTATTGTGCGAGTTTCTCTTTCTGATGCTCTCTCCATTCTCGTTTCGTGTGTCTACATCCCATGTAGCAGCTCTGCTATGGTGTATGAACGTTTCTTTGCGAATTCTCCAGCTACATCCTAACTCATTTCCCATCTTCCCCTGTATTGCTCTGTGGAGATTTCAACCTTCCTTCCTTACTTGGGATAGTGAGTATCTTTCCATACTGCCCGGAGGTAATTTGTCGTTTGCCCTTTCCTCATTTCCCTCCGTATGCTCCTTCACCCAATTCAATACTAGTCCAAACTCCAATAATAAACTTCTTGACCTTGTTTTTTCCAACTTGCCAGCCTCTTCTCTTGTTGCATCCACCTCACTCTCACCCTTCATTAAGCCAGATCCTCACCATCCACCTCTCTTTTTGGAGCTTTCTATCTCATCTCCACCTTTGCCTATAAATACATCACCTTGCCGCTATAACTTTTTGAAAGCGGATCTTTGCAGCATAGATTCTCATATTAACGCAGTTAACTGGTTTTCTTTTTTCAGCAACCTGAACCTTGAAGAGTGCGTTGATAAGTTCTATCTGTTTCTCTCATGCTAAATCACTCAATTCACTCCTTTGTTTCCCCCAAGGAGGCCTAAAGATGCTCCTTGGTTTAACCCAGATGTTGCCAACGCCATTAAGGTGAAGGATGCATCCCGAAGAAAATTCCTCTCCAGTGGCCTTCCTAATGACCTTGCCGCTTACAAGCAGAGACGAGCTGACGCTAAGAAAATGGCAAAGCTTGCTCTTTGTCCTTACGTCAATCATGTCGAAGTTTCACTTGAATCAAATCAAACTCGCGCTTTCTGGTCTTATGTCAAATCTCTAAAGAGCTCTCATCATACACCAGCTAGTTTCAGCTACGATGGCATTACATCATCTACCCCTCAGGAGTCCTGTGAACTTTTTGCTTCTTTCTTTTCTGCCTTTTTCCGCACTTCAAATACTTCTCCTTCTTTCTACTCCTCTTCTTCTTCCTTTTCTTCTCCCGCGCTTCGTACCCATCCCTTGCAGGTTGAACTGCTCTTAAGGAGTCTTGATACTAGTACCGGTGGTGGCCCAGACGGCATTCCAAACTTCCTTGCAAAATCACTATCCTCGTCTCTTTGTGTTCCTCTTTCAATTATTTATAATTTGAGCTTAGCCGCTGGGATTTTCCCCTTCCAGTGGAAAATTGCCCATATTCTTCCTATCTTCAAATCTGGGGATCGCAATTCCGTTTGTAACTATCGTCCGATATCTCTCCTTCCCTGTTTTGGGAAAATCCATGAAAAGATCGTTCTCGATACTCTGTTTCCCCTTATACTCCCATCCTTAGCGGAATAACAACATGGTTTTGTCAGAGGTAGATTTACTCTCACTGACTTGCTTTCTTTTACACACCACATTGCTGCAGCCCTTGACCGTCAGCAACAAATAGACGTTATTTTCACGGATTTTCTAAAGCGTTTGATTCTGTAGATCATGCACTTTTATTTCAGAAATTTAAAAATTTCCAAATTCCTGATTTCCTGTACTCCTGGCTTCTATCCTATGTTGGGATCGTCGGTGTCTTGTCACTGTTAACTCCTGCTTCTCCTCTACATTTTGCCCCAGCTCAGGTGTACCGCAAGGATCCATAATTGGCCCAATTTTATTCCTACTATATGTCAATGATCTTCCCTCTGTTATCACTTCTCCCTGCCTGCTTTATGCTGACCACTTTAAGATCTTTCGGGTAATTGACTCACAATGTGATGTTGATACCTTGCAAAGTGATTGATGCAAATCAAACCATCTCTCCTTGAATGTTTCCAAATGCCACCAGATGACATTCTCCCGTAAAAAAAATCCTTTTCTCTCCACCTACAGCCTTGTTGGAACCCCTTTGTGCAGTTTAACTTCTTTTAAGGATCTAGGTGTGGTGTTTGATTGTAAATTAAAGTTTGACCTCCACATAGCCCAAGTCATCAACAAAGCCTCCCGCCTTTCAGGGTTCATTTTAAGAACCGCTTCCTCGTTTCAGCATATCGCCTCCTGTGTGTGCCTTAACCTTTCACTTGTTCGCAGTAACCTGGAATACTGCTTCCAAATATGGAGCCCTCACCACAGGAATCATATTGATGCTATTGAGTTGGTTCAACGCAGATTCACACGGCCTCTTTTTGTCAAATTGAACCTCCCTTACGTCCCCTATGGTGACCGTCTTCGTACTTTGAAACTCCCTTCCCTTGAATCTAGACGATGCTTTCTTGATAAATGCATCTTGTACAAGCTTTATCACGGTCACTTACCCCAAACTCTATGCAGTTACATTCAAACATTGAACACTAGTCGCCCTAATAGATCTTTCGATCAATTCCTTGTCCCCTTTGCACGCACTACCACCTTCTTCCACCCTCCCTTACTACGCTTGCCCCGTTTGCATAACCAGCTTTGTCTTGGTCCTCTACCACCGTCACTTGCCGCCTTTAAAACTTGCCTTAAAAGCAAAATTTACAACTACAATTATTAATCTTGGTCATCTTTATAACTGCTGTCTCTTCATGTACGAGTATTAGTTAGTAACTAAGTAATTGCACAATTTTCTTTTATTTCCTATTTCTTGGATTCCTTTTTTTTTCACTTTCCTTCATATGTATATTTCCATTAATCTCATATGTATATTTCCTTTAATATTAGCGTTAATTCTTTGTGTATAAACATAACATGTAATTGGACTTCTGTCTGTTTGTTGATACTTAAATAAATAAATTATTGTCACGTTATCCTCCGTGGTAACTGTTTTTGGGGTGTCTGGGCGTGGTTCATCAAAAACCGACGTGCGACCACGTTGTATTTCGTTTAACCAATTTTTTACACAGCATTCAAGCGCTCTTTGATTTTGCGGCGCGGTTTCCCCTCCAAAAAAGAATCGAATCACCGACCAAAATTGCCAGGTCTCTCCATTTTTCTAAATCCGTGGACGCGCCCGCTCCCACACATGGTGAAAAAAAACTACGAGTCCAATTCGGCTGACATTTTGACAGTAGCTATCTACAAGAATGATAGTGAATTTCTTTTGCGATAGTGGCACCATCGTACGGGGGGACTAATTACATATCGGACCATCCTTGCAAATTTTTAATGTTATGACTTTCTGACTGCAAGTCTCATGCATGTAGTAGCAAATTAGAACATAGAATTAAAGCCTAGTGAAATTTCAAAAACCAAGATATGAATCGCTGGGTATTTAATTTGCTCTTCACAAATATTTACATTATTACATAACAACATAAAAAATAATCACGTTGCAATATTTAGAGCCTGATAATACCCACCAATAAGTGCTCTTCTGTAGGATAACCAATATCGGAAAATACGTTTGTAAACTCCTCACTATCTTCTTATATGTTTGTCCTCCCTTTCCAGTATATACGCAAGAACTTTGCATGTCTTGAAAAAGTATATCAGTGCAGAAAGTGTGTAGGGGCGCTAAGTGGATATATTGATTTTCCATACTATGTCCCGATATGCCAAACGAAAATCGGTAGGAATGAAAATTTAATCTGGCTAATTTGGTGCGATATGACGATATGACGATTCCATAACGAAGGCATAATTTGACTCTACACATTTCTCCCCAAGACATGAAAACTAACAGTCCACTAATTATTCCGTAAATAATCAACGTTACACAATATTCTAATAACCGAGAACGAAAATCATCAAATGAAACCTTTTATGTGTTTGAATAAACATCAACCCCAACAGCGTGAGAGAGATTCACATGAAGCTTTTGCTTCCAGCAACAACACTGTATCGAAAACTAATAAAACTTACAATTGAGATCCTCTCCGTCGCATCCTTCGGTCCTCATCCACCGTCAGGACGGGGCTTCCCTTATCGGGGCTGGGTGAATCGTCTTGTTGTACAATATCCTCGGCGGGATGTGGAACTCGAAATGATGGGCGTCTTGATCCTGGAGGCAGCATTGTTGGAAGAACATCTGCAGGCGGACCAGGACGTACAGGAACTTGTGCTGCATTTGCCACGGCTGCCTGAAGCACACCCGGAGCAAAAACATCGTAAGCTGATTTCCTGTGGAATGATTGAATGGAACAAATAGAAGAAGAAGGGTTAATTCTCGTTAAATAGGTCTTTATCGTTTTTAATTAATTTTACCTTCTTGGCATTGCTGGGATTCCTAAAGCTAATTCGTTTGGTCCGCTACTGAGAGTCGTTGTTGTTCCGGATCCTTTCATATCATCGTCGTAACTATGTTGACGTGCGATTCGTGAGCCTCTTCGCGAACCCATTCTTGCAGCACCCGGGGGTGGCGCGCCATCGAACTCCCCGCGCCTCGGAGGACTGTTTGAACGACTTGGGGCAACACTTCGGCCCGGTCTTCGCCAATCTGAATCACCACCCGGCGATTTGGCACCTTTCAGCTATTCACCGTCATCATAATAAAAAGGAGAGGATACATTTACATTATACCTTGAACTACAATTACGACTACAAGCAACGATAATGAAAATTGTCGGCACGCATATAACACCTTAACGGTAATGGAGCGCTATAAAGTGTTTCGTTATTTTGTGGATTTAAAGCAGCGAAGCAGAAAAGTGTCCTGGGAGAATTTGAATTTCGAGTGATTTTGTGTGTACTAAGGAGCTTGGTCAGGTGGGTTAAAAAGCCAGCTATTAACCAGTGAAATTTGGGTGATCCACAAGTCAGTGATTACATAAGAGTTATTGCATGCAAATGTTGTCTAATATCATACATAGGTCAAAGTTAAATCGAATAAATATAAAAATAAATAAAGACACACTCGCGGCAACACTCATCGTTGCTGTGGTAACTTTTCTTGTGTATTCATTAGTCAGCGACACTCACCTTTTCGAGTTCCTTGAGAGAAGCGGGTGAGACATCAGAATGTCTACGAAGTTCGGGGCTGCGGGGTGGGGCTAACGATACTGAATCTCCTGGCGCCAGATTCGTACTTGATCCTAATTTAGCATCGGAGTGACGTCGCACCAACGCCTCCAAGATTGGCACTTCCAACGAAGAATCTGTCGAGTCCTGCGGTATACACACTCGCGAGGACATTTTCCGCCGACAAACACTACACCGCCACATGTTCTGAGGACGAAAACGAAATGAAAATTAGACGAGGAACAAGTTAATGGCATGCTAGGGAAAAGGAGTTTGGGAACCGTTTGAAACCAAAAGGCAAGTCATGTCCTGGGTGAAAAAGTGGGAAATTGAATAAGGACTGGGAGGTATTTATTATTATTTTATTGTACGAATTGTAGAGGTCTTCGGGTTGCAACAGGGCAACAGCAATTTCCAAGGCTACTCACCATATCCTCATTTTCGTCCGGCTTGCTGTAGCTGGCACAATCGTCGCACACTCTGTGCTGGCATTCGAAGCATGTTTTGCTGAAGTCGTCAGGCTTGAATGCCTTCAAGCATACTCTGCACGCTCCTGCCCTACTGGGGGGTTTCCCTGGCTCTTGATTCGCGCCCGGCTTCATACCAGTAGTGCTATTATTGTTATTGTTGTTATTGTGTGGTGTTTGTGAGCCCTCTGACCATTGTCCGTCTGGCTCAGGAACCAATGAAGGACGCGGGGACATTTTTGAAACTGAAAACACAACGATGGGAAAATAGTAACTGGAATATATTGCGAAATTAATTTCTAATGAAAGTGCAATGCAATTACTAAGCTAATTTTTATTACATCGTGTTGAAAGGCTTTTGCAATTTATTCTGAATGTGGCGGTCATGCAACTTTTTCTTCCCATAACCATGCGGAGGCAGACTTGTAACATTTTGTATAGTGAATAATATAATAGGTTTCATATAAAATATTTATGATATGCGAATATGGAGGAAATTGAATGAATTTATCCAGGAAAGGAGAAGACCTTGCCTCAGCGAGGTGTATAATCGATAGAACAATGACGGAGTAGCACATCAATTTGTTAAGGATATGTTTTGGTAAACAAATGAGTTGCTGCATTTGGCCTAGGTATGCTTAGCAGCGATCAATGAAATGTGAGTTCAGTTTGCTCAGCAGTTATGAAGTAATTGACGTGTTTACTAAATGCTGTAAATATTCAATGGGTTAAATTATAAAATAATTTTGTACAGTTTTAAAGTAATTTTTTTGTTCGCAATGAGGCTTATAAGAACCATTTTCTAATATAAGTAATGTATGGAATTGCAACTTGTTGAATTTATAGCATCATAGCCAATAAAAATTTTAACTTTGGCCCGCTTTTAAAGATGACAACGATATGGAGTAGTTTTTTGCATGTTTTTTATGAATACTCTCTTATTGATAAAGATTGAATAAGTAAATAAAACAAGTTGAGAAGACAGACTTACGCTCCTCTCAAAAGAATTTTTTACTGAACTTATGATATGCAGTCACCAACAACGAATAAAGTCAAAAAACATCTTATCTGAAAATCTTAAGAAGATCAAATCAAAGCTGCAGTGTGCGATTGGATTGAAAGTCCACAGAATACAACATCATGCATTGTTGTTGTAATTTGATAAATTTCAAATGGCCATAGCTTCCTTGAATATAACTTGATTTCTTTTAAACCTACAAAGTAAAAGGGCCGAATTTCATTGAGCTTAAGGGTATCTGTACGATTTGATTGGGGAAAATGTCAAATTCGAATATCATGCTGTTACAAATTCTCGATATTCTTCCAATAACAAATCCAAGCTTTATAGGTATCATCTTCCATCTTCACATATACCTTTTTTTCTTTTTTTGATTAAAATATTTAAGCATTTACCCATTCTTCCATTCCCCGTCATCATTAATATTACATTTTCTAACTTATATGCAGTCAAAAAACAAGAATAATAATCTTATCTTTGCCACTTTCAAAATTTCATTCTTTCCTTCCTAGTAACAAAATTCCATTCTTTACTTCCCGCAAAAAAAATGGATCTTTTACTTTCTACTAACAAAATCTTATTCTTACTTTCTTACTGACAAAATTTTATTCAATCGCCCATTGTATAAACACCCTGGTGGGCATGGGAAATTTTATGGGTATTTAATAAGTGCGAGAATGTCGCAAGCTAGTATAGATGCTGGCGTGTCAGACTCTGGATCTGGGGATTCGACTGGGTCCGTGGGTTTGAGCTCCCCCAGGCACAAGGAAATCTTTTTAGTTTCGTCAAATGTAAGTATTTTTGTGGGTATGAAAATTTGCATATAGCTAAGCATTATTATGTTTACAAGCAAATTGCCATATATAAAATTGGAGTTATTGCATTTGGCGAAGGTCAAAAGATAAAAAGAGGGAACAGGATTGAAGTGCAATGAACTTCAATCACGTTACCTCTGAATGACAGCAGATGGTTGGAAGAAAAGTGTTATAGGCCTCAAGGTCAGTTGGGTGATAGCGAAAATTGGTAGCGTAGTTTGAACTGAAAATACCATTTGCGAAAGGATTTTAGCAAAAAGCCGTGAATTCTTCAAATATTACATCGCGAGAGTTATGCAACTCATGTCCACTTAAAACAAAACAAAACAAAATTTTCTTTTAAGACAAATTGTACTTTATTATCGTGAAACTGCATACAGATCAATGGTGAAACGTGGACTAGCTCATGACATCAAATATGGTATATTTAAGGTAATCGAAATGTCGATTAAGCTATATGTGTAAAGAATTATAGAAAAATGGAATTTTGCTTAAGTTTACGTTAACACAATGATGAAATTCAACTAGGTTTCAAACAACGTGAGAATGTTTATCATAAAAATTTTATAGATAAATGAATTACGTTAACAAATTAAATAGGGTGATTTGAATGTGAGAATGAATTTATGAGAAGTTGAAATGTAGGATGTTGAAATCTGGAACGTTGATGATTCAGATCTAGGCGTGGCAATAAAATAAGTTTTTCACTTCCGGACATCGTTCGTCGAAGAATTGGATATTAGTAGGGTTTATTAAGGAGTAGGGTTTCTATTAAAGTAGATGGGATTTATACATTAAATATAAGGGAGGATGGTGTAAAACCGGGACGTTACGGGAGATGTTAAATAAAAGAAATATTTCCTAAAATATCAGTTGACTTTATTGAAGTTCTGTTATCTCACCATGTTTACAGAAAATTTTGTCAAACAGATCACTGCTTACATTACATTAAATAACACAAAATAATAGAGTTCCAAAAGTTTACCTTTTACGGTTTTGCCCCATGTCTGTTCCAAAACCGTGTATACCAAATTCTCATACCCGGCATTACCCCTTAACAACGTGAGCATTTAAAATTCGCAAGAACTTCTGCTTGCCAACCAGTTCAGCCTTCATGTGCCCATTTCCTGTGTTGCAGACATTGCACCCACCCATCGTTTGTTCGCGTATTTCCATAAATTTCATTGCAATAAATACACATATCATCGGAAGTAGTTTGACTTCGAGAACTTTCTACTTTATGAATTTTTCTCGGGACGCCTACTTTCCTTATTTTATTCTCGTTATTTGCTTCAAATTTCAATTTATATGGTGAAGAAGTAATGACAAAATTTTTTCCTCGACGAAAATTCGATATTGGTTTTCTTAAAACATGACGTTTAGGCATAATATCAGCCGGAGAGAATGCTAAAGGAAACGACGCTGATTGCCGTGAAGTGCTTGGTAGTTGGCTACTTGGTGTGCCTGAAGTGATTTGCTCTGAATTAATTAGTGATGTTATTGCTGTTTTCTGCAGTAATTCGAGCATTAGAGTTTCATTATGAACTAAGTTTGTTGTAGGATCTGTCAACGAAATTTCGTTATGTGTCGTGCTCGTAGATGCGAAATCAAAATCAGAGAAAATATTTTGGTTTAGCGGAAATATTCCAGTTTTTATGAAGCCACTCATAGCATTCTGCAGTGTTGCTGCTTTAGCGTACGCAACCCAAAAAAGCTTCTCAAGTTGAAATTGGGTTACAATACGACCTGGATTATTTCGCAACCGTGTCATTACTTATTGACTGTAATACCTATTCAACGGGTCCATGATGCTCACGTCAAGGGGTTGTAAACGATGTGTGGAGTGAGGAGGAAAACTGACGATGATGAATCCGTTCTCTCGTGCTTTCTCTATTAGGGGAAGATTTTTAAGTGTGCGTTGCGTGTCCGTCTAATAAAAGTAACACAGGGTCGGTCTAAGTGGGTTTAACGTTTGCAATAATGTGAGTTAACCATTGCACAAATATATTACTTTGTATCTAACCACTGGGATGGCATGCTGCAATAGTTCCAGGAGCTGCTCCATCTAGCAATTCAGCCTTCATTCGGGCTCTGGGGAAAATTAAGAGGGATGTAAAAACGACTTTAAATCGACCAAGACCTTTTTTCGATGCAGCTTCAATGTTTTGAACTTTCCGATACTTTTTAATCCTATATTCCAGCGTAGGTTATGGTACCGAGAATTTTCGAGATGCGACACAATATCCACTCTTTCCCTCTATCACTTATAAAATGGCATTTTTCATTGATTCCTTGCTCCACGATTGTCGATTCGTTACTCTTTTGTAATTGCGAGGCATTTTGTGGTTGACTGTAACAACAAACCAAACAAAACAAATTTAGAGCAAGAACGGATTAACACTTCTTAATTGTACAAAACTGGGTGCCACTCGATATTACCCCTACAGTTTTACCCCAAACACAGGCATGAGAAATAATTAAACCAAATAACCTCAAAATACTATGCAACACAGATTTTGACCAATGCTCGTTTAATATTATCTCATACTCCATCTTTACATAAAATTGATATTTAGCTTACCTTTATCTTCGAAACAAAGGCACACAAATCAAATCCGTCCAATAATTTTGCAAAACACTATTCAAACTTTTTTTTTAATTATTTGTAGAACGCACACACAAGTGTCAATCAACTTTTGTTGGCAGCGCACTCGCGATTACTGATCACAGTAAACAAAGCACACAGGAATTCGAAAAGCGCTCTTAATAAATAATGCCATGTCTCGATTTTACCCCGGTTTTGGACAACTTCCCCTAATACAAGTGCCATTCTGGTAAGCTTGTAAGTTCTGGAGCTCGTTGATTTTTTCTTTGTTTTTAAGGTAATATTTTGCTTTTTTAGAAACATCATGTATCTTGGAAAGCTCATCAGAATTAACTATCTGCTCAGCGATTATACCAAGTTTCACGAGTATGATAGCTTCGGCAATGTGGGTAAGGTGGTTTTATAAGAGATCTATGTTCTAATATAAATGCCTTAAAAATTGAATGTGCTGCAGGAGGTCTCTTTTGGTCCTCATATGGTTGCTGGATAAATTTTGATTCAGAATTGATATGACCGGTAATGTTTTCGAATCTTTGAATCATTTTGTTGTTAATAGAGAAATGTTGGTTTACTCAATTTTTTTATGTTGCTTCTTTTGTGGACTATTGAGTTGATCTCTTCGTTCAAACGAGTAGCATCGTTTCTATCCATGTTACCAGCGAATAATTTTATAGCCGTTCCAAAGCTATTGATCAGCCCTCGTTTTGCCCTAGTTTTAGGTAGTAAGGTATTCAGTTTTAGTGGTAGTTTAGCCCAGTCATATTAGGTAAAACAAGGGGTCAACCTCGGAATGAAAGATAATAAGCTGCAAATTGGTACGAACCTTTGTTTTGTCATTCTAAATGTTGTCTCAAAAGTCTAAATCGTTATCGTGTTCGCGTCTCAAGATATTCAAGGTCAAAGGTCACAAAAATCGGTTTTTCGCGAATATCTGGCTTCCTATCGGTTAAATGAGATTTGCATTTATTATAAAAGTTGTAGGCTATAAAATTCCCTACAACTTTTGTTTAAACTTTTTTTTCATACGACCAACCGTTTTGAAGGTAGAGCGCGAAGAGTGCACATCGTACAGTCATATACGGCCTAATGCAAGGTCAAGCGTGAGTTATGGTTATCAGTACGTTATAAAGTCAATTATTTACTTGGAAATTATAATTATTAAACAATGCCTATTATTTATGTACTAACTATTAATTATTTATATTTAATTAAAGTAAGTAACTTGATTATTTATATATAATTATTCATATTTAACTATTTGACAAAACAAAGGTTCATACCAGTTTGCAGCTTATTATCTTTCATTCCGAGGTTGACCCCTTTTTTTACCTAATATGACTGGGCTATACAACTTTTCAAAAACTTTGGTGAAAGTTGGAGCCGAATTGCGACCTCTAACGTGGTCAACAATCTCGTTATATACATACACACATATACAGATATATCCATATATATGCATATATATATACATATGTGTATATATAGATATATATATATATATATATATATATATATATATATATATATATATATATATATATATATATATATATATATATATATATATATATATATATATATATCTATATATATACACATATGTATATATATATGCATATATATGGATATATCTGTATATGTGTGTATGTATATAACGAGATTGTTGACCACGTTAGAGGTCGCAATTCGGCTCCAACTTTCACCAAAGTTTTTGAAAAGTTGTATAGCCCAGTCATATTAGGTAAAAAAAGGGGTCAACCTCGGAATGAAAGATAATAAGCTGCAAATTGGTATGAACCTTTGTTTTGTCAAATAGTTAAATATGAATAATTATATATAAATAATCAAGTTACTTACTTTAATTAAATATAAATAATTAATAGTTAGTACATAAATAATAGGCATTGTTTAATAATTATAATTTCCAAGTAAATAATTGACTTTATAACGTACTGATAACCATAACTCACGCTTGACCTTGCATTAGGCCGTATATGACTGTACGATGTGCACTCTTCGCGCTCTACCTTCAAAACGGTTGGTCGTATGAAAAAAAAAGTTTAAACAAAAGTTGTAGGGAATTTTATAGCCTACAACTTTTATAATAAATGCAAATCTCATTTAACCGATAGGAAGCCAGATATTCGCGAAAAACCGATTTTTGTGACCTTTGACCTTGAATATCTTGAGACGCGAACACGATAACGATTTAGCCTTTTGAGACAACATTTAAAATGACAAAACAAAGGTTCATACCAATTTGCAGCTTATTATCTTTCATTCCGAGGTGAAAGCCCTAATATGACTGGGCTAGTTCTTTTAATTAGGTTCTTGTTATGGCAAGCGTGTTGTTAAGTTCCTGTATGTTGGTGAGGTTGTCAAGCGAATGCTGTATTGTATTTATTGTTGCCATATGTGTTTCTAGTCGGGTAATTTGCTGCAGGTTCTTATATCTGTCAACTAGTTGCATGGTTCCCAGTTCCATTGGTAGAAGTCCTAGGTTGTTCCGTAAGCCGTGAATTTCCAGCTTCTTTCCTGTTTTCAATGTTACCCTGAAATTCACGTGGTAATTTTTTCTTGTTTTTTGGAGTAATAATTGTTACTCTATTATTTTCTTTTACTTTTTGAGTAGCAAAGCGAGGGGTTAATTTGTTTCTACGATTTTTTTTCTAAAAATCGTTCCGTCTTTCTCAAATGGAATAGTGGAGTCTCTGTTTTCATTTAATTTATTTTTGTTTTTGGGTACGGCTTGCTGTAACTGTTGTTTGATGTATGGATAAGTTTTTTACTGAAATTCATTAAGTTTCTAGAAGAATTCATGTTCGTAGTTCAATTTAACTTCAACCAAAAATTTATAAGTTTTTCCCGTAACGAATTCGTATGGTGACTGTTTGGATGAAGTTGTTATAAGTTAATGATGGCTTCGTTAAGGGTTTCATCGTGAATTTTATCAGGGACTTTTTTGTAAACAATTCGATATATTTCTGGGAGAGTAGAGTGTGTTCTTTCTACCGGAACATTACTTGTGCTGTTTGCAAAGGATTTCATATGTTGTTCGATGTTGTATTGAGGGAAAAAGTCTCTGAAGAAGTTGGCTGTGAAATCGACTCCTTAGTCTATGACTAAGCTTTTTGGTACGCTGTATAGGCCAATGAAATGTTTTATGGCTCTAATGATTGTGAGACTTTCACTAGCTATCAATTTGTAAGCTGCAGTACATTTAGAGAACTTGTCCGTTAATATGAGTAAGTTTCTACTATTAATTGTGTAGATATCTAGATGTACTATTTCAAAGGTTTTGCACGGGGCTACGGATTTTTCAAATTTAATTTTTGGGTGATTTCCGTCATATTTCATGGTTAGACAAATTTGGTAATAATTTATAGTTTTAGTTATCTTAAAGAAAAGATGTGTCGCCAGTGGTAGTTAGGTCTCCCTGGTTGTAATATGGGGCAAGGCGATCCAGGTGCACGGTTTTCATTTTGACTCTCGGCTTATGGTGTTCCTGTGTGCGATATATAACGCTTCGCTTGTAACTTGGTATGGCCCCTCCCAACTATGCTGCAACTTTGGAGACCTACCCTTTCGCCGATGTGAATTATATAGCCACACCAAGTCATCTTGCTAAAAGCCAGTAGAATTTTCCTTTACATCATATCTGGTCGTTATCCGGTCAGTGGCTGATTCGAGGTGTTTTCGCACTGTCCGATGTATCTGGTCCAACCGTTGTTTTAGCTCACTTGCATACTCCGAGATCATTTGGGGTTTCTCAGAGGTGTTCTGATCTTTATATAAGCCAGCTGACGAATAGTCTTTCCAAAAATGACTTTGGCTGGGGCTTGGCCTATCAATGCATGTTTGGCAGCTCTATACGCCATCAAAAATAGTGGGATCTGTCGGTCCCAGTCCCTTTGGTTCTCGTCAACCATCTTGGCCAGGTGTTTATTGAGTGTGCCATTGAAATGGCGATGCAGTGGTGTTGTCCTCGTTTTCCGTATTCCCAGCAGCTCGCACATTTTGCCAAAAACCCGTGACTCAAAGCTTCGGCCTTGATTCGAATGTAGTTCACAAGGTACGCCGTATGTACTGACCCAATTAAACACTAGCTGTCCGGCTACGGTAGTTGCTTCCTGGTTAGGAATGGGGTAGACCTCGGGCCACTTGCTGAAATAATCGGCCACAACCAGCGTGTATCGATTATCCCATTCGGATTCAGGAAAGGGTACTGCGATGTCAACAGCTATCTTTTCAAACGGTACACTCACGTTGAAGGTTTGCATTTGTCCTCTCAGTCCTCGCTTTGGACCTTTGACGGAAGCGCAAATTGTGCATCTGCGACACCAGTCCTCTACATCTTCTTGAGCGTGGAGCCAGTAGAACCTTTCCCGCAATTTCGCTAAGGTCTTGTTAACACCAAGGTGGCCTCCCGAGGATCCTTCGTGCATTTCCTTAACCACATCATGGATTCGGCTTTTGGGAAGTATAGTTTGCATCCTACAGGAGCTGTCATCCGCCGCTTCCCATTTCCACTTGAATACGCCCCCCTCCATCTGAAGGGAGTTCAATTGAGCCCAATAGCTTTTCAGGGTTGCGCTCTGCATTGAAACGTCCTTCCACTCAGTTATCTCCTTACAAACGTGCAATGGTCCGATGTCTTCATCAGCTAGCTGGGCATTTCGAATCTCCTCCAATGATCAACCTTCATCAAATTCGGCCGTTATCACTTGCAGATCAACGGTCGGCTCCTGTCCTCAATTCGTCGACAATGCTTGCTATTAGCTGGACATGGATGACAAGATAGGGCGTCAGCATTTCCATGAACTCTGCCCTTGTGAAGAAGTTGGGGCCTCACTAGGTCTGGTCGGATCGTCGATCGGGTTGCACTAGTGTCGCTTGTTATGGTGCAATGTTCTTCATCAACTTGACCCAGAAGGCATAAATCTGCTTCTCCACGATGTAATCTTGACACGGTGACGGGGGTGTTGGGGACGTCGATCCTCCTAGCCAACGTTTACACCACGAATTTGGCCCCCTCAGTTTGATGGGCTTCTATTCTAGGCTCCTGACACGGTCTGGATCTCCACCATCCTGGACAATAGCTCGGTTTTCTTTGCTTCTTGCAGTCTCTTTGCAGGTGCCCCTTCTCTCCGCAATTCCAGCGTCTAGGCACACCATTTAACCTGCAGCTCTCGCTCATTTCCCACGCGCTCACACCTGCACTCGTTTGCCACTACCTCGCGAACCCGAGCAGTGGTACGAGTCACATTTTTCGCTGCCTCAAAATTCAGGCTATAAGCCAATGCATCCTTAACCGTTTGCTTTTGGGCTAAACGAACGGCTTGTTGCAATTCCTGGTCCTTTAGTGCGCTGATGAATGCTTCTGTCGCGGAATCATTTTGATGTTCTGGTTCCTAAGCTGGGTAAGCTAAAAGTGCCAGTCGCTCAATGCCTTGGGTTAGCTGCTGTAGGGTTTCGTCAGACTTCTGCATCCGATGCCGTAGCTGTAACCGATAAATCTGCTTTAGATGATCGTCTCCATAACGCATGTCGAGCGGATTCATTATAGCAGCCGGGTTTGAGTGCAACTCAACGGGGATCATCTGCAAAAGCTCGGCAGCTAGGCCTCTTAGAGCAAAAATCAATGCAGTTGCTCATTTCTGCTCATTCCAGTGATTTATCCGAGCTGCGGCTTTAAACTGGGTTTTGTTAATACTCTAGACCATTTGTCCGTCGACTATTGGTGCTTGCATATTTCTGGATGTGCTTTGCGCTGCGGTTATAAGCAGAATTGGTGAGGTGGTTACTACTGCCTTCGCTGCTTCCAATTCCTTTTTCATGTTTTCCATCTCATGGTTGATTCTCTCCTTGACCTGGCTGCCATCATGGTTGATTCTTTCCTTGACCTGGCTGATCTCATGGTTGATTCTCTCCTTGAACTGGTAAACTTTTTCCTCGACGCATTTAATTTGTTTGTTCAGACTATCGAGCTCCGCTTTTATTTCGGTTGACTGTTTGTGCAAATCCGCCTTTATTTCGATCGCTTTTTGGTCCAGCTCCGCTGATTGTTCATTGAGCTTTGCAGCTGAACTAGATGTCTGTTCATTTAGTTGCGCTGATTGTTCATTTTGCTTCGCAGTTAACTTAGATGACTGTTGTCGCTGCTCTTGCTACGTCAGCATCAATATATGCATCAGCGCATTTTCTGGTTCTTTGGTTTTGGCGTTTCTGCTTCTCCTTTAAGCTCCGCCATGGTGAATTCATTAATTTTTAAATGCTAGCTGCGTGGTTTTTTTATGGTTTCGGCTTTTATTTTTTTCCACCTGTTTCCACGTTACATTTCAATATTGTGCACTTTAAAAATGTTTAAAAGTTTTCACTTCCAAAGTTTTCTTTCTCACTTCTCGACACCACTGTTGCTTGTTATGGTTCGCGGCTAATAATTTTAATGTTCGGGAAAATTGAAAACGCGCTGTCTTATAAATTAAGTCAAAAGATTTTACTTACAAAGAATGCACAATCATAAATTTCACTATTTCACAAATTGCATTTAAAATCAAATTTTTATTTTCTTCTTCTCCTTCTTTGTAGCACTACAGCCCCTCTCAGGGCTTCACTTAGAGATAGTCAGAGTATCTCATTTTCATGACCGTATTCATTTTTCGGAAGTTGGTTTGGTCATTACCATTCTCCCGTGTGCCTGCTCACCTATGATATGATCTGACTAAATCAGAACATATCACCACTGAGTGAACACTCATAGTCTGTCCGAAAAATCCCCGGAACTAAATCACGTTGCTCCCTACGAGACTTGAACCTGGGACCTTCGGCTTATGCGTTCATGCTCTAACCACTAGACCACACAGACTATCATTTTTACTGTCTATCAAGTTTATATTTCAACTGTCTTAACTATCAACGAAAATCACCTCCCTATTACTCAATCAATATCGCCTTGACATCACGCTCCACTTTATCGCAGTTTTAGTGTCGCGGTTTTACTATTCCCCCATTCATTCAGCTCGGCTTTATATAGGGTCTCTAGTCATTCAATTCATTTCTCGTACATTGGCGAACTACCTGGAATATTCAACCAATTCTGAATGGCGCAGTGACTTCACTTTCAGATGTTGATCATGCTTGGCGGATTCTTGTGCTTTCGAGTACATTCGTTTGTTGATCATGATATTGTTAATAGCTGCGATAGTAGCTCACAGAATTATTTCCACATGTAACAATATATATATATATATATATATATATATATATATATATATATATATATATATATATATATATATATATATATATAGATATATATATTTAGATATATATATAGATATATATATATATATATATATATATATATATATATATATATATATATATATATATATATATATATATATATATATCGATATATATATATATATATATATAGATATATATATATATATATATATATATATATATATATATACATATATATTGTGGGCACGTTCTTTGGTCTTTCGTATTTTTGTCAATAAACAAAAGATAAGAAACAAATCAGAAGATTAGCTTTTGGTATGTTTGTTATTAAATTGCGATAATATGTCCCAGAGATAATAGCATTTGAATGAAATTTTCACAAAAAATTGTAGGATCGCTTCGAAATGCTGGGATATGAAATGAAGAAACGTCAGATTCGAGGAAGTCTCGGTTTACTTGTTGTGACTTTTTAATTATGCAATGTAAGACTCCAAAGGTAATTGAAGCTTTGGTACTTTTCCAATAATGCAGCAAATAAAATAAATGCAACAAGATAATCGCTTTGCCGCACAAATAACCTAATAATCATTTTCGTAAATTTTATTTTCTTTCGATTCATTTTTCTTGCACTTTTACATGCAATTGAATAACTGTTGTATAAGCATTTTTCCGCAACTCATCATATTGTTGATTCAGCATTACATGCAAATTGTAAAGTAATTAATTGAAAGAAAGAACTTAGAATATAGTTTGATTCTGAAAAGAAAACGTCGTTTTATTTAAGCTTACTTGTCGAGTAATGCTTACTTATATACCATGCACATCTTTGATAATTTGTTCAACGAGTGATATAAGTAATCGTAAAATAAAATGACGATCGTTTTAAACGGTAATATTGAGTAAATTTGTATTATTTTTCCCCAGGTTCAGCATTGAAAGTACAGGCTATTAGCTCTTGATGAAGACATACATGTGGTAGGTTCTTATGAGTCAAACAATAATAAATCCCTTAGAAGTTGAAAGTACTCAACTTTGTTAACAATGCTAGAATGTGTAGGTAAAAGCAACATTTTTCCAATGAATTCATATGGGTGCCCTTAAATTTAAAAAGTCCAATGTAAGTTCCTTATAGTTTGGAAGTTTCAATGAAGTTATATGGCATTCACAGAAGTAAGCATTTGAAAGTTCTCCGAGTACAACAAAAATATGTTAATATACGGGTTTTCCACGATTCAGGCTTTACATCGAACCAAACACTATTCTTTTAATGGGACCTTCTAGTTTCCAGATAAAATGAATAATAAAAACATTTTTAGGATTTCATTTAGTCAATGGTTGTAAGTGATATTACAATAAAATTGTTGCAGGTTAAAATAGAGTAAGTAAGTGATATTGCAATAAAATTGCTGCAGGTTAAAATAGAGTAGCAATAGTTTTTTTTTGAAAATAAATTTGTATTTGCTGCAGATGTTGTTAAAATTTTCTAGAGTTTATCCATTATTGGTGTCTGCGTATCGTAGGTTGAGTACAAAATCCTTCTGCCATCAGCGTAGTTTGTCTACACAACTTGCTTTTAATACATTCCCTAATTAAAACCTTAGTGTGCATTGACTTCTCTACCTCGGCGTTAAAAATTAATTCATCTTTTACATGCGGACCTGCGTGAATAGTATACACGATGGTTTCTTCCAGACGATGAGTTCACATATGAGGGCAACTCGTAAAACCTACCACGCATCCTTAAATAAGCCTTAACAATAAATTTACACAAATTTTCCACGTTACGCAGTTACAGAAAATAATGACTTAAATTGACTTACTTAGTCGATTTTTGTAGCCATTGTCGTTTATTATTTCAAAATTTCAGAGCACAGAGCAAATTATCTGAATCCATGCAACAACACGCCAAAATAAGCTTGCAACAAATTTGGTCAAATGTTAATCCAGCTTTGTGAGATTTAAATCTTCCGACGTGGGACTAGTGAACTCATTAGCATGAATAATTAGTAAATTTGACGAAAACGTTGCTGTGCTAACGAGTCATCATCATCGTCGTAGATTTTATCCTGAAGCATGGAAATTTTCTTAATAAAGTAATCCCAGTTTTGACGCCATTAAGTCGCTTGTAAAAGGTTTCCCCCTTGTTTGATTTTTCCTCTCTTCCTTTTCATCCTTTCATTAGATCTGCGTTCACTTTGCAGTCAACTAGTTGTACATTATTTCCTTGAGGATATATCCTTTTGAATAAATGAAAAAGAGAAGAAAAAAACATAAAAAACGCCTTCCACAAATGAAACTAATTGCCGCGTTGAAAGATGATTAATTTCAATGTTGTGGACACGAATAGCAGAGAAATGAACACAAAAGTCAAATGGATACGACAGAAAAAGGTTTTCCTACACCCAAGTCCTTTTGGTTCTTCAAAAGAATGAGTCGTCGCGGAACGTTGTTTTTTTTAAATCCTCACCGTAGCTTCGCTTCCACTTTGGATGTTATCTTGGATTTCTCGTTAGCATGTTAATTAGACCTAGCACGTCTGCTGTACTGCGTTGAAAATGAATTTAATCAAGGACTTGTTCATAACTAGTCTACTCGATGTTGCTATCGCTGGGGTCTGTATACAAACACAAGCATGCTAATTCATCAAATTGGTTGTTGCTTAATCCTTGTAAATTAGTGCAAACAGTTGTTTGTGGGCGGTAGGAGAAAAGCCGGAATGGTGCTGGACGAATGCATGTTCTTGTCAAATGAAACAAATTGAATGCAGAATAGCCGATTTTTAGCTTGAAAGCGTTTAAATCGAATATCTTCCGAGTTCATGCTTATTTTCTTATCGTTTCTCCTCAAGTTGATTGAGGTAAATCAAAAAAAAAAAAAATCAAAAGAAAACTTAATTCTATAAACGCGCAGCAATCATTCGAAGGAAACCACTGAGTCTATTCAAATTTCCAGGAAGTATCATCCAAGCTTCTTAAGTACTGAATAAAACTGACATGAGATAAAAAATAAAGGAGTATTGCCTCAGAAGCTGATTTGTTGGTACGTAATTCATAACTTTCAATTAAATTTCAAAATGCAGAAGGCATAAGAGAAGAGAAAAAACTTGAGGACACTGTTCACAGGCACTTTGTCTTCTTTTGTGAAATTTGTTATCGTTATTTTGTTTTTATTATCATCCACAGCTAACGCGAAGTTCTCTCTCTCCTTAGCGCCATGAACGACCACTTGGAGATGATGCTGATGTGACTTGACAACATGATTTCATTCAAAAGAGAAGTCCTTGCAGCATTTCAGCGTAATTTCAATTTAAATTGTAATGAAATTTTTATGTTCTACAGCACCGAAGTAGCCATTGGTGTCATCGTTGGATAATTTTTGTATTCATGGCATGAAATAAAAATTCATGGTAAAAGATTTTCATGAAAATAATTCTCAATAATACTTTAGATTTATTAGTCCTGCAGTGAACAAATTCAGTCATGCAAAGTACAAGAAAGTAGAAAATAATGTGATTGACACGGTCACTAAGATTTCAAATATAAAGTTGCATGGAAGTGTGTCAAAAGAAATCTCCGTCAAAAATTATATTTGAATTACCGGGCAGAAATTTAAGATTAAAAACATTTGACGAAGTACCTTGCTTGCAATAATCGTGTTGACGAAACTTGTTTTGCCCATAAATTGGTTGAGGCTTTTCAATTCTGATTAATCTGCGGCAAACTTATGAGAGGCGCTACTTATTTACCTTTGGAGTGAACATTTTTGCTTTTGTTTTAGCACTTCAGCCCCTTTAGGGCCTTCGCTTAGAGATAGTTGGAGTATCGCATGATCTTGATCGTATGTATCGGCAGAGCATATATTGTCAGGCTAAGCCCGGTCTCACACACACACTCAACTTCATGATGACTAGTGAGAGACACGGCAGTGACCAACTAACCGCTGACCGCCGAAGACGTACCGTGTCGCTATATCTTTTGAGTATTTCTAAGATTTTTCTTGCATAATCATTAACCTTAATAAACATTTATATTCTCGGGAAGACCGAATTACTTTCTTTTCTATTATTTCATATCTTTGTGCATATTTAACGATCAAGACCTACTCTCATCCACACATTACAGAAGTGGGATCATTGTGCTCGAAAATTGTAAACTATCGGGTATTATAGTACGTGACGCATATAATGTCCGATATGGAAAATTTTCTCGATTTAACCGTGAAGGAATTACGTGAAAAGTGCCGCGTATACGCATTGGCCTTGTCGAGAAACAAGTTTGATTTTGTTCAATTCCTTTTCGATAACGCGAAGTCCAACGCGAGTATAAGTGAGACGGACGATACTCCTATCGAGAGAGTTCGGAAGTTGGAGCAAACAGTACGACAGCTATTGGCACAAAACTTGACAGTGGAAAACGCAGACGAAGCTGTGCATGTGCCACAAAGCGCCTCTACTCCGATTATCCGTCCATCTCACAGCCAGCCATATGCGAGTGGTGGCTCTGCCATTGCATGTACACCGTATCTGTATATTTTACCGCCGTCGCTCACAACTCAGCCGTCTACGTATACAACGGCTCCGACTGTGACATCGCCGATTTCAAATTCGTAGATTCCGGCCTCTACACAAGTAAAATATGCCACCGCTGCTGTCAGTTTTTATTATTCTCAAATACCACCGACATCATTTGAATATTCGAGTCCGCCGAATACACGAACATATATCACTGGTGTTTGAGACGTGATTGTAGTGTTGCCGGACTTTAACCCTTTCGCGGAGTGGTCATTGAAATCAGAACAATTCGTTCATCGCATATTGCAGCTTAAAAACGCGTACGGTTGGAGCGAAAAGGTTGTATTGTTGGCGATGTACTCTAATTAAAAGGGCCCGCGAAAACGTAGATAGACAGTTCATCTATTTTTAATTCGTGGCCCGAGTTCGTGTCGAAATTTTTGACGATTTTTCCGGTAGCAACTAATGACGCTGATATACGCATTGAAATCACGGAAACTAAACGGAGTTTGTTCGAAAAACTTACCCGATTATTAAATATTTTATTCGTGGTTGCCTTGATACGGATTTCTCATGCATTGCATCTACTCAACCGTATGTGTATTGTCATGAGCTTTTGGGGCAATCTGACAGTACACTGATTATAGTGAATCGGAACATTTTATATCGAGAAAGGCACGAAATACTGATTCTCGTTTCACAAATACGAAAATTGAAATGTCGTCTCCGCCGCTGAATAAACAAGAAAAAAACGGAAAACCGCTTTGTTTTAATTGTTTCAATCCTGGACACATTTTCATCCGTTGTCCGCTTCCACAACGTTGGGAGCGATGCACCGTTTGCCTCTGCACTAATCATAAAACGAGTGAATGTCCGGAACGGTCAAATAAACAACCGTTGCCAAATACGAAAACTTTTGAAATCCAAACTAAGGCCTCCGAGTGTGAACCATCTAAAATAATTAAAGTCGTCAAAATTAATGGATACGAAGTTTCTTCATTTGTAGACCCTGGTAGCAACCAAACATTGATTAGGGAATCGTTCGCACTTAAAATTAGAAGTGTTGACTCTTGTGACGTCTCAATAAATGGATTCGCCGGAGGTAACTACCGATGCAAAAATAAAATTAATATCGAAATCGATGGCGAATTGTACGAAGTTGACGCTCTTGTGGTTTGCGATCACCACCTGAAACACGACATTTTATTGGGACGTTATGTTTTGTGCCGTAGAAGGAATTGTTTGGTGATTCATGGAGAAAAATGTTCGATTGAGAACGAGAACAATCTAAACGTGGGTACATCATTAAAGAACGACAAACGTCATAAATTTGAGAATGTCTAGACGAAATTTCGGTCAAGATTTGCAACGAATATTTATGAATTGGGAAAATGTTCTAATTATCAAATGATCATCTCGCTTAAAACCGATCAACCCGTTGCATTAAAACCTTACCGGCTCCCGTTTGCAAAAAGACAGATTGTCGACAAATTGGTCGCTGAGCTTTTGGGTGCGAATATTATACGGCCGTCCGATTCTACATGCTCCTCTCCTATCGTATCGATCGACAAGAAAAATGGAGAGAGCCATTTATGCGTTGATTACCGACATTTGAATAGCGTTACGATAAAACAACCCTTCTCGATGCCAAATCTTGAGGACCAATTTATGCAGCTGTCCGGACATAAATATTTTACGGTTCTGGATTTGAGGATAGGATACCATCAAATAGAAATGGCTGAGGAATCAAAACAATACACCGCATTTGTGACGCATAATGGGCATTATGCATATAACAGAATGCCTTTCGGGCTCGTTAATGCGCCTGGAGTCTTCCAAAATCTTGTAAATAAAATTGTTTCTCGCATGAACTCTGGAGAAGCAATAGCATGTCTAGACGACATAATTCTACCAAGTAAGGATGTGGATGGTGGTTTAAATTCACTTGACAAATTTTTCGAACTCTTAGCGACCCACGGGCTTACGCTGCGGCTAGATAAATGCAAATTTCTGACCAAAAAAAATATATTATCTGGGACACGTTGCGAACAAAGACGGAATTCGACCTGGGAAGGAAAAAGTTGCTGCTACTACGAATTTCCAACCGCCAACCAACATCACCGAAGTGAGGAGATTCTTAGGTCTCACCGGGTTATTTCGAAAGTTTGTGGAGGGTTATTCGTTAATAGTGAAACCACTGACGCTGTTGTTGCGACAATCGGAAGATGCCAGCAAATTGTTTGTATGGGGCAATGAGCAGCGAAATTCGTTCGAACAACTTAAGAATATTTTGTATAATTAGCCGGTGTTAACATTGTTTGATATTAATGCCCAACATGAAATTCAGACGGATGCTAGCACAATCGGACACGCTGGTGTACTCTTGCAATCAAACGATGTTAAAGGCTGGAAGCCTGTCTTTTACTATAGCTGTCACTGTTCAGCAGTGGAAAGCGTTTATCATAGTGATGAACTTGAAATGCCCGCCGTCGTTCAGACATTAGATCGATTCCGAGTTTATATTTTGGGAAAACGCATTCGAGTTTTAACGGATTGTTCCGCCGTTGCTCAGGTGAAAACGAAAACCGAATTAAAACAAGAATTGCCAGGTGGATGCTGCAATTAATGGAATACGATCTCAAAATTGGACACCGACCGGGAAAACGACTCGCTCATGTCAACGCTCTCAGTCGTGCCCCCAATTTAGCATCCCTTGAACCTACAGTCGCTGGGTTAGTTTTCGTCGTTTAAGCTGGTAGTGACGACTGGATATATACAATGCAGCTGAAGGATGTCTAACTTCGACACATTATAGCCGTTCTTAAGAATGAAGAAGAAGACGTGCGAATGAAACAAATAAAAAACGATTTCGAACTTAACCAACTCCAACTGTTCCGAAGAACTGATCGCGGACTCATATTAGTAGTGCCTAAATCGAAGTGCAGAACTATCACGACAATTGTGGTCGTTTCAGTGTCGACAAGACTAAAGAACGGCTTGAACAATATTATTGGTTTCCGAAAATGGAAAGTGTTTGAAAGACTATATTGCTGCGTGCGTGAATTGTTCTTATTATAAGTCACGTTCGAGAAATCCAGAAGAACGTTTATATTGTGATGTAATGCCGCCTATACCGTGCCGACAATTGCATATTGACCATTTAGGTCCTTTCAAACGTAGTAAAAAGGGGAACGCTTACATTCTGGCAATATCCGACGCCTTTACTAAATAATACCTCAACACAGCCAGTCTTAAATACGTTAACGGAATCGACAAGTTATTTTGGTTTACCGCAGATTATAGTATCCGATACAGGTACCGCGTTTACCTCCCAAAAATTCGCTTCGTTTTGCAATTTTCATAATATTAAACATAGTACGGTTGCGGTCCAGACTCCGCGAGCTAACGGTCAGACTACTCTATCGTATTTGGCTACCACCGTTGAAAATGAGAACAATTGGGACAAACTCTTACCATCACTCCGATGGGCTGTTAACTCACAAAAAAACTCTACAACGGGTTTTAGCCCAAACGAAATCATCTTTGATTTTAAATTAAGAGAAGTAACAAGCAATAAACTTATCTCATTTCTGCAAGATGCCGTTATATCGACAACCAAGAACAATGAAATCGCTATTCGAATCAAACGCAATCAAGCCTTTGTGAACATTGCTAACGAACGTCTACAATGGAAGAGTCGATTCGATCGCAAACATGCACCGCCGAAGAAATGCGTAATTAACGACTTGGTGCTCTTCGAAAATGATTTTCCATCTGCCGGACAAAGCCGCAAACTGGAACCGAAGTTTAAAGGACCCTATACCGTTTTGCGAGTCCTCTATAAGGATCGCTGTGTAATCGAAGACATCAAAGGTTTACAAATTTCCACCCAACCTTTCTGTTCTGCCTTCACGTCCGAAAAGATTCGACCCTGGTGTGCCACTCCTCTCAAAGTTGAAAATACTCATGACGAAGATGACTACGTAATCGAGGACGATCACGATGCAGGATTGGCCAAGCTGTCAGGCTAAGCCCGGTCTCAAACACATACATTCAACTACACAATGACTAGAGAGAGGCACGGCAGTGACCAACTGACCGCCGACCGCGGGAGACGTACCGTGTCGCTATATCGTTTGAATATTTCAAAGATTATTCTTGTATAATCATTAACCTCAATAAACATTAATATTCTCGGGAAGACCGAATGACTTTCTTTTCTTTTCTATGATTTCATATCTTCGTGCATATTCAATGATCAAGACCTACTCTCATCCTGACGATATACTAAATAGCACTGGCATTTTGAACATTTTAACAGTGAAAAACCTGCAGCATAATTCTAAATCTAGCGTTCGTTGCCTATAAACGTATTTTCAAAAATAAAATTGATTTTTTTAAACAACAGTCTAAAGTAAATTATGATTAGAATAATCTTATCTTGTCGAAGCAATCATCCCAAGAAATTCATATCGAACAACAACTTCGACAACTTTGGGAATGCTGGTATGCAGGAGCCAGACGTTTTTCCACCGTCTGGGGAGCTTGGGGAGAAGTCAGATACGAGAGTGGTAGTTATCACCAGCAAAAGAAGAAATGATTAGGAAAACTCCGCAGTTGTAAACTGCAAATAGTCGAAGATAATGAAGGTCAGCAGGCTTCGAAAAGAAAATCATTAGCCAAGGCTATGGCTACATTGCCTCGAAGATTTAGTCAAGAAAGATATGAAGACAAATCAAACAATCCCAGAAAAAATAGCAAGGTCTGGCGGCATTAAGGATAGCCAAAACGATTTTGAGCGCTCGTCGTATTAACAGAAGTAATGGAAGTCTAAGATAGTATCGAAGGTAATTCTAATGAAGATAATGATACAAATTTTATCCAGTGTTTAAACAAAAAAAGGGGCAGAAACCAACTCGCAGTTCTGCTGGACCCTTTGCAAAAGCCACCAAGAAGGCAGAAAAGTTTCGTAAATCAATCAATTCGGACAAAGCCTAAGAGATATGATTCGACTATTGACAGCTGAAAGTAAAATAAGTAGTTTCAAAGTCAAAAGAGTTTATGCAGAAAAATTAACTTTTAAAATAAAATCACTGGTTCATATCAAATCAGCAACGAATGCGCCAAATTATGGGGAGGGTTCACATTTCATCTCTATCCCAAAAAGCGAAAAAAAAATCAGCTCTTTTTGTGGTAGGGTCTGGACTGCGGAGAGGATACTGTCGATCTTCTTCAGGTATTCAAGGAAGCTGTACCAAAAATTGAATTTGTTTCTGTCAGAACCTTTGCAACAAGAAGATCGACCGTAGGAAATAACAATTTACCACTTTATCAGGTACAAATTAAAAAAAAGCAAACCAAGTGCCCTTCAGCAGATAAGGTACTTGAATTTCAGAGTGGTGAGGGGGAAAGGCCTCCAAAATAGAGAAATCAACCATCATTATTGGTGTCCATGATTGGGTCATTCACCTGTCAACTGCGTCCTGCACTATTGGTGTGTTAAATGTAAATAAGTTCATGCCCCCTAGTATATGAGTATTGTCTCAGACGGAGCCTAAAGAATAATTATACTAGGCTGACTGCGGTATATTCGGTCCTCCAGCATGATGTCGAGGGTGCATCCGATATTAAGAAGCAAAAGCTAAATTTATTATAAAACAAACACAAGTATACCACAGTGTGATACCCTCCAACTTAGTTAAGCCCAGGGTATCATTTGCCCAGAGTTTCATTTGCTAAACGACCAGCAGATAATGCTGTAAATAATGTTAGTAGCAATAATGAGCTGCTTCTAAAAATCTATAAATAACTTAATTCTTTAATGAATGAGAATCGATGTACAAGATTCAAAACACAACTTTGTTTTTCAGCATTTTGGTGTTTCAAATGCCTCAAAATAACTTGTCATCTAGTCACATACCCATCTATAGGCTTCTCCTCATCTCAATCAACGTCAACTCCATTGTGAGTCTACATCAACGTGACTATAATCTTGAATATATTGTTAAGCAAAAGCATGAAATCATGTTTTTCACTGAAAAGCACTTCAACTTATGACACTCCGTAACATTCAAGGATTTTGAATTCGTTAGAAATGATAGGGTAAATGGCGAAGGAAGAGGTGGCACCAAGATATTGATTAGAAGACCCTATTATTTTCAAAATATTAATGAAGTTGAATTCAGTAAATTTGAACTTCTTGAAATTCTTCGTTATCTTTGCTTATACAACTAGACAAAACGTCCTCAAGTTCAAGGAGGAGCTCAATTCTCTATATAAAAGACTCCAATTGAACAGCCTGCAAAGTTATTATATTCTTTCAAGTGACATGACTACCTAACATACATCATAGCTGAGCGGCAACAATTGTCCAAGAAATTTACTCCTGTAATTGTGGATAACGGAGAACCGAATTGAATAAAGGTGCAACCTATGTGGGTCCGAGCTCCCAACATACCCTAGGACAAATTCATATTTGGACCTCTGCATTGCTGACGCAAGACTTGAATTCAGCTTTAATAGTCCTCAATGGAAACTACAGATGCTTTCTTACGAAAGCGACCACAACGCAATCGTAATGGAAATCAATCATCAAAGAAGACGTCGTCTGCTTCATTCCAGTTCAACATGAAAATCATCGGCGGAATTTCAAAAGAAGTTTAATCTAGAGCACTAGAAGCAATGTCCTCTTTCTGATGGTGGCAACGCTTGCTCAATGGTTCTTAATGACAGAAATCTAACTGACTATGAAATAGATGTCTATTTGGTGAAGCTGATGCTGGAAACGATTGAGAAAGTAGTTCCAAAAATTAAACATTGAAACGATTTTTTTTTTGTGGTAGGGAGGAGAATGCCATTTATGCACAGAATGTGGGACTCTCATGCTCGCAAGAAGACGACTGGACCACCCTCTAAACACCTCCCCTATTAACCTGAGAACCCAGCCTGGAACCGTTTGACACTTTACTTCGGGCTAGGTCTCATTTTGCTATGCCGTGAGGCGCCTTCTAGCTGGGGGATCCCCTTCCTAGCGGGAGGGGAGAGGGGAAGAGAAAGTGCCAGACAAGAGACTCCCCAGCCCCAATGTCTCCGGCTGCTGTGAGTCCCTTTTATCTTTTAGGACTGCCCGAACATAATGTGCTACCTGGCTCCATTTGTCAACTGATTCGAGCATCACCACAACTATATTATCCAGGGTGAGCACTTCCGTCTCCCTATAGAGGTCCTTGCGTAGCTTGACCCATTTTTTGCACGCAAAAAAATGTGTGGCAGGCATTGTCCTCCTCTCCTCGGCAATACCGACAATCGGAGGACCGTGACTTACCAATCTTGTGCAGATAAGACTGAAAACACCCATGTCCGCTCAAAAGCTGCGTCGCCAATCTCACCATGCCTTCTATTGAGCCACGGTTTCACATCCGAATCGAGGCGCGCAGTCCACCTTCCCTTCGTGCAATTTACCCAAGACTGCTGCCAATCGTTGAGCGAGCGCTGTCTTCGCATCCTCGTTTCGGCGCAGGTAAATAGCGTGGCGGTATCTAGCAAGGAGGGCGACTGGTATCACGCCTGCAATAACTCTCACCACCGAATCAGAGACTGTCGGATACGAAGATGCAATCCTCAGTGCTCCTCTTCTCTGTACCTGTGCCAAACGTTTTCGGTATACCTCCTTGCTGAGAGCGTTGCCTCATACTTCCACTCGTCTTCTTGATGGGCTGGATCCCCCTACGTTGGCCATAAGTCGACTCAGTGCTATACTTCTAAAGCAGCCTTCTCAGCCGTTAGTAAGCTCCGTGACGCAGTCAATGGCTCTTATTACGATCGTTGCCATTGGCTCAAGCGAGGCTATGGCTGCGTTTTTGCTGAGGAATTTCATTACTACGTCACAGAATGCTTCCCTATTCTCGGCCTCTGCTCCAAATTCGACCAGTATCTGGCCCGTCCGCGTTGGTCATACTGCTTTAATAGCAGTGTTAGTGCCTTCGGGCCTTACGTTGTCCCGCAGCACCAAGGCATAGGATCGACCATCTTGGGGTGTTACGAGCAGTGCCTGCTGCCGGGGTATTCGTCGGGGCATTTTTCTCTCCTTTTTTGCATCAGGTCCTTTTTTTGTTGGGCGTCCGTGCGAACTTTGATTTCTGGCACTTTTTGAAGAAGTTTCTTTGCGACTTTCTTCGGTCCTTTCGTAAGTACTGTCTAGAACCCATGATCTGGTGCTTCACGTCCATCAAGTGCCTCTTCTTCCCTGCCATTCTTTTAATGATTTTTACTGGTGGAGCTATCTGCATATGGCCTTTAGATTTCGCCCCCAGCGCTTCTTAAGCATTCTGCTCGTCTTCGGCCTTTAACGAGCTCCTGCAATAATGCCCTATGCAGCCTAAGAGCTCCTCTGGTTCAAGGAGCCCAATCTTTACTGCTTTGCTGATTTTTGGGGCGTCGCATGCAGATTCTATTCTTTTCAGAACATCTCCCGCTTTTCGGAATAGCCTTTCTTCTTCGTGTTGTTGGGCGGCAAATGTACTTTGCGACCATCCTTGGAAGAGGTTATCGCTTTCCGTTTCCGAATACAGTACTTCCGCCACATTTGCCTGGTCACTCTTTTCTGTTCCTGCCGTAATTCCCTTCGTTGGCTTCAGGGTGATTCTTTATTCTGTCGGGATTTGCGACCCCTGCATCGGTCGCTTTGGTAAAGATCGCAGCAGTGACAATCGAATTCTCGATGCTCCTTATATTTTCTTCCACCTTTCGAACACTTGAAGCGTCTTGCAGAGTTTTCCGCTTTTTCTTTATAGGATGCTCTGGCGTTCACATAACTTTTTTGCTTCGCCTGAACGCCGCAGGAATCTCAGTCTGGGCCAGACTGTCTGGTAATCTCCGTTTTTTGTCCGTCTTCACTGTCGTTGTATTATTCGTCATTTTTGTCATCGTTAGTACCGCTCTCGATGTACTGTTAACGTCGTGGCTGCAACCTCTGGTTGCGTCGTCGTTATTATTATTTTTATTTCTTTTTTTTGGGTTTGTTATAATATTTTTTAAATGTTTTGGTTGCTCAAGTTATATAGGGTCCCCCTCGGAGCCACTATCTCCGTTTGTGTTTGTCGTTACCTTTTTGGTCCCATGGTTATCTTTTGCAGAGCAGGGAGCCCATACAAGGAATGGCACAAGCCCCTATGAGGACAGGTGCTCAGAGCCAGACCAGCGCTAATCGGGAGTCCGTCTCAATTCACCACCAACCCAATGGTGCGAACTTCGAACGTACTCCGAGGTCTGCCAAAGTTTTACCGGGACAAAGATGGCATGATAGTTGCATTGGAGCCGTTCATACATGAGTGTCACCTCGGTGCTACCGTGCAAAGCAACTAGGTCCAAACCATCATATCCGCCAGCCCAAAGCATCAATTCCAGTTCGTTGTCCAAAGCGCAGTCCAGATCCTATCAGGGTCGTTACCTGTCATCTCAGGAGGGAATCTCACGGTACCCCCCATATCCTCCGCTCCATGGGGGAAGCGTTTTCCAAAGAATGCTAGCCTCCAAGAGTGCTCTTGTCGACCATCACTCCCCCTGTGGAAACAATATGGAACGATATTAAGCACCAACCATCAGAAGGTTGAAAAGATACATAAGATTCAAAAGCCTTTTTATCACACGCGTCAACAATATTTATCGGTGATTTTTGGACTACGAACTTAATCCGTTCATACTTCAGGAGTGAGATCAGCAATCAATGAGCGGAAAAACTGAGAGGTAGTAGCCCACAGGATCCAGATGGTGTTTTCACGAAAGTGAACAGCTTATGCCGTAAGAAGTCTCGAGTAAAGGTATCGAAACTTCAAGTCACTAGTGATGAGATAAATCTTCTCCATAGAGCTGGTATTGAAATTGATAGTAGGTAGAATTTTATGTTATATGTGATGGATTGCAGAAACTTGCTCTGACTGGAACTCATTTTGAATTGATTCGTCTACAAAAACCTGGAACAGGTGATTTAATATTTCCAGAGGTCATTGGAGCAAAAGATGAACGGTGAATCAATTCTCATTACAGTGGAATATTAATCTCTGACCTCAGAGATAAACAAAAAATCATGTGGTACTTACGGTATTCCAAAGTCATAGCTCTTCGACATTTGCCTGGGATTTCTGTTAGAAGTTATTCCATATTGTTCAAAAACATGTTGAGCAATTCATATTTTCCAAATGAGTGGAGTGAGCCAAGGTATTTGCAATGTTGAAGAAAGGAAAAAAATCTTCCTGCTCTATAAGCTATCACCCAATAAGCCTGCTGCCTTACATCAGCAATTTGTTTGAAGTGATAAACACGCATATTGAGAAATATGAGTTGATGCCAGATTAACAGTTTGGCTTTTAAGTCAAGCATTCAACCATACATGCGATAACGAAAGTAACTTCAGACATCTGTTGAAAACTAAGCAACAGAGAATGTGTTGGAGCGTGTCTATTTGATATGGAGTAAGCCTCCGATATAGTGCGGTCAGATAGATTGATTTTGAAACTACTTCAGGACAGGTTCCCTAGACACCTTGTCACCATAATATGCGGTACGTTATACGGGAAATCATTTAATGTAACTGATGGAAATCGGACAACGATGCGCAAGTTCAATGTCTTGAATGAAGTACAGCAGGGAACAGGCACTGCGTCTCTACCTTTCTAAACATTCATTCGCAAGCTATTGAACGGCCTTCATTTTAACACTTCACCAACGCGATCGTGGATCGCATTTGCTGATGAACTGATCATTTATACAAAAGACCGAAAAGCTACAATAGTTCAGATCAATCTTCAAATGTAAATGATACGCAACTCTACACTGACAATTAGCGAATCAAAATCAATGCGCAGAAGTGTAAAACAATCATGTTTCCGACAATAGTGCAGAGGGCCTGTCAAGACCTGAAGCATAGCTAGAAAAATTTCCCTATCATGGCTGGTGAGGGTAGCATAGAACGGGTTTCACATGAATCTTGGGTTTGATACCTCAGTGTTCATCTTGATCAGAACCTGTGTTACACTGAATATATCAAAATCATGCTCAATAAAGCACGAAAATTAGTCATGTCCCTTTGATGACTCTTTCATTCCAGAAACATTGATCAAAAGGTCAAAATTATCGACTACAAGACCCTGCTCAGACCAGTTTTGACATATGATTGTCAGATCTGGTACAGAGTGCCAGTATATTGGAAAGATTTAGAGTTTATGAAAGAAAATGCCCTCGTGTATGCCCTGATTTTTTCAGAAAGCCTGAGATGAATTGAAAGCATTATGTATCAAATATGAAAATTTATCGAACAACAAAAATAACGAGAGTCGATATCTTCATATTGAAATTTCTACTGGATCATATCGCAAGATCTGTAACTGTGAGCAAAGACCCCAGGATTTCACAGCCGCTCCACCCGACAGACGGGTTTATTGCAACTTGCCTCGTTAATGGCTTCATTCTAGAAGCATTCGTGTATTTGGACATGAATGCATATGTTTCTTATTCTGAGGATGTCCTAATTATATATCTCATATATAGATGGGCTACCAATAAGAAGATAAAATATCTTCTGAATTTCAGTTCACAAGACCAAAAATTCCAATGTAGATACTGAGTAGCGAAGTCTATCAGTCGTTGTTCGTTGCCGTTGGTATTTGCCATGTTTCTGCTGATTTTGGCATTGAAGTAGCCCAGACCAATTTTAATATCATTTGACGGCAATGCATCGACAGTGCGTTCCAGGGTGCTGTGAAATTCGTCCTTGATTATCCTTTGTCTTCTGTGGACGAGTCACAGTTGATCAGCCAGACATTAAAAAATTTGGTGATACGAATCGCACAAAGCCTTTCGTTAAGGACTTGGAGTCGGTAATAATTTGTTTAAATTTGCTGTCAGCAATGAAAGCCACTCCAAACTTATGGCTTCCCTACTGTTTTCCACTTTTAAATACTGCGTGCATTTGCATGTAAAATATGTCTTCACCGTGCCATCTAGTTTCTTGCACTGCAAAGATGTTGATTTTATATACCTTGATTTCATCCAGAAGTTGTCGGTCTGTTCAATGATCTAAAACTCCAAGTTCCAAAAACAGTCCTGTATACGACGCGATGGCCGTTGCCGTTTATTCAACCCTATCCGAGGCCGTTCTTCTGGTTCCATGACAAGTAAATACTAAGTGGAGCTTACATCACCATATATAATATAAAAGTTGACAACTGATTGATAGTGACACTTGAGTTATCAGCTCTACAGAAAAATCTATTAGGAAGTGAAATAAAAAGTGAAATCAGCTGTTTTTTTTTCTTTAGTGAAGTTGGTGTTAGGTTCTCTGCTATTTCTCGGTGGAAATCACGGATAAGTAGTATTCATCTTAGCCAAATTTTTCACTTAAAGTTTTCTTTGTGCTTAACATTGCTAACGGTTATTTTCATTTATTATTTGTACGAGGAGAGGGATTCTCGTGCAGTACAAATTGAACATTTCTGAATATTATTAATAGTAAAATTTTAATTTCTATATAATTATTTCCTATAATATATAAAATAATTCATTCGCAACATAATCCCAAAAATACTGATAAACCAAAAACTAACAATATTTTCTATAATAAATAAATCGATTCATATTTTTTTTTTTTCATCTTGCTTTTTCCCCCATTTGGAAAATTTTAAACATTCTTTTTAATCATAATTGAATTCATTCTTGTTTTAATTGGTTGAAATACTGTTTCATATTATAAATCGTTAATCCTCATTGTCAAATTTAATTAAAATCAATTAAAAAATATAATAAATAATACCAATTGGAAATCACCAATCATGGCAACGCCACCTGGTGCTGACAAATGTGGTAAATGCAGAAAACCAGTGGAGGAAAACCATAAAGGCATGGGCTGCGATGGCATTTGCAATAAGTGGTTTCACCTGAAATGCATAAAAATGAGTGAGGAGAGATACCGCAAAATCATGGATATATCTAAGGATGTGATTTGGATGTGTTCCTCGTGTAAAAGCGACCATCAAAAAACGAAAGAAGATCGTCTCCTTAACCAAATGAAAGAGGTCGAGAATCACATTCTAGAAATGAAAACCACTATAACCTCATTGGTTGCAAAAGCAGCACCTATGCGTCAAACCTCATATGCTGATATCACAAAAAGTATCTCCACTTCTCCAAGAGAACGGAACTCTAACACAACGTGCCAAAAAGGGATTTTAATCAAGCCAAAAAAACATTCGTCCTCGGAAAAAACACTTGCAGATTTTAAGTCGAAGATTAAGCCGTCCAAATGTAAAATTCCTTTGCAAATACTGCGGCCAATTCGTGATGGCGGTGCCATCATTAGCCCAGTCATATTAGGTAAAAAAAGGGGTCAACCTCGGAATGAAAGATAATAAGCTGCAAATTGGTATGAACCTTTGTTTTGTCATTCTAAATGTTGTCTCAAAAGTCACAATCGTTATCGTGTCCACGTCTCAAGATATTCAAGGTCAAAGGTCACAAAAATCGGTTTTTCGCGAATATCTGGCTTCCTATCGGTTAAATGAGATTTGCATTTATTATAAAAGTTGTAGGCTATAAAATTCCCTACAACTTTTGTTTAAACTTTTTTTTCATACGACCAACCGTTTTGAAGGTAGAGCGCGAAGAGTGCACATCGTACAGTCATATACGGCCTAATGCAAGGTCAAGCGTGAGTTATGGTTATCAGTACGTTATAAAGTCAATTATTTACTTGGAAATTATAATTATTAAACAATGCCTATTATTTATGTACTAACTATTAATTATTTATATTTAATTAAAGTAAGTAACTTGATTTGCAACGGTACAATTTCAAACTAACGAATAATCTTGACTCATACAAAGTGGAGAGAGTGGCCTTGAATACTATAGAACATCTGTCCCGGCAATGAATAGAAAAGGGCATAGGGTAGGGACAAGTATTTCCAGGTATATAAGTATTGAGAAATTTACGCGTTTTAAAGAAAAGATATATAATGTCGTGTTAACTTAAAATAAAACTAAAATATATAATCCAGAATTAATAATATTTTATACTTAAATAGTTAAATATGAATAATTATATATATTATTTATGTACTAACTATTAATTATTTATATTTAATTAAAGTAAGTAACTTGATTATTTATATATAATTATTCATATTTAACTATTTAAGTATAAAATATTATTAATTCTGGATTATATATTTTAGTTTTATTTTAAGTTAACACGACATTATATATCTTTTCTTTAAAACGCGTAAATTTCTCAATACTTATATACCTGGAAATACTTGTCCCTACCCTATGCCCTTTTCTATTCATTGCCGGGACAGATGTTCTATAGTATTCAAGGCCACTCTCTCCACTTTGTATGAGTCAAGATTATTCGTTAGTTTGAAATTGTACCGTTGCAAATCAAGTTACTTACTTTAATTAAATATAAATAATTAATAGTTAGTACATAAATAATAGGCATTGTTTAATAATTATAATTTCCAAGTAAATAATTGACTTTATAACGTACTGATAACCATAACTCACGCTTGACCTTGCATTAGGCCGTATATGACTGTACGATGTGCACTCTTCGCGCTCTACCTTCAAAACGGTTGGTCGTATGAAAAAAAAGTTTAAACAAAAGTTGTAGGGAATTTTATAGCCTACAACTTTTATAATAAATGCAAATCTCATTTAACCGATAGGAAGCCAGATATTCGCGAAAAACCGATTTTTGTGACCTTTGACCTTGAATATCTTGAGACGTGGACACGATAACGATTGTGACTTTTGAGACAACATTTAGAATGACAAAACAAAGGTTCATACCAATTTGCAGCTTATTATCTTTCATTCCGAGGTGAAAGCCCTAATATGACTGGGCTACATAAAAACATCATCAAACGAAAACACAACGACGCTTTACAACATGGCAAAAGAAATAATGCGGGACGAATATGATATTATGGAGACCAAATCCCGTCAACCAAGACTGGTCATTAATGGCCTAGAAAAAGAGTTTTCTACTGAGGAGTTAACGAATGAAATACGTTCCTTGAACCCTAATATTGGGGAGAATGAAAAAATGGAAGTAGTTCACGCCAGAAAGACAAGAAATGGAAAGTGGTTACATATTTTGCAGGTGAATGGGTGTATGTACCAAAGATTGGTAAACAGATACGTCAATATTGATTATGGGTCTTATTTTATCAAGGAAGACTGCAATATTACGAGGTGCTATAAATGCCAAAAGTTTAATCACAAGACGTTAAAGTGCGAAGGGGAGCAAACATGTGCTAAGTGTGCAGGAAAGCACGAAACGAAGGCCTGTAAAAGTGATTTCGAGAAATGCTTCAATTGCGCGGGTAACAGTAAGAATGTTGATTACTCCCACAGATCAGACTCTACTCAATGCCCAGAATACCAACGTAGGATAATGATTGCCAGGAGGAGCATTGACTACGACGGCAAATGAATTGTAACGATACAAACCGACTAAGTGGCAAGCAACTGACTCTCCTATATGCGAATATTAGAAGCTTACGGCACAAACTAAGTGACATTCAGATTTATCTGCAGCATAATCCCAACATAGATGTGATCATACTAAATGAAGTCTGGATTTATCCTGAGGAAGCTAAATATTTTAACATTCGGGGTTATCATTCAGTTTTCTCCTGCAGACCCGGAAGAGGTGGCGGCACAGCAATTTATATTAAAAACTCAATAAATTTCACCACTAATCGTGTGACCCCTGATAAATATAATATGATAATAATCGAGTTAATCCAAGCTGGTAAAAAAATAAAAATCGGCACTTTCTACAACCCCAGTCGTTTGAACGCGCAAGATCTTTGCTCTGTTCTAGACAATATATACTCAGCAGAAAAAATTTACTCACAGTAGCTGACACAAACATAGACTTAATCACCGAGTCCTCAGAATCAAGGCTATATAAAGATACTCTCGATACAAATGGTGCTGTTGTTATTAATAACGAAACAATTACTCGTCCTGTTTCGAATACTTGCTTAGATCATATAGTCATAAATAACAAGCCTACTGCGGAAAAAATTAATTTCAAAGTAGGGAACTGGCCAGAGCTAGACCATCAGGTTCTAAAAATAAGCATCCAAAACTTCAACGTTCATAAACAAAAGCCTAGTTACAAATCGTTTCGATATGTAAACAAGGACCTCTTCAAAATGCATCTTCAACGAGTATTGGAAACCCAGAAACCTACAAATCGAACAGAACTGACAAATATGATCTCTGAATCCAAACGTCACTCGACCATGGAGAAAAAACTTAGATGTCGCCAGCAAACTTGGATTACGAAACGAGTTATAGAAGCCAGTATAAGAAAGAGGAAGGCGTATACGGATTTTAGACGGAACATGGAAGATCTGACGCTTAAGTACATGCATATCCAAGCGAAAAAAGAATCAAAGCGTCTCGTAAAGGAAGCAAAATTTTCATATTTTTCCAAAAGATTGGAGGCAGCGGCTGATAATAATCGCGAAATATGGAAAATAATAAACGAAGTAAAAGATAACTCTCTTCCCCGGACTTTTTCACCTGATTTGCAGATCATTCCAGTCACTCCGCCTGATTCTTCGCAACAAAATGAAGCAGCAACAATTCTAAATAACTTCTTCTCAACTATTGGTGAAAAAATAACGAGCGAACTCGGTGCTCCTCCAACAAGTATAAGGAATGATACAAATACCTCGCCTAGATCCTCATTTCACATCCATCCAACCAACAAAGACGAGGTGCATAAAACCATCGAGGCAATGAAGAAGAACACTGCTCCAGGCAGTGATAACATAACAATGGATGAAATTAGGCTCGTCAGAGACGAAATAACAGGTCTCCTTGCTGACGGGACGTTTCCTGAGGAGGGGAAGCTAGCGAAAATAATTCCTATATTTAAGGGAGGTGATCGTTCGGACCCGAATAACTATCGCCCGATTGTGCTTCTTACAGGATTCAGTAAAATTTTTGAAAAAATAATTAACACCCGTTTAACATCGTTCATTGTGGATAATTCTACCCTAAATTCCCATCAATATGGTTTTCAAAAAACCAAAGGAACACTTGATGCTTTGATCTCAGTAACCCATTTCATCAATGAAAGGCTTGACTATGCTGTTGCCATTTTTGTGGATCTGAAGAAAGCATTTGATACGGTCGACCATGACCTTCTGCTTCGTAAATTAGAATCATATGGTGTACAAGGCAAAGCGAATCAGTTATTTCACAGTTATCTAAAAGGTAGATTGCAGATAACAGAAGTCAATAATTTTTTGAGTGCCCCAGCACCAATGAAATCAGGAGTTCCACAAGGTTCCATACTAGGCCCCACTTTGTTCCTATTATACACGAATAATTTGATTACATGTAGACTAAATGGGCATTACACATTATATGCTGATGATACAGTACTCCTGTACTCGGGATGTAACAAGAATGCCATTGAAGACTCCATCAATTAGGATCTGAAAACATATAGTTTGTGGTTAAGCGAAAATAAACTAGCGCTGAATGTAACAAATACTAAGTTTGTTATTTTTAAACAAAAGAACAAGGAAGACATTGATATTGATATAAAAATTAACGGCGAAAATCTGCAAAGGGTATTTGAATTTAAATATCTTGGCCTAATCATTGACCACCGTTTAACTTGGTTCCCACATATAAATAGCTTAAGAAGGCAATTAGCCCCCATAATCGGCTTATTACGTAGGTACGAGGGATTCCCGAGGAACATCAAACAACTGGTTCTAAATGCATTCGTATTGTCGAAATTACATTACGGAGTGGTAATCTGGAGTCAGTCATCAAAGATAAACATTAATATCATCTCCAGGATGTTAACTATGGCATATAAAAATATGCATAATCTCCCAAGGCTCACGTCAACAAAATTAGTGTACCAATCGTGTAACGCATTAACTTTTAGCCAAATCATTATAATGGAGAAAGCTAAGTTTATCTTCAAATGCTTAAACCTCAACTTGTCCCCACAAGTGCCATTTGTTAGGGTATCACAAAAGAATCAATACAATGCTAGGAACGCAGACCAATTTGTTATACCATTTGCAAGAACAGATCGTCTAAAGAACGATCCTACAAATGATGCTCTTCGTATAAACAATGATCTTCCGGAATCAGTAAAAGAAGCGAATTCACTTATGATCTTCAAGAAAAGACTCAGGAACTTTTTAATGAATAGCGATTGAATCTCAGCGCAGAAACTTTCAACATAGCATCTTAGGGCAATTTTTTTTTATCCTTTCATCGAGATGCCTCAAGACACAGCTAGCCTTATGATTTATTATTATCTGTCCAGTAACTTCAAAATAGCATCTTAGGGCATTGTTGACCCGATCGTCGAGATACTTGAAGAAACAGCCATTCTTTTAACTCAGAGTTTTTTTTACTGCGTCGAATTAATATTTTTTTTTACCTCTGAGAGCTGTTAACGAATCGAACATGAAAAGATTAACAGGATGACTTCACATATTTTTTGTGTGCCCCCTTATACCGATGTTTTACACATTGTCTGGATGGCATACCTGTAGAAACGACGAAATGTGAAGTGCAGATCGCACGAGCGTTGTGCGACGAAGAAAGTGTGATGGAGAGAGTGGAAGGGAAGGAGGTATAAAAAAAAAAAAATGTCCAATTGCGATTATTTTTTATATAAGGGGAAGAACCAGCTTTTGACTTTGATTCAAAATGGAAGGATGTAGCATGATTTTAATACATATCAGCACGGCCGAAACTTATCTAGCTTTTATTATTTCATCATTATTCACACTCCAAATTTAAATAACTGCACAAATGATTAAATTATTTAGCTGGTAACCATACAAGTCTCTGGAAACATACCTTTACATTTTCATGGCAACTCTACCATACTCAAAAATTTATGCACTCGATCCTCTTTTCTATTGTGCTCCTTACATGCTACACGGAAAAGTTAAATATTTCCGAGTTATTTTGGTATTTGCTATGACTTTTATTATCAAAAATATGCTAAATTTAAGCATAATGGACTAAAATACTTTTTGAAATGTTGTCAAGAATTAATGTGAAATTGCTTCCTTTCATAGAGTTTATTTCCTTCAAACATGGGTTTTCCTAACCCCATTCTCATGCAAACATTATTCACGTCACGAAATTCACTCTTGTTGAATTCTCCAAAATATATAGAACAAACTATTATTTCACTTGAATGTGACTTGAAACGCAAGTACATCTTGTTACATTCCAACCTCCTCCTTTGCAAAATTCTAGGTATAACATTTTTCCCCCGTTTCACAGTGAAACCCTTGCGGACCGACACACTCAGTCCAGGACATGAGAGAATCCATAAATTGCATCGCCAACTAGACCAGACCCACATACCTTCACCTTCTGTGGAATCATTCTGGGAACAATTTCTTCGTTGAGTCCTGATAGAAATGCTATACAAAATGCACGATCACCGAATAAGTACCACCTACACTACGACTAACTATGTGGGTATAAATTTTCTCTTTTACCTTTATCCTGTGCCGTGAGAAGTGACGATGAGATGGTTTGCCTAAGCCTTCCAAAGGTCCCGCCACCAGCAGTTGCGGCGGTTGATGACGATGTGCTACTCGTAATGGAAGCGGTATCAGGTGAGCTTTGTGCAGCAGCATCCTCCTGTGCAACCATCTGTAATGGAAGAATGCAAGAAATAAGAAATGTTTTACTTTTTCCTGCAAGTACGTGAATACAATGTAGAGAAATGAAGGAGCACATGAAATGTGAAACGAACGTAAAACCTAGTAGTAGATTTGGTCTTTCAGTCAGATGATGGGAGGTTTTCCACTAAACGTGGAAAGGGCTGTCATGCACCGTAAAGTGGTTTTTAGAATATTGTATGAATGCATAGTTAAAAACGGTTTTGTTAAGGTGCATGTAAAATAATGTCTTTCAACTGAAAGCGGTAGCTTTTTGTAAAAATTGTCACAGTACAAATTAAGATTAATAAAAAGAATTTGGTTTTTAGTCCCATTAATTTTCCTTGCTTTGGTACAAAAATTATACAAGATTTTCCCGGAAATTTCGATAAGTACGCTGATGACGCGTAGTTGTCTTTATCATTTGAGGGCAAAATGGTATGCTGTAGGAGACCTCAACTCATCACATCAGTAAGAATACTGAATTTTAAAAGCGTCTTTATATCACAATTTCTGGTGTTGAGACGTGAATTACGATTAAGAAGGGGGTAAAGCGAAAGCACGGCCTTAAACGCTTTGGGGCTAATATGCTCAATATGTCTTCTGAAGGTTAGTCTTTTATCGAATATAAGTCCAAGATATTTAAGATCCTCACTCCAAGGAATAGTTTGCCCCAAAAAATTTTTCCTATACGGCTCACCTACCTGGATCCAATGTGCTAAATATCTAGTAACAAAGCTTCAGATCACCCAAAATAGATACCTGAAAATGGTACTTAATAAACCGTTTTACTTCTCTTCTGAAAAGCTACACAGCCTTGCTGGCGTTAGTCCAATTCGTAAGCTCGCTGCATCGCGCCGTGACAAATTAATCGCGAAAGCAAAAGACTCGCCCCAATAATAATATCTTTTGGCCGTAACCTAGCCTCATAGATTTTAGCTAGTTATAAGTAGATAGTTAAGTTATGTTAAGCTAGTATAAGTTCAGTAGAGGTTTTTTCCTAGATTTACCTCTAGCTAATCGTAATAATCACATAGAAATACGATAATATGCATAGTTTTAAGTAATGTTCAAACGAGGGTGAAATGACTTTGTCAGAACACTTACTATATTATAAGGCCTCTGTACCGCATACATTCTACCAAAGAAATTATATATTTATATATATATATATATATATATATATATATATATATATATATATATATATATATATATATATATATATATATCACAATTCATCGAATGTAGCAAATCCTGGACTGTAATAAATACAATTTTTAGATTAGCGCTAAAATTGTCCCTAAAAACTTCACTTATATCCTGTATTAATATTTTTGAGTAATTTCTAAAATTATCGATGTTTGTACACTATGTATGTATTCTTCTATTTACAATGTAATGAATCATGCGACGCCGCTGGCGACCACTACTAACACACCTTGCTGCTAGGTAGCTTGTCATTTCACGTTGGTTGCAACGGGCGCACATCCCACAGCAATTTTGTCGTGGGATGTCAAGAGGAATTGACAGCTACATGGCAGTGAAGTGTGGACGTAGTGGCCGCCACCCAAGAAGAAGCAAGAACTGAAAGAAGTAATATACGACAAATTTCATTTCAATCCCCGGTGGAAAGGAATAACAGACTAAAAGGTAAGGAATCGTCCCGACACCGAATTCGTCTATACAATTGCCATTTATCATGTTAAATACGCACAAAATGACAAAAGTCAATAGCAGGTATCGACCGTTGAATTCGAGTATTACTTCAAATTCATTGACAAATGTGAGATTCATGATGATTTGGAGGTGTAAAACGAATGAGTTTATTGCTTGAACTGGACAAAGGGGAATGCACAAAGGAAAGGAATCGAGAAGGCGAAAGTGTCAGTCAGGACAATATCGACCTGGATGAATAGGACTCGGATTCAGATATTGAAATTTTGGATCATCTTTCGTTGTCAGTACGATCGTTGGATCAATCATCGGATCAGGTTAGTGTTAAAATAATAAATATTAAAAGTCCAAGTACAAATGATACCTCAAATGATTTTACGGAACCAATTGATAAAGTTCGAGACAATTCAATAAATGATTTGATGGCAACAATTGCGAATGTTGCTGAAGAGAAAGCTGACCAGAAAGACGATCGAAATGAAGATTGGTGTGCAGTTTGTTTGGATGGTGGTGAATTGATGTGTTGCGATAAATGTCCAAAAGTATTTCACCAAAATTGTCACATACCAGCTATAAGTTCCTTACCAGATGAAAGTGAAACGTTGCAATGTTTGCTATGTGTTAATTTAGCGGAACTGGCAAGTTCAGCTGAATGTGAAAGACATGATGCAGGAGAACTTGGCGCAAATGAATTAAAGCTTATACAGAGGATATGTTTAGAATTATATTGCCAATACGAACAAAGTTTACCATTTAGAGAGCCAGAACCTGCAACACACACTGCAGATTATGAAATAATTTGTCACCCTATGTCGCTAGATGTTGTCCGAACTCGTTTGGATCCATCAAGTCCGAATCACTACAAAGACATTGCCACATTTTTAGCTGACGTTCGATTGTTGTTCAAAAATGTATACTTATATTATCAGGAGGATTCAAAAACATATGCGCATGCCCGTTATCTAGAACAATTTTTCGAAGAGCAACTGGCTAAATGGCTTCCTAAATACACTCTCGTAAACAAATGGGAAACGAATGCAGATGAATGTCCTGTGAAAAAAATGCGCAAAAATTCCGAATGAATGCCCTTAGAAAACAGAACAATTTCAACTGTTGGATAAGAAAAATCAAAAATGAAATAAAGGAGATTATATTTGCTTACAGGAATAGTTTTAGCATCGTAAGTGTAGGCGTGTATTTACGCTATCGCCTGTTGATGTCGCACATCGACACATTTAAACTCTTACTATAAGCAAAATATTAATTTATTGTTTAAACATAACTATACATAAAATAAGAAACCATTTTTATTTACTCAAAAGAAAGCATGTAGTTATTCCAAGTATGAAATGTTCATTGAAAATATCACCGGTTAGTTCTTAATCATATGAATAAATGCATACCAATTTCATTTGAAACATTAGATTATAGAGGTTAATTAATTTTATTTGACAGAATGCTATCTGATAATCAAAAAACGACAGAAAATCGTACTTTCGTTGATTTGAGACATAACTATAAATTAAAGACATTAAAATGTAGAACATTTACTTCCAATTCATACGAGAAATGACATTTATCAGAAACACTTTTTGTTTGAATTCTCCTTATTTTGGTTGCTTTTAGACGAACATCATGTAGACTGGCATACGATTTTATTAATTTGTTTTTATAGTTGATGTAGATGAGGGCTAAAAAAATGCAATTTAATACAAAATGATTATGAAACTGTAGAGAAAAAAGAAATACTATTACTTTTAGTAGAATATCTTAGTTAGAAATTTATATTGTATCGAAGGAATCGTTAGTTAGAATGTAGAGAAATTAGAGACTTGTTTAGCGTTCGTTATACGTTACAAACACACACGACAAAATCAGTCAACGAAAGAAGCAAACCAATATTTAATTTGCATTAGTAGATAATTGAAATGAATATTCCTAATAGGGAAATTCTTCGTGAACGCGCTTATATACATATATTTTTGTGTTTGTTTTCTTTTCCTAAACATTCATTAGGTGAAATATCGATACGTAATATAAATATTTTTATTTTTATATTTTATAGAAACACAATCATTTACATAATGTACATAGTTTGATTTTCTTTGAGGAATAGTGATTTATTTTTAAAAATTTGATTGTCAAAATTGCGGAATGCTATATGACCAAACAGCAATAGTATAATTTGAAATTGGAAAAAAAGTGTTTATTTCGAAACGAATGAAAATTAATTGATTGGAAACGACTAACTTCATACTTTCGATAGTACAAGTCTCGAAGCATACACAGTTATAAATGCGAAAAATTGCCGAACATTAATTTTTTGATATTTAAATCATTTGTAGAAGGAAAACGATTTATTTTTTTTTTTTTAAACAAATAATATGGATTGTTCAACTCTAAGAACGACTTTCCTTTCCAATGGTTCCTTTCTTTCAGCGGGAAATAGAGTGCAGGGTAAGTATGCCATCGCGAGGGTAGGGTTTGAGAAAATCCGCTGAAGTCGGTTTCGCGTCGCGCGCGGTACACGGTACCTTTGTTGTTTTGCCTTTTTACTAGCGTAGCTTTCGTCGGGTTGAGTTAGCGTAGCATATTTTTCGGTACCGCGTCGGGAATTCGGAAACGCGAAGTAAAAAATTAGATTTTGTTCTTTGACTGATTGAGGAAGAAATACGGAGTAACGTAAAATAAGTTTCCTCTCCTTATGGTTTTGTTTTGGTGACGCGTTTGAAAACGGGCATGTATTGGTGGCTGAAGATTGTAAATGACCGTAATCCATTCGGAGACCCGCGACCGAAATCCTCTCCAATCTAGCTGGCCGACAAGCAGCCACCGCGTGAATGGATTACGGTGCACGGATTGTTTGACCGGTGGGTACCATCCGTTGGCACTACTCAGACTTAACGTCTAGAACCGATGAGAGGTCGGTTCCTCGTTCGGACTTAGACATCAAAATCATTACAACAACTGAGCTTATCATGTAAGAGCACAGACTATGTTATGTCTTCGGAGATCAACTTATCAAAACTAAAATGCTTGATCAATTTTGAATGCAAATTAAGACGGCTTCACCCTTCACAATATTATGCAGATAAGATTAAATTACACAAATTATCGACTTATCCTAAACTGTCTATCCTCAAAATAATTAATTACAAAACTATCACAGGGGGTATTTTGGACCCCCGTTTATTTAAATTGCTGTGAAATTTTTAAGACGGAAAAAAACTGACAGAAAGATTCAAAATGCAACTGCTTAGCTAACTAGACGGGTTTTTTTATTCATCCGGGAGTTTGTAAAGTTTTTAAAATAAGAGCGATTATAACTCAGGTGTGGGGTAACGACGGAAAAAAAAGTTTTGATAATGTGATGGTCCAGTTAACAAATCCGCGGCCGGTGTGGATACGCCACCAACGGGCACAGTGGCGCAACTGAGGCTCCTCTACGATATACTAGAGCAAGGCGAGGGCGTAAGTTTCCCTGAAAGCGACAAATCGATGGAACCAGAGGACACACCTGCCGATAATCATTCACCCGAATCCGAATTTGAGGCTACAACACGTTGACCGAACCTCGCTATAGCGGCTGCAAAAACCGCTAGCACCACTGATGTCCCGTCTGCGGCCCTGATTACGACATATATTGCCACAAAAGCCGCTTCTGATTCATCTTTTCCCTCTCTGAAGACCACTCCGGCAATTACAGTTACTGATTGCACTGTTACAACCGATGTCCACCCCGATATCCCGATTTTTTCGATAATACCATCCGCCGCAGCTTCTGTTCTTGCCGATGAAATCACTGCATCTACGAAAACAACTACTGTCCACGATGTTATGGCTACCACCCGTGTTCCTTAAGCCGCTGTTTAGTCTCAACGACCCGCCTTGGCTAATAGAAAGTCACTGAAGAAGAGGCCATTGAACGAAAAATTGCAGTTTTGAAGCAGAGCAAGGAACTACTCAAATTGCAACATGCAATTAGTTTACTCAAAGAACCCAGACTGCGAGCACAGGATATATTCACTTTAGTAATGTTGAATATGCGGTTAACAAATTCAGCGGCAATGACCACAATGATGTCCGGAGCTTCGTAACATATCTAGATGACTTTTTGGCAACCGCCACTACAGATGATCACTTTAAGCTGTTACGCCTTCGACGTCTCCTCATGGGAACTGTGAAAGCCTTTGTCAGAACTACTCATGCCGCAGACTATGCAAACCTCCGAACTGAACTGATGGTGGTATTTGTTGACACGTTCACTCTACTAGACGTCTACCGCCAACTGGAAGCCCGTACTTGGGATCAGAAGAGCAAGAAGTGGCAGAGATGTGTTCTCGAAATGCAAGCAGTCACAAAACTCGCCCGACTCACCGAAATTGAATTATTTAACCTCATCGTGGACGGCCTAAAGGTAAGCAATACTGAAGCATATTTACTTCTGGAAGCACACACGGCCCGACAGCTGAAGGAGTTACTTGCTCTAAAGTGTGTTGTAACACACGTGAAGTCACTGCAACTTCCCGCCAAATCACTGCAACGGTACCCAGATCAACTGCTGCAAAATCTGTCTTTCCCGCTGTCCTGGAAGAAACGCCACGCTGTTTTAACTGCACCAGACGAGGCCACTATCAAAGTTTGTGCCCTTACGAGAAGCGTGCGCCGAATTCATGCTTCGAATGTTGAGATCGTCCGAATCCAAAGAGAGCTTTTCGTATCATCAACACCGCTACCTACGTTAATGAACCGAAGAACGATAGTGATATAACTGACGATGAAACTGCATCTGGTAAGTGCTGTTTTTACTTATAGTCAGGGAGAATACACAGAAATGGTAAAACTTTTGTCTCTTTTCGACACCGGTAGTCCAATTAGTTTTTTGAAACAATCTGCAGTCCCTCTACTCATGAGCAATAGGATCTTCGATGCGAGACTCCGTGGCTTAGAAAATGCAACGATAAAACGTATGATAAAGTCGATGTCTATATTTAATTTTGTAGACAATATAGAAAGATTCATCTTTTCAGATGAAACAGAACCAGTACCCATAATTTCAGGCCAGAGTTTTCTAAAGGAATTTAATATTTATCTTCATGAATCCAAAGATATTCATACCCAAGTGTATAGTCATAAGAATAAAGAGTTTGAAAAAGGCATAAGTTATTTCTTAGCCTTCAAATTGACAAATCATAAAGGATTGACCGGTTCATGTGTTAAACACAAACCTCCTGAAGAAGCCACCTATGAACTTAACAACAAAAGACCTACTGATAAAAATTCGGCCAACGCTGGTGCACCCGTTAATGATCCAACCGACAATAACTTTAAAACCTTGTCCGACCTTACAATATTACCCCCAGATGACATAGAAACCCTAGAAATAAATCTGTCCCGGATCAAAAACCACACTGAAGCCCTTAGAAAGATCATTTGCGAAAACTACTTGAGCCCGATGTATCTCATTGTAGCGCTCCATCACTATCAGATGGAAGCTCACCTAAATAATAACACTCTGTTTTACTGCACGCTACGAAGATTATCTTATCATGAGCGAACAGAAGTTCAAAAGATCACAGAATACTAAAAAAGGGTATAATTACACCCAGTAATTTCCCATACGCATCTGCGGTAGTCTTTGCTAGGAAGAAAAGTGGTGAATTGAGAATGTGTGTAGACTACAGAGCCCTAAACAAACAGACCATACGAGACAATTTTCCGCTGCTATTTATAAAAGACTACATCGATGATTTGGTAGAAAAGAAGTTCTCTTCAATTTTAGATCTGCGTAATAGATTCCATCAAGTTAGAACGGCACCTGAATTTGTAAAATACACAGCATTTATAACTCCAAACGGTCACTATGAATACTTGTGGGTGCCATTCGGACTGAAAAATGCTCCCGCTACCTTCCAGCGCTTTAAATGTGAGTTATTTAGAGATATGCTCGAGTCTGGATCCATTGTCGTCTACATGGATGACATAATGATCGCAACTGCTTCCCTTGGAGACCATATTGAGTTGCTAGGTCAAGTCTTGAAACGTATTACCGAAAAAAACCTTGAGGTAAAATTGGGAAAATGTAGATTTGCATTGAAAGAGATCGAGTATTTACAATACTCTATCTGGGGTGCATCCAAGTAAGGCCCGTATAAAAGTCATCAAGCAATATCCGATACCGAGGAACCAGAAGGAACTCAAGACCTGCTTAGGATTGTTCTCCTATTTTCGCAAGTTCATCACATCAATCTTAAAAATAGCCAAACCGCTCCAATTCCTCACCCACGAGGGAGTAGTCTTCAAATTCACTGACGAATGCAAGGCGGCTTTCATTGAACTGCGCACTAAGTTAGCCGCTGCCCCATTATTAGCAATTCATGATTTGAAAGAAGAAACTGAACTTTATTGCGATGCTAGCTCATCCAGCTACAGAACAATATTGTTACAAAGGCAAGTCGATAATAAGTTTCACCCTGAACTATTTTTTTCGAAAGCTACCACACCCGCTGAATCTCGTTACCACAGTTTCAAACTTGAGACGTTGCCCATTATCTACGCACTGACATGCTTCCGAGTTTATTTAGAAGGCATAGTTTTTAAGATTATAACAGATTGTAACTCTCTGACGCTCACTCTTAACAAAAGATATGTAAATCCAAGAATCACCAGATAGCCCCTCGAGCTGGAGAATTATACTTACACAATACAGCACCAAGCAGAGTATCCATGGGTCATGTAGACGCATTGAGTTGGTGCTACACTTCTTGACGAATCAACAACTGATACTGATTCTAGAGCTACTATTTACGATGCAAAACAGATGACAAATCCTCGGTGCGTCACTTGCACTCTTAATCACGCTCAACTTGACTTATCTTTAGGCCACTACTCCGAATCAACCAAAGCCAGTATCCTTGCTGTACTGTCCTAATGCCCGCTGTTCCTTATGCCAACACTAACGATCCTTTTATGTATCATGTTGTTAGAACCAATAGTTACATATAAGTCTCTAATAAGAATGCTGCTCTAATGAGAATGCTAGCATCTCCGCAGACACACCACCCGGAAGCACAATTGATGTAACTGATAAAGCATTCGCCACTGTTGACAGTAAAGAATTAGACTTTTTGATCCAAGTCACGCAAAACCGGGACGAACACATCCAAAAACTTCGCGAACAGCTAAGCTTATGTCGAGCCCCAGGTCACCAGTTATTGGACGGTCTTGCCTTTAGAAGAAATGAACCCGGACAAACGTAACTGTACGTACCATTAGAAATGGAGGATAATGTGATTCGTTCGACGCATGAAAATATTGGTCAAGTATGAATAGAAAAAACATATGAGCAACTGAAAAAACACTATTTCTGAGCCTGAAAGGAAAAGTCGCAAAATTCATAAGAAATTGCGTTAAAATGTATTATGTACTCGCCAGCGCATTATTCCAATGAACATTATCTCTATAATATACAAAGGAACCAATACCATTTGATACTGTACACTTGGACCACTTTGTGTCTTTTCCTACTATCAAATTAAAGAAGAAACACATATTGTTGGTGGTAGATTGATTCACTAAACATGTTAAACTGTATCCAGTTAACCCGACAAGTACACGAGAAGTTATGAATAGCCTTTATAAATATTTTAGTTATTACAGTCATCCCAGACGCATAACCACTGACCGAGAAACTTGTTTCACCTCTTTCAATTTTAGCACATACTTCGCTAAACAGAACATCGATCATGTAAAAGTTGCCGTCACTTCTCACAAGCCAACGGGCAAATAGAAAGGGTAGATAGAGTTTTAAAACCTATGCTTGCCGAGCTTAGTGAGCCCATTAATCATGCTGATTGGCCTAACCTTTTGTCCCAGATTGAGTATGTCATTAACAATACCATCCACAGTACCACTTAACAGTCTCTAGTAAATTTCTGTTCGAGATAGAGCAGAAAGGTAAAATTGTGGATGAATTAACTGAATACTTAAGCGAGAAGACAGATGGGGACTCAGATCGCAACCTAGATGATATCAGGGCACGCGCTGCCTCCACTATTCAGAATTCACAAGACTACAATCTCCAGAACTTCCAGAAACATAGCAATACGCACCAAAATTATAATGTAGGAGAATATGTGATCATTCGTAACGTGGATGTCATCATTGGCACGAATAAGAAACTAATCTCTAAGTACCGCGGACCGTACTTTATACACCAAATGTCACCAAATGACCGATACGTTAATAAAAACATCAAAAATTGTCAACTGACTCAGTTGCTTTATGACGGAATTGTAGAATCCTCGAAAATACGTAGGTGCTTTTTGCAGGGATCTGGAATCCGAATTGTCATTTTTAATTTGCTTATAATATTGTAACCTTAGAAAAGAAAGAGAAAAGCCGAATTTTAACTTCTGATTTGCTATTAGTATTTGGACAATTAGTCAAGGTCAACCAACTAGTCAGGTTAGCCGAGCTGTAATGAAAATTTAGTTTGCATAAAAACCAATAGTTATTGCTTGTATAAGAACTCTTAGTGCATGAACCATTCCACTCTCAGTGCATGAACCATTCCACTGCTGTTTTTCAATTTGAATTGTACAGGGGTGGCGTACCAACTTTCTTCCATTCGCAACTTCAAATGGCCGCCGTAACATCTCCACCTTGCTTTGGGCACTCCTACCTTTTCCTTTGTATATTTATTATTTTTATTAACAATTTTTCCAATTTCCCTATAATGTTTATTTCCCCATCATCACAATCCTACCCTTTTCCCTTATTTCCAACTAAAATAGTATAATATATACTAATAATTTCAATTTTTCCACCAAGAACATTCCATTCATTAATTCCCACTAACAAAACTTCATTCAATACCTTTTTCCTAACAAAACTTAATTCCATTCTTCATACTAACTAATTCTATTCCAACTAACAAATTTAATATTTTTATACTAACCAAAATTTATTCACGTTTCCCTTTTAACAAATTTCCATTTCATACCCATTAAGAAAGAGTTAAAGTTGCTAATCTGATGAATGGGAAATCGATAAAATATGGCTCCTTTGGTTGCGTCGCGAGTGCTCGACTGGGGGTCTGCTGAAACCCTGGGTTCAAGTTACCCGAGCGCAGGAAAGCACTCTTTTTGGGGTTTTGGCAAAACCAATAGTCTCCGTATATGTATAGTGACACTTTGCATCCAATCAACCGCTTCTTTGATTATGCAAATTGCCATATATGCAAAACAATAGGTATTATTGCGTTTGTCGATACGGAAAAAATATGTGTGGGTAGCGGAGTAGAAGTGTAACGAGCTTCGATTACGATACCCAGATGCGGTGGCGATAATTGAAAATGAAAAGGATTGCGGGATCGGATTTGCTGGAGGTGAAATGCTGGATTGAGTTCGTTGAATTGAGGCAGTTGGTATTTGACTGGAAGAGAAAAGGAATTGTGTTTGGCGGTGTGGAACTGTGAATTCGAGGAGAAGAGATTCGGTTTTGGAGTTTGCAAAGAAGAGGAGGACAACATTTTGGTTTTTGTGAAAACGTGTGATTTTGAATTGAATTAAATTACAAACGTAGATAATTGAAAAGAAAAACGATTAATCTTTTGCTTGTGGCATATGCGTATGAAGTTAAGTGTGGATTTAAGCGAAAATAAAAACTTAGTTAAGTGGAGTGAACCGGGAATAAAAATAATGCAGCATAACTCAAATCCGAAATTGTTTAGAAAAAAATAAAGAAAACAAAAAAAACATATATTGCGGATTAAAATTTTAATTGTTGTATTGGGCATTTAAAAGTGAAGTATAAAAGTGTCCTAATTTGAATTATTAAAACAAAAACGAGAAGAAAAACGAAAAATAGGAAGAGGAAAGTTTCCGTGAAGGACTTTGTGAAAAAAAATTCAATTTGTTGAATTCAAAAGTATCCTATTGGATGAAGGGTAATCAATTAGTGAAGAAAGTAGAATCAGCATCTTGTGAAAAGTGGCCGCTCTGTGCTTTAATTTCTGGTCTTTGTTCACAGTGATTTTTAAATTGAAGCTTGAGTTTCAGGTGCCCCGAATTTCTTTCTTTTGTTCTTCACCGAGCGCTCGGAGTTCAACAAGAAAAGTGTAAGAAATTATTTGTATTTGTTTTTGTATACATATACCTACTGTTTATCTCAAATTAATATTTTTCTTTGTTCTTGTTATTAAATTGCATGTAAATTGTATATTGCTTGCATAAATTTTAAAAAGGGGAGTTATAATTTGTAAATTTTACTTCTAGAATTCTTTCTTTTTTTTTGTTCGAATTAAATAAACGACCATGTCTTATAAGAAACCATATTTTTCATTTCTTGAAATGACCTCCTCCTTTCCCGTCGTTTTCCCTCCGTGCTAGTGTTTTCTATGAAAAGGTGGCCCAGCACGACCAGAGGGTGTCCCGGAAGTCCAACGACATGACTGCGCGCTTAGTACGCCACCCCGGGCTACGCACCCCCTCTGCTAATACTACATGTCTGCAACTGCGGTGACTTCCGTGGTTGCAACAGTAGGTAATAGAAAGAAGAAGAGACGGAGAAAAACAGTCAGGAAGATTCAAAATACAACCGCTGAGCTAACTAGATGGGTTTTTATATTTGTCGGCAAGTTTATAAAGTTTTTGATAATAGAGCGATTATACTTCTAAATTAAAAAACTGATATTTTAAGCCATAATTTATTATTAACGTAAATAGAAACCACAGAGAAAACAAAATTTTTACGATTTTTATTAAAAAAAAATCATAATTTTTTTAATGTTAAAGATTTTTAGATAAAAATCTAAAAGTGAATGTATGAAATAGTATTCTTTACGATGAAATGAGATATATTAGTATTTATTTGAAAAAATGCATATATTTTAAGAAAAAACTTTACTTTTTTTGTGGTTGGGAGGTAAATGCCATTTACGCACTGATTGTGTGACTCTCACGCTTGCAAGCAACCAAACTACCCATTAAATGCCCCCTGTCAACCCGCGAACCCAGACTGGAACCATTAGACATATCATTTCGGAGCAAGGCTCATTTTGCTATGCCGTGGGCACCTTAAAATCTGGGGACCTCTTCTCTAGCTGAAGACGAGAGGAGGAGAGGAATTGCCAGATAAGCGATCCCCCAGCCCCAACTTTTCCAACTTTTGTGAATCCCTTTCATCTTTTAGGGCCGCCCAAATATATGTTACATAACCAGTATACCCTATGTATACTGGTATGAACTGGGAGCTTGATTTGATGTGTTTCCTGTAAACATCATCAAGGCTCCCGGTGGGAGATTTCTCTGCAACACCACTTACCTGTTACTCTATCCCTTTAAACCAGAACAATAAAGATGAGAGTTAACTGTAAAGAATTAGTTTTATTACACTGTTCATTTTTTAAAACATTTATAATTTACAACCGAATTGATTAATTTCATTTTCACTTAATTAATTACTTTAAACTCCTATCAATATTGAGTGAAGCGCTTTTCACTTGACCTGTCACACTTCACAGGTGAGCGCCAGCCTGCAGAGGGAATCAACATGACGTGCTCATGGTTCGGGGTGGCCACACGGCGTGGAACGCCATAAGGCCGATGAGGTTCGCGGTGCAAGCCAACACCTCACCCCTCACCATTTCGTCGTAGACTTTGACTATACTTCCGTTTGAAATGTTGATCACGAATGCTTAAACGTTACAAATAATTGGGTAGCAACGCGCTCATAACTGGATTCGAATACAGACTAACTGGCATGCTTTGCTCAAGAACCTTAAATACTGTTCTTTCGTGAGTTTTCAACCTAAATTCTCTTTAAAGGTGCTGAGTAGCCGAACACGTGCGCTCTCGTTCCACGAAAGTTTTTCCTTTCCGCTTCGTCTTGCTTGCTCGGCTGGTGAATATGCGAAAGTGGGAAAATTGAGCGAAAGAGTGCTATTCGCTTAAGCTTTTGACTTCGAAAGAGTGCTTTTAGCTTAAACTTTCGGCTTTCCCACGATCTCTTGAGGTGAAATAGCGAAACTGGGGACATTGAGCGAAAGAGTGTTAACGCCGGCACTTTCGGTTTTCCTTTCCGCTTACCTTTCTTCGAAGCACACCCAAAGCTTATCGTCCACGATGTGAATATCATTGCGGGTTAATCTTTTTCGTTTACTTTACCGCTTCCTTATTTACTTGCCTATGTGCTTCTTTGACTAATTTTCATTGGCGAAGTGCGAGTACATAGGTAGTGTTTGCTCGCTTGCAGCTACTTCAGTAATGAAGTGGAAGTATATCCGAGTATTTGTTCTGAAATGCGTAAGAGAACACGTGCGTCGGAAATTTTATTTGCTTTGTTTCTTGAGCGCGGCAGGCCTGGGCTCAGCTGTCGTGCCCCGGATCAGCTGACATGCCCCTGGAAAAATTCAAAAAGTGTGCAACACAGCGCAAATGAAAGGTGTGGGTACTATGAATTACAGAGCACAGGCTAGGATCTCCGTAGATGGGTTATTCGTTGCACCATTTTGTTTCTCCTTTTCTCGTTCAGATTCTTGTTTAGCCTTGTCTTTCAATTTAATTGCACTTTGTTGGAAGTCAATATTTAATCGCAGAGACATAGAATAATCATCCAAAGGTAGGTATGCTAATGCGCCGAATGAGGGACTGGATGACTGCTCGCGGGCTCAGTTTAGCACTGGAGAAAACCGAAGTGGTCATCTTGACAAAAAGAGAATCCCTAGAGTAAGGATGATCAGTATTGGAGACATACAAATCGAATCTAAGCCAGCGGTGAAGTACCTGGGGCTACTGATCGATTCGAAGATGAGTTTCTCTGAGCAAATCAGGGCAACGGCTGAGAAGGCTGCTTCAGGAATATCGGCCCTGAGTCGACTTATGGTCAACGTAGGGGGACCCAGCCCATCAAGAAGACGCCTCTTGATGAGTGCTGTAGGGTCAGTGCTACTGTACGGAGCAGAAGTATGGGGCGACACTCTCAGCAAGGAGGTGTACCGAAAACGTTTGGCACAGGTACAGAGAAGAGGAGCACTGAGGATTGCATCTTTGTATCCAACAGTCTCCGACTTGGCGGTGAGAGTGATTGCAGGCGTGATACCTGTCGCCCTCCTTGCTAGAGAGCGCCACGCTATTTACCTGCGTCGAAACGAGGATGCGAGGGAGATAGTTGTCCGCGAAGAGAGACAGCGCTCGCTTAACGATTGGCAGCAGTCTTGGGCCGATTGCACGAAGGGAAGGTGGACTGCGCGCCTTATCCCGGTTGTGACACCATGGCTAAAGCGAAGGCATGGTGAGACTGACTTCTATCTGACCCAGCTTTTGAGCGGGCACGGGTGTTTTCAGTCTTACCTGCACAAGATCGGTAAGGCACGGTCTCCCGATTGTCGGTTTTGCCCAGGAGAGGAAGACAATGCCTGTCACACATTTTTTGCGTGCACAAAATGGCTCAGGCTGCGAAGGGAACTCTACAGGGAGACGGGAGAGCTCACCCCGGATAATATAGTTGCGGTGATGCTCGAATCGGTTGACAAATAGAACCAGGTGGCACATTATACTCGGGCAGTCCTAAAATATAAAAGGGACTCTCAGCAGCCGGGGGCGCTGGGGCTGGGGGATCGCTCTTCTGGCATTTCCTCTTCCTCAGCTTGAAGGCGCCTCTTTCCCAGCTTGAAGGCGCCCCACGGCGTAACAAAACGAGACCTGGCCCGAAGTAATGTGTCAAACGGTTCCAGGTTAGGTTCTCAGGTTGACAGGGGAGGTGTTTAGTGGGTAGTCCAGTCGCGCATGGGAGTCCCACACTCTGTGCATAAATAGCATTCACCTCCCTACCACAAACAAAAAGGTTGTTCCTTGATTTTGATTTCTCCGTCTCTAAACTATAGTAAGTTTTTTAACTATTGTACCTCCAATGATTCTGACTTCACGTTCAGTGCACTAAGTGGTTATTCACTCAATCCAACCTGCATACCACCTTACTACGCAATCACAGGCCATTCTTTGCGATCCATAGAGGTCTTTTAAAAATTTATATATGATATTATTTGGATGCTTCACATGTTTTGATTTTGCTTTTCAACCCTCCAGCTTCACTTTGCTAGTAGTCTCAAAAAAATTAGCTTTTCATTGAAAAATGTAGAATTATTTCAAATGGAGTAACTCCTGCCATATTTGTCTTTCGTCATGAACTCATAGTAAACCAAAACAGTATATAACATGCAAATCACTACTAATTTACCATTCCTACTTAAATAAGATTAATGCCTAACATTATTACATATAGCACTCTCAAGCACGCAAAAGACGAATTAGTTTTCCAGCACTCCAAAACTGGCCCTCACTTATAAGGATGTACATCTAAATCGACATGTTCAAGTATTTGATGTAATGGAAGCAATCAACCACGTAAACTCATCTAGCAAAAATGATGAAAATAAATTTACTATGCACACGTACAACAGTTTGCCTTAGCATGTAGAGGAGTGGATAAGTTAATTTGGCATAAAAGAAAAAAAATCATACATGTGTCCTTTACCCAAGCACTTCTCAAGGATACAGACATAGAAATCAAATTAACTAGATTACATTCACTGTAGGTAATGAAGAAATTGGAGACATCAATAAAGAAAATGATCTTTCATTAAGGTATCAGATTATATAAAAGGTATCAGATTATATATAATTGAACTGATGAGTAAAACTATTTATATATGAGTATATGAAGGAAATTCATTGGCATTACCTGAAAAATAAACCAGCAGTAATCAAACAAATAATAATAAAGATTCAAAAAATAGAAACTTCTAATATCCAACTCGATTTCAGCTCAAAAAACGTTTACATAACTGATATCCTTTATCAACCAGCGAAAAACTTTACTAAAACTTTTTGCTGACTCCTTAGTTTTCAAGTTACGTAGCTCTCTTCAAACCCATCCACTTGGAGTTCCTGGTAATGTTACGAAAGAATCGGCTAAGGTTCAAGTTAAACACATGCTCGGAATGCTTTAAACCCTTGAATATAGAGCTTGTGTTGCAACACGTTATTTCTACTCGTAACTTGCTCAGCTTTTCCGAGCAACGAGCTGTTACGAAAGTATCCTTGCTGTACTAAGACAAATAACACGAGAATATTTTAAAGAAAAGATTCTACTTTCTATACCACGTCTGAACACTACTAACTCAATTCTTTCTTGAGGAATCATACTTGCAAAATATTTCTTGGATATTTCTTTGGCAAATAATATCCATGTCGTGTAACTAAGCGAAACATGTTTAAGAAAAATTACATTAGAGACTTGAGTCAATAAGATGACGATGAAGAAATAAATAAGATGGAATACTTTGTTATATGAAAAGAGTTGAAATGGTTGGAATTTTGCCCAGTTGAAGGGCTTTCGTCGCCGTTTAAAATTAAATACAAAATATGTGCTTTAGTAAGGATGCATGTAAGAAAAAGGTTACAATGTGATAACATACTCGTAAGTTCTTCAGGTATAAAATTTTGTTCGGTAATTTCATAGCATAGTTTCTTTACATCTTGATGAAATAAATATACTTCCATTTATATTCAATGCTAAGAAATACAAACATGAAACTCTTGGTAGCTTGCGGGTTTCCATCATGATAGGATGAAGCAACTGAAACATTCACCATTCATTTTTACAAACGCTAATGAAAGTAGCCGAAAAGTGGCAATAATTTGTAGTAATCAAGTAGTCACCTGGGCAAACTTCTCGAAAAACAACAAATACTAGATCTAATTTTCATTGTAGTGAAAAGAGTGTTATTAATGTCCGTACAGGACTGCAGCGATGGTCTGCTGCCTCAGCGGAAGAGGATGGTGAGATCTGCCGTGATTGGCCTTGTCTGGGGACACGTGAATAATGCTCTGGCAGGCTAGCGTTGCGGTGTCGTGTTCTTTTCCCCAGCACAAGGACCCACTACAAAAAAATTTCGCATCCATGAATTTAGGGGTCAAAGAAATATCGACCGAAGTCAAGAAGGAGGTAACCTACTAAGGCTCAAAGAATATTTCTGACTCAGATGGCAAACTGGATCTGTGGAAAACAGATGGACTTATGATGACTTCGTCATTACCCACGAGACTTATGGCCTACAAATAAGAGTGGGGCATCCAGATGGTAGCGGTGCCCCTTTGCACCCTCTCAACCGGATCAAGATCCAAACGTAGACGTGGCCATGTATTTCCCATTTGAGTGGAAAACGCATACAAAAGTATTTTGTATGACCTTTTCCTTCAAATGAGAAATACAAACGTAGCCGATTTATGCAATAGCGTTTTGCAATGAAATCACATAGCCCTATGTCATAAATGGGCATGCGAGCGCGCCCGATGGCTAGCCCATTCTAGAGGAGAAGCCTGCCATCAATGCGGGTCCTTTGCGCGTCAAGTAGAACGAAATGGAAAGACTGAAGATATAAATTTAATAATGCATTTTAATCATACGAGGTGTGTTCAAAAAGTATCACGAATTTTGAATTTTCGCGCGTTACGTGTATTCGAATTTCGATTTTTTTGTGGCGTTATGTTGGTACTCATGTTTGTCACTTATGCCGACAAGCTCGGCCATTTTGAATGTTCACTTAATTGGTGATAGCTGCTTTACTTGCACGTGTTTTCAATCGTCTTCGATTTTTACTTATTCAAAAAAATGGATCAAAGAACGTGTATCAAATTTTGTGTGAAAAACGAAATTAAGTGCACATATGCATTCCGAATGTTGACTGTGGCATACGGAGAAGCTACCTTCGACCGAAGCAACGTTTGTCGGTGGTACAAAATGTTTTTAGAAGGCCGAGAAGATGTGAACGACGAAGAGCGTGCCGGACGCCCGAGCACTTCCACAACAGACGAAAAAATTAATGAAGTGGAGAAAATGGTATTGGCCAATCGTCGAATCACCGTTAGAGAAGTTGCTGAGGACCTAAACATATCGATTGGCTCGTGCCATTCGATATTTATCAACGATTTGGGCATGAGACGGGTCGCCGCGAAATTCGTACCAAAATTGCTCAATTGCGACCAAAAACAGCAACGCATGAACATTGCTAATGAGATGTTAAACTCTGTCCGCGACGAACCAAATTTGCTCCAGAGGGTCATAACTGGTGACGGATCGTGGGTTTATGGTTATGACGTGGAAACCAAAGCTCAATCATCTCAATGGAAGCTGCCGCATGAACCAAGACCGAAAAAAGCGCGCCAAGTTCGGTCGAATGTGAAAGTTTTGCTGACAGTTTTTTTCGATTGCAGGGGCGTGGTGCATCATGAGTTCTTGCCACAGGGAAGAACGGTCAATAAGGAATATTACTTGCAAGTTATGCGCAATTTGCGCGAAGCAATCCGCCAGAAACGCCCGGATTTGTGGGAGAACAAAAATTGGCTTTTGCACCACGATAACGCCCCTGCTCACACATCGTTGCTTGTGCGCGACTTTTTGGCCAAAAACAACACACTAATGATGCCGCAGCCAACGTATTCCCCAGATCTGGCTCCCTGTGACTTTTTCTTGTTTCCTAAACTGAAGAGGCCCATGAAAGGACGACGTTACGCTACGCTTGACGAGATAAAGACGGCATCGAAGGAGGAGCTGAACAAGATTAAAAAAAATGATTTTTTGAAGGGCTTCGAAGATTGGAAAAACCGTTGGCACAAGTGTATAATATCTCATGGGGATTACTTTGAAGGGGACAAAATAGATATTCATGAATAAATAAATAATTAAAAAAAAAAACAAAATTCGCGATATTTTTTGAACACACCTCGTACATGCAGAAATATTTATATATAATTTAAACATTAAATGAACTTTATAATAAAATCGAAAGAAGAAAATTGTATGTGTGGTGCAAGAAATACATTAGATTTAACATCCTTTTAACTTAGAGATACTTGATTAAAGAAATTTCAACTGGTTAGCTCTCTAACGATTGAGCATTTCAAGGAAATCTTACATCAGTTTTTAATATAAACCGCGGATTATGTCATTCATATCCGAAATTGTGAAACTTCCAAAGCGTTATTCAAAATTTAACGATTATGACCCATGCGAACTTACTTTGGCGAAATTTGATAAAAATTATATTTTTATATTTTGACAGGAAGGTAATGATTTAACTGCGATATGAAATCTCTTCTTGCCAAATAGATTGCTCACGCAGTTCCTTTTGTAACAGTGAGAGTTCGGTTTCATCGAAAGATTTCTTCTTTTTTTTTCTCTCTAATTGCCCTCCTCTATTAGTCTTAAATAGGCTTCAAATATATTCGTCGTTGCAAGAAAATAGGAAAAATTAAAAGAATTATAACAGCATTAGAAAATGATTTCATTTTGCTATCCGATTTTGAAGTAGTTTAATTTCTTTGTTTGCAATTATCGTTCGTGTGTTCTGTTTTAGGTTTTGTAATAAAATTGAAGTCTAGTTATAGCTGCGAACTCCAGCAAATGCTTTGCTTCCAATACATGTACTTGGTAAGGTTATACAATTATGATTGACTACCCCCTTTTCACTAATTGCTACTGGTAAGCCTGACGGTGGAGGCGTTCTAGTGGGTATACATGTTTCCCTTACCAGTAAATCTTGTGATGATTTCACTCCATCTTCACCTGTTGAGAGTAAAATTGTGCTAGTTTCTCTATCTGACTCTCTTTCCTTCCTCGTATCATCTGTGTATATCCCATGTAACAGTTCTGCTGTTGTTTACGAACATTTCTTTGCAGGATTCTCGAGCTGCATTAATGCTCGTTTCCCTTCTACTCCTATATTGGTCCGTGGTGATTTCAATTTGCCCTGCATTGTTTGGAATGACTTGTATGTCTCCATAGTTTCTGGTGGTAGCGTAGCTTTTGCTTTTTCTTCTTTTATTTCCCTTTGCATTTTCACCCAACAAAACACTTTTCCCAATGCCAATAACAAAATGCTTGATCTTGTTATTTCCAACTTCTTACCTTCTTCTCTCTGCATTGGTGGCACTCTTATCTTTTGTCAAACCTGATCCTCACCATCCACCACTCTCTATTGAGCTTGCAATCACATCTTCTCGTTCTTTGAAGAATTCCGCACCTTCACGCTTTGATTTTTTAAAAGCCGATTTATCGAGCATGGAAGCTAACCTTAATGCCATGAATTTGTATTCCTTCTTCAGCAATCTCCACATTAGAGATTGTGTTGATAAGCTCTATATGTTTCTTTCATCCTTTATCTCGCAATTTACTCCTGTGTGTCCAGGAAGAAGACCAAAAGATGCTTCTTGGTTTAATTCAGATGTTGCCACTGCAATTAAAGCTAAAGATGCTGCCCGCAGAAAATTCTTATCCAGTGGTCTTCCAATTGACCACGTTAAATTTAAAGAGCGTCGTGCCGCGGCCCAGAAAATTCCTACTTCTGCACTTCATGCACATATAAACCACATAGAAACTTCGTTTACATCGAATCAAACTCGTGCGTTCTGGTCGTACGTAAAATCTTTAAGGACCTCTCATCATGCCCCTAATAATTTCAGTCTAGATGGCATGACATCGTCTTCTCCTCAAGAATCTTGTGAACTCTCCACTTCTTACTTTTCTTCCTTTTTTGGTAGAGCTAAACATTCCCCCTCCTTCAATCAATCTTCTTGCACTTTTTCCTCTACTAATTTTCGTACAAACCCCTTGCAGGTTGAGCAACTCTTAAATAATCTTGACAACAGCACCAGTGTGGGCCCCGATGGCATTCCAAGTTTTCTAGCAAAATCCTTATCTTCTTCGCTTTGTGTTCCCCTTTCAATTATTTTTAACTTGAGTTTATCCTGTGGGGTTTTTCCCGCCAAATTGGAAATTGCCCACATTTTTCCTATTTTCAAATCTGGTGATCTTAATATCGTCTCAAATATCGTCCTATTTCCATTCTTCCTTGTTTTAGTAAAATTATTGAAAAGATAGTTTTTGATTTGCTGTATCCACTCGTCCTCCCATCTTTAGCAGATTAACAGCATGGTTTTGTCAGAGGCAGATCTATCCTTACAAATTTACTTTCTTTTACCTATCATATTGCAGCTGCCTTCGATCAACAACAACAATTGGACGTTACTTTTACGGATTTTTCTAAAGCTTTTGATTCAGTGGATCACTCTCTTCTATTTGAGAAACTTTTAGGGTTCAATGTCCCTAGTTGCCTCTATTCCTGGCTTCTCTCCTATGTCCTGAATCGTCAATGTGTAGTCACTTTAAACTCTTGCTTCTCTTCTTCATTTCACCCGAGCTCGGAAGCTCCGCAAGGTTCAATATTTGGCTCCATACTATTTTTACTTTTTATCAATGATCTACCTTCTGTTATCACATCCCCCTGTCTCCTTTACGGTGATGACTTCAAGATTTTTCGAGTTATTGATTCCCTTTTAGATGTGGATATCCTTCAAATCGATCTTCAGCGTCTTAGTGACGGGTGTGAATCAAACCATCTCTCCTTAAATGTTTCCAAATGCCATCAGATGACATTCTTCTGTAAAAATGTCCTCTTCTCTCAACGTATAGGCTTGTCGGTATCCCTTTGAGCAACGTAACCTCCTTCAAGGATCTTGGTGTGCTTTTCGATTGTTAACTGAAGTTTGATCTCCACATTGCTCTAATTATTTAGAAAGCTTCTCGCTTAACTGGATTTATTTTACGATTCGGTTCGTCTTTTCAACATATCACATCCTAAATGTGTCTTTACTTCTAACTAGTACGTAGTCATTTGGAGTACTGCTCCCAAATTTGGAGTCCGTACCACAGGAAGCTCATCGATGCTGTTGAGTCAGTTCAACGCAGATTCACACGGTCTCTATTCTTCAAATTCAACCTTCCTTATGGTGACCGACTTCGTACTTTGAGCCTTCCTACCCTTGAGTCCAGACGATCTTTCTTTGACAAATGTATTTTATTCAAGCTTCATTATTGCCTTTTACCTCAAAATTTATGCAGGTACATAAATACATTCGACGCGGCTCGCCCTGATAGATCCTCGCTTCAATTTCAGGTTCCGTATGCACGTACTAACACCTTTTTCCACTCTTCTTTCCTACGCTAACCTCGTATGCAGAACCATCAAGGTCTTGGTCCTCTACCACAATCTCTTGGCGTTTTCAAAACTTCTTTGAAAAATCAAATTTATAAATATTCCTTTAAATCTTAATTTTTAATATCGTATTGTGATCTTTTTTCTTTAATTTCTGTCATATTTTGAATTCATATGTTGGTATTTAAATTTTGTAATAATTGACTTGTAATTGGACTACTAGTCTGTAAGTTGATTTCTGAAATAAATAAATAAATAAATAATTGCGTTGCTGTGCCATGTTTGATTTTGAGAATACCCCATGTCTCAGCCAAGACCACAATATGAACCATTCATCGCAATGCAAGAACCTGAAGCAAGTTCTGACTTCCAGAAACCCTTTTCCATTCATTGTAATGCAAGCCCGCATAGCGTAGGAGACATGCTAGTGCAATTGACCGAAGAAGGAGGGGAAGCGCCCATTGCTTTTATGACTAATAAGCTGAGCTCAGCACAAAAGAACTACACCGTATCCGAACAAGAATGTCTAGCAGCGGTGGTGGCTGCCAAGAAATTCTGAGCGTTCATAGAAGGCCACGCATTCGAGATTATCACTAATTACGCTTCACTGCATTAGCTGATGAACCAAGCAGAGCTACATGGACGTCTAGCTCTATGGGCTATTAAACTGAAAGGGTTTAAGTTTTCCATCAAACACCGGAAAAGAACACTAAACATCGTGCCCAATATTTTTTCGTGAGTGTTTTCACCCGAGGGAACGCAATTTGCATTAAATGACGATAGTTCCGCCGAGATAGATTTAGAAAGTGTGCATTTTAATTCAGACAACTACAATGAGTTGAGGTAAACCATTGTAATACAACAAGCACAGTTGTCTGACTTGAAAATGGTTGACGGCTTTATTTACCAATGTAATGAATACGCAACCAATGACTCGTTGCAGGTAGAAGAGTCTTGGAAGCTTTGGGTACCGCAGGAGATGACTCACAATCTAATCGTTCGTGCACACGACCGTCTTCTAAGTATTCACAGCGGCTACGGTTGGCCGCTTCGGTGCCTTAATAAATATTCCTTTTGACCCAAAATGTCATCTCAGGTCAAGGAGTATGTAAGCACCTGTGAGACCTGCAAAAGCACTAAAGCTCCCAGCCAGCCTCTTTGACCTAACACGAGTCAACTCAACGTTCCGGAGCGTCTGTGTATAGATCTACTCGGTCCATATCTCCATTCTTCTATGGGACACGTTGGAGCTATCGTTGTTCTAGATCAGCTCTCGAAGTTCGTGCTGATGGAGCCCATTAGCCAATTTATGACCCCAATTATCGTTAAATTCTTAGAGACCCCAGCATTCCATATGCTCATTGTCCCAAAAGGCCTGTATTTGGACAACGGGGTACAGTTCCGATCCCGGCAGTTGAAAAGTCTACTCGAGCAGTGCGGTGTCGATTACCAACTGAAACCATTACACGTATACTCTCCGGAATCTAGCGCATCAGAACTCCTGAAGCACACCCTGTTAACTGCGCATCGTTACTATGTCCATCCAATCCAGAAGGATTGAGACCGCAGATTGTCCGTCATCACCTGCGCACTGCGGTCATCTCAATTTTTCGCCATGGGTGTCTCACCTTACTTTGTTGCGACAATTAAAATGTTTGGAGGATCCCGTCAATGCACTGGAGCTCCACAAAAGATAGGGTGGTCCCCGCCAACCAATCAGATAGAAGATGAGGGAAGCAGGACGTGCAAATGAAGTGCATTGTAATCTCAGATCCCGACCGTCCGAATTTAGAGAAGGCGATTAAGTATCTCGACGCAGCGACGCAGCTGGCCATTATAATGCGAAGTTGAATCGACGATTCTTGAAAAGCCTGGTACGTAAGGTTGTAGGACTTGGTCACTATCTCTTCACAGATTTGTCTGGCAAAGAAATGGGTGTATACCATGCAAAACACCTGTGTCGATAATAATTAATAAAATACGTACATTCATTCGTCGGACTGCACTTGGCTTTAGCATCTACGTCTGTTTTTCCCGCTCTTAGTTAATTTCAATTCCATTCGTTGGTTTTCCCATCTGCAGCAAATCAAAAGCATGTGCGTTCGTCTGACCGTCCGATAATAGTTTTTTTGTTTTGCTCCCTATCCCTGCTCTGAAGACAATCGCTTATCGATCTGAGGATCCTTTAGCTCCTTTTTCGCAATTGCTGTCTCGTTCGGATTGAGCGAAAATTAGCTGCCCTGTTGTAATCGAGCAGCCCGCGTAGCCAAACTGCTTGAGGAGTGGCACGAATAGGACAATGGCTCTGATAAATTAATTAAAATCTAAAAAGCAAATTTTTACTTCTTCGCACACGATTCTCTCAAGTAAAATGAAAAAAATTTAAAATGAATTAATAACACTTTTAATTCGATACAAGCTGTGTCTTACCATTTCCGTCTTTATATGCCTGTCACTAAGTTATTTTATTATTTCGTAGCATTAGTTATTTTATTATTTCGTAACATTAAAACGTGTTGCTAACTCAAGGTTCTATAACTCTTAAAAAAAACACCCTTTATTGTTCAATCACACATATTTGACTTTTGCTTAAGAGAAGACTTTTAACAGTTTCAACCGGTCGTACACCTTTAATTTGCGCTTTCAATAAGAACTTAGATAAAGCTACTCCTATGCAAACTTGGTATATAAGCTAACCATGTCCATTTTCAACTGATATTCAACATACTTCTGGTGAAAACAACTTTGCTACAGTTACCATTTCACAAACAGAAGCAATTGAGTTGCCTTCATGCATCGATTTCCAAGAGATTGTGGTAGCTCAGCAACATCATGAAGAGCTTATATCTTTACGTAAAAACCGATTTTTCAATTTTGAGGAAGTTAGCATTCCTGTTTCTCGATATATAATATATTTCAATACTAAATTTAATTTATTTAGACCGTTTATTTTGAAACGATTTAGACAGTCCATTTTGAACAAAATCCACAATCTCTACCATCCTAATATTAGAGCTTCAATTTAATTCTTCTTCTTTGTAGCACTACAGCGCCTCGCGGGCCTTCGCTTCCTCCAAATAGTGCCTCCAACTGTCTCGGTTCATTGACCGCGTCCTCCAATTTCGAAATGCGAGCAGCAATGAACTGTCTTTGTCGAACGAATCAGACCAGTGTTTCCTCGGTTTCCCCTTTGGTCTACGGCCTTCAGTTCTCCTAACGAATACCTTTTTGGGTATCCATTGTTCATCCATACGATTCATGTGTCAGCCCATTGCAGCTTCAGCAGTCTGAAAATCGTTGAGACCCCAGGCTTTCCAAAAATTTCGTACAGCCCATGTTTGTATTGAATTTACCGTTGGTCACGCCCATAGCATAACACAGATTTTATCATAGATTTGTATACTTAGAGCTTTGTTTTCCTGTGTATGTAGCTGCCCTTCAAGATTGTCAAAATTGAATAAAATATGTTATTTGCGGGCTGTGTTCTACAGGGTATTTCGTCTCTTTCATTACCTGTTCTCGTCATTTTGGCGCCCAGATATACAAATTCGCTCACATTTTCGATACTGTATTCGCCGAGTTTGATATTTTGTGGGATTGAGTTATTTTTCCTCGACTGCGTCATAAGCTTTGTTTTATTTTCATTGATTCGTAGCCCTACTAATTTTGCTTCGCAATCGAGTTTCAGGAAGAGTCCTTTGGCAGTTATTGATGACCGTGACAAAATGTTGACGTCATCCGCATAGGCTACTACTTGGCTCGACTTGTGTTGTAATGTACCTTGTTAATCGGCAGGTCCTTATGATGTACTCCAGAGCCAAATTGAATAGCAATGGGGCCAGCCATCTCCAGCCATCATTTATGTCAAAGGTATCGGCGAGTTGATTAGTGATGCGGACTTGGACGGTTGTCGACGTCTGTGTCATTTTGCTAAGATGGACTAATTTCGCTGGGATGCCAAAACAAAGTGTTATTTGGTACAGTAGGTTACGATCAATACTGTCGTATGCTTGCTTAAAGTCAACGAAAAGTTGATGTTTGTCTATGTTGAGCTCCCAGCATTTTTCAAGTACCTGCTTGACTGTGAACAATTGGTCTATCATCGATCTACCTACGTTGAAACCACTTTGATACTTTCCAATAATACTTTTGGCGTATGATCCGATTTTATTTTCTAAGATCTTTGAAAATATGTTGTACGCCGTACAAAGTAGTGACATGTCTCTATAATTTTCGCACTGTAGCTTGTCACCTTTTTTGTGGATAGGGAATATAATGGATTGGTGCCACTCTTTTGTTATAAGTTCTTATTGCTAAATATGCTGGATGACTTTGTGATTAGCTTTATGAACCATGCTGCCACCGTATTTGATGAGCTCCACTGGAGTCTCTTAGATAAGTGGCGCTTTATTATTCTTTTGCCCTTTGATGATGGAACACACTTCATACAGAGTTGGTTGGGCCAATGGAAGCTCTCCGCAGGCATCTTTAGGCTCCAATTTTCTGGAGCTGTGAGGAGAATTAAGGAGGTTCTTGAAATATGATGCCCATCTTTCCACAATCTTAGAAGCTAATAACTACGTGTCAGGCTTTTCATTACTTTGTATTCTCTCTTATGTTCTTGTTCGCTAAACTTATATCTTTACTTCTCAATTGGTCGTCGTAGTATTTGCTTTTCTTAGTTCTAATAATTTTGTTCGCTACTCCTCTGAGATTTTCATAGTGTTCTCTTTTTGCCCCGGTTTTCCTACCAATGTAGTCTTTGTATGCCTGATTCTTTTTGTCCAACGCATTCTGGTACTCATCATCGAACCAATTATTTCTCTTGCGCCGGGCTTGATGACGATGGCAAATTTTTTGAACAGGCTAGTCTTCACCGAATATGTTTTTGACATACGACATCAATAGGTCATTTTGACCAAGTAATGAACTGGATTACAGCTGGTTCCTCGGTTTGTACGGGCGTCAAGTATACTCTAGGCCCAACGTCGTTGGATCAGAACATGATCGATCTAGTTTTGTGTGTCACCATTCGGTCATTTTATGAATGCGTCCATGTGGGAAGCAAATCGAACGTGTGACTAGATTTCTGTTACATGCAAAGTCAACCAGTCGCTGGCCGTTTATATTTGTTTAATCGTGGAGTCTATATCCTCCAGTTGTTCCCCAATGAGATATCTCATTGCCAACATTAGCCTTCAAACCACCAAGGATTATTTTTGTGTCGCTTGTAGACAATTAATCGACTAATCTTTCCAGATGATTGTAGAACGTTTCCTTTGTTTCTTCATCCTTTTCTTCGGCCGGGGCGTGGACATTTATCAGTCAAGTTTTGAAGAATTTTGCTTAGATACGGATCGCATACAACTGTTCATTGACTGCCTTGAAATTCATAACGTGTGATTTGAACTCCCTATCCACAATGGAGGCCACTCCGAATTCTTGTTTTCCAGTAGTCTTCCCACTTTTTAATATTGTGTGCGGTCTCATGCCTTGAATATTGTTTCCAGTCCAGTTCGTTTCCCGGGATGCCAATGGTGTTAATTTATATTGACAGACCTGTTGTGAAAGGTCCTTAATAGCGCTCGGGTTATTGAGTAATCTGACATCCCAGGATTCAATGCGACAATCCTTTTTTCGTTTGCAAGGTCGTTGCCGTGAGTCCAATCCATTCCGAGGCCCATCTGCAGGCTTGTAAACATTTTAAGGTTTTCCAGGGATGGGGAGTTAGCCTGTTGCCCAACCTCCATTCCGGTGGCATGGTTGTTACTTCGATTCCGTTATCAGGCACGGAAGATTCAGCTTCACCCTCTTACGTCCCCACAAAGAGAGTGTAAGTAGGATTTAGCAGCAGAGCTGTAGATGTATTTACAGTTATTAGCATTTCTCGGCATTCACCGGTTATTAGACCCATTGCGTCGGTTGGCTGTTCCAAAACTGACTCAGCCCTCGAGCTGTAGTCACCTTTTGATGTTTCAGGGGTTCTTGGAAGCATGGGGAGTAGTCGAGCTGAGATCTGAAAGTGAGTCACTGCTCCATTCATTCATGCTGGAATGTTCCCGCTAATTCACCAATGTACGAGAACTGAGTTGAATGATTAGACACCCTATATAAAGGCGAGCTGAATGAATGGGGGGATCATTCATTCGACCGCGATAAGATAGTGTTGGGAAGCGATATGGTTCGAGGAATAGAAAATTGATTTTCGTAATAGTGAAGTGATTTTAGTAGACAATTGCGATAGAAATTTATGGACAAGTGGAAGGTAGAATTTAAATAGTGAAAATTAAAGTTGTGAAATTATTAGTGAAGTGATTGTACATTTTTGACGAATTAAATAAACTCTTTTAATTGAATTTAAAAGACATTGCGTTTTCACTTTCCCGGAACATGAAATTATTGGCCGCGAACCAATAACACGCGACAATGGTGTCAAGAAGTGAGAAAGAAAATTTTAGAAGTGAAAACGTTTAAACAATTTTAAAGCGCACAATAGTGAGAATTAACGTGGAAACTGGTGCAATAATTGCCGAAACAATAAAAAAAAAAATGCCAGGAAACTTACATCTAGGAATCAATCAATTGAGCATATCGGAGCTCAAAGAGGAGTTGGAGCAGCGAAATCTGGCCACGCAAGGTATAAAGGCCATACTGATTGCACGCTTGCGTGACGCGATTGAATCGGAAGGTGCGTATCTGAATTCGGGTGAGCCTACAGATGCAGAAAAAGGTGCAGAAGATGGTGAAGCCAAAACACCAAAACCAAAGGCACCAGAAAATGTGCTGATGCAAATTTTGATGCTGATGCAGCAAGAGCAGCCACAACAGTCATCCAATTTAACTTCGAAGCTCAATGAACAGTCGTCCAATTTAACTGCGAAGCTAGATGAACAATCAGCGCAGCTAAATGAACAGACATCCAGTTTATCTGTGAAGCTAAATGAACAATCAGCGAAGCTAGACCAACAGGCGTTCGAAATCAAGGCAGACATCCCACAGAAGCTACCAAATAAAAGCGGAGCTCAGTAGTCTTAACAGCCAAATTAAATGCGTTGAGGAAAAGGTATACCAGGACGAGGAGAGAATCAACCTTGAGATCAACCAGGTCGAAGAGGGAATCAACCATGAGATGGAAAAGGTAAAAAAGGACTTGGAAGCAGCGAAGGCAGTAGTAACCGCCTCACCAGCCCCACTTATAACCGCAGTGCAAAGCTCATCTAGAAATGTGCAAGCACCAATATTCGACGGGCAAACGGTCTGGACTATTTACAAAATCCAGTTTGAAGCAGCCGCTAGGATAAATCACTGGAATGAGCAGGAACGAGCAACTGCATTAATTCTTGCTCTAAGAGGCCCAGCTGCCGAGCTTTTGCAGACTATCCCCATTGAGCTGCATTCAAACCCGGCTGCTATAATGAATGCACTGGACATGCGTTATGGAGACGATCATCTGAAGCAGATTTACCGGGCACAGCTACGGCATCGGACGCAGAAGTCTGGCGAAACCTTGCAGCAGTTAGTACAAGACATTCAGTGACTGGCACTTTTGGCTTACCCAGCGTACGACCCAGAACATCGAGATGACGTAGCAACAGGAGCATTCATCAGCGCCTTAAAGGACAAGGAATTGCAACAAGCCGTGCGGTTAGCTCAAAAGCAAACAGTCAAGGATGCATTGGCTTGTAGTTTAAATTTTGAGGCAGCGAAAAATGTGACCCGTACTACTGCCCGGGTTCGTCAGGTAGTGGCAGATGATTGCAGGTGTGAGCGCGTGGTAATTGAACGAGAGCTGCAGGTGAATGGCGCGCCTAGATGCTGAAATTGCGGGGAAGAAGGGCACCTGCAAAGAAACTGCAAGAAGGGAAGAAGACGAAGCTATTGTCCAGGGTGGTGGAGATCCAGACCGTGTCAGGAGCTTAGAATGGAAGCCCATCAAACCAAAGGGGCCAAATTCGTCGAGCGGACGTTGGCTAGGAGGATCGACGTCCCTAGCACCCCCGTCACCATGTCAAGACTGCATCGCGGAGAAGCAGACTTATGCCGTCTGGGTCAAGTTGACGATGAACACTGCACCATAACAAGTGACAGTAGTGCAACCCGATCGACCATCCGACCACACCTAGTGAGACATCAACTACTTCACAAGGGAAGAGTTCATGGAAATGCTGACGCCCTACCTCGTCATCCATCTCCAGCTAACAGCAAGCGTTGCCGACGGATTGAGAAAAAGGAGCCGACCGTTGATCTGCGATTGACAACGGCCGAATTCGATGAAGGTTGGTCACCGGAGGAGATTCGAAATGCCCAGTTAGCCGATGAAGACATCGGACCATTGCTCGTATGGAAGGAGACGACTGGGCGGCCTGAGTGGAAGGACGTTTCAATGCATGGCGCAACCCTGAAAAGCTATTGGGCACAATGGAACTCCCTTCAGGTGGAGGGTGGCGTACTCAAGCGGAAATGGGAAACGGCGGATGGCAGCTCCTATAGGATGCAAACTTTACTACCCAAAAGCCAAATCCACGATGTGGTTAAGGAAATGCATGAAGGATCCTCGGGAGGCCACTTTGGTGTTAACAAGACCTTAGCGAAATTGCGGAAAAAGTGTTACTGGCTCCACGCTTGAGAAGACGTTGAGGACTGGTGCCGCAGATGCATAATCTGCGCTTCAGTCAAAGGTCCAAAGCGACGACTGAGGGGACAAATGCAAACTTACAACGTGGGTGTACCGTTTGAAAGGATTGCTGTTGATATCGCAGGACCCTTTCCTGAATCTGAATTGGAAAATCGTTACACGCTGGTTGTAGCTGGTTATTTCAGCAAGTGGCCCGAGGTCTACCCTATTCCCAACCAGGAAGCAACTACTGTAGCTGAACAGCTAGTGTTAAATTGGGTCAGTACGTACGGTGTACCTTGCGAACTACATTCGGATCAAGGCCGAAACTTTGAGTCACTAGTTTTTAGCGAAATGTGCGAGCTGCTGGGAATACGGAAAACGAGGACAACACCGCTGCATCCCCAATCCGATGGAATAGTCGAACGTTTCAACGACACGCTCAATAAACACCTGGCCAAAATGGTTGACGAGGACCAAAGGGACTGGGACCGACATATCCCACTATTTTTAAATGGCGTACAGAGCTGCCGAACATTCATCGACGGGCCAAGCCCCAGCCAAAGTCATTTTTGGAACACCCCCTGAGAAACCCCAAACGATCTCGGAGTACGCAAGTGATCTAAGACAACGGTTGAACCAGATACATCGGACAGTGCGAAAACACCTCGAATCGGCTACTGACCGCATGAAGACCAGGTATGATCTCAAGGCAAATCCTACTGGCTTGCAGCAAGATGACTTGGTGTGGCTATATAACCCGCAACGGTGAAAGGGTAGGTCTCCAAAGTTGCAACATAATTGGGAGGGACCATACCGAGTTACAAAGCGAATCAACGACGTTGTATACCGAATACAGGAACATCGTAAGCCGAGAGCTAAAATGAAAATCGTGCATCTGGACCATCTTGCCCCATATTACACCCAGGGAGAATTGACTGCAAATATCGACACATCTTTTCGGGGCGAAAAGAACTGAGGTGGGGGCAGTGTTACATGTACAAAAAATTCTGCGAGCTACTGTCGCAATTGTTTTCAGAACAATTAAGAACATCAACAAAACGAATTTACTCGAAACCACGAGAACCTAACAAGCATGAACAACATCTGAAAGTGAGTCACTGCTCCATTCATTCATGCTGTAATGTTCCCGCTAATTCACCAATGTACGAGAACTGAGTTGAATGATTAGACACCCTATATAAAGGCGAGCTGAATGAATGGGGGGATCATTCGTTCGACCGCGATAAGATAGTGTTGGGAAGCGATATGGTTCGAGGAATAGAAAAGTGATTTTCGTAATAGTGACGTGATTTTAGTAGACAATTGCGATAGAAATTTATGGACAAGTGGAAGGCAGAATTTTAGTAGTGAAAATTAAAGTTGTGAAATTATTAGTGAAGTGACTGTGCATTTTTGACGAATTAAATAAACTCTTTTAATTGAATTTAAAAGACATTGCGTTTTCACTTTCCCGGAACATGAAATTATTGGCCGCGAACCAATAACACGTGACAATATATATTGATGGTTTACCGCAATTTTCTAATTAACAAAATTAAATAATATTAGAGTCCCTGAACGTTGCTTAATATGCTGTAAATTACTCCACCTCTCTACTAAAATCAAACGTCTATGATTGCGGTTCCATGGAGGCTTGCAAATTTTAACAGGAGCGCTTGCAAGTCTCCTAACTGGAAAACAAAACTCATTACAAATTTTTTCATCTTCTATGTCTTTCATATTTTTTTATGTACCGTAAACCCATATCAAATAAAAAATCTAAAACCGTACACTGAAGAAGAACCCAAAAATATTTATTCAGGACAAAGCCTACGGAAAAAATTTAACAACCTATCGAATATAACAAAATATATTCTACTCTGACCGTCATAAAATAGGGGCTTGAAATTCGTAAATCTAATGGAAAGGTGAATGAATCCTCAAGGAGTTTAGGTCACTAGGCTTTAACAACAAAAAGTATTTTCTTTCCTCACAAGCGTTTTTGTTGATATAAAGCAAACTAGAGGATTGACGATGATGAAGTCACTTCATATTTTTCTCATGGCTACAGTTTCATCTCTTTCCAGTTGAATTTTAAAATTTCGTTACATTCACCGAGGATCCACAAAAACTTTCTACTTCAAGGATTTCCTTCATTGGTGTAATTTCGATAAATTTCAAAGCATGGGATTTGTTTTTTTATGAATGTGACAATATTCCAAATATTCCTTGGTATCATTGTCGAACTGGATTGAACCTACGTAGATGTTCTGTCCCGACCTTATTTTTTGAAGGTTATCGCAGTTAAAATCAGCGAAAATATTCATTCTGCAGCAAATGAAATTTTTAATTAAATTAGAAATTCTACGATGGCCATTAACGATTTGCTTCTGTTTCTACTTTATTATATTTCCGATAAAAGCCCTCGGGCGTAATAGGGTCACGAAGAAAGAATTTTAATTTTACTTCATTACATCATTCATTACTGATGTTTCCAGAAAACAGACTGTCACCGATACGAAGAGGACATCAAATTTTAATTTCAATAAGTATATAAATAAATGGAAAATGATAAATTCACGACCATACTGATTAATCATTTATTATAGAAGATGATGTTTGCTTTAAGTTCAAATAATAAAATTCATTGAGATTACTGGTTTTATTCTAAATTGAAAATTCCATCGATGAACGGATACATCATTATTCAGCTGTTAGCAGTTTGTTTTCATTATTTAATAGGAAACCCTTTATTTGATAGCATCATTTAAGGTCCATAAAAGATGAACGTTATTCAATTAAGCATGCCCTCCCCACTTATCCTTATCCTATTCGCATCCTCTACTATCTCTCCTTATCTTAACACTCTATAAAACTGTCGATGCTAAGGACTAAAGCCAATAAAAATGCTAGCAACAAAAGCAACTTAATCGTCCGGAGAATATGCTATGAAAGCAATGAAGCTACCAAATGTCCTACTTATGCCAAGGACTTGGTGGGAATCTTCTACAAAAATTATCATAAAAAGAAAATGACTTCTTACCAGCAGATATTCCCATTAACACTTAGTGCTCCCTTAAAATAAAGTCCAGCCGTATACACTCGAATTATTACTCGTGGGTACTCTTTTGAAAAAGGACTAAGTACAACAAAATACGAAAAAAATTATGTAGTCGGGTAGGAGGCTTAAGTAAAAAAGTGAATACTTGGGTGAATAAAAAATTCCGGAAATGAGAGAAAGAGAGTAAAAAGAGATTTTAGATGAAAAGGAGAAAAAAGTATTCCTAGAGGAGCGAAAGTATGAAATGAGTTGCAACTTTATCAGCTGCCCTTGGGGAGGCTGGGCAAAGGGAAAAATGTCCTCCATGACCTTTAAAATTTGAGCATTTTTTGCCTCTGGTTATTCTTTGACATTGATATCTTCAAGAAAAGCTTGATGTTAGGGTTCTGAATGTCCTCAAGATGGAAAGGAGTATGTCTACAAGCGTAAAATAGATAAAAATGGGAAAAAATGTTAACGCTTAATTGAGAGTAAATCCCGCTAGTAAGTAGATTCCTCTATTTTCGACAACTGAATTAATATTAATTTACGTAAAACACAATGACTAAATATTCAAATAAATATAAATCTAAGTACCAGAAGATTATATTTCCTTAAAACGATAGTGTCTGGGAGAATCCTTTCAAATTGTAGAGAAGATTTCGAATTTTCAGACATCTTAATTATTTTTAACTCTCTCAATGTGAATCATTTAATAACTATACATATTTAAACAAATTTGACAAACTTTTTTTTACTTTTAGGATTCTTGATAGGTTGAAATTCAAACATAACGAGTTCTGAGCGTGGAACAAAGTTTGCAATTTGTTTTTTGCAGAAACCAAAACGAAGAGAACACTATGAAAATCTAACGAGAACCGAATAAAATAATAAGAACCAGAAAAATACAATACTATAACGACCAATCGAGGAGTATTAATGTAAGTGTAGCGGGTAATAACAAAAGACAAGCATACAAAGTAATGAAAGGCCTGAAATATGGTTGCCAGCCGAAAAACACGCTCTGATGTGATGACAGAGATTAAGGCATGATAGACATCTTATTTCAAGAACCTTAATCCTCCACACAGCTCCAGAAATTTCATAGGATTATTCACAAACTTATTCCGCACATTTACCAAACGAGTGCAGCCAATCAATTATATTCCCTATACAAAAAAAAGTGACAAGCTACAGTGCGAAAATTAAAGATCCGATCCTATCTTTGAAAATCTTAGAAAATAAAATCGGATCATAAGCCAACAATATTATTGGGGAGTATCTAGGTGATTTTAGAGCAGGTAAATCGACTTGAAAAAAGCCTGGGAGTTCAACATAGACGCACACCTAATTTTCGTTAACTTTAAGCAAGCATACAACAGTATTGATTGTAACGTACTGTACCAAATAATATTTGGCCTTGGCATCCCAGCGAAAGTGGTTCGTCTGACCAAAATGACAATGACGTCCTAAGTCCGCATCAATAACCAACTCATCGATGCCTTTGATACAAATATCAGACTAAAGCGGGGAGATAAGCTGACCCAGGTCTCAACGATTGTATGACCGCGGATATTGCAATGGGCTGGCCATATGAATTGTATATATAAACAACGGATACCCAATAAGGTAGTGGTTGAGACAACTGAAGGGTGAAGACCAGTGACCAGAATTTGTGAAAATCGATCAACAAACAACCATGTATTTTTCATCCTGATTTTTTTCCACAACGTGCGTATGCTTGTAGTGTTGAAGGTGGAGCACATAGTTCTATTGTGCCTATTATAAATCTCATCCAGGATGCAATTGGGTTTCGCCATCATGTCTGTTGTGGTCCCAGGTGAACATGTTTGTAATTCTTCTTGATTCAGGGTGAAGTAGACTTGCTTATCAAAGTTTACCTCCATTGTTGGAACTCCTGCCGCGATTGTGGTATAATGATGCTCATCTTGTTTGTGTGGGATCGCTTTTACATGTATAAGATCGTACTTGATACTTTCAATGATGTTGAAACAGCCGTAAACTGAAATTGCCTCCTTACTGTGCTCAACGACGATTCGGTTTTGGGGGTTTCGTAAAATTTCAAATCCAAAGCCAATTTTTTGTTTGGTAGCAACAAAAGCAACTTAATCGTCCGGAGAATATGCTATGAAAGCAATGAAGCTACCAAATGTCCTACTTATGCCAAGGACTTGGTGGGAATCTTCTACAAAAATTATCATAAAAAGAAAATGACTTCTTACCAGCAGATATTCCCATTAACACTTAGTGCTCCCTTAAAATAAAGTCCAGCCGTATACACTCGAATTATTACTCGTGGGTACTCTTTTGAAAAAGGACTAAGTACAACAAAATACGAAAAAAATTATGTAGTCGGGTAGGAGGCTTAAGTAAAAAAGTGAATACTTGGGTGAATAAAAAATTCCGGAAATGAGAGAAAGAGAGTAAAAAGAGATTTTAGATGAAAAGGAGAAAAAAGTATTCCTAGAGGAGCGAAAGTATGAAATGAGTTGCAACTTTATCAGCTGCCCTTGGGGAGGCTGGGCAAAGGGAAAAATGTCCTCCATGACCTTTAAAATTTGAGCATTTTTTGCCTCTGGTTATTCTTTGACATTGATATCTTCAAGAAAAGCTTGATGTTAGGGTTCTGAATGTCCTCAAGATGGAAAGGAGTATGTCTACAAGCGTAAAATAGATAAAAATGGGAAAAAATGTTAACGCTTAATTGAGAGTAAATCCCGCTAGTAAGTAGATTCCTCTATTTTCGACAACTGAATTAATATTAATTTACGTAAAACACAATGACTAAATATTCAAATAAATATAAATCTAAGTACCAGAAGATTATATTTCCTTAAAACGATAGTGTCTGGGAGAATCCTTTCAAATTGTAGAGAAGATTTCGAATTTTCAGACATCTTAATTATTTTTAACTCTCTCAATGTGAATCATTTAATAACTATACATATTTAAACAAATTTGACAAACTTTTTTTTACTTTTAGGATTCTTGATAGGTTGAAATTCAAACATAACGAGTTCTGAGCGTGGAACAAAGTTTGCAATTTGTTTTTTGCAGAAACCAAAACGAAGAGAACACTATGAAAATCTAACGAGAACCGAATAAAATAATAAGAACCAGAAAAATACAATACTATAACGACCAATCGAGGAGTATTAATGTAAGTGTAGCGGGTAATAACAAAAGACAAGCATACAAAGTAATGAAAGGCCTGAAATATGGTTGCCAGCCGAAAAACACGCTCTGATGTGATGACAGAGATTAAGGCATGATAGACATCTTATTTCAAGAACCTTAATCCTCCACACAGCTCCAGAAATTTCATAGGATTATTCACAAACTTATTCCGCACATTTACCAAACGAGTGCAGCCAATCAATTATATTCCCTATACAAAAAAAAGTGACAAGCTACAGTGCGAAAATTAAAGATCCGATCCTATCTTTGAAAATCTTAGAAAATAAAATCGGATCATAAGCCAACAATATTATTGGGGAGTATCTAGGTGATTTTAGAGCAGGTAAATCGACTTGAAAAAAGCCTGGGAGTTCAACATAGACGCACACCTAATTTTCGTTAACTTTAAGCAAGCATACAACAGTATTGATTGTAACGTACTGTACCAAATAATATTTGGCCTTGGCATCCCAGCGAAAGTGGTTCGTCTGACCAAAATGACAATGACGTCCTAAGTCCGCATCAATAACCAACTCATCGATGCCTTTGATACAAATATCAGACTAAAGCGGGGAGATAAGCTGACCCAGGTCTCAACGATTGTATGACCGCGGATATTGCAATGGGCTGGCCATATGAATTGTATATATAAACAACGGATACCCAATAAGGTAGTGGTTGAGACAACTGAAGGGTGAAGACCAGTGACCAGAATTTGTGAAAATCGATCAACAAACAACCATGTATTTTTCATCCTGATTTTTTTCCACAACGTGCGTATGCTTGTAGTGTTGAAGGTGGAGCACATAGTTCTATTGTGCCTATTATAAATCTCATCCAGGATGCAATTGGGTTTCGCCATCATGTCTGTTGTGGTCCCAGGTGAACATGTTTGTAATTCTTCTTGATTCAGGGTGAAGTAGACTTGCTTATCAAAGTTTACCTCCATTGTTGGAACTCCTGCCGCGATTGTGGTATAATGATGCTCATCTTGTTTGTGTGGGATCGCTTTTACATGTATAAGATCGTACTTGATACTTTCAATGATGTTGAAACAGCCGTAAACTGAAATTGCCTCCTTACTGTGCTCAACGACGATTCGGTTTTGGGGGTTTCGTAAAATTTCAAATCCAAAGCCAATTTTTTGTTTGGTAGCAACAAAAGCAACTTAATCGTCCGGAGAATATGCTATGAAAGCAATGAAGCTACCAAATGTCCTACTTATGCCAAGGACTTGGTGGGAATCTTCTACAAAAATTATCATAAAAAGAAAATGACTTCTTACCAGCAGATATTCCCATTAACACTTAGTGCTCCCTTAAAATAAAGTCCAGCCGTATACACTCGAATTATTACTCGTGGGTACTCTTTTGAAAAAGGACTAAGTACAACAAAATACGAAAAAAATTATGTAGTCGGGTAGGAGGCTTAAGTAAAAAAGTGAATACTTGGGTGAATAAAAAATTCCGGAAATGAGAGAAAGAGAGTAAAAAGAGATTTTAGATGAAAAGGAGAAAAAAGTATTCCTAGAGGAGCGAAAGTATGAAATGAGTTGCAACTTTATCAGCTGCCCTTGGGGAGGCTGGGCAAAGGGAAAAATGTCCTCCATGACCTTTAAAATTTGAGCATTTTTTGCCTCTGGTTATTCTTTGACATTGATATCTTCAAGAAAAGCTTGATGTTAGGGTTCTGAATGTCCTCAAGATGGAAAGGAGTATGTCTACAAGCGTAAAATAGATAAAAATGGGAAAAAATGTTAACGCTTAATTGAGAGTAAATCCCGCTAGTAAGTAGATTCCTCTATTTTCGACAACTGAATTAATATTAATTTACGTAAAACACAATGACTAAATATTCAAATAAATATAAATCTAAGTACCAGAAGATTATATTTCCTTAAAACGATAGTGTCTGGGAGAATCCTTTCAAATTGTAGAGAAGATTTCGAATTTTCAGACATCTTAATTATTTTTAACTCTCTCAATGTGAATCATTTAATAACTATACATATTTAAACAAATTTGACAAACTTTTTTTTACTTTTAGGATTCTTGATAGGTTGAAATTCAAACATAACGAGTTCTGAGCGTGGAACAAAGTTTGCAATTTGTTTTTTGCAGAAACCAAAACGAAGAGAACACTATGAAAATCTAACGAGAACCGAATAAAATAATAAGAACCAGAAAAATACAATACTATAACGACCAATCGAGGAGTATTAATGTAAGTGTAGCGGGTAATAACAAAAGACAAGCATACAAAGTAATGAAAGGCCTGAAATATGGTTGCCAGCCGAAAAACACGCTCTGATGTGATGACAGAGATTAAGGCATGATAGACATCTTATTTCAAGAACCTTAATCCTCCACACAGCTCCAGAAATTTCATAGGATTATTCACAAACTTATTCCGCACATTTACCAAACGAGTGCAGCCAATCAATTATATTCCCTATACAAAAAAAAGTGACAAGCTACAGTGCGAAAATTAAAGATCCGATCCTATCTTTGAAAATCTTAGAAAATAAAATCGGATCATAAGCCAACAATATTATTGGGGAGTATCTAGGTGATTTTAGAGCAGGTAAATCGACTTGAAAAAAGCCTGGGAGTTCAACATAGACGCACACCTAATTTTCGTTAACTTTAAGCAAGCATACAACAGTATTGATTGTAACGTACTGTACCAAATAATATTTGGCCTTGGCATCCCAGCGAAAGTGGTTCGTCTGACCAAAATGACAATGACGTCCTAAGTCCGCATCAATAACCAACTCATCGATGCCTTTGATACAAATATCAGACTAAAGCGGGGAGATAAGCTGACCCAGGTCTCAACGATTGTATGACCGCGGATATTGCAATGGGCTGGCCATATGAATTGTATATATAAACAACGGATACCCAATAAGGTAGTGGTTGAGACAACTGAAGGGTGAAGACCAGTGACCAGAATTTGTGAAAATCGATCAACAAACAACCATGTATTTTTCATCCTGATTTTTTTCCACAACGTGCGTATGCTTGTAGTGTTGAAGGTGGAGCACATAGTTCTATTGTGCCTATTATAAATCTCATCCAGGATGCAATTGGGTTTCGCCATCATGTCTGTTGTGGTCCCAGGTGAACATGTTTGTAATTCTTCTTGATTCAGGGTGAAGTAGACTTGCTTATCAAAGTTTACCTCCATTGTTGGAACTCCTGCCGCGATTGTGGTATAATGATGCTCATCTTGTTTGTGTGGGATCGCTTTTACATGTATAAGATCGTACTTGATACTTTCAATGATGTTGAAACAGCCGTAAACTGAAATTGCCTCCTTACTGTGCTCAACGACGATTCGGTTTTGGGGGTTTCGTAAAATTTCAAATCCAAAGCCAATTTTTTGTTTGGTATTTTGAATCATCGTGTTGATTGTGTCTGACGAAATAAAACTAAATAAAATAGAACTATGGATCGTTTCATGGCCATATAAAGTTCTAGTGAGTTTTAAGTATTTGAGGTTTATTTCGTCATAATAATCCATCCCCGTGTGATATGTTGAAATTACTTGGATGCTTAGTCTGTTGCGATCGATTTTCCCAAACCATTTTTTCATATCATTGACTGAGCCGATGACTTGGTTCCGGCTCGACAGACCAATGTTTTCGCGCAGAGTAGTATATCCGACCGAAATAGGAAGAAATCTTCAAGTAAATAGCCACACCAGCTATATCTGAAAATACCAGCATACGCCGCAGTTATGTACAACAGATCAATTGAAAAATCTGGAGCAATCATAACAACTCTGCCATGTGCAAAGACGGAAGTCACTTGTTTGAAGTCAAAAATATCGCTTCCGAAACTCGAGTTAAACGCAGCGGTACTCTCCTCGAATCTTCTTCGTCAAACGGTCATTTCAATGAATTTGGCTGATGTTCCAGTTTTTGCCTGGAATGATTCAATGATCACGTTGGGATGGCTAGAAAAAGTACCTAGTTCTTTGGGAACCTACGTCGCTAACAGAGTATCTAAAGTACAGAAATTAGATGATGGAAAATGGCAGTGGAACCACGTGAAATATAATGAGAATCCTGCCGACTGCCCTTCCAGGGAAATAAGCCCCAAAGAGCTTGAGAAACATAACTTGTGGTAGAACGGTCCGACCTGGCTACTTGAAAAACTTCCAAGACACCACGAAGATCGTATCGATGATCTCAATAGAAAAAGAAGCAAGGGCATTAGAACGTTACTCCAATTTACAGAAGCTGATAAGAGGTGTCAGTCTCTGCCTTAGATTCGCCCATAACTGTAGCCGGCCTGAGAAGATAACTAGTTTTTTGAGAAACCACAAACTCGACAATGTGCAATTAAGTATCCTATGCATCATACAACAGCAGGAATTTTCGCAGGACATCGCAGATTTAAGAGCAAATAAGGGAGTAAGCTCCAATTTACGATCTCTTAATCCGTTTATAGACGAGTTAGGAGTTCTTTGAGCTGGAGGAAGACTCGGAAAGGCAAATATTTCAAAAGACGCCAGGTTTTCTATCCTGCTGCCACAACGTCATCATGTCACTTATCTGACCGTAAAAGATGCCGATATAAAAACCAACCATGGCCCCCGTCAACTCGTCAGGAACTGCCTACAGAAGAGATATTAGATAGTGAACGACCAAAAGGTTATCCGATACGAGATCCACCGCTGCATGACGTGTTGCAAGTTTGCAAATAGACCCAACAATCAAATTATGGGCAATCTGCCTGCTGTACGCATCACACCATCTAGTGCATTCACACATTGTGTCGTTGATTATGCACGAACTTTTAGTACACGAATGTCAAAAGGGCGAGGCTCGTCAGTCCTGAAAGGGTATATTGCATTATATATATGTATGGTCTCCAAGGCTGTTCACTTAGAACTCGTAAGTGACCTTTCAACAGAAGCCTTGTTAGCCGCTTTCAAGAGATTCATTAGTCTAAGAGGACTTTGCAAAGAAATATTCAGTGACAATGGAACTAATTTCGTTGGAGAAAAAAACAAGATGGACAGGGATCTCCAAGAAGCTATTGAAAGATCCACGAATGACTTAGCAAAAATCACTAAAAAGATGGTGTCTCCTGGAAATTCATACCGGTTGCTACACACCACTTCAGAGGTCTATGGGAAGCTGGAGTGAAGTTAGCCAAAGGACATATAAAACGATTTTTCGATGAGACCAAAATATTTCCAACTTTCGAAAGGCTTCCAACTATACTGTGCCAAATAGAGGCCTGCCTCAACTCCAAGCCACTCACACCGTTGCCTAGTGATCCAAATGATCTTTTAATTAGCCATCCACTATTAGCTCTTCCAGAACCCTGCAAAACAAATAGAACTCTACATGAGCGATCGCAAATTCTCACCGCAATACATCGAGCATTCTGGGATAGATGGACTACCGAATATTTACACCCGCTACAAAGACGTACAAAATGGACAAAATCTAAAGAAAATATAAAGGTTGGAGAAGTAGTGCTTCTAAAGGAGCGAGACTTTCCGCAAAATAAATGGCCATTAGCACGAATCCACGAAGTACAACCTGATTTAGATGGTAAAATCCGAACGGTAACAGTCAGGTACAGTGGCAATAAGCTCAAGAAAGTTGCTGCCATTGATTTGTGTTGTCTCCCAGTCAAGTTTCCTGAAGAACAAGCACCAGAAAAAATACAGCCGGCTGAGGAAAAACAATCTCACGTTGCACCAATCTATCAAGAAGCCAAAATTCCAAAGCCTAGCCAAACAATAATTCCAAGGTCAAGGCAAGCTGAACCTCAGAACGGAAGCCGCAGGAATCAGTAACAGCTAAAGCTCGGGTGTCGCTTAAAATAGTACGGATTGGTCCTTGTACCTGGGCAAATAAGTTGATAAACACAGCGCTCCTACTACTATCATTATTGATATTAGGTCTAGCAGAATTGACAAATACTAACTATGACATCATCAGACCCAAAGGTGGTTTTTACGTTCACGTGCTGTTGGGGAATCTAAGGTTAGAAGCAAATTTGCCCTTGAACACTACTTCACAAGATGAAAGAAATATTATATCCACCCTGGAAGGCATTAAAAACATTTACTATTAGACAAGAGACCTATCAGGGATTACACATTGTGATACTCTCTTACAACATATGACGTTAAAACATGCAGAAATATTGAGTCATATACAAGAAACCAAGACGGTATCAGCTTCAAGGCAAAAAAGAGGTTTACTCGGTAAACCTCTCACTGCTGTTTTCGGCGTAAACGATGAGGTCAACACCGATTTTGATATTCTGCAGGAAAATCAGCGAAATATATTTCAAGCTGTAAATCACCAAGGAATACTTTTGAATACAAGAATATCACACTCAGATAATGTAACTACGAGCAAGCTAAGAAATATCGGCGAGAAATTGAACCAAGTCATCGGCTCAATCAATGATATGAAAAAATGGTTTGGGAAAATCGATCGCGACAGAATAAGCATCCAAGTAATTTCAACATATCTCACGGCGATGGATTATTATCACGAAATAAACCTCAAATACTTAAAATTCTCTAGAGCTTTATATGGTCATGGAACGATCCTTAGTTTTATTTCGTCAGACACGATCAATACGATGATTCAAAACACCAAACAAAAAATTGGTTTTAGGTTCAAAATTTTACGGAACCCCGAAAACCAAATCGTCGTTGATAACTGTAAGCAGGCAGTTTCAGTTTGCGGCTATTTCACCATCACTGAAAGCATCAAGTACGATCTTATACATGTAACAGCGATCCCACACAAACAGGATGAGCATCATTATACCGCAATTGCGGCAGGAGTTCCAACAATAGCGGTAAACTTTGATAAACAAGTCTACTTCACCCTGAATCAAGAAGAATTACAAGCATGCACGCCAGAAAGAGGACTATTACTATGTTCACCTGGAACCACAACAGACATGATGGCGAAACCTAATTGTATCCTGGATGAAGTTTATAATAGGCGCAATAGAACCATGTGCTCCACCTTCAACAATACAAGCACACGCACGTTGTGGAAAAAACTCAGGATGAAAAATATTAGTTAACAACTTCACCATAGACGGTCCCTAGTCCGTTTGAGAAAGAAAGAGGAAACTCTTTGTTTCCCCAACCCATAGCTTCCATGATTCCTCATCCCATATCCCCCAATTAAATGGTAGTAAATGTTCTCGAGAGGTGTACATTGGGTTTAATGGTTGCCCAATAATGTAACATTAAATGCCGAGAAATGCTGATAACTGTAAATACATCTACCGCTCTGCTACTAAATCCTACTTACATTCTCCTTTATAAGGGCGTAAGAGGGTGAAGGTAAATCTTCTACACCTGATAACGGAATCGACATAACAACCATGCTACCGGAATGAAGGTTGGGCGGCGGGCTAACTCCTCGTCCCTGGTAAGCCTTAAAATGTTTTGAAACCTGCAGATAGGCCTCGAAATGGGTTGGACTTACAGCAACGGCCTCGCAAACGAAAAAAAGACTATAGCACTGAATCCTGGAATGTCAAATCACTCAATTACCCTGGCGTTATTAAGGAGCTTTTATAAAAGGCCAGTCAATATCAATTAAAAATACTGGCAGTTCTGGAAACGAATTCTACTGTAAACGACATTCAAGACATAAGATTGCACACAGTATTCAAAAGTGGGAAGCCTACTGGAAAACTAAAATTCAGAGTGGCCTTCATTGTGGATAGGGAGTTCAAACCGCACGTTATTAATTTTAGGGCAGTCAATGAACGGTTGAGTGCAATCTGCATAAAAGCGAAATTCCTCAAAATCTGGCTGATTGATGTTCACGCTCCGACCGAAGAAACGAAGGAAATGTTTTACAATCACCTGGAAAGACTAGTCGACTCATTGCCTACAAACGACATAAAAATAATTCTGGGTGATTTCAACGCTAATGTTGGCGATGAGCTATCTCATCGAGGAACGACGGGAGTACGTAGCCTCCACGATGAAACAAATGAAAACGGCCGGCGCCTGATTGAATTTGCATGTAGCAGAAATCTAGTCATACGTTCGACTTACTTCCCATATCGACGCATTCATAAAATGATCTGGGTTTTAGCTAATGGCAGCACACAAAACCAGATCGATCATGTTTTGATCCAACAACGTTGGGGCTCGCGAATACTTGACGTCCGTACATACCGAGGAGCCAATTGTAACTCAGATCATTACTTGATCAAATTAACCTATCGATGTCGTATGTCAAAACCATTTTCGGCGAAGACCAGCCCGCTACAAAAATTTGACATTAAAAGACTCCAAACGGCGTCTGTGGCCAAAAATTTCACGGAGACCCTCGACAATCAGCTGGTTGCCATCTTATCAGACGCATCGTTAAAGACAACCAACGAGCTCGTCATGAAAGTGAACGCGGCTATCAGAACCGTGGCAGAACAGTCAAGTCCGGCGAAAGAGGAATGATTGGTTCAATGATGAGTGCCAAAATGCGTTAGATAAAAAGAACCAGGAGTACAAAGAATATATAGTTAGGAAAACCAGGACAAAAAGAGAACACTATGAAAATCTCAGAAGAGTAGCGAAAAAAATAATTAGGATTAAGAAAATAAAATACTATGACGACCAATTGAGAAGAATAGATGTAAGTTTAGCGAGCAACAACACAAGACAAGCATACAAAGTAATGAAAAGTCTGAAATGTGGTTATCAGCCCAAAACCACGCACTGTCGTGATGACACCGGCAAATTTATCGCTGATGAAACCAAGGTTTAGGAAAGATGGGCATCATATTTCAAGAAACTCCTTAATCCGCCGCATAGCTTCAGAACATTGGAGCCTATAGACGTCTGCGGAGAGCTTCCATTGACCTAACCAACTCTGGATGAAGTTTGTTCCATCATCAAAGCCCAAAAGAATAATAAAGCGCCGGCCATCGATGAGATTCTAGTGGAGCTCATCAAATATGGTGGCAGTAATATTCATCAAACTATTCACCAAATTATTCAGTACATTTGGCAACAAGAACCTATGCCGAAAGAGTGGAGCCAATCAATTATATTCCCTATCCACAAAAAAGGTGACAAGTTACAGTGCGAAAATTATAGAGGTATATTAGTACTTTGTACGGTGTACAAAATATTTTCTAAAATCTTTGAAAATAAAATCGGATCATACGCCAACAGTATTATTGGGGAGTATCAGGGTGGTTTTAGGGCAGGTAGATAAACAACAGAACAATTGTTCACAGTTAAGCAGGTACTTGAAAAATGCTGGGAGCTCAATATACTGTACACAAAAGTTTCGTTGCCTTTAAGCAAGCATACGACAGCATTGATTGTAACGTACTTCATCAAATAATGCTTTGCTTTAGCATCCCAGCCAATAGTCCGTCTTACCAAAATGACAATGACGTCGACGACCTCCCAAGTCCGCATCAACAACCAGCTCACCGATGCCACAAATGTCGGACCAAAGCAGGGAGATGGGCTGGCCCCATTGCTATTCAATTTGGCTCTAGAGTACGTCATAAAGAAGCTACCTGTCGATACTATGCAAATCGAGCCAAGTAGTAGCATATGCGAATGACATCAACAATCTGTCACGGTCATTAACAACTGCCAAGGAACTTTTTCTGAAAATCGACAGTGAAGCAAAACTAGTAGGGCTACAAATCAATGAAAAAATAATTAAAGCTCATGACGCAGTCGAGTAAAAAATATCTCAAATGCACAAAATATCACAATTGGCGAGTACAGTATCGAGAATGTTAGCGAATTTGTGTATTTAGGCACCAAAATAACAAAAACCAGCAATGAAACAGACGAAATACGCCGAAAAATACAGCTCGCAAATAAAATATCGGGTTTTCCAATAAGACGTGTTTATTTTGAATGGATCTTATGATTTAACACCTTGCGACTTCTTCCTTTGAGGCCACGTGAAAGAAAAGGTCTACGCCAATAGCCCAGCGTTGATTCAAGACCTCAAAGATGGAATTCGTGAGGCTATCGAGAACATAGGGCAGCCAGTTTGCGATTTGGTTATGGAAAATTTAATGAAAAGGATATGGTCCTGTAAGCGTGTTGTGGTGGTCATTTGCCTGATGTTGTTTTTCACTATTAGCGGCATATCTTTTGCTTAACAACAAAAGAATCATTCGATCATTTAATTTAAAAAATGCCATTTTTCTTTTAAAATTAAAATAACACCTCTTATTGGAACACCCTATATTTTATTCAGTATTGACGATCATGAAGACCAGCTGCATATACAGGAAAACAAAGCTCCAAGTATAAAAATCTGTGAAAAGACCTGTGTTATGCTGTGGGTGTAAAATATGGACCCTAGCCCAAGCATCCGCAAATATATTGAACGCCTTTGAGCAAATATATTGAACGACATTGAGCGACATGGGGTAGCAATGGTAAAAAATTTGAAAGGGTCACCTCCCTATATAGCGAGACCCCTTTAAGCCCCTTTAAAAAATTTCTCTACCCCAAAACTTTCAAGGAATCACAATTTCTGACCCTTCCATAAAGTTTGAAGGCTGAAGCTTCTATAAATTCGGAAAAAAAGTGCTGTGACATACAGATGGACACAGGACGTGATTGCAATATGGTTTTTTAGTAAAAAACCCTTAAAAAACAAATTCAAGAAGATTTAGCACAGAGAATTATATAGCCCTCTTCAAGTCCCTACAATTCACTAATTGTGGTTGTTCCAAAAAAGGTGGTGCTGTAGGGTCAGTGATACTGTACGGAGCGGAAGTATGGGGCGACGCTTATCATTTAGAGTTCCAGTAGTATTGTCGGCTTCAGTGGCTTCTGTATTTTCTGCCTCTGGCTTTTTAATTGTATCACGTGCAGGTTTTCCTTTAGCAGACATTACGTCGGGTGGTAACCAATGTAATGCAAAGGCGATAACTTTTGTAATAATGTTTATTTGCACTGCATAAAAACACACAATAAATATATACACAGGAAAATCATTACTTCGCAGTTGTGACGCTTCGATGCTTCGCGTGTGACTCTGTTCTCTCTTCTGCTATCTTAACTCCAACGCTTGGCGGTGAACACAATAACTATCTGTCATATGGTAAACGCTACACCCTCTCCCCTCCCGCTAGAAGAGGGATCCTCCAGCTTGAAGGTGCTTCACGGCGTAACACCATAACGTAATATGGCCCAAAGTAATGTGTCAAACCGTTCCAGGCTAGGTTCTCAGGTTGACAGGGGAGGTGTTTAGTGGGTAGCCCAGTCACCATCTTGCGAGCATGGGAGTCCTACACTCTGTGCATAAATGGTATTCACCTCCCAAATAAAAAAAAGGTGGTACGTATAGTTTAGTAATAGATTCTAACCTATACGTACAGGCGACCATGACGAGGGTACTCGTGGAAACGGTACTGGAATCGTTGTATAGCTGCCAACGGGGACTGCTTTGAAGGGAATGACTGAGTTGTAGAATAATTTTTAAATATACGGTTTTCACGGAATCAGTCACATTACTTAATTGTCACACCTCGTATGTACCTATAAATAAATTAAGTTTACTGCTCTAGTCTGCAACTGTTACCCTTAAATTTAAACGGCCCCGTATTACTCGTAAACTAAAAATTTCATTAAACATTACAAATTGACCGCATATCCGCTTTAAAATCTTACCCCATTCATTGCTAATAAAACATTCATTAATGGTTTTTTTTTTAAACAAAAATAATTCCCTAAAAAGGTGCTAGCTTTAAGAAGTACTTTGTATTGAAAAAAAAAGATTAAAATATCAATTTTTTTATTTTATTTTTCACCAATAATGATTAACGAATAAGATGATCCCATACAAAGTTGAGGACACCTTTACTTATCTCTATGCAGAAATTAACTGTTTTCAGATCCTTGCTGAAAGTATGGCTCTATCTCAAACTCATACAGAAATATAGACCGTATGGCATTTTTCAAAAATCACCATCTTTATGAAGCGGTTTCACCTCCGTTGCACATGAGCCAACTGTTTTGCATGAAAAACTCAGTTTTGAGTGCTAGAACATTATTTACAAAGCCGATTAAGCGTACCTCATCCAAATCTCGAGTCTCATCAATTCGTCGAACGAGATATTCTTTACAGCTGGGGCAAGCGTAGAGCCTTGAGAGCCTGGTCTGTTCATGGAGCTGACTTAAAGTTGAATCAATTATTTCCCATTATAATCTTTATTTTAACTCATAATTTATCATTTTTTTTCCTTAACCTCCAACCAAAATAAAAAGTTTCATTCAACCTTCCATCATGATAAATTTTGGTTTTAGCATATCACTAATAACTTCTACTGCAGAGAAATATGTATGTAAAAAATCTTTCATTGCATGAAAAATATAAAAATCAGAACTTTCTTTGAAAAAATTCTAAAAGGTTATTTACTCCTTAAAGCCACGTCATAAGCAGGACGAAGTAAATAACCATTCTACTTTATATTTCGCCAAAGATATGAACCCTTAGATGAATTATTTGTGCGCTTCATTTTCATGAAATATGAAATGAAATAACTCCCATGAAACGTTGTCGAGACAGTTTTATGAGTTCACGTTAAGGATGACAACATTGACAGGTAAGACACGTTTACGTAGAACACGAAACAAAATTGCAAACAAGGTTCTATCTTGTAAAGTTTGTACAAGGACAAGTAAATTTGCTTGACTGGAATCATGCAGCACTATACTAAAAATAGTTTATAGATTTGTATGGAGCCCTTCAACTACTTATTGTCCTTAGCTATATCTAATTCCAAATGGATACACTTCCATTATGCTCATTACACTCCTGAATTTTTAAATTAAGCTGCCTTTTATTTGCCAATGAAACCCTTGAGTATTTGCCGCACCGACCTTGCATTGTCGTAAATCCTTTCGCTTCCCATAAATACCAACAAAACGCTTACTAGCTTAGCTCTGATTTTAATATTTAATCATTATCCGCTTTTTAATACCAATGACAATAGGCCCCAATCTGCACAGTCCTTACTCCTTCTCACGCCCTCAATGCATCTACATAACAACACAGTGCCAAGGATTCACAACAGTTCCATTGTGTCTTCATCTAAAATATTCAAGCCTAGATTGTATGTACTCGTATGTTGTTGGGACGATTCCAACAAATCCATATTTTCATTGCGAATTTCAATGATAATGTGTAACGTTTGCGAAATCAGCATAGTACGAGTAACATACACGATACATTTACATGCAGACATGTAAAGCAGGCAGGAAGAGCCTGAAGCAACAAATGTACGCGTGCTAGCATAGACATAGGATTTTGTCAGAGCTAAAGCTGAAGTGAGAGGAGCAGGGCCTTCCGTTAGTGTAATCTGTAATTTAAGGCAGCATGAATTCAAATAGGCAATGTGCGTACGTTTACTGCTCGTTTGCTGCCGGCGATAATTTGCTCCTTAAGTTATTGATGTTACCTGGCTTCAAATAATCCTCTACATAAGGTGGAAAGCTTTCGGAAAACATACGGTGAATGATTTAGTTGTCGTTACATCGACAATAAAACCTAGATCAACTGCAATACTACGTGGTTCCCACTTTTGGTGAATTTTATGGTGGGGAATATTTCCATTACAGCGTATATACATGGCACGTTAAATTGAACTCGGAAAAAATAAATGAGTTTTTGGTATACATGTTATGTTTTTGTTAGTGATTGCAAGTAATCCTCATTATTAACGAAACACAACCTGATCCACCTGATTACCTCTGTTGTCAATTCGATCAATCTTATTTCATAAACCGCAGTTGATGGCTTCTAGCGGTTTATAGCGCCGCGAACTTGCAACCGCAATATACAAATGTAAATTCGTACAAAGAAATGTTCTAGAGGATTCAACTACGATACGTCGACGCGTACGGATCGAGTAAAACTTAAAGTGTAAGATCATCGTTTAAATAAACTTCATCTTGTCATTAAATTAACGTTGAGTATTATTTCATATGCTCGTCCGTACATTCGTGACCCCGTTAAGAACAAGTGAGTATGGCCAGGGAAGAATTCCACGACGTAGTCAGCGGTTCAAACAACCCAGTGAACACCAGCATAAACGTCATGCAAGACGCAACAGGGATTCAAGCCATCACGTGTAAGTTGCCACCATTTTGGCAGAGCAAACCGGAATTGTAGTTCGCGCGCGTGGAAGTGACGTTCCGAGCATGCAGAATTACAAGTGACGCAGCTCGTTTCGACAAAGTTGACTCGGAAATGGAATTGTCAATCATTACGCAAGTTGCGGACGTAATGGTACATATCCGATACTAAACCATAGGTCAGAAATATCACCGCTCATCATAAAGTTCACCCGAAAAATTGTAAGAGATAACTTTTTGAGTATGTACAAACAGAAAATAAGAGAAATCAACAACAGACCAGGGCTAAACGCGAGAGATGTGTGCGCCAGCTTCAGAGAGGGAAGAATTTATTTATCAGAGCACTTAACCCAACAAACTGCTCAGCTATTAAGAGAAGCCAAAAACAAAGCTAAAGAGAAGAATTATAAATATGTTTGGGTGAGAGAAGGTAGAGTGTATGTTAAGCAAAATGAAAACATACATGCATTCAAAATAAATACAGTAAAGCAAATTATTTAGTTAACAAGAAAATAGCTACCTACAATTACGACAATATATACACCCAGCAATGACTAATATTGACTTTGCTCAGAACTATCTAAATGAACAAATAGACACTGAGTATTTCAAAAGCTTAAGAGAAATTAAAAGGAAATCTCCAAAATCTAATGTATAAACAGCTCCAAGCATACAAATCTGTGATAAGACCTGTGTTATACTATGGATGTGAAATATGGACCCTACTCAAGCATCCGCAAATATATGGAACGCCTTTGAGCGTCCTGAGGCGAATAATCGGAGCGAAGCTGGACAGGGATCAATGCCGAATTCGACACAACCATGAGTTGTATGAAATTTTTGACGAGCCCGAGGTCTCAATGATTATAAAACTGCGGAAGCTGCAATGGGCTGGACACATGAATCGTATGAAGGAACAACGGATACCCAAAAAAGTATTCGTTGGGGGAATTGAGGGCTGGAGACCAGTGGGGAAACTGAGGAAACGCTGTTCTGACTCGGTTGACGAAGACAGTTCATCGCTGCTTGGATTTCGAAATTGGTGGCCGCGATCAATGGGCCGAGATAGTTGGAGGCGCTATTTGCAGGAAGCGACGGGTTGGGACCAAGCAAACATATCTTGAAGAATAAAGATTGGACACCGAATGCCTTGCTGGGCGTCGAATGGAACATCATCCTGATAGTAATATAATTAAAGGTTGAGGTTACTCGCAGGAATTTGGAAAAGTTGACCACTCGAAAACAAGAGACATTCTGAAAGAAAAAGACTCTAACTACGAGATTGAAATTTCTGAAGATGGATATTGAAATTCTTGTTTGACTTAAAGTAAATTATTCCTGGTTTTTTTTAAATTTAAATATAAAAATTCAAGTATAAGAAATCGGTTTTATTATTTGTAGTATTTAACGAAAGTGAAAGTGTAATGTTTCTGAATGTCTGTCTCTATATAAATTTGTAACAGTTATGAATTCCAACGACGAACGCTCGATAGAGGAGTGGGTCAGTACCCTTTTATTTCTTCGTTCACGTTATTATATATAATTCTAAAAATATTTCCATCATGTATGAGTTAGTTGATATCATGGTTTGTAAACTTGTGAAAAAAAGATAAGGTTCTAAAACAAATTTCCAATTTTTGTATCTTCTGATATTTTTTTTATATAAAAATAAAATAAGGAAATTAAAAGATAAAGAAAAGAAAAATTCGGTCTTTCCATCGGCCACGTTGGCTAGCCCCTCCATTCGTGAGCTAGCCATCGGGTGAGCTCTCCCTTTTTCATTCGTTGTTAGAGGTGCTTTTGCTGGATAAGGTGACCTTTCACATAGATTTCTTATTTACTTTAAAGTTTTATATGTTCGATCATATATAATTTTAATATAGATAAATTTGAAACACTTCTATTTTTCAATTAAGGGAAAGTTCATGTGAATAACTTTTGCCCGAATTTTTCATTTAAATGAAAAATAAATGATCACGTCATGTGGATCTTGATCTAGTTGAGGAGGTGTGAGGGAACAACGCTTCCACCTGGATGCCCCACTCTTAGTGGGGGTCATAGATGTTTGTTGCAAAGACGAATTCTTCTCGTGTCCCGCGCGCGTTAATCAAGCTCGGTGAGTCTCGTCTCAATAGTTCATCCTTTCGGTAGGTTACGCCGGGCTCAACACTGTCGAACCAAGATATTTGTATCGTATAATCTATGAATGCCAAATTTTTCGTAGTGATCCCTTGTGTTAGAGAAAAGAATCCGCTCCAGGACACCGCAACGCTAGCCTGCCTGCGCATTCAAGCATCCTCAGACAAGGCCAATTCTGGTGAGCACCGATATCTTCGCTCATTGAGGCAACAATCCATCACCGCTGTCCTTTACGGACTTTTGAATATCCTCAAAAAACACTGAAAAACATAGGATGGTTATACAACACTTCTAATAGGAGCACTCTCCTACATATTCGACTTGTTTCACCTCTCATCTTCAGCCATTCATTCATAAATTCAATCAAGTGTTGATAGCGCATACCTTTAATGTTGAAAAATGTGAAAAATAACAAAACAGACACCACTGGCTTTCCGATCCCTAATGTCACTAGTTGAACAAATCTTCAAAGATATTCATGATAATTATCATTCCTGAAACTTGCATGCAAATCCAAGCAAACTTGTAGTGCCTGAGTCGCATATTGTTCCATAGCCTTATGATTCCATAGTAATACAGCGCATGTTGTTGCATAGTAATACAGAAAAATTAATACCACTATAACTTCGTTAAGTATCATTCGATCTTTTTAAGAATTTTGGAGCAGATTAAACTTATAAATAACCAATCTCAAGTCAAATTTTATTGAATTTAAAGGTACTGTACGGATGCGATCGAATGTAATAAACAACGTTCGAAGTTTAACGTAATACAAACAACATTTATTTCGTACAACAAGAATTAATTACATTAGGTATAATAATGACGAATCCGACGCGCGTGGTTGAATGCTGATTATCGAATCGTTGAGAGTTCCAACACGGCGTGAAGCTCTGACCACATCCAGCCCGATTGCCGCGACAACGAATTGATTAACGGCCACCACTGGAGGCGACAGAGACGCTACATTATTCCCTCCCGAGTGGCGTTGACACTTGTAGTTAATGTCACGATATTACTTGAAATGTGACGCACCGGCGATGTTTACATCTGAAGGCCTAACCAGTGGATAGGACCCAGAGCAAGATCGTTACTAAATTCGCGGCGCCGCAACTGATTTACTGCTTCATTTTAAAAGCAGGGAGAGTTTCTTACTTGGCGGGTACGTCCTTAATGATGTCGGCGGAGTATTGATCGGTGAAAGAATGTAGCGCCAAGTCGGTGCAGGAGTGTTGTGCGTACGGGGTGATACATTCCTTGTGGTTGCTGCGTGTGACGAACTTGGTGCGTGTGTTACTTGCGGTTGAGTGGAGGAATCGTGTGTGAAACTGGAACTTTCTTCATGGCCTGGCTTTCTTTAAGTGGTGTTGCGATTCTTGATTGGAGAAGACTGGGAAACTTCAAGAAACGCAGGCTTCAGTCTTTCTGTCGAGACATTGACTTTGTGACCGTTAACGTCGATGGAGTACACCCACTCTGAAACTCGTTGCAGTATCTTGTGGGGGCCCGAGTAGGGCTGTGTGAGTGGTTTCTTAACCGCATCGATTCTCAAAAATACGTGAGTGCAGTTGGGCAAGGCTTTGTTGTGAAATGTTACTCTTGACCTGTGCCGCAATGGGTTGGCGGGTTGCAGTTGACTCATCGTCTTGCGAAGATGGACGATAAACTCGTGAGGATCAGCTCTGGTGTTGCTGGGAGCTATCAATTCTCCTGGGAATGAGATTGTTGTCCCATAGAGCATTTCTGCGCATGAAACTGCCAAATCTTCTTTGACGGTGCCTCGCAACCCCAACAACACCGTTGGAAGGATGTCCGGCCAGCAATGGTTATTTTCGTGGCACATGATGGCAGCCTTGAGTGTACGGTGCCATCGCTCAATAAGTCCACTTGAAGCTGGGTGGTACGGTGACGTTCTGTTTCTTTCGCAGCCGATGAGCCCGGATAATGCTTTAAACAGCGACGATTCGAACTGGGTTCCTTGGTCTGTGGTTATGGTTCGAGGTACTCCAAATCGTGCCACCCAATTATTAAAGAATGCTCGTGCCACTGACTGCGATGTCTGATCTGCCAAAGGGACAGCCTGTGGCCACCGTGAAAACCGATCGATCATCGTTAGACAGTACTTGTTTCCTTGTACTTGGATGAGTGGGCCGATGATATCCAGATGAACGTGTTGGAATCTCGCGTCGGGCACTTGAAAATCTTGAAGAATATTTCTTTGGTGGCGGCCAATCTTTGAGCGCTGACAAGGCCCACACGAACATGCCCATGCACGGCAATCCTTCTTCATGTTAACCCATATGAATTTGTTGGCAATTGTTCTTGCAGTAATGCGACCGCTTGGGTGCGAGGGTTGGTGGAATGTATCGAAAATTCGTTGGCGCATGCACTCCGGCACAAAAACGCGTGAACGTGATAAGGAAACATCCACTATTACCTCCAGGTTTTCGTCCAGCTTCACCGTTTAAGTCTGAGGGATGTGACGTTTTTATTAAGCAATTGTTTCAATTCGGTATCGTTTTCCTGTTTGCTCGCTAAAGATAGTCGTGGGCATCGTGATCTCTTCGATTCGGGACAAGGCGTCCGCTACGTCGTTAGTGGACCCCGGAATGTATCGAAGGTCTGTGCAAAACTGTGACACGCAGCTTAAGTGCCGCAGTTGACGAGGCGAGGCCTTAGCGGCTGGCTGTTGAAATGCAAACATCAATGGCTTGTGATCGGTCAATACATGAAACTCTGCACCCTCCAAGAAATGGCGGAGATGACGGATGCTATCGTACACTGCCAGGAGTTCGCGGTCGTATACACTGTATTTAGTTTCTGATGCGGAGAGCTTCCTTTGATGGAAAGCGAGAGGTTGCCATTGTCCTTGTTGCTTCTGCTCGAGCACCGCTCCAACCGCTAGGCTTGAAGCATCAGTCGCCAGTCTTAAAGGTTCGTTTGACCTGAAATGGACCAACATAGTGGCGTCCGCCAAGCTATTTTTGCAATTAAAAAATGCCTCCTCTGCTTCTGGTGTCCAATTGATAGGTGTCTTATCGTTTTTTTTTTGCTTTAGCTAAATATTTACTTAGCGGTGCTTGAAGCTGAGCCGCGTTTTTAATAAACCCACGGTAGAAATTGATCGTTCCTAAAAAACGGCGGAGTTCGTTTACATTGGACGGCTTTTTGAAGTTTCGAATAGCGTTGACTCGAGACGGTGGCGGTGAGATTCCATGTTCGTTGATCAGGTGGCCCAAGTATTCGATTACCTTAACGCCGAAGGAACATTTTTCAGGGTTTATTTTCAAACCGAACTTCGCCAGCCTATCAAACACCTGTCGGAGGTGTTCCACGTGTTGTTCTTCTGACTCCGATGCGATTAATATGTCATCTATATAGCAGATGCAAAAATTGAGGCCTAGGAGCACTGTGTCCATAAATCGCTGGAACGACTGAGCCGCGTTGCGGAGGCCAAAAGTCATAACTGTGAACTCGTATAACCCAAACGGAGTCACAACCGCTGTTTTTGGTATGTCGTTTTCCTCTACCGGGATTTGGTGGAAAGCTTTGAATAGGTCGATTTTTGAAAAATATCTTTTTCGGCTAGGTCTATAGTGACGTCCTGTATATGGCGCATCGGATATTTATCCGGGATTGTGACTGCGTTAAGGCGCCGGTAATCTCCACAGGGTCGCCACGAACCGTTTTTCTTCTGGACGAGGTGGAGCGGACTTGCCCATGGGCTGCTCGAAGGGCGACAGAAACCCTGTTCCAACAAATACTTAAACTCTGCTTTGGCGATTGCGAATATGTCTTTGTTGAGCCTGCGTGGGCGTTCCGATACGGGTGGGCCAGTCTTAGCTATAAAGTGACAAATATTATATTCCGTTGGCTTTGTTCTAATGGTTGGGTCGGTCAATACTGGAAACTTCCTTAGAAGAGCGTGGTAGCGGCTGTTAGCATTTATCACAGAAACGGTTTCGCAGCGCGTGCGGTTAACTCGGCCTTGTGTAGAAGATTGCGAATTCGGATCAGAAAGGCGTTTATTCTGCATGTCCACTAATAGGCCAAAATTCCTTAGAAAATCGGCTCCCAGGATAGGGCGGGACACAGTTGCAACGTAGAAGCTCCACTGGAAGTCGCGTCGTAGTCCGAGCGAACGATTCAGTGTAGTTTTTCCAAAGGTGTCGATTTGTGTACCGTTTGCAGCGAAAAGCTTCGGTGATGATGATTTGTTGTTACGTTTTAGTAATGAGGCGAAAATTACCGAAACGTCTGCGCCTGTGTCGACTAAAAATATTAGCTTACTTCTTGGGTCTGACACTAGTAGGTGATTAGAATTGCAACCGCTAGCTTCCGCCTGTGAGGCTAGCGGTTCGATACGTTTCCCAACGTCGCAAGTCGGAATTCACAAGAAGATTTGCATCGTCTTGCCCTCGCACCGAATCGTTTGTGGTAGCTACACCAATTATTCGTCGGTTTCTTTTGAATTGAGGAATTTTGTTGACCGGAACAGCGGCATGCGTTGCATCGTGCGTTGTTTGGATTGTGTGTGCTGGATTTAATTCGACTTATCTCTGAACGGAGTTCTGCGATTTTAAACTCCATGCCTTCGACGTCGGTGGTCTCCGTTGATTTACCCTCGGGACGACGTTGCACATTGGCCAGCATTTCCGTTGCTTCATAGCTTGCGATCCGGTCCGCTGCGTTTGCCAAATTGATCATAACCTCTGGCATGTCGATCCCTGCAATTGCCTGCATCTTGCGCAATAGACGCGACGGACGTTGGTCGTCCAACTCCAAATTGTTCAGCAGCTGTCTGAGTCTTTCATGCTCTTTTAAACCGAATATTGACAACAACCGGGATTTTAATGCCGCGTATTTATTTACGGCTGGCGGCGACTTGATGATATCAGCCACCTGCAAAATCACAGAAACTTCCAGTTCTGCGATCACTCTGTCGAATCGGGCTTGATCGCTGGAGATTTTACCGGTGCGGAATTGTGCTTCAATCCGCAAAAACCACAAATCTGGCTCGTCTTGCCAAAATGGAGGTAGCTTAATGGCGATGGCGCTGATTTCTTGACTGGGTACTGGGCTCATGGGCCTGCTGTCTGCGTCCTGGAACTCTTCCTCGGCCATTAAGACAATTAAAAAAAACTACTTTCTGGGGTCACCAATGTACGGATGAGATCGAATGTAATAAAGAACGTTCGAAGTTTAACGTAATACAAACAACATTTATTTCGTACAACAAGAATTAATTACATAAGGTATAATAATGACGAATCCGACGCGCGTGGTTGAATGCTGATGATCGAGTCGTTGAGAGTTCCAACACGGCGCGAAGCTCTGACCACATTCAGCCCGATTGCCGCGACAACGAATTGATTAACGGCTACCACTGGAAGCAACAGAGACGCTACAGTACCGTTACGGTCTTAATCAAGAAAATGTAAAATTAATATACCATAAAATTACTAACAAACTTGGTCGAATTGCGACATCTGACCTATTTGTTGTTGTAGTACCCATACAGGCCTGCACTCTTGATTTTTTTTTTGCTGATTTTTGAATCAAAGGTGTACAATCGCGAGGGAGGGGGGTTGCACGTGGAATTGCCATACATTTTTCAATATAATACGACGCATTCAAAAAAATACTCTGAGTAACTGTCACTTCAGTATCTCACCGATAGGGTCAAAAAGAACACCCTAAGATACTGGGCACATGAAAGCAGAATTACAGGTCCACGCTTCAATCAGTGCTCATTAAATGCTCCCTTAGTCTTTTCTTAAATACCAAAAGTTAGTTTGCTTCCTTAACAATTTCTGGTAGATTTTTATATATATGCAGAGCATCATTCGTTGCATCGTTCTTTAGTCGATCCGTTCTGGCAAATGGTATTACGAATTGATCTGCATTCCTCGCATTATATGGGTTAATCTGTGATACCTTAATTAATGGCGCTCGTTGCGATTCATTAGTTTTGAAATTTCTGTAGATAAACTTAGCTTTCTACATAATTATAATTTGACTAAAGGTTAATGATTTTGCCAATTGGTAAACTAAACTAGTTTGAGTAAGCATTGGCAGCTTCAAAATGTTTTTATACGCTTTGGTAAGCAGCCTGGATATACTGTTTAAATGTTGCTTTGCTGATTGACTCCAAAAAAGTACTCCATAATGTAATTTCGCCAGGGCAAACACATTTAGAACAAGTTTCTTGATGTGCATTGGAAAATCCTCAAATCTTCTTAACAATCCTATTATTGGGGCTAATTGCGTTCTTAAGCTATTTATGTGTGGTAACCAGGTCAAACGATGGTCTATGATAAGACCAAGATATTTCATTTCTAGCACTCTTTGCAGTTTTTCGCCGTTAATATTTAGTTCGACATCTATGTCTCCTTTGTTCTTTTGCTTAAAAATAATATATTTTGTCTTTGATGTGCTCAATACTAGTTTGTTTCCAATTAACCACTGATGGAATTTTCCTAGATCCTCGTTGATAATGTTCTCAATGGCAGTTTTGTCTCGTCCCGAATAAAGCAGAACTGTGTCATCAGCATATAATGTGTGATATTCCGTCAACCTACATGTATTTAGATTATTTGTGTATAGCAGGAACAAAGTTGGACCAAGTATTGAGCCTTGGGGAACTTCTGTTTTTGTAGGTACATGACCGCTCAGGAGATTGTTGATTAAAGTTCTCTGCAATCTTTCCTCCAAGTAACTCTTAAACAACTGCTTAGGACTACCCTGAATACCGTACGATTCAAGTTTGCGAAGCAAGAGGTCATGATCAACTGTATCAAATGCTTTTTTCAAATCCACGAAAATTGCGATGACATAATCACCTCTGTCAAGTCCTAGATTGATGAAACGTGTGACAGAATGTAGGGCATCCAAAGCACTCTTGTTCTTTTGAAAACCAAACTGGTGTTGGCTTATGATAGAGTCTTCAACTAAGAATGATGTTAGTCGATTGTTTAGTATTTTTTCAAATATCTTACTAAATCCCGTCAGCAGCGCAATCGGGCGATAGTTATTCGGGTCAAGATGATCACCACTCTTAAATATAGGAACTATTTTTGCAAGTTTTTCTTCTTCCGGAAAAGTCCCATTCCTAATATGCACGTTTATAAAATTTGCCATAATCTGGGCTATGTCCTCCTTTATTATACTAATCTCATTCATTGTGATGCTATCAATTCCTGGCGCCGTATTCTTTTTCAATTCATTGATTACATTTAAGACTTACCTTTTATTTGTTTGATGAATATGAAGAATGGAATTTATTGAAATATCTGTAGTATTTAAATTGCTTGCTGAACTGGCAACAATTTCTTTAGTGATTCTTCCACCAATTGTTGAAAAAAAGTTATTTAATGAGTTCGCCGCATCACGTGGACACGATGTGTTTGAGGGCCCATCAGGATTCAGTTGAAAGTTGATATTCCCTGGGTTGAAGAGTTATCCTTCAGCTCATTTATTATTTTCCATATTTCACGGGAGTTGTCAGCCGTTGTTTCCATTCTTCTTGAGAAATATAAGAATTAAGCCTCTTTCGCCAGTCGCTTCGATTCTTTTTTCGCTTGCACATATACAAACGTGAAAGCCTGGTTTCCATTGTTCTTCCTGTAGTCCATGTATGCCTTCTTTTTTTTAATACTTGCATCAATCACTTTTTTGCTATCCAAGTCCGTTGTCGACACCTGAGTCTTTTCTCAATTGTAGAACTTTGCTTATCAGTTATAATGATATTTTTGAGTTCAATAATATTATTTGGTTTGCACTTTTCCAGTAACTCTCCCATGTTTGATTTAAAGAGTTTCTTGTCAAGATATCTGAACGTTTTGTAGGTCGGCTTCTGTTTGTTCAGGGTTTGGTCTTGAATAGCAATTTTTAACACACGGTGATCCAGCTCCAGCCAGTCCTCAAATATGTATGTCATGCCTTCAGCGACTTTTAAATCATTGGTTACTTTATGATCCAGACAGGTATTTGACACTGGGCGAGTGATTTGGTTGTTGCTTATGATTACCGTTCCATTCGTTACTAGCGTATCCTTATAAGTCCGTGTTTCTGATGATTCAATTAGTACATCAATGTTTGTGTCCGCTACTGTGATTAAATTTTTTTCAGTTGAGAATAATGTATCTAGTACTGTGCAAAAATCTTGCGCATTCATACGATTGGGATTGTAGCACGTCCCTTATTTTATTTTTTTACCTGCATGGCGTACTTCAATTATTATAACGTTATACTTATCAGGCGTCACTCTCTTGGTAATGAAATTGATTGTATTTTTTACGTACATTGCTGTACCTCCGGCTCTTCCAGGTCTGCAGGAGAATACCGCATTATATCCTTGAATATTGTAAAACTGTGCTTCTTCTGGGTAAATCCAGATTTCATTGAGAGTAATCAAATCTATGTCAGGATTTTGCTAGAGGTGAATCTGAATATCACTTAGCTTATTTCTTAAGCTTCTTATATTAGCATTCAAGAGTGTTAAATTTGTTCCACTTGATTGATTAGAAAGATTAGCAATCATCAAAGTTGTAGTCGGTGCTCCTCCTGGCAATCAATATTCTGCGTTGAAACTCCGGACACTCTACAGAGTCAGCTCTGTGAGAATGATCAGCATTATTATTGTTACCAATATAGTTGGAGCACTTCTCAGTCGTGCTTTTGCAGTCCTTGAGGTCATGCTTTCCTCCACATTTTACACATATTTGCTCACCTTCACATTTTGATGTCTTGTGATTGTATTTTTGGCACTTATAACACCTCGTTACCTTAAAGTCCTCCTTCATAAAATACGATCCATAATCTATATTAATGTATCTATTTGCATGCCTCTTATACATGCTCCGATTTACCTGGATGATGTGCAACCACCTTCCATTTCTTGTCCGCCTAGCATGTACAAGTTCCATAGAATCTCGCTCCTCTATATTGGGATTTAATGACTGGATCTCGTTTCTCAATTAATTATTTGAGTATTGTTATTCTAGTCCATTGATGACAAGTCTAGGCTATCGCAATCTGGTCTCAGCAACATCATACTCCTCTTTCATTGCATCCATTGCTATTTTAAAAAGCGAAGTAGCATTTTCATTTGTCGATGTTTTGATAATCGCCCCACCATTACGAATAGGCCTCATAAGCTGTAGAGGAATTTTAACATTTTGACGGCCTGATCCTCGACTTAAAATCAATCAGTATATGGTCCTCAACGCGAGAGGAACACCTCAGACAGATACTGTTGGTGTATCTGCGGGTCCAGTGAATACACCAATATGTCGTCTATGTAGACGAATACATTATTGAGTCCCCTTAGCACCTCATGCATGAAGCGTTGGAAAGTCTGGCCCACATTGCATAGGCCAAAGGTCATGTAGATAAACTCAAATAATCCAAATGGCGTGATAATCGCCGTCTTCGGGACATCACTCGGCTCGACTGGAATCTGATGAAACGCCTTTTGTAGATCGATCACAGTAAAGACCTTCATCCCGTGTAAAGTAGTGGTTTAGGCCTGTAGGAATCCGATTGGATATCGATCCGGAACGGTGCATGCGTTGGGGGCTCGGTAGTCTCCGCATGGACGCCAGTCTCCGTTGGCTTTACGTACCATATGTAGAGGACTGCTCCATGCACTCTTGGATGGTCGACAGATTCCCAGTTTCATCGTCCTGTCGAACTCAGCTTTCGCAGTGGCGAGTTTATCGGGAGGAAGTCGGTGTGCTTTCGGTTTGACAGGAGGGCCTTTTGTCAAAATGTGATGCGTCGTCGTGCACTTAACGTTGTGACGAGGTGTTGTTGATGTGATTTCGGGATACTCTGCCTAAATTGCAGCGTATTCACTTGCGATTGTTGCGGATGTAGATGATTGTACCAGTGGTTGGTTCTTTGATGTGGCCTTCACCTCAGCTGTGGTCGCAATTTGTCGCTCGATGAGTTTTCGTCCTCTGATATCCACGAATAGTCCATGATGCTCGAGCAGATTAGCTCCGATGATTGGGGAGCTGACGTCCGGTATGATAAAAGTCCAAGTAACAGGCCTCGGAAGGCCGAGATTTCAAGTCAACTTCCTCTTCCCGTAGGTGCGAATAACAGAACCGTTAGCAGCTAACAAGCAGGTGCCAGATTCTGGGTTACCTCGATCTCGGATGGTAGGTGGGATCACGGATACGTCTGCACCGGTGTCGATCAAAAGTGCGCCAGTGCCATTGCTGTCGCCAATGTATAAGCGATGCACTGATCGCGCGCTTTTTTAGTTTTTTGCCGTTTGCCAAACTTGCATGGCGGTCGACATTTTGTGGCGTCTGATCCATAATGGGTGTGGTACCAGCAAGCTTCGGTTGGAAGTTTGGCTGATTGTGGGCATGATTGCGATGGTAATCTTGGTTTCCCTGAATTACTGGCACATGGGCACATGCACTCGGTCCTTAATGCTATGCTACTGTGGTCTTCGCCGGTTCGGCGTACCAGGTTCACAACCTCTGCCGTCAGTGTGGAGAGCTCTGACAGGATTCTCGTTGTTGGCAGAGTGGTTTCCGCAGAGTCGTGATGCGAGGTCGATCCAATGGTGTAAGGTTTGGACCCTTTCCTCACTTCATGGACCCTATCGGCAATCGTTGCCAGATTCTGCAGCGAGGCGTAGTTTGCGGACAGAATGCTGTGCAGCGTGACAACCAGTCTGTTTAGCCACATTTGTTTTAGCGTCTCCTCCGAAATGCTGTCAGCGGCGAGTGTTCGCATTTGGTTCAGCAGCTGTGACGGTCGCTGATCGCCCAATTTGACCTCCGACAACAGTTTCTGGATACGCTGCTGGGCGGACTTCGCAAAGGCTCTAATAATTTCTCGCTTGAGGTTGTCATATTTTCCTTCCGCTGGTGGCTTAGACACGGCACTACGCACCTGCTTCATGACTCTAATGTCCAGGCTGGCGACGATCAGCTGGAAACGCGTTATGTCTCCTGTTATGCGGCTCGCCCCAAAGTAAGCCTCGATCTGCTCGAACCACAGCTCGACGTCCTCCTCCCAGAATGGCGGAATCTGGAAGGTGGCATTTTTCACACCGCTTATCTCTCCGGCTTCGGGGTCCGCCCTATCGTGCGTGGCTGCCGGGATGTTGTTTTTGTCTTCGTCTGACATTTCAATTGTTACGGTCGAGCTTGGGGGGTATTCGCTTGCGCGCGTCGCTTTACGCCGCGGACGTGGTCCTTGTTCAATATTTACAGCAGGGACGCGATATTTACGATGAGCACGCACAATAGTGTCGCCTCAAGACGATCACTTTGCACTGAGAGCGCCAAATTTACCACAAAGGTGTTCGTTACTTCACCCGTCACCTCTTTTACCGGCTTATTTCCCATTCACGGTAACGTGGGAAGACGAGCACTACACACGTGAGATTGTTCCTTATGCAACGCCGGGCACTATGTTCCACTCGCGGGAGGCAGGATCACCAGTTATGGTCCTCAAATTCAAAACACGAGAGGAACTATCAAGAAAACTATTTATTGGCTAATAAATGTACAAATTGTGACAGACTTATATCAATATTCGATAAGAAAAACTTATCTTAACCAATATGTTGTTCGTAGTTGACTCTCCTAATGCTTGAGATGAAATGGTTATCGTCTCGTCGACGTGATAACCAATTCCCAACAGAGTGTTCCCATTCACATCATAATCTCTGACCATGCACACGCGCAACTCGTCGACGCGATAACAATCTCCAACAGAGCGTTCCTATTCACATCATAATCGCTGACCATGCACACGCGCAACTACCAGACATGCTGAGTGGAGCTCTGGTTGAGTAAGTTGATATGGCATGATTATCGCGCTGGCTGAAACATCGGGACAATGTTGCACTGCGTACAAAGTTGCATGCCAACGTGAAGCTTTGGGCGATGTTGCAATGCTTACGTTGTCGCCACAAGTGTTTTTTCTGAGGAAGAGTGATTTCTAGGCTTAATTATAATCCCTTTTTGTGATATTGTATTTGATCAATGCTCTGATAGAGGAGAAGTAGAATTTTTAATAATTTCGGCATATGAGGGCTTGCACGCAGACGTAGATTTATCTATTTATAAGGTAACATTTGAGTTCATCTCTTCAATTTGGCTTTGCAAATTTATCATTTGTTGGAAGAGTTGGTCTTCTTTAGACTTATGGTGCTGAGCTCTACATCCAGCACACATCCAAATCACATCTTCGGTGATGTCTATTATAGCCCGATATCTCTCTTCCGACATTCTGATACACCTCAAGCGGAACCACTTGAGGCAGAAGCCGTCAAATCCCATAGCCGAGTGGGTATCCTCCACGGGTTTCCTAAACTTCCCACACTTATCTTTGGCTGGTTTAGTGGCCATTATAATTTCCCCTATTTTTTAAAATTTTTATTCAAGCTGTTACTGATTCTTTTTTACTTTTTTTTTATTACAGTAGACTCTCGTTTATATGAACTAATTAATGCAAGGACAATTCATATAAATGCGAAATTCATATAACTGGATAGAGAATTTGTCGAAGAGTTTAGCAATAGTTGATATGCAAAAATGTGATGTTAGAATGATCTGGTAGTTGAATCATCTTATGAAATAAAAAAGCAAAAACACAAATTTAGGGTAAAATTCATTACTCTGGTTTGCAGTGTAACATATGTTATTCGTTTAATTTATTATTGCGAAAAGTAGTGTGTAATTTTAGTCTGTTTTGTTTGGCCCAAGGTGTTCAGTACAGCTTTCTCTCTCAGTTTACGAAGACACAAAATGTCTTGCATATCAACGCTATTTTCATCGGCCCAATATAGAATTCTACTCAAACATTCAATTGCTTCACAGTGATGTATCTTTTGTTGATGAACGTTTAAACAGTGCTCGCTTGAACCATCTTCAGAATCTGTTTCATCGCCATCGAGCGCATCACAGTGAACTTCATTGTTCAATGAAAGCACATCACCAAATGATGACTGCTCCTAAAAATGAAACTTAGCTTTGTTTATAAAACAAGTTGGGTAAACAGACCTACGCTCATGTCAGGAGGGTTTTGTATTCAATTTACAAAATGCATTCACCAGATCGAATCAAATCAAGTAACATGTCAAAGACGATTTTATTGGAGAAAATATGAAATACGAAGATCATACTATTATTAACAAAGTTGAACGAATTTCGACTTCTGAGGTTTTTGTTATTGTTATACTCATAAATATCTCCCTTGATAATTATTTCAGATGTCCATTCGCGAGGGAGGAAACACATTTTTCATGTATTTCTCCCCTGTGCCCCACTGAAGCAAAAACTGACAGTTTAAGAACTGTTTTGAAACGCTCCCATGAAAACGTTCATTTCATAATCATATCGGCTACGTTTGATGAATTTTTTTCAGGGGCTATTCTCCTGTACTGTTGTCATCGATTCATGGCCAATTTTGTCGAATCCTAGAATGGTTACAAAGCCATTTTGCTAGGAGCTCTTTCCCACCTCCTTGACTTGTTTCACTTATGAGTATTAATTGTAGGTACTTATCTTCAGTCATTCATTAAATTGAATTAAGTGTTCAAAGCATGCATCTTAAACGTTGAAGTTGGGAAAAAATAACTCAAAATTATCCAATCTTCGCATTTAAAACAGCCGTCATTTTGTTTTACGATTACTGATACCACTAGCTGAACCGATTCTCAAAGATATACATGACACCTTTCATTCCTGAAATTTTCATGCAAATCCTAGCAAAACTGTAGTGTCTGAGTCGGTAAAAAGCGCATCTTGTTCCATTCCCATATGTTGCCATAGTAATACATAGCGCATATTGTTCCATAGTAATACAGGAAAATTCAAACCGCTATAACTTCGCTAAATATAATTCAATCTTTATGAAACTTTCAGGATAGAGTTTAAGGGTACCATTAAGATTTTATTCAAGAAAACATAAAATCGATAAATCATACTATTACTAACAAAGTTGAGTGAATTGTGACTTCTAACGTATTTGTTGTTGTTGTACTCACCAAGACCTACATTTCTGATTTTTTTCAGATTTTTCCGATCACAGGTGTCCAATCGCGAGGGAGGGGGACACAAATTTTTCATGTATTTCCCCTCCCTGTGCGCCCCTCGAAGCGGACTTTGCCAAACTAGGATCTGTTTTGAAAAGTTCTCATCAAGACCTTTCATTTGATACCCATATCGGCTACCTTCAATGAAATTTTTTTTTTTCGGGGGGTCACTCCCCTATATGGGGAGACCCCCCTTAAATACCATATAAAATATTTTTGTAGTTGAACTTTGAATAGAACACTACTTTACACCTACATACAAAATTTGATGTCTCTAGCTTAAGTAGTTTCCGAGAAAAACTGCTGTGACACACGGACGGACGAACGGACTGACAGACGGACAGACAGGACGCGATTTTAGTAGGGTTTTGTAAAATTATTTTACAAAACCCTAAAAACGTTTTTAATTTACACTAGGATTCAATCCATTCTGCAAGATTTTAAGTTGGAGAATCACGTTCATCTCTTGGTCATGCGCTTGCTCCATGAAGGTTGACAGTGGTAAGTCATCTTCCGAATCAAATTCATCTTTGCTGTCGTGGGCAAGTAAAATTTTACGCCAACATTGCACAAGCTGCTGCCAAATATATTGCAGTATCCTTTAAAGTAACAGCTTTAAGATGCTCATGTACGCTTAATTTTGGATTGGCGACTATCATAGACAGTAGGCTTGCTCTGTAATACAACTTCGTCAACCTGATTACATTCTGATCCATCGGTTGGATAAGAGCTGTAACGTTGGGAGGCAAATACATTGCAATGATGTTACCATCATCACTACGTAGCTCTTCAACTGGAGGATGGCTAGGAGCGTTATCCAATAGTAACAAGGCATTTGGCGGAAAATTAGCGTTTCGTAAATGTTGCCTTACCTGAAAGTGTATAAAATGTATAAAAAACCGGAATAAAATTCTTGAAGATTTACATGTTATGTGCGGAACAAAGGACTTTTGAAACCAATTCAAAAATATGGTTGTGTTCATCCACGCAGACTTGGAATGTTTGTATTCCACAGGAATATCAAAATTTTTGAACAAACGTGGGTATTTAGCTTTGCCAATCATTAGAGGCTTCAATTTGTGAGAACCTGTTGCATTATTGCATGCCAAAAAAGTTACTCGTTCTTTACAAAGCTTTCTTCTGGGAGCATTCCTTTCGTTATGTGACACATAAGTTTTATCGGGGAGCAACTTCCAGTAGAATCCCGTCTCATCCGCATTATATATCTGCTCATTATGCAAATCTCGCTGCTGTATTATATGCTTCAACTTCTGCCGAAAAGGTTCCACTAAGTCAGGCTGCGAAGATAATTTTTCTCCGCAAATTTCCAAAAGCCTTATTCCATATAGTATTTTTAATTTTTGCATCCATCCTGGACTAGCATTGAATGAACACATGTTTGGGTATGTTTTATCGAAAAAATATTTGGCTTTCGCTTTTAACATTTCCCCATTCACGGGGATATTTTTCTCTCGCTGTTTAATGAACCAACTGTAGAGAAGTTCTTCCATCTTAGGAAATTCACCCTCTTGAATTCGCTTTATATTTCCTGGCCCACAGAAAGTGCAGATCTTATTTTGTTTTTATTTTTGTTAATACCACTGATTGTAGATTTCCCTACATTATATTTTTTTTGCTAAAACTGTTGCTGACATGCCCTTTTCTAAGGCTTCTAAGATTGCAATTTTCTTTTGCAATGTCAAACACACTTTTTTTTCCTTTGCACTTTCATTTTTCTGTTCAGTTTAATTTTAATTTGACTTCCGATCTGAAACAAACGAATTCCACGACTGAACGGATAATGTACAGAAAGCCCTTGTACGGATGTGTCTTCGTACCGAACGTGTTGCCAATGAAATGAAAGACCAGGTATGTTCAATGACTAACTTAAATTCTATTGACAAAAATATACAAAGTTTATGTGGAATTTTTATTACTCGTCCGTGTTGCTCCGTGGATGGATGTCGAGCAAGAGAGAGTTCCAACACGGCGCGAAGCTCTGACCACATTCAGTCCGATCGCCGCGACAACGAATTCATTAACGGCCACCACTGGAGACGACAGAGACGCTACATTACTCCCTCCCGAGTGGCGTTGACACTTGTAGTTAATGTCACGATATTACATGAAATGTGACGCACCGGCGATGATTACATCTGAAGACCTAACCAGTGGATAGGACCCAGAGCAAGATCGTTAATAAATTCGCGGCGCCGCAACTGACTTACTGCTTTCTTGTAAAAGCAGGGAGAGTTTCTTACTTGGCGGGTACGTCCTTAATGATGTCGGCGGAGGATTGGTCGGTGGAAGAATGCAGCGCCAAGTCGGTGCAGGAGTGTTGTGCGTACGGGGTGATACATTCCTTGTGGTTGCTGCTTGTGACGAACTTGGTGCGTGTGTTACTTGCGGTTGAGTGGAGGAATCGTGTGTGAAACTGGAACTTTCTTGATGGCCTGGCTTACTTGAAGTGGTGTTGCGATTCTTGATTGGAGAAGACTGGGAAACTTCAAGAAACGCAGGGTTTCAGTCTTTCTGTCGAGACATTGACTTTGCGACCGTTAACGTCGATGGAGTACACCCACTCTGAAACTCGTTGCAGTACCTTGTGGGGACCCGAGTAGGGCTGTGTGAGTGGCTTCTTAACCGCATCGATTCTCAAAAATACGTGAGTGCAGTTAGGCAAGGCTTTGTTGTGAAATGTTATTTTTGACCCATGCCGCAATGGGTTGGCGGGTTGCAGTTGACTCATCGTCTTGCGAAGATGGACGATAAACTCGTGAGGTTCAGCTCTGGTGTTGCTGCGAGCTATCAATTCTCCTGGGAATGAGATTGTTGTCCCGTAGAGCATTTCTGCGCATGAAACTGCCAAATCTTCTTTGGCGGTGCCTCGCAACCCCAACAACACCGTTGGAAGGATGTCCGGCCAGCAATGGTTATTTTCGTGGCACATGATGGCAGCCTTGAGTGTACGGTGCCATCGCTCAATAAGTCCATTTGAAGCTGAGTGGTACGGTGACGTTCTGTTTCTTTCGCAGCCGATGAACCCGGACAATGCTTTAAACAGAGACGATTCGAACTGGGTTCCTTGGTCTGTGGTTATGGTTCGCGGTACTCCAAATCGTGCCACCCAATTATTAAAGAATGCTCGTGCCACTGACTGCGCTGTCTGATCTGGCAAAGGGACAGCCTCTGGCCACCGTGAAAACCGATCGACCATCGTTAGACAGTACTTGTATCCTTGCACTTGGATGAGTGGGCCGATGATATCCAGATGAACGTGTTGGAATCTCGCGTTGGGCACTTGAAAATCTTGAAGAATATTTCTTTGGTGGCGGACAATGTTCGAGCGCTGACAAGGCCCACACGAACGTGCCCATGCACGGCAATCCTTCTTCATGTTAACCCATACGAATTTGTTGGCTATTGTTCTTGCAGTAATGCGACCGTTTGGGTGCGAGGGTTGGTGGAATGTATCGAAAATTCGTTGGCGCATGCACTCCGGTACAAAAACGCGTGAACGTGATAAGGAAACATCACTATTACCTCCAGGTTTCCGTCCAGCTTTACACGTTTAAGTTTGAGCGATGTGACGTTTTTATTAAGCAATTGTTTCAATTCGGTATCACTTTCCTGTTTGCTCGCTAAATACTTTTAATCGATAGTCGTGGGCATTGTGATCTCTTCGATTCGGGACAAGGCGTCCGCTACGTCGTTAGTGAACCCCGGAATGTATTGAAGGTCTATGCAAAACTGTGACACGAAGCTTAAGTGCCGCAGTTGACGAGGCGAGGCCTTAGCGGCTGGCTGTTGAAATGCAAACATCACTGGTTTGTGATCGGTCAATACATGAAACTCTGCACCCTCCAAGAAATGACGGAAATGACGGATGCTATCGTACACTGCCAGGAGTTTGCGGTCGTATACACTGTATTTAGTTTCTGATGCGGAGAGCTTCCTTTGATGGAAAGCGAGAGGTCGCCATTGTCCTTGTTGTTTCTGCTCGAGCACCGCTCCAACCGCTAGGTTTGAAGCATCAGTCGCCAGTCTTAAAGGTTCGTTTGATCTAAAATGGACCAACATAGTGGCGTCCGCCAAGCTGTTTTTGCAATTAAAAAATGCCTTCTCTGTTTCTGGTGTCCAATTGATAGGTGTCTTATCGTTTTTTTTTTGCTTTAGCTAAATATTTACTTAGCGGTGCTTGAAGCTGAGCCGTGTTTTTAATAAACCCACGGTAGAAATTGATTGTTCCTAAAAAACGGCGGAGTTTGTTAACATTGGACGGCTTTTTGAAGTTTCGAATAGCGTTGACTCGAGATGGTGGCGGTGAGATTCCATGTTCCTTGATCAAGTGGCCCAAGTATTCGATTACCTCAACGCCGAAGGAACATTTTTCAGGGTTTATTTTCAAACCGAACTTCGCCAGTCTATCAAACACCTGTCGGAGGTGTTCCACGTGTTGTTCTTCTGACTCCGATGCGATTAATATATCATCTATATAGCAGATGCAAAAATTGAGGCCTAGGAGCACTGTGTCCATAAATCGCTTGAACGACTGAGCCGCGTTGCGGAGGCCAAAAGTCATAACTGTGAAATCGTATAACCCAAACGGAGTCACAACCGCTGTTTTTGGTATGTCGTTTTCCTCTACCGGGATTTGGTGGAAAGCTTTGAATAGGTCGATTTTTGAAAAATATCGTTTTCCGGCTAGGTCTATAGTGACGTCCTGTATATGGCGCATCGGATATTTATCCGGGATTGTGGCTACGTTAAGGCACTGGTAATCTCCACAGAGTCGCCACGAACCGTTTTTCTTCTGGACGAGGTGAAGCGGACTTGCCCATGGGCTGCTCGAAAGGCGACAGAAACTCTGTTCCAACAAATACTTAAACTCTGCTTTGGCGATTGCGAGTTTGTCTTTGTTGAGCCTACGTGGGCGTTTCGATACGGGTGGGCCAGTCGTAGCTATAAAGTGACGAATATTATGTTCCGTTGGCTTTGTTCTAATGGTTGGGTCGGTCAATACTGGAAACTTCCTTAGAAGAGCGTGGTAGCGACTGTTAGCATTTATCACAGAAACGGTTGCGCAGCGCGTGCGGTTAACTCGGCCTTGTGTAGAAGATTGCGAATGCGGATCAGAAAGGCGTTTATTCTGCATGTCCACTAATAGGCCAAAATTCCTTAGAAAATCGGCTCCAAAGATAGGCGGGACACAGTTGCAACGTAGAAGCTCCACCGGAAGTCGCGTCGTAGTCCGAGCGAAAGATTCAGTGTAGTTTTTCCAAAGGTGTCGATTTGTGTACCGTTTGCAGCGAAAAGCTTCGGTGATGATGATTTGTTGTTACGTTTTAGTAATGAGGCGAAAATTACCGAAACGTCTGCGCCTGTGTCGACTAAAAATATTAGCTTACTTCTTGGGTCTGACACTAGTAGGTGATTAGAATTGCAACCGCTAGCTTCCGCCTGTGAGGCTAGCGGTTCGATACGTTTCCCAACGTCGCAAGTCGGAATTCACAAGAAGATTGGCATCGTCTTGCCCTCGCACCGAATCGTTTGTGGTAGCTACACCAATTATTCGTCGGTTTCTTTTGAATTGAGGAATTTTGTTGACCGGAACAGCGGCATGCGTTGCATCGTGCGTTGTTCGGATTGTGTGCGCTGGAGTTAATTCGACCTATCTCCAAATGGAGTTCTGCGATTTTAAACTCCATGCCTTTGACGTCGGCGGTCTCCCTCGGGACGACGTTGCACATTGGCCAGCATTTCCGTTGCTTCATAGCTTGCGATCCGGTCCGCTGCATTGGTCAACTTTTCCAAGGTTTGTTGCTCAGAGGCGGCCAAAATAGAGCGTATATTCGACGGGAGGCGCTGCAGCCACAGGTCTTTGATCATAACCTCTGGCATGTCGATACCTGCAATTGCCTGCATCTTGCGCAATAGACGCGACGGAAGTTGGTCGTCCAACTCCAAATTGTTCAGCAGCTGTCTGAGTCTTTTGTGCTCTTTTAAACCGATTATTGACAACAACCGCAATTTTAATGCCACGCATTTACTTATGGCTGGCGGCGACTTGATGATATCAGCCACCTGCGAAATCACAGAAACTTCCAGTTCTGCGATCACTCTGTCGAATCGGGCTTGATCGCTGGAGATTTTGCCGGTGCGGAATTGTGCTTCAATCCGCAAAAACCACAAATCCGGCTCGTGTTGCCAATGAAATGAAAGACCAGGTACGAATATGTTCGATAACTAACTTAAATTCTATTGACAAAAATATACAAGTTTATGTGGAATTTTTATTACTCGTCCGTGTTGCTCCGTGGATGGATGTCGAGCAAGAGAGAGTTCCAACACGGCGCGAAGCTCTGACCACATTCAGCCCGATCGCCGCGACAACGAATTCATTAACGGCCACCACTGGGGGCGACAGAGACGCTACACCCTTTTACAGCGAAAAAAGTCACAAAGCTATCAAAGCCAAATGGCGATCATTTTGAACAAGATTGAACGCGTACGAAAACGAAAGTTCATATAAAAGAGTACTTTTTGAATTGAAAGTTCATTTAAGTGAATTTCTATCTGAAAAGTTATGGGTTCGTATACTGGAACATTCATACAAATAAGTGTACATATAAGTGAGAGCCTACTGTATTTGCTCTTTATAAATTTTTATATTATCCTCGATTTCCGGTATTTTTATTTCTTATATTTTTAGTTAGCTATTTATATTTTTAGTTCGCTATTTTGATTTTATATAGTTAGTGAAAAACGTAGAAAGCCGCACTTGCAAAAAAAATAATTTAAAAATATAAATTTAGAATCAAATTCAAAAATTCATAACAATTAAGTATAAAACCCTAAAGTTTAAGTATAAAACCCTAAAAACAATACTATACTGAAATGTATCATCGACTGTAGATATCGATATTGAAGTCCAGTTTCCTTAGACAATGATTGAGTTAAGTTGAAGAGACAAATGTAATGAATCTTTGAAATGAATATACGGCGGCAGATATATATTCATTTCAAAGATTCATTACATTTGTCTCCTTAAGTTCACATTAAACTTGTATTTATTTGGTGACACCACGAGCACTGAAACTGAATGCAAAGCTTTTAAAGGACAGTTTAATACTGCATACTCCACTTTGATTGCCTAATATTCCGCCTACTATTGAAGACTTGAGCTAAAAGCATTTTGATTAATTTAGCCATTAGCCTGAAACTTCTTTATAGCTGCGATGATGGTGTCATTGATATTTTGCCCTTTCACATCTGCTCTGAGGTTGACATTCTAGCAATTCCCTCCTTATTACTTGATCCTACACATTTCCATTTTATTTATGCATCAAACGATGTCATAAACGCGCTTTTAACCCGTCGTCATCCTTAAAAAGAAAACCGTATTTTAGTTCCACTCGAAGCTCCTAAAATTTCACGATTTTCCGTATTTAGCAAATCATGGCTAATGCAAACTTCCACCCATTCATTATTTCCTTTCTCAGTCGACAGGAGTTCAAGTGGCGGAATCATGTGAACCTTCATGTCATGATGCAGGTCAGGTTTGACTTTTTTGTGTCTTTGAGATCGGTACATTGTTTGCGATACACTCAAATCCAACCAGGATAATGCGTACGTGCCATTTAATGCGGGTCGCGTTAGCTTGCAGGATCGTTTGATTTATATAGCGGCCCCTTAGCTGTTACTGCAAATATACGAGTATGTACTTTGAGAATCGTGACAATGGTGGTTCCAACGTACGAGTATTTTATATTGGATATATTCAGACAAATTCAGACATTTGCTTGTAATTCGTCGCAGGTGGAATGAGTTCCGACTCCATTTGCAACTGACAGTGAAATCTCACTACGTAGGCATTGCATCTTTATTTGTTTGCGTAACACTTCTGTACAGTTGTTTTGCTACAAATCATTTTCACTCCTGCCCGTTTGCCACCCAACAAACATTTCGCTCGTCGTTACGCATCTTTCAGTCTCAGAAAATCGATAAAATTCATATAAATCAGAAAAGCCAACAATAAAGTTAAGGAAAACTTCGCGAATAAAACAAATTCAAATTTCGGCATTTCAACCTTTTCTGATTTCGTTTGCAAGGAAGGAAGGTATGGGCATCCTGAAAGCTGTCCAGAGGAATGGTATTTGCTTATCTGACGGAGATAAGGCTGCGAAGAATAGTCGCCACTTAAACACGTAATTAAAGAGAGGTCTTTCGTGATTTTTCATTTCAGATTACGGCTATCGATGTTGGATAGGGCCTAATTAAAAAGTTTACGACCCGTTGCCAGGGTGAAATAAATGAAATATCTGCCTTTAAAATTTAAATGTATTCAAGAAGTTGGGGGCGTAATCAGGTCACTGGCTTTTATTAAACGCCTAGTCATTGGCAATGAGGTCCTGCTCCCTCTCTTGGGTATCCGGAAAAAAGTTCTCTTGTTACTTACCTGTTGGATATCATCCCCCTCGTATAAATCCGTTTAGTGTCTCACTTGTATTTGATGTAATTAGCAACTTCCACGAAGCAAATGGAAAACTTGAAAAGTTTACCAAATCTGATTCATATCTCCTGAGTAGAAATTCTCGGTTTGAAAATTTATTCTCCGAAAATTTCTGCGCGCAAAACGGTAGGTCAGCGGGAAAGGTAAATTAAATTGCTGAAATAAATCAACGCTTATGATTTCAAGGAAGTTTTATTGTGCACCATAACTTTGAGAAATCCACATTAAGGGTTTTTAGCACAAATTTAAGTAGACATTTTCAATGACTGCATGTTAATAAACCTTGTCAATTCTGTCATAGTTTATCTCAATTTTAGAGTTGGTTATCAACTACTTCAGTTGGTGAGAGTATAAGATAAATAAGAATATAAAAAATAGAGAAAAGTCTTCTAGTTGGTCACAAAAATATATTTTGAGTGAGGAGATGAACCAAGTTCCAGATTGTTCAGTTCCTGAACAAAGTACAGCAAAATAAATAACATGCGTCCAAATTCTTCCTATTAACTTTAGATGCAAGCCAGCACAATTTTCAATTTTATTATTTTTGTAACGTATTGCCCATAGTTCAATATTCTTAATTGATGTTAAATGCCATCTTGCAATTTTTTAGAGTCAACATTCTTAACATTTGAAACGTTTTGCGTGAAAACGGTTCCGAGCGATATGATCGTGATCATCATACTTCTTGACATGTTCATGTTGTGTCGTAGATTGTCGAGTGGACTTTGGTTGTAGTGTTAAAAGAACGCTTGTGTGGAGGACGGATTTCGGCGTTTTCTTTAGTCTTTGGCGGTTGTGGTTCTTGGGGAAGTTTAATAGGAAGATGGCATAAGTTTGTGATTCCAACTTGTTTTTGCTAGTTTCCATTATACAGGACTGTTGCTGTGCGTACTTTGCCATCTTCCCCAGGTTGCACTGCGCAAACTCGAGCCAGTGGCCATTTAGCCGGTAACGTATCTTTGTCTTTTATGAGGATGAGCTCTCCAACTTTGACATTTCGCACCTCGCTAGTCCACTTTGATCTATGTTGGAGAAGATGCAAGTACTCTGTTGACCATTTCCTCCAAAACTTCTGATGTAATGAAGTGACTTCCTGTCAACATTCATATAGGGTCTTTTTTGACCTGTCTGCTTGTTACAAAGCCAAAAGAGGTCTGCCTACTAAAAAGTGCCTGGCGTTAGTGCTTCTAGGCCTTCTGGATTGCTAGATAAGGGTACGAGCGGTCTCGAATTCAGACAAGCTTCGATTTCGCACAATATTGTTGTGAATTCCTCGAACGTTGGAACAATTTTTGACTCGTTGAATATACGTTTAATATGACCCTTTGCCGCCTTTACTCCTGCTTCCCATAAGCCCCCGAAGTGTGGTGTGGTGACTGGTATAAACTTCCAACTTATGTCTTCTTTGGCAGATATTTGTGCGACCTCCTTCGTTGATTTTTGAATGGCTTCTTCCATCTACTGTTCAATTTTATTACTTGCTCCTATGAAATTCGTGCCATGGTCACTAAATATTTCACGACATAGCCCACGTCTGCTGATAAAGTGTTTAAGTGCAGCGAGAATTGCTTCAGTGGACATGTCGCTGACAAGCTCTAAATGTATAGCCTTTGTTACCATGCAGATAAATAGGCATATATAGCCTTTAGTTGTGGATGTGCCTCTTCCTTTTGAAGTTCTGGTTTTGAATGGCCCTGCATAATCAACACTACAAAGTAGAAACTGATGCGTCGGTATTATTCTCATTGCCGGAATGTTGCCCATGAGTTGTTTGGTTTGATTATTTGCATATCGACAGCAAGTGAAGCATCGATAGATCTCATGGCGAATGACTTTTTTATCGTTGACGATCCAGTAGTGCATTCGAAGATAGTTTCTCAAAACTGTAATGGTTCCGTGCATAGTATAAGAGTGTGCTTCCAGAATGATTAAGGACGTGATATGATGTCACTGTGGTAATAATAAAGGATGCTTTTATTCCTCTGAAATATTAGCATGCTATAATCGGCCACCTACACGAAGTATTCTCTGAGAATCAATGAAAGGGCTTAGGCTTCTCATTTGCTTTTGTAGTAGCTTATTGGCTTTGATCTGCGTGATTTCTGCAGCGAATTCAATCTGCTGTATCGTATATCTTCATATTAGTTTGGACTTATCAAGTCGCTGCACTTATTGGATTTGGTCCTGCAATTATATGCAAAGCGAGTCATCAGCGCAGTCAAAGTGACCAATTTGTGGAAGTTGAAGTATCGCTCTAAGAGGTCGAGTTGCTTCGTGATAGCACTGAAACAGACTATCTCCTGAGGTTTTTCGCCTTTTGACAGCCAATCCGGGCCAGTCCACCAAAAACTGTGCTCCTTAAGCACGAGGGGCTTATTCCTCTTGAACCACAGTCAGCAGGATTTTCTTTAGATTTTATATAATTTCAAGACAAAGTTTGTTGACTTAAATTCTGGATTTTAGAGACCCTGTTTCCAACATATTTTCCTTTTGTGTAGCCAAGCTAAAACTATAGTTGAATCGCACCACGCAAAGATTGGAACATAGTCAATTTTGATGGCCGTTGATGTTTGTACCTAATAAAACTACCGAGTGCTCGACACAGACTGACTTATATATTTTTTCACTTCAATTTACAGTGGCATTACCACTTTAACATTTCATCTCAGTACTAATGTAGTTGCACTTAAATAAACAATAGGTGTCACTATAGTATACAAGTAATATTATTTTGATACAAATTTAACACGCTCCCATGTCAAAATAATTGGCACACGGATATTGAAAAAATATAAAAAATGTACATAAATGAAACAAATTTACATGGGAGTTACACCTAACTGTTCAACAAAATTATTATGCTTTTGACAACTCAAACTTTTTGTAAATATATCTGCAGGCATAGAATTAGTATTTAAGTACTCTATTTTAATACAATTATTTTCAACTGCTGTTCTGACAAAATGAAATCTAATATCTATATGTTTGCTTCGTTTATGGAATACAGAATGTTTAGTTAACAATTGTGCACTCTGGTTGTCATTATATAACAATACAGGCAAATCATTTCTACATTTCAACTCAAATAACAAGTTCTTTAAGTATATGGCTTCCTTACTTGCTTCACATATGGCCATATACTCAGCTTCTGTGCTTGACAGAGCTATTGTTGACTGCTTTTTGCATTCAAATGAAATTAGACTACCAGACATTTTAAACATGAAACCTGTATAAGATTTGCGGTCAACACAATCTGATGTCCAATCTGCATCGGCATAACCTATCAGATCTAAATCATCTTTTACATATTTCAAACCAAAATGTTTAGTTTTTTGCAAATACTTTAAAATACGCTTTACATGCTTCCAATGAGTTTCATTATGATTGTTATTAAACTGGCTAAGGTAGCAAACAGAAAAAATATATCAGGTCGGGTTAGCATTGACAAATAGAGCAAACTTCCTATTAACTGCTGGTAGGGGTAATTGTTCCTGGTCTACAAAAATCTCATTATTTTCCCTTCTAACCCTCATACCTAAACATTGTCTAATCTTTCCCAAGTGTTTCAACTTAAATTTACTTTTCAAATGATTTTTAAGAAATTCAGTTTCCTTTTGACTGTCAGAAAAAACAAAAAAATCATCTACAAACAAAGCCACATATATTCTGGCATTGTTACTAAGTTTCATGAATAAACAGGGTTCATATTCTGATTTTTTATAACCTAAATCATGTAGACAATCTTCTACGCGTTTATACCATGCCCTAGCAGACTGTTTTAGCCCGTAGATAGCACGTTTCAACTTTAACACTTTGTTTTCCTTATTACTACATTCAAAGTTCTGAGGTAAGCTCATATACACATTTTCATTTAAATATCCATTTAAAAATGCTGTGGTTACGTCTAAGTGAGTAATATCTAAGTTATATTTGACACTTAATGCAAACAACAATCTTAATGTTGAATGACGGACAACTGGGGAGAATGTTTCTGTATAGTCTATTCCTGCCTTTTGGGAGAATCCTTTGGCGACTAGACGAGCACGATATCTCACATTATTTTCACAGTCCACTTTTTTCCTAAACACCCACTTACCCTCAACCACTGTAGCTTGCTCTGGCCTGTTCACCACATCCCAAGCTTCATTTTCTTCGAATGATTTTAGTTCCTCCTGCATAGCTTTACACCATTCCTCTGATTCTGGTCCATTTACAGCCTCTTCATATGTTATCAGCTGGTCTGCACATAAATTTAAGTCTGTTTCAACACACATATTACTATAACCATATGTGTCAGGTTTTTTCCTTTCTCTAACAGCTTTATCTGGTTTTTCACACTCAATTAAATCTTTCAACTCCTTTGCTGGTATACTGTCAAAAAATTCATCTGAACTACTGTGTGAGTTTGATTCTTCGATGTAAGTACTGTCATTATTGTTACTTTTCACTGCACCAGCTGACACTCCAGAGTCCGAGCCATAAGAATCTTTATTCTGACCAAGACTGTCAGATGAGGACACATTGTTTTCATTTATTGTTGCTTGCACTATTTCTGAATTATCCTGCTCCATGACAGTGACATCCCTGCATGTTATCACTTTATTGGTACTGGGATTGTACAGCCTGTACCCCTTTATATTATCAGCATACCCAACTAAGTAATGCTTTTCTGCCTGTTTATCCCATTTCAGCCTTTTTGGTTTAGGGGTGTGAGCCATAACTGTGCTTCCAAACAACCTTAGATGACTGACATTTGGCTTGCAGCCAGTCCAAAGTTCATAGGGAGTTTTTTGGTTCAACCCAGAAGCGACTGTTCTATTTTTTAAGTACACAGCTGTGTGAACTGCTTCTGCCCAAAACTTCTTCTCAAACTTTGCATCATAAAGTAAGCATCTGGCTCTCTCCACAATAGTGCGGTTAAATCTTTCACACATCCCATTTTGTTCTGGGGTATATGGGTTGGTGCGCTGATGTATTATGCCATGTTGTTTTAAATAGTTCTCCATTTCATTTGAGCAAAATTCTGTGCCATTGTCTGTCCTTAGAACTTTTATACTGCAATTCATCTGTTTTTCAATCATAATCTTGAATTCTTTAAAACAGGAGTAGACTTCACTTTTATTCTGCAAAAAATAGACAAATGACATTCTACTATAGTCGTCCACAAATAGCAAGAAATATCTGGATGAGCCGATTGATTTGGTTTCCATCGGCCCACACACATCTGCATGAATCAAATCGAGGACATGCGTACTTCTATTACTGCTATGTGGAAATGGCAATCTGGTTTGTTTGGCTTCACAGCACACTGTGCAATTAAACTTGCTGATCTCAGCTTTCTTGTCAAATTCTAAGCCATCAACAGCACCCTCTCTCATGTCATTCATGTCTTTGCTATTTATATGTCCAAGTCTTCTGTGCCAAATTACATTTGAGGTCGTTGTTGCTGAAGCCGCAAACAAACATGCTGACCTGGTGTTTAACTTGTAGACCCCATTTACTAACTGTGCTATGCCAATCAGATCATTCTGCCGATTTCTGATGTAACAACATTCCTGATGAAAACTGACTTTGTTACCATGCTTTATCAGCTGACTGACAGACAATAAGTTGGTGGTGAGTGTGGGAATGCATAACACATCTTTGACAACGATATCAAATTCCTTATTGTTCACAACAGTCGTAATTTGTGTATCTCCAGAGCACAATACAGGCATAGTTGTTCTGTTTGCAACTATAATCTCCTTTGTAGTGAGGTTACATGACGCATTTTTTATGTTGTCTTGGTTGGTCATCATGTGACTACTGGCACCAGAGTCAATGAACCATTCATGCTTATCATAACTGCCGTTAAGAAATACTGCACTGAACGCATTTACTTGTTTTTCCTTGGTTTGCGGACATTGGTTTTTATAGTGACCGGTTTGTTTACATTGATAGCATTTAATCATTTTGACAGGTCGGTTTGACTTTTCAACAGTTTTGACAACTTTATTTCCTTTACGGCGCTGCCAACCTTTAGATGCTAAAAATGCGCTTTCGGACTCACTGCTCCCAACATTATCGCTCATGTCCAACAATTTGGTTTTTATGACATCAGCAGATATGGCCAACCCAGAATGTTCGATCGCCATGATCATGGGTGAAAATTTGTCCGGCAATCCTGCCAACAACAGCGATCCTATCCATTCTTCATTAATGTCGAAACCCGTTCCTCTTAATTTTTGCGCCGTATCTATGACCTGCGTAACGTATGCCGTCATTGACTCGCTGCTCTCGAGGCGTATGGAAATCAAATTTCGTAACAAGCTAATCCTTCGGGTGAAAGCAGAGTCGTCGAATAGCGTCTTGAGTTTTTTCCATATGTCCAAAGCGGTTTTTTCATTCTTGATATGTACGTATAACGACGAATCTATTGTCATCACCAATTTTGCTTTTGCCTTTTGTTCGTCGACAGTGACTGCGTTGCCGCCATCGCCGGCTTCTTGCTTGTTGATGTCGACGCCTTCCAAAATTAAGAAATTCTCGGCCGCGAATGCCCACTCATCGTAATTCTCACGACCCCGGAGCTTCGGAACATTAATAATATAACTGCCGGCCATTTTTCACAGTATTTCCACAACAAATTACTATTTTAAGCGGGACTGGGCCCATAACCTAATAAAACTACCGAGTGCTCGACACAGACTGACTTATATATTTTTTCACTTCAATTTACAGTGGCATTACTACTTTAACATTTCATCTCAGTACTAATGTAGTTGCACTTAAATAAACAATAGGTGTCACTATAGTATACAAGTAATATTATTTTGATACAAATTTAACAGTACCAGTAGTTCCGCTAGCAACAATGCTCCATTGAGCTCTAATCTTGGAAGCGTTAATTTTGCTTTTAGGGGTGTCACCTTCGTCTTCGCACAAAGAAGTGTTGACATGATTTTTCCAGAAGTGTCTGTTACCTTGAAATAAACTACTGCGGCGTAGGCGGCTTCCAGAGCATCGCAAAATCCGTGTAATTGTGCTGAAAGCTGACTTCCATACTGAATCCAGCGTGGAATCCTAATCGATTCTATAAGTGGTAATTGCCTTTCTAACCGCTTCCATTCAGCTATAATTTCATCGGATGGATTTTCATCCCAATCGACTCAAGACTGCCAGACCTTCTGCATTAAGATCTTTGCTCTAACCGTTACTGGTGCTAGCCATTGAAGTGGATCGTATAGTGCAACTATTTTGAAAAGCAGCTACCGTTTATTAGCTTTTTGTATTTCATCAAAGTTGGGAATTTTGAACTGAAACTCGTCCTTAGCTGGATTCTAGTGTATACCCAGCGTTTTTAAAGTGGAGTCTTCAGTAAATTCATGGAGTCCTACTTCTCTGAAGTTTTCGGGAATACATTCAAGCAGATGTTGATTATTGCTAGTCCAGTTGCGTAATCTAAGCCCACCTTTTTGTAACAGGTCACTTATATCTTGCTGGAGGATCTTTGCTTAAGCCAGAGTATCAGCTCCACTTATCATATCGTCAATATAAAAATCTTCCATCAGTATTTGCCAGGCAAGTGGGAAATTGCTTTTTTCACGCGCGGCTAATTGGAAAAGCGTCCTTACCGCCAGAAATGTAGCCGGAGCAGTGCCGTAGATAATGGTTTTCAACTGATACTTTTCTATAGGACCAGATTTTTTAGGGCTCCATAAGATTCGTTAATAGTCTCTACAGTCTTGTGCCATATGCACTTGGCGAAACATTTTTTCAATGTCAGGTGTGTACCCATATTTGTGTTTTCTCCATCTGGCCATGGTTTGAGCTAGGTCTTGTTGTAGTTTAGGCCCAATGTAGAGTTTGTCGTTCAAGCTTGGACCATACAGAGCTTTTTTATTTATTTACAAAACTTCCTTACAGAATGGAATTCCAATTACAAGGTAGTTTCTTAATAAGAAAAAAGAACTTTAAAAAGAAAAAAATCCATAAAAATTAAGCAGATTTCAAGGAAAAAGAGATACACAATAGACAAAAAAGAATTAAATTTCTAGATGGCAGAGTATTCTCTGCAGCTTTGTTTTGAAGCTCGCAATCGAGTCTAAGTCCAAGCTAGAGACGATGATGATCTCTAACCATTCGAACTAACGGAGATTGACGATATGTTTCTGTTCTAGCGTACGATACCATATAGTACTGAAAGGATCTGGTTCGAGAAAGTGGGCGTGTGCTTATCGCGTTGATTAGGTTAGATGAAAGTAAGCCACTGGCAAGTTTAAAGAGAAAGCATTGGTCGAGGAAGAGCCTCTTCGCTTGAGGTGAAGGCATGAACAGGAAACTTAGGCGGTCATTGTAAGGGCGATACGGAACCTTATGCTTGAAGAGGAGCGTGCGTGTGAATTTTCGCTGAACAGATTCCACTGCGTCTGAGAGATAAATTAGGTGCGGTCACCACACCTGACATGCGTATTCTAGAATCGGGCGCACAAGCATAGAGAACAGACGTATTCCGGTTTGAATACTGAAATATTTATGAGAAGAGCGTAAAACAAAGCCTGCAACTCTAGAGGCGTTAGATGTCATTTGAAGTATGTGGATGTTGAACTTCAAATGGGGATCAAAGGTTACGCCTAAATCCTTAAACCTATCGACGCAAACGAGCACTGAGTGGTCGATTGAGTAAGCGAAAGGAATGCGATTTGCTTTCCTGGAAAAGCACATCCAATATCATTTAGAGATGTTAAGAGTGAGTCGATTATATCGATACCATGAATTTAAGAGGTCTAAGTCATTTTGAAGATCCAGGCAATCTTGATTTGAGCTGATGACTCTTAAAAATTTTCAGGTAGTCCGCATATAATAGGGATTTAGAAGTAAAAATAGACGGGAGATCATTAATGAAAAGATTGAAGAGGAGAGGACTTAGAATAGAACCTTGTGGAATACCAGAAGTTGGACTGAAAGAATATGAAGTTTGTCCACCCCAAGTCACCGTACAGGATCTATTTTTAAACAAGTTGGGTAAACAGACCTATGCCATGTCAGAAGGGTTTTGTATTCAATTTAAAAAATGCAGTCACCAGATCGAATGAAACCAAGAAACATGTCAATGACAGTTTTATTGGAGAAAATGTGAAATTCAAAGATCATACTATTATTAACAAAGTTGAACGAATTTAGACTTCTGAGGTTTTTGTTATTGTTATACTCATAAATATCTCCCTTGATAATTATTTCAGATGTCCATCCGCGAGGGAAGAAACACACTTTTCATGTATTTCCCCCTGAAGCAAAAACTGACAGTTTAACAACTGTTTTGAAAAGCTCCCATGAAAACTTTCATTTCATACTCATATCGGCTTCGTTTGATGATTTTTTTTTCAGGGGCCACTCCCCTGTACTGTTATCATCGATTTATGGCCAATATTTTCGAATCCTAGAGTGGTTACAAAGCCCATTTGCTAGGAGCTCTCTCCCGCCTCCTTGACTTGTTTCACTTATGAGTATTAATTGCAGGTACTCATCTTCAGTCATTCATTAAATTGAATCAAGTGTTCAAAGCATGCAACTTAAATGTTGAAGTTGGGAAAAAATAACTCAAAATTATTCAATCTTCGCGTTTAAAACAGCCACTATTTTGCTTGGCGATTACTGATACCACTAGCTGCACCGGTTCTCAAAGCTATTCATGAGACCTATCATGCCTGAAATTTTCATGCAAATCCTAGCAAAACTGTAGTGTCTGAGTCGGTAAAAAGCGCATGTTGTTCTATAGCCATATGTTGCCATAGTAATAAATGCAGCGCATATTGTTCCATAGTAATACAGGAAAATTCAAACCGCTATAACTTCGCTCGATATGATTCAATTTTTATGAAACTTTCAGGGTAGATCAATCTTATAAATAGTTATCTGTTTCATTGAATTTAAGGGTACCGTTAAGATTTTATTCAAGAAAACATAAAATCGATAAATCATACTATTACTAACAAAGTTGAGTAAATTGCCACTTCTCACGTATTTGTTGTTGTTGTACTTGTCAAGGCCTACATTCTTGATTTTTTTCAGATTTTTCGGATCACAGGTGTCCAATCGCGAGGGGGGGCGACACAAATTTTTCGTGTATTTCCCCTCCCTGTGCACCCCTTGAAACAAACTTTGCCAAACTAAGGCCTGTTTTGAAAAGTTCTCATCAAGACCTTTCAGTTGATACCCATATCGGCTACCTTCAATGAAATTTTTTTTTCGGGGGTTCACTCCCCTATATGGGGAGACCCCCCTTAAAAACCTTATAAAAAATTTTTGTAGTTGAACTTTGAAGAGAGAGCCACTTTACACCTACATTAAAAATTTGATGTTTCTAGCTTAAGTAGTTTCCGAGAAAAACTGCTGTGACACACGGACGGACGGACAGATAGACTGACGGACAGACAGGACGCGATTTTAGAAGGGTTTTGTAAAATTATTTTACAAAACCCTAAAAACGAGTCCAGCCATGCCAGGAGGGGGCCACTAATGCCAAATTGTTGGAGTTTTGCAATCAGAATGTTGTGATCTACGCTATCAAATGCTTTAGGCAAATCTGTGTAAATCACATCCACTTGACCACTTTAGTCAAGTGCAGAGGCAATAGTATCTGTAATTTCAAGTAAATTGGTTACAGTGGAACGCCCCTTTATGAAACCATGTTGCTTATCGGAGAAATTTAGCCGTAAAGCATCATAAATCCTCAAATGCACAATACGTTCTAGGATTTTGCCAAAGCAGGATAACAGAGAAATTGGTCGATAATTATGAGCAGAGGAGCGGTCTCTTGCCTTATGGATAGGGAGAATGTTGGCTTGCTTCCAGGTGTCTGGGAAAATCCCTGTTGCTAGACTCGTATTAAAGATAAGGGCAAGTGAGACACTCAAGGAAGAAGCGAGCGATTTAATGAAAACGTTCGGGATCCCGTCCGGACCAACTGCGCTGCTAGCGTTAAGCGACGCGATCACAGCAGCAACTTCAGAAGGGCACGTAGAAAAAACACTGAACTTGTTCAGGGAAGCCCTAGTGTTGGTGACGATTGAGGGAGAGGATGAGATATAGACTGAAGAAAAAAAATCAGCAAACAAGTCACACATGGCCTGCTCATTGTTGGCAGTATTGTTCTGGAATGATAAAGAACTAACAGAGCAGTGGGAAGATTTTAAGGAGTGGACATAGGACCAAAAGAATTTGGGATTGTTTGTTAGGAAGGTAGTTTCTACGGACTTGAAGTAAGCGAGGATTGCTCGCGAAATTACTTTTTTGGCAATCGCCTGAAGTTGACGGAACGTAGAAAGGTCAATGTCGGATTGTGAACGTTGGTATGCGGGGTGCGTCTTTCAATCGCACTGCCTGGGCAACATCTTTGGTAAACCAGGGTGGCCATTTACTACCTGAAGAACGAGATGTTGGCGTGGCTAAAGGAATTATATTATGGAGGACTGAGTAAAACATCTGAACAGCACCATTTGGATCAGTATGGTCCAGAACTGCGTGCCAGTTCACAGCCATAAGCTCAGATGCTAAGCCTTCGTAACTAGCTTTAAAGAAATTTAAGCGAGATGGGTTTGCTCGTTTCTTAGTACGTGGCAATTCTATTAATAGACGTAATTCTAAAGGTGGATGGTGGCGATCAGGGGTAACATAAGGGGAGGAGGTGGGGTAGACAGGGTCTGCAGTATGGGGATTACTCGAAAGAATCAGATCCAAAATACGGTTGGAAGTGTTCTTTATAGTATTTAATTGGGAGAGGGAGCAAAGAGACGGAAATGCGGAAATGGCAATAGAGAAGTCATTGCAAGATGATGGAGTGCCGGTCTCAATATCCCAGTGGACAGAGGGCATATTGAAGTCTCCGCAGATGAGAAACTGGGCAGAAGATTTGGCGTTGTTTATAAAGTTACTTAATTCGCTGAAAAGGATTTGAAAAGTTGTTAAGGGAAAGTTGCAGGGAACGTAAATGCTTACAATAAAAAGTGGAAAGTTTTCAAGGTAAATGCGGACTGCCACGCCTTTGACCGGCGATGACAAGGATAATTCCATGCAGAAGATACCATTCAATAGGGGATTTACGGCAATGAGCACACCACCACCATCAGATTTACCGGTCGTGATCCGATCTTGGTCCTTCCTAAATACAGTATGGTGAGAGAAGATTTCATTGTCCGCAATCTCGTCGGTAAGCTAGGTTTCAGTCAAGCATATTACATCGTCGTTGGCAAGAACAGAAGCAAGTTTTATGGATTTCAGCTTGGGCCTCAGACCACGGACGTTTTGATAGTATACGTTCATAGCACTGCTTTTACATTTTTGTTATAAATACTTGGTTGTGATCTGCTGGCTGTGCGAAAATTTTTACGCGCTGAACATTCGAAACGTTTTACAAAAATACCTCGCGGCGAAAATTCTCGTTTAAGCATAAGCTGCAACTCCGCCGGGATTGTAATTTTAAACGAGGCAATTACTCGGTTGATTTTCGCGTGTTAGTTTAATGCAATCTAATAGCTGCAGAGTGTAGCCCAGCTTAGATACAATGTTTTTTTTTTCAGCTCATCAGTAGGCGTTTCAAACGCAAGACGGGAAACCAGTAGTTGAAGTGGAGGAGAAACAACCCAAGAAGAGAGATCCGATTGTATACAATTCGGCATTGACTGCGTAAAGACTCGTTCAGTAACATTTGCCGCTACTCCGTTAGGCTGCATGTGTAAATGAACAGCTTGTATAGCAGCAACAGCCTGGGCAATACTGTGACTTGACAGGGCCGGCGGAAGTAGGGGATCTGCAGTTCACTGGGGATGCTGATCGCACAAACGAGAGGTGGTTTCTATCGGTTCAGAATAAATGCCTATGGGAGAGGTCCTGTTCGATGTTAATCCATTCGGTGAGGTGTTCAGTCGTGCATTCCGTTTGTTCGCCATGCTCCTAGTTTGGGTTTGTTGAATACATGGACTGAGAGAGACCATGCCTCTTTCTTTAGTAGTATCATCCGCTGCTGGAGATGTGGGGATGCTAATGATGAGGCCATCATTCCTATCTGTGGTACTCGGCAAAATGTTGTTTGGGACCAGCGAAGAGGGACTGGTCAAAGTTAAAGGCAATGTTACATCCGCTGCTTTTAAGAGAGACGTGCCACCAGTATGAGAAGGCTGTGTGGGTGGGTGGTTTGTATCGGCAGTTTTCAAAAGCGAAGCAATTTCTATATGCGCAGCCGAAGCATCAAATACCACTCGAACTTTTGTCGTGGTGCTACTTTCATTGATGACTGTATATTACCTTGCATATGGCAATATACAAGCCGTTCATCACCAATGTATGGAGTCACTTTCTTCATATGGCCTAGGTTCAGATATTCCTGGAGAAATTCGTGATATGATTTTCTTAAGTTTTCGTCTTTACTTAAGCGTTTTTCGACCTGCTTATCCGGCTCGATAAGTAAACAATTTTTTTTTCAAAACATTAAAAAACTACACTCGCAATGCTCATCAGGGTTTACAAGCCGAAACCACTTTAAAAAGATTTGTTCCGTTCTGAGTTTCAAATCATTTTTTAATTAGTAAAAATATTCGTTCAATTCAATAGTCTTCTAATTTAATTAACTGGGATTTACTTGAACTGCAGGATCATAAATTTATCTTCTAGTATTTCAATTTTACAAACTGAATACAATCCTACGAATAACTAAGCAGTGAAATTGCTTCTCCCTATTTTCTATAGCAAACGATGCGAAGATTGCAGTACTTAAGTGAAAGTTCCTGGAGCATTTCCACAGAATAACAGTTGCAATTTTACAGTGAAATACGATATTCTTATTGCTCATCTAGTTGAGCTACTTAAATGCAATCCCAGACAATAATCCGCTAATGAAACCTTCTTGCATTGCCCAGAATACTAACTTTTGCATTTGTAAGTACCCTTACAAGCATGACTTCGTCGTAGCGCTGCATAAAAACGAACAGGATTAAATGGAAAGTACTCGTATTTGGTTAGTTTTTATCCACACAACTACCACACACACAAACACTGCTCCCAGGCTCCACATCCGCAGGAAAAACTGTAATCAACAATTTATGGTACAATAGTCGAATATAACAATAGATGATTTTGTCTATTGTGCGTCAGCTTCCAGGAGTCCATCCAGCTGTAAGATTAAAGCGGTACTAATTTCACAGAAGTGGTTCTTAGGACGAAATTGAATGCATTCAGGTGGTCAAGGTGGAGCCCGAAATAGGAGACTGGTATTTCGATTGCGTTTGTTGGATTTTTCCCAAGTGCTCTCCGTATCGGAAGCTCTTAGCTTACTTGGAAAGAATTGTTTGGGAGATTGATATATCAACAGTATATGTAATATTAAGTTTTAAAGATGCAGAGGAAAGATACAGCAGCAAAAATAATTCTTCCTTTAATAAATCTGGGCGTAGTTTTTAGATAAATGATAAATTCGGAATTCAGTCCTGAAAATTACTCATCCCTAACAGTGTTTAAGTCATTGTATAATATAGACAGAAGGAAGAAGCTGTAAAAATATTTCTAAAAAATAATTCAACCTTACCTGCTTCATGAAAGATATGACGTTTTTCGGTGTCGGCAACATGTTGATATCTCGTTCTATTTCTTGTTCGGAGTCTTTCTATGCGCTCGGTTTTGCTGATTAAGGAGCTTTTTGATAGGTCGATTGTATCGTTAATAGTTACGCCTTTGACTATGGGCTTTAAAAATTAAAAATTTCTAAACTGATTTAGGTAAGTCTTCACGGGAGCTATGACTATTTTGGTTCGTTTTTATTTGACTTGATTGGGTTATTTGGTATACTTTGCGTTTAAATTTCATCAAGATATGATTTAAAAATTTACGAATTTTCTTGGTTGGCTTAAATTGATATGATTGAGTTTTTGGCATCCTTTCTTGGTCGTTGTCTATCTGAAAGAGAGCGAAAAATTGTATTATTGATATTTAGTAGAGTTCGTAAGTTTGAAAGAAGTACTAAAATTAATGGTTGTTAAGAAGAATTTCATGTTTGGAAATTTTCACTATAGAACTCTTTTGAGCAAGTTGATGGGTTTGTTTTCATGAAAATTTAAATAACTTGATTAAAATGATTTAAGATTGAAGATAAAAAAACTGATTTCCCGTTTTATAAAAGTTTTCCACTATGATATAAATGCAGCCCATGTGATTTTTAACCAGTGTAATGATTTATGATTATTATTATACTTATTATTAATTACTATACTTACCTAGAACAATAATTCATTACATTCTTCATTTAAAAACAACCCAACATAAATTACTCAGAACGAATGCATGTGTAAGACGACACCGTTCAATGTTTTGCTTTCGCTTTTACTTTCTTCCTCATTCATGGAAGTAGATCAAAACAAATCCCATATGTTTGCATAAGGTCGATCGTGTACTTGATTTACGACCTACATAGTATGCGATGAATGCATGCATTTGTACGATCCATTGAATACATCAATGTGTCGTATAACATGCATGTGAAGTAGATTATGGTTCATGAGACCCCACATTTTATATGTTATAGATTTTAGGTTTAAGAACTAGTATATAAAGAATTGAAATTTTTAATTCCGGATCAGAAAGTACAGACCCGTGTTATAATGAAAATTCGGCCATCATTTGGCTGGTACTATTTTAATACGAGAGTTTATACTTTTTGGTCGATACACTTTGGCTGGACATTTCGGCCAAACTTAGGTTTCAGTTGCTGCATAGAAGCTACGCTTCGGTGCAAATCCAATTTGGCCAGATTTATTCGGGCTAGACGACACCAAGGTAAATTCTTTAATTTGATTTTCCATATGCGAAGTGTGTTCAAAAAGTATCGCGAATTTCGAATTTTCGCGGGTTACGTATATTCGAATTTCGATTTTTTTGTGGCGTTATGTTGGTCATCATGTCTGTCACTTATGCCGACAAGCTTGGCCATTTTGAATGTTCACTTGATATGTGATAGCTGCTTTACTTGCACGTGTTTTCAATCGTCTTCGATTTTTACTTATTCAAAAAAATGGATCAAAGAACGTGTATCTAATTTTGTGTGAAAAACGAAATTAAGTGCGCGGATGCATTCCGAATGTTGACTGTGGCATACGGAGAAGCTACCTTGGACCGAAGCAACGTTTATCGGTGGTACAAAATGTTTTTAGAAGGCCGAGAAGATGTGAACGACGAAGAGCGTGCCGGACGCCCGAGCACTTCAACAACAGACGAAAAAATTAATGAAGTGGAGAAAATGGTATTGGCCAATCGTCGAATCACCGTTAGAGAAGTTGCTGAGGACCTAAACATATCGATTGGCTCGTGCCATTCGATTTTTATCAACGATTTGGGCATGAGACGGGTCGCCGCGAAATTCGTACCAAAATTGCTCAATTGCGACCAAAAACAGCAACGCATGAACATTGCTAATGAGATGTTAAACTCTGTCCTCGACGAACCAAATTTGCTCCAGAGGGTCATAACTGGTGACAAATCGTGGGTTTATGGTTATGACGTGGAAACCAAAGATCAATTATCTCAATGGAAGCTGCCGCATGAACCAAGACCAAAAAAGCGCGCCAAGTTCGGTCGAATGTGAAAGTTTTGCTGACAGTTTTCCTCGATTGCAGGGGCGTGGTGCATCATGAGTTCTTGGCACAGGGAAGAACGGTCAATAAGGAATATTACCTGCAAGTTATGCGCAATTTGCCCGAAGCAATCCACCAGAAACGCCCGGATTTGTGGGAGAACAAAAATTGGCTTTTGCACCACGATAACGCCCCTGCTCACACATCGTTGCTTGTGCGCGACTTTTTGGCCAAAAACAACTCACTAATGATGCCGCAGCCACCGTATTCCCCAGATCTGGCCCCATGTGACTTTTTCTTGTTTCCTAAACTGAAGAGGCCCATGAAAGGACGACGTTACGCTACGCTTGACGAGATAAAGACGGCATCGAAGGAGGAGCTGAACAAGATTTAAAAAAATGATTTTTTGAAGTGCTTCGAACATTGGAAAAACCGTTGGCACAAGTGCATAATATCTCATGGGGATTACTTTGAAGGGGACAAAATAGATATTCATGAATAAATAAATAATTTTTGAAAAAAAAAACAAAATTCGTGATATTTTTTGAACACACCTCGTATATAATTCTACAACTCAATATGGCGATCCTGCAAACTAGGAGGCTTTATTCGACTCAGCCGAGATGGAGATGCTGAATAGGAGATTTGAGGAGTTATTGACCCGAGCAGAGGAAGAACTGCAAGAAAATCGAGAAGAAGAATATCAGCCAGAGGCGAATGTGATTGTTGAAGCACCTGCGTACACTCCAGCACCAATTCACGAGATAGGTCCGAAGAAGTTGACTGTGGAGGAGTACTTAAGAAGACAGAAGCGACCAGCACCTGCGGTTGAAATAGAACGTAAGCGGAACAAAAAGAAGCATCGAGCAGGTCGGAAAGCTAGATTGAAGGGCGAAAGAAAGGAGTTGCACCGTCTGATAGCGATTGCTGAAGGTGAAGTACAAAGGAGTCTGTTTAAAAAATTAAAGTCATTAGCTGGTAAAAGAAAACATTAAAATGGGGAATATGTGTACAACTATGAATGTGAACTAATCGTTCATAGTAGAATATAAGTAAAGTATTGTCACTTTGTTAATTTTTATTTTAAGTTTCAACAATATCATATGTACGAGTATATCATATTAAGAATAGAAATTATGTTAAAAGTAGATTAAACAGAAACATAAATGTTTAAATTCAAATCTTTCTTTTCAATATTTTTATACTAAATGCAAAGGTTACAAGAAATTATATGGGAATTGGAACAACTTTTGGCTAATATTCGAAAAAGTAAAAATCGTCCCTATACAGAAAAGACTATAAATTCGAAATTGATATACATTGAAGGTTTAAGGAAAGAGGCAAGGCAGTTGTCTAATAGTGAGAAGGAAGAAAAAACTTTGGATTTAAAAGAAAATTTTGTGAGTTCATTATCTTTATTATCAGAGAGTCTTGATTGTATGAAAAAACAAAATTTAACGAAAATGGCAGAATTTAATTTAGAAGTGTGTTTAAAGACAATTTCTGTTTTTGAAGGAAATTTTAAGTCTCAACAGCAATTCCTGAAACTAGTAGAAATACTTTATAAAACATTATCTACAGAAGGAAAAGAAGCTTTAATTGATTTTGTATACAATATTAAATTGTCCATTGGTGTCCAGACAGCTGAAGGTAATTCAGGAATTCCCAAGACATTTGAGGAATTATCAGCAAAGCTACACGCAAAATATAAAAGCCCTAACACTATCCCTTATATACATACCACTTTAAGTGGATTTACACAGCGTAAACTTAGTGTTTTCGCTTATAAAGACAAAATAGCAGATTTAGTAGATGAATTGAATAGCCTGCAAATATCTAGCCTTGGTGTACGTGCCACTCAGGATCAGAAAAACACGATTATGAGGATGAACGACTCATATGCCCTAAATGTGTTTAAGAATGGACTTAATGACCAATTGAGAAGCACTATCCTTGCGGCTAGACCAATGAGTTTTTCTGGTGCTACAGACTTAGCCCTTGAGGTAGAAAAAATTGAGTCGGGTCAAGTAAATAGTGTATTTTATTATAAGAAAAATAGGAATTATCGTAACCAGGGTGATAGAAAAGGTAGCAGAAATTATAGGAACAGAAATAATGATAATAGAAATAGTGATGATAATAGGAATGGTAATATTAATAATTATAAAAGACGTAATTATAATAATAATGGCGGGAATAGCAATGGTAACAACAATGATAGCAATAATGGTAGTTATAGTAGGAACAACTACAGAAGAAGAGATGACAGTAGAATGGTGGTCAGAACAATACGTACGACAGAAGTAATAATACCAATAACAGAGGTAATAGACGCAATGGTAACAGCGATAGGAATAATATTAGGGTTTCTTTCCCGGGATCCCGGGAAATGGCCCAATATTCCCCTTTTTCGTAATCCCGGGAAATTTCCTTAGTTCCCGGGATTTCCCGGGAAAAAATTAAATTCAGAATTTTAATGACTTCGATCACATTTCAATCGAAGGAATTCAACTTTTAGACTTTTTTCCGTCACAGCATGTAAACAGATTATTTTAAAATGAATTTCAGTCATAATTCTCTAAGAATTCAATGTTGGAGAGGTTTGTATGAATAATATTTAGTATCCCGGTTCAAGCGTCGTGCCATTTCGTCAGGTTCGTAAAAACCATGCACCTTTTTTATGAACTCAATGGGTGAGTTCAGACAATTCAGCCTGCTGCCGGCCGCCAACAGGTTAATCAAGTTTTCTTGGATAAGAAGGACGCGACGTCGAGATTGCCTTCTCTCGACGTCGCGTCCTTCTTGTCCAAGAAAACTTGATTAACCTGTTTGCGGCCGGCAGCAGGCTGAATCATCTAAACTCGCCCAATGGATGCACTGTTTGCGAGTCAAACTTCTAATATTTATTGTTTAAATAATGCCATGCTAAAGGAATAAAATTGCAGGCGCGCGTGGCCCTTTGTACCATGATATGTATATGGGATAGGGTGGGTCACTTTAGTATGTTGTAAAAAATACTTTTCTGTTGACTTCTAGTAGTAAGAAAAATTTATCAAATGGTTACATATATGCACTAACTTCAGACCTTTGTTTTAGTTAATACAGTGCAACCAAACGACTAAATGATTGCCATAATATTTCATCCCATCAGTCCCACTTGACAATTTATTATTGCTATTAGAATCCATAATAAAAAAAATATTTTTTCACCCTATGGCAAAATTTCTCTTTGCTTTTATGGACCTTCTGTCCAATGTTTAAAACGTTGAAAAAGAACTTGGAATGTAAACATTTTAATATATGTAAACACTACCTTCTGTAGAAAAATCAGTCACTTCATTCTTTTTAGTAAAAAGTGTGATATGGTTTGCTTGTTTTGCGTGGAGTCCAAAAGTGTTCTTCAATAAGGATAGTTGTGTGATCTGTGGTCAATTTGTTCTTGGATCAGATACTTTAAAAAATTATTTTGGTAAGTGAAACTGTCGTCAGTTTGTGCATTTTCACCGTCGTGTGATTCAAGCCAATTAGACGAAGAAGACTTACGACTTATTGAGGATGAATTGAGTTACTATTGTTTCAAAGCTGCACCTTTTCAAATTGACATTTTTCAAATAAAATTGTTCTCTATGTTTGTATTTCAATATTATTTCAGGTGTAAATTATAAATAAAGCCATGTCTGACTCGACTTCGAAGTCCTTCGTTTGGCAGCATTTCATAAAAGAAAACGATAAAACTGCAAAATATATTAAATGCAAGAGCATATTAAAGTGTGGAGGTTGGTCAACAAGTGGCTTGCTTCGACATTTACATGTAAAACATAATGTAACAAAAGGTACTCAATCTGATTTGTCAACATCAGGTTGTAGTGAAAGCAACAAAAGAAAGAAAGAAAGTGATGATAAAACTAAATGCACTAAACAAAAAAAGTCACTCCTTATATATTTCCTTCCCGCTCATAGAGAAACACTGGGGGAAATAGTTAGTAAGCTCGTTTGCCTCGATGGATTCACGGTGAATGCAATTACAAAAAGTAACTTCATAAGGAATTCGTTACGTGACAAAGGATTCGCATTACCTCAAAACCCTAGCGACGTAATGAAGCTAATATACAAACAATATGACCTAATGAAAAGTCAAGTAATAATCGAAATTTGTTCAAAATTAAACGCAGGACAACTTTGTAGTTTGACGCTGGACGAATATACATCGCTCAAAAACCGGCGATATTTAAATGTAAACGTCCATTTTAGTGAACTAAAGTTCTTTAATTTGGGAATGATGAGAATAAGTGGATCCTTTTCGTCGGAAAATTGTGTTGATATGGTGAGGAATAAGTTGAAGGAATTCAAAATTTCTATTGAAAACCATATAGTTGCATGTGTTACTGATGGTGCAAGCATGATGGTGAAGTTTAGAAAAATTATGAACTGCGAATATCACTTATGCTATGCTCACGCTATACATCTGGCTGTGTGTGATGTTCTTTATAAAAAAAAGAGTAGATTTTGAAGAGACTCCTAATGAAATAAATATATCACAGATAGAAAAAGATTGGGATGAAAGCGATGAGCTAATTGAAGATTTAGATAAGGCCATAATATAGAATTTGACGCGGGTCTATCAATGGAAGGCATATGTAATATAGCTTATAAAGAAATATCTTCTAAAATTGATATTAATGAAGCTGTAAATAAAGTAAGAGTTATTGTAAAATTCTTTCGAAAATCACCTCTGAAGAATGATATTTTACAAAATTATGTCAAAGCACAGTTTGGGCATGAACAGATGGCTTACTTAGATACTAAAACACGTTGGAATAGCTTGTTAGATATGCTTGAACGATTTTTAGATATAAGATCAGCAATTTCTAAGGCACTGCTTGATATCAAAGTGCCCATAACTTTGACTCATGAAGAATTAGAAACGTTGAGTGTCTTTACAGCTTGCTTAAAGCCTTTCAAAATTGGGTTAGAAAAACTGGGTAATCGAAGTGCAATTTTGTTAACTGCGGAAGGAGTGTTTTCTTTCATTTTAGATGAGTTAAATCAACAAAATACAGAATTTTCCAAGCACATTAAATGCTCTCTGATCCAACGAATAAATGAAAGGCACCCCCGAAAAGCTTAGTTGGGTTAATGCAGTATCTAAATTGTGGCAAAAAATACAATGCTACTGCAATTGCTGATCTGCCATGTTTACCAACTAAAGGCGCGTAGATTCAACAAGGTAAAAAAAAAATAACGCGGCTTTTTTGCGTGGAGGGTGAACCATCGTCAAACTCTTCATTTTTCGAAGAAGAGAGCTCAGAAAATGAAGTAACACTAACTCTGAGCGAAAGATTGGAGAAGGCTATTCAGTCAAAAACAAGAATTCAACGTTCTGGCAATATCAAAAGTAGCTCCAGCTTCAGCAAGATTATAAAGCAAGAATTTCTGTTGTTTGATGCTAACATAATTAAATTGGGTGAAACTCTGAAAACTATACCGCCAACATCAATAGAAGCTGAAAGAGCCTTTTCTGCGGCAGGATTGTTTGTATCAAAACTTAGAACGAGACTAAGTGATAAAAGTATAGATCGCTTATGTTTCCTGAAGTCGTATTTGCAAAATGTCTAATTATTTTCATTTTATTTGCTTTAACGTCATTAAATATACATACATATGAAAAACATTACATTTTTTAAATATTGTCGCGTGTTTTTTGTTCGCGGCCAATAATTTTAATGTTCCGGGAAAGTGAAAACGCAATGTCTTTTAATTTAAGTTAAAAGAGTTTATTTAATTACAAAAGTGCACAATGATCAATTTAACACTTTCACTTTTTTAATTTTCACTATTAAAAATCTAACACTTGTCCATAAATTTCTTATCGCAATTGTCTTCTAAATCACTTCACTATTACGAAAATCACTTTTATACTACTCGAATAATATCGCTTCCCACACACAATCGCAGTTCTTATCGCGGTCGAATGAATGATCCCCCCATTCATTCAGCTCGCTTTTATATAGGGTCTCTAATCATTCAACTCAGTTCTCGTACATTGGTGAATAAGCGGGAACATTCCAGCATGAATGAATGGGCAGTGACTCACTTTCAGATGTTGATAATGCTTGTTGGGTTCTAGTGGTTTCGAGTAAATTCATTTGTTGATGTTCTTAATGATTGTGAAAACAATTGCGACAGTAGCTCGCAGAATTATTTGTACATGTAACAATATTTTTATTTAAAATATTATCATTCATAGCACTGTGTAAAGTTCATTTTAATTTAATTTTTCATAATTTTATGCATAAATATACACACATACATATGTACATAATATAATATTGTAGTTTTATAATCTTCAGAAAATTAAATTTATGAAAAGGAATGACTTTGTTTTTCAATTTCTATATATTCCCGGTTTGCGGATTACTGGTAGCTATTATTTTCAAATTTTTTACTTTCCCGGGAATCCCGGGAATCTCTGGAATGACTTTTACTTTCCCGGGATTTCCCGGGAAGAAGAAAAGGCCGGGAACTTAGAAACCCTAAATAATATCAACGTCGTACAGGAACAGGAAAACTTGTTGGACTCCGGAACGGAGTAAAGATTCCTTCCGGACAAAGAGTCTATAAAATTTCGGATAATTGTGCAAACTACATTAGTGTATTTTGCAAGAATGCATCTTAGGAAATGAAATTTTTGATAGACACAGGAGCAGATGTTTCCTTGTGTAAATGTGAGAAGATTAACAGTGATGAATTATTTTGGTCCTATGATAAGTGTAAATTAACGGGGATTACGAACGAAACAATCACATCTTATGGATCAATAGATCTTGAGATGAATTTGAATGATGATGACATTATTCATGGAAAATTTTACAGTGTGGGTAAGAAATTTCCTATCAATACAGATGGGATAATAGGTAGAGATTTATGGGAAAAGTTCTTGTGCAAGATAGATTATGAGACCTACACAATATCTTTTCTAGTAAATGAGAAAGAAGTAATACAACCTATGCAATACAAGCAGAATAAAATTGGGCAAATTAAAATACCTTCCAGAACCGAAGCTATTTCCCCGATTAACTTGGAAATTATTGAAGACATGATAATCCTGAATAAGGAAATAATGGAAGGTATATTTGTAGGGAATATCATTATACCATCCAGAGGGATCAAGCACATAAAAATTTTGAATTCAAGGGATTCCGAAGTCACAATCGATGGTATTGAAAATATTATCGATACTGTGCCTGTACGTAGTTTTGAGGTCAAGGCATTCGCAGGATGCAAAAGTGCAGAAAATTTATTGTGGTGACAGACCACCGCCCACTAGTCTCGCTGTTTACTCACAAAAACCCATCCTCTAGACTCCCACGAATCAGATTAGATTTATCCGACTATGATTTTGAAATTATTTATAAGAAAGGCAAAATCAATACGACTGCTGATGCCTTATCTCGGAATACCGATATTTTACGAAGCATGATTCCTACAGAAATAGACGAATCAGTAAAGAAAACTTTGGCTATTACAAGGGGTATGAATAAAAATCAACAAAATACAGGTGCACGAGAAAGCAATGTAACCGATGCCAATATCCAATCGAAGCCTGATCAACTTCATATTTAGAATTGCACATCGTTAAATGATGTCAAAAATGTTACAAAGCTTAGATTTAATATACCGCGGATAAATGAATTAAGAAATCCCACACTAAAAATCGTACGTACATCTGATGAAATAATAGTATGTGTTGATAACGATAAATTTTCCAGTGAATCAGTTCCTGATGAAAAGAAGTTATCATCCTTTATATATAAATCGAAGAGTGATAATCCTAAAAGAAATCTAGATTTAATTATGGAGAAACTCATTGATGTTTTGCGCAAAATAAAAATAAATGAGCTCGCGTTATCAAGCAGTAATAACATATTTAATAGTGTACACATTGAGGATTTCAAGAAAATATATAACAAGTTGCAACCAGGTAATAACAAAACGCGTTTAAGGACAAATATCTTAATATACACCCCAGCTAAGAAAATTTCGAAAAAGGATACCCAACATGAATTGATAAAAGAATACCACAGTTCACCACATGGAGGTCATCTAGGAGTTAGAAAGACTTTATTGAAATTAAAACAAAAATACTGTTGGAAAAATATGAGCGCTATGGTCAAAAAGTTTGCTAACAATTGTAAGGTTTGTGCCACTAGCAAATTATACAGGCACACTAAAGAGAAATTTGTACATATGAGTACACCATCAACAACTTTCGAGACAATTCAAATTGTTACGGTTGGTCCATTGGGACTATCTAATCATTTTCGTTATATTCTCACTATGCAATGTGAATTATCGAAGTTTATTGTAGCCATCCCAATTATATCTAAGGATGCGAGAACGATAGCGACAACCTTAGTGAACGATTTTATTCTGAAATATGGGCAATTTAAAATCTTAAAATCGGATAGAGGTACTGAATTTTTGAATGAGCTAATGAAGGAAATCTGTAGTTTGTTACAAATTGAGCAGATATTTTCAACATCATATCATCATGAGACTCTAGGAGTAGTTGAAAGAAACCACAGGGTTCTTAATGAATTCTTACTCTCATTCACAGAAGATTCTGAATGGGATACTTGGCTTCCGTATTATACTTTCGCTTATAATAAATCACCTAATGTAGATACTGGTTATACACCATATAAGTTAGTTTTCGGAAAATTAGCATATTTACCGAATGACGAGAAATTAACTATGAAATCATACAATCTTGACAACTTTGCTAATGAATTAAAACTAAGACTTAAAGCAACTATAAATAAAACTAGAGAGATAATAGAGAAAGTTAAATGGAATAGATGTTTTTCTATCTTTTAGATATTAACCCAATAGATATTAAGATTAGTGATCAGGTTTTAATTAAGAAAAATAACCGCAAAAAAACCAAAAACCATATATGGGTCCTTTTGTAGTAAAAGATAACAAGTTGGGTAGACAGACCTATGCTCATGTCAGAAGGGTTTCGTACTCAACTTACAAAATGCAGTAACCAGCAACGTATAAAATCAAGAAATACGTAATGTTCGAGGATCATACTATTATTAACAAAGTTGAAAGAATTTCGACTTCTGAGGTATTTGTTATAGTTATACCAATAAATATCTCCCTTGATAATGTTTTCAGATTTTTTTAGATCACGGGTGTCCTTTCGCGAGGGAGGAAACACATTTTTCATTTATTTATTATATATTAATAGTCATCTGTTTGCTAAATTCTATTAAATTTAAGGGTACCGTTTAGATTTTATTCAAGAAAACATAAAATCGGTAAATCATACTATTACTAACAAAGTTGAGTGAATTTCGACTTCTCATGTATTTGTTGTTGTTGTACTCATAAAGGCCTACATTCGTGATTTTTTTCAGATTTTTCGGATGGAAGGTGTCCAATCGCGAGGTGGGGTACGCGAAAAGTTCGTACATTTCCCCTTCCCCTGCCCCCCTCGGTACTCATAAGGCAATTTTAAGACTTGTTTTGAGAAGACCTCTTCAAGACTACCAATGGTGAAAATTTTTTTTTGAGGGGTCACCTCCCTATATGGGGAGACCCCCCTTAAACCCGTTTGAAAGATTTTTCCGCCCTTGAACTTTCAAGAAGTCACCACTTCTGAGCTTTTCACAAATTTTCATGGCTATAGCTTCTATAGTTTCGGAGAAAAAGTGCTGTGACATACAGACGGACAGACGGACGGACGGACGGACGAACAGACGGACACAGATCGTGATTGCAATAGGGTTTTGTATTTTAGTACAAAACCCTAAAAAAGGTGTAAACTCCATAGTTGATGTCAATGGAGTATTGAAAGAATTACATAATAATGAGTTGAAATTGTATAAATGTTTGTAATTTTAGTGTTTCGCTTGATATGAGTATACGCTCAACAACAAAAACGCGAAGGGTGTAATGATTCATGATTATTATTATACTTATTATTAATTTCTATACTTACATAGAACAATAATTCATTACATTCTTCATTTAAAAACAACCCAACATAAATTACTCAGAACGAATGCATGTCTAAGACGACACCGTTCAATGTTTTGCTTTCGCTTTTAATTTCTTCCTTATTCATGGAAGTAAATCAAAACAAATCCCATATGTTTGCATAAGGTCGATCGTGTACTTGATTTACGACCTAGATAGTATGCGATGAATGCATGCACTTGTACGATCCATTGAATACATCAATGTATCGTATAACATGCATGTGAAGTAGATTATGGGTCATGAGACCCCACATTTTGTATGTTATAGATTTTAGGTTTAAGAACTAGTATATAAAGAATTGAAATTTTTAATTCCGGATCAGAAACTACTGACCCGTATTATAATAAAAATTCGGCCATCATTTGGCTGGTACTATTTTAATACGAGAGTTTATACTTTTTGGTCGATACACTTTGGCTGGACATTTCGGCCAAACTTAGGTTTCAGTTGCTGCATAGAAGCTACGCTTCGGTGTAAGTCCGATTTGGCCAGATTTATTCGGGCTAGACGACACCAAGGTAAATTCTTTAATTTGATTTTCTATACATATAATTCTATAACTCAATACCAGCTTCGAAAGGAAATAAATATAGATATGTTTATTTCCAAGCAACGAGGCAACCATGTTGGTTTTGCTTCTAGTATACATTTTCTTCCAAGTTGACGCACAGCACATGCTACGTAAAATAAAGCAAGTTATAGAAACTCCCCTCCCCTCCTAGTATTGATTGTCCCAACTAAATACTTCACTTTCTATGTCACCACTATCGTAATTAACTATTTTGAGCCTTGCTTCATACATCTATAGGGTGATTCATTACAAGTGTACACATTTTTGTCGAAAAAAAACAAAGTTTTTGTAAAGATTGAGCGGTAATAATTATTTATTATAAAAATTTGGTCCCGTACAATTAAATATAAAACATTATTTTGGACATATGTGCACCTCGTGCTGCTTTAAAGACTATCAAACGATGATTGTAATTTTTGATGTTATTTTCGCACATTTCCGGCGTTATTAGGCGTATGTTGGCTCGAATATTGTTTTTTAATGCTTCAGTGGTCTGGGGAGCATCAACGTAAACATGATTCTTCAGAAATTCCCAAAGGAAGAAGTCACAAGGAGTCAAATCACACGATCTCGCCGGCCCATTAATGGGTCCATTTCGTGACATTATTCGATTTCACGTAGACCGCGAAATGTTTGCACTGGCGATTCATTATTTTTGTAAAAAGTTTTAACAATAATGAAACGTTCGGATAATGTGTATGACGCCATGGTTAGAATTTCAAAGGACCAATATGTCATAATCTGTCAATATATGGACCTGAGGTTGGTGATATATAAGAGTTAAGGCCCATTCACATGTGTACACTTGTTATGATGTCACTCAATGTTTAACCACTCGATGTTTGGATGTTTTTGCTTATCTTTTGTTGAATGACAATGAGCCTTTCTTTGAATTTATCCATATACAGTTAAACTCCCATTTGTCCGAATCGCGTTTTTCTGAAATTCCCTCTATCCGAACAAACTTTTCCGAATGCACCTACTACACCCCCACCCACTGAATACTTTCGCGGCCGATTAATTATTTGCTCGTGGAACTTCTTCATATATGTTGTTACGTCCTGAAGGCAAAGGGTGCTTCGGCGGGGCGTTCGGACCCGGTTAAGCTCATTTAGGAACCGGCGTGGGGCGCAACTCGCTTATTCACCAAGGCCCCAATAAGCCGCCAAACGAGTGAGCAAATTCATAATTATATTACACGCAAGTTCGGCAAAACACCACCATTCCTCGAATGTAGAAAGCTTAGGGACGAAAAGCGCTGTCTAATATCTTTCAAAATTTACATAAACATAAAAATTATTTGGTGAAGTTTTCATACGGTTGTGGTTTTACCTTAGTGGTAAGTGTTATATTTCGGCGAGCCACGCTTGTTGCTTGGCGACTCGTTTGGGGCCCTGCTTGGCTTAGGCAACTGGCGTCCATGCCCATCATCCAACGAGCTACTGAGACCGCAGTTCCCAGCTGGAGAAGTCGCGGTTTGGAGTGTAATAAATTCGCCCAACGTGGGACCCACAATTATGACATTCCAAACCGCGAGCTTTTTCTTTTACGCCCGGCTTGATGTCTGGTTATCCTCTTTTTTGCTACGATCTTAATTACCGCTTTCACTTCCACCCACAGCTCGTTGCTTGTTTTCAGTAATATATCTGATAGGATGGGAGCTAGTTGGTTATCGAGGGTCTCCATGAAATTTTTTGCTACAGACGCTGTTTGGAGCCTTTAAATGTCTAATTTAATTTTGTAAGGGATTGGAATCTGTCAATTTTGGTCCACGAGTGGTATTTCGTTTCCCCTCTACTCATTGTACCGGTCGAAAGTGCAAAGGAGAAATGCCAAATGGCTTGATACCCTCAAGCTGATCTAGTTAAATAATTTTTTCAACTTCTTCCGCTTCCCTACCAACCCCATTGTCGATATTACAATTTCAAGCAATGACATTCAGAGATTTTACCAATAATTTTTATTTGATGAGCCACTCGACTATCTCCGCTGAACACTTTTTCAAGGGGTCACATTTTTTTATAAGAAGATGTAGTGAAAACTGGTGTAGATAAATGTCCATTAAAACCTGCAGCGATGGTCTGCTGCCTTGTCAGAGGAAGCGTGAATGCGCTGGCAGGTTAGCATTGCGGTGAAATGGGATGGATGCAAGAGCACCTGTAACGAATTAAGAAGGGGTGAGCTCACCCGATGGGTAGCTTATTATAGTGGATGGCCAGCCAACGTGGCGGGTCCCATACCCGGTCAGGTTTAAAATGAAAGGAAAGACCGAGTTTCAGATTTAACAATTCGTGTTTAACATTTTATTCATTTTAATTTTTTTTTACACGGAACTATTTCACTGGACATTATTAATGTTTCGAAAAAAAAAAATTGTTCCAAGAGAAAAATTTAAAATAGATATTGGAATAAATTCGGTTCTGAGTGATTACGAGAAAAAATATGTAGCTGAAACGCTCGAACACTAAAGTTGTGATGATACCATTGATTTTGTTGCTACACATTCGATCAAAGGTCTCAGTTTGCAACGTTAGCGTGACAAAAGTGAGTAACAAAAAAAGATTATACGGTTCATGCATATAAATATCTGAGGAGTAATCTTCCTCACATAAATAAAATTTATGAAAAACGATGTAGTTCGATAAATTTCGAGTCGTGTGCAATTTATGTCGTTTTTAAAGAGAAAAGGTCTCCAAAAACAATATACATAAATAAATATAATTTTTCATAAATATAAAGAGGCACCCGCATCAACATCCTCGACGAGCGACAGCTGATGAATGTGGGTGATGCAATATTGCTGAAATTAATGTATTTATATGGTGAGGAAAATTCCAAATCGCAATTTTGCACTGTACATAACTCAACTTCCTTATGGTCACCAAAAAGAATTTATCATTTAGACCTTTCATTAGTAACAGGAGCACTTAAAGTAATTTATTGGGTGTAAAACTTAATAACCGGAATTCTTTTAGCGAATTTCGACGCTTTATTGTGGAAAAATCTTACAATATATTTTGTTCAAAGTATTGTTCATCGGAAGCCACAATCTTTCAGGCAATTTATTAATTCCATCCAAAAAAACTCCGCCGGCTTGGCGGCCAAAAACAAATCCATCCAATTTCGGATGCCTTGCTATGAAGCGTATTCCGGTGAGGTCGTTTTGCATCGAGCGAAATAAATGAAAGTCAGACGGAGCAAGGTCCGGACTATAAGGCGGGTGGGCCAAAACTTCCCATCCACTATTTTCCAAATAGTTTTTCACGGGTCTTGCAACATGCAGCCGAGCATTGTCATGATGAAAAATTATAGCCTCGTGTCTGGCCGCATATTTCGGGCATTTTTTGATGATGGCACGCTTCAAACATATTAACTGTGTTCGGTACAGGTCACCTGTAATTGTCTGACCCGATTTCAATAACTCATAATATAACGGCCCCTTCTGATCCCACCAAATATACAGCATAACCTTGGTGCCATGGATATTTGTCATAATGGATCCATTTTTTTATCCCCAGTCACGACCCAATGCAAAAATGATTTCTTTTAATGACGGTCAAGCTGCATTTCAGACATACAGAAGCGCCGTTCAACGTCTCTCGGATTCAACTCATAGGGGACCCAATTACCTTGCTTCAGAATATATTCGGCGGATTTCAAATGTTTCGAAATGGCTTGCTGGGTCACTGCCAACGATTTGGCAAGTTTGTCTTGCGTTTGACAAGAATCCTCATCGAGTAGTGTCTCCAATTCTTCGTCTTCAAACTTTTTTGGCTGTTCTGGGCGTTTTTTGTCTTTGATGTCAAAATTGGCACTTTTGAAGCGTTGAAACCATTCAAAACACTGCATTTTTGCTAAAACATCGTCACTATAAACTTTTACAAGCAAACGATGACTTTCCGCAGCAGTTTTCTTTGCAAAAAAATGACCAAACAGAACCTCCCGCAAAAGCTGTCTTTTTCTCTAATTTTCGAAGTTATTCATCGTGAAAAATAATAATGATGCACACAAGATAAAATTGTTTTGTTGACTGATTTTGATAGCTGTCAAATGTACCTTCAAAATGACATATATATAAAGTTCATGCTTTCACGATATTTGTTAGTACAGACATCTAGCGTCAAATTCCGGATATTAAGTTGTACACCCAATATTATGGGACTATTTTTTGAATTAAAAAAAAGGGACAGAAAGATAACTGTGCATTTAGTACTGATAGTATAATTCCAAGCTCATAGCACCACGCATTTCATGTTCACATAGTCGAATCGGGTCTTTGTAGATAGTGTACCATTTTTCGCTATTGGTTCCCATTTGAGTTGCAACTAATTTCCTGAGGTCACCGATGGTATCATCAAGTTTACACTTCACTTGAACCTTTTTCGCCCAAGTGATCATTGCACGATATTTCGATCGTTTTCATGGTAATTGGATTTATCCACTTTATTCAGCCGTTGTGATTCAGCTTCAGCTCATAGTCTGGATCGAGTGAGTAGCTTCAGGCCAATCGACAGGCTTCCGAATTGATTGATCGATTGACCCCCGAAACGACAATACTGGTGACTTAGGTTTTGATTTGTGTGAATTATTTACTTTTACAGTGGTGGTCGATAGTGGTGCGTCATTGACTTCTTATAGCGGTAATTCACACTTGTTAGTGACTGCGAGGTGTCGAGTTCCGTGTAGAAATGGATTGTTCGCAAACATGCAACCGATTCGCGACTGGGAAACGCACGACCCATAATTAGGGTTTTATACTAGAATAAAAAACCCTATTGCAATCACGACCTGTGTCCGTCTGTCCGTCCGTACGTCTGTATATCACAGCACTTTTTCTCCGAAACTATAGAGGCTACAGCCATAGAACTTTGTGGAAAGGTCAGAAGTGATGACTTCTTGAAAGTTCAAGGGTGGAAAATTTTTTCAAAGGAGTTTAAGGGGGCTCTCGCCACATAGGGAGGTGACCCCTCAAAATTTTTTTTACCATCGGTAGGCCTCAATGAGATATTTTCAAGACAAGTCTTAGAATTGCCTTATGAGTACCGAGGGGAGCAGGAGAGGGGAAATGTACGAACTTTTCGCGTACCCCCCCCCCCCCCCTCGCAATTGGACACCTTCCATCCGAAAAATCTGAAAAAAATCATGAATGTAGGCCTTTGTAAGTACAATAGCAAAAAATACGTGAGAAGTCGAAATTCACTCAACTTTGTTAGTAATAGTAAGATTTATCGATTTTATGTTTTCTTGAATAAAATCTAAACGGTAACCTTAAATTCAATAAAATTTAGCAAACTGATGACTATTCATAAGATTGATCTTTTCTGAAAGTTTCATAAAGGGGCAGGAGAGAACTCGTAGCAAAAGGGCTTTGTAACCATTCTAAGATTCGAAAAAACAAGCCATGAATCGATGATTACAGTACAAAGGAGTGGCCCCTCAAAAAAAAATTTCATCAAAGGTAGCCGATATGAGTATCAACTCAAAGTTCTCTATGAGAGCTTTTCAAAACAGTTCTTAAACTGACAGTTTTTGCTTCAGGGGGGCGGGGGGGGGAATACATGAACAATGTGTTTCCTCCCTCGCGAATGGACACCCGTGATCTAAAAAATCTGAATAAATTATCAAGGGAGAAATTTATGGGTATAACTATAACAAATACCTCAGAAGTTAAAATTCTTTCAACTTTGCTAATAATAGTATGATCCTCGGACATGACATGTTTCTTGATTTTATTCGTTACTGGTTACTGCATTTTGTAGGTAGAGTACAAAACCCTTCTGACATGAGCATAGGTCTGTCTACCCAACTTGTTTATTCTAAAACACACACTAATGCATTCCGGACGATATTGCCGACCATCTTCAGCGCTATGCGCGAAACTTCTAATGAAACAACTGAACAAAAAATAAAAAATCGAAGTACATTAACAATTAACGGCTTATTGATTCTATATAGTTTAGTTGGATTAAATAAAAATGAAAAATTCTGTTATCAGACTATCGTCAATATAAAATTACTGTCCTGTTATGTGATAACCACATACAATATATAATAATCTATGCAAAATAAAAGTAACCGTTAACACATTATTTAGCCAATTGAAACAAACTACATCCGTTATATGCATGAATAACGATTCATACGCATCGAGTTTTCGCGGATTAGCTACTGTTTTTAGCAATTTAAAATTATGTATAAGCGATCCTGTGTAGTGTCTTCCTGTGTTGTTTAAATCGAATGCATGTGCAAAAATCCCTTTCGAACTTCAACAGCACGTTTAGTTTGTCCAATATATTTTTTATCATATTCTGTGCAATTAACTTGGTAGATTCCATTTTTTTGTTTTGGCGAAAAAGGATCTTTCGTAGAACCAAGTAATGAGCAAAGCTTGCGGGTATTGTGATGCATAATCTTCAGATTTGCTTTGCGGAATTCCTTTTTTAGAGGGTTGGAAATCATAGGGACATATGCCAAGGTTACACGCGATTCGTTATGGTTTGCTGTACGGTTTTGGTTGAAAAGGGTTGAAGCTCTTTCTCTTTTAATTTTTTGCAGGTATTTGGCAATCAATTTGTCCATAAGCAATTTATCGTATCCATTAATTTTAGCTAAATGTACGATATGCTCAAATTCGTGCCTATAGTCTGCCAGTGATAAGGGTATTTATTTATTTATTTATTTATTCATTGCTATTTTTACTGATATAATCCAATTACAAAAATAGTAATGATAGTAAAAGATAGAGAGACATAGAAAACGTATAAGAAAAAATTCAAAGCTTAGCGAGTGCAGAAGTTACTCGTTTTTTAAAATGGTGATAAGAAGTGGAGAAAGATCCGAGCTGAAGATCATCGTGTTTGCGCATAATCCTTAGTAGAGGGGAGTGAAAATAACTTCTGGTAGGACGGACAGCATTTCTGACCGGGAGTTCAGCTACCAACTTCGTGTTAAGGTAACCAAGGGAGAGACGATAAAGGAAACACTCATCCAGATAAATATGGCGGTGTTCTAAAGAAGGAATACCGAGGATAGAAAAACGAACATGATAATAACAATAAGGAATACGGAATTTTAACAGTAAAATTCTCGTAAACATACGCTGAACAGATTCGATCGAGAATTTAAGGTAAACGAAAAATCAAGATACAGGGTTTCTACCTGAAATCGATTCTCAAAGGCTCGAGCAACAACCGTAGTAAATTCCATAAAGTTGGTCATAGTAGAACAGCCTTTGATGAAACCATGCTGTTCAGGAATCAGCTTATCCTCCACAGCCCCAAACAGTTTGGAGTAAACAATACGTTCTAGTAATTTGGAAAAACAACACAATAAAGGGATGAGGCGATAATTTGAAACCAGAGAGGCGTCACCTTTCTTAAAAATAGGGAGGAGGAAAGCTCTTTTCCAGTTAGAAGGGAATAGGCCAGTAGATAGGCTTATATCGAAAAGTAAAGCTAAAGGAACAGATATAGTGGATGATAAAGATTTAACGAAGAAATTAGGAATGCCATCAGAACCAGCACCAACAGAAACATCAAGAGTATTGATAAGATTTTCAATTTCTACAGAAGAACAAGTGATAGAGGAAATAGTGGGTTGATGATAAGCAGGGAAGGGTGAACTTTGCGTAAGCGTGGTAGAGAGATTGAAAAGTGAAGAAAAATAATTACAGAAAAGTTCGCACATTTCCTGAGGAGATGACGCGAGCTGCCCATTTAAGGTTAATGAGGAGGGATATTTAGTCGACGATTTCAGAGAACGGATGTACTTACAAAATGGCTTGGATTGGTTAGAGTTAAGCGAAGACTCGATACTCCTGAAGTAAAAAGCTTTTGCCAAGTTTACTTCCCTTTTTGCAGCAGCTCTAAACTGAGTATAGTTTACACGATCCTCAGAAGACCTGGTACGTAGAAAGATACGACGAGCCCGATCCTTTTCTTTCAGGGTACAAATCACATTGTGATTCAACCAGGGTGTACCATGGGAGTCACGAGCACAGGTAAAGGGAGTTGCTGCTGATATGACAGAGTTGAGGAAGTCATAAAATTTCTCACAGGTGTCATTTGAATCAAGACCATGAAAGAAGGTATTCCAATTAACAGCGGATAAAGAATTAGAAATTAGGGAGTAATTTGCCTTGTAGAAGCTAAAGTGCATTTTTTCGATATACGCTTTGGATTGATTCGATCAAGGGACACTTCATACCGAAGCGGCGGGTGATGAGGATCGAGGGGGACATACGGAAAAAGAACAGGAGAATGCTTCAGAGAGGAAGAATCTATGTTGTTAAGGACTAAATCCAGGAAGCGATCATTAATATTGGATAAATTATTAAATTGAGAGAAAGAACATCAACACATAAAGGAAGAAATTAAGAGCGAGACTTGTGAGGGACCTGAAACATGATTTCCAACCCAGGACAGAGAGAAAAGATTAAAGTCACCACACAGTATAATCGGGCAGCTAGAAAAACGAGTCAAATAATACGAGGAAAATTCAGAAAAGAAAGTGTCGTAGACAGAATATGGAGAACTACAAGGAATATATACACAAGCCAAGAGAAGAGGACGAGCAGGTGAAAAAGATATCTTAGCGACAACGCATTCAACAGGAGGAGAAAAGTGAAGATCAGAGAGAGGAATGCTAGATTGGGAATTATGGTAGGCAATAAGAACACCGCCACCATCCCTCTTATTTGATAATTGTCGATCGCGATCTTGCCTAGTAAAAAAATGGTTGGGAAAAATCTCGGCGTCATGAAAACTGTCAGTTAGCCACGTTTCTGTGAGGCAGATAATTTTATTACAGGGGAGAAAGCATGATTAAGAAAGATCCTTCAGCTTAGATCTTAGACCACGTACATTTTGGTAATAAATGAAAAATGAATTCTGCTTAGTGATAAAGTTAGGCTGATTAAAGGAAGACTGACTAGAAGCTAATGTTGTTGAAGTTTTGGTTTGAATGTTCGAAAATTTCTTTTGGAGTTCGAAGCAAAAGGCTTAACTAAGACGCCTGGGGACCAAAAATTGCTGTTTTGTACTGCTTCACAGTTTGTTGGCAAAGTTAATTTGAACGATGCACCCACACGATTGGTCAAGTTTGGTTGCGGTAGTTTTTGCAGGAAAATGTATTTGGTCGGCTATCCAGCCCACTCAAAACAAAGTCCTTCAATTCCTCCTCTCAAGTATCATACGTCAGTAATCGCTACATACGATTTATCATCGAGTTGAACGCTAAGATCTTGTTCTGGTTTGAACAAAATGAATCGTCGACCTATATACGTTTTATAGTGTTTTAGCTCAAATTTTATGACAATAGCAGTGTATTTGCAAATGATCAATATTTAGTTGGGTAACCTTTAGCTTGGAGAACTGCTTGCAGTTTTCTGGGCATAGAATTCACTAAATTACTAGTCACATCCGAAGAAATTTGGTTCCATTCATTTTGTATGACAGTTTTTAGCTCGTTGATGTTGGAAATAGTGTGATATCGTATTCTTTTATCCAGATGGTCCCACAAATGTTCGACTATGCGCAGTGTGCTTTGGATCGTTGTCGTGCTGGAACACAAAGTCTGACTTAATCTTCAATTGACGGGCGCTTACTATTAAACTCTTCTGGAAAATGTCCTTGTAAACATATTGGTCCATTCTTCCATCGATGAAAACTAATTTGCCAACACCAGAAGCAGCCATACATCCCCAAACCATAACGTTTCCACCTCCATGTTCAACAGTTGGCGTTAAGTTTTTCGTTTCGGGCGCTGTGCCGTCTTGACGCCAAATGGTAACCTTGCCTTTTGACTTGAAAAGCTCGAATTTGCTCTCGTCTAACCAAATGACTTTGTTCCAGAATGTTTGCGGCTTATCTATATAATCAATAGCGAATTTCATTCGCTTGGCTTTGTTCTTACTACTGACTAAGAACTTTCTGCGCGATACTCGGCCGTGGTAACCATGTTTATGTAAAACATTTCGAATCGTTTGTGGTGTAATGCTCACGTTAACTGATGCAGCAGCGTTTGTTGCTATTTTCGGAGCAGAAACCCTTGGGTCTTTCTTTACTTCTCGAATTATAGCGTTGCGCACACGATCATTGACTTTAAGTGGCCGGTCGGATCTTATTCTATTGAGCACTGTACCAGTGGTCTTGAAGTCTTTGATGATTCAATTGACTGTTGATCGTGGTCTAGAAACTATTTGTGCAATTTCGCGCTCACTTTTACCATCGATGTAGGGATTCATGACTATTTGCCGTTCTTCGACTGTCGTTCCTTTTCTAGGAGCCATTTTTTCTTCTCTCTTGTGGATAGGGATCTCACTAAAAACACTCGCTACACCAAAAGAAAAACTTTATTGCACGAACGGTTCTCACAGGAAAATATGATATGAAGTACAATGATCAGCCCAAGTGCAATAGAGCGTAAAGGATCGGATACAGATAGAATTCATCTGGAGCACGGTTGAACATTGACTGACTCATCCTGAGGTTTTGACTTGCTTTTATAGGAAATTCATTAAGCTTCGGGATCATTATAGACGGTTCTAGCTAATGACCCCGAATTTCCCGGGCGTGTCTCGAAGATTCTAGATAATGTTCTGGAAATGTCTCGAAGATTTCTTCCACGCAGATAAAGGAAACAATAACCGCCACACTCTTAAAAAGAATACGTTCCTCTGCAATCACGTATACTATCCATATACATTCAAAAATATAATGTATATTTTTTTAACAATTAAAAATGTTCAGTTGTAACAGTTGGTTGCTATTGATGAGTCATCAAATTACAAGCGATAAGTAGAGTAACGGCATGTGGCCCATGACTTTTTTTGTGCCGGTCATGCAACTCATTCGAAAAAAACAATTATATATTATAACAAACACAAATGATTTTGTAAAAACGTATAGAATCTGAAAGTGTACTTTAAAATTTGAGTACATCAATGAGGTTCAACTTGAACATTATGTTTCTTAATGTAAAAACTACAAAAATGTAAAAAAAATGCTGGTGGCCGATGACTTTTTTGCCTACTGTACATAGCGCCACCAAATCCTTGGTAAGATGCCTTCAGATTTCATTTCTTTTTCTTATCTGGACATGAAGGCTTCCGCTATGAATGGTGACAAACTGTTCCCCATACTACAAATTCAAGTTTATTTCAATTGGCTAAATAATGTATTAACGGTTACTTTTATTTTGCATCGATTATTATATATAATATATTATATGTGGTTAATACATAACAGGACAGTAATTTTATATTGACGGTAGTCTGATAACAGAATTTTTCATTTTTATTTAATCCGGCTAAATTATATAGAATCAATAAGCCGTTAATTGTTAATGTACTTCAGTTTTTTATTTTTTATTCAGTAGTTTCATTAGAAGTTTCGCGCATAGCGCTGAAGATGGTCGGCAATACCGTCCGAAATGCATTCGTGTGTGTTTTAGAATAAAAAATCGTTTTTTTGACAATCAAACTCTTGGTTTTTTAAATTCTAAATCAATATTTGTGATCAATAAGGGAATTTTAATTTTATTTCATTAATTTAAAATTCGGTCTTTCCCTTTTGTTTAACCTGACCGTGTATCGGACCAGCATCAATGGCAGACTCCTCCGCTAAAATGGGCTAGCCATCGGGCGCGCTCTTTCCTTTCTTTTGTTAGCAGGGGCTCTTGCCGAGTAGAGTGGCCTTCCGCTCGCGTGCCCTTTTATGATATAGGGTTATGTGATTTCATTGCATAACGCTATGGCATCAATCGGGTAAGTTTGTATTCCTCATTTGAGGGAAAAAGTCATCCAAATTATGTTTGTATGATTTTTTCAATCCAATGGAAAGTACATGGCCACGTCTACGTTTGGATCTTGATCCGGTTGGGAGGTTGCGAGGGGGCACCACTTCCACCTGGATGCGCCACTCTTATTTGTGGGCCATAAGCATTGTCAGTAACGACGAGGTCATCTTAAGTCCGTCTGTTTTCTCCAGGCCCAATTTGTCTTTTGAGTCAGCAATTTTTTTTTTATCCTTAGTGACCTCCTTCTCGACTCCGGTCGATACTGTTTTGATCATGAAATTTGTGGATGCGGAAAATATTTTTGCAGTGGGTCTTGTGCTGGGGTAGGAACCCGCCCCACGACACCGTAACGCTACCCTGCCAACGCATTCACGCATCCCCAGACAAGGCCAATCTTGGCGGACCTTACCATCCTCTTTTGTCGAGGCAGCAGACCATCGCTGCAGTTCTGAACGGACATTTAACCTACCTAATTCACTACAGAGGGACGGGTGCTAGTTTAGTAGGGCATTGCAAAAATTTCTTTTTTATATAAGAGCCCTAAAAAACTATAAACAAAAGCTTAAATGACCTAAAATTAAATTGCTGCTCAGATAAGTGGCAGATAACAACCATCCGTATTATCGCCATATAGTAGAAAGTTAAATATTTATTTAAGCGAAACGTATTTAAAATAAAACTTTCAGCGGTTCTGAGAATGAAAAAGTTTATTAACCATATCAATCGCAAAACTGTATGTTAATAAACTCTTAATGAAAAGCATCCACTTCAATCAAAACTGAAGTTATTCGCATGACTGCAACTGCACACTTGATCAATTTTGCAATCAAATCAAAATTTAATTACCATCACCACTTTACCATTCATATATGAACATCATCATCGCACTCGATCGCATACTCGAGGTTTATTCAGACCACACAGAATGCCTTTGAACGCATTTCCTGCCACAGCGCCATTGATTCCATTCAACGTAAATTATGTTAATTACAAATTGGTAATCATTCGGAAAGGTTTCCTCCATCGAGGATCTAAATTTAGCCGGCAACAAGTAAAAAGGTTGTGGCAAATGAAAGTGAATCCTTATAAATTGTCTTGTGCATTCGTCTATCAAGGACACTTGGTCTAAACTTAGTTACTGGGGCTGATGATGTTACGTGCTTTGATGATTATCATGTGAGCCTACGCAAGTCGTGTGGCACGAAATTATCTTTACCTTGTTGGGATTAACGCTCGTAATATGTAGATAACACGAAGAAAGTCATAGAAAAGTGTGAAACGTGTGTACCTGTAGGCTTGCCGCTGGTGAAATTACATTCTACATAATTTAAAGTGCTTCAACATCCCTCGGTTTGGGGTAGGAATGCAATGGAACGTGAGTGCCAAATAGCTTCGAGGAACCGAAGTAAAATTGAAATGGAATCCTTTTGAATGAACACGTAGCCACCAACAACTTTATCCGGGAAATGTGAAGCTATTTCTATTAATGTATGTTTTCCTGGAAAGTTAGTGAGTGGAATTAGAATACTAAATTTAATCAGACTACAATTGTTCTCGGATTACACGAATACAGTGTTATACATAAATAAATTTCAAGTGGTAGAAATTAGTATGAATGGCATATGTAGGAGGCATAAAGGTGTAAGCAATAATTTAATCTTGTTGGCAGGATGCTCTAACCTGCAGTCTATAAATCTATGTATAGGTAGTATCAAGTGTTTTAATTGTAAGATCTGAAATCGGCATCATATATGTCATCCTGAAACAGGCATTTTAGCCCGCCTGCAAAGACACTGATTCAAAAACTATAACAAGAATTAAAAATTTGTGCGAAACGTCACCTTTTATATCAAACGATTTATGTGACTTTGCTAAACTTTAAATTGACCCACGTCCTCAAATTTTGAAATCCAAGCAGCGATGAACTATCTTCGTTGAACGAGTCAGACTACCATTTCCACGGTTTCTCCGCTGGTGTCCGGACTTCAGTTCTCCCAACGAGTACCTTTTTAGGTATCTCTTGTTCATTCATACGATTCATATGGCCAGTCCATTGTAGTTTCTGCAGTCTGACAATCGTGGAGGCATCCGACTCGTCAAAAACTTCATACAGCTCACGATTGTATTGAATTCGCCATTAGTCCCCATCTAGCTTCACTTCGATTATTCGCCTCAGTGCCCGTCGCTGAAAGGTGTTCAATATATTTGCGGATGCTTGAGTTAGGGTCCATGTTTCACATCCATGACATAATACAGGTCTCATCACAGATTTGTATACTTGGAGCTTTGTTTTCCTGTGCATGAAGGTATGATTATTTTATGATTGTTAGGGTGAAAGATATATGAAGTAATGGACGCGAAATATGCTATTTACCATCCCATACAAATTGAAATCCCCCCTGCCTTTTACGCCACTAGAGCGTCCAGACACTGAAGTAGCTCTCTGGTTGCTCTCACAATAATCCTACTCCTCTAATACTTTGACCCCCGAATTATCAACGAAAACTCAACCGTATGATTGAAAACATCTGATTTGTGAAAATTTAACAGATGATGGGAAATATCTTGTTAAGTTGAATTTGAAGATGTACACAGATTGATTTTTTAAGATAAATCATGTTGAATTTAGTTTAAAAGTGTTGCAAAAGTGATAATGAATTAAATTGAAAACTTTGACAATTTGTTGTGTCGGGAAAAGAGAAACGAAGTGATGTGTGTGGGATTGGAAAAAAAACTATCGGAAGCATACCAGGGGCAAATCCTTTGCAGGGTAAGTCACGTTGAATCGTTTATTTCGTTCTAAATAGAATTGCAACATCGGAAATTGATTTAATTCAAAACGCGAAAAATGGTAGGACATCACGCGAAACTTATTAGAAATTCAAAATAGCAGCTGATAACATACCAAATTCACGCCACATTATGCAATAATTCAACTCTTTCGATGTGTTTTGCTTTGGTTACGTTTCCAACAATTGAGGATTCAATCTCCGTTGCTTAGCATGAGGAAAGGAACACATCTGAAGAAACCAGAAGTGGCTCCATTCTATATAATGTGTAAAGTACATGGATACCCCGCCAGCTTTTCTGGATGCCTGGAACTTAAACTTCTTTTAGAAAGAGCAATGGAGACAAAAGCCAAACGAACAGCCCTACCTGTATTCTTAACACTCCCCAACCATCAAAGTCCCATGATCTCGCAGTATCACTTTCCTCCACTTACACTTCCCACTTCTTAAATGGATATTTCTGGGAAAAAACATCGAACCTTGCATTGATTACACCGACACTTAATCCCGTCGAGCGTCTAAATCAAATGACCAACGAGTGGCTTGGGATATCTCCCAGTAAACTCTTCTCTAAGATTCAATCTCTTCCTCCATTTTTTGACATCACTCACGATCAAGAGAAGCCAATGGCTCTCCTGAACTTCTAGTTCAACTTTTATGTTGGCAATAAGGCTCATTATTCTATCGCTAAATATAGACTCCCTAGTTTCACATGACAAGAGGCTCTTCATTTTCAACTTAGTCAAATCATTCTAACCCAACATCCTCCTCCTGAACGAGACAGTTCTTAAACAGCATCACAAAGTCCGTGTAGATTATTATAATGTTCTGCGTAATGATGGTGGTGAAGGCACTGGGATATTATTACGTGACGATCTTGACGTCCATCAACGCCCTTTCGAGCAAAGTAACTCCTCATGCACTCTAGCGAACCTCCGCGCCAAACGCCTCAATGGAACTCCGGCCAAAATCTTAAAAGGCTCCATTTCTATTACTTCCCGTATAACCTTGGTATCCTGCTCTCTTCTACGCTCAACCAAATCCTAGCAATAGCATCATCGCACAACTCATTTCTACTAGGGGGAGACCTCAACGCCTGACACGAGCACTTGGATGATTCTACTAACAATATGAATGGAAGCTCCCTTTTTGAGTGGCTCCACGCGGAGGCTCTCCTGTTAGCCTTTCTTGTAAATACAGGTGTTCCAACTTTCCTGACAGGTAGCTCATTTTTGAACAATTTTTTAACCTCACTTGACCTTCTCTCTGACCTCGCAATTTCTTTTACATGCTCCACATTTGCTTCATTGTCAGACCTGAATGATCTTTATCTCTCCCTCAGAACCCATATACCAATCCCAACTTGTCCACTACACTATAAACCATATGATTCAATAGAATAGCTAAACTTCAGAAGATACCTCAATGACCTTCTCCCAAAGCTTGCACCGGATAATAAGACTCTCTCAAACGCCGAAATAGACACCCATATATCAGCAATAATTGAGTGTCTAGACAAGCATGCACCCTTGCAGAAACCCCGTAGCTCGGTGTATGAATATCTGGCTCAGGAGAGTCTTCACTTAATAAAAATACGACAACATATACTTCAACGACTAAAGCGCATATTCCATCAAAGTTATAACCGTTTAAATGTAAAGTTTTTGGAGCTCAAAACGGAGATTACGATAAAGACCAGTAAAATCCACAAACGCATCAAAAATAAATTCAATAAGTAAGATCCTTCATATTCTTCAGTTGTAAGCTGAACTTCCACATTGGCTCTATTAATTAGTGCTATATTAGGCGGCTCACGACGTCTATATAGATGGTTGAAGTATCCCTCACAAAGAGTTATCTTAGCTGAAGGAGCAGTTAAGTTTCGTAAGACATTCTCTTGATGTGTTTAAAGTAATAGACCAACTTACTGGTTACAAGAACTCCAAATACAGCATTGAGCAAAACCCAATAAGGCAAGGAAACGAGGTTTTAACTGCTCCTTCAGCTAAGATAACTGTTTTTGAGGGATACTTCAAGCATCTATATAGACGCCGTGAGCCGCCTAATGTAGCATTAAATAACAGAGCCAATGCGGAAGTCCAGCTTATAACTGAAGAATATGAAGGATCTTACTTAACCATATTCTCTTGCTATGATAAAGCTACGGCATATAGTTTTTGGGGGTTTTTCACCACAAAAAACGAAGTTGAAGATATTCTTAGTGCTTTAAACAGTAAGCTGTCTCACAGTCGTGAATGAACCCCAGACAGAGTACTTAAAAACTGTGGGAAAAGGATCTTCTCCGTTTTTACCATTCTATATAATAATTATGTAAACAACGGCTACATTCCCCAATCATGGAAAGCCAGCAGACTTACTCCAATACTAAAACCAAATTGAGAAGGGAGTATTAATAACTTCCGGCCAATTTCTCTATTACCGAGTGTGTGCGTTGCTTTACCAACTTCACCTCTCCATTGATTCCTCATTTCGAACGATCTACAGAACAAGCTATAATGCTACTGCATAACAAAGTCACCCACAATCTACAGCGAAAAGATCAATGGGCTTAAGCTCAAACTAAAAATATAATCTTGTCCGGTCGCAGTCTTTAGAATCCTTTACTGTTTCCTTTCCGATAGAGCCTCTCAAATAAATTAGGGAATCTCATCTCCAATCCTATCCTTCATGACATCCCATGGCCAAACTACATGAACTCTGAGATAATTATGTCCGCAGACGATATCCTTCTTACTGCCACCCACACTCTACCTGGCCTGGCTCAAATAAGGCTACAGCGTCCAGTGAACATGCTCGGATATATTTCCGCTTCATACCTGCAGTAGTAGCGAGCAAACAACACCTATGTACTCGCACTTCACCAATGAAAATTAGCCAAAGAAACACATACGCAAGAAAATAAGCGAGCAGTAAAGTAAACGAGAAAGTTCAGCCCGCAATGATATTCACATCGTGAACGAACGGGGTGCTTCGAAGAGAGGTAAGGAAAACCGAAAGTTCCGGTATAAACACTTTTTTGCTCTATGTCCCCAGTTTCGCTATTTCACCTCAAGAGATCGTGGGAAAGCCGAAAGCTTAAGCTGAAAGCACTCTTTCGAAGTCGAAAGCTTAAACGAAAAACACTCTTTCGCTCAATTTCCTGGAGGGAAGGAAAAACGTTTGTGGAACGAGAGCGCACGTGTGCGGCTACTCAACACCTTTAAAGAGAATTTAGGTTGAAAGCTCACGAAAGAACAGTATTTAAAGTTCTTGGGCATAGCATTCGAGTGAGTGTGTGTTCAAGTCAAAAGGGAGCGTGCTGCTACCCACTCTTTAAGTACAAGTAATTACGCGAGTAAAATATTTAGACGGAGGTTTACCGAAAGGGTTCAACGAAATGGTTAGGGGTGAGGTGTTGGCTTGCGCCACGATCCTCAATCGGCCGTTTGGCGTTCCTCACCGTGCGGCCACCCTGAACCATTATCTCGTCTAGCTGATCCCCTGTACCGTGGCTGACTTGAACACAAAATGTAATTCTCGCAAAATACCGATAATATAAGAAAAAAAATTATCAATAGTTACCACGCATAGTGATAAGCACGTTTCAAATCTAGAGCCAACACGGTTAAAATGGACGCAGCGCTCATTCTCCCTGGAGCCTACTGGAGACGAGTCGCGAGGATAGGCGGCTCACGTGTACAAAGTATATAACATGTAAACAACAAAATAAAAACTTTATACAATACAATGTTAAAAATATTATGGATGTATATACATTAGAGTGGAATAAAAATAGATTAGTAGTAGGATTAGATTGGGTGTAATTGCAGATTTAATTTAGATTAGAGATAGAGTTAATCTAGATTATTTTTAAGTTTTAGTTTATTTATTTAACAAACCCTTCGCGAAATTCAGATCAATAAGAACGAATGACATCTTCTTATTGATCTGAACGATATACTGCATATATAATAAATATTCTACTGTCAACATTTATTTTACATCTATCTGCTGTCAAATGACACATAATTATTAAGTACCTACTGTCAATGCTTAAAAAACATGCTCAATAAAATTTTAATTACTTATTTCGCATCATTCTCTCTGACAACTACGGTTAGGGTATATTTTTCACATTTATAGCAAAGCACAGATCTTAAAGATTTGTATACTTGAAGCTTTTTTTCAAGCTGGCCTTCAAAATCGTCAGAATTGAATAAATTATTTCGAGTGCAAGCAGTATTCTTCGGCATATTTAGTCTCTTTTTGTTGCCGGTTCGGCACGCATGTACACAAATTCGCCTGCATTTTAGTAACTGTATTCGCCAAGACTGATATTTTGGATATTCGAGTATTTTTCCTTAACAGCATTATGAGTTGTGTTCTATTTTCATTGTAGCCTTACTGTCTGCACTGGCAACAACGGATGCCAGTCGTGAAATGCAATCAGTTGAGCACGCCAGCGAAGCCGAGTAGACGTGTGTTGCTTACGGAGAGAAATTTATTAAATAAAAAAGCTAAATTGGTTGAAGTCGATGTGTTTCATTTATTGCCCATTCTGACAGTTCAGAAGTGGGATCAGTCATGCACGCGATTAAAACGAAAAAAGAGATACTAGACTTGTGCCACGACCCCGAATCAATCAAAAGGTTAGTGCAATTAGATTTCCCAGAAGTAAGCAGCACTCCAAGGCGGATGGTCGAAGTTCAAACTGTGCGAGATTTAAGTGGAAACGCGAGTGGTCGTGACGACAAAAGCACCCGAATGGAGGAGACGTGCGCACCTTGAGAAGCCAAGGAGGTGATGCATGAGCATGAAGCACCACGGTGATTAAATCTTCAACAGCATGAACGCACTTTACTGGAAAGGGTGCGGGCATTGCTAGAATCAACATATTGACAAACGAGAACGTTTTCTACGTCCGCGACATTGCGGAGATGTTGCCAAGTTTCAACCCGAATCAGTGAGACTGAACGGCAGAAAATTTTATTCAGCGCATATGCGAGTTGAAGGGGGTGTACACTTTGCACGATAAATTGGTATTGTTTGCAGCACAATTAAAACTGTGCGGGTATGCAAAAATATGGAACAACGGACAAATGCAAGTATTTAAAAGTTTCCCAGAGTTTGCGAACAAACTAGTGATCTACTTTCCTACTCAAATTGAAAAAGCTGATGTGCATTTAAAGTTGATGAGAACGATTTGTGCGAATTCGGAAAGTTTGGACAAATACTTTTGTAAAATGACAGCAATTGGGCAACGGGGAGAAGTGTCAGACGCAGCAGTCATAAAGTTTATCCGACGCGCCTCAGTCACCCAGCACTGCAAAGTGCTCTTGCGGGAGGTGAATTCGCTGAACTACAAGAATTTCACATGGCGATTAGCTGCTTCGAGGAGAATGTTGTGCCGGCTATAGATCCGCATCAGATGCGTGCATCACATAGTGAATTTGTGCCGCTACGTGACCAGTCTGTACGAGTGTCGAATACTAGGCCAGTCGAAATGCGCGTAACCGGAACGATTTGTTTCAATCGCCGTCAGCGAGGTGATTTGGCAGTACGATGTCCGCATCCACAACGACATCCACCGTCGCACGGGAAATAGAACTAGTGAATGCCTCGACAGAGCTCAACAACCGAGAGGACCTACACCACAGGAGTCAGATATTGTATTGCAAATAAGAAGGAAGAAAATTCATCAATTTTAATTGGACCGCTATTGCCGCCGAAAAAAATAACTGTCAAGGGAAAAAGTATTTTCGCCGATAGTAGACTCAGGAAGCTCACGTTCATTATTAGTTCGCTCTGTTGCTGACGCAATTGGGCCAGTCGAACTGACTGAAATCAAATTTTCTAGCTTCGGCGGAGGAAAATATCGCTCTACGGGAAAAATCAAAACAGAGATGCAGTTTGGTAATAGGGATTTTCTTCACACATTCTTTATCGTGGAAGATGGAATGTTGCCTTGTGCTACTATGGTGGGAACCGATTTTGTAAAAAGCCAACGGCTGAACCTAATCATTTGAAATGGAGTTTGTAAAATCAAAGACAAAAAGAACTTGAACGAGGACAAGCATCGCAAGTTAGATGAACTATTATGCAAATTCAAAGATTGTTTCGCCGAGAATCTATCGGAGATTGGGAAGTGTAAGCTAAGACAGCTGAAAATTAGGTTAATATCAGACAAACCCATTTACCACAGACTTCATCGTATTGCTTTTACGAAAAGGCCTAAGGTGACAAAAATTACAGACAAATTATTGGAAACAAACATTATTTAGCCGAGTGAATTGTCGTATGCTTCTTCGGTGGTACTCATAAAAAAAATCAGATTCAAAAGATAGACTATGTGTGGACTACCGAAAACTAAATAACATTACGATGAAACGTCCCTTTTTGATGCCTGTCGTGGATGGCCCGCTAGCACAACTTGCAAGTGCTGAGTTATTCACAATTCTTGACCTGCTATCCAGATACTATCAAATCGAGGTCGAGCCAAAGTCACGAAAATATACTGACTTTATTACGCACGACGGGCATTTTGAATTTCCAAGAATGCCATTCGGAGCTGTAAACGGACCAGCTGTGTTCCAGGAAGTAATGGAAAAAATTGAGTGTATGTTGTCCACTGGGATACTCATTACATTTTCCAATGACTTAATGACCAAAAGCAAAAATTTTGCAGAAGGCATGGAAAAGTTGGAAAAGCTCCGAATCTATGTGTTAGGGAAACTTTTCGATTTAACAGATTGCTCTGCAGATACCACGGTGCGACTAAAGAAGCCCCTACCTCCATGGATAGCACGATGGTGGCTTAAGATGTTGGAGTATGATTTTAAACTAATTCCCAGGGACAGGCACCGGATGCAGCATGTGGATGCCTTAAGTAATGCATTTACCCAAAACACCGCTGAAGTTGTTGAAACGATTTTAACAGTCAACATTACTGATGTAGACTGGCTGGTTACAATGCAACAACAAGACGAGGCACTACGAAATATCACGCGGATAATTTGAGGAGATCCCTGTTCCGACCAGCTGGTGCAGTTACGGGAGGATTACGTACAGGAAACCAACCGACTATATCGGAAAGCGCGGGGAGAGCTTCGATGGGTCGTGCCAAAAGCTGTACGCTCGAGAGTTGTGAAGAAAGCTCATGATGACCGAGGACACTTTGGGGTGGACAAAACGTTAGAACAGACACGGCCCAATTATTGGTTTAAGCGAATGCGAAATTACGTTGAGGGATAAATCGCAGCCTGTATCGAATGCTGTTATTTTAAAAGGGCTGCTGGGAAGTCAGTTTGGAAATTTTATTGTTACATGCACAAAGAATTCTGCGAGCTACTGTCGCGATTGTTTTCACAACCATTAAGAACATCAACAAAATGAATTTACTCGAAACCCCGAGAACCCGCCAAGCATGATCAACATCTGAAAGTGACGTCACTCCATTCATTGATTTGCTCGAATCTACCAGGTACCTCTCGGTAGAACATTCGAGAAATGATCGAGTAATAGAAAAGTGGTTTTTGTTGATTGGGAAGTGATTTTAGTGGACAGTTGAATCACAAATTTATAGACTAAGTGAAAAATAAAATTAATGAAAGTGTTAAATTGATTATTGTGCATTTTGAGCAAATAAACTCTATGAACTTAATTTAACTGACAGTGCGTTTTCACTTCCCCAGAACATTAAAATTATTGGCCGCGAACCATAACACGCGGCAGTATGTTAGCCTAGTTGTCCCTGTCCCGTTCGAAACGATACACGTAGACCACCTGGGACCCTTTAACAAAAGTACCGCTGGAAACCAATACGCGCTAGGAATAAATGACTCATTTTCGAAATATACTGTGGTAAAAGCTGTAAAGTTGGCGAGAACGCTCCCAGTAATTCATGCACTAAATGATCTAACTACCTTTTTTGGGCTTCCGCGACGAATCATATCAGACCGAGGCACAGCCTTCACTTCCAAAAAGTTTGAAAGTTATTGTGCTAATAACGATATCAGCCATGTTTTAAATGCGGTTAGGACCCCCAGGGCAAATGGCCAAATCGAGAGAGTGCATCATTCTGTTCTTCTATAATAACGAACGCAAATGGGACCGAAATCTTAAAAGGCTTCAGTTTGTTTTAAATTCCTAAGCAAACTCGACTACCGGTGAAACGCCGAATGCGATTATATTCCGATACCACTACGTGACTTTCTTCCAAATAAGCTGCTTGAAGCGCAACATGAGTTAGGTAGGACTAAATCCATGTAAATTTGCTATGAAGAAATCGCGAGTAGAATTAACATCGAAAAGCAAAAATGTAAAGAACGTTTCAACAAACAACACGGGCGATCAAAACAGTTTGTGGTTAAGGATCTGGTTGTGGACTATAACATGCATTCAGCGACTGGAGGATCTTGAAAATTACAGCCACGCTACAAGGGACCGTAAGTAATTAATCGGGTATTGGATTGCGACCGATACCTTATTTGAGATTTAGAAGATTGCCAACGGAATCAACGATCGTTCCTATCTGTATTCCACGCGGAGCAGTTGAAACCCTGTCGTTCCTTGGGACCAGAAGCGAACAGCGACGATGAATCAATGAATGACGAATCAGAAGTTAGCTCCGATCCCGCCTTGGTTGAAGATGTGTCTCGAGACCAGTCACTTCAGGATGGCCGAGCTGTCAGCTCCAGAGAAACTGGACAACTGGCAACAACGGATGCCAGTCGTGAAATGCAGTCAGTCGAGCACGCCAGCAAAACCGAGTAGATGTGTGTTGCTTACGGAGTGAAATTAATTAAATAAAAAAGCTAAATTGGTTGAACTCGATTGGTTTTATTCATTACCCATTCTGCCACTCGAACACAACCAATTTTGCTTCGCTGCCGAGTTTCAGGAAAATATATTTGGCGGTCGTTAATGACCAAGACTCTTAATATCGTTCCACATCTATTGGGCAAGTTTGAAACTAGTATCTCGAATACAAAAACTTTCCAGGTCATTTTCCACTATCGGAACATACCCAAAACAGATGCAATCTACCGTGTCAAATAAATCTACGATTTATTTCGCTGATTGAGGGTACAATTTATAAAATTTGTATACATCCTGGGGAAAACTTACTTATCACCAAAAACTAAACTTCATTCGTTAGCATGATTACTTTCGAGAAAAACTAAAATTCCCATATTTCTCTTTTAAAATTCCCAGGGCTTTAGCTACGCAAATACTGCAAACATTTCCCTAGAGCAAAATTTATCCCCATGTAGATTTATTTTATCATTTAACAAAATTAAATTCACCATAAATCGGTCGCAAGCGGACCACATAACTTTTCAAAGTTATAACCACACGTCCTACCTACCATCAACAACAGAATCATTTCCAATTATAATCATTCAACTGCACAGACAGAAAGAACGATTCAACAGATACAACCGCACAAACAAAATAAACTTACCGAATGTGTAAATATTAACAAACATTCTCGTATATTTGCATACGCGGACATTTAAACTAGCGCAAATATTTCCACCATATAATACGAATAAATGCATTCAATTAATGTACTGACTGTGAGGAGTGAAGTAAATTTTCCAGTTCTTTGTTTTCACGTTGATGTCCTATCTCTCAAATGTTTGTGCGAAAATGGCACAATATGTACATATATGTATATACTCGTATATACCGAATTAGATTCCTCTTGCGTCCTATAAACTGTACCGTCCTTCTAAGCTGGCAACCAACAAAAACGGAAATATGGCAGTGGAGGTTGTGTACACGAGCAACCTCTGTCCTGCCAAAACTTTAAACCATGAGGGATTCGGGGTAAATGGATTTGAAGTAAATGGGTCAGCTGAATCCTCCTATAGGGATTGTCGCCAGTTTGACCGCAATTGCGAGGTTGTGTCAGCACTAGACATGAATTCCTTACGGACAGTTAAGTAAGGATGAACATACCTATGCACACTCAGACTGAGAAGACCTTCTCGGCTCCTTGCAAGCATCTTAGACTCGTAATGAAGACTTTTTCATTTGAGTAGGAAAAAAAACAAACCCATTTCTTTTGAATAACTTGATGGCAAAGGGACAGTTCAAAACGAAGAAAATTTTCAGGCAAGAAAACTTTTTATCCGAGTTTGAAAACTTTTGATGCTATCAAAGAAGACGCTGCTTAGCAGAAAAGATAGTAATTATGGAATGTAAACTTAGGATAGGCTTACGATCAACAACTAAAATATGCCACTTGAACGTGGAGGAGGAAGCGGGTGGTGATGCCAGGTCCGGAAATTAAAAGAGCTGGAGGAAACCTGAGAAAGCTTTTCTAAAGATTCTATTGTTGTATCTCTATCTTTGCAACATGCCTGGAGAAATGTAAAAGTCGATAAGACGATTAACTGCATCCAAAGATACTTAGCTCAAGTTGGATTGAAGCTTTGCTGAGTTGTTGAAATGTCTGAAAGTGAATATTAATTAACTGCATGTAGGTTTGTGGTGCATTTGCAAATCTTGATATGGCTCTAGAAAAGATTTAATGTTAGGAACGGTGTTATCTTGGATTACCGTCGAAAACTTAATGAAATGTCGATGAAGTTTTAATTGTGAGAGATAAAGTGGCTGCATTAAGAAAACAGTATGGTCACGAAAAACATTCTTGCAGTCATCCTAAATTTCTGAAGTGGTCCATATTTTCGATATGATGCTTGATAGTGGTTTTTATGAAACTAAAAATTGCAGTAATTTGCATTTGTGAGCTGACAGTCGGTATAAAGTCCAACATTTGCCTCTATTCATAACTTTTCAAACGCTTCACAACCATTTTTTGAGAAACCACATATGTATATAGTGAAGAATTTTCATCAACATAAGCCATGCTAAACAACCCTTTAGGTGCAATACACTCAATGCAAGAGAGAATCGTCGAATATGTTATTTGATCCAGCAAATGTGTACTATAGACGAGACGTCTATGTCAAAATCGGACCTTAACAGGTTTCCGGTTCTGAAGAATCAATAGAAGGACTTACGAGGGCTTAGGTTTGGTTTTTTGGATTGTACCTGAAATACAATGTAATTCGGGAAAATCTAAAATGTCATCGAATTGCCTTTATTTGAAAATGAGAAAGAAATGGGAATAGTCGAGAAGACTTTTTTCGGCGTGAGTGCGAGTCGATAATAGATGAAACTGAATGCACTTATACTGGAATCTTCTTGCAACACCTTAATATTGCATTGAATAGTGCAGGGACTAAGAGAGCAATCATAGACACAACCAATATATATTATAAAATAAGTGTACAATGTGCCTACCGCTAAAACTCAGAAACGACTGCTGGTACGACAAAAGGAGTTATATGGTGTGATAGCCCCACCCAAATAGAAAATTTTCATTTTTGACATTTTTGAACACACTTGCCTTGAGTGACGGAGTACTTTCTGACATGTTGACATTTCTTCCAATATCGTTTGTCACAAAATTGCCCGGATGATTGAATTCAGAGTGTTTGTTTCTTGAATCATCCATTTTATACCTGTCAAAGACGGAAAATTTTATTCAGCTTTTAGGATTTTGAGACCAGCTGCATACACAGGAAAACAAAGCTCCCGGGGTACAAATCTGTGATAAGACCTGTACTATGCTATAGGTGTGCAACATGGATGCTAACCCAAGCATCTGCACACATATTGAATGCCTTCGAAAAACGGGTCCTGAGGCCAATAATCGGAGTGAAGCTGGACGGGAAACAATGGCAAATTTGATGCAACTATGAGCTGTATGAATTCTTTGGCGAGCCAGAGGCTTCAAGGATTGTAAAACTGTGGAAGTTACAATGGGCTGACCTGATAAATCGTATGGACGAAAAATGGATAAACAAAAAGGTATTCGTTAGAAGAACTCAAGGGCGGAATCCAGTGGGGAAACCGAGGAAACGCTGGTCTGACTCCGTCGACGAAGACAGTTCATCGCTGCACCGATTTCGTAATTGGAGGATACGGCCAATGGACAAAGACATTTGGAGGCGCTTGTTGCAGTAAGCGAAGGGCTGAGAGGAGCTGTAGTGCGAAGAAGAAGACAGATGTATTGGGGAGTCTTTGTTTCAGTGAAAATGGATTGTGACCCTTGCGATTCGAATCAAGAAAAAAGGACCAAAGTATTAGCTTACAAGGAAGGGAAGGATATTGAAACTGACTTGCAACTACTAAGCTTGCAAACAGAATTAAGTACAGTGAAAAGACTTATCTTGTAAAAGCCAAATATGTCACCGAATACCAACTAGAAAAGCCTAACACAGGAGAATCAAACCTGACGGTGAAAAATACAATACATTACACTAACACACAAACGATGGCTCAACCGTAAACTCAGTTAAATATGAAGTAAAATAGTATTAAAAGCAGCCAATGGCCTTGGTAGAAATAGAAGACATAAAATGTGCTGCACAAGCTGTTGAGGTAGAAGAAGCTATAAAGAAAACTCAACCTAAGACAAGTTGCTTTAGGGTAAAGATGATACCATCAGGTTGTGATGATAAAGTATGCTACATAATATGAAAATCACACAAACTGAAGCCCAAATTTCTAGGATAAGTGTTTTGTTTTCAAACAGGCAATAAGCATAGCAAAAGCTGTCAGATATGAGATTCTTCAGCTTCTATCTTACGTCGAATGAGCAAATACCATTCTTCCGAAGCAGGACTCGCACACTGGAGAAGTTAGTTTCAGACACAGAGGGCTAGATTCTTGCTCGGGGTCTCTTCAATGGTAAAGTTACATCATTGGATAAGTCTTGATTTGACATCAACTTTTCGTTCGAAAAAAAAAAAATTCTGGACGTATTGAATTGAAAGGAATGTAAATACCCGTAAACGACTGCAGCAAATTTCTGCTGCTTCGGTGAGCAAAGCTGTTGGTGCTCGCCTAAATTGGCCTTGTCTGAGTATGCGTGAATGCGCTGGCAGGCTAGCATTGCGGTGTCGTGGGGTGGGTTCTTTTCCAAAGCACAAGAGCCCATTACAAAACAAAAATCTTGCATTCACGAGTTCAATGATCGAATGACTTAGTTTGAGGGTGTCGAGGCCGAGGTAACCTACTGAAGGGATAGAATGCTCAAACAAAACAACATACTAATCCTCGAGAGGATCTCGTCTTTACTATTCATTACTTACGGCCCCCAAGCAAGAGTGGGGCAACCAGGTGGAAACGGTGCCTCCTCGCACTCTTTATCTGGATCAAGATCCATCGTAGACGTGGCCACATATTTTCCATTCAAATGAAAAACTCTTACAAACATAATTCACATGATTTTTCCTTTAAATGAAAAATTGGAACGTTGCAGATTTGTGTTAAACTTATAAGATAGAATCACATAACACTTTAACATATATGGGAAACCCAAGCGGAAGCCCACATTACCCTGCAAAAGCACCTGTTATGACAAATAAAAAGGGGTGAACTCACCCGATGGCTAGCTCATGAATAGCCAACGTGGTCGGTCCCATGGCCAGCCAACGTGGTGGGTCCCATACCTGGTCAAGGTTCCATTCAAGTGGAAATATCAAAAGTATTTTTCAAAATATCTATTCATATTTATTCGATTCTTCTTCATTCATTACAAAAAAAATATTTTTATAAGTTTTTGCTTTACCGAAATTGTCATAAATTTCGCATCAAAAGTTCTCGAATCGGAAGGCCTCTGCCTAATATATTCCAAGGGATAAATTTTTTGAAAAAAGAGAATATTTTAAAGAAAAAAATTTAACAGTATTTTATAATAATAATTATTTAAATTTTAAAACATTATGAAAAAATACTAACACTTTATGATAAATACAAAAAAAACAAAAGGGTACTTACGAGCGCTCGTGTTTGGGGCGGGTACAGCATGTAACTCTTAGAATGATGCAGCAAAATAACGATTTTTGCATATTTAAATTTCTTCAAAATAGACGGCAATAATATTCTTTTTAAAAGAACACAATATCTTAAAACATAAAATTACACATCATGTACAGTGGAACCTCTATAAGTCAAAATTCAAGGGACACGCATAAACATTCGAGTTGTAGAGGTTTCAACTGATGAAGGTTTTCGAGTTAGAGAGACTTTTGTAGGCACAGATTCAACTTATAGAGGTTTACTTTCGATGCAATATTATGCTGAGCTACAGAGGAAAACTTAATGAAAATATCTGTTATAGACGTGAATACGAGATTTATTTCTGACTTGAGCATAGTATTATTTGAACTTCAATTCAATTCAATTCACTTAAAATATTATTCCAACTTAATTTATTTCAGTATTATTTGAGCTTACTGTACTCAATTTCATGTTAGGTCCACTAAGTATGTTAACAATATCTTAAAAAATTAATAATAGTCTGTAACATTTTTTCGTTTTAAATTATTTGAACATGCTGAATCTATATCATTTTCAATAGTGTAAAAAGCGGAAAATACGGTGTCTTCTGTATTGTTTTTTTTGCTCGATAAATCGCCTTAAAGTATTCAGTGAAATTCTTGCTTGCTTGGTAGAAACCTTCCTTTTCTTCATAATGAATCTCTGTATTTTGACCGACTGAATCGGCTATTTCATCATCAGATAATAATCCAGCAGTAACGACATCGTCATCCAATGTGACGAAGTCCTCAAAAGAAATTTCCATGTCAGACAGAAGCATATTCCATCCGACAGAAGGCTCTGTTGTATACATTTCTTCAACTTCAAGATCAGCTGTTGATGGTAATGGAAATATCAAACCGTATGAAACAATTAATTATTGTGGTCATAGTTACATTTCGCAATGGTTTGTCCAACATTCTTATCGCTTGCAATAATTCAATAGACGAACTAATGTTTTCTTCCGTATCATCTAACATTTTCTTGACTACTTCCTCTCGGTGAAATGATTTGAAGTTTTTAATGATACCCTGATCCATTGGCTATAATTTTGATGTTTTATTGGCAGGAAGATATTGTATACGAATAGCTTTTATCGGGGGAATATCATTATGTCAAGTACAATTGTCAATGATCAATGTAATTTTCCTTTTTTCCTTTGCTTTTGTTTTATCAATTTTTATAAGCCAACTTTTTAAGATGATAGAAGTCATCCAAGCTTTTGTATTAGCTTCATAATTTAAAGGTAAGAATTTACATCCTGAAAAACATCGTCGTTTCTTGGCTTTACCAATAATTAATGGCGTTAGCTTCTCTGTATCTGACATATTTGCAGCGAGGAATATAGTCAAATGTTGTTTACTATGCTTTTCTCCATGGCATGTATCATTGTTGAACGTTAAGGTCTAGTCAGGGAGGCATTTAAAAAAAAGAGTAGTTTTGTCTGCGTTAGAAATATTGTCTGATACATAGCCACATAATAAATTTTTCAAATCACCTTTCGTTTCGCTGCATTCTTCATTGTTAACGTTGACGCTTTCCTCACAATTTTTTTTTTAAAGTAAGATCATGTCTTCTTTTAAATTTTACTAAACAGCCATTACTTGCCCTGAAATCTTGCGTATGCTTCCGCTTTTTCTTGGAGCAGTGGTCCACACTGTTTAAACCACTTGAGAAAGCAATCTTCCAAATTAGGAAATTCAGCTGCTCTGTTTCTTTTACTAGATAAATTATGGCCATTTTCTATTCTGCACATTATTTCACTTTCTTTTTTAATTATTGTTGAGAGAGTACTCATCGGTATGCCGTTTTGATTAGCGAAATCTTTCTTTCTTTTACACGTTTTCACAGCCTCTACCACTATTAATTTTTCAGACAGGCTTAAAGTTTTCAATTTTCTTATGTCGGCACTTACTCACTCACTACTCACTTTAAAACTTTTCGCTTAGTAGGAATTCACAGCTCAAAAGCTACACCACTAATAAACACACAAAATCTATGTTCGATTCGGGGACACGTGTCAGGGTCATTTGTTTGAATGTTCCTGCATAGAACAATATGTTAAAGGCAACATTTTAGAACTATGTAACGGATTTACTTTTTCTTCGCGCTACAGAGGCGGTATATCCGCAAAAATTCGATATATATAGGTAATAACATCAAACATTGTCTTCTTCGAGATATAGAGTTTGAACTCATTTTTTCGAGTTATAGAGGGAAATTTTAATACTGAGACACCTTGTTCGTAAGTATTTATTGTTTCGACTTATAGAGGTTTTAAATTTCGAGTAACGGAGGTTTTATGCTTTGAAAGGAAGGGAATGACGATTTTCTTCGAGTTATAAAGGGTTTCAACTTATCGAGGTTCGACTTATCGAGGTTCCACTGTATATAATATTTATCTTAGTGTTACCCCGTGATTTTTAGGGTTTTGTACTAAAATACAAAACCCTATTGCAATCACGACCTGTGTCCGTCCGTCCGTCCGTCCGTCCGTCCGTCCGTCCGTCCGTCTGTATGTCACAGCACTTTTTCTCCGAAACTATAGAAGCTACAGCCATGAAACTTTGTGGAAAGGTTAGAAGTGGTGACCTCTTGAAAGTTCAATGGTGGAAAAAATTTTCAAAGGGGTTTGAGGGGGGTCTCCCCATATAGGGAAGTGACCCCCCCAAAAAAAAATTTCACCATTGGTAGTCGAGTAGGGTGTCATTGGAAAGGTCTTAACAAGATCTTTTCAAAACAAGTCTTAAAATTGCCTTATGAGTACCGAGGGGGGCAGGGGAAGGGGAAATGTACGAACTTTTCGCGTACCCCCCCCCTCGCGATTGGACACCTTCCATCCGAAAAATCTGAAAAAAATCATGGATGTAGGCCTTAATGAGTACAACAACAACAAATACATGAGAAGTCGAAATTCACTCAACTTTGTTAGTAATAGTATGATTTATCGATTTTATGTTTTCTTAAATAAAATCTAGACGGTACCCTTAAATTCAATAAAATTTAACACACAGATGACTATTTGTAAGGTTGACCTTCTCTGCAAGTTTCATAAAGATCGAATAATATTTAACGAAGTTATAGCGATTTGAATTTTCCTGCATTACTATGGAACAATATGCCCTGTATTACTATGGAAACATATGGCTATGGAGCCATATGCGCTTTTTACCGACTTAGAAACTACAGCTTTGCTAGGATTTGCATGAAAATTTCAGGAATGATAGGTATCATGAAGATGAGTATATACAATTGAAACAAGTCGGAAAGGCAGGAGAGAGCTCCTAGCAAAAGGGCTTTGTAACCATTTTAAGATTCTAAAAAACAGGCCATGAATCGATGATTACAGTAGAGAGGAGTGGCCCCTGAAAAAAAATTTCATGAAAGGTAGTGGATATGAGTATCAACTGAAAGTTCTCTATGAGAGCTTTTCAAAACAGTTCTTAAACTGACAGTTTTTGCTTCTGTGGGGGGCATAGGTGGGGGGGGGGGAATACATGAAAAATGGATTTCCTCCTCGAACATGACATCTTTCTTGATTTTATTCGTTACAGGGTACTGCATTTTGTAAGTTGAGTACAAAACCCTTCTGACATGAGCATAGGTCTGTCTACCCAACTTGTTTTATTTAAATGTTTCTTTATTTTCTCGTCTTTCCGCGCTTTCTATATGAATGTGGATTGTTTTCATGGAAAATACAATTTCACTTCTAATATTTATTAGATTGTTTTTTTCATTTTTAGGGTTTTGTAAAATAATTTTACAAAACTCTACTAGTTTTACGACCAGTCTGTCCGTCCGTGCGTCACAGCAGTTTTTCTCAGAAACTACTTAAGCTAGAAACATCAAATTTTGTGTGTAGGTGTAAAGTGGTGATCTCTTCAAAGTTCAACTAAAAAATAATTTTATAAGGTATTTAAGGGGGGTCTCCCCATATAGGAGAGTAACCCCCCGAAAAAAAAAATTTCATTGAAGGTAGCCGATATGGGTATCAAATGAAAGGTCTTACTTTGGCAAAATTTGCTTCAAGGGGCGCATAGGGAGGGGAAATACACGAAAAATTTGTGTCCCCCCCCTCGCGATTGGACACCTTCCATCCGAAAAATCTGAAAAAAAGCAGGAATGTAGGCCTTGGTGGGTACAACAACAACATACGTTAGAAGTCACAATTCACTCAACTTTGTTAGTAATAGTATGATTTATCGATTTTATGTTTTCTTGAATAAAATCTTAACGGTGTAAAATCTTAACGGTGTCTATTTATAAGATTGATCTATTTTGAAAGTTTCATAAAGATTGAATCATATTTAGCGAAGTTATAGCGGTTTGAATTTTCCTGTATTACTATGGAACAATATGCGCTGCATTTATTACTATGGCAACATATGGCTATGGAACAACATGCGCTTTTTACCGACTCAGACACTACAGTCTTGCTACGATTTGCATGAAAATTTCAGGAATGATAGGTGTCATGTATATCTTTGAGAAGCGGTTCAGCGAGTGGTATCAGTAATCGTAAAACAAAATAGTGGCTGTTTTAAATGCGAAGATTGAATAATTTTGAGTTATTTTTTGCCAACTTCAACGTTTAAGGTGCATGCTTTGAACACTTGATTCAATTTAATGAATGACTGAAGATGAGTACCTACAATTAATGCTCATAAGTGAAACAAGTCAAGGAGGTGAGAGAGAGCTCCCAGCGAAAGGATTTTGTAACCATTCTAGGATTCGAAAAAATTGGCCATTAATCGATGATAACAGTACAGGAGAGTGGCCCCTGAAAAAAAATTCATCAAACGTAGCCGATATGAGTATGAAATAAAAGTTTCCATGGGAGCTTTTCAAAACAGTTGTTAACTGTCAGTTTTTGATTCAGTGGGGGCACAGGGGAAAAATACATGAAAAATGTGTTTCCTCTGTCATCATCCATCTGAAATAATTATCAAGGGAGTTATTTATGAGTATAACAATACCAAAAACCTCAGAAGTTGAAATTCGTTCAACTTTGTTAAAAATAGTATGATCTTCGTATTTCATATTTTCTCCAATAAAATCGTCTTTGACATGTTTCTTGATTTGATTCGATCTGGTGACTGCATTTCGTAAATTGGATACAAAACCCTTCTGAAATGTGCGTAGGTCTGTTAACCCAACTTGTTTTTTTTTTAATTTCATCATTTTTACTCAAATAATATATCCACTAACTGCAGCAATCAATATTGAATCAAATGCATCACTTTTAATAAAAACTCCATAGAGGTTATCCGCTCAACAAACAAAAGCCGTAAGGTTTCCGAACTTTCACTCAATTTTCAGATATCAAAAAAGTGGAAATGCATTCCGATTCACATCAATAACAATGCAAAACCTGATTTATTTGATTGCATACGGAAACTTCATTTCTTTACGAGTTTTTCAACGCTTTTCAAGGTTATTTCAGCAATTATTTTTTCTTTAGGTTTTGAGCAAACAATCTAGCACTGAATTTAAACAGAATGTGTATTTTCATGCAACTCAGGACAAATACATCCTCTTTTAGGCACTTTATGGTTTTCATTTTTCTTTCAAACTTGCGTTATCACTTTCATGCGCCCAAAGCATACATTTGAATCAGTTGTGGGCTTCGCGAAAAATAACAGACCCATTTCAATACAATTTTATTTTTCTCCCATATAACTCAATTATCGTCACATTCTTTTAACTATTTCACTTTTTATCAATCTTGGCAATTACATAGCTATGTTGTTTGTTAATTGAATCAAAGATGCAATCGCGCGCTCGCTTAACAACTTGCTGTTACAAAACTGATTCTTACGTTTTTTAATACATATAAGGAGTTCCCAAACAACCGATATGTGATATATGTTATGTATGTTTAAAGCAAGCAGCGGAGTCAATTGCACATGAGTGCAGTTTACCAAACGCGACCCTTTCCGCTCGATGTTCCCAATGCTAAACCCGCTTCGAATCCATTCCGTTACACTCGGCAAGCCTCTTCATAGTGGTAACAGAAAATTCTCGTCAACACAATCTAGCAATCACTTCGCTAGATTGTGTCGCAAAGGGGTTGCCATTAACAATTTTTGTATTTGTAATTTAGATTTTTTTTGGAAAAGCTTTTTATTGATAATGGTAGTGAGGGTAGTGGCGAGATTTATTGCGGACTAGTAATGACAATGTTAATAAGTTGCACATCAAATTGATCCGTACTTATCGCATGGTTATTTCTATGAGATGACAATATCTTCGCAAAGGTCCTTCGAGCAGTTTTCCTAGGCGGTAATTTCCTGAGGTAATTTACACTAAGGGATTTATCAAAACAGCAATACGGCTTCAAAGCTGGATGATCTACCATTGTGAAAATCATGAAAATAGTAGAAAATAGAATAGCAGAAATTGCTTCGCTAGATTATGTCGCAAAGGGGGTTGCCATCATCAATTTTTGTATTGGTATTTTCAATTTTTTTTATTTGGAAAAGCTTTTTATTAATAATGGTAGCGGTGATAGTGGTAAAATTTTTTGCAGATTAGTAGTAACAATGTTAATAAGGTACGCATTAAATCGTTTGTCACTTATTGTGTGGTTATTTATATGATATGGTAATTTTTTCGTAAATATCCTTCACGCAGTTTGTCTAGGCGGCTGCTCGATTACTACCAACATGCTTTGTGTTTTGAACCTTTGAGCCAGATGCCTACCCAGCAAATGATCATCAGGACATAGATTTATAAATTAGCGATCGTTTATTTTGACGTACAGTTGCCCAACCTCAACCAATTGGGTAGAATATTTCGAAAAAGATTCTTGAAAAGTTTGGCACTGTAGTTTTAAGCGGGTGGACCCAAGTTAGGGATCTCTGTGAGGGCTGAATAAAATATGTTTGAAAATACTATCAACTCTACAATGAGTCCCCTTATATTTGCGTGCAGCTCTCGATTCTCTGGCAATGACTACAACAAAAGAAGCTTCACGCAGATTGATTGTATGGTAAGTAGAAGCCGATAAAAAGTGGTAAGAATGTTGAAAAACTCTAGCACAAGGCTCGAATGGTGAGGATCATCAAGCCACAAATGGCTACGATGACATTCCAGCTGAAGCTCTACGACTGGTCCAACGCCTTCGCCCTGAATTCTGCTTAGTATATTCAATACCTCTCTGAAAGAAGGTATATTATCACAATGTTCTAATAAGGATGGGCATGTGCTAAACGTAAGGAAAAAATGCTGGACACGGCTGAAAATGTCATCAGGGGGGATTCACTGAGCGATTCACACTTAGAAATCTATTATGACAGACATACGGCTTCAAAGCTGGATGATCTATGATTTTCAAAATCATGAAAAAAGTAGATGCGGTTTAATGACCAAACACACTAAGCCATTCTTAAAATACTATGTGAATCTCGTCGAGCTTGAGGAATGCACTCATTTTTGCTCGAAGCATTTTCCAAAATATCGAAATATTCAATGTGGGAACTGAAGGATTACCTATGAGGCCGGAGGCTGACTTATGAAAGGTAAGAGCAACTGCAACATCATGCTCTGCTTTGGCATCACAGACAAATAAATCCGTCTTACCAAAATGACAATGACGTCGATGACCTTCCAAATCCGCATCAATAACCAACTCACCGATGTCTTTGACACAATTATCGGGCTATAGCAGGGAGATGGGCTGGCCCCATTGCTATTCAATTTGGATCTAGAGTACGTTATAACGAAGCTACCTTTCGATACACGAGGTACATTACTATACAGGTTTAGCTAAGTAGCAGCTTATACGGATGACATCAGCATTTTGTTACGGTCATTAACAACTACCGAAGAACTATTCCTGCATCTCGACAGCGAAGCAAAACTGGGAGGGCTACAAATCAATGAGAATAAAACAAAGTTCATGACTCAGTCGATGAAAAATACTTCAGACATCCAAAATATCAAGCTTGGTGAATAAAATATTGAAAATGTGGGCAAATTTGTGTATTTAGACGCCAAAATAAATAAAAATGCTGATGAAAGAATAAGATAAAAGTTATCTGACATATCAACAAGTAAGCAAGTGGACGATCGAAAATAGGCAGTCAGCCAGCAAAAACACCGAGATAGTCATATTAATTAAAAATTAGATTCTCAGAGCTCGTCAATCCAGGTTAGAAGTTTAATCACTGAGTCAAAGAAAACGCTTAAATATCTTGAAGTTAAAATTCATTTATCAAATCATAGCATTAGGAAACGCGGCCCCAGTTCGACAATGAGCAAGAGGCACTTAAAAATGATCTTACTTCGGTCAGTGCCACTCTAAAATTTCAAGGTTTGACGTGACTTTCGTGTTGAGTTTTAGGGTTCCTAAGTGGAGCTTCCTATTTTTAAAGTCTTGTACTGTTACAAAACTCTTGTGAAATTGTGACCTGTCTGTCCGTTTGTCTGTCTATCTGGCACAGTACATTTTCTCCAAAACCAGAAGAGGTCAGAAGTAATTGCGTCTTAAAGTTTTAGGTATCCAAAAAATATTTACATGATCTCCCAGTATAGGAAAAGATTCCTTAAACAATTTTTTTCCCAAAAGTTATCATGTAGAGATTCAAATGAAAGCTCTCAATGGAGACCTTTCAGTACCACTAAAATTGCATTTTTTTATTGAACGTTTCAGAGGATAGAAAATGTTCGAAACAACGCGATGGACAGGATAGGACAAATACAGACGAGTACCTTATAAATTAAAATTCACTCAACTCTGTTAGTAATTGTTAGGGATGTGAACATGTTCAACCAAGACCGTTTTTCTGCACAGAGTGACAATACATTTAACCTAAACTTTATTATTTGACAGTTGATTCAAAAAAATTTTTAATTATTCAAATAAAACGTGTTTTTAGACGTTTGAAAAAACTGTTGGTTTTCCATGGCGAAATAGAAATTTTGAAAAGAGCAGTAAAGGCCATGCATAGCGATTCTTTTGTGAGATCAGTTCAGTTTGATGTTTTGATGTTCATGATGAATTATTCTAATATTTTAAATGGTTGAAGTGTTGTTGGTTTCAAGTTGCTTACATAAGCTGGTAATTGAATATATTATGTTGAACTTTACCAAATCGTTTCTCTAATTAGCGAATCCAGTAATGTAAAGTTGAAGGCTTACTCAGTAGAGCAGAAGAAGTTATGGAAGCAAAGCATAATCCTAACATTCGTAGTTTCATATTTACTAAATGAAATCATATGGATTTAAGCAGTTCTATATATAGTGCTAGTATTTGGAAAGTTTCAAAAAAATTGAAGCACATTAGTCGAGGCTACAGCCGATTAAATTTAATGTGATTGTAACCAGAACTTTTACAGTCCAGTTCAATTATATAAATATTTTACGACCCCATTGAGTGAAAGATTTTAGTTATATTTCAATGAATTAGTGGGTAGTTAGAATAAAATAATAATTGTTTTTCTTTTATACTAAGTATTTTATCTACCGGTCATTGAAGTTTGTCTTAACTTTAAATATTGTTGGTGTCTGCATATCATGGTTGAGTACAAGACTCCTACGACAGAATCATCTTAGTCGTCACTCAACATGTTTGGTGGTAAAAAGGATAACTGAATCCTTTCTTTGGATTATGCTGAGCTCATTTTTTGCTTTCATTTTCCTGAAAATTCTTAAAGAATATTTTGTGGGTTTGGCAAACGTCTTAAAATATTTTTTTTGACATTTTTCAAATATTTTTCAGGTATGGCTCTTAATTTCAAAAAACTACAGTAACAAAGTTAGATAAATGAAATCTTGAGCACAACCCCGAATTTCAGCAGTATTATTATTTTTGTTGTAGTTCATTTTGTTTTAATGTTTTGGACATTTGAGAAGCATATGATCATATTGCTTTAAAGATTAATGTCCCCAAATAGTATCTATAAGTCTGAGGTGCAGTGTTAAATAATTTTTCGCCTCCGGCATTGGCAAAAAAGCTATAATGAGGAATGTATAGTCTACAGCAGTACCAGGCCGTCTATCGTATCTGTGGCGCGATTTTCATTTTGGCGAAGGAAACATTTCCTCAAAAAGGAAATTTGCAAATACAAGGGATATACTAGCTACTGCTGATTGCTCTCAATCAGATTGTTTTAAAAGACACGTAAAAAGTAAACTATTTTGATCTAAATAAATAGGTCAACTTTGTTGCCGTTCACTCCAGGGGACTCCGGTTGTGTATTTTGTCGGCCCCGGTATTGCTTGCTGGAGACGAGTGTGGGCACCATTTGCTTCAACCGCCAAGCAAGTAGACAATTCTCTGGAGTTATCGCTAAACAGGAATATATGAATTGAAAATGAAAGAGCCACTCATTTGTCATAGCGGGAAACTCGACTCCCTGCAAAGGAAGTCGGTGGAGATTACCTAAAACTAACGACGCGGATATCTCAACACCTCACTATTACTAGTGGGTACATATTAACTTAGCTTCTCTCAGACAGGAAACCACCTGGAAACCGAAAGCTTGGGTTTTCCGATTCAACACCTGTTTTCGGTTTTCGTGTTCTATCGCACGCGTGCCAAGTTTACACCACATATAAATTGTTTTTGTAATAACCTTCAGAGCGATACCCAGAACAGATTTGTCATTTTTACACGAGTTTTGAAAAAGTTGATAAGTGTCAGATGAGAAATCTCAGTCTGTGAACCGCCACGATTCTTTGCGGCTTCATTTTTAGGGTTTTGTAAAATAATTTTACAAAACCCTACTAGTTTCATGTCCGTCCGTGCGTCACAGTACTTTTTCTCGCAAACTACTTAAGCTAGAACCATCAAACTTTGTATGCAGGTGTAGGGTAGCGCTCTCTTTAAAGTTTAATTACAAAAAATCGTATAAGGTATTTAAGGGGGGTCTCCCCATACAGGGGAGTGGCTCCCGAAAAAAAAAATTTACCAAAGGTAGCTGATAGTGATATCAAATGAAAGATCTTGATGAGAGCTTTTCATAACAGGTCTTAATTTGACACTTTTTGCTTCGAGGGACCCGCAGGGAGGGGATATATGCGAAAAATTTGTGTCCCCTCCTCACGATTGAACACCTGTGATCCGAAAAATCTGAAAAAAATTATGGTAGTAAGTGTTTGTGAGTACAACAACAAAAAATACCTTAGAAGTCGAAATTCGCTCAACTTTGTCAATAGTAGTATGATATTCGAATTTCACATTTTCCCCAATCAAATCGCATTGGTACCCTTAAACTAAACGAAATTCGACATTTACGTAGTCCTACTAAGGGTTCATAAACTTTGTAAGTTTGATGAAAATCGAATAATATGCACGGAAGTTATAGCCGTTTGAAATTTCTCCAATTACAACAACAATAACCCATGATTTTGGTATTTTATGGACTTTCCATCGAATCAGTCACTGCAGTTTTGACTTGATCTTCTTGAAATTTTCCAATAAGGTCAATAATATTAATATTTTTAAGAATTCATGATATGAATGCTTTTTGTCGGTTTGCAACAAAATGGCGACCGTTGAAAGTAGAAAAACAATGGATTTTCCCTTGAACGATCACATCTCTTTGACATATTTCTTGACGTTATTCATTGCTGGTGACTGCATTTCTCAGAAGTTGAGTACAAAACCCTTCTGACATGAGCGTAGGTCTGTTTTCCCAACTTGTTTTGTGTGTTGTCTTTGGCTTACGTCCATGAGGAGCTGTCATTGGGAAGTCTGACGTTGATTGGTGCGATATTATTGTTTTTGGCATCCGAAATATCAACCGACAAAGTGGGATCTCAAACTGAAATTCCAAACAGGAATTAATAAATGCAAGTTGCCATCCCCCCTTGTTGCCCGAAAACAATTCAACTCCTTGAAACGTTCGCGTGATATTAAATAGATTGGAGTTTGCAAAACATCTCGGAGTTGCAGTAAACGCGAGGGTTCCTACCAGGTTGGTAGGTAAGAAATAAGGGTCACTCATTAAAAAAAAATTTTTAATGCATATACGTCGTATAGGCTCATGGGTATTTGAATACATATCTTGATACTCGTAGATTAAATATATTATCGTTGCTTTTTACTGAGAAAAAAAACACAATTCATTGTATTTTCTAGTGGAAAAACGGACAAACAAATCATCTACGAGTTCTGAGTCAAGTACAACAAAAGGTCATACCCCTCATTTATTTCAAAGTAAATAATCCTTAAACTATCAAAAAATCGAAACTCCTGCACGATGAAACCAACCAACAAATTGCTCCACCAAAACAACTCAATCCTTTTGTTTACGTTTGCTTATTTCAACCGACAATATTTCACCAATCCTGCAAATTCAAAAGCAAAACAAATCATGCTCCCTAAAGCTGTTTCCGTTCCGTTCATATCAAACTTTACAACCTTTGGCTTTTTGCCACCCACATCCAGCATTCATACATTTGGTAAACTTTTCAAAAAAATAATACTAGATCGACTGTGAAAACAAGGACACAATAATAAATTGTCAAGGAGATTGCCAATTGGCAGAGTAAGGCAGCCAAGCTGAGTCAGCCTTGCTCCATCGCTTTGAAATAAACTGGCATTCCCACCACCACAACACAACTACCCCCACTCCAACCGCCATCATCAATGTGTGACTTCTTGTCAAGGAACAATTTGTTTTCATAAAATCTCAAACAAATTGGTAATTTGATAAGATCTTATAACGAGGCTAGAAATTCGAGTAGTATACACCAATCCTCGCCACACATACTTATCTATACCATTGTATGTACACATGTAGAGTATGTTTGGTTGAATCCACTTGTTGCCGTGCCCTTGTGTTTTTGCTATCGTTTCAGGATAGCGATGGCTATGGACTGCGGGGACTTGCAGCGATAATTTATTTTAACAAGGTGAAAAGGCGTTTGGAAAATGTATTTATACATTTTTTATTTGACACACTTGAACATTGACCGCACTCCTATTTCATATGTGTTTATGGTTATTATTTGCAATTTATCTTGTTGCTAAGTAGACGTACGAAATTCAATGAGGTGATTTAGATGAATGTGATTCGACGATAAGGGTTAACATCATTTGAAGAGGATTGTTTTTCCTCGTGGGATTGTTGGGAAAGAATGAAAGATAGAGTAGATTTAATAGGATTTCATTCTACTGTTCGGGAATTGCAGGTTATAATTGATGAGCTAATGCATAGAGAATTTGGCCTTTTACTGCGGTTGGGAAGAGGATGGACTGAGTAATTGTTGTGGAGCTCCATTTGCTCATTTGGTCATCTTAATGTTTTGTTCGATGTCATCTTCAAATTGTTTTAATATCTACAAATTACGACCAGCACGAGAATTACTATTTTTAGATTTTCATTCAACATCTTCCTTTATTTGATTGATTTTCATTTATTACTTTTATTAATCCATTTACGTGGTATAATTTTTTCAATTCCATTTCATTACCTTATTATCAAGCTAATTCTTGTGAGCTTGTCTTCTCACTAGTTTGCTAATTAAGTAGAGGGTTATCCATTTCGTGATAGGAAAGTATAACCCTGGCATTTGACATCTGTCAGAATTAAATGTCATCCAAAGCGTGTTTTTTTTTGTTGAAGGTTTGCCATTTAGAAATATGGATCGTTTCATAGTCGAAGAATGCATTAAAGTTATTAAATTTTATAATAACAAGTTGGGTAAACAGACCTACGCTCATGTCAGAAGGGTTTTGTATTCAATTTTCAAAATGCAGTCACCAGATTGAATAAAGTCAAGAAGCATGTCAATGACGATTTTATTGGAGAAACTATGAAATCCCAAGATCATACTATTATTAGCAAAGTTGAAAGAATTTAGACTTCTGAGGTTTTTGTTATTGTTATACTCATAAATATCTCCCTTGATAATTATTTCAGATGTCCATTCGCGAGGGAGGAAACACATTTTTCATGTATTTCCCCCCTGTGCCCCCACTGAAGCAAAAACTGACAGTTTAACAACTGTTTTGAAAAGCTCCCATGAAAACTTTCATTTTATACTCATATCGGCTACGTTTGATGAATTTTTTTTCAGGGGCCACTCTCCTGTACTGTTATCATCGATTAATAGCCAATTTTTTCGAATCCTAGAGTTGTTACAAAGCCCTTTTGTTAGAAGCTCCCTCCCGCCTCCTTGACTTGTTTCACTTATGAGTATTAATTGTAGGTACTCAGCTTCAGTCATTCATTAAATTGAATCAAGTGTTCAAAGCATGCACCTTAAACGTTGAAGTTGGGAAAAAATAACTCAACATTATTCAATCTTCGCATTTAAAACAGCCACTATTTTGTTTTACGATTACTGATACCACTAGCTGAACTGATTCTCAAAGTTATTCATGATACCTATCATTCCTGATATTTTCATGCAAATCCTAACAAAACTGTAGTGTCTGAGTCGGTAAAAAGCGCATGTTGTTCCATAGCCATATGTTGCCATAGTAATAAATGCAGCGCATAATTGTTCCATAGTAATACAGGAAAATTCAAACTGCTATAACTTCGCTAAATATGATGCAATCTTCATGAAACTTGCAGGATAAATCAATCTTGTAAATAGACATCCGTGTACTGAATTTCATAGAATTTAAGGGTACCGTTAAGATTTTATTCAAGAAAACATAAAATCGATAAATCATACTATTACTAACAAAGTTGAGTGAATTGCGACTTCTAACGTATTTGTTGTTGTTGTACTCATCAAGGCCTACATTCTTGATTTTTTTCAGATTTTTCGGATCACAGGTGTCCAATCGCGAGGGGGGGGACACAAATTTTTCGTGTATTTCCCCTCCCTGTGCGCCCCTCGAAACAAACTTTGCCAAATTAAGACCTGTTTTGAAAAGTTCTCATCAAGACCTTTCATTTGATACCCATATCGGCTACCTTCAATGAAATTTTTTTTTCGGGGGGTCACTCCCCTACATGGGGAGACCCCCCTTAAATACCTTATAAAATTTTTTTGTAAATGAACTTTGAAGAGATCACCACTTTACACCTACATACAAAATTTGATGCTTCTAGCTTAAGTAGTTTCCGAGAAAAACTGCTGTGACACACGGACGGACGGACGGACAGACAGACAGACGGACAGACGGACAGACAGGACGCGATTTTAGAAGGGTTTTGTAAAATTATTTTACAAAACCCTAAAAATGTTGATTCTGTTGTTTCAACATTTAGGGCTTTACGAGCTGATTATGGTCGACATAATCGACCCACACAGCAAACAATTTCGAACATAGTGAGAAAATTTGAAGAGACTGGATCGGTTATTGATATTGCAAGGCCTGTGTATCATCGCAACATTCGTTCTGCTGAGAATATCGCTGTCATTGCTCAAAGTGTGGAGGAAGTTCCGAATTTGTCGATTCCTCGAAGTGCTCAACATTTGGGCTTGTCTTACGTCTCATTGTGGCGGATTTTGCATTTGGATTTGCGTTTCCATCCGTACAAAATCCTACTCACTCAAGAACTTAAGCCTCAAGACCATAGACAACGCAGAATGTATGCGAATTGGGTGATTGAACAACAAGCCATTGATAACGATTTTTCGAACAAAATTTTCTTTAGTGATGAGGTTCATTTGTCGCTCAGTGGTTATGTAAATAAACAGAATTGCCGCATATGGGGCTCTAAAAATCCTCAGGTGATCGCAGAAAGGCCTTTGCACCTGGAAAAAGTGACCGTTTGGTGTGCATTATGGTCTGGTGGTGTCATTGGCCCGTATTTTTTTGAAAACGATCAAGGAAGAGCCATTACAGTCAATGCTGACCGCTATGGACGGTTGTTAACCGATTATTTTTGGAGAGAAATTGAAGATTATGATCTGGAGAATATGTGGTTCCAACAGGGTGGAGCCACAAGTCACACAACACAGGCTAATCGAGCACTTTTGCAAGAGAAATTTCCAGGACGCGTAATTTCGAGATTGAGTGATGTCAATTGGCCGGCAAGATCCTGCGACCTAACACCTTTGGATTTCTTTTTATGGGGCTATGCGTAAGATCGTGTTTACGCGAACAATCCTCAAAATTTTGAGCAATTGAAAACCAATATTCGTGAAGTTATGGCCGAGATATTGCCGGAAGTGTGCCGAAAAGTCATTGAAAATTACCTCAAAAGGATTGAGGCCTGTAAGAGGGCCTGTGGAGGACATTTGAGTGATGTTGTATTTCACGTATCATGGCAAAGTTCAATCTTTATATTGAATGCTTTCCATCTGAATATTTTATGTTTTCTTTAGCTTTACTTTTCCAAGCGTAAAATGGATAACCCTCTACATTTACATTTTCAGGTGACTAATTTAATTCATTCATTGATTTTCTTTTGTAATGAAATTCATTTGAACTACCATTTAGGTAGTATTTAATAGTTTATTTTACCAATTTTATTAAATATTGCAAGATCTCAGCGCAAAACTTGATATATTTATTTGATTACCATATAGAAAACGCGCTGAGACTGATGGAACTAGTTTTGTACTCGAACCCTTGTCGGGGCTATATGAGTTATATGGCTATACGAGTATGTAATGGCTCAATGGAGGGTGATAGTGATAACGCAATCTTGTATGGGTGAATGGTTAAGCATGTACTCTGATCAAATAAAGATTTTAGATCTTGTTAACGCAGGAGCCCAAAAATTAAGGCAAGGAATAAACGACCCGAGCGAACAAATTAGCGAAGCAAAATCATACACGTCCGGTGCATTTAAATTCAGGTTCCATAATTCACGTATTTGAGTATGTGAATGAAAAGATGAAATTGGAGTGAAAGAGTTGAATATATGTTTTAACATCTCCCCTCACGTCGAACTCCGCTCGAGTGTCATGTCAGCAACTCCGAGTCCCAAAATGTATTTTTGATGCTTCGATAGCGCTAAAGATTTTGTAAGGATGTCAGCTATCATCTCGTTGGTTGGAGTGTAACGCTCGTCGATTGGCTGTTCTTGAGCGTGGAATCCTGGGTTGAGAGCAAATTTCCCGGCAACTTGATTGTCATTGTACATGATTGCATCGGAGAGTTCGCTGAATCTAAGTTCCTTTAAGAACCCGATGATGTGAACTGCTTCCTTTGCTGTATCTGTGAGTCCCATGTACTCAGCTTCTGTGGATGATAGCGCAACCGTCCATTGCTTTTGCGATCCCTAAGAAATAGAAGATCTAGCAGGGATGAACACTGAATCCATGTATGGGCGCCTGTATTTTGTGCATCCACCCCAGTCAGAGTTCACGTCCTTTTAAAAAATAGCCCGTGATTCGTTATTCCAGCGAGATATCTTAGAATACGTTTACTGGCAATCCATTGGACTTTCTTATGGCAGTTCGTATATTGGCCTGAATTGCTTACTGTATGTGAAATATCTCGACGAGTTCCCACGGCCAGGTACGTGAGCGCACCGATAAGTTCGTGAAAAGGGACTGCTTTTCCTGTGTTCACATTGTCATCGTCAGAAATATCTGCAAAGTTAGTTCCGGTTGCGAGTGGGCTACGTGCAAGTTTGCAATTAGTCATTCCAAAACGATCGAGAATATTTCAAGTTCAGCCAGATTGGGATATATATGTTGAGTCCTTTTTGCGATTGATTTCGATGCCAATACAATATTTTACCTCTCCAAGGTTTTTGATCTTGAATTTTCCTTGCAGTCTTTCTATGATTTTGTGAGCTTTCGTATCAGAAGAAGATGCCATCAACGTAAACGAGAATGAACATTTCTTTTTGCTTGTCGAGGTCTTGGAAAGTTTCGCTGAGTTTTGCATGCCACTTTCTGCCAGACTGGCACAAGCCGTCAAGAGCTTTCTTAAGTTTGCAGACCTTACCGCCATTTTTTTAATTGGTCTAGCATTAAATTAGACTTCCCAACAAGGTCTTGGTCCTTTCCTCTGATGAGGAAACTCTTTTTCAAGAGTTCAAGTAGAGCCATGTGTATTTCGGTATCTATGCTCCTATTTAGGTAAGCCGCAATTACATCAAGTTGCAATATCTTTATGTCGAATTTTGTTGCCAGTGTGGTGAATAATTGAAGGAAGCTGAGTCTCGCAACTGGTGCAAATGCGATACCCGGACGCTGAGAGAATTCTTTTCTGACTACTCGGGCCTTTCTTTGTTCCAGTATACCATCAACGTTCAACTTGTTCCTAAGAATGCTTCGACATCCGATGATTTTTCCGGTTTCGGGACGATGAACAATTTGCCATGTATCGTTGATGATAAGTTATTTTATCTCAGCGAGTATGGCATCCTCCTATTACTGCCTATTTGGTCCTGAAATGGCATAGCATACTGGTATTTCGGATGCAAACAATCTGATTTGCGCACCTTGCCGTTCTTTGTTGATCTTGTTTTCTTGATTGTCTTCCATGTCAGCGGTTTCCGTAGAGTTATGGAGAATTTCCGAAACTTCCGCATTCCGGTTGTAGTCTGGAAGCGTGTTGTAAATTTTAGTGGGACGACCATGACCCTTGGTTTAATTGGTATATTTACTGTTGTCTCGTTGACAAACAACGTTTGGAGCTTCAACTGGTTTCACTTTGTGGAACTTTCAGCGATGATGTGCTCAGTATGAAAATGTGCCCGATGAGATTTGTATTGGAAACTGTTTCGTTTTGAGCATCATCAATTTGAACACCATGTGGAAATGTTGATTCCTGGCTGAGTATGTCATCAGAAATAAAATTTTCATATTTATTTTTAAGTTCCAAATTCGTGAACAAATTTGACATCTCTGGTAATCCGGACCTTTCTTTCGCAGGGAATCTACACGCGATAAGCTTTTGATGTATTCGAATACCCCACAAATGTCCCTTCGACACCTCTGACATAGAATTTTCCTTTTCCTGGAGATTTTGTGGTTCCGAACATTTTGAAGTATTTGATGTCCGGTTTTCTTCCTGTGCAATTTCCGAATGGGGTATCTTTTGTGAGGCTTTGCGAAGCGCATCGACTCCTCACGCCATTAGCCACAGTGATTGCTCCAGCCCAAAAGGATGGTGGAAGTCCAGATTAGATCAGTATACAACAGGCAGATTCTACGAGGGTGCGATTTTTGCATTCCGCAACGGCATTCTGCTGTGGCGTATTTGGAGTCGACAAACGTCGTTGTATTCCAGCGTCTTGGAAATTCGAATCAGCCGTTGGATTGCAAAATTCCGTTCCATTGTTCGATTGAATAGGTTGAATTTTTCGACCTGTTTTGTCTCCATGTAATTTTGAAACCACCTCATCTTTACTTCGAAGAAAGTAGACTTCGCACCAACGACATTTATCGTCTGTTGATGTGATAAAATATCGCGCCCCACCAATGGGAATCGAGTGAAAAGGGCCGCATAGACCAGTGTGTATGATTTCAAAAATGTCTGGCGATCTATGAATGCGAGTTGGAAATGGTTTCCTTGTAAGTTTACCAGTGGTACGTACTTTGCAATTTCGTAACTGGTCATCATTTCCCCTGAAATTGCATCAACACGTCATTTTTGGCATTTTGTTTTGATCGTATAGATTCGTGTGTCAAGTCGCTCATGCCAAATTTTCACATCAGACTTCACTGCTTCGATGTCCGCCACACAAGCCTGCTGGTCCGCGTTGTGGAGATAAAACAAATTTCCTTCGCGATCGGCGATCATTTTCTTGATGCTTTGTTCGTCTCTGAGTATTGCACAGCCCTAAAAAAATAAAATTTCGTGACCTTTGTTGAAGATTTTTGCGATTTAAATTAAATTAGTGCGGGATTCATGAACGTAAAGCGTATATTCAAGCTTTATATTTTTTGCCTCAAACAGACCCGCGGGGAAAACGAGTCCTAGAAATGGCGGCCAGGACGGTGCTCGTCGTACTAAAGACCAGCAATATGCCGACCTTCCGCCGTATTGGCTGTGAAGGAACATTCGCCTTGGAGTCCTTAGTACGGAGGATACACAACTGGAGAGTATTAGAGGACCACTCTACCAGTGATCATCAGTACATTCTGCTTGAGGTAAGCGATGTTGTCTCCCGACGTCCGTGCTCTCGGCTTTCTTCAATTGGATGAAACGTCGGGAGGATGGACGTCTAGAGGTTCATCGAGGTTCTCACAGTAGGTGTACCGTAGCAGGGTGCTTCGGGGGGGGGGACGGAAGAACTGGCAGCTGAAGACGTGGTGAACTTAACTATGAGCATCATCACTACTGATTGCAAAGCTTCTATGCCCCGTCGAAGACCCCTGCACGGCAAGACCCCACTGTACTGGTGGTCAACTGAAATCACTGAAAAACGAAGGGAGTGTCACAAGCTTCGGCATGAAGTTCAACGGTCACGGAGTCGGGACGAGGCAAGCAACCGCGCAGCAGCATATAAGCCGGCCAGGGAATGCCTTCGCGAATTGATCAACAACAGAAAGGCTCGCTGCTGGCAAGACCTAGTGGACAATGTGAACAAGGATCCGTGGGGCTTTGGCTACAAGCGGGAGCTTGGTGCCCTACGGAAACCTTGTATATATGATGCGGAAAAGATGGACGAGATAGTGCGGGCACTCTTCCCCGTCCATTCCGTCTGTGTTGACGCTGTCAAAAGTGAAACAGCAGGTGAGTGTCCACTCTTCACACAGCCGGAAGTGGAAGAGGCAGTCCTTTCCGTTGAAAGCGAGGAAGACTCCAGGTCCAGATGGTGTTCCAGCTGAGGTGTTGCAGCTTGTCTATCACCATTGTCTTGACTTACTGCTCAGAATATTCAACACTTGCCTTCGGGCCGGGTTTTTCCCGGTGCGATGGAAGGTGGCGAGACTCGTGCTGATCAGCAAGGGGTAGGGAAATTTAGAATCGCCGTCTGCATACCGCCCGTTATGCATGCTAGACAATGCTGGGAAAGTGCTAGAGAAACTCATCAAGGGAAGACTCACTGACGCGATTCGTGCTGCTGGGGACCTACCTTCTCGACAGTGCGGCTTCAGAGTGGGACGCTCTACTATTGATGCGATTGCAGAAGCGGTGAGCGCGGTCCAAAAGGCACAGGCATATAGTCGCACCAAGCGACGGATCATCCTGTTGGTGACACTCGACTTCAGGAACGCCTTTAACTTCGCTAGATGGGTGGATATTCTGGATACGCTGGAAAACTCTTTTCAAGTTCCAGAGTAGCTAATGCGGCTTTTGAGGGACTACCTAAAGGATCGAAGCCTACTCTACGACACGACACAGGGCCAACGAAGGATGGAAATTACATCGGGTGTTGCCCAAGTATCTATCCTTGGTCCAGACCTATGGAACGTATTTTACGACGGGCTACTGAGACTTGAGATGCCAGATGAGTCGCGCTTGGTCGGCTATGCGGACGATATTGCGGCTCTGGTCGCTGGACGCACCGTTAAATAGGCGCAACTTAGGCTAGGTATGCAAATGCGCCGGGCGAGGGACTGGATGACTGCTCGCGGGCTCGGCTTAGCACTGGAGAAAACCAAAGTGGTCATCTTGACAAAAAAGAGAATCCCTAGAATAAGGATGATTAGTATTGGCGACTTACGAATCGAATCGAAACCATCGGTGAAGTAACTGGGGCTACTGATCGACTCAAAGATGAGTTTCTCTGAGCAAATCAGGGCAACGGCTGAGAAGGTTGTTTCAGGAGTACCGGCTCTGAGTTGACTTATGGCCAACGTAGGGGGACCCAGCCCATCAAGAAGGTGCCTCTTAATGAGTGCGGTACGGTGCTTCTATACGGAGCAGAGGTATGGGGCAACGCTCTCAGCAAGGAGGTATTCCCAAAACGTTTGGCACAGGTACAGAGAAGAGGAGCGCTGAGGATTGCATCTTCGTATCTGACAGTCTCTGACTAGGCGGTGAGAGTTATTGCAGGCGTGATACCTGTCACCCTCCTTGCTAGAGAGCGCCGCGCTATTTACCTGCGCCGAAACGAGGATACGAGGGAGTCCGCGAGGAGAGACACCGCTCGCTCAACGATTGGCAGCAGTCTTGGGTGAATTGCTCGAAGGAAAGGTGGACTGTGTGCCTCATCCCGGATGTGAGGCCGTGGCTAAATCGAAGGCATGGTGAGACTGACTTCTATCTGACCCAGCTTTTGTGCGGGCATAGGTAATTTCAGTCTTATCTGCACAAGATCAGTAAGTCACGGTCCCCTGTTTGTCGGTACTGCCCAGGAGAGGAGGACAATGCCTGGCACACATTTTTTGCGTGCAAAAAATGGGTCAGGCTGTGAAGGAACCTCTACAGGGAGACGAGAGAGCTCACCCCGGATAATATAATCGCGGTGATGCTCGAATCGGTTGACAAATGGAACCAGGTGGTCCAATATGCTCGGGCTGTCCTAAAAGATAAAAGGGTCTCACAGCAAGTGGGGGCGTTAGGGCTGGGGGATCGCTTGTCTGGCACTTCCTCTTATCCACTCCCCACCCGCTCGGAAAGGGATCCCCCAGCTTGAAGGTGCCTCACGGCGTAACAAAACGAGACCTGGCCCGAAGTAATGTGTCAAACGGTCCCAAGCTGGGTTCTCAGGGGAGGTGTTTAGTAGGTAGTCCAGTTGCCTTCTTGCAAGCATTAGAGTCCCTGTGCATAAATAGCATTCACCTCCTTACCCCAGAAAAACGCTTTATGTTTTGAATTTTTGCGCCATCTGTCCAAGAGATTATGATATTTCTGCGTGCTTCTGCTTGAGCTGTAGCATTGCTACCCAACCAAAGTCCACTGTTGACTATTTTCACGTTTGTAAAAATTTACTCGTTGTTGCATATGTGTGTTGTGCAACCACTGTCGAAACAACATTTGGTTTTGGATACGTGTTCGGCATTCTTGTCGGTGTGTGTAAAGATTGCTTCGTCAACGTACCTCGTTTCTTCTTTATTTCTCTTGTTCGTGAGCCAGCATGATGAAGTGGTGTTCCCTTTCTTTTTACAATGTTCGCACTTGCGTTTGGGGCGCCACTCTGAGCCTTGTTTATGTTGTTAAGTGTTTTTTTCATTCTTTTCTTTATTGTTATTCGCGTAGTGCTTTATGAACCTGGCAGCTGTCTCGTTTTCGGGAGGACGGATTGTCGCAATATCCTCTTTGGTTATTTTCAGAGATTCGATATCTGGGCAAGTATCTTGAGTCTCGATCACACATCGGAAATTTTCAAAGCTATTTGGCAAACTGTATAGCAACATTATTGTGAGTAGGTCGCCATTGATTTCCACCTTCATTGACTGCAATTTGTTATGCTGCGTGAGTTGTTTCAACAATGTTGCGTTGCAAGCTGGGCCTTTTGAGGCGTAAATTGACTCAAGTTTGTCCCAAACTTCCTTTGATGCGACACAGCAACGAATTTGTTGTAGCCCCGAAGGAGTAATAGTGAGGATGATGTCTGATTTCGCTTTTCTGTCTTGCGCGAGCCAGACCGCATGTGCTTTTTGCGACGCTATTAATTCACTGCCAGTGCCTTTTATTGGTGGCTCCGGGATTTCACCACCTACGTAGCTCCAGGTGTCATTTTTCACCAGAATAGCCTCTGCCTGGATTTCCCAGGTATCCTAGTTATCCCGAGATAGCATTTCCAGTCGAGTGGAGTTGACGAAGTTTTGCGCCATTTCAAAGAAATCAGCCCAACGCGACGGAATCACAAATCTTAATATTCTTGATACTATTCCACGCGGAGGCATTTGTTGTGCCAGAGCCCATAACTTGTTAACGTGGGAGCCCAAAAAATAATGGCGAGAAATAAACGACCCGAGCGAAAAAATTAATTAGCGACGCAAAATTATACACGTCCGATGCATTTAAATTCAGGTTTACTAAAGTGAAAAAATAAAAAGAGAACAATTCATATATTTGAGTATGTGAATGAAAAGATGAAAGCGGAGTGAAAGTTATGTTTTAACAGATTTCTTCCTCTAAAATGTTGACATTGTTCGATATGGGTTGAGACGTTGATCTGGTGTCTTTATGCGTGGTCTTCGGTTTGGTTCCTGGCAGTGGCAAAATTATAATTTTTACTGGTGTTGAGATCAATGTTTTCTACGATATGACATTGAATTTGAACATCGGTCATTTTGTGAAAAAAATCAGGTAGTCTGTAATAGTGGTTATGAAGTGCATCTTCACATGCTTGGCCCTGGTAAGGAAAGCGGAACGAACGTGAGTCAGCTGAGAAAAACAAAGGAAAAACAAACAAAATGTGTTGCCAGTGGAACTCGTGGCAGATTGGATGAGAAAAACTGGGTTGGAAAAAGCTAGTCAGGTGATTGATTAGTGAGCCAAAAATTGGACGACAAGTGCTGGTAGTAAAAATAGATGTCAGAAAGATGAAAGAAAAAGATTAAAAATTTTGGAGTGTGAAAAATATACTGAAAATTTGGAGTGTTTCAACACATTAAAATTTTGGGGTGTGAAAAATTGTCGTTCGATTTTTTATCTACTACTCTTTTCTTGGGTTGACGACGTTAAGATCAAGGCCAGGCCATGGGCGTAGCCAGAAGGGGATTTTGGGGGATCAAAGCAACCCCCATTCCTCGGAAATATGACAATAATTGTGACAATATTTTATTGCATAAATTTTCGATTTACCGCACTCCCACCTGCTGCGGTGACACCATCGCCAATCGATAAATGACGCCAATTTTAACCTATACATTTGGATTTACCCGGCTGAACGTTAGTTATCTAAATAGTGCACTACTTCGTAACGGTACGGGTTGCAGGCAACAGAGTTGTTTTGTCATTAATTGATTTGTCTGACGTGTATAATGTAGAAAAATAGAAGCTTGAAGGTTATTGTTTTAAGCATAAGTAATTTTCACTCATTTTTACTACAATCGGTGCTTAGTCTTGACTGCTGTAATGTGGCGGAAACGTCAAGATATTGTGAAATTTTTCGCATGATTAGGCCCCATTTGTATTAAAATTGAAAGTTACTTTTTAAATTGCATTTTAAATTGTTCAGACATGTGAGTTATTAGTAATTTATTCAAAAATCTTATTTTCATTACTTAACCATAATTCTTTATAGGGTACGAGTATCACGAACAATAGAAAAAATAACAAGGGAAGGTTATAAGCTGAAGGATATGGGGTCCATAGTCCATACTATGGACTATTGGAAAAAGTGGTGTTGTTAAGTGGTCTCCAATAAGGAAGAGCATTTGGCTAACTAGCTTACAACTAGCTTGCATGCTGCCAATGAAACTACGATGACATCAAACTTTCGACCTCAGTTACAGAATTGAAAGTAGAAATCGAGGTGGTGCAGCTGATGGTGCCCTATGGATTCCACACATCGTCGGAAGACAGCGAAACTATACTAAAATTCTTGTGTCAGATATATGCACATATGAGAAAACAAATTAATTCATCCCATTCCTTGAACATACAAGGAGCTTCCGAAAACAAATGCGACTTTTGTCATAAAAACTTTTTGGGGGCGCCATCTATGAATGGGGTAGTGCGTTGAAAAGATACATTCCTCTCTGACTTCCAGTGAAAAATTGGTGACATTCGGTTCAGCGGAAGCGAAGTTATTAAGTCTGAAATGCAAGTATGTTTGTGTCATCGGTACAAAAATGAGTTTCGAACAAAGAGCTAATATCAAATTTTGTTTTAAAATCGGTAAAACGTTTACTGAAACATTTGAATTGATGAAAAAAGTTTATGGCGATGATTGTCTACCTCGTGCCAGAGTTCATGAGTAGTTTTCACGTTCCAGAGATGATTGTGAGGACATAAATGAGGATGAACATACGGGCCACCCAAAATCAGTGATCATCGAAAACTCCATCGAAATTGTGCGTGAATTTACCAAAAATGATTCGAAATCGGAGTTGAATATCTCCAAAACATCGATTTATCGCATTTTGTCCGACATTTGGCCTTACAAAAAGTCTGGGCACGTTTTGTTCTAAAATAAACGAGACTTTTACCATAAAATCCCCTCTAGCGACTGATTTTTTGACTATAAATCACCGTATTCGACTGATATGAAAAATTGCATTTGGCCAGGAAAGGAAAACGCTTACGTCCATAGAGGGCATCAAAAAGGCTTGTACTGATATCCTGAAGGACATTTCGGTCAATGACCTGAAACACTCTTTCGAGAAGCTTTTGGATTACGCAAAACAGTGTATCGAGGCTGGAGGAGACTATTTTGAATAAATGAACTCCAATTTATCAGAAAAAAGCTCCTGTCGCTTCTATTTCTCATTTATTTTGGAACGCATGTATAGTTCAATAAATGAAAGGCTTATGAATCAGCGGAAAGTAATTTCGGCATTATTTGGTTTATGACCTTCAAAGTTTGTAAGTCAGTTTTGAAATTGAAGAAGAAATTTACATATGTGTGCTCTGCAGTGCTTCCTGAAAGAAGTACATCTGTGAACTTTAGGATGGTTCATTATTATTTCAGGATTTATAGCCCTTGCTTCAGTCGCTTTGGTAGCGATCGAAGCAGTAACAACCAAATTTTCGATGTTCTTTGCTTTTTCACCATCGCTCGAACATCTGGCACGTCCAGCAGCGTTTTCCGATTTTCCTTTTCAGGACGCTCTGGCATATGCATGATTTTTTCGCTGACGTATCCCCCCCAATACTTTTCAACCTTTCTCTTCACTATTGAACGACTTATTGTTTGTTTAGTTTCGATGAATGCTTTGAACTTAACGGATGGTTTCTCTAAAACGTACCCGCCTCACACGCCCAGATTTTTGGTTGTGCGTTAGTAACGGAGTGTTGTAGGTCAAGGGTCTCAGTTTGTGCATTTGTGACGAAATCTCATTAGCCTAGACTTTCACTTTGTGTATTTGTAACGGAGTCTCACAGGCCCAGAGTTTCAATTATTGTATTTGCAAGAAAAATTCACACAGACCCAAGGTTTTTTTGTATTATAAGACTTTTTTTCACAAGGTATGAGTTAAAAAATAGAGTCATCGCATAAATTAAGCAGAGAATACGAAATATGTGAAAATTTGAGACCTGAGAATCCTGATTTTAGCGCCCAAATTCGGAAATTCTTCGCTGGCAACTATATTAACAGCAGAGAAAGTTTGATTGATGATTTGGATGTTGGCCAAAAATTTATTATACAAGATTAAGTGCTAGTATTGAGCTTGGAAGGAGAAGGAGATGATGAATATCTGCTAAATATTGACAATGTAGGAGACGAAATAACAAAAAGTCTCCCTCAAAGAAATGAAGAATCCATTTACTATATCGAACGAACGAGAAAGGCTGAAGCTGGTGCTCCAAATGCATGGATCAATCGCCCACTTGCAACAAATGTGGGAACGGCAGCTGGGAACATAATTCGAACATTACCTGAATTTGAAGGCAGAGGAAGGATATTGGAAAGTGCGCCAACAAATAAAGAAGTTTGAAATCTCCTGACTCGGACTACAGCTACGTTAAATACTGTCACGTGTTATGGTTCGCGGCCAATAATTTTTAATGTTCCGGGAAGGTGAAAACGCAATGTCTTTTAAATTAAACTAAAAGAGTTTTCTAAATCGATTAAAAATGCACAACCACTTATTTTACTATTTCACAATTTTAATTAAAATCTAACTTTCACTTGTCGATTAATTCCTCTTACAACTGTCTTCTTAAAACCACTTCGCACTCAAACAATCAATCGCCTTTACTTCGCGTTCAACTATCTGTATATCGCAGTTTTCTATCACGGTTGTAATGTTTGATCTCCCCATTCATTCAGCTCGCCTTTATATAGGGTCTCCATCCATTCAATGCATTTCTCGTACATTGGCGAATGTTTTGTCGAGAGGTATCTGGTATATTCGAGCAGATTAATGGGCTTTTTCACACGGGAATGGTAAAAACCCATATCCAAACAGGTTTCGCGCTTACGCCCTTATGTTTACACGTTGCATAGTTCAGCCAACCTATTCTTGTATACGATGCACGTCTTGCGAGTGTATGTGTCAAAAGGATCATTGGATCGTTAAACATCGTGCGGACAACATAAAAGCGAAGACAAAGAGATAAGCGATTGAGAATTGATGTTTCAGCCTTGAATCATGCACGAGGTAATAAAAACTGAAATGAAAAATGTATTTTGATTGTTAAAGTTTGTCGATTCAAACTTCTATTGGATTTATTTGAATCCTCCGTGTTTTTCCGCTTTCTGAAATATATATTCCAAATTTTAATATCTTTTCTATGGCTTTACAATAGGCAATTTAACTTTATTGAAATCGTGATATTCGTCGTGTTGTTTCCTGTAATTGAGCATGGCCTCCGCTTTTATAAATTTATAAAATAACGCGTAGCTTCTCGCGTCCGCGCATCCATTTTTGCACGCAAATTAAAGAAAGGCAATCGTTTCATGACGACTACCTTCTTCACCGAATGCTCAATTCGGAATGATTACCGGCGTTTGTATAAAATTTCCCCCACTAAATGATCAACAAAATGCGTTTGTGTATGTGCATTACGCTCGTTCACCCTAAAAAGTTTTGGCTTGGTTTTACCATCAAGTTCCCTCAATGCATCTCACTCTTCTTGCCCATATAACCTGTTTAACGCTCACTTTTAACGCTGCGTCTGAAAAAGCCCAATGATTGGAGCAATGATTCACTTCCAAATGTTGATCATGCTTTATGGGTTCTCGTGGTTTCGAGTAAATTCATTTTGTTGATGTTTTTAATGGTTGTGAAAACAATTGCGACAGTAGCTCGCAGAATTCTTTGTACATGTAACAATACCATTCGATCTTTCTGAAATTGTTAACGTACGTGAACCTTATAAGTGGCCATATGTGTTTCAAATTTAATTGAGCTTAAGCGCACTTCAACGATTTTATTCAGTAAAATGGAAAGTTGATAAATCATACTATTGCTAACAAAGGTGAGCAAATTTTGACTTTTGACGTATTTTGTTGTTTTACTCATAAAGGCGTACACTCGTGATTTTCACAGATTTTTCAGTCTACAGATGTCCAATCAGAACGGGGGTGTGCAAACATTTTATACTTCTCCTTCCCCTGCCCTTCTCGACATTGATAAGGTAATTCTAAGACCTGTTTTGAAAAGATCTCATCAAGACCTTTCATATTACCCTCCATTTTACTATCTTTATGGGGAAACCCCGCTAAAAAAACATCCGAAAATTTTTTTTATCCCAGAAATTTCTACAATTCATCACTTTTTACCTTTCCACAAAGCTCTATGGCTGTGGCTTCTATAGTTTTGGAAAAAAATTTGCTGTAATATACAGACAGATGGATACAGGTTGTGAAGGTTTTGTATTTCAGTACAAAGTTCTAAAAAAGTCAAAAATATTTCTCCTATTGAAAATTGAAGAATAATAAACTAAAAAGGAACCCTAAAAAATTTCATAGAATTGAAAGTTCATTTAAGGCGCTACTAGAGAGAGTGTAAAGTATTTCAAAATCGTTCAGTCCCCTGACAGCTGTCTAATAATAAACTTGAGCTGGTATCTAATTAATTAGTTGATGACTAACTAAAGCTATTTTACATTATAAGGGGACAAGTTCAGCCTACAGCGTGTAATAATGTGAAAAGTACTTTCCGCGTTTCATTCGCAGCCAGCAGATGTTTGATGAGGGTATGACTAATGAAGGACATAATTAATAAGCCTAGAATATAATTCGTAACTGATTCTATGGAATAAACGGAGCACGATATTTAGGGAAGTGGTGTATGGAATATTATCATGAAAGAAATCTGAATTACAGTGACTTTAGTGGTGGCTTACTTTTCTTGGTTAGGAGAAGGTGAAATGAGAAAATCTGTTGTAGGAGGTGCTATTATTATACCCTGAAACTACAATTTTCATTGAGAGCGAGCTAATGTTGATGATAAATCATACTTTTAGACTCTACGAAGATAATTTTAGCTTTGCAAATTGTAGTGAAGGGAAACCATTGTAACAGTTGATACTTAGAATCCTGCCGAGAATATAATCTTAACAAATTTGCATTGAAAATTTCTATAAATTAAAACATTTATTAAAGCTGACAGTCGATTCACTTACTTCACATAAATATTGAACAATTTTCAACGTAATTACAATACATTTATCAACCTGCACCACATTCAACAACTTGAATATATACCCAGGCCAAATTATCCATCTACAAACCATTCTAAAAGCACTTGCTCTGTAAACAAGAGTCACGGAACCAGACTCCATTCATTCTAGCGAATCCAATCAGAGCTCTTGCAGAATATGCGGTGCCGACGAGTCCTTCATTTGTAGCCACACACCAATTCTAATTAAAACAAACATTAGGCACATACGGGATCCTCGTCCATCAGACTATCTTCCACCATCGTCCGTCCATGTATATAATGTATGTTTTGCTGCATTTGTACACACAATTTCAGTGCTGGAATCACAATAAGGATAAACTGTTGTGGCTCTCCAGTCCGCCGATAGTCCTTGCAAACCTTTTAGGAAGACTGATGATAGTGGTGGCGGCCAACAGGCTTAATATTGTTTGTATCCCACCTAAATTGATTATATCGGTTGAGTAAATTCACGCAGTAGATTGGAGCGAAGTGAAAGAACGCAGCATTTGATGATCGGAGGGCAAAAGGAAGCAAAAGGAGTTGAGTGGTAGTGGAAATTGAAATTCACTTTTCTTGACGAATGATTTAAGATTGGAAACGGTATAACCTTATTTTTGGAATAAGCTTTTGATTCGGATGGCTTAAGAAGATTTCAGATACTAATTGATATCTATGGAGTTCAGCATAGCATATCCGTATAGTGTATATCTATAGTGGACAATAATCTCGTGTGTTCTGGGAAGATAGCGATAGATGCCCCTGGATGATTGTGTTCCACGAACCGAATACTTTGCTGCCAAATGAAAGTATTCGGCCACTCATAGATGTCAGAGAGAATGGATGCGAAATGCGTCGAGAGAGTTGAAGCATTTCATGATGTGGCACGAAGTTGACATTTTACCAGCTGTTCGTTGGAATTTCAGTTAAATTTGACGTAGCGTCTCTGGAAAAATTCTGCAATTCCGTGCCGCAATTGTTATTTAAACAAAATAAAAGATTCAATTTTTATTGAATTACGAAGAATACGTTCCCGGCTCGCTTTATATAGCTGCTTTCATGATTCTACACACATCATATCGTTTTCCTTTTCCCGACACAACAAAACTCGCTTTTCAGTTTAATTCCTTATCACTTTTGCGACCAGACATTTTCAATCAGCAGTTGAATTTTACTAATCAAATGTTTGCGATCATATGGTTATGCTTTTGTAGACAATTTAGCGATCAAAGTGTAAGAGGAGTTGGATTTCTGGTTGTTTATATGCCGAAGCGGCGTAAATGTCGGAAGATTTCAATTCATATGAGAGAGCAAGGAATGGGTGTAGTAAAGTATTTTTGCGTCGATTACTTCATATGGCGTTGCGGCCACTGCATGCAGACACGCAGTAGACATGGACAAATCATTGCAATGCGTTTATCTTCCTATAAATAACAGTCGTACAGTATGGCGCTAAAGCAAAACCAACAGTCTTCAAATAGTTTATGCGATAACCTCTTTTCGCCCGAATCTCTTCTGACTATTTTTCATGAACTTATTACGAATTTAAGTAAATGTAGAACAAAACAAGAACAATTTAATGTCATTGTAGAGTTATCTATAAAATTTCTTTATGGATAATCAATTAAATGTATTAATTTGGAATGCACAAAGCGTTAAAAATAAGCATATTGAAGCATTCAATTTCGCTGTTCAAAATAATGTAGATATATTTGTCATAACGGAGACTTGGTTAAGGCCAAATGATAGTTTTAAGCATCCTTATTTTCATATTTACAGAAATGATCGCGTTGACAAAACTGGCGGTGGCGTAGCCATAGCTGTAAATAAAAAAATTAAACATTCGGTATTGCCTAAAAGTCCAACATCGGTGATTGAAAATATTGGCGCTATTATCGAAGAACCAAACATAAAATTTTACGGTGCCTACTTCCCTGGGCCAAACTAAGCAAGGAAAAAGTCGAACTTTTCAGAAGAGATCTGAAATGGTTTAGCAAGGCTAACCAAAGGTTTCTACTTTGCGGGGACCTGAACGCTAGACATTGGCACTGGAATTGCCCACGAAACAACAAAATGGGGCACAATCTATTTAATCTCGCCAGAGAGACAAATATCTACGTGCATTTCCCTAAAGAACCCACGTTCTACTCTCCGCGTGGAGTCGGTTCCACTCTGGATCTGATTCTTAGTGACCAAAATATTACTCCTTCTGAGCTGAGTGTCTTGCAAGCCCTCTCATCTCCACATCTACCAGTACTTTTTTCTTTAGAAACGACGAGAAGCAATCACAATGCACCAAAAACATACTACTGCTTCAAAAAGCAAAATGGTCTGGATTCCGGAGTTTTATGAATGAAAGAGTGGCTTTAGCACCAAGAACGATAGAATCGCTCTATACTCCCTCAGTATGTGAGGAGCAAATTGAAGAATTCACAAACACTATCTGGCAAGCTATCGAGTTTAGCGTTCCAAAACGATCAAAAGCTTCCTATAATTTAATAGAATTTGATGAAGAAACCTACAAGCTAAAAAGGAAGCGTAATTCTTTGCGGCGTAAATGGCAAAAAACCCGCATTAGGTCTCTCAAAATTGACGCTAATATCTTCACACTAGCAATGAAGAATAAAATTAAGGAGCTCCGGAATCTCCGATGGAACAACATGCTATCAAATCTAGACTACAACTCGCGGAAAGTCTGGTTTTTAAATAGAATTTTTAAGCAAAAATATCGTGCGTTACCGTATTCGATTACAAATAACAACGAAGAGCATATTTACTCTAATCAAGGAAAAGCAGATATATTTGCAAATAAATTTAAGCAGTTCCATAATGTCTCCAATAGGTTCTGCAACAATTTAGCAGAAACGATGGTGGCCAAAGCTTTGGAACAACAACTTAAACAAACATCCTTACCTCCTGGTGCATTAATAAAAACCAGGGAGCTAATAAGTTTACTTAAAAAAGTTAAAAATGGTAAAGCACCAGGTATCGATGGCCTACCGAATATCGTACTTAAAAATTTACCCAAAAAAAAGAATAGTATTCTTATGCCACCTATTCAACGCTTGCCTTAGGCTCTCCTTCCATCTGGAAACAAGCTCTAGTCGTACCTATCCCGAAGCATGGAAGAGATCCGCGCTCTCCCGACAACTACAGGCCCATTAGCTTACTACCTGGATTAGATAAGCTTTTTGAAAGAATAGTCCTGAAAAGATTAAATAATTTAATGGCTAACAATAATATCCTACCTGATTTCCAACGCGGCTTCAGAAACAGACATTCGATTGAGCATCAGCTCCTCCGTGTTACGAAGGACGTCAAAGCAGCGATGTACAATAAATTGTCTGTAGGTTTGGTGACACTGGACATAGAAAAAGCCTTTGATACAGTCTGGCATGATGCTCTGGTCAACAAACTACAGAAATATAACACATCACCATACTTATTGAACCTTTTACATTCATTTTTAACTGATAGGAAGTTCCAGGTCAAAGTAGGGGATAGCATTTCCTCAGTGAAAAGTATATCTGCCGGTGTTCCGCAAGGCTCCTGCCTAAGCCCTTCTCTATATAACATCTATACGCCTGACTTCCCTTGTTTACCTAACTGCCAAGTTGCAGCTTTCGCAGACGACATTTGCATATACAGCATAGGCGCAGATCCAACTTCCATTATTTCCAGCCTTGAAACGGCGTTAGAACTTACTTATCAATACTACCATAGATGAAAAATTAAAATAAATGTTGCAAAAACGAAGTCAATATACTTCACCAGGAAGCGTAAGCCTGCTCACCTACCCAAGCGACCAATAAATTTTTTAGGGCAAACTATTCCTTGGAGTGAGGATCTTAAATATCTTGGACTTATATTCGATAGAAAACTAACCTTCAGAAGACATATTGAGCATGTTAGCTCCAAAGTGTTTAAGGCCGTGCTTTCGCTTTACCCCCTTCTTAATTGTAATTCACGTCTTAACGCCAGAAACAAAGTCCTCATCGTCAAAATGGCAATCCAACCGATCATCTTATACGGCTCACCTACCTGGATCCAATGTGCTAAATATCTAGTAACAAAGCTTCAGATCACCCAAAATAGATACCTGAAAATGGTACTTAATAAACCGTTTTACTTCTCTTCTGAAAAACTACACAGCCTTGCTGGCGTTAGTCCGATTCGTAAGCTCGCTGCATCGCGCCGTGACAAATTAATCGCGAAAGCAAAAGACTCGCCCAATCCGCTAATACATGGCCTAGCAAATTGAAAATCAGCAGTTGCTACCACCTATCTTTTGGCCGCAACCTTGCCTCATATATTTTAGCTAGTTATAAGTAGATAGTTAAGTTATGTTAAGCTAGTATAAGTTCAGTAGAGGCTTTTGCCTAAATTTTCTTCTAGCTAATTGTAATAATCACATAGAAATACGATAATATGCATAGTTTTAAGTAATGTTCAAACGATGGTGAAATGACTTTGTCAGAACACCTACTATGTTATAACACCTCTGTACTGCATGCATTCCAATAAAGAAAATTATATATAAATAACTAAACGTAGTTTATAGGCTGATATTTTTGAGTTTTAGGAGCTTTTCCATAACAATTAGTTGGCAATTGGTTTATTAATGAATATTTTGTGGTGTCAACTCTTTTTGAACTATGAGTATAAATTAGTGCCTATACGAGATGTTAAATTGCACAAACTTGAAAGCTAACTCAGAAATCTAGCTCACAATTCTGTTAGAATCACATATTGTCACCATAACATCCATTTAAAAAAATCATTGATCATGATGTTGCATCAATCAACATTGGCTAAAATGCGAAATTTAGCTCTATTTTTGAAAAAATAACATCTGATATTGCCATTAGAGAGCAATTGAAGGGGTATTTGGAAAAACAACCAATGTCAAAAAAGGAAAAAAAAGATATTTTGATGCCTATAGTTTCTATGTAATCATAGCAATCAAACCTAAAACACAGTTTTTCGTAAAAGCGCATTAGTCAAACGATATTCTGGGTAAAAGTTTGTTTGATATTTGGAATAACAACCAAAGTCAAGGCAATTTCGGAGAAACCGCCTAAGTCAATGAGTCAACTCATCACAATGGTTGTTTTTCCAACAAAAATGGAAAAACTGCTTGTTTGACGTATTTCATATGTCTGCTCATTCTGTTTGTGGCTTACAGACGATCTAGTTTTCTTTCTCGGTAGGATTGTAAGTTGTTGTACTGTTGTGTATTTTTTTTTTTTTTTTAAATGGATAAAATACCACGAGATGAATCTAGCAGTGTACATTGGAAGGCCAAAAGAAAGAAAATAATTTCTAAACGCGAAAAGTAAAAAGATGCAAGGTTGGCGGAGAGCCCCACTTTGATCACGATGGTCGTCTAAGAAGTGGTGTTGTGACGCGCCCTGACTGCAGGTAGGTACTGTGTTTTAATATAATATTGATAAAAATATTATGTTGATAACTTTTGGCTATTGCCTTCACTACGTACGATGACCTATAAAGATCTTCATTGTTTTTAGGTGGAAAAGGTTGCAATGTTTCACAAAATTAACGACTGAACGAAAAAAAAGAAATACTAAGAATCTTTTACAACTATTAAAATAAAAATGACCAAGACGCGCATCTTACAGGGCTAGTATCGTACAGAAGTGTCCAACAAAGAAGACCTAGACATAAACCTGATGAAGAGGATGATTCGTTCAGCCATGATTTAGCATATTATTACAAAGTGCGAACTAATGATGAAGAGTTGCCACTGTGCTCCACAGCGTTTATGAATTTGCATGGAATTATCAGAGGAAGGCTGCGTACGATTTAGGCCAAAATATCTTCAGGTCAGTTACCCAAAGATGGCAGAGGTAAGCATACCACAAGACCTCATGCAGTCCCAGATCCAATACTGGAATTAATAAAGTTACACATCAAGAGCTTCAAGGGAAGGCAGTCTCACTACTCTTTACGTAATAGCCCAAACATGACAAATTTACCAGAAGAGTTAAGTGTTAAGAAAATGCATGAGTTGTTTTGGATCGAAGTACAGATCAGGATTTCTTATATTTCATATTACACAGTATTTACAAAACATTTAAATATCAAATTTGGCTTTCCAAGTTATGACACCTGCAGCATTTGTGACAAGCTAAATTTAAAAATAATGAGTGAAAATGATGCTGCTAAAAAAAGTGAACTAATATTCAAAAAACGTTACATTTAAAGAAAGGTAAAAACTTCCGTGAATTGAAAAATATATATAAAGAGAAGGCAAGGCAAGGAGAATGCATGTTGCTATCATTTGATTTTATGCAGAATCTTCCCCCACCACACATTAAAACAGGCGACGTGTTATACTCGCGACAGATGTGGTATTATGTGCTCGGAGTGCATAACTTGTCAAACGATGATGTAAAAATTTACTGTTACACGGAAATGACAGGAAAAAAGGGTGCATCTGAGGTCACTTCACTGTTTATCCACTATTTAAATAATAATGACATAACATCAGACAATCTTATTTTACTCAGTGATGGGTGCAGTGGGCAAAACAAGAACCACGTAATGGTATATTTTCAATACTTTTTAGTACTTGTACTAAAGGTATTTAAAACTGTAAAGCATGTATTTCCTGTAAGAGGTCACACATACCTGCCAAATGATGGAGATTTTGTATGGATTGGAAAGGAAAAAGGAGTGTATTCTCCGGAAGTACCAGCAGACTGGGATGAAATCATAAAAACAGCTAGAACACACCCTTCTCCATTCAAAGTGATTTCTGTCACACAAGACCTCCTTTTTAATATGAAATATGCATTGACTCCTTACTTCCTTAAGGTTCCGAGACCTGCTCTAAGACTACGTCAAGCACGTATTATCATGACTAATGAAAAATACCAGCAAATAAAAGTAAAAGAAACATTTTCAGGACCTTCTACTTGTAATCAGGTTCATAGAAAAGTAACTTTGCCTTCTGAACTTGCACTGAACCCTCTTTATAGTGAATCAATAAATATGACTGCTGGAAAAATTGAGAATTTATTAAATCTTAGTAAATATTTAACTAAGCCTGAAAATTGCGATTACTACCGTCAAATCTGTGGTGAAGGTGTCATTGATGATCACAACGAAGTTGATGAAGAGGATAATAGTGATGGTTGTGAAAAATAGTGAATAAATATTTGATATAATAATAAGCCATTGAATTTGTTTTATTTGATTTTAATATACAATTATTTGAAAAAAATGCCTATGTCAACATTTTATTAACCTTTTTCAGAAAAAGTGCCTATGTCAAAGTTATTTTTAACATTTTTTATTACTTAAAAAGAAATTTTTTCGTAACTACACTCATAAAGTACATGTTGATATATGACCTTCCTATCGAGTACCTGTACTTGATTCCATCAGAAGCTATTCTTCTTAAAAACGTTTTTTATTTCTAGTTCAAAATTTAATAAAACTGACAGTGGCGGTTTTTCCAAACAGCCCTTCAATTCAGTATGTGGGTTAGTTTAATATAGTTATGCTTCTATACAAAGCTGATATAAAGATGCCGGATTAGCAGTGATTAGTGATACAAACAAAAATTTATGGATAGTAATTTTCTAGAATCTACTAATAATGATACAGGGTAGACCAACATTTTTACATTTGAAAAGACAGTTCTTTCCTCGCGTGTGAGGTATTGAGGTGGGGAGAGTAGCAACCGTCGAACCAATCACGCTGGATTTTTTGGAATCATTCACTAGAGCAAAACGTGCGCTTTGCATTCGAGAAAAAAAATTGGAATAACGATTCTACAACTGATTCCAGACTAAAATTCTGTACTATTTGGAATAGAAAATAAGCTCTAATTATTCAAACAATACAGAATTGGGTGCGGAGATTTGAAACGACATGTTCAACATTCACTCAATCGTATTCTGGCTAACCCAGAACATTAAGAGAACTGGAGAACATAAAGAGTATGGAAAAGTCTGGTCGAGGGTACCCTGCATAGAGCGATACATTGAGATGACACAAACATTTTTTTACACCGGCTTAATAGGAATCTCAGGCCTTAGTCAAAAAAGCTGGTTTCAACAAAGCGGAGCAACTTGCCAGAGCTCTAAAAACTTTGTAGTGGCAGTTCGTGCAATTTTTGACCGTAAACTGATACCCAAAAGTGGTTAAATAAGCAATATCTTAAAAGCAAAGTTTGCATAAACAAACCAAAGGCCATTGATAAATTAAAAAAAACAGTTGCAATGAAATGCAAAACATTCAACAAGCACCAAGATTTTCAGTCCAGACTATAGGTGTGTAAAAATAATTAAAGTCCAAACTTACAGTTGCGCCAGGCTTTGTCTCGAATTGGTTCCTTGGAAATTTCGAAGTGAACGAAATGAAAATAAAAAAAAACTCTGTCGAAAAATTAATTGATATAAATTTGTGCCGTAGGCGAACCTGTAGATTTTCATTATTTCTTTCTTACTTCTGCATTGTTTTTTTGGTTTTGTACGTTGATTTTCTTTTCAGAAAAATCGTGGACGTAATCTTCTATAAAATCTTTAAAATGCCGAAATCGCGAGAGATCTCCAGCATGAGTGACTGCAAATTTATGGCAAAAGACAAAGGAAGCATAAGGAAAATTGTTAAAAAATATTTTGGAAACTGGTATTCACAAAAACAAATCATGGCCGGGAAGAAAACGAAATTTTCGCCGAGTTTCCTTAATATCGGCAAAAGAAATTCGAGATCGGCTTTATTTAACAATAAAGATTACCCAAACAAAACGAAGAGTAAATGAAGTTAAATTTCACGGTCGCATAGCAAGAAAAAGTCCTTAGACTCGTATTTCAAAGAAGAATGCACTCAGGATTACATCGACAAACCACAAGAGTATTGGAACTCCATTCTTTGGAGTTATGAAAGTAAATTTGAGCAGCATTCCAATAACAGGAGACAATGCGTATGGATAAACCATAATCCAGCTTTTCAAAGGGGGCTAATTAAGTCCACCGTTAATTACAGTTTTGGCTCTATTATGGCCTACGGGTGCTTTAGTGGAAATGGCATGGGAAATTTATATATAGAAGTAATTGACGAAATTTTAATTGGGAATCATCATGTGAATATCTTAAGGGAGAATTTATTGGATTCCGTAAATAAACTGGGTATGAATGATTCCTATATATTCATGTATGACAATTATCCCAAACCAATAGGTTTGGGATAATTGACATGCATGAATAGATCATGCAAACGGGAAGTATCCCGTAAGGCCAAATATATTCATGAAGAAAATGAGATTGAAGCGCTACCATGGCCACCTCAAACCCCCGATCTTAACCCAATAGAGCATATGTGAGATGAAAAAAATCGACAAATTAGAGAAAAAGAAAAATACTCTAAAAACATGGTCATTGAAGTAATCAAACGACAATGGACACAAATAGAACCCAGCGTTGTTGTTCGATAATAGATGACGGGATCTGCGTAAAAGATGACGTGAACTGCATGTTTCATGCAGTAGTGATTTCGTGGCTTATATTATTATATACTATCTTTAAGATTAGACTTTCCACTATCATTAGTCATAAATTGAGCCTCATTAGTGAACAAAAAGTTGGTTAAAAATGAACTTGAAAATGGACACTCTAAGAGAGCATTATCAGTATACTTTATTATTTTACTTCCAAAAGGACAAAAATGCTTAAGAAAATTGTGTGAAATTTAAGGTGAGGACTGTCTTACTGGACGCAAGTATCAGAGTTTGTTTACTTGCTTTCGTTTCGGAAATTTCGATGTGCAAGATGCACTATATACAAGTCGTCCAGCTACTGCTCATGATGACAAAATAAAGGCATTAATCGAAACTAGCCAGCGTATGACAACTCGAGACATACCAGCAAAGCTTGATATATTAAATTTAATCATTTATTTACACTAACAACAACAAGGTGGCCCCGTAAGCAAACTAGATGTCTGGGTTTCTCGCGAGTTAAAGGAAATCCATCTTACATAACGCATTAACATATGCGACTCATTACTGAATTGTAACCAATATAACCCATTTCTAAAAAGAATCATAGCGGGGGATGTAAAATGGATCATTTACGGTAACGTAACATAATCCGAAAACGATCGTGGACCAAGCAAGATGAGTCCTCACAATTGACATACGAAACCAGTATTCACCAATAAAATTTTGCTGCAACGTTGATTCACGTCAGGTTGATTTATACTACTCAGATGACTGCCCAAACACATAGAGCATATAATTTCTGGACTGAAAATTACTATCAAATGTGCCTATAATTTGCGATCAACTAAGGCTATTGGGTAAGCTGAGCGTAAGCTTATTGCCGTCCACAAACAGGAAAAATCCAGTTTTCTTAGACTCGACTCGAAGTTGAGAGGAAGAAAACAAGATGCATGAGTCCTGAACATTTTCTAACGACCTGGCCACACGCATTGCAACAAATGCATACCTATCTGAGGCGCCTCAAAGAATTTACAAAGTCTCAAGGCAATTATTCATCTACCGATAGCTCAAGAGGAAAGGTCTCATATGGGAGAATAGAAATGCGTTCTTGGTTTCAAGGTAAACCTGGTCAGGATGCACGTTTCGTGTATGTTACTTGTGTTCACTTGCCGACGGCTGACTATGAAATGGACTCAGTGATACACATACATTGAAAAAATGTGCATCGTATACAAAGTGAGTTTGGGTGCAATATTGGACCATATACACTTCAGACAGGGTCCAGAAATTGGTCACAATTGTGTTTACGAGTAATACTGACCTGGCCCATTAACTGCAAGCTTTGAAAAAATCCGTTAAGTTGAAATGCGTGGTCGGAGCGTTTCATAATTTTTTTCTTCCTATCCTTGACGGCCATTTTGGCCAACTTTATTGATTTCTGACATTTGCAGAATATTTATTACTAACGTAGATATTATTGTTGAGATCGACAAAGATCAAGAACATCACACTAAACCCATAGTAAACTGTTCTACTCAATGTCTTTTCAAAAGCTAACTTTTTATGTCCCCTGGTATTTACTGAGACTACCGCATACTTTTAATCTAGTAGACTTAAAAGAAAAAAGTCGGATACCACTTTCACAAACGAAATGTACATTTAGTTACGATGAAAGTAGGAATTCGTAAATTGAACCGACTGTTCGCTTCAGGGAGTAGAGGGCTATAAAATATTCTTATCGTAATGTCTGATTCGTCAGATTCAAAGGCCGTGGTACGATCACGTCCATTAATTTCATGATCGACTACATAAACAGCGTTTGAACCATCAAAAATTTGCTTTGCATGCAATCCTTGTTCGGTTTGGTCGTCTATTTGAAATAGATCAGCCTCTGAAGCACTTGCTCACTAAAAATTCTTTCCAAGTGCAATTGTAATCTGGCTAGACAATAATCGACAAGTTTATTAAGCCGTATATTATTAGATATATAAGATGGGTGCTGTAACCGCATGATGAGGGAGTAGGAGCGTAATCCTGATAGCGTTCAATCCAGTTTGGTGCAAAGGATTAAGTTTGTTCTGACGTTTGTGCAAAATATCCTTGGTTCTCGAAAGAAAAAGGCATAAAAATTATAATTTTTCTTCAAAAAAAACTACCTTATAGAATTAGTTCTTGATTTCACGGCTTGGTTTGGGGAGAGTATGTAATGAATCGGCCCCACACCACTGCCAACTAATACATATGCAAATTGCTACCATATGGCTTCCTATCTAACGCCAGTTTTGATGACTTCCCATCCTATATCAGTTTTGTCTGGGAGTGTCATATAGTTCTTGTTGCGACGCAGAACAGTTTGCGCCTTTTCGAATTTCGAAAAATTTCACTATCGGAAATGTAGTAAAGTTATTAGGCGGTGTTATAGTTGCGCGATTTCCATCGGTACCGCGAAGCGAATGAGTTTGCTCATGGTGTTGCCAGTAAGTGTTAGAGAAGTTATGCTCGAGTTTCCCCATCTTTAATTTGGATTTTTTGTAGTGCCTCTGCCCTGATTTTGAGAGCGCCACCGTCTTTCTTCCCATGTGGCGAAAGTTTACTAGAGGCAGTCCCAGTTCCGACTTTCCGAGAAACTGGCTCGATTTGTTGTGGCCAAGACGTGTGTGTGACTCATAGTTTTTCGCGGCTTAGGCACGTGTATAGTAAGTGCAACCCTAATTTATTATATTTTTAAATAACTGTACTTCCGAACAGGCGATTGCTGGCAACGAGACCGAGGAAGGAAGGACACATTCTTTGCTTTTGCGTTGTGGCGCTAGTTCTTGCGCAAAGCGGACCCATGGGCAGTCGGGGACGAATGCAGCGACAACTATGTGGAAATTAGCAAGTAAGTCGTACGGGAGGTGTCGGCAGTGCCCACGTTATTAATTCATAGGAAGAAGATCTAGTTTTGGAAGCTGTTTCCAAAAGTTAGAGTAGATGATTACTACTCAAAAAGATGGAACAACACAAATCGCATGTGGTGGTGTAAATACCGTTTGAAAGAAGATGCCCTATGTGCTTAGAATTGGGGTGCTGCAATGATGCGCTTACCTCCCATCACAGAACTTTGTATTTTGATAACGTTCTCGTTTGTGTATCAATCTCAATAGCAATCATCAGTTCGACGTTTCCTTTGAAACAAGACCTTGAGTAGTGTGATTCGCCAGGAGTGGATTATTCTGTGATTCGTTTGCCTTACAAAGTCGAACAGTGAGAATTGGTCTTTTCCTTTTTAGTTATGAATTCCGTCGATTGTTACAACACGTTTATTAAAACCAAACATATAAAGCGCAACTTAAACTCAGATAATTTCAATTTTTTGTACGCGTCAAGAGAAAAGGACTATCAAAATCACGAAGAGGCTAAATTTCCCAAAAGAGTACTGACCAAATAATGTTGGCAAGTTTAATTCTAGTTGTTATTCTTATGTATTATTTTGACCTAGATGCAAGCGTCATACTTTCTATGCATATTTTTTAAAGGGAGGATAATTGTTTGTCAAATTGATTTTTATAGAAGTAGAGAGAGCGATATTCAATTCGGATTGATCCCTTTTCTGAGATTAGAGAATAAATTGAATTAGTTTTTTAAGTTAAACGTAAATGGGGAAATTTCCATTTTTTTTATGCTTTATAGTATAATTTCAAAAAGTGATTTTATAATTGGGTACTATACGCGGAAACGGACATATCGATTGAAATAATAGCGAGAAGTACTAGGTTTAGAGCCACGCAACTTGATGAATTTTCTCATTATTTAAAACGACTTGTTTGATAAAAGAAATAGAGAACGAAGCGCATAATCGATTTTGGGAGATTGTGCTTATAAATTGATATCTGAACTAAGATTTAAAATTGGTTACAATACGCTAAACAGACATAAAATCATTTGAATATATAAAATTGCAAAAAGGTATCAGAAACGTTCAAGAAATTCTTTTGCAAGTATAAATCTAAGTGGTTATAAAAATGAATTTCTTCTGAAATTCACTGAATCAAATAAACCTTTGTGACAATTTCTCAGGACAGATGTTGGCCTGTTCCCAATATTTATCACTTGACACCATCTTAACATGATTGAGATCTGACCAAGTTTAAGTATCTCCTTTTCTTCTGATTCCAAATAAGTTAAAAGAATAGGTTATTCTCTTGAATGATATCGACATACTTATTCTCGAGGCCTTGCTCTTTTTGTAAATAAGTCAAAAGCCATTTTCGTTCGAAAAATTCCAATGATAGGAATTGAAAGTTGAAAAAAAACAATTAACAATTCGTTACAGACAACAATTCTATATATATTTTTTTTCAAGAGCTACTCATATTTACATCGAAGGAATGATTAATGAAATTATGGACCTTAGTAGTCTTTGCGTATAGACGTCTTTAAAATCACTCCTGTCAAAAGTTTTCAAAAATTAAATTAATTTTTTAAAAACATTAGTCCGAAGTTAAGTTTTATCGGAAAAAATCTTATATTGTCGAAGTAATCGACTCAGGAAATTTCTATCGAATATTTTTACTTCGATTGGTAACGAAAAATAAATTACCAAAGAAAACGTCACCGCTGGTATGGAGGAGCCCGACGGCTTCCCACCGTTGGGGCAACCTGGGGAAATGACGAATACGAAACTGGCGATAATTACCAAAAGAAAACATAACGTAGAAAATTCCGCAGATGGAGGATGCAAGCTGCAAATAATAGCGGACAATCAACAAATGTCCAAATTGCAAAAAGAAAATGATGAAATAAGGCAAGAGATACAGTCCCTCAAGGATCTCTTCAAGAAAGGGGTGAAGCCTCAAAAGACGCAGCCGCAAAATCAATGGCAACAGGTAACAAAACCGAAGAAAAGTACAAAGCAAGCAATTCCAGAGGAAGTTCTAAGTGCTGGAGGTACCAATGAGAGCCAAAACTACTTTGCAGCGCTGGAGGGATTAACCGAAGATATGGAAATCCAAGAAAACATCGGAGGTAATTTTAATCAAGATAATGACTTGAATTTTATTCAATATTTAAAGAACAAAAATAAGGAGAAAAAACCAGCCCGCAGTTCTGCTGGTTCCTCTGAAAAAGCTTCCAACAAGACAGAAAAAGTTCCGCCAATCAACGTGTTCGGACAAACTGGGAAAGATATGGTTCGGCTATTGGCAGCCGAAAATAAACTGGCCTATTCCAAATTCAAAAGAGTTAATACCGAAAAATTAACTATAAGGACGAAATCACTGGTTGATTTCAAGTCAACCAAAGATGCGCTGATTTCTGGGGAGGTTCCACACTTCACCTATACCCCAAAAAGTGAAAAGAATCAGACCTTCTTTTTAAAGGGTTTGGACAGCGGAGAGGATACGGTCGATCTTCTTCAGCTGCTCAAGGAAGCTGCACCACATATTGATTTTGTTTCAGTCAAAGCCTTTGCGACTAGAAAGTCGACCATAGAAAGGAAGAATTTACCACTTTACCTGGTACAAATTGCAAATAAGAGCAGTCCAAGTGCCCTCCAACAAATAAGGTACTTGAATTTCAGAGTGGTGAGGTGGGAACGCCTCCAGAAAAGAGAAGTCAACCAGTGTTACCGGTGTCAAAGATTTGGACATTCGGCTGCCAATTGTGCCATGCACTATCGTTGCGTTAAATGCAACGACGTTCATGCTCCCGGTGAGTGCAAATTGGCTCAGACGGAGCCTGAAGAAAAATTATACTGCGTTAGCTGCGGTGTTTTTGGTCACCCAGCATCATATCGAGGATGCTCCCGATATCAAGATGCAAAAGTTAAATTTGCTCCAAAGCAAACGCAAGTACACCGTAATATCATACCTTCCAACTTCGTCAAGCCCGGAGTATCATTTGCACTCGCCGCTAGAGGACCAGCAGAAAATGCTGGAAATAATGTAAATAATGTAAGTGGCAATAATGAGCTGCTTCTCAAAATTTACCAGCAACTTAATTCTTTATCGGAGAGAATCGACAAACAAGATTTAAAAATTAAAAATGCCTAATACTAACTTGTCATCCAGTCATATTCCCATGGATAGGCTTCGCCTCATATCGATCAACGTCAACTCTATTGTTGCTTTACATAGACGTGATTATCCCCTTGAATTCATTGTTAAGCAAAAGCCTGACATCATACTTCTCACTGAAACCCACCTCAATTCATGGTATTCCATGGAATTTAATGATTTTGCATTCGTAAGAAACGATAGGGTAATAGGTGATGGGGGAGGTGGCACCGGGATATTGGTTCCAAGACCCTATTGTTTCCAAAATATTGAAAAAGTTGAATTCAAAAACTTTGAATTTCTTGAAGTGTCCGTCATCAAAATTTCACTGCCAGGTGGGGATAACCTCTTCGTTATCTCTGCCTATGCAACTGGTCAAAATAATCTCAAGTTCAAGGAGGAACTCAATTCCTTGTTTGAAATACTCGAATCGAATAGGCTGCATGGTTATTATATTTTTGCTGGTAACCTGAATGCCAAGCGTACATCATGGCTAAACGCCACGAATAATCCAAGAGGTGTATTCCTGAAATCATGGATAACAGAGAACCAAATTGAATACAGGTGCAACCTATATGGGTCGGAGTTCCAAACATACCCTAGGACAAATTCATATTTGGACCTCTGCATTGCTGACGCAAGACTTGAATTCAGCTTTAATAGTCCTCAACGGAAACTGCAGGTGCTTCCTTACGATAGCGACCATAACGCAATCGTATCATCACCGGGATGATTTCTTCCTCATTCCGATTCAACATGAAAACCATCGGTTGAATTTCAAAAAAACAGGCTGGCGAAAGTTTCAAAAGAAGTTTGATCGGGAGTACCAGAAGCAATGTCCTCCTTCTGATGATGGCAACACTTGCTCAATGGTTCCTAATAACAGAAATCTAACTGACGATGAAATTGATGTCTATTAGTCGAAGTTAGAGAAGCTGACGTTGGAAACGATCGAGAAAGTAGTTCCCAAAATTAAACATCGAAACAATATGGAAGGATATGAAACACCAACCACCGCAAGGTTGAAAAGATTGAAAAGCCTCCTTCTCACATGCGTCAACAATATTTATCGACGATTTTTGGACTACAACCATCCCTCGTTGTCTTTGTTGAAGTTACACCTGAAGAATGTCCGGAACTTAATCCATTCATACCTCAGGAGTGAAGTCAGCAATCAATGGGCGGAAAAACTGAGGGGTATTAGCCCACAGGATCTAGATGGCGTTTTTGTGAAAGTGAACAGCATATTCCGCAAGCAGTCTCGAGTGAAGGTTTCGAATCTTGAAGTCGATAGTGATGAGATAAATCTTCTCGATAGGGCTGGTATCGAAATTGATAGTACGACTCCGGATAGAAATGGAAACAGGATTATATGTGATGGATTGCAGAAACTTGAAACTTCACATTTTGAATTTGTTCATCTGCCAAACCCAGAGAGAAGGAATGAAATATTTTTGGAGGTCGTTGAAGCAAAAGTTTTCGACTTCAAATCAAGCCTGAACGACCAATCAATTCTTCATTTCGATGAAACATTCACATCTGACCTCATACCGAGCTTGATTCTTATTGATTATTTTGTCAGCTATGAAGACTTGTGTTTCATATTTCGCAGAATAAACAACGAGAAATCAAGTGGTACTGACGGTATTCCAAATATAGTTCTCCGACATTTGCCTGAGCTTGCTATTAGGAATTATTGCATATTGTTCAACAACGTTTTGAACATTACACATTTCCCAAATGAGTGAAAAGAGGCTAAGGTATTTCCGATCTTGAAGAAAGAAAAAGAATCTTCATGCTCTGAAAGCTATCGCCCAATCAGCTTTCTGCCTAACATCAGCAAGGTGTTTGAAGTGATACTCAATAGAGCATTAAACGCCCACATTGAGGAAAATGAGTTGATGCCGAATTGCCAATTTGGTTTTCGTGCCAGGCGTTGGACCATACATGCAATAACGAAAGTAACCTCAGACATCTGTTGGAAACTAAATGATAGAGAATGTGTTGGAGCATGTCTCATTGATATGGAGAAAGCCTTCGATACGGTGTGGCTAGATGGACTAGTTTTCAAACTTCTTCAGGACATTTTCCCCAGACACCTTGTCGCCATGATGTGCAATATGTTACACGGAAAATCGTTTGTTGTTACTGATGGAAATCGGACAACAATGCGCGAATTCAAGGTCTTGAATGGTCTACAGCAGGGAACAGTTACTGCGCCCTTGCTTTTCTCAATATTCATTCGCAAGTTATTGAACAACTTTGATTTTAATGTCTCGCGGACGCGATCATTGGCAGCGTTTGCTGATGATCTGATCATCTATACGGCAGACCGAAAAGCTACCATAGTTCAGAGCAATCTTCAAAAAATGTTCAATGATGTGCAGCTCTACACCGACAATTGGCGAAACAATTTTGTTTCGGACAACGCTGCAGGGGGCCAGTCAAGACCTGAAACGTAATTGGAAGGATTTCCACATCATGGCTGGTGAGGGTAGTTCAGAACGGGTTCCACATAAATCCTGTGTTCGATACCTCGGTGTTCATCTCGATCAGTATCTGTACTATACTGAACATATCAAAATCATGCTCAGTAAAGCACAAAAAGTAGTCATGGCTCTTTGGTGACTCTTTCATTCCAGATACATTGATCAAAAGGTCAAAGTTATTTGTAACAAGACCCTGGGTAGACCAGTGTTGGCATATGGATGCCAGATCTGGTACAACCAGAGTGCTAGTACAATGAAAAGATTAAGAGTTTTCGAAAGGAAATATCTTCGTGCCTGTACTGGTTTGTACAGAAAGCCTGAGACGGATTGGAAGCACTATATATCGAATAGAAAAATTTATCAAACCACTCAAGTGACAAGAGTCGATATCTTCATATTGAAACTTCTTCGGAATCATATTGAAAGATCTGTAACTGTGAGTGAAGACCCTTGGATTTCACAGCCATTCAACCCTACAGATAGGTATATTGTGACTTGCCTCACAACTGGCTTCGTTCCACCAGCAGCATTCGTGTATTTGGACATGAATCGATATGTTTTTGATTTTGACGGCGTGCCATTCATATATCACATGTATAGACGGGCCACCGATAAGAAGATAAAATATCCTCCGAATCTGAGTTCACGAGACCAACAATTCCAATGGAGATACTCATTTGCTAGATTCGTTGAGGCTGGTCGAGCTGAGATGGAGCAATCTAGGTATTGGTGGCTGAATGACAATGTCTAAATTATTCGTGTTTATTTTCTGTTTTAGGGTTTTTTTCTCGTTACTTTGTTTTTTAGATTCATCTCATTATTGCTACATCTAGTGTTGTCGTTTATTTGTATTATAAATTAGGTATAGGTTTCAATATAAGGTAACTTTTTTTTTTTGATTGAACTTATTTAGAATTAGGGTGTAACATATTAGGTAAAGGATATAAGTTCACTTTTGCGTTAGTAATATAAGTAATTTTTGAATAATGCCGGTTGGTTTTTTCTCCTTTTTCCAATTGAATCAAAAAATATGTAATAATCTTAATTAATTTAAATTTGCTAGTGTATTTCTTTCATTAAATGTAAATAACTGATAACGCATAAATTTAGAGAGCCATTCGGGCCATTAAGTTTTTCATAGTTTTATAGTTTAGAATTTGCTTTGTGTTCTTTTAAAAATTTATAATGATTGGTATTAAATAAAGCACTTTTGACTTTGACTTTGAAGGAATTAAATTAAATAGCATAAATTTTGAGACTATAGAAAAATAAACACATACACACACGATAGGAAGGCAAACTACTCGTAGGTTCTCCAAATGTTTCGCTTAGTACATTATAATAAATGCCCTAAAGAGAGAAAATCGATAAAATAATGAAGTGTGATGGGGTATATGTTCGCCGAAAGTAAACAAAAGAATTTTGTAAATACTTATAAAATAATATTTAGAGATAAAATAGTTTACTTTGAAAATAATGAAGTCGATTCAATTTCAGCATAAACTTTTTTACCCCGGATTGCCAACCTTAAGTAATTAAATTGTTTCTCTGTATAAGACGACTTTTTATTTTATGTGGCGGTACACATTAGAACCCACGCTTAGTGATAATGTAAATATAATTATCAGTTGCAATTATTTGTATTTTAATAAGTAAAGGAAAATATTTGAGTAAATAATAAACTAAAAATGAATTGGTAACCATAACACGACTTTCCATTCCAGCATGCACTTCTCTTCCAGCAGGAGTGATAGCGATCAGTAAGCATGCCGTGACGAGGGTAGGGTTGTAACGATCCACGAATGGCCAGTTTCGTGTCACGTGCGGTCCGCGGTACCATCGTTTGTTTTGCGTTTTTTATTAGAGTAGGCTTTTTCGGATTCTAATTAACGTGGTGTATTTTTCGGTGCTGCGTCGGCGATGTTTGGGAACGTGAAATTAAATCTAGTTTTGTTGTTGGCTGGATGAAAAGAAGAAATACAGAATAAAGTAAAGATAGGTTTCATTTCCGTATGGTGGTGTTTTCAACACATTTGAGACGGGCATGTGAGCCGGTCGTTGAGTTTTTGTATTTCGGACTTAGTCTGCTCACGTAAGACCTGCGACCGAGCTCCTCTCCGCACTAGCTAGCTAGCCAGCAGCCACCTCGGAGTATTCTAAGTGTGTCCGGACTTGTTGACCTGTCAGGTACAGTCCGTTGTCACGTCCAAAGACCACGTCTAGAACCGATGTGACGTCGGTTCCGATTTTGTTCGAGAGATTTTAAACGAAAACCATTACAAGTATTCCAAGTGAACATTCTGTCATAAAAACTAATTATAGTTTTCCCATCTTCTCGACAAATTAAGCCATTCCACACAAATATCCACAATAAAGACGTTCCCTCGTACTTGTGCCCTGGGTTCTCCCTCTCGTGTTCTATCTGCAAACAAACTTCAGCCAAATAAGCTTTCAAAGCGGATGCAGTTACCTTTTGAAGTGTTGTCTATTAAGCATAGTTTAAAATTACTGTTAGCGTGAGGAATTTGTTTAATGATACAAAATTATGGTCCGCCGGCGACAACTACAAACAAGTTGGGTAGACAAACCTATGCTCATGTCAGAAGGGTTTTGTACTCTACTTACAAAATGCAGTAACCAGCAACGTATAAAATCAAGAAACATCTCATGTTCGACTATCATACTATTATTAGCAAAGTTGAAAGAATTTTGACTTCTGAGGTATTTGTTATAGTTATACCCATAAATTTCTCCCTTGATAATTTTTTCAAATTTTTTAGATCACGGGTGTCCATTCGCGAGGGAGGAAACACATTTTTCATGTATTTTCTCCCCCTCTGTGCCCCCACTGAAGCAAAAATTGTCAGTTTAAGAACTGTTTTGAAAAGCTCTCATAGAGAACTTTCAGTTGATACTCATATCGGCTACCTTCCATGAAATTTTTTTTCAGGGGCCACTACTCTGTACTGTAATCATCGATTCATGGCCTGTTTTTTCGAATCTTAGAATGGTTACAAAGCCCCTTTTGCTAGGAGCTTTGTAGTAATTGAGCACGTTCTCGAAAAAGAAAACAGAGCCCCGGATGGTTGGTATCTTGTGATGCACTTAGTTTTTAAATATCCGTCATATCAAAATCACATTCATAAGGACTTACACGAGCAATATGTCAGCTTTGGTAATCATCCAGAATTTGTTTGGTTTGCCTTAGAATTTGGAGGTACCAATACAAAATGAATAGGAAACGCGCACGTCACCATTTCATATTAGGCCCGCGTATAAACCGGCGCCAACAAAATTCGATCAAAGAGTCCAATTTCTTTGGAATTGGATTTGAGTTAAACCACGAATGACATCAATTATTAACAATTTCGATCAAAAATTCCGCAAGCAAACTCTGAAATGATGAACAATGCTCGAAATAATCGAAAATAAATTCTGAACGCAAAAAAAACGGTGCCGTGAGCTAAAAAAAAAATCAAGTCGACTTTTTCGTTAACTTTGAGTTTTTTCTTTCTTTAATCTATCTCCCCCCAAATTTCGAGATTGAGATTTCATCAATTTCGTTTTTTTCTCCGTTGGTATAAAACTTAAAATCCACTTTAAGAATTTTGCTTTTGTTGTATAAAAATCATCAACGATAATTTTCCAAGATAAACTCGAAGTGATGAAACATAGAAATAAACCTCATATTTTCTATTATGATAAAACATTTACACGATCGCGCGTGTGAATAAATTTCATACTTAATCTACTCTCCGCTGTCGTTGTCGTCGTTGTTTAAATTGAAAATAACCAATATGGCAAATTATACAGAAAACAAGTTGGGTAAACAGACCTACGCTCATGTCAGAAGGGTTTTGTATTCAATTTTCAAAATGCAGTCACCAGATTGAATAAAGTCAAGAAGCATGTCAATGACGATTTTATTGGAGAAAATATGAAATTCGAGGATCATACTATTATTAACAAAGTTGAACGAATTTAGACTTCTGAGGTTTTTGTTATTGTTATACTCATAAATATCTCCCTTGATAATTATTTCAGATGTCCATTCGTGAGGGAGGAAACCTGTGCCCCCACTGAAGCAAAAACTGACAGTTTAAGAACTGTTTTGAAAAGCTCCCATGAAAACTTTCATTTCATACTCATATCGGCTACGTTTGATGAAATTTTTTTTCAGGGGCTCCTCTCCTGTACTGTTATCATCGATTAATGGCCAATTTTTTCGAATCCTAGAGTTGTTACAAAGCCCTTTTGCTAGGAGCTCTCTCCCGCCTCCTTGACTTGTTTCACTTATGAGTATTAATTGTGGGTAGACATCTTCATTCATTCATTAAATTGAATCAAGTGTTCAAAGCATGTACCTTAAACGTTGAAGTTGGGAAAAAATAACTCAAAATTATTCAATCTTCGCATTTAAAACAGCCACTATTTTGTTTTGCGATTACTGATACCACTAGCTGAACCGATTCTCAAAGATATTTATGACACCTATCATTCCTGAAATTTTCATGCAAATCCTAGCAAAACTGTAGTGTCTGAGTCGATAAAAAGCGCATGTTGTTCCATAGCCATATGTTGCCATAGTAATACATGCAGCGCATATTGTTCATAGTAATACAGGAAAATTCAAACCGCTATAACTTCACTAATTATCCTTATGAAACTTGCAGGATAAATCCATCTTATAAATTGTCATCTGCGTACTAAATTTCTTTATGAAACTTGCAGTCATCTGTGTACTGAATTTCATTGAATTTAAGGGTACCGTTAAGATTTTATTCAAGAAAACATAAAATCGATAAATCATACTATTACTAACAAAGTTGAGCGAATTGCGACTTCTCACATATTTGTTGTTGTTGTACTCATCAAGGCCTACATTCCTGATTTTTTTCAGATTTTTCGGATCACAGGTGTCCAATCGCGAGGGGGGGGGACACAAATTTTTCGTGTATTTCTTCTCCCTCTGCGCCCCTCGAAGCAAACTTTGCCAAACTATACCCATATTGGCTACCTTCAATAAAATTTTTTTTTTCGGGGGGTCACTCCCCTACATGGGGAGACCCCCCTTAAATACCTTATAAATTTTTTTGTAGTTGAACTTTGAAGAGAGCACCACTTTACACCTACATACAAAATTTGATGCTTCTAGCTTAAGGAGTTTCCGAGAAAAACTGCTGTGACACACGGACGGACGGACAGACAGACAGACAGACAGGACGCGATTTTAGAAGGGTTTTGTAAAATTATTTTACAAAACCCTAAAAATCATAACCCAAAAGTCATAAATAATAACCAGATATACCTATTTAAAAACAACAACAGAATAGTACCAACCAAGTCCCATTCAACAACAGTGTCACAAAATTATGTGAATTCCTCATCGAGTCACCAGTCGCATTGCCTGAATGGCACCAATGCAGTGACGACCCACATTGGGAACTCAACGGGAACAAGTGAAGACATCATCGCGATCGATGATGATGACTACACGAATTCGAATCAACCACCGACTAGAGATGTGCGTTTTGCCATAATCCAATCAGCGAATTGCTACTAAAAAGCAAGAGTGCGCGTTGGATAGCGAACAAGTATCGTCAATAACATTATACAGGTGATTACGGTTATTACAATACTATCAACAAACCGAGTGGAATATTGCTACGAATTCTGAGAGACGTGAACTGGTTTTCTCGCGGATTAGACAACGCGGAGCTTATTTAACGGATAAACTTCGAGTGAGATGAGAAAGCGCGCGATTAGCGGGAACGTGGTTAGCGGATAATTTTGAAGTGTATAAATTATTGTTGAAGGGTTTTGATGTTTTTCTTACTACGTCAATGACTTAGTGGACGATTTAAGATTTTTGACAGGGCGCAGGTGTGGTAATTCATGACAAGTGTTGTAATTCTAAATGGAAAAAGTTAGAAGGACTATATTAGTGAATTAATCAAGAATCAAATGAAATAGCTTGCAGTTGCTATGTTGGTGGAGTAATAAATGGAGAGAGTAAGAATTGAAATCCCTAAGAACTTGTGCTGTTGAATGTGAGAAGTTTGCTTTCGTTTATAGCCCTAAAGTTATCTGGTTGTGCATTTTGTAAGTGGAAGTGCAACCAAAGTCTGATTATGGTCACGGATGTGCATGGAAAACGAAACGGTATTGGTATGAATGCAATGGAGGAAACTGAGGAGGGAGTAAAGAAGTGGGGAATGTAACACCACTTAACGGTACCAAATTGCAATAAAGTGAAAACAGTTGTATTTCCCGTAACGGAGCGTGATAAACCTTTCGTGGTCATGCTGGATGCGGGTGAGCTAACGAAACCAACATACTATTTTTGATATTATCACCTTATCGTTGTAGCTACTAGAGATTTAGCAAATTCAAATTGCCATTATTCTTTAGGGTTGATCAAATGAGGTGTGGTAATCAAATGAAGGAAAGAGGAGGTTAAGTCTCGTGAAGTGAAAAGTATTGGTGACATTCATAACTCTTTCAAAGTGATTGCCTTCTGCGAAAGGATCCCGATCATGTTCAACCTTTAAAGGTAAAAAAACTAAAATTCCAGCGATATGGGATATGGATCCGTCTGATGTATTGAATCCAGTATATGTTGAAAACGAGATCTTCGAGCCTAGTCGTCGAACACGCGATGAGTTTAATTTCAGAATCTGGATTTGACAAGTTGTGCCCGATATTCGATTGGTAGTTTTATTTCTTGTCTGTGTTTAATTTGTTTATTGTATGTCCATCCAGAATTTGCAAAACTTTGACCCCTTTGCTGATGCAATCAATTGTGCTGATGATACTGTACAGGACGGACTTGCGCACATAAGAATTCAGCAGAGAAATGGTCGAAAAACACTAACTACGGTGCCGGGCCTTTCCTCGGAATATGACCTGAAGAAAATTGTGCGTGCAATGGCACAGTAAAATACGGTGAAGTATTACAGCTTCAAGGTGATCAGCGAGAGAACTTTTGCCAGTGGCTAACGAAATCTGGACTTGCGAAGCCAGAACAACTCAAGGTGCACGGTTTTTTTTTAGCGAGACGAAGGCGCGTATGATCGAACAAAATTTTTGGACATACTGTAAAGATAATTTATTCATCATTATCTTCATCCATCCCAAAGATAAATTCCCTGAAGCAACTATTGATTACATTATTACGTTCGACCGTATACCGCTATTTGGTTGATCAGTTGTTATTACTGCCGTTTTATTACTTTTATCCCTTCCTGTATTAGCGGGGGCTATCACCATATTATTAACAGACCGAAACTGATTGCAGGAATGAAAGAAGTGAATCCGTTCATAGTGATCCAATAGTATCCGACTTCGTTGGATCTGAAGATTGTTTGTTCCGTAACGTATGTGCTCCAAAATTGAAATCAGATAACCACTCTTTCCTATCTTTCTATGCGGTGAATGTCTTAGTGACGTTTTGAATATCACAGTCAACGAAAAAACAAAGGAATTGTTTAGGCGAATCTGATTTTCATTCCGTGTCCATGAAGTGATCGGTTTATGGTTCGTGTAGTTCAGCGATAGCAGAGTGTTCGCCTTCGGGTGATGTCTTATTTGCCTTTGGCGCAAATTGACGGTTGGAAGTGAATGGAACTATTCTCTGCGACGCAAAAACAGTCAACTGATTGTCTGCAACAACAGTGTGGGGCCCTTATGTAAATACTATTGTTAAAATTTTGGAAGCCTGGATATGCAATGGATTTCCTACTCTAATACTTACTTTAAACAACTTGTCAAAATAATCGAGACGACTAATTTCTACAAACGACTGGTTTAAATAATCGATAGAATAACATTTAACGTACAACAAGAGCGCCAGGAAGTTATTAAGACGGATCAACTCGTGAAACCGGCAAAATAGTCATTCAGTGTTGTAATTGCCTGCTTTAGGACGCAGCCGACGGGCTTGCTATTTGTGTAATCAAAAAGTAGCTATAACGAAAGAAAAATTTGAATTCCAGGACCACCCACATCATCAGCGGGCGCCCGACGAGGATGTTTGGGTGAGTACCCTTAAATTTTGTTATATATATATATTTTTTCATAAACATATTTTTTTTACATTTGTTATATATATATATATATATATATATATATATATATTTTTTTTTTTTTTCATATACATATTTTTTTTTACATTTTGTGATATATATATATATATATTTTTTCATATACATATTTTTTCCGATTTTCGTTATATATATATATATATATATATATATATATATATATATATATATATTTTTTTTTTTTCATATACATATTTTTTGTTCAATTTGTGATCTATATATATTTTTTCATATACATATTTTTCCTATTTTTGTTATATGTATATATATTTTTTCATATACATATTTTTTCCTATTTTGTTATATATATATATATATATATATATATATATATATATATATATATATATATATATATATATTTTTTTTTTTTTTTTTTTTTTTTCCACGTGCATATATTTTTTTCTATTTTTGTTAGATGTATATATTTTTTTCATATACCTATGTTTTTTTCATATTTGGTTACATATATATCTTTGCGTTAAATTGCACAAGCGTTGTTTGAATTGTAACCAGTTAATTTGTGAAGAAATATAAAAAAAAGGATGAAGTGCTAAATTATTAGAAAATCGGTCTTTTCTTTCCGATAACTTTTGCCCGGGTATAGGGACCCGGTACAGTGGCAGGCTGCCCACGAAAAACATGAGCCAGCCGCCGGGTACTTAACTAACCCTTCTTTGTTTCAGGTGACATCGCGGGTTGAGTGGCCCAAGCAGAGTACCTCTTTATGGCATAGCGTTATGCAATCGAGTTGTATAATTCTATGGCATAAATTGGTCACCGGGGTACTCCCCTTCTGATGGGAAAGTTTATACAAGGAAATTTGTATGAGTTTTCTACTCAAAGGAGGAATACCTGGCCACTGCAACAAAATATGGATTTATTCCGGTTGGGTGGGTGCGAAGGGGCTCCATCACCACCCGGTTGCTCCTCTTTCATTTGTGGGCCATGAGCTTCGTCGGGTAATGACGAGGTTACCCCATGTCCGCCTTTCTTTTCAGGTTGCACTTGTTCTCGGAACAAGTACTATCTCCCTCGGTGATCTACACTTTTTGCGACTTCGGTCGCCTCTTGATTAATTGACCATCAAATTCGTGAGTGCAAATTTTTTTTTGAAGTGGGTCCTCGTGCTAGGGAAATGAACCCGCCCCACGACACCGTAATGCTAGCCTGCCAGCGCATTCACGCGTCTCCAGACGAGGGCATTCTCGGCAAATACCTCCATCTTCTTCTGCCGAGGCAGCAGAACATCGCTGCAGTCCTTCACGGACTCTTGAAACTTAATAGTCCACTACAGCTTTCTCCTGCCTCTTCGACTTGTTTCAATTGTATGTACTCATCTTCATGATACCTATCATTCCTGAAATTTTCATGCAAAATCCTAGCAAAGCTGTAGTGTGTAAGTCGGTAAAAAACGCATATGGCTCCGTAGCCATATGTTTCCATAGTATGACAGGGCATATTGTTCCATAGTTATACAGGAAAATTCAAATCGCTATAACTTCGTTAAATACTATTCGATCTTTATGAAACTTTCAGAAAAAATCAATCTTATAAATAGTCATCAGTTCGCTAAACTTTATTGAATTTAAGGGGACCGTTTGGATCTTATTCAAGAAAACATAAAATCTATAAATCATACTTTATTGAATTTAAGGGTACCGTTTTGATTTTATTCAAGAAAACATAAAATCTATAAATCATACTATCACTAACAAAGTTGAGTGAATTTCGACTTCTCATGTATTTGCTGCTGTTGTACTCATAAAGGCCTACATTCATGATTTTTTCCAGATTTTTCGGATGGAAGGTGTCCAATCGCGAGGGGGGTACGCGAAAAGTTCGTACATTTCCCCTTCCCCCCTCGGTACTCATAAGGCAATTTTAAGACTTGTTTTGAAAAGTCTCATTAAGGTCTTTCCAATGACACCCTACTCGACTAACAATGGTGAAAATTTTTTTTGAGGGGTCACCTCCCTATATGGGGAGACCCCCTTGAACCCCTTTGAAAAAATTTTCCATCCTTGAACTTTCAATAAATCACCACTTCTGACCTTTCCACAAAGTTTCATGGCTGTAGCCTCTACAGTTTCGGAGAAAAAGTGCTGTGACATACAGACGGACGGACACCGGTCGTGATTGCAATAGGGTTTTGTATTCTAGTACAAAACCCTAAAAATGAAGTTGCTAAATCTTGCGGAGGTTTCCGGTCAGAGACCTGTCACTCCGGCATTTTTTGAACCAATTTAGGTTACCAGAGTGTCAAATGCCAAATCTCTCTCCAAGACCAAGCCGCAAATTATTACAATGCTATTCCTATCTTACTTTTTTGCATAAAAGTTGCTTGGGTAAACTTTACTGAAAACTATCCTGTGATAATTCTTCTCTAGATTCCTTCTTCTCTGTATCTTATTCATATTGCTTCGCCTTTCCCTTTGCTTGGGTTTGCAGCACATGCATCGAACCTGCAAAAATGGTTTGTACCATAGCTACAAATTTTTATTTTAACCAATTTTCCAGAACAAATGTATCAAAACCGTCAAAAATACATATAATATAGGTAATCTGGGTACTTAAAATTGCATCCCTCGCCTGATGGCACCAAAAAATTTAGGTTTCGAAGCTTGCATACCATCTTTAAATCTCTTCTTTGAAACAAGCGCTACAAAAACCAAGATATAAGAAGTTTAGTTGACAAGGTCAGAGCTGTTTCTTCCAAAAATGAAAAGTCTAGTAGTGGTCCTTCGGGTTCAGCTTTAATTGTTTGCAAATCAAATCAAATTTAATACCCTACAACTACCAATAAGGTATAAGGATTAATAACTTTAAAAAACTTCATCATTAATTATGATAAGAATAAATCAACTGCACTCCAACTGGAAACTCCATAAATAAATTTCTTCTAGTTGTATGAACTTGGTTTATGTTTCCATTTTTCATAGAAATCGTCATTTCTTTAGTTGACATGCAAACTTTGAACTTACTTTGCATAGAACTGTCAAGGAGGTAAAAGGTGAATAAATGTTCACTTCCATATTTCAAGATCAACATAGTTTGTAGCGTCCATCCATCAACTTTTTTATTAGACATGCGAATAAAATTGTGTTACCAACTTTTACTTGAATGTGTTCAAGTGAACTTGAAGTGAATTCCACACCGAGCAATAAATTCATGTCACTTGGGGGTTCCGTTGATTCGAATAGGTGAACATGTAAACTTAAATTTGTTATAAAATTAATCAAACTCAAGTTTACATGGAAGAAAGATACTGAAATACTATGAAACTAAAGGTAGCATTTTAAATTGTTTTGGAAGAAAGGTGTTAACATTTTAATTGCGTCTAGTTGAAGGGGGAAATGGTTTTCATTGTACATAATTGCTTATTTCACTGAAAGAGCTATTAAAATATAATTACTGGGACTTGTCCGAAGCCTAAACATAATTTTCTAGTTCACATACCAACCATAAATTCCCATCTAAATATTTCAAATCAATTTCTCCAAAGCATGAAATTTTGTCACTCATACAATAATTCTCAATATGTGATTCAATTCGATTACCCATTCGTTCAGTCTACGTGCACGCAAGCTTTCATATTAGTCGAAAGGAATTATTTATTTCCCTATTCTCACTGAATTTTAATATCTCCGTTTTTTGGGAAAGTGAATGTCCGTACTTTAATTCACTTTCGATGAAGCAACATGTCTCACATAAAACACGCCTAATGGCTTTGGTGACAGTCAGTAATGATTTACTGATAGTTCATTCAAAATAAAGGACATGCCCAAATAAACTGCTCGTATCAGATGCTTAATGGATTTTTTCCCGATAAAGTTACGGACCGCTACGAAGGAAGGATAATCATTGATAAAACTCATGGGCGATTGACTCTCATGAGGGTTTGGATCGATGGAATATTATACACGTAATCGTATGATGCAAGTCAAAAACGGGTGAATGGGAACCGATTAAATAAGTGGGCAATATATTATTTTGATGTCAATTTTCCTTGGAGGATCTGGAACATTGGATTGAATATGTTGAGAATACTCGTACATGTATAAAAGCGTAGATATTTTAGGTGTTAACCTTAAAGGAATATCCTTAATATTAAACACAATAATAAATGTATGCTACTTGCAATCTTTTGTTTTGAATTATAGGCGTGGTTTATTATCTGAATAATGCAAGCAATCTAAGCCAATGAGATAGATTCTGATTTTTCCGAATTCCTGAACAAAGAATATAGTAGTCCAGCAGTCCACATAGGCAAACTGCTCGAGGAAATTAAACTGAAGTATTAATCAACAAGTACCTATCACAACTTCACACAAGTAAGAAGACAGGTTAAGAGATCTTGTTGCGAATTCCAGCGTACCGGCATTCTCCCATTCGCAACATCAAATTGCCACCGTAACATATCCACCTTCCTTTGGGCACTTATATCTTTTCCTCTGTACTCGTATATTTATTTTTATTAACATTTTACCAATTTCCATATAATTTTTAATTCCCCATCATCTCAATACTACCCTCGTATCCTATTTTTAATTACAAAAAAAAAAATAGTAATATAATAATAATTTTAAGTTTCCCACTAACAACACTCCATTCATTATTTCCCATTAACAAAATTTCATTCGGTACATTTTCCCTAACAAAAACTAATTCCATCCTTCATACTAATGAATTTTATTCATTAGCTCCCACTAACAAATTTTATTTTTCATATTAAAAAAAATTCATTCACGTTTCCCTAATAACAAATTTTATCTCAATGCCCATTAAGAAAGGTGCAAAGTTGAAGTTACTGATTCAATGAATGGAAAATTGACAGAAGGTGGCTCCGTTGGTAGCATCGTGGATTTTCGACCGGGGGTCCGCTGGGACCCTGGGTTCAAGTTCTTCGAGCGTAGGAAAACACTTTTTGGAATATTGGCAAAAGCAATTGTCTGCGTATACATATGACAATTTGCATCTAACCAAATGCTATCATGGATATGCAAAATGGAAATTATTGCGGTTGTCGGTAAGGAAAAGATGTGTAGGTAGCGGAATCGAAGTGTAATGAACTTCGAATATGTTACGCAGATGTGGCACCGGTAATTGGGAATAAAACGATTGCGGGACTTACGGTTTTGGATTTGGGCATTCGGTTTTGGGTTTTAAAAAGAGGAGGAAGTTATTCAGCGGTGTGGAGAAGATTTGTTTTAATTTGGACTTTGAAGAAGGAATTGTAGTTTGAAAGTTGAAAGAGTGCTTTTAATTTGGAATTGAAAAGTGGTTTTGTTTTAGAAAATAAAAACTAACTTTAATGTGAAAGTTGAGAAGTGATCTTAATCTTGAAAGTTGAGAAGTAGTTTTAATCTTCAAGCTGAAAAGTGATTCTAATTTAGAAATCGGAAGTGATTTTAATTTGGATTACTGGGTGGAAATTTAAAAATTAGATGGTGGTGTGGTTGAGTGATTTAGGATGTGTTAGAGAAAAGATTTGGATTGGAAGTTGGGATTATCCGGGATTATAATGACTAAAAGCAAATAGTGCGGAAAATAAGAGAAGGCTTTGTAGAGGAGAATTCTTCTTATTATCGGTGACCGATAGTAATTCAATTTCGTTGTGCATTTTCAGGGAACGACAATAGAGTACATTTAAACTGAATCATTAAAAAGACTATCAGCAATTTTAACGTCTGGCCATCAGAGTGTGCAACTTGTGTAAAAACAAAGAAAAAACGAAATTTTACTTGAAAATTTGTTTTGAAAAATTGATAATTTCTAGCAGTGCCCCGTTCCCATTTCAGTTGCCGAGCGCTCCTTAGCCGTACGACGGGTAAGTAATTACATATAATTTTTTTTTTATTTTCATTAATATTTCATTGATATATATTTTCTTTTATACTCTGTGTTTCAGTTCACTTTTATTGTTTACGCGATAATTTGGTTTTAGTCTATTCTATTGGAAATTTGAAAAGCCTTATTTAACGGAATTTAATTTTTTTTTTTTTGAATTGTCTGGTCACATCGGTGTTTTGTAATTAGATGCAATTAAAAATACAAAAAGGATGAAGTGATAAAATCAATCATCTTTCATTTCTTAAAATGGCATCCCCCTTCGTGTCCTTTTCTCTTCGCGTTTGTATTTTTATGTATGTAGAGTGGCTCAGTACGAGGAGAGGGTGTCCCGGAAGGCCCATGACACGACTGAGCGCTAGCTGGCCTCAGTATGCGACCCCGAGCTACGTACTCCTCTGCTTAAACATAATGTCTGCAACTGCGGTGACTTTCGCGTTTGTTGCAATCTATTACATAGCTTATTCCCTGAAGCTGCATCATCATCAGGATCAGCTTTATCATTACCATTTGATCAATGGGTAGAACAATTTATATCTACGCACATCAATGAAATCGTGAAAAAATATCAAGCTGAGGTGGAAAAGCACAACAAACAACTAAAACAGTAATTAGAACTCAACAATGGTAGCAAACAATCTAATAATCATCATAATATTGTACATCTAGTAATCATACAGAAGAATTAAATAATCACAAAGAACGGACGGAAATAATGATACAACAGCAACAAGTCGATTTGGAGTAAGTAGCAAAAGGTTATCACGTGCAAGTTCTGATAGATACACAAAAAGTGACGAGCGACAGCCAAGGATAAGACCGTGATAATGAGTTCAAGTGGTATCATACATGAAAATTTTCAATCCAAGATAGCCTAGAGGTCATATCCCTACATAGACAACTGTGGATTTATTTGAGGTGTTTTACCGTCATTTTGCAATAGGTAAATTTCTCGAGAGAAATTTACCTATTGCGGGGAGTATCATATATATACATATATATATATATATATATATATATATATATATATATATATATATATATATGTATATATATATATATATATATATATATATATATATATATATATATATGGGATATAACGAAATTTGTAACCACGCTAGAGGTTGCAATTTTGCTCCGATTTTCACCAAATTTTCTAGAAAGGTGTATTGGTTAAATAGCTCGGTTAAGTTCGTGAACCAGCTATATCGGCCGGGTAAAAACAAAATTGCGGCCATTTTAGACGAAAAATCGTGGTTTCTGTTCTGACCAAAGTATAGCTCTGATTTGGATGAAATTTGGTACAAAAGATCACTGATGTATGTGATGAATCTCGCAATAAAAAATTCAAAGTCGGTACGGCAGAACCAAAATGGCGGCCGCTCAAAGGTCGAAAAACGTGCAAAATTTGGTTGTTGTAATAGTGGTCAAAGCTGTCAAGAGATTTTCATGAAATTCGGCAGTTGGATAGAAAGTATTAGTATCTTAAGAATTGCGTAAAAAAACTGGAGGTCAGGTCGCAATTTTGATCCGACATATATGAAACTTGGTTTCAAAATAGACATTACTGAGATCTACAGACTTAGATATTTTCGTGATTATATATGCGCAAATTACAAAATGCCGGCGGTTTTTAAATGCGTTTTTTTTTCAGGTTTTTGTGGGCCTCTAGCGGTCACATTTTCCAGCGGACTCTAATGAAATTTGAGATTATGGATCTCTGTACTATTTTCTTGTCTTATGCAGAAAATTATTAAAATTGAATGAAAAATAAACAAGTCGAAAATTTAAAACCCAATATTTTTAGCTGCCATTTTCACTAAAAATTGATTTATTTTGCCCTGTCTAGATAAAACTCCGATTTGAACGAGATTCGGCACATTGATTGATGAGGTCCTAGCCCACAAAGATTTAAAATTGTCCAAAATCAAATGCATGCATTCAAAATGGCGGCCCCCAAAGGTCAGAAGGCAAGCGCAATTCGTTTTATTAGTAGCAACTGAAATAATGAATTTTTTACATGGAAACGTTTAAAATGACTTATCTTGAAAGTAGTTATAAATCAGACTATTTTTTAATTACTGTAAAATATTTTTAACAATACCCTTAAAAATTATCAAATCGCGATTTGTCTGTCTGTCCGTCCGTCCGTTTGTTCGTGCGTCACAAGTTTTCTCGCAAACCACATAAGCTAGAATGAGGAAATTTTCTACGAATGTCAAAAGTGGTGCCTCTTGAAATTTGCAGCGTAAGAAAATATTTTTAAGTCTCCCCATATAGGGGGGTGACACAAACATTTTTTTATTTCTGTAGCCCTCTAGCAGCCAAGTTTCTCAACAGATTCCGATAAAACTTGAAATTATAAGTTATTAAGGCAAGTTAATTTAATTTAATTATGCAAATCGGATGACAAAAAAAAATTCGAAAATTTAAAGTTTTCAATGAAAATTCAAAATCACGGCCCCTGATGGTTCAGAAAAGAATCGAAAATGTATATATTAATGGCAATGCAAGTGCTGATTAAACCTTTATGGAAATTTTTGGAATTAACTATTTGAGCTATTTAAGCCAAAAAGCTATCACCTTTGTGTGGTAACCACTGTGAAATGTATAAACATCAAATTTGAGAAGGGCGAACCCATTCTAAATATGTTTATAATAAATTTATTACCCGCCGATTTTCAATATGTGATCCATACGTGTGCAGCTCAATTTAATTAGCAAAATATTTGCGCCTCTATGAAGGGTCTCCAAATACAAACGGCGGCAGATTCTTTTTGCTAATAAATACCCATGTAGTGCTACAAAAATTGCAGTAAGAAGTCCAGTAGTAGATAGGCCAATTTCTTTTTCGAAACCTTACGCTACATACGAGAAATTTACCTTTCCGGCTGGTGCTGCCAACGGGAATTTTACAATCAAGCAGAGTGAACCCAAGGAAGCAAAATCCGAGCGCATCGTTGATTTAGGATTAGCATCAGTACTTCTAAAGCACTTGTCATCAAGCACGTTGTGATACAGGTGAGTACCTTCTTTCATTTTGTGAATCTGGTGTATTTAGTGAGTAATTATATGGTGGAAAAAACAAAAAGAACACATGTCCCAAATGGAACAGAGTGCAGAAGACCGCCCTTCCCTCCCTGATCCGGGATCAATGAAATAAATTAGTGTCAGTGATAGTGAAATAAATACCAACAAAAATAAAGAAGAAGAACAAATGCTGAACACTAACGCATCCCAAGGAAAGGGAGAAAAGAGATTTCAAATTCAACACCAATTTGTCTGATATGTCATTCAAATTCACACTACTTACGCCAAAAATAGCGTGCCCATCAATAATGAGGCGAATTCGGCTAACAAAACGTCAATCCCACCAGTACAGGGATCATAAATATACAGGAATCATACCAATACAAATTGGACTCTAATGAGAAAATATTTCCAGCTATTATGGAATGGTGAATCAACGGTAAACCCGTTAGATTAACGCTAATGAGATTTTTCATGATCAATAAGGATTCAAAGTTCAGTGTATCGAATTTAAACAAAACGGACATAGGCTCAAAGTTTTCTTTGACATACCTAAAGAAACCAATGATGCAACTGATAATATAGTACTTTTAATGATTTTTCTCTTCTAAATTCACGAACGAAGTTGGAACTGACCTCTCATCGGTACTAGACGTGAAGTCTGAGTTGCGCCAACGAATGGTACCACCCGGTCAACCAGTCCATGCACCGTAATCCATTTTCGCGGTGGCTGATTGTCGGCCAGCTAGATCGGACAGGATTTCGGTCGCAGGTCTTAAAATGGATTACGCTCAATAACGTTTTTCAGTCATCATTAAATGCCCGTTTAAAAACGCGTCGAAAACACAAGCATACGAAAGAGAAACCTACTTTACTTTATTCCGTATTTCTTCATTATTCCAGTCGATTACAAAAATCGAATTTCCATTTCACGTTCCTGAATTTTACCGACGCGGTACCGAAAAATACTCTATGTTAACTCGAACCCGACGAAAGCTACGCTAAGAAAAAAGACAAATCCAACAAAGGTACCGCGTAACGCACGCGACGCGAAACCAACCTCAGCGGATTTTTCCAAACCTTACCCTCTCCCCGGCATACTTACCATGCACTCTCACTGCCTCTGAAAAAGAAGGACCACTGGAAAGGAAAGTCGTAGTTAATTTAGCAATTCATTTAATTAGTAATTCGCAGATCTTTTTTTTTTCTTAACAAACATATACGTTATAAAAACGGAACACAAGTACACAAAGCCAATTTAAAATTGAATTCAAAAAGGTAAGCGAGGCTTATAAAATTTTCTTATTCATTAATTTACCTTCAACATTTAAAGCATAATATATAATGGCACAAAAGCAAAAATTTGGATCGTTCAAAAAAAAAAGATGCGCATACTTTTTCGACAAACTTGGAATAACAAGATTTTTGTAGATACATACATATTTTGGCACAATTACTAACTATATGATTATGTGTAGTTTGGCAAAAGAAAACGTTTAATAGATAATATTTAAATTCACACATAAATTGCTAAATACTAAACGGAATACACCTTTCATTATTCGAAGAAAAAGAAGTCCATTAAAAGTAACAATGAAATGAACACAAAGCGTAAAGCTGTTAAGCGAGTAGAAATCTAGAAAGGCTTTGACGCATCTTTTGGTTTCTTTTTTGTGTATGTGATTTTTGATAGTTGTTGCCTTTTCTTTTTTCAATTCATTGAATATATGTAATATTGATTTTAGAAAACTTTATTGTTTTCTAACTGGTTTTCCTTTTGATTTATATGTATATTGTTTAAATTTAGAAAGCGAAGCGGTCCATTAAGTTTTTGATTGTTTTAATATTTCGAAACTTGCTTTACGTTTGTTATGATTGATGAAAAAAAAACATTTAGAAAAAAAGAAAACTGACTTCGAAATGCCCTAAAAAGGATGAAATAAATTTTATGGAAGCGGTGCCATATCATATTTTCCCCATTCTTTTGTGATGGTGCAGATGTTGGAAGTATTTATGTTGAAATGGGGAAATTCATTTGGCACCGCTTCCATAAAATTTATTTCATCCTTTTTAGGGCAGTTCGAAGTCGGTTTTCTTTTTTTTTCCTGAAAGTTTTTATTTCACCCTTCTGAGTGGCAAAATTTTTGATTTCAAAAATTTCAAAACTCAATTTTTTGAATATATTGTATCATGTACTCGTATTTTAAAATATAATTTTTTACTGCAATGCAAAAACCAGTACGGCTAAAATCTGCAGCGTTCATTGGAATCGAATTTAATTTTGCTACATTTAATACATGATCTCATCAACATCTACCTTGATTTTAGACTTCATAAAAATCCAATATCGATTGTAGCTTTGAGAAATTTTCGAATTTTGAACTTTGCCCAGCCGCCATTTTTATATTCTGACCTGACTCTGAAGTGCTTTTTATCGTTCAACTTTTTTCTACCTTTGAGCCGTCGCCATTTTGTTTCAAATTGTTCCACTTTTGATCTTTTATTGTGAGCTTTATCACACAATTAAATAAATTCGTGTACCAGCTTTGGTACAATCCGGAGCTATACTATGGTCAGAACAGAAATATTTCTGAAAATTTGGCGAAAATCGAAGCAAGTGGCGAGCTTCTAGCACACATTTTTTTATGTCCTATCTACATATAACCAACCACACACGGACACATCTTCATATATATATATATATATATATATATATATATATATATATATATATATATATATATATATATATATATATATATATATATATATATATATATATATATATATATATATATACATATATATGTATATATATATATATACATACATATATATATATATATATATATATATATATATATATATATATATATATATATATATATAAATATATATATACTTATATATACATATATATATATATATATATATATATATATATATATATATACATACGAGTATATATATATATATATATATATATATATATATATATATATATATATATATATATATATATACGTATGTATGTATCGACATATCTATTTACATATGTAAACATAAAGTTTGCTCCGGAATTAATCTCAAGAAATTTACTTAAAAAGATCCTTTTTAACCGTATCACTCGTTTACTTTTATTTGATACCCATTGCTTTCGTTTTCAGTTAACTTCTCATGAAATTATACCCTATAGTTCAATGAAAACTCGCTTTTGCATTTTCATCTTCATATGTAAAGTTATGATGACTTATAGAAGGAAAAGTATCTGTTTTTAGGCTGCGATTCTCGCCGGTCGTTTGTATGGAAATTACTAATTTTAGACTTATGGGCATATGTTATAACGTATAATATTAACTAGAAAGTAACGAATCAACTCTATAATTTGAAATCACTCAGTCCTTATTATTTCTTCGGGGAATTTTATAAATCCTATCTGTAACGTTTACATCTAAGGATGTAAGAAGGATCCTTTACTGAGCTCATCGGTAAGCAAAGGATGACTCCGGAAGAGAAAAGCATCCTGAAATGTTCCCTCTAACTATTGTTGAATTGTGTTTATGCCACATTTAGAAGTAATTTATCGGTTATTTCCGGTAGAAATGATTGACTAAAATGTAAAGTTTATGCAAAAAATTAAGGATGCTGATAATTTTTATCATTTGCTACCAAAGCGCTCGGTATCTCCATCAAATTTTTGAACTGTGTCAACTAATTGGCACTTTTTGTGTGAAAAATTATTTAAACTCAATTTCTCGACATCAATGGATCATATTGAACTGTTAGTATCTACAGAGTCTTTGAAAGGATTACAATTCTGTTCTGGTACATTTTAGATCAATATTTTATCCTTCATTTGAAACCTCTACAATCAAAATCCTTACACCCGTCGATCAGTTATGCTGAAAAATCCGGGTGAAAGTCGGAAATTTTTAAAGTTTTAAGGATAAAAGTCCTTTACCGTTACTTGAATTTCTTATCCTTTAAACAGGACCTAACTGGAAGAAAGACGTATCATTTGCCAAAATCAGGACCCTTCTATCGATCTCCGTTCAAAAGTTATGCGTGAACATACAAAAAAAAAGAAAAAAAAAATATACGCGATGATCTGATAACCTTTTTTCTTTTGGAAGTCGGTTAAAAAGAGCACATTTGACTTTGAACCACCTATTATGTATGCACAAAAATATGCATATCGCAATTAGCTTGCAATCCAGAATGGATGGAAGAGAACCAAACATCCACGCAAAAGTAAACTTGATTACTCTTGAGACTACGCGACAGGGCTTTCTGAGAAAAAGCTGGTTGCAATGAAAACATAAGTAAAAAGGCAAAAACCTTTTTTTTTTCATACAATTTACCTATGACGACGGTTATGGAATGTTCCCTTTTTCAATACTGTGTGGGCAAGTCGTCGAAGTCTGTTTATTAAGGAAAAATGCTTACTTTCCTTCTTGGTTTTCTCGATGACCAAAAGCCGTTTTTCCTTTTTTCGAATTATCTACTCGATTGGTGTATAAATCTTTAATCTACGGAAATATAACTCGTACCATTGCTACGGTTAGGTTTCTACTACTTATGATTTTCAACCTGACTCATCTTAGTGGACGGATTCACGTCTTGTGAAGGATATCAATTTGTATAAATAAATGATTTTGTGGGTCGATTTTCCGTGATCAAATATAGGCAATATAATATATGAATGGAATGAATATTTCAAGATTCGCGAGAGATTTCACAAGATTCCATTTCTATCAATCAACATTTAATACTCGATTAGGTTGTTTCGTAAACATGACTAACCGGATGAATAACAATGATCAGCCGCACTAAAATACTCGTTCAAAAGCACCGCTTCTAATAACTTAAAAATATCTGACAGCTCGTTCTCTCTGCCATAAGATCTCGATACTATCACTTAAAATAAAATTATCGTAATGACTATTTGATAGAGGCGATGAGAGAACATATCTTAAGGTCCCAGTATTGCATGTTCTTTTTGTTTCCGTAATTTTGTTACTCTTCAGGGTCTGGCTTAGCTATAATTTATATTGATTCACAGTTCTTCGTCTGCAATATTATACTGACTCATAAAGCAGGAGGCAGGCTTTTCAAGCAACACAGCCCCTTTTTCCGTATGTGGGGACACTTCATGAGGAACAGCACGTCGATGTGGCGGCACTTTAGAAATCAAGCATATTTCAAACGTGTCGTAAAGTTCTGTGGCAAAACTAAACTTTCACTATGTAATCAACTTTTTACCCAGGCACTTCACTAATTAACCTTATTCACTACTGACACACACCCGCCATGTGGCTGTCAACTCCTCTTTTGACATCCCACGACAAAACTGACGTGGGATGGGAAGCCGTCACGACGGACCCGTGATGGAAAACCACATGGCAGTCAGGTGTAGTAGTAGTGGTCGCCAGTGGCGTCGAATGATCCATTACATAGTGAAAGAAAAAACATAAATGGGTTCATTACAAGCAGCTGCACCTACAGGTATGGGGTAATCCGAGATGTCGAATTAGACTTTGACCTGAAGGAGTGAATCAAAATTGCTAGACCCTGTAATAAGATGGGGCTACTTCTAGACAACATTAAACTAATCAACGCCACAAAACTGAACAGGACAGATCCTGAAAAGGCCGACGACTTAATTCCGACCAAATCTGTTAAGATTGCGGTCTCAGGCAACACCCTCCCCGATTTTCTAAAAATTGCATGTTTTAATGCCAAAGTTGAATACTTTAACTATCGACCCAGACAATGCAGAAACGGTGGCAGGTTGGGACATGCCACTCCCATCTGCAAGGACAAAACTCTGAGCTGCCTTAAAGGCAGCTCAACTGAATGCAAGGGATGTTGCAATGATAAAAAATGTCCACTATGCAAAAGTAAAGAACATATAGCTGCTGACCTATCATGCCCCGAACGGGCAAAATACTCGTATAAACATGAGGTATTAGTTCCATTGTAAAGGTTTCCAACAGAGAAGCTCGGAAGATCATAAACAAAAATAGATATGAAGGGCTTGGCCTCGAAGATATAGCTCAAATGGATTTTCCTCAACTAAAAAAAAAAACAAGCTTACGAATAAAAGGAACCCGGTCGAAGATGTCCGGAAAGTTCTAATGAAACATTCATGTGCTCAAGTGGTGGCATCGCGGAAGAAAACTTACAAAAAATTGTTAAGGGGGAAAAATAGTCCTTGAACTAGAAAAAAACGTCACGTTATTAGTAAATCAGTATAACTCAGAAATAGATATGAATTTACTGGTGAAACTATCTGAATACCTTATTAAGACGAAAAAAATCCCCGTTGGCAGCACCAGCCGGAAAGGTAAATTTCTCGTATGTAGCGTAAAGTTTCGAAAAAGAATTTGGCTTGCCTACTACTAAACTTCTTTCTGCAATTTTCGTAGTACCACATGGGTATTTATTAACATTAAAAAAAATCTGGCCACGTTCGTTTTTAGAGACCTTTTATCGGGGCGCAAATAAAAATAAATCTGGCCACGGTCGTTTTTAGAGACCTTTTATCGGGGCGCAAATATTTTGCTAATTAAATAGAGTTGCACGCGTATGGATTACATATTGAAAATTGGCGGATCATAAATTGTTGTAAACATATAAATACCGGTTTCGCCCTTCTCGCATTTGCTGTTTACACAGTTCACAGTGGTAACCACACAAAGGCTTAAATGGCTCGAATAGTTAATTTCAAAAGATTTCCATAAAAGTTTAATCAGCACTTAATTTGCCATTAATATATACATTTTCAATTTTTTTCTGAACTATGAGGGCCGTCATTTCGATTTTTAATTGAAATCGGCTGTAAAAATATTAAGCTGTAAATTTTCGACTTTTTTATTTGTCATTCGATTTGCATAATTAAATTAAACTAACTTGCCTTAATAACTTATAATTTCAAGTTTCAACGGAATCTGTTGAGAATCTTGGCTGCTAGAGAGCTACAGAAATAAAAAAAATTGTGTGCCACCCCCCTGTATGGGGAGACCCGCCTGTATGGGGAGACCCCCCTTAAATACCTTAAAATATTTTCTTGCACTGCAAATTTCAAGAGGCACCATTTTTGACCTACGTAGAAAATTTCCTCATTCTAGCTCATGTAGTTTGCGAGAAAACTTGTTATGACGCACGAACAAACGGACGGACAGACAGACAAGTCGCGATTTTATAATTTTTTAGGGTATTGTTAAAAATATTTTACAATATCTTAAAAATGATCTGGTTTAAAAATTCTTTCAAGTAAAGTCATTTAAAACGTTTCCATGAAAAATATTCATTATTTCAGTTGGCACTAAAATAGCGGATTGCGCTTGCCTTCAGACCTTTGGAGGCCGCCATTTCGAATGCATGCATTTGATTTTGGATTATTTTAAATCTTTGTATGCTAGGACCTCATCAATCAATGTACTATCTCGTTCAAATAGGAGTTTCACTCTAGACAGGGCAAAATAATTCAATTTTTAAAGAAAATGGCAGCTTAAAAATATTAGGCTTTAAATTTTCGAGTTTTTTATTTTTCATTCAATTTTAATAATTTCTTGCAAAATACAAGAACATAGTACAGAGATCGATAGTCTCAAGTTTCATCAAAATCCGTTGGAAAATGTGACCGCTAGAGGGCCACAAAAACATGAAAAAAACGCATATTTAAACGGCCGCCATTTTGAAATTTGCAAATGCATGATCACCAAAATATCAAAAACTGTAGGTCTAAGTAATGTCTATCTTGAAACCAAGTTTCATATATGTCGGATCAGTTTTTTTACGTAATTCTTTAGAAACTTATAATTTCTATCAAATTACCGAATTTCATGAAAATCTGTTGAAAGCTTTGACCACTATTACAACAACAAAATTTTGCACGTTTTTCGACCTTTGAGCGGCCGCCATTTTGTTTTTTTATTGTGAGACGAAATTACATCAAACACAAAAGTAAAGATGTTACACTTTTACAATATAAGTTGCATTTACGGATTTTTTGCTTTTTGAACTGAAAGCAATTAACAATTCGATGCTCTTTAATAAATTTTTACAAAATCGAATATAATTGAGATTTGAATCAAAAAGGCCCATCTATATGATGGCCAGTAATATTAACATTTTGATTCATGTAAATTAACTCAAAGAGACCCATGTGGTGCCTTTCTTGGAATAATCCTTTAAACTAATTTACTAAGAATCCCCCACTCAACTAATTCAACTAAACACCCCCTGAGGGACAGTAGTACAGGGCTGGATAATAATTAACGGGACTGCGCCTGCCCCGTGCCGTCAAAGCGTCTGCTAACCGGTATCTGGTGCTGTAGTGGTGGTGGAGGTCTAGGCAAAGGGAACCGGGCTGCTGCAGTTGCCTCCAAGCGCTTGGAGAGATAGCATCGAGCGAGAGCGGACTGCGTGTTCAGTTACGTCGTCGGAGTGAAAATGGGGAGTACGACCGAGGAACGTGTTAGCATCAAATTTTGTGTCAAACTCAAGAAAACGGCCACGGAAACTCTTCAAATGATTCAAGAGGCTAACGGTGAGGATGCCCTGTCCAGAGCTCAAGTGTTTCAGTGGCACAGAAATTTCCGGGAGGGCTGCGATGACGACCATGACAAACATCGCGTCGGTCCTCCATCAACGAGTCACACGGACACAAATGTGCAAAAAGTGCGTGATGTGTTGAACAGTGATCATCGTTTGAGCATTTAGGCTATTGCAGATGAGCTTGGAATTGATAAGATGACCGTTCACAACATTATTAAGAACGATCTGGGCATGAGGAAGATCTGCACGAAGCTGGTACCCAAACACCTGACTGATGAGCAAAAGGAGCGTCGTGTTGCTGTCGGTTCGGAAATCCTTGATCGACTGCAAACCGAACCAGAGTTCTTACAGCCCGGATATGGCACCAGCGGACTTCTTTCTGTTCCCCAAGATCAAGAGACACCTTAAGGGGACGCGGTTCGGGACTCTGGAAAACGTTCAACGTGCTACAACGAGGGCTCTAGACAGCATCGAGGTTGCCGACTCCCAGGGAGCGTTCAGGGATTGGAAAATCCGGTATCAGCGTGTTATCGACTCCAGAGGGGACTACTTTGAAGATTTCTAAAGAAAAATTGTACATATTTTGCCAATAAAAAATTTCCTGATCTCAGTCCGGTTACTTATTATTCAGACTCTGTACCTAGAAGTCATGAGTCATTGAATTTTACTTACCAACACTAGTCCCATAAGTGGACGCGATGACTAAACGCTGGTCAAAGTGCCGACTGGCCAGACCATTAACAACATTTACAGTATTTATCTGTTGGTATCCTCGGTTATCACTTTTAATATAGGACAGAGGGTAAAAAAAGAAAATTTCACGTCAGATTCTTATTTATGATAAGAAAAAATAATACTCACCACTTTGCCATTTTGTGTGTTAACCCGTCAATTATATACCGTACACTGCTAAACCAAATTAAATTTATTCCTTCCGTGCCATTTAAGAGCCTAAGTGATCACAATAGCGACGGAGAAAGAATCAAAACTGTTTCGACAAAGCGCTTAAAATGTTTTATGTTCAGTTTCGTTAGTGAGATCATTTCTTAGTGATCAGTTCAACTAGTTAAATAATAGAAGAAACCGCACTTGTAGGAAATTTTCAAAAGCTCAAATTAAAATTAATTTAATAATTCAAATGCATGAAAGAATCACCACTCCCCCAAGCAATGAGCCCTCGTCGGAGGAGTGAGTGAGTACCCTTGTTTTTAATTCTTATTTATATATATCATATTGTATTTTTTGGGGTTTTGTAAAATCATTTTACAAAACCCTACTAAAATTGCGTCCGTCCATGTGTCACACCACTCTTTCTCGCAAACTACATAAGCTAGAAACATACGATTTTGTAGGTAGGTGTAAACTGACGCCCTCTTCAAAGTTTTACCACAAAAAGAAATTTATGAGGTGTTTAAGGGGGGAGGGTCTCTCATATAGGGGAGTGACCCCTGAAAAAAGATTTCGTTGCGTGTAGGCAATATGTGCATCAATTGAAAGGTCTTGATGAGGACTCTTCAAAGCAGATCTTAAAATGACAAGTTTTGCTTCATGGGGTGTAGGGCAAGTGAGGTGAGAATTTAGGAGTACAAGGGTAAAAAATACCACAAAAGTTGAAATTCGGTCAACTTTGTCAATAATAGTACATTTTTTATAAATTTTACGTTTTTGCCTTTAAAATCAAAATGGGACCTTCAAATTTCCCAAAGCTACATTTTTAGTTTTTTGAAAGCATTTGTATGTATACTAAAAATTTCACAATAATTGAACAATAAACAGCTAAGTTACAGCCGATTGAATATTTAACAATTACAACAAGATTAATGTGTGATACTAGGGAGGTACACGTTTGGAACGGACCTAAACACTACAAATATATAGGAATTTTATTAAAATTTTAGAAAATCATCTGCAAAGTCATGGTTACAATGCTCAATAATTAGCCTCAGGCCAACGTTAACAGATATCTAACTGAAAGCTTCCCGACTGATTCTAGGCTAAAATGGGGCACAAACTTCGCCCGCTGCTGTAGAATATGTAATCAATAAAATACCAGCTACTACCACGAACATGATATTGTACTCGTCCAGATAAGTTTTTGCATATTCTGGTGACGTTATCATTATACCTAGGTTGATTCTAGATGCAAAGAAAGTCAACGTACGACTGGAGCCAGAAAAGAAGAAGATCGACCTCTGTTGAACATACCTAAGGAGACTTCCTATAAGTATGAACCAACGTTGATAGAATTCACAAAAATAACGAAATTTTATAAAAAGGTAATGGTAGGAAACAAGGCCTACTTGCCAGACTTTCCATGTCAAAACCAAGAGATGTGCATTAAGGACCCAAGCTTTGTATTTTTATGTCACTCATCAAACCTGTGCTACTGACTGATTGACTTTTCAAAATGTTTCCGAAAAGGCCATTGATGTTTCAATCAACATACAGTTGCAATGTCCAGGAAATATGGAAATGAACGAAGACCGCCGATTCCTCAGGTGGATGCTGTTGGGTAGAGGGCAAGAGAAATAACTAGTTAGAAATTAGAGGAAACAATGGAAAGTCTTTGCATATGCTGACAGCAGGTTTCTGCCAAGGATATCAAATTGGCAAACGAGGTTGCTGAACTATAAAGATTGGAGGTGTCCACATATGGAGCCAAAAAGTCAAGTTGGAGCGATGCTATACATGATGACGACCACCTGATGTTAAGTTGCAACACCTCTGTTCACTTAATCAAATGTTCACTTGAAGAAATGTTCACTTAAAGAACTTAAACTTGCATGATAAAATTAAACACTATAACTGTACTTGATAAACTGACAATTTTATTATGTTCTGATTTCAATATATATAATTTTCTTGCTTATACAAATAAATCAACTGTATCATGCGTAGGTCATTGCCGGAAATGTTTGTATGTGCATTATTTCGGGTAATTACCTATGCATGTTACATTACCTAAGCAATAAAATGATCTATGCACTGGATGGAAATCATCCATAGGTCATTGCCTGGAAAATGAGGAATTGTATTTATGCTACTCAGGCAAAAACCTATGGATGCTACAATTTAATGAATGAATGAATAAAAATATTGCAATTGATGATTTGAGTAAATGAATTGATTTAGGTAGATGAATTATTGGAAGCTATGTACATGTTCCCGGCCTCTGAAACAATTGTTTCAGCATGATCTACTTATTCGAGATCGTAGTTGGAAGTTGTTATGATGCCTTTGATCTGATGAAGACTCAGGAGTTTTGGTAGTAATGAGCCAGGAATGTCGTTTGAAACGCAGAGTAGTACCGATGATCAAAATTATGAAAAATGAGGAAAGGCCAGCAGTATCAGCGATGATGCGATGTGGTTTAATTGATTGAAAGGTTTGTTGGGTTTTGATGTTCTGCAGATCGTCTTTTAGTCTAAGAATGTCGTCAGAGTTGTTCAGTGTCAATATTCGTTGTAGTTCAGGTGGAGTGTGGTGAGATAATTTGTCTTCGATGGTCGTCATGTTAAATGTTATTGAGAGGTTGTATGCTGAGTTTATTCTATTTTGGTAGTGATGATGTGCTGTGATTGTGAATGGTCCGTCGTTCAGAGTACAATCCTTCAGAAATTGGAGTAGTCCTGTTTGTGAAAGTTTTACCTGGTACGTTTGGGTATCACAAACAATCGTGACTTGTGTATTATCCTTGTGTGTATAAAGCCAGGAGTTAGGGTTGTGTTGTTGAATCCATGTTTCAGTTAAGGTTGCGGTATCCAGCTTGCAGGACTCGGGAAGTATGACCGCTTGATTCATTAGCTGTAGTTCACATTGTGCTGGACCGGCTTCCTTAGTGTACAGTGCATGTTTTTGATTACAAATGTAGTTTCCTTCGTAGTCAAGAGAACATCGATTTATGTCTTCTTGCGACAGCTGGCAGTAGTAGTCTCTGTGAAGGGTTAACGCCAAAAATTTCGATTTTAATTGAATTTGAACAAATTTTGAGTGTAATTTGAAGGTGATTGGAATTATTTTAAATAGTTGAAATACTTCTGCCTTGATTAATAGAACCGCAATCTTGAAGATTATTCTTTCCGTCGATATCCTAGCTTCGATGCTCATCAACATGTAGAGTAGAATTAAACCCTTAGGTGTGGATTGCCCGGGGATGGTCATGGAGGTAGGTATGTGTCCCCTAATGATTCGTATTTCATTCATTAGCTGGTTTGGTGACAGGATCCAAGGGGTCACCTTTCCATTCCAACTTTCTGTAATAACGTTGAATAGTGATGACTGCGTTTGCTTGCAGGTTTCCGTTAGAATCTTGTTCGTGGAGTTAACTTCTTGACTGAAGCGCTCTAACGAATCGTTGATCGTTCGTAGTTGTTAATTAAAATGTCTCTGTCTCGTGAAATCACATTTATGGTTGAGTCAATAAGGGATGTCTGGTTCTTTATCAGTCCGAGTAAATGGTTATCATCAGTCGTTATTTTGTCAATTGTGGTTGATATATGATCTGCGTACTCTTTGTTTAGTATGCCAAACAATTTGTTGCTTACTGTCCCTATGAAGTCGAATGGTGATCGTTTTTGCCGTATGATACCGCTACCTTGGTTAAGTAGTAGGTCGTTCTTCGTTTGAAGTTTGTCAACTCTCAATTGAAGCTGGATGCTAAGTAACAAACACTGCTTGTGCCTTTCAAGAATATGTCCGTCGCAAATTTCTTTGATCCTTTTCACCTGGCCTTGAATGTTCAAGAGATCAATCCAATAGTTATTCATGTATTAATAAACGATAATATTCCAGTGGTCAGTGATCATAGACATTTGTGATATGGCTCCGAAATAGGCGATTGTTCCTGATGCAAATGGAATAATTTTAAAGGCGTCATCTGTAGTGTGCAAGATTGGTGCTCCCGTGATGGATGGGATAAATAATACAAGTAATGCCATTGCAATATGAGAAATTGAGAGTGATGAACTTCCTTTGGCTTTCTTTGGCTAGGGTTTTGGAAGGGAATTAGGTTCTTGGGGTGGTTCTGGATGAAAGGATTCAAGAAAGGTGGAAAGGTTTTTAGGACGTTCTTGATGGTTATATAGAGCTGGACCAATTTGTGTTAATTGGCTGTATTTTTCGTTTCCTACTTCATCGACAACTCTAATGTGACCATCAGGGCCTTTATGAACCGTGGTAACTCTGCCTTAAGGCCATTTCAGAGGGGGAGTGTTGTCCTCCTTGAGTAAAACTAAATCTCCGGGTGAGAGCAAAGATGAAGAACTTCTCCATTTGGATGTTACCTGCAAGTGTTGCAGATATTCTTTGCGCCACCGATTCCAAAATTCTGTTTGGCAGGCTTCGATTAACTCTCTTCTCTTCAAAAGTGAGACATTCTTTTGTTGAAGAGATGGGTTTGGAATAGTTGTTAGAGGCTCTCCTATCAGAAAATGACCTAGTGTTAAGGCTTGAAGGTTATTAGGGTCGTTAGATAATGGAGTGAGTGGTCTGGAGTTCAGGATTGCCTCTACTTCGGTTATTACGGTGTTTGATTCCTCGTACGTCAGCGATACGCTATCAATCATTCTCTTTAAATGATATTTTGCTGCCTTCACTGCAGCCTCCCAAAGTCCCCCAAAATGAGGGGATCGGGTGGAATAAAACACCATTCAATTTGCTCATCCGTGCAATATTGAATAATATCTGATTGGATGTTTGTATTGGAAGCTCGTGTAATTCAATTTTTGTGCCAACAAAGTTGGTGGCATTATCGCAAAATATTTTTGTTAGTCTGCCTTTTCTGGCAATAAACCTTTTCAGAGCACCTAGGAATGCATTTTTCATTAAGTCTGAAACTAGTTCTAAATGTATGGCTTTCGTGCAAAAGCATACGAAAACAGATATATAAGCTTTAGTAGGCTTCTTTTTTTTGTACACGTCCCGTCGGGGTCACCAAATGTTCACTAAATCAAATGATCAAATGTTCACTTAAAGAAATTTTCACTTGAAGAACTTAAACTTACGTGGATAAAATTAAACACTATAACTGTACGTGATAAACTGACAATTTTATTATGTTCTGATTACAATCTATACAATTTTCTTGCTTTTGCAAGTAAATCAACTTTATCATGCGTAGGTCATTGCCGGAAATGTTTGTATGTGCATTATTTCAGGTAATTACCTATGCACGTTACATTACCTAAGCAATAACATGATCTATGCACTGGATGAAAATCATCCATACGTCATTGCCTGGAAAATGAGGAATTGTATTTATGCTACTCAGGCAAAAACCTATGGATGCTACAATTTAATGAATGAATGAATAAAAATATTGCAATTGATGATTTAAGTAAATGAATTGATTTAGGTAGATGAATTATTGGTAGGTATGTACAACCTCTAAGCCACACAAAATACAACATCTCAAAGAACGCAAGTGAACTACGGAGCTAGTAGAACGAAATATAACGAACAACAAAATTTATCGGATTTGTTTTAATCGTAAGTTTATACAAATCTTAGAAGGCCATTTTTGTTTGGGTATATAACCCTCAATATTGGAAAGACAAGTCATTGAAGCTGGAGTTTAATCAAGAAGGATCATATGAAATCATAAATCGAATGCATTTTGTCATATATCCCATGCAAAAACATCAAAAACCGATACGATGAAATGAAAATTGTGCAATGATGTTGCCAGTTCTAAAGTGAGGGTATATAACTTTTTCAGATAAATACGTAAATCGCTGGTGGCGTCGGTTGTTTTTGCATCCATGATATCGTGAAAGAAATTGACTATCCAAAATAACTCTAAAGCCTAAGCGGCAATATCTTGAACATTTTCTCGTCAAGCAACAACTATAACAATCAAGGCAACAACAGCCCCACTTATTAGAAAACTATATGCAATGCTAGAATGTGTTCATAAACTTTAGTTCCACCAGATTCTATTATTTTAAGGAGAAACTTCCAATTTTAAGGGTAAGTGAACAATTACGAACCGTAGACAATTACTATCCTTAGACATTTCTTCAATGCAGTCTTTGTGATTTTCTCCTGGGTAAAAGTACAAGAAACGAAAGTTGTTACGTGGGAACTGAGGTGATACTTGAGTACAATTGAAAAGATATTTCTGATCTTATTTGTTCTTTGATTAAAGATAAAAAATTTAACATAAATAAAGATCTATTTTATTTCCGTTGAATTACGAATAATTTTGTGTTACTTTTTGGGAAAATTAGATTATATACTAAATATCCGATATGCGAAAAAGTTTGATCATTTTATTAGCTTCTTACCTCCCACCAAATACTTTGCCTGCCTTTAGTTTTAATAGATCGGTTGAACAAGAGTTTTGATGAATGTGTATAATTCGCTATTTTCAGGATTTTATACAAAACGCGTCCAATACCCTATTAAAATTGGTACTGTCTGTATGTCTGTCTATTGGTTGTCCTCTATCTTTTTGTCTATGACAGCAAGTCTTCTCTGAAACTATAGAAGCTAGAACTACCAAACTTTGTGAAAAGCTCGAAAGTTGTGGTCTCCTTAAAGTTTCACTGTAAAAGAAAATTCGAAGGATTTTTTCGATTTTTTTGAAATTTCACATAAAGATCATACAATATATTGGACTGCTTTAAAACTTATAATCGTATTGAATTTAAGGGTACCAATACATTGGAATCCGTTCATACTTTTAATAAGAGATTTGAGTGAATTTTTACTTCTATAAGGTATCTGATGTTGTACTCATAAAGAGCTACCTCCATATTTTTTCAAGCTTCTCGGACCATAAATACCCAATCGCAAGTGGGTGAGGCAAACAAATTTCGTATAAATTTCCCCTCCCCTTGCACTCTTCAATGTAAATATTGATATTTTACGATTTGTGTTGAAAAGTTATTATCAATTTCTTCCATTTGATTTCCCACATGAATATCTTTCGCAAAATAAATTTGACATGGGGCGATTAACCTTCAAATATTTAAAAAAAATTGTTTATACCCAAAATTACAAGAGATAATCAATATATAGCTTCAAAGGGAAACTGCTGTAACACGTAAACGTACAAAAAAACAGGCTAAAAGTCTCGATTTAAACAAGGTTTTGTTTTGAGTACAAAAACCCAAAAGAGAAAAATCTATAGCCAAACCCTGTATGTCTAGAAGCGTGGATAGTGTTTTTTTTTTTTGAAAGATAAGTGGTAAGATGGGTTAGGGACATACAATACTAAGTAATTTGGTTTATGGGATATCTTTCGTCTCCTTTCCCGGCGAACTCCGGTATTGTACTAGTAATGCAGTTTTGACCTTTTTTGCTGAAGTATGATTGGAGACAGCGATTGATGTCATCTGGAACTCTTTCTATACCGTGTCACCTAACAGATTTATGTCACAATACGAAACCTACAGCCACTGTGCTAACAGACGTACTAAAGACGAATTTCCAATCCCCGTTTCAGGCAAGTAATATGCAAACAAGTGCAAGCAACAATAAATTGAAATGTGCTTAAACTTTTTCATGGTGATGATTTTCTAAAATAAACTATAAATCATTGTCATAACGTCGTGGTTCATACAAATGTACATCAGTAGGGCAGGAAAGTAAATGTTGACGTTCAACAAGGACATTTTTATTGGAAAAGATATGCTATTGACAATGAATTTCTAATATTTCAAGGCTAAACTTTGCTGACATGGCTTTTACCATTTATCAGAAACATGTGACAACCAACAGTTTCGCAAAAGGTCCCACTATCAGAAAATATCACTGAGTCATTTGTCAAACATATTTTGTCGAAAGGAAATAACAAAAGATGAAAGTCATTTTATTGATTGAATAGTAATTCTTCGAAAATATTTCGAATATTGTTTTCTAATTGCTGTAATTGTCCAAACAGACCTTGTTTGCTTATTCAATTTATTTATGATCCTTTCACGAACTGTGGAAACTATCAATTCTTATCCAAAAACTATATGACCATAGTGATTGACTCATTGCATCCATTATATGACTATCTTTTGGGTACCATAATAAATGCAAGTAAAAGACATTGTTTGTCATCCGTGTCCTGCCTTGAGATTATAAATTTTCAATTAATCAAAGGATTACCTACATTAGCTGTACATGTTAAAATATCCTCCTAAAGCTCCAGAAACTAACGTTTGACCTAATTTCTGGATCAAACAAAAACATACGCTGTGTTTCTACTTTATTTTATATAGGGAAATAGTCCTTTCCGGAAATGTGTATACTAGTTTGGAATAAAATATCAGCATACGACTAAGTTGCATCATTATCCATCCACTGGCATGATGGATAATGATGCAACTTAGTCGTATGCTGCCATTTTATGTTTACATCCTGCGTTTTGCTACATATCTAGTATGCGCTCAGCGTGATTATTCTATAAATGTACTTATAATACACAAGTCAGGTATGATTTAAGAGCAAACGTGAATTTAATAGAACAGAGCCCCGCTCAACAGATTGCTTATTACAAATATAACATATGGCAGTTTACGTTGCAAAACTTGTTTTATACTAATGAAAGATTGCAAATTCACTGCAGTATAAGGATTAATTAAAATTTTGTAGTTACAAAAGCATTTTCGCACATAGTGATAAGTGAAAGTGTGAATCATAAAATTTCGTACAAATGTGGTCAAATCCAACAAGTCGGGTTGACAGAACTACGCTCATGTCAAAAGGGGTTTGTATAGGGTTTGCCAATAAGAGGTGTTATTTTGAATAGATCTTGTGATTTAAAACCTTGCGACTTCTTCCTTTGGGGTCACGTGAGAGAGAAAGTCTACGCCAACAGCCCAGCGTAGATTCAAGACCTCAAAGATGGAATTCGTGAGGCTATCGAGGACATAGGGCAGCCACTTTGTGATTTGGTTATGGAAAATTTCATGAAAAAGATATGGTCCTGTTAGCGTGTCGTGGTGATAATTTGCCTGATGTTGTATTTCACTATTAACAGCATACCTTTTTCTTTACAATGAAATAAACATCCGATCATTTGTATTAAAAAATGGCATTTTTCTTCTAATATCAAAATAACACCTCTCATAGGAAAACCCTATACTTAACCTACGATATGTATATGAATAGAATGATTCAATTCAAGAAAAATTGTTATGACATGCACAGCAAATATATTCTTGCTTTAAAAGAACTCCATTTTAACCAGGCAACATTTTTTTCCAATATCACTAAAATCATTGACTGACTTGAATCTTAAATGTATTTTAGTTATTCGTTTTGAGAAGATTCAATCAAAAGTGTAGTGTCTGGTTCGATGGAAAACCCATGTAGTAGAAAAATCGTATGTAACATAATTGTTGTAATCGGAGGAAATTCAAAAGGCTATAACGTCGGTAAATTTTATCGAAACTCACAGAATAAAATTATATTTTGAAGAACTACTTTAATGGCTGATGTCATACTATTTAATGATACTAATATAGTTTTACTAACAAAAATGTCAAATTGTACTACTATTAGCAAAGTTCAATGAATTTCAGCCTCTAAGTTATTTGTTATCAGATCTAGCTCCATGATTTATATGGCTTTCTGAAAGAAATTTGGCAAAAACCTAACCTACTTGTTTTCCATCTTATCTGTCCGTCCGTCTGACCTCTGACCGTTCGTCCACCCGTCTGTCCGTCTATCCATGCATCACTAGAAATTTCTTCCTGAACTACAAAGCTCAAACTTTGTGAAAAGGTCAGAAGTGGTGATCTCTCAAAAGCTTAGATCTTATAAAATATATCAAATTTTTTTAAAGAGATCCTCATAAGAAAGTAGCGCTTAACAATTTTTTTCATTAAATGTTCTTGAGTAGGGTATCAAATGAAACGTCTTAGCACTTTCAGAACCTGAAAAATGAGTCATTTTTTGCAATAGGGGTCCAGGGGGAAGCAAAATGCACGAACAATAGTTGTGTCCCCTCCTCTCACAGTTGGACACCTATGAGCTCAAAATCTGGAAAAAATCACGAATGTAGGTCTTTATGAGTCCAAACGCACCAAATACCTCAGAAATCAAAATTCACTCAATTCTGTTAAAACACTTTGAAAAAAATGTTTACCCTTGAGCTTTCAAGAAGTCACCACTCCTGACCTTTTCACAAGGTTTCACGGCTGTAGCTTCTCTAGTTTTGGAGAAAAAATGCTGTGACATACAGACGGACGGACACAGATCATGATTGCAATAGTGTTTTGTATTTTAGTACAAAACCCTAAAAACAACAAATTGTAAATTATTTGAAAATCTGATATAACTACAAAAGGAATGCATGGAGCATCTCATTGAAATTGATAATGCACTTTGTACGGTAAAAGTGCATTACCATCGGATCGTCAGCAAGTTGTTCCAAGCAGATCAGTCGACACCGTTGACGAAAAACCAATTTACTCTACCTCTTTGATGGATACTGCGACAATCAACTGCCTGTTGCTTGACCAGCAGATTGATGCACACGATAATTTTATGACGAGGCCAATGCATCAACGTTTTTTGTCAATCTCTGACACTGTTCAGTGCAAATACCATATCCAGACGTGTTTTGTGTTAAGTATAGCAAACTTCCTACGGCTTCTTGATACGGGAGTCTGCCCACAAACGAATTTTCTGGTGTTATTGTTTGTGCATTGATAATTTGTTGATAGTGTCGCTTGGCATCTTTGCTGGCTTGCTCTACGTAATTTGTTAGATCGATTTCGATTGCATCGTTGAGTTGCTTAATTCTTTTCCAAATGCAATTATTGAATTCGCAGGACAAGTATTTGTGCCGACGCGGGTTAAAGTTGCTGCCGACTATTCATTCATTTCGTAACTGACCACCAGGCGGGATTGCCGAGAAGTTGTTGAGAGGATGATGCCGCCATTCTAATGCCAGAAGTCATCATGTTCGATCGTGTATCTACCAAGTTGTATAGTTGGTCTAACAAATAAATACGTGTTGTTATTATTGCGAAAACCGGTTAGTCATTTCAATTCCCGCTCGCTAAATTGGTGACCTCGACGCGAGTAGAATGCCAAACGAGTTTTTCGATGCCGATGATGGCGGCCGAGCCGCCGCTGCCACTACCACCGCGGGCGTTGAAGCGAACGCCATCATGTGCAAATTGCCGCCCTTCTGGCATAGCAAACCGGGACTGTGGTTTACGCGTGTTGAGGCGCGGTTCCGCACCGGAAGGATTACCTCAGACTCAGCACGTTAGGTTAAAATTGTGGCCGAATTGGACATGCCAATCCAGTCCCATGTCGCTGACATTGTGGAGGAGCCGCCCGAGTCGGGAAAGTTTGATGCCCTGAAGCGAAGGCTGATGGCTGTGTTTGGCGTCACGGAGGAGGAAAGAACACGCCACGTGCTGTTCAAACTCGAAATGGAGGATCTGCGCCCGTCCCAGTTTTTGCGCCGCCTGCAATGCACGGCTGGAAAATCCATACCGGATAACCTAATAAAGTCATTGTGGCTCCAACGGCTCCCCTCTAACATCCGCGCAATCTTGGCCGTCAGCGATCGTTGTAGCCTCGAGGAGTTAGCGTCCGCCGCAGATCGTATAGCCAGTGTCGGCACGCCCGACGCGGTATCTTGCGTCCAGAAAGACCCGGCGGATGACAGCGAATTAATCCTTAAAGGCATCAACGATTTAAGAACGGAGATTAGCCGCATTCAAGCATCGTCACGGCAATGCAGCTCTTCTGGTTGCAGCTCTTGTCATTCCTCATTTCGATTGGCTGCCCCACGTAGGAACATCGGCCGAATGTGTTATTATCATCGCCGTTTCGGCGCCGCGGCAAAGCAATGTCGGCCGCCATGTTCTTTTGTCTCCAAGCAAGCGGGAAACTCGTCGAGCCGCTAGTCCAGCAGGCGACAGCTGGTGGCTCCTCGAAAAGTCGCCTCGAAATTTTTGACCCAAACACAAGGTTCAGGTTCCTCGTTGACACAGGGGCTGACATCTCCGTTATCCCAGTTTCGCACCTGCGTCCAATGCAAGGCGCTTCGCCGTACAAGCTGTTTGCCGCGAATGGAACCGTAGTCAGCACATATGGTGACAGAATTCTTTCGATTTCACTTGGTTTTCCACGCTCGTTCCGTTGGCGTTTCTGTGTCGCCAAGGTGTCGCGCCCAATATTAGGCACCGATTTCCTCAGGCATTTTGGCCTGCTCATCGACCTCAAGAACCATAAGCTCGCGGACCCCGTAAATTGCACCAGTGTTTCTGGCAAGATCGGTTGTCATCAACAGATGTCCATTTCGACCGTCGCGGAAAATTCAACGTATTCGTCATTACTCAGGGAATTTCCGAGCCTTACCAACCCTGCAGCCGCCGCAACCACAACCGTGCATCATACTAAGCATTTTATTACAACCGTTGGCCCCCCGGTGGCGGACCGCCCACGTCGACTAAATCAGAGCAAGCTGCGAATAGCACGAGACGAATTCCAGTCTCTGCTTGATAGAGGATTTTGCCGGCCTTCCAAGAGTCCTTGGGCAAGTCCCCTGCATCTCGTCCCGAAGAAGGATGGTACTTGGCGTCCTTGCGGGGACTATCGTCGCCTCAACGCCGCTACGGTCCCGGATAAATATCCTATGAGGCACATCGAGGATACATCCATAAACTTGGATAGTATGCGCTATTTCTCAAAAGTTGATTTGTTGCGCGCGTTCCATCAAATTCCGATAGCGGAAGAAGACGTCCCGAAAACGGCGGTTACCACCCCCTTCGGACTGTTCGAGTTCACGGTGATGACGTTCGGTCTTCGTAACGCAGCGCAAACATTTCAGCGCTTCATGGACGAGGTGCTCCAAGGGCTCGATTTCTGCGTGTGTTATCTGGACGACATACTGGTCGCAGCATCTGCGACTGATATTCGAGCGGCTGTCAAAGTTTGGGATTGTGGCGAATGTTTCGAAGTGCGTGTTCGGTGTTAGAGAAGTGGAGTACCTGGGGCACATCGTAAGCGAAAAGGGCGTGCACGCCCCAGCATCTCGAGTAAATGCGATGCGGAATTTCAAAAAACCTGTCACTGTAAAGGATCTTCGGCGGTTTCTGGGAGCACTGAATTTTTATCGGCGGTTTATCCGCGACGCCGCGGTACTTCAGGCCCCACTTAACAAGCTGTGCGCAGGAAATAAAAAAGGAGGCAAAACTATGATTGAATGGACCCCGGATACTGAGGAAGCGTTTGCTAAATGCAAGAGCAGCTTAGCTGACTGCGTCCTGCTCGTCCATTTTCACGCCAGTGCACCTCTCAGACTAACGACCGACGCTTCTGATTTGGCTGTAGGCGCAGTTTTGGAGCAGAAACAACATGGTCGGTGGCTCCCGTTGGCGTTCTTTCAGAGAAAGCTGTCGACGCCCGAGTCCAAATATAGCGTTTATGACCGCGAGTTGCTCGCTATATGTGCCAGCGTTCGTCATTTTCGTCACTATCTAGAGGGCTCTGTGTTTTTCGTCATAACGGATCACAAACCACTTATTTACGCGTTCGCCCAATCTGCAAGCAAGGCCTCGCCGCGGCAACTCAGGCATCTCAATTACATATCGCAGTTCACCGCGGACTTTTGCTTCATATCCGGCGCCAGTAACAAAGTCGCAGATGCTCTATCTCGGGTGGACACTATCGAGATGCCAACGCTCATCAGCGAGGACTAATTAGCTCAAGAGCAGAACCGGGATGTTGAGCTTCAGGAGCTACTCCGGAACAACAGCACCTCCCTAAAACTGGTGCATACCCCCACGAGCTCTCTTCAGCGGTTGATTTGTGACGAGTCTCTGGGTCGCCTAAGGCCCTTCGTTCCGCTGTCGCTGCGCAGAAAGGTTTTCGACATCTTCCACCAACTGGCGCTCGCTCTACTCACAGAGCCATTGCGGAGAAGTTTGTCTGGCCGCACATTCGAAGAGACGTCCGCGTCTGGGCTCGCTCGTGTATACCGTGCTAGCGTTCGAAGATTACTCGCCATCAGAAAAATCCAGTTCAGTCGTTTCCGGTGCCTGACAGTCGCTTCCAGCACATTCATGTGGACATTGTGGGACCACTCATCCCATCCCAGGGCTTCAAATACTGCCTTACGGTGATCGACCGTTTTTCTAGATGGCTGGAAGCTTTCCCCATCGCTGACCAGACGGCTAATACCGTGGCAAAGGCGTCATTTAACAACTGGATTACTCACTTCGGTACACCTCGCCTCATCACGACAGATCAAGGCACTCAGTTTGAATCATCGCTATTCAAATCTCTTGCCGCTTTCATCGGAACCTCCAGGATTAGAACGTCACCGTACCACCCTGCGTCGAACGGAATCATCGAGCGATGGCACCGTACATTGAAAGCCGCCATTATGTGTCACGGTGGTGGCCCATCCTGGCCGGACGTTCTTCCCACGGTCTTACTAGGATGCGCACTAGCTACAAGGAGGATATAGACGCATCCTGTGCGGAGCTGCTCTACGGTACCACGCTGTCAATTCCAGGGGAATTCATCAGCCCCCGCACTGCAGCGGTAAGCCCGCACGAATTTCTCATTCATCTGCAGAAGTGTATGTCTGAGCTACGACCGGTTCAGGCGGCCCACCGCAACGATCGAGCGGTTTTTGTTAACAAAAAGCTCAATTCCTGCTCGCATGTTTTCCTGCGCGTAGATGCAGTTCGTAAGCCGCTGTCACCACCTTATTCAGGCCCCCACCGAGTTCTTCAGTGACTTTCAGATGTAATTTATAAAATCGACGTTAACGGGCGCCAAGTGAACGTGTCAACGGAGCGGTTGAAGCCAGCCTTCATGGAAATCGATCAAGACCAGGTTCCGACCACTAATTCACCTGCATTTGATGACACTCTGAGAACAATTCATCCGCCGAGGGTCACCGCACCAGCTAGAGCGCCTGTTTCGGGTTCATTTCAAGCATTTCTTCCGAGCCCGCCGCCACAACAGCATTCTATTCCTGACGTGTTTCGCCCGTCAGTAAATCAGCGGCCTACACCAATTAATCCTCCACCCGCCGGGACAAGGACTTATCCACCGAGCAAGAACCGCGTCCGTGGATTTGCTTGACGTATCAGTCTCATTTGAATGACACTTGAGGGGGAGTACTGTGCCGACGCGGGTTAAAGTTGCTGCCGACTATTCATTCATTTCGTAACTGACCACCAGGCGGGATTACCGAGAAGTTGTTGAGAGGATGATGCCGCCATTCTAATGCCAGAAGTCATCGTGTTCGATCGTGTATCTACCAAGTTGTATAGTTGGTCTAACAAAAAATTCGTGTTGTTATTATTGCAAAAACCGGTTAGTCATTTCAATTCCCGGTCGCTAAATATTCTTTTACTTCTTCCGATTTTTTCGTATTCTTGCAAAAACTCATATGAATAGTAAATGCTTGATCCATGGCTTTTCTTCAATCCGACTTCAGCGGCGGGCTCATCCGTACCATCGTTGTGTTGGTCCGGTTGTTCGATGAAATTTCCTTCATCAAAATCGCCTTGCAAAAATGCGGTGATTGTGTCCGGTTCATGGCCTTTCTAGTTATCCCAAACTGCTAGTGCGAAGAAAAATTGTATTGAATTGTATCTCACCACCAACGAAAAAGGTTCTGGCAGTAGTCTTTGGCGACCAGTCTGGCTTTGTATGGAATGATTGTAGGTGGTAGTCCTTATTCCGCTAAAATGTTTTTAAAACCTTCATAAAAGGTACACCAAGTGAAGCCAGGAAATACTGATTTTTGTTTTTGTCAATAAATGTCTAATACGTCTTACTCCTTCTTTTAACTAGTTTTATTTTCGTATGTAATTCTCATACAATAGTTATATAGCGCAAACTTCTAGTTTTGAACACTTACTACACAAAACTCTAATGACGTAGTCTTAAGAAACAACTTTACTGTTTGACATAGTTTTATGAACTAAAAAAATATTTTTATTTTATCTTCATTTGACAATTCAAATTTTTTTACGAGTACTTTTTCTTTTTGTGTGGATTTTATGAAAATGTGGAATTCAATTAATAAATAATGTAAAATACGCTACATTACTCCCTTTCCAGTGTTTGCGTTGTAAAAGAAAAAAAAGTCGTATATTTAATCGTTATTAATTATTAAATTATTATTAACTCTGAACTCTGGTTTGATTCTTTCAATAGGAATGGTTATTAATTCTCCGTTAATTTGAACAAGAAAATTCGTAGGGTTCCTTTTAATAACTTTATAAGTTCCTTGATAAGGTGAAGACAAAGATGATTTTTTATTAGCTACTTTCATAAAAACTTTTTCGCAATCATCAAGGGACTTAGGCATATGAATTTCAACTCCTTTCGCTTTCGTTTCTTTACTAGTTAATGTTTTAAAATGATCTCTGAGAAGCGATTAAAAAATTTTCTGAATCTAAATAATTTGGTTTCGTATCTTGGTAGCGTTGATTGATTCCTTCCATGAGGATCCCTAAAGAATGATAGGAAGTTCATTGAACCAATTGACATTATCACGAGCTCAAATTGCCGTTTTTAATGTTCGATGATCAATTCAATCATTCCATTTGCTTGTGGATAATACGCTGTGTATGGATCCTATGTCAACCCAGAAGTTGTAACAATTCTTTGAATAAATTTGACTGGAATTGAGGACCTTGATCGGTCGTAATTTCCAAGGGTGAACCAAATCTCCAAAAATATTCACGTCATAAAGTATTTACAATTGTTTTTGTTGATATATATATCAATGGATAGCATTCTGGCCATCGAGAAAAACGATCAATAACTGTAAGAAGATATGAATATCCTTGAGGAGGGGCTAATGGTCCTACAATATCTTAATGAATATTGCGATTTCGTTGCGGGTGATGGACACTCCTTAGGAGCTGCCACACGCCATCACCCACAGGGCAGCTCGACCGCGTGGTCCAAAGGTGGATGATGGACCCTAACGAAACCGCAGTTTGCTGGCACCAGCCCTATGCTGGAAACGCTGGTCTCCATCGGACCAAGAAGATTTGCTATCATGTTGATAGCCAATGATGACCCGGGTGGAGAATAAGCGGTTCTTTCACTTAGGAGACTGGCACCATTATGCTTAACACGTAAATGAATATGTTGAAATCGTTTTGGAGGTATCGGTATTTGATCTGTTTATGTTTTATTGTATTTATGTATTTTGTTCTTTTGCCAAGCGTCACGTGCGAGTGTCCAATTGTTAATGTCTTTATTCATTTTGGGCCAAAAGTAATCTTTTGTGATACTTTTTCTGGTGGAATTAATACCAGGATGTGAAAGGTTATGATATCAGTTGAATATAATACGTCGTAAATTCATAGGAACAAAAGGTCTAAACGTGTCCAAATTTTTATTACACCATAGACTTGACGTCTTATTAAAAATTTTAATTTGAACTAATTTAGTTTTAGAATTAAATTCAGAAGGATCATCTAGGAAGATTTTAAGTTCTGGATCCTTATGTTGCTCCTCTACTAAAAATTTTAAGTCGATTTCTTTTAAATTAATAGCGTCTGTGTCTAAATTTTTTTTTTTCGTGGTAGGGAGGTGAAGGCACTTACGCCCGCAGAGTCTGGCAGTGTGGGACTCCCATGGAGGATACCCTTGGACTACCCACTGAACACCTCCCCTGTCAATCTGAGAACCTAGCCTGGAACCCTTTGACACATTACTTCGGGCCAGGTCTCGTTTTGTTACGCCGTGGGGCGCCTTCAAGCTGGGGAGTCCCTTTCCCAGCGGGAGGGGAGAGGGGAAGAAAAAATGCCAGAAGAGCGATCCCAAAGCCCAGTGCCTCCAGCTGCTGTGAGTCCCTATTATATTTTAGGACTGCCCGAGCATAATGTGCCACCTGGTTCCATTTGTCAACCGATTCGAGCTTCACCGCAACTATATTATCCGGGTTAAGCTCTCCCGTCTCCCTGTAGAGTTCCCTTCGCAGCCTGACCCATTTCGTACACGCAAAAAATGTGTGACAGGCATTGTCCTCCTCTCCTGGGCAAAACCGACAATCGGGAGACCGTGACTTGCCGATCTTGTGCAGGTAAGACTGAAAACACCCGTGCTCGCTCAAAAGCTGAGTCAGATAGAAGTCAGTCTCACCATGCCTTCGATTTAGCCACGGTCTCACATCCGGGGTGAGGCGCGCAGTCCACCTTCCCTTCGTGCAATTCCTCCAAGACTGCTGCCAATCGTTGAGCGAGCATTGTCTCTCCTCGCGGACAACGATCTCCCTCGCATCCTCGTTTCGGCGCAGGTAAATAGCGCGGCGCTCTCTAGCAAGGAGGGCGACAGGTATCACGCCTGCAATCACTCTCACCACCGAGTCGGAGACTGTTGGATACGAAGATGCAATTCTCAGTGCTCCTCTTCTCTGTACCTGTGCCAATCGTTTTCGGTATACCTCCTTGCTGAGAGCGTCGCCCCATACCTCTGCTCCGTACAGTAGCACTGACCCTACAGCACTCATCAAGAGGCGTCTTCTTGATGGGCTGGGTCCCCCTACGTTGGCCATAAGTCGACTCAGGGCCGATATTCCCGAAGCAGCCTCCTCAGCGGTTGCCCTGATTTGCTCAGAGAAACTCATCTTCGAGTCGATCAGTAGCCCCAGGTACTTCACCGCTGGCTTCGATTCGATTTGTATATCTCAAATACTGATCATCCTTACTCTAGGGATTCTCTTTTTTGTCAAGATGACCACTTCGGTTTTCTCCAGTGCCAAACTGAGCCCGCGAGCAGTCATCCAGTCCCTCACTCGGCGCATTAGCATACCTAGCCTAAGTTGCGCTTTTTCAACGGTGCGTTCGGCGACCAAAGCCGCAACATCATCCGCATAGCCGACCAAGCGCTCCAATACTGATCATCCTTACTCTAGGGATTCTCTTTTTTATCAAGATGACCACTTCGGTTTTCTCCAGTGCCAAACTGAGCCCGCGAGCAATCATCCAGTCCCTCACTCGGCGCATTAGCATACCTAGCCTAAGTTGCGCTTGTTCAACGGTGCGTCCGGCGACCAGAGCCGCAACATCATCCGCATAGCCGACCAAGCGCGACTCATCTGGCATCTCAAGTCTCAGTAGCCCGTCGTAAGACACGTTCCACAGGTCCGGACCAAGGATAGATCCCTGGGCAACACCCGATGTAATTTCCATCCTTCGTTGGCCCTGTGTCGTGTCGTAGAGCAGGCTTCGGTCCTTTAGGTAGTTCCTCAAAAGCCGCATTAGATATTCTGGAACTTGAAAAGAGTTTTCCAGCGTATCCAGAATATCCACCCATCTAGCGGAGTTGAAGGCATTCCTGACGTCGAGTGTCACCAACAGGACGATCCGTCGCTTGGTGCGACTATATGCCTCTGCCTTTTGGACCGCGTTCACCACCTCTGCAATCGCATCAATGGTAGAACGTCCTGCTCTAAAGCCGTACTGCCGAGGAGATAGGTCCCCAGCAGCACGAATCGCGTCAGTGAGTCCTCCCTTGATGAGTTTCTCTAGCACTTTCCCAGCCGTGTCTAGCATGCATAACGGGCGGTATGCAGACGGTGATTCGGGATTTCCCTTCCCCTTGCTGACCAGCACGAGCCTCGCCACCTTCCATCGTACCGGGAAAACCCCGTCCCGTAGGCAATCGTTGAATGTGCTGAGCAGCAAGTCAGGACAATGGTGATAGACGAGCTGCAAAACCTCAGCTGGAACACCATCTGGACCTGGAGCCTTCCTCGCTTTCAGGGAGAAGACTGCCTCCTCCAGTTCCAGCTCTGTGAAGAGTGGGCACTCGACTGCTGTTTCACCGTGGACAGCGTCAACACGGACGGGATGGGCGGGGAAGAGTCCCCGCACTATCGCGTCCATCTTTTCCACGTCATGTATACAAGGCTTCCGTAGGGCACCAAGTTTCTCCATGACCAGCTTGTAGCCAAGGCCCCACGGATCTTTGTTCACATTGTCCACTAGGTCTTGCCAGCAGCGAGCCTTGCTACTGTTGATCAGTTTGCGAAGGCATTTCCTGGCTGACTTATATGCTGCCACCTGGTTGCATGCCTCGTCACGGTTCCGCGCCCGTTGAGCCTCACGCCGAAGCTTGTGACACTCCCTCCGCTTTTCAGCGATTTCAGTAGACCACCAGTACACTGGGGGCTTGCCGTGCCGGGGTCTTCGGCGGGGCATAGAAGCGCAGCAAGCAGTCGTGATTATGCTCATAGTTGAGTTCACCACGTCTTGAGCTGCCAGTTCTTCCGTCCCCTCCGGAGCTCCCTGAAGCGGCTCACATGCTGTAAGAACCTTGACGAACCTCTCGACGTCCATTCTTCCAATGTTCCATCCAGTTGTGGAAGGCCGAGAGCACGGACTTCGGGAGATAGCATCACTTAACTCAAGCAGAATGCACTGGTGATCACTGGCTGGGTAGTCCTCTAATACTTTCCACTTGTGTATCCTCCGTACTAAGGACTCCGAGGCGAATGTCACGTCCGGGATGGTTCCCTCTCAGCCAATACGGCGGAAAGTCAGCGTATTTCCGGAGTTTAGTACGACGAGGGCCGTTCTGGCCGCCATTTCCAGGATTCATTTTCCCCGCGTCATTCGATTGCTTTAGCATTGAAGTCGCCCCCAGCGAGCACTTTACCCTCTGCGTACGAGACACCGCCCTCCAGAGCATTAAGCTTGGCTTGGAAAGATGATATTGGCTCGTTAGGCGTTAGGTACACACTAAACAAGGTGATCCCTGAGCACCGAACCCACACGAAACCATCCCCCCGTCCACAACTCTCCGCTTGAAAGTCACTGTTCCGAACCCAGATGGCGGCAGTACCAGTTTCATCAGAGTACCACAATGCACGACTTTTACTATGGTGTTGCTCACTCAACAGCAAGAAGTCGGCTTTCCTGTCCCTCGCAAACTGCTCAAGCGGATTTTGGGCGGTTGAACTGCGGTGTAGGTTTAGCTGCAGGATGCGGGTCATCGAAGCTCTGATTTGGCCTTGGCTAGGGCTTCCTGGAACACCCGGCATTTTCCTGATCCCAAGACGTGTTCAAAATCAGGTTTTGGATCAGCATCCTTGCAAAGAATACAGTGTGCCTCCTTCGTACACTCTTTTCTTTTATGTCCCATTTCACCGCATTTGTAACATAGGGAACTCCTATCGGGTCCTTTGCATACTTGTGTGGTGTGACCATAACCAAGGCATTTGAAACATTGAAGAGGCATTGCTCTTTGCCGTATTCTACAGACAACCCACCCTATTCGCACTTTGCCCTTGTTGAGGAATTGTTCGGCGTCCTTTTCGGTCAAGTCAACTATGGCCATGCGTTTTGCCCTGTTGTTTTCTGGTGTCAGTCTCGCTTTGATCCTTCCCACGCTAGGGAACTCCCTTTTGATGGCCTCCTCTACCTCGGCCAGATCCGTGACGCAGTCAATGTCCCGTATTTCGATCGTTGCCATCGGCTCGAGCGGGGCTATAGTTACGACTTTCTTTACTGCGTCACAGAATGCTTCTTTATTGCCGGCCTCTGCTCCGAATTCGACCAGTATGTGGCCCGACCGCGTTGGTCGTACTACTTTAATGGTAGCATTGGTGTCTTCGGGCCTTACGTTTCCCCTGATGTCCCGCAGCACCTCCGCGTAGGATGGGCCATCTTGGGGCTTTGCAAGCAGTGCCTGCTGCCGGGGTCTTTGTCGGGGCTTCTGCCTCTCCTGTTTTGCAGCAGGTCCTTTTTCTAATTGGGCGTCCGTGCGAATTTTATTTTCTGGCTTTTTTTGAAGGAGTTTCTTTGCGGCTTTCTTCGCTCCTTTTGTAAGCACTGTCTGGAACTGTATTAGCTGATCTTTTGATGTATCGAATATCCGTTGAGAAATATAATCAATGTAGCTCTCCTGACGGGGATTCTTTTCAGATTTTGATGTAAAAATACTAATCAAAGGTTTATGATCGATTAAAATTGTAAAATTTCTACCTTCTACCAAGTACCTAAAATTTTTTATAGCTTAATATATAGCTAATAGTTCACGACCACAAGTAGAGTGCTGGATTTAAGTTTTTGCTAAAGAAGGCTAAAGGTTGCCGATTTACATTTAAGTACTGCTGTAGACTTGCTTCAACACTATTATTTGAAGCATCAGTTCCGATTGAAATGGGTAAATTATTATTCGGGTAAGCTAATAAGGTGGCATTAGCTAGACAATCTTTTGCTTTCTCAAATGCTACTTGGCAAATAGAAGACCAATGAAAATTCTTATTATATTTACCTTGTTTCTGTATCGAAGTTTAATGATCGTAAATTTGAGTAACAATATTAGCTAAATTCGGAATGAAACGGTGATAATAATTTATCATTCCCAAAAATCTTTCAGTTGAATTAATTGAACATGGATGTTTCGGTTTTAATCTCTCCTGGAATAAATTTTGATACGATTCATTATGTTCTTTGATAAGTAATTGAAGATCATTCAGGAGCTCTTCAGCGAGATTCGGCAGAAGCAAAACATCTATTAACTTTATAAAAACTGTCAAATATTTGTAAACTTCATCATTTGTGTCAATTAAATCACCTATCATCAGTGGCAAAAGTTGATGAATGTTTTCATTTGTTGGACGCTCATTCTAAAAGAAGAGTTTTGATTATGCGATTTTCCTATCTGGGGACTCATATTACCTATTTCAGTATCACAATACGGAAACATTTGCTTCCTATAATTAAGAGTCTCCAAAGTTAAAAAGTTTCTTTTCATATATGAGGTAATTAAAATTTTTTGACAAATTATGTTTACATATTCTTATACCATTGAATAAATCAAATAAATTTGACATTCACTGTCGATGAATCTGATAATGGACTCCTCCCAGTCAATTTTCTAGACAGTATAGACTTCAACATTATTAGCACCATTTATGGCAATGATTTGCAGCAAGTTGCTTCGACCCCCAACCTTCATGGTAATTGGTTAGATCTCATTTTTACAAATGCGTATGACGAAGTTGTGACGATTCCAACTAGCGATGCGGAGCATTTGTTTTCTAACACCTGCCACCATTCCGCAATTTCTCTTGAATTAGCCACTACGGATAGAGAATACCATCTTTCTTACAATAATTCTATCGTTTTTGACTTCCATAATGCTGACTATGATAGCATTAACAATCATCTTCATACTATTGATTGGACTGGTACGCTTTCAACGTTAGGTACAAACGACGCAGTAGATTGTTTCTACAATATATTCATGTACGCCGTTGAGAGGTACGTGCCCAAAATTAAAAAGAAAAATAAGCTCTCTGAGCCTTGGCTTGATGGCGACCTTAGGTATCTAAGAAACCAAAGGAATAAGCTCCACAAATTAATTCGAAAAAGATCCAACGTTAGCCAAGGAATGGAAAATAAATATGATGCGCTGGTTAAAGAATTGCAACTCAAATCTCGGGAAGCATATGATTCTTACGTTAACATAATTGGTGAAAACATTATCCATAATCCAAAAAAGTTTTTTTGATTTTGTAAACATTAAACGTAAGTCCCAAGGTTTTCCCAATTCTATGGTGTATCAAGACTTGAGCTCGTGCAATCCCGTAGACATCTGCGAATTTTTTGCAAGTCATTTTCAATCCGTGTACTGTCCAACCAACTCCTCATCCTACATACCTTCTTCAGTCGAAAACTCAGCGTCTCCCATCGAGGAACTCTGCCTTTCTGAAAATGATATATCCAACGCAATAGAAGCACTTGACATCAATAAAGGGCCTGGTCCTGATTTACTCCCTCCTCGCTTTTTGTTTCACTGTAAAGAGCAATTGATTCTTCCTCTGCATATTATTTTCAATAAATCCCTCTCTTCTGGAATTTTTCCAACGATATGGAAGACATCCCATTTGATTCCAATATATAAAAGTAAATATAAGGCATCAGTTGAAAACTACAGAGGCATTGCAATACTATCAGCAATTCCTAAACTTTTTGAGAAAATAGTCTGTTCAAAAATATCGCCCATCATTGAGCCTCTGCTAAACGATCAACAGCATGGTTTCCGAAAAAATCGCTCAACAGTTACAAATCTTACAGTAATGGTTTCTAGTATCCTCTGTGAAATGGGAAAAGGTAACCAAATTGATGCGATTTACACTGACTTCAGCATAGCGTTTGATCGTGTTAACCACGAAATTTTAGCAAACAAATTAAAAATCTTCGGAATTCGTGGTACTTTGCTAGACTGGTTTGACTCATATCTCAAAAATAGGACCCAATTCGTCAAATTTCAAGGGTTTGTGTCCAAAGAAATAAATGTTTGCTCTGGTGTACCTCAAGGCAGCCATCTTGATCTCCTACTTTTTAACATCTTTATTTCTGATCTCTCTGTTATGCTGTCTGATATTCCCCGTCTATTTTATGCCGACGATCTTAAGCTATTCAATGCAGTAACGTCTCCTAAGGACACGGCATTCCTTCAAAACAAGGTAAACTCTCTTTTAGAATGGTCAGAAAAAACCAACTTTCTCTGAATTTCGAAAAATGTGTGGTAATAAGTTTTTCCCGTAAAAACTCCGTTCTTGCTTGCGATTCTCATCTCAACTACCACAAACTTAACAGAGTGAACAGCGTCGTAGACCTCGGTGTTATGTTGGACAAAAAACTTCGATTCAACTTGCATTACGATGAAGTTATCTCTAGGGCCAATAAGCTACTCGGCTTCATCAAACGTCGATCCAAAGAGTTTCAAAATATTTGGGTATCTAAGACGTTGTACGTCGCGTTAGTTCGCCCAATGCTTGAATATGCTTGTCTTATTTGGGATCCTGTTTTTCATGTCCACATTGACAGACTTGAATCGGTTCAAAAACAGTTTGTATTGTTTGCATTGAGGTCGCTATATGATCCTAAAAATTTTCAGGATTTACCCCCCTACGAGCACAAGCTGCAAATTTTGAATATGCCATCACTTGCTTCCCGGAGAATTACGATAACCTGCTGTTTCGCGTTTGATGTCCTCAGAGGCTCGATAAATGTTCCATTTTTAACTAATAAAATAAAAGTACATGAGGCCTTGCGAGTCACTAGGCACTCTCGTCTGTTGGTGGAAGAGCGGCACCACACAATCTATGCCGATAATGAGCCTATCAATAGATGTTGCGAAACGTTTAATTCACACGGTGCGCATTACTCCCCAGACATGTCCAGAACCCATTTCAAAGCTCTGCTATCAAATGCCCTAGCATCTTAATCCCATCATGTATCCAACCCTGACACCATATTTTTATTGTATCAATCTAATTAATTTTAATTTGTATTTTTTGAGTAATAATTGTGAGTTAGCGTACAAAATTTGTATATTTTTATTTCTTGTACCAGTGCCTTGCTTGGCTAATAAATAAATAAATCATGCATTATATCACATGCTATATTGTGGGTGACATGAAAATGTTTTGATGAACTGAAAATGGATTCTTTTCTAATACCAGTTTTTTGAACATCGCTAAGTACCACGTCTTCCTGATAATTTATTTTGTCTCTCATAGGTGTTGAAATTACAATACAGTCATTATATGTTATGTCTGATGCTCAGTACGCTTGCATATACTATAAAAAGAGTTTGCAGAAAATGATCTAGCATAGCCAAGTACATTATTTAAAGCCGAATTGTCTCCTAGAATTCGCCCTAGTGTTACATATAAGGGAAAGAGACCATCCTATGTTTTTTTTATTTCAACACCGTCATTTTCTAACTTTTTTAAAATTTCTACCAACGGAGAAAGATATTTTATAATGTCACAATAATTAAGGTCCCGAGATTTTATGCAATCACCGACAAAAATATTTGTTAATCTACCTTGTTGATAGTTTGGTATGACTGGGAAGCTGTAATACAGGTATATTCCATAAATTTTTTGTTGGCCTGCTTTTGAACCTAAGGGGTCAATTATTATGAAGCCATACAAATACAAAAACATGGGAGCGTTAATTTTGTTTTCATCCATACAAAAAGTTTTCCGAAATTTCCCATTAAGAAAATGTGCATTTGATTTTTCTTGAGAAAGTTGAGAAATATTATCTAATGTAGCTTGTAAAACACCTTCGCTTTCAAAAAATTTTTGTATTTGGAATGGTATATCCAGAAGACAGATTTCTATACTGGTTGGTGCTATTGTAGAATTGCTGTTAGTAATGACTTCAGAAAGACCATTGTTTTTTATATAATTTCTAGGATATTTAAAAAGCTTTACATCCTCCAACTGTTTTTAAATTTTTTACCAAGTATTTACTTCGAAAAAAAGGCTGAGCTATGCTTCGAATGACTTCTCCTAGTAGAGACTTTTCGTAATCTTTGGAAAAATAAATTTTCTACTGTTTCTGAAATAGTAGTTGTAAGAGATTGCGTGGTTTGTTGTTGTATTTCTATAATACTTTTTCGAGAGAATGCGGTATTTGAATGAAGTTTAAGTGAAATTGACAGCATTGATTTCCGAAATTTCGTTATGAGATCTGTAAGAGATTCTTGTTTGAAGCTTTTCTTTCCTCATCAAAAACTCTTGCCTAAGCTTTTCTGTTCTTGGAATCATATCATTAATTGTATTGATATGAAGCACAAAGTCTGATTGCGCGTCAGCTATAGTAGGCTTATACCCTTTACTGTCTCGAATAGGCTGCAGTAAGGCATGGAGCAGAAAAAATACTACACAATCTTTTGAATCAAAAAATAAGCCTTGCAAAGCATAAACGTTTTCATAAGTAATTTTTCCTAGTGTTACCTTTTGAAATGTCTTGATTATGTAAACATCACAGCAAATGCTCTGATGCTTTGTCCTTTACATCGCTTTCAAATTGGAGGATAATCTTCGAAATCAACCTGTGCATCGAAAAACGATGCCTTGTTTATATCTTCAAACGAGCTTAAACCGTAAGCTCTTAATAAAGAGCATACTGACTCACTCAAGCCCCATTCCCGCAACACTATCTGAACACTTTGAATTTCTTGATTATCCCACACTCAAGGGGGCATATTTAATACTTCTCCGTCCAAACCGCATTCTTTCACTAAATTACATTCACTTAAGTTTATGTTTTGTGTTATTTGATCAAAAATTTAAACACTTGAACGACAAATTTCAATAAACTTTTAAATTTAATGCGAAATATCCTTCGGACCATAGCCAAAAACTCTTGTACTCTTCTCCACTAGACGCAAGCGAATGACGAAATAACGTTTTGCATAAATTTATTGTATCCATATGAAATGCAACTCGCCTATGAAAAGCGGTGATTTAAAAGAAAATCTTATACTTTAATAGATACACCTTTTAAATTTAAAGGGTTATCTTTATGGTTTTATTTGGCTTGAAATTCATGGAAAATGTATACAGTATACTTGATAACGTAGCCCAACACTATGGGTATAATATGATTTGATGTGTTTTGAAACCCACAGTTTAAAAGAAAGGCTTATAGTTTCATAAATGCAGTCTTCTTAATTTGAAGGGTTGTCCTTACAATTTTAATCGACACTTTTTTATTCGTTGAATGCATGGAAAACATACATATATTATCTACTTATTGGAGTGGCCAAACAATATGACCGGCATGTAATTTGATGTATTTTATATGCGAAGACATTTTAGGCTAAAAAGAATATTATATGAAAATTTTAAGACGTTTTCTCGTATTATTTTGTTAAGATTTCTGCATGAAAAAACATATTATTTACTACATTCAAGCAGAATTCATAGTAAAATATCTCAATAAGGCACTCCTATTAATTTTACCTAGAACTTTTTCTCTTTGTGTAATTGAGTAATACTTAAAAATATTCACCTGAGCTAACTCGTGAATATTGTAGGTATTGAGTGATTTACGTTACCCAGGATACCTACGTAACAGTTACTACCCGATATTAAAATCGGTAATATAAGGAAGCGAGCTATGTCTAGAGTTACCTAGCCAACTTGTCCAGGATTCTAGTTTTACAGAAAAATTATCTAATATCAGAACGATTTATGATAAATATACGTGTAGGGATATTTTTATCTCGTTTTTTAGGGTTTTGTACTAAAATACAAAACCCTATTGCAATCACGACCTGTGTCCGTCTGTCCGTCCGTCCGTCTGTATGTCACAGCACTTTTTCTCCGAAACTATAGAGGCTACAGCCATGAAACTTTGTAGAAAGGTCAGAAGTGGTGACCTCTTGAAAGTTCAAGGGCGAAAATTTTTTTCAAAGGCGTTTAAGGGGGGTCTCCCCATATAAGGGGGTGACCCCTCAAAAAAAAATTCACCATTGGTAGTCGAGTAGGATGTCATTGGAAAGGCCTCAAAGAGTTTTTTTCAAAACAAGTCTTAAAATTGTCTTATAAGTACCGAGGGGGGCAGGAGAAGGGGAAATGTACGAACTTTTCGCGTACCTCCCCTCGCGATTGGACACCTTCCATCCGAAAAATCTGAAAAAAATCATGAATGTAGGCCTTAATGAGTACAATAACAACAAACACATGAGAAGTCGAAAATCACTCAACTTTGTTAGTAATAGTATGATTTATCGATTTTGTGTTTTCTTGAATAAAATCTAAACGGTACCCTTAAACTCAATAAAATTTAGCAAAGAGATGACTATTTATAAGATTGATCTTTTTGGAAAGTTTCATAAAGATCGAATTGTATTTACCGAAGTTATAGCGATTTGAATTTTCGTGTATTACTATGGAGCAATATGCCCTGTATTACTATGGAAACATATTGCTACGGAGCCATATGCGCTTTTTACCGACTTAGACACTACAGCTTTGCTAGAATTTGCATGAAAATTTCAGTAATGATAGGTATCATGAGGATGAGTACATACAATTGAAACAAGTCGAAGAGGCAGGAGAGAGCTCCTAGCAAAAGGGCTTTGTAACCATTCTAGGATTCGAAAAAATAGGCCATAAATCGATGATTACAGTACAGAGGAGTGGCCCCTGAAAAAAATTTCATGAAAGGAAGACGATATGAGTATCAACTGAAAGTTCTCTATGAGAGCTTTTCAAAACAGTTCTTAAACTGAGAGTTTTTGCTTCAGTGGGAGCACAGGGGGGGAAATACATGAAAAATTTGTTTCCTCCCTCGCGAATGGACACCAGTGATCTAAAAAATCTGAAAAAAATATCAAAGGAGATATTTATGGGTATAGCTATAACAAATACCTCAGAAGTCAAAATTCGTTCAACTTTGTTAATAATAGTATGATCCTCGAATTTCACATTTTCTCCAATTAAATCGTCTTTGACATGTTTCTTGATTTTATTCGTTGCTGGTTACTGCATTTTGTAAGTTGAGTACAAAACCCTTCTGACATGAGCATATGTCTGTCTACCCAACTTGATTTTACTTTCATTGTAGCGGTCCACATTAAAGATTCAAAAACCGCAAAAATTGGGTCAAATTGAAACTCGCATTTGCCCAGTTTTTTTGCCTTCTAATAGGTAATAGCCTTATTTGATTAATCGCAAGAAAAGCAATTGCTTTTCTCGTAATATTTTCATCGTGCACATTACTAATCAAATTAAAACACAATTATAAAATTTAATTTATTTCCTAAATCTTGCAGGGCAAACATACATTGCTTACTCCCACACAAACAAATGTTTTTGGAATCCTGCTGAACATTGTCGTCAAACGCAAAAAAAAATCCCATCCTATACGAATCCTATCTACTCGTGTACGTACACAATAGCGTAATCTTCTTTGGAATCAACTGTGCAGAAAATGAAAAGGAAAAAGCTTTTCTCTCCTCTTTTGCGAATCATCCTCTATTGTGTAGTCACCATGTTCTTCCTTTACAAATCCTCCACCATCTATTCTCTGTAAATGAGTACTAAATCCAATTCCAATGAACATACTCGTACAATACTTTTTGAGCTTAGCATATCAATCCTCCTTCATCCCCTATTCCACCCTCCTATTCATTTGCACGAATTTGAGAGTCTCGCTGAGTTGGACGAGGGTTAGAAAACTTTTATTGACCCTCTTGAAATAAAATGCTGACCCTGACCTGTTGAATGAGACCGTAGTAAAAACTTTACTATGCATGCTGGCCGGACAAAGCATCTATACCAGCCATCCCTAAAGGACTATGTACGATTTTAAATGACTCGTTTTCCATTTAGGGGACGTTGAAACGCCAACAGGATTCCTAATTTGCATTTGAACTACACTCATCCCGAAGAGCTTCAGGCACAAAGTGATGTTTTCCAGGAGTAGAAAATCGGAATTTTTATATGCTGATAATTAACATTTAGGGTAGCAGTGTGGATTTTACAATTATTTCCGAGTCTTTGAAGAAAGTACTCTGAATTCCCATCCGTTTGTCAAAGGGAATTTAGGGTGGATTTCGTGTTTAGTTTTAATTAAGACTGCAATGAGTTGTTGCCATCAGTGGTTCTGGCTTTGTTTTTGATGATTTATCGGAGCTTGTTGCGTGTCGAATGGGTTTTTTGCCAACTTGTTATTCTTAAGTGACCCTTTTAACATGACTTTTGCTCTTTTTGCGTAAAATAACATTCTCAAAGCAGTAATATGTGAGAGTTTTGCAGAACTCTTCCAGAGCTTTCCGTTTAATCTGCTTGACATTTGCAACTAGTTCAGCGCAGGAACACGAAAATCATTTGCAAAACTACTCACGCCTTGTTGAGTGGGGTTGAAGTCGTCTTCGATGGCGAACAATAAACGCGAAAAATTCAATTACCAGCAGAAACGTTCCAACACTTGACGCTGCAATATTCATTACACCTGAAGTGTCGTCGTATCGTTGGAAACAAACAGGTGCTAAAAGCCACTCACAAGAAAATTGTTTATGTGGAAAAATACAATTTCCCTGGATCGTCACGGCCGCGAAAAATGCTCGTTCAATGGTACCAAGACCATTCCACCCTTTTGTCAGTTATTTGTATTGCTGAAGCATCGTGATTAGTGGAGGAACGTGACTCTTCCACCAACAGACTATTTTTGGAGCTCCACCTCCGCATCGGAACAGCATTCAAGTCCTTACAACAGCCAACGCGTAAGGTAAACAGCGCAGAAAGCGATGAAAATGTTCAATACATTTTGTGGCTTTTATCACTCACCTAGACAAAAAGCGTCGGTTCATCACATCCGCCGTCTTAACAGTTCTGTCACGAATTTCTTTTGACACGATTTGGCTATTTATTGGTGGCGGATGATGGCTGTGTGGGAGCGCTTTACGATATCCAGGATCAAGGACATGGCTGTTGTTGGGTCACGTGTAATGGTTTTTGATGAGGTTATTATCAGGAACCGTTGGAAATCTGACAACTGCGGCACTTCGAGAGCGATATATTTCCTCCAGGTTGCCCTGACAGTGGTGGCATTATTCACTGTTATGGTCAGAGTTGTTGCTTCACACGTCCCACAAGAATTCTTTTAGCCTTCGAACGTGCTGTCGTATAATCCTGCGCTCATTGGAGTCATTCTTATTTGTATCTTCTCGCATCGCGTTAAGGCTGTAAAAGTAAATTGAATGGAACTTTTTGCTGAATAAGATTCACACAAGTGTTCCACATTCTTTGAGTGCATACGCAATTTTCTTGAAGATGTGTATCACTCTTCAATGATTTCATAAGGAATTTAACGGAGTGTTGAATGTTACATCTTATAAAAGTGGAAACAGTTAAATAATAATAACGCATTGCTTTCAACAATTTTCAACAGAAAAGGAGTTTTGATGCACTAGCCTATATAATTTTTGCAAATACCCGGTTAATGTAGTTAGAAATGCATAACAAAGAGATTTTTTGAGGAAACGAATAACAATGCTATACGATTTTCCTCGCCAAAATGTATTAATGTGGAGCATTGCTTGTAAATTCGGTCATCGTAATGTAATTCTTACAATATCTACATACAAATTACGACCAGCCTGAGAATTATTATTTTTAATTTTTTTCTGTTCAAAATCTTCTTTTATTATTGCTGTTAATCCATTTTCATGCATTATAGTTTTTTAATTCATCTTTTTCATTTCATTTCCTTTTTATCAAATTAAATCTTCTGAGCTTGTCTTCTTGCTAGTTCGTAAATTAAGTATATTATCATTAATGTAGTATATATTTAATAGTTTGTTCTATTCATTTTTGTTAAGCATTTCAATGCTTCAGCACAAAATTTGATATATTTTCTTTTTTAATTATCATTAAAAAAACGCGCAAGACTAATGGAATTAGTTTTGTATTCGAAGTCTCCTCGCACCTATATGTTTGGCTTAACGGAGGGCGATAGTGGCAAGATAATCTTGCATGGGTAAATGAGCTCTGGTTAAATAGAAATGCTAGATCCTCCTCCTCAAAAACTTTGACGTGACTCAAACAGCAAGGCTCCCTGCTGGCAAGATCTGGTGGACAATGTGAACAAGGATCCGTGGGGCCTTGGCTACAAGCTAGTTATGCGGAAGCTTGGTGAACTACGGCAACCTTGTATACATGATGCGGTAATGATGGACAAGATAGTGTGGGCACTCTTTACCGCCAATCCCGTCCGTGTTGACGCTGTCCATGGTGAAACAGCAGTTGCGTGTCCACTCTTTATACAGCCGGAACTGGATGAGGCAGTCTTTTCATTGAAAGTGTGGAAGGCTCCAGGTCCAGAGTGTGTTCCAGCTGAGGTGTTGTGGCTTGTCTATCACCATTGTCCTGACTTGCTGCTCAGAACATTCAACGCTTGCCTACGGGACGGAGTTTTCTCGGTACGATCGAAGGTGGTGAGGCTCGTGCTGATCAGCAAGAGGAAGGGAAACCCTGGATCGCCATCTGCATACCACCCATTATGCATGCTTGACACAGCCGGGAAAGTGCTAGAGAAACTCATCAAGGGAAGACTCACTGACGCGATTCGTGCTGCTGGGGACCTATCTCCTCGGCAGTACGGCCTTAGAGCAGGACGCTCTACCATTGATGAGATTGCAGAGGTGATGAATGCGGTCCAAAAGGCAGAAGCATATAGTCACACCAAGCGACACTCAACGTCAGGAACGCCTTCAACTACGCTAGATCGCTGGATATTTCGGATACGCTGGAAAACGCTTTTTAAGTTCCAGAATATCTAATGCGGCTTATGAGGAGCTACTTAAAAGATCGAAGGCTGCTTTACGACACGACACAGGGCCAACGAAGGATGGAAATTACATCTGATGTTGCCCAGGGATCTATCCTTGGTCCGGACCTGTGAAACGTGTCTTACGACAGGCTACTGAGACTCGAGATGCCAGATTAGTCGCGCTTGGTCGGCTATGTGGATGGTGTTGCGGATCGGCTCGCTAGGCGCACCGTTTAACAAGCACAAATTATGCTAGGTATGTTAATGCGCAAAGTGAGGGATTGAATGACTGCTCGCGGGTTCAGTTTAACACTGGAGAAGATCGAAGTGGTCATCTTAACAAAAAAGAGAATCTCTAGAATAAAGATGATCAGTATTGGAGGTATACGAATTGAATCAAAGCCATCGGTGAAGAACATGGGGCTACTGAATGACACGAAGATGAGTTTCTCTGAGCAAATCAGGGAAATGACTGAGAAGGCTGCTTCGGAATATTGGCTCGGAGTCGACTTACGGCCAACGTTGGGGGACCAGCTCATCAAGAAGACGCCTCTTGATGAGTGCTGTAGGCTCAGTGTTACTGTACGGAGCAGAAATATGGGGTGGCGCTCTCAGTACAGAGTTATACCGAAAAAGTTTGGCACAGGTACAGAGAAGAGAAGCACTGACGATTGCATCTTCGTATCCGACAGTCTCTGATTTAGCAGTGAGAGCTATCACAGGCGTGTTATTTATCACCCTCTTTGCTAAAGAGCGCCACGCTATTTACCTGCACCGAAGCGATGATGCAAGGGAGATGGTTGTCCACGAGAAGAGACGCCGCTCGCCCAACAATTGACAATCCCAGCATTGGCTGATTGTTACTTCTACATGCACATGATTTTCATGCAATCAATGCTTGTTATGTTGGCTTATTGATGACTAGAATGATTTCATAGATTTCAAAGTTTATTTGAGCATCTTCCTCAGTGCGGCTAGCTCTCTTCAGTTCCTGCACCCTTCTAGATTCATTTTGGTCTTCTTGAAAGGAATTGTTCTGAATTTTTCCTTCTTCGTTTCTTGTCTCGAAAGATAGTTGCAGATACCCTCTTCATATCTATGTAGACTTCAATTGACTTATCCAGAATTTGTTTTCATCATTTTACTTTTCCCTTAACATAATAACCAAAGTCTTGTGAAAGTAAATTTGCGTCAGTTTCTCACTATATCACCCTAGTCCTTGAGTATTTTTTCATAGGACCGAAACTTCGTTAGCACTTTCGATTAAGAAGTTCAATTTCGAATCTGTATGAAATGTATTTTGACAATCTAAATACTCCTCAATTGCTCTATTTTTCCCAAAAAGGTGTTTAATGGCGTTGGCGGCTTTTTTGAGACCAGATTGATTGCTACCAGTCCCCAGTTGGACAGGTTTTGGTAGTAATAGGTAATGGCCATGTATGCTTTGAGTTTGATATGTATTCTCAAATACATGCCTAATCCACCTACTGAACACTTACCTCCCCTATCATCCTGACACGCTAGCCAAGAATCTTTTGATTCTTGGATTTGGCTTTCTATCAAATCTTAGGATGGTGATATGCCTGACTTGAGCACTGCACTTCACTCAAAAATGGAAGTTCAGGGCAGAAGACCAAAATTTACCTCAGACCTACCCTCAGGGGCTTATTGAGCAGAGGATGAGTGCAACAGTAAAGTCAATAGATTGTTATTTCATTATTTTGACAAGTCAACCTCAAGAGAAAAATTTATCTCAATTGTCTTGATTAATTTTTTTTTGACAATTATTTTGTTTATTTGATATCTTTAGGCCAATTGTCTATTTTTTTGAAAAACTATAAATAAAGCCAGGCCCGATTGCTATTAATTTTTTTGTTGGAAGCTTGAGAATCTAATCTGAACATGAGATTAATTTGGCCAAATTAATCAAGAAAATTATGTCGATTATATGAAAGAAATAAAACAATTTGCCAAATGCATAGCAATTGCTGCGGTCTGTTGTCAAAATTTAACTGCATCTATTTTAAAACTATAGCTTTGGATAAAGAAAAATATACCATGCTCAATTTTTGTATATATGCCAAGCGCTCCGTGAGATAAAGTTTCGATTCCAGCAAAATGGTGTATGAATATATTACCTAGCAAAATATTAATAAGGGTACAAAATTGTGGTTTCTCAACGTTATTACCGGTTATCTCCCGGTAACTACGAGAGAGGCTTGATCAGAGCCTTCGGGGCTGGAGGCGCATCCGAAGATGAGCGTAGGTATCATTTGATTGTGCCTTTGACACCCACCCTCCAACATGCGAGAATGTGGCTTACCAGATTAACTTTTCTTGATTTAATCATCCACGTCACTCTCTTCCGCGTAAGCACTTCCGACAATGTTTGCAGTCTCCAGCAGGGAAGACAAATCCCGAAAAATTACAAGGAAGCATTCTTCTATTGGTCACGGAACCCTTCGGTAAAGGGGCAAGGTAAACCATTAGCATGGACCCAACATCCAGTAGGGCTGACCTGACCCTTCGCCAATCAAACCAGAGGGCACAATTTCCCCATGAAAAAGAAAAGACACATCTGCCGACGTCCACTAATCCTGCAAGAATATGTTAAGTTTTAACACCTTCAATAAGACACTTCCCACAATTTAACTCTGGCAAAACACACTTCACAATGTTACGGGGCTAAAGGAAAATGCTGAGTACATAGACACGAAAGCAAAAGGGAACGCTTCTCCAACTACCGTCAAATCGAATTGTTTTCGAAAACCTTTAATAAGTTGAGTCTCCACCAAGCCAATTGAACAAAATTTTAACTATATTGCAAATTAAAATTTTATCTTATTAAATACTATTTTTTAACTAGATCGATTATCTCATTTAAGAAGATGTAAAACTAATTTATGAAGATTTAAGAAGTAGTTATATAGGAACCGCTTGAGGTCACAAGATGGAATGAATATAAAAAAACTCAACTAAGCAATTACATCCTCGCCAGCTGCCAGCCGTATACAAAATGGGTCAGGCTGCGAAGGGAACTGTACAGGGAGACGGTAGAGCTCCCCCCGGATAATATAGTCCCGGTGATGCTCGAATCGGTTGACAAATGGAACCAGGTGGCACATTATGCTCGGGCAGTCCTAAAATAAAAAAGGGACTCCCAGCAGCCAAGGGTTCTGGGGCTGGGAGATCGCTTTTCTGGCACTTCCTTTTCCCCTCTCCCCTCCCGCTAGGAAAGGGATCCCCTAGCTTGAAGGTGCCTCACGGCGTAACAAAACAAGACCTGGCCCGAAGTAATGTGTCAAACGATTCCAGGCTGTGTTCTCAGGTTGACAGGGGTGGTGTTTAGTGGGTAGTGCAGTCGCACATGGGAGTCCCACACTCTGTGCATAAGTGGCATTCACCTCCCTACCACAAAAAAAAAATTACCAACCAGAAATGCCAGCGCATGCGAAGTGGGAAACGCTCGTGGTGAGACAACTTCAAGATGTATTTTCCAGTGGAAGTGCATCGAGAATACCATAAGCATGACCTTGGCTTTGAAATAGCTAAGCCGTTATGCGCGAAGTGATAAAAGGGGTCGGGAAATAACGGTGGCCCTCTATTCTATCGTATTGTTTAAGCTGGTCGTAGTTTTTTTAAGAGTGTGCGATTAATAAAAGGAAGGAAGTTGGAGTTTAAACAAGAACAGTAGTGGAAAATGAATGAATTGAGGGAAATTTGAAAGCGAAAAGGATTGCAAAGGCCAGGAATTTGATAACCGGAGGAATTGCGTCGAAGGAAGAATGAACATCTGGTGGTTTACAACGGGGCCACAAGATAGGGAAACAAGTAGGTAAAACTTTGCAATTCAATGAATTTGGCCAAGAATGTTTTTGCAATTTTCTTAGTGTCTAAGGTTGTGTATGGAATAGTGAAAATCGAGAGTGACATCCTCGTTTTCCTTTTTTTTAAATTTGGTTCGAAACGGAAAATTGATTTCATGGACGAGTGGTTCGAATTTAGTTTCATGGTGTAAAGCGATTTCGCGTCAGTTGCCACAGTGGTTGAACTGGAGTTTCAATAGTTTGGCTGACCACGGGGTGGCGGCATGCAATTGGGCGAATGAGTGGTGCCACAACCCGTCTTCGTCAGGCTAGCTGGGACCCGAAAACCTTGCCTGAAAGACCTCCTTTGCGGAGGGTAATAACATAGCTGGACACAATTAAAGAAAGGTTCCCGAAATCCAGTGCAAAAAGGCACTCCCATCTTATATCGCGTGCGGAAATGATACTTCCCAGCACTTTTGCAACAACGACTGAGGAATTGGTAATTTACTGTGGAGACATTTCACACACCAACTAATTCCGGACAGCTACACTATTCACAAATAAAATATCTTAAAACGAAATCGCGTCTATAAAAGAAAATCAATCGTTGAAAGAAACTATAGGTTGTTCTAATGAATGATATAATCTACAGTATTTTATGGATTTTTTTAACACAGCAAAGAGAATCTATAAAATTGATGGTAAGAGAGAGAAGGTACCTACCAACTTTTTATTATCTCGTTGAGGGGCCCCTACGTATGCCATCCACCCACCAACCTGCACTCAATGTACCACCATTTTGGTTTCACCCAATGAACAGTGATGGCTTGGTCGCTGGTTGGTGATTTCACGCCACCGTATCCACTTATTATCTTTAATTATTCCAATTTCTAAACGATCGTTGTTAATCTCCCACTTTGATCCTAATCTACATCCACTGACTCACCAACATAAAAGAAGAAACGGCTGTTAACTATTACATCTTTTATTTCCTCATGGGTAGCAATTGGTCATCTCAATGTCGAGGTCATTCGATGCAAATGTTATTCCATTTTCATTGGAAGGTGTCCGGGAGATATTATGGTACCATATCCATGAGCTATTTCTCTCCCCAGACACTTGGAATCGTATGATTTTACTGAGTTTCCATAGTCCACCACCTATTCTTTTATGTCAGATCAGTTGACAGTTCACGTTTCAGGAGATGTTTGTTTATATCTATACCGCGAATCAAAAGTATCGATGTTGAATGAAGTGGCAAGTGCATATCGCAGACCTAATACAGGCGATAAAGTATAACATTGAATTAGCGAGCCATGTAATGTATCCGACCACCATACAGCCGAATTATGAGCCATGGAAAGCCGGCGGTAAGTCTAGCTACATCTTGTTGGTGAGCGGCTATATAGAACTCAACATTTGTCTTCGTTTTAAGTCATTATGGAAGAAAATTGTCAGTATTCGGTGGATAATTTTCATCTTAAAATTCTTAACTTCTAATTATTGTCAGCTTTTCCGATGGTTTGATCTTACCCCTTGTATTGCAGTCAACTAAATGCCTTCCTTGGATTCGTTTTCCTTCGAGCTGGTGCAATTTAGCACCCTAGCTCGCTTCTATCTGCAAGCAATTATTTGCTCACCATGATTAACAAAATTGTGCAATTCTGATTATTGTAAATTATATTTTCTTAAAGTTAGCGCGGATAGTTGGATAAGTTTCTTTTGGTAGCGCTTCGCATCTTAGGACTCCCAGGGTAGTGTTAGGATGGTCGTCTACTTTGTCGAGCAGTTTGAGTGCTTTGTCACGTACGAATGTGTCGACAGGTTCTATTCTAAGGTCCTTGTATATGTCCGTATTGCTAACATACCATGGGATTCCGAAGATTTGTCGAATGCTTTTGTTTTGGATGGATTGTGGTGCCTTTTTGTTCATCTCTGTCGTCTGGTAAAAGGCTGTACTACCGTATAGTAGCGTCGGTCGTATTATATGTTTGTAGATCAGCAGACGGTTCTTGATGTTTAGTTTCTTTGCCTTAAGGAGTGGAAAGACTTGGGATAGTATATTGTAGCAATGTCCTCGTTTGTTGCGTATGTGGTCAGTCCAGGAAAGTTTGGTGTCGAATGTCAGTCCTAAGTATTTGGCTGTTCTTGACCAGGCAATATTTTCGTTTTCAACAGTCAGAGTTTTCGGTTGTTGTTGTCTTTTTTTGGTTATAAATAATGCCTGGGTCTTGTCTGAGTTTAACTTGATCTTCCACTTGCGAAAATACTTCAGAAGTATGTCTATGGAGAATTGCAGTTTGGTGGTGATGATTCCTGCTTGTCTGGATGAGTATAAAACACAGGTATCGTCGGCATTTAGGGACTTTTGGACACTCAAAGGCAGCCGAGGTAGGTCTGCAGTAAAGATGTTGTATAGTATGGGGGAGATGGGTGATACTTGTGGGACTCCAGCTTGAATTCGCCGTATGGTTGAGAGGTGGTTGTCAATTTTGATCTGCGTTTTAGAAAGGAGCCAATGATTTGGATTTTTTTTTCTGCGGTTTAGCCCTATTCTAATGTGTGGGATCACACTAGTAAGCTGGGGTTCTGTGGAGTGTAATGGCTTGAAGCCAAATTGTTCTTCTGGAAGTATTTCTTTTTCGGTAATAACCTCAGTTAGTCGATTTAGTAGCACCCGCTCTACTATTTTCGACAGAGAGGATAATAGGCTAATACGTCGCCAGTTTTGTGGGAACATGAGGTTTTTACCAGGTTTTGGAAGAATATTAACTATTGCCGATTTCCATATTTTGGGGTATTTTCGCAAGCGGAAAATTTCGTTTATAATCGCTGCTATTGCATCGAGAATATTATCCGGGGGCTATTTTAACATGGTGTTTGATATTAATCCCGGTGCTTTCCGTCTGTTCAGTACTTGTATGATGTCTTTAACCTCTTGAAGATAGGTGCTTTGAATTAAATCTGAGTCTGTAATGTCTGACTTTATAAGCCTGCTATTCAATCGATTGACGTAGTCTTCGTGTTCGTCAAGGTCCTCCTCACCGGATGAATTTTCACAGAATTGTTGTTCTAGAGTATCTGCAAAGGCCTCCACCTTACCAGAACTGTCCAATTTGATACCGTAAGGGCCGTGAATTGGTGGTATTACAAGTTTGTTTTTAATACGAAAGTATTTGGAAACCCTCCAGAAAGCGTCGCTCCCAGGCGCCAGACTTTGCAAGAAGCTCTCCCATTATTCATTGCGGAATTTCGATGTCCGATCATGAATTTCGTTCGTAATTTGATTTGCTTTCTGGCGTAATCTAGGATCACCTGTGTTCCTAGCCCTTCTCCAAACTCGATTCCTCCTCCTTATTAAATTTTTGATGTCGTCAGGGAGTTCATAGGGGTTTGTCACCCTTGTCAGTGTTGTGAATGTTTTGTCCCCTTTTGCCTGTATTATTTTGTCTGTGATTTCTTCTATCATTTTCTCTGTGTCACTGGCTGTTTCAGGTGTTTGAATAGTGGTTTTTTTAGCAAGTGCGACTTGGAAAGCTTGCCAATCAGTTTTCTTCTTTACTTGTAGGGGTTCATCTATGTATATTACTCCTATTAAGAAGAGCACCAGTTTGTGATCGGATGAAAGTTCGTCGAGGACTTCGATGCGTACATCGAGTTCAAAGGTACGTGATATACCAATATCGACAGGATAGCTATTTCGGTAGCCATAATGTGTGGGTTCGTTGGGGATATGCAGGCTTAGTGGATTATCTGTGATGAATCGGTTTATTTCAGTCCCAGCACGATTGCTTCTCACAGCTCCCCAGCTTCGGTGATAGGCATTGAAGTCTCCGGCAAGGAGTATGGGACCCTGAAAGTCCAGAAGTTTTTTAATATCTTCAATGAGCGTAGCTGCCTGAGGGCGGCTGTATACTGAGACTACCATGAATTCAAAAGAATCCATCTGCACTTGAATTGCAGAAGCTTCTAGTGTTTGTAACGTAGGTGTCAATACGAGATTATGGTTCACATTCCTTCTCACAAGATCATGAATTTCTTTCGTAATTTGATTTGCTTTCTGGCGTAATCTAGGATCACCTGTGTTCCTAGCCCTTCTCCAAACTCGATTCCTCCTCCTTATTAAATGTTTGATGTCGTTAGGGAGTTCATAGGGGTTTGTCACCCTTTTCAGTGTTGTGACTGTGTTGTCCTCTTTTGTCTGTATTATTTTGTCTGTGATTTCTTCTATCATTTTCTCTGTGTCACTGGCTGTTTCAGGTGTTTGAATAGTGGTTTTTTAGCAAGTGCGACTTGGAAAGCTTGCCAATCAGTTTTCTTCTTTACTTGTAGGGGTTCATCTATGTATATTACTCCTATTAAGAAGAGCACCAGTTTGTGATCGGATGAAAGTTCGTCGAGGACTTCGATGCGTACATCGAGTTCAAAGGTACGTGATATACCAATATCGACAGGATAGCTATTTCGGTAGCCATAATGTGTGGGTTCGTTGGGGATATGCAGGCTTAGTGGATTATCTGTGATAAATCGGTTTATTTCAGTCCCAGCACGATTGCTTCTCACAGCTCCCCAGCTTCGGTGATAGGCATTGAAGTCTCCGGCAAGGAGTATGGGACCCTGAAAGTCCAGAAGTTTTTTAATATCTTCAATGAGCGTAGCTGCCTGAGGGCGGTTGTATACTGAGACTACCATGAATTCAAAAGAATCCATTTGCACTTGAATTGCAGTAGCTTCTAGTGTTTGTAACGTAGGTGTCAATACGAGATTATGGTTCACATTCCTTCTCACAAGAATGGCCGTTCCGCCTCCCCTGCCTGTTGTTCTGTCATTTCTGCAAAGAAAATAGTTAGGGAAGCGTTAGCAATTTCCAGGCTTCAGAAAGGTTTCCTGGATGAGAATGATGTCAAACTTATAATCAAATATAAATGAAGTCAACTCACCAGCCTTATGAAGCAGGGAATTTGCATTCCATGTGAGAATGGTTAAATGATCCATAAAGCTCATTATTGTTTCTTTGTCAGTGTGTGTTGAAACTGTTTTGTGATGCAAACATTCCCTGAATCATTTTTGCCATCATGTCTTGCATCATTGTTAGGAATTGTGTTTGCGTGGTGGCAAAGAGTGTGCCCATGTTGTTATTTGTGTTTAGTAGGGTGTTTGCTTGTTTTTGTTTTTGTGTGTTTTTATTTTGTTATTGGGTAGATGTTGTGATAGTTTTGTTGTTATTTGCAGCTGCAACTTGTGCGAACGATTTCCTGACATTCACTGGGTTTCGAAAACATCCACCATAGTTGGCTGGATGTTCTCCACCACAGTTCACACATTTTGGCTTTTCCTCTGCTTTCTTAACGCATTTGGAAAAATGGTGGAGCCCATCGCATTTAATACAACGGGCCTGTGCGTGCCAATTTCTGGAGGAGTGTCAAAACTGCTGACAGTTGTGGCACATAACTTGTCCTGTACGGGGGCGTTGCGCTTCAACAGTGCATATGAGGTGATATATTGCCCTTATATTGTATATGTCAGTCTCGGTTTTGGGTTCACCAACCTGGATGGCCCATCTCGTAACTTATAAAGTGGATTTCAATGGAGTGAAATCCTTTGCTCTCCAGATCTTCTTTGATGTCGTCAATCGACAGTCCATACAGACTCCTGATTACGACATTTAGATTCCTTTATTCAGGAAGGATATTCGTATGGTATTGTATGGTCATTTCTGTCAAGTATCATGTAAGTTTTCTGTGGTCTTGTGGTGTCTCTGGAATTATCTGGATCCCCAAGACGACCCTTTTGGCGGATTCGTGTTTTATTTCAAGGTCTTTCATGCCCTTTAGGACCTGGGTCCACTTTTCAGGCTCTCGGAGAATGACAGGTACCGTTTGTCCGTTTCTAGTCGTCGTCTGGGGATTTGGATGTGGTGGGCGTTGTAGGGGTGGTTTTCTTTTTTGGTGGGATGGCCAGCTCTGGTAGAGCCATTGAGGGATCCGGCGGTGGCGGAGCGGGAAATTCTTCATTTTCCTCAGCAGAGTCTTCCTGCATGGACTCATTTTCATCTTTTTCTTGTATTGCTTCCTCTTTCATAGTTTCTTCTTCTGAAGAAGGAGGAGAGGGCGGCGGACCATCTGATGAGGAGGATGAAGACTCCACTTTTCTCTTTTTGTTATTGTTTTTCTTTTTTGATTTAGCCAGCGCCAAATCCCTCAACCGCTCCATGAGCTCTTTGTTGACTCGGCGTTGTTCTGCCAACTCCGAGTTAACCTCAATTAATTGCTGTTGAGCCTGCCTCAACTGCTCTATAACTTCGTTAAGCTGTGCCTTCACAGCTTGCAAAGTTTGCGATTGGCCAATCAGCAGAGCGATCTGCTGATCTTTGTCAATTGTGGATATGACTGTCATATCCACAACCCGCACAAACCAAAATCAAACACTAAGAAATTTATCCAACTATTTACATAATTTCTATACGAATCAACAACAATAATCAAAACAACACGCTCTCGCAACCAAGGAAAGCAAATATCACTCACCCAGAAAAATCCGTGCCTTTTTGCCAGCTTGTTCTTTTTCTGATCGTTGAGAATCTTCCCTACTGCTTGCACTTATCACTTTTCATTCACTAACTGACTATATAATAACTGCTTATATTCACTCACTCACTTATTGACAGCTTCGACTTTCAATGTCCGCAACGATGCACGGCTTCCACAAGACTGTGAAATAAATACAAACGTGGTCATGATTACGAGTATGTGCAATTGCCGAAATGTTTGCGTGCGTTTGGTGGCGGTCTCATTCTAGTTGTAATGCAAGCCCAAATATTGATCTGTGTCATTTTAGGTGAAGAAGCGTTTGGGGGAATTTGTTTTCTTCCTTTCAAAGTCAAAGTCAAAAGCCCTTTATTCAATACTAATCCTTATAAATTTTAAAAGAATATAGAGCAAATTCCAAATAATAATAATACAAAAAAAAAACTTAATGGTCTAAATGGCTTTCTAAATTTATACGTTATCGTTAAACACATTTTAGCAAAAAAACTATGGCTAATTCAAATTCATGAAGATTATTACATATATTAAAACTTGATTGGAAAAAGGAGAAAAAACAAACCTACACTTTGTTTCCCTCCTTGATTCGCTATTTATGCACAATCCTGCTCTGATAGTAACTCAATAATTATTGGTTCATTTTAAGAATCCGATAAATATGACGGGATATTGCAATTTGCTTGAGGCGGGAAGGCACTTGTTTACTGCTACTGGTGGTGCTTAGCTCTTCTAAACATGAAGCGAAAATTTAGTTAAGATTAATTTCTACATATTATAAGTTTATCGATAAACTACAATAGATTTTAATTGCAAATTACATTAACTTCCATCTGTTATGGCTCAATTGTTGGGGATGTTTAATGTAATATAAATTTACGCATATTAGCTTCTACGTCGGGACTCAAGTGCTCATTATGAGAAGTTCCAGAAGTCAATGAGTGATGCAGTAACAACGTGTTGGAGGGGTAATGGCCGTTTTTGTAATTCGAAAAAGCACAAATAGCTCGATTAGAGGGTTTGATTGAATTCAGAATCACTGGAAAATGTTCAATAACTTTTCCTCATTTTTTCATGAGGTTGAGACAACATCATATGTCGGCTAAGGTTAAAAGTTTATTTATATATTTTCTTTATCAGCATTATTATATGCACATTACAACTAAGAAAAAATTTAGTTTTCACATAAATTTTGGGGATATAAAGCCGTAGCCCTTTGCTATGTTTTATTTCTGTAAAGTTGTATCTAATACTTGATATTTGAAATTTAATCGTATATACAAACAGCTTAAAACATTCAACAGAAGTCATTTTCCTTCCATGAAATTTATTAACTCTGCATTCAAGATAAATATGTCACTAACTCCACTTTTCGTTGTGTTTGATATTTCAATAAAAAATGCCAAATTCAATGAATATTTAAGTAACTTTATCCATGCCTACTAACCACATTTTTGTAGAAATACACAAAACCATGCTCAATTGATTTTTATTAGAACTCACTCGAGAGTAGCCAATGAAAGTATGTTCGGGTACATTCTTTCGTGAAATTAATTTCGACTATGAAATTTTCTCACCAAACCAAATTATCGTCCTTCACTCATATGATATGTTCGTACACACGTCGCAATGTCCTTATGTCAAATTATGAACACGATTTCTATCCATAAAACGATGTGACTGAATGTTGTCGGTTGTTAGAGCGTTTGGAGCAGTTGGGGCAATAAAAGCAACCATTGAAATCAATTTCCCATGACTTCGACAGCGGCTGCTGACTGTGTCATTAAATGTTCTCAGACAATGTGTGGGCGGAGCACGAGTGCCAGAGCATGTGTGATTTTTTTTTCTTCTTTGCTTTCTCCGTTATTCATTTTCATCAAGTTTATTGAAGTTTATCATACATACATGTGATATCCTTGACCTGAAAATGGCACTTGACGATACACAGGATGGAAATTCTTTGGTTTGAGTAGAAAATTAGAAGTTGTTTTCCAGCTCGGAAGCTATTTGAGTTAAGTGGTGTTGATATTGTATCCCGAAAAAAGTTTATACAATTAATTAGCGTGTAAATATGTGTTTAGCTGCCAGTTTGCTGTTGGTAAGGAGAGTGAGGAATTGATTATAATTTGGTGAGAAAAAGCTGACGCCAAAAATTGTTTCGAATATTAAGCATCATATGTATTATAAAATCAAAACTACGTCGATAATAAGCAAATATTCCTTTCAGGCAAATTCCTCCATGGAACGGCAAATTCCTTTTGGAATTGCAAGGCTTGAATTTCGTTGCAATCGTTCATTTGTGAAAATTTAAAGAAAATTATACTGAGCTAAGTAGACTGCAGGTAGGACAAACTGCTGTGTTTCATAAGTTTAGAGTTTAAGTTGTCGACATTCAATTGTCGAGTATGTCTTGATAAATCTCCTCTTGCAATATTAATTCAGTCCCATTGTGCATTATTTGCAGGGTTTTTGCTATCATATTTCTATCCGATATTTCTTCTTCTTCTTGACAGCGACACAGCTTCTTTCGGGCCTTCGCTCTCTGCAGAAAAATACCTCCAACTATCTTGGTCCATTGACCGCGTCCTGCAATTTCGGATTCCAAGCAGCGATAAACTGTCTTCGTCGACCGAGTCAGATCAGCGTTACCTCGGTTTTCCCATTGGTCTCCGCCCTTCAATTCTCCCACCTTTTCTATCCGCAGGAGGAATGCTGGTCGACAGGAATACTCTTGGAGGCTAGCGTTCTTTGGGGATTTCCACCCCCACGTACCCAAGGATATGGGGGGCACCGTGAGGTTCCCTCCTGGAATGACAGGTAATGACCCCGATTGGATCTAGACTACGCTTTGGACAACGAGCTGGGATTGATGCTTTGGGCTGGCGTATATGATGGTTTGGGCCTTGTTGCTTTGCACGGTAGCGCCAAGGTGACACTCGTATGTGAACGGCTCCAATTCAGCTACCATACCGTCTCCGTCCCGGTAAAACCTTAGCAGGCCTCAAAGTACGTTCGAAGTTCGCACCATTGGGTTGTTGGTGTAGGTTTGGTTGAGACGGACTCCCGATTAGCGCTAGTCTGGCTCTGAGCACTTGTCCCCATTAGGGCTTGTGCCAACCCTCGCATGGCCCCCCTGCTCTGCAAAGATAACCATGGGACCGAAAAGGCGAATACACACACGAACGGAGATAGCGACTCCAAGGGGGGACCCAGCAAAACTGGAGCAACCAAAGTCAAAGTCAAAAGCGCTTTATTCAATACTAATCGTTATAAATTTTCAAAGAATATAAAGCAAATTCAAAACAATAAACATACAAAAACATACTGGCCCAAATGGCTCTCTAAATTTATGCGTTATCATTAAACAAATTTAAAAAAAAACTATAGCAAATTCAAATTGATTCAGATTATTACATATTATGTAATTCAATTGGAAAAAGGAGAAAAACCAACCAACCCTATCCTAAAATTATTTATAATCTTAACACAATAGTGAACTTTGATCCTACACCTAATATGTTTTAACTTAATTCTCATAAAATTCAATCCAAAACTTTATCTTATACTAAAAAATTCTATCAAAATATTCCTAAACCACGCATCTTACCTTATCTTTAACCTAAGAAAATAAACATAACATAAACCTAACATATCCCTAATTTTTAACACAAAATAAACAACAATACTAAATGTAGCAATAATGAGCTGAAACTCAAAAACTAAATAACAAAAAACACCAAAAACTGGAAATAAACACGAAAAATTTAGACATTGTCACTCAGCCACCAATGCTTGGATTGCGCGGTCCAATTTGATCAGCTTCAACGAATCTAGCAAATGAGTATCTCCATTGGAATTGTTGGCCTCGTGAACTCAAACTCGGAGGTTATTTTATCCTCTTATCGGTGGCCCGTCGATATATGTGATATATGACTGGGACGCCGTCAGAATCAAAAAAATATCGATTCATGTCCAAATACACGATTGCTTCTGGAGGAAGGAAGCCAGTAGCGAGGCAGGTCGCAAGTTACCCGTCTGTAGGCTGGAACGGCTGTGAAATCCAAGGGTTTTCACTCCCAGTCACAGATCTTGCAATATGATCCCGAAAAAGTTTCAATATAAAGATATCGACTCTTGTCGCTTGAGCAGTTTGATAAATTCTTCTATTTGATATATAATGTTTCCAATCCATCGCAGGCTTTCTGTACAAACCAGTACATGCACGAAGACATTTCCTTTCGAAAACTCTTAATTTTTCCATAGTATTAGCCGTCTGGTTGTACCAGATCTGACATCCATATATCAAAACTGGTCTAATCAGAGTCTTGATACAGATAATTTTGACCTTTTGATCAACGTTTTTGGAATGAAAGAATCTTCGTAGGACCATGACTGCTTTTAGTGCCTTACTGAGCATGATTTTGACATGTTCAGTGTAGTACAGATACTGATCGAGATAAACACCGAGGTATCGAGCACAAGATTTATGTGGAACTCGTTCTGAACTACCCTCGCCAGCCATGATGTGGAAATCCTGCAAATAACGTTTCAGGTCTTGACTGATTCCCTGCAGCGTTGTCCGTAACAAGATTGTTTCACACTTCTGCGCAATGATTTTCATTCGTCAATTGTCAGTGTACAGCTGTATATCATTGAACATTTTTTGGAGATAGCTCTGAACTATTGTAGCTTTTCGGTCTGCCGTATAGATGATCAGATCATCAGCAAACGCTACCAATGATTGCGTTGGTGAGACGTTAAATAACTTGCGAATGAAGATTGAGAAGAGCAGAGGCGCAGTAACTGCTACCTGCTGTAGACCATTCAAGACCTTAAATTCGAGCATTGTTGTCAGATTTCCATCAGTTACAACAAATGATTTCCCGTATAACATATTGGACATCATGGCGACAAGCTGTCTGGGAAAATTGTCCTGAAGGAGTTTAAAAATTAGTCCATCTAACCACACCGTATCGAAGGCTTTCTCCATATCAATGAGACATGCTCCAACACATTGTCTATCATTTAGTTTCCAAAAGATGTCTGACGTTACTTTCGTTATTGCATGTGTGGTCAAATGCCTGGCATGTAAACCAAATTGACAATTCGGCATCAGCTCATATTCCTAAATATGGGCGTTTAATGCTCTGTTGAGTATCACTTAAAACACCTTGCTGATGTTAGGCAGCAAGATGATTGGGCGATAACTTTTAAGGTATGAAGATTCTTTCCTTTCTTCAAGATCGGAAATACCTTAGCCTTTTTCCACTCATTTGGGAAATATGAATTACTCAACATGTTGTTGAACAATATGCAATAATTCCTAAAAGTTACCTCAAGCAAATGTCGGAGAACTACATTTGGAATATCATCAGTACCACATGATTTCTTGTTTTTTGTCCTGCGAAATATGAAATACAAGTCTACATAGCTGACAAAATAATCAATAAGATTCAAGCTCAGTATGGGGTCAGATGTCAATGTTTCATTGAAATGAAGAATTGATTGGCCGTTCAGGCTTGATTTGAAGTCGGAAACGTTTGCTTCAACGACTTCTGAAAGTATTTCATTTCCTCTCTCATTGTTTGGTAGATGAACCAATTTCAAATGTGTTCCAATTAGGCCACATATAATCCTATTTCCATTTCTATCCGGAGTCGTACTATCAATTTCGATACCAGCTCTATCTAGAAGATTTATCTCATAACTAGTGACTCCAAGATTCTATACCTTCACTCGAGACTTCTTGCGGAATATGTTATTCACTTTCATGAAAACGCCATCTGGGTCCTGTGGGCTAACATCCCCCAATTTTTCCGCCCACTGATTGCTGACCTCACTCCTGAAGTATGAACCGATTAAGTTCAGGACATTCTTCAGGTGTAATTTCAACAAAGCCAACGAGGGATGGTTGTAGTCCAAGAATAGCCGATAAATATTGTTGACGCATGTGAGAAGAAGGCTTTTCAATCTTTTCAACCGTTGCAATGGTTGGTGTTTCATACCGTTCCATAGTGTTTCGATGTTTAATCTTGGGAACTACTTTCTCAATCGTTTCCAACGTCAGCTTCTTTAACTTCGACAAATAGACATCAATTTCATCATTAGTTAGATTCCTGTCATTAAGAACCATTGAGCAAGAGTTGCCATCACCAGAAGGGGGACATTAGACTGGTACTCCTGATTAAACTTCTTTTGAAACTTTCCCCAGTCTGTTTTTTTTAAGTTCAACCGATGATTTTCGTATTGAACTGGAATGAGGAAGAAATCATCCCTTTGATGATTGATTTCCATTACGTTTGCGTTATGGTCGCTATCATAAGGAAGCACCTGCAGTTTCCGTTGAGGACTATTAAAGCTGAATTCAAGTCTTGCGTCAGCAATGCAAAGGTCCAAATATGAATTTGTCCAAGGGCATGTTGGGAGCTCGGACCCATATAGATTGCACCTGTATTCAATTTGGTTCTCTGTTATCCACGATTTCAGGACTACACCTCTAGGATTATTGGTGGCGTTCAGCCATGATGTATGCTTAGCGTTCAGGTCATCAGCAAGAATATAATAACTATGCACCCTGTTCAGTTCGAGTATTTCAAACAAGAAATTGAGCTCCTCCTTGTGCTTGAGAACAGTTCCACCAGTTGCATGGGTAGAGGTAAGGAAGAGGTTATCCCCACCTGGCAGTGAAATTTTGATAACGGATACTTCAAGAGATTCAAAGCTTTTGAATTCGACTTTTACAATATTTTGGAAACGATAGGGTTTTTGAACCAATATCCCGGTGCCCACCACCCCATCACCTATTACCCTGTCGTTTGTTCCGAATTCAAAATCCTTGAATGTCACGGAGTGTCATGAATTGAGGTGGGTTTCGGTGAGAAGCATGATGTCTTGCTTAACAATGAATTCAAGGAGATAACCACGCCGATGTAAAGTAACAATGGAGTTGACGTTGATTGAGATGAGATGAATCCTTTTCATGGAAATGTGAATGGACGACAAACTATTTTGAAGCATGTTGGCTTAAACGTTGAAAAACGAAATTGATTTTTTGGTCCTGTTTATTTATTCTATCTGAAAGAGATTCAAGCTGTTGGTAGATTCTGATAAGCAGCTCATTATTGCCACTTACATTATTTATTTTATTTACATTGTTGTCTGCTGATACTCTAGCAGCAAGTGCGAATGATACCCCGGGTTTGACGAATTTGGGAGGTAACAAATTGTGATTTACTTTGGTTTGTTTTGGGGAAAATTTAACTCTTGCATCTTGATACCGAGGGCATCCTCAATATGATGCTGGATGACCAAATATACCACGATAAAGACAGTAAAATTTTTCTTTTGGCTCCATCTGAGCAAATTTGCATCCACCGGGGGCGTGAATATATTTGCATTTAACACAGCGATAGTGCATGGCACCAGTGGCAGCCGAATGACCGAATCTTTGGCACCTGTAGGACTGATTGACCTCAGTTTTTGGAGGCATTCCCACTTCATAACTATAAAGTTTAAGTACCTTACCTATTGGAGGGCATTTGGACTACTATCGTTAGAAATTTGGACCAAATAAAATGGTAATATTTTACCTTCAAAAGTTGATTTTCTTGTAGCAAAATATTTCACACTGATGAACTTAACAGCTAGTGCTGCTTCCTGCAACATTTATAGGAGATCAACAGTATTCTCCCCACATTCCAAGCCCTTCAACAGGAAGGTCTGATTTTTTCCACCTTTGGCGTGTATGTGAAGTGGAGAGCTTTGACACTATTAAGAGCATCTTTCGCTAGTTTGAAATCAGCCAGTGTCTTTGTTTTGATTGTGAGTTTATCAGCGGTCACTCTCTTAACTTCAAAGTTATCGATTTTATGTTTGGCTGCCAATAACCGAACCATTTCTCCTCCATGCTGCCCAAAAACGTTAATTGGAGAAACTTACTCATTTACTTTATTATTTTTGATAGGAGAAACAGCAGACAAACCGGTTAGCTTCTTCTCCTTCTCCTTATTTTTTGATTTTAAATATTCAACGAAATTATTACTACTATCAATATTACCTATGCTATCGTGGCTCTCCATCTCGATGTTCATTTCATCATTCATTGCAGACAGCACCGCATAGTAATTGGGGCTTTCGTTCGCTCCTCCGGCGCTTAGGATGTTTTCAGCATCATGGATTGATGTCTTGTTCGTATCTTGCAATTTTGCTTTATAAATTTGAGTCTTCTGCGTTAGTACTGTTTTTTGATTGGTCTTGCTTGTTGTCGTTTCCTTTTTCTCACTCTTCTTAGCTGTTATCCCTTTTTCTTTGCCGGACGTATTCTGTGGCCTCATCACTTTTATTTTGTTCGCATTTGTTCCAAACTTTGCATACGGAGTTTCAACTCATCATTTTGTTTAGTAACCTTTGAGTTTTCCCTGGTTATTCTTTCATACTCTTCACTTGAAAGCGTAATTCGCTTGCCATGCTCACAGCTGTCTTGATCGTTTTTCCGCATGATGATTTTATCATTTGTCGTTTTAGAAATGCCTGGCGCTGGGTCCCCCAGCGGTAGGAAGCCGTCGGGCTCCTCCATCCCCCCGGTGAAAAAAATTTTTCTTCCTTTTGAAACTTTTCCGCAGGTAAAATCCAGATACTCGATAAATTGTTCGAATAGTTCAAGTTTTTTTTTTCTAAAATTACTTTCTGATTGACGTTTTTAAAAAATTATTTTGATTTATAGAACTTCTTGACAGGAATGAATTAAAAACACGTCTACACGCAACGAGCGCTAGACGTAGAATCTCTGGAGCAACCAAAGATATATAAAAAAGATTGAAAAAAACTCAAGAAAAAAAAAAATAAAAAAAAATAACGATGACGCGACCAGCGGTTGCAGCCACGACGTTAACAGTACATAGGGAGCGGTACGAACGACGACAAAAACGACGAATAAAACAACGACAGTGAAGACGGACGAACAACGGAGATCAGCAGACAGTCTGGTCCAGACTGAGATTCCTGCGGCATTCAGGCAGAGCAAAACAATTATGCGAACGCCAGAGCGTCCAATAAAGAAAAAGCGGGAAACTCTGCAGGATGCTTCAGGTGTTCGAGCGGTGGAAGAAAATATAAAGAACAGCGAGAATTCGATGGTCACTGCTGTGATTGTTACTGAGGCGACCGATGCAAGGGTTGTAAATTCCGACATAATACAGAATCACCCTGAAGCCAACGAGGAGATTACGGCACGAAAAGCAACGAGTGACCAGACAAATAAAACGACGTTGTGTGATTGCATCGCCAACGTCGAAAATGTGGCGGAAGTACTGTATTCGGAAACGGAAAGCGATAACCTTGTCCAAGAATGGTCCCAAAGTACAATTGTCGCCCAGCAACATGCAGAAGAAAGGCTATTCCGAAAAGCGGGAGATGTTCAGGAAACTATACAATCTGCATGCGACTCCCCAAAAATCAGCAAGGCAGTAAAGATTGGGCTCCTCGAACTAGAGGAGCTTCTAGACCGCATAGGGAATCATCAGAGAAAATGGTTAGAGGCCGAAGACGAGCAGATGGCTAAAGAAGCGCTGGGGCGAAATCTAAAGGCCACATGCAGATAACTCCACCAGTGAAAATCAATAAAAGAATGGCGTCTAGCCCAATCCAAAGACATCGGGATAAAAGAAGAAAGGAAGAAGCACCAAATCACGGGGTCTAGACAGTGCTTACAAAAGGAGCGAAGAAAGTTCCTTCAAAAAGTGCCAGAAATTGAAATTCGCACAGACGCCCAACAAGAAAAAGGACCTGATGCAAAATAGGAGAGAAAGAAGCCCCAATGAAGACTGCGGCAGCAGGCACTGCTCGTGAAACTCCAAGATGGCCGATCCTACGTGGAGGTACTGCGGGACATCAGGGGAAACGTAAGGCCCGAAGATACTAACACTGCTATTAAAGCAGTACGACCAGCATGGTCGGGCCACATACTGGTTGAATTCGGAGCAGAGGCCGAGAATAGCAAAACATTCTGCGACGCAGTAAAAAAGTCCTTGACAAAAGCGCAGTTATAGCCTCGCTCGAGCCGATGGCAACGATAGAAATAAGAGGCATTGATTGCGTCACGGATCTGGCTGAGGTGGAAGAGGCCATCAAAAGGGAGTTCCCTAGCGTAGGTGGTATTAAAGCGAGGCTGACACCAGAAAACCATAGGGGACAATGCAGGGCCATAATTGACTTGACCAAAAAGTATGCCGAACAATTTCTGAATGAAGGCAAAGTACAAATAGGGTGGGTTGTCTGTAGGATATGGCGAAGAGCAACACCTCTTCAATGTTTCAAATGCCTCGGCTATGGTCACACCGCACAAGTATGCATAGGACCAAATAGGAGTTCCCTATGTTACAAATGCGGTGAAATAGGACATAAAAGAAAAGAGTGTACGAAGGAGGCACATTGTATTCTTTGCAAGGATGCTAATCCAAGACCAGATTCTGGACACGCCTTGGGATCAGGAAAATGCCTGGTTTTTTAGGAAGCCCTAGCTAAGGCAAAATCAGAACTTCGATGACCCACATCTTGCATCCAAACCTACACCGCAGTTCAACCACCCAAAATCTGCTTAAGCAGTTTGCGAGGGAAATGAAAGCCGACTTTTTGCTGCTGAGTGAGCAACATCATGATAAAAGTTCAGCATCATATCATCCCAATGAAACTGACACTGCCGCCATCTGGACTCGAAATAGTGATTTCCAGGCGGAGAGCTGTGGACGTGGGGACGGATTTGTGTGGGTTCGGCACTCAGGGACCACCTTCATTAGTGTGTACCTAATGCCGAACGAATCGATATCATCTTTTCAAGCCAGACTTAAGGCATTGGAAGGGTCTGTTTCGAACGAAGACGGGAACGTGCTCCTTGGGGGAGACTTCATAGCAAATGCAATCAAATGGGGCATGCCTCAAATAGACCCGCGGGGAAAACGAGTCCATGGCGCTCATCATACTAAACACCGGCAATACTCCGAACTTCTGCCGTATTGGCTGTGAAGGAACCATACCGTACGTGATATTCGCTTTGGAGTCCTTAGTACGGAGGATACACAACTGGAGAGTATTAGAGGACTACTCAGGTAGTGATCATCATACATTCTGCTTGAGATAGGCGATGTTGTCTCCCGACGCCCGTGCTCGCAGCTTTCTACAATTGGATGGAACATCGGGAGGATTTGCGTCGAGAGGTTCGTCGAGGTTCGGAGGCGACGGAAGAACTGGCAGCTCAAGACGTGGTAAACTCAACTATGAGTATCATCACGACTGCTTGCAAAGCCTCTATGCCCCGTCGAAAAGCCCAGCACGGCAAGCCCGCGTGTACTGGTAGTCAACTGAAATCACTGAAAAGCGAAGGGAGTGTCACAAGCTTCGACGTGAGGCTCAACGGGTACGGAGCCGGGACGGGGCAAGCAACCGCGCAGCAGCATATAAGTCGGCAAGGAAATGGCTTCACAAATTGATCAACAACAACAAGGCTCGCTGCTGGCAAGATCTAGTGGACAATGTGAACAAGGATCCGTGGGGCCTTGGCTACTTATGTGGAAGCTTGTGGGCCTTTGGCTACTTATGCGGAAGCTTGGTGCCCTACGGAAACCTGGACGAAATAGTGCCGTGAAACAGCAGTCGAGTGTTCACTCTTCACACAGCCGGAACTGGAGGAGGCAGTACTTTCGTTGAAAGCGAGGAAGGATGTAGGTCCAGATGATGTTCCAGCTGAGGTGCTGCAGCTTGTCTATCACCATTGTCCTGACTTGCTGCTCAGCACATTCAACGCTTGCATTTGGAACGGGGTTTTCCTGGTACGATGGAAAGTGGCCAGGCTCATGCTGATCAGCAAGGGGGAAAGAAATCCTGAATTGCCAGCTGCATACCGCCCGTTATGCATGCTAGACAAGGCTGGGAAAGTGCTAGAGAAACCCTTTTCAAGTTCCAGAATATCGAATGCGGCTTTTGAGGGACTTCCTAAAGGGCCAAAGCCTGCTCTTCGACACGACACAGGGCCAGCAAAGGATGGAAATTACATTGGGTGTTAACCAGGGATCTGTCCTTAGTCCGGACCCAAGGAACGTGTCTTACAACGGGCTACTGAGACTTGAGATGCCAGACGAGTCACGCTTGGTCGACTATGTGGATGATGTTGCAGCTTTGATCGCTGGACGCACCGTTGAATAGGCACAACTTAGGCTAGGTATGCTAATGCGCCAAGTGAGAGGCTGGATGACTGCTCGCGGCTTCAGTTTAGCACTGGGGAAAACCGAAGTGGTTATCTTGACAAAAAGAGAATCCCTAGAGTAAGGATAATCAGTATTGGTCGACTCGAAGATCAGTGTCTCTGAGCAAATCAGGGCAACGGCTGAGAAGGCTGCTTCAGGAATATCGGCTCTGAGTCGACTAATGGCCAACGTAGGGGGATCCAGCCGGTCAAGAAGACGCCTCTTGATGAGTGCGGTAGGGTCAGTGCTACTGTACGGAGCAGAGGCATGGGGCGACGCTCTCAGCAAGGAGATATACCGAAAACCTTTGGCTCAGGTGCACAGAAGAGGATCACTGAGGATTGCATCTTCGTATCCGACAGTCTCTGATCCGGTGGTAAGAGTTCTTGCAGCCATGATACTTGTCGCCTTCTTTGCTAGAGAGCGCCGCGCTATTTACCTGCGCCGAAACGAGGATGCGAGGGAGATGGTTGTCCGCGAGGAGAGACAGTGCTCGCTCAACAAATGGTAGCAGTCTTGGGTGAATCGCACGAAGGGAAGGTGGACTGCGCGCTTCATTCTGGATGTGAGACCGTGGCTGGATCGAAGGCATGGTGAGACTGACTTCTATCTGGTGCAGCTTTTGAGCGATATTTTTAGTCTTACCTGCACAAGATTGGTAAGTCACGATCCCCCGATTGTCGGTTTTGCCCAGGAGAGAAGGACAATGCCTGTAACACTTTTTTTGCGTGTACAAAATGGGTCAGGCTGTGAAGGGAACTCTACAGGGAGATGGGAGAGCTCACCCCGGATAATATAGTCGCGGTGATGCTCGAACCGGTTGACAAATGGAGCCAGGTGGCACATTATGCTCGGGCAGTCCTAAAATTTAAAAGGGACTCACAGCAGCCGGGGGTGCTGGGGCTGGGGGATCACTTTTCTGGCACTTCCTCTTTCCTTCTCCCCTATCGCTAGGAAAGGTATCCCCCAGCTTGAAGGCCCCTGACGGCGTAACAAAATGAGACCTGGCCCGAAATAATGTGTCAAACGGTTCCAGGCTGGCTTTTCAGGTTGACAGGCGAGGCGTTTAGTGGTTAGTCCAGTCACCTTCTTGTGAGCATGGAAGTCCCTCACTCTATGCATAAATGGCATTCACCTCCCTACCACCAAAAAAGAGGGGCTATAGTGCTACGGAGAAGAAGAAGAAAAGAAACATTATGGTTAAAATCATTACCACTAAGTATGAATACAGGTATGCCTAAGCCCATAGTAATTTATGAAGATAAAATCCAATAAGCCATTAAAACTAAAAGGATATTGATATTAAGAATCATTTTTCAAGGGAACGAATTGAGAAAAACGTAATAAAGTTAAATTATATTCCAACAGGTTCACAACTAGTAGATGCGCTGACCAAACCATTACCTGCCGCAAGATGTAATGAGCTCCGAAGTAGAATGGGTCTATAAAAATGCAATGATATCAATAGTTGTATTTAGTTCGGGATTTTTCCTTAAAACTACGAATCGAATGCTGGACTTTATGTAACCACAGAAAGTACAAAGAAAATATGTCTATTTTTCAAATAAATTCAATGCTGTAACTTCTTGTATGCTATCGTGTATCAAACCGTTTCTGGAACGATTAATTTTTGAAAGAACGTGTTGGTTTATATCCTTTATACCAACGAAAATTATATTTCATTAGTATAAGAATAACAAACATAGTATCGGCTGTATTATACGCTCAACTCATTATCTGTTCAGCTTGCCGTGGTATCGTTTGTTTAGGGTATTAGAATTTGGATGAAAATGAAATCCAAATGGGAAAAGAGCAGTTCCAACCAAATTTAAGACGACTACATGTACAAAGGTAATCCTCAAACGAGGAGTAAATGTAGGTAATTGACGAGTAAATGTTCGAGCGAGATCGATGCAAACTCAATGTTTTGTTCACGCTATATACTTGTAATGAATCGGCCCTACGCTAATGCCGACTAATACATATGCACATTGCTATCATATGGCTTCCCATCTAACGTCAGTTCTGACGACTTCCCATCCTACGACACTTTCGTCTGGGAATGTCAAACGGGCAGTGCGTGCCGAGAGTGATAGTGATAAGATAGGTTATAAGTTCATAGTGTAGTTTTATAGCTTTTCTGAATTTTCGAGAAATATTACTACGAAGCGTGGACGAACAGACGGACAAACAGGTCAGTAGTTTAGTAGGGTTCCGCAAAATTATTTCACTTGTGGCTTTGTTTTGCATAACTTCTTTTTAATATTGATTGCATACCAGAATCACCAACCAGGTGGAATACCGTTGAATTTGCTCCCAAGGTTTTTATGCACAGCATAGGGTCCTAAAAATCAATCACCTGCGAAGAAGATGCAAGTGGTTCAGTTGGTACACGTTCGGCATTTTTCAGGACTGGAGTCGTGTAACATATTTTGAAAATGAAATAATCCTCTATGCTATATTTGAGGAAGAGATGTTAATTAGTGTCTTAACAATTACTTTGAGATGACTAGTCAGCGCTTTTGGCGATGTTTCAGAGAAATTTTGACATGATTTCATAAACAACTTTCGGCTAAGTAAATTTAAAGACAATTGAAGTGAAGTAGTCGAAAGTTTCAAAAAAAAGTCAGAATAAATGTAAGCACATACATTGTACTAATTTCAATGCAAAATAATGAAGATTTACACATTAGGATTCCTGAGAAAAAATACATACATACCTCACTAGGAAAAAAACGGTGCTTGTAAACTAATACATATAGCATTGCAAAAGTCCGCAAGCCCAATTATGCAGAGAGTTAGCGATTGGCGTTGTGGTAGTATTAAAACTTGAGATTATTGACATATTTAAAATCTACAAACTTGCATACTCATTCAAATGCACTTCTATAATAATAAACACTATTAAAAGGGACAGTTTGCTCGCATAATTCATACTGGGATATGTTCAAGATCGATTTTCAAGCGAATACACCCAAACTAAGCACATCATTTTTATGCATCATGTTAAGAATTGCAGTATATTGACTTTAATTAATATTTCTTGTTGATACCTTGAGGCAAAGTAACATTTCTTTTACTTTTATGATGATTTTGAAAACAAAAATATTTTAGAATATCTTAGAATTTAGGAATATTTTAATTTTTCAATTTAATTATAAAAAGTATGAACATGGATATATAAATATTTTTAAGTGTAAAGTTAATATGAAAAATTTTAGTTGTACAGGGTCAGAATAATAAGTAACCAGACTGACCTCAGAAAATTTTTTCATTGGCAAAATATGTACAATTTTTCGTTAGAAATCTTCAAAGTAGTCCCCAATGGAGTGGAAACACGTTGATACCGGATTTTCCAATCCCCGAACGCTCCCTGGGAGTCGATGTTGTCTAGAGCTCTCGTCGTAGCACGTTGAACGTTTTCCAGAGTCCCGAACCACGTCCCCTTAAGGTGTCTCTTGATCTTGGGGAACAGAAAGAGGCTGTGGCAACGTTGCCCTTGACTGTTTGGCCAACTGCTCGGTGACGAGCAGGCAGGTGTGCGACGGTGCATTGTCGTGTTGGAGGATCCACGAATCGGCAATCTCCGGACGGACTCGGTGAACCCGGGCGGTTAGTCGACGGAGCACCTCTCAGTAGTACTGGCCGGTTGGCACAAACTCTTTGTGAACAATCCCTTTCGCGTCAAAGAAAGCAATGAGCATCGACTTCACCTTCGATTTGCTCATGCGCGCTTTTTTCGGTCGTGGTGACGCCAGTGTGTTCCACTCCGAACTCTGCCGCTTCGTCTCAGGATCGTATTCGAAAACCCACGTCTCGTCTCCTGTAATAACGTGGTTAAAAAACTCTGGTTCGGATGCTCGATCATACGCTCCATTTTCACTCCGACGACGTAACTGAACACGCACTCCGCTCTCGCTCGATGCTATCTCTCCAAGCGCTTGGAGGCAACTGCTGCAGCCCGGTTCCCTTTACCAGAGCATATATACTAACAAGCAACTGCCCCAGCTGTTTTTCCGATTAAAAAGGGACGTAAAAAACATAAGAGAAATTATTTTGCATTTCTTACTTTCCTTTCTAACTATTTGAGAGGAAAATAAATTTTACTCAATACATACACAAATCGATCTCTAATTTTACGCAATACATACACAAATCGGTCTTTACGTTAACTACCGTTAGATGCGAAATTTGTTCTAGGTATGTGAAATTGCTTGTTAGTAGATATGCTCTGCCTTTACTTAGACCCCCACCACCACTACAGCACCAGATACCGGTTAGCAGACGCTTTGACGGCGCGGGGTAGGCTCAATCCGGTTACTGATTATACATACCCTTTATTATAAGGTTGCTTTAGATTTTATTAAAACTAACCTTAAAATCTTTAGTTGTAAATTTTATTGAAAATCTAGTTTGTAAAATACTGCGACTGGAAAAAAAATAATTATCCTTAACTGTCATACGGTAGTCAATTTTCAACCGGCATCGTTTTAGGTGCTCAAATAAATAAATTATAATGCCATGAGCAATCATTTGCATCATAAACAATAGTCAATAAAAGGCAAATAATTCTTAAAGCCTTTGTACCTTAACAATAAACTGTATAGACTTACGAGTACTATTAAAAGTTGCAGTAATTTACAGACAATTTTCTAATAGAAACATCTTGTCAAGTATCATACCATTACTGTTCATATACAAGCCACAGAAATAATCAAATTAAAAGTTTTGTATATATAAAATATACAAAATTTTGGTAATCAACGCATGAAACAACAAATTGAAAATGAAGTGCTAAGAAAATAATGACGTCTTTCCTTTCCAGCCTGCCCTTCTCTTACAGCAGGAGTGATAGCGAGCGGTAAGTATGCCGTTGAAAGGGTACGGTTCTAGGAATCCGCGGATGGCCAGTTTCGTGTCGCGTGTGGTACGCGCTACCATCGTTGGCTTTGCGTTTTTATTAGAGTAGGGTTTTTTGGAGTTAAATTAACGTAGTATATTTTTCAGTGCCGCGTCGGTGAAATTCGGGAACACAAAATTAAATCTAGTTTTTTTGTTGTTGGCTTGATGAAAAGAAGGAATACGGAATAAAGTAAAGTAGGTTTCTTTTCCATATGTGTGTATTTTTGACGCGTTCGAAATGGGCATGTGAACCGGTGCCTGAATTATTGTATTTCAGACTTAGTCTGCTCGCGTAAGACCTGCGACCGGACCCCTCTCCGAACTTGCTAGCTAGCCAGCAGCCACCTCGGAGTAGACTAAGTTGTGTCCGGACTTGTCGACCTGTAGGGTACAGTCCGTTGTCACGTCGAAAGACTTCACGTTTAGAACCGATGTAAGGTTGGTTCCAATTTCATTTGAGTGATTTAAAACGAAAAACGTTATATACTCTCGTTGGCGCCAACGAGATTTAGTTCGAGTGATTCTTCAGGCGGACTCTAAGTCCGCTCAGTTATAATACGTGCTGGTTCAGTAAAATAAGAACGTGTTGCAGCTGGGTGGACGGACACACGGCCAAAGCGTGATACTGACCATATTACCTTGTGTAGTGCCGACAAATTCGATCATGATAATGAGGTTCTCTAACTATCTCTAAGCGAAGGCCCGAAAGGGGCTGTAGTGCTACAATCTATCTACATACTTAAACGTAAATCTGCGGCAATCTTTTAGAACTTAAATTGTCAATGAAAATATCTAGTAAAAAACATTGAACCCTTGATTATATCATATTCTCATGATCTAATAAATATATTTCAAAAACTTACAGAGCAAAATAATTACAAAAATTTGAGCTACTTTCAACTGAAAAATATTTGTTAAGCCACTCAAAGGTAAACGAAATTCTCCGAAACCATCAACGTTTCTTTATCAACTTCAAGGACATTGTATTAAATCAAGATCCCTGACATGTACATGAAAATACATCAGATGGAAGTTTTAACCTAAATCAAAAGTATCCACGAGTACGCTCTTACGAGCTGCAGTTAGTCTCTACAAAAATGTTATTCAACAAATGTATAACAGCTTTACATGGAATAAGCACACACATACACGCAACCACAAGCCATGTAACATGACGTTGTGCCACCCTCTGCTACTGCATCCGGTTACAGAAATCATGAACTTCCGGCAAAACGCTGCTCAGGGTCCTACAATGGTTCCATTAGCTGTTCATGGTTCATTGCCATAATCCTTTCGCCTACTACCGAAAAAGCAGTTTTGCTGAAGTCACCGTAGATTAGGAAATCCTTTTCTGATTCCATTTTCAAAAGATACACTGATTCACGTAAATAAGATTGCAGGGAAAATTCAATGAAATATAAAGGATAATATTGATATAGTGATTGGATTTATTTAATCTTGTCTCTGTATTTTTTATCACGAAGTACTTTTCCGTTTTTGCAAAAGAACATCGAAGTAAGGTTCAATCAACAAAAAACCGGGCCCATAAATTCTTTGAAAAGTTTTAATATTGACGCTGTAAATTAGGTTTTCTTTAAATATTGCTATATTGGAAGGAAGAGGAAATTGCTCTTAAACAAAGAAAACCCTATTAAAACATAGGCTTAAAGTTGAACTTTTTTTCAATTCGCAAACATATTTTCTTTTCAAGAGAATATTTATTACTCAATTATTGTTGAAAAGCTCTCTTTGCCCAAGGGAAATTTAACTTGTAGCTTATCCTGCTGTTCTTGCAAATTTTCTTTTTTCACGAAAAATATCCTCGAGCTGTGAAAACTTTTCGTCTTTAATGTACAAGCAACTAAATATTTTTTTTAATAAATTCAAAAGCCTTGAAGCGATTCCTGGTATCATACTTTGTATTACGACCAACCCTTTATAAGCAGTCACTGTACTATCCTTCTGGCTGGAATTACGTCCTGTGCTAACAAACTTTAATTAGATTTATGTAAGCTTAAAGTCCTTGGAATAACATTTTCAGCATGGAGAAGTTCACAAGCCCGAAAATTCATATTTCAACATGTGGGACGGACGAGCTCCAAACATAAAGTTGTCGTTAATGCAGCAAGGATACTCATCGCCATCTATGAGTAGTCATTGCGCTGTTCTGGTCGACATACATGCTTTGTTGTTGTCTGTTACATGTCGTAACGTTGAAAGGTAAGGAAGATCTTATAATTACCCTCTTGTTTGCACACTTTGCGTTTTCAAAGAATCCAGACGAGCGCAATTCGAGGAGCTTTCCGTAACATGCAGTTGGCGTAAATATATTTTAAGGATCGCCTGCATCGTTAACAAGTTTTCAAGATGAACAATTCAATGGAGCAAGCAGTCGTGGTGGTGACATGGTGTAGGGTATGTGGTTTAATAGCTTCGAAGGTACGAGACTTGCAGAACTTATCGCGGTGGTAAGTTTATTGCATGACAAAATATTGTAGCTTGGTATTTTTAACTGCTTCCCCCACTAAAAGGAATCTGAGAAAGGTAGGACAATAATATTATAAACTCGTTTAGGAGTTCTTCCGTGAATACTGCAGAGGCAATTAAGATAAAGTTTTTTATTATTATCACTAACGTGAGAGGATAATCGGGTCCATTGCTATTGTAGAAACTTCTTAATACCAATTTTAATGATAATTTAACAAGAAGAAGAGTTTTATGTTTTTTTTCTGTAACAAATTTGTGATTTTTTCAACCTACATCGATTGATGGTTATGGCCTTTTTTGCTATAATTACATTTACATTTTATTACCTCTATGTACAAGAGCTCACCTCATATTCTAAAGACATTTTATTGTGCATACATGCTTGTAGAATATGAGCAAAAAAAAAGTTAGGATTGCAGAAAGGATGTAGTTATCGAGCAGTCGCCTGAGCAAACTGCTCGAAAACCGCCATAACAGTCATCCAAATTTTAATTGCAGATTTGAAAAATTTAATTATTTAAATCTACAACTAAAATTTGGACATGGCAACACCTTTTCACGCAGCACATCCACGTATTGCATTGTCAAAGCATATAGACTAACAAGTAGTTTCACCAGCTGATCGGTCAAATTAAAAGAGAGGGAAAATGTTCAAATGAAACAAGTTTAAACTTGCACAAGATAGAGAGCGCGTTTATCATCATTTGTTTCTCTTTGAGATTAAACATGAAAGCGCCATCTACTTGGGGCTAAGTTTTCATGCAGAAAATCAGTTTGCGGTTGTGTTTGCATGTGCGTACACTCATCGTTTTACATTCCACTCAAGTGCCTATGCAGGGCAATATTTGCCGATTTAATCCCTTTCTTACATTTCCGCATGAAAGCGTTTGTGAACCCGTATATATGCTCAGATCGATTTTTGAAGGCTGAAAACCGTTACGCTGGGAATGTTCACTCGCTTGATAGTTCATAAGCTCTGGCCGAAGGCAATCTATGCAGACGAATGCACGGTGTTCATGGACTCCCGGTGAAACAAATGAAGTTCACGACTGGCAACAAAACAGGGAGTCTGGCTTTGGATCGCAAGCGAGTACATCAGCAAGAATACGTGCGGTTGTGTGGATAGTCCCGAGCCGTGAACAATAAGAATTAAGTGAGAAAAAAACTTGCATTGTGTGTGATTGGAGTGAAATCAGTGATAGTGATCAATTATATCATATCTAAAAGTAATGATCATTCCGATTAAAATGTTCGAAAAACGTCAGCCTGAGCATTCCGACTTAAGTTAATTAAAACGTCCCTATCCTCTCTAAGCCCTTATAATTAATCATCATAAAAATTGTGTGTATATGCGCACTAACTGCAACTTGAAACCAGATCCATCGAGTTGCAAACTCATTTCATAACAAATAGCTCAGCCAGAACCAACTCACTCCGGCTGAGTATCAAGATAAGATAAGAGTTTCAAATTACGCTTTAAGCGCGAAGTGATCTCGTTTTGTGTGGCAAATCTTTTATCCTATAGAGGCTATAAGTATACTTTAGTGTGCGATATATTCCGTATAGTTTACCCTCATATGTACATTTGCGGATCTGCTGGAGCAGAACAACTGTTTGGCATCTGCAGCCATTGAAGTGAATCTGAATGGAGATTGGCAATATGTAGGAACAATAAAAGTTGGTGTTGCTGAACATACAGTTTACCTTAAGCGAGTGATGCTGAGCCGGAGAAGAATGAATAATGTGAACTGGTTCATGCTGTGCTATTAAAAATGCAACTTTCTGTCTGGAAAGGCACGTTATATCTTTGTTTGCAGAAGGTAATCATTCGAATTTGCACATTGCTTGTACTTATGTGAAACAAGGAGAAGATTAGCGAAGCAAATGAGAAAGTGCAGGAAACTGAAGATGTTCATCTAATCCACTGTCTTTTGCACCGTTGCCAACGGTTGCCTGGTTCGATAAAGGAAAAGTCGAGGACGTGTTTTATGCCCGATGGGATTTTGAAAGCCGATATTATAATATCTGAATGGACTGTTTATTCTACGAATCAATTTTGGATACGTTGTTGTTCGCAAGAGATAAGTAACTAAAAAGAAATGAGATTCGACATTCCAGATTAAGAAAGACTGGTAATAAAGGAGAATTTAGTCCGATTCACATCACACATTTTCTATTTTTCCTTGTTCTTCATCTTAAGAATAATCTTCCAATCCACCGTATCTTCGAAATCAAAATCAATAATACTTCGTGCTATCTGTGTGCTTACTTAATTTAAAGATCCTCGCATATATCTTACCGGTTGTAAAATTAGACTACGAGTCTAGTGTGAAGAATAATAATAATAAGAAAAAATTAATACTATCAACAAGGCATCATTTCAGGCATCACCGGCACCATCAACGGGCATTCGCCGAGGATGTTGGTGAGTACCCTTTCATTTCCCGATATTATTACGCATTAAATTTTTAATTTGCTTTATGTACCGTTCTTTTCTTACAACTTATGTGTTTGTCAAACAGAAGACCAGTATTTACAAAAGACTCTCGTATTAATTTGACTTGGTTTATTATTTCGAATCATATTTGATTTCCAATCAACAGTGTGTTCTAAATTAGAAAAATTATTTCTTTTATAATTTATTCAGAATTTAAAATTTCTTTGCATTTATTGTGCTTAAAAATGATGTGATAATACTCCACCAGTATGGTATGAGTTCTGTCAAAATACAAATTTAAGTACACAATCACTTTGAATATATTCTAGTTTGCCATCGTAAGTGTGGTGACTCAGAATGTCCCAACATCAGCGTATGCTTCACGGCACAAACAGACGCTGGCCCCACGAGAAAAATTCGCCTGCCAGCCGTTCCCACATATCAGCGGCGCAAGCGATTCCCTCGAGAAATAGGGAAATTTGCTTGCTCTTCTCGCTTCTCGCGAATTAACATACATGAGAGGGCCTAGGCAAACTCCGCTACTAGTTTGTAGTCAACATTGTTATCAACATCGGCCACAACAGCATTCATCATCATCAGAAACGACATCATCATTCATCATCAACAGCAACGACGTCATCATCCCCATTTTCATAGCCGCGAGTAATAAATTCTGTCATTTTCAAAGAGTAATAGATAAATATAGAGTAAAGCAAAAGGCAAGAATTTTTACTTTCAAAGTGGCGACCCCAACTCGCAACAATAATGGTAGTTGGATGGGACGACGAGGATGGCGAGCACTATCTCCCTCAATAGGCACCACCAGCTAGGATCTTATCACCGGCTCAGGAGGTAAATGTAGACAGCTAGTGCAGGCTGCCATCCTTCTGGTGGGCTCTTCCAGGTAGAATCACAATTTGAAGTGCACAAGGTGGTAAAGGATGCAACCAAGTACCATCTCACGGTATCATCGCTGGACCATAAAACCATCACGGATGTAGCGGATATCATCTGTGCGCCACCGGAGCACGGCTGATACGGAGCTCCCTAAGCAGCTATCGTCACCCGCTTTACAAACTCACCTGATGTGCAGCTACATAAGCTGCTCATAGGGATTAAGCTCGGAGACAAGAGACCTTCGCAGCTCATACGACATATGCGTTCCCTCGCTGGCACATGGGTTAGTGACGATGTCCTCCGTGTCGGGTGGATTGCCCTCCTGACCCAGCAAACGTGCTGTATGCTTCTGCTTATAAAAAAATAGACGCTGGAGGAGCTTGTCACTGTCGCAGGTGAGGCACAGGAAAAGGATCCGGGGGTCATGGCCACATCAGTGCAACTACCCATGCACCCAATAACACCCTCATCTATTCTCTCTTCACCGCGTTCTTCTGCGGACCAAGTCGCTCTCGAGTTAGCTGCCTTGCATCTGGCGATTACACAGCTAACAAACTTGACTCGAGAGGCACTTCAGCAACCACATGCCTGCACCAACGCAATTCGGCAGCGGTCCTCGCCAAGAAACCAACGACGAGACCGCTCCGCACAGGTCACTGCTGGTATCACACTTGTTCCTTCCCAGCTTTAAACCACACTACTCGGCGCTCGGAAAACTAGGTATGCCGGCGTTGTACTCAGCGGACACCGCCAGCACCACCTTGGAGAGACACCTTCATGCCTCCGACCGCATCACAAAAACCAGGTTCTTGATAGTCTCCAGTTCCGCCCTCTTTGTGAGCAGAGCCTTAGGCTAAAGGCAGCCAATGGCATGCTCATCACAAACTTTGGATCTCAGCGGCTCATCCTAGCTTTCAAGCTACGCCGGCCACTCCACTGGTCGTTCGTGGTAGCAGATGTCCAGGCAGCTTTTCTAGGAGCCAATGGATTAAAGCATCATGATCTACTTATCCATTTGCGCAACCAGCGCCTCTTGGCCGACCTCACTAACCTCTCCACAGCCTGCGTCCTCGGTCCAGCTCAAGCTATACACAGTATTAGTGCCGTCACTAAAGTGAAGAACATTATTGGAGACCGGTATAAAGGGATGATTGCCAAATATGCAGATTCACCCGCATGACCCGGGAAATCAATCTCGGTCACTGACCTACCCGTCCACCCCCAAATAGTCACCAAGAGCCCACAGGTTTTCACGAGACCACGTCACCTCACGGGAGAACTCCTCACCACAGCCAAAGCCAAGTTGGCTTTCTTGCCGGAATGAGGCATAATTCGACCCTCATTGAGCCAGTGGGCCAGTCCTCTGTACATGGTGCCCAAGGACGGTGGCCACTGGCAAGCTACTGGGGGTTACCATCAACTCAACACCCAAACTCGACTGGAACATTACCCACTACCCATCATCGACGATTTAATTCAGGAGGCCAGCGGCATTATTTTCTCAGTGATCAACCTCCAGCGTGCTTTCCATGCCCTTTGGACTATATAAATTCCTGGGGATACCTTTGGGTCTACGCAACACAGCCCAAACGATGTAGCGGACTCTAAACAATCTGCTGAAGAACCATCACCAGAGTCACCTCGTATCTTTTCCCAAACCAGCCGACTCATCCCAGCTGAGGCGTTCTTTCGAGATGCTGAATTTTTGTCGCCGCTGCATGCCACAAACTGTTGAGTCAAAAAAGAAAGCACTACTCACCTGGACACTCAATACTGAAGCGGCTTTTGAACGCTGCAAGCAAGGCATCGCTGAGGAAGCCACGTCAGCTTTTCTTTTGTCTTCGCATCCATTGGCACTCTCCACTGACGTATTCAGCACTGCCTTTGGCACGGCCTTGGGGTGATGGCACTTGGGTACTGTTGGGTTTCTTTTCGAGGAAGCTCTCTGATACCAAGCAACGCTACTCAACCTACAACCGTGAGCTCCTTGCGATCTTTGCTGCCATCAAGTTTTTTCAGCGCATCTTGGAAGGTAGGCCTTTTATCATCTTTACTTACCAACGGCCTCTTATATTTGCTCTGACTCAACGCGCAGCCAAAGCCGCACCCCACCAAAGCAGACAACTGGACTTCATTTCCCAATTCGATTTGCGAGTGAAATACACACCAGGGGATGGCAATATCGTTGCTGATACACGCCACAATCACAGCTCAAGTCATCAGTGAAGCACAGAGTACAGACGACCAGTTGCCCTACCTCCTGGCGAGCCCACGTCTCAAACTACATCAGCTTGTCTTGGATAGCTACTCAGCGTACTATGTGGAGCTTTTTTTTGTCGTGGGGAGGTGAATGCCCATTTACGCAGAGATTGTGGGACTCCCATGTTCACAACAAGGCAACCGGATTACCCACTAAACACCTCCCCTGTCAACCTTGTTACGCCATGAGGTGCCTTGAAGCTGAGGGATCGCTCTTCTAGCGGGAGGGGAGAGGGGAAGAGGAAGTACCAGACAAGCGATCCCCCAGCCCTAACGCCCCAGGACTATGTGGAGTTTAACGGCACCATTAAGCCTTACATGCCAGTTGCGCTCCACCGTCAGGTTTTCGACATCGTCCATCAACTGCATCTGAGTGGACGTGCCACCTCGAAGCACGTAGCGCTTAAATACTTCTGGCCGAATCTGCAGAAAGACGTATTCTGGTGGGTCAAGCAATGTGTACCTTGTTAACTGTCTAAGGTCCACCGCTACAACCGCACCGAGTCAAGAAAATTTAAGGCGCCGGATGGGCGCTTCGACCACATCCATGTCGACTTGACTAATCTGCCACTGTGTGAAGGCTAGGAGAACTGCCTCACCATTATCGCCCGCTATACATGGTGGCCTCAAGCAGTGCCAGTGCATAACCTCAGAGCCAGCACCATCGCCAGGGCACTATTCGAGCACTGAATATCAATATTTGCCCGGCCACTGGAGATCACATCGGAGCAAGGACGCCAGTTTGAAGCCAACCTCCTGAATCAGGTCGGCCATCTCTTGGGCACCATCCGCGTCCACATCACTCCATACCACCCTCAAGCCAATGGCATAGTCGAAGGGATGCACCGCACTCTCAAAGCAGCTTTAAAATACGTTCCGGAGACACCATGGTTACAGGCACTTCCACCGATCTAGCAGCAGACTATCGCTGCAGTCTTGAACGGACTTTCTATCAACCCAATTTCACTACAAGGATTTTGCACCTATTCTACGATACGCAGACATATAGGATGATTTGACTGAGAAAACTTTGATAATATGCACGAAAAACATATTCTTTATATGTAAGAAAAATCAGAGTCACTCCATTTTAACTAGCTACCATTTTGGTGCAATATTACTAGAATTATTGACTGACTAAGGTCCCAAATATAATTTGCTATACCCAAGTAGTGGAAAAACCCTGTAGGATTATTATAATATTACAAAAAATAGTTATCTACTCGCCTGCAAACTAGGCTGACTGCGGCCGTGGATCCTGGGTTCCGGTCAATTCATTAGAAACGGGTGGTAAGGTGTCACTCGTCTGCCCACAAGCTTTTTATCGAGCCTTGAGATGAGCTTGGCTTGTGCCCGATCGCGATTCACCCACATTGTTGGCCGATGGTCAAATGAGCGCGTGGTTTTTCGTAAGAACAACCAAATTATGACTTGATGATCACTGTGCCTATAATAAGTACCTGTCAAAACCGTCGGGTAGTACTGCCAACATTCATTCTGCATGGGATTGCATACGTCAAGTGGAAAACTTGAGGTTCGTAGAATAAATTTCAAATTTGAAACTTATTTTGTACGACTTAATATACTTGAATGGTACATTTCGTTACTAATTGAATATTTACGTCATACGCCCTTATTTCAACTTCTTAGTTGTACAATTTTTTAATACTGATCTCAACCATCTTGATTCTATACGTTTTCTGAATTGTTCATTTTCATATACCATCCATTTCTCAAGAATTGTGACCTCACCTTTGATACCAAAGAGTAAATTCCACTCAACAATAGATAACCCAAACTTTTCTAGGAATAAAAACAAAGTTCCATCTTTTAGGTAATCCTTATTTAAGTCTTTTAAGCTAAGTTGAAAACAATTCTTACCTGTGATGATGCATGGTGTACTTAAATGGTCTGCAAATACAAAGAAAAAATTATTAACGTGTTGAATTGAATCTGTTTTTTTAAATTCAAAATAAACTTTGATATTAAAAGAAATCTGGAAACATGAAGAAACATTGAAATTTATTCTACAGGCATAAGTAAACCTAGTAATCGAGCAGTCGCCTAAGAAAACTGCTCCAAAACCACCATGATGCTGCCCCAGATTTTAATTTTAAATTTAAAAAAAAAAATAATAATTTGAATTTGTAATTAAAACTTGAACACGGAAACCCCTTTCTAGCGCATGGGAAGAAATGTTAAACCATGCCACCGCTAAAGTGTTGAATGCCAAATACAAAAAAAAGGCGTAAGTCATGCCGAACACCAACAAAAATTTCAAGCGTTTAATACAGCTGATTTGGAAGTTCAATAACTTGAGGATCTTCTGCGTCATAACATACAAAAATTTAGATCATACTTTGAAGAAAAAACTAATTTGTTAAGATCAATTGCACACACAAAAGTGTCGAATTCAAGGATTGCAGGGACAGTAGCAGGTAGCAAAAGCTAATTATTCAACAGTGCTGCGTAATTTAGAGAACCTTAGAGAAGAAATTCATAAGAAACGTGGTAACTTACATTTGAGCGCTCCAACGAGACCTCGAAAACCAGGTGTTAGCGCTGAATTATGTCCGGTGCCAGATTTTAACGTTAAATTAGATAAATGTGAATATCCGTCGCTGGATAGTGCTTGTTCGTTGGCAGCTATGTAGCTAGTCACAAGATGTTGAAATGATGACACTTGCTTGGACGATAGAGACGATCATGATCTGGAGGCATAACGTAGGAAGGTGAAAACACTTGCGGCTCTGCCAGTTGCGGGAAGTGATGGGCAGCAAGAATGAAGATGTGTGGAAAAGTGAATTAAATGCAACTGCTGATAAGTTGGATCATTTAATGATAATGAAAGAATGCGCAGCAATGAATATGACCAAGAGTGCTACGCTACCGATTTTCAAAGCTGATGAATTCAATAGGAACAATGACAGTCCAGTTGTGACTAGTGTGCCAGGTATACCCGACACATTCGAAATGGTTAAGTAGCTATCCAAAATCAAACTAAAGTTGCGACATGTTCCGTACGGTGGTAACGAGTGAGAGCTCTGCTTGGGCGGATAAGAGAGTCTGCTTTTGATCGCCACAGCGAGCAAGTTGGGGAGTTTGAGTTGATCCACCACAAAATAATATTTATCCAATATTTGTTGGAAGTTTGAAATTTTGATTGGAAACTACACAGTTAGCTAGGACCGTTTAATTTTGTGGATTACTTGTGTGATATTTTATTTTTTTATTCTGCTTTGTTTGATTGTGAAATTGAATAATGTGCAACAACGCAATTCGCACTTATTTAAGTGGCGAAAAGTGAACAAGTTGCCGTGTTGGTGATGTGACCAAAAAGTATAAGCAGGAAAATCTTTGCCGAAGATGAACGTTAGGAGAAGGGCTTTAACCTTGCGAATAGAAAGTGAAAGTGGTGAAAGTTGAAAGAAAGTGTCTTTATTAACCTTCGTTTAATATGAAATTCATTCATGGTTTGCAAGACCTGAGAGCGAGCGTAGTTTGTTTGCAGTTTGCATCTTATTTGACATTTTCCTCGCGCCTCCTAATGTAATCAGCCACTGACAAGATTTTGAGAGCTTGAAGTGATTTATTTATTAGCCCTGCTGTGATTTTTGACCTCTTTACTAAAAAACGGTGTTTTTGTTGACTACTCCGTTGATTTGAGCGAGTTTTTCGTTAGAGATCTAGAGATGAATCTGCAGTTCTTATTGCAGCTGGTTAATACCATTTACGGTCTTTTTGGAATACTAGTTGGGAGTCAGTTCTAAACCAACAATGACAAGGAACAACTCAATTCCCATTAGTGTAAATAAATGCAAGGAATATGGAATAACTGTTCCGAACAAATCAACCAGCTTTTGTGTAAACTCAACTGATGATGGTATAGTGTTATATGATCTCAATACGTCCAAGCCAACCAAAAGGACGATTACGTCAGATATTGCTCGGGTGTTTGACCCGTTGGGAATTTTGGCCCCGGTTATTGTGATGGCCAAGCTGCTCCTGCAGGAGTTATGGCATCTAGAGCTGGATTGGGATTCAGCCTTGCCGACCAGAATACACACTCAATGGTTCGAGTTCCACAATGGCCTACAATCATTGCGGAGGGTGCGTTTTCAACGACTCGTCAGCGTTCACAAGAAGCCTGTGCAGATGCAATTGCACACATTTTATGATGCCTCAGAGAAGGCATAGGATGCAGCAGTCAACGTCCAGTCTACATCCCCCCGAAATTCTCAGTTGAAGCCAAGCATCCCATGTTGCTACCCTATTAGCACCCGCTCACGAAATTACTGATGATGGACATCCATCGCGATAACTGTCATCTTGGAGCTCAAGCGCTGCTAGCCACCACAAGGCAACGTTTCTGGCCAATCAGGGGGAAACAGTTGGCAATATGGATTGTGCGGATTTGCTCAGATTATGGTAAATCTGCCTGGTATTCACGTGCAGCCGACATGTCCGTTCATCAATACAAGCATTAATTCCTATGGACTGTTGCGGCCTCAGAAGGGGTACATTGCCATATTTAGCGACTTTACTACCAAAGCCGTCCATCTGGATTTGGTGAGCAATCCAAGTACCGAAGTTTTCATCGGTGCGCTGAAGCAATTCATTGGGAGGTAGGGCCACAGCAGGAATCTGTACTGCGACAATGCTACCAACTTTGTGGGTGCATACAATCAACTGCGCGAATAACCTTCATCACTTCCTTTGGGAGAGGCTCAACACAGGGTGATTGACTCCTGCAGTATCCGAGGAATAGAATTCCACTTCATCTCGCGTCGCACCCTCACTGGTGGGCTTTGCACTCGCTGAAAACTGGTAAACTATCTATTAGATAAATTTTCGCGTCGATGGCTACGCGAATATCCAACCCAGCTGCAATATCGCATCAAGTGATGAAAGATGCAACCATATGTGACTCCCGGAACAATCGTCATCATCAAGGAGGACAACATGCCGACCTTGAAATGGCCCCTGGAATGAATCTTAAAAACGCACAAAGGTGCTGGTAGCTTTGTTATAGTCGCTAACGTGAAGTTTGCCATGGAAATAGTGAGAAGACCGATCCATCGGCTGGCTCCACTAACAATGCAGGAAAGTACTGCACCGGAAGCAACTGTTCCCAAGCTGGACGCCCAAGCCTCTCCTGAGGTCAAGCATCAAGCATCTGACCCCACCAACCATGGCAGTGAGCTTTGTTCAGGAGGAAGGAGGACGCCACTACGGTCTCTCCTGCTAGTCTGCCTGCGTATCCCTTTAGCAGTGAAAATTCCCATGAAGGTATCGTCAACTGGTCAACAGCCAAGGCTGCACTTTTCTTACGGGAGCCGCAGTCCAAATATTGCTCTGTTTGTGTTCCGTCGTTCTTCTCTGTGGACTGTAAATGACAACATACATATACAAAAAGCTGCAAATTTTAATCAAAGCATCTGTGGGCGCGGTGTCGTATCACGGATTAACAGAACTCGTATTAAGTATCAAACATATACACACAAGACTTCGGAATCGAACGTACCGCCCAGTGGAACGAATTGGTTACACGCATTGCAAATCGAGCGAAAGCTTTAGCTTTGTGGTTGCACCAGTCACAGAGAGCGGCCATTAAACTCATTAAACAAAGAACAAACTGAACTTTGATCATTTTAATTGGTAAATTGTCTTCATTATTTTAGTTGGTAAGCAATAAAGTCAGCATAATTATAGTATTAAAGAAAATTATTGAAGCAAGAAAATCGAGAATTATTTTTCCATTTACTGGCTCAATTTGCAATGCGTGTAACCAGTTTGTTCCACTGGGCGGTACGTTCGATTGCAAAGTCTTGTGTGTATATGTTTGATACTTAATACGAGCATGGATACACACCCACTTCTGCTAATCCATGATACGACGCCGCGCCGACAGATGCTTTGATTACAATTCGCAGCTTTTCGTATATGTATGTTGTCATTTACGGTACACAGAGAGAAACGACGGAACACAAACCGAGCAATGTTTGGACTGCGGCTCCCGTAATACTTTCAATCCTTGGGATATGCCTTTCTATCGACAAGCGAGTGAAAAATGTTGGTCTACTATGGCCAACATTTTCTATTGGACGGAATTGGCCATGCTATAGAATGGCACAATCTAGGTGCAACAACTTTGCGATCGTGATCCTCGTCAGATCAACTGCTTGCCTCTGATTAAGCAATTCCACCACTTCACAGATTTAATTTTTATGTCAACAAGCTCCTGAAGACTAGATCCAGGAGAGGAGCAATAAATGTGGTGGATGGCCTAGCCAGATCCCCATTTGGCGTCATGGATGCGGATTACGCCAATTAGATGTCCCAAACCATCAGAGCTATGCAGGAAGATCAAAACAAGCTGCACTCCTTGCTCAAGAATCAAACGTCAATTATTGATTCAATACAAAACATACTTGAGAAAACCAAACAGATGGCCCAAAAACGATTCACCGCAATAGAGCAGGATTTAGTTAAACTTTCGAATGAGATCAAGGCCTCTTAATCCGAAGGCAATCCAACTAGAGTCACAAATCTAGTCTCCACTTTATCGTTTCAGATGACTTTGGTGGCCCTCAATTAGCAGCGTATTCAATCCGCCATCTTGGATGTGATCACGGATACACAGTACGTAAGCTTCAATCCACTGTTGTTATCCAAACATCAGCTCAGTACGGCGATGACAAACATTCGAGATCATCTCCCGAAGAATCAACGCCTTCCCGTTGGTCGGGAGGACTTTTTGAAATTATTCAAGTTGACATCCATCAAGGCTAAGGTAAATGCGAATTTTATCCTGTTCGAACTCAGGATGCCACAGGTTGACTCAACTTTCGAGCTGTATAGAATCCTGCCAATACCCAAGGAAAGACGCAACCGTCTCATCGCCATACTGTCTACCTCACCATATTTCATCATCAGCCCACATCGCGACGTGTACTACCCGCTTGACGAGATGGAATACGCTGCCGGTAACTGAATGGAGTCAAAAATTTTCCTCTGCCAACAGTTTCAGCCGTTGTACCACAAGGACGCCAACATGAGCACGTGTGAGGTGACGCTACTGCAAGGAATTCCATCTGCGGCGATTGTCATTTGATCGAACTGCCTGCATTCTTCTTCAAATGAGTGGAACTTCGCCCGAATATACGTAACCCGCGAAAATTCAAAATTCGCGATACTTTTTGAACACACCTTATATCAATAATTGATTGATTGCAACTCAATAAAACATAATTTATCGTTAAAACCAAGGGAGGAGTATCGGGGCCGGAACAAAGGAGTTTCAGCACATAACGCAACTTGTTTACTGAATACAACAGCCTTAAAACGCGCAACTTTAGCATCGTTTTTATTTATTTTTTTCTTTAGAAAACAACCATTGTGAGCGAAATATTTATTTCAAATATACCAGCGGCCAAATTTAAATATTCTCAAGTTCAACAACCTCTCCAAACTCTACCTACAAGCATATATGACTATGAAAATTCTTCAACCAACATGAAAAAGAACAATCCAGAAAACATCATTGCCAGCTATCTCTTGAGTTTCCAAACAATAACATCCATATTTCATAATTGGGCCTTTTAAGAGAGAGCGAGAGAGAGCTCTTTATATTTTGTTTTAATGTCAAGGACCTTCATATAATAAACAATACTCGTCGAGAGGGATATAGGGAAAACACACCCCACACGAAATCGATTTAGCTCCAAAATTTTGTGTCTTTTTGCCAGCAATGTGTAGTCATTTATGTTTGCGTATGTCATTAAAATAATGACTGAGTTGGGATAATGATTCGCATTCGGCATAAAGGGTAAATGACACTCGACAAATTGAGCAAGTGTTGCTTCGAGAAGGTTATTAACATTCAAGTGCTTCTGTTTTTGGAATATTACCGATAAAGAGTATTGTGTTGATTTGTTTTCCTCCCCAAAGTGTACTTGATGTCACGTATCTTTTTTTCAAAATAGTAGATTAATGGAATTTCTGTATAAAGAACCTTCAACATAAACATTAAATTGATTTTGAATATTAAAACTTAAAGTTATTTAAGCAACTTTACGATCTTTAATATATAATTTCTTCAAACTGAAAGCGCAGTCACCGTAAAAATCGTTTTATTTCCCAGCAGCTTAAATCTTTGAATAATACATTTGCCAAAAAAACTGATTCCCCACACATTTGCATCCTTTATCAATTTTTCTGTGTAAGTTCATTTGACAACAATTTAAATAATAAACTCGGTATACCAACAAAATATACAACAAATTTCAAAGTTAAATTACAACTCAATTAGCAGCACCGAATTCGCATATATGTTAAGCTCTATTTTATTATGCATGGCTGCTTGTGTTCAGCGTTTAATTAAATTCACTTGTCTCCGCATTCTAACACAAATACATTTTTTAGGGGAGTGTTGAGAGTTTTTCAAAGTTCTATTCTTCGAAATTTAATTAGCAGTATATTAAAAGAATTAGAACATTATGTTCATCACATTTACCATTTAAGATTCGTTGAAGAGGGGGCTGCACATAACTCCTTTTTGTATTCGACATATGTAAGTCCACTTAAAATGAGGTCATGTTTTCATGAATCTGAAACTACCTTGTTGCTGCAATTTACCAAACAATTTCACGTAGTTGCCGCCGAGAGGAAGTTTTAATAAAACCATTAACACAAGTGTTCCTCGTAGGTACGAACGCAAGGTTAACAATTCAAAATACCGTTATTTAGCCCAGGAGACATGAAAATTCTACATAATCCTATGACAAACTACTGTCACATTTAATCCAACCCCGTCTACGGCCGCAGCTGGGGCTCTGAATAAGGGACGAACCGTCGCCATTTGGACTGATAAAAAGTAGCACATGAGTACGACAGAGATACCAGCTCATAAGGACGTGCAAGTAGTATTAACTGTCATTGTGTACAAGGTGAATTGGAATTTACCGAGTTACTTAGTCTACGAGTGGTGCAAGTTTTCCTAAGGATCCTAGTGAAAAGTTTCGACAATTAAAATTCTTTGTCCTCAACTTTCGACTGCTGAGTACCTTTTTGGTTGGGAACTTTTGTGGTACACGGGTGATATGTGAACTTTTTCTCCTGCGTTGTGCCACGGCGAAAAACATACAAGTATCGCCAAATACGTGCGGAGAAACTGAATCAGCCCCCCATATTGACAGAGAGAAAGAAGGAACCCCATTAAAGTTTGTCTTAGATTAAATTCCGTGCAGGCACCGTTGATGTTTAATTTATACAGCGGGTTGTGTCTGCTTTGATGTGGTTAATGTTGTATGTGCCTGTGTATGTTATTTCTTTTGCATAATTAAATATGTACATGACCTTGATTTGTATATTAATTGAGATGCTCCAGCATGCCATCATTTGGCAGATAAAATGGTTCGAGTACATGGCAAACATTGGAATGCGAGAAGCAATTGGCAGTTTGTAATGTCATTCAATTATGCAAGGATACTTAGTTGGCTTTAAGAAAACAGATGAAGGTAACTTCATTTTCAATGACTTTAAGAGAAAATCGCTTTTTTATATAAATCGCGTAGTATGTAAATGTATTTAAAGTCAAAGTCAAAAGCGCTTTATTTAATACTAATCGTTATAAATTTTTAAAAGAACATAAAGCAAATTCCAAACAATAAAACTATAAAAAACTTAATGGCCCGAATGGCTCTCTAAATTTATACGTTATCAGTTAAACACATTTAATGAAAAAAAAAAAATACACTTGCAAATTTAAATTAATTAAGATTATTTCATATTTTTTGATTCAATTGGAAAAAGGAGAAAAAAACCAACCAGCATTATTCAAAAATTACTTATATTACTAACACAACAATGAACTTATATCCTATACCTAATATGTTACACCCTAATTCTAAATAAGTTCAATCAAAAAAAAAAACAAAAAAAAACGTTACCTTATATTGAAACCTATACCTAAATTATAATACAAATAAACAACAACACTAGATGTAGCAATAATGAGATGAATCTAAAAAACTGAGTAACGAGAAAAAGCACAAAAACAGAAAATAAACACGAATAATTTAGACATTGTCATTCAGCCACCAATACCTAGATTGCTCCATCTCAGCTCGACCAGCCTCAACGAATCTAGCAAATGAGTATCTCCATTGGAATTGTTGGTCTCGTGAACTCAGATTCGGAGGATATTTTATCTTCTTATCGGTGGCCCATCGGTATATGTGATATATGATTGGGACACCGTCAGAATCAAAAACATATCGATTCATGTCCAAATACACGAATGCTTCTGGAGGAACGAAGCCAGTAGTGAGGCAAGTCACAATATACCCGTCTGTAGGGTGGAACGGCTGTGAAATCCAAGGGTTTTCACTCACAGTTACAGATCTTGCGATATGATTCCGAAGAAGTTTCAATATGAAGATATCGACTCTTGTCACTTGAGCGGTTTGATAAATTTTTCTATTCGATATATAGTGCTTCCAATCCGTCTCAGGCTTTCTGTACAAACCAGTACATGCACGAAGACATTTCCTTTCGAAAACTCTTAATCTTTCCATTGTAGTAGCACTCTGGTTGTACCAGATCTGGCATCCGTATGTCAAAACTAGCCTAACCAGGGTCTTGTAACAAATAACTTTGACTTTTTGATCAATGTATCTGGAATGAAAGAGTCGCCGAAGGGCCATGACTACTTTTAGTGCCTTACTGAGCATGATTTTGACATGTTCAGTGTAGTACAGATACTGATCGAGATGAACACCGAGGTATCGAACACAGGATTTATGTGGAACCCGTTCTGAACTACCCTCACCAGCCATAATGTGGAAATCCTTCCAATTACGTTTCAGGTCTTGACTGGCCCCCTGCAGCGTTGTCCGAAACAGGATTGTTTCGCTCTTCTGCGCATTGATTTTCATTCGCCAATTGTCGGTGTAGAGCTGCACATCATTAAACATTTTTTGAAGATTGCTCTGAACTATTGTAGCTTTTCGGTCTGCCATATAGATGATCAGATCATCAGCAAACGCTACCAATGATCGCGTTGGCGAGACATTAAAATCAAAGCTGTTCAATTGCTTGCGAATGAATATTGAGGAAAGCAGGGGCGCAGTAACTGTTCCCTGCTGTAGACCATTCAAGACCTTGAATTCGCGCATTGTTGTCAGATTTTCATCAGTTACAACAAACGATTTCCCGTATAACATATTACACATCATGGCGACAAGGTGTCTGGGGAACCTGTCCTGAAGAAGTTTGAAAACTAGTCCATCTAACCACACCGTATCGAAGGCTTTCTCCATATCAATGAGACATGCTCCAACACATTCTTTGTTGTTTAGTTTCCAACAGATGTCTGAGGTTACTTTCGTTATTGCATGTATGGTCGAATGCATGGCACGAAAACCAAATTGGCAATTCGGCATCAACTCATATTTCTCAATGTGGGCGTTTAATGCTCTGTTGAGTATCACTTCAAACACCTTGCTGATGTTAGGCAGCAAGCTGATTGGGCGATAGCTTTTAGGGCATGAAGATTCTTTTCCTTTCTTCAAGATCGGAAATACCTTAGCCTTTTTCCACTTATTTGGGAAATATGAATTGTTCAACATGTTGTTGAACAATATGCAATAATTCCTAATAGCAACTTCAGGCAAATGTCGGAGAACTATATTTGGAATACCATCAGTACCACATGATTTTTTGTTGTTTATTCTGCGAAATATGAAACACAAGTCTTCATAGCTGACAAAATAATCAATAAGATTCAAGCTCGGTATGAGGTCAGATGTTAATGTTTCATCGAAATGAAGAATTGATTGGCCGTTCAGGCTTGATTTGAAGTCGGAAACTTTTGCTTCAACGACCTCCGAAAATATTTCGTTCCTTCTCTCTGGGTTTGGCAGATGAACCAATTCTAAATGTGTTCCAATCAGGGCAAGTTTCTGCAATCCATCACATATAATCCTGTTTCCATTTCTATCCGGAGTCGTACTATCAATTTCGATACCAGCTCTATCGAGAAGATTTATCTCATCACTAGTGACTTCAAGATTCGATACCTTCACTCGAGACTTCCTGCGGAATAAGCTATTCACTTTCGCGAAAACGCCATCTGGGTCCTGTGGGCTAATACCCCTCAGTTTTTCCGCCAATTGATTGCTGACCTCACTCCTGAAGTATGAACGGATTAAGTTCCGGACATTCTTCAGGTGTAATTTCAACAAAGCCAACGAGGGATGGTTGTAGTCCAAAAATCGTCGATAAATATTGTTGACGCGTGTGAGAAGAAGGCTTTTCAATCTTTTCAACCTTGCGATGGTTGGTGTTTCATATCCTTCCATATTGTTTCGATGTTTAATCTTGGGAACTACTTTCTCAATCGTTTCCAACGTCAGCTTCTCTAACATCGACAAATAGAGATCTATTTCATCGTCAGTTAGATTTCTGTTATAAGAAACCATTGAGCAAGCGTTGCCATCATCAGAAGGAGGACATTGCTTCTGGTACTCCCGATTAAACTTCTTTTGAAACTTTCCCCAGTCTGTTTTTTTGAAATTCAACCGATGGTTTTCATGTTGAACTGGAATGAGGAAAAAATCATCCCTTTGATGATTGATTTCCATTACGATTGCGTTATGGTCGCTATCGTAAGGAAGCACCTGCAGTTTCCGTTGAGGACTATTAAAGCTGAATTCAAGTCTTGCGTCAGCAATGCAGAGGTCCAAATATGAATTTGTCCTAGGGTATGTTGGGAACTCCGACTCATATAGGTTGCACCTGTATTCAATTTGGTTCTCTGTTATGCATGATTTCAGGAATACACCTCTTGGATTATTGGTGGCGTTTAGCCATGATGTTTGCTTGGCATTCAGGTCACCGGCAAAAATATAATAATTATGCAGCCTGTTCAATTCGAGTATTTCAAACAAGGAATTGAGTTCCTCCTTGAACTTGAGAACATTTTGACCAGTTGCATAGGCAGAGATAACGAAGAGGTTATCCCCACCTGGCAGTGAAATTTTGATGACGGGCACTTCAAGAAATTCAATGTTTTTGAATTCGACTTTTTCAATATTTTGGAAACAATAGGGTCTTCGAACCAATATCCCGGTGCCACCACCCCCATCACCTATTACCCTATTGTTCTTACGAATGCAAAATCTTTGAATTCCATGGAATGCCATGAAGTGAGGTGGGTTTCAGTGGGAAGTATGATGACAGGCTTTTGCTTAACAACAAATTCAAGGAGATAATCACGTCGATGTACAGCAACGATAGAGTTGACGTTGATCGATATGAGGCGAAGCCAATCCATGGGAATATGACTGGATGACAAATTATTATTAGGCATTTGAAAGACCTAAACGCTGAAAAGCAAAGTTAATTTTTGAATCTTGTTTGTCGATTCTCTCCGATAAAGAATTGATGGTGGTAAATTTTGAGAAGCAGCTCATTATTGCCACTTACATTATTTACATTATTTCCGGCATTTTCTGCTGGTCCTCTAGCGGCGAGTGCAAATGATACTCCGGGCTTGACGAAGTTGGAAGGTATGATATTACGGTGTACTTGTGTTTGCTTTGGAGCAAATTTAACTTTTGCAACTTGATATCGGGAGCATCCTCGATATGATGCTGGGTGACCAAAAACACCGCAGTTAACGCAGTATAATTTTTCTTTAGGCTCCGTCTGAGCCAATTTGCACTCACCGGGAGCATGAACGTCTTTGCATTTAACGCAACGATAGTGCATGGTACAATTGGCAGCCGAATGTCCAAATCTTTGACACCGGTAACACTGGTTGACTTCTCTTTTCTGGAGGCGTTCGCACCTCACCACTCTGAAATTTAAGTACCTTATTTGTTGAAGGGCACTTGGACTGCTCTTATTTGCAATTTGTATCAGGTAAAGTGGTAAATTCTTCCTTTCTATGGTCGACTTTCTTGTCGCAAAGGCTTTGACTGAAACAAAATCAATATCTGGTGCAGCCTCCTTGAGTACTTGAAGAAGATCGACCGTATCCTCTCCGCTGTCCAAACACTTTAACAAGAAGGTCTGATTCTTTTTACTTTTTGGGGTATAGGTGAAGTGTGGAACCTCCCCAGAAATCAGCGCATCTTTAGCTGACTTGAAATCAACCAGTGATTTCGTCCTTATAGTTAATTTTTCGGCATTAACTCTTTTGATTTCGAAATTGGCCAGTTTATTTTCGGCTGCCAATAGCCGAACCATATCTTTCCCGGTTTGTCCGAACACGTTGATTGGCGGAACATTTTCTATCTTGTTGGAAGCTTTTTCAGAGGAACCAGCAGAACTGCGGGCTGGTTTTTTCTCCTTATTTTTGTTCTTTAAATATTGAATGAAATTAACGTCATTATCTTGATTAAAATTACCTCTGATGTTTTCTTCGATTTCCATATCTTCGGTTAATCCCTCCAGCGCTGCAAAATAATTTTGGCTCTCGTTGGTGCCACCAGCACTTAGAACTTCCTCTGGATTTACTTGCTTTGCACTTTTCTTCGGCCTTGTTACCTGTTGCCATTGATTTTGTGGCTGCGTCTTTTGAGGCTTCATCCCTTGCTTGAAAAGATCCTTGAGAGACTGTATCTCTTGCCTTAGTTCATCATTTTCTTTCTGCAATTTGGCCATCTGTTGATTATCCGCTATTATTTGCAGCTTGCACCCTCCATCTACGGAGTTTTCTTCGTTATGTTTTCTTTTGGTGATTGTCGCCAGTTTCGTATTTGTCGTTTCCCCAGGTTGCCCCAACGGTGGGAAGCCGTCGGGCTCCTCCATACCAGCGGCGAAATTTCCTTTGTGAATTTGTTTTTCGTTACCAATCGAAGTAAAAATATTCGATAGAAATTTCCTGAGTCGATTACTTCGACAATATAAGATTTTTTCCGATAATAATTAACTTCGGACTAACGTTTTTAAAAAATTAATTTAATTTTTGAAAACTTTTGACAGGAGCGATTTAAAAGACGTCTATACGCAAAGACTACTACGATCTCCGTTACCGTACATTTTTAACTTGTGTACCATTGTTTGAAATAGACTTCGTTTTCGCAAAAGATCCTTGAAAAAGAAAAAATCGGCCTTTCAGTTTTGCATAGTTTTTTTCTCGAAATCGATTTTTGACAGTTATCGCTCGGTCTTATTTTACATAATCTAGAAATTATTTTACATAATCTAGAAATTGTACTTATATACTAAATCCTCAATAGTATTAAGGGACATTTTCTAAAAAGGGTAATTAAAATTTTTTCACTAAAATATCACTAATTACATTTGAAGGGATTACTTAACTTAGAAATTATACTTATATACGAAATCCTTACAAACTTGGAACCTTCTGGTCAACTGAAGAATGGGAGAATCGTATTAAAAGACTTGCGGATTTAAACCATCAACCAGATTTAAACCATGAGGTGAACTTCTGCATTTTCTTTGTGAAAGGAAGCAGAAAGATTTGTAATGGGGCCATAGGCCGAAAAAAGATTGAAGATGTCTTTCTTGTCAGTGGAAGCAAAGTTCAGGACCTACCCTTCCCGCAATCAACTGAAACGTGGATTCAAGGTTTTTATTCGAATGCGATATGCCTGGCTCTTCAAGGATTTTAAGAAGAAGAATGGCGTTTGTTCCTGGAACTGCATGATTTTCAAAGAATGTGTAGTGAAGTAGGAGGATAAATGTCCGTAGAGGACTGCAGCGATGGTCTGCTACCTCCGCAAAAGAGGATGGTGAGATCTGCCGAGATTGGCCTTGTCTGAAGACGTGTGAATGCGCAAGAGGCTAGCATTGCGGTGTCATGGGGCGGGTTCTCTTCCCCAGCACAAGGATCCACTACACAAAAATTTCAGAGTCACGAATTGAGAAGGGAAGACTGGGTGTATTGTTTATTTCAACACTCTTTATTTTTTTATTCTACTTCTCCGTTATTTATTTCCCCTATATTTTTTTTTTATAAATATGATCTTAAATATGTTTTTCTTTAAACTGTGAATGCAACCATCAAACACCAAACAAATTTGAAAATTTAAAAAAAAATTAAACTCTAAAAGGCAAGTATATAAATTAATTGTTAATTTTCAATATGTATTAAATTGTATTTCTTTTCCATACCATGCATCTACTTGTAAAACTATTTTTTTTTAATTTATAACCGAAAACTGTGCAATTAGGGAGTCTGTGTTCTGGAGTAAATTGATAAATTTTTTTTTGTTTATTCATATACAATATGCCAACCATTTCGCCCAGAGCATTCAATAACATTTGATTGATAAATATCGCCAAGTCTCTATTTTATAAAAAATATATAATATATTTTATAATTAATGGAAATTTGATAAATAAATAAAAACAGGGGTACTCACCCAACCTGTGGATGGTCCTGAAAATTTGAAGTACGTTATGAGTGCTTGAACCAAAATTATTACGTTTTACTCTTAATTGAACGAGGGAGGGAAATTTCAAATTGCACTTTTGCACTGTATATAAGTCAACTCCTTTAATTATATATGATGTCAATTACATCAACAAGTTGTTCAGTTATAGCTACTTTCCGAATAAAACTCATATCAAAACACAAAAACATCGCTCCACCGATTAATTTTTTCTCTCCTTCTCCTGCCGATCTTTGATTGCAGTTATGAACAAAGTTCCACGATCTAGAAACATCATCCCGTTTCCCTTAAGCTACTTATCTCTTGCGAAAAACCGTATCCAACATTGATTCGAAAAATAAACAGTATCCCATTCGTTCAGATATTATGATATCCACTTCTCAATCCCATCCGGCATTTCCACTTCCTTGACATTCCCTTTGATAACAGATATTAAGTCTGTTAATTCACTGTCAATAACAATCTACCGTGCATAGTTCACTATGCTCGACCCAGGGGCGGCTCCAGGAGAGTTTCTCCGGGGGGGGGGGGGGGGGGGCGTGTACGGGAAAGTTTGGTTGAAACTTTTAGTCTCCTCCCCCCCCCTCCATTACAGTTTTATTAACGCTTTGTTATAGATTGTAATAATTCCATGATTAAGAAATTTGTTTATTATTTTATTATTATTATTATTTTTTTTTTGTTGAACATAACTGTCACATAAATGTACTTCTATTTGTTTTGATTGTACGTTTAGTTCAGCCTGATATGTTATCATTCCAAGTCTTGAATGCCAGAAAGTATTTTAACAGATCAATTACTTACACTATGGTCTGGGTAGTTAAAAACCTATTTCAATCCACACAAACTGGAAATAAGTACCACTTTCAGAATAAACATTAAATGTTTTATTTATGTTACAAATATTTACATTAGTTAGATAATTGATTAACACTAAATAACAAAATCCATCCTTCTGTTACCAGACTTAGCAAATCTATCAATCACTTTGTTAATATCTACCTCTACATCTCGGTGTGTATGAAGTAAACAAAGTCCACTTAATCTTTCTTCACCCATTGTCGACCTTAACCACGTCTTTAGCCTACGCAGCGTGGAGAACGACCTTTCAGCAGACGCTACACTTACTGGCAAAGTAGTAAATATCTTCAACAAACCATGAATTGATGGGAAAATATCTGCGTCGCAAGCTTCTAATGCATCAAATGCTGTATTCGGCAGTTTTACACCAGACGGTTTTTCTCTAATCCATTTAGCTTTCCATAAGTCGAATTCAGCTTGGACTTGACTGCTTTCTAGACCAAGTATCGGTGAAAATTTGTCCCTCAGTGCACATAGTTTCTCTTGTATCGGCTCTGACTGGTGTGGTGGCCCAGGCTCTCTCACGATACTTGATGGCATTAGCAGTTGAAGTCCGAAACATTCTACGGTGTCCTTAGGAAAACGAGACTTAAGGTCAAAAACAATGTTGTCTAGGAGAGGAATGTATATGGATTTTTTAAAAAAATCCTCCGGATCAGATGTTGCATAGTTCGGCCGATTTTTTTGGACACCAGCTAATCGTGGCATTTTTACTTCGACGTCTAAATCCGAACATAAATTTCTCACTTCAACAAAAATCTTTGCAAATACAACACCACATTCTTTTCGCTTTGATTTTAAAACTGAAATGGTATCGAGAATCACATCAGAAGCTTTCTTCAAATCTAATGAAGGAGATTGAAGCATCTTACTCAAAGGGAGAGTCTGTTTCAAAACATCTATTAAAGATAGTAGTGTTGTGATGAAATGCACATCACAGAGAGCCTTTTTCAGGGCGTTGGCTTTCGATGAAGTATTAATTTCTGACCATTCGGAAATGGATACAAGAGCTTTAACTATATAAGGCAGAGCTTCTTGAAACTTGATCACACTGTCATGCCTCTCTACCCATCGGGTTTCACACAGACTTGATAATTTGGTGCCCTTAAATTCTTCTAAGTCTTCATTTCTTTTTTTCAGTGCACTTCCAAGAACCGTGTTTCTCTTTCCAGATGATGAAAAAAACTCAATGACAGACTTTATGGTGCCGACTAGGTTCCGTATACTTTGAACGTTATTGGATTTAGATAATGAGTTGTTCAATCCATGATTTAAACAGGGACATCTAACAGCATGAACAGCTTCTTTCAACATCACCCTTAACATCCGAAGACATCACACTGCAGCTGTCAGTTCCAATTCCAATACATTCTTTGATATCCAAATGTTCTTCTCTGATTAGTTTAACAACTATCTTTCCCAACATTTCACCACTAATTTTGAGCTCCGCACTTTTGTCCTCCATAAAATCAATCAAACTTTCATGGACATCAATAAAATAAAAAATCTTCCCTAAGTAGCCCGTTGCAAATGTATCTGATAGTTAAGGATAATTGTGATGTATGCGATAAATCAGTTGTTTCATCGAAGATGATACTATAGCATCCAGTTAATGAGCTCAGTTTTGATTTCTTCACCACAACATTCAATAAGCTGATTTTGTGTATTTTTCCCAATATAGGTCGCTCTCGAACTTGTGTTTTCCAGATGCTTCTTTAAGACGCCATCTCCTGACGCTACTCTAAATCTGAGGAGCTCCCTAAAGTTTCCTTCGTTGGTCAGTGCGGGTTCCGGTTCTAAAAGCTGACCGTCGTCGCGGTGGCCACGCAATGGTATGTTTTGTCGACCCAAAAACATGATTGTTTCAATAATTGGCCGCAGTCTTTCTCGATTTTCTATGACTTGTTGAAGCCGTTGAGTATTTACTTGATTTATAACTGCTTCTTTAGGCGACAGGTACGCTTTAATAAAATTTTTACCAATTTCGACGCTGTTTTTGTGGTAAACATTTTTTTCACGATTTTCTATGAAACCCTCTTTCCCTAACAGCTTTGCAAATGAGGTAACAGGCTTTGTAACAAACGATTGCAAATGAAGAGCTTTATTGTGGCCACTGTACTCTTCGGAGAATAGGGCGCAATACTTGCAATAAAGCCCTCTTTGTACGTCAGATAGAACAAGCCAGTGTTTACTTTCCAAATGATTCCTTCCCAAGTATCGCTTCACCTCTTTTCCACCCTTTTTGTGAATTGAAAATGGAAATGAGTAATCTTTTGGAGATTGCCAATGGTTTTGTAGCACGCGGAGCTTAGTAAATTTATCAGCTGGTTTACCAACATAATTTCCTATATCAAAAGTCGATAAGAGGTTACTTGAATCGGGAATAGAAGAAACGCCTGAAGAAGAAATAGATGGTCCCAGAAGCATGCCAGTGTCTTCAGGAGCTTCAGAATTATTTAAGAAGTCATCGTTTGTAGGTTGCTCAGAAGTTTTTGGAATATGAGGCCGTACATTTATATCAGGACACGAGGACGTAGAAGGCTGTGGTTCTTATAGGCTGCTTTCAAGATTTTGTTTAGGTAATTTTCCAAGGTAAGATTCAATTGGGTTGGTGGATTGCCTTTTCGTAATTTTTCCAGGTATATTCTGAAAAAATATACATAAAAATTATATATATATATATATATATATATATATATATATATATATATATGTATATATATATATATATATATATATATATATATATATATATATATATATTTAAACATATTTACATATTAACACAGTACTTACATTTTTGGAATCCATCAGGACTCGGAGACAAAACAAACACACAACAGTAAAAATCACTTTAAAACACAACAGAGGCTTCGAGCATGCTTCGAGCCCTTTTCCACTGAGAATGAGAAAATAATAACTTTTTAAAAATTTTAATTTCAACGAAATGACAATTTCAATGGACAAAAAACTGCACGCGCGATGAGTGAAAAAGGAACGAGAACGACCGGTAAGATGAACAAATGCATTTGAAGGCCACTGCGATAATTTAAAGAGTTGCCATTCTGCCCTTAAAGGTTAATTTTCATTGAATTCTCAAATTAGTTTTTGGGGAAATTTAGAACGATACCCCTGATTGAACATGATCGAATGGATTTTCAACGTGATGTTAGGTAAAAACAACTAAAATGGAAAACGCAAATGGAACAAATTTTAGCAGAATATGTTTGGAATTGGAATTTTACAGCCCAAAAAGAAAAAGATTAAAATCATTCTTTTTCTTTTTGGGCTGTAAAATTCCAATTCCAAACATATTCTTAAACTAACGAAAACATTCGATAGTACAGGGGACTATCGATAGTGGTGCGATAGTGAAATACTATCGATAGTGTCGATAGTGCTATCGATAGTTTTCCTTCACTACCTCTCAGTATAATATCATTGGTGTCGACGTAGGGACTGCAAGATCGTTGCTCCATTGACTCTCGGCAGATATCGGTTTCGGTCGTGCAAAGTCGACAAGGCCCAATTCGGATCTCGCTATCGTAGATAATAATTTATTTTGATCAATTTTGATGATGAATTTCCATTTGAAAATGGAGAAACAAATAAATGTATAATTGTTATTGTTAAAAACCGTAGTAAAATTGCCGCTGATGCAGGTATTCTATATAATAACCCAAAAATGTAAACTTGAATTAGGTGTATATAAGTTAATATTATATAGAAATAAAGAAATAAGTTTCGTCTTTGCAAATCTTGTACGAAATGGCTTTTCCGATATTGGGTCAAACATAATTTTATATACAATTTGAAATACGAAAAAAAGAATTTTTCTGAGCTGTCGGGGGGGGGCCATGGTATGGCCCCCCTCTGGAGCCACCACTTGCTCGAGCAATCTACAAGATCTAGCTTGTCGCATGAAAGTCATGAAAATCGGTCCCATTAATCTTCTATTCGGAAAGTTATGTCATGTGATTTGTATCTATTTCGCCGAGACAAAGTAAATTAATGATCAAGCAAAGTCTCTTACATCAAAAGCTAATTTATCCGCAAAAGCCGCACTCAACTGCCCACAATAGATTGCGAATCAACCGCCGATCAATCCATTAGCCCACCAGGACATAATTTCACAAATTCAATGCAAGGAAATTGAATCGAATGCGAAAAGCTAATGATGCTTAAGTACCATGAAGAGTTATGTAACAAAAAATGTTTGAAAAATTCCAACATCGTAGTCAACATGTTTCTGCACGACCTAAATTGCTGGTGGTTGTTTCGCGCGAGTTACATCGTCAATATCAATATCATACCATCATCAATTTCATGCGACCAATGGCAATCACCTATAAACGTGCTGCAGAACCACGAATAATAATTTCACCGTAAATTGCACAATCTAGAAGTTAGCTCGACATTGTAAGACACAGTTCATAATAAATTGCAACTTCCGAAATATTTCTCATATTATCAATACGAGTAAGAATATATTGTCATCTGTTCATTATAGCTAATCAATTAAGATAGATTTATGTCCAAAAAATCTGTTTTTTGACTTGGAAGAATCGAGAACACGTTATTGCCGCAGTTGTGGGGATTTTTGCGCTACGCTTTGAATAAATTTTTTCGGTGGCATACACGAAAGTACGTAGTGCAAAAACCTTATTGTATTCCCAAAAACTAATCCCTTTGGTGCAACGAAAGAGAACCAACAGTTAAATTGGAAAAGATTTAAGTACTGGCAAGGAGCATTAAGCATTGGGGAAGCGATTATCATCATCGAAGGCTTATCGAGTCCAATATCGCGAGGGAAACCCTGAAATCTATGATGAAGTCGATAACTATTTTTTGCATGTAAGCCAAATAAATTTGAACACATTTCCTTTCCTTTCAGATTAACATTTTTACATATATGCCATATCTGAACAAAAAATTTAGACTAAGACCATATTCAAGAGTCAGAAATAGAGAAAATTTGAAAATCATACCCTTAACCGTAACACATTGATTCAGCACTGGCTACCGTTACCGAGGTTTTCAATGCTCTCAGAGCCCCTGATGCGGTTAAGGACTGGCCAAAATTCAATGGCAACCCCAGACTGTTGAGAGATTTTATCGATAATGTGGGGGAAATTTTATCACTTATCGGTTCAACTTCACCTATTTATGGCAAGGTATTGCTACGCGTTATACGCAATAAGATTTAGGGCCCTGCAAATGAACTTCTGAATATGTACGGAACTTCATTAAACTGGGACGAAATCAAAACGAACTTGACCCTTCATTACAGTGAAAAAAGGAACGAGACCTCACTGATAAGGGATTTACAGAACGCCAAACAAAATGAGAAAATCGTGGAAAAATATTGCAGTAAAATCATTGAACTTCTATCTACAATGATAAATCATGTCTTAATTCATGAGTCAAATGAGAACGTCATAAAAGCCAAAAGGGATTTATATTCGGAAATGTGCCTGAACATATTTTTGACTGCGCTTCGTGAACCCTTTGGTGCTGCTATAAGAGCCATGAAACCGGATTTTCTAGCCGGTGCCTTTGCATATTGCAGACAAAATGTCTTTTATGCAAAATACGAAAATTCGAACGTCTTCAAGAAAACATCAACCGATTCTGTGGGGGAACCCTTAGATCAAACGATATTGAAAGCCCCAAAAAATTGGCTTAGTAACAATACATTAACAATTTTTCATCCACATCAACCCATGTATCCTCATAATCAATCATTTTTCCAAATAGCTCGTCTAATACAACCTTTTCAACTTCAAAGGCTATTCCAGCAAATACCACGACCATTCCAACCTTTTCAACCTCAAAATATATCTTAACAAAGGAACCGTACAAACTAAACCCCAAGCTTAAATTTCAACTCAAATAATTACGGTTTCCCTTCGCAACGAACAACGCTACCGCGACCAGAGCCAATGGATGCTAGTTCCGATAACACACATTTGCGTAACAGACAACGACAGTATCAGCCACCTCAGAGCAACAAATTTTTCCGTTCTACAGGTCCTCTGAGGTTTACTTTCAAGGAGTTGCACAATGTTAATTATACAGAACCACACCCTGCGGATAATAGAAATACCAAATGCTTTCAACCAATCCCTAACGAAAGCTACAGACAAGACTTGGACGAATACTATTATTACGGACAACCTGATGCAATTGACAATGTTCAGGAAGCTGAAGCTTGTTACGAACAAGACATAGTGTACCAGTCCCAATCAAACCCTCCTTATGATACGAACACCTAGCGAATGAAATACAATCCGAGGCTAGTTATCATGAAATTGATGACGGAAATTATCTGCTAAAAGCCTCAGTAACCCAACGGGATACATAGAAATCAATGCAAACGGATCCAATCTCCCATGTGTAATGATATTCTCTCCATTTGGACGGGATCTGAAATCCCTAATTGACACAGGAGCCTCCACATTATTTATTAACCGCGAATTCGTTCATCTGAAAGACATCGAAATAACGAAACCAGTCATCATTAACACAGACTTAAACCAACACATGTTAAATAAGCGGGTTATTCTTTCAAACTTCTCTGAATTTCGGCAACTAGGTGAAATAAAATTCCTAATTTTCAAATTTCACCAATACTTTGATGGCTCACTAGGTTTAGACACATTAACAAAAGTGAAGGCTTGAGTTGATCTGGCAAATAAAATTTTAAATACAGACCAGGCTATAATTCCTCTAAAATTCAAACCAAATATAATTTCTTATAGGTACAAAAGTCCTTCCAAATCAAAATACATAGCGAAGCTTCCTGTTGACATTCGGGAAGGCAACGTATACATGCCAAATACTGAAATTGCCTCCGGCCTTCTTATTTCAGAGGGAATATACAAGGCCAAAGACTGGTTTAGCCTTCTAGCTGTAACTAATCAGACCGAAGATGACAAACTACTCTTTCTGCAACAACCATTAAAAGTCTTTGAATTTTCCCCTGCAAAATTTGATGAAATTTTTAATTTCAATGTCGATTGCATTCCTGAAGTGGGTTGTATTATGACCCACTAAGACGTTGCCCAATTAATTCGTGTTGACCACCTAAACCAGAAGGAAAAGGACCTAATCTTAAAATATGTCGAGAATACGGCGATATTTTCTTCCGAGAAGGACAGAAACTCAGTTTCACAAATAAAAACAAGCATAATATTTCAACCACGGACGATATACCTATTTACACCAAGTCCTACCGGTACCCATACGTTCATAGAGATGAAATGAAGAGAGAAATCACTGACATGCTCAATCAAGGAATCATCCAATCCAGCTATTCCCCGTGGAGCGCCCCAGTTTGGGTAGTCCCCAAAATAAGGGATGCAAGTGGGAAACAGAAATGGAGATTAGTCATCGATTATCGGAAACTGAACGAGAAAACGATGACTGATCGCTATCCACTACCAAATATAAACAATATACTTGACAAATTGGGCAAAAGTCTATACTATTCTACCATAGACCTTGCCAGTGGATTTCATCAAATTGAAATGGGCCCGAAAGATATTAGGAAAACAGCCTTTACCGTGGATGGGGGCCTTTATGAATACGTCAGGATGCCTTTTTGGTTAAAGAACGCCCCATAAACATTCCAAAGGGTCATGGATAATATACTCCAAGACCTCTAAGGCAAGATATGTTTAGTATATTTGGATGACATTATTATATTCTTGACTTCTTTTCGGGAGCACGGAGCAAATTTGAGGAAAGTAATCCAAAAATTACGTGAAGCGAATTTTAAGGTACAATTCGATAAATCGGAGTTTGTTCATAAGGAAATTGCTTTTCTAGGCCACATAGTCACAGCTGATGGAGTAAAACCAAATCCTGACAAGGTAGAGGCAGTAAGAGATTTTCCAATCCCCCGAAACCAAAGGGAGATAAAATCGTTCCTTGGTTTAGTGGAGTACTAAAGAAAGTTCATTAAAGACTTCGCCAAACTGACTAACCCGCTCACCGAGTGCCTAAAAAGAGGTCCTACTGTCCAACTGACTGACAAATACATATATTAAGGCTTTCGAATTATGTAAAGACCTTCTTATGAATGATCCGATATTACAATATCCGGATTTTAACAAACCCTTCATTCTAACCACGGACGCCAGTAATTATGCGATTGGTGCAGTGCTATCCCAGGGTACGAAAGGTAGCGATAAACCTGTTTGCTATGCTAGTCGAACTCTGACCGACACTGAGATCAACTACTCCACAATAGAAAGGGAGTTATTGGCAATCGTTTGGGCTGTGAAGTATTTTAGATTCTACCTATTCGGACGGAAATTCAAATAGTGACCGACCAAAAACCACTGACTTACCTTGTGAGCTTAAAAAAGTTTATCTCTAAATTGGTAAGATGGCGTCTCAAATTAGAAGAGTTTGATTATCAAGTGGTTTATATAAAGGGTAATCAAAACTTAATTGCGGATGCCTTAAGTAGGATTAAACTTCCAACGAACAACTTGAGCTTAATCTCACCATAACCCTTAGAAAAATTAACAACACACCACTGCAGAGTGAAAACGGTTCAACCTTACACTCCGCACAGGAAAATTTAAATGGTGGGATTCCCATTTCCGAGCGACCGTTAAAAGAATTCACCCTTCAAATTATTTTCGAAAAGACCTCTAGGACACCACAAATTTCTTTGGAAATGCCAGTCAAAAAAAGGCAGAGACGCACTCTACGCATCCATGATTTTAACAAAAGCAATATTACAGAACTTTTCAAGAGATTTCTCGCTCCAAACAAAATTAATGCAATATACACGACCGATCAAATTTCCGGCGTAATCCGATCCGTTTACTCAAAATTTTTCTCTGAAATAGCAGATGTAGACCAGCAGGATGAAGTAATAAATGATTACCACATAAATAGTAATCATAGGGGTATAAACAAAACAGTCCAACATCTCAAGAGGGATTATTACTTTCCTCATCCTAAAGATAAAGTGACAAAAATAATAAACAATTGCGAAATCTGTCAGGTTCAAAAGTATGACAGGAACCCTCCCAAAGTAGAATTCCAAAATCTCTGAAAGCCTGCAAAAACCTTGGGATAGCTTGTACATGGACGTGTACACCATCAACGGTAAACCTATCTTGACCATCATAGATCGTTTCTCAAAATTCGCCGCCGCATATACACTAGATACAAAGAACAGTATTAACATAATAAAGTCACTTCGACACTTCATTAGCCTGCACGGTATTCCCAAAATATTGGCTGCAGATCAAGGCACTGAGATAACGGCCAGGACTTCTGCAAACAATACAATATCAAGGTTCACTTCACGTCATATCAACAATCCAGCAGCAATGCTTACATGGAAAAATGGCACTCTACTCTTACCGAAACGTACAGGATTATTTTAGAGAAACAAAAGAAACAAAATCTAGACTTAAACCACGAGGACATACTAAAATATGCCATTATAACCTACAATAACGCTATTCATTCCACTACGAAATTAACCCCTTAAGAAATATTCGCAGGCAGAACATATATATTCAATAGAAAATTTACCTTCAATAACCAACACGCCTACCTCTAAAAGTTAAACGAATTCAGATCGCAAATTTATCCAGAAATTAAAAATAGGTTCAACGAACTTGTTAATAATAATGAAGGGAAACTGAATGAAACTGGGACAGTTCCACCAATTCTCAAAGAAAACGAAACTGTAATTTGGAAAGAATGTAGACGGAATAAAACCACTCCTAGGTTCAGTAAGCATAGAGTAAAGAAGGACATGAAAGTTACATTAATTACCGCAAGAAATCAAAAACTACATAAATCAAAGATTAAACAAAGACGTAAATTTCAGGGTAATATTGATGACTCAAGGACAGAGAATACAAATACAAACGCTGCACAACAACCAGGGACTTCTACCGCTTTGGCTAAAGATGAGTAGAAGTATTATCACATACCAAAATCTAACTCATATCGTAAAACTTAAGAACTACGAGGAAGCAATTGGCAACATTACAGACTCAGTCAATAAGTTCAACAAAACACCTGAAGCAACGGACACGCTAACGGTTCCAAAATTAAAAACAAAGGAGCTAGCACACAAACTACAAACACTGACTTCAACCGAAAAGAGGACTAATCAACGGATTTGGCTCAATAATAAAGGGTATTACTGGTAACACGGACGCCGACGACGCGGTACAGATAAACAAGGATATAGAAAAGCTAATGTTGAATCAATCGAACTTGGGAACCATGATCGTTAGACAAACTAAATTGAACAAACTCATGATGGAGCGATTTTATAATATTATGAATCACATCAATAATCAAACAGAAATTATTAACAAATATCTAGTGCAGTCACAAAATAAAATATAGAGGGACCACGATTCTATGATCCATATCCAATATCTAAGCCAAATCAATTACAATATCGACCTACTAAACAATCATCTCTCTTACATAGCTGAAGCTGTAATACTTGCCTCACTGAACATAATTTCAAAACAAATTTTTAGCCCGACAGAAATAATGGAAATATCCAGAATCCTCCGAAGCCAATCAGTAGATATCGAATCAGATGAAAATATTTATTAACTTCTTAACGGCGACCCATCATCTGCCTCAAACTATCGTCCCATATCACTCCTCTCCTGTTTCTCTAAGCTACTGGAACGACTTGTGCACAACAGGCTTCTTGAGTCCCTGAGTTCATTTGTCACACCACAGCAACATGGATTCTTAAAGGGTCGTTCAACTTCTACGAACTTGGCTGAGTTCGAAGACTATATTGCTAGAGCTTTAGACAAACAGCTTCAAGTAGATGCAATATTCACGGACTTCTCTAAAGCTTTTGACTCCATGAACCATGTTCTGCTCTGTCAAAAGTAAGCTTTGCTTGGCATATCCGATTCCCTTCATTCTTGGATTTCATCATATTTATCCTCCCGTTCATGTCGTTTCAATCTCTATGGCACATTTTCCTTTCCATTCAATCCTACATCTGGTGTCCCTCAAGGGTCAATCCTTGGACCTCTTCTTTTCGTACTATTTATCAATGATCTTCCTTCTGTAATTTCCTCTTCTTGTCTCCTGTCTGCTGATGATTTCAAGGTATTCCGGACAATTAGATCCCTTGAAGATTGTCAGCAACTCCAAATTGATCTTTTTAACCTGTATAACTGGTGTAATGTAAACTCCCTTCGTATTAATGTTTCCAAATGTTTTAAAATGACTTTTACTTTGAAAATTGTCCCTTTAATTTTTAATTACACCTTATGTGATGTTGTTCTCTCCTCTGCAGACTCATGTAAAGATCTTGGTGTAATATTTGACCCCAAGCTTAAATTTGATGTCCACATTTTTAGCCTAATTACCAAGGCATCAAAAGTTTCGGGTTTTCTTATGCGGCATTTGCATAAGTTTGCAAATATTGCTACCGCTGTTCGCTTGTTCACGTGTCTTGTCCACCCGCTCCTTGAGTACTGCTCAGTGGTGTGGTCTCCTAGACATTTATATCTTATGAACTCAATAGAAGCTGTTCAGCGTAAGTTTACCCGTATTGTGTTTTTCAAATTCAACGTAGCTTATGAGCCTTATGAGCGTCGTCTATCCACACTTCGTCTCCCTTCTCTGTCGTCCCGTAGATCCTTCTTAGATCAATGTTTCCTTTATAAGTTGTACCACCAACAAATTGCCTCCACCCTAAGCGCAGACATGCAATACAGACTGTATGCACGACCTAGTCGGTCTAATCACATTCTCGAGGTTCCGTACGCCCGAACAGATTTATATTTTAACTCAATTATGCCACGAATCATCAGAATGCATAACAGCCTCGAGCTTGGCTCTCTATCCACATCATACTTTGTTTTTAAAATTAATTTAAAGATGTTACTTTTTGCGAATAGTGATTAATGTTCCTTAGCACTAAATTTTACAAACTTTGTTCTTGACTCTATCTTCATTTCTTTCATGTTTTAGATTAACTCTTTTCTGCTTGATTTGTTGTATTGATTTGTCTTACTCTGAATTATATTAAACTATATTTAATTGTCTAAGTCTATTTTGTAATTGGATTTCTGTCTGTTAAATAGACTTGAATAAATAAATAAATAAACAAATTAGCAAGAGTCGAGAAATTCCAGGTGCATAGCAAACATTATGAACGGCATGCAAGCATCCTGCCAATACGAGATCGCTTCAGGAGTACCAGAAATATCACAACCCAAACCAAACTATATCCTCGCAGTCAACATTCCCGAAACCAAACTGGAAACAACTTGCGGAATCTCAAACAGAACAATTACTGGAACTGCACTAATACTATACACTTCGATAAATATGAAATTTCAATAAATGAAATCACATACGACAGCGAAAGCAGTATCTTCTGGGACAACATAGACATCTTCCCTGGAACATCAATTGAGATTAATACCACTGACACTCTAAAAGATATCCAATTCTATCTACTAAATAGATACATTTTCCCAGACGAAGGCTACTTCCAACTATTAGAAGTTCCCAGCTACGTATGAAATTGCATTTTCCAAGTTTCCGAGATCCTGCTAAGTGCCGTCATAATCATCAGCAATACTTATACTGCAGAAGGAAAAATCATGCCCAGCAAAGAGAGCCGGGTCCTGCTGCAGCTGAACCAAAGTTCATCTATCTGTCGCTCTCTTAGGGGGGAGGAGTTACGTTGTCAATATCAATATCATACCATCATCAATTTCATGCAACCATGTGCTGCAGTATCATCAATAATGATTTCACTGTGAATTTCCCAATCCAAAAATTAGCTCAACATTGCAAGACACAGTTCATAATAAATTGCAACTTCCGAAATAAGCATATTTCTTATATTAAAAATACGAGTAAGAATGTATTGTCATCAGTTAATTATAGCTAATCAATAAAGATAGATCGATGTCCAGAAATTCTTTTTTTTTACTTGGAAGAATCGAGAATACGTAATTCGCGTTCGTCCATTCATGCAAACCTTAATGTAATGGGTCAAACCCAATAAGTAGAAATGTGTCAGCATCAAATTAGTGAAAGTTTGTCGCTGATTGCTCGGGAAATTTATTTTTACGTAGAGGGATTTCAAGTGATCATAATTTCGTACTCCACACACATACAGGAACACGACATTAAGTTTCTACCGTTTCGATTCTAATGTTAAGCTGGGAGAAAGATTTATCTAATTTACACGGATAGAAGAGTTTTCGTGGAAAAACTGCTTGCGTAGTAATGCAAATCGAACTAAGCCCAGCTCCAACGACGACGACCGCGCGTATATCTACGTGGATGCTGCATCAACCAGAGCCAATGCAATGATAATAATTCACAGGCAATTTACGGCTCTCAGCTTAATCCATGCACTATCGACCATCAGTCCAATGACTTTACTTTCCACTCACGGTTCATATTTCGTCAATTGTGCATTAGAACATGAATGATCACCCTAGGAAAATAACATAAACAATACTATTCCGATTTTCATTGTTTTATTGCAGCCACTATCCAACCACAATGATCTATCGCACGCTAATAAAATATTTACTTCTTTTCGCTGATTCCGATTGTCCAGCTGATAGCACACTTCTCGCAACGTGTTCGCGGTGACAATCAATAACAGACAACCCGATCCGTCCAAGCAGATCTCAGCATGATCTCTATGCCGCACCGATAAAATTGAGACGCGCTTCTAGCTCAGCCGAGTTAGATTGCATTTGGCAATGCAATACATGAATAGGATGTATTAAATCAGTGTTCTCATGTCAGAAATTTCAATTTGCAGAGTTACGTGATAAAGTTAATAAAAAAAATAATAATATATCAAAAAGTTTAAATCATATTAAGAAGATAAATATTGTAAAGAATATCAGTGTAAAGGAAAATTTAATTTTAATAAATAAAATAAATATATATATATATATAAATATAAATTTATATTTATAAAAAAAATTTTTTTTCTAAATTTTACAATGTACAAAAATTTACATTTGAGTAATAAAATTTTTCGGAACAGTATTATGCCAGTTTTTGGACAGTTTGCTTAGGTGACTGCCCGATTACTACAAATTGATTGATGAAATTGCGAGCCCTGGATCCAAGGATACCAGGAAAATAAAAAGGGCTCTAAGAATGTATATAAGCCCGTTACCATCACTAAGAATTTACTCCCTACTACTAACATAAATCCAAAACTTCCCATTTTCCTCTAAATGCTTGGGTGACTTAAGCACTTCGTTTGCTGACCCAAAACTACACAATGTTACTGGGGCTCAACTGGAAGTAGTCTAAGACTCTGAGGCGTCTTCTGCACAAAAACTAGATGTAGCTTGTAATGATTATTAACGATCGTCCGATGAGATTTTCCAAGGAAATCTAAACTGACCTCTCATCGGTTATTTAGACGTGAAGTCTGAGTTGTGCCAACCAATGGTTCCCAATCGGTCAACCAGCCCGTGCACTCGTAATCCATTTCGCAGTGTCTACTTGTCGGCTAGCTAGTTCGATGAGGATTTTGGTCGCAGGTTTTTAAAATGGATTATGTTCGATTCCATTAATTCAGCCACCATTACGTGCCCATTTTAAACGCGTCTAAAATATAAGCATACGGAAAAGAAACCTATCTCTACTTTATTCCGTATTCACCTTCAATTCAGTCAAGCAACAACAACAAAAAAAACTTGATCTAATTCGGCGTTCCTGATTTTTTTTTACCGATAAATATACTACTCTAATGCAAACTTCAAAATATCTTACTCTAATAAGAAAAACATCAAAACAAACTATAGTACCGCGTACCGAAACCGAACCGGGAAAAGATGATGTTCAGAGGACCATTAGTGATCCTTACGGAAGGTCACTTATAAACCCCACTCTGCTCGACAGCATCCCTACCGTTGTTGCCACCTACTTGTGCGTGGTTTCTTAGCAATTCATTATAATTTTACTCATTACATGGAAAAATAGTTTTTAATTCTTGAACATTCTTATGGTCGAAATAAGACTTTTGACTTTTTTTTAAACGTAATTTACAATTAAAACTAATTCTGAGAAAAATGCTCTCAAGTAAAATAAAGATTTGACATTAAATTAATACTCACACATGGAATATAAGTGTTAAAAAAAACCCGTTTTCGGGTTCAATCTCTTTTAATTCTACATTTTCATCTGGCATAACCTTCCTTCAAAAATGGAACTATGAACACCAACCTTTTTTTTAACTGTTTAAATACTTTATTCAGCAGTTTTTATCGATTCCTATCTATTTCTTTACCGTCTCATTTCTGATATATACTTCTCAATCACAACTACTACTAGTCCTGTACTGTCCTAAATGTGTGTTATCCTAACAAGTCTGTCTAAGTACACATTGATCCCTTTTGAACAACCATTACTATAACCCTGTAAAGTTTAGATAAAAATACGTCGACTTAGTGTCAAAAAATTAATAACTATTTAAAAATTCAGCAACGGATTTTTACAAAAAAAAACAAACAAGGCACTGAAATAAATAATCTGGATGCTTTCAAAATTTAGAATTCTTGCTTAATTTCTTGGTAAAGCCGATTGGATTGAACTTAGTTTATGTAGGCCTATAATTTTTCATTGGTCCTGTAATCTTTTTAACATTGCCTGACTGATGTGTTTCCTCAATAGAAAATTAATTCTTCACCCAAACTTAATAAACGATTGAACAATCTTGGTTTATGAATAATTCATCAACATTCAAAAACTTCAAGTAACTAAGAACTATAAAAAAATTTGCGAAATAATTATCATGTAATAAACAATGCTTGATGCAGGCATTTGAAATGGAAAAACAATTGAATTCCTTAGTTCTTACACTGGCAAATATGATTATGATAAGGAAGGAAGTTTTCTTATTTTGAATAATCTGAAAATTAAAAATAATTTTTAATTACTTACTTGAATAGATGTTAAAAATCTAAAAATTGTCAGGTTCCTTCTAAGTTATAAGTAGTTTTTCCATTTATCCAATGAAACTGAATTGTTCGTAAGAATTACTACTTTCTTCTAGATAGAACTTCCTAATTTTGGCACGTCAGCGTTTACCAATCTTTCCCTTTCGTTTAAAGTTAAATATTCTCAACACAAAACTGTTACAGACACAAAACACACCTTATTTGGTTGCAGAGAACGCCTCCTTTTTGATCCACCTATTTAAGTTGAAATTTTAGAATGCTATATTTTGCTCCTCGGTACACGGTGATTTTCCTCAAATTCTTTGGTTTCCTCTGGTTTCCTTGCAGTCACTACGTACAGCTGCATGCACGTGACACAAAGCATGCAAAACACACAAAATCGCAAGTAAGCAGACAAGCGAGCAAGCAAATTTTTCTTTTAAGGGGTGCACACAAGCGGCAGTTCCGTCTGTAACAGATTACCAACAATTGATGTGGCTGCGGGCATGAAAAGTGAATTATTGTATATTTCTTGGGTAGGTACTGTTCTTCCTCTTTGTGACAATAAGCGGAATTCACGCTTTTCCGACCTTGTTAATGCATTTTTTCTCACGTCCAAAGTCTATTTGCTCGCGGATGCGCACAGTCAAATGTTCGCTTGTACGATTCACTTTCCCGGCTGCTTTATATGGAGGTGTCGCTGTAAATTTCATGTCAAAACTGGTCGGAGCTCTTCGGTGCTTTCTACCCGAGTTTAGCTTGTTTCAAGGCGATTTGTAAATTATCGTAAATTGTGAACGCCGACACTTATAAAAATTATCTATGGAACACAAGCGCTAATGCGATGTTGCGCTCCGAATCGTTCGAACCAAACCAAAAAAAACTTCTTTTGTTTATTTTTTCTCTTTTGAGATTTCTCTGTCTAGGCACTCTTCGTTTCCCAATTTCGTTAGGTGCGAGTCGACAAACAACAAGTGGATGTGCAAAGCCTTCGTTAGGTGCAAGCCGGCACACAATATGTTGGTATGAGTGAATATTCTTTAAGAATCGGAATTAATTCGATTCCCTCATAAGGCGTACACTACAAGCTTTCTGCTCAAATTCTAAATCTTCTTACATACAGGGTGCTTACAACAACTTTTTGCGGGGGAAAGACAATGCCAATTAACCCGGATCAATTTTACAGCCCATATCACGTACCCCATCCAATACCAAACAATCCTTTTTAGACCCGCTATTGTCACCTAAATTCAAGGCCTCTATGGTTTCGGATGATATCTAAGATTTCGACTTAGAGATCACAAAATTTATGAATCCGTTCGGCTTTACCTGTCATATATGCACAAGGCACCAGAAACAACTTTTATAGATGGTAAAACGAAAAAAATCTAAGAATCACGATTCAAAAGGAAGGTCCTCCAATCAATCTTGAGGCTCATCGCCTTCTGTATTTTTTCTACCATGAAGAACTTGGTATCACCCTAAACCAGGAAAACAGATCTGGAAACATACGCATCCCACGCTAGTTCTAACCATATCTCGTCTTTGCAAAGAGCAAGAGAACAGCACCATAAATTTTTTCGTCCCCAATAAACAGATAAATTTTAAATTGTTTTAACTATAACTGCAGTGGTATGTATTGCAGTGCTCACAAAGCTATTCACAAAGTCATCCAACACATTTGGCAACGAGAACATATGCCGAAAGAGTGGAGCCAATCAATTTCACTCCCTATCCAGAAAAAAGGTAACGAGCTACAGTTCTAAAACTATAGAGGCAGATCACCGCTTTGTACGACGTACAAAATATTTTCAAAGATCTTAGAAAATAAATCAGATCATATGCCAATAGCATTATTGGGGAGTATCAAGGTGGTTTTAGAGCAGAGATCAGTGATGGACCAATTTTTCACGGTCAAGCAGGTACTTGAGAAATGTTTGGAGCTCAACATAGACGTATAAGAAATTCTCGTGGATTTGAAGTAAGCATGCGACAGTATTGATCATAATGTACTGTGCCAAATAATGCTTAGCTTTGATATCGCAGCTAAATTAGTCCGTCTTACCAATATGACAATGACGTTGACGACCTCCCAAGTCTGCATCTATAACCAACTCACCGATGCCTTTGACACAAGTATCGGAATAAAGCAGGGAGATGGACTGGCCCCATCGTTATTCAATTTGGCTTTGGAGTACGTCATAAGAAAACTACCTGTCGATACACGAGGTACATACATTACTATACAAGTCGAGCCAAGTAGTAGCCTATGCGGACGATATCAACATTTAATGACGGTCATTAAGAACTGCCAAAAAACTCTTCCTGAAACTCGACAGCAAAGCAAAACTTGTAGGGCTACAAATGAAACAAAGTTCATGATGCAGTCAAGAAAAAAAAAACCTCAAATACACACTATCTCACTCGGCGAATACAACATCGAAAATGCGAGTGAATTTGTGTATTTGGGTGCCAAAATATCGAAAACGGGCAATGAAAGAGACAAAATATGCCGAAGAATACAGCTCGCATGTAAAATATTTTATTCAGTTTTGACGATCTTGATCATTGGTTGAATACTAGCGACTGTTTCTTTTATTGACACAATCTGATTTCCCAATGATTCCAGTGCCTTACAAACTTATTGTTGCTCTTAGATAGATTCGCAGCTAACTCATCGAAGCTGCTGGCCATTTCCACAAAATTCTCATCGTTAGCTCTTGACGGAGAATGCTGCCTTGAGATAATCTGATTCGTTTATACCCTCAATGCTACTGACCAACCTAGCGTACATGCTCGTAAAAGTATTTTCGAGACGTTGACAATTGGAGCAAATAAAATGCATGTCTGTATATGGATGGTACCAATCTCTTGGGGCATCTATGCAAGCTGCGTGGATTTTCGTCTTGCAAAAGGCCTTATACGTGATAAACTTAAACGTATTGCCAAAGGCAATATAGTCGGGGGGGGCTATACTTAATATTCATTGTGATTGAGTTTGATTTGTGTATTCTTAGAGTTCATGATGTTAAAGAACTATTGATTAGAAGTCTTATTCATCAAATACATAAGACGCTGAATTTATGATAGATGGCAAAGGTCAATTGATTTATTAATATTACTTCACTGCAATTGTACTTTTTATTATTTTAAATTTAAATAATTATTTTGCACACATTATCACTTTATTATTAGTCATCAGTTAGTAATATAAAGTTTTCTTTGGAGCAGATTGCTCCACCATTGATACAATTAAAGAGGTGGTGAGCGTGGTCCAAAGGGCAGAGGAATTTAGCCGCATCAAGCAACAGATCGATTTGTTAGTGACGGTCGACGTTAGGAACGCCTTGAACTCTGCTAGATGGGTTGATATCTCATGCAGCTTTTAAGGGACGACTTGATGGACCAAAGGTACCTTTATGACACAACACAGGCTCAACGAAGGATGGAAGTTGCATCGGATGTTATCCGGGGATCTATATTTGGTCCAGGCCTGTGGAACGTGTCTTACGATAGGTTAGTGGGGGCTAGAGATGCCAGATAAGACACGCTTGATTGGCTATATGGATGATGTTAAATCAGAGCGGTAGGGTGGGTGATCAATGCAGTTCGAACCTGGACAAGAATTTCACAGTAATAAGTAGCGCTTATTATGCGATGATCGTATAAGACATCAAAGGGTGATACTCCTTGAGAGTTCAAAAAACCTGTTGACATCAGTTTACCTGTTGACCAGCGAGTTTTGGCTTTTGGTGCTTCAGGCTTCCCTTTTCTTGGACTCTATAGAGGCCCTTTTCAATTTTAGAGGGTAATGCTTTAACTCCTCATACTGTGAAGGCAATTGGTCGCATGTTTCAGCTAGTTTAACACCTACGTTTATTTAAAACTTTATTATGATGCGTTGCACAGCCGAAAGGTGAACCACTCTCTCGCTAATTCTGAGGAACGGGTCCCTCTACTCTTCCCGATGCTTCGCCCATCTTTAACACACTTTTTAATTGCTCAAAAGTAAAAGAACCGAATATATTTTAAAGCCCTTGTTAATCAAACTGAATGAACAAGATATAGGTTGAGAAGAATTATCAACTATCTTCAATAGAATCACTCCAAGTACTAATTGTCTAAAAGGCCAATTGAAAAGTCCCCGGTCTACCATAGTAAAACACATTTTTCTGGCGAAATTCGATTTCATTATTCGACATAGTTGCCTTCAAGGGTGATACAGCAATTCTAGCGGTCTTCCAACTTTTCGATACCATTTTTGTAGTACGATATATCATTCGTTTCAAAATAGGCCTCAGTTTTGGCGATTACTTCTTCATTGGCGCTAAATTTCTTTCCAGCGAGCATTCTTTTGAGGTCTGGGAACAGGAAAAAGTTGCTGGGGGCCATATTTGGCAAATATGGTGGATGCAGAAGCAATTCAAAGCCCAATTGATGCAATTTTGCCATTGTTTTCATTGATTTGTGACTCGGTACATTGTCTTGATGAAACAGCACCTTTTTTTCTTCAAATGGGGCCGATTTTTAACGATTTCATTCTTTAAACGATCCAATAACGCTATATAATAATCGCTGTTGATGACCTTGCCTTTTTGAAGGCAATTGATGAATATTATACCTTACGCATCCCAGAATACTGATGACATAACCTTGCCAGCTGACTGTTGTATTTTTCTTCGCTTTGGATTCGGTTCATCGTGTGCAGTCCACTCAGCTTGTCACTCCTAACCACTGGTGTGCTCTGGCAACTGGGGTCCTGCGGTCCCGGCTTTGCTCGCCGCAGATGGGCGTGGGCGCCAACTCACTGCTTTGGCCTAGGCGGTTTGCCGAAGCTCATTGAATGAATACAACTTGCACCAAACGAATCTCACTATTCGGGGGTCCCTATCTCCTCGAACCAATTCGACACCACTCAAACACCACAAAAAAAAACACCACTTTGACGGACTCCCGCGCTTGATATTACCCCGAACCAACCATTACACTTCCTGTGAAGAACATTGTCTGAAATTTTTCATGTGAATTCAGTATGAAAAAAACCAAGAAAATTCCACTTTCTTTGATGTTTAATAAAGCAAATAAATTTTATCAATGAAATAATATTTCTTCTATTTTTTAACAAAAACAGCTCTCAACAATTCCTAATGACTAACATATCTACAAAGGAGGCCTCCTGGAAGGTTTCCCGTCGTCGACTGCACGGCGAAAAAGGTCCTGCACTGTAATGGCCAACTGAAGGGAGATATCCTCCTCCCTTCGTATTCCTTTCCTTTGTTTCCTCCTTTTTTTCCTCTTCCGATTTCTTCTAAACTCCAGATAACTTCAGATTACTTTTAACGTCCACTTTTTTTTAACACTTTTCTTTCTGCCTTCTCACTTCACGTGCTGATCAACAAAAAAGAGCGCTTTTCCTTTGTCCCTCGCCCTTTTATCAGCTCGTTCCCAACGAAGCACTGCTAATTTCGGGGTGAACCTTATATTTCTCCTTTTCTTGCCGAAATTGTAACCCGATTGGGCAATGCCATCGCACTTTCACCACACTTCAACTGGTGTTTCCGAAATTCGGAGTCGTAGATATTGTTTTCGGAATTGTCACTGTGGCGGACATTTGATGTTTTCCAAGTATAGACATAATGTTGTTTTGTTTATGTTTGGTGCAGTGTGGATGCTGGCGGTTACTCGGATTTTGGATGAATAACTGAAGATTATCAGATAAGTAGCACTATTACATGGACAAGACACTTCGTGTTCCTTTTTTCCTTGTTTTCCAGGTATCCAGATTTCCTGGTGAATGCAAGCTTCGACATTCAGCGGCGTTGTTAGATCCGTTGTAGTCTGGCGGGGGTTGCGTCTTTTGGGGCTGGATATCTTAGGCATCGTTTATTTCATCCATCTAAAGTTTTATTAACTGACGTAATTGCTTACTGATGGCATGAGTGGGGATTGGAGGTTTAGTTATTGCGGCACAAAAGAAATCAACTAGAACTGTTGCTGGTAGTGATGATAATTTGATGTTTCTATGTTTGAACAGCTAATACGCAAGTCCTTTGTTAGCTGAATCAATATATCCTTATATTACAGTCATCACAGCCTCGGGCAAGTTGTCACTCATTGCGTCCTTTCAATGATTCATACATTCCCAGCACTCTGGATCATAGTCATCTTCATTTTCCTGATCATCTCCATCCCCGAACTTTTATATTTAAGCACTAAATTATCTTATGGTAGCGTCTCAGAAACTACAAAAATCTATTACATCGGTTGCAATTAATCAATTTATTGTAAATATTGCAAAGCATCATCGAATCCTTGTTGGCACATTTTCGACAAGAAATCAGGACGTGGTGGGAATAAAATTCAAACAAATCCATTGATATATACCAGAGAATCCGGGAATAAAGTGGGAGCATAAGAGAGCTTGGAGGACGTCTTCATTTTTGTCCACCATAGATACGTATTAATGAGATGTGAAGGCGCCCGTTGACGCATTTATGTGCATCTGGTGGTCGATGTTTTTGTTGTTATTGCTGCAATGAATTCGGTTCCTACGATGATTGCTTCTCACGCATCCTTTTGACTCGTTCTTTCCGTAGTTGTTGATCACAGATGATGTCGTTGTGGAGCAACGGTGCACATACGGGAGTGGTATCGGGAACTTCGTCGAGCATAACCAAACTAAGTTGAGGTGCATTAATCTAACTTAAGGACATTTAAAAGGTACTCTATTGTAAACATTAACATAAGAATTGATTATTTTTTAACCTTACTAGAACCATGTACAGTACATAAGTTCCCTATCCCAGTTTGGCTCGAGGATGCATCCTTCGGAACACATTTCCCGGTGGTGGTGTTTAAGTGGTGGCTCAGTTGGCTACCGTATCGAATTCCCCGTAACAAACTGATTGTCGATTGGACTCCAGAGTGAAACAATGGAGCCATGTTTCATCCATTGTCACATATCGCAAAAATTCAGGTTTATTGCGCTTAAGCACTGCTCAGAATCATTAACACGTTGTTGCTTTTGATCGATTGTGAGCTCGCGCGGCACCCAGTTTGCACACAGCTTTCTCATGTACAAATATTCGTGAATGATACGATGTACACGTTCAGATCAAAAAGTTCAAAAGCAATATTTTATTAGCACACGAAATTCTTTTTTTCCATCTTTTTTCAAATAACAAAAGTTGCTACACTCACAACGCGATATCTCACAAGCTAATGGCTGGACTGCTGTCAAATTTTGACACGTACCGTTTGAAGTTTGCTACTAACTAGAAATCATATAGATTTAATACTAGCACCGCCATCTGTGTATCAGACCGGGGACTTTCCAATTGGCCTGTTACTTAGTTTATATTGCTAAACAGTTTTTATGTTATTTTGAGTGACAATGCATTGATAAAAATTTATAATTCAAAATAATTTACGATTTTTGTCCACTGCCTCCATAGCTTCATCACAGTTTGCCCAGCTCAGCAAAGCACAATTGCAATTTGCCAGAATGGGTACAAGTAGGTAATGAACTGAAATGAGATGTCTTGTATAGAAGCTGCTGGTGTCGAATTCGGTTGCTACTTCTTAGATTGTTCTTCATTTCAATGTATATCAGGCTAGCTAGCCAATGTCTGTTGAATTGCAGCAAGCACCCAGACAATATTAAGCGATACAACGCAACGTTTGCCAATTTGCAATGCAAAGTTAAGATAACTGGAGGCTTAGTGGTCTATTATTGATTGTCTTGAGTTTTAAACGCAAAAATTCTTCCCTAAAGAGGACTATTGGGTCCAGTTGTATTGACTTCAATTTTTGCCTTCGTTTTAAAATGTCACAGTGAACATACTTTATTAATGAATACTTATACTCGTATATGCACATGATTAATCATTTTAGTATCTGAGTAAGGTAGACATAAGGATTGATAAATGTCTAAAACATAGTTTGCCCTAAGACAAAACACGTGCCTCCAATGTTCTTGTACGTTTTGCGCAATAATTCCCACAATTGATTTCCAATCTCGAAAAGTCTAGGCTGAAAATATTTTCATATATCCGCCGTTGAACATCACTCTCAATTTCAGGGGCTTAAGCAAACATCAACCCGAATAACTCAACTTGACAGGGCGTACCTTCATCATATCAAAAAAATGTCAATATCTGTTCTAAAGCGTCAATTTAAAATCACCTCTCACGTCCAAATGTAAAGATGAGCTGCGAAGTGCTGGTAACCTACGTTAAACGTCCATTAGATGAGCACAAGATGAATGTCAGTCACCGAGCACAGCATCGTGCTCTAGGATTCAAAATTCAGATTATTCACATAACACGGGCAACCAGCCCGCTATCACTAGCAATATCCTTGCAACTTCAATAACATCACACCAGGCGCGAAACTGATTTGAATACTTTCACAATGACGGTGCCCGACGACAACGATAGCTCATAGCATCTACGAGTATTCCTCCATTTTATATTACAAGAAGAAGTGATGAAGTTGAATCGAGGTCGGAAGGATATCCAATGCCATGAGAAGTTCTTATTATGCAAGCGTTCATCCAGCTTCATAAGATGCCATTAATCTTCCCTGGATTCAACGGTTGGCGATGACACTTGGTATACAAGTATTCAACAAGTGTGTTTGGCCACATGACATCTCTGCTAGTAGTTTCAGTCTTGTCTCGCCTTGCGGAATTTCTTCTCAGGATCGTGACCAAAATAGCAGATAGCACTACTGATGCGGATTTCAAACAAATCCATTTTCTAGGGCATACTATCATGATGGGAATGGAAAAAAAAGATGAATGGATGGAGACAAGCATGTCATTTTATTACACATTCGATTTACGGAATGTGATATGGTAAGGATTATCGCCAGAGGCATCTATTCAATGAGTTTCTGTCTATTGAGGTTAATCAATTTCATAGAGCCTTTTTGAGTAAGGTACTCTTTGATACAAGTCTTTTTTACTCATCACAGACTTCACATCCTAATCATAGTCCTGAATCACGCTCATTCACTCCTGAGACTAATAAAAACGCTTGCAGGGAACGCTAGTTCAAAGCAAACCAAACTGAATCCCTGTTATTTTGCTCAGAGCCTAACAATAATAACCACCAAAGCCTGGCAAGCCTAAGGGATTACTTTTTCATGACGCCGAAGGGCCGAGCTTTTAATTGCTTCCGTGGTCAGGACACGTCTTAGCAGTATCAAAATCTGATACATTTGGTTGAGAGGGAAATTCAATATTTAGTTTGGAAATTGTATTTTGAAACTGTATTTGAAAAGGATTTCAAGGCTATTGAGTAGATGAAAAAGTGGAACACTCTATTTATGTAGGCTTTGCGGCTTTTACGATGCGTTTAACAGCTATTTCTTTACTACGCTGATATCTGATACGAATTGACGTATCATTTGTAGATGATAATTTTTGTTTCAAGGGTCTAATGGATTTTTCTATTATAAGGATTTTTTTTAAGTTTTCCACAACGCTACACTATAAAAATCTATCATTGCCTACTGGTTTGTTCAATCGTGCGTTATAAATTTTTTCAAGTACTGTTCAAGATAGGATCAAAGAATTTTGTAAGAAAACTAATATAAAGTAAGTTGTATAGCATAAAGGTTTTATATAATGGGCGTTTTTTTAGAAGTATAGAACTTTGAAATGAAGTAAATATGTATAAATTGTTTCCATTGCCAAGGAATTGATATTATTGGAAAGATATTTCTTGGCCAATTTTATTTGAATATGATTTTGGGTATGTGAGGAAGTCCACACCGGAGGTCAAATTTTCGACTACACTAACCAATAATTGGGACCGTATCTCGCCAATAACGCTGCGAATGTTCCCTTCCACATGGTCAAGCGTCTCGGGCTTTTTGACTTAGACAAGTGATATGACGTATCCTCACAATAAATAGTCCAGCGGTGTTAAGCCACAAAATCTTGCAGGGCAAGACCAAAACGAAAAATTCTGCGCTCATCAAATGCTGATATCATTGTAGATATTAAATTATTATATATTATCGTTTAATTATTTAGGTGAGTTACTTGAGCTATATGGCATGTCCCGCCATCCTGTTAAAATCAAAGGTCCCTTGCATTACGGCGAGTCAATTCCGGAACGAGAAAGTCATTGACCATGACTGCATAGCGGTCACCATTGACTGTAATCTTATTCCTAGCAGCATTTTTCACGATAAATGGACCAATGATTCCACTGGCCCATAAAGCACACCTAATAGTGACTTTACCCGAATGTAATCGTATTTGGACAAGCGCCTGTGGTTGTTTATCAGTCCAAATTTGGCAGTTTTGTTTGTTCATGTAGCCATTCAACCACGAATGAGCCTCATCACTAAAAAATTTTCTTATGAAATTCAGGATCTGCAGCAATTTGTTCTTGGACCCATATATGGAATCTACGCCATACCCTGTGTTCATTCGGTTCCAATTGCTGCACGAGATGGAATTTGTAAGCCCGTGAACTCGAACCAAAAACCTTCGGCTTACGGGCTTAATGCTCTAACCTCTAGACCACCCGGACTATTCTCACATTCACAGCTTCAATTCCTTACATATCATCCCTACCTTCTTTTGGGCACACGTACTTTTTTCTTTTATTAATTTTTTTAATAAAAGCATTAAATTATTCACCAATATTTTCTTTTATTTTCCCTCATATTGTTATATCATATCCAGCCAGTATACCCCATGTATACTGGGAGCTCGATTTGATGTTTATCCTATATACATCATCAAGTCTCCCGGAGAGTGAGAGACCCTCTTGCATGACACTTACCTCCTACTGTATCCATTTAAACTAAATCAATAAAGGAAAGAGTTAATTTGATTAATTATTTTATTGTTTATTATTTTTTGTTAACATTTACACTTTGGCGAAATTGTTTAGTTACATTTTCACATGCCATTGTATTGAAACGCTATAACTATCAATGTTGAATGAAGCGCTTTTGACTTTCTCGTAGACTTGGAATTTCTTGATGCTGGTGGGACTTGTCACGCTTCCCATATGAGAGTCAGCCTGTAGAGAGAATCAAGAAGACGTACTAATAGATCGGGGTGGCACCATCGCGTGAATGCTAAAAGGCCGGTTGAGGTTCTTGGCTCAAGCCAACGCCTCACGTCTTACCATTGGAATTGAATCTTCGCGTACCCAAGTTCTCGGAAAACAGGAAAAAGTTTCGCCTATTTAATCCCACGTTGCTTACTACTACGAGACCAGGTAGCAGCATGTTACTTACTATTATGGGACCGGGTAGCAGCGCGGTCCCTCAGAGGCTCGAACACGAATTTAAAGTGCCAGACTCCACCAAGTGTTTATATTTGGTCGCAAAATGAGCTTTTGCTCCATATTTCACCAAAATTTGCCAAACATACAACATATGTTCTCCCAGTCCACGGAAGTTTTTCCTCCCCATCTCGTTTCGTTAATAGATTGTTGCGGCAAATTGGGGAAATCGAGCGAGAGAGAACTTTTCATCTTTATGCTCTCTCTTCCGCTTTACTCCGCTGGAATTTTATTTTATACATTTTACTAACAAAATCTCATTCCCATCTTGCTACTTACGAAATTCCATTTTTTATTTTCTACTAACAAACTTGTCCTTTTGCAACCACTTTCTCGGAAAATTGGGATTCAGTCATCGAGGTCCGAACATTTTTCTACACAGACAACACTGCTTGAGGTCTACTTTCACCCAAGCAATTCCCTACATGTGGCTTGTGACTTTGATTCTGAGCGCAAGCTATACTACAAGTGGCGAGGATCGAAGTTACGATTCTACAGATCATGGAAATCGAGGCGTCACACGAGGATACGTTGCTTTATGCTATGATCAGTACTAAGGAATGCAAATTGAAAGGTCTATTAGACAGTGAAACAATGATAATAGCCAGCACCTGATTGACTTTGCATGCAGCAAAAATTTAGTCATACGGTCAACTTGCTCCCCACATTGCCGCATTCATAAATTGACCTGGGTATCACCGGATGGCAGCACACAAAACCAGATTGCCCATGCTCTGATCCAACAACGTTGGGCCTCAAGCATATTTGACGTCCATTTATAATGAGGAGCCAATTGTAACTCAGACCATTACTTGATCAAATAAACCTATCGATGTCGTATGTCAAAGACATACTCATTGCAGACTTGCCCGCTACAAAAATTTGACATAAAAACGCTACAAACAGCATCTGTGGCCAAAACCTCGGCAACCATCTGGCTCCCCTCTTATTAGACGCATCGTTAATATCATGCAACGAGCTCTGGATGGAAGTGAAAGCGGCTATTAAGACGGTGGTAGAGCAGACGATCAGATTTCAAGCCCTAGGCAAGAGAAATGAATGGTTCGATGATGAGTGCCAGAATACGTTAGATAAAAAGAATCAGGCATACAAAGATAACATAGGTAGGAAAACCGGGACGAAGAGAGAACGCCATGAAAATCTCAGAAGAGTAGTGATTAAGATAATTAGGATTAAGAAAAGAAAATACTATCACGACCAATTGAGAAGTATAGATGTAAGTTTAGCGAACAACAAGACAAGACAAGCATACAAAGTAGTGAAAAGCCTGAAACGTGGTTATCAGCCCAAAACCATGCTCTATCGTGCTGACATCGGCAATATCATCGCTGATGAAACCGAAATTAAGGAAAGATCATATCTTAAGAACCTTTTCAATCCGCCACACAGCCCCACAATATCGGAGCCTTTAGATATCTGCGGAGAGCTTACATTGGCCCCACCAACTCTAGATGAAGTGTGATCCATCATCAAAGCCCACAAGAATAATAAAGCACCAGGCATCAATGAGGTTCCAGTGGAGCTCATCAGATTCCAGTGGAGCTCATCAGATAGATAGTAGGGTTCATAAGGCTATTCACAAAGTCAATCAGCACATTTGGCAACAAGAACATATGTCGAAAGAGTGGAGCCAATCAATTATATTCCGTATCCACAAAAAAGGTAACAAGCTATATTGCAAAACTTATAGAGGCTTATCACTGCTTTGTACGGTGTACAAAATATTTTCAAAGATCTTAGAAAATAAAATAAGATCATATGCCAACAGTGTTATTGGGGAGTATCAAGGTGGCTAGAGCAGGTAGATCGACACTAGACCAATTGTTCACAGTCAACCAGGTACTTGAAAAATGCTGGGAGCTCAACACAGAAGTCATCCTAGCCAAATTAGTCCGTCTTACTAAAATGACAATGACATCAAAGACCTCCCAAGTCCGCATCAATAACCAACTCACCGATGCCTTGACAGATACATCGGACTAAAACAGGGAGATAGGCTGGCCCCATTGTTGCGAACGAACACATACAACATGCTCCGATATATTTCCGCTTCATAGCTCCAGTAGTAGCGAGCAAACAACACCTATGTACTTGCACTTCGCCAAAGAAGCACATACGCAAGTAAATGAGCGAGCAGTTAGTATACGAGAAAGTTCAACCCGCAATGATATTCACATCGTGAACGAACTGCTTCGAAGAAAGGTAAGCGGAAAGGTAAGCGGAAAGGAAAACTGAAAGTTCCGGCATAAATACTCTTTCGCTCAATGTTCCCAGTTTCGCTATTACACCTCGAGAGATCGTGGGAAAACCGAAAGTTCTGGCTAAAACACTCTTTCGCTCAATGTCCCCAGTTTCACTGTTTCACCTCAAGAGATCGTGGGAAAGCCGAAAGTTTAAGCTGAAAGCACTCTTTCGTAGTCGAAAGCTTAAGCGAAAAACACCATTTTGCTCCATTTCCCCAGTTTTGCATATTCACCAGCTGAGCAAGCGAGGCGAAGCGGGGAGGAAAAACATTCGTGGAACGCGAGCGCACGTGTTCGGCTACTCAGCACCTTTAAAGAGAATTTAGGTTGAAAGCTCACGAAAGACTGAAAGCACTTAAAGTTCTTGGACAAAGCATTTGAGTGAGTGTGTATTCAAGTGCAAAAGGGAGCGTGCTGCTACCCAATTACCATTTAGACGGTTAAAGTATTCGCGATTAAAAGTTCAGCCAAAGATATTGTCCAGTGTTCAACGAAGTGGTGAGGGGTGAGGCGTTGGCTTGTGCCACGATCTTCAATCGGCCGTTTGGCGTTCCATGCCGTATGGCCACTCCGAACCATTAACACGTCCATTTGATTCTCTACAGGCTCAATATTGATATAAGTCTCCAATAATTTAATAAGTTAAATGTAATTAATTTAAAATATGAACATTAAAATAAAGTTAAACCCCTTAAAATAAACTCTCGTCTTTTGTTGGTTTGGTTTAAATGGAGAGAGTAGCAGGTAAGTGGTGTTACAGCGAGTTCTTTCCCGGGAGCCTTAATGATGTATATAGGATACACAACAAATGAGTTCCCAGTTCATACCAGTATACATAGGGTATACTGGTTATGTAAAACCATTGCTATTCAATTGGCTCTGGAGTGCGTCATAAGGAAGATATTTGTCGATACATAAGGTACATAACTATACAAGTCAAGCAACATAATAGCGTATGCGTTCGGCATTAACATTTTGTCACGGTCATTAACAACTGCCAAAGAACTCTTCCTGAAACTCAATGAAAATAAAATAAACCTCATGACACAGTCGAGGAAGAATATCTCAAGCACACAAAATATCACACTTGGCGAGTACAGTATCAAACATGTGACCAAATTTGTGTATTTAGGCACCAAAATAATGAGAACTAATAATAAAAAAGACGAAATACGCCGAAGAAAACAGCTCGTAAATAAAATATTTTATTCAGTTTTGACAATCTTGAAAACTAGCTGCATATACAGGAAAACAAAACTCTAAGGATACAAATCTGTGATAATACCTTGGCCGTCCCCACGATTGTTGAGAATTCTGGCCATAATAGCATTCTCCCATTCATAACTTCAATTGCCTACTTACCATCTCCACCTTCTGTTGGGCACACATAACTTTTTTCTTTTATTGATCTTTATTGCATAAAAAACTTCAATTATTTACCTTGATTTTATTTTCCCTTTACCTTTCCTATCTTATTTTTAAGTACGACAAAAAAACTTAATCTTATCTTTCCCACTAACAAAATTTCATTCATTACTTCCCATTATCCAAATTTCAGTTTATACATTTTACTAATGAAATCTCATTTCTTCTTTCCTACTAACAAAATTACATTCTTTATTTACCACTAACAAAATTTGATTCATTATTATGCTAACAAAAATTCAATCAAGCCTTTTTACTAACACAGTTTCATACCACTGCCAATTAAAAAAACAATTTTTTTAATTTCTCGAGTTGTCACTCCTTCTCTCCCGTCCTTTCCTCTTTGTGTTTAGTTTCGATACGTTATATTGTTCTGGAAGATCAGCGACATGACTAGCTAGGCCCAATATGTCACCCCGGATTAAGTCTGCAGCTGCGGTGACTTCTGTAGTAATCGAGCAGTCACACAAGCAAATTGCTCGAAAACATTCCTACCCTTAACCGAAATTTAAATTGCATTCATAATTGCAATTTATAAAATTGTTTTTCTTGCTATTATTAAACTTAATTTTATATCAATTTTCCTTTATATCAAATTTAAACCTTTCCCTTTAATTATAATCGTCATGAAATCTAAGTTTTATTACTATTTGAAATCTTTTTCATTTTTCTTTTTACTTCGGTTAATTAATGTTTTCCAGCAATTACAATATCAAACTGCTCGAAAACCGTCCTATCTCTTATCAAAATTTCAGCTGTGGCGAGGAGATGTCGGGAGGAGGGTCAGTTGTGGACGTGAGGTGTTTGCGGCCGCTAGCAACATGAAACGTTCTGTTGTGTGTGCCCAAATTTAACCGACATTGGAGTAGCCCCTTCATATGGGCGAGGCGCCCTGTTTGGAAAACAAGTGAGGGAAGGTTCCTTTAGGGTACAAAATTAGAACGGTTGTGAGCTGCGAAATCTTCATATCTGTGAGTGTGTGTCAATTGCTCACAACCTGTACCTTCAATGTACCGGTTTTTCTTTGTAGGTCCTGGAATTTCATTCGGGCATCGGGAAAAATAAAATGGTTGTGAGCTGCAATATCTTAATATCTTTGAGTGTGTGTCAATTGCTCACAACCTGTACCTTCAATGTACCGGTTTTCTTTGTAGGTCCTCGAATTTCATTTGGGCATCGGGAAAAATTTAAACGATTATGAGCTGCAAAATTTTAATATCTGTGAGTGTGTGTCAATGGCTCACAACTTGTACCTTCATGACGACGAGTGAAAAGAAAATCGACGAGTGAAAAGAAAATCGACGAGTGAAAAGAAAATCGACGAGGAAAGTGACATTTGCTGGCTTAGTTGAAAACCCGTGACTGTGCAGGAATTATTGAGTTTCGTCATGAAGTGCCGTAATTCATGAATGTTGCGCTAATCTTCCTGACAGATATATCAACAATTTTACTGAAGGTTGTGCTAAGCAGAAATGTTTAAAAATTGTACAGGTGCATGCTAATAGAAAATTATGAGTCTCTAAGAGACAAAACAAATTGAATATTGGGAACGAAAAAGATCAGTTTTTAATGGAAATTAAAAATAAATCGGCAATAAAATCATATAAATGAGACAGAATCTGATTTGAACGAATCAATATAGTAAATGGTCAAATATTTCAATAGATTCGTTTAATCGACCAGCGATAATTGAAAGAGAAATCAAAACTGAAACCTTAAGCGATAGTGATACTGTGCAGACGGTTTCGTTTAGCAATGATGGAGACCTTCTTGCAATAGAAGGAAGAAGACATATTAAACAAACGGAGACACTAGACGATGGAGACAAGGCCAATCACCACTGATATGAACATCCTCTTTCGCCGAGGCAGCAGACCATCGCTGTAGTCCTTTACGAACATCTTCATACCTACACTTCACTACACTGTAACAGTCTTCACCGATACAACGCTCTACAGCTGCTATGGTTCCTTCATTACGCACTGCATGATGTTTGGATTGAGGCATATAATCTGTGAGAGTAAACGTGGTGCGAAAATGATTCCATGATTAACCGAATTAATCGTTTTGATGGACGATTATATCGGCAATAAATTTTTGAGGTTAATTTCTTTTCATTAAGGAAGTATTGCAAAGACCGAAGCAAATGGCAGTCTGATAGTGCAAGATCTGAACTATACGGTGGATGCATCAAAACTTCCCAGCCAAGCTCTGTCAGTTTTTGCCGGGTCATCAAAGATGTGTGTGGTCTGGCATTGTCATGATGGAAAACAACGTTTTTTCTATTGATAAATGATGGCCGGTTTTTGAATTTGAGTGTTTGGCCAGATTCTCGCACCTCGTGATAAACAATTCCCTTCCAATCCCACTATACACACAGCATAACCTTATTTTGTGTCAATCCTGGCTTTGAAGTCGTTAGTGATAATTCACCTTATTTCGACCATGATCTTTTTTTAACGACATTCTCGTATTTTACCCATTTTTCATCACCCGTAATGATTTGCTTCAAAAATGGCTCGGTTTCATTGCGTTTTATTAGCATTCCGCAAATGAAAATTCGGCCGATCAAATTTTTTTGTGTTAATTCATGCGGCACCCAAACGTCGAGCTTCTTGGTGTATCCAGCCTTATGCAAAAGATTCAAAATTATTTGGTAATGGATATTCAGTTTCTTAACAATGCCAGGTTGCTTATGTGTCGGTCTTCTTCAATTTTTGTAAGATTTCATCGACTTTTTCAGCGATTGGTCGACCTGAGCGATTTTCACATCAAAATTTCCAGAACGAGCGTGAGCGAACCATTTATTGGCTGAGGCTTTCGATAAAATATCTTGACCGTAGACACCACAAACTTGTTCACGAGCCTGCGATTCATTCTCACCTTGATCGTAGTGATATTGTAAAATATAACGAAGTTTTTCAGAAATTTCACTCATTTTTAAATGAATACAACTTTTGATACGAATGACGAAATACAAAACGTTCCATATGAAGACTGTAGACTGAAATGTCACCTTTCAAACGCATATCAGTTTGACTCAATCTGATTAGTATTGCCCGATATATGACAATGAACATCATCTAGTGATAAACAAGTTGAGTAAGCAGGAGAGTGCTCCTACCAGAAGGTCTTTGTAAACATCCTAGGGTTAGAAACATGTTTTCTAATAGCGTGAATCGATAACTTGAATTATTCATCCAATACTTGGATATGATATCGTAGACTGAAATGTCACCTTTCAAACGCATATCAGTTTGACTCAATCTGATTAGTATTGCCCGATATATGACAATGAACATCATCTAGTGATAAACAAGTTGAGTAAGCAGGAGAGTGCTCCTACCAGAAGGTCTTTGTAAACATCCTAGGGTTAGAAACATGTTTTCTAATAGCGTGAATCGATAACTTGAATTATTCATCCAATACTTGGATATGATATCGTTCAAATTTATACAAAAGATGCACAATTTCTTCCATAAGCACAGTGCAGTGCCATTTTATTCTAGCTTAAATGATTTTCCTGAACGCTCGGCCGGTTGAGCATGTTCGAATTAAACACTCTTCCTAAAATTTTCATAAAAATTGAAAGAAAAAGAAGTCCCTAGATCAATTTGAAATATGTATCAACCATAAATACGTGTTATTGTTGCTGTAATTTCATAAAATTGAAATGACTATAACTCACTTGATTATCATTTGATCTCGATTAAATGAACATATACATATTGTTACATGTACAAATAATTACATGTACAAATAATTCTGCGAGCTACTGTCGCAATTGTTTTCATAATCATTAAGAACGTCAACAAATGAATTTACTCGAACCCACGAGAACCCAGCAAGCATGATCAACATCTGCAAGTGACGTCACTCCATGCATTAATTTGCTCGAACCTACCAGGTACCTCTCGGTAGAACATTCGCCAATGTACGAGAAATGGGTGAATAGGTAGAGACCCTATATAAAGGCGAGCTGAATGAATGGGGGGGGATCATCATTCATTCGACCGCGATAAAAACTGCGATTGTGTGTTTCGTAATAGTGAAGTAATTTAGAAGACAATTGCGATAAGAAATTTATGGACAAGTGTTAGATTTTTTTGTAATAGTGAAAATTAAAATTAGTGAAAGTGTTAACTGATTATTGTGCATTTTATTTAATTAAATAAACTCTTTTAACTTAAATTAAAAGACATTGCGTTTTCACTTTCCCGGAACGTTAAAATTATAGGCCGCGAACCAATAACACGCGACAGTGGTGTCAAGAAGTGCGAAAGAAAAATTTTGAAAGTGAGAATTTGAATATTTTTATAGTGCACAATAGTAAAATTTAAAGAAACATTAAAAATGCCACGAAGCTTAAACTTAAAAATTAATGAATTGACCATGTCGGAGCTTAAGGAAGAGTTGGAACAGCGAAACCTGGCTACGCAAGGTACAAAGGCCACATTGATTGCACGCTTGCGTGACGCGATCGAGTCGGAAGGCGTGAATCTGGATTCGGGTGAGTTCTCAGATGCGGAAAAAGGCGCAGAAGGTGGAGAAGTAGAAACACCAAAATCGAAGGAGCCAGAAAATGCGCTAATGCAAATGTTAATGCTGATGTCATCGAGTCTGACTGCGAAGCTAGATGAACAATCAGCGAAGCTAAATGAACAATCAGCGCAGCTAAATGAACAGACATCCAGTTTAGTTGCGAAGTTAAATGAACAATCAACGAAGCTAAGCGAACAATCAGCACAGCTAAATGAACAGACATCCAGTTTAGCTGCGAAGCTAAACGAACAATCAGCGAAGCTGGACCAACAAGCAATCGAAATCAAAGCAGACATCAAGGCAGACATCACACAGAAGCTGGAGAAACAGTCAACCGAAATAAAAGCGGAGCTCGGTAGTCTCAACAAGCAAATTAAAGGCGTCGAGGAAAAGGTTGACCAGGTCGAGGAAAAGGTTTACCAGGTCGAGGAAAAGGTCAGCCAGGTCGAGGAGAGAATCAACAATGAGATGGAAAATATGAAAAAGGAATTGGAAGCAGCAAAGGCAGTAGTAACCGCCCCACCAGCCCCAATTATAACCGAAGCGCAAAGCTCATCTAGAAACGTACAAGCACCAATATTCGATGGGCAAACGGTCTGGACTATTTACGAAACCCAGTTTGAAGCAGCCGCTCGCATAAATCACTGGAATGAGCAGGAACGAGCAACTGCATTGATTCTTGCTCTAAGAGGCCCAGCTGCCGAGCTGTTGCAGACGATCCCCGTTGAATCGCACTCAAACTCGAATGCTATAATGAATGCGCTCGACATGCGTTATGGAGATGATCATCTAAAGCAGATTTATCGGTCACAGCTAAGGCATCGGGTGCAGAAGTCTGGTGAAACCCTACAGCAGCTAGCCCAAGACATTGAGCGACTAGCACTTTTGGCTTACCCAGCCTATGACCCAGAACATCGAGATGATGCAGCGACAGAGGCATTCATCAGTGCACTAAAGGACCCGGAATTGCAACAAGCCGTGCGTTTAGCTCAAAAGCAAACGGTTAAGGACGCATTGGCTTACAGTCTGAACTTTGAGGCAGCGAAAAATGTGACTCGTACCACTGCCCGGGTTCCTGAAGTAGTGACAGACGAGTGCAGGTGTGAACGCGTGGAAATTGAGCGAGACCCGCATGTAAATGATGCGCCTAGATGCTGGAATTGCGGAGAGAAGGGACACTTGCAAAGAGACTGCAAGAAGCGAAGAAAACCGAGCTATTGTCCAGGGTGTGCAGCTAGGAAGAGATCCAGACCGAGTCAGGAGCCCAGAATGGAAGCCCTTTAAACAGAGGGGTCGGGAAACATGTAAGAGCCAACTTCGTGGGGCAGAGGTTGGCTAGGAGGATCGACGTCCCCAGCACCACCATCACCGTGTCAAGACTACATCGTGGTGAAGCGGACTTATGCCTTCCGGGTCAAATTGACGGAGAACACTGCACCATAACAATCGACACTGGTGCAACCCGATCGATTATCTGACCAGACCTAGTTAGACAGCAACAACTTCACAAGGGCAGAATTTTCTCACTACGGACAGCATCGGGAGAAACTGCACCTGTTCATGGAGAGGTCAACCTCCAGATACAGTTGGGAGACCTTGTGTTCCGACATAATTTTCTGGTCGCGAACATTATGGATGACTGCATTCTCGGAATGGATTTTCTCCGACCACATAGAATCACGTTGGACTTGGGCAAACGTGTATTGAAATGGCAGAATGTCGAAGTACTGATGGAGGATCCCAGCGTCCAAATCCCCAAGATGAATGTAGTGGTATGTACTGACACTGATGTACCGAATTCTTCCGAAAGCATTGTATGGGCCAAGCTTGATGGTGATTCTGGAGACCACCGATCTTATCTGATAGAGCCAACGAAGACGTCCGCATTGCGCAGTTTGATTGTAGGGCGAAGCCTTGTAAGATCTTTAAGGAACGGATATGTGCCGGTTAGAGTCCTTCACACCGCAGAATCAACTACGAGCATCAAAGCGGGAGAAGTCATCGGCAGCTGCCAGCCTGTTTCCACTATCACCTCTTTGGAAGCTACTCACGACCATCATTGCAAAAGGAGGCAAGACACAGACAAAGCCCAGGAATCAACGTCTGCAATATTGAAGCAGGACAAATTGCCAGTGCAGCTATTCAAACGAGCCTCTGATCTGGTCACCAAGTAGAGTGACATCTTCTCAACAAGCCCGGATGACCAAGGCCGAACGAGTCTGGTAACTCATGCATAGATACACAGGGAGCCAAGCCGATTCGACAAGCGCCCAGACGCCTCCCTATAGCCAAACAAGGAGAAGTGAGCGCGCTGATCTCGGACATGGAAAAACAAGGCGTTATTGAACCTTCTGTCAGTCCATGGGCCGCGCCTGTAGTTCTAGTAAAGAAAAAGGATGGTAGCACTCATTTTCGTGTCGACTATAGGCAGCTCAACGACGTCACTAAGAAAGATAGTTACCCGCTCCCACGCATCGATGACATCATGGACACTTTAGCCGACGCAAAATGGTTTTCTACACTCGATCTCAAGAGTGGCTACTGGCAGGTAGAAATCGACACGCAGGACCGAGAGAAGATCGCATTTTCAGTTGGGACCGGATTGTGGCAATTTGTGGTGATGCCATTTGGGCTTTGCAATGCTCCAGCCACTTTCGAACGCTTGATGGAATACGTGCTACGTGGTCTAACCTGGAAAACCTGCTTGGTGTACCTAGATGACATCATCGTCATCGGGAGAACGTTCGAAGAGCATGTGCGGAACTTAGAAGAGGTTTTCTCCAGACTGCGACTGGTAAATTTGAAACTTAGTCCCGACAAGTGTACCCTTTTCGCAGCTGAAGTAAAATACCTGGGACATGTCGTATCAGCGGAAGGGGTCAAAACAGACCCTGAGAAAATTGAAAATTGCAAAATTGAAAATTGAAAATTGGCCAACACCAAACAACAAGCGCCAACTACGAAGTTTCCTGGGTCTGGCAACCTACTACCGAAGATTCGTCAAAGACTTTGCCAAAATAGCTAAGTGTCTTTATCAGCTAACCGAGAAAAATCGTCCGTATGTCTGGAATGAACAATGCCAGACAGCCTTTGAGACCCTGAAGGAAAAGCTATGTGAATCACCCGTACTGGTGTATCCGAAACCCGGAAAAATGTTTGTAGTTGACACCGATGGATGCAAGCAACGGCGGTATTGGAGCTGTACTCTCCCAGCAGATCAATGGCGAAGAAAGAGTCCTCTCGTATTACAGTCGAGTTCTTTCAAAAAGTGAGAGGAACTACTGTGTGACCAGGAAGGAGCTATTGGCTATAATAGAGGCCACCAAGCAGTTCCACAAGTACCTATATGGCCAGAAATTTGTTCTTCGAACGGACCATGCATCGCTGAGATGGCTACTTAACTTTAAAAACCCCGAGGGACAAGTTGCGAGATGGATTGAAAGATTGCAGTCATACGACTACGAAATTGTTCATCGAAAGGGCGGAGTTCATGGAAATGCTGACGCCCTATCTCGTCGCCCATGTCCAGCTAACTGCAAGCATTGCCGACGGATTGAGGAAAAGGAACCGCGCGTTGATCTGCGACTGATAACGGCCGAATTCGATGAAGGTTGGTCATCGGAGGAGATTCGAAATGCCCAGCTAGCCGATGAAGAAATCGGACCATTGCTCGTATGGAAGGAGACGACTGGGCGACCTGAGTGGAAAGACGTTTCAATGCATAGCGCAACCCTGAAAAGCTATTGGGCACAATGGAACTCCCTTCAGGTTGAGGGTGGCATACTCAAGCGGAAATGGGAAACGGTGGATGGCAGCTCCTATAGAATGCAAACTATACTACCCAAAAGCCGAATCCACGATGTGGTTAAGGAAATGCATGAAGGATCCTCGGGAGGCCACCTTGGTGTTAACAAGACATTAGTGAAATTGCGGGAAAGGTTCTACTGGCTCCACGCTCGAGAAGACGTAGAGGACTGGTGTCGCAGATGCACAGTTTGCGCTTCCGTCAAAGGCCCAAAGCGACGACTGAGAGGACAAATGCAAACCTATAACGTGGGGGTACCGTTTGAAAGGATTGCTGTTGACATCGCAGGACCCTTTCCTGAATCTGAATGGGGAAATCGATACACGCTGGTTGTAGCCGATTATTTCAGCAAGTGGCCCGAGGTCTACCCCATTCCCAACCAGGAAGCAACTACTGTAGCTGAACAGCTAGTGTTAAATTGGGTCAGTAGGTACGGCGTACCTAGCGAACTACATTCAGATCAAGGCCGAAACTTTGAGTCACTAGTTTTTGGCGAAATGTGCGAGCTGCTCGGAATACGGAAAACGAGGACAACACCGCTGCATCCCCAATCCGATGGAATGGTCGAACGTTTCAACGGCACGCTCAATAAACACCTTGCCAAAATGGTTGACGAGAACCAAAGGGACTGGGACCGACATATCCCACTATTTTTGATGGCGTATAGAGCCGCTGAACATGCGTCGACGGGCCAAGCCCCAGCCAAAGTCATTTTTGGAAAGTCTATTCGTTTGCCAGCCGATATAAAGTTCGGAACACCCCCTGAGAAACCCCAAACGGTCTCGGAGTACGCAAGTGATCTAAGACAACGGTTGAACCAGATACATCGGACAGTGTGAAAACACCTCGAATCGGCTACTGACCCCATGAAGACCAGGTATGATCTAAAGGCAAATTCTACTGGCTTCCAGCAAGATGACTTGGTGTGGCTTTATAACCCGCAACGGCGAAAGGGTAGGTCTCCAAAGTTGCAACATAATAGGGAGGGACCATTCCGAGTTACAAAGCGAATTAACGACGTCGTATACCGAATACAGGAACATCGTAAGCCGAGAGCTAAAATGAAAATCGTGCATCTGGACCGTCTTGCCCCATATTACACTCAGGTAGAATTGACTACAAATAGCGACACATCTTTTCGGGGCGAAAAGAACTGAGGTGGGGGCAGTGTTACATGTACAAATAATTACATGTACAAATAATTCTGCGAGCTACTGTCGCAATTGTTTCCATAATCATTAAGAATGCCAACAAATGACTTTACTCGAACCCACGAGAACCCAGCAAGCATGATCAACATCTGCAAGTGACGTCACTCCATTCATTAATTTGCTCGAACCTACCAGGTACCTCTCGGTAGAACATTCGCCAATGTACGAGAAATGGGTGAATAGGTAGAGACCCTATATAAAGGCGAGCTGAATGAATGGAGGGGATCATCATTCATTCGACCGCGATAAGAACTGCGATTGTGTGTTTCGTAATAGTGAAGTAATTTAGAAGACAATTGCGATAAGAAATTTATGGACAAGTGTTAGATTTTTTTGTAATAGTGAAAATTAAAATTAGTGAAAGTGTTAACTGATTATTGGGCATTTTATTTAATTAAATAAACTCTTTTAACTTAAATTAAAAGACATTGCGTTTTCACTTTCCCGGAACGTTAAAATTATAGGCCGCGAACCAATAAGACGCGACAATATTTTATCAGTCTATCTGATTGCAAAATTTCAAGAAGCTTAAAGGTACCGTTTTGATTTTATGGGCAAACATTTAAAATCTTCAAATCATACTATTTTTAACAAATTTGTGTGAATTTCGATCCCAGTAGTATTTGTTGCCCTTGTACTCATAACAACCCACATTTGTGATAGTTTTCAGAATTTTCGGCTCAAATGTGTCCAATCGTGAGAGGGGGGGGGGACACATTTTTGGTACAGTTTGCCTGCCCCTGGACCCCCTAATTCATAAAATGATTTTTTTATTTCAGATTCTAAAAGTTCTAATCAAGACCTTTTATTTGATACCCCACTCGACAACCTTTGATCAAAAAAAAAATTTTAAGGGCCAATTCGTTATAAGGGGGACCCCCCTTAAAAAATTTTCGAATTCTTGGTTAGACCTTAACTTTTGAGAAACCATCACTTCTGACCTTTTCACAAAGCTTGTGCATTCTAGCTTCTATAGTTTCTGAGCAAATCAGCTGTGACGCACGGACAGACGGACGGACAGACAGGTCGCGAAACTAGTAGGTCTTTGTAAAAAAACATTTTACAAAGACCTTTAAAGGCTCACTACTTTTTGGACTTCCCAATATATTGACTATAAATACTAGTAAAATAAAACGCATGATCTTCTGGCAACCCAATAAATTTGATATAACTCTTAATATTTACGGTGAAAATTTAGAAAGAGTTTCAAAATGAAGTGTGATCTTATTATTGATAACAGATTATCGTAGATCCAGCTGGTAAATAACTTAAAATCTAAACTAGCATGTTGGACCAGGTTCATTAGGTCCAAGGATTTTCTTCATACTGGGCTTAAAAATTTAGTTTAAAGTTCTCCTGTATTAGCTATGATAAGTTAGATTCGTAGTAGATTTGTAGATTGGATTGGAGTCATACGTCTGAAATGAGTTTTGAGTCAATTCATAGAATGCTGGATAAGTTATCGAAGCGATGCATGTTCTTAAGAGATTGGTGCCCAGTAATAAACTTGTTATTCAGCTGGCTGGGGGTTAATAAATGCTCGGAGAATCCTCGCTTCAGAGCCAGCCTTCCGCTCTGGTAGGCTCGCTATATTAAATTATTTCCTTTCTTTCTTTTTCGTACCAGGCTATATGCCACGAAGCCAAATCTTTGCCTTTCGCTTACGAAAAATGATCACAGGTCGCAATTGCTACCAGATCCCTTACAAAATGCCATCTCCGATTCTTTTACTATTTTCCCGTGGATTTTTTTTACGAACGTGTGAAACCTGGAGCAAATACAATCAGAGTCCTTCTTTTAGCAGTATATAAACTGCTAGTCTGAATTTGAAATATGTCAATCCACCACATGGCCGACGTCAAGTGGTGGTTCAGTGGCAGAGATCTGTCATCTTACACTTGTCAGCTGATCAGCAATTGTGTAGGGATGACAGATCTCTGTCGTGTATCGCTCCAAGGGAACAAAGGTTGTTACGTAATTCTGAGAACCTTGGAAAACTCTTTTGAAACTCCCAGATATTAGATAAGGTTTTTAAAAGGTTATTTAAAAGATCATTAATTCTTATATGACACATAAAGGAAATTGAAAAATCAGGTGTAAAGAGTCGCAATTCGTCAACAATGCAGATAACGTGGCTACTTCTATGAATTAGTAAAATCTTGAGCATTATCTAAATTGATTACAAGTTGCTTCTATCAAGTTCATCATACTTTTTGGAAATCAACTTTTCTGCGTTTCTTTACTTAGCTTGTCACTTTTCTGAAGAGTTTATAGTGTTTCTTCGAAGGCAAACCAAATGAACCCCATAAAGCTTGTGTACAAATTTATAGAAACTATTGTACTAGTTAGGAAACATTCCGTGTAGTGTAGAGGTTAGGGTATTCACCGCTTGTGCAGCAGTACCAAAGTTCAAAACTCATTGGTGCCAGCAAATTTGTGAATGTGGTTACTTCTGTTGGGTTACCAGCCTACCCAGGTTTAATGTATACTGATTTCAGAATCAGAATAAAGTAATAATCACATAAGTAAGCGTATTACTGACTGTATCATCATCTAGAATAGCTTAACGGTCAAGAAATGAGATTGAGTAACAAGCGATGGTGGTTATGTTAAGAAAGGAGAATAAACAATTTAGAACAGCCTTACATTAAGGTATTACCAGCAGTAAAAAGAATTCAACTTTAGTTCTTAAATGAGCTTCAACCAATCAATACATCCCTTAAACTTAAAGCTCCATTTAAAAAACCATTCTTCACCTTACTCAACAACTGACACTCCATTTGAGAAACTTTTGAATAGTCCTTATAGTGAAAAACTCTCTTTTGCTAAAGACCTAATCTGATCGCAGTGAAATCAAGCTGGATTGAAATATTTCCAACGATAGCAACAACCAACTACTTCTCATACTGACCTGCATCCGTTTTTCCTTATGCCAGTATTTTGCGCTTTTCTTTCTTTCTTCCCTCCTTCGCCATAATTCAGTTGAATTGGAAAATCCTCGCCATTCGAGGGTACGGTGTAACGCTAGTGGCAGTGATTTAAAAGATTTATTAAGGGATATTATTTTTGTAAGTCATACGATAATGTTGTAAAATGAGACGATATATATTTTAAACGCAACGCTGATAATGGTAATGGTACCAGTATATGCGTGCCATTGAACAATGGAAAAGTGGAATCAATATGAATGCTGAATATGAATGTTTGAGGGGAAATAAAAGTAAGTGAAAGCATATTGGGGGGATTGGGAAGTGATGGATTGTCCTTTTGTGATAAGAATAATGAATGAAAATGAATTGAAATTGTTTAAGAATTTTTTTAAAGTGAAAATATTAGGGAAATTGTTATCATTTCTGAGGCAAGCTTTGATTAAGGTATAAGATAAAAATTTACATTTCAGTACTGCAAGTATTATTCACAGGTTCTGAACAATATTTAGGTTATTCAATATCAGTCTGATGACCATACATGAGTATGAAATAATATGTACTTCCAATCGACTCAGACACCACGGGTTTGTTCGAGTCTTCATGAAAAATTCAGAAAAGATATAATATCTGAAATATCTTTAAGAATAACTTAAAAATATGAAAATGAATTACAAAAGTATTTTGCTATTTCATTCAGTAAAATGTGCTTAATAATATTGGGACAAATTGGTTGCCAATTAATATGGAGTAACAATGGGTTTTCTTTGAAAGCAAATATGTATTCATTGTAGATTAATTTGAGTTTTATTTCATTTCTGTCAGCTTATTTTGGTTACAATTACTGTCTGCATATCGTGGATTGGGTAAAAACTCCTCTGACGTAAGCGGTGTTCTGCCTACTCAACTTGTTTCTCTATTTTTTCTACAAATGTTTTTTTTAAGTTTCCATTTCTATGTAACTGTAGCAAAGATAATGTTAAATTCAGACTTGTTTCATTTTTCTGCTTTCTCACTATAGCCCCTTTTGAGTCTTTGCTTAGAGATAGTTAAAGTATTACACAACGACGAATGGATGAGAGAGTCAAACGCAAGATACGGACGAAGACGGAACGAGTCTATTGATGAAATAAATATAAAACTAGCCTCCGACTTTTGTTAAAACTATTCTTAACAATTTAGGGATTCAGCATCCTTTCGATTTCGTGAAATTTTTCAGATGTGGGATAAAGTATCCAAAAAAATCAATTTGATTGTCAACGACGCAATGAAAAAGCTAAGCAAATGCACAGTGGTGCAAGTGCACGAAAAGTTGTGCACAATGGGAATGTCAAGTGCCAAAAACAAGGTGCAGTTAGTCGAAAGAATATACCAAAATCAATACGCTGACGGTTTTATAAGGGCTCTTAATTCGAGTATTGAAACTCAGTTTAACAGTCTCGAGGTGACGTTGACCGAACTGCGAGCCTCACAAAGCATCGATCTTCCACTAAATCGATCCGCCCAAATGTGACAGTATCGGGCGGGGTAGTAAATGTGGATACGGTTGATGACGAGTGGCTTAGGATGGGCCTCAACGTTTTTGTGAATAACAAATTGCCTTCAGTCACACATGGTGCGGCGATTGTTTCAACATTGCTCCAGAGCTTATACACGAACGAGCTGGTGCACTTCGTCAGCTGATCAATAAAAAGAGAAGAATAACTTTTCAAATTTTCCCAAGGCACGCCAGGGTGCGAAAGAGACAAAAAAATTTAAGCGATTGGTACGATGCGGGAAAAGTCGATAGCGATATATCGGTTCCCTTGACTTGCGTGTGTGTGCGTGAGAAATTCCCCGGCATTCGTATGTGTGCGTGAGAAACTTCTTCACATTTAGATGTGTGCGTTGTGTCCGAACACAAAATGAGAGCAGGTGTTAATGTTGTCACATGGAAATTTTTTCGGTTTGAACGAAATCATAAATCGGGTAACGTTTAAACTATGGCGCGTAAATAATTTGAATTTATGAAGTTGCATATGGATTTAACCACAAAATGAAAAGAAATAGGCAATTTCTGTGTAAATATCGGTTTTTACATATTGAAGAATGGTCACTTGTTATTTTGAAGTGTTACGCGAAGAAAAATTAGTCATTTTTGTTTGTTGTGTAATTTCCGTTGAAGAAACTCAACGAAGAATTGTGTCGGAAGTTCAATAGATGGCAGCAGTAAGCCAATCATCAGGTGATAGAGAACTGTCAAAAGTTTTCTGTCTTAAACCAGAGCTTATATACCGACGGCTTTTTAAAAAAAAGGATATATTTTGAATTAATCTAGTATTTTTGTTTTAGATTCCGCTATTAAAACCTTAACACCTAACAATCATCTTATATTTTTCAGGCTGAAGACAACATGACAAAATTGGTGGCTGTTCAACCTGGTCCAAATCTGTTGCATCATATTCTAGCAGTAAGTTTTGCAGAATCGATTGATGATGATGTTATACAAACAAATGTTACTGGCTTCATTTGTGTGTAAGTATTTCAGAACTTGTGAGACATTATTATTACTTAGTACTATTAGAAAATCTGTATAGCAGCAGCTTTAATTTATTTATTTTTATTTCAGAACGCATGTAGACTGTGATCGACAAACTTTAACCGTTTTATCACCTCAACCGCATCCGTTACCAAATTCAATACTACTACTATCGGAACTTCAATTTATGGACACTAATTAATTTTTGTTTCTTTGTTGTATTCAATTGCTGTATTTTTTATACAACAGATTATATTTCAATTATAAATGTAGAGTTAAGTAAAATAAAACAATATTTTAAGAAACATGTGCTATTTACGTATTTGAGAATAGTTAACTGTGGCAGTTGAAACTGAATATAGAATTAGAAGTAAGGAAAAATGATATCTACAGGTTTGAACAATCGGTAGCTGGTCAACTTTTTGCTATGAACCAAGTACAGTGCTAATTAAATCAAACCAACTAGTACGCTATTTAAATCCAACAGAGATATGGTGATTTAGCTTAAAAGATAAATATCGACCCAGTTTGCAAAACATGGAAGTACCAAATTGTTAGTGATTGTGGTTCAATACCATACCCAAACCATTTCTCGATTGGGGTGTAAAGAATTGAGGGAACGTTGCTCTTGGTTGTTCTTAATAAAGAAGCTCAGTATCGAAGCTGACACCACCTCGATTGAACACATCACAGATTATGAAATTCCAGCATCTACTTCTACGTTTTGTTGGCAATTCACGCCAGCATGTACTAGAAATAAAAACCCAATGTTTTTCTTGACTACTAAACATTGAATTTTAGATTCTTGGCCTTGTTTTATGGATTAGAAGTATGGATCATCATTCAAACTTACGCAGCATATTGTATGCCTACAAAAGCATATTGTATGCCTACAAAAGACAATAACTCTAAAACCCGGCGACCTTCAACAACCCGATTCCGATGGAAACAAGAAGACCACTTCATTACAGGTAAACAGATGGATAATAATTCAGGATACTGATAATTTTTATCATTCGCTACTAAAGGACTCGGTATTTCCGTCAAATCCTTGAACAGTGCCAACTAATTGGCACTTTTCGTGCGAAAAATTATTTAAACTCAATTTCTCGACACCAATGTATCATATTGAGCTGTAAGTATCTACAGCCCCTTTCGGGCCTTCGCTTTCTGCAAACAGCGCATCCAACTGTCTCAGTCCGTCGACCGTGTCTTCCAATTCCTAGCTGGAAGCGATTCCCTTGCTGTAAGCGGATACCTTCACGTTGGAGGCGGATACCTTCACGTTGAAAGCTGAATGAGCTCCTCGATCAAACGTTTTTAACACATTCGCGCAGTTGCCGCTAGGTCTAGCCATGTTTGTGGTGTGACCCTTCTGGTTGGTTTTCTACAGCCTTGGTTGTTTCTTTCTGCTGACTTTGAAACCCTATTATGCTTCACCGTTTGGTAAGTGAAATTGGTGCCTGCGCCTTTCATCAACTAAGATGCCTAAGGCTTTGGTTTCCCCGGACTGCCATGTGGAGACTTCTTGTACCTTTTTTAGGCGTCTTCAGGTGAATTCCCTCGACTAAATACCTCACGTAACAGCTTGTTTTGGCCCCACCAAATCCTAACCTCAGCGGGTTATCTCCACCTCCTGGTTATCCTAGACGTAGATTTTCATGTTGGCTTTGACTTTCTTTGGCAAGCCTCCTTCGTTATAAGGGTGGCTTTACCTTTACTCATCAATCTGGACCCGCTAGTTTTTCCGCTGACCAGAGGAGCTCCCCGAAGCGAAGAAGGGAATGGGTTCACCTCGATACTTGGACCAGGGATACTACCTTTAGCCATACTGACCACATTTGCAAGAATGTTCTTGCTAATGCTAGCCATTTTCTTCTCCACATAAACCTTCTTCTCATTAAGCGGCGTCCTTCTGAAGAAAGGGAGCAGATTTTCTTTGAGGAAATTTTTCTCATAAGATCAGCGAGTTGCGCTGGGGTTGCGTTCCGTTTCAGTTTTGTATTATTGGGGATAACGTCAATTACACAAGATTTTTTTTTCGTTTATCTGGTCTAATATGAGTCGCAAAGCCGAAGCTGTCCAAATAATTAAGAAGATTACCGCTCGGTGTGAGGTCGGATGTCAATGCTTGATTGAAGTTAAGAATTTTATTCACTGTTCAGGCTTGATTTTGGATCGGAAACATATGCCTCGTCGACTTCTGGAAGTATTTGTCTCACTCTCTGGGTTTACTAGGTGGACCAATTCAAAATGAATTCCGATCAGCGCAAGCTGATTTAATCCATCACACATAATCCTATTTCCATCTGCATAAGGAGTCGTATTATTAATTTCAATACCAGCTCTATCTAGAGATTTACTTCATCACTAGCGATTTCAAGATTTGAAACCTCCTCTTGAGACTTCTTACAAAACATCCTTTTCACTTTCATGAAAACGCCATCCGGGCCCTGTGGACTAACGCCGATTAGTTTCTCCGCCCATTGGCTACTGACTTCCCTCCTGTAGCATGAAAGTATTAAGTTCCGGACATTTTTAAGGTATAATTCCAACAAAGCCAGCGAGGAATGGTTGTAATCCAGAAATCGCCAATGAATATTGTTGACGCGTGTGAGAAGAAGACTTTGCAATCTTTTCATCGTTGCGCTGGTTGATGTCTCATATCCTCCCATATTGTTTCACGTTAAATCTTAGGAAGTACTAATATCAACTTCTCCAATTTCGACACATAAATATTTATTTCATCGTCAATTGGAAACGCTGCGATTACACTAGATCAATGCAAAAAGCCTGATCGATAATTTTTACCCATGACATTAACAGCAAAATATTTTATCAAAAATTCATCTATAATCAAGATCTCTCCAAACAATGTTCAATATTAACAATTACCTAAGCTCGTACATAAATTTCAAAGACCTTGAAATCTTAAGATGCAGTATCGCAAACTAATGTCACGATAATTTTACGATAATAAAACCAACTCTCTCGCAAACAAGAGAATTATCGCACACGGAAGCTGATAGCCATTGATTAAAATCATTATCTTCTGCCATCTCATCGTTGCATGCAAACCGCATGAGAAAAGATGTTCTACTCTAAAGCTCTATTTGGGCATAGAAAAACAGAAGACTTTATCTTCTACCCACCAACCGCTTGCAATGTCACAAATTGTCGAAAATAAATCATCCAGTCAAACAAAATAAAATTGCGGGCAGCACACTGAAAGCATTGGAATAACACTAGCCACATGGGTTCTTACGAGAAAACATCGAGTTTTTAATATAACGTATAAAAATATGAATTATTCTCTCCAATAGCATATAATACCCACTGGGTTCAACAGTATCTCTTTTAAATTGCATTTAAATCAAAAACTTAACATCATTGTAAACATTTGGGTCCAATATTTTAATTTCCCCTTGAAAAGAAAGATTTTAACTATCCGGAACGGTTCTGGCATCATTTATTGTAGCAGGAATTTTGACTGCAAGTCCATTCATATCCTTGCCCACTTATCTGGCATCCCAACCCGCGATGTATCGGACAATTCATAAGCCAAGTCAAGCATATCGAACTCTACATCGCTGGGCTTCTCAGGCAAGCGCTCATAGTCCTCTGGTGAAAATATCAAATGACATGTTGAGCATGTAAGCGTCCCCTCGCATGCTCCAAAGGCTTCGAAATCCAAATTGTTATTAACTACAACATCCAGTAGACTGTCACCTTCTTTGCCTTTGCCTTTTACTTTGCTCCCATTTGCTTTTATGAACGTGACTTCCACTCTGGAAGTGAAACATAACGAAACGTTAATTAAAATACTCACAGAGATGTTTTCTAATCAACTCAATCTCCTGCATCCTTTTGTACGTTGGGCACAGTTGTTGAGAATACTCGCGAAGGATTCATTACACTATTTTCTTGAATATTCAAGGGTAGCATTCGTTTTACAATTTTCAGCACCAATTGATATGTTTCTTACGAAATACGAAGACATCCTTAGGGATTGCTGAAATATGCTTCTAGAAATCGACATTTTGCACGATTCCAACACACTAGAATCGTATTACTAAATTGATTCAACTTAATATTAATTAATCAAGGTATGCGAATCTAAACATAAGCTTTGGCGATACGAGTTCAACAATAAAACTTTACTGCAATGACGTTTGTCAAATTGACAGTTGAAAATGAGGGACATTTTGCTTCGTTAAATGTATTCCGCTCATTTTAACGAAATCGTTAAATTAACTCCAATTTTATATCTCTTTCACTCTTATGGGGTAAAATGCATACGGTGTTCTTGTCTTTGTCTGACCTTGTTCCTCACGGATTTTCTTGCAAATACGCGCGTTCACCAATACAAACTCAAGTCGGTGGAACCAAAACAAACTACCGTTAGACGAGCACTTTGTTCGTAGTGCGTCAGCTTCCTAGTATATAAGCTCTGATTGCTCAACGATTTGGGGCAAAACATTACAGTCAGAGCAAATGGACGTGCTTCTGACGCGAGGTACAGGCATCAGCTACTGTGAGGACAATGACATTTCATAACACCGTGACGACGAATTTCATTCCAATGATGTCTACAAGTACGAGGATGCCGACGCGCTAGGGAATGCCACACTAACATTTCAAAGGGGGCTGTGAAGCCTTTCACTGGACGCGTCAATATGGTGGTGTGAGCGGAACACACGCCAGGCAGCATGATCTGTATGGACATCCATCCAGCTGGTATAGACCAGTGTTTTTCAATTTGTGGGTCGCGAACCCTAGGGAGGTCGCGAAGCCTTGCAAAGGGGGTCGCGAAGCCTTATGCAGTGATCGACGGCAAAAGAGAAATGACAAGGTTCTACATTACAATAAAAACACAATATCAGTGAGAAGGGTGTGCTTGTTTATTTTTCCCAAAAATCTCAAAACGTGGTGCTATTTTAGAAACGTTTATGATAAAATCATTTTCTAGTAGTAGTCTGTTTCTCTTTTTAGTTTTAATGTCCACCATTGAGGAGAATGTTAATTTGCACAAGTATGAGGTGGCAAATGGCACTAATGATTTTAGAGCTTCCCTTGCCAGCTCTGGATATTTTTGTTTTCTTTTCATCCAAAACACGTCAATACTTTGCGAATGATATTCCATTTTCAGTACGCCGTCAGAAGCTAAATCTACAAGTTTTTCCTTCAGATTTATAGCGAGATATGCCAATTCTATTGACTTATCCAAAAAAAGGGACCAAAATCTACGTACGCCCATTGCCAGCTTCAGAGTGCAAGTCTGGAAAGTATGTTAATAATTTTTCTTGCAAATTATGTAAGCTCTGTATCATAGAAGGAATGTGAGCTTTTACTACAAGTGACTCGGTTGTTGCATTATCATCAACAGTCTTCTGAACACACGGAAAAGACTCAAATATATTGTTTTGTAGAGAAGTTGACCACATACGAAGTTTTACATGAAATGCTTTCACTTTATCTTTAGCTGTTAAGATCTTTTCTTCTCGCCCTTGAAGGCTTTTGTTTAAGTTGTTAAGATGGCTAAAAAGATCTGCCAGAAATACTAACTTCAAGTGCCAAACAGGGTCAGATAAATGATTAGCATATTCAGATTTAGAATCTTATAAGAACATTAACAGTTTAGCTTTTAGTTCTAGAACTCTTGTCAATACCTTTCCTTTGGAAAGCCACCAGACCTCTGTGTGATGTGAAGTTTTTAGCGGGAGATGAACTAGAGGCCTCCTAATAAGTTATCATAGATAGCAACGAGAAGGTTAGTTAAAATTCAACGTCTAGCACTCGTTGCGTGTAATCGCTCCTGTCATTAATTTTAAAAATTAATTAATTTTTCGCAAAAGTCAGTTTCAAACAATTGCAATATTTTTTTACCAGCCAGTCGAAAGCAAATTTTGATTTTATTGGAAAAACCATCACCGTCGAATTATTCGAGCATTTATCGAATACCTGAATTTCATTTCCTGAAGAAATATCAAAAGTGGAAATACGTTCAAGAGAAGTCCCGGTCTGAGAACATTCCATCTAGTCTCGCTGCAAAAGCAACGAGATGGAGGAGCCCGATGGCTTCAGCCATCAATCAGAAGGATCATGCCCATCGCCAATGATGACGGACGAAAAAAAGCTTAAAAGAAGTTACGAGAATAAAGCAGCTGATCCAAGAAAAAGAGAAAGCTGAAAAAATCTAAAAAGAAAATGAAGAACTCAAGCTTCGAGTTAAATCGTTAGAAGCACCTGTTGGAACGTTAACGTTCAACAAAGATAAAGAAATCAAGAAAGGCCGACAAGCACACTCAAAATCTGAAGACAAAAAAACTAAAAAGCCACAGAAAGAAGCTAATCAAGAGGATGTCCTCAGTGCAGGAGGCGCAAACGACAGCAGATATTATCATGCAGCGCTAGCTGGTCTTGAAGAAACGATGAACATTTTAGAGGATACACGTAAAACGTCTAAGTTAGATAACGATTTCATTGAATACCTTAAAGTTAATAATCGGGAGAAAAAACCAAAAGGTTTGTCTGCTGGTCCGTCTGCTGGTCCATCCGTAAAGATTAATGAAAAAAAAAGAAAAAGTCCCACCAATCAATGTATTTGGGCAAACGGGTAAAGATATGGTTCGGCTTTTGGCAGCCGAAAATAAACTAAAAGATTTTCAGATGAAAAAAGTCAATGCCGATAAATGGACAATAAGGACTTAGTCGCTGGTTGATTTCCAGGCAACAAAAAATGCCTTAAATTCTGGAGATGTTCCGCATTTCACGTACACCCCGAAAAGCGAAAAGAACCAAACCTTTTTATTGAAGGGTCTGGACTGTGGTGAGGACACAGTCGATCTCCTTCAGGTGCTCCAAGAAGCTGCACCAGAAATACAATTTATTACAGTTAAAAACTTGGCAACGAGAAGATCGATTGTGGAGCGCAAAAACTTGCCTCACTACTTAGTCCAGATTTCCAGCAAATGCAGTTCGAGTGCCCTGCAGAAAATACGGTACTTGAACTTCCGCGTGGTGAGGTGGCAACGCCTCCAGAAAAGTGAGGTCAACCAGTGTTACAGGTGTCAAAGGTTCGGGCATTCCGCTGCCAATTGCGCCATGAAATATAGGTGTGTTAAATGCAAAGACATTCATGCTCCCGGCGAGTGCAAATTGGTTCAGGCGGAGCCAAAAGAAAAACTATATTGTGTGAACTGCGGTGCCTTTGGTCATCCAGCATCATATCGAGGGTGCCCCCGGTATCAAGATGCAAAGGTTAAAGTCACTCCGAAACAAAGTCAAGCACACCGCAGTGTGATACCTACCAACTTCGTCAAGCAGACAATGTAAATAAAATAAATAATGTAAGTGGCAATAATGAGCTGCTCCTTAAAATTTCTCAGCAATTAAATTCCTTATCGGAGCGAATCGATAAACAAGATTCGAACATTAACATTGTTTTTCAGCGTTTAGGGCTTTCAAATGCCTCAAAATAAGTTGTCATCCAGCCACATTCCCACGGATAGGATTCGTCTCATCTCGATCAACGTTAACTCCATTGTTGCTTTACATCGGCGTGATTTTCTCCTTGAATTCATTGCCAGACAAGAGCCTGTCATCGTGCTTCTCACCGTAACCCACCTCAGTTTATGGCACTCCATGAGATTCAAGGATTTCGAGTTCGTAAGAAACGATAGGGTAACAGGTGATGGGAGAGGTGGCACCGGGATGTTGGTTCGAAGACCCAATCGTTTTCAAAATATTGAAAAAGTCGAATTCAAAAGCTTTGAATCTCTTGAAGTGTCCGTTATCAAAATCTCACTGCCAGGTGGGGATAACCTCTTCGTTATCTCTGCCTATGCAACTGGTGGAACTGTTCCCAAGCTCAAGGAGGAGCTCAATTCCTTGTTCTCTGCATAACTATAATATTCTTCCTGGTGACCTGAACGCCAAGCATACATCATGGCTGAACGCCACCAATAATCCAAGTGGTGTATTCCTGAAATCGTGGATAACAGAGAACCAAATTGAATACAGGTGCAATCTATATGGGTCGGAGTTCCCAACATACCCTAGGATAAATTCATATTTGGACCTCTGCATTGCTGACGCAAGACTTGAATTCAGCTTTAATAGTCCGCAATGGAAACTGCAGGTGCTTCCTTATGATAGCGACCATAACGCAATCGTAATGGAAATCAATCATCACAGGGATGATTTCTTCCTCATTCCAGTTCAACATGAAAATCATCGGTTGAATTTCAAAAACAACAGACTGGCGAAAGTTTCAAAAGAAGTTTAATCGGGAGTACCAGAAGCAATGTCCCCCTTCTGATGGTGGCAACTCTTGCTCAATAGTTCCTAATGACAGGAATCTAACTAACGATGAAATAGATGTCTATTTGTCGAAGTTAGAGAAGCTGACGTTGGAAAAGATTGAGAAAGTAGTTTCCAAAGATAAAACATCGAAACAATATGGAAGGATATGAAACACCAACAATCGCAAGGTTAAAAAGATTGAAAAGCCTTCTTCTCACACGCGTCAACAATATTTATCGACGATTTTTGGATTTCAACCATCCCTCGTTGGCTTTGTTGAAATTACATCTGAAGAATGTCCGGAACTTAGTCCGGTCATACTTCAAGAGTGAGGTCAGCAATCAATGGGCGGAAAAATTGAGAGATATTAGCCAACAGGACCTAGACGGCGTGTTCGCGAAAGTGAATATCATATTCCGCAAGAAATTTCGAGTGAAGGTTTTCGAATCTTGAAGTCACTAGTGATGAGATAAATCTTCTCGATAGGGCTGGTATCGAAATTGATAGTACAACTCCAGATAGAAATGGAAACAGGATTATTTGTGAAGGATTGGATAAACTTGCCCTGATTGGAACACATTTTGAATTGGTTCATCCACCAAACCCTGAGAGAGGGAATGAAATCTTTTCAGAGGTCGTTGAAGCAAAAGTTTTCGACTTCAAATCAAACCTAAGCGGCCAATCAATTCTTCATTTCAATGAAACATTAACATCTGACCTCATACCGAGCTTGAATGTTATTGATAATTTTGTCAGCTATGAAGACTTGTGTTTCATATTTCACAGGATAAATAAGAAGAAATCATGTGGTACTGATGGTATTCCAAATATAGTTCTCCGACATTTGCCGGAGGTCGCTATTCGGAATTATTGCATATTGTTCAACAACATGTTGAGCAATTCATATTTCCCAAATGAGTGGAAAGGGCTAAGGTATTTCCGATCTTGAAGAAAGGAAAAGAATCTTCATGCCCCAAAAGCTATCGCCCAATCAGCTTGCTGCCTAACACCAGCAAGGTGTTTGAAGTGATACTCAACAGAGCATTAAACACCCACATTGAGGAAAATGAGTTGATGCCAAACTGTCAATTTGGTTTTCGTGCCAGGCATTAGACGACACATGCAATAACGAAAGTAACCTCAGACATCTGTTGGAAACTAAATGATAGACAATGTGTTGGAGCATGCCTCATTGATATGGAGAAAGCCTTCGATACGGTGTGGTTAGATGGACTAATTTCTAAAATCCTTCAGGACAAGTTCCCCAGACACCTTGTCGCCATGATTAGCAATATGTTATACGGGAAATCGTTTGCTGTAACCGATGGAAATCTGACAACAAGGCGCGAGTACAAGGTCTTGAATGGTCTACAGCAGGGAACAGTTACTGCGCCTCTGCTCTTCTCAATCTTCATTCGCAAGCTATTGAACGGCTTTGATTTTAACGTCTCACCAACACGATCATTGGTAGCGTTTGCTGATGATCTGATCATTTATACGGCGGACCAAAAATGGTCAATGATGTACAGCTGTACACTGACAATTGGCGAATGAAAATCAATGCGCAAAAGTGTGAAATAATCTTGTTTCGGACAACGCTGCAGGGGGTCAGTCAAGATCTGAAACGTAATTGGAAAGATTTCCACATCATGGCTGGTGAGGGTAGTCTTGAATGGGTTCCACATAAATCCTGTGTTCGATACATCGGTGTTGATCTCGATCAGTATCTGTACTATACTGAACATGTGAAAATCGTGCTCAGTAAGGCACTAAAATAGTCATGGCCCTTCGAAAGCTCTTTGATTCCAGATACATTGATCAAAATGTCAAAATTATCTGTTATAAGACACTGGTTAGACCAGTTTTGACATATGGATGTCAGATCTGGTACAACCAGAGCGCTAGTACTATGGAAAAATTAAGAGTTTTCGAAAGAAAATGTCTTCGTGCATGTACTGGTTTGTACAGAAAGCCTGAGACGGATTGGAAACATTATATATCGAATAGAAGAATTTATCAAACTGCTGAAGTGACGAGAGTCGATATCTTCATATTGAAACTTCTTCGGAATCATATCGCAAGATCTGTGACTGTGAGTGAAAACCCTTGGATTTCACCGCCGTTCCACCCTATAGACGGGTATATAGCGACTTGCCTCGCTACTGGCTTCATTCCTCCAGAAGCATTCGTGTATTTGGACATGAATCGATATGCTTTGATTCTGACGGCGTCCCAATCATATATCACATATAAAGACGGGCCACCGATAAGAAGATAAAATATCCTCCGAATTTGAGTTCACGAGACCAACGGTTCCAATGGAGATACTCATTTGCTAGATTCGTTGAAGCTGATCGAGTTGAGACGGAGTATTGGTGGCTGAATGACAATGTCTAAATTTTTCGTGTTTATTTTCAGTTTTGGTGTTTTTCGTTATTTAGTTTTTGAGTTTCAGCTCATTATTGCTACATTTAGTGTTATTGTTTATTTGTGTTAAAAATTAGGTATAGATTAGGTTTATATTATGTTTATTATATTAGGTTAGAGATTAGGTTTAACGCTTAGGTTAAGAACATTGTTATAGATTTTTTATAGTATAAGAAAAAGTTTTTGATTGCATTTATTAGAATTAAGTTTAAACATATTAGGTGTAGGATCAAAGTTCACTGTAGTGTTAAGATGATAAATAATTTTAGACTAGTGTTGGTTGGTTTTTTCTCCTTTTTCCAATTGAATTGTAAAAATATGTAATAATCTTCACTGATTTGAATTTGCTATAGTTTTTTATTTTTTTTTTTAAATGTGTTTAATGATAACGTACAAATTTAGAGAGCCTTTTTGGGCCATTAAGTTTTTTATTGTTATTGTTTGGATTTTGCTTTATATTCTTTAAAAATTTATAACGATTAGTATTAAATAAAGCGCTTTTGACTTTGACTTTGAAGGTTAGTTAAAACTAAATTTATGTTTTAGTAAAATCATTTGAATTATTGTTTTTTTTTTTGCGATATTGTATATGTTTATGGTTTTGATAAACCGATTAGGGTAAAATTTATTTTTCAAGCCTTGGACATATAGCAAAGATAACTTTTCATTTCAAGTCATGTAACGGTTTTGCTCAGGGGATATCGTCCGTGGTCTACGGATGGATAAATGGTGATCAGGTTTGTAAAGTATATGATCGTGCTCGCACTGGTGGCGTTCGGGTGATGAAACAGGTTGAGCGCGGATTGGGGAAGATAGTTCCCTTCCAAATTAAAACAAGTATTGAGTGTTTGTGTTCTGTTGGTGCAGAAATTTTCTTACAAAATCGCCGCAGAACGAGTTTTGACAAATGGCCTTACTGGCCGGGGGTTGACGGGTGGGGCCCAGCTCAAAGCAGCAAGTTGGAGCCCGCGTCCATCTGTGGTGAGCAAATTCAGGACCGTGGGGCCCCGCTGCCAAAGTACCCTAGTTGTATGGGGTAACACGAGCCAACGGTATCATCCTAAGCTTTCCAAAAATGACCACAAATAGCCCAAAGGATTGGGACAATGACCTAAGACTCCTTTAATGGAGCGTGAACTCCCAGAAAAATGTGACAACAGGATTTCCTCCAAATTAACTCGTTTTTGATTTTAAATTTCGAAACAACGTTCAAAATTGTATGTTGACTGCCGTTCGTGACGACTGAACTACTGATCAGTTGAAAGAAAAAATGCGTGTCAAAGCCTTGAAGAATATCGAAATGCAACGGAAGAAGTGGTAGACCGGTTTTAAAAGTAAGCGCCACATAAGTATAAAGTTGACGAACTTTTAATACTGAAATGTGAACCCACAGCTTCTGGAGAGTCACGTAAATTGATGTCTCGTTGTTGAGATCGTTACATAGTAGCAAAGGTACTCGGAAATGATTGCTATCTCGTACAGGACATCGAAGGTTCACAAGTGATTCAACGAAGGTTCCCATCAGTCGGCCGAGAACATCAGGCTTTGGTGTTTAGCCCACTTGAGTTGGACAGTGACAGCGCTGACAGTGACGATGCTTCAAAAGATGAGATTTACAAGGACATTGGAATGATGCCTAGTAAGAAAGATCCGAATTGTCAATAGAAAAAAAGCACCATTGTACTAATCTGCACTGGACGAGACACACAATGATTGATAGACGAGAGAATCGAACGCAAGAAGCCGACAAGGACGGAACAAGTCTATTGATGTTAATAAAAACCCTGATATAAAACTAGCCTCCAACTTTTGTTTAAACTATTCTTGACAATTTTGTGACTCGCCATCCTTTCCATTTCCTGGCAGCATGTATCGGCATTGGGGAAGGTGATATGATTGGCACCACACTTCGGCCATTAATACGCCCATCGAACTGCAATACGTTCTGATTTTAAACCAGTACTTATCGTAACTGACCGGCTTATAGTCCATCTGAAGAATCAGTCAAAAGGAATCTCGTTGTCACCAGCGGGATTCAAACTAAGGACCTTCGACTTAAGCAGCGAGCACTCTAACCACTACACTACGTTGACTTCTATTTATTTTTATATATTTTTTAATTTAGATATAACTATAACCTTAAGTGCCCTCAAGGCCAATAATTTATATAATATCTTGTGTTTAGATTCACCTGAGGTTTTGAAAACGTTAAGAATGTTTTCAATACAGCATACTTTCATTCTTTCGAATAGGGAGTGCAGAGAATTGATTGTTATATTATTTTAATATCAATTAACTTGCAAATGACTTAACATACCCTTCACTATTGCCTGCAAACTTCACACTTTCATTTTAAATCTTCAAATAAAGTCAATGTTAAAGTTAAATTGCTCAATCCTGCTCAGAAATGAAAACTTTACGAGTTCACCATAACTTATCTTTTGAAACAATAACAGTTGAACTAAACATTAAATTGCATAATATCGGGACTTCCTGTAACTGCTTTTTTCAAGCTTCCATTTCTGTATTTTCCCGAAAATGTTCACAGGAAATATCTCGGATCCAGAGTTCGACAACAAAAAGTTTTACTTTCTCTAAAACTTTCAACTCACTGTTAGTGCTTCTTCGTTTTCTCTACTTGCTGATTATCATGTTGAAAGTTAGCTGAAATGAAAATTCTCACTCAGCCTTGCAACATAAAGCAAGCATTGTCGTTGCTATACAAAGTTCTACACCTCGCGAAAAGGACAAAGACATAGCGAAAAACTTGGTCATGGAAACAAGAGAACCAGGATAACATTTTAGCAACTTGTTCACCCGCACGGTCACACAAAACTACACTTTGCAATGAATGCCACGTGTTTATTCCCAGTACAGACCTAGATACGCTAAGCGAGAGTACAAGTGTTACATTTCTGAACTAAGAATCCTTCAACACGGCTACTCGTGAATGGCATTGGCGACTTTACAGGCACTAAATTCTTTAAAGAATTGCTTATATGCAAGGACACGTTGTTACACGCAATCTTGGTTGAAAAAAGTACATTAAGGACGTAAGCGTGGGGAGAATACGAGTATATGGTGATAAATGGTAACATATTTAAAGTGCAATGCTTTCCAAATTTTCCCAGCTCAGCTTTTGTGATAATGCCAATGCATATTCAGGACATGATGCTTTACAGTTGGTATATGCCGAGAATTAAAGAAAATTTTTGCTGCTCATCCATGGAAAACTGAACGTTTATGAATCGACGTTATATCTGAATTTCTCGAGAGAAATCGACCTATTGGAAACAGTACCTTACACACACACACACACACACGCATATATATATATATATATATATATATATATATATATATATATATATATATATAGGGGAGAGTTGGATAAAACGGGATAGTTTGATAAAATGGGATACGTTGCGTTGTGACCAGACTAGTGCTGCTATAATGCAAGAAACAAAAGAAACTCGCTCTCAGGTGCCATACGAGCATTTGCAGTTGACCAGTCCAACCACACGCTTGTTTATGTGAAGTTGTGTTGCGAAGAAGTGTTTCGAAGAATTTTCGTGTGTTTTTCTTTATTTTTGTGGTGCTGTTCTCCTGTGCTACTGCATTTATTTATGGTAATATTTTTCTGGTAAGTACTACGATTTCTTTGGAGTTTCCTTGCAAATATTTTCACTGAGTCAGTTCTACTTTTGCTTTACTGTTTGGGCAGTAGCCATGTTAATTTGAATCATTGTTATAGTTGGAAAAACGGGACACTTTGGAGATGGATCAAACGGGATACGAATTTTTTTGTATCCCGTTTTATCCAACTTTTTTGTGCATTGCCTTTTTAGCCCATTTTGAATAAAAGCCCTACTGTAATTTTTATTTTTAATCGGCTGTTTTCCTTAAACTAAACTTTACTCTCATTTTATTTGAAATACTTAACCTGTCCTGCATTTTGAGCATAATATCGTTAGACCTTAAGCCCGTCTATAAAACAAAACATTGTATAACTATTTCATTCTAGAATCTAGAGCTGCCCATGGTATTAATAAAAATTTGATCACATTTATGAATTCAACTATTAATAAGGCAAGACATGCATGGGAAATATCTTTCTCAGGTACTCTTTTCAATCGTTCAAGCTAATATTTTTTGTATACCAAATAGTTTTAATACAGATCTAAGCCTTTCAATTTTTCCTCGCCTAGCCTACAAATTAATTATGATAATATTGATTTCCTGATTGTTTGTTACAGATAACATAATGTCTCAAAAATATCAAAGAAAATCTACAAGAAAAAGTTGGAGTGAAGCAAATATGGCTCAGGCTGTTCGAGCAGTTTTAGATGGAACTATGGGCTTTAAAAAAGCAGCTTCGTCACATGGAGCTCCAAAAAGTACCCTCGAGAGGAAGGTGAAAAAGCTCGTACCAAAAGCTTAACACCAGGAGCTGCAGCATTAAAAAAATTGGGCTGGTATGAAACAGTTTTTAGTGCAGTACAAGAGAAACAGCTTGTTGGTCATGCTTTGGCTTTGGAAGAGAGGTTATTTGGTATAACCTTAACAGATCTGCGCATAACCTTAACAGATCTGCGCATGAGTTAGCTGAGAGGAACAATATTCCCCACAGTTTCAACAAAGAGAAAAGGATGGCTGGAAAGTGTTGGCTCTATTCGTTCCTTGCCAGAAATAAGATGCTTAGCCTCAGAAATCCCAAACCTACAAGTATGGCTCGAGCAAAGGGTTTCAACCGAACTTCGGTTCAAAAATTTTATGAGCTCTTACATTCCCTTATTGAAAAGCATGGATTTGCTCCAAACGATATCTATAACGTAGATGAGATAGGGATACTCACAGTACCCAACAAGCCTTCAAACGTGCTAGCACTACGAGGCAAAAAACAAGTCGGCAGTCTATCTTCTGCTGAACACGGAGTCTTGATTACTGTTTAAACATGCATGAGTGCAGCTGGGATTTTTATTCCTGCGATGTTTGTATTTCCTAGAGTAAAAGAAAACCCAAGGCTTATGGATGATGCCTTCCCAGGGTCATTTGCAGTATACCACAAGTCTGGCTGGATCAACAAGGACACCTTTATAGTAAGGTTTAAGAAATTTGTCGAATTTTAAAATCCTACCACAGAGAAGCCTGTATTGTTGCTACTCGATGGACACTGCAGTCACACTGAAAGTTTGGAACTTGTTAACTTGGCAAGAGAAAAGAATGTCATCATCTTACTTTTCCTCCACATACCACCCATCGTCTTCAGCCTCTCGATGTCGCCTTCATGGCTCCAGTTAGTTCATATTATGAGGAGGAACTCAGAAAGTGGCTGTTCAATCATCCAGGTAGGTGTGTTACAATATTCGAGGTTGGAAAGCTATTTTCGCAGCCTTTTCGCGTGCAGCTCTTGCAGAAACCGCTGTATTCCTGTCCTGATATTTTCCTAGACCACTTGTATGCACCCGCTCTAACAACAGATCACCCAATGCCGGAAGTTCCAAATACTAGCACTATTCAACAAAATCAAGCCACTTCAGAAAGTTCTACATTGACTGAAACAGAAATATCACAGCATCCATCAAAAGAAACACCAGGCTTGCTCCAAGAACCTCTTCACACTGAGCTCCGGAACAACAATGCCACAACATTCAAGCTAGACCAACCTACTACCTCCTCGGGGAGCACAGGCTTAGAATTCACTCAACGTCAGCCTAAGCTGCCATTTTCGATCTCTCCGATGTTTGTTCTCCCTGTTCCGCAAGTTCAAGGGCTTGGACCTCAAAAACAAGTTGATAAGAGGACGGGGAAAACTGTTGTGATAACATCATCTCCGTATAAGAATGAGCTACAAAAAGAAGAAAAGGATCGAGAGGATAAGGAAAACAGAAGAAACTCTAGCATCAGACCGAAGGAAAGGAAATCCTTATTCAAAGCTCCAAATAAGAAAAACTGTAAGTCCCAAGGCCAAAATATGTCAGTTCCTAAAAAGCTTTTACCTGCTGACCGGGAATGTCAGGTGTCCTCGTCTGAAGATGAAGATGCCAATGAAGAAACCTGTATTTTTTGCAACGCTCTCTACATTGAGTCGAGGGCCGGTGAAGGTTGGATTCAATGTTTAAAATGCAAAGGATGGGCCCACGAAGCATGTTTTATGGCGGAAGAAGACGACGAAAACTTTTTGTGTGACTTTTGTTCTGTGAAATGAAAGGTCCAATCCAAAAACAGATTTTTGTATTAAAAAATATGATAAAAATTGTTTTTCACCAGTTAAATGAATATTTGCTTATGTTTAGAGTGTGTTACCTATGTATGAAGTGTGTTGAAATAAAATTTTGTCCAACAAAGTACGGTTTTGAATTATTTTGAAGCTACCAAATCCCAATCCCGTTCTGTTCAACCTAGGTCGGATAAAACGGGAACTGTTGACCCTTGGAAATTTTTGTTTTTACTTTACCCTATATATATATATATATATATATATATATATATATATATATATATATATATAGAATCCATTCAATAAGCCCGTAGGATGACACATACATGGCGTTACTAGAATTTTTTCTGACGGTTTTTTTTCGGTACTGACCTTCAAACTTGACAGCAAAGTACAGTGGAAACCAAACAATGGCTTGATAAGCATCATCCGGACTTTGCTTCATCAAGGCAAATGATAGAGATGTGAATTGCTGAATTCAAACGTGGTCGTACCAGCACAAGTGATGCAGAGGGCAGTGGACGCCCAAATGAGGCTATTATTCCAGAATACATAAAAAAAATCCACAAATTGGTTCTGAACTATGGCAAATTGAAGGCGCACGAGCTAGCTGACATGGTAAAGATATTAGATGGTAGTGTTTTTACCATTTTACACGAACTTTTGGGTATGCGAAAGGTCTACCTGGGTGCCGTGTGAGCTCACAGTCGACCTAAAGTCTGTTACGCAAGAGCGTGTCCAGCATGGCTTGCGATCGGTAAGTAATATCGACTTCAAATTTTTTTTGATCGGTAGAGAGAGCCTCTGTGTTTAGCGTGTTGAAAAAAAATTCAGTCGAAGTCAATCTTCCGTCAGGAAAACACTAAAATCGCGATGAGTGCCATTTACGCAAAGCGCTTCAATTCCGTGTTCCTTTGCACACACCCCAAAGGACCAAAATGAACTATGTAGTGGCGGCTAAATACATTTAAAAGTTTGTATCGTTTTTCAAAAAGTGAGTTCAATGATTTAAAGAGTCAAAAACCGTCGATGACCTTCCAAATCGTGGTTCAGTAGGAAAAGTGACCAAAAAGGTTGGAAAACAAATCGTGGCTTTGTTTTTGCGCAATCCTGGCTTGTCCTTACGACAAGGAAAAGCAAAATTGAAACAAAAAAGTCTCGAGTTATCACATGTCACCATTCGGGAACATCTGTGCGCAAACAATGTAAAATGGCGGAGTACCGATAATGATCCCAAATACCAGAGTCGGCTGTTTACTGAATGGAAACGGGAAAAATGCATTGTGACACTGAATTGGCCTTCGCAATCGCCTGATGCAAATCCTATCAAAAACATCTGGGCCTACATCAAGCAGAAGCTCCATGAAAAACGTGTTTACACTTTAAAGCAGCTCTTCTGACAAATTTGACCCATTTGGAATTCGCTTCCCCTCGGATACGCCGAAAATTTAGTGGAAAGTATGCCTCGAAGAAGCCAAGCAATAATTGATGCTGGTGGTGATTGGACTCACTATTAAGCTAAAAACGCGTTACCTCGGAGTGTATTTAATGTATGTATAAGTCAAAAACTGTTGTTAAACAAACTATTTCAAAATTATGCTCTTCACGCTCTTACTTAACAGACTGTAAAACAGCAACGCATCGATGCTTCCGAGGAGTGTTCGGCACTGTTGAGCCGCAATAAAATCAAATTCTATCATCGATATGTGACAATGAACGAAACATGGCTTCACTATTACACACAAGAACTCAAAAGACAGTCAGCTGAGTGGACAAAAGTCGACGAACTGCATCAAAAGCATGCAAAGATTTAACAGTCGGCCAGTAAGGTGATAGCGCCTGTATTTTGGAAAACAAACGGAATAATATTCATCGACTATCTCCAAAAAGGATCGAGTGAAGGCTCAAAACGCAAAGAAACGGCCGCATTTTGTATTGAACAATAAAATCGAGTTTTGTCAAAATTTAGTTTTTTTTTCTTAGTCATCCTACGGACTTATTGAATGACCTGTTATGTAAGGATGTATATACAGGTACATGTATATATATATATATATATATATATATATATATATATATATATATATAAAAATATCAACCGAGTATAAGGATCATGGTGTAGCCACCCCTAAGTATTGGCTTCACATTGCCCTAAATTTTAGTCTGTCTTTGGCTATACATGCCCAGGTAATGCTGGCTAGCTTTTTTATGTCATTGTCCCATTCAGGTTCCTGGCACCGTTTTGGTCTTTTCACTCCCCTTGAGAACCAATTCATGACTCTTGTGGTCCATCTATTCTCCAATATTCTTGCTAAATGCCCGACTCATCGCCACTTGAGATTTCTGGTTCTATTGACCACATCCGTTACCTGTGCTTTTGCTATCCAAGTTAGTCTTTTTCTGTCTTTTCTTGTGATGTCCATCATGTATCTTTTCATTGCTCTTTGGGCAAGCTTATGTTTTCTTATGATTTCTGCTGTCAGAGTCTAACATATGTTTCAAAACCCTAGTTCATGACTGGCAGAATGCATTTATCAAAGGCTTTTTTCTTCAGGTTGGATTTCAATTTTGACTTGAAAATTATGGAGTTTTTCCCAAACGCACTCCATGCTAGTTTAATTCTCCCGTTCATTTCAAGTCTTTAAGGTAGTAGCGATCCAGAGTTCCTTGTTGTTTGGCCCAGATATACATATTCGTCTACCATTTCCAAATCGGTGTTATTAATTGATATTTTATCCTCGCCTCTTGTTATGAATTTGTTGTACATAACCTTTGTTTTATGGAGGTTCATTCTCAATCCTGATGTCTGCGCTTAGGTCTATGAATAGCGTTTGCTGTTCATCCTGGTATTGGGCGATAAGAACTATGTCATCTGTGAATCATAGGTTACTTAGCCGTTCTCTATCTGTTATTAAGCCTTTTTGTCCGACTCTAGGGGTGAAAACATTTTCTCCTGGGTGGCGGTGAAGAGTCTAAGTGATATAGTATCCCCCTGTCTAACACCTCTTTGTGTGGGAATCTTTGGCCTATCCTCGAACACATTGACCTTCACTTTGGCGTTCTTGTAGATATTGGTGAGTGTTTCTACATATCGTTTCTCAATACCTTGACTTATAAGTGCTCTTTTTATTGCCTCGGAATATATTGAGTCGAAGGCTTTCTCAAAGTTAACGTGTGCCAAAGTGAGCGGGAGTTCGTACTCTTTCGCTCTCTCATGATCTCTCTTAGTGTATGGATATGATCTATAGTGCTAAGGTGACTGCTGAAGCCAGCCTGTTTTTGTGGTTGTTCTGCATCTAGGACTGACTGTATTTTGTTAATAATCAATTAGTTAATAATTTCAGTGATTACTTTAGAGGATGCAAGGAGCAGGCTAATCGGTCTATAGTGTGTAATGTCTTCCCTACTGCCCTTCTTGTAGATCAGAATTGTGTTGCCGCTATTCCACTGGTCAGGAATTTGTCTGGTTTTGATACAGCTTGTGAATACATCAATCAGAATATAATATATACATATATATATATATATATATATATATATATATATATATATATATATATATATATATATATATATATATATATATATATATATATACACGTATATATATATATATATATATATATATATATATATATATATATATATATATATATATATATATATATATATTATATATATACATACATATATATATATACATATATATATATATATATATATATATATATATATATTATATATATACATACATATATATATATACACATATATACATATATATATATATATATATATATATATATATATATATATATATATATATATATATATATATATATATATATATTGTTACATGCACGAAATATTCTGCGAGCTACTGTTGCAATTGTTTTCACAACCATTAAGAACCTCATGATCAACAAAGTGAATTTACTCGAAACCACGAGAACCCACCAAGCATGATCAACATCTGAAAGTGACGTCACTCCATTCATTAAGCTGCTCAAATATACCAGGTACCTCTCGGCAGAACATTCGCCAATGTACGAGAAATGGGTTGAATGAGTAGATACCCTATATAAAGGCCAGCTGAATGAATGGGGGGATCATTCATTAGAACCGCGATAGCATAAACTGCGAAAGTGTGGACCGAATAGAAAAGTGATTTTCGACAATCGCGATAGAAATTTATGGACAAGTGGAAGTTAGACTTTTAATAGTGAAAATTAAAATTATGAAATAGTTAAATAAGTGATTGTGCATTTTTAAGTAATTGAATAAACTCTTTTGATTTAATTTAAAATACATTACATTTTCACTTTCCCGGAACATAAAAATTATTGGCCACGAACCATAACACGCGACAGTGGTGTCAAGAAGTGAGAAAGAAAATTTTAGAAGTGAAACCGTTTAAACATTTTTGAAGTGCAAATTAACGTGGAAACTGGTGGTAGAAACAATAAAAATGCCTGGAAACTTTCATCTAAAAATTGACCAATTGACCATATCGGAGCTCAAGGAGGAGTTGGACCAGCGAAATCTGGCCACACAAGGTACAAAGGACACACTAATTGCACGCTTGCGTGACGCAATCGAGTCGGAAGGCGCGAATCTGGATTTGGGTGAGCTCTCAGATGCGGAAAAAGGCGCAGAACGTGAAGAAGTAGAAATACCAAAGGTGGAGAAGTAGGAACATCAAAGCAGCCAGAAAATGCGCTAATGCAAATGTTATTGCTGATGTCATCCAGTCTGACTGCGAAGCTAGATGAACAATCAGCGAAGCTAAGTGAACAGTCATCCAGTTTAACTGCGAAGCTGGACCAAAAAGCGATCGAAATCAAGGCAAATTTCCAAAAACAGTCAACGGAAATAAAAGCGGAGCTCGGTAGTCTGAACAAGCAAATTAAATGCGTCGAGGAAAAGGTTTACTAGGTCGAGGAAAATGTCTGCCAGGTCGAGGAGAGCATCGACCATGAGATGGAAAAAGTGAAAAAGGAATTGGAAGCAGCGAAGGCAATAGTAACCACCTCACCAGCCACGCTTACAACTGCAGCGCAAAGCACATCCAGAAATGTGCAAGCACCAATATACGATGGACAAACGGTCTGGAGTATTTACAAAACCCAGTTTGAACCGGCCGCTAGGGCAAATCACTGGAATGAGCCGAAACGAACAACTGCACTAATTCTTGCTCTAAGAGGCCCAGCTGCTGAGCTTTTGCAGACGATCCCCGTTGAGTTGCACTCAAACTCGGTTTTTATAATGAATGCGCTCAACATGCGTTATGGAGACGATCATCTAAAGCAGATTTATCCGTCACAGCTACGGCATCGGATGCAGAAGTCCGGTGAACCTTTACAGCAGCTAGTCCAAGACATCGAGCGACTGGCACTTTTGGCTTACCCAGCGTATGACCCGGAACATCGAGATGACGCAGCGACAGAAGCATTCATCAGCGCATTAAAATACCAGGAATTGCAACAAGCTGTGCGTTTAGCTCAAAAGCAAACGGTTAAGGACACATTGGCTTATAGTCTGAACTTTGAGGCAGCGAAAAATGTGACTCGCACCACTGCCCGGGTCCGCGAGGTAGTGACAGACGAGTGCAGGTATGAGCGCGTGGAAATTGAGCGAGACCCGCATGTAAACGGTGCGACTAGATTCTGGAATTGCGGTGAGAAGGGGTACCTGAAGCGAAGAAAACCAAGCTTTTGTCCAGGGTGTGCAGCTAGGAGGAGATCCAGACCGAGTCAGGAGCCCAGAATGGAAGCCCTTCAAGCAGAGGGGTCGGGAGACATGTAAGAGCCAACTTTGTGGAGCAGAGGTTGGCTAGGAGGATCGACATCCCCAGCACCACCATCACCGTGTCAAGGCTACATCGTGGAGAAGCGGACTTATGCCTTCCGGGTCAAGTTGACGGAGAACATTGCACCATAACAATCGACACTGGTGCAACCCAATCGATTTTCCGACCAGACCATGTGACCCAACAACTACTTCACACGGGCAGAAGTTTCTCACTGCGGACAGCAACGGGAGAAACTGCACCTGTGAATGGAGGGATTAACCTCCAGATACAGTTGGGAGACCTTACGTTTTGACATAATTTTCTGGTCGCGAACATTATGGATGACTGCATTCTCGGAATGGATTTTCTGCGACCACACGGAATCACATTGGATTTGGGCAAACGGGTATTGGAATGGCGGAATGTCGAAGTATTGATGGAGGATCCCAGCGTCCCAATTCCCAAGATGAATGTTGTAGTATGTGCCGACAGTGATGTACCAAATTCTTCTGAAAGCATTGTATGGACCAAGCTTGATGGTGATTCTGGAGACCACCGATCTTATCTGATAGAGCCAACGAAGACGTCCGCATTGCGCAGTTTGATTGTAGGACGAAGCCTTGTAAGATCTATAAGGAACGGATACGTGCCGAATAGGGTACATAACACCGCAGACTCAACCACGAGCATCAAAGCGGGAGAAGTCATCGGCAGCTGCCAGCCTGTTTCCACCATCACCTCTTTGGAAGCCACTCACGACCAGCATTGGAAAAGGGGGCAAGACGCAGACAAAGCCCGGGAATCCACGTCTGCAATATTGAAGCAGGTCAAATTGCCAGCGCAGCTATTCAAGCAAGCCTCTGATCTGGTCACCAAGTACAGTGACATCTTTTCAACAAGCCCGGATTACCAAGGCCGAAGGAGTATGGTAACTCACGTCATAGATACATAGGGAGCCAAGCCAATTCGGCAAGCACTGAGACGTCTCCCTATAGCCAAACAAGGAGAAGTGAGCGCACTGATCTCGAACATGGGAAAACAAGGCGTTCTCGAACCTTCTGTCAGTCCATGGGCCGCACCAGTAGTTCTAGTAAAGAAAAAGGATGGTAGCACTCATTTTTGTGTCAACTATTGGCAGCTTAACGACGTCACTAAGAAAGATAGTTACCCGCTCCCACACATCGATGACATCATGGACACTTTAGCCGACGCAAAATAGTTTTCTACAATCGATCTCAAGAGTGGCTACTGGCAAGTAATCGACAAGAAGGACCGAGAGAACACCGCATTTTCAGTTAAGACCGGATTGTGGCAATTTGTGGTGATGCCATTTGTGCTTTGCAATGCTCCAGACACTTTCGAACGCCTGATGGAATACATGCTACGTGGTTTAACGTGGGAAACCTACTTGGTGTACCTAGATGACATCGTTGTCATCGGGAAAACGTTTGAAGAGCATGTGCGGAACTTAGAAGAGGTTTTCTCTCAATTGCGACTGCCGAATTTGAAACTTAGTCCCGACAAGTGTACCCTTTTTGCAGCTGAAGTAAAATACCTGGGACACGTCGTATCAGCAGAAGGGGTCAAAACAGACCCTGAGAAAATTGAAGCCGTGAAAAGCTGGCCAACACCAAACAACAAGCGCCAACTACGAAGTTTTCTCGATCTGGCAACCTACTATCGAAGATTCTCTAAAGACTTTGCCAAAATAGCTAAGTGTCTTCATCAGCTAACCGAGAAAAATCGTCCGTATGTCTGGAATGAACAATGCCAGACAGCCTTTGAGAGCCTGAAAGAGAAGCTGTGTGAACCATCCGTGCTGGCATATCCGAAACCCGGAAAAATGTTTGTAGTTGACACCGATGCAAGCAACGGCGGTAATGGAGCTGTGCTCTCCCAGCAGATCAATAGCGAAGAAACAGTCCTCTCATATTACAGTCGAGTTCTTTCAAAAATGGAGAGGAACTACTGTGTGACCAGGAAGGAGCTATTAGCTATAATGGAGGCCACCAAGCAGTTCCACAAGTACCTTTATGGCCAGAAATTTGTTCTTTGAACGGACCATGCATTGCTGAGATGGCAACTTTACTTCAGAAACCCCGAGGGGCAAGTTGCGAGATGGATCGAAAGATTGCAGTCATACGACTACGAAATTGTTCATCGGAAGGGCGGAGTTCATGGAAATGCTGACGCCCTATCTTGTCGTCCATGTCCAGCTAATTGTAAGCATTGCCGATGGATTGAAGAAAAGGAGCCACCCATTGATCTGCGATTGATATGGGCCGAATCCGATAAAGGTTGGTCACCGGAGGAGATTCGAAAAGCCCAGTTAGCCGATGAAGACATCGGACCATTGCTCGTATGGAAGGAAACGACTGGGTAACTTGAGTGGAAAGACGTTTCAATGCATGGCGCAACCCTGAAAAGCTATTGGGCACAATGGAACTCCCTTCAGGTGGCGTGTGGCGTACTCAAGCGGAAATGGGAAACGGTGGATGGCAGCTCCTATAGGATGCAAACTATACTACCCAAAAGCCGAATCCACGATGTGGTTAAGGAAATGCATGAAGGATCCTCGGGAGGCCACCTTGGTGTAAACAAGACCATAGCGAAATTGCGGGAAAGGTTCTACTGGCGCCACGCTCGAGAAGACGTAGAGGACTGGTGTCGTAGATGCACAATTTGCGCTTCCGTCAAAGGTCGAAAGCGAGGACTGAAAGGACCAATGCAAATCTACAACGTGGGAGTACCGTTTGAAAGGATTGCTGCTGACACCGCAGGACCCTTTCCTGAATCTGAATGGAGAAATCCATACACGCTGGTTGTAGCCAATTATTTCAGCAAGTGGCCCGAGGTCTACCCCATTCCCAACCAGGAAGCAACTACTGTAGCCGAACAGCTAGTGTTAAATTGGGTCAGTAGGTACGGTGTACCTTGTGAACTACATTCAGATCAAGGCCGAAACTTCGAGTCACTAGTTTTTAGCGAAATGTGTGAGCTGCTGGGAAAAGGAAAACAAGGGCAACACCACTGCATCCCCAATCCGATGGAATGGTCGAACGTTTGAACGGAACTCTCAATAAACACCTGGCCAAGATGGTTGACGAGAACCAAAGGGACTGAGACCGACACATCCTACTATTTTTGATGGCGTACAGAGCTGCCGAACATGCATGGACGGGCCAAGTCCCAGCCAAAGTCATTTTTGGAAAAACTATTTGTCTGCCAGCTGATATAAAGTTCGGAACACCTCCCGAGAAACCCCAAACCATCTCGGAGTACGCAAGTGAGCTAAGGCAACGGTTGAACGAAATACATCGGACAGTGCGAAAACACCTCGAATCGGCTACTGACCGCATGAAGACAGGTATGATCTACAGGCGAATTCTACTGGCTTGCAGCAAGATGACTTGGTATGGCTATATAACCCACAATGGCGAAAGGGTAAGTCTCCAAAGTTGCAACATGACTGGGAGGGACCATACTCAGTTGCAAAACGAATCAACGACGTCGTATACCGCATACAGGAACACCGTCAGCCAAGAGCCAAAATGAAAATTGTGCACCTGGACCGTCTTGCCCCATATTACATCCAGGGAGAATTGACCACAACTGGCGACACGGACTTTTTTCGTTGATTGTGAAGTGATTTTAGAAAACAATTGCGATAGAAATTTATGGACAAGTGAAAGTTAGACTTTTAATAGTGAAAATTAAAATTGTGAAATAGTTAAATAAGTGATTGTGCATTTTTAAGTAATTAAATAAACTCTTTTAATTTAATTTTAAAGACATTGCGTTTTTCCTGTCCCGGAACATTAAAGTTATTGGCCGCGAACCATAACACGCGACAATATGTATATATATACTCGTATATAAAGCGATTTGGCTTCAATTTTCACCAAATTTTCAGGAAAGGTGTATTAAACAAAAAAATATCTCCGCTAAGTGTGTTCATCAGCTTAATTGGCGAAGCGAAAAAAATTTCTTTTTTGACCAAAGTAGAGCTCTGATTTGAACAAAATTCGATACAGAGGTCCAGTGAGCTGTATGATGAATCCCTCGATAAAAAATCTTGAGTCGAACCATCTATGCGTAGCGCAAAAGCCGAAAAACGTGCAAAAATTTGTTAGTATAGTTGTGACCAAACATTTCAACCAATGCTCATGAAATTCGGCAGTTTGATAAAGACTTTAAATTTCTAAAGAATAATGATAGAAAATTAGAGGTCAGATCCCAAAAACAATATGGCGGCTGGTTGAAACTCGAACTTCAAAGGCTTCTAAAGGGTCCAATTTTGATTAGATTTGTATGAATCTTAATTTGAAAGTAGAAAATGATGGTACCTAAAGATTTTGTGATCATGACTATTCATAAGCAAGTTTCAAAATGGTGTCGGTTCAAATATGCGATTGTTTTCAAATTTTTGTGGCCCTCCAGTGGCCATGCTTTACAACTGATTTTAATGAAGCTGGAAATTGTGAATGACTGGATTAAGTGCTTGTGTTCTGCAAAAAATATCAAAATCGGATGAAAAATTAATTATTCGAAAATTTAAAACTTGGTACTTATAACTACTTTTTCGCCAAAAGTTGAATATTTTGGGACTCTAAGACAAATATGTCTTAAAATAATGCAAAATTAAATACATAAATTCAAAATGGCGACCCGAAGTTAAAAAAAAAAGCAATTCACTATTTAATAGCAATTGAAATATTGAATATAAAGGGAGGTCCAAGCATAATGCACAATGTTAATTGTGAGTCACACCTTAAAGGTCAAGTTTTTTGCCCAACTTAATTCGATATTTCTTTGTCTCAGTGTTTGACAAATTCAACCATGGAAAGGTTCACAATTGAGCAGCGCGTTAAGGTTGTTGAAGCCTTTTACGAAACTGGGCGTTGAAATCAAACGGCATTTCGTGCACTTCGTGATTTTTTTGGTCAGCAGAATCGACCAAACGTGTCTATAGGAAATTAGAAATCACCTGTGTATGCTCACCTAGTTCGTTCTGTGGAAAACATTGCTGTTGTTTGCGATAGTGTGGCACAAGAGCCGTCAACCTCAACTCGTCGTCGTGGCCAACAATTGAACCTCTCACGACCATGACTGATGCACATTTTGAATAAAGATTTGAACTTACACGCTTGCAAAGTTCAATTAACTCAAAGGCTGAAGCTTACTGACCATTTTAAGCGTCGGCAATACGCCAAATGGTTGATTGAACAGAGAGAAGGGAATGGTGACTTTACAAAGAAAATCATCTCCAGCGACGAAGCACACTTTCACCTCATTGGATTCATTAACAAGTAGAATTGCCGCATTTAGGCAAATGAAAATCCATGAGTGATTGTTGAAAAGTTGATGTATCCACAAAGAGTGACTGTTTGTTGCGGTTTATGGGCTGACGGCATCATTGGGCCGTACTTCTTCGAAAATGAGGACGGTCAAGCAGTTGCCGTGAATGGTGTTCGCTATTGCGAGATGATAACGGACTTTTTGTGGCCAGAAATTGAGGTTATAGACCTGAATGATATGTGGTTCCAACAGGATGGTGCCACTTGCCACACAGAGAACGAAACAATGGCTCTTTTGCGCAAGAAATTCAATAGTCATGTTATCTCACGTTGCAGCGGTGATAATTGGCCGCCACGATCATGTGATTTGACATCGTTGGAGTTCTTTCTCTGGGGATATTTAAAAGAAAAAGTGTAAGTCAATAAGTCAAGAACAATTCAAGAGCTAAAAGATGATATAATTCAGCACATTAACGACACTGAACCTTAATTATGTCTCGGAGGCATTGAAAATATGGAAATTTGGATGCCAAGTATGCCACCGCAGTCGTGGCGAACATTTAGGTAATATTTTGTTTTACGCATTATGGTCATAGATCCTTTTATTATAATAAAAAATTGATTGTCGATTGAACCTGGCTTATCCTTGAAGACTAGAGACTTCATGTAACCTGAAAGAAAATAATCCAAAGCTGTGATATCATACGATCTAGGCGGCTAATTTACTGGTCCGCAACGAGAAATCAGGTTCTCACCAAAATGATTTCTCAATTAGTCCATTGTTTCTTTCGCTGTATGCGAAGTAGCGCCATCTTGTTGAAACCGAAGCTCACCGATATCATGGACTTCGATTTCATGTATCAAAACATCCATAATCATAGTGTGATAGCGGTCGCCATAGTTGGTTACGTTCTAACCGGCTTTATTTTTAAAGAAATATGGAGCGATTATTCCACTGCCCGTAAACCACACCAAACTGCGCATTTCTGTAACTATAGTGGTAGCTGTTGAAGCTCTTCAGGTTGTTCATCAACCGGAATATGGCAATTCTATTTACTGAGATATTCATTGAGCCAAAACGGTGCCTCATCCCTGAAAAAATATTGGTAATGAAACGAGGGATTTTCATTGAGCCAATTCAGAGCCCATTCGCCAAAAACGCGACGCAAACCAAAGTCACCCAGCTTTAATTCTCGCACGAGTTGGACCTTGCATACCTTAAAACCCAAGACCTTTACGTAATACACACCAAGTTTTAGTGTACAACAAACCAAGCTATAGAGAACGACGCCGAGTCGATTCGTCATGGTTTTCAGCCGCAATCTCAGATACAGCCACTATATTCTCTCCACTACGTGAAAAATGTGGTCTAATCGGTCGAATATCATCGAATAATGTATGTTGGGTATCAAATTCGTGGATGATATTGAATATAGTGGTTTTGGTAGGTCGACGATGCGCACCATAAGCTGCTCTAAGAGCACGAAAAACATTCATCACAGAACGCTGATTTCCGTAATACATCTGAACAATTTGGATACGATTTTGCGGTGTAAGTCTTTCCATGATGATTTTTTAAACAACACTGAACGAAAATTACATAACAGTTTGACAGGAGTCACGCATGATCTATCAAAAAAAGCGTATTGAAAAGCAAACCTCATAATGAATCACCCTTTATAGATACATTAAGTCCTCTCCGCAACAGGTAAATATCTCGCGAAAAATCCACGCAAAAACCAACAGTAACCCTTTTTTCATATCAATTGTATTATGAAAGTCGATTCTCTTGTTATGCCTACCAAAGTTCAACTTTTCAACCAGACCTAAAAATACTTCTATTTACTCAACTTTTCATCATCATCAAACCATTTCCCACCCACAATCATTACACATCCATTACCGATCCATTAAAAACTTCATAATAAATTCACTGCACGTTTTCAATAATACTCGACTCTTCCAACAAATTTGTCCCTAAATCCATCATAAGCAAATGCACTGTCATTAATTTTCAGGTCTGGTGTCGCTATCCTTGAATTTCCTTTGCCAGTCTAATCAAACAAACATCAACTACTAAATTTTCAGATTAAAATCATTTGGTCGGAACTTCCTTGAAAATTATAAGTGACAACTTGTTGCGTGTTTGGCAGCCATCGCCTTCCGGGACTGCTACATTGCATTCGTGCTGAATAAGACAACACCAGAAGGACCAAGAATAATATCCTGCTCATTAAACATCATGACGGTATATTAAAATTGCGAAAATTTATGTGTATGGTGTTCGTATCGGCTATCAAGCGGCCAGGCCATCTACCCTCAGATAATGGTTGAGTCCTTAAGAAATAATTAATCACTCGGTGGTCTTGAGCGCAGTAAGTGGAACCGGGCAATTATGACCCGACGACCTGGCAAACCATTGGTTTGTGTGAGGTTCTTCCTTTGAGCTGGAGTTTTTGGAGGCACCCAAATGCAGGCAATTTTCTTTAGCTAGCGTCAAGCCCGTATTGGGAAAGTTTTTTTTTTTAAATGGTGACCATGATAGCCGAGAGCCTTCTGGCCTAAATTAATGGCCCTTATCACGACGGCCAGATCAATTTATGGATTTCGTTATTTCTTGGCAAATTAGATTTGATAGATGATTAGATAGGAGCTAATAATTGTTGAAAGACCTGACTGGAATATTTGATGATTTATGGTAAGGGAGAAAATCATTTCAAATTACTTTGCCCGGATATTTGCATTTCCCAGAAGAATTACGATTTTTCGCGATTCTTAGTCGGAACACCTTCAAATTGTGGCTTTTCGTATTCTAAGGTTAATATTTGGTTATTCATATAAATCAGTTATAATGTTGTGATTACATTCTCTCAAAAATCAGCCATTCAACTAACTATACATCAACAAATACATTATTTTAGAAGTTCAACATTCCATGCATGAAACCCGAAAAAATTATAAAATTTTCAGAGAAACTCGTAACCATCCGAAGTAAAATTAAACCGGAAATATTCATCCACATTGCACGAGTCAAACACAGTTTTTTTTTTCTTCATTTCCTCATTATTACAATCGTTTCGCCTTTAACATCCTTCCCAGAATGCACGGCACGCAAGCATTAATTTTCCGATTTTCCTTTTCACCAACCAGTAAAGCTTAACCACCAACCGTGCAAATTAAGGGATGGACTGTGGCCGTTGGCCATTGCATGAATCGTAAACAAAACCAACATGGAATTTTTGTTTCGGGCAAGAGAAAAACAAAATACCAAATTAAACGGATATAAAAAGTAATGGAGGGATAATTCACTTTATATATGTAAAATGGGGAGATAATGCTGACTGTGCACGGGTGGTAGGTTTGTTTACTGGAAATTGGAAAGTTTATAGAAACTCTCCTTTGGAATTGAATTGCGTGAGACGGAAAAAAATATTTAAATAAATATTTTTGAAGCATATGACAAAGAAGTTTGGTGCATACAATAAGTGAAAATAACATCATTTTGGTAGATCGTCTATTCAAGAGCAGTACATTATATTATATATATGGGAAAGGGCTCCTGAAAATCTGGTCATAGGAGGTCATGAAGTTTTCCCAAAATGTAAATATTAATAAATAAATAGTATCCGACTTCAAATCGCACTTTTCGGAAAGAATAATGAAGGCAACTCCACGAAAAAGAGAGCATTCTCAGTCCATTTAGGAACTGATTAATTAACATGTCCAACAAGGAATCCTTTATCATATACCGTTTACAACACTCGTGGGTATGTTCGAAATGAAGTTTTTTTTCGAAGACTTGCTGCAGCGATTGCAAATGATTTGGAACGCGAGAGAGCCCAAGCCCAAAATATTGAAGATTCGGTACAGCAATTTGAAGCATATGAAGATTCTAATGGCGATTATATACTAGATGAAAATGAAGTATCTGATATTGAACGAGAAATTTAGCTTGAAGCGGACAGCAAAGGGGATTCTGAACCGGAGAAAGACGAAGAAATTGGACCTATAATTTCGCAAGTTACAGGTGGAGTTGATACAGCTAGTAGTAGATGCAGTATACAACAAAATGATCAGCATGAATTGATGCGTTTGCGTACCCTTGAAAAAAGTAAATATTTTGTTTCCAAAGATGGAACCAGATGGTGTAAAAGCATACCACCTGTCACTCGATTTCACACTCACTACGTTGTGGGGTGGCCCAATGATAACATCTTCTGTTGCGAGCGAACACATAAAACATACTCGGATATATTCCCGCTTCATAACTGCAATAGTAGCGAGCAAACAACACCTATGTACTCGCACATCGCCAATGAAAATTAGCCATAGAAACACATGTGCCAGTAAATAAGAGAGCAGTCAAGTAAACGAGAAAGTTCAACCCGCAATAATATTCACATCGTGAACGAACGGGGTGCTTCGAAGAGAGGTAAGCGGAAAGGAATACCGAAAGTTTCGGCATAAACACTCTTTCGCTCAATGTCCCCAGTTTCCCGGTTATACCTCGAGAGATCGTGGGAAAGCCGAAAGCTTAAGCTGAAAGCACTCTTTCGAAGTCGAAAGCATAAGCGAAAAACACTCTTTCGCTCAATTTCCCTAGTTTCGCATATTCACCAGCCGAGCAAGCGAGACGGAATGGGGACGTAAAACTTTCGTGGAACGAGAGCGCACGTGTTCGGCTACTCAGCACCTTTAAAGAGAATTAAGTTTGAAATCAGAGATCTTGGGCAAAGCATTCGAGCCAGTCGGTTTTTCAAGTCCAAAAGGGAGCGCGCTGCTACCCACTCTTATATTACCATCGGTAATAACGCGAGCAAAATATTCAGAAGGAGGTATAGCGAAAGTAAGGGGTGAGGTGTTGGCTTGCGCCGCGATCCTCAATCGGCCCTTTGGCGTTCCACGCCGTGTGGCCACCCCAAACCATTAGCTCGTCTAGCTGATACCCTGTACAGGCTGGCGCTCACGGGTGAAGCGTGACCAGCCAAATGAAAAGCGCTTTACTCAATATTAATATAGGTTTACTATAATTTGATACGTGTAATTTATAAATGTTTCGAGAAAAGTGAACCGAGAAATAAAGTTAACCGCCTTAAAATAAACTCTTTTTTTTTTGTTTTTCTAGTTTAAATGGACAGAGTAACAGGTAAGTGGTGTTACAGCGAGCTTCTTTCCCGGGAGCCTTGATGATGTATATTGGATACACATCAAATGAGCTCCCAGTTCATACCAGTATACATAGGGTATACTAGTTATGCAACACTTCCGCGCCAAATGATGTTTTGAACCAGTTATTTCTACAAGAAATGGTTACTGTCATTTTGAGAGAACGAAATAAAAAGCCATCACAAGAAACAATTGAATGGAATGTCGAGAATCCTCAAGCTAAGAAGAAGAAAGAGTGGAAAAACATAACTCAAAATGAGCTCTACACGTATTTTGGCCTATAAGTAGCAGCTGGCATTACCAACAACAACTGTCAACACACAACCTTGCTAGGAGTCCAATAAATCTGCCAATATTTAGAGCAACAATGACAATGCACCGTTTATGGTCGGTTTGCAGATTCATTAGATTTAAAAATTCACAAACACATAAAGAACACATTAGTTGCGACCAAGCTGTGCCAATTTTCGACATTTTGTTGATGTTCAACTCTCATTTAAATTGCGTATATTGCTCTCACGAAAATATAACCGTCTATTTTAGCTCAGTCTCGTTTATTTTAGAAAGCTCCTAGTAGAATAAATCTGCAAATTTCAGGAGGAGGAACCTGAAAAATGGGCAACCAATTTCAATAGCAGGTATAAGGAATTTTAAATTTATAAAAGATGCAACGAGTAAACCTTCTCTAGACAGATTCTTGAAGGACAATCAGGTAGTAATTGTGAGGAGACTAAATTTGGAGCAGTATTCCAGGAGCAAACGGACAATACAGCTGAATAATTTGACAGCAGACTTTAAAGAAAATATAAGTGTGTATTAGAACAAATCCAGGGCACGAGAAGCTATAGACACGAGATTTAAAATGTGGAGATCAAATTTGAGCTTTGAGTCAAAAATGACCTCTAGAGCTCTCATCTGATCTACATCCTTAAGAGGGGATTTGTTTTGGATGTAAAGATGTGTTATTAGGGATTTCTTTAAGGTGAATGACATATTATATCATTTCGGAAAATTTAGGTATAAATGGTCGGAACTACACCAGGAAGGCAAAGAGATCGGATAGTTTCGAAGAATTTGGCAATCTGCTGGGGAACTAATAACTCTAAAAGTCTTTAAGTCATCTTCAAATAAAATTAAGGGGAAGTTAGCGCTGAAGGGAGATCATTAATGAACGTTGTGAAAAGAAAAGGACCCAAGATGGAGCCTTGAGACACTCAAGAGCTGGAACAAAATGGCATTGATAGGTTCTAGTAGCTAGAGAGGAAATTAGCCATGACAAGACTGAACCAGACACACCATATTTCTGAAATTTCCCAATAAGGATCTCATGATTGACTGTGTCAAACCCCTTAGAAAAGTTGGTGTGAAAAATGTCTACTTGAAGGCCATCCTTGAGGGCTGAAGCTACAATGTCAGTGAATTCTAAGACGTGGTAGAGCGGTTTAGACCAAAGCCATGTTGATCAGAAGCGATTCGGGAATGAAGTGATAAGTAAAGCTCTGTGTGGACAATACGTTCCAATATTTCAGGAGAGGAGAAAGTTTTGATATAGTGTGATAGCTTTCTACTGCAAACTGATCCCTGGCTTTGTGTTTAGGAATAACATTAGTAATCTTCCAGCAATTTGGCAGAAGACCGGTTGACAGATCTAAGTTAAAAAGCAAGGAAAACGGGAAGCTAATTGAAGAAGCTAATGACCACAAAAAGAAGTTAGGGATGCCATTTGGCCCAGACCCAACTTTAAGATCAATGAAATTGATAATCGACCCGACTTGGAGAGGATTCATGATATTGGAGGAGATAGTTGAAGGAGGAACTATGGGAGAAGAGGAAAGAAGAGGAATCCTATTATGTGAAGAAAATGTAGAGGCGAAAAAGTTTAAAAATAAGTTAGAAATCTCTGAGGGGGACAAAACAGTGATATTATTTTATCGGATGGATTCAAAAAAGGCTCGTGAAGGTCTCTGTGATTTAACAAAAGACCAAAATGGCTTTGTTTCGTCAGAACGAAGAGATTCTTTTATATTATCATAGTACGCTTGTTTGGCTCTCAAAACTTCCATATTGGGGCAATCGAATGGAGGCTAATAAACTCTCAGCGAGACTCAATAATTCTTGGGAATTTCCACATTCTGTGTGTCCTTTTTTTGTTTTCAAGGCGTTCTTGATGTGCCTGGTAAACCATGGAGTATGAGTATTTCATGATGAGGAGTAAAGTCGTGTAAAATTATGAATAACTCTAAGGAGAAGGATGTAAAATTTTGACGCCGCTTTATCTTAATCAAGACCTGTGAAGAAATTTTGCCAGTCCAACGAAGACAGATGTGTGGAAATTGATTGATAGTCAGATCAAAAAGAATTGTACTTAAGACGAGCACGAATTTTGCGGCGAGTAAAAGGCATCAATATTGAGATGAGAAACTGAAAATCGAGAAAGAGACAAGTCCTGATAAGAAAAGTTATAAAGCACCAAATCTAAGAGCTTGCCGTTTACATTAAGAACAGAATTAAATTGGGAAAAGATGCAGTGAGATAGAGAAGAGGAAAGGGTTATGGATAGTTTGATAGATGAAGGAGGAACAGATGCAGGTAAAAATGACCAAGAAACCGAAGGGAAGATAAAGTCTCCACAAATTAATATAGGGGAGAGTGGAGAGAAGTTATCAATGGGCGATCGTAGCTAATTAAAGAACGAATCATACACAGAAATTGGAGAATTACAAGGAATGTACTCCGAAATAATAAGAAGGTACTTATTCAGAGATAGTTGGACTTCTATAAGGATACATTCAATAGGAGTAGATGGTGAGAAGTTACAGCAGGCTGAGGCTGACATGGTCTACCAAAACACCCTCATCATCCAATTTAGATGAAGCTGAGATGTCCCGATCCCGTCTGAAAGTATTGTGCTTAGTTGAAAGTTCAGTATTAAATATATAGGGTTATGCATTTTACGCTGGGGGAAAATAAAGCTAAACAAAATACATAAAATATTAAGATGGAAACAAAATTTTTTATTCAATATAAAAATTGAACCTTGCCATTATACGTGAAACACAACATCATTCAAATGTCCTCTACGCGACCTCTTACAGACCTCAATCCTTTCGAGGTAATTTTCAATGACTTTTCGGCACATTTCCGGCAATATCTCGGCCATAACTTCACGAATATTGGTTTTCAATTGCTCAAGGATTGTTCGCGTAAACACAATCTTTTGCAAAGCCTCATAAAAAGAAATCCAAAGGTGTTAGGTCACAGGATCTTGCGGGCAAATTGACATCACTCAATCTCGAAATTACGCGTGCTGGAAATTTCTCCTGCAAAAGTGGCCGATTAGCCAATGTTGTGTGGCTTGTGGCTCCGTCCTGTTGGAACCAAATGTTCTCCAGATCATAATCTTCAATTTCTCTTCAAAAATAATTGATTAACATCCGTCCATAGCGGTCAGAATTGACTATAATGGCTCTTCCTTGATCGTTTTCAAAAAAAAAATACGGGCCAATAACACCACACCAAACGGTCACTTTTTCCGGATGCAAAGGCCCTTTTTGCGATCACTTGAGGATTTTGAGAGCCCCGTGTGTGGCAATTCTGTTTATTTACGTAACCACTGAGCGAAAAATGAGCCTCATCACTAAAGAAAATTTTGTTCGAAAAATCGGTATCAATGGCTTGTTGTTCAATCACCCAATTCGCATACATTCTGCGTTGTGTACGGTCTTGAGGCTTAAGTTCTTGAGTGGGTTGGATTTCGTTTGGATGGAGATGCAAATTCAAATGCAGAATCCACCACAATGAGCCGTAAGACAAGCCCAAATGTTACGCACGTCGAGGAATCGACAAATTTGGGTCTTCCTCCAGACTTTGAGCAACGACAGCGATATTTTCAGCAGAACGAGTGTTGCGATGATGCACAGGCCTTGCAATATCAATAACCGATCCAGTCTCTTCAAATTTTCTCACTGTGCTCGAAATTGTTTGCTGTGTAGGTCGATTATGTCGACCGTAATCAGCTCGTAAAGCCCTAAATGTTGATATAGCAGAATCACCATTTTTATAATAAAATTTAATAATTTTAACGCGTTCTTCGACTGTTCAACGATTCATATTTCTAAATGGCAAACTTTCAACTAAAAACAAACCCGCTTTGGATGACATTTAATTCTGACAGGTGTCAAATGCCAGGGTTATACTTTCCTACGACGAAATAGAAAACCCTGTACTTTCATTTAACGACGTCTCCGAAATACAGATGATATCATCGTATGCGGTAAAGCAAAAAATGCTTAAAGGATTCAACTTGGTCCTTAATCCCCTTACATTATTTATTTAATCATTTAAATCCATTTAAGAGACAAAAATCCGATTACAAAATAGACTTAGACAATTAGATATCGTTTGAAGTAAGACACACTTATACAACAAAATCAAGCAGAAAAAAGTTAAGTATACTAATAAAAACATGAAAGTAAAGAAATTATAGGCTAGATGAAAGTTTGAAAAATTGAGTGATAAGGAAATATTAATTGCAATTCACAAAAAGTAACGTCTTTAATTTATTTTTAAAAGCCAAGTAGGATGTGGATAGTGAACCAAGCTCAAGATTGTTATGCTTTCTGATAATTTGCAGCATAATTGACTGAAAATATAAATCTATCCGGGCGTACGGAACTTCGAGAATGCTAAGACGCGCATACAGTCTGTAGTGCAAGTCTTCGCTTAGAGTAGAAGCAATTCGTTGGTGGTACAATTTGTAAAAGAAGCAGTGATTTAATAAGATTCTGCGGGACGACAGAGAAGGGAGACGAAGTATGGATAGGCTCATAGGACTCATAGGTTAAGTTGAATTTGAAGAAAAAAATACGGGTAAACTTACGGTGAACAGCTTCTAGCAAGCTCACAAGATAAAAGTGTCTAGGAGACCACACTACCGAGCAGTCCTCAAGAAGCGGGCGAACAAGACATCTGAACAAGCAAACAGCGGTTGCAATATTTGCAAACTTGTGCAAATGGCGCATAACAAAACCAGAAATTTTTGATGCCTTGGTAACTATGCTAAAAATATGGGCATCGAATTTAAGCTTGGGATCAAATATTACACCAAGATCTTTGTATGAGTCTGCAGAAGGAGAGAAAAACATCACGCAGGGTGTAATTGTAAGTTAAAGGAACAATATTCAGAGTAAAAGTCATTTTAAGACACTTGGCAACATTGATAAGAAAAGAGTAGACAATAGACCAGTTATAGAGGTTAAAGAGATCATTTTGAAGTAGCTGACAATTTTCAAAGGATCTAATTATCCGGAATACCTTGAGATCATTAGCTTACAGGAGACAAGAAGAGGAAATGACAGAGGGAAGATCATTGATAAACAGTAAGAAAAGAAGAGGTCCAAAGATTGACCCTTGTTCTAAGTTCCTACCTAGGGTCCTGCCGGCCTCTTCTAGGGAGCCCCGTGGTACTACATTCAGCTACACTCACCTAAGTACCTGTAAGCTGTCCAAGCACACCTCCTTGAATTTGTAGCAAAACGCACAGTTAAAGTTTGTTTAATTAATCTTTATTGCAATTGGTGTGGTTTGCAGCGTTATGTTTGGCTTCTTCAGAATTGCTGGTTGTTGAGGGCTGGGGACATGCCTCAGTGCGATGTGAGGTCATTATCTCCCTCCGGATCTCTCGGCGCAGCTCCTGTGCTTGCCGACGGAAAAAGGCCCACTCCGTAGGTGCGACGGACAAGCGGGCTTGCCGCCTCAGTTCGTATAGCTCCTACCTCGTACGCTCCTGCCGGCCTCTGCGAGGACGCTCCGGTTTGGTGGTGGGTGGTGGTATCAAGGGGCGCCTTCAGCCTCCTCTCGTACTCTGAATTGAGCACCTGCCCCAAACTCCGAGCTGGTGCCTGAAGGGGGCGGGTTGCTGGCACGAAGTGCCTCGCTCCATTTGCTGCCAAAGGGTAGAGTGGCACACACACACTGGCGATCTTGGGTCCGAGGTATGCAGCGAGAATTCCTTTTCGCTGTGACCCACTAACTGCTGCGGCAGCTGCTCCACTTGGACGCAGACGCTCTTCGTTGGCCTAAAAGGGATAATAGGATTAGCAATGGTGGCTACACAGCGTTAACACATAAAGGCAGGAGCGACACGGCCAAAATGCCAACACCTCCCCATTAGCTAATATTATTCCTGCGGCATGGGACTCGAGGTGCGTTCCTGCATATACGTTTTTCAACTGCTTTGCATACCTTGCCAAAGAACTTTAAATACCGTTCTTTCGTGAGCTTTCAACCTCAATTCTCTTAAAAGGTGCTGAGTAGCCCCGCTTGCTCGGATAGTGAATATGCAAAACTGGGGGAATTGAGCAAAAGAGTGCTTTTCGTTTAAGCTTTTGGCTTCCCCATGATCTTTTGAGATGAATTAGTGAACTGGGACATTGAACAAGAGAGTGTTTACGCTGGAACTTTCAGTTTTTCTTTCAGCTTAACTCTCTTTGAAGCACACCCCAAGCTTGTCGTTCACGATATGATAATCGTGTGAAGCGCATTTTGGATTAATCGTTTTTATTTACTTTCCCGCTTGCTTATTTACTTTTTCGCTTGCTTATTTACTTTTACGCTTGATCATTGGACGACATGCTTTGATAGCAATTAGCGTATGTGCTTGCTTGACTAATTTCAAAGGCGAAGCACGAGTACATACGTAGTGTTTGCTCGCTCGCAACTACTTCAGTAATGAAGCGTAAGTATACACGAGTATGTTGTATTTGTTTGCTCGCAACATATCTTCCAGCAGATGAAAATAGGATTAAGTGTACTTGGAGAGTACAATAAATCGTTACTCTACTCCAATGATCCGGATTACCTAAAGTATCTCTGATGGATTATGTTCGCTTTTAGTTGGTCACGAATTTGGTTGTTAGTTGATTCTCCCCACATTTCCTTTTGTACAAATCATTTGTACTTATATTTCGCGCTGTTATGGCCATTGCTGCGCCAATTTAGTTACATAGCCAGTATACCCATATATGCTGGTATGAACTGGGAAATCGATTAAATGTGTGTCCTATATACATCATCAAGGCTCCCGGGGAGAGATCTCGCTCGACGACACTTACCTGCTACTCTATCCATCCAAACCAAATCAACAAAAGCTAACGTTTATTTTATTGTTTTATTTTTTTGTTTTTTTTACATTACATTTCACATATTAAATTATTGAAAACCTATATCAATATTGAGTGCAGTGCTTTTCACTTTTACCCTGACTTGTTGCGCTTCACATGTGAGTGCTAGCCTGTAGAAGAAATCAACTTGACGTGGTAATGCTTCGGAGTGACCACACGGCGAGGAACGCCAAAAGACCGATTGAGGATCGCGGCGCAAGCCAACACCTCACCTCTCACTATTTTGTTGGGCACTGAACAATACCTCGATTGAAACTTAAACCGCGAATACTTAGACGTACGTTTAAAGAATGGGTAGCAGCACGCTCCCTTTTGGACTCGAAAACAGACTGCTCTTCAGTACTCCATCAAGTGTTTGTATATGGCCGTACTTATGTTCCATATTTTGCCTCAATTTGCCAAAAATACAACATGCAAGCTCCCATTCCACGGAAGCTTTTACTCCCTGTCTCGTTTGTAGATTTTTACGACAAAATTGAGCGGGGGAGACCTTTTGTTTCATTTTTTGGGTCTCTCTCTCTCTCTCTTCGGCTATACTTCGCTGGAAGCACATCCCAAAGCTTATGTGCTTTATCGTAGTGAAGCTTATCATGTACGTCATTCACAATGTGATGGCTTGTATGAAGCGACAACTTTATAATTTCTTTGGTGAAGCGTGAGTATATAGGTGGTATTTTTTCACTCGCAACACGCTTGAGGGATAGATTGACCCATAAGGGATGGAATGGAAAGGAGGTTGTGCCATAGAGATTAACACGACATAAATGACCGGACAGGTAAGATGAAATCCAGGAATGTATCAAACCGGATAAATGGTACTGAGCAAAGCTAACTTTTGACAGAGAAGAACATGATTTACGGAGTCAAAAGCTTTGGAGAAGCCCGTGATAATGCATCAACTTGGAGCTGTTTATCAAGAGATCTTGTAATGTAATCTTCGAACTTAGTGAAGTTCGAGGAAGTTGAACGACCCTGCAAGAATCCATGTTGCTGTGGTTTTGAGAATTTGAACTCAATGATTCAGGAAGACAGTTATGTACAAGTCGCTCCAGTAGCTCAGAGAAACAGGAGAGGAGTAATATAGGACAATTGTTTGAAACAGTTGAAGGGTCACCGTTTTTAAAGATAAGAATAACATTTGCATCTTTCCAGTACGTGAGAAAGCTGCCAATATTAATACTGAGATCGAATATAAGAGATAAAGGAAAACATAAAGAGAAACAAAGAGATTTTACCAATATATTTGGCAATCCATCGGGACCAGGACTAAGATTCAGATCAAGCTAGATAACAAGGGGTTCAATTTCAGAAAGATCAGTGGGGTAGGATGTATATGATGCTGGACAAATTTAAATTGAGATTATGGAACAGTATAGTATATCATATAAGGAAAATGTTGAGGAAAAAAATTTGGCAAATAGGTTAGCTTCAAGCAAGCATACGACAGTGTTGATCGTAACGTACTGTATCAAATAATGCTTTGCTTTGACATACCAGCCAAATTAGTTCATCTTACCACAATGACAATGACGTCGACGACCTCCCAAGTCCGCATAAAAAACCAACTCACCGATGCCTTTGACACAAATACCGCACTAAAGCAAAGAGATGGGCTCGCCCTATTGCTATTCAATTTGGCTCTAAAGTACGTCATAAGGAAGCTACCTGTCGATACACGAGGTACGTTACTATACAAGTCGAGCCAAGTAGTAGCCTATGCGGATGACATCAACATAAACGCTCCGATTATTCGCCTCAGGACCGATATATTTGCGGGTGCTTGAGTTAGGGTCCATGTTTCACACCCATAGCATAACACAGGTCTTATCACAGATTTGTATACTTGGAGCTTTACTTTCCTGTGCATGCAGCTGGTCTTCAAGATCGTCAATACTGAACAAAATATTTTATTTGAAAGCTGTATTCTTCGGCGTATTTCGTCTCCTTCATTGTTTTTCTTTAGTGATTTGTAGCCCTACTAGTTTTGCTTCGCAGTCGAGTTTCGGGAAAAGTTCTTAGGCAGTTGCTAATGACCGTTACAAAATGTTGATTTCATCCACTTAGGCTACTACTTGGCTCGACTTATATAGTGATGTACCTCGTGAATCGATAAGTAGCTTCCTTATGACGAATTCCAGAATCAAATTGAAAAGCAATGGGGCCAGCCCATCTCCCTGATTTAGTCCGATATTTTTGTCAAAGGCATCGGTGAGCTGGTTATTGATGCAGACTCGGGAGGTTCGCAACGTCATTGTCATTTGGGTATGACGAACCAATTTGGCTGGGATGCCAAAGCAAAGCATTATCTGGTACAGTACATTACGATCAATGCTTAAAGTCAACGAAAATTTGGTATACGTCTATGTTGAACTTCCAGAATTCTCCAGTGCTTGTTTGACGGTGAACAATTGGTCTTTCGTCGATCTACCTCTAAAGCCATCTTGACACTTCCCAATCATACTGTTGGCGTATGATCCGATTTTATTTTCTAAGATTTTAGAAAATATTTTGTACGCCGTACAATATAGTTATATGCCTCTATAATTTTCGCACTGAAACTTGTTACCTTTTTTGTGGATAGGGAATATAATTGATTGGCTCCACTCTTTCGGCATATGCTCTCATTGCCAATGTGAATAGCTTTCTGAACATTGTTGCCACCATATTTGATGAGCTCCACTGGAATCCCATCGATGCCCGGCGCTTTATTATTATATTGGGTTTTGATGATGGAACAAACTTCATCCAGAGTTAGTGGCGCCAATAGAAGCTCTCCACAGATATCTGTAGGCTCCAATGTTCTGGAGCTGTGCGGAGGATTAAGGAGGCTCTTGAAATATGATGCCCATCTTATCTTAATCTTGGTTTCATCAGCGATATTGCCGATGTCAGCACGACAGAGCTGATGACCACTTTGAGTCTTTTCACTGCTTTGTATGCTTGTCTTGTATTGTTGCTCGCTAGACTTACATCTGCACTTCTCAATTGGTCATCATAGTATCTTCTTATCTTAATTCTAATTATCTTATTCGCTACTCTTCTGAGATTTTCAAAGTGTTCTTCTTTAATTAGGGGATTATATATTTGTGTAGTTAGTAGCTATTAGTTATGTTTAAAACATCGACAGGAGGAACTCACGTTGATGAAAAAAATTGATTTTCACCATTTATTGGCTTCATCAATTTGATTGATTACTGTTTAATTTGTAACGAACTTCTTTAATATTATTCTAAATAGTGAAATTGTCAAAACAACTTTAAAGCATTATCTGATGAATTCCTTTACAAACATGAATGACCTTCTTTTCTACTTCATTTGCATAGAAATGAAACTATTTTCAACGCTATCAGCAAAAATCCAATAGAGTGAACTTACCATTTCACAAGGACCTTTTCAGCACTCCAAGCTACTCACCTTGTTACGAAACAGTTGCATACAACACCAAGATTCAAAACAAAACTCTCAACCCTTCCGCAACCCCCCTTCTCGTTCGACACCTCAGTGAGCATTGAACGCGAGCAGTGAAGTCAACTGGAGCATAACAAACCATTCTACGCACCTGAGTGCATTTTCATATCAAGAGTGAAGAAAATAGCCAAGTTGGCAGCCACCATCATGATTCAACACAATATATTACTTGACTTGAGAACACATTCCCACCTCCAACCTATCACCTTGCATTGACTAACCTCCTGCTCCCCTTTTTTCTATTATGCACCCACATTCATCGGTCACCCAACTTCTCTTTTATATTCCTTCTGCATCCTCACAATGGAACAACCACTCCAGCAATCTCCTTTTGCTAAACGACCTGAACATTACTGTCACATTTTACCTGAACAACGGATATGGAAAATATCACAAAAAATGCGCAAAGTGAAAAAATATATCGGAAAGAGAACTGTAAGCCCTAGAGTTGGAGATGGTTCGCCAAGAACAAAGGTCGGAGGATCGAATCCCATCCAAGGTAATTCCGTTCGCGTTGTCATGTGTGAGAAAATTGCGACGTGAATAGCTTTTTCCTCCTGCAACGTAGGTTAAAAGCAAATCCTTGGATCAAAATAATGGTGTTTGTGTGAACATTTCCTGTATATGCTCTGGACCTAGTTCCTTATCCGTTCGCAAGAGCTCCAACTCAGGCTACGAGTCCTTGTATGGGTGGCTAATATTGTAAAGTGTTTTTTCTCGTTGCCATGTAACATGCTCGAAAAGGATTAAGGATAGAAAAGATGGTTGCGATTCAGGCACGAAACTAACACATTTCATCTAAATTTAATTTGATATGTTAAGAAGTGAACTTACGTGCAATTTTTAAGGTTTCAGATACGGATTTTTCCGATACTAAAAAACGGCTGGGATATTTGAATTTAATTTACAGCCCACTCACTGTTGGGATATATTCTGAAAAAAATGTATTGATATTGCAGGTAATACTTAGGCAAGAAGTTCCATACCAGAAGGTCTTCATATAACATGTACGTAAGTGCTTCTTAGAGATATTTACAAAATAACGATTTTCCAACTATCTATCAACATTACCTGTGCAGATACGAGTATATGCAGTATATCTTTGATCATGCTTATCCTTGTTATTAATATTTGTAAAAATAGAAAGTTGTATCCAAGACTGTTTCTACCAGCAGGACTTTTAAAGCCATTCTCGAGGATATAATTTGACTTAATTAATTTGCGTGGGTCAAGTAAAAAATGGCCCCATTCTTCGCGTTTTTGATTCAATAATCTTACTGGCAGACTGATCATATTGATTGATTTCCATTCTACAGGTTAGCTCAAAAGTTTTGATAGTGAAATGAAAGAATGAGTACTAGTTTAGTTAGTTTTTATATTCAATATAATCTTCCTCACATTCAACACACTTATTACAACGATTCCCAATAATTTTATACCATCTTTGTAATGATTTTCCAGAAGCTCTGCCAAATACCATTCCACGGTTGCAATAGCTTGTTCATTCGACAAAAACGCTTTCCATAAAGAAATTGTGTAATAATTTGTGGCTTGGCTTTAGAGAGGGATCTAGTACCTGGCACTCTGGCAACCCCAATCGGTTCAACAAGGGCTGGAGTGACAGACCTCTGAACGGGAACCGTCGCAAGACTTTGCGACTTCGTTCCTCGTGGCTGTCATCGAAGAACATAACCTTTTCCTGTGACCGGCTAGTTGAAATTTGGTTTATGTGGGGTTGTGTTTGCGGACAAGTAATTGAAATGGTACACACAAGCATTGCGGTTAATCCTTCTTCACACTAGTAAGTTTGCCTAAAGCTGGATACTTGGGGGGCAAACTTGAATGGATGGCGGCAAATTTAGAACGAGCTTGAGCCGCTAACAGAACGGCAGGCAGCCTTCTACTTTGGACTAGCCTGGTCATGGCAAGAACACAGACAAGAGTTTTTCCATCAGCATCAACTAAAATCGAAAATTTGCACTAAATGTCCCAAATTTGAGTGTTTGGTATTTCTAATCGGGTGCACTTACCAGTCTATAAAAGCTAGGACGTTTGTATGGTAAGTCGTTAAGTTTTAGTAAAATTCACTTTGCGAAAGAACGATAAAATCGTCGGTAAAAAAGTGCTTGCAAACAGCTTGCGAGGCCATTCCGAACTCGCCACTTTGTGTTTATGCTGTGGTGCCAAGTAATTTTTCCGGAAGAATTCTGGTAGTTTTTGCGTGTTCTAGACTCGTTGACTGGATCAAATTATAGAGTCTCAGGCTTTTCGATTTATGAATTCAATGTGAATCACGTCACATATGACTAACGAATGCGATTACCTATGCCAAGATTCATCTAGCAAATTACACAAAGTTGTTGAAAAAGGAAGAGCACAAAACTTCGCGATGCATTCAAGGCCAAATGAGTCCGCAAGAGGATTTACGTCACACAGTAGAGTCCAAGGTAGCTATTATATCACACCTTGTTCGTCATACATGAAATCAAATACACAAACCAACGGAACACGCCAAAACACGTAACGTTATTCAATTCAGTATGTATCAGTAAAACGTGAAGATGGATCGGAAGGAAAATTCCTCATACAACAATACCGAAGCCCGCAAAAAGCAAAAGGCACACATGCACATGCAGTACAAAGCTCAATATCACGGCGACAAAAAGTCGACAAAGGTTTGCGGTATTTTTCCATCAAGTCTTGTGAAAAAGTCATAGAGAAAGGCTCAACCACGTACGATGAAGTAGCTGATGGATTGGTGGCCAAAAATATGCAATCATGTAACCAAACAACTAAAACAGCTTATTGTTATCAGAAAAATATACTGTTTGTTGGTGATGTAATATAAGCCAACAACCCTTCTCGTCCATATTGTAAGTTTTCTCAGGATAGTAATGAAGATCTAATTTATCACAAAGCATACGAACTTCATTGAAATGATGAGCGACAATAGTTTTATTTAATTTCTGGTCTCGAGCTGGGCTTAGGAATTGCACTTTTGTTTTGCTAAGTTTGGACTTCGATTTAAAAATAATCTCAACTAGCCTTTTCCTGCAAGTTCTGTTTCTTCGTTGAAATTGTTGTCAATGTTATAATTATCACAAAAAGCAAATTATTGAATCCGAGCATTTTTGGCGTCAGAGGTATTTCTATTTCAGAAAATTTTATTATACGGCTGATGTAACCTTTTTCTGGGTCTTTCATAAATATAGCGTTTCTTCCTAACTTTTATGTAAAATACCACTCTTTAGATAATATCTAATGGTTCTTCTTGTAAGTTTACAATTGCCCACAAAGCACATCATTAACTGCTACTCTCAAGTTTTCTTCAAATCATGTGGTCCGTTTTGGTCTTGGAAAAGACATGCTAAGATAATCAATCTGTAAATAAGCAGAATGTTAAAATTCAACAAAATCCCTATTAATGCCTCAGGCCAGATATAAGGCCTTTATAAAAGTAGGCTTTATTTAGCACATTATACATAATAAATGCTATAAGCAGTATTTAAATCGCATATTCTAAAAACTACAATTTAAAGTCATAGTTATCTTTTTGATGAGCTTTATCATGATCCGCAAAGATTACTTGAAACAAAACTTCAAAGAGTAACGTATTCAAATACGATAGAAATTACGACAAATCAATAACACGCAATAAAAACACCCGTTCTTCACAAACAACCGGTCACTGTGAGCACGCCTCTCGCGCACTGTTTGCGGAGTCGTGGAGCTGTCGTTCATGCGTGTGTGAAGTATTTTTGATGTATGTAATTATATATGCTAATGGACTTTTCCGCACTACAGGCCTTATTTGAGCATACAAGGACATACATTTTTTTGGTGACGCCATCTATGAATGAGATAGTGCGTTGGAAAGTTACATCCCTCCCTGACTTCCAGTGAAAGTTTGGTGAAATTCGGTTCAGCGAAAGCGAAGTTATTAAGTCTAAAGGGACAGTATGGTTGTGTCGTCGGTACAAAAATGAGTTTCGAACAAAGAGCTAATATCAAATTTTGTTTTAAATTCGGTAAAACGTTTGCCGAAACATTTGAATTGATGAAAAGAATTGACGGCGATGATTGCTTATCATGAGTGGTCTACACGTTTCAGAGATGGCCGTGAGGGCATAAATGACGATGAACATACGGGCTGCCTAAAATCAGTGATCACCGAAAACTCCATTCAAATTGTGCGTGAATTCATCAAAAATGAGCCAAAATCATCGTTGTAATTCATGGAATCGGAGTTCAATATCTCCAAAACATCGATTTATTGCATTTTAACTGATTATTTGTGCTTACGAAAGCACTTCCTGTTCCGCACAAGTCAAGGGACTTTCCAAAATAAACGAGACTTTTGTCATAAAAACCAACTCTTGTGACTGATTTTTTGACTAGAAATCGCGTTTTAACCATCAATCACTCACCGTATTCGCCTGATATGGCTCTCTGTGAATTCTACCTATTCGGGAAATTGCAATTGGCTATGAAAGAAACCGGTTTGCGTCCGTAGAGGGCACCTGAAAGGCTTGTACCGACATCCTGAAAGACATTTCGGTAATTGACCTAAAACACTCTTTCGAAAAACTTTTGGATCGCGCGAAATAGTGTATCGAGGCCGGAGGAGACTTTTTTGAATAAACTCAAATTTATCAGAGCAAAGCTCCTGTCGTTTCTATTTTAGCTCAGTCTCGTTTATTTTGGAAAACACCTTGTATCTATATCTATATGTGTGTATATATTTAAATATATATATATATATATATATATATATATATATATATATATATATATATATATATATATGTGTATACATATGTATGCATATATATATATATATATATATATATATATATATATATATATATATATATATATATATATATATATATATAAATATATATCTATATATATATAATATATATATATATATATATATATATATATATATATATATATATATATATATATATATATATACATATATATATATATATATATATATATATATATATATGTATATATATATATATATATATATATACATATATATATATATATATACATATATATATAAATATATATATATATATATATATATATATATATATATATATATATATATATATATCGTCCCGTGTTATGGTTAGCGGCCAATAATTTTAATGTTCCGGGACAGTGAAAACGCAATGTCTTTTGAATTTAGTTAGAAGAGTTTATTTAAATGAATGCACAATCACTTATTTAACACTTTCACCAATTTATTTTTTTCACTTTGTCTACCAATTTGTATTACTACTGTTTATCACTTCAATATCAATATCGCTCTTAATTCGCACTCCACACTATCGCAGCTCACTATATTGCGTTTGTAATGAATAATCCCCCCATTCATCCAGCTCGCCTTTATATATGGTCTCTAGTTATTCAATCCATTTCTCGTACATTGGCGAACTAACTGGAAGATTTAAGCAGCTTAATGAATGCAGCAGTGACGTCACTTTCAGATGTTGATCATGCTTGGTGGGTTTTCGAGTACGTTCGTTTTGTTGATCATGATCTTCTAAATGGTTATGAAAACAATTGCGACAGTAGCTCGCAGAATTATTTGTACATGTAACACTGCCCCCACCTCAGTTCCTTTCGCCCCAAAAAGATGTTTCGTCTGTTGTAGTCAAGTCTCCCTGGGTGTATATGAGGCAAGGCGGTCCGGGTGCACGATTTTCATTTTGGCTCTTGGCTTACGATGATCCCGTATTCGGTATACGACGTCGTTGATTCGCTTTGTAACTCGTTGTGGTCCCTCCCAATTATGCTGCAACTGTGGAGACCTACCCTTCCGCCGTTATGGGCTATATAGCCACACCAAGTCACCAGTAGAATTAGCCTTTAGATAATACCTGGTCTTCGTGCGGTCAGTAGCCGATTCGAGGTGTTTTCGCACTGTCCGATGTATCTGGTTCAACCGTTGTCTTAGCTCACTTGCGTACTCCGAGATCGTTTGGGGTTTCTCAGGGGGTGTTCCGAACTTTATATCAGCCAGCAGACGCATAGTCTTTCCCGAAAATGACTTTGGGTGGAGCTTGGCCCGTCGATGCATGCTCGGCAGCTCTCTACGCCATCAAAAATAGTGGAATGTGTCAGTCCCCGTCCCTTTTGTTCTCGTCAACCATCCTGGCAAAGTGTTTATTGAGCGTGCCGTTGAAACGTTCGACCATTCCATTCCATTGGGGATGCAGTGGTGTTGTCCTCGTTTTGCGTATTCCCAGCAGCTCGCACATATCACTAAAAACCAGTGACTCAAAGTTTTGGCCTTGATCTGAATGTAGTTCACAAGGTACGCCGTACGTACTGACCCAATTTAACACTAGCTGTTTGGCTACAGTAGTTGCTTCCTGGTTGGGAATGGGGTAGACCTCGGGCCACTTGCTGAAATAATCGGCCACAATCAGCGTGTATGGATTTCCCCATTCGGATTCAGGAAAGGGTCCTGTGGTGTCAACAGAAATCCTTTCCAACGGTACACTCACGTTGTAGGTTTGCATTTGTCCTCTCAGTCGTCGCTTTGGATCTTTGACGGAAGCGCAAATTGTGCATCTACGGCACCAGTCCTCTACGTATTCTCAAGCATGGAGCCAGTAGAAATTTTCCCGTGATTTCGCTAAGGTCTTGTTAACGCCAAGGTGGCCTCCCGAGGATCCTTCATGCATTTCCTTATCCACATCGTGGGTTCAGCTTTTGGGGACTATATTTTGCATCCTATAGGAGCTGCCATCCACCATTTCCCATTTGCGCTTGAGTATGCCACCCTCCTCCTGAAGGGAATTATATTGTGCCCAATAGCTTTTCAGGGTTGCGCCATGCATTGAAACGTCTTTCCACTCAGGTCGCACATTTGACTCCTTCCATACGATCAATGTTTCGATGTCTTCATCGGCTAACTGGGCATTTCGAATCTCCTCCAGTGACCACATGCTCTTCGAACGTTCTCCCAATAACAATTATGTCATCAAGGTACACCAAGCAGGTCTTCCAAGTCAGGCCACGTAGCACATATTTCATCAGGCGTTCGAAAGTGGCTCGAGCATTGCAAAGCCCAAATAGCATCACCTCAAACTGCCAGGATCCGGTCCCAACTGAAAATGCGGTCTTCTCTCTGTCCTTCTTGTCGCTTTCTACCTGTCAGTAGCCACTCTTGAGATCGAGTGTAGAAAAGCATTTTGCGTCGGCTAAAGTGTCCATGATGTCATCGATGCATGGGAGCGGGTAACTATCTTTCTTAGTGACGTCGTTAAGCTGCCCATAGTCAACACAAAAACGAGCACTACCATTTATTGATTTACTAGAACTACTGGCGTGGCCCGTGGACTGACAAAAGGTTCGATAACGCCTTGCTTTTCCATGTCCGAGATCAATGCGTTCAATTCTCCTTGTTTGGCTATAGGAAGACGTCTGGGTGCTTGTCGAATCGGCTTGGCTCCCTGTGTATCTATGACGTGAGTTACCAAACTCGTTCGGCCTTGATCATCCGGGCTTGTTGAGAATATGTCACTGTACTTGGTGACCAGATCAGAGGCTCGCTTGAATAGCTGCACTGGCAATTTGACCTGCTTCAATATTGCAGACGTAGATTCCCGGGCTTTGTCTGTGTCTTGCCTCCTTTTCCAATGATGGACGTGAGTAGCTTCCAAGGAAGTGATGGTGGAAACAGGCTGCCAGCTGCCAATGACTTCTCCCACTTTGTTGCTCGTAGTTGAGTCTGCGGTGTTAAGGACTCTAACCGGCACGTATCCGTTACTTATAGATCTTACAAAGCTTCGTCCTACAATCAAACTGCGCAATGCGGACGTCTTCGTTGGCTCTATCAGATAAGATCGGTGGTCTCCAGAATCACCATCAAGCTTGGCCCATACAATGCTTTCGGCAGAATTCGGTACATCAGTGTCGGTACATATTACTGCATTCATCTTGGGAAGTTGGACGCTGGGATCCTCCATAAATACTTCGACATGCTGCCATTTCAATACCCGTTTGCTCAAATCCAACGTGATTCCATGTGGTCGCAGAAAATCCATTCCGAGAAAGCAGTCATCCATAATGTTCGTGATCAGAAAATTATGTCGGAACACATGGTTTCCCAAATGTATCTGGAGATTGATCTCTCCATGAACACGTGCAGTTTCTCCCGTAGCTGTCCGTAGCGAGAAAATTCTGCCCTTGATAAGTAGTTGATTCCTCACATTGTCTGGTCGGATAATCGATCGCGTTGCATCAGTGTCGATTGTTATGGTGTAATGTTCTCCGTCGACTTGACCCGGAAGGCATAAGTCCGCTTCTCCACGATGTAGTCTTGACACGGTGATGCTGGTGCTGGGGACGTCGATCCTCCTAGCCAACCTCTGCCCGCGAAGTTGGCTCTTACATGCTTCTCGACCCCTCTGTTTGAAGGGCTTCCATTCTGAGCTCCTGACTCAGTCTGGATCTCCTCCTAGCTGCACACCCTGGACAAAAGCTCGGTTTTCTTCGCTTCTTGCAGTTTCTTTGCAGATGCCCCTTCTTTCCGCAATTCCAGCATCTAGGCGCACCATTCACATGCGGGTCTCGCTCAATTTCCACGCGCTCACACCTGCACACGTCTGTCTACCTCGCGAACCCGGGCAGTGGTACGGCTCACATTTTTCTTTGCTTCAAAGTTCAGACCATAAGCCAATGCGTCCTTGTTGAATGACCCACGTATATATATATATATATATATATATATATATATATATATATATATATATATATATATATATATATATATATATATATATATATATATATATATATATATTTATATATATTTATATGTATATACTATACATATATATATATATATATATATATATATATATATATATATATAAATATATATATATATATATATATACATCTACATATATATATATATATATATATATATATATATATATATATATATATATATATATATATCGACATATATATATATATATATATATATATATATATATATATATATATATATATATATATATATATATATATGTCTACATATATATATTTATATATCTACATATATATATTTATATATATATATATATATATATATATATATATATATATATATATATATGTACACTACCGGTCAAAAGTTTGAGACCACTAATAAAAACTTTTGTTATTAGTAAATATTTTAGAAAATATTGGTGATAAATAGTAATCTGCACACCTGCATATTCTATTGTTCATAAAGATTGCCTAAAAGCTAATTCTTTTGTATAGAAGCCAAGGAAAGGGCAATAAACAAGCATTGTATCCAAACATCAATGTTAGCCGCGGAAGAGGTAGGCCGACAGATTAATAGTTAAAAATTTATTACCTCATTACCGCAGCTGGCACTTCTTTTTTTTTACATCAACTTACAATACAATTGTTCTAAATTCTCAAAATATTTTTAATTAATATTTTAACCTTGCATTTGTCTGGTTATTTACAGTTATCCACTTATCCACAGTTAGTCTGATCTTGTGGTTCCTACAGTCAAGACATCTCTAAAATGGGAAAAGTTCCGGAAATTAGTGTTGAAACGCAATCTGCGATCGTTGTTCTCCACAACGAAGGCAAATCTGAACGTCAGATAGCGAGTCAACTCAAGTTATCGAAGACTTGTGTTCATCGCACTATTGTGCGCTACAAACAAACCGGCAGTAATCAAGATCGTTCGCGCTCTGGGAGACCAAGAGCTACAACTTCTAGTGAAGACAAATTTATTGTGGTGACCAGCAAGCGGAATAGACGTCTGACAGTCCCAGAAATTCGTGTAGATGTCAACAAATCTCGGGAAAAACCTATGTCAGTGTCTACAAAGCAAAGACGATTGCGAGACGCCAAGTTGTTTGGCCGCGTTGTTGTGCTTAAACCTCTGTTAAAACCGCAGAATAAAAAGAAACGGATGCAATGGGCCCTAACCCATCGAGACTGGACCGAAGAAGACTTCAGAAAAGTTCTTTGGAGTGACGAATCAAAATTTGAAGTGTTCGGGTCAAAAAGAAGAATTTTCGTCCGACGCTCCGCCGAAGAAAAGATGATGCCGCAGTGTGTAGTGCCGACTGTCAAGCATGGTGGCGGATCTGTTATGGTCTGGGGTTGTTTCTCTGGCTATGGGATTGGAAATCAAGTCCAAATCAAAGGCATAATGAAAAAGGAGCAATATAAAGAAATTTTGGAGAAAAACGCCATTCCCTCCGGAATAAAGTTAATCGGCCGTGGATTTATTTTCCAACAGGACAATGATCCACAACATAGTTCGAAATTATATAGAAGCTATTTAGACAAAAAACAGTCGGAAAAAGTATTAGAAAACACGACCTGGCCACCTCAAAGCCCCGATCTTAATCCCATAGAACTTTTGTGGGAAGAGCTGGATCGAAACGTTCGGGAACAGTGTCCATCTTCACAGCAGGCCATGTGGAATGCATTGGAGGAAAGCTGGAATAATATCTCGCAAAAGACTATAGTTAAATTAATTGCTCGCGTGCCTAGATTAGTAAAAGAAGTCAAAAAGTGCAAAGGAGGATATTTCGACGAAAAATCTGTTTAAACTCTCTTGTGTGTATTTTGATAAGAACACTGTATTCGTCAAGACTTCTTCTTTTTTTTAGTTTTAAATCTTGTGTGTGAAATGATAATAAATCCAGTTTTCCATAAAGTTTTAAATATCTTGACTTTTATTTATTTTCTCATATTTTTTCATAGTGGTCTCAAACTTTTGACCGGTAGTGTATATATATACAAATGTATATGTGTATATACATATATGTATATGTATAAATATATATATATACATATATATACAAATGTATATGTGTATATACATATATGTATATATATATGTATATATATATATATATATATATATATATATATATATATATATATATATATATATATATATATATATACTTTCCAGAAAAAGTATCCGTACATGCAAGATAACAAAGTTTTCGTTGTATTAAAAAGGATATGTCCAGTTAATTTGAATGCTTTCTTTTATAATATCATAAAGCCTACACTTTTCCATGATTCCTAGTATGTTTCAAAATACTTACTATTTAAAAAGACTTGAAACTCAAACAAAACCAATTTATGGCAACACGACAGACCAGATAAAATATCCGTTCAGTACGAACCGGGGGACTCCCCGTGTTACGCGATGACATACGAGTATGCAGATGCATACTTGCGTTAATGTTTTTGGGTCCGATAATACTTCTACTTTAAGTTGTGATAGGTGCAGCTTTTTTAAATTTTTTGTGCACTAGAATACATGATGACGCCCAAAATTAGCGAAATCAGTGCTAAGGAAAGGAAAATTATGCTGAAACATAAGAGTGAAGGGAAAGCTTACCGCGAAATTGATCGAATAGTAGGCAAAACTTACTCCTCTGTCATTTAATAAAACTGGTTCGATTATGTCAAAGCCTCGTTGTGGTCGACCCGCCATACTGACTGAACTCAAAAAAAGAAACGTTTTGCAGGCAGTTAAAAAGAATTCTCAAGTAACTGCTTCCCAAATCGTTACAAATATAAAAGCAAGGTGCTCCGCGAAGATATCATACGAAAAATACTAATGAGAGATGGATATCGCTCACGCATAGCACGTAAGAAGCCATACATTTTGGAAGTGAACAGGAAGAAACCAGTAGATTTCGTAACAAAATATATAAAAAAGCCACCGGAGCTTTGGGAACAGGTCGTATTCTCTGATGTAAACAAATTTTTCACATTTGGCATTAAAGGAAGCAAGTTTATGTGGCGGAAGAGCGGTACTGTCCTCGAAAAAGAAAATCTCGCACCAACTGTGAAACATGGTGGAGGTGGTGTGATGGTCTGGGGGGTGTATGGCAACAGAAGGAGTTGGCCAACTTGTGTTTATAGAATCAACTATGGATCAATACAGTTACCTAATATTTTGAAGGCAAATTGGAAGCAAAGCATTCAGCAGTGGAGGCTTGGCACGATTTCTGGTTCCAGCAAGATAGTGATCCCAAACACAAAAAAAAAAGTAATATTCTTTAGTTTGAATTTTCCCGCTCATCAAACGTCATCGAACGTGCAGTGACAAGACAAATGAAGTTTGTGAGTTATGGAAAAGATAACGTATAAGCATCTCGTGATTGTTATGAGATAACAATAATTAATAATATTAATTCCATTGTGGAGGTATGTAAGTTTTTGTAAAACACTAAGTAAATAAACACTTTTATTTCATGTAATATGAAAACCCAATAAAACTTTTCTTACAGGGAAACTCAATTGTGTTGACTTATTGTGTCGTCCTCATCATGAAAATATTAGAAATTATCTTATATATATATATATATATAAATATATATACATATATATATATATATGTATATATATATATATATATATATATATATATATATATATATATATATAAGATAATTTGCGGTACATTCCGCAATGGATAAATTTCTCTCAAGATTTTTACCAAAAAGCTTTTTTCATTTCTCATAATGGTCCCCCCTCTGCTTTCCTTTCTTGATAGGCTTTTATATGCATCGTCGGACAGCACTGGCCGAGGATGTAACGAAATATCTGCGTCATGACTGGCCCCCTAGCCCACCTCAGTATGCCTCCCCGGGATAAGCACCCCTCTACCAAAAATTAATGTCTGCAACTGCGACGACTTCCGCGGTTGCAACAATGCCATTATTGCTTGTATCTCGGAAAGATAGTTTCTTCGTCTTCTTCTTCGTAGCACTACAGCCCCTTCGGGCCTTCGCTACCTGCAAATAGCGCCTCCAATTGTCGCGATCTATTGACCTCGTCCTCCAATTTCGAAACCCGATGAATTGTCTTCGTTGACCGAGTCAGACCAGCGTTTTCTCTGTTTCCCCACTGGTCTCCGGGCTTCAGTTCTCCTAACGAATACCTTTTTGGGTATCCGTTGTTCGTCCATAGAAAATATAGTTTCACAAACCTTAAAAGCTAATCCAGTGCAATAAATAGTTGAGAAATAAATAAAAATTAATGGGGCCCTCCGAGCACCCCACCTTGTTCAATAACATTCATAAGCAAGGCTTGGTATGTTAAGGTTTGAACTAAATTAAGAGCACAGAACCAATCCGTAGATGATCTTGTGAAGCAGTGGTAAGATTATGCACACAAGTGGTCTACAATATATGAGGCTCAGACGATCAGATTAAGCGGACCTGACTTAGCTAACCTAGGGAGAAATTAGGTATTGAATACTTGGCACGCAGTAAGGTTCACAATTCTCCATGTAATATTTTCAAAGATGCTAAACCAGACATAACTCTTCTTAGAATTTTCTACAGTGCAATCGCTTTAACTTATGAAAATTGAAGATTTCCTATGCTCTCAAATTAATCAATTTATTGTATTTGAACGGAAATATGGTGAAAATTTAATTAATATTGGCGATAAGTATTTATTTTAATTCCGAAAATACGTGCGTATACCTCAAGTAATACATTGACGAAAATATCATTCAATTATACGAGTACTCTTAGCTAGATAAATTTAAGCCTCCATTCACTTACTTCATTGCAACCTGCCCTTATACTTGATATGAATTTTCCTTTGCTCACATGTCATGCATTTCCGATTATTTCATTTTGAATATTTGATTCATGAAAGCTTAGAGAGTAGTGCATTCATCTTTTCCTAGAATTGAAACATAATTAGAATGCACGATGAAAGCATACGCTAACGAAGCATGAAACCTTTCATTAGTATTTCTATGTCTATGGATATGCTTCATCAAGTGCTCTTGCAATTTAATTTTAATGGAGTCCCACAATATTAAATTAAGTTTACTTGAAGCCAAATCGGATTGAGTTAATCTCTTTGATTCAGCCCTTATTAAAAATTAATTTAAGAACATTATTTGATAATACCATGCATAATAATTTTGAACATATTAAATTTTTTTAATTTGAAGGCACTGAACAGGGATTATAAAAACCTTCAATAACAACAGACAGCTCTCAACTTTGCCATATGTTTCACAACATTAACATCAGATAAAACTTCTTACACGAGTCGGAATCAATAGTGCCTCCGTATCCTTTTTAAACAAAGTTTCCCACTATCCTATAACAAGCAGTCGTAACAATCAGCCCACACAGTTTACTACCCCAACCATTATTTCCTTCAACCAACATCGTTTCTTGCCATTGTTCACTTTTCACCTATACTCGTACTATGTGTTCCTTAAGACATACCACGATTTAACACGCCACTCTCCCCCACCCCTCGACCATTATCATTAAACTAAACGAGGCCACCTCCAGATGTGATGGGTGTAGATTATTGCTGATATTACTGAAGCAACCTGTTGAACGCGTAACAGTTTGGATGGAAAGCTTTTGCTGTTTTTCCTGAAACGTAACACCAATTCAACTGCACTACAAAAAGTTCTCTCTGACGGTTTAGCACACGAACTGACAGACAGAGCAAGGATAAGATACACGAGGATTGTTTGATAACAATAACCTTCCGTTATGATGGTAATAAAAGTCTGGACTGGGGTTGAAGTATTTTGCGTCAATAAATTAAATTGATATAAAAGTGAAGATCGTAAACTAATTTTAGTTACATCTCCTTTGGACATTGAGAAACTTAACCATTGCATTTTACGGTGTTTTATGAATGTTTGAGGATTTATAACTTGAAAAAAAAAACTGGAACATATAATTCAATGGCGCAGTAAGGGATTGTGAGCCTTGATTTAATTATTTCCGATTTGAGTTTTTGAGGGGTTGGGAACGATTGGACAAAAGAGGTTATACGACTTTTGACTGCAACTATAAGTACAGTAAAAACAAATTTACCCATGGTTAATTTTGAAGCGGGTGCCATTTTGTTCTCGTACCACGAGAGATGTTACAGTGCGGATCCATTGAAAGCACACATAGATAAATTTAAAGTTAATTAACTCATAAGTGCTTGTTGTAAAACTAAATTTTGTTGCGGCTACACTGTTCTTTAATTCAAAGTTCTATACATATTGTCGCGTGTTTTCGGTTCGCGGCCAATAATTTTAATGTTCCGGGGAAGTGAAAACGCAATGTCTTTTAAATTAAATTAAAAGAGTTTATTCAATTAATCACAAAAATGCACAATTACTTATTTTAGTATTTCACAATTTTAATTTTCACTAAGTCTATAAATTTGTCATTCAACTGTCTGTTGCGAGTGAACACATAAACATACTCGGATATATTCCCGCTTCATAACTACAATAGTAGCGAGCAAACAACACCTATGTACTCGCACTTCGCCAATGAAAATTAGCCATGGAAACACATGCGCAAGTAAATAAGCGAGCAGATAAGTGAACGAGAAAGTTCAACCCGCAACGATATTCACATCGTGAACGAACGGGGTGCTTCGAAGAGAGGTAAGCGGAAAGGAAAACCGAAAGTTCCGGCATAAACACTCTTTCGCTATTTTACCTCAAGAGATCTTGGGAAAGCCGAAAGCTTAAACTGAAAGCACTCTTTCGAAGTCGAAAGCTTAAGCGAAAAACACTCTTTCGCTCAATTTCCCCAGTTTTGCATATTCACCAGCCGAGCAAGTGAGACGAAGCGGGGAGGAAAAACTTTCGTGGAACGAGAGCGCACGTGTTCGGCTACTCAGCACCTTTAAAGAGAATTTAGGTTGAAAGCTCACGAAAGAATGGTATTTAATGTTCTTGGGCAGTCTTATACCAGTGAGTTTGTATTCAAATCCAAAAGGGAGCGTGCTGCTACCCAGTTATCATTTAGACGGTTTAAGTATTCGCGATTTAAAGTTCAGCCGAAGATATCGTCCAGTGTTCAACGAAATGGTGAGGGTTGAGGTGTTGGCTTGCGCCGCGATCCTCAATCGGCCTTTTTGCGTTCCACGCTGTATGGCCACCCCGAACCATTAACACGTCCATTTGATTCTCTACAGGCTCAATATTGACATAAGTCTTCAATAATGTAATTTGTGTAATGTAATGTTAGATAAAAATAGGAACAGAGAAAATAAAATAATTAATAAAATAAACTTTTGCCTTGGTTGATTTAGTGAAAATGGACAGAGTAGCAGGTAAGTGGTGTTACAGTGAGTTTTTTCCCCGGGAGCCTTGATGATGTATATTGGATACACATCAAATGAGCTCCCAGTTCATACCAGTATACATAGGGTATACTGGTTTGTAACAAAATTGGCGCAGCCGGTAACAAAATTGGCGCAGCCGGTAGGATATCGGTTTTGCAGAGACCACAGTGTAGTGCACTATGTAGCAAATTTAAATGGGCTGAAAAATCTATTCACCCAGCCGATATCTCAAACCATTCAACTTCTGTATGACGCCATTGCTACTCATACTGTCCATCAAACTGGATCAACCTTCTTTAAAAAAAAATCAAAAGATAATGTTCATTATTTAAATATAATAATATCAATATTATTCAAACAGTCCATCAAACTAGATCAGCTTTCCTAAAAAAAAAATCAACTAATAATTTTAATCATTTCAAAAAAACAAAAATATTGTATCAATATCCCCACATCATAACAATGCTACTAATACAGTGCATAAAACTAAATCAACCTTCTTAAAACGAAAAAAAAAAAATCAAATAATTATTTCAATCATTTAAATAACAAAAAGAAAGTATGAAACTTCACCAGTCTTCCTAAAAAATATGGGATCATGTTAATCGTTTAAACAACAAAAACATAATATCAGTTTAACGCTACCCATACTGGTCATCTACCCAGATCACTCCTTAATCGAAACAAAAAAATCCTATTGATCATTTTAATAACTAAAACATAATATCAACATTCAAATATAATAATATTTCTACTCATAATATCCATCAAATAAGACCAGTCCCAAAATCAAATAGTCATCTTGAACATTTAGTTCTTCATTCATTTACTCCCTCATTCATATATCTTAAATCTCATCTTTCTTATCTGAAAGTCATTCGAACTAACTCCTAACTCGTTCAAACCCAACGTAGAATTTATAAAGATATAAAGTTTCAATCAACTAACATGCAAAACACAAAACATTACAAGTAAATATTAAACACAAATAAGCAAAACGAAAACTTAATACGAGCAAACAAACGCGTGCCCATTGTTATCGAAATATGATACCACTTATCACTCCGACTGCTTGGACAATACGCGTACCCACATGCATATTAAAGTCTTATCTCTTGAATTGAATGAGCATTCGAATTAACTGAAGCATAATTAAAAGAGCAAACAAAAACAAACATTTAACTGCAAATTGAATAGATAGACATCTGGGCAATATTTTTAAATGCAAAAACATTGAAGAGCAAACTAAATAAATTAACTGCGCTAAACAAATAAAAAAAATAATTTACATGAGAACGGCAATTTTCCAACGCAAATAAACATGAAACTAATTTAATTTCAAGTTACACTGAAACAATTAAAGTATGGGAAATTTGAAACAACAGAATTTTAGTTATAAGAACAATGCACAATGCAAACGATTTTACCCCAAAACAAATTATCTCTTACAAAATCCACTGCAACTCCATCATGTTAAGGAAACGAAAAAAGTGGCAGTCAAGTCGGTAAAACCCCGGTAAAACTCCAAACCATAACTATCAGCAGACACGCTTTTTCTATGTCTAATTGCACAATCACTGGAATGAAAACCAGTAAATTTAACAACAGCCCCTGAGCCGTTGGCATTAGCTGTTGACGGACACGCTATTTTTAGTTATAAGTCCCTCTGAGCCTCTGAGCTGCCCGATTTCAACTTTCGGCAGACACGCTACATATAGTATTAAGTCATATGCAAAAGAGACATCAATTTACCATCCAGTCGTAGCCTCTGAGCTGTTGATCCAAAAGGGTTTACAACACACTATCAACCATGTACCCTTTAAACAAGCCACTACGTTTCCTTGCACAATGAATGCATTATATAACTGCTAACTATTAGAAAAAAGTCACAAATAAAATCCCTGTAGAAAGCGCAAGACAATTCAAAAAATTTGTTACATAACCAGTATACCCGGTGTATACTGGTATGAAATCACTTCGCACTCAAACAATCAATTGTCTTTACTTCGCGTTCCACTATATCGCAGTTTTCTATCGCGGTTGTAATGAATGATCCCCCCATTCATTCAGCTCGCCTTTATATAGGGTCTCTACCTATTCACCCATTTCTCGTACATTGGCGAATGTTCTACCGAGAGGTACCTGGTAGATTCGAGCAAATTAATGAATGGAGTGACGTCACTTGCAGATGTTGATCATGCTTGTTGGGTTCTCGTGGGTTCGAGTAAATTCATTTGTTGACGTTCTTAATGATTATGAAAACAATTACGACAGTAGCTCGCAGAATTATTTGTACATGTAATTATTTGTACATGTAACACTGCCCCCACCTCAGTTCTTTTCGCCCCGAAAAGATGTGTCGTTATTTGTAGTCAATTCTCCCTGGGTGTAATATGGGGCAAGACGGTCTAGATGCACGATTTTCATTTTAGCTCTCGGCTTACGATGTTCCTGTATTCGGTATACGACGTCGTTGATTCGCTTTGTAACTCGGTATGGTCCCTCCCAATTATTTTGCAACTTTGGAGACCTACCCTTTCGCCGTTGCGGGTTATAAAGCCACACCAAGTCATCTTGCTGGAAGCCAGTAGAATTAGCCTTTAGATCATACCTGGTCCTCATGCGGTCAGTAGCTGGTTCGAAGTGTTTTCTCACTGTCCGATGTATCTGGTTCAACCGTTGTCTTAGATCACTTGCGTTCTCCGAGACCGTTTGGGGTTTCTCAGGGGGTGTTCCGAACTTTATATCGACTGGCAAACGAATAGTCTTTCCAAAAATGACTTTGGCTGGGGCTTGGCCCGTCGATGTATGTTCGGCAGCTCTGTACGCCATCAAAAATAGTGGGATATGTCGGTCCCAGTCCCTTTGGTTCTCGTCAACCATCTTGGCCTGGTGTTTATTGAGCGTGCCGTTGAAACGTTCGACCATTCCATCGGATTGGGGATGCAGCGGTGTTGTCCTCGTTTTCCGTATTCCCAGTAGTTCACACATTTCGCCAAAAACTAGTGACTCAAAGTTTCGGCCTTGATCTGAATGTAATTCGCAAGGTACGCCGTACCTACTGACCCAATTTAACACTAGCTGTTCAGCTACGGTAGTTGCTTCCTGGTTGGGAATGGGGTAGACCTCGGGCCACTTGCTGAAATAATCGGCTACAACCAGCGTATATCGATTTCCCCAATCGGATTCAGGAAAGGGTCCTGCGATGTCAACAGCAATCCTTTCGAATGGCACGCCTACGTTATAGGTTTGCATTTGTCCAATCAGTCGTCGCTTTGGGCCTTTGACGGAAGCGCAAATTGTGCATCTGCGACACCAGTCCTCTACGTCTTCTCGCGCGCGGAGCCAGTAGAACCGTTCCCGCAATTTCGCTAAGGTCTTGTTAACACCAAGGTGGCCTCCCGAGGATCCTTCATGCATTTCCTTAACCACATCGTGGATTCGGCTTTTGGGAAGTATAGTTTGCATCCTATAGGAGCTGCCATCCGCCCTTTCCCATTTCCGCTTGAGTAGGCCACCCTCCACCTGAAGGGAGTTCCATTGTGCCCAATAGCTTTTCAGGGTTGCGCCATGCATCGAAACGTCTTTCTACTCCGGTCGCCCAGTTGTCTCCTTCCATACGAGCAAGGGTCCGATATCTTCATCGGCTAACTGGGCATTTCGAATCTCCTCCGATGACCAACCTTCATCGAATTCGGCCATTATCACTCGCAGATCAACGGGCGGCTCCTTTTCCTCAATCCGTTGGCAATGTTTGCAGTTAGCTGAACATGGATGACGAGTTGGGGCGTCAGCAATTCCATGAACTCTGCCCTTGTGAAGCAGTTGGGGCCTCACTAGATCTGGTCGGATTGTCGATCGGGTTGCACCAGTGTCGTTTGTATGGGTGCAATGTTCTTCATCAACTTGACCAGGAAGGCATCTGTCTGTTTCTCCACGATGTTGCCTTGGAACGGTGCTGGGGATGTCGATACTCCTAGCCAACGTTCGCCCCACGAAGTTGGCCCTTGCAGTTTGATGGGCCTCCATTCTAGGCTCCTGACACGGTCTGGATCTCCATCATCCTGGACAATAGCTCAGTCTTCTTCCCTTCTTGCAGTCTCTTTGCAGGTGCCCTTTTTCCCCGCAATTCCAGCATCTAGGCGCACCATTCACCTGCAGCTCTCGCTCAATTCCCACGCGCTCACACCTGCAATTATCTGCCACTACCTCGCGAACCCGGGCAGTGGTACGGGTCACATTTTTGGCTGCCTCAAAATTTAAACTATAAGCCAATGCATCCTTGACTGTTTGCTTTTGAGCTAACCGCAAGGCTTGTTGCAATTCCTTGTCCTTTAAGGCGCTGATGAATGCTTCTGCTGCTGCGTCATCTCGATGTTCTGGGTCGTACGCTGGGTAAGCCAAAAGTGCCAGTCGCTCAATGTCTTGTGCTAGCTGCTGCAAGGTTTCGCCAGACTTCTGCACCCGATGCCGTAGCTGTGCCCGGTAAATCTGCTTCAGATGATCGCATATCGAGCGCATTCATTATAGCAGCCGGGTTTGAATGCAGCTCAACGGGGATAGTCTGCAAAAGCTCGGCAGCTGGGCCTCTTGGAGCAAAAACTAATGCAGTTGCTCGTTCCTGCTCATTCCAGTGATTTATTCTAGCGGCTGCTTCAAACTGGATTTTGTAAATAGTCCAGACCGTTTGCCCATCGAATATTGGTGCTTGCACATTTCTAGATGAGCTTTGCGCTGCGGTTATAATTGGGGCTGGTGAGGCGGTTACTACTGCCTTCGCTGCTTCCAAGTCCTTTTTCACTTTTTCCATCTCATGGTTGACCTGGCTGATCTCAAGGTTGATTCTCTCCTCGACCTGGTATACCTTCTCCTCGACGCATTTAATTTGGCTGTTGAGACTACTGAGCTCCGCTTTTATTTCGGTTGACTGTTTTTCCAGCTTCTGTGCGATGTCTGCCTTGATTTCGAACGCTTGTTGGTCTAGCTTCGCTGATTGTTCATTTAGCTTCGCAGCTAAACTGGATGTCTGTTCATTTAGCTGCGCTGATCGTTCACTTAGCTTCGCTGATTGTTCATTTAGCTTCACAGCTAAACTGGATGTCTGTTCATTTAGCTGCGCTGATTGTTCATTTAGTTTCGCAGTTAAATTGGATGACTGTTGTCGCTGCTCTTGCTGCATCAGCATCAACATTTGCATCAGCGCATTTTCTGATTCCTTTGGTTTTGGCGTTTCGGCTTCACCACCTTCTGCGCCTTTTTCTGCATCTGAGGGCTCACCCGAATCCAGATACGCGCCTTCCGATTCAATTGCGTCACGCAAGCGTGCAATCAGTGTGGCCTTTGTACCTTGCGTAGCCAGGTTTCGCTGTTCCAACTCTTCTTTAAGCTCCGACATGGTCAATTCATTAATTTTTAAGTTTAAGCTTCGTGGCATTTTTAATGTTTCTTTAAATTTTCCTATTGTGCACTATAAAAATGTTCAAATTTTCAAAATTTTTCTTTCGCACTTCTTGACACCACTGTCGGGTGTTATTGGTTCGCGGCCAATAATTTTAATGTTCCGGGGAAGTGAAAACGCAATGTCTTTTAAATTAAATTAAAAGAGTTTATTCAATTAATCACAAAAATGCACAATTACTTATTTTAGTATTTCACAATTTTAATTTTCACTAAGTCTATAAATTTGTCATTCAACTGTCCACTTAAAATCACTTCGCACTCAAACAGTCAATCGTCTTTACTTCGCGTTTCACTATATCGCAGTTTTCTATCGCGGTTGTAATGAATGATCCCCCCATTCATTCAGCTCGCCTTTATATAGGGTCTCTACCTATTCACCAATTTCTCGTACATTGGCGAACGTTCTACCGAGAGGTACCTGGTAGATTCGAGCAAATTAATGAATGGAGTGACGTCACTTGCAGATGTTGATCATGCTTGTTGGATTCTCGTGCGTTCGAGTAAATTCATTTGTTGACGTTCTTAATGATTATGAAAACAATTACGACAGTAGCTCGCAGAATTATTTGTACATGTAACAATATTAAATTTTAAATGCCAGAATCAGAAGGCTAGTTCCTTATTAACCCAACAATTTTGAGGGCTTTGTAAAAAAGAATTTTACAAAGAGCTACAACATTCGCGTCCTGTCTGACCGTCTTCCTGTGCGTTACAGCAAGTTTTCTCAGAAACTATAGAAGCTACTTAGCTCAAACTTTGTAAAAAATTCAAAAGTGGTAGCCTCTCAAAAGGTTAGGCCTTAACAGATATTTCAAAAGACGGATGATATTACTTAAAATTAAATTTAAAAAAAAATAAAATTTTTCTGGTGGGATAGGAGTTTGATTATTTGGAAATCGTGCGGGTGGTGTTACGGGGTAATGCCAAGTAGGTTGAATTCACAACGACCACGAAGGGGTCTTTGCACGACTTTACGCAATCAGCCGCGAATAAACGCAAGCCTCACGAGTAAAAAGCGTAAAGTGACGTACACGAAAATGTATTATGTATTATGAGTATGTGTTAAGTGAATTCAACAGACACAAAAGAAAGGCGTAAAGTAACGCAAAGAAAATTTTGTAAGAAACAAATCGAAGACCCGAATAATTTAAATTTAATGATTAATAATAATGAATCTGAAATAGGTGTCTTGTATTGTAAATGTACAAAATAATCGGCACAAAATTTCACCATATTTATATCGGATGACGCGAAGGTGAAGAAGGAAGGCGAGGACAACGATATCAATTCGACTGAAATTGTACATACTAGAATCAATAGGACAAAGGCGAACACGACAAATAATTCGTTACTTAAGGTGGCGAGTTCGATCAAATGGCTCTCAACGCGACGTGACTTATCCTTGAAGCGATAAGTTTCAAAAGAAGTACAAAATAGTAATAATGGCAGTTATCCAAAAGAGTTCCAATATCCTAAATCTCCCATTAGTTTTGGTACCTCACCTAGAAATGCAGAACATCATAAAGAAACCCGTCCGGGTGTGATGGATTTGCAACGCACATCGAACCCGAACCGTGATAGAATAAGCCCACAATATCATAATAATAATAATAATAATAATAATAATAGAAGCAGCAATAGCAGGGAAAGCAACATACACAACTGCTACAAATGGTCCGCTAAGCCTCAAAGATGATGTGCCTGAAATGCAACATTCAGCAGATCTATCAGCGTGTATAGTTGGTTCGAATAATATCAGTTTGGGTTCATCGTTTATGTTGAATGGCAACAGTCGGTATGATATGGATAAAATTTTAAGGATAAAAGCGTAAGGTGAACAATTGGAAGATCCTTCTGGTAAAATTTTAGTTCCTGATACAAAAGCAACTAGTCAGACGGGTATATTGAATGTGTTGAATGTGCTGAAGGCCGAAGTCGATGATAAATCTGATGACGCGTTCGATTCAAGTGATACCTATCGTACAAAATTCCATTCACCGCCATCAGGATATGGAAGTCTAAGTCATTAATATAATATCCCGCATAATGATTATAGCTATACAAGATCGAAAAACGGTGTAGATTTATTTGGATTGGGTGTTGAAATTCCAAGCGATCCCGACGAGGAAATCGATGTTGTATCTGTTGATGATAAGAAACTACCCACAAATCCATCAGACAAAGATCGTTGTGTCTTGCAAGCAAAGGTTGCCAATAACATCACCGCCCGTATGGTAGGAACGTCAACTGCCTTGAAGACAATATCACCTGTGCGACCGATCACTATATCGCATGCGAATCGTCGCAATTTCAACTACACTTTCGATTGACAGGACGATTAAACCTTCCTGATTGGTGGCGCCAAAAAAAGTTGTTTACAATTCAAGCACCTCCTCCGGCTACAGTTGTCATAGCAGAAGCAGCAGCAATAGCAGTAGTGGCAAATATCCTGCAAGCAGTTCCCAAGCTCGCAAACGCCATTCACTTGTTGCCAGCTACAAGGATGGCTACTCCCCATCGAGCAAACGTAGCCGAGGCAAAAATCAACGACCATCAACCAGTCGACGACATAATTCCTACGATCAAGAAGAAGCTGATACCATTGAGAAGAGGAACTTGCATAACAATATGGAGCGACAGAGACGCATTGGCCTGAAGAATCTATTTGAAGCACTTGAACGATAAATACAGAGTATTAGGGACAAAGAACGAGCACCGAAAGTGAATATCCTGCGCGAGGCGGCGAAATTTTGGGAGTAATTGAAATGGGAGGAGAATCATGTGCAGGCATTGAAGCATTGACACGTACATCGGAGGAATTTGCAACAGCAACAGCAACAAACCCAAACTGTTGTTCCCCAAACTAAACAGTATTGAGTGGGAAGATATTTTTTCCCAAGAAGCAAATTTACTGGCGCCGGTTTAAAGTCGCGGGAATGCCAACTGCTCGTCATGGTTAGGTCACACTTACGGTTTTCCTGGCTTTTCAAGTGTTTCTATCAGGTGCTGTAGGGAATTTCAATTTGGTAGAAAAGAATCTCAGATAGGCAGAATTCCACTTATTGTTCTCCGGGAGCCGTAATCTCATTGGGCGTCGCCAATCGGGCTCCAAGGATGGACGAGTGGCGCCTGCGCCGTCTCGATGGAGCTTTTCGGGCTGAAAAGGGCCTGACTGGAGCACCCCTTTTAAAACGGTAATCAAACTAAAGCAAAGTCTCCTACACTTCTATAATAAATTTTGAATGCCAGAATTAGAGGGCTAGTTGTTTATTTACCCAACTATTTTGAGGGCTATCCGTTGAATGTTTTGAGAAGTCCGCCCGTTCTTCTCAAGCCAACTTTGTTGTACCCACTGGCAATGAAAAAGACAGCTTTTGAATAAAAGTTTATGACTTTGCTCTTTGCTCTTTGCCAAGAATAAAGCCAAAAAAGTTCCCGGCATCACCAAGTAGAATCATTTCACTTTAAGTTCAGAGAGCGAACTTAAGTTTGATATTAAGGAAATTAGTGATATAACGAATGTTACATTTTTCACATTTGCAAATGCGAATATGCTAGCAAAGTTTGGATTTATTTCACTATTCCTGATGCTAAAAATGGGAAATTCAAATTATGTGATAAAAAAATCGCGCGCAAAGGAAGAAACACTAGTGCAATGCCAAATCACCAAGAAGCTAAACATCGAAATTAATTTGGCGAAATAAAGAAACGAGAAAATGATGAGAAAGGTGCCGCTAATGTAAATTATTTGTCGTCCTTTAAACGATAATCTACCAAAATTGACCTAAAGCAAATATCTTGAAGTGACTGTGTCGAAAAAAGTAAGAAACGGGATAACAACAACGTCGAGCCTTTGGAGCTGGACAATTAAATTAGCAAAATGCTGGTACTGGACGACTTACCATCTAATATTGTACACTGCGTCAGATTTATGAGATTGATCAGCCCTTCGTACAATTAAAATACTCGGCAATAATTTACTTTATAAATTTGTGGAAATCGATATGGCAAGGTTAAAAAATAAAATACTTGAATTTATCAAATTTTTTGAAAAATTAGCTTTAACAACGGATATCTGGTCTAATTCTTGCTCTGGAGTATCGCTGATAAGTTTCACATTTCATGAAATCACAAAAAGTTATGTTAGAAAAATAATGTTTTTGAAAGCAGTAGCATTTAGTGATGGCCGATATACAGGAGAAAATGTAGCCGTAAAGCTAGAAATTATGCTGTCATTAATTTTGAATCCGAATAGCCATGAAATGTTCGTCAACCAGTATTTCCTTGTTTTAAGGTCCATGTAAAAAATTTTTACAAAAACCTACTAGCTTCGCGACCTGTCTGTCCGTCTGTCCATGTGTCATAGCAAGTTTCCTCAGAAACTATAGAAGCTAGGATACTCAAACTTTGTGAAAAGATCAGAAGTGATGGTCTCTCAAAAGTTTAGGTCTTACCGAAAATTTAAAAATTTTTATGACGCATGAGCCCTTAAAAAGTTTTTTTTTATCAAAGGTAGTCAAGTGGGGTATCAAATGAAAAGTCTTGATGAGAACTTTTAGAATCTGAAATAAAAAAGTCATGTTATGAATTCGGGGGTCCAGGGAAAGGCAAAATGTGCCAAAAATTTGTGAACACCTCAGGACCCATATTTTGAAGGCGTTCAGTATGCTTGCAGATGCTTCGGTTAGGGTCCATGTTTCACGCCCGGAGCATAACACAGGCCTTATCAAAGATTTGTATGCTTGGTGCTTTGTTTTCCTGTGTATGCAGCTAGTGTTCAAGATCGTCCAAACTGAATAAAATATTTTATTTGCGAGCTGTACTCTTCGACGTATTTTGTCTCTTATATTACTGATTCCCATTATGTTGGCGCCTAAATACACAAATTTGCTCACATTTTTGATACTGTATTCGTCAAGTTTGGTATTTTGTATATTTGAGGTATTTTTTGTTTTATTTTCATTTATTTGTACGATTAGCCCTACAAGCTTTGCATCAGGAAGCGGTTTTTGGCGGTTGTTAATGACCGTGAAAATATGTTGATATCGTCTGCCGGCGCTATGGCTTGGCTCAACTTGTATAGCAATGTACCTCGCGTATCGACCGGTAGCTTTCTTATAGGACACACTCCAGAACCAAATTGAATAGTCATGGAGCCAGCCCATCTCCCTGCTTTAGTCCGATATTCATGTCAAAGGCGTCGACGAGTTGGTTATTGATTTTGGTAAGACGCACTAATTTGGCTGGGATACCAAAGCAAAGCATTATTGAGTACAGTACGTTATGATCAACACTCTTATATGCCTATTTTAAGTCAACGAAAATCTGGTGTACGTCTATGTTGAACTCTTAGCATTTCTCCAGTACCTGTTTGATAGCGAACAATTGATTTTTCGTTGATCTACCGGATCTAAAGCCGCCTTAATACTCCCTCATAATACTGTTGGTGTTTGACCTGATTTTATTTTCTAAGATCCATGAAAATATTTTGTACACCGCACAAAACAATAATACGCTTCTATGATTTTCGCACTGTAGCTTGTCACCTTTTTTGTGGATAGGGAAATTGGCACGATTCTTTCGGCATATGTTCTTGTTGCCAAATGTGCTGGATGACCTTGTGAATGGCTTTATGAACACTGCTGCCATCATATTTGATGAGCTTTGCTGGAATCTCATCAATACCTGGTGCTTTATTATTCTTCTGGGCTCTGATGATAGAACAAACTTCATCCAGAGTTGGTGGGGCCAATGGAAGCTCTACGGTGATATCTATAGACTCCAATGTTCTGGAGCTGTACGGAGAATTAAGGAGGTTCTTGAAATATGATGTCCATCTTTCCTTAATCTTGGTTTCATCAGCGATGATATTGTCGATGTCATCACGACTGAGCGTGGTTTTGGTTGATAAACACGTTTCAGGCTTTACACTACTTTGTATGTTTGTCTTGTGTTGTTGCTCGCTAGGCTTACATCAATACTTCTTAATTGGTCTTCATAGTATATTCTTTTCTTAATTCTAATTATTTTATTCGATACTCTTCTGAGAATTTTTATAGTGCTCTCTCCTCGTCCTGGTTTTCCTACCTACAAATTCTTTGCACGCCTCATTCTTTTTTTCTAACGCATCTGGCACTCATCATTGAACCAATAATTTCTTTTGCGCCGGGCTTGATACCTAATTGTCTGTTCTGCCACGGTCTTGATAGCCGCTTTCTCTTCCATCCAGAACTAGTTGCTAGAAAAAATAATTACATTGCTCAAACCTTTTGAAGAAATAACAAGAGAACTAAGTGCTGCCAATTTTTTCATATCTTCTGTGATCCCCGTACTGGTCACCCTAGAAAAGGTAATTGATGAACTCGATAAACTCGGTCGAAAAATGGAGATTAGCGGACAGCCTTGCCCAAACTGAGATCTCTGTCACGTTCTGTGCGAACACCGGAACGTCCAAAACAGGAGAGCGGGGAACTCTGCAGAACGCTCCAGATGACCGCGCGGTAGGGAAAACAAGTTGATTAAGCAGGAGAGTGCTCCTACCAGAAGGTCTTTGTAAACAACCTAGGCTTAGAAATAAGTTTTCTAATGGTGTGAATCGATAATTTGAATTATTCGTTCAATACTTGGATATGAATTCGTTCAAATTTATGCAAAAGATGCACAGTTTTTTTCATAAGCACAGTGCTGCCGCCATTTTGACCTAGCTTAACTGATTTTCCTGAATGCTCGGCCGATCGAACATATTCAAGTTAATCACTATTACTTAAATTTTCATGAAAATTGAAAGAAAATAAAAGTGCCTAAGTCAATTTTAAATATATATAGGGTTTTCCGATAAGAGGTGTTATTTTGAATAGATCTTGTGATTTAACACCTTGCGACTTCTCCCCTTGGGGTCACGTGAAAAAGAAGGCCTACGCCAACAGCCCAGCGTAGATTCAAGACCTTAAAGATAAATTCGTGAGGCTATCGAGGACATAGGGCAGCCATTTTGCGATTTGGTTTTGGAAAATTTCATGAAGAGGATATGGTCCTGTAAGCGTGTCGTAGTAGTTATTTGCCTGATGTTAGTTTTTGCTAGTAACGGCATATCTTCTTCTTTATGATAAAATAAACATCCGATTATTTATATTAAAAATATGCATTATTCTTTTAATATCAAAATAACACCTCTTATTGGAAAACCCTATATCAACCATAAACACGTGTTATTGTTGTTGTAATTCCATACAATTGAAATGGCTGTAACTCACTTGATTATGATTCGATTTCAATTAAATTTTGTATACTTATATAACTTATATCATTCTATATAACTGCAAAGTTTTAAGAAGTTTAAAGGTACCGTTTTGATTTTATGGGCAAAAAAGGAAAATCTTCAAATCATACTATTATTAACAAAGTTGAGTGAATTTCGACTTCTAAGGTATTTGTTGCCCTTATACTCATAAATGCCCATGTTTGTGATAATTTTCAGATTTTTCGGCTGAAAGCTGTCTAATCGCGAGGGGGGGGGACACAAATTTTTGGTACATTTTGCCTTCCCCTGGACCCCCTAATTCATAAAATGATTTTTTTATTTCAGATTCTAAAAGTTCTAATCAAGACCTTTCATTTGATACCCCACTCGACTACCTTTGATTAAAAAAAATTTTTAAGGGCCAATTCGTTATTAGGGGGGACCCCCTTAAAATTTAGTTTAAATTTTTGTTAAGACCTTAACTTTTGAGAGACTATCACTTCTGATCTTTTTACAAAGTTTGAGCATTCTAGCTACTATAGTTTCTGAGGAAATCAGCTGTGACGCACGGACAGACGGACAGACGGACAGACGGTTAGACGGACGGACGGACAGACGGACAGACAGGTCGCGAAACTAGTAGGTCTTTGTAAAAAAAAATTTTACAAAGACCTAAAAATGAAGATCATCGTAAATTTAATAGTTACTGCTGCGATCGCCACCAAAGCGACCGAAGAAAAGGTCTTTAATGCCGTAATAATAACGAACCATCCTGAAATCCAAAAAGTGATCATGGCAGGAAAAGAGAGGAGTGACCATTTCACCGCCACCGTCGAAAATTTGGCTGGAGTAATGTACTCGGAAACGAAAATCAATATTCTCCCTCAAGAAGAGAGTTTGCAGAATACAATTGCCGGCCAGCGACAATAAGAAGAGAGACTAACCTGAAAAGTGGGAGACATTCTTAAAAGGATAAAATCAGCATTGTGACATCAAAAATCGGCATAATTGTTAAGACTGGGCTGCCTCAACTAAGGAAGCTCCTGCACTGAATAGGATCTTACCAGAAGAGCTGCTTAAAGGGTGTAGAGGACATGAAGGCCAAAAACGAGGAAAATATGAAAAAATTGCTGAGGGTGCTGATAGCTCCACCACCAGGGCGTCTAGCCCTAGCTAAGGAAATCGAGATAAAAAACGAATGAACAGGCACTTGACGGGCGTGAAATGCTTAACCGAGGCGTGTGGACAGCGCTGATAAAAGAAGCGATGAAAACTGAAAGAAATTACTTCAAGCCATGCCAGGAAATTAAGTTCGCATGGACGCCCAACATGTAAAAGACGTCATGCAAAACAGGAAAAAAAGCCATGAGCCAAACCCGGAAACAGATACTCCTCGTGAAACCTCAGGGTGGCCTATCTTACGCAGAAGTATTGCCGGATATCAGTGTTATTAAAGCAGTAACGAACATATTGGTTGGGCCACATACTGGTCGAATTCGGAGCAGAAGCTGACAACCAAGACGCATTCTAAGACGCAGCAAAAGCGCAGCTATAGCCTCACTTAAACTGATGGCAGTGAGCGAAATAAGAGACATTGATTACGTCCCGGACCCGGCCAAGGTAGAAGACGCCATCAAAAGAGAGCTCCCAAGAGTGGGCAGGATCAAAGCAAGGCTGACACCAGAAAACCATAGGGGAGAATGCATGGCCATCATTGACTTGACCGAAAAAGACACCGAACAATTTCTGAATAAGGGCAAAGTAGGAATAGGGTGGGTGTCTGCAGGATACGGCAAAGAGCAGTGCCTTTTCAATGTTTCAACTGCCTTGGCCTTGGTTATATGTTATGCAAAGTACACGATAGGAGTTCCCTGTGCTACAAATGTGATGAAATGGGACATAAAAACGCAAAGTGTACAAAGAAGCACTCTGTGTTCTTTGCAAGGATGCTAATCAAAGACTGACTCTTGGGCACGCCTTGGCATCAGGAAAATGTCTAGTTTTCCAGACCCACCTAGCTAAGGCAAAATTAGAACTTCAATGACTCGCATCCTGTAGGAAAGCCTATTAATTCAACCACACAAAACCTGGTTGAGCAGTTTGTGGGGCACATGAATGCCGACAATTTGCTCCTGAGTGAGTGGCGCCATGATGAGAATTCGGCATCATGGTGTCCCAATAAACTTGGTACTGCCACCATCTGGATTTAGAATAGTGATTTTTAAGGTCTTACGCTGAACGAGCCGATATAATCTTTTCAAGCTAAGCTTAATGCTTAGGAGGGCGCTGTCTCCAACGCAGATTGCAACGTGCTTGTTGGAGGAGACTTCAGTGCTACAGCAATCAAATAGAGCCTGCTTTTAACAGACCCATGGAGAAACCGATTCCGTGAAATGGATGGAATACGCTGACTTTCTGTCGTATTGGCTGCGAAGGAGCAATACCGTACATGACCTTTGCCTTGGAGTCCTTAGTACGGAGGGTACACAATTAGAGAGTATTAGAGGACTACTAGGCCAGCGATTATCAGTACATTTTGTTTGAGATCCGTGATGTTGTCTTCCGACGTCCTTTTACAATTGGGCAGAATATCGAAAGGATGAGCATCGAAAGGTTCGTCCAGGTACTCACGGCAGGTGCTCTGCTGGAGGGTGATTCGGCGTAGACAGAAGAACTGGCAGCTCAAGATTTGTTGACCTTATTTATGAGCATCATTACGACTGCTTGCAGCGCTTTCGTGTCCTGTTAAACACCCCGGCACGACAAGTCCCTAATACACTGGTAGTTGACCTAAGTCACTGTAAGGCAAAGAAAAGGTCACAAGCTTTGGCGTGAGGCTCAACTGGCACAGAACCATATTGAGGCATGCAACCCGGTAGCAACATATAAGTTGGCCAAAAACTTTCCTCACAAATTGATTGACAATAGTAAGGGTCACTGCTGGAGAGATCTAGTGGACAATACGAACAAGAATCCCTGGGGCTTTGGCTAAAAGCTGGCTATCCGAAAGCTTAGCGCAATGTGGACACTTTGCATATGTGAAGTGGAAGAGTTGAACGAGACAGTGCGGGCACTCTTCCCCGCCTATCCCGTCCGTGCTGATGCTGCCCACAGTGAGACAGCAATTGAGTGCCGTCTTTTCACATAAACTGGAAGAGGTAGTCTTATCATTGAAAGCAAAGAAGGCTACAGGCCCGGATGGTATTCCAGCTGAGGTATTGCAACTTGTCTACCAACATTGTCCTGACTTGCTGTTCAAGATATTCAACGCTTGCATACAGGACGGGGTTTCCTCGGTACAATGGAAGGTTGTGAGGCTTATGCTGATCAGCAAGGGGAAGGAAAATTCTAGATTGTCGTCTACATATCGCCCATTATGCATGCTAGTCATGGCTGGGAAAATGCTAGAGAAACTCATCAAGGGAAGACTCACTGACACAATATTATGTGTGATATGATTTGTCAATGCTCGATGTATCTGCAGGTAAAATGGCAACTACAGAATAAATTGAGTTTGTAAAAAGGTTTTCTCATTTCTAATGTGCGACTGATTCCTCAGATGCATCTCAAGTGAGTATTGCAGAGCAGAGCAGCAGAAACAGCATTCATATAGGGTTGGCATGCCCCAATATACAATACATATTCTGTTGAGGGCCCATTAACAACGTGATGACGTAGGCAGGAAGGGAACTCAAGACATCCCAACATCTGATCTCTGGATCCTACTAGAATTGTTCACATCACCTTATATTTTCTTCGCGAACAATATCGCCCTAAGTTTAGACTCTAAGCTTGGACACATGCTCAAGTTCATGCAAAATATTTCTGTAATGTAGCTTAGCACTAGATAAAATACAATGCCGAAAATGCTAGTCAACAAGCATGCATGCACACATCCAGGTAAACCAAATCAGATCGAGCTTGGTTATTTTTACAGTCTGGTGATCAAAATTCTCAAATTTGGCTACATGATCTGTGCACTAGATCTTATAAGGTTCAAAAGCTATTTGCTTTGATAATGACTGTTGCTACTGCTCCACACATAGTGGTGTGCATTGGCATCACAACCAAATATCGGGTCAACAGTTTTAGACTCGGCAGAATTTACCACTTCCTTCAGCATTCTGCTGGATGGTGGTAGGACCGTGTCGTATGGAAAGAAAGCTGATTCAACAATAATGTCGGACCAAATCATGTCTTCTCTATGGTATATCTTCTCTGCAACCATGCCTTGGTAAGTGAATTGTCTCAAAAGAGATACTTTCACATTTGTAGGGACTACCAAGTATGTCAACGAGTGGCCAGATCTACTTTCACAGAAGATTCCAGTGCTACATATTTTTACACATGACTCTTAAACAGTTGTGGTGTGTTGTGATGATTTTATCTGAAGCATATCACGCCGCTTACATACTAAAGATCAGGTGGCAATGACGTGCTGCAATGCTAATAAGGTGTTTTCGGGACTATGGTTAAATGCTCGTGCATGGGGTGGTATATCGCAAAGCTTTCCATTTAATGTGGTTGATTTAGATTGTTTTGATACTGCTAGCATTATTTATTAGTGTTCATGCTTTTGCGTTTAGAAAAATGAATGGAATTTGTTCTCGCGCAATGGTAGTTGAATGATTCCTATTTTTTTTTTGTGGTAGGGAGGTGAAAGCTATTTATGCACAGAGTGTGGGACTCCCATGCGCGACTGGACTACCCACTAAACACCTCCCCTGTCAACCTGAGAACCTAGCCTGGAACCGTTTGACACATTACTTCGGGCCAGGTCTCTTTTTGTTACGCCGTGGGGCGCCTTCAAGCTGAGGTGTCCCCCTCCTAGCGGGAGGAGAGAGGGTAAGAGGAAATGCCAGAAGAGTGATCCACCAGCCCCAGCGCCCCCGGCTGCTGTGAGTCCCTTTTATCTTTTAGGACTGCCCGAGCATAATGTGCCACCTGGTTCCGTTTGTCAACCGATTCGAGCATCACCGCAACTATATTATCCGGGGTGAGCTCTTCCGTCTCCCTGTAGAGTTCCCTTCGCAGCCTGACCCATTTTGTATACGCAAAAAATGTGTGATAGGCATTGTCCTCCTCTCCTGGGCAAAACCGACAATCGGGAGACCGTGACTTACCGATCTTGTGCAAGTAAGACTGAAAACACCTATGCCCGCTCAAAAGCTGGGTCAGATAGAAGTCAGTCTCACCATGCCTTCGATTTCGCCACGGTCTCACATCCAGGATGAGGCGCACAGTCCATCTTCCCTTCGTGCGATTCACCCAAGACAGCTGCCAATCGTTGAGCGAGCACTGTCTCTCCTCGCGGACAACTATCTCCCTCGCATCCTCGTTTCGGCGCAGGTAAATAGCGCGGCGTTCTCTAGCAAGGAGGGCGACAGGTATCACGCCTGCAATCACTCTCACCACCGAGTTGGAGACTGTTGGATACGAAGATGCAATTCTCAATACTCCTCTTCTCTGGACCTGTGCCAAACGTTTTCGGTATACCTCCTTGCTGAGAGCGTCGCCCCATACCTCTGCTCCGTACAGTAGCACTGACCCTATAGCACTCATCGAGAGGTGTCTTCTTGATGGGCTGGGTCCCCCTACGTTGGCCATAAGTCGACTCAGGGCCGATATTCCCGAAGCAGCCTTCTCAGCCGTTGCCCTGATTTGCTCAGAGAAACTCATCTTCAAGTCGATCAGTAGCACCAGGTACTTCACCGCTGACTTTGATTCGATTTGTATGTCTCTAATACTGATCATCCTTACTCTAGGGATTCTCTTTTTTGTCAAGATGACCACTTTGGTTTTCTCCAGTGCTAAAATCATCCCGCGAGCAGTCATCCAGTCCCTCACTCGGCGCATTAGAATCCTATTAGTGAGACTATTCAAGCCGGCTGTATTAGTTGTACTGTTGGATCATTGATGAGAAGATGAAGATGATATCTTCATCTTCTGAGTATTCTGTTTGCGATGGGATAGCATTAGAGATGCTCAAGTTGGAGTGTACTAGTTTCGTTTATTTTTAAATTATTTTAAAACTCACTGACGATTTTGAATATGCAAACTTACACGAGAATGGATCTGAAGATAGTGATCACAGTGACAGTGATGTGGAATCTGACAACAGTGTAGTTGAAACTTTGCAATCTAGATGAACATGGTGTCAAATCAGTGTCTACCACCCTAATCCACCTCCACCGCGATTTCTATTTTGACTTGGAGAATAATCCTAATCTGTTAGAATATTTCATACGATTTTTTGATAACGCATTAGTCGATAAAATATTAGCCGAAACTAATATATTTGGACAACAACAACCAAACAGTTCATCCAAACCTTGGGTTGAAGATGTTGTAAAGCATGAAATGCATATAATTCTGGCCATCAAGATACTCCAAGCAATTGCGAAAAACCCGGAAGAGAGATCTACCGGACTTCAAATGAATGATTATCAACGCCAATATTTCCGAAATTGATGTTCAGAAATAGATACTTACTGATATTGAAGTATCAACATTTTTCTAATAATGAAGAATATAACGCAAAAACGCACCCAAACCATAAATGAATAAGATATGACCTATTTTTGATCATATAAATGAAAAGTGTTCAGAGGTGTATGTTCCGGAAAGAGATATTACTATTGACAAAAGCCTTATGCTGCATAAGGGCCGACTTCGATGGGTTCAATATATGCGAATGAAACGTTCCCGATTTGGTAAAAATTCTTCTTATCATGCGAATCAACAACGGGCTATTTGTATTCATGTATAAATTACACTGGTAAAGGTACTTTCATTTGAGACAAATATCAAAATATGCCATTTACTACACAAATCGTAAAAACAAAAAAAAAAAAATACTTAAATAAAATCGAGTAACGAAGTAGGGAAATAGATTAAGTTCGAATAGTAAATCTGAGGGGTTCTGGGGGAATGCGATCCTGCAATGAAACAGTTTCTAATCTACCTCGATGAGACTTATTCGTTGGGAAAGAAATTAATCACTCAGATTTGAATGAGTCGCTCGTTTTCACTCCTCCTGATATAGTGGACACTCGTCAAGAATGCGTGGATAATTTAATGGACCAAATTATTTAGTCATTCCAAGAAAAGGAAAATTTTGACCATAGTACACTCACATAGTATCCACACTCAATCTACCCTCTGGAAAAACCCGAGCACAAGCCGAAGAGCGACCATAAACCTTCGGTTCCGGGTAGGTAAGGAAATGTTGACGCGAATATAAACATGTGCTTTGACGAGAGATTTCAGGACTACCAGATATCAAAAAATCAATAACTTTGCAGAAAAACAAATTCGTTCCATGCCGTCTTTTAGTTTTTTATTAGGATCAGGCAGCACTCCAACGTTCTGAAATGCGTAAAAGAACACGTGCATTGAGAATTTATGTATGCTTTTGTTTTGTTTTTGAATAGGACAGGCCTCAGCTCAGCTGACATGCCTCAGCTCAGCTGATTGGCCCCTGGGAAAATTCAGAAAGTGTGCAACACAGGGTAAATGGAAGGCGTGGATACGATGTGAATGTACTATGTGTTTGACTAAAGTATCTTTGATTAGTTTAACTAGTTCAAGATCAATAACTGTTCATCCGTCATCAACATCTAATTCTAGTCCACCGTCATCGAGTAGTTTAAACTCTTGATCATCCATTGGACATGAATAAAGACAACCTGTGGCGATAGCACGACCTAAATGCAATGATGATGATGAAAAAGTTGTGCGCGAAGATCGTTCCAAAGAACCACACCACACCGCCCTCAGCGTGTCTCAGTATTTGGCTTCTAAAGGGATCGCCACGTTGCAACAGCCACCTTATTCGCCTGATATGCTCCCAATTTTTTTTGTTCCCTAAAACAAAATCGGCGGTCAAAGGAACCCATTTTGAGTCAATAATGGACATCCAGGCGGCCGTGACGAGGGTACTCGTGGACATCTCAATCAAAGCGTTCCAGAAATATTACGAAGCATGGAAAATGCGCTGGAATCGTTGTATGGCTCCACAAGGGGATTACTTTGAAGAGGATGGTAGAGTTGTAGAATAATTTTTAAATATACTGTTGTCATGGAATCAGTCTCATTACTTAATTGTCATATTTAGTAGCTGCTATAGGGGGACTACTTTGAAGGGGATGGCAGAGTTGTAGAATAATTTTTAAATGTACGGTTTTCATGGAATCAGTCTCACTACTTAATTGGCACACCTCATATAGAGATTCAAAATTGTTATGTTCATAATGCAAAACGCCAAATAAAGCAACTTACAATTTGGCGTATTGCCGACGCTTGAAATGGTCAGTAGGCTTCAGCTCTTGAGCCAATTGAACCTTGTAGGCGTGTATACTCAAATCTTTGTTCAAAATTCGCATCAGTGATGTTTGTGAGATGTTCAATTGTTGGGCACGACAATGAGTCGAGGTTGTTGCCTCTTATGCCACACTATCGCGAACAACAGCAATGTTTTCCGCAGAACAAACTAAACGAGCATGCACAGATGATTCCATAGTTCCTACAGACCCAGTTTGCTGGAATTTGTGCACAATTCTCCCAATCGTGGTAACATTTGGTCGATTATGCTGACCAAAAGATCACGAAGTGCACGAAATGCTTTTTGATTTGAACGCCCATTTTCGTAAAAGGCTTCAACAACCTTAATGGCATACCTCTCCATGGCCCGATTTGTAAAACACTGAAACAAAGAATTATCAAATTACGTTGGGAAAAAAACTTGACGTTAAGGTTTGACTGCCAATTAACATCGTGCGATATGGTTAGAACACCCCTTATAAATGAAACTATAAATCCATTCTGTTACATTGTTGAAGTGATCAACAATGGATTGATTGTGCCATCGTTTGATGGCCAAATGAAGTGACGCTACACACATGCAGGTGATATACATGTTTCGGTTTCAATGTCATATGTTGGGGGGGATTGATCAACCCCATGGATAGCAACCAAGTCAATTGCTATTAAGGGACTTGAATGAAGTATAAAAAGTCAATCTTAAGGTGATTTACGTTTTCTTTTAAGGCTGGGCTGTTTTAAGTACATATATTCAGATTTATAAGTAGGTTTGGAAAATATTCGTAATTTTTGTATGTCAATTAGAACCTAGTTTAACGAAGTAAATAAACTTTTACTTCAAATATTAAAAAAGCTTTTCATTGGAATTATTTAATCCACAAGTTTCATTAGAATACTGAATCTAGTAAACACCAGTTTTTTACTTTCAAACTCACATCTTATATTAATTGGTCTATTTTTAAATAGCTCTTCATATGTAAGCTTCAAGAATCAAATTATTGAATATGATTCTCATACACGGAAATATTCTGATGGTTAAACTCAAATATGGAGTATATTTACTTAAAGCAAACAGTATAGTCAGCTATGGTCTTCAGTTAGTTGAGCGCTCTTAGATTTTCATAGTTAATCGTGGAATGAATATGTGTAAATACTAACGTACTTATTTTACATTACGTACTTTTGATTGAGGTAACGCTAACAGAAATGCAAATATGTACTTCGTTGGCGAATCATATCATAACATATAGCAAAGCAAAGATATGTTTCATAATGGTATTTAATATATAGGAAAACTACACGAAACAAACCACATCAGCTTGTTTCTGCATTAATCAACGAAATGCATCAAGAAAAATTAAAATCCTTTATTTTAACTTATTGAAATAACTTAAATTTTGGCAATGGTTGCTGTAAAGCATTAAATTTCTACACACTCAAACCAAAGGTAAATACATTATTTTTTAAAATGACCACCACTATAACCATTACTGAATCCACTAGAATATGATGTATATCCACTTGAATAGCCATTAGAATAACCACCACCATAATGTCCTCCAAATCCTGGTCCATAAGGCCCGTGTGCTCCGGGTGAAACAAACACATTCACAACTTTGATAGGACGTTTTCCGTGGAATCCTCCAGGCCCGAATCTTCCATATCGTCCGCCATATCCATATCCACCACCGTATCCAAACCCGCCTCCGTATCCAAAGCCACCGCCATATCCTCCATATCCTGCACCTCCATGAACGGATGCGACAGCAACAATCACGAGTAAAAATAAGATTATCCTTATTTTCATGATGTCTTGTCAAGTGAAATGTGCGGTACTGATACACTGTACTGATTTTATCGTCACTTGATCGAGCCTATTTATAAAAGCTAATGGATTTACGTACTTGACATAATTGTCAAACAAAATCTGTTGACGGGTAAGTTGGAATTTTTGTTTGGACAAGAGATGGATGGATGAATTTATGGTAGTAGGAATGTGATCGGCTTCAATGAACGATAATCTATTTTTTTACGAATTTCTAGTGATTTGTGTTTAATCTTTACGTTAAGCATAGTAGAAGGTTAGCAAAAAATATGCAGTTTACACATTGGCCTTATAATTCCTTTCAAAGGCTATGAGATAGCTAGAAAACTATATGAGGCAATCTGCGTTTTTATAAAGGACTTTTGTTACCAGCAACAAGGGTTTATGAAATCATTAATAGCCATGCAAAAATGTACTTCAACGCTTCCTTTCAAATAATTTAATAGGGCTGCTAATTGAAGTAGGTGAAATTTCTCACGAAAATAGAATTAGTGAAATTTCTTCTTTATATAAAATTGGATAAAAAGCCTCCTGAAGAAAGGAAGAAGAAGAATTCTTTTGTTACAACACAGAAACTAAAGTAGAAACTACGGCGCAAGACCCTACGAGAGGCTCAGCTTATTAACCCACCTGAAAACAGATCCGGGAAATAAAAGGAGAGGTCAAGCCAGATGACATTAAAACAACCATTAAAGCTGTGCTGCCAACCATGTTTTGAGGCTTGCTGGTGGCATTCAGATCAAACACGTTCTTCAAGCCATAGTAATCATTCCCTCGCTCGAGTCTACGGCAACCGTCAAAATCAGAGACCCCGACTATGTCACGAACAAACCGAAGTAAAACAGGCCATCAAAAGGGACTTCAAAGTAAGACTGACACGGAAAAACACCAGGAAATAACGCATGGCCAATATTGAATTGAGAGATAAAGATGCCGAAAAAATCCTGGTGAATTGTGAAATCAAAATAGGTTGGGTTATCTGTAGAATATAGAGAAGAGCACCTCTTCTCCACTGTTTCAGGTGCCTCGAATACTAGCAAACAGTATATGGCTGTAGGGTACCTGATAGAAGCTCTCTATACTATAATTCTGGTCAAACGGAGCACAAAAGAAAGGAATGTATGGTCGGGGCACAATTTTTAGGCCTTTGTAAAAAATTTTTTACAAAGACCTACTAGTTTTGCGACCTGTCTGTCCGTCCGTCTGTGCGTGCGTCACAGCTAGTTTCCTCAAAAACTATTGAAGTTACAATGCTCAAACTTTGTGAAAAGATCAGAAGTGATGGTCTCTCAAAAGTTAAGGTCTTAACAAAAATTTAAAATTTTTTAATTTAACCCTTAAAAATTATTTTTAATCATAGGTAGTCGAGTGGGGTATCACATGAATGGTCTTGATTAGAACTTCTAGTATCTGAAATAAAAAAATCATTTTATGAATTAGGGGGTCCAGGGAAATATCCCACATACTATGGTCAAGGAGATACCATATCAGTACTCAAATAGGTTGAATCCTTGAAGTAAACTTACACTGAAGCACAAACGCGCAAGATTTTCTTAAGAAGTTTGCGAGGAATCTGAAAGCTGACTTTCTGTTACTCAATGAGCAACATTATGACAATAACTCAAAAGTTTGGCAGCCTGACAAATCTAGTATCTGCGCCATCTTAGCTCGAGGCAGTGCCCATAAATAGCTACCGGGCCATGGACGAGGAGATGGGTTCGTGTGGGTGAGGTGCTCAAGAACAATATTTTTTAGTGTTTATCTAACGCCGAACGAACTGATGCCACCTTCTGGGCCAAACTCAATACCTGAGAGGACACTATTGGGAGCACAGAAGTCCCGATGCTGACTGAAGGAAACTTTAATGGTAGACAAAGCATGCCAAGATCTGACCAGAGAAATACTAGAAAAACTCCTACTTACTACCACTGGGGATGTGCGGGAGTCATCCCAAATGTGACATTCGCTTGAGAGTCATTGGCACCAAGAGCACACAGCTGGTGAGTGCTAGAGTACCATTCCGTCAGCACCTACCAGTATATAGCAGTTTAGATCCCCAGCGGTACCCGTTAGCGTACATATGCCCAAACTCCAGCATCCGGATGAAAAATTGGGAAGATGGACATTGGGAGGTTCGTTTACGTGCTTGCAGTAGGCACACCACACCGGGAGCTCCACCAGGGAGCAGAAAATCTACTGCAAAGAACGTGATGAACTCAACTATGAGTATTATATCTGCTTGCGAGCCTTTCCTGCCCCATCAGAGACCCCGTCACGGACGATGCTTACCGCAGTTACAGGCATTAGAAGATAGCAGAGGCCTTGGATCACCAGGTGGCATCTTCAGCCCACTAAAGCTCAGCCGTGTCGGATTTCACTTGGGGAAGACCTCTTTTCGTGTAAGATCCCCTTACTTTTAAACACTTATACAAAGTGACAGGAAAGAAAAAAGAGAGCATTTGGTTAAATGAAAAATTAGTTGTTTCAATTTGAATATGAACGTGTTTATGCACATATAAACCCAAAACAATAAAAGCTGGCTAATTACGTTACAATAATAAACAAATTATTGATAAAATTACACAATTATATGCTTATAACTTAAATAAAAGTAAATCCTCCAAATTTGAGAAAAAACATAATAATAATAATAATCCATCGCACAACAGCCCAAATCTGAACCTTGGCGTTGAGATTTATTGTTAGGGTATCTCAGGATATAGCCTCCACGATGAAATAAATGACAACGGCCAGTGCCTGATTGACTTTGCATGTGGTATAAATCTAGCCAAAAGTTAAACTTGCCTCCCACATCGACGCATTCATAAAATGACCTGGGTATCAACGGATGGCAACACACTATACCAGATTGACCATTTCCTGATCCAACAAAGTTGGACCTTGAGCATACTTGACATCCGTACATACCAAGGAGCCAATTATAATGCAGATCATTACTTGATCAAATTAACCTATCGATGTCGTAGTTTAAAGGCATATTCGGCAAAGATCAGCCCACTAAAATAACTGTCATCGAAAGACTCTAAACGGTGTCTGTGGCAAAAAATTTCTCGGAAACCCTCTACAAGCAGCTTGCTTCCATATTATCAGACGCATCGTTGAAGACAAGCAACGAGCTCTGGATGGAAATGAAAACGGCTATTAGGAACGTGGCAGAAGAGACGATCGGACAGCAAGCCCGGTGCAAGAGGAATGATTGGTTCAATGATGAATGCCATAATGCGTTACACAAAAAGAATCAAGTGTACAAAGAATACGTAAGTAGAAAAACCAGGACGAAGAAAGAACACTGTGAGAACCTCAGAAGAGTAGCAAATAAGATAATCAGAATCTAGAAAAGAAAATACAATGACGACCAATTGAGAAATATTGATTTAAGTCTAGCGAGCAACAACACAAGACAAGCGTACAAAGCGGTGTCGTGATGACATCAGCAACATCATCGCTGATGAAACCAAGATTTAGTGAAGATGGGCATCATATTTCAAGAATCTCGTAAAACTTCCACGCAGCTCCAGAACATCGGAAACTATAGATGTCTGCAAAGAGCTTACATTGGCTCCACCAACTCTGAATGAAGTTTGTTCCATCATCAAAGCCCAAACGAATAATAAAGCGACGGGCATCGATAAGATTCTAGTGGAGCTCATCGAATAAGGTGACAGAAGTGTTCATAACACTATTCACAAAGTCATCGAGCACATTTAACAACCAGGACATATGGTAAAAGAGTGGAGCCAATCAATTATATTCCCTATCCATCCCAGCCAAATAATTCCGTCTTACCAAAATGACAATGGCGTTGACAACCTCCCAAGTCCGCATCAATAACCCATTCATCGATGCCTTTGATACAAATATTGGACTAAAGCAGGGAGATGGGCTGGCCCCAGCGCTATTCGATTTGGCTCTAGAGTACGTCATAACGAAGCTACCTGTCAATACATGAGGTACATTGCTGTACAAATTGAGCCAAGTAGTAGCCTATGCGGACGACATCAACATTTTGTCATGGTCACTTGCAACTGCAAGGGTAGGGTCAGTGAGAATAAAACAAAGCTCGTGACGCAGTTGAGAAAGCATACATCATGTACACAAAATATCACACTTGGCGAATACAGTATCAAAAATGTGAACGAATTTGTTTATTTAGGCGCCAAAATAACGAGAACCACCAATGAAAGTGACAAAATATGCAGAAGAATACAGCTCACAAATGAAATATTTTATTCAGTTTTGACGATTTCGAAGTCCAGCTGCATACACAGGAAAACAAAGCTCCAAGTATACAAATCTTTGATAACACCTGTGTTATGCTATGGGTGTGAAATACGGACCCTAACACAAGCATCTGCAAATATATTGAACGCCTTTGAGTGACGGACTCTAAGGCGAATAATCAGAACGAAACTAGACGGGGACCAATGATGAATTCGATACAGCCATGAGCTGTATGAAATTGTTGATGAACTGGAGATCTCAACGATCGTAAGACTGCGGAAGCTGCAATGCGTTGGCCAGATAAATCGTATGGACGAACAATGGATAAGAAAAAAGGTAATCGTTGGGAGAACTGCAGGCTGGAGACCAGTGGGGAAACCGAGAAAACGATAGTTTGACTCGGTCAACGAAGACAGTTCATCGCTGCTCGGATTTCGAAATTGGAGGACGCGGTCAATAGGCCGAGACAGTTGGAGGCATTATTTACAGGAAGCGAAGGCCCAAGAGGGGCTGTGATGCTAAGAGAAAGAAGAAGAAGAAAACAAATTCAAACTTCCAGCGGTTTCTTCAAGCTACGAACCCATCCAGTCTACTCCACTCCCAGACTCAGTTCGATATACTCGTGGTCAACGGATATAACCGAACAGCGAAGAGAGTGTCGCAAGCTTCAACGAGAAGCCATGGAGGTACAAACACAAGAGGAGGCAGATACAAAGCAGTACCTTTTTAGAGCAAGACGCTTCACCATTGATGTGATCGCAGATGGAGTGAGCATGGTCCCAAGAGTGGAAGCTTCTAGCCGGGCAAAAAAACCGGTTATGCTACTGATGATTCTTGAGATCAGATATGGCTCAATTCCACTAGATAAGTGAATATTCTGGAAGCACTGGAAACCCTTTTTCAAGTTCTAAATTATCTGAAGCAGATTTTGGGGAGTTACTTGATCGACCGCAGCATGCTTTATGACACGAAGGAGGGTCGGCGAAGGATGAAGTTACTTTGGATGTTGCTCCAAGCTTCATTCTTAGCCCAGACCTGTCGAAAGGATGAGTCGCACTTGATCAGCTATGCGCAACGTTTGCAAATAATCAGAGCGTCTCTAAAGAGAACAATTATAGCATCTTCCAATACGGTGCAAAACTGTCATTTATAAAAATCAGCAAATGAATCGTTAGTAAGTCAGCAGAAACAAGTGTTCTTATCTAATTTACAACAAATGTAACTCAAATGGTTGTTCAACTATTTTTTGTCACAGACTTTTATTTCTACCGGCAAAGACAGCATCAAAGGTTGAATTGCCTACACAAAGCAAAAATATCCATACAAAACGAATGATTACTAGGTCCCTGGATATTCAAGACAACCTGTTCCTATTATGACTAGAAGAACCGTGCCAGCAACCAAACTTTTGTGGAGTTTGGGCCTAGCCATAAAAGGAGACGGCATGGTGATACGTAAGGTCACAAAAACAATTTGCCTTTTCTCAGGGGATTTCATGCTCGTGAATGATTTATGATTCCCACAAAAAACGCGTAAGAACTTTAACTTTGAAAGAGTTAAAATTTAAAAATTGTCTCTGTGCACTATTTTGTTGTGATTTATATTCATTACATTTACATTTTGTATAAAAATATTTAAAAATACCTAAAATATCATGACAAGTCAGATCAGGTTTTTTCATCATTGTGTCTATCTCGTGCTTTGATGACTGCAGTGGAAATTTTTGGAAGCCTTTTGACCAAGTTTTGAACTGTTTCAGGAGCGAGCCTGTCTCAGGCCACTTTTAGACTGCCAAACAACTGTTTTTCACTGACTGGCGAAAAATTGTTTTTTGCATGCTTATTATTCACCTACCGGTCGAGATCATCCCATAATAATTCGATCGGATTGACGTCCGGGAATCGCGGCGACCAATCAGTCATTTTGAGCACACCTTTCTCTTTCTTGGACCGTAGAAAGTTGATGCAAAGATGAGAGGTGTACTTGGAATCATTGTCTTGTTGAAAGATAAGTCCGTTGGCGATCAAACCAACGTAAGGTATATTGCAATAGTATCTTTTCCACATTATTCCGTCGATTATCGCCAGTTTCCCAACACCATTGTAGCTGAAGCACCCCCAGACCATCACGAAGCCACCATGTTTAGCTATTGACACAATACATTGAGGTCTATACCGCTCATCTTTATTTCGACGAACATACTGGCACCGCCTGGATCTGAAAATCTCGGACTTTGATTCATCAGCCCATAACACAGATTTCCACGAATTCACTGACCAATCTTTATATTGTCGAGCAAACAATAATTTTTCCACTAGTTTTGTGGTCGTACCAAGGCGGTGCGATAATTACTTAGTCTCAGCACCCAAGTGCGTCCCTATCGCAAGTGAGATTCACTATCGTATAGTACATTCTTGTAGATGGGTACCGTCAAAATTTCAGCTGAATCGGATTCGTAGTTTTATTTTGCCCACGTGTGGGAATGGACGTGTCCGTGAATTTTAGCGAAAATGGAGAAAGAGCAATATCGTTCGGTGATTCAATTCTTGTTTTTGGAAGGCAGGATAATATGACAAAATGCACGAGTTCGTGTTGTCAAGCCGCCGATTAAAGGTGCGCGAGATAACTGAGATAGTGGATGTTTAAACGTTTTCCTTACGCTTTCCCGATTTAATGGCCTATGAACATCGGTCACTGACCCTTTGGTCATAATAAAACAACCAAGCAATTATGATTGAAGTGAATATGGGCTCTGGTTGTTCACTCTGGACTGAAAGCTATGCTAATTGCAAGTCAATTGAGGGAAATGATGCAATTATTGAAATTCAGCATTCCTTTCACCTGCAACTCCATAGCTGATTTAGCAGAATGTTCAAACACACCAATTGACCAAAGGTAGGCTAATTGAGAGGAGCTGTTCGATTAAGGTGGGATCGGGCGGTTGCCTTGGTGCAAAGCGAATCAATAACTTTGTAATTATAGTGTGAATTTGAGTTTGGCGCCAAGCTATCGAATAAAGATTTAGAATTTATAGTAGATTGTCATTTTAAAAGCGCATACACAGTGGGCATCTAAAGAGACCGTGTGACTCAAATTCTGCATGAAATTTTGGGAATAAGCTTTGGCTCACTCTGGGCAAAAATTGTAACCGTGAGACCGCTTCAGAGCAGTATTTGGTGCTATTCAAGGGCAATTGGAAGGATTTTCTGCATCAATTTGTAACCGTTGGTAAAACGTGGCACCACTGGTACACTTGAGAGACCAAGGAGTTCACCTGGCGAACGTACTCCAAGAAAGGCAAAGACTATCCCATCAGCCGGAGAAGAGATGGCTACCGTTCTCTGGGATTCACAAGGTGTGATCTGCATCAACTATCTGGAGAAGAGCGAAACGGTCACACGGCTCTCCCATGCCAAATTTCAGAAAAAAGGCCCCATTTGGGAAAGGAAAAATCGGTCTTCTGCCATGATAACGCACCGGCTCACTGAGCTACGAACTCCTACCCCATCCACCATATTCTCCAGATTTGGCCCCGTGCGACTTGTTTTTGTTTTCAAACTTGAAAAAGTCACTCGCCGGGCAGAAATTTGAGTCGAATGAAGAAGTTATTGCTGCTGCAGAGGCCGACTTTGCAGACCTCGAGAAATGTGTTTTTCAGACGGGTTGTTTTTTTGGTAGCCCAGAGCGTTTTCAATTAATATTTATGTTGATTTCAGCAAACTACGGCGAAACGGCAACAATAATTATAATTTCGCAAATTGCTTTACCTGCTTTTCTGAAGATAAGTATTTGTGAAAGTTTTTCAGGTTAGGTTTCCTTTTTTAAGCCATTTTCAGTAATTGCAAAACAAAATAAAATAATAATAATGAATGTATTTATTCTTGGAAATATCAACTCATTACGATTAAAATAATTTTATTTAGTATTTTGACAAGAAATTAAAAAAATTAGATTATGATTGGAAAGAGCTAAAAGTTGTACTAATATGGAGGTGATCTCCAATCTCAACCTTCATTTGATAGATAAATAATAAATAAAATTAATTAGATTATTACAGGGAATTAGAATGCACCGTTTACTGGTAATAAAGTTTATATTCGCATAACTAGTTATTACTGGTAAACATGTCTATTTAAATGATAGCTAATTATAGAACTCACCAAATCGCCTAACACCTGAAAATTGTAAGTGAAAATAAACTCCTTTTGGTTGTATAATTTTGTTACTCGTAATTGAATCTACGAATGAGTTCAATTTTCCTACTAAAACTCGATACTTAAGAACCAGAAACACACCCTAACTCTACAGCTCATAAATTCATATGTATATGAGGTCGCATCTCTATAAGATCATTCCACTCTTGTCGTAAATTAACGCCTTCTCATCCGATCGCGACTTACCGACTCGCAGCAAAGATGCTAATTACAATTTCAAGAACAAACAGAAAATGCTCACACGCAACTTTACACTGACCACCGCATTGTCCACACATGGATTGGAGCTTTACCATGAATCTGGGGATTTCCAATTCATATCTTTCATATCTTTGGGAAGTACTTAAAGTTGCGGATTGCAAATAGATCTTACCTTTCGTCAACCTGTTGCTTACTTAAAATTCATTCAAGTATTTTCGGTATTACTCATAGCGGATTGTTTTCGTGCAGATAATGCTGGTGAAGGTCGTGTTGCGTTGGATTTACCCGTCTCATATATGTAACATACGAGTACGATCAAAATACTTGGGTTCAAATGGTCGATAGAAATCTTCGGTACGCGGAAGATATCACGCATGTCGTAGAAAATTGGTGCAATTTATACTAAAAAATGTCGTTTTATTACTTCGTGAGTAATTTGCACGGAAAATATTCTCGTAAAATGAAATTAGTGAAATCATAGTTAACTGAGCGGATTTTACTTTCGGTTTCTTTGAAATAGTTTTCGAGTTCCAATTGAATGTTCTCGCTTGTCTTGGGTTAGCATTGCTTAAATTTTTTATGACTGGGTCATTAAATCGAGTTTATATGAGGCATATGAATGCGGTTGAGAAATAGCGTCTCTGGATTGAAATTTATAATGAACATGAGTGTTAATCTGGTAATAAATTTGCGAATCATGTAAATGATTTACAAAGGAATTAACATTGACAAGATCTGCTCTGGGATCGAATGAACTGAACAAAATTTATTAACTGAAGATTCAAGATTAAATGAAATATCAACCAGCAAGCATCATATACGAGCATGTCGATATTGGAGATGATTTCGTTTTTAAGCCATTTTCCAATTTCTCTCTCTAAAATGATTTCTTTTTAATTTTTTTACGATTAAAGGGCAAGATTGAGATATTCTGGAAATCAATTGATTTGAGATTCAATTTTTTTGGGGTTGTGTTCTATGTTACAAGAGCCTATTGAAATAACGACCTGGCTGGCTTCCCGTCAATTCGATCTTCCGTCTATTAGAGTAGTTTTTTTTTCTTCTGAGAAACTGTAAGTTTCTATGCATACACCAAACTTAGAAGAAGGATGTACAGTGATAACCTCTTAAAAGTTTGGTGGTCCAACCATAATGCACAATGTTAGTTGGGAGTCGCACCTTAACGTCAAGTTTTTCGCCCAAATTAATTTAACATTTTTTTGTTTCAGTGTTTAACATATTCAACCATGGAGAGGTACACAATTGAGTAGCGCGTTAAGGTTGTTACAGCCTTTTACGAAAATGGGCGTTCAAATCACAATGCATTTCGTGCACTTCGTGATTTTTTTGGTCAGCATAATCGACCAAATGTGTCCACAATCGGGAGAATCGTGCGCAAATTTCAGCAAACTGGATCTGTAGGAAATGCAAAATCACCTGTGCATGCTCGCCCAGTTCATTATGCGGAAAACATTGCCGCTGTTCGCGATAGTGTGGCTGAAGAACCGCCAACCTCGACTCGTCGTCGTGCCCAACAATTGAACATCTCTCGACTATCACTGATGCGAATTTTGAATAGAGATTTGAATCCACACGCATACAAGGTTCACTTGACTCAAGAGTTTAAGCGTATTGACCATTTCAATTGTCAGCAATACGCCGAATGGTTGGTTCAACAGACAGAAGGCAATGGTGACTTCACAAAGAAAATCATCTTCAGCGACGAGGCACACTTTCAGCTCAGTGGATTCGTTAACAAGCAGAATCACCGCATTTGGGCCAATGAAAATCCACGGCTGTTTGGTGAAAAGCCGATGCATCCATAAAGAGTGACTGCTCGTTGAGGTTTATGGGCTGGTGGCGTCATCGGGCCGTACTTCTTCGAAAATAAGGACGGCCAAGCAGTTGCTGTGAATAGTGAAATTGAGGTTATGAACCTGGATGATATGTGCTTCCAACAGGATGATGCCACTTGCCACACAGCCAACGAAACAATGGCTCTTTTGCGCGAGATATTCAATGGCCGTGTTGTCTCACGTCGTGGTGATGTTAATTGGCCGCAACGATCTTGTGATTTCACACCCTTGGATTTCTTTCTCTGAGGATATTTAAAAAAAAAGGTGTATGTCAATATGCCAAGAAAAATTCAGGAGCTAAAGGATGAGATAATTCAGTACATTAACAACATTGAACCTCAATCATGTTTCAAAGTCATTGAAAATATGGACCATCAGATAGAAGTATGCCACCGTTGCCGTGGCGAGTGTTTGTGTGATATTTTGTTTCACATATGATTTTCATAGATTCTTTTAATCATAAAAAAATATTAACATAATTCTCTGAAAAATTTTTGCTTTATTTACAATTAACATCTTGCGTTTTGGTCCGGCCAACCTTTACCAGTAAACCTCTCAAACACCACCGACCTTAACTTAATCAATGCATTTTATGGTAATGACTTACAGCAAGTAGCACTGACTCCCAACTGAAGCAGAAATTGGTTGGATCTTAATTTTACCAAAGCTTACTTGAATGACGATTTTGTGGTCAGTCCAACCAATGACAAGTCATCTCGCTTCTTCGGTTGAACTGCCCATATCTGATGTAACTTTTGCTCGAACGTGCAATGACTGTATTGTATTCGACTTCTAAAAGACTGATTCTAATAGTATTAAATTTTATCTTGCCACTATTGATTGGAACTATCTTTCAAGCTTAGATTTAGAAGAAGCAGTTTCCTCATTCTATAAAACACTCTTCAAATGCATTGGAATTCATGTTCCTTAAAAAAAGAAAAAACTTCTTTGACAACTTCGCAATCATAGGAATAAGCTCTATAAATTAATAAGAGATAACAACTTCGATATAAACCTCAAGAGTAAATATGATGAGTTTGCTACTGAGTTCCTTATAAGATCTAGTGAAGCATGTTATCATTGCATCAATTCACCCGGGGAAAATATTATTCGTAATTCCAAAAAATTTTTCAATTTCCTAAAAATCAAGAAGAAAGCCACAGGATTTCCAACATCAATGTATTGCGGTGATAGTTCTTCAGCTTGCCTTGAAATTATAAGCAGCCTTTTTGCCGGGCACTTCCAAGAAGTTTTCCGTGCAGCCACCACTTTTTCCAGTATACCAAATTGTCATTCAACGACAACAACATTTATTGATGAAATGAGCTTGTGAAACGAGGGTATCGTAAACGCTATTAAAGAACTAGATATTAATAAGGAACCTGAACCTGATTCTCTTCTTCTAAGATCTCTTGTTGAGTGTATATATCAGGTCAGCGCATCTTTATCACCAGGGCTTACCATCTTTCTGGAAGTCTTGAGAAACTATAGAGGTATTGTTATACTGTCAGCTATTCTGAAGTTGTTCGAAAAAATTATTTGTGACAAGCTTACTACATTAGCTGAACCACAACATGGTTTTCACAAAGGTCGATAAACTACTACCAATCTTATGCTTCATACTTCAAGGATCCTCTGCAAAATGGAAAAAAGTAACCAGATTGACGCTATTTATACGGACTATACCAAATCTTTTGATCGAATTGATCATAAAATTTTATTTATTTATTTTACCAAGTAAGACATATCCTTATAGCATTAAATTAATAAACAAAAAAAAAAACCTTGTACACAATACATTTTCTTGGCACAGTAATTTTTACGTACAATCATACAATTATATTGAGGAATGAAAGGATTTCAGGATATTATTTGTATATGAGGTTTTGGAAATGGACGGGAGTAATATTTACTGAACTTGTTGAATGCCTCTTACAACATCTGTTTATTGGCTCATTTTCTACATGAGTAGTGTGATGGCGACCTATGGTAACCACTGGTGAAAGTCTTGTGATCCTTAGGGGTTCATTCAGAGTAATTTTTTTTTTTTGTTATATATTGAACATTCATATTGTCTCTGAGATGCCATATTTAGCACATGGTGTCGATAGTTATATGATGGTAGGCTGTGGCAGTTTCTAGAGTCGTAAAGGGATCGGAGTGCAAAAAGAAGAAATTGTTTCTGGACCGATTCTAACCTGTAATCGTGGATATCAAAAACAGGGCTCCAAATAAAGCTGGCATATTCAAGAATAGGGCGTACTTATGAGACATATAGTGATTAAGTAACGCAAATATTCTTGGATACATTAGCTCTTCGTTTGATGAATCCTAGCATTTTATTTGCCCTGGAAATAACTCCATCATACTGAAGTTTAAAACGAAGCTTTTGATCCAGAACGACACCAAAGTCCACAATGCTATCGACTCTACTAAGTGTTGTGTTGTTGATGTAATAGTCAAACAAAAGAATGCTCCATTTTCTTGAAAAACTTATCACATGGTTTTTTTTCCAAGTTTAGAGAGAGATGGTTTTTGTAACACCATTCAGAGAGAGTGTTAAGCTTGGACTGGAGAAACATCATATCGGATAGAGATGATATGACGCGGTAAAATTTAAGGTCATCTGCATTAAAAAAGATGAGTTACATCATGTAAAACTGCTGAGAGATCAGAAATGAAACTATTAAACAAAAGAGGCCCAAGATGACTTTTTTGAGGAACTCCAGAGAGGACCATTTGACAACTTGAGTGCGGTCTTTAAGGTAAGAATGGATCCATCTGAGTAAACGGCATGTAATTCCAAAATTACGGAGCTTGCTAATAATAACTCCATGATTTACATGACCAAATGCTTTGCTAAAATACGTATATATTGCGTCAATTTGGAGACCTTTTCCATCTCACACAGAATACTTGATGTCATGATGAGGAGATTGGTGGTAGTAGATCTATTTTTTCTAAACCCATGCTGCTCTTCATGAAGCCACGGTTCTATAATACCTGTTGCAAAGTATTTTAGAATGGATGATAATATGGCAATACCTCTATAATTTTGAATCCACCGTCTTTCATTCTTCTTCTGGATTGGTATTAAATAAGAAGATTACGAGTAAAAAGGAGAGATGCCACTAGAGAGTGATTTGTTGACAATGGCCTGGTTAATTGTTCTTTGCACTGGCTTAGAAAACTAGGACGAATAAGATCGGGACCAAGTCCCTTATTGGCATCCAAATTGCCAATCGCATGAGCAATTTCTTTCTCAGAAATTGAAACTTCGTTAATCAATTTCGTTGGAGCCATTTCCGAAACGGGATTTAATGGGTTCTCAGGATTACAATAAACTTCTTTGAAATAATTTGCAAAAAACTCGCAGATTTGCTCTGGGGAACAAGAAACTGGATTCTTGAAAAACATAGACGAAGACTAGCCTTGAGTCTTATGCTTGATATTTATAAAATCAAAGAATTTTTTGGGTCTATAATAATATTTTTACCAATCAAATCAACATATCTTCGATTTTGTATATATCTAAGATCACTATTCAACCAAGGTTCAGACAATTTACCTTTTTACTTAATTTTAGGTACATACTTTTCGACGGCGTCAAGAGTTATTTGATAAAAACAGGGTAACGCTTCTACTAAATCTAACGTCAAAAGTGTACCAGTCCAATCAAAAGCGAAAATATGTTTATTGATACTTTCATAATCAGCATTGCGAAAGTCGTATACAAATGATTTAACATATTGTATGAAATAAGGTTAGAAACGTCAGTAGTGAAAATTTCAATATTAAGTGCAGATTGATGAAGTCTGTTACAAAAAAAGTTCTCTTTGTCATCAGCTTGATTGACCACTACATTGTAATATGCGTTAGTAAAAATTAGGTTTACTTCTTTGTAGCCCTACAGCCTCTTTTGGGCCTTTGCTTGAAGATAGTGAGATCTAACCAATTTCCATTTTGGTTGGACGTCGAAGCAATTTGCTGCAAATTGTTGCCATAAAAAGTACTCATCAAATTAAAATCCTGACTGTCAAGAAGATTAATTGGGAGAAGACGATTATCGACTTCGTCGTTTGCGAATTTCAGATTTGGTTGATTAAAGTCGTCAGTGATTATTATTATATCATCTTCTTCAATAGATGCTGTTAGAGAAGAAATGGTTTCGTTGACTTCGTTGTAGATGATTTCGGAAGAATTTGGAGGTCATAGTACACGTCAAGATAGAGGCTAAGCTTATTTGTAGATATATAAACCACTCTATACTGCTATAATGTATATGAGGTGGTGCTTATCAGCTAACTTAATAGGGAGTTGTGAGCTGCAAAAACACACCACCTCCTCTAGATTTACCAGTGCTGCGACAGTCTCGATCGTCTCTAAAGATGGTCCAATCACTGTCTAGAATCCTCTCATTTCTATGTGCATCCTTTAGCCAAGTTTCTGTCAGAGATAAAATGGCAAGATGTTGCGTCAAGGAATAATTGGTTTAGTTTAGATCAGATACTACTGCAATTGTGGTAAAGTAATTTAAGGCTTTTCTGAACAGGCTTCTTATTGGGGATGAAAAGCTTTGTTGTGTTTTTGCCTAGTCCTTTGAAGCGAGGAGATGTAGTTCAAATTTACATGCGACGCAAATGTTTCAAGATCTTTTCTCGCTTGATCTGCCGTGACTCCTAGCTCTTCATGGTAGCAAAAATGCATACTTCAAAGGCAATCAAAATCCATAGGGAAACCTCTTCTTTGTATTATGACCTAGAGACTAGTCTTTCTTTTTCCATCAATGCATGTTGCATAGGGAGCCTTATGTATGTATGCCAAAAAGAGTCGTATACATTCGTAGATTTTGTGGTCTCTGAATCTCGACAATAGATACGTTTTTTTCTAAATCAAACCTAGAGTTGATTGTGGCCTTTATAGATGGTGGGCAGAGCGGATCTAAAAAGGATTTATTACTATCTTGGGGAACAAAAGACTGTGAAAAGTATGTTGAGCCCAAAGAAGATGGTACTTGAACTTCGCCACCGATGAAATTTTTATATCTACATTGTGGTTGATAGGATTTCTCCGCCATGGCCAGAGTTCCAATCGATTTGGAGACATTTTGGCCTTTGTTCGACTCTAAGTCAACTATTTTTTGTGACACGCTACGATTGTTAGAGTCACCTTGCGTTGCCAATGCTACCTTAGTTGCAATAACAGCAGTACCTTGCAATGAGGGTGTTGAGGACAGTTCAGTAATAATCATGGGTAAAGTTTAGTTAGTACAATTAGAAACATTAGTGGATGTAAATACTTTTTGGTATTTAAAGTTAAAATTAGGTGATGTTGTGCTGTTGATGGTTCTTCACTGCTTAAATACCATACCATTCCAGGGGTAGCTACCGCTTCTTTTCATCATGTTGGAGAACAACCAGGCATATATCGATCGAATGAAAACTTTGAATCGGGGCTTCCGTGATCCCCAAGCTTCTGAAGTTCAGCATCTCTGAATCTTTACTGAGTTAGATTGCATCATTCTTAAATAATGGAACACAGCTTGTGAAATTTCAGGGCACTTTTGCGAGAAAAATTATTGCCTCTTCCGGTATGACAAAAGTTAGCCACCTGGGTCCCCTTTTATTTAACATCTTTATCTCGAACTTGTCCGAAATTTAAAGTGACATCCCTCATCTTTAGTATACTGACGACCTCAAGCTATACCACACCGTCAATTCTGATTTCGATGCCACTTTACTACAAACCAATAGAAATTCATTATTAAAATGGTGCAATGATAACAGACTTTATCTAAATGGTGGGAAGTATTCTGTTATAAGCTTCTTGAGGGACGATTCAGTATTTAAGTAGACTTACAACCTGAATAATTTCCCACTTCAAAAAGTTCACCTCTTCTCAGATCTTGCCGTTCTTTTTGGCAGAGAGTTGAATTTCAAATATCAATACGATACAATGCTTGCTCAGGTATGCAAGCAGCTTGATTTCATAAAATGTCGTGCCAAAAAATTGAAAAACGTATGGGTCACGAAGACTCTACACACCTCATTTTTACACCGTCTCCTTACATATGGTTGCACTATTTGGAATCCATGCTTCGAGACTCACAGCATCCGGAATGAATCTATCCAGAAACAATTTATTCTTTTTGTCTTGCGTGACGTTTCTGACCCAAAAATTTCGCTAACTTGCCGTCTTACTAGCAAAGACTAATATTTTGAATCTTTCCTCGCTCTCACCTCGAAAAACTATTTTAAGCTCCTGCTTTGTTTTTGATGTAATTAAAAAGATAGTAAATGGCGCATCACTATCAAGCAGATTCATGTTCAAGGAAACTATTAAAAGAATTAAAAACACGCGTTTGCTTTATGAAGAGCAATATAAAACCACCTACGCAGACAACGAGCCAATTAATAGATGCTGCAAAATTTCAATTCTATGAGTAAGCATTACTCTCCTTTTATCTCAAAACAAAGCTTGAAAAAAGATAACTGACGCATTAAAATAAGCTTTTATTATTAGATATAAGTACGTTTTTGTGATTGCCTTGTTTGGTTTCGTAAATAAATAAATAAATTTTAAATCAAATTGAATTTTATATCTACGTACCTGAATATAAGATTGTTGTATTCTTTAAGTTACCCGCAAAAAGGTGCCGGGTACTTCAACTAGGGGCCTTCGGTCCACGTAAGCGTGCCGAGGGTTAGCCGTGAGTGCCACCCGTTGTCTATTTGACCCCCGAAAGGTGTCAAGCAGGAAAACGGCTCAACGGATTACAATTTGACTCAGGCAACGACAACCTCTCAAACCGGGCATTGAGCCCCGTCCTGACAAGATATATTTGACTGGTCATCGTCATTGCGGGGATACTACGGAACTGGCTAAGAGCCTAGAGGACAAAAATAAAACACCAAATTTCTTCCCAGCTTCTTCCAGAGCCACTTATTTTATAATCACTGGACAATAGTAATCACTCTCCGTGCCCACGTGCCGTTTGAAACTGAAACTTTACTAGGAATTGCTGCCCAGAAATTTTCAAAGAAAAATTAAGAGAGACCTCTTTTTCAAAATAAGCGCTTACCTTAAATTATTACTCATGGTTTTCCACTTAATTTACGTTTCTGATAATTTATTATACGGACTGGATCAATCTTTTGTAAGTCGTGATCATACTTTTGTTTCTTTTGGGTACGCACACTTTTTTTGACACAATCTAATTTTCCAAACGTTAAGTCTTCGCTAACATGTTAAGCACCAACTCACTTGCTTCTGGTCCACGCCTAACAATTTACACTTGCCAGAACAAGAAAAGGAATTTCTTCACTCAATCCTTTATACTAAATTGCTCACACTAGTTATATTCAACGACAACGACTTTTTTTAAATTCACGTCTCCAACATCACTAATCGTGGATATTTCGCCATCAACAAAGGGACACGAGAAGAAGGGTGACCACTTTCCTCTAGGTCGTTACATAGTTTGGCCTCTATCCGGTAGCCACTAGGAAAGTTGGCCGGAGATTCAACTTTTATTTACTCCATTTGAATTTACCGCCTCACACCTTGGCTTTCCACTGAAAAACTCCAGACTTGACGAAGATTGTTATGGATTTGTCGATCATGCAGTCGAAAAATTTCACCTCAGCTCAAACTCGTTCCACCTTTATGCTAACAAAAGTGAGTTCAAGTGCAGTTCAACCACCCAAAGTCTGCTTGAGCAGTTTTCGAGGGACATGAAAGCCAACTTCTTGCTGCTGAGTGAGCAACACCATGATAAAAGTTCGGCGTCATGGTATCCTGATGAAACTGGTACTGCCACCATCTGGGTTCGAAATAGTAATTTCCAGGCGGAGAGCTGTGGACGTGGGGATGGTTTTGTGTTGGTTTGGTGCCCACGGACCACCTTCTTTTGTGTCTACTGAACGCCGAACGAACCGATATCATCTTTCGTAGCCAAGCTTAATGCTTTGAAGGGCGCTGTCTCGAACGCAGATGGGAACGTGCTCGTTGGGGGGGACTTCAACGCGAGAGCAATTGAATGGGGCATGCCTCAAACAGACCCGCGGGGAAAACAAATCCTAGAAATGCCGGCCAGGACGGCACTCTTCGTATCAACACCGGAAATACGTCAAATTTCCACCGCATTGGCTGTGAAGGAACCATACCTGACGTGACATTCGCATTCGTCCTTAGTACGGAGGATACACAACTGGAGAGTATTAGACGACTACTCAGCCAGTGATCATCAGCGCATTCTGCTTAAGATAAGCGATGTTGTCTCCCGACGTCCGTGCTCTCGGCTTCCTACAACTGGATGGTAAATTGGAAGGATGGACGTCGAGAGGCTCATCGAGGTTCTCACAGCAGGTGCACCACTGCACGGAGATCCGGAGGGGACAGAAGAACTAGCAGCTCAAGACGTGGTGAATTCAACTATGAGCATCATTACGACTGCTTGCAATGCTTCTATGCCCCGTCGAAAACCCCGGCACGGCAAGCTCCCAGTGTACTGGTAGTCAACTGAATCGCTAAAAAATGAAAGGAGTGTCACAAGCTTTGGCGTGAGGCCCAATGGGCACGGAATCGTGACGAGGCAAGCAACCGCGTAGCAGCATATAAATCGGCCAGGAAATGCGTTCGTAAATTAATCAGCATCAGCAAGGCTGGCTGCTGGCAAGGTCTAGTGGACAGTGTGAACAAGGATCCGTGGGGCCTTGGCTACAAGCTAGTTATGCGGAAACTTGATGCTCTACGGAAACCTAGCATACATGATGCGGAAAAAATGGACGAGATAGTGCGGGCACCCTTCCTCACCCATCCCGTCCATTTTTACGCTGTCCATGGTGAAAAGCAGTCGAGTGTCCACTCTTCACACAGTCGGAGCTGAAGGAGGCAGTCCTTTCGTTGAAAGCGAAGAAGGCTCCAAGTCCAGATGCTGTTGCGGCTCGTCTATCACCATTTTCCTGACTTGCTGCTCAGCACATTCAATGCTTGCTTACGGGACGGGGTTTTCGTGATACAATGGAAGGTTGCGAGGCTCGTGATGATCAGCAAGGGTAAGGGAAATCCCGAATTGCCGTCTGCATACCGCCCGTTATGCATGCTAGACACTGCTGGGAAGGGGCTGTAGAAACTCATCAAGGGAAGATTCACTGACGCGATTCGTGCTGCTGGGGACCTATCTCCTCAGCAGTATGGCTTTAGAGCAGGACGTTCTACCATTGATGCGATTGCAGAGGTGGTGAATGCGGTCCAAAAGGCAGAGGAATTTAGCCGCACCATGCAACGGATCATCCTATTGGTGACACTCGACGTCAAGAACGCCTTCAACTTCAGTAGATGGATGGATATGCTGGATACGCGGTAAAACCCTTTTCAAGTTCGAGAACATCTAATGCAGCTTTTACGGAACTACTTAAAGGACCGAAGTCTGCTCTGCAATATGACACAAGGCCAACGAAGGATGGAAATTACATCGGGTGTTGCCCAGGATTTATCCTTGCTCCGGACCTGTGGAACATGTCTTACGACGGGCTACTGAGACTCGAGATGCCAGGTGAGTTGCGCTTGGTTGGCTATGCGGATGATTTTCGTCGGGAAATAAACGAAATCCCAAAACTTCAGTCACAAGTAATCTTGATGAATATTCTGATAATCATGTTTTTTCCACTGTATCCTCTTTAAACCTCAATGAATCTCTTTCAAACCTTAATACTGTTCAATGTAACTTCTCTTCTCCTAATAAAATGTGTTTGTCTATTTTTTACCAAAATGCACGAGGATTAAGGACCAAGCTTGAGGAATTCTTTATCTCTTATCAAGTTAGTAATGATTCTATTATTTACTTTGACGAGACCTGGCTGAATGGAAACATTTTGAACAGTGAAATGTTTCCTGATCATATTGTATGTAGATGTGACCGTGACCTGGTTGCTACTAATAAGGCTGATGGTGGTGGAGTTTTGGTTGCAGTTAGCAAAGCTCTATCTAGTTCTCCTTGTTCTGATTTCTGTTTTTCTACTACTTTAGAGTGTGTTATTCTCTCTCTCATAATACAGAGTTCTTGATTTTGTCTATTTACGAGTATATTCCCTGTAATTCACCGTTAACTGTTTATGAGACTTTTGTGATGACCTTGTTCTATCGAATGTTCCAGTTAGCTGCTTATCTGTATCTCAAGCCTTACATCCGTATGTTCTTCCTGATCGACACCATCCTCCTTAATCTATAGATCTTATAGTCAATGAAATTAAATTTAACAAACCTCATCCTACTCCAATACTTAATTTTTTTAAAAGCTAATTATGAAGCTATTAATGCAGAATTACTTTCAGTCAACTGGCTAGATTTCTTTAGAGGCCTAAATTGTGAGGCTGCTTTTGCTTGTCATCTTATCTATCATGTTGTCCCTGTCGAGTAAGTCTCTTTGGTACTACGTCTAGTCTTTTTTATCCTTCATCTGGCATTCCAAAGTGTTCAATTCTTGGGCCTCTTCTCTTTCTGTTGTTCATTGATGATCTTCCCTTTCTAATTAATTCCTCTTGCCTCTTGTAAATCGTATTTAGACTGTCAGCTCCTCCAAACTGATCTGAATGCTCTAAATATATGGTGTGCTTCAAACCATTTATGTCTTAACTCTACTAAATGTCATAAGATGACTTTTTCTCTCAAGGACTCTCCTATTAATTTTAATTACATATTAAATGATGCCCTGCTCTCTGAAGTGTTCAGCCATAAAGACCTTGGAGTAACTTTTGATTCAAAACTCAAATTTGATGCACATATTTTAAATGTGATTACTAAGGCGTCTAGAGTTTCCGGGTTTATCCTTAGACATGTACATAAATTCAATAGCATCTCTTCTTCTGTCCGCCTATTTGTTTGTCTTGTTCGCCCTTTGCTTGAATACTGTTCTGTTATCTGGTCCCCCCGATATTCCTATCTTGTGTCTTCTTTAGAAACTTTCCAAAGGAAATTCACGCGTTTCCTTTTCCTTAAGTTTAATTTGCCGTGTCAGCCCTATGAAAGTCGTTTATCTTTCCTATCGCTTCCATCTCTAATATCCCGACGAACTTATTTAGACCAATGTTTTTTGTATAAACTCTGCTACCATCAAGTCCCGTTAAATATTTTTTTCTGAGCTACGTTTCCGACAAACATCTCGTTCATCTCGGATGAATTCTTATTTCGTTATTCCATATGCTAGAACTGATTTATATTTCCATTTCCCAATTTTAAGAATCGTGCGAAATCATAATAATCTCGAGCTTGGTCCTTTCCCCTCTTCTTCCATAGCATTTAAGAAAAAACTAAGAGACTTACTACTAGTTTAACTTTCAATTATCGACATTTTATTATTCTTTTTCATTTAAGTATTCTTTGCGTTCCATTTTGTTATTGGATTATTTACTGTTAGATGGAATAAATAAATAAATAAATGATGTTGCGGCTCTGGTCGCTGGATGCATCGTTAGGCTACGTACGCCAATGCGCCGAGTGAGGGACTGGATGACTGCTCGCGGGTTCAGCCTAGCACTGGAGAAAACCGAAGTGGTCATCTTGACAAAAAAGAGAATCCCTAGAGTAAGGATGATCAGTATTGGAGACTTGCGAACCGAATCGAAGCCAGCGGTGAAGTACCTGGGGCTACTGATTGACTCGAAGATGAGTTTATCTGAGCAAATCAGGACAACGGCTGAGAAGGCTGCTTCGGGTATATCAGCTCTGAGTCGACTTATGGCCAACGTAGGGGGATCCAGTCCATCAAGAAGCCGCCTTTTGATGAGTGCTGTAGGCTCAGTGCTACTGTACGAAGCATACCGAAAACGTTTGGCACAGGTACAGAGAAGAGGAGCACTGAGGATTGCATCTTCGTGTCTGACAGTCTCTGATTCAGCGGTGAGAGTTATTGCAGGCGTGATACCTATCGCCCTTTTTGATAGAGAGCGCCGCGCTATTTACCTGCACCGAAACGAGAATGCGAGGGAGATGATTGACCACGAGGAGAGACAGCACTCGCTCAATGATTGGCAGCAGTCTTGGGTAAATTGTACGTAGGGAAGGTGGACTGCGCGCCACATCCCGTATCTGACACCGTGGCTAAATCGAAGGCATGGTGAGACTGACTTCTATCTGACCCAGGATTTGAGCGGTCATGGGTTTTTTTAGTCTTACCTACACAAGATTGGTAAGTAACGGTCCCCCGATTGTCGGTTTTGCACAGGAGAGGAGGACAAAGCCTACCACATATTATTTGCGTGCACAAAATGGGTCAGTCTGCAAAGAAACCTCTACAGGGAGACGGGAGAGCTCACTCTGGATAATATTGTTACATGCATGAATAGTTCTGCGAGCTACTGTTGCAATTGTTTTCACAACCATTAAGAACCTCATGATCAACAAAGTGAATTTACTTGAAACCACGAGAGCCCACCAAGCATGATCATTATCTGAAAATGACGTCACTCCATTCATTAAACTGCTCGAATATACTAGGCAACTCTCGGCAAAACATTCGCCAATGTACGAGAAATGGGTTGAATGGCTAGAAACCCCTATATAAAGGCGAGCTGAATGAATGGGGGGATCATTCATTACAACGGCGATAATAAAAACTGCGATAGAGTGGAACGCGAAGTAAAGGCGATATTGATTGAGTGATTGTGATTTTAGAAGACAATTGCGATAGAAATTTATTGACAAGTGGAAGTTACACTTTTAATAGTGAAATTAATAAGTCTGCATTCTTTTAAATAAACTCTTTTTAATTCAATTTAAAAGACATTGCGTTTTCACTTTCCCGGAACATTAAATTTATTGGCCGCGAACCATAACACGCGACAGTGGTGTCGAGAAATGAGAAAGAAAATTTTGAAAGTGAAAAACGTTTAAACATAAAAAGAAGAAAAATGTACAATATTGAAACGTAACGTGGAAACTGGTAAAAAATAAATAAAAGCCGAAATAATAAAAATAAATAATAACCACGAAGCTAACATTTGAAAATAAATGAATTTACCATGGCAGAGCTTAAGGGAGACACAAAAACGCCAAAATCAAAGGAACCAGAACATGCACTGATGCAAATGTTAATGCTGATGTCATCCAGTCTAACTGAGAAGCTAGATGAACAATCAGCGAAGCTAAATGAACAGTCAACCAGTTTAACTGCGAAGCTAAATGAACAGTCACCCAGTCTAACTGTGAAGCTAGAACAGAAACTGGACCAACAAGCAGTCGAAATTAAGGCGGAATTGCAAAAACAGTCAACTGAAATAAAAGCGGAGGCCAGTAGTGTGACCAAACAAATTAAATGAATCGAGAAAAAGGTTTATAAGGTCGAGGAGAGAATGAACCATGAGATGGAAAAAATGAAAAAGCAATTGGAAGCAGTGAAGGCAGTGGTTACCACCTCACCAGCCTCACTTGCAACCACAGCGCAAAGCTCATCCAGAAATGTGCAAGCACCAATATTCGACGAGCAAACGGCCTGGAGTATTTACAAAACCCAGTTTGAAGCTGCCGCTAGGGCAAATCACTGGAATGAGCAGGAACGAGCGACTGCATTCATTCTTGCTCTAAGAGGCCCAGCTGCCGAGCTTTTGCAGACTATCCCCGTTGAGTTGCATTCAAACCCGGCTGCTATAATGAATGCGCTAGACACGCGTTATGGAGACGATCAACTGAAGCAGGTTTACCGGGCACAGCAACGGCATCGGATGCAGAAGTCTGGCGAAACCTTACAGCAGCTAGCCCAAGACATTGAGCGACTGGCACTTTTGGCTTACCCAGCGTACGACCCGGAAAATCGAGATGACGCAGCAACAGAAGCATTCATCAGCGCCTTAAAGGACCAGGAATTGCATTAAGCCGTGCGATTAGCTCAAAAGCAAACAGTTAAGGACGCATTGGTTTATAGTCTGAACATTGAGGCAGCGGAAAATGCGACTTGTAACACAGCCCGGGTCCGTGAGGTAGAGGCAGACGAGTGCAGGTGTGAGCGCGTGGAAAATGAGTGAAAGCCGCAGGTGAATGGTGCGCCTAGATGCTGGGGTTGCGGTGAGAAGGGGCACCTGCAAAGAGACTGCAAGAAGCGAAGAGAACGGAGGGATTGTCCAGGATGGTGGAGATCCAGACCGTGTCAGGAGCCTAGAATGGAAGCCCATCAAACTGGAAGGGCCAACTTCGTCGGGCGGATGTTTGCTAAGAGGATCGACATCCCCAGCACCCCCATCACCGTGTCAAGGCAACATCGTGGAGAAGCAGACTTATGCCTTCTGGATCAAGTTGATGAAGAACATTGCACCATAATAAGCAACACTGGTGCAACCGGATCGACTGTCCGACCAGACCTAGTGAGGCCTCAACCACTTCATAAGGGCGGAGTTCATGGAAATGCTAACACCCTATCTCGTCATCCATGTCCAGCTAATTGCAGACATTGCCGGCGGATTTAGAAAAAGGAGCCGACCGTTGATCTGCAAGTGATAACGGCCGAATTCGATGAAGGTTGGTCATTGGAGCAGATTCGAAACGCCCAGATAGCTGATGAAGACATCGGACCATTGCTCGTATTGAAGGAAACAACTGGGCCACCTGAGTGGAAAGACGTTTTAATGCATGGCGCGACGCTGAAAGATGCACCATTTGCGCTTCCGACGCCGTAGATGCACCATTTGCGCTTCCGTCAAAGGTCAGAAGTGACGACCGAGGGGACAAATGCAAACCTACAACGTGGGCGTACCGTTTCAGAGGATTGCTGTTGACCTTGCTAGATCCTTTCTTGAATCCGAATGGGAAAATTGATACACGCTTATGCGTTCAAGTTCTAACCACTAGACAATAGGGGTACCAGTTGCGGTTTTGGCACTCCGAGCCGTTCACCGTCCTTCAAGTCAAAATTGCAATTTTTAAACCATGCAAACCACTTCTAGCACGTACGCTCAGCTAGAGCATGCACATCATACACTTCCACCAAAATACGATGACTTTCGGCAGCCCCGCAAAAACGCTTTATTCGGCACTAAATTCGACATTTTCAGAGTAAAAAAAAGTATAGTTGTTTACGCTTTAGCTAAATGACACATGCTGATTCTGAAACTATATGGCAGTAGCTTTCCAACATATGTTTGGAAAGGTGGATCACTGGAATAAGAATCAAGTTACGCCATCTGTTAGAAAACCGCACCCCTATTACTCGCGGTGATGCTCGAATCGTTTGACAAATGGAACCAGGTGGCACATTGTGATAAACATAAGCAGTCGAGCAGCCCCGTGGTGATCAGGAGTGGCTGCTCCTGAAGAGATGAGGTGGTCACCCCGTCGAAACTGCTTAGTTTTGTTGTTTTACTTGGGTGAAGTAAACTACATCCGTCAAGTTTCCATCATTTAGGCAGAGATGAGTGGTTCAATTCAGCCACTTTAACGTCTTTAGGTTTGACATTCCCCTTGTAATGCAACGACCTTCTTCGGAGAAAGTAACTGTTGCTAATTAAAAAAATATTGAATTACTGTAGAGTAGCTTAATTAACACCTAATAGAATATTTTTAAAGACACTAAAAATTGATCGGTACGTCTTGTAGAGTAGAGTACGCATGATAAGTATTTTGTAGTGCAGCTTGGTGGCTTGACAAGAACCCGCCTCATATGATCCCGCAAATGCTAGTCATGAAGCACGCGTACGCGGTCGTTAAGCGAAGCTAATTAGCTGAGCTCGGTGTTGTTTTAGCTCGCTGACACTTGTGCCAGACAATCGGCACCCGTGTCCTACACGGAGATTTCGAAAATTCATTACAACATTATGCTCGGGCAGTGCTAAAATATAAAAGGGACTCTCAGCAGCCGGGAGCGTGGGGGCTGAGAGATCGCTTCTCAGGGACTTCCTCTTCCCCTCTTCCCTCCCGCTAGGAAAGGGATCCCCCAGCTTGAAGGCGCCTCAAGGCGTAAAAAAACGAAACCTGGCCCGAAGTAATGTGTCAAACGGTTCCAGGCTGGATTCTCAGGTTGACATGGGAGGTGTTTAGTGGATAGTCCAGTCCCATTCTAACGAGCATGGGAGTCCCACACTCTATGCGTAAATGACATTCACCTCCCAAACACAAAAAGAAACCTTATTTGGTCCATCGCCTTCAACAGGAGTAACTTCGCTCCAATTTACGGGATGGTGTGGCTTCGATTTTGGGCATTTCAACAGAGCCTAACTCGACTAAAAGAGTAGAATGAGCAAATAAAACAAGTTGAGTAAGCAGTAGAGTGCTCCTACCAAAAGGTCTTTGTAAGCATCCTAGGGTTAGAAATAAGTTTTCTAATAGCGTGAATCGATAACTTGAATAATTCATTTAATATGGATATGAAATCGTTTAAATTTACGAAAAAAAATGCACATTTCCTTTCATGAGCACAGTGCAGCCGCCATTTTGATCTAGCTTAAATGATTTTTCTGAATGCTTGGCCAATTGAACGTATTCAAGTTAAACACTTTTCCTTAAATTTTCATAAAAATTGAAAGAAAATAAAGGTGCCTAGGTCAATTTGAAATCTGTATCAACCATAAACACGTGTTACTGTTGTTGTAATTCAATACAATTGAAATGGCTTTAGCTCACTTGATTATGACTCGATCTCGATTAAATTTAGTGAACGAAAATATCTTACCTGTATATTAGTCTATATAATTACAAAATTTCAAGAATTTTAAAGCTACCGTTTTGATTGATGTAAAGTCTACACATCAAACTATTATTAACAAAATTGAGTGAATGTCGATTTCTGAGGTATCTGTTGCCCTTGTACTCATAAAGGTCCACATTCGTGATAATTTTCAGATTTTTTGGCTCAAAGGTGTCCAAACGCGAGGGGGGACACAAATTTTAGGTAGGTTTTACCTTTCCCTGGAACCCATAGCTCATAAAATGATTTTTTAATTTCAGATTCTAAAAGTTCTAATCAGGACCTTTCATTTGATAACCCATTCGGCTACCTTTGATTTAAAAAAATTTGTAAGGGCTAATTCGTTGTTAGGGGGACCCCCTTAATATTTTTTAAATTTTTGGTAAGACCTTAACTTTCGACAGACCATCACTTCTGACCTTTTCACAAAGTTTCAGCATTCTAGCTTCGATAGTTTCTGAGGAAACTTTTTTGTGTAAAAATGTCGCATTTTTCGGAGTTTATTTTTCAATTCATTTTCTCAATACGTTGAAGTTTAAAAATGGGTATATATACAAAAAGATTACAAAGAGCGGATGTTATACTAATGTGTCCCTCAAGATTTATGTGCATAACTAGTCTAGAACGCAATTGGGAACACTTTCTCTGCGTTGGGGTCCGCTAGAACCCATATGATCATCACGTTATTATTTAGAGGTGTGACCATTACGGGTTAAAATATAATAGAGGTTGTATTTTAACGCGTCAGTTACCAATTCTGTAAAATCATTTGAACCAGTTTTAGACAGTATTCTCCTAATCATTAATTCATTTTATAATTTTTTATTGGATTGGACTGAAAATGTTGTGTATGCAGATATTCTTATCTCAGTCAACCCCTCACCTTGATATTAAACATTTCTGCATACTTCAAGGTAGTCTAGACTCGATAATGGACTTTTCGAACCAAAGATAAAACTTGTTCGGAAGAAAGTGCAAGTGGGTATGGATTAACCACCAATTTAAACTTCCGATGCACTGGTCATCATATTGAATAATCCGAAGACATATCCAAGAACTTGTTTCCTCTGCAACATGTGAAATACGAACAAAAACTGGTCGCTGCGGCAGAATAAGATCAGATTGTTGGTTGAAGACAAATGCGTTTTCTCGTGACCGTGAAGAGCGTTGACTTGAAAATTTATTCTTATTGTGAGAAAAACCTTTGTAATAGCCAGCCTTGAATTGTAATTATGTAATTAATATATGATATTTATTTTCATGTATTTAAATGCCATAATTACCTTTGAAGAATGGTGCATATGCACGTTATACTCTTTACAGCCAGGTATGGTGTTTCTTCAAGATATTTGCTATACGCATGAGTTAGAACTACTTCAAATCAGAGCCGAACAATTTCAACGTAATTAAGCGTAGTACAGAAGCTTCCTTATGTCTAATTAAGACAGTGTCCATACCCGCGAGTCAGAATTCGCGTAACCCGAAGACCTCGAGACCCAAGCAACGGTCATCACACTCATTTTCCTGAATAGTTATTCTTTGGGTTTTTCACCCGCACCAAACATTCGTGGACCCAAGTCAAGGAGAGGAAACCAGTCACACGTGATACCTGGGAAAATGGTAGTTGTAAAAATAAAACAACAATAACATTGAAATTCACGGCAATACTGTTGCGTAATAATAATGGACACATTACCAGTTACTATGATGTCAAGCAAACTGTTGAGGGCTGATTCATCTTGAGGTGGAAATGGATCTTTTGCCGAGTGCGTCGGGTTGGGATCAATGAAGCCGATAGTGGCGACATGGTTGTGACCGGCAACTTGGATATATAAATATCTGTCGCGACTTCTTTCACGGCATCAGTATCACTTCAACGTTCTTTAACAAAAAAAGCAATTTACCATCAGCAACATGAAGATCTTTATTTGCTTGCTTGCTCTCTTCGCTGTTGCTTCGGCAGGATTCCTCGGAGGATATAGCGGAATCGGACTAGGAGGAGGCTACGGCAGTAGCTTTGGATATGGCAAGTACGGAGGATATGGCGGATATGGAGGATACGGTGGATACGGAGGCTATGGAGGATACGGTGGTGGATATGGAGGATACGGTGGTGGATACGGCGGCGGTGTCAAGGTCGTTAAGATCATCAAGCCTTCAATTGGTTATGGAGGTGGCTACGGCGGTGGATATGGCTTTGGCGGAGGATACGGTGGTGGCTATGGTGGATACGGCCATGGTGGTTGGTGGTGATTGCTTTAATTGTAATTGGTTGTGTGATAATAAATTTATTTTGTAACGAAACTTTTACATTTGAATTTCACTAAATAACTTTTTTAGTTATTTGTTAACAAACAGTGTTCATCTTAATTTTAGCAGAACCAAATCCCAGTTAATATAAGACGTGTGAATCATTGTAAGTATCTACGAGCCGTCCCGTCTCGAATCGTCTTTGAGTTCTAATGGGTTGTTGGTATAGATATTCACAGGTGAGTTTTCATTTCCTAGACAACAGGGAATTTTGTTACCTCTAGTAGTTTCGAACATCACCTCAATGGGGATTTTTAGTATTGCTCAGCATTGAAAAAGATTAGATCATCGCTTAAGCGTTGCTTAATCTAATAGTTGAATAGCAAATAGAATTCTGATTCGAATGCTAATTCAGTTTATTAGCAATTATTTGCTAATTTGATTGAATTTAATGAATCGAATACAAATCATAATTGAAAATAATGCTTTCAGTTCTGCAGATTCTCTATCAAATACCAATAAATTTATTCTAGCCATTCTGTTCAGTGTATAAACAAGCTGAAATATTTATTTCATCAATAGCGAAATGAATGCATGAATGAATAATAATTAATTATGAAAACTTAAAAACTGGGCAAATGTAAGTTGAATAGCAATAAAATTCAGTAATTATTTACGAAGCTTGGATTGCTTTTATTTTATAATTAAGTGCCATGAAAAGCTTGAATCGCATAATATACAAGTATCTCCTTGGGTTTTAAAGCCCAAATAATCTGCTTGGTGGAATACAATTTTTCTTAGCGTACCGGGATTTAACTTCAATGCTATAAATTTCACATGTTTCTTAAATTGATGTCTTTATCTTTTGTCTGTTATTTGAGTTTCTATGGTTTTATTTTAGGACAGGTGGTTCATTATTATGCCACGCGTGTATCTAACAAATCTTTTGTAAAAACCATGAATGATTTTATGTGAATTTTTACTATTTTTTCTTTTTATTGTAAGTCTTTTGGGATTCAAGGCAATTTGAACGCTGAAACGAATAGGCGGATAGATTTATTTAAAAATCCATTTATAAATCTGACGACGAATACAGGACTTATTTTGCAGATTTAAATTTTCAGCTGAAGATGATTTCCTCACAAATTCTGTCTAATTTTGATAAAATTTGATGAAAAAACGCATCAAACGAATGTTTGAATTATTTCAGTTCAATTGAGAGATTTAAGATCATGAGTTTGCTTTCTGATGAGTGTCGTACAATCTTTGCTATACTACTGTATGGAGCAGATACATGGGATAATGCTCTCAACAAAAAGCTGTAGCAAAAATGCCTGGTGCAGACACAGAGCCAAGGAGTGCTGAGATTCGCTGATTTAGTGATGCTGTTCATTGCAGGGCTGATGGTCACCATTCTCATTTGAAGAGAGTGCAGCCAAATTTACCTGCGTCGAAATGGAGGCAATAGGGTTAAAGTTGCTCATGAGGATAAACCACGAACATTCAGTAATTGTGTAGTAATCGAGCAGTCGCCTAAGCAAAATGCTCGAAAACCTTCATAACATCCGAAATTTAAATCGCAGACTGGGGAAAAAAATTAAACTATTTCAGAAAAGTTTTTTTTTTTATTAATTTTTATTAAATGTAAATTTTATGTAATTTTTTTTTGTATTAAATTTAAACTTTTCTTTCTAATCATATTCTTTGTGACATTTATCTTTTTATTATTATTTAAAAATTTTTTTTTTAACTTCTATTAAATTAAAAATTCAAATCGGCAATTTAAAATTTCGGACATGAGAACACTGAGATAATACAGCCATCCATATATTGAATTGCCGAATACAATCTATCTTGGCTGAGCTAGCAGCTGGTCTGAGTTTACCGGTGTGGCATAGAGATTATGCTAAGATTTGGCCGGATCAAGGGGTCTGTTATGAATCGTTACCGGGAACACGTCGCGACGCCCAAGGAGTGTCCGACTTTGCTATTACTTGTCGAAACTACTATCGTGGAAGCATCTCGAGGTGTTGATTGAAACGGAGACGGGCGTGGTGTGCAATATTTACGATAATTGAAATCGCCTGTTGTTAGTTAATATCTAAATAATTTAAATAAGATATTGTTGCGAAAATTGCAAAAAAACTTTGCAAAGAGTAGTAAAAGAAGAGAAGTAAGAGTTGCAAGTGTCGTTCTTAAGCGTGTTAAATTAAAATGCCCTCAGTCGGTTTAACGGCAGTGCCAGTTGGCATTTTACTAGCTCCCATTGCAATAGGTATTCCCCGCAGGGGGAATGCCGGTCAACAAGAGCACTCTTGGAGGCTAGCATTCTTTGGGGAGCTCCACCCCCACGTACCCAAGGAAACCCCTCAGGTGAACGCCAGTCGACAAGAACACTCTTGGAGGCAAGCGTTCTTTGGCGAGCGCCGCCCCCACGGACCCGAGGATATGAGGGCGCCGTGAGCTTCTCTCTTGGGATGACAAGGTAACGACTCTGATTGGATCTGGACTACGCTTTGGATAACGAACTGGGATTGCTTTGGGCTGGCGGATGTCATGGTTTGGACCTAGTAGCTTTGCAGAGTAACGCCGAGGTGACACTCGTGTGTGAATGGCTCCAATTCAACTATCATACCGTCTCCGCTCCTGTAAAACCTTGGCAGGCCTCGGAGTACGTTTGAAGCTCGCACCATTGGGTTAGTGGCGTAGGTTCGGTTGAGACGGACTCCCGGTTAGCGTTGGTCTGGCTCTGAGCACTTGTCCCCATAAAGGCTTGTGTCAACCATCGCATGGCCTCTCTACTCTGCAAGGATGACCATGGGACCAAAAAGGCGACTACACACATGAACGGAGATAGCGGCTCCGAGGGGGGACGCAATAAAACTAGAGTAACCAAAAACATACAAAAAAGATCAAAAGAATCCAAAAAAAGAAATGAAAAATAATAACATTGACGCATTCAGCGATTGCAGCCATGATGTTAACAGTACATCAAGAGCGGTACTAACCATGACAAAAACAACGAATAACACAATGACAGTGAAGACGGACGGAAAACGGAGATAAGCAGACAGTCTGGTTCAGACTGAGATTCCTGCGGCGCTCGGGCGCATCAAAAAAATGATGCGAGCCCCAGAGCGTCCTAAAAAAGAATTCGGGAAACTCTGCAGGACGCTTCAAGTGTTCGAGCGGTGGAAGATAATATAAAGGGCATCGAGAATTCGATTGTCACTGCTGCGATCGTTACCGAAGCAACCGATGCAAGGGTCGCAAATTCCGACAAAGTAAAGAAACATCCTGAAGCTAACGAGGAGATTATAGCACGAAATGCAACGAGTGAGCAGACAAATAGTGCGACGTTGTGCGTTTGCACCGCCAACGTCGAAAATGTGGCGGAAGTCCGGCATTCGGAAACGAAACGCGATAACTTGCAAGGTACAATTGCTACCTAGCGATACGAAGAAGAAAGGCTATTCCGTAAAGCCGGAGATGTTCCGAAAAGAATACAATCTGCATGCGAGTCCGCAAAATCAGCAGAGCAGTAAAGGTTGGGCTCCTTGAACTAGAGAAGCTCCTAAATTGCAGCTTGGAAGAGCTGGTTAAGGGCCAAAGACAAACAGAAAGCTAAAGAGGCGCTTGGGGCGAAATCTAAAGGCGACATGCAGATAGCTCCACCATTAAAAGTCAATAAAAGAATGCTGTCTAGCCCAATGAAAGGAGATCGGGATAAAAGAAGGAAAGAAGAGGCATTTGATGGATGTGGAGCACCAGATCACGGGTTCTAGATAGTGCTTATGAAAGGAGCGGAGAGAATTGCAAAGAAAGTCCTTCAAAAAGTGCCAGGAAGTAAAGTTCGCACAGATGCCCAATCAGAAAAAGGACCTGATGCAAAACAGGAGAGGCAGAAGCCCCGACGAAGACCCCGGCAGCAGGCACTGCTCGTGAAGCCCTAAGATGGCCGATCCAACGCGGACGTACTGTGGAAAATTAGGGGAAACGTAAGGCCCAAAGAAACCAATACTAACATTAAAGTAGTACGACCAACGCGCTCGGGCCACATACTGGTCGAGTTCGGAGTAGAGGCCAGCAATAAGGAAGTATTCTGCGACGCAGTGAAGAAAGTCCTCGGCAAAAAAGCAGCTGTAGCCTCGCTTGAACCGATGGCAACGATCGAAATAAGAGACATTGACCGCGTCACGGATCTCGCTGAGGTAGAAGAGGCCATCAAAAGGGAGTTCCCTAGCGCGGGAAGGATCAAAGCGAATTTGATACCAGAAAACAATAGGGGGCAACGCATGGCCATAGTTGACTTGACCGAAAAGGACACCGAACAATTCCTGAACGAGGGCAAAATACGAATAGGGTGGGTTGTCTGTAGGATACGGCGAAGACCAACGCCTCTTCAATGTTTCAAATGCCTTGGTTATGGTCACACTACACAAGTATGCAAAGGACCTGATAGGAGTTCTCTATGTTACAAATGCGGTGAAATGGGACATGAAAGAAAAGAGTGTACGAAGGAGGCACACTGTATTCTTTGCAAGGGTGCTGATCCAAAACCTGATTTTGGACACGTCTTGGGATCAGGAAAATGCCGGTTGTTCCAGGAAGCCCTAGCCAAGGCAAAATCAGAGCTTCGATGACCCGCATCCTGCAGCTAAACCTACACCGCAGTTCAACCGTCCAAAATCTGCTTGAGCAGTTTGCGAGGGACATGAAAGTCGACTTCTTGCTGGTGAGTGAGCAACACCATAATAAAAGTCCTGCATTATGGTATCCTGATGAAACTGGTACTACCGCCATCTGGGTTCGGAACAGTGACTTTCAAGCGGAGAGTTGTGGACGAGGAGATGGTTTCGTGTGGGTTCGGTGCTCAGGGACCACCTTCTTTAGTGTGTACCTAACGCCGAATGAATCGATATCATCTTTCCAAGTCAAACTTAATGCTCTGGAGAGTGCTGTCTCGAACGCAGAGGGCAAAGTGCTTGTTGGGGGCGACTTCAATGCTAAAGCAATCGGATGGGGCATGCCTCAAACAGGTCCGCGAGGGAAACGAATCCTGGAAATGGCGGCCAAAATGGCTATGCGCCGACTTTCCGCCGTATTGGCTGTGAGGAAACCATACCGGACCTGACATGCGCCTCGGAGTCCTTAGTACGGAGGATACACAATTGGAAAGTATTAGAGGACTACTCAGCCAGTGATCATCAGTGTATTCTGCTTGAGATAAGTGATGTTGCCTCCCAACATCCATGCTCTCGGCTTCCTACAACTGGATGGAACATCGGAAGGATGGATGTCGAGAGGTTCGTCGAGGTCCTCACAGCAGGTGAGCCGCTGCAGGGAGCTTCGGAGGGGACGGAAGAACTGGCAGCTCAAGACGTGGTGAACTCTACTATGAGCATCATTGTGACTGCTTGCTGCGCTTCTATGCCCCGTCGGGAACTCCGGCGGGGCATAGAAGCGATGTCAACTGACATCGCTGAAAAGCGAAGAGAGTGTCACAAGCTTCGACGTAAGGCTCAACGGGCGTGAAACCGTGACGAGGCATGCAACTGGGTGGCGGCATATAAATGCCTTCGCAAACTGATCAACAGTAGCAAAGGTCACTGCTGGCAAGACCTAGTGGACAATGTGAACAAGGGTCCGTGGGGCCTTGGCTACAAGCTAGTTATGCAGAAGCTTGATGCCCTACGGAAGCCTTGCATACATGACGCAGAAAAGATGAACGCGAAAGTGCAGGGACTCTTCCCTGCCCACCCCGTCCGTGTTGACGCAGTCCATTGTGAAACAGCAGTCAAGTGTCCACTCTTCACACAGCCGGAACTGGAGGAGGCAGTCCTCTCATTGAAAGCGAGGAAGGCTCCAGGTCCAGATGGTGTTCCGGCTGAGGTGTTGCGGCATTCAACGTTTGCCTACGGGACGGAGTTTTCACGGCACGACCGAAGGTGGCGAGGCTCGTGTTGATCAGCAAAGGAAAAGAAAATCCCGAATCGCAATCTGCATACCGCCCGTTATGCATGCTAGACACGGCCGGGAAAGTGCTAGAGAAACTCATCAAGGGAAGACTCACTGATGCGATTCGTGCTGCTGGGGACCTATCTCCTCGGCAGTATGGCTTTAGAGCAGGACGTTCTATCATTGATGCGATTGCAGAGGTGGTGAATGCGGTCCAAAAGGCAGAGGCATATAGTCGCACCAAGCGACGGATCGAAGCCTGCTCTACGATACGACACAGGGCCAACGAAGGATGGAAATTACATCACGTGTTGCCCAGGGGTCTATCCTTGGTCTGGCCCTGTGGAAAGTGTCTTACGATGGGCTACTGAGACTTGAGATGCCAGATGAGTCGTGCTTGGTCAGCTTTGCGGATTATGTTGCGGCTTTGATCGCTGGACACACCGTTGAATAGGCGCAATTTAGGCTAAGTATGCTAGTGCGCCAAGTGAGGGACTGGATGACTGCTCGCGGCCTCAGCCTCACCGAAGTGGTCATGTTGGCAAAAAAGAGAATCCCTACAGTAAAGATGATAAGTATTGGAGACATACAAATCGAATCGAAGCCATTGGTGAAGTACCTGGGCTTACTGATCGACTCGAAGATGAGTTTTTCTGAGCAAATCAGGGCAACGGCTGAGAAGGCTTCTTCAGGAATATCGGCTCTGACTCTACTTATGGCCAACGTAGGGGGACCCAGCCCATCAAGGAGATGCCTCTTGATGAGTTCTGTAGGGTCAGTGCTACTGTATGGAGCAGAAGTATGGGGCTACGCTCTCAGCAAGGAGTTATACCGAAATCATTTGGCACAGGTACAGAGAAGAGGAGCACTGAGAATTGCATCTTCGTATCCAACAGTCTCCGACTCGGCGGTGAGAGTTATTGCAGGCGTGATACCTGTCGCCCTCCTTGCTAGAGCGCACCGCACTATTTACCTGCGCCGAAACGAGGATGCGAGGGAGATGGTCGTCCACGAGGAGAGACAGCGCTCGCTCAACGATTGGCACTAGTCTTGGGTCAATCGCACGAAGGGAAGGTGGACTGCACGCCTCATTCTGGATGTGAGACCGTGGTTAAATCGAAGGCATAGTGAGACTGACTTCTATCTGACCCAGCTTTCGAGTGGGCATGGGTGTTTTCAGTCTTAACTGCACAAGATTGGTAAAGGACGGCCCCCGATTGTCGGTTTTGCCCAGGAGAGGAGGACAATGCCTGCCACACATTTTCTGCGTGTACAAAATGGGTCAGGCTGCAAAGGGAACTCTACAGGGAGACGGGAGAGCTCACCCCGAATAATATAGTCGCAGTGATGCTCGAATCAGTTGACAAATGGAATCAGGTGACACATTATGCCCGGGTAGTCCTAAAATATAAAAGGGACTCACAGGAGCCGGGGGCACTGGGGCTGGAGGATCGCTTTTCTGGGGTTTCCTTTTCCCATCTTCCCTCCCGCTAGGAACGGGAGCCCCCAGCTTGAAGAGCCTCACGACGTAACAAGACGAGACCTGGCCCAAAGTAATGTGTCAAACGGTTTCAGGCTGGGTTCTCATTTTGACAGGGGAGGTGTTTAGTGGGTAGTCTAGTCGCCTTCTTGGGAGCATGGGAGTCCCACACTCTGTGCATAAATTGCATTCACCTCCCAATCACAAAAAAAAATTGCAATAGTTACTATGCTGCCATTTCATTAAATAAATTGAATAATCAAAGCAATGATTGATTTGGGTAAGCCATGCTGTATTCAACGAATCCGTTCAATTCCTTACAAACTAAGAAATGCATGACAAAGTGGCTTACGAAAGAACCCGAGCATGCGGAATTATTAGTAAAACTATGCATCTTAATACGGGACTGTGGAAATGCTAACCATACGTATGTTTTGAAGGAAAGGAAGAAATTTTTACTTTGTCGCATGAATTCGGTGTTAACAAAAGTGCATTGAAATCAAAATATCATCTTGTGTTCAAAATTTTAAAACATACCTGAAAACTATCACCAACGGGAAATGTCAGTTTCCGTCTGTTCAAGGTCACTAGTAATATTCACTGCCACATGGGAAAACAAAACAACGCCTCTGGAAGTAGTGCTCTGCAGCCGAATTATACTCAAGCGTTCGTTCAAGATTAAAATAAATGAGAATTTTAGTCTGTCACGTAGCACATTTTCAAATTTTTATTCATCATAAGATAAAGTTATTCGCTCAATTGCGTGAGTTGTATTTAAAGTGCTCAAGTGAAGTATGATTGCAATAATAAGTTAAAATTTAATCAAATAAGTTGGCATGAGTGAATTTTTTTTTAAATGGTATAACAATTTCGACGAATAGTTAACAACCTTTGCATCCCCACATCATCGGCGGGCGCCCGGCGAGTATGTAGTCGAGTACACTTGTTGGTTTTACTTTGTTTAAATTTGTTTATTAAAAATATTGTTCATTATTTATCCAATTGCATGTATCGTTGAATATAATGAGAAATAAATTGTATTCCACACTAATATCAAAGGTGATGTAGAAAAAAGAGAAAGTAAGGAATTGTGTAAAGATTGAACACAAAAATTTTGCGAGGAGGAGGTAGTAGTTAGTTGAATTGCCGTAAATATACACGATTGAATTGATTAGGATTTACTTAGGACTTTGAACGGTTGTTCGTACTTGTTTTCTTATTTCAAATATATTTTGCAATAGCTTCGGTAAATTCTGTAACGTAATTGAAACGAAACGCGGCTAGTGAAAAATTGATAATACCTCCTCAATGAATTGACTACACACATGTCCGCCTGAATGTACAGAAATTAGTTAAGTATGATAAGGAAAGTGTGAGTAGACAATTACCCTTGGTCTTTCGATTTGAACGGGTATGGGACCCGCGACGATGGCTGGCCCCTCCACTATTCCGAACTAGCCATCGGGCAGGCTCTCCCTTTTTTATGCGTTACAGGGGCTCTTGGCCCGGTAAAGTGGCCTTTCGCTCGCATGCCCTTTCATGGTATAGTTTTATGTGATTCTACCGCATAATACCATAGCATAAATTGACCACGTTTCTGTTTTTCATTTAAGGGAAAATTCATACAAATTATGTTTGTATGAGTTTTTCAATTAAATGGGAAATGTATGGACACGTCTACATTTGAATCTCGATCTGGTTGGGAGAGTGCGAGAGGGTACCGCTTCCACTTGGACGCCCCACTCATATTTGGGGGCCATAAGAATCGTTGGTAAAGACGAAGTCTGCTCTTAAGTTCTCTTGCGGCCCAGTTTGTTACTGGCTATAAGCAATTTCAATCCTTAGTAGGTTACCTTGGCCTCAATACCAGTCGATCAGCATGAGGCCCTTTTGAATTCGTGAATGCGAAGTTTTTTCGTGTTGGATCCTTGTGCTTGGGAAAAGAACCCGCTCCACGACACCGCAATGCTATCCTGCCAGCCCATTCATGCATCCTCAGACAAGGCCAATCTCGGCGGATCCTACCATCCTCTTTTGCCGAGGCAGCAGACCATCACTGTAGTCCTTCAAGGACAACTTATCCAACCCATTCCACTACAATTGGCAGCAACCTTGGGTGCAGGAGGTGAGTGGAAGATGGACTGGCACTTTGACAATTGATTTCAGGTTCATATTGGAAACACCACGTTTTGATCATCAGTCAACTAGTGCGGAACAAAATGTGCACAGACCTTTCGTAAGCCCAAGTGATCGGTTAAAATGCGATAAAACGATGTTTTGGAGATATTCAACTCCGATTTCATGAATTTAAACGATGATTTCGGCTCGTTTTTGATAAATTCACGCATAATTTCGATGGTGTTTTCGGTGATCACTGATCTTGGGCGGCCCGTATATACATCGTCATTTATGTCCTCACGGCCTCTTCTGAAACGTGTAAACCATTCATGAACTCTGGCATGAGCTAGACAATCATCGCCATCATCTTTTTTCTTCAATTAAAATGTTTCGGCAAACGTTCTACCGATCTAAAAAAAAATTTGATATTAGCTCTTTTTGTTCGAAACTCATTTTTGTACCGATGACACAAACATACTGTCACTTTAGACGCAATAACTTCGCTTCCACTAAACCGAATGTCACCAAACTTTCAATAGAAGTCAGGAAGGGATATTATTTTCCAACACACTATCTCATTTGCAGCTGGCGCCACCAAAAAATATGACGACTTGGACGGTGATGCTTCGTCCAAAAAAGACAAGGTTTTATAATCAATCCGATTCATCAGAAAATTATTCAGTAGAAGGTGATGCAGAAAACGAAATTTTGAATCAAAAACTTTGAAATAGCGCAAACAAGTAACACGAGGCAGGCCATCGACAACTTTGACGAGCAAAAATAAAACCATGTGGAGCACTACAGTCCGTACGAGAATATCAGGTTAGAATATATTTCGCTCTTTCTCTTTATCCCTTCTTCTAAAACTCGAATCGTAAACATGAATACATATTTACATGTACATTTAAAAAATACAGCACTAATGCTAAACTAACTCATGCACTCGTACGTACAGTAAATATAAAATTTTATCCAAAGAAACTCATTTAATTACAGTAAATATTAAAATTTTATAAGTAACATATTATATTTTACATTATGATAAACACAGTTTTAAATATAAGATACTGTAACATGTTATGTATAAAATAATATTTAAATAAAATTTTATATACATTAAATACTGTGTATACATCAGTTTTATTAGAATTAGTATTATATTTGCTTTGAGTCTATGCAAGTGTTTTCCATTAAGGATATAACAATTTTATCTCTCAAAAAAAAAAAACAGAAATACAATATTTGTCATATTGAATTCACATTTATTATGGATGTAGTGCAAGCATTACATTGGTCATATGACAACTACGAGCCCGTTTATAGTGGTTGGTTCTTTGTACCCTATTTCTCACCAATCTGGCACACAGTTCGACCGGAACGTTGGCAATGTCACGTAGGATGTTGGCTTTGATCTCATCTAAGCTTGTTGGCTTGTTGGCATAGACCAGTGATTTGGTATAGCTCCATAAATAGAAATCAAATGGCGTTAGATCGCACGAACGGGTCCGGCCATTTGAGGAGGCTATTTCTAAAGATAACACGTTCACCAAATTGGCCTTTCAATAAATCGATAGTGAGGCCGGCTATGTGGATAGTAGCACCGTCTTGTTGAAACCACATTATGTTGATGACAAGTTTATCCAATCTTGGCCACAATTGATCTTCCTGCATAACAGATAGCGCTCTCCATTGACGGTAAAAGGGGGTCATTTTCATCCACGAAAAAATTCGGCCGCACCACACCTCCGGCATGAGAACCGCACCAAACAGTAATTTTTTGCGGATGTGACGGTGTCTTAAGAAGACACAAACCATTGAACCAAAAATGAGCTTCATCGCTGTAGATGATTTTTCGATGAAATTCTTCATTTTCTACAAGCTTTGCCAGAGCTCAATTGCAGATGTTTCGGCGTCTATAGCCAATTTGATCTTGTAATACAGAATTTGTAACGCATAACAGGCCGCAGTGTCGTTTGAGCGATGCCCAATTCTTCAGAACGACGTTAAATCGACTCAAGCTCATGTAGAATCGATGCGCTTACGGCTGGAATATTTCGTTCGCTTCGAGCGATACGACATCTTTTTGGCACCGCAACGTCCAATAGTAAACATTTTGATTCGATCTCATCCACTATAGCCTTTCGGATGGGACAATTATTACGGCCGAAAATATGTAAGAGTAAGTGCCTTTAAAGTTGCGGCCACCGACTCAGAGTTTCGGTAATAATTTTTAATATTTTCAAACGCTGCTTGTTCGTGAACTTTACCATGATAAAAATATTGATCTTAGCCAATTTTTTGAAATTGACAGTTTATTAAAAAAATTTAAGGGTGCGTTCGTATAAAGATGCAAAATATTTATATCCCTAATGGAAAACGCCATACATATGTACTTAAATAAATGCAATACTCATGCATATATACATATTTACTGCTCTACGACGCAGCTGTCTCGTCCACTTGCCAAACCAATTTTTTAGGGTCGTCATTGCATTAGAAAAGTTACCCTACACAGTATCCAAGCGCTCTTTGATTTCGCTGTGCAATTTTACTTCCAAAATCGAGAATCAAATCACCCACTAACATTGCTTTTCCTCCTTTTTTTCTAAAATTCCCGGGAACGGCTGCTTACACAAGTGGTCAAAACAAAACTACGAGTCCGATATCGCATTCTTGTAATTTCAAAATTAACTCCTCCATAGGCAGTCCCAAGCCCGTTTAAGAAAGTGAAAGAGAACCCCTTGTTTCCCCAGCCCACTGCTTCCATGATTCCTCATCCCAAACCCCACGATTAAATGGTAGTAAATATTCTTGGGGTTAAACATTGGGTTTACTGGTTCCCCAATACAATTAAATGCTGAGAAATACTAGTATCTGTAAATAGGTCTACAGCACTACTACTGAATCTTACTTACAGCCCCTTTGTGGGACGTAAGAGGGTGAAGGCGAGTCTTTCGCGCCTGATAACGGAATCGAAGTAATAACCATGCCACTGGAATGAAGGTTTGGCCACGGGCTACCTCTCCGTCCCTGGAGAACCCTACAATGTTTCGAAACCTGCAGATAGGCCTCGGAATGGATTGGACTCACGGCAAACGAAAAAAGGAATATGGCATTGGATCCGGGAATGTCAGATCACTCAATTACCCTGGCGCTGTTAAGGACCTTTTACAACAGGTCAGTCAATACCAATTAAAAATACTTGCAGTCCAGGAAACGAATTGGACTGGAAACGACATTCAAGACATGAGATCGCACACAATATTTAAAAGTGGGAGTTCAAATCGCACGTTATTGATTTCAAGGCAATAAACGAACGGTTGTGTGCGATCCGTATAAAAGTGAAATTCTTCAAAATTTGGCTGATTAACGTTCACGCCCCGACCGAAGAATAGGACGGAGAAACGAAGGAATCGTTTTACAATCACCTGCAAAGACTAGTCGACTCATTGCCCACAAACGACACCAAAATTATTCTGGGTGATTTCAACGCTCAGGTTGGCAATGAGCTATCTCATCGGGGAACGACTGGGGGATATAGCCTCAACGATGAAACAAATGACAATGACCAGCACCTGATTGACTTTGCATGTAGCAGAAATCTAGTCAAACGTTCGACTTGCTTCCCATCGGAGCCTATAGATGTCTGCGGAGAGCTTCCATTGGCCTCACCAACTCTGGATGAAGTTTGTTCCATCATTGAAGCCCAAAGGAACAATAAAGCGCCGGGCATTGATGAGATTGCAGTGGAGCTCATCACATATAGTTGCAGTAGTGTTCATCAAGCTATTCACAAAGTCATACAGTACATTTGGCAACAAGAACATATGCCGAAAGAGTGGAGCCAATCAATTATATTCCCTATCCACAAAAATAGGTGACAAGCTACAGTGCGAAAATTATAGAGGCATATCACTACTTTGTACGGCGTACAAAATATTTTCTAAAATCTTAGAAAATAAAATCGGATCATACGCCAACAGTATTATTGGGGGATATGAAGGTGGTTTTAGGGCAGGTAGATCAACAACAGACCAATTGTTCACAGTCAAGCAGGTACTTGAAAAATGCTGAGAGTTCGACATAAACGTACACCAAATTTTCGTTGACTTCAAGCAAGCATACAACTGTATTGATCGTAACGTACTGTACCAAATAATGATTGGTTTTGGCATGCTAGCCAAATTAGTCCGTCTTACCATAATGACATTGACGTCGACAACCTCCCAAGTCCGCATCAATAACCAACTCACCGATGCCTTTGACACAAATATCGGACTAAAGCAGGGAGATGGGCTGACCCCATTGCTATTCAATTTGGCTCTGGAGTACGTCATACGGAAGCTTCCTATCGATACAGTAGGTACATTACCATACAAGTCAAGCCAGGTAGCGGCCTATGCGGACGACATCAACATTCTGTCAAGGTCACTAGCAACTGCTACACAACTCTTCCTGAAACTCGACAGCAAAGCAAAACTAGTAGGGCTACAAATCAACGAAAATAAAACAAAGCTCATGACGCAGTCGAGGAAAAATACCCCAAATACACAAAATATCCCACCTGGCGAATATAGCATAGAAAATGTTAGTGAGTTAGTGTATTTAGGTGCCAAAATAACGAAAACAAGCAATGAAAGAGACGAAATACACCTAAGAATACAGCTAGCAAATAAAATATTCTATTCAGTATTAACGATCTTGAAGACCAGCTGCATACACAGGAAAACAAAGCTCTAAGTATTCAAATCTTTGATAAGACCTGTGTTATGCTATGGGTGTGAAACATGGACCCTAACCCAAGCATCCGCAAATATATTGAACGCCTTTGAGCGACAGGTCCTGAGGCAAATAATCGGAGCGAAGCTAGACGGGGACCAATTGCGAATTCAATACAACCATGAGCTGTATGAATTTTTTGACGAACCGGAGATCTCAAAGATAGTAAGACTACGGAAGTTGCAATGGGCTGGACACATGAATTGTATGGACAAACAATGGATACCCAAGAAGGTATTCGTTGGGAGAACTGAAGGCCGGAGACCAGCGGGGAAACCGAGGAAACGCTGGTCTAACTCGGTCGACGAAGACAGCTCATCGCCGCTCAGATTTATGAATTGGAAGACGCGGTCAACGGACCGGGACAGTTGGAGGCCTCTTCGCAAGAAACGAAGGCCCGAGAAGAGCTATAGTGCTACGAAGAAGAAGAAATTTTATTGCATAGAACATTTATCTAAATACAATAGCTGTTGGCGATGTATGTACTTCCAAATCATTTAAAATTACGTCCTTGGTAGCTAACCTAGCTAAATAACATATTCAAACCTACTGATTCATACTTAAAAATAAATAACCGACGAATAAAATTATAAATATGCAAACTTAAAGAAAAATAAACCATATATAAACTCTAGAAAAAGCAACTAGTAGCGAATGCTATCTTCTACTTTGAAACGTGTTTCCTTGTATATGGTTATCCATTTTACGCTTGGGAGTGTAAAGCTACAGAAAACACATAAAATATTCAGAAAGAAACAAATTATTTAATATGAGGATTAAATCTTGCCATTAAACGTGAAACACAACATCATTCAAATGTCCTCCACAGGGCCTCTTACAGGCCTCAAACCTTTTGCGGTAATTTTCAATGACTTCTCGGCACATTTCCGGCAATATCTCGGGCATAACTTCACAAATATTGGTTTTCAATTGCTCAAAATTTTGACGGTTGTCCACGTAAACACAAACTTTTGCTTAGCCCCATAAAAAGAAATCCAAAGGTGTTAGGTCACAGGATCTTGCGGGCCAATTGACATCACTCAATCTCGAAATTACGCGTCTTGGAAATTTCTTTCTTTTTTGCTCGATTAGCCTGTGTTATGTGGCTCCGTCCTGTTGGAACCACATGATCTCCAGATCATAATCTAAAATTTCTCTCCAAAAATAATTGGTTAACATCCGTCCATAGCGGTCAGAATTGACTGCAATGGCTCTTCCTTGATCGTTTTCAAAAAGATACGGTCACTTTTCCCAGGTGCAAAGGCCTTTCGGCGATTGCCTGAGGATTTTGAGAGCCCCATATGCGGCAATTCTGTTTATTTACGTAACCACTGAGGGAAAAATGAGCCTCATCACTAAAGAAAATTTTGTTCGAAAAATCGTTATCAATGGCTTGTTGTTCAATCACCCAACTCGCATACATTCTGCGTTGTGTATGATCTTGAGGCTAAGTTCTTGAGTGAGTTGGATTTTGTACGGATGGAGATGCAAATCCAAATGCAAAATCCGCCACAATGAGCCGTAAGACAAACGCAAATGTTGAGCACGTCGAGAAATCGACATGCTCGGGTCTTCCTTCACACTTTGAGCAACGACTGCGATATTTTCAGCAGAACGAATGTTGTGATGATACACAGGCCTTACAATATAAATAACCGATCCAGTTTCTTCAAATTTTCTCACAGTGTTCGAAATTGTTTGCTGTGTACGTCGATTATGTCGACCATAATCGGCTCGTAAAGCCCTAAATGTTGATACAGCAGAATCACCATTTTTATAATAAAATTTAATAATTTTAATGCGTTGTTCGACTATTAAGCGATCCAAATTTCTAAATGGCAAATCTTCAACTAAAAAAACCTGCTTTAGATGACATTTAATTTTGACAATAGACCTCATATTATAATTAACAGTCTTTTTTTTGAAAATCGAAAAACAAGATCGTTGGGAATTATAGATCCACTATTTATGTAATTAGTATGCTTTGATATCCACTACGGTTTATTTTATTTATGTTCATCATAAAGATTAATTAATTACGAGTAGAAACATAAACAGTTGTGTCAAACTAAGCAAGTGCAATAGTTTATAGAGTCAAAGTTAATGGTTACGCTTTGTGCAAAATGTTTGAAATTAATCAACTTAACATATTTCTTAAGAGAAATTACATGAAAATAAATATAAGAAAATATATATAAATTGCTATAAGATAAACTTTGGTCCTCTCATTCCATAAATTTTTAACGAGTGTGGGACCCGCCACTTTTCTCAGACTTTACAGGGGCTCTTGCTTCCTACTTATGTTAAGGTCTTATATGATTCTATCATATAAAACATAAAGATGAATCTGAAACATTTTATTTTTTATTTCAGGGAAAAGTTCATATAAATTGCTTTTTCATGAATTATTCATTTAAATGGAAAATAAATGGCCACGTCTACAATGGATCTTGATCCGGTTGAGGGGTGGGGCGCGAGGGGGACCGCTTCCACCTGGATACCCCACTCTTAGTGGGGGTCGTAAGTGCTCAGAATAAAGACGAAATATTCTCGTGTCCTGCGCACGTTAATTGAGTCCAGTCAGACGTGTTTTCAATAGTTCATTCCTTCGGTAGGTTACCTCGGCTTCGATACCGTTGAACTTCTATATTATGATGTACAAAATTTACTTTTCCAATCACGCAAATTAAAAAACAACAAAACAAACAAAAAGCGTTTTGTAGTTATAAAGCATACATTTCGAGGGTAAGTGTTCCCTCTTCATCAGTATCCTACTCTATGACCTAGCAAAAATATTACCTCGCTTGAATACCTAACCTTTAAACTAATTTAATAAGTATACCTAGCTTAATATACTCACTTAACCTTCTACTTATTTAGACTTAATCCTTTTATCTAAGAACATTTGATTGTCTTTTTTTACTCACCTAAAATAATTACATAACTTGTCCTTTTTTACTCAGAATTTATCCTAATAAAAGTTACTAAAATTATTATTACCCTAAACAAATAATACTAATCCCTAATTACCTCTTACATCTTTGAGTAGCCGTTTCATAAATCATCGTTCACCCGTACACTTCCTGGTTGTCTCAGTATCCATAGACTTTCATACGCGTCTAATTTCCTGACTCTATTCAACTCCAGTACATTTTGCAGATCTTCTAAATCGATCTTATGATTATTCGATATGATGTGCCTCGTCACCGATGATTTGATTGCTTCGATAGGTCCTTGTTAAGAAATGAACTTCTTCTTCCTTGATGTGCTCATTAAATCTTGTTTTACCTCAGCGCCTTGTTTGTCCTATATAGTTTTTTCGGCATACTTGGCACGCGATCTTATAAATTCCGCATTTTTCCTCCTTGAGCCTCTTGTCCATCGTTGTGCCTAATCTTGTTCCAAGTTTTGAGTTTTTACTGGTAGCTATTGCCGCAAAGTTCACCGTTTTCAACATCTTTTTGATCCGCCCAAAAACTTTAGAGTATGTTATTGCTGCTCTCCGAGTATTCTCCGATTTTTTGTTCTGCGCGAATAACGTAGAGAAATATTCCAATTTTAGTCTCATTTCCATTTCGCTTATTATAGAGGTCACCAATCCCGTATCGTATATATTGATTTTCGCCGTATCAAGTATGAACTTACCCTCCTGATCATACCGTTTCTTGGCTAGAGGGGTAGTTAACATCTTTCGTATCCAGCTGTTGTTTGTTGCCATTTTAGTTGCGTGAAAGTGGTACGATGTCGTTGGTATTGTTCTCCGTGAATTTGTAAAAACACGATGGAGATTAAAACTCGTCCCTAAAAGCCATAAAGTAAAGTTTAAATTAAGTCTACCTAGCGCGGAAAAACGGAAGGAAAAGTTAGAAATGGATTTGATTAAGGATAGCATAACACTTATCGTTAAGAGCATATAGCCTGCATCAAAACTTGCAAACCAAATCATAGGGATGCAAGGAACAATAGAGGATATGCTGGATGAATAAAAACGCGCGATCAATGGTGAAAAAGATAGAAAGAAGAAAATACTTAATAAGAAACTAAGCAACTTACTAGCGAAGCGAGAAAGTAAACAGAAACAAGTTGGGTAAACAGACCTACGCTCACGTCAGAAGGGTTTTGTATTCAATTTACAAAATATAGTCACCAGATCGAATCAAATCAAGGTACATGTCAAAGACGATTTTATTGGAGAAAATATGAAATAAAAAGATCATACTATTATTAACAAAGTTGAAAGAATTTCGACTTCTGAGGTTTTTGTTATTGTTATACTCAAAAATATCATAAGCGAGGGAGGAAACACATTTTTCATGTATTTCCCCCCCTGTGCCCCCACCGAAGCAAAAACTGACAGTTTAAGAACTGTTTTGAAATGCTCCCATGGAAACGTTCATCTCATACTCATATCGGCTACGTTTGATGAATTTTTTCAGGGGCTATTCTCCTGTACTGTTATCATCGATTCATGGCCAATTTTATCGAATCCTAGAATGGTTACAAAGCCCTTTTGCTAGGAGCTCTCTCCCGCCTCCTTGACTTGTTTCACTTATGAGCATTAATTGTAGGTACTCATCTTCAGTCATTCATTAAATTGAACCAAGTGTTCAAAGCTTGCACCTTAAACGTTGAAATTGGGAAAATATAACTCCAAATTATTCAATCTTCGCATTTAAAACAGCCACTATCTTGTTTTACGATTACTGATACCACTAGCTGAACCGATTCTCAAAGATCTACATGATACCTATCAATCCTGAAATCTTCATGCAAATCCTAGCAAAACTGTAGTGTCTGAGTCGGTGAAAAGCGCATGTTGTTCCATAGCCATATGTTGCCATAGTAATACATGCAGCGCATATTGTTCCATAGTAATACAGGAAAATTCAAACCGCTATAACTTCGTTAATTATGATTCAATCTTTATGAAACTTTCAGGATAGATCAACCTTATAAATAGTCATCTACGTACTGACATAGAGTTTAAGGGTACCGTTAAGATTTTATTCAAGAAAACATAAAATCGATAAATCATACTATTACTAACAAAGTTGAGTGAATTGCGACTTCTCACGTATTTGTTGTTGTTGTACTTACCAAGGCCTACATTCCTGATTTTTTTCACATTTTTCGGATCACAGGTGTCCAATCACGAGGGGGGGGACACACACATTTTTCGTGTATTTCCCCTCCCTGTGCGCCCCTCGAAGCGAATTTCGCCAAACTAAGACCTGTTTTGAAAAGTTCTTATCAAGACCTTTCATTTGATACCCATATCGGCTACTTTCAATGAAATTTTTTTTTCGGGGGGTCACTCCCCTATACGGGGAGATCCCCCTTAAATACCTTATAGAATTTTTTTGTAGTTGAACTTTGAAGAGAACACCACTTTACACATACATACTAAATTTGATGTTTCTAGCTTAAGTAGTTTCCGAGAAAAACTGCTGTGACACACGGACGGACGGACGGATGGACGGACAGACAGAAGGACAGACAGGACACGATTTTAGTAGGGTTTTGTAAAATTATTTTACAAAACCCTAAAAAGGAGTCGAAGCGATAAGTGACTTTGTGGTGAATTTATCAACGGAATCGTTCACTGAGTAACAGCTTGTTCTACTGAATGACGGCTTAAACTTTGCTGTCCGCAATAGGAACCTACCGAAGGAAGATATAGTGATGGACGCAGAAGGAGGTATTAAAGCCTACCTCAAGAGGAGAAGCAAGAAATAAGGGAGGAAACTGTTTGGACCAGTAAAGCAGAGAAAGTCAACCAGCAAAGGAATGAACATCAGCTGGTTAAGCAGCTTAAGGAGAAACTGGTATTTTATCTTAAAGCTGATAAAGGTAATAAGGTAGTCATCATGTACAAGGATAAATACGATGAATTAGTGCTGGAGAAATTGAACAAAGAAGAGTACTACGAGTTAAGACACAATCCTCTACCACGTTCTGTTTGAAGAGTGAAAAAAGCTCTCAGCGACTGCAAGGACGTCATACGCAACAAGATCATGCTTCTTTTCACGAACCCAGTGCTTGCATGAATAAAATGTCTAACGAAGATCCATAAGCCTGGGAATGAGATACGAGAGATCATCACCACCACAAATGCGCCGACAAACCGAACCGCAAAGTGGCTTGTAGAGGAATGCAACAAATAGGAAAACCCTTGGGGCAGTCATTCAGTGAAGGATAGGAGGGAATTGATTGAGAAGCTTAAAGATATCAACCACATTAAACAGGATGAAATTTTGGTGTCTTTCGATGTGAAAGCAGTTTCCAAACGTACCAGTTAAGCAAGCACTAGCTTTATTTGAGGATTGCCTAATATGTAACAGCACAGATGGCATTCAAAAGAAAAAAGCAAGACTACTATATAAACTCGCCGTTTTGTGTATATCGGAAACTTACTTAACTTAAAGGGACGATTTTATATGCAAAAAACGGGAGTGATGATGGGAATTCACTTTCCCTCTTCATTAGTAAGATTTGCATGAGCTGGACAGAGCAGAGGATTACGGAGAAGATTCGCTTCCAAGAGTATGGATCCGGTATGTTGATGACGTGCTTGCAATCGTGAAGAAGAATGAACTAGACAGCATATTCAATAAGATCAACAAAGTCCACAAAAATATTTCATTCACTATGGACGAGGAAAAGGAGAATCAAATAGCTTTTTGGACATAAGAATCATCAGGGAGATGAACGGTGTGAAATTTAACATTTACCGCAAATCGACCAATACACGGAGAACAATACCAGCGACATCGTACCACTCTCACGCAACTAAAATCGCAACAAACAACAGCTGGATACACAGGATGTTAACTACCTCTTTAGCCAAGGAACGGTATGATCAGGAGCGTAAGTTCATACTTGATATAATAGCAAAATGGAACGGAGACTAACACCGGAATCTTCCTCTACGTTTTTCGCACAGAACAAAAAATTGGAGAACACTCAGAGAGTAGCAATAACATACTCTAACGTTTTTGGGCGGATCAAAAAGATGTTGAAAACGGTGAACTTTGCGGCAATAGCTACCAGTAAAAACTCAAAACTTGGAACAAGATTAGGCACAACGATGGACAAGAGGCTCAAGGAGGAAAAATGCGGAATTTATAAGATCACGTGCCAAGTATGCCAAAAAAGCTATATAGGACAAACAAGGCGCTCAGATGAAACAAGATTTAAAGAGCACATCAAGGAAGGAGAAGTTCATTTCTAAACAAGGACCTATCGAAGCAATCAAATCATCGGTGACGAGGCACATCATATCGAATAATCATAAGATTGATTGGGAAGATCTGCAAGTTGTACAGGCGTTCAATAGTGTCAGGAAATTAGACGCGTACGAAAGTCTATGGATATTGAGACAACCAGAAAGTCTATGGGTGAACGATGATGTAGGAAACGGCTACTCCAAAGTGTTAGAGGTTATTAGGGATAAGTAATATTTGTTTAGGGTAATAATAATTTTTGTAACTTTTATTAGGATAAATTCTAAGTAAAAAAGGACAAGTTATGTAATTATTTTAGGTGAGTAAAAAAAGACAATCAAATGCTCTTAGATAAAAGGATTAAGTCTAAATAAGTAGAAGGTTAAGTGAGTATATTAAGCTAGGTATACTTATTAAATTAGTTAAAATGTTAGGTATTTAAACGAGGTAATATTTTTACTAGGCCATAGAGTAGGACACTGATGAAGAGGGAACACTTACCCTCGAAATATATAAATGCTTTATAACTACAAAACGCTTTTTGCTTGTTTTGTTGTTTTTTAATTTGCGTGATAGGAAAAGTAAATTTTGTACCTCATTTTCAGAAAGCGCATAAACACCGAGGATTCAAATAATTCTATATTATGTTCAAAAAATTCGTGAATGTGAATTTTTTGTTGTGGGTCCTTGTGCTGCGGAAAAGAACCTGCCCCACGACACCGCAATGCTAGTCTGCAAGTGCATTAACGCTTCCTCAGACAAGGCCAATTACGGCGAACATTAATATCTTCGCTTACTGATGCAGCAGACCATCGCTGCAGTCCTTTATGGACCATTTGAACATCTTAAATCACTACATAGTGTTTAACTTGAATATTTTCAATTTGCCGAGCATCCAGAAAATCATTTAAGCTGGGACAAAATGGCGCCTGCAATGTACTTTTGAAAGAAACCCTGCAAAAATTTAACGATTTTTTATCCAAGCATTATCATCAATCTACGCTATTAGAAAACTTGTTTCGAATCGTAAGATAGCTGCAAAGACCTTCAGGCAGAAGTAATCTCCTGTTTACTCAATTTGTTCTCTATGATGCACCGTTTCCAAGATATCTACCGAAAATTTTAAAAAATCCCGACAAAATTACTCTCTGTCCATCCGCACCAAGACCTTAGAGTTTATTAGCCGTAGATCAAAGGACCCCTTTCTATATGTTCATGAAAGTTTTGGCGCTTTGACGAAATAATGACTTAGTTTGGTCGAGTTTCATGAAAAAACTTGTCAAAATTGAACTTGACATTTGAAAAACATCCACAAGATACCTTTTTTTAAAGAAATCTACTAGACACTTTTAAAAAAGCATCTTGCAAATTTAAATTTAATTTTGACTAGTTGTTACCGAAACTCGTCCGAATTTAGCCATCATTTAGTCATAGTTTCAAAACTTCCAGGAATATGTAGAAAGGGGTCGTTTGAGTCATGCCTCGTAATCTCTACAGTTTCCAGTACCGCATGGACGAGAAGGAGGCTTAGAGGTTATTTTTTTAGATTTTGCGTCGTAGAGAAAAATTGATTAGTCAAGATATCTTTTGCGTATAGCTAAAAGATGACTTTATTTATTATGCTGGTTTGCTGTATCAAGCATAAACGTTTAAAAATTCTTCCAACTGCTTTCGAAATTAGTTCGCGGCTATGAAAGAATCACAAATGTAAATTGTAAAGTTTCTGCCTTCATCGTGTTAGCCTTCTGTCGTCTTCTTTTTGTACCTCAGTGATGAGAACTGACTAAAAGCTTTTATATGTGCACTGTCGTTTCTTAAATATTTTGGCGATTCCGTTGCTATTCTTCATCAATTTCTCTGGCAAATATATAAATTTGATAGGAATTTTGATGGTACATATCCAAATATTGTGTTTTGTTTCTTAGGTTTCTTTTCTCTTGTTTCTGTTTCATTTATCAAAATCGGATTCCTTGGCTTTTTAAATTGCTGTGAATGCTCTTAGCTTGTATTCTACAAACTAAAATTGAATCCACTAACCTTCAAATAACAAATGAGATATTTATGCATAATTTAATCACTTCAAAAAAATCTGGAACGCTATTCAATTAACTATGAAGTTGAATGTCAAAATATAAATCGATAATCAAAAACGCCGATTAATAAGCCATGAATGTTTCTTTGTCTTCGAAATGCCAAAACTGCAACTGCAACGCAAACTAATCGGTCGGTGCATCTGGAACACTTTCTCAACATCACAGAAATGCCGAAATTACATCGCGCAAAAACCAAAAATTACACAACTCTGAATTACATTCCCCAAATTAAGACAAATTTATTACTTGCCAACTTTTTGCAATGTCCTACAAATAGCGCAGACACTGTAATATGTTAATACCAAACCGAATATGAATGGTTAGCGAGCGAGTACTAATTAATAATAGTAATTAATTCGTACATATGCAAAATTAAAATCCCAATGATAGACGAGCTGAAGTCGCAATGAAACGCAATCATGCAAAGATTTTAGTGTAATGAAAATGAAATTGAAAACGAAAGGAAAACAACAATTTGGTGAATCAGAGTTGAAAATATTCAACTTAGTTTTTTACTCATGCATGAATTAAAATCGCTTTGTTACCTATAATTTCCGTAAGATTGTGAAGATGAGATGCAACGGCTTCATTTCAAATTCAATCATATGTACATAAGAGTATGTGAATCATTCTTCTGCATAAACAAAGAAGTTTAGGCTGTGGTTTTTCTAAGAAATCTTAAGCATGAACAAATTACACGTTTACGAAATGTCAATTGGATCAAGGTGAGGCTAAACAGTTGTGGACGATGCTATTAAGTGCACGCAATGAAGAAATCCTAATAAATCAAAAGTGTAATTTTTTACCGGATTTAAATGGTGGAACACAGAAATGAATGGCTAAACTATTCATTATGTTACTTGCATGGAAAAGGTGGATTAATTACATCTTGTTTCGACAAAAACCAGAACAAAATGCGCCATTAATTTATAACACTGCTGGATCCATGTTAGTTTTATATAATAGCGAAAATTAGGAATAATTTGGCGGAAATATTCTTTTATTTATTTCCATAAAATCAATTGTTTATTATTATGGTTCGATGAGGAGCAACGACGTTGGTAAAAGTACTTACCCTTTTAAGTCGATAGTCCAGGATGATTAATAGTGAACCACATATTCCTGTAAGAAACAAAGATTTCCGTTATATATTTTTTTTTACGTAATTATCATGAAGCTTATTCACATTGATAAAATTGCTTTTCTTCATATGACATTTAACTAAATTGACTTTCTATTAAAGTGAATCTTATTATAATGACAAAATTTTTTTTTTTAAATTTACCACAATCAAGTTCAATATGTTTTTTCTTTCTCTTTATTGCAATTTACTGTCCCTATTGTTTTCGCATCAGTTTTTCGAGAGTTTACACGAAAAGTCCCTAATAGATAAACCTCATTTTCAAACAACTGCTCTACATAAGGATATCAGGAAAGGGCAGAAGAACTGATAACTAACTTAAACTTAAAACAAGCGTTCAATAGCAACATATGAAATTTTATCGTTTTAACCGACTCCGAAAGGAAATTATGTATCAGTTTCTCACATGTTTTACTGGTACGTGTCTGTCCGACCATTCATTCATAGGTTCCAGCAAGATTTCTCGCAAATCAAATAAGCTAGGAACATGCAATTTCCCAAATATATGTAAAGCAAAGCCCTTTTCAAATTTCCAGTAAAAAAAATTTAACAGGTATTTAAGGGGGAATACCGGCCGACAGGAATGCTCTTGGTGGCTAGCATTCTTCGGGGAGTGCCGCACTCATGTATCCGAGGAAATTCCCGCAGAGGGAATGCCAGTCGACAGGAGTACTCGTGGAGCATAGTATCCTTTAGGCAGTACTGCCCCCACGGACCCGTGAATATGAAGGTTGCCGTGCACCGTGAGGTTCCTTCTGGCATGACAAGTTACGACTCTGAGTAAATCTGAACTACGCTTTGGGCAGCAAACTCGAATTGGTGCTTTGGGCCGGCGGGTATGGTGATATGGAGCGAGTTGCTTTGCACAGTAGCGACGAGTTGAAACTCGTTCGTGAATGGCTCCAATTCAACCATCCCCGTCCTAGCAAAAACCTTGGCAGGCCTCAGAGTACGTTCGAAGTTTACATCATTGGGTTGGTAGTGTAGATTCGGTTGAGGCGCACTCCCGATTAGCGCTGGTCTGGCGCTGAGCACTTGTCCCCATAAGGGCTTGTGTTACGGTCTACTGAAGCATTCTCTTCCGAGAAATCTAAGCTTCCTCTCTCTTGCAATCAGCCTCCATCGGTGGTGGGATCTGAGACTTCATCCTCTACAACAGAGAGCCTGAGTAAGCCATTATCATCATCAACATTGTCATCAAAAAACGAAAATATTTCGTCAAGAAGGGCGAACCTGCCCATCACGTCAGGGTATCTACTGCAGAGTATGAGTTAAGGAACAAAATGCAAGCAAATCTAAATTCAATTACCCGCTACTTTAAACCCCACGCAATTTGAAATCCGAATACTTTCATAGAAATAGACAAAATATGATGATCTAATTGCACCTGTAACCTCGAGCGAGACATTCTTAAAGACATGGGAACGTCTGAGCGGCATCCGGCAAGTCACGTTGAATCGTATCAACACAAGGTGTTATGTAGATTTTAAGTCCAACTTGTAAGTTAGTCTTAAGAAGACACTTGAATTGAATAAATGTTTATTTTTTTTAAAAGAATTCCGCACCCACGTAATTAATTGGCACCCAAACAGAGACCTGCGTACTTGAATAATTTCCCGAAAGTTAATCCCGGCAGTCAAGATAACGAAAGGTTTAATTAAAATTATTACGTGCCTAGATTTTGATTTTCCGAAAGTTAGTCCCGGTGACCGAGACAAAGAAAGGTTGAATCAAAATTAACACGTCGCAGGACCCCATGAACCCTTTAGTGCACCACGAAGAAAAGAGGCTCCTTAGTAACCTGTTGGAGGAAAAGGAGTCGAGCGCAATCGACAGGCGCTTCGCGATGTAACCCTTCTTTGTTATTTTAGTGTAAGATCTATTAAATTTTGTGTTCATCTAATCTGAAAAGTATAATGAAATATAAGTAACAGTGAGAATTAATAAATAGTTGAAATAGAATTAATAAATGGTTGAGTAGGAAAAGAAGAGGAAAATTAATGTGCATTGTGCTTATGAGAAGAATATATTAAAATTAATAGCGAAAAAGCATATGGAAGTTAATAGTTACATAGTTATTGAAGTTAATGGTGAGAAATTCGAAGAATTTATTAGCGTGTGTTTGAAAAGGATAAATTACTGCCAACAAAACCGTAAGTAATCTTAAAATTTTTCGTAGCGATTTCCTATTTTTACCCATCCACATATACTATTCCCGTATAATCGCCCGTAGAGCAAATTTAATTTTGCCGCCAAGGTTAGGCGTTGTACAAGAGGAAGAAATAAATCCCCAGCTTACCCAAAATGAAAATAATAATCCACAAATACGGTTAGAATAAATAATCACTGGTATTTTGGCAAGAGATATACCTTGCTTGGTCCAGCAAACATTAATGCCGAATATCGATGTTAATCTCGATGTGGATCAAAGAATTAACGAAGACCAAAGGGGAAATTTGGCTAATTTGGACAAAATTCCAGATATTGTTTAAAGCCTCCGAGAGTTTTCCAGACAACCCGGAGAGTTTAGCTCTTGGAACAAGAGCGTTGATAGAATTCTCGGCATATATTCCCATTTGGTAGGGTCAGCTAAATATTACGGAATCTTAAATGTCATCCGAAACAAAACCGTCGGCCAAGCCGGCACGGTCCTAGAATCCTACAATACTCCCTTTAACTGGGAACGCATATCACGTTGTTTAACCCTGCACTACGCCGATAAACGAGATTTGGGAACTCTCGAGTACCAAATGACCTGTTTAGTGCCGGGCAACGATAGCGTCCAACAATATTACCAGGCTGTTTATCACCATCTGTCCTTAATACTGAATAAGATCTCAAGTATCGAAATAGATAGAGAGGTCATGAATATTATGGTTCATTCTTACAGAGACAAAGCCCTTGATACTTTTATCAGGGGGCTTACCGGTGATTTCCCAAGACTCCTTAGTATGAAGGAGCCTACTGATCTTCCGCAGGCTCTTCGATTATGCCTAAAACTTGAAAATGTCAATTATAGGGTACGATATGCCAAAAGTACCCAAAATATTACCCGGCGCATGAGCAAAAATGCACCTCCTCCAGTACCACCAAGAAACAAACCTGTGCCGGCGCCTAGAAACATCCATCCTCTTGATTTAGCGCGCCATTCGCAGCCTGTTCAACAACGTCTACATCTAGAGCACTACCAAACAAGGCAACAGCCCCAATACAACTCTTACCCTTCCAACCAATACTATCGCCAGCAATACCCAACACAATATCAGGCGCTGGCTCCCCCCAGAATTTTACCGAAACCACAGCCACGGCCTGAGCCCATGGACGTAGATCACTCTATACACTCACGAGTCGTTAATTATCAAAATGGACCACCACCTAGACCAATGTTTGCTGCAAAGAGATTAACTCCGTTCCAGGGACCAAATCCTCAAAAGCAGCGACGATCGTTCCACATTGATGTCGAAAATGGTCTAGACGTGTATAACGAGGCTCTTATGAACGAAGATCAAGCTAATGAAGAGAATCTCGTTGACTATATGGGACTCGAGGGGAGTTCTGTTGACCAGAAAAACCTGTGTCAAGGACCAGACCTGAAGGAGGAGGCTGATAATCTACAAAACATCCATTTTTTAGGTTGACGAGCTCTTCGCTCCCTTATTTTAAATATGTAGCGAAGAGCGGTAATATTCTTAGATTCCTTATAGACACTGGGTCGAACAAGAATTATATTCAACCCAACTGTGTAAAATTTTGCATCCCAAACGATAAACCATTTTTCACTAACTCTATAGGAGGTATTATTAAGATCACTCATCACGCTGTGATCAACCTATTTGGCCCCTCAGTATCACCATTCAAGTGTTTCATTTTACCGGCGCTTAAAACATTCCACGTTATTATTGGGAATGATGGCTTAAAGAAACTAAGGGCTGTTATTCATACCTCAAAAAATTATATAACAATTCTTGATAACATACGTATTCCAATGGAGCAACGCACATCAGAAGGCGTGAATAATATTGGAATAAGAACACCCCATATATCTCAAAGACAAACCGAGGAACTATTGAAGGTCTTGGAGAAACATCCGGGACTGTTCGCTGAGCCTGATGAAAAGCTCACATACACTACCAGAGTAGGGGTGGAAATAAGCACCACAGACAACAACCCTGTCTACTCAAAAACGTATCCATACCCCATGGCACTAAAACCCTTCGTTGAATAAAGAAATCCAAAAGTTGCTAAATGACGGTGTCATAAGGCCTTCTAAGTCACCATATAATGCTCCAGTTTGGGTAGTCCCAAAGAAGATGGACGCATCCAAGGAAAAGAAATACCGACTAGTTATCGACTATCGGAAATTGAATTCCGTTACAATTGCCGATCGTTACCCCATACCGGAGATAAACGACATACTTTCTAACTTAGGGAAAAATAAATTTTTTACCGTAATTGATCTAAAAAGCGGCTTCCACCAATTACCGTTGAGGGAAGCCGACAAAGAAAAAACTGCGTTCTCCGTGAACCACGGAAAGTATGAGTTCAACCGGCTCCCGTTTGTAGTGAAGAATGGACTCGCGACATTCCAACGAGCGGCTCATGGCATTCTCCGAAAACATATTGGGATTGAGTGCGAAAATTATATCGACGATATCATAATCATGGGAAAGGATGAACAGCAGCATCTCAAGAATGTCGATTCCGTATTTGTCACCCTGGAGGAGGCCAATCTTAAAGTTCAATTGGACAAGTGTGAGCTCATGAGGACCGAAGTTGAATTTTCGGGGTTCGTGATTTCAAGTGAGGGCATCAAGACAAGCCCAAAAAAGGTCGAAGCAAAAGCGAAATTTCCTCCGCCCACAAACCTAGGAGAGCTTAGGTCCTTCCTAGGCATGTCTAGGTATTACAGACGGTTTATTTTGGATTATGCCAAACTAGCCAAACCTCTTACCTCACTCTTAAGAGGGGAAGACGGCAAAGTATCAAAGAACATGTCCAGCAAAATAAAAATTAGTCTTAACGAAAAAGCATTAAAGGCGTTTGACAAACTAAAAAATTCCTTAATATCACGAGAAGTGATTCTCTTATACCCAGATTTCAGTAAATCATTCGAGCTTACTACAGATGCTTCACAATACGCTGTTGGTGCTATCTTGGCACAAGAGGGCCGTCCAATAACATTCCTATCAAGAATATTGAGCGAAACAGAAGAGCGGTACGCAGCTAACGAGAAGGAGTAGTTGACCATCATTTGGGCTCTAAAGTCCCTGAGAAACTTCCTGTACGGATCAAAAAAAGTTCATATCTTCACGGACCACCAACCGCTCACCTACGCGTTGAGCAATAAAAACACTAACACAAAGCTCAAACGCTGGAAAGCAGCCCTAGAGGAGTATGATTATGAGCTTAAATATAAGCCTGGAAAAGCCAACGTCGTGGTGGATGCCCTGTCCAGGCCCCCCCCTAAGAACCAATGTGCATTCTTTGGCCGCTACAGTTCAGAGTGACGATAGTTCATCCCAAAATTTGATATCTTCCGTTGAAACCCCACTTAATGCATTTCGCACTCAGATAATTCTTAAAAACCGGAGAAAGAACTAGCTACCAGTTGGAAAAGCCATTCCCTAACTAATTCAAACATACTTTTGTAGAACCCTAGTACACCAGGGAGAATATTGTTGAAATTTTCAAGGGATACCTTAACTCTAATGTCATTAATGGCATCAAGGCACCAGAAAACGTCATGGGCATTATCCAGGAGCTTTATCCACCGTATTTCCGAAGCTACAGGGTGAGGCTTACGCAGAAAGAAGTACAAAATGTTTAAAATGAGAGCAAACAGGAGGAAATCATTTTAAGATTCCATAAAAGAGCTCACAGGAATGCAAAAGAAAACCAATTGCAAATAATCAAGCAATTTTATTTCCCCAAAATGAGAGCCAAGATAAAGGTCATTGAATTCGGCATCGATCTTGTTCATGATGCAAGATCAGCTCGGAATAACTGTCTATAAAACACCAGCTTATAAGAGTGAAGTCAATAGGCAAGTTGAAAGATTTCATTCCACCCTATCAGAAATCATGAGGTGTCTTATAACTGACGGCACTCATAGGAACTTCCAGGAACTATTGGAAAGGTCCGTGTATGAGTACAATTACAGCGTTCATTCAACCACCGGGAAAAAACCCATAGAAGGTTTTTATAGCAGGATAGTATCCACAAGTCCCGAACAGTTAGAGAAATCCCACAAGGATAATATATAAGCTATCAAAAAGAAACAAGAGCAAGATTTAAATTTTCACAACAAATCAAGGCAGGTCATAAAGGATAATCAAATAGAACAGGAAGTATACCTTAAGATAAATAAGCGTAAGGGGTCCAAAATAACAACTAGATACAAACGGGAGTTAGTGAAGAAAATAGGCCAACCACCATTTTAACTGAAACAGGCAGAACCATACATAAAAGTGACATTAGGAACTGATTCTCTTGTCAGGTTCCTATTCAAGCTGATTGATGCGGTCATCCAAATTATAGACTACTCGAATTCCCGAATCGCGACACTCAAAACAGGAACTACAAAAATCCAAAATGGAAGCTTCAAGCTCGTGCATATACTCCAAACGGACCAATACAACCATTTCCTCAATAACGTTTCAGCCCTACTTGCCAACCACATTCCGGAATCCAACCAATTCTATTCATTGCTGTCCCACAAAGTATCACAAACGAAAAATCTTCTGGATAATATTCAATTTAAGCCGAAGAAAACTAAAAGATCCTTGAACTTTATTGGATCCGCATGGAAATTCATTGCGGGAAATCAAGATTATGATTATCTTGCTTTATTGACAGGGAAGATGAATGAACTTTTAGAAAACAGTAACAGACAACTCCTTATAAACAAAGAATATAGTAAAAGAATAAACCAAATTACTAATGTTACCGATGAAATTTTAAACGTTCTAAAAAAAGATAGAGTTTTTGAAACTACTTTAGCCCTAAGCACAGAATATAAGTTAAGAATTATAAAAGAAGAATTGGTGAATATTGTCAAATCTATCTGACTAGCGAAAATTAATATTGTGAGCTCAAACATCCTCTCAAAATCCGAAATAAATTCAACCATCAATACTTTCAATGAAAACCATACTCCATACAGGAACGTAGAAGAAGTTCTAGAATGTAAAGATTTTACAAAATTATACACACTTTTTCTATATAATAGATGTACCAACTGCCTATGAAGCTACATACGAACAATTTCTTGTTAAACCAATAAAAAATCATAACCTTATAGTCAAAATTGAATACGAATATGTCCTGAAAAATAGCGATGAATATTTCGGAATCATAGGCAGATGCAAACATTTTAATAAACTTTCTATTTGCAAAACCAATGAAATCAAAAAACATTAGCCACTCAACTTGTATCCCTTGCCTGTTCAAAAGCAAAGAAGCAGAATGCAACATAACGACCGGCACCATATTCCCATTGTCGAGGAAATTGCTACCGATACCATATTGCTCAACAACTTCAATGGAATAATCGAGCTAAATGGATCATTACAACACTTTTCTGGAACCTTTCTCATCAAACATGAAAACGTAACGATCAACATCAACAACCAGACTCACAAATCTACGAAAACAACCAATATACAACTACTACCACCTCTACATACTCTCCCTCGAGCTGATTAAAGAGATGCATATCAACAACACGAAGCAAATAAACCTATTAAAAACAGGCAAAGAAACAGATCAATGGATAATTTATAGTTCAATCACAATGATCCTAATAATACTGACGTCATCAAAAATAGTTACCTACCTGAGGAATAAGAGAAATTCGAACGTTATCATTAAAGCAGCTCCAACCACCCCAAGAAAAAGCAATTCTGATCCGAACCTCCAAGCACAATCATCCTTACAGGAAGTAAAACCACCAGTCTTCACTTCCTTACCAAGCCTATCAGAAAATACCATACCAGAATTACAAAACTCTCCGAGCATCTACAAAATACCGTTATTTTAACGTTGAATGAGGATATTCAACTTAAGAGGGGGAGAGTTAAGGAACAAAATGCAAGCAAATCTAAATTCAATAACCCGCAACTGTAAACTCCACACAATTTGAAATCCGAATACTTTCATAGAAAAAGACAAAATATGACGATCTAATTGCACCTGTAACCTCGAGCGAAACATTATTGAAGGCATGGGAACATCTGAGCGGCATCCGGCAAGTCACGTTGAATTGTATCAACACAAGGTGTTATGTAGATTTTAAGTCCAACTTGTAAGTTAGTCTTAAGAAGACACTTGAATTGAATAAATCTTTATTTTTTCAAAAGAATTCCGCACCCGTGTAATTAATTTATGCCCTCATCGTCATCAAGTAACGCAACGCTAATGGTTAGCAGTGTTGCAGACGCTTTGACTACTTCTCAGCCTTCTTCGTCTATCACTACAAGAAGTATGGCGCAGAGATCTTCATCTCATCGGGGAGCCATTTCAAAAAATTTCGAAATGTGGCATGTTTCTGAAGATTTGCCATCCCTCCAAGTTCTTCATATCAAGGCTTGTTTATAGCACATCCATCGAAGACATTTTGGATTATGTAAATAAGAAATTTGGCTCATCTCTGAAAATAATTAGCTGCCAGAAGCTGACGAAGGACAACTTGATCAACAGAGTTATAGCTTCTTTCAAACTAACTGTTCCGGCATCGTGTAATTACATCTTGAACGCTGATTGCTGGCCGCCTGGAGTGCTAGTTAAATGTTTCATAACATAAAGAAAAAAATGTTCGTTCTCCACCGAGCTCCCCACCAAAGCTGTAACATCCGTTCTTTCTAATAACCTTCAGAATAGCACTCTTAATAGTCAATTTTCTAACATTCAATTTTCTATTTATTATCAAAATGTCCGGGACTTAAGATCTAAGCTGTAGGATCTAGCTTTAGCCTATTCTCCCTCTGACGATGATATAATCTGTATTTCTGAATCTTGGTTGACTGATAATATATTTGACTCTGAAATTTTTCCTAATAACACAATTGTTAGGCGTGATCGTGGTAGGTCAATCTCCCACATGTTAGATGGAGGAGGTGTCCTAGTCACCTACAAGAATACCTTTACTGGCTTTCCTCTAACAAATTTACTTTTTACTGCTCCTATAGAATGGGTGGGGGCAAAAATAGTGATTTCGTCTTCCCTTTCTCTTCCTGTCCTTTGCACTTATATACCTTATAAATCTCCTTTTTCGGTCTACAGTACTTTCTTCACCGAGATATCTAGTATATTCTTATCACGCTTTTCAAGTTGTCACCTTATTTAATGTAGAGATTTTAACCTTCCGAAACTCTAATGGAATGACAATAAGGTCGATTATGACTCATCTCAAATTTGGTCTTTAATTTTTTTTTATGTCCATGTGTTTCCTGGCTCAATTTAATAATTTTCTTAACGTTAATAATCATATTCTTGACTTATTCTCCTCCAGTTCATTTTCCTTATCTTTCTCCTAGTCCCCATCATCCCTCCTTACGCTTTGAAATTTCCCATACTGTTTTTGTCCGTTTTCGTCGGAAAGAGCGTCAGCGCTATAACTTTTATAAAACTAAGTATGAGGAACTTCCCGAAACAATTCGCTCTGTTGATTGGTCCTTCTTCTTTCACGGTCTTGACTCGGATATTTGTAACTATTTCTATGATTTCTTAAACGCTGCTATATCCAACACGTCTCCACTTGTCAGTATAAAAAAATCCCCGTTGGCAGCACCAGCCGGAAAGGTAAATTTCTCATATGTAGCGTAAGGTTTCGAAAAAGAAATAGGCTTATCTACTACTGGACTTCTTATTGCAATTTTTGTAGCACTACATGGGTATTTATTAACAGAAAGGATCTGCCGTCGTTTGTATTTGGAGACCCTTCATAGAGGCGCAAATATTTTGCTAATTAAATTGAGTTGCACACGTATGGATCACATATTGAAAATCGGCGGGTAATAAATTGTTATAAACATATTTATACTCGTTTCGCCCTTCTCACATTTGCTGTTTATACATTTGACAGTGGTTATCAAACAAAGGTGATATTTTTTTGGCTTAAATAGCTCAAATAGTTTATTTCAAAAAATTTCCATAAAAGTTTAATCAGCACTTGCATTGCCATTAATATATACATTTTCGATTCTTTTCTGAACCATCAGGGGCCGTTATTTTGAATTTTTATTGAGAACGGCTGCTAAAATTATTAAGCTGTAAATTTTCGAATTTTTTATTTGTCATCCGATTTGCATAATTATATTAAATTAACTTGCCTTAATAACTTATAATTTCAAGTTTTATCAGAATCTGTTGAGAAACTTGGCTGGTAGAGGTCTATAGAAATAAAAAAAATGTTTATGTCACCCCCCTGCATGGGGAGACCCCCTTAAACACTTTAAAATATTTTCTTTCACTGCAAACTTCAAGAGGCGCCACTTTTGACCTACGTAGAAAATTTCCTCATTCTAGCTCATGTGGTTTGCGAGAAAACTTGTGACACAGGAACAAACGGACGGACGGACAGACAGACAAGTCGCGCTTTTATAATTTTTTAAGGGTATTGTTAAAAATATTTTACAATATTTAAAAAATATTCTGATTTATAAATACGTTCAAGATAAGTTATTTAAAACGTTTCCATGAAAAAAATTCATTATTTCTGTTGCTACTAAAATAGCGAATTGCGCTTGTTCCTGACCTTTGGGGGCCGCCATTTTGAATGCATGCATTTGATTTTGGACAATTTTAAATCTCTGTGGGCTAGGACCTTATCAATCAATGTGCCAAATCGCGTTCAAATCGGAGTTTCACTCTAGACAGGGCAAAATAATTCAATTTTTAATGAAAATGGCAGCTTAAAAATATTGGGTTTTAAATTTTCGACTTTTTTGTTTTTCATTCAATTTTAATAATTTCCTGCATAATACAAGAACATAGTACAGAAATCCATAATCTCAAGTTTCATCAAAATCCGCTGGAAAATGTGACCGCTAGAGGGCCACAAAAACCTGAAAAAAACGCATATTTAAAACGCCGCCATTTTGAAATTTTCCCATGCATGATCACTAAAATATGAAAAATTGTAGATCTAAGTAATGCCTATCTTGAAACCAAGTTTCATATATATCAGATAAAATTTAGTTTAGATACTCATAATTTCTATATAAATGCCGAATTTCATGAAAATCTGTTGAAAGCTTTGACCACTATTACAACAACAAAATTTTGCACGTTTTCTGACCTTTGAGCGGCCGCCATTTTGTTTCTGCCGTATCGACTTTGGATTTTTTATTGTGAGATTCATCACATACATTAGTGAACCTTTGTACCAAATTTTATCCAAATCGGAGCTATACTTTGGTCAGAACAGAAATCACGATTTTTCGTCTAAAATGGCCGCCATTTTGTTTTTGCCCAGCCGATATAGCTGGTTCACGAACTTAAATGAGATATTAACCCAATACACTTTTTCTGAAAATTTGGTGAAAATCGGAGCAAAAATGCAACCTCTAGCGTGGTCACAAATTTCGTTATATCCCATATATATATAAATATATATATATATATATATATATATATATATATATATATATATATATATATATATATATATATATATATGATGCTCTCCACAATAGATAAATTTCTCTCGAGAAATTCACCTCAAAACTCTTCTGACTTTCCCTGATTAACTCTCGATGTGAGGTGAGCCTTGCAAGCTAAAGACCGAGCTTGTCAACGTTTTTCACGTGACAGATCTCCTGAGTCACGTACAGCTTTTTGTCATCTGAGGTCGATACCTAAGAAAAAGATCCAGATCGCTAAAGCTTCTTATTTTCAGAGTATTGAAGGCTCTTTAAACTCAAATCATTCAAAACCATTATGGAAAAATATTCGCTCTCTTAAATCCTCTTCCAGTTTCTCATCCCCGCTTCGTTTGAACGGCTGCTTAGCAACTTCACCTCTTGAGATGAGTGAACTTTTTAGAACTCAGTTTTCTTCTACCTTAAATGCTACTCCCAGCAATAGCCCTTCGTTCCCAATCGTACACATGCCAAGTTCATTCCCTTTTACTTGCTATCCAGAAAATGTTATGAAGCTCATTTTAGAACTTGATGACTCTGTTGGTTCAGGTCCCGATGATATTCCTAATCGTTTTGTGAAATCATTAGCTACTTCTCTTTGTATCCGCCTTTCCTTTCTCTTCAATTCTAGCTGATCTTCAGGCTCTTTTCCATCGTGTTGGAAGAGATCCTATGTTACTCCTATTTTTAAAAAAGGTAGCACCTCAGAAGTTGCCAATTATCGGCCTATCTCCTTATTACCCTGTTTCTCCAAACTTCTTGAGAAAATCGTGTACTTGCACCTTTCTTCAGTTGCTCATTAGTTGTTCGTTCCTGAACAACATGGCTTTATCAAAGAGCGATCGACCTTAACGAATTTGTCAGAATTCATGACCGGTACTTCAAAAGCCATGGAGGACCGTTTACAAGTCGAAACCTTGTATTTGGATTCCTCTAAAGCCTTCCACTCAGTAAATCACAATACATTGTTTAGCAAACTTAAATTTCTTAACGTTCCTGACTATTTGCTCCATTGGTTATCCTCTTACCAATCCAATCGTGTCAGTCAGGTATCTTTTGAAGGCTGTCTTTCTACTCCCTTCCATCCGTCTTCTGGTGTTCCTCAAGGATCCATTTTGGGCCCACTATTCTTCACTTTGTTTATAAATGACTTACCATCCGTTGTCACCAACTCCTCCTGCCTTCATTATGCAGATGACGTCAAAGTTTTCAAAGTAGTGTCGCCAATCGATAACTGTGCTTTGCTTCAAGATGATTTGAATTCCATTTTATCTTGGAGTTCTTATAACCAACTTACACTAAATGTTTTAAAGTGCATCGATCTTTCATTTTCTAATAACCCTACATTTACATTCCCTACATTTTTTATGAATCACGCTTAGCTATCCTCAATATACCTTCGCTGGAAATGCGTTGACTCTACCTTGATGAATGTTTCCTTCACAGGCTTTGCCGTGGTTTGATCGATACTCGCCTTGTCAACCAGGTTCCTGTGAGGTGCGTTATTCGTTCTACAAGATCATCTAATATCTTTGATGTTCCCTTTGCACCTAGTTTGGTGTATTTTCACTCAGCCATGCTCAGATTACCTAGTAACCATAATGACCTTCAGCTTGGGCCCTTCCTCCTTTCGTATTTAGTTTATAAAAGATTTGTCAACTGTCTTCTTATTTATTTTCTCCTAGTTTGTGCTACTAGTTAATTCATTTTGCTGTACTATTATTTGATCTATTTTGTTATTGAAATTTTTTTCTGTTAAATAGAAATAAATAATTAAATAAACCCTCGCAATGCCTCTCTGCTCTGCAAAAATAACCATGGCACCAAAAATGCGACTACCCACACGAACACAGATAGCGGCTCCGAAGAGGGACCCAACAAAACTGGAGCAACTTTAACTAAAAACCCTAAAAATAGATAAAAACAAGTTGGGTAGACAGACCTATGCTCATGTCAGAAGGGTTTATTACTTAACTTACAAAATGCAGTAACCAGCAACGAATAAAATCAAGAAACATGTCAAAGACGATTTTATGGAGAAAAATGTGAAATTCGAGGATCATACTATTATTAACAAAGTTGAACGAATTTTGACTTCTGAGGTATTTTTTATAGTTATACCCATGAATATCTCCTTTGATAATTTTTTCAGATTTTTTTGATCACGGGTGTCCATTTTGCTTTCATGAAGCAAAAACAGTCAGTTTAAGAACTATTTTGAAAAGCTCTCATAGAGAACTTTCAGTTGATACTCATATCGGCTACCTTTCATGAAATTTTTTTCAGGGGCCACTCTTCTATACTGTAATCATCGATTCATGGCCTATTTTTTCGAATCCTAGAATGGTTACAAAGCCCTTTTGCTAGGAGCTCTCTCCTGCCTCTTCGACTTGTTTCAATTGTATGTACTCATTTTCATGATACCTATCACTTCTGATATTTTCATGCAAATTCTAGCATAGTTGTAGTGTCTAAGTCGGTAAAGAGCGCATATGGCTCCATAGCCATATGTTTCCATAGTAATACAGGGCATATTGCTCCATAGTAATACAGGAAAATTCAAATCGCTATAACTTCGGTAAATACTATTCGATCTTTATCAAACTTTCAGAAAAGATCAATCTTATAAATAGTCATCTTTTTTTTTATTGAGTTTAAAGGTACCGTTTGGATTTTATTCAAGAAAACACAAAATCGATAAATCATACTATTACTAACAAAGTTGAGTGAATTTCGACTTCTCATGTATTTGTTGTTGTTGTGCTCATAAAGGCCTACATTCATGATTTTTTTCAGATTTTTCGGATGGAAGGTGTCCAATCGCGAGGGGGGGGGGGGGGTACGCGAAAAGTTCGAACATTTCCCCTTCCCCTGTCCCCCTCGGTAACAATAAGGCAGTTTTAAGACTAGTTTTGAAAAGATCTCATTGAGACCTTTCCAACGATACCCTACTCGACTACCAATGGTGAAAATTTTTTTTTGAGGGGTCACCTCCCTATATGGGGAGACCCCCCTTAAACGCCTTTGAAAAAAATTTTCACCCTTGAACTTTCAAGAAGTCACCACTTCTGACCTTTTTACAAAGTTTCATTGCTGTAGCCTCTATAGTTTCGGAGAAAAAGTGCTGTGACATACAGACGGACGGATGGACGGACGGACCGACGGACGGACGGATGGACGGACAGACGGACACAGGTCGTGATTGCAATAGGGTTTTGTATTTTAGTACGAAACCCTAAAAATAAGCCAAAGTGACTGAAAGACTGCAGCCATAATTTTTTCAGCACATTGGGAGCGATACTAACGGTAACAAAAACGAGGATGAATACAATGACAGTAAGGATAGACAAAAACCAGAGCTTAACAGACAGTCTTGTCCACACTGAAATTCCTGCGGCACTCGGACCCAGCAAAACCATGATGCGAACACCAGAATGTCGTAAAAAAGAAGAGCCAGAAACTCTGCAGGACACGCCAGATGTTCGGGCGGTGAGGAAAAATATAAAGAACATAGAGAATTCGTTGGTAACTGCTGCGATCACTATCATAGTGACTGAAGCAAGGGTATTAACTCTTAAAATGATAACAAACCATCCTAAAGCCCACAAAGTGCTCACGGTAAGAAAAAGAAAGATTGACTGAACAAATAAGGCGCTACTGCGTGATTTCACCATCACCGTCGAAAATGGGGCGGAAACACTTTACTCGAAAACGGAAGCCAAAACCCAAGAAAGTTGGTCACAAAGTACAATTACCATCCAGTGACATGAAGAAGAAAGGATAATCTAAAAGGCGGAAGATATTCCAAAAAGAATAAAATCTTCATGTGACTCAACACAAAAATTATCAAAGGAGTAAAGAATGGGTTCCATAAACTAGAAGTGCTCCTCGATTGCAGAGAACATATCTGGAGGAGACGGCTAAAGGCCGTAGAAGACCAGGAGGCCGAAGAAGAGCAGAAGGCTAAAGGAACGCTGAGAGCTAAGCCTAAAGGGCACGCGCAGATAGCTCCACCGTCAACATCAAAAAAGGAATAGAATCTATCTCAATCAAAGGATAACGGAATAAAAGAAGGAAGGAAGAGCCACTTGATGGGCTTGGAATGCCCGATCAGGGGTTTCGGAAAGTGCTGATAAAAAGAGTGAAGAAAGCCGCAAAGAAACTCCTTCAAAAAGTGCCAGAAAATGAAGTTCGCATGAACGTCCAACAAAAAAAAAAAAATACCTGATGCGCAACAGGAGAGAAAGAAGCCCGAAGAAAGATTCCGTTAGCACTGCGTATGAAACCCCAAGATGGCCGATTCTATGTAGAAGTGCGGCAGGATATCAGAGGGAATACAAGGTCCAAAAACACCAACACTGCCATTAAAGCAGTACAAAATACGCGGTCACTGTATTACCGATTCCCTAGCTACCCTACCATTATATTGGGGCTACTCCAGCGGAGACTCCACCGACCCAAGTGAACTTACCCGAAGACGGGCGTGGGTGCTACTCGCCCGATTCTCCGAGACTCTCAAGGGGTCGTCTGAATGAGAAGACGACCATCCGGAGAAGAATTAACATTTATACGAGTTTTGGGGCTCGCCACAACTTATCACCTTCAAAAAAAAACTCTGCCACGCAGAACGAGTTAAAGTGCTTCGCCACCATACAAAACTCGTAGTTTCCCACAGCAGCAAAATTACCTAGAACAACACTAGCTTTAACTGCAGCCGCCGAACACTACCTCACTTAACTTTTCCAGGTCATCCTGCGTGGTCAACGTCTCGGGAAAAGAATTCCTGAGCCACACCTTTCACCGCTGAAAAGGAATGTTTTTATGTCGAATGGTAGCGAGGAAAGAAAAATCTACAATTATCTTTACTCGACTTGAGTAATACCCTATACTTTATTACAAATCTGGCCAATATAAAGTAAAATAAAGCCACTTACATTTATTCCCTACTCTAGTAAGGGGCCCCTTTCTTCCGTTTTCATGATTATCGCCACAGCACAGTTGTCTCGTCCTAATTTAATGTTCCGGTATCCAAGGTTCGTCTCCAATTTAATGTTCTGGTATCCAGGGTTTTGTCTCCAGTTCCTCGTCAAAAATGTTGTCGCTGATAAACGTTCTGTTATACCTCCGCTGCTCGAAAACCCCCAAAGAAAATAAAGTGCGCCAATCTTCCCTGGTTAGGCTTAAGTTCTTGTGTAAGTTGGGTTTTTTACGGATGGAGATGCAAATCAAAATGCAAAATCCACCACAATGAGCCGTACGACAAGCCCAAATGTTGAGCACGTCGAGGAATCGAGAAATTCGGGTCTTCCTCCACACTTTGAGCAACGACAGTGATATTTTCAGCAGAACGAATGTTGCGATGATGCACAGGCCTTGCAATATCAATAACCGATCCATTTTCTTCAATTTTTCTCACTGTGTTCGAAATTGTTTGCTGTGTAGGTCGATTATGTCAACCGTAATCGGCTCGTAAAGCCCTAAATGTTGATACAGCAGAATCACAATTTTTATAATAAAATTTAATAATTTTAACGCGTTCTTCGACTGTTAAACGATCCATATTTCTAAATGACAAACGTTCAACTAAATAAAACACGCTTTGGATGATATTTAATTTTGACAGATGTCAAATGGCAGGGTTATACTTTCCTACGACGAAATGGATAACCCCCTCACGACGCGCGAAGATTCGGGAATCCCACGATTTTCTTCATTTAGATTTCCAAGGTAGAATATAGTGAATTTGGTGCAAATAAGTGAATAGTACGCTTCCGCACGATGTCGATAGCCAGTTAGGAGAGGAGGTGAGATGATCAACAGTTGTATCCGTGTTTGTTTCGTGTATTTTCGTGGATTCATCAGCTTCCTCTTGTTTGAGCTTGTCGTAATCGGCGGTCATTTGTTGGTATACCAAAGTGAGTTTTAGGTTGATATTTTTAAGCTCATTTATAGCCTCTTGTTTGGCTGAAAACTCATCACGAAGCTCTGCCCATTGTTTTGTGTGGGCGTCACGTAGTTTATCTATTTGATATCGAACATTGCGCGAAACACTTTAGCATTAATTGTTGAAAAATGCTCAGCTGCTTTCAATTTCGCACTATTCTTCGCGAAGACCATCGATTTGTCCTTCAAGAGTTCGCTTCTTGTTCTCAGACTCTCGCATTGATTCCTGCAATGACTTCATTCTGGCTTCATATTCTGAGCTCAACAAACGGCATTTACCTTAATCCTTTTCATATTCAGAAACCATTTTATTTGAATCTGTTTGTAACGCCTCCAGAGTCTGACATCTTTTGCGATATTTTTAGCTTTTGATTTCATTTTACTAATATATAGTCAGGCCACAGTGAATTCGTCTTCAACCTTACCAGCTGGATCAGGTGTTTTCATTTCCATCTCTCTTGTACTTTTCATGCATAAGGCTTGTCCAAATTTTGACGCATCACATAAAAGATTTGAGAGCATTTTATAAATTCCTTTCTTATGATGCGCTGACATCAATTGTTGTAACTCTGATGTAACGACATTCAATGTGGGATGTTTTTTGTTATAATTCCTCGTTCATAGTATCAATATCTTTGCTTGTCTCGATTCCAAGTAATTTTTGATCGTAGCTAACAGTCAATTCTTCTAAAGCTTGAAGTACTTCTTTCACCTCCTCCTTAGCACTTTCGTTTTCTTGTTGCTGCTACTTTTAATTTATGCTATGCTTCGAGTTCGTGCTTTACTCGTCTTTGCTTGCCATTGATGAAGTGTTAAATTCGTGGGTGTCTTCTTTCGGTATGCGTGCCATTGCTGCCTTAGTAGCATCTCTGGCTTCGTTACTCGGCTCACTCCTCTTTGCTGGCATGTATCCATCTCTGCTGGATCTGCGTGAGTGTGAAGATGTTTGCGGTGGGATCGTCAAGTTTGTGTCCTCGGCCGGAAGCTCCATGGCTGCACACCTGATAGGAATGTCGGGTTTGACGACAGCCTCACGTTTCGATCCACACTCAAAATCGTTTCCCTTTAAATTTTGACAGCACTCATGTTCGAAGTTGAATTAGTCGCATTATATACTGCATCAAAATTCAATGGGAGTCTATGTCGGAAAGTAGAATCAATGAAAACACAGGTATTATGAAACCTTGATTTGAGGAAATGATGTAAATGCCCGCAGATTATTGCGCATGACGCGATTCAAATTCAGATTTTCTCCCAGCATTGCATGTTATTTTGTTTGCGACGCAATTTCGACTGCTTCGAGTCGAATAATGTCAGGTTTTTCAGTAAACCCTAGCCAAGGCTAAATCAGAACTTTAACGACCTGTATCCTAAAGTTAAGCCTACACCGCAGTTCAATCGCCCAAAACCTACTTGAGCAGTTTGCGAGGGACATGAGAGGTGACTTTTTGCTGCTAAGTGAGCAACACCACGAAAAAAGATCAGCATCGTGGTATCCTGATGGAACTGATACTGCCATTATCTGGGTTCTAAACAGTGACTTTCACGGGGTAGGGCGGTGGCGATTATATACTGCTTCGAATCCCGGCTGTACCGGCATTCTCCCTTTCACAACTTCAAATTGCCTCCGTATCATTTCCACCTTCTTTTAGGCAACATACCTTTTTCCTCGTTTATTTATTTATTACATCTAACCATTTACCTTAATTTTTTTATTCCCCGTTTTATTAATTCTACCTTATTTATCCCATTTTCGATTGCAAAAAAAATCTTATCTTTTCCACTAACAAAAGTTCATTGATTACTTCCCATTAACGAAATTTCATTTGATACCTTATCCCAGACAAAACCTAATTCCTTCCTTCCTTATACGAGTAACTAATTTTATTTATTATTTCTTACTAACAACATTTTATTTGTTATGCTGACGAAAATTCTCGCCTCCCTACTAACAAATTTCATACCAATACCCATTAAGAAAAGTTGCACAGTTGCAGTTGCTAATTGGACGAATGAAAGCTTATCAGAAGGTGGCTCCGGAACTAGTGTCTTGGACTTTTAATCAAAGTGTCCACTGGGACCTTGGGTACAAGTTCCCCCGAGCACAAGAACACTCTTTTTGATATCAGCAAAAGGAATTGTTTCCGTGTGCATGACGATTTGCATGTAACCAAAGGCTATCATGGCTGTGCAAATTGTCATATATGCAAGATGGAAACTGTTGTACTTATCGAGATGGAAAAGATGTGTGTGCAACGGAATCGGAGTGTATTGAACTTCGATTGCGTTACTTCGGTACGGCAGCGGGAATTAGGAGGAAAAAGATTGCGGGATTGGTTGTTTTGAGTTAGTTAGTCTGGATTTGAGTTGAGAATTGGATGGGACTGTGTTTTTTGTGGTGTCGGGGTGATTTAAGATTGACAATTCAAAAAAAAAGGTTTTTGATTGGGAATTCGTAGAGTGAAAAGAAGTTTTGAGTTTTTGATGGTGTCAACGAATTGATCGAAGTGGGAAAAAAGGGACACTTAAATTAATGGGACGATTCACGAGTGGGTCTGGAGAAAAATAAAAAAAAAACTTTGTTTGTGGGCGGTGAGAATGTAACTGAAAAGGAAATGATAGCAAAAGTGATTAGCGGGAGTGAATGGAAAATAAATTACATACAGATGGAGATAGTGCAATTCATTTTGCCGGAAGTGAGTTCGTGATGGGCCGTCATGGTAGAAGACAATTTCTTCGCATGTCTATTACAAAAGCACCAGGTTTGCGATTCGAGTGTGAATTTCTAAAAAGAAGACGTTAACAATGTAAAGTGTAAATAATTGCTGAATTTTTCTGAAGATTATCTAATTGAGGCCAAAGAGTGTGTGAAGATGTCGACGAGGAGATTTTTAGATTATTAGTAATTATTGTGAATAAATCTTGTTGTGCCCCTTCATTGAGTGGCTTTGGTGCATATGTACTCTGAAATACATGGAGAAGATATTAATAATTATGACAAGTTGGGCTTAAAGCTTATAAACGATAAAAAATAATTTAGCTAAAGAAAATCAATTTAATTAGTTTTACAAATTTTCGCAGCTTTCCCGTTCCTCTTCCAATTGCAGAGCACTCCGCAGCCGTACAAAGGGTGAGTTATGTTTGACTGCTTTTTCTCTTTCTCTATTTCTTCTGTTACTCAGGAATTCATTTTTTTTTTGTAAATTATTTGCTTCATAGTTGATTGGATAATAATTTCAATTTTAATAATATCATTTTTGAATTTGAGTAAAATTTGTTTCAAAAACGGGGCTAGATTTAATTGAACTTTCGCATCTTATTTATCTTTGGTGAATTAAAATTTGGGATTAAGTTTATTAAAAATATAAGGCCAGAAAAACTAGATATAAAAATTTTTCATTTCTCATTATCACCCTCTTCTCTCTTGTACTTTTCCTTTTGCGACAAGTTCTATGTGTAGGGTGGCTCAGCACGAACAAAATATGTCCCGAAAGACCCGTGACATGGCTGAGTGGTCGTCGGCCTCAAGATGCCACCATGGGCTACTCACCCCTCAGCTACAACTTAATATCTGCAACTGCGATGACTTCCGTGGTTGCTACAATACCTATGCCAAATGAGTCGATATCATCTTTCCAAGCTAAGCTTAATGCTTTGGAAGGGACAGTCTCAAACGTAGATGGCAACGTCCTCGATAGGGGAAACTTGAACGCTGAATTAATCGAATGGAACATGCCTTTAATAGATCCGCGGGGAAAATCATTCCTAGAAATGGTCGCCAGGATAGCGCTCGTCATACTAAACACCAGTAGTATGCTAGCTTTCTACCGTATTGACGTGAAGAAACTGTTTCGGACGTGACATTTGCCTCGGAGTCCCTAGTACGGAAGATACACAAATGGAGAGTATTAGAGAACTATTCAGCCAGTGATCATCAGGACATTCTGCTTGAGGCTCGTGATGGTTTCTTCTGATGTTCGTGGTTCAACATAATACAATTGGGTGTAATTTCGGAAGAGTAGACGTCAAGAGATTTGTCAAGATGCTCACAGCATGTGCTCCGTAGCAGGGTGGTTCACAGAGGAAAGAAAAACTGGCAACTCAAGACGTGGAGAACTTAACTAAGAGCATCATCACGAATGCTTGTAGTGCTTCTATGCTCTGTCGAAAACTTCAAGCCCCAACGTACAAGTGGTCGACTAAAATTGCTGAAAAGCAAAGGGAGTGTCACAAGCTTCGGTGTGAGGCTCAATGGTCGTGGGACTCTAATGAGGTATGCAACCAAAGAGCAGCATGTAAGTCAGCCAGGAATTGCTTTCAGAAACTGATTAACAATAGCAAGGCTTACATCTGGCAATATCTAGTGAACAATGTGAACAAGGATCCGTGTGGCTTTGCGTACAAGCTAGTTATGCGGAAGCTTTGGGCCCCATGTAGGGCTTACATACATGAAGCAAAAATGATGGACAAGATATTGCGATCACTTTTCCCCGCTCATACCGTCTCTATTGACGCTGATTTTGTTGGGGTGGCAATGGAGTGCCCACTCTTCACACAGCTGGAACCAGAAGAGGCAGTCCTATCATTAAGAATAAGGAAGGCTCTAGAACTAGATGGTGTTTCAGCTGAGGCTTTGCAACTTCTCTATCACCATTGTCCTGACTGCTACTTAGCACATTCAACGTTTGCCTATGGGATGGGGTTCCTTGGTAGGATGCAAGGTGGCGAGACTTGTGCTGATCAGCGAGTGGAAGGGGAATTCCGAGTCGCCGTCGGCATACCACTCGTAATGCATGCTAGACACGGCTGGGAATGTGCTAGAGAAACTCATCAAGGAAGACTCACTGACACAATTCGTGCTGCTCGGTACGTATCTCCTCGGCAGAACGGCTTTAGAGTAGGACCTCTCACCGTTGATGCGATTGTGGAGGAGGTGATTGTGGACCAAAAAGCAAAGGCCAAGTGATGAATCGTTTTGTTGGTGACCTTGACATAAGAAATGGCTTCCACTCCGCTAGATGGGTGGATATTCTGGATGCACTGAAAACCGCTTTTCAAGTTCTGGAATATCTGATGCGGTTTCCGAGGATTACCTGAAGGACAAAAGCCTGCTTTATGATATGACACCGGGTCAAGGCATGACGCAAGTGGCATCAAGTGTTGTCCAGGGATCTATCCTTGGTTTAGACCTGAAAGGGGTCGTACAATGGGCTGTTATGACAACAATCATTAGCATATGAGAGTACTAATTGCTCGGAGTTGATCACGCTCTCATGCCTCGCTTACGACACGTTATGACAACAATCATTAGCGTATGCGGATACTAATTGCTCGGAAATCCATTACAGTTGATCATGTCCCCATGCCTCGCTTACGACACGTTACGACCAAAATGATTAGCATATGCGAATACTAATTGCTCGGAAGCTCATAATATTTGATCACGCTCCCAATGCATCGTTCGTCACTAAATTGGCTCAACGGCGAATTTCACACGCATGCATGGTAGTCCATACAATTACCATATTGAGAGCACATGGGGAAAATGTACACAATTGAATGTGTGTACTGTGCGCAATCCGCTCAACTGCGTATCAATTTGCCGCAACAATCAACTCAGAAATCATATGAGGAGAAATCGTCAAATATTCAGATATATGAATACTGAAGACAAAAAGAGCTAAAGCTTAAGATTGGAGCTAGCGTTCCTTTTCATGCAACAAGATTATTCCCGATGAACAAGAGAGGAATGAATTCGTAAAGCAGGTTAAGGGGAACTAGCACACTAACAAACTCAGCGTATTGCGGTTAACTGGATCGAAGGTCTACGACCCCCACTAGAAATGCAAGCAATTTGTTTGAATATAGGCTACTGGCGAATTCGACGAGGGAGGCAGCATAAACGCAAGTCTCGAGCAGAGACTGTCGAAGTTGATTATTTTAACAAGAAGTTCGCCGCAAAGAAGTGTTATCTTCCGCAATCAACAGAACGTAAGTATAACGAGCTAAAACTGAGTTTCTTTAGGCCTAAGCTGGTGAAACTCTATTTTTAGCCAATTTATGATGAAATAATTCCTACCAGTGTTCAAAAATAATCTTTAACGTAATGACCTTTTTGGCAATCTCCGATTCATTCTACAATTCTTTTTTTACGTATAGTGAAGGCATCCACGGGAGTCGAAGTGGACACTTGCTCGAGTTGGATTCAGAGTTTCTTTGGGCCCATGCCGGTGAAACTCTGGTTCTAGCCTTTATCCACGTTTACCATTGTATGCAAACTATGGTACGGGGGTCGCAAGCCCAGATTAATTGTAGGGCGCACCAAGACCAGCTGTTACCCCCTTTGTCTATTTGTAGGCCGCGCTTACCGGATCCAGCAGCCCAGTCGAGGGGCCTGGCAGCAACATCAGACCAGTTTGGAAGCTGTGGACAACTCCGGAGCCCACTCCCCGGAATCTCACTCAAGGCACGCGACAAGCAATCACCCTCGAGGCATAGCTAGCCCACCTGGCAGTCCTGTTGGATGAAGCAGACAGGGAGACACCGGAAGAACCGAAGCGTGGTGGTAGATGCGTGAGGCTGCAGCAAGAGCTGGGCAACCTACGACTCCTCGCGAGAGGCGTGAAGTCCGACGAAGAGCGGGAGTTTTTCGCAGCCCGGGCCAGGGCACTCAAGAAACAGATCAAGGAGGACCGAAGAAGCAGGCTAAACGAGTTCCAGACGTAGGGTGTAATAAACACATGCCATTTGCTAAAAACAAATAAAGGTATATTGTAGTTAAACGAAAGAAAAAAGGTTTTCGTATTTCTAAAGACTGGATGACAGCTCGTGGATTAAGTCTAGCATAGGAGAAAACCAAAGTGGTCATCTGGACAAAAAAGAGAATCCCTATAGTAAGGGTTATCAGTATTGGAGACAAACTAATCGAAATGAAGCCAGTGGTGAATTACCTTGGGCTACTGATCGGCTCAAAGATGAGCTTCTATAATTAAATCAGGGCAACGGCTGAGAAGGCTGCTTCGAGAGTATCAGCTCTGAGTTGAAATATGGCCAACGTAAGGGGACCCAATCCATCAAGAAAACGCCTCTTGATGATTGCTATGGGGTCATTAGTACGCTTGGCACAGATAAAGGGAAGAGGAGCACTGGGGATTACATCTTTGGCTATGAGAGTTATTGTAGGCATGATACATGTTGCCTTCTTTCTTTGAGAGCTCCGTGTGATATCCCTGCGTGTAGCCGTGAACTCGAGGGATATGGTTGCCCACGAGAAGAGACAACTCTCACTCAATGATTGGCAGAAATTCTGAATTAAATACTCATAGGAAGTACAGACTGTGGACTTCATCCCCTTCCAGAGATCATGGCTCAATTGAACACACGGTAAGACTGACTTCCACCTGACCCAACTCTTGAGCGGGGCTGGAATGTTGCAGCCTTCCTTCCACAAGATTTGTCAGTTGCGGTCTTTCGACTATGGGTTTTGCGTAGAAGAGGAAAACGATGCCTCCACATATTTTTTCTATGCAGTCCTGGGACCTCTAGAAGAGAGCAGGAGAGTTTTCCCTAAATACCCAGATCATTTTATGAATGCGTCAATTTAGGAAGCAAGTCGAACGTATGACTAGATTTCTACTGCATGCAAAGTCAATCAGCTGCTGGTTATTGTCATTTGTTTCATCGTAGAGGCTATATCCTTCAATCGTTCCCAGATGAAATAGCTCATTGGCAACCTTAGCGTTGAAATCACACAAAATTATTTTTGTGCCGTTTGTAAGCAATGAGTTGACTAGTATTTCCAGGTGTTTGCAGAATGTTCCCTTTGTTTCTTCGTCCTTTTCTTCAGTCGGGGCGTGAACATTGATCAGCCAGATTAGCTGAAATTAAAATTAATGTTGATTGAGTGAGCAACACCTGAATTTATGTATGGTTTCAACACAAGCTCAAACATGCAAAAATATTTACTCTTTGCATCCGTTTTCCTGGTGTAATAGTTAACTACATTCAATCTCTAGCATTTACAGAGTTATGTTCTACAGTAAAAATACATTTGCAGGCCTAATATAAATTCTTTTCATCTTTGTAGTAGTACAGCCCCTCTTCGGCCTTCATTTCCTGCAACAAGTGCCTTCATCTTCGCAAAGAAGAGAGCTCCCAGAGTAAGGACGATCAGTATTAGATTAGTACTGCTTGAATCAAAACCAGCAGAGGAGTACCTGGGGTTGCTAATTGGCTGGAAGATGAATTCCTCAGAGCAAATCAAGGCAACGGCTGATAATCGGCTTGAGATTTATCGGCTTTGAATTCACATATGTTGACGTATGCGGATCAAATCCATCAAGAAAGTGACTTTGGATGAGTGCCGTACAATCAATGCTACTGTACAAAGCAAAAATATGGGGTAACGTTTTCAGCAAGGAGATGTGTGAAAAATATTGTACTTGGCTTAGATGCAGAGAATAGAAGCACTGGGGATTACATCCACAGAGCTCTCTGGTTTAGCCATCTCAGGCATGAAACACATCCCCTTCCTTACTAGAGTGTGCCATATTATCTACTTGCAACTAAGCGAAGACACGAGGGAGCGAGGTGTCTGCGAGGGGAGATAGCGCTCACTCAATGATTGGCAGCAGTCCTGGGTGAGCAGTACGAAAAGAAGATGTGCTGCGTACCTCATCCCTGATCTGATACCGTAGCTCAATCGTGGTGAGATGGATGTAGTGAATTGAAGGAATATAAATGTTCGTAAAGGACTGCAGCGATGGTCTGCTGCCATTTTAACGAAGCGTAGTCTTTGATGATTTCAAACTGGTGGCCTTTGATGCACGCACGAAATTTCTTTACAGCCATCAGTGCTGCCAAACATTCTAACTCGGATACGGTGTAGTTCCTTTGGGCCGAGTTCAGTTTACTGGACATGTAAGCAATGGGAGCTTCCTCTCCCTCTTCGGTCAATTGCGCAAGCACGGCTCTAACTCCATGTTGACTTGCGCAGCAATGAATGGAGAGGGGTTTCTCAAAGCTGGGGCTGTGCAAGACTGGAGCAGATGTTAAGGCTTGTTTGAGCACTTCAAATGCCTTTCGTCTGAGTTTGGTCTAAATGAACTTTCCTTTCGCGAGCATGTCCGACAGAGGCGCTGATTTTGTTGCGTAATTCCAAACAAATCTTCGGTTCCAGCCACACACTCCTAGGAAACGTCGCAGATACTTACCGGTCTTTGGTAGGGGAAACTCATCAATCGCCCGAGTTTTGTCCGAATCCGTTTTGATAGGACCATGTCCAATGACATGTCCTAGATATCGGACTTCGTTCATAACAAACTTATTTTTCTGGACGTTGATGGTGAGTCCCACCTTACTGATACGCAGGGCTACTTCTTGCAATAGTCGAAGATGTTGGTCAAATGTTTCTGTGATGAGTTTAAGGTCGTCCAGGTATACGAACACTTGATGTTTCAGATGAGGCGGAATCACTTTGTCCATCAGCTGAGTCATCATTTGCGGAGCATTGCACAGGCCAAAAGGCATTTCGACGAGCTGGTATAATGGTCACCCGGGCACTATGAAAGCAGTCTTATTCCTCGACCCTTCATCAAGTGGAATTTGCAGAAGGCATCTTTTAGGTCGAGACTTGTAATAAACTTTGCTTTCGGCAGTCTTCCTAATATTCCATCGATGAGCGTAAGAGGGTAAGCATCTTTAACGGTCACTGCATTGACTTTCTGGGCATCAAGACAAAGACGAACTTTACCTGGCTTCCCCACCAAGGATACTGGTGAGGGCGAGGTACTTTGGGACTCCTCTTTAACCTCCAACTCTAGCATCCTGTCCAACTCTGCGTACACTAGCTTTTCCATGGCCGGTGAGATGGCATAGTGTCTCTGCTTTATTGGCTTACTATCGCCAACATCGATGATATGTGGGACCAGTGTGGTGCGGCCAAGGCCTTGCGTAGCGTAAGATGGAAAAGCAGCGGTAGATGCTTCCGGACGTTCTCGTTGGTTAGGCGTTAATTCGTGCCACTCGGATATAGAAGCGAGTTCATGGAAATATCTAGTATTTAAAGGTGGGCCTGTGAATAGGTCTGGGGCCAAACCAAATTGCAGGACGAAATCGACGTCAAGGTACACACACGTTCTGAGTCAGTGATGGGATAATGTAGAGAGTAATATCCTTGGTTTTACATCGGGTGTTACCAAGCTACCCTCGATAGGATGTTTCGTGCCATCATCTGTACTGATTTCAGAGCACCAAGGTTTTATCCCCATATGGTTTTGTAGTACATACGTAACGTACATAAATTGCATCTCAATTTAAACATGCAAATATTCTATTATACTCACATATGCTACGTACATAACGTACATAACGTACATAAATTACATTTCAATCCAAATACGCATTCCATACCAAATTCCATAGCGCATTCCTGAGCTGACATAATTATCCACACAAGCATGCGCATGGATAATCTTCAATGTCATGCTTCCATTCATGAGGATATCATATTCCATGGATAATCATTTCTGGATTGCATGTAGCGTGACTCAATGAACCGAGTACTTGACCTACATGAGTGTTACGTCACAGCATGCATTTGTTTGGCACGAGACTTCTCAAGTGGCATTGCAGCCAAGCCAAAGCGAATACGAATGTATTGCATGTGATTGCATTGTTTTCAATGTTAAATGAGAACAATTCAATAGTGACTAACCGTATGAGATAATGAGGAATGGATATTATGTTTGGATATTTGTTTTGTGTATTGAAATGGATGTTTTGGTAAATTGAGGTATATGTGACATTTATTGATTTTAGAATAAGAACATGGTAAAAGGGTCATCATCGTGTTTGACCATTTATTTTTAGTGTAGAATTAGTATAAATAGTCTAAGAAAATATTGTAACGAGGACAGTCTGAATATAGAACTTGCGAGTGCACTTTACAGAGCACCGTAAGTATTTCCACGAATAATTTTGACTTTCATTTAAATTACGGCTCAGCCTTTAGGGGAAGCCATTACATCGGCGTGAAAACGCTGGCCATTAGGGTTTTACATTTTAATCAAATCTCTCTTTCTATACTTCCCAATGGAGTACCTCTGAGCTAACGCTCGAGGTGAGGCAAATAATATTTGCACTCGTATCAATCAGTGCAACAGCAATTTCGTTGAACACTTTGATTGGTGCATAAGGTCGAGTGTCATTCTCAGAAACCTCCGGGATGTCACATACATTGAAAGTTTGGTGGCAGATGCGCACTCTAATGCGGAAGCTCCTCCAACGTCGAGTTGGTCATTTAGTTTTGTGCTGGCGTGGGGTGACCTCTTCTGCGGCAAAAATCCTTTCTCGTGCAGCAATATACTCCTGCAATCTAATGTGGTATGGTTTCAAAACACGGGTTTGTGGCAACCGGAGCTCTATAGGCAGTACCTGAGGTGGTTGCTTCAACAATGTCTTGAGAAAGGCCTCCAGAGAAGATGTGTCATCTGCAGCATCGTGGGCCAGCAAAGGTATCGTGGTGTTTGTATCGAGTGGGTTTACTGGCAAGGAACTTGTCGTGGTAGAACTGTCAGTAGATGGGACGGAGTACCGTTCTGTTACTGAGTCTGTTGCGAGTGCTGTGGACTGTCGTTGGTACCCCCGTGCAAGTTTTTTGGCTTCTTCCAATTGGTGCCGTTTGCTGCATAAGTATCTGGCTTCCCACAACGGAAACAAAAAATGTTAGCCTCTGCCTGGCATGATGTAAACTGGTCCACGATTTGCGGACAGTTCCAATATGTGGTAACTCGTGTCCTAGAAGCCAGTTCGTGTACTTCGGTCTGATATTCTTGGTCTGATTCAGTGTATAACGAAGAAAGAGTCTCTGACGCGCTGTCTGTTGTGGGTGGAATGAGACAAGCTAGCGTGGGTAGAGCAGGCACTCTGTGTTTGAGCCCAGCTACTGAGCGTCGTTCTGGTTGCTCTCGTCAGCCAAAGTATTGACCTGGGTGTGCGGACCGTTGGGAATATTACACCGCTTCAAGCTCCTTCGCTGACACGCAAAGTGCATGCACGTTGTGGCAAGGGGGCAAGAACCAACCGCACCCGCAGCTTGGACCTGATTCCCTCCCAAAAGAGACTGAGGAACTCAGACTCTGGTATGGGGCTCATCAGGCAATACAGGGCTTCGTTGCAGTCATCTGTTGGTGTCCGGTCCATATTCACTGCTTCAAGATGGCATCCTCCTCAACTGATGTGCGCTCACGCAAAGCGGCGTGCCTCAACATTTCCCAGTCAAAGGTAGGATACGTGTCCACGAATCTCTAGAACCAACGAAGAGCTCTCCCAGTAAATAGCATTTGAGCGCAGCGTACGACGGATCTCATGTTCGCTCCTAAGTTCGACGAAACCATATTCTCAATCCTTTTCAGAAAAGCCCCGATGGTCGTAAATTCGTCCTGGCCCGTAAACACTAACTTCCAGCTAGCCACTATGTCTGCTTTTTTTGGATGGTGGGATAGCACACGGCAAACGATTGGGTTCGTTGCTGGACAGTCCCGGTGCGGTCCCCTTGCGGTGAGTAGGCCTTCCCGTTCGGCGATATCCTGGCTGGGTTGATGTTAGTAAATCCCAAGTATAACAGGGTATTGAGCTACGGTCATGAGCTGCCTGCTCGAACAATAGTCGCGCAGGGCTCCAGGCACTCACATTATTCCGCTAGTGCGGTCGCGAAGTCGGGACACTTCCCCTGAGCCTGTATTCTGGGGCCATGAGGTTCATGACTCCGCTGAGCCTAGGAGGTACTGGGTCATCAGCTACTGTTAAGAGTGGCTCTAGGGTTTCTGCGTTATCCGCTCGTGCCGATGATGCAGAAGGCTGGGCCGGTGGTTGTAGGACAGACAGTCATTGTAGTTGCTGTCTCATCTGTTCTATGCGTGCAGCCATCTTTTGTATGACAACCAGCAGCTTGGAAATCTCGAATGAAGCTGAAGATGGGGGTTTGGTACTGGGTCTGCATGGTGGTAGGGCTCCGGCTCTACTGGTATCACCACCTTCGGGCACTGCTCCGCTAGCGATGTAGGACTGAGGTCGTTCTGACAAGATGGATGTCTGCTCCAGAGGCTGACGACAGAGCAGGCATGTAGACGAGGTTTGCCGTAGCTGATTTAAACACAGCTGGTCTAACCAATGCCCGCACGGCAAAGTCTGACTTGTTGACTCGTGTAAATCTTCGTGACAGATGGAGCACAAGAGTGTTGGTCCGCCATCCGACCTGAGCTTCCTCCTCTCCGGGGTTCGTTTCGTGGAAATTTTCTAAGTTATAATGGTATCTACATTGAGAGAAACTATTTTTTTTAATTAATGCAGTGGCCGTCAGTGGTGAACTATTATAAAACACAAAAAATAAATAAATAAATATTGATAAGTAGAGATAATTAAATAGCTAAGTATTAACGATAGTATTGGCGAATTGGATTGAAATCAGAAACAAGGTATCGTAAATTTATTTTGAAATTAAAAAAAAACTATTATCCGTATCAGTATTAAATCCGAATTCGGATTATGTCTTTCCATTTCACTTTTCCCTTCCCAGGCAAAGACACCATTGGTAAACTCTTCCTTTGCGTTACAGGCACTACTCTTGAGGCACCATAAGTATCGTCAGTAACGACGAAGTCTCTGTAAGTTCGTCCGTTATCTCCAGGCCCAATTTGTCCTCTAAAGCAACAATTCTCTTGACTTCGATCGATATCTATTAGAACCATTTTTTTTCCAAATTTACGATGTTCATCTACTCATTTTCACTACACTGATTCTATCTGATCCTTCTGAGTTGTCATAGATGTTTCCATGTTCACCGACTTTTGGTTTTGCGCAGAATAGGAAGACGATGCCTGCACACATTTTTGCATGCAAAAGAAGGAAGAGACTGCACCAGGACCTCTACAAGGAAACAAGAGAGCACTAAAGGATTGACCCTCCCTTCTCACAGCTGTCTTGTAGGTCTTCTGATTTCGCTTGTAGTCCTCTCAATCCATGTTGCGGCTAGTGAGGCGGGCTAGTCTTGATAACCAATGGGTGTTGTTTCTAGCTGATTCGACATTCTGGTTTCACTAACTTATCCAATTGCCACATTTCATTAATAAAGGTTGGTACATTAACTTTATTAGCTTTGCGATTATGGGAAATCAATCAGCTGCTTCCCTTTTTTATTTCAGTTTTGTACCTAGCAGAAGAATGCTTTTTTCGGATCTAACTTTTATTAAATTTAGACAAATTACTGTACTAATAATTTCGGATTTGGAGTTTTGTGTATCAACTATTGAGGGAAAGGACTATTCGTTGAAAATAGAATTTAACGATAGTATGTAGGCCATATTTTTTGGTAAAATGTTTGTGTATAAAATATTCTCCATTCTCAATAAGCTGTTTCCAGGCCTTAATTGCTTTTTTTCTTGTATCATATTTTGGCTGTTTTGCCGTTGATATCCTATTTATAAGTTAATTTCTTATTATTATCATTTAATTTAGTATTAAGTGCCAACAAGAATGCTCACAAGACACCTTTGGCCCCTGAAATGTTTACTCTTTTCATTTATAGCTGCTATTTTTATCAACAATTAATCACAGTTTGATGTCCAATTTCTCGTCTGATATAATTATTAAGGAACATTATTTACTAAAAAGAAAAGATTTAAAATTCAGCACAGTTAATATTAAATCCTGAATATTTAAAAGAAGGAGAGCATATCTTGAATATTTAAAAGAAGGAGCACATATCTCCTTTAAAGATCAAGATAATAAGTTACGCTAACTATCTCTAAAATGTGAGGTACTAATATGTACAATATTGTGAAATCCCCATGTATGTAGATGCCTAGATATTTCTGGGAATTAAAAAACAACATATTTATGAAAATATTTTTTTTTATTTTAAATAAAAATCAGCCGGCCATGTGTTTAATATTGTAAGGTTTTACCACCTTTTGCCACCTCCGAATCCGTATCCACCTCCATATCCACCTCCATAGCCGCCTCCGTATCCACCACCGTAACCTCCACGGTTACCGCCGAAACCACCACCAAAACCTCCTTTGTATGAGGTCAATCCATAACCGCCATATCCACCACCGAAACCTCCGCGACCTCCGAAACCTCCACCGCTGTAGCCACCATGTCCTCCACCGATTCCACCATATCCACCGCCGATTCCACCACCAATTCCACCACCGATTCCACCATAGCCACCACCGATGCCTCCGTATCCTCCACCGATTCCGCCACCACCACCAAGGTATCCTGCCGAAGCGACAGCGATAAGGGCGAACAAGCAGATGAAGGATTTCATTTTGCGATTTTTAGAAGCTGAAGAACTGGTGGACTGCAACTGATACTTCCTCTGCAGCAGGCATCGGTACTTATATGAAAAGTCCACGAGAATTTGACATTGTACTGCACATTTGCAGAATACAATCACCTACTTTATTGTTGCAATCTACCCACAGAAACGGTTTGGTCATCTAATCCATAATCTTACATTCGCTTTAATTGCAATGCCCCCAAACATCAAAACATTTAACATACACACTCTATGTTTAATTTCAAATGGAAGTGAATTAATGTTGAAAAAATGCATATTATCGGAAGACAAAAACATCTTTGGTCAAAAGTGTTGATGAAGACATGGGAGCCTGTGTGGCTTGCAAAGAGATTTTCTGCTACTCTTCGCTGCCGCGAAAACGAGGTGATTTACATTACAGCGAACAATGACCAGGAAAGGTGCAACATGCTTTCCAACAAACGCCGGTCTCATGGCATTGCCGCAGGTGGTTTTTTATGAATTCATTAAAACCTCAATAAATTCAAATAATGATCAGATATGACCTATCTTAACTGAAACATGGCTATTCAAATTGCTAATTAGATGCTTTTTGTCTGACTCCTGACCCAGACCATTATTGGCTTAATCACTTTTATTTTCAATTGAACTCGCTTAAGCAATTTTGGTTTTTGGGGTTGTTGCAATAACAACAGAAATTGTCGAAGGTGTCAGAACTCTCTTTAAATTCGTAATGGATTCAGGGCAATTACTTTGATAAATTCAGTTTAATCTCCTGCCTCCGATTCAAGACGGATGATTACGTGAAAGAAAACAAATAAACAATCGTTTCAGAGAAAATTGAAGGAAATTTCCATGGGAATGCCAGTTGATTTGTTTTTCCTTTGATTTTTTTCCGAGTAACATAAATGCAAATTTCAGCAGACTTTGTTTTTCTCGTAATACAATGGAATCAACAACGAGCTTCCTGGAATTGCTCGCGAATCCTTCATTCTTTGGGTTAAATCATTTTGATTGTGAATATACAACACATTCAAGTTACTTCTATTAAAATCTTTTTAATTTGTTATTTCAGGAAAAATTAAATGGAGCAATAATTTGCATTTGTTACACTTGTCATTCCGTGATTTATCAATAATTGAATACTGTCTATTTTTCCATATCGACAGTTAAATTTACATACTCATATTTGAAAGATTTTTACGGATAATACGAGTGAAAGACGCATTCTAGAGTGATTTATTATAAATTATAAAAGTTTTCCATCATAATTGTAAAATTTTCAGAAGAGAATCAAATAAACACTTGAAAAATGTTATAGTCATTACAAGGCTTCTAATGAAACATTGCATTAGGATGCATATGAGTTTGAAACTGCTTCTCATAGTTTCATTATTTGCAGGCGCAGGTAATTCTTGGATCATTTTCACTAGGATATTTTTTATGCAACTAAAGAGAAGGCTAATTAAGTATTTATTGCTGGACTTCCAAACTCACTAGGCCTATAGGCTACCAAATGAGAACCTAGCCTATGAGACTACTTATCCATGATGAATACGAATCGATCACACGGTAATCCTTCATCTTGTGATATTACTAATCATTGACGTTTCAAAATCCAGAGCAGTTTGCCATCTTTATACTAAAACAAAAAAAAAAACAGAGCAAGCTGAATTTTGTCAGGAGATTGTTGTAGCTAATTTAAAGTATCCGAGCATTTTTAAGGAAGTAATTTATCAATTAATCGTAATTTATATCATTACATGCATTAAGAGTTTTATTCACTCAGAGGTGTCTGACAAAGAGAGGACAAAATGTTCAGCTTGTCCTGCAGTCATTTTTGCCGTTCCAAGTTACAGCTTTTGATATCCAAATATATTCAGCGGATTTCGTTAGTGAGTAGTCCGGACAACTTGCATGTCTGGGAGCCCAGCACTTAGGGTAAAATATTCGTTTAATTTTCTATCCCTCTTGGTTTAATCGTATTATTTTGACCAACTGAACCAACTCTCGTTAGTACAGCCACGCTTTTTCTTTTATCTACACTTATCTAACCAGGTACCCTTTCTGCTCTGAGGATACAACTTTGATTTATATTAGTTCAATTCCTCCTGCTTGACAAGATGATTCACTTATGGTGACATTCAGAGGCTGTCAACATTTCACGTTTACAAGTAGATAAAACACTAGCCCATTTATTAAATGCACTTAGAAAGTTGATAAAAACACTAAGACAAAAATTTAGATTCTAGTTTGCTTATACAGGACTTTCCAATAAGAGGTGTTATTTTGATATTAAAAGAAAAATGACATTTTTAAACATAAATGATCGAATGTTTATTTTATTATAAAACAAGTTGAAGTAACAGGAGGATGCTCCAGCCAGAAGGGTATTGTAAAACAATTAGTAAATAAAACAATATGTCCTGCATATCAAAACTTGACTAATATACAGGTTCCATAAATTGAGTTCGAAAAATGATGATGGTTATTATGATTCTAAACTCGCCACTCTTTTGTTTCAAGTGTTTTGACCCCGTCGCTTGATTAGTCATGATAACACATGAATATTACAAACCAGTTCTAAAATGTTTATCAAAATTCCTACATATTTGTAGTGTCTAGGTCCGTTGCAAGCATGTGTCTCCCTAGTATCACGTGTTAATGTTGTTTTAATTGTTAGATATTCAATCGGCTGTAACTTAGCTGTTTATTGTTCAGAAAACTTAAATTATAGATCTTGGGAAATTTAAGGGTCCCATCTTGATTTTATAGACAAAAAAGCAAAATTTATAAAATGTCCCATTATTAACAAAGTCGATCGAATTTCGACTTCTAAGGTATTTGTTGCCCCTGTGAAGGAAAAATTGTCAGTTTAAGTACTGTTTATAAAGAACCTTCATTTGATATTCATATCAGCTACCTTTGATGAAATTTTTTGTTCAGCGGCCATTCCCCTGTACTGTAATCATCGATTCATGGCCTATTTTTTTTCGAATCCTAGAATGGTTACAAAGCCCATTTGCTAGGAGCTCTCTCCCGCCTCCTTGACTTGTTTTACCTATGAGTTTTAATTGTACGTACTCATCTTCAGGCATTCATTAAACTCAATCAAGTGTTAAAAGCATGCGTCTTAAACGTTGAAGTTGGGGCAAAATACATCAAAATTATTCAATCTTGGCATTTAAAACAGCCACTATTTTGCTTTACGATTACTAATACCGCTAGCTGAGCCAATTCTCAAAGAAATTCATGATATCTATCATTCCTGAAATTTTCATGCAAATCCTAGCAAAGCTGTAGTATCTGAGTCGGTAAAAAGCGCATATTCTTCCATAGCCATATGTTTCCATAGTAATACAGCGCATATTGTTCCATAGTAATACAGGAAAATTCAAATCGCTATAACTTCATTAAATACCATTCGATCTTTATGAAACTTCCAGGACAGATTTGTAATGTGACGCCTACGCCCGGGAATCGAAGTGATTCCGATCCCGAACCCTTGCACTCGGCCAGATGGGTATGACCTCGAAATGCAAGCAGACTTCATCTTTCGTGCCGGTATCATTGCGCCGAAAATATTTCTCTTCAAATATTTATATTTGTGGAGAAATATTTTCTGTAGTAAAATACTGATACATTTCGAAGCATATCTATCTGGCAATGCCTCCCACAGTTGTCATCCAAATGTCAACGAGGCAGAAGGTTCGCGGTTAACTGTTGGTCGAGTGAATACATAACCATCACTTGTATACCAGATCGTCACCGAAAGAAAAAACGGTATTTCGGGAATTGACAACGATAATTTCAAGCAACAAAATTTCGACTAAAGGTCAGAATTTAGGCTAGTTGCAAAACGGTAGAACATACAACCTAGTGGTTGGCTAATTTTATTCAGTAGCAAACTGGTGATTCCTTGTGCATAAAGCGCGCGGTGCTTCGCGTTAAGTGAAAAGTTTCGCGAGGATTAGCGGTAAGTCAGAAGAAAAATTAGCGTGGCGGGAATAGATAACAAATATAAATTTATCAACAGGAGGAAAAGCCCCACGTAAACAATTGGCAACAAAAGCAGCGCGCAAAAGTGCGCCATTGACAGGAGGTGTAAAGAAACCACATCGTTATCGTCCCGGTACGGTTGCTCTTCGAGAACTTCGTCGTTACCAGGAGTCCACAGAACTGTTGATCCGTAAATTACCGTTCCACGTTTGGTTCGTGAAATTGCTCGAGTTTTCCAAACAGATCTTCGTTTCCAATCAGCTGTTTGGCGGGGATCCATCGGCAAACAATTTGCATCATTTGGATCATCACGCAACTCCACATCAACATAATAGACCTGGCATTGCGGTCTATGTTTTAGGATTTGGACAAAAAGGAGGGAAGGTAAAGCGATCTCGAGGTATGTAGGTTTTGTTGTTCTGGGATATAAAAACAAAGAACGAGGGAATCAGGATCAGAGCGAGGCCGGCTCCTAGATTTGTGTGAGATAGTGTACCTGGGAGTTGAAATGGTTTGGGGGCAATAATAAGAGTTTGATTCGTCCGTTTGATTCTTCCACCCGTGAACCAAATGCACATTGCTTTGAAATATTTCACCTAGTTTTTTTGAATTTTACTTTCGGCCATTGAACAACAACTACACGAATATTCTGACATCGGGTTCCTAGAAATTGGAAGTGAATGCATGGTGCGGATGAAATTGACCCTCGAAAAAAAGGTCACCAGCAAAAATCTTCACCTTAAAGGAGTAAATTGAAGTGATCGCATAGTTTGAAATGTGTGTAAATTAAGTTTTCAAAGCATTAACAAATTACATTATAAAAATTCCTACGAAATGGAACGAGAAGTGCTTTTTCAGCAGTCTTAGAATACGGCTTCTACATTGCAATTCATAATCATTTGCTTTTAACTTAATAAAGCCACCAGAGGACATATCGCTAATAATACATTGAAACGTTATCCTCTATAACTGGGCGTTTTCCACGCACCCAAGTGCGTCGGAATCACATTTTGTTAGTTATCCTGTGGTGTAATATAAATGAGCTTGCAAAAAGGAAACCAATTCATTGGAATATCCCAACTTGACCTCTGCAAAAAGGACTGTACACAAGTGTATGGTTTAGTGGATTTGATAAACCTTCAGGATATCCTGAAAATATGGAGTTAATCGTCAGCTGATGTTGATGAACTTTGCATAAATTATCTGATGGAATGTCATGCGAAAATCCATAGAGAAGTTCGATTATGTGATTTGAGTGTTGCTGTTCAAACAATAAAAGGACACACGCATGCCAAGCAAAACGTCGTTTGTCGGATATTAAGTGAATGTAAACGAGTTTTCGATCAGCTGAGTTCACAATCCTATCGCATTCCTATGCACGACGGTGAAGTTATAAGGCGAGATAATAAGTCAGAATAGTAACGCCAAACATACGTTGTGTTGGCGTATACGGTGTGTGTATCCAAGCGATCTTTATTTGAACAAAAATCGCGTAACGGCTCCTTCAATTAATTTTGGGAAGGTATCGAAATGTAATTTTAAGAAGTCAGCTTACTGCTCCCGAAGTTATGTGAATTATCTAACGACATACAATCCGAGTTTCAATTGTAATACGTACGTTTGGGCATTTAAAAAAATATATATATATATATATTTCTTATATCCAATGAATCGTCAAATGAATTTAGAATTTAATAAAAGCTAGCGTTCATAAAATTTGTAATGTGATACTTGAAGTTATGGACTTAATTGTGCACTTTCCATTCATGTATTAGTCCGATGGGCTAAATTTTGAATTTTCCGCATTTAAAGTTAAACAGGGATGATAATTGAACCTAATAAAATTTCTGTAATATTAAACCATTTAACGAAAACTCGTATCTGTCACAGTAGCTTCGAAATGAAAATTGGATAATGTACCTACTGGATAGTAATTTGTTTTGCATTAAAAAAAACGTAAGATTTTTCTTCTTATGGACTAAGTTGCGGTCAAAATAAAAAACACACAAATACGAATGTAATCAGAATTTATTATTAATGTGTAGCTTGAACATAAAAATTTAGTGGTTTTTTACTTTAAATGCTATTTTTTTGCATACTGCGCTATTAGGCCTACAGGGATATTACACAACACTTTTTATAGAGCAGTAACAAAATATTTCCGATCTTAATTGAGATTCGTAAATCTTTCTTTCGTAGTTAATCCGATTTCCCGTCTACTCCCTAAAATTACAAGTATTCCTGCCCTCGCTCCCGTTTTTACTTGATAATTAGCAAAGGATTAGACCTTTATTAATCATTTTCGTATATATATTGTATCTCGTTTTAATATTGTGATATTTATTAATTAAATTTAAACAAATCATAAATAATTTTTATAAAAAAATTAAAACCGCTCACGTCTCATCAAGTTTCTAGAGATGTCAAGCAAATTATGAGATGATTATTTTGTAAAGTGTACTTGCAAAATGAATGTTTAAGATTAAGTTCAAAAAGTGAAGAGAAGAAATTTAATGTAAATTTAAAATGAAACCAAGTTATGGTAGGAATAAAATGAATTACTAAAGAAGCCCTAAGCCTTTCCGTTCCGCATGCTCTTTCTTTTGCAGCGGAAGTGATGACCGAGGGTAAGTATGTCTTGAAGAGGGTTAGGTTTTAATAATCTGCGGATGATTGATTTATAGTCGGTTACGGTCCGCGGTACCCTTGTTTGCGCTCGTTTTTTTCTTAGAGTAGGTTATTTTAGACTTGAAGTAGTTTAGCTTATTTTCTGGTACCGCGTCGGTGATTCGGTAACGCGTCTATGGTGATTTTGTAGTGTTTTGATTTGAGATCTGTGGAGAGATCACATCCAGAACTAACGTAACGTAGGTTTCCCGTTCTTGATGAGTAGTTGTTGACGCGTTTGGAAATCGGGCATGTGAACCGGTGGCTGAGTTGAGTAACTCGGACTTAGTCTGCTCGCGTAAGACCCGCGACCGAAACTCCTCTCCGAACTAGCTAGCCTACAAGCAGCCACCACGGAGTAGACTAAGTGTGACCGGACTTGTTGACCTGAAGGGTACAGTCCGTTGTCATTTCTAAGACTGCACGTCTCGAACCGATGAGAGGTCGGTTCTGATTGCGATCGAACGAGACGAAGTAGGAAACCGTTACAGATTAATCTTATGAACGCTCATCTGTGTACTGTATTTCATTAAATTTAAGGGCACCGTTAAGATTTTATTCAAGAAAACATAAAATCGATAAATCATACTATAACTAACAAAGTTGAGTGAATTTCGACTTCTCATGTATTTTTTGTTGTTGTACTCATAAAGGCCTACATTCATGATTTTTTTCAGATTTTTCGGGTCAAAGGTGTCCAATCGCGAGGGGGGGGGACACAAAATTTTCGTACATTTCCCCTTCCCCTGCACCCCTCGAAGTAAAATTTGTCATTTTAAGACCTGTTTTGAAAAGTTCTTATTTAGACCTTTCATTTGATACCCATATTGCCTACATGCGATGAAAACTTTTTTTTCACGGGCAACTCCCCTATATGGGGAGACCCCCCTTAAAGACCTTATAAATTTTTTTTCGTGTTAGAACTTTGAAGAGGGCATCACTTTGCACCTACTTACGAAATCTTATGTTTCTAGCTTATGTAGTTTGCGAGAAAAAGTGGTGTGACACACGGACGGACGGACGGACAGACAGGACGCGATTTTAGTAGGGTATTGTAAAATGATTTTACAATACCCTAAAAAGGTATACTGTTAATAGTGAAAAATAACATCAGGCGAATAACCACCACGACCACGCTTACAGGACCATATCCTTTTCATGAAATTTTCCATAACCAAATCGCAAACTGGCTGCCCTGTGTCCTCGATAGCCTCACGAATTCCATCTTTTAGGTCTTGAATCGACGCTGGGCTGTTGACGTAGACCTTCTCTATCACGTGCCCTCCAAGGAAGAAGTCGCAAGGTGGTAAATCACAAGATCTCGGTGGCCAATTGTGATCGCCTTTTCGAGAGATATCGCGGCCCGAAAACATTTGCCGTAAAAGATCAATGGTTTCGTTGTTTGTGTGCCACATAGCGCCGTCTTGTTGTAAATAAACGTTGTCCAGATCAATACCATCCAATTTCGGCCATAAAAAATCATTAATCATCTCTCGATAGCGCAATCCATTCACCGTAACTGTTGCTCCAGCCTCATTCTCGGAAAAGTAAGGTCCAATGACTCCACCGGACCATAAACCGCACCAAATAGTCACACGTAGAAGATAGCGAGGATTTTCAACAATAACTCTTGGGTTTTCCGAGCCGCAGATGCGACAATTTTGCTTGTTGACAAAGCCACCGAGGTGAAATGAAACGATCAACTGCTCATCTGACTCAGTTGATAAAGACGGCATGGTGAATGGACCGAGACCGTTGGAGGTGCTTGTTGAAGGAAGCGAACCGCTACAAAAAAGAATTAAGATTTTTATATTCGACATTTTTCTCAGTAAAACTGTATTAGTTTCGTTAAATTGTATAAAATTATATATTGAAATAGTGCTATGAAATGTCCACCATGCTATGAAATGTCACCACGCTTTTGATCGGATCTCCTTCATATTGTCTGATAAGATGAAAAACGAAAATATTTTTAAGGTTGCAGCCAGCCAATAATCTTAGAATTTTGCAACAAAATGGTGACCAGTTGTTATTGGATGGAACTAGTTTCCCTTTTAAAGCAAGCATATACTCATATTTGTTTTACAAACAATTAAAGTTTTTCTTAAGTAAACTCATTCTGTGTGCCTACATATCGTATGTTAAGTACAAAACCCTCGTAACATGAGTGTAGTTCAATCCATTGAACATGTATTAAATTTGATTAAATCACGATATGCGCAGAATTAGAGATTAACAAGTTGAGTAGGCAGACCTACGCTCATGTCAGAAGGGTTACGTACTCAACTACAAAATGCAGCCAACAGCAACGAATAAAATCAAGAAATATGTCAAAGACGATTTTATTGGAGAAAATATGAAATTCAAAGATCAAACTAATTTTAACTTCTGAGGTATTGTTATGCTCATAAATATTTCCCTTGATAATGTTTTAAGATTTTTTAGATCATAGGTGTCCATTCGCGAGGGAGGAAATACATTTTTCGTGTATTTTCCCCTCTTGTGCTCCCACTGAAGCAAAAATTGCCAGTTTAAGAACTGTTTGGAAAAACGTCCATCATATCGGCTACCTTCGATGAAATTTTTTTTCAGGGGCCACTCCCCTGTACTGAAATCATCGATTCATGGCCTATTTTTTCAAATCCTAGAATGGTTACAAGGCCCTTTTGCTAGGAGCTCCCTCCTGCCTCCTGAACTTGTTCCACCATTCATTAAATTAAACTAAGTGTTAAAAGCATGCACCTTAAACGTTGTGGCTGCCCGCAGGGGGAATGCCGGTCGACAAGAGCACTCTTGGAGGCTAGCATTCTTTGGGGAGTTCTGCCCCCACGTACCCGAGGAAATTCCCGCAGGGAGAATGCCGGTCGACAAGAGCACTCTTGGAGCCTAGCATTCTTTGGGGAGCGCCGCCTCCACGGACCCGAGGATATGGAAGGCGCCGTGAGGTTCCCCCCTGGGATGACAGGTAACGACTCTGATTGGATCTGGACTACGCTTTGGTTTCAACCTAGTTGCTTTGCACAGTAGCGCCAAGATGACACTCGTCCAATTCAACTATCATACCATCTCCGTCCCGGTAAAACCTTGGCAGGCCTCGGAGTTCGTTCGAAGTTCGCACCATTGGGTTGGTGGTGTAGGTTCGGTTGAGACGGACTCCCGATAAGCGCTAGTCTGGCTCTGAGCACTTGTCCCCATAAGGGCTTGTACGAACCCTCGCATGGCCTCCCTGGTCTGTAAAGATAACCACGGGACAAAAAGGCGACTACACACACGAAAACTGAAGCAAACAAAATCAAAAGATCAAAAACATCCAAAAAAGAACCAAAAAATAACGACGACGCAACCAGCGGTTGCAGCCACGATGTTAACAGTACATTGAAAGCGGTACTAACCACGACAAAAACGAAGACTAACACAACGACAGTGAAGACGGTCAAAAAACGGAGAACAGCAGGCAATCTGGTTCAGACTGAGATTCCTGCGGCGTTCGGGCGCAGCAAAAAAATTATGCGAACGCCCGAGCGTCCTATTAAGGAGAAGCGAGAAACGGTGCAAGACACTTAAGGTGTTCGAGCGGTGGGAAATAACATAAAGAGCACCGAAAATTCGATTGTCACTGCTGCGATCGTTACAAAGCGACCGATGCAAGGGTCGCAAATCCCAACATTGCAACGAAAAATCCAGAAGCCAACGAGGAGATTATGGCACTGAAAGCAAAGAGTGACCAGACACCGTGTGAATGCACCGCCAACGTTGAAAATGTGGTGGAAGTACTGCACTCGGTAATGGAACGCGATAACCTCTCGCAAGAATGGTTGCAAGGTACAATTGCGGCCCAGCGATACGAAGAAGAAAGACTATTTCGAAAAGCGGGAGATGTTCTGAAAAGAATACAAGCTGCATGCGCCTCCCCAAAAATCAGCAAAGCAGCAAAGGCAGGGCTCCTTGAACTAAAGAAGCTCCTAGATCGCATAGAGCACTATCAGAGGAGCTGGTCAAGGGCCGAAAACGAACAAAAAGCTAAAGAGGCGCTGCGGGCAAAATCTAAAGGTGACATGCAGATAGCTCCATCATTAAAAGTCAATAAAAGAATGGCGTCTAACCCGATCGAAGGAGATCGGGATAAAAAAAGGAAGTAAGAGGCACTTGATGGGCGTGGAGAACCAGATCAAGGGTTTCAGACAGTGCTTACAAAAGGAGCGAAGAAAGCCGCAAAGAAACTCCTTCATAAAAGCCAGTAAAGTTCGCACGGACGCCCAATTAGAAAAAGGACTTGATGCAAAAGAGGAGAGGCAGAAGCCCCGACGAAGAACCCGGCAGCAGGCACTACTTGTAAATCCTCAATATGGCTGATCCTACGCGGAGCTACCGCGGGACATCAGGGGAAACGTAAGGCCTGAAGACACCAATACTACCATTAAAGTAGTACGACCAACGCGGTCGGGCCACATACTGGTGGAATTCGGAGCAGAGGCCGGAAATAAAGAAGCATTCTGTGACGCAGTAAAAAAGTCCTCGGAAAAAGCGCAACTATAGCCCCGCTCGAGCCGATCGCAACGATCGAAGTACGAGATCTGGCCGGGGTAGAAGAGGCCATCAAAAGGGAGTTCCTTGGCGTGGGAAGGATCAAAGCAAGACTAACACCAGAAAAAAACAAGGGCAACGATGGCCATAGTTGACTTGACCAAAAATGACGCCGAACAATTCCTGAACAAGGGCAAAGTACGAATTGGGTGGGGTGTCTGTAGGATACGGCGCAGAGCCGAAAAGAGAGTACGAAGGAGGCACATTCTATTCTTTGCAAGGATGCTGATCCAAAACCTGATTTTGGAAACGTCTTGGGATCAGGAAAATGCCGGGTGTTCCAGGAAGCCCTAGCCAACGCCAAATCAGAGCTTCGATGACCCGCATCCTGCAGCTAAACCTACACCGCAGTTCAACCGCCCAAAATTTGCTTGAGCAGTTTGTGACGGACATGAAAGCCGACTTCTTGCTGCTGAGTGAGCAACACCATAATAATAGTCCTGCATTATGGTATTCTGATGAAACTGGTACTGCCGCCATCTGGGTTCGGAACAGTAACTTTCAAGCGGAGAGTTGTGGACGGGGGGATGGTTTCGTGTGGGTCCGGTGCTCAGGGATCACCCAACGCTGTACATAACGCTGAACGAATCGATATCATCTTTCCAAGCCAAGCTTAATGCTTTGGAGGGCGCTGTCTCGAACGCAGAGGGCAAAGAGCTCGTTGGGGGTGGCTTCAACGCTAAAGCAATCGAATGGGGCATGCCTCAGACGGATCCGCGGGGAAAGCGAATACTGGAAACGGCAGCCAGGACGGCCCTCGTCGTACTAAGCTCCAGAAATACGCCGACTTTTCACCGTATTGGCTGTGAGGGAATCATACCGGACGTAACATTCGCGGCGGAGTCCATAGTACGGAAGATACACAGCTGCAAAGTATTAGAGGACTACTCAGCCAGTGATCATCAGTGCATTCCGCTTGAGATAAGTGATGCTATCTCCCGACGTCCGTGCTCTCGGCCTTCTACAACTGGATGGAACATCGGAAGGATGGACGTCGAGAGGTTCATCAAGGTTCTCAAAGCAGGTGAGCCGCTGCAGGGAGCTTCGGAAGGGATGGAAGAACTGGCAGCTCAAGACGTGGTGAACTCTTCTATGAGCATCATTACGACTGCTTGCTGCACTTCTATGCCCCGTCGAAGACCCCGGCACGGCAAGCCCCCAGTGTATTGGTGGTCAACTGAAATCGCTGAAAAGCGAAGGGAGTGTCACACGCTTCGACGGGAGGCTCAACGGGCGCGGAACTGCGACGAGGCATGCAACTGGGTGGCAGCATATAAGTCGGCCAGGAAATGCCTTCGCAAACTGATCAACAGTAGCAAGGCTCGCTAATGGCAAGACCTAGTGGACAATGTGAACAAGGATCCATGGGGCCTTGGCTACAAGCTGGTCAGGGGGAAACTTGGTGCCCTACGGAAGCCTTGTATACATGATGCGGAAAACATGGACGCGATAGTGCGGGGGCTCTTCCCCACCCATTCCGACCGTGTTGACGCTGTTCATGGTGAAACAGCAGTAGAGTGCCCACTCTTCATACAGCTGGAACTGGAGGAGGCAGACCTCTCATTGGAAACGAGGAAGGCTCCAGGTCTAGATGGTGTTCCAGCTGAGGTGTTGCGGCTCGTCTATCATCATTGTCCTGACTTGTTGCTCAGCACATTCAACGCTTGCCTACGGGACGGGGTTTTCCCGGTACGATGGAGGGGGGCGAGGCTCGTGCTGATCGGCAAGGGGAAGGGAAACCCCGGATCGCCGTCTGCATACCACCCGTTATGCATGCTAGCCACGGCTGGGAAAGTGCTAGAGAAACTCATCAAGGGAAGACTCACTGACGCGATTCGTTCTGCTGGGGACCTATCTCCTCGGCAGTACGGCTTTAGAGCAGGACGTTCTACCATTGATGCGATTGCAGAGGTGGTGAACGCGGTCCAAAAGGCAGAGCCACATAGTCACACCAAGCGACGGATTGTCCTGTTGGTGACACTCGACGTCAGGAATGCCTTCAACCCCGCTAGATGGGTGGATATTCTGGATACGCTGGAAAACTCTTTTCAAGTCCCAGAATATCAAATGCGGCTTTTGAGGAACTACCTAAAGGACTGAAGCCTGCTCGACGACACGACGCGGGGCCAACGAAGGATGGAAATTACATCGGGTCTTGCCCAGGGATCTATCCTCGGTCCGGACCTGTGGAACGTGTCTTACGATGGGCTACTGAGACTAGAGATGCCAGATGAGTTGCGCTTGTTCGGCTACGCGGATGATGTTGCGGCTCTGGTCGCTGGACGCACCGTTGAACAAGCACAGCTTAGGCTAGGTATGCTAATGCGCCGAGTGAGGGACTGGATGACTGCTCGCGGGCTGAGTTCAGCACTGGAGAAAACCGAAGTGGTCATTTTGACAAAAAAGAGGATCCTTAGAGTAAGGATGATCAGTATTGGAGACATACAAATCGAATCGAAGCTAGCGGTGAAGTACCTGGAGCGACTGATTGACTCGAAGATGAGTTTCTCTGAGCAAATCAGGGCAACGGCTGAGAAGGCTGCTTCGGGAATATCGGCCCTGAGTCGACTTATGGCCAACGTAGGGGGACCCAGCCCATCAAGAAGATGCCTCTTGATGAGTGCTGTGGGGTCAGTGCTACTGTACGGAGCAGAGGTATGGGGCGACGCTCTCAGCAAGGAGGTATACCGAAAACTTTTTGCACAGGTACAGAGAAGAGGAGCACTGAGAATTGCATCTATATATCCAGCAGTCTCCGACTCGATGAGAGTGATTGCAGGCGTGATACCTGTCGCCCTCCTTGCCAGAGATCGCCGCGCTGTTTACCTGCGCCGAAACGAGGATTCGAGGGATATGGTTGTCCGCGAGGAGAGACAGCGCTCGCTCAACGATTGGCAGCAGTCTTGGGTGAATTGCACGAGGGGAAGGTGGACTGCGTGTCTCATTCCGGATGTAAGACAGTGGTTAAATCGAAGGCATGGTGAGACTGACTTCCATCTGACCCAGCTTTTGAGCGGGCACGAGTGTTTTCAGTCTTACCTGCCCAAGATCGGTAAGTCACGGTCTCCCGATTGTCGGTTTTGCCTAGGAGAGGAGGACAATGCCTGTCATACATTTTAAACGTGTACGAAATGGGTCAGGCTGCAAAGGAAACTCTACAGAGAGACGTGAGAGCCCACCCCGGATAATATAGTTGCGGTGACGCTTGAATCGGTTGACAAATGGAAGCAGGTGGCACATATGCTCGGGCAGTCCTAAAATATAAAAGGGACTCACAGCAGCCAGGGGCACTGGGGCTGGGGGATCGTTTTTCTGGCACTTCCTCTTCCCCTCTCCCCTCCCGCTAGAAAAGGGACTCCTCAGCTTGAAGGCGCCCCACGGCGTAACAAAACGGGCCCTGACCCGAAGTAATGTGTCAAACGGTTCCAGGGTGGGTTCTCAGGTTGACAGGGGAGGTGTTTAGTGGGTAGTCCAGTCGCGCATGGGAGTCCCACATTCTGTGCATAAATAGCATTCACCTCCCTTCCACAAAAAATAAAACGTTGAAGTTGGGGAAAAATAACTCAAAATTATTCAATCTTCGCATTTAAAACAGCCACTATTTTGTTTGACGATTACTGACACCACTACCTGAACCAATTCTCAAAGATATTCATGAAACCTATCATTCCTGAAATTTTCATGCAAGTCCTAGCAAAGCTTGTAGTGTCTGAGTCCGTTAAAAGCGCATATGGTTCCATAGCCATATGTTTCCATAGTAATACGGCGCATATTGTTCCATAGTAATACAGGAAAATTTAAATCGCTAAAACTTCGTTAAGTATCATTCGATCTTTGTGAAACTTTCAAGGCAGATCAATCTTATAAATAGTCATCTTTGTACCAAATTTTATTGAATTTAAGGGTACCATTAAGATTTTATTTTAGAAAACGTAAAATCGATAAATCATGCTATTTCTAATAAAGTTGAGTGAATTTCGACTTCTCATGTATTTGTTGTTTTTGTACTCTACAAGGCCTACATTCATGATTTTCCGGATGAAAGGTGTCCAATCGGAGGGGAGGGTACGCGAAAAATTCGTACATTTTCCCTTCCCCTGCCCGCCTCAGTACTGATAGGGCAATTTTAAGAGTTGTTTTGAAAAGATCTCATTAAGACCTTTCCAATGACGAAAATGATGAAAATTTTTTTTAAATGGTCACGTCTCCATATGGGGAGACCCCTCATAAACCCCTTCGAAAAAATTTTCCACCGTTGAACTTTCAAAAAGTCACAATTTCTGACCTTCTCACAAAGTTTCATTGCTGTAGCTTGTATAGCTTCGGAGGAAAAGTGGTGTGACATTCAGACGAACGGACACAGTTTGTGATTGCAATATGGTTTTTTATTTTAGTACAAAACCCTAAAAAGACAATCCAAGTGAATTTAAACTTCTATTGTGATTGTTCCTGGAAATTTTCATCAAGTTGTCATTACTTGTCCTTTTCGAAACTAATATAATGGTTTTTAAAATCCAACAGTTTTACCAGTAACGTGGAATTATGAAAAAAAAAACTTTAAACAGATTTATTCTACAACTGTACTTTATTTCAACAAAAAAAAGGTAACATTTAAATATAAGTTTTAAGAACTTTGTTTTTTAGTTTTTATTTATGAAATCACCAACCGTGGCCGTGACCGCCTCCAAAACCACCACCATAGCCTCCACCAAAGCCGCCACCAAATCCATGCCCAATACCAATCGGTGGTGTGAGAATTTTTATGACTTTAGTTACACCAAACCCTCCACCGATTCCACCGTAGTGACCACTAAACCCTCCGTGCCTTCTGTGTCCATAACCTCCATATCCTCCATGTCCAAAGCCACCATATCCTCCACGTCTATACCCTCCATCGTAATCATCGTCGTATCCGCCGATAGCTACTGCTGACACAACAGCAAAAATAGCTACTAAACAAATAAGGACTTTCATTATGTCAACCAAAATCAATAACTGATGATTTTCAATGCAATCAATGTGCTATTTATATTGAACAATAATGTTTAGAAAAGCTAAACTTCTAGCTAAAATCGTGCCTATAAATTAAAATATTAATTTGTCTATAAATAAACAGGTAATTTGGTTCACACTTCCATGTGAATTTTTTCGTCATTTTTAGCAAACAACATCCATGTAGATTTCGGCAATAGTCTATTTAATGAATTAATATTTCTTAGCTTGTTTTGATATTCAAAAAAAAGCAAGGCAGGATAAAAATAATTAGCACTCCAAATAAATTTAAGCAAGTTTAACATTTATGCAATCGAATCAGGAAGGTAAAATACGCATATTTCTTACTATCAACAGCTACTATTATGTTTTCACTTTATGTTTTTTAAATTATATTAACATAGCAACAACATGTATCTTCTTCAAATTTTTCAGAAAAATCTTGGAAATCTTTAGAATTTCCGTACAACTTTAGTAGTTTGTGCTAACCTATGTCATCTTTCATTAGAGGCCGCTATAAATAATTTAGTTTTGCATGACCATAGGCTTACGCCATAGATACGAGCCTTTGTAGAAAACCCAGCACTGGCTGCAACCTGCTCTCGCATCCTGCAACATATTTCGAAAACCCTTTAAGAACTGAGGAAGGAGAAGACAAATTAAATAATAATCCCAGCAAATCTCTAAAAAAAATACTGAAGGAACTTATGAACATAATTGGTAGTTTTTTTTTTGTGCATTCAACAATTTATTCACTTTTTAAGTCTTTTTAGAAATTTATTCCATCGAACGAAAATAGCATCCTAAGCAGTTTTTTGTTTCCACGTGTAGTTCGAATCACTTTCTAGCATTAAATTTCGTTAAGATTGAAGCCTTCGCAATTAAAGTTATTTAATTCCAAAGCTTAATTAAACTGTAAAACTGATCATGCTAATGCTTCAAAAAATGCATCATATGCATGCAAGTCAATTTAGTTTCTTATCCAAATTGTTTAGTGTTTTTTAAGACCAATTTAAAATTCTAGTATTTAACTTTACTTCAGATTGCATCGAAAAGAAGAACAATTAAAATTAATCCGCGAAATTTAGTTTAATGAGAAGCTCTTCAACTTAGATGAATTCCATCAATCAACTGAAAAATTACTTCCAACAAATGTTCTTTCCAATGCCAAATTCTAACGGAATTTGCATATAAGTACGGGCTTCAAATGCAGTTGATGCATCAGTCGCAATTCATCAGTTTTCCAGTATCTAATCATTGCAAAATGAAATTCTTCCTCTGCTTGTTGGCCCTCTTTGCTGTCGCTTCAGCAGGATACATCAAGGGTGGTAGTGGCGGTGGATATGGTGGAGCTGGTACCGGTGGCTACAGCGGGGGTGGTTTGGGAGGAGGGCTTGGAGGATACAAAGGTGGTCTTGGAGGAGGCTTAGGAGGTGGCCAAGTAGGAGGCATTGGTGGCGGCCAACGCGGAGGTTTTGGCAAAGGAATTGGCGGCGGAATTGGTGGTGGATATCCTGGTGGACAAGGTGGTGGTGGATATCCAGGTGGACGAGGTGGTGGATATCCTGGTGGAAAGGGTAAACACTATTAAATTACTTTGCTGAACATTTAATTGAAGATCGTATTGTAATTAAATAAATAAAAAATAAAATTCTGATTGAAAAAAAAAAATGTTTCATCATTTTTAGGGTTTTGTAAAATAATTTTACAAAACCCTATTAAAATCGCGCCTGTCTGTCCGTCCGACCGTGTGTCACAGCCCTTTTTCTCGCAAGCCGGGTAAGCTACAAACACAAACTTTTGTATATATGTGTACAGTGATGCCCTCTTCAAAGTTTCTGCACAAAAAAAATTTCATCAAAGGTAGCCGGTTAGGGTATCAACTGAAAGGTCTCAATGAAAACTTTTCAAAACAGGGCTTGAACTTTTTTTTTTGCTTCGGGGAGCGCACAGGAAGGGGAAATACACGAAAAATGTGTGTGCCCTGCCTTCACGATTGGACCCCTGTGATCCGAAAAGTCTGAAAAAAATAATGGAGATAGGTGTTTATAAGTACAACAACAACAAATACCTTAGAAGTCGAAATTCACTCAACTTTGTTAATAATAGTACGAAAATCAAATTTCACATTTTTCCCAATAAAGTTATATGTATATCCTTAACCCTCTAACAGGCCAATTTTTATATAACAAGAAAAAATTTTAAAGGGTGTATTTCGTGCATACTAACATATTTTAACTTGGGAAAAAACCCTTTTTTTTCAATATCCTAGTTTCTAGGAACCAAAATAGTCACCCCACCTTAAGGCAGACCTGCCCTGTTACGAAAAAAAACATGTATATAAGAAAAACATACAAAAGTGAAAGAATTTTATTTAAGCCATTAACAAAAGTAATCTTCATTAATTTTATTTAGTATGAATTTCTCGGAAACATTTTCTTGTTGACGATAGACACAGATTTAAGTTGCATTTACAGCAAAAAACCTGGGTTTCGGATTTGCAACCCTTATTTTTGCACATTCGCTTACCACTCCTGTCAAGAAAATCTGGCATATGATTCAAACCATCAAATCGAATATCTGGCTCTGGAGTGTATGTCTTGTTGCTCGGTTTTGCCTCTGGCATTTCATCTTGTTGTGAAGTAAGTGATGGTCTGCCGGGTCCTTTTTTCGGAGCTTCATTTGCGCAGAGCACAGAAGCTACTTTAGCTCTAAAATTTGGCAATGAGGGTGAGGTGCCGTGAATGCGCTTATGTAATAAATACGCGTTTACCATTGCCACATCGATGAAATGGTAAAATAATCGTAAAGTCCATTTACGGGTCTTCAAACGGATGTGGTACCTTCCAAGCAGACCAAACATCAGATCGATTCCACCCATGTGGTGGTTATACTCACGTATAATGGTCGGGCAATCAATCTCTACGTATTTTTTTTAAGTTCGATCAAACCGAGTTGCCTTAGATGGCTGCATATCCTTTGTGCTCTTGGAAGCGAGTATTCCGACATATGAAGACGCTAAGCGGACGTTTTTATTGTCCTTCCATAAAACAGTCGTCAAATCTACGCCATGTGCACTTCCAACGTATTCAACAGAGAATCCTTTTTCAACTTTTGCAAGCTCTTTATCGCTAGGTAGCTTGCAATTAGGAATTCGACCAGAGCGAATTGTCCCCAATGAGCAAATTCCTCTGCTTCTGAGATAAATTAGCACCGGCAATGTAGTATAGAAATTGTCGAAATAAAGTACGCCGTTGACGAAGTTCGGGATGGTTTGCAATAAATGTACACCAACATTGGATGCTGGACCTAAATCTGGCATATTTGGCAAAATGGTGTTGCTACCAGCTCCGGTATAGATTTCAAAACCATAGGAGAATCCGCTGGTGTCACAGAGCACGAAAAGTTTGAACCCCCACCTATGGGGTTTTGCTGGCATGAACTGTCGCAAAGTAGAAACCATTTTGGTTGCGCACATTTGTTCATCTACACACAATCGAGATGATTTAGGAACTGTTTCAAATCGTGCATTGAAATGTTTAACTAAAGGTGAAACTTTGTATAATTGGTCAAATCCAGGTTGGCCCCGTTTTTTTTCTTATGACTTGTCGTTAAAGTGTAGACATTTTCGAATCGCATAAAACTGCTTGGATGTTATTGCTGTGCAAATTGGCTCAAAAGAAAAACGGCTCCAATACTCTGCAGCACTTGGGTATCGATATATTGACATGAATATTAATATGCCGATGAAATTGCGTATATCTGAAGCTGCGACTGAAAATGATGTTTGAATATCATGCTGCCAAGCGTATAAGTTTGTCTGTTCTGCGATTTCTTCAAAAAGTTCCTGAGTAAAAAAGTACGTGGAACATTGGTAAGGTGTTTCCAAATCGTTAAAACTTGATGGCAGATTTGCATTTCCACGGAACACCACTTCATTTTTATGTAGCTGTAAATGCTTTTTGCGCCATAAAATCGATTTGCACTCTTTTGATTGTGCTGTAAGTTCATGCACAGTTCCAGTATACCCACCAGCATTGGTGTCAGGAATATCAGCATCCCCTTAAATTCTGGGAGAGGACTACGAGGTCATTTGCTCGGTTTCCTACGTCATTGGAAGGTGGTGGATGATTCTGTTTTGGATGGTTCTGTTGAAAATGAAGATGGCGCAGACACTACTGTTGATGTGAGTGAACCCGATATTGATGGTTCCACATTGATACCTTCCGCTGAAATTGATACTTAATGATTGTTATTGAATGTCTCAGCTGCTTCATCATCAAGAGATACATCCAGCAACTCAATGCACTCATCATTTTGGTGTGCTAAGCCTGGCAATTCCATGTGGTTATCATCAAAATCACATCCCAATTCATCATCTACATCATCGGTGGTATCTTCATTGACAGATATAGATTCCAAAAGCTCAAATACTTCATCAGCTGACATTTTGGATAAGTCAATTTTTTTCGGAAGAGCAATAACCATTTCCTCGATTCATATTTGATGCCATGTCTGCGTACGAAACGGCAATGAACAATACTTAAAAATTTTGCCTCCAACGGGCAAGACCGCCTTTAGGCGGGTAGTGGTTGTATGTAGTTAGCAGCAAAAACAAAGGCGAAGCAAGTTTTGTTTACAAGCTATTTCATTAAAAACACTTTAATTTACTCACTTATAAATTTTCTAGTTTGATAAACACGCCACCTATATTTATTTTCCCCACTGAAAACGATGCTCTTGCGTTTTCTACACTTCACTTGGCATCTCACATCAAACTGACTAGAACATTTGAAAACGGAACACCGCTATCTTTCCATCTCTATCAGTACATGGGTACGTTCAAAACAAAAGTCAGGGCTGCGTGTTTACTACAAACTAAATTAATTTGCGTGCATAAACGAGATTTTACAGAACCCGCCTTAAGGCGGGCTTGCCTGTTAGAGGGTTAAACTCAATGAAAACCGATATTTAAGTAGTCTTACATAAGGCCCTAATACTCTACAAGTTTTATGAAAATTCAGCTGTATTCACAGAAGTTACAGCCACTTGAAATTTCTCCAAATACAACAATAATACACAATTTTGGTATTTTATGGACTTTTCATTCAATCAAACACTGCATTTTTGATTTCATCTTCTTGAAATTTTCAAATTAGATCAATAATATAATTTTTTTTGGGAATTCATGATTTGAGTAATTTTTGTTAGTTTGCAACAAAGTGACGACGGTTGAAAGTACAGAAGCGATGGATTTTCTTATAAACGTGCACATCTCTTTTACATATTTCTTGCCTTTATTAGTTGCTGGTGACTGCATTTCGCGCGTTGGGTACAAAACCCTTCTGACATGACCATGGGTCTGTTTACCCAACTTGTTTTTTGTTAGTTGTTTGTTTTTGAAAGGTGCTAAAGAAATTAATTTAAACGATTTAAACAAACATTTTCAGGCAAAGACAAAATCTAGTAGTGTGATTCCTATAATAGAGCTCTAATCCGGTGAAACTGCTTGGTCCCAAGTTGATCCCGGGGGGATGGGCCACACGTGTCACTCACCCACCTTGAAAGCCCCAAAGAATGCTGAGTGAGTTTTTCGCTCGCCGGAGTCTTCAATCTTGTAGATTTCTCTTCCTTTTTAGTTAGCACTTGTCCGTCGCAATCGCGCCAAGGAAAATTATTTGATACCGCTGTAAAAAATTAAACTCAAAAAGAAGACGCAACACACTTACGAATTTTGCTAGTTTTGCCGGTTTGAAATCCTTCCTCGAAATCTACAAGCCTCCTTAAAACTCACAGAAGAAACAAAAGAGAAAAATTCCAAGCACAGAGAGGAAGCTGAACACCTGCTTTCTAGACTCAGAATTTACCTGGTCCCTACTTAGTTGACCAATAATTTCCACATTCACTATATAAGTGATAGTATACAAACACAATGAACGAATCCTGCCGATAACGCCAAATGAGCTTCCTTTCCAGCTATTAAATTGCCAAGAAGCTTCTCTAGCGAAAGGAGAAACAGCCTCAATTCGTTTTCTTTAAATTTTATTACTACGCTATCAAAATTAATCCATAATTTTACACTTTATGTATATATATATATATATATATATATATATATATATATATATATATATATATATATATATATATATATATATATATATATATATATATATATATATATATATATATATATATATATATAAACATCAAATTTGGCACATTCCACTTCATATGAATTTAGAAAACTTATCGCATGCGATCGTGAATTTAGCCGACGTTGAGCCCTTTTGCAGCAGATGCTGGATTTTTTCCCCCTTCCAGGAAATTAATAAATTTCCGCAACTCAATTTTATTCTCCACTTTACATTCCAGAAAGTTATCATTTAAACTACTGATAATCTTCTTTGCATCACTACCACGTCTGCCTATTCCGTGGGATATCCATTTTGCCGGCACTTCAACTGGTTTTCCACCTCAACGACATATCCTGCTGTTGAAGTTCAAGAGTATCAAGTTTTGCACCTGAATTATTCATAATTGATATTCCTTCTGATCCCTTCATTAAAGAACAGTCATAATCTTTCAAGCATTTGTTTTCTAATTTCAATCACTTCAATTTCGGATTAAAGTTCTTTTTTTAATTTTGATCAACTGGTTTTTTTATATATTTAAAGATTGACTACCAGTTATTATAGTTTATTGAATGTGTTTTCGTTGGAAACTTGTACTCAAAAGACTTGAAAACATACTTGAAACGTGCACCTTCATATCCTTTCCATAATTTTTCCAAGCAAATTTTTATTCGCAAGTGTTTTGGGGAAGGAGCCTTCATTAAGCAAACAAGTTTGGATTCTTTCCAATGCACTTACAGATATGGTAAGCTTTGAAGCATTTTCATCAATTAGTGACTTTGGCTGCTCCAATGAATCTTTTTTAACCAATTCTACATTCAAAATAATCGATAACTTGTTGATTGCTACTTTTCTGACTGATTCTCCCGCCAAGATTCCTCTGAGTCACTACTGTCCATAATACTCGATACAGGGTCATCCATTTCGCAGTAGGAAAGTATAACCCTGCCATTTGACATCTGTCAAAATTAAATGTCATCCAAAGCGTGTTTTTTTAATTGAAGGTTTGCCATTTAGAAATATGGATCGTTTAACAGTCGAAGAACGCGTTAAAATTATTAAATTTTATTATAAAAATGGTGATTCTGCTGTATCAACATTTAAGGCTTTACGAGCCGATTACGGTCAACATAATCGACCTACACAGCAAACAATTTCAAACACAGTGAGAAAATTTGGAGCGACTGGATCGGTTATTGCTATTGCAAGGCCTGTGCATCATCGCAACATTCGTTCTGCTGAAAATATCGCTGTCGTTGCTCAAAGTGTGGTGGAAGACCCGAATTTTCCTTGACGTGCGCAACATTTGGGCTTGTCTTACGGTTCATTGTGGCGGATTTTGCATTTGGATTTGCATCTCCATCCACAAAAATTCCAACTCACTCAAGAACTTAAGCCTCAAGACCATACACAACGCAGAATGTATGCGAATTGGGTGATTGAACAATAAGCCATTGATAACGATTATTTTTGGGGAGAAATTGAAGATTATGATCTGGAGAACATGTGATTCCAACAAGACGGAGCCACAAGCCACACAACACAGGCTAATTGAGCACTTTTGCAAGAGAAATTTCCAGGACGCGTAATTTCGAGATTGAGTGATGTCAATTGGCCCGCAAGATCCTGTGACCTAACACCTTTGGATTTCTTTTTATAGGGCTATGCATAAGATCGTGTCTACGTGAACAATCCTCAAAATCTTGAGCAATCAAAAACCAATATTCGTTAAGTTATGGCCCAGATATTGCCGGTAATGTGCCGAAAAGTCATTGAAAATTACCTCATAAGGATTGAGGCCTAAAAGAGGTCCCGTGGAAGACATTTGAATGATGTTGTATTTCAAGTATAATGGCAAGGTTCAATCTTTATATTAAATGAAAAATGTTGTTTCTATCTGAATATTTTATGTATTTTCTTTAGCTTTACTTTCCCAAGCATAAAATGGATAACCCTATATATTTTTATTTACCTCTTCCACGTGCCGGATGTCACTCTTACTTAGATATGCTTTTAGGATTGCAGTGGACCCCAATATGACCTAAGATTCCTCATCGGACATGTTGATTACTCGGATAAATTCGGCAAGGTTAGCTCACCAAGGACTGATTTCAAAGACTTAAGCTTCGATTTCAATGCAACACAATACGTTTCCAAAAAAAATCATGTGATTTGTGCTCGCTTTTTATGGCTGCCCTGCCGTTGTTCGTTTACTTTGCTTGTCGATTTTCTAGCCCATTGCGTTCTTCACCAAGCATTTGTGTACGCTGGCGGAAGAATACTCATGAGTGCTCGGTTCTAAGGTCAACGATTTCCTGGGAAATTAAATCCTGTGTGCACATTTCTTTATTCCATATTCCAGGAGCACTAACCGCATCCACTTTTACGCTGCTCAGAACCCGACGCATTCGATTTTCAGAAAGATTGGGACTCGATCAGTTAAATGTCCTGTTAACTGCTGCTAGCTAATGTCTCGCGCCTTAAGTTATGTTTGCCTGCTATAATGAATGGTCAAAGCTTTGGCATCATTACTGCGCGAAGATGAAACTAAACCTAGCTGAGTCTTGTGCTTACAATTGTGTCCATGAAATTTAACATAGTAAATGTTTCTTTCAAACATATGAGCTCCTAAATATATTGAGGATACTTTCCCTTACGTGTAGTTGTGTATTTTGGCTCAAAAACCCGGAACAATTGCTTCAATCAAAATAAAAAGCGCAACCAACAACTAAATGGTGACAGTAGGTATTGAAATGCTGATAAGGTTCTGTTCCTACAGGAACATTATGGCTTTATCAATAAGGATCAGAAATTCTTTATAAAAAATAAGCATCATTTCATAATTCCAAAACATTTTGCAATAATTGAGCAGTCACCTAAATCAACTGCCCGAAAACTGGCATAACACTGTTGTAAAATTTCAATTGTAGATTTGAAAAGTTTAATTACTCAAATTTAAATTTTTGTAAATTATAAAATTTAGAAAATTTATTTTTATTTTTGATAAATATAAATTTATATTATTTTTTTATATATTAAACTTAAATTTCTCTTAATTTTGATATTCTTTATAATATTTACCTCTTTGCTTTGACTTAAACTTTCAATATATTTTTATTTTCATTAACTTTATTATGCAAATCTGCAATTGAAAATTCCATGAGGATACTGCTATAATGGATCTTATCCATGTTTTGTATTCCCGAATCTAAACTAACTTGGCTGAGCTAGAAGCTTGTCTCAATTTACCGGTGCGGCATAGAGATTAAGCTGAGATCTGCTTGGGCGGATCGAGGAGTCTGTGATTGATCGTCACTGCGAACACGTTGCGACTTTCCTACTACTTTTTGAAACCTCTATCGGGATCGAGGTGTTCTGTTTTATTGGTTTTGCCGTGCGCCTTGAATGTTTAGCGAGCGAATATTCTACTTAAAGGCGCCACGTATGGATCGGTCGGTGGTGTCGCATCAGAAGTGGTGGTGTGTTATAAAAACAACGGAAGGTTAAACTTCTTTCAAGAAGTTACATCCTTTACCGCGAATCGTCAATACGCAGTCCAACCGAATATAACGGTTCGAGAATGCCCAGAGTGTTAGGGCCTGCTAACCATGCTATCAATTTAAATGATGCAGAGAATTTCTGTCAGTGATCCTCGGGCCAGCGAATACTCGTTATGAGGCAAAAATACTACTCCATTATGATATGAAAATGTCAAGAATGTACTCCAGTGACTTAATTTTTTCGCGAATATATTTCAAACAAAACATTTCCATAGAACTGCAAATAAATTGAAAATCTTCAATTTCTTCCTAATTATTGGGTGTATAAGTTAATAGCCGGAATTTGACGCTAGATATCCGCACTAAAATATATCGTGAAAGCTCGAATTTTATACAATATATATGTCATTTTGAAGGCACATTTGACAGCTATCAAAATTAACCAGCAAAACAATTTTATCCTGTGTGCATCATTATTATTTTTCATGATGAATAACTTCGAAAATATGGGAAAAAGGCAGCATTTCTGGGAGGTTCGTTGGGTCATTTTTTTGCAAAGAAAACGCTGCGGAAAGTCATCGTTTGCTTGTAAAAGTTGATGGCGACAATGTTTTAGCAAAAACATAGTGTTTTGAATGGTTCCAACGCTTCAAAAGTGCCGATTTTGACATCAAAGGCAAAGAACGCCCAAGACAGCCAAAAAAGTGTGAAGACGAAGAATTGGAGACGCAACTCGACGAGGATTCGTATCAAACGTAAGACGAACTTGTCAAATCATTGAGAGTGACTCAGCAACCGGTTTCCTAACGTTTGAAAGTCACCAGATACATTCAAAAGCAAGGTAATTGGGTCCCCTATGAGTTGAAGCTGAGAGACGTTAAACGGCGCTGCTGTATGTCTGAAATGCTACTTGAGGGCCATAAAAAGAAATCATTTTTGCATGGGATCGTGACTGAGGATGAAAAATGGATCCATTGTGACAATCTCAAGCGCAAAAAGTCACACATGAAGCCTGATTTATTTCCATAACGATTGCGTTATACCTACTATTATAAGGAAGCACCTGCAATTTTGTTGAGGAGTATTAAAGCTGTATTAAACTTTTGGGTTAGCAATGCAGAAGTCCAAATATGAATATGTTCTAGGGTATGTTGCGGGCTCCGAACCATATAGATTGCACCTGTATTCAATTTGGCTCTCTGATATCCACGATTTCAGGAATACACCTCTTGGACTACTCTTGGCATTGAGCTGTGATGTATGCCAGGCATTCAGGTTGCCGGCAAGAAGTAATAAGTACGCAACCTGTTCGATTCAAGTATTTCAAACAAGAAATCTAGCTCCTCGTCGAAGTTGAGAACGTTTCGACCAGTTGCATAGGCAAAGTTAACGAAGAGGTTATCCCTACCTGGCAGTGAGGGTTTGAGAACGGACAACTTTTGAATTCGACTCGATGAATGACCTAGAAACAATAGAGTGTTCTAACCAATATCCTGGCACCACCTCCCCCATCATCGTTTACCCTATCTTTGCTTATGAATTCAAAATTGTTGCACATCATGAACTACCAAGAATTGTGGTAGGTTTCAGTGACGACAAATTCCAGAAGATATTCACGTCAATATGAACACGTTGAGACAAAGTCGGATGGGTAAAAGAAATATTGTTCAAATCTACAACGCATTCCATTCAATGCACTTATTCTATGCAATTGGATAATTTTAAGGGCTACTAAAGCCTCGATCGTAGTTTCGCTTAATAGCGTTGTGCACTGTGTTGAGATTTAATGCATTAATTCCCAATACGGCACTGAGCTCACAGACAGCTTTCATGGGAGCTGCTTCCCACACACCACTGGATATATCAGTTTGAGTTTCAGCTGCATTCATATTAGCCGCTGGTAGAACATATCTTACACCACTCATCCTATTGCTATTAATCATATCATCAGTACGTAGTTTTTACACCGTCACTGTTGACTTGGATCTTTTGGTTGTAATGATCTTTCCTTAGATATCGAAAATTTATAGTCTTCACGACTTTTCCCGCATAATGCGAATTTGAAGAATTCGTAGATTGACCAACAAATTGCTGATATGGCAGATTCATAATCAATTGTGTAGAGTATGAGCGATAAAATGCACTGAGCCCTCCATTCCTATAGATTCCTCTTGTGCATTCTAAAACTTAGTTATATGGCGAATTGTACATTTGCAGCATATGCTTTATCACGTCTGCTGCATTCGATATGGCATCATGTATAAGTGTCGCGGCAACTGCTGATACCATGTAATTGATTTGATTGTGCTTTGCGTATTTTGCCATGGTTTCTTTTGTACTGCAGATAGAATGTTGGTACTATTTTTTCCATTGTTGAATTTAGTACTGCGGACACCTACAACCACCAAATCATCTTCAACGCTGAAATTTTTCTCGAGTTTCTTCAAATTAGGCAGTATATGCATACAGTTGTTGCAACAATATACGAAGAAGTCCAGAATAACTACTTTGCCATTAAGCGATTCCGTAAATGTTAACGGCTCAGTTACATTAAACCAGCCGAGATCTTCTTTAAATTCTGGAATGAGTTTCGCCTCCGAATCAGCTTCCTCTAAATATTTCCCCAATATTTCTTCAGTTTCCTGAGTCGTTTTCGCCAATCTCAAACCGGAGTCCTCCATTAGTATTCGAAGCTTTTTTACGCACCGTTTTATAGAGACACTACGATTTGGCATTCCGCTCAGAATCTACTTAGTCTAGTCATTACATGTGCCAAGACAGTTGAAAATACAATATTTGATTCAAAAAATTACGTTACCAATTCTGCTTCAGTCTTGCTGGCGTGATAAATATTACCTTTAGCTTACGGGGGTCTTGCTTGTAGGATCGCATGTGAAAGTGTTCCGTGACATGATGTCAAATTTATTATAGACATTTTTAGATTTTTTGTTACCTTCGTCGTCTTCAATGTTCATTAAATCATCTAGCCCAACTGGCTCTACATAATAATTTGAGCTAATACTTATTGCGCCAGCACTGAGGATATCTTCTTGATTAGGTTCCTCATGCAATTTCGTTGATTTTGTCTCATCGGTTGCTTTTAATTTTTTCTCATCTTCTTTCTTAATGGTTATTTTATTTTCCTTGTTGAATGTCAATTTCTCTACTAACTCCTCTAACTAATGCAAAATTTGTTTTAATTTTTCATTTTCTTTCTAGAACTTCTCCACGTTGTCATTGGATTTAACTATTTCTTCGATTTCGGTCACTGGTAAAATTTTCAATTTACTTTTTTCTCCCTTTCGAATCTTCGTTCTAACAGTTTCCCGTCCGTCATTGTTGGCGTTGGAAATGATGCTTCTATTTGTTGGCTGAAGCAATCAGACTCCTTCATCTCGTTGCCTTTGGAGCGAGACTCAACGCAATATTCATCCAAAGGAAATACCCCTTGAATGTCTTCTTTCCCCTTCTTGAAACTTTTTCACAAGTAAAACATCAGATATAAATGAATAGGGGAAGGGGCGCCAAGACGGGGTAGCGGGCAAGATGGGGCAATGTGTTGTAAGGGCCACACAAACGATCAATTCCAGCCACTCTAGCTTGCAATGATGCGCCGTCATGTTGCTCATCAGTCAGCGCAGTGACCGGCTTATGAGTGCAAAAAACTCGGTTTTTGTCAAGTTAGTTGTGATTTCCGCGTTATACATCGATTGTGTTTTGTACCTCAATATAAGTTTTCTAGAACTAACTGAAGGTTATTCTTGTTTATCAATGATTACACCAGCAGGTAAGAACATGTTTGTGTCCATATTCTGCATTGGTCATTATAGGCATGTTATTTTATTCAAATAAGCATTGGAGGGCAAGATGGGGTATAAAGTACCCCATCTTGCCCCTTGAAGAAATTCAATTATTTCCTTATGACAGTTTATGCTTCTTCATAACTTCTTTGCTTTTAATCTTGTTCAGGATGGTGAGAAATTATAAAAGAAAGTCGGAGAGGGGAAACTGGAGTGAAAAGAGTATGCAAAATGCGGTAGATGTTGTAATCAAAGGGAAAATGGGGTACAAATTATTTCGTGCGACAAACGACCCTTCAACGAAAGGTTAAAGTTGTTTGTGTAGCCCTAGAAGATTCTACTACTCCTGCAACTTCGATTAAAGTTCCTTTAGGCCCAAAAAAGCGAACATTTACTAATGATGAAGAAAAAGAGCTTTGCAACTATATAATGGATATGGAGAGTCGCTTTTACGGGCTTACAACAAAAGATTTGAGGCTTTTGGCGTACACTCTGGTAGTTAAGAAATGGAAAGAATAATTTTTTCAACTCTGAAAGAAAATAAGCTGGCAAAGATTGGGTGCAGCGGTTTTTAAGCAGGCATCCAGAATTGTCGATACGGAAACCAGAAAACACTTCAGCTGCACATGCCAACTAATTTTAATAAACAAGCTGTTAAACAGATCTTCAACTTCCTTGGCAACGTTTATGATGAGCATAAGCTTTTGCCAGAAAGAATTTATAATTGTGATGAAACAGGAGTTTCAGTGGTACCAAAAACTAAGTCAAAAATAATTGCACGAAAAGGTAGAAAAAAATTAGGATCTATAACTTCTGCGGAGAGAGGTGCGACAATAACTGTGGAACTTTGTTTAAGTTCAATTGGACAATACATGCCTCCGATGCTGGTGTTCCCACGAAAGAGAATGGACCCACAGTTAATGCTCAATGCTGCTCCTGGAGCTTAGGGTGTTTGCAGCGATTCTGGCTGGATGACAGCTGAATTATTCCCTGGCTGGTTTAAGAAGTTTTTCGAATTTAGTGGGGCAACGGTTGATCGACCAATACTATTGTTGTTAAATGGCCACAGCATCCACACACAAAACTTGGACCTCATTAATGAAGCTCGTACCAATGGGGTTATTATTTTATGTTTCCCCCTCATACAACTCATCGACTTCAAATTCTAGATGTAGCATACATGAGGCGCTTGGCTTCGCAGCAACCCAGAGATGATTGTAACTATCCGGCAACTAGCAAAAGTTTTTAGGAAAGCCTTTATTCAGGCTTCTACAACGGCAACGGCAGTGAATGGCTTCAAGAAACGTGGTATTTGGCCATACAATCCAACATTTTTTTCTGACAGAAACTTTGCTCCATCATCGACGACTGATATCCCTCAAACAGACAGTTATTCATCAATGAAGGATTGCCTGAAACAACGACAACGAACGATCGTGCTACTGCGCTAAATGGATCAATCGTTGTTCCTGAGATGGTAAATGAGTAAATTCAATTTTGGTAGTTGGAGATTTTGATAAAGAAACTATTGATAAACCGCTGATAGATACCATGCCTGTTGCTATAGCACCATCTGATATTGAAGCAGAGCCTTAGCCCGGATACCCGACTTGGACGAGAAATATATAAATAGACCACAGGCCAACTACTCCACCAGAGCAATCAGTGTTTTCTGTTGTAAGCCCTCAGCAGGTGATGCCTTATCCTGCAACTCCCCATTTAAAAATGAATTACAAGAAACAATGAAAAAAAAAGAAACTGTCAGAAGATAACTAGAAGTAAAAAGCCACGCAAAAGAGCAAAAAAAGAAAATAAGAAAACCAAATTGCCTAAGAAAAACAACAGAAAAGAAACCAACAAAAAGTTCATTTCTCCATTAAAAAGTGACAATGATGCAAATAATATCCCTTGTTTTTACTGTACTGGAAAATACTTAGATTCAAATGAAGGATGGGCCGCTTGTTCTCTCTGCGGGAATTGGGCACACTGTAGCTGTGCTGGCATAAATGACGAGGATGACGAGGCAGTATCTGTTTGCAAGTTCAGCACACAAAAATAGAATGTGTCCCCCATACCCCATGTTCCCCCATAGGGTACTCCGTCTTATCCATCGTAAAGGGTAAGATGGGGTGTTGGACATGTTTCACATAATTGGCCACTTTCTAATTATTCTATGAGTGAAAAGTTCCTTAAGTTCCTTATTTCCGAAGATGAATTATGTAGGATTAATTTAAAGTTAATAAAGATTTAAATTACATAAAAATATCCGTTTTATTACTCTTCAAACGCTAAGGACCCCGTCTTGCCCCCCCCCTTCCCCTAAATTGCTGGAATAATTTGACGGTGTGACGCTTTTAAGGGACGTTTATGTGCAACAAATGCTAGAGATGAAATCTAAAGAAATCTTGAAAGAACTGATGAATATAATTGTTTTTTTTTTATTTTTTTTTTTGGCCCATTTATTAATTTATGCACTTTGTTGAATTTTTTAAGGAATTTATTCTGTAGAACCGAAAAAGCATCCTAAGAGGTTTTGTTGTGTTCCATGTGCAGAAGAAATAACTATGTTTCATTGAATTTTGTTAAGCTTGAAGTCTTCCGCCATTAAGGTCATTCAATTTTAAGGTGTACTTAAACTATGAAATTGGCTTTGCTAATACTTCAAAATGATCACTACCCATACGCAAATCAATTTAGCTTCTTCTCAACACTGCATGGTTTTTTTAAACCTTATTTAATATTCTAGTATTTAACTTTACTTCAGATTGCACTGAAACGTAGAACAATTAAAATTAATCCGCGAAGTTGAGCGTAATGAGAAGCTCTTCAACTTAAATGATTTGCATCAATCAAATGAAAAATTACTGCTAGCAAATGTTCTTCCCAATGCCAAATTCTTACGGAATTTTCATATAAGTACGGGTTTCAGAAGCAGTTGGTGCATCAGTTGCAGTTCAACAGTTTTCCAGTATCTAATTATTTCAAAATGAAATTCCTCTTCTGCTTGTTGGCCCTCTTTGCTGTCGCTTCAGCAGGATACATCAAGGGTGGTAGTGGCGGTGGATATGGTGGAGGACGTGGAGGTGGTACCGGTGGCTACAGCGGTGGTGGTCTAGGAGGAGGGCTTGGAGGATTCAAAGGAGGTCTTGGAGGGGGCTTAGGAGGTGGCCAAGGAGGAGGTTTTGGTGGTGGCCAACGTGGACGTTTTGGCAAAGGAATTGGCGGTGGAGTTGGCGGTGGATATCCTGGTGGACAAGGTGGTGGTGGATATCCTGGTGGAAAGGGAAAACACTACTGAATTAATTAGCTGTATTTTTAATTGAAGATTCTGTTATAACTAAATAAATGAAGGTATTAAATTCTGACCGTTTAAAAATATAAATCACTTTTTCTTCAGAAAAAAAACGTTAAAATAGGGAATAAAATTTTTAAGCGTCTTTGTAGAACAGAATTTTTTAATGAAAATTTCTAGGCAAAGGCAAAGTCTAGTAGGTAATACAATTCTGCTAAGGTTCTGTTCTTACAGGAAGTTTCAGGGATTACATTTACAGGATGATCAATAAGGATGAAACGTTTTTCATAAAAAAAATAATCATCCTTAAATCATTCCAAAACGTTTATTGAGATTTTATATTGAAAAAGTCTATGCGCCCTGGTTTTGGGCATTAACACTTACAAGCTGCTATTTTCAAAATATCTATATCCATGAAAAATGGAAAAACTATGGCCACAATCTAGCAGAATAAACAGTGGATGAGCTTTCAAGACGATTACATATTATTCATTTCAGTATCTGTCTTAGGAAGGATAAAATAAAACTGCTGCAAGGGTTATGAGTATGAACCACCCGATAGTTTGCAGTGAACAATACATACGCAATCTGTAAGCAAGGATGGTAAAGATTGAGAGCATGATTTGACGTCTTGTAACCTGAAGAGGAGCCAGCTAGGTCAGTTCAAGAAAGTATCCAACCTGGCAGTTGCTACGACCGCGGAAGTCACCGCAGTTGCAGACATTAATTTATAGCAGAGGAGTGAGTAACCCGGGATGGCATACTGAGGCCGGTTGGCGCTCAGTCGTGTCGTGGTACTTCCCCGACACCCTCTGTTCGTGTTTAGCCACCCTACACATAAAAACTAGCACAAAAGGAAAAGGACGGGAGAGGAAGAGGTCATTTCAAGAAATGAAAAATAATTACTTTAGCACTTCATGTCTTATATTGTTTTCCAATTTGATCCTAAGTCTCCAATTTACAAAATAGAAATAAGATACAAAAAAAAATAAATTCAATAAGTCCGTTTTCTTCTTTTTAACCGACGACTTAAGTTATGAAGCGTTTTCCAATAAGAGGTGTTATTTTGAATAGTCCGTTCTTGTGATGGATGTCACTTTTAAAGCTATCATTTTTGACATTTAATAAGTAGAAACTACGCTATTAATAAAAATGGAACGCTACACGCTTCAAAAATGCATTGAAATCATTATAATTCACTATGATTCACTATAAAAAAATTTGGCAGACACGGTTCGTAAAACTCGAACATTTTTGGGTCATCGTGAAGCACCTTGTCGGACCGCAATACAGAAATCGGTGAAAAGGTGCGAGCTGTTGGGACAACTTTGTGATGTGAAAAATACCCGCGCACGTCACTCAAGAACAGCCGAGAATATTCTACTGCAGCCAAACTGTTGAAGAGAACCCAGGTTTGCCCATTCCTCGTCGTTCTTTGGAACTAGGCATTCCACAAACGTTATTACACCGTATTTTGCATAAAGATTTGGGTCTTAAGGCTCATGAAATTCAGTTAACACAAGAACTCAAGCCAGTCGATCATCAACAACGTCGTGTCTTTGCTGATTGGGTCCTTGAAATGCATGAAAATGATCCGGAATTCCATCGAAAAATCATCTTGAGTGATGAGACCCATTTCCACCGCGGTGGCTTCGTCAACAAGCAATATTGTCGCATCTGGGGCTTGGAAAACCCAAGAGTTATTGTCGAAAAGCCTCTTTATCCTCAACGTGTGACTGTTTGGTGCGGTTTATGGTCCGACAGAGTCATTGGACCTTACTTTTTCGAAAATGAGGCTGGAGCAACAGTTACGATGCATAGATTGCGCTATCGAGAGACGATTGATGATTTTTTATGATCAAAATTGGGTGGTGTTGATCTGGACAACGTTCACTTTCAACAAGACGGAAAAGTTTCAGGACCGTGTTCTCTCTCGAATAGGTAATCACAATTGGCCACCGAGATCTTGTGATTTAACACCTTGCGACTTCTTCCTTTCGGGTCACGTGAAAGATAAGGTCTACACCAACTGCCCAGCGTTGATTCAAGAACGCAAAGATGGAATTCATGAGGCCATCAAGGACTTAGAGCAGCCACTTTGCAATTTGGTTATGGAAAATTTCATGAAAAGGATATGGCCCTGTCGTAGTGGTCATTTGCCTGATGTTATCTTCCCGTTTTAACAACGCACCTTCCTCTTTATTATGAAATAAACATTTGATCATTTATATTTTAAAATGGTATTTCTCTTTTAATATCAAAATAACCCTGTACTTTAATTCTTTTATTACTATTGTCTACCGTTAATGGATATTTGATCCCGAGTTGTTTTAATTATTAAACTCTCAGAATATTTCCGAATAGATGTCGTTCCACGAAGAGGCACAACCAGATTTATCCATATTAATTATTGATAGTTAAAAAACGAATCTCCTCGTTAACGTATTCATACACTTTCTGACCACCTCTTGTTAATCGTATACGGGTTCATCCATTATTTACAAGACCCACTTGAATCGCAAACCTTATGCTATACAAAATCACTTCTGGCACAATGAATTGCACTTAGTTTCTAAGTAATTTGTTCACCTTCACGCCCGCTAACCACTTTTGGTCATTGATCCCCTTTTAGTCACTTTTCCGCTCTGACACCACCAGAATCAAGCACAGTTTCCTTTGTTTTTCCGAGAGCCACCCGCATATTGTTCGCTTAATTGGATTTAATAACGTTTTTTTCTCGTTTCTTTCTCCACTTCAACCAAATCGTTATCTCCGTCACCACTGCCACAAAAACTTTTCCTTTTCTTCCCTCCTTAAAAAAATCTTTCTTCCTTTCAAGACCAAGTAACGAATTCTTTCCTCCCCGAATTAAAACGAATGCACTGCCAAAAGCAATCCCTCGTACTTTGTCAAAGTCAAATATTCACGCCCACTCACTCCTAGAAAACCAATCCCGCAATTATTTCATTCCTAACTACCGCTGCCGCATCTGGGCAACGTAAAGTTCAATACACTTCGATTACACTACCCAGACATCTTTTTCATAGCGACAAATGCAACAATTTCCATTTTGCATATGTGGCAATTTGCATAACCATGAGAGCGTTTGATTAGATGCAAATTGTCATATACTCGTATATACGGAAACAAGTGCTTTTGCCGATCTTCCAAAAAGAGTGTGCTTTCCTGCGCTCGGGGAACTTGAATCCAGGATCCCAGCGGACCTCTGGTTGAGAACCCACGACGCTACCTTCTGTTGATTTCCTAATCATTGTACTAGCGGCTTCAACTATTTTACTTTCTCTGTGGGCATTGAGATGAAATGTGTTAATAGGAAAACGTGAATGAATTTTTGTTAGCATGAAAAATAAAATTTGTTAGTGGGGGATAATGAATAAAATTCACTAGTATGTTAGGGAAAATGTATCGAAAGAAATTTTGTGAATGGGAATTAATGAATGGAGTGTTGTTAGTGGGAAAATTAAAATTATTATTACATAACTATTTTTTGTAATTGAAAATAGGGAAAAGGGTGGGATTAAGATGATGGGGAGATAAAAATTATAGGGAAATCGTTAAATGCAAATAAAAGTGAATAAATTTACTGAGGAAAAGGGTGCATGTGCCCAAAGAAAGGTGGAGATGTTACGGCGGCAATTCGAAGTTGCGAATGGGAGAAGGCCGGTACCTTGGAATTCGAAAGGCAGGAAAAACCAAGCACGAAGATTGAAAGCTTAAGGTAATTCAGTTTAGTTGGAGAAGAGTCATCAGCAGAGTTAAAGACTTAGTCACACGGACCGACTTTAGACGCTGCTGCTGCGCTTAACTAGAGGTAGCCACTTGACAGTCACCGCGGCTAGCTTGTTTCACTCTGCTACTGATTTATACGTGAAGTTATTGCTACTGAAATATCACAAGTTAACTATGTCCACAAAAAACTTAGAATTAATGCTTATAAATTAGCTCATTCCATGATTCGTAGTTTTCTTTTGCGCAAGGACACAATTATCAAGTGTAATAAAAATACCACGAAAAAGAACGGAATGGGTTCGCGGCTGGATTCGCCAGTGGGAAAAGAGTTGAGCTTTAACATTGCTACGACGGGAGCTAGCACCGGAACGTTCGATGAATTGCTCGGATTGGTGACTCCTTATATTTTGAAAAAATACACAGCAATGAGGAGTGGCATATCATGCAGAACTAAATTGGAAATCATCTTGATTTGCTTGGTGAGTGGTGCTGGTCTGAAATTACTACAATATTTGTTTCGAGTTCCTTATAATACAATTTCTACCTTTTTTCCGGGTGTATTTCAAGCAATATACAAACCCTTGAGCCCCTTTACAAAGGTAGGATAGATATTATTATTTTAGTAAACGGTAACCAAAAATATCACTTTCTACTCTTTTCAGGTTCCAGACAAAATCGAGGAATGGTCAGCCATCCAGAAATCATTTGAGATAAAATTGAACTTACTTAATCGCTGTAGCGCTTTAGATGGGAAGCATATTATTATAAAGCGTCCAAAGAATTACTTCAACAGTTTAAAGCTGCAAAGGATTTTACAGCATTGTACTCTTTGCGATGGTTGAAGCACACGATCACTTCACATACATAGATGTTGGAAGTGATAGAAGAGACACTGTGGAAATTATCATAGGACAATGAAGGCAAGGGGTTCTACACCCACTTTTGCCAGTTTCTCGGGCAGGCGTTGGATATTTATCCAAGCACTACGCAAAAGACGTGCACTCAGTTAAAAAAAGCTATACAAGAGCATTTACAATATTATCCGTAGCGTGGCGATTGCAGTCAACGTAATTGAAATGGGGAAGTAAATGTAAAAATTACCAACCATATTAGAAAATTTCATATAAAATGTAAAACAAAATTTTATTTTTACTTCAAGTTAAATTTTTTTCTTTAAAAGTCGTCGGGCCTTGCTTAGTTGTGTGAGCAGACGCGTTTCGACTACTTTGAGTCATCTTCAGTGTCTAAAGGATGTGTTGAAGGGAGCGAATTTATATAGTCGTAGGATGGGTAATTAGCGAATGGGTAATTAGCGTATGGGTAATTAGCGAATGGGTAATAAGTGGATGGGTAAAGAGGTCAGGAAGTAAATTACTCAATTATACAAGGAAGGGGGATATTATGTTTTTGTTTTTTTGCTTGTTGGCTGTCCGATTGTTCTGTTTCATCTCGTTTCCGTTTTCGTCTAAGAGTATGGTCTAGGACTGAGAAAATCGCGTCGGAATTGGTAACAAGTTGTTCGTTGATAATGTCACCGTCTGTCTTTCTATGTTTATAAATTTCAAGCCTTTCTAAGATGTCAAGTCTCGGTCATTTGTTTTGTTTGTGTAGCAATTTCATAGAGTTTGTCATAGCGTCAGGTTCATGGGCGTGGTTTTGTAGGTGCGTCGCATAATTGGAGTCTGCCTTGTTGTATAAGAAAGATCGTAGGTGCTCTTTGTATCTTGTCGTTAGTTTTTGTGTTGTCCTTCCTATATATACCATGTCGCAGTCCTTGTATGTCAGTTTGTATATGCCGCTGCCTTCGTATATCGATGTGTCATTCAGTTTCGGCTTCAGTTTGTTTCCAATGTTGTTGTTTGTTTTGAATGCAGTTTGCGATTTGTATTTCCTAAGGAAGTTTGATAGTTTGTATGTCTCTTTGCCTACGTATATTAACGATACCCACTGTTGGTCGTTCTTATGTGTTTCAGTCGGTTGGCGTTCCTGTTTTTGTTTGTACTGTGTGACAAGTTTGTCAATGTCGCATTGTTTGTATCCGTTATTATTAGCTATTCTGTAAATGTTGTTTAGTTCGTTGGAGTAGTTAGTAGGAGTCATGGGGATGGTGTGAAGCCTCTGCACCATTGATCTGTACGCTGCTAGCTTATGTTGTGCGGGGTGGTTAGATGTTTCATGTATGGTATGATCAGTTGTGGTTGGTTTTCTGTATATTTTGTAGTTCAATCGTGTTTGTTCACGTGTCAAAGTTAGGCCCATACAGTTGAGTTGTCCGTTTGTTTCTTTTTTCATAGTGAACTTTATATTCGGGTGAATTTCATTCATATAGGTAAGTAGTTCGTCTTGTTTATTTTTTTGTGAGTCAATAACAATGAAACAGTCATACACATATCGTCTGTAAAATATTACATTGAATCTTTTGACAACTTTGGGTATAAAGACTTCTTCCAAAGATTGTAAGAATATTTCTGACATTATTGAGGACATTGGATGTCCCATACCCAGACCGTCTTTGGCAATGTATGTGTTGCTATTGAGCTTAAAATAGTTCTGTTTGATTGTGGTCTTTTTTCTTTAGTATGGCCAGTGTTTCATCGACAGGGATAGACGTATAGACGTTGGTGATGTCTAACGATAAAAGCCGACAATTTTCAGTCAGTGGTAGAATTTGCTAGCTCGCGGCTGTTCTTTAATGCGTATTTGTCGTCAAGGTGCACGACATCAACCATTATCGTTGCGAAGTACTAATTGGTATGCAGGAGCTGGGCGGTAGTTAACGACAGGACAGATAGGAATATTGGGTTTGTGGAGCTTAGGTTGTGCTTTAAGGGGTGGTGGGCATGGATTTGGGTTTATGTAGCGTTGCTTAGTATTAGGAGGAATAATTAGTGGGGATTGTATAATGGCAGTATGTAAGTCCGCTTTGAACGTATTGATGGGGTCTTTGTTTACCAGGTTGTAGCCGTTGGCGTTAATGAAGTCTATTGTTTTTTGTTCATAGTCCGTTGTTTTTAGGATCACCGTTGTATGCCCTTTGTCAGCCTTCGTCACTGTTAGTAGGTTATCCGTAAGCTTTGTCTGAATGTGTCTTAATATCTTATGGTCTTCGTGGAAATCCGTTTTGTTTATGCTAGTGCGTATTTTTTGTAGTATGTCTACTGCAGTATGTCTTGCATGTGTCTGTTGTTCCTGCGGTAGTTTGTTAATGCCTAGTTCAGTGTCGATTACTAGTTGTTCTAGGTCTTTGTTGCGGTTTGTATTATGTAAGTTGCGTTTCAGTCCTTTATTTAACAGCTCCATTTCTTGTGTCGTAAAAGGCATATCTGATAGGTTTACAGTCCGTGGATAGAAAGTTCTGTTCGCTGGTAAGGTCATTTTGTTTTGTTTTTTCATTAATTTGTCAAGTTTCTTCGTCAAGGTCTCATATTTAGTTTTGAGCTGAATATCAATGTTTTGCCTCACGTCATTATAAAACTGTAGAAAGTTTTCAGTTTGCATAATGTTAGTTAATTGTAAGTGTGAGTGTAGTAGTTGTGACTGCGACACGTGAACAAACACGATTGGACTACAAAATATACAGAAAACCAACCACAACTGATCATACCATACATGAAACATCTAACCACCCCGCACAACATAAGCTAGCAGCATACAGATCAATGGTACAGATGCTTCACTCCATCCCCATGACTCCTACTAACTACTCCAATGAACTAAACAACATTTATAGAATAGCTAATAATAACGGATACAAACAATGCGACATTGACAAACTTGTCACACAGTACAAACAAAAACAGGAACGCCAACCGACTGAAACACATAAGAACGACCAACAGTGGGTATCGTTAACATACGTAGGCAAAGAGACATACAAACTATCAAACTTCCTTAGGAAATACAAATTGCAAACTGCATTCAAAACGAACAACAACATTGGAAACAAACTGAAGCCAAAACTGAATGACACATCGATATACGTAGGCAGCGGCATATACAAACTGACATACAAGGACTGCGACATGGTATATATAGGAAGGACAACACAAAAACTAACGACAAGATACAAAGAGCACCTACGATCTTTCTTATACAACAAGGCAGACTCCAATTATGCGACGCACCTACAAAACCACGCCCATGAGCCTGACGCTATGACAAACTCTATGAAATTGCTACACAAACAAAACAAATGACCGAGACTTGACATCCTAGAAAGGCTTGAAATTTATAAACATAGAAAGACAGACGGTGACATTATCAACGAACAACTTGTTACCAATTCCGACGCAATTTTCTCAGTCCTAGACCACACTCTTAGACAAAAACGGAAACGAGATGAAACAGAACAATCGGACAGCCAACAAACAAAAAAACAAAAACATAATATCCCCCTTCCTTGTATAATTGAGTAATCTACTTCCTGACCTCTTTACCCATCCACTTATTACCCATCCGCTAATTACCCATACGCTTATTACCCATCCGCTAATTACCCATCCGCTAATTACCCATTCGCTAATTACCCATCCTACGACTATATAAAGTCGCTCCCTTCAACACATCCTTTAGACACTGAAGATGACTCAAAGTAGTCGAAACGCGTCTGCTCACACAACTAAGCAAGGCCCGACGGCTTTTAAAGAGAAAAGAAACAAGAGGATCGGCCTGCGGATATCCAATAAACAAAATTATTGACTTCAACTTTAATGTTTAAAATTAAATCTTCAAATCAGCATAGACGAAGTGTGACAATTAAGTAATGAGACTGATTTTATTGCCGCGTTTGTGGTAAACCTGTGACCTTGAAATACCCTTCCCCTTCTTCGTAATTTTTCCCCTCTCTATTGATATGTTTACCATTGCTCTAACTGGTTTAGTTTGCCCGTGTGTGATGACGTGTGGTGGTGGTTTTCATCACGAAAATGAAGAAACGAAATCAAGAGCAATGCGTCCCGATAAAATTTTGCGCCAGATCGCTCTTAGTCGTGCCCAGGTGTTTCGATGACATAAAGAGTTTAAGGAGGGGCGTGAAAGCGTGGAAGACGAGGCGCGGAGCGGGAGACCAGTCGGGGTGTGGACTGATGCAAATGCGCAGCGTGTGAGCGCCCTAATCCGTGAAGATCGGCGTTCAGCAGTCCGAATATTGGCCTCAGAACCTGGTATGAACCGTCAAACAAATTTGAACCGACGATTTCGGGATGAAAAAGTTGTGCGCGAAGGTGAGGAGCAAAAGCAGCATCGAATGACCGTCGCAGAAGACTGTTTGGAACAAGTGAAAACGATCCCACGCTGCTTGATCAAGTTATTACAGGCGATGAGAGCTGGTTTTTCCGATTGGTGGTCAAAGGAACCCATTTTGAGTCGATTACGGACATTCAGGCGGCCACGACGAGGGTAATCGCGAAGCGTTCCAGAAATGTTACGAAGCATGAAAAACGCGCTGGAATCGTTATATAGCCGCCCAAGGGACTTTGAAGGGGATAGTAGAGTTGTAGGATAATTTTTAAATACACACAGAATCAGTCTCATGACTTAATTGGCACACCTCGTATAATAATATTAACTTGATCAATTTCAAATACTGTTTTTGAGATTAATTTTGAAGATCCATATTGTTTAAATTCAGAGTGCCAAGTTGGCCATTAAGTTTTCTTGGATTAATTTATTGTTTTGGATTAGCTTTATGTTCTTTTAAATTTTATAATGAGTTTTATTAATAACGTACATTTGAATTTGAGTTTAGAGATATATTGCTGATTCAAAAAAAACATTCCGATTTGAACAACAATCCCCATCGACAACCACAACACCCTCCTGCTTAATAATTTAACTAGCTTGGTTCAAAAAATGTCGATTGTAACATTATTTTGAAATATTTCTTCAAAAACTTATAATGGAAGAAAGATTTAGGATAAAATTTTAAAAATAATAAATAAAATAAGTTTATAATTCCTTTGAAACAGCAACAAGAACATAATTCATATGTTACAAATCATTGACATTAGTACCAATGAATCTAAGTATAATAAATATAAATAAAGTAAGAAAATAGTTCCTTTCAAGTAACAAAAAACCAATTTACAGAAGGACTGTGGCATATGGCCAATGACATTCATCCAGAAGTATACAATCGTCAATGTACTTCAAGGTTCAAGATACTTATTTCATGATTTTTCATTTTTTTTACATAGATGCAATTCATCAATAGCTTAACCTAACAACATGCGGGTTGTGCCTTAGGGCTTTTCCCCGGAATTTAATAATAATTTACTTTAATTACATTATAATATGAATTCAATGGTAAAAAAAGCTTTAAAATGTTGACACCCACAGCATTATCTACGTTAATAGATTATAAAAGAAGTTTGTAAAAACCATCTACTCTAACAACCAGTTTTAAAATTGATTTCCATAAAATTAATTACATTATTTCCTTCAAACTACCTTAAAAACTACTCATTTGCTGCGTCCATAGAGCGGTTGTCCGTCACTCTCCTGACAACTCCCGCCTTGTGCTCCTTGGTTTTCCTGATTCCCGCTTCTGCAAGCTTTTCTGCATACGATTTTATCGGCTCCATTCCTATCTCCTGGTACAGCACCTCGTTGGGGTAAGACCGTCCGTCCTCCCGTTTGTATAGGCCTGTGCAAGCCCGAAGGATTTTTTGTTCCCCTAATCCTACCTTACCCCATTTTGTTTTCGGAGCTCCAATCCATATCATCACTGATATGTGATGATCAGACGAATCAAGGCTTTATACGACAAAACCTAGATCCGCTGGCTCGATGTCGAATGCTTCCTGAAAAGAGGTAAAAGAAGATGGTACGCATAAGTCACTTTTTCAAAATATTATCAATGTGAGCGCTAAAGGTAGCTTTCTTGTCGAAAACTACCCCCAAGTCGTCAGCGAAGAGGTTCACCTGGATTATGGGCTTATATTCATCTCTTACGCCCGGGACGTCAGAGGTGAATATGTTGAAGAGAAGTGGGCCTAATATAGACCCTTGTGGGACCCCCGAATTACCACTAAATGGGTCTACACTAGCTCCACCAGCCACCGCAAAGGCAGTTCGTCCCCTCCTGAAGCTGCCTATAATTTTTACAATATGGGCCGGAAAGCCAAGATTTATTTTGTAGAGAAGCCCATTGATCCATAAAGAGTCAAATGCTTTCTCCACATCAATCAGGCAAGCTACAACAACCTTATTGTTGAGCCAGCTTCTCGTTATATCGGCTTGGAACATGGTCATAGCATCCACTATAGAGTGAGCTTTTTTGAAGCCAAATTGTCTTTCCGCCACAATTCTCGCCCCAGCAGAGAATCGTAGGATGCCATCAATTATTACCCTTTCAAGAAGCTTACCAATGTTTGAAAGCAACGAAATTGGACGAGTATCGACCACGTCAGTATTGCCCGGCTTCTTGGGTATTGCGAATATTTTTTCACATTTCCATTGCTGAGAGAAGAAGCAAATGTTAATGCAGTTATATAGAATGATCGCGAGGAGAACAAGGAAAATATGGGGAAGCCTTTTAAGCATATAATTGGCTCCTGCTGATTTTTTGGAATTTTGCTCCAGTGCCGACAAAGTGAATCTCTCAGGACTGACAAATAGACCATGGCCAGTAGGTGCGTCAGAGGGATTCGAAACAGAGAACCGAGTCAAGCACAATTGATCATTGTACCTGTCGAAATTCGTTGTGGTGCTGCTCACTAACGAAGTAACGGAAAAGTCCTCACTTGCTTTCTCTCCTTGAAGAACTTTCGCAAAATGTTTTGCGTTAGAGTCAGCGATGGCTTTGTCATCCATGAGCATCAGCCGGGCAGCCTTTTTCTGCCCGTTATCCTGTTGATATGAGGAAACATACAGTGACCTGGTTTGATACTTTCTAAAGCCTGTTCAAATCGCTCGTTAGCAAACGCCATGGTTCTCTTCGAGATCATTTGGTTTATAGACGTAATCACTAGGCGAATACGTTCATACTCCCAGTTGGCCATACGTGAATTGCGGCGGTAGATTTTTGCAAGGAGCTTTCTAAGCCGACTACATCTACGATGAAGCTCCAAGATGTCTTCTGGTAAATCTCGATAAAAGTAATTCGTCGAGGATTTCTTAACCTTTAGATGACCGTTCCTAGGGTTGAATTTATGCAAGCAATTCCCTCATCGATTTCAGGAATAGAAAGATGTTTTGATCTATTAATTGAAATTACCTTCGATTTTCTATCAAGCTCAGCACTTACTGCTGCTCAATCGATTTGCTTATACGGAATGCTCTTTGTGAGCAACTCCAAGACTTCCCTCTGGATCATCACGCCTGGTGACCTTGTGTTTCTCCAGATGCACTCTGTGTCTTTCTTTGAGCCTTGTTCCCGATGTAAGCAAGAAAAATGTTCTATGAGCGTTCAAGTATTCCTGAACAAAATTTCTTTTATAGCGTGGAGCTAATAAACATATGTTGAGGTTGAAGAGTTTAATGGAACCCATCACGACAACATACTTTGAAATTGAATTCGAAATACGCAGCATTTTTGTCACTAGAACTAGTGAGATTTTATTGTGGGTGATAAAAGAGTCCACTTTTCAGACTCACACCCGAAAAATTGTTGGCAATCAGTGCTCAAAGCCGTATTTCGGTCATTCTGCGGCTGCTGGGGTTGATGCATGTGTTGCTGTTTTATTGCCATATAGGCTGAGGTGCAGGCTGCTTCTTTGCATCTTGCAAAAGGCTAAAGTACGAGACCCCTTCACGTACAGTTTTTTTTTTCTAGAGGCGGTGATGAAATCCCTCCTTTCCTCTTTTTTCTTTTGCAGGTTTTTCCTCCTCTCTTCAACTTCTTTTGCCTTAGGACAACCTCTGAAGCTCGCAGGGTGCCCCTTAGCATTGCAGTTGACACAGAACATCTCGTCTTTTTTCTCGTCCTTCCAGATTGAAAATTCCATGGACTTATTTGCTTGTCACATTTTACGCATCTAACTTCGAGTCCGCAGTTAAAAGCCACGTGGCCAAATCTTTGGCAGTTGAAGCACTGGGAAATGCAATTTTTCTGCAAATGCTCCCATTTTATCTTCTGGTACAGTAGGAACTTTATGTCCATTGCTTTCTTCACTTCAAAGTCCGGTTTGAACTGGACTAAGGAGGATGAAAGCGTCCTTTTTTCCCTCCAGAGGTTATAGTGGGGAACTTTTTTGCTGAAATGATATCTTCTCCGAGATATTCCCTCAGCTCAGCCACGACATCATTCTCGTTGTATGAGCTGTGCACGCCTTTGAGAAGGAGAGTCTATTTGCCTTCTCCTGGAAGGGTGTAGGTGTAGCAAGCCATATTATCACACTTCAGAAAATTAAAAATGCTGGTGTGATCCTCAGCCATTTTATAGAGGAGCGAAGTTCGTGAGGAGCTGTTCATCGTCACGTTGAACTCTGGCTCCTTTTCAGAGTTTCGTGCGCAAGCCCTTTTGACGCGATCCCTGAAAGTCTTCAGGTATACTATGGGAGGCACCCTCTCGTTTTTGGTACTAGCCACGCTTGGCTGCTGGGTCTTAGATTTTCCTTTACTTCCCTCTAGGCCTGGCCTTCCACCCGGCTTGAGTATGGTCTCCGAGAAACTAGTGGAAGCTATTTTCGTCACGTTTTTGAGCTTAGGGAAATCCCACTCGCTCACTTCAAGGGTCTTTGATACGTTCGATGTGGGCTCCTGCGTTGGAGAACCCGTTGGTCTCTTTGTGGCTTCCGGCCTTACAATAACCTCTACTTTGTCACCACTGTCCGAGGAACTTCCACCCTCATCCATCTCCATGTCACTGGAGACCTCCAGCACTTGCAGTTATATCTTGCAACTAGCAAGCAAATCGAGGATAAACTCCTCTTTTATGTCCCCCCCAAATTTCTCGCAAAAATGCTGCAAGTTTTTTCTCGCTTTCGGCGTGGAGCTAGATTAAGTGGCGGAGAACTCTCCATCTTCATTACTTTCGCCCGTACCCACAGATTTCAAGACAAAACTTGGAATGCTGTCGCGGAAAAATAAAGAAAGTAGAAACTGAGACCCTTATTATCTAATAATTCAAAGACTAAAAAGCAAAATATTATGAAGAAAATAGTGACACTTAAAAAAGCCTTAGTAATATTTTCGATTGTTTTCAACTCCAAATTCAGTTCGTTTTCTTCTTTTCCACTCCACTCCATTTGTGCTCACACTTCGTACCTTGCTTAGGCACTTTAACTTCTTTCCGAAAATTCCAAACAAATTTTTCCTCCAAAATTCCGCCAGAAATCCGCAACTCCTGAAATTTCCACTTTCCTCCAAAATTCAGTATTCATATAAATCCTCCGAAAACTCTTGCTGCTCGACGGAAAAACTCTTGCTGCTTGATGCTTGATCATTGCTGCCTTGACGACTGCTCGACTCAAACTCTATCATTAGTCTTCCCCTCCGAAAATCTCTGAAGAAAAACCTCCAAAAAACTCTTGCTCTTGCTGCTTAATCGGTGCTGCCTCGACGACCGCTCAACTCAAACTTGGCTCTTTCTTATCGTCAATTTACTTCTCGACAACTTCTTAATTATCACGTAAAAGCGTTATATGTGCTGGGGAAGGGCTAACACTGTGCGAGCTTCATCCTGATGAAGAGAATGAAAATAAAGTTGTTCCACTTTGAGAGGAAAGGAAGGTATTGAATCTCTGATGTGTGATAAGGTTTTAAATTTTTCGTTGCAATACGATGAATTTTCTTGTTGGAGTTTCCGTGATTGTGCTGCAATGTGCATTCCAAATAAATCATATTCAACCTTGGCACCTTCCTCTCAAGCCATCTTAGCTATTTCATGCAGCTTAGATACTGATTGGCTCAAAGCAGGAATACAACTTGATCGTGCTTTAATCCTTTTTTGAAGATGCCTTAGAGTCGTTGACTGCTGCTCGGTTTTCGATAAGTGGATTGAAAACGCTTCACTTTGTCTATTTCCTTGGCAATTGGTGCCAGATAAAATTCTGATCGGTTAAATATTCTTTGCTGCTTTGCAAGGTGTGTGGATCATTAAGCAAATTGTCCTGTGAATCAATAAAACCAATCAATAAAAAAAAAAAATCCCCGTTGGCAGCACCAGCCGGAAAGGTAAATTTCTCGTATGTAGCATAAAGCTTCGAAAAAAAATTTGGCTTGCCTACTACTCAACTTCTTTCTGCAATTTTTGTAGTACCACATGGGTATTTATTAACATAAAAAAATCTGGCCACGTTCGTTCTTAGAGACCTTTTATCGGGGCGCAAATATTTTGCTAATTAAATTGAGTTGCATACGTATGGATTACATATTGAAAATCGGCGGATCATAAATTGTTGTAAACATATAAATACCGGTTTCGCCCTTCTCGCATTTGCTGTTTACACAGTTCACAGTGGTAACCACACAAAGGCTTAAATAGCTCGAATAGTTAATTTCAAAAGATTTCCATGAAAGTTTAATCAGCACTTGCGTTGCCATTAATATATACATTTTCAATTTTTTTCTGAACTATGAGGGCCGTCATTTCAATTTTTATTGAAATCGGCTGCTAAAAATATTAAGCTGTAAATTTTCGACTTTTTCATTTGTCATTCGATTTGCATAATTAAATTAAATTAACTTGCGTTAATAACTTATAATTTCAAGTTTCAACGGAATCTGTTGAGAATCTTGGCTGCTACAGAAATAAAAAAAATTGTATGCCACCCCCCTGTATGGGGAGACCCCCCTTAAAATACCTTAAAATATTTTCTTGCACTGCAAATTTCAAGAGGCACCACTTTTGACCTACGTAGAAAATTTCCTCATTCTAGCTCATGTGGTTTGCGAGAAAACTTGTTTTGACGCACGAACAAACGGACGGACAGACAGACAAGTCGCGATTTTATAATTTTTTTAGGGGATTGTTAAAAAGATTTTACAATATCTTAAAAATGGTCTGGTTTATAAATTCTATCAAGTAAAGTCATTTAAAACGTTTCCATGAAAAATATTCATTATTTCAGTTGGCACTAAAATAGCGAATTGCGCTTGCCTTCTGACCCTTGGGGGCCGCCATTTTGAATGCATGCATTTTATTTTGGATTATTTTAAATCTTTGTATGCTAGGAACTCATCAATCAATGTACTATCTCGTTCAAATAGAAGTTTCACTCTAGACAGGGCAAAATAATTCAATTTTTAAAGAAAATGGCAGCTAAAAATATTAGGCTTTAAATTTTCGACTTTTTTATTTTTCTTTCAATTTTAATAATTTCCTGCATAATACAAGAACATAGTACAGAGATCCATAATCTCAAGTTTCATCAAAATCCGCTGGAAAATGTGACCGCTAGAGGGCCACAAAAACCTGAAAAAAACGCATATTTAAACGGCCGCCATTTTGAAATTTGCTCATGCATGATCACCAAAATATCAAAGACTGTAGGCCTAAATAATGTCTACCTTGAAACCGAATTTCGTATATGTCGGATTAAAATTGCGACTTTAAAAAGCCTTTGAAGTTTTGAGTTTCAACTGGCCGCCATTTTGTTTTTTGCAACCTGACCTCCAATTTTTTCACGTAATTCTTTAGATACTTATAATTTCTATCAAGTTATTAAATTTCATGAAAATCTGTTGAAAGCTTTGACCACTATTACAACAACAAAATTTTGCACGTTTTTCGACCTTTGAGCGGCCGCCATTTTGTTTCTGCCGTACCGACTTTGGATTTTTTATTGTGAAATTCATCACATACAGCAATGAACCTTTGTACCAAATTTCATCCAAATCGGAGCTATACTTTGATCAGAACAGAAATCACGATTTTTCGTCTAAAATGGCCGCCATTTTGTTTTTGCCAGGCCGATATAGCTGGTTCACGAACTTAACCGAGATAATTACCCAATACACCTTTCCTGAAAATTTGGTGAAAATCGAAGCAAAATTGCAACCTCTATCGTGGTCACAAATTTCGTTATATCCCATATATACGAGGTGTGTTCAAAAAATATCACGAATTTTGTTTTTTTTTTTTCAAAAATTATTTATTTATTCATGAATATCTATTTTGTCCCCTTCAAATTAATCCCCATGAGATATTATACACTTGTGCCAACGGTTGTTCCAATCTTCGAAGCACTTCAAAAAATCATTTTTTTTTAATCTTGTTCAGCTCCTCCTTCGATGCCGTCTTTATCTCGTCAAGCGTAGCGTAACGTCGTCCTTTCATGGGCCTCTTCAGTTTAGGAAACAAGAAAAAGTCACAGGGGGCCAGATCTGGGGAATACGTTGGCTGCGGCATCATTAGTGTGTTGTTTTTGGCCAAAAAGTCGCGCACAAGCAACGATGTGTGAGCAGGGGCGTTATCGTGGTGCAAAAGCCAATTTTTGTTCTCCCACAAATCCGGGCGTTTCTGGCGGATTGCTTCGCGCAAATTGCGCATAACTTGCAGGTAATATTCCTTATTGACCGTTCTTCCCTGTGGCAAGAACTCATGATGCACCACGCCCCTGAAATCGAAGAAAACTGTCAGCAAAACTTTCACATTCGACCGAACTTGGCGCGCTTTTTTCGGTCTTGGTTCATGCGGCAGCTTCCATTGAGATGATTGAGCTTTGGTTTCCACGTCATAACCATAAACCCACGATTCGTCACCAGTTATGACCCTCTGGAGCAAATTTGGTTCGTCGCGGACAGAGTTTAACATCTCATTAGCAATGTTCATGCGTTGCTGTTTTTGGTCGCAATTGAGCAATTTTGGTACGAATTTCGCGGCGACCCGTCTCATGCCCAAATCGTTGATAAAAATCGAATGGCACGAGCCAATCGATATGTTTAGGTCCTCAGCAACTTCTCTAACGGTGATTCGACGATTGGCCAATACCATTTTCTCCACTTCATTAATTTTTTCGTCTGTTGTTGAAGTGCTCGGGCGTCCGGCACGCTCTTCGTCGTTAACATCTTCTCGGCCTTCTAAAAACATTTTGTACCACCGATAAACGTTGCTTCGGTCCAAGGTAGCTTCTCCATATGCCACAGTCAACATTCGGAATGCATCCGCGCACTTAATTTCGTTTTTGACACAAAATTTGATACACGTTCTTTGATCCATTTTTTTGAATAAGTAAAAATCGAAGACGATTGAAAACACGTGCAAGTAAAGCAGCTATCACCAATCAAGTGAACATTCAAAATGGCCGAGCTTGTCGGCATAAGTGACAGATATGAGTACCAACATAACGCCACAAAAAAATCGAAATTCGAATATACGTAACCCGCGAAAATTCAAAATTCGTGATACTTTTTGAACACACCTCGTGTATATATATATATATATATATATATATATATATATATATATATATATATATATATATATATATATATATATATATATATATATATATATATATATATGATGCTCTCCGCAATAGGTAAATTTCTCTCGAGAAATTTACCTAAAACTTAAATTGACTTGCATATAGAAACGCTTAGGGGTATTCAGACGAATAACTTACCAAATTTGAGCTAGATTCCCGAGTGCTCATGACATTTCCCAAAAAGGCATCGGCATCCTTGTACCAAACTAGCTTAGGTTTATGAATTTCATCAGCTCCCGCACCGCTCTTCAAGCGCTTTTTAACTTTATTGTCTTCGTTTCGATATGTGTCTTTAATATTTTTGAATTTCTTTCGTAACACCAAGTGCCGCATGCAGGACTCAGCACCAAAAATCAAAAGCAGACCGACTCTACCAACAAATGATTAAATTGCGAAGTCAGATTGCAGAGTTGAATGCAAATGTAAACATTTTAATGAACCGAACCTAACTTTTGGTATTTGAGAAAAGTCTTAGGGATCATTTAATAAACACTGATTGAAGCGTGGACCTGAAGATCTGTTTTTAAAGCTCAGTATCTTAGGCATTTTTGGCCCAATCGGCGAGATACTTGAAGAGACAGTTAGTTTTTTTAGGGTTTTGTAAAATAATTTTACAAAACCCTACTAGTTTCGCGACCAGTCTGTCCGTCTGTCCGTCCGTCCGTGTGTCACAGCAGTTTTTCTCGGAAACTACTTAAGCTAGAAACATCAAATTTTTTGTGTAGGTGTAAAGTGGTGATCTCTTCAATGTTCAACTACAAAAAAAATTTATAAGGTATTTAAGGGGGGTCTCCCCATACAGGAGAGTGACCCCCGAAAAAAAAAATTCATAGAAGGTAGCCAATATGGGTATCAAATGAAAGGTCTTGATGAGAACTTATCAAAACAGGTCTTAGTTTGGCAAAATTTGCTTAGAGGGGCGCACAGGGAGGGGAAATACATGAAAAATTTGTGTCCCCCCCCCCCCTCGCGATTGGACACATGTGATCCGAAAAATCTGAAAAAAATCAGGAATGTAGGCCTTGGTGAGTACAACAACAACAAATACGTGAGAAGTCGCAATTCACTCAACTTTGTTAGTAATAGTATGATTTATCGATTTTATGTTTTCTTGAATAAAATCTTAACGGTACCCTTAAATTCAATGAAATTCAGTACGAAGATGTTTCTTTATAAGATTGATCTATCCTGAAAGTTTCATAAAGATAGCGAAGTTACAGCGGTTTGAATTTTCCTGTATTACTATGGAACAATATGCGCTGCATTTATTACTATGGCAACATATGGCTATGGAACAACATGCGCTTTTTACCGACTCAGACACTACAGTTTTGCTAGGATTTGCATGAAAATTTCAGGAATGATAGTTGTCATGTATATCTTTGAGAATCGGTTCAGCTAGTGGTATCAGTAATCGTAAAACAAAATGGTGGCTGTTTTAAATGCGAAGGTTGAATAATTTTGAGTTATTTTTTCCCAACATGCATGCTTTGAACACTTGATTCAATTTAATGAATGACTGAAGATGAGTAACTAAAATTAATGCTCATAAGTGAAACAAGTCAAGGAGGTGGGAGAGAGCTGCTAGCAAAAGGGTTTTGTACCCATTCTAGGATTCGAAAAAAATAGGCCATTAATCGATGATAACAGTACAGGAGAGTGGCCCCTGAAAAAAAAAATTCATCAAACGTAGCCGATATGAGTATGAAATGAAAGTTTTCATGGGAGCTTTTCAAAACAGTTGTTAAACTGTCAGTTTTTGCTTCAGTGGGGGCACAGGGGGGAAATACATGAAAAATGTGTTTCCTCCGTCGCGGATGGACATCTGAAAAAATTATCAAGGGAGATATTTATGAGTAAAACAATACTAAAAACTTCAGGAGTCTAAATTCGTTGAACTTTGTTAAAAATAGTATGATCTTCGTATTTCATATTTTCTCCAATAAAATCGTCTTTGACATGTTTCTTGATTTGATTCGATCTGGTGACTGCATTTTGTAAATTGAATACAAAACCCTTCTGACATGAGCGTAGGTCTGTTTACCCAACTTGTTATCTCTGAGAGCTGATCATGAATTTGGGCTAGATATTCGTGATTAATTCACATTATTTTGTGTGTCCTCTTATACCAACGTATTGAACATTGTCTGAGTGGCACACTTGACGAAGCGATGAGAGGTGTGAATGCAGATCGCGCGAGCGTTGTGCGACGAAGAAAGTATGATGGAGAGATTGGTAGGGAATGGAGGTATTTAAATAACGATAATTAATCCCTTTTTTTGTGAATGGGAAATGAAGCCCTGAGAATTGGGCTTCCAGGGGCACAAGACATCTAAACTATACACCAGTCATCTCCTCTGTGAACCTGAGAACATAGTCTGGAATCGTTCGACTCATCGTAACCACCTTCATTTTGGAGGATCTCTACACTAGTGGGAAAGGTAGAAGCAATAGGGATTGCTAGAAAAATAGTCCTTCATCCTTAAATTATCTTGCTGTAATGGGGGCATTTTATCTTTTAGGATTACTTGAGCATATGTGCCATATAAAGGGTGATTCATAACAAGTGTACACATTTTTGTCGAAAAAAAACATAGTTTTTGTGAATGTTTATTGATTATAAAAATTTGGTCCCTTACAATTAAATATGAAACATTACTTTGGGCATATGTGCACCTTGTGCTGCTCAAACGATGATTGTAATTTTCGCACATTTCCGGCGTTATTAGGCGTGTGTTGGCTCGAATATTGTTTTTTAATGCTTCAGTAGTCTGCGGAGCATCAGTGTAATCACGATTTTTCAGAAATTCCCAAAGGAAGAGGTCACAAGGAGTCAAATCACACGATCTTGCCGGCCAATTTATGGGTGGACCAAAAAACTCAAGTAGAGCGCAAAATGTTTGCACTGGCGATTCATTATTTTTGTAAAAAGTTTTAACTATAATAAAACGTTCGGCTGATATGTATGATGCCATGGAGAGAATTGTAAAAGACGAAACTGTCATAATCTGTCAATATATGGACCTAAAGTTGGTGATAAATAAAATTTAAGGCCCATTCACATCTGTACACTTGTTATGAATCAACCTTTTCCATTTGTCAATCAATCCAAGCATCTCGCTAACAGGACTATTCAAAAAGAGCAATCCTGTTTCCTTTAAGAAGTTTCAATGCAGCCTGCCTCATCTTTTGTGTACACTAAGTATGCAGGTGGTATCATCATCCTCTCCTGCGCAAAACATACAGTCGGTAGTCCGTAAGATTGAAAACACCCATGCCGCTCGAGAGCTGGGTCAGGTGGGGGTTAGTCTCATTCTGCCTTCGATTGAGCCCAAATTTTTGATCAGAAATAAAGTACATAGTCCGTTTTCTCTTCGTTCTGCCTACCCAGGACTGTAGTAACTTGTGCCAATCTATGTCATCTTTAATTGGGAGCTGCTATAAGTAATTAGATATCGCATGATGTTTCTATGTTACCCTATAGATACGAGGTTTTTGCAGCGAATCCAACGCACGTTGCAACCTAGTATTTGATCCTGCAAAGATTCAAAAAACTCGATAAAATTGACGATGTAAATTAAAATTAAATAAAAATTTCTGACGAGATCCTGAAGAACTTATGAACATTATTGGTTGTTATTTTTTTAGCCTATTCTGTAATTCATGCGTTTTCTACAGTCTCTCTCGAAATTTTTTCAGCAAAACCATGAAAAATATCGCAAGAGGGTTTTTGTGTCCCAGATGCGGTTCGAATCTCATTCTTGCATTGAATTTCATTAACATTGAAGTCTTCCGCCATTAATGTTGTTTAATTCTAAAGCGTAATTAAATGGCAAAAATGACCTTGCTGATGCTTCGAAAATGCATTATTTATAAGCAGCCTAGATTTTTTCAAAAAAAAAAATCAAAATTCTAGTACTCTACTTTAGTTGAGATTGCACCAAAAAGAAGAACAATTAAAATTAGTCCACGAAGTTTAATTTAATGAGAAGCTCTTGAACTTAAATAATTGCATCAAAATTACTTCCGGTAATTGTTCTTTCCAATGCCAAATTCTTACAGAATTTGCATATAAGTACGGGTTTCAAATGAAGTTGGTGCATCAGTTGCAGTTCAACAGTTCTCGAATATCTAATAATCGCAAAATGAAATTCTTCTTCTTCTTGTTGGCCCTTATCGTTGTCGCTTCAGCAGCAAACATCAAGGGTGGTAGTGGTGGTGGATATAGTGGAGGACGTGGAGGTGGTACCGGAGGCTACAGCGGCGGTGCTTCAGGAGGGGGGCTTGGAGGATACAAAGGTGGCCAAGCAGGTGGCATTGGTGGCGGTCAACGTGGCAAAGGAATTGGTGGTGGATATCCTGGTGGACAAGGTTCCAAAAAGGGATAAAGCTGGTGAATTACTAAACTGAGCATGTAATAGAAGATTTTGTTGTAATTAAATAAATGAAGGGATAAAATTCTGATTGATTAAAAATAATTTTTTATTTCTGGGGAGAAAAGCATTGAAGTAGAGAATGAACTTTTTGAAGGGCGTTGTAAAACAAAATTTCAATGACTCAAACAAAAATGTCTAGGCAAAGACTAAATCTAGTAGGAAGTGAAATCCTGAAAATGTTCTGATCCTACAGGAACTTTCTGACTTTTCATTGACAAGATGATCAATAAGGGTGAAAAATTCTTCAGAAAGAAAAATAATCATCATTTCATCTTTCCGAAATGTTTATTGTGATTTTTTATTGAAATAAGCCTATACTCCCTGAATTAGGGGTTTCTACACTTGCTAGTGGCAACTTGCAAAAGAACTAGTTCCATATGGGCAGGGACCAGATTCGGCAAAGAAATGCGTTAATGATAAAATGAATAGTGAAAAAAAACACGGTCACATACTGGCAGAGTTAACAGTGGACCAGCTCTAAAGATGACTCAGTGTCTATGCTAGAAGGGATAAAATAAAACTGCTAGGGTTTATGAGTACGAACTACCCGATAGTTTGCTGTGAACAATTAATATGCCATCTATAAGCAAAGATGGTAAGGATTAGGAGTAAGATTTAACCGTCTTGTAACGTAAGGAGGAGCCGGATGTGTTATTTCAAGGAAATATCTAACATAGCAGTACATTTAAAAATCTACTCAAAAGACCAAGCACGCAGATTTAAAACTTAAGGCGATTCAGTTTAGTTGAAGAAGAGTCATCACCAGATTTGCTTTTATGGAATATTGAAAAGAGGTTTGCTTTCCCAATAAAAATATTTATTTAACAAAGTCTTTACGATTTAATTTATGAAATAATCGATGTCGAGTGGGCGAATGAACGTGTGTGTTCAGTCGACAGGTCCTCGTTCACGAAGATGTCCTTGGTGTTGTGGTGCGTCGTATTGCGCAGGGTTAACGAAATCATCCTCGAGCGGAGATCCCTTAGGAAGTAAGAGTCATTCACGCCAGCTGGGAATGTGTTGAAAAATTCCCCAGATAGTCGAAGCGTCGTGCCGTAGACCAGATTGGCTGGCACCGATCCCATGTCTTCCTTCAGTGCCGATCGCAGTTCTAGCAGTACAATCGGTGATGCTTTGCTCCATTGGAGTGAATCGTGGCAGCGGATCGCGGTTTTGGCCCTGCTATACCACCATTCCACTAGGCATTGGAAGCCAGATGGTAGGGCGTCGTCCACAAGTGGGTGATTCTGAGTAGTCTGGTAAGTTCCTTAAGTACCTGGCTCTAGAACTGTCTACTGAGGTTGGTCATGATGTTTGCAGGGACTCCAAAACAGCTGATCCATGCATTGATCAGCGCCTCCGTGAATGCTGTAGCCGTGATCGTCTCAATTGGGATCACCTCATCCCAGTGGGAAACTTGTCCACAGTGGTGAGGCAGTATAGGGATCCTTCACTCGGGGGAAGTGGTCTCAAGAGATCGATGTAGATGTGCTCGGATTTCGCATCGGGAAGGCTGTATTTTTGCAGTGAGGACATCGTGTGCTGAGTGATTATTTTGCATTGGCAAGGCAGTCGGGCTCGGATGAACTTGTTGATGTCGGAGCTCATCGAGGCTCAGAAATAGCTATCGGTGATTATCTTCTTGGTCATTCAGATGCCTGGGTGAGAGAAGTCATGGATGTTCTGCATAACTATCGCTCGGAATTGCTATGGGATGAATGGTCATATCCAATCCAGAATTACAACGCAGTGAAGAGTAAGGGAGGAGTAGTTCAACCTCTGTTGTCTCCACTCGAGTGGCTGGTTGTGGCCACGCAATTGCGCTTGAAGCTCGTGGTCATCCTTCTGAGCTAGGGCGATAGCGATGAACTCAATTGATTGAATCATATTTAGCTTTGAAAGATAGTCAGCGTTGGCGTTGTCTCTCTGCCTGGGATGTGTCGGGTGTCCGTGGTGAATCGCGATATGGAATTCAGCCAGCGTTGTTGCCTCGGTGATACTTTTTCGGAGCGCTGCTGGAGTGTGAACTGCAAGGGCTTGTGGTTGATGATGACGGTGAACACTTTGCCACCTCGTGTATAGCGAATAGTTCCCCATCGTACGTACTGTACTTTCATTGGGCGTCTGTTAGCTTACTGGAGAAGAATCCAAGTAGTGTTACCGTTGCTCCCTTCAATTTGCAATTTTCAGTTGTACTGTCTCTGGCCTCGGCGTTGTAGAAATTCCTTCCGTCTTTTCAGGTAAGAGTTTCAATCCGTGCTTGCTGATGGCGTATCCCAGGAACTTGACTTCCTATTTTTCGAACTGATTCTTAGGGGTGTTGATGGTCAGACCAAATTTGACTAGTCGGTCCTAAATTTGCTCCGCGTGCTCTAAATGTGCCTGTCGGTCGGGCGAGAAAATCAGGATGTCGTCGAGATAGATAAATATGTTGCTCAAGCTTCGCAGTACTTCATGAATGAAGCACTGGAACATGTGGCCTACGTTGCATAGTCCGAACATCATGTACATAAATTCGTACAATCCAAATGGTGGGAATATGACAGTATTCAGGATGTCACTGGGTTCCACAAGAATTTGATGGCATGCCTTTTGCAAGTCAATTACAGAGAAGACCGATATTCCGTGTAGAGCTGCGGTGCGATCCTGGAGGAATTCAAGTGGATAGCTTTCAGGGATTGTGCAGACATTGAGCGCATGGTAATTTCCGAATGGTCGAGAATATATATTTGGCTTTTTCGCCATAGGCAAGAGGCAGCTCCATGCGCTTTTTGCAGCGCGGCAAATTCCAAATTTAATTCGATAATTGAATTTGGCTTTTGCGGCGGCCAGCTTGTCTGGGGAGAATATTCGTGCCTTGGCATTGACCGGTGATCCCTTGGTTTGGATGTGATGCGTGTTCATGCATCTGGTGTTCAGTTATTGGCTGTCGTCTGAGAGGTTGACGTAGTCGAACAGAAGGGATTGCAGCTCGTTATTGATATCCATCGGTGGCAAATCCACATTGGGTGGCTGTTTGTCTATGGGCATTATAATAGTTTTGAGGCGTGTTCATGTCTATGAGGAGGCCATGGTGTTCGATGAAGTCAGCTCCGATGATTGGAGAGCTTACATCGGCTATCGTGAAGATCCACTTGAATGGCGTTGCAAGCCCCAAATCCAGCTTTCCCTCCCGTTTGCCAAATTTTCTCATTTTTGAACCATTGACGGTCACTAACCTCGAGGTGGCGTAGGACGAATTAAAAATTTAGATCCTGGTGCCCTTGCTGATGTTGTCACGAGTTCTTAATCGTTGAATCGTCCGATGAGGGCATCTACGTGTGGACAAACTGTGTTTAGATTTTTGAGTGGAAGCAGGGTTGCCGGCAGTTGTTGGCTTCTGTCCCGTAATGTTGATGGTACCAGCAAAGTTTTTCGTCGGTCGTTTTGGTGTGGCGTGTTGGTTACTCTTCCTATTGTGGTGCCTGTATGCGACGTACGTCATGTCGCAAGTTTAACCTATTGCACAGCGTCTTGAGCGTGCCCTTTATTTTCGTCATTCAATGGATGTGCCACGATTCGTCGTCCTTTGCAACCGCTACCACTGACTGCCTGATGATCTCGTGCACGTGATCAGTGATCGGTGCGAAATCCGACAGTGAGGCATCATTAGCCGATAGGATGCTCCACAGCGTGATATGGAGGTGGCTCAGTCACATTTTCTATAACAAGGGGGCTGGAAACGTTCGTAATAAATATAAGCAGTCGAGCAGCCCCGTCGTGATCAATACTGGCTGCTCCTGAAGAGATGAGGTGGTCACCCCGTCGAAACTGCTTAGTTTGTTGTTTTACTAGTGTAAAGTAAACTACATCCGTCAAGTTTCCATCCATTAGGCAGAGATGAGTGGTTTGATTCAGCCACTTTAATGTCTTTAGGTTTGACATTCCCCTTGTAATGCAACGACCTTCTTCGGAGAAAGTAACGGTTGCCATTTGTGTAATGTTTGTGTTTTTCTCAAGCCTCCGTGCCCACTAACTTTAACGAGGCAAAAAAATTTTGAATTACTGTAGAGTAGCTTAATTGACACATAATAGAACATTTCTAAAGATAATAAAAATTGATCGGTATGTCTTGTAGGGTAGAGTACACGTGATAAGTATTTTGTAGTGTAGCTTCGTGTCTCAACAAGAATCCGCCTCATATGATCCCGCAAATGCTAGTCGTCAAGCATGCGTACGTGGTCGTTAAGCGAAGCTAGTTAGCTGAGATCGATGTTGTTTATAGCTCGCTGAAACTTGTGCCAGACCATCGGCACCCATGTCCTACACGGGCATTTCGAAAATCATTAAACGTTTCCGTTAGCAAGCGTGCGCATCTGGTTGAGGAGCTGCGATGGGTGTTGGTCTCCCAGCTCGATCTCCGAAAAGAGCTTTTGAGCCGAGTCTGCGTGGATGGACAATAGAGCGCTTTTCAGGGCACTATATTTATTTTCTGATGGTGGGTTTATCACAATGTTATGCACCTGCTAAACCACCCTTGTGTTGAGATTTGCTAAAAGCAGGTTGAATTTGGTTGAGTTATCGGTGATACGGCTCGTGGTGAAATTTGTGTCGGCCCAGGTGAATCAAAGCTCCACGTCCTCCTGCAACAAGGGTGGAACTTTGAATGCAACACATGCCATCCCATCTGTATCGTGGGCCTCTTCCCTTGGCCCAGGTCTGGTTGGTAGCACGGACATTGGCATTGATGATGGTACTGGTGTGGCCATCTGCGTCGGATAACTAGCAGTGGGTTTTTTTCGTGGACGTTAAGGCGCGGTTCGTTGCTTATGATCACCACTATGAGATATTGAAGAAACGTTTCCTTTCCCTATAAAAAGTTTTATTTAACAAAGTCTTTACAGTTTAATTTATGATGTTATTGTCGCTGAGTGGGTGAATGAATGAATGGACAAATGCGATGAAATTTGTAGCGTCGGCCGCTTAAATGCATCAAATATGATGACGCATATCTGATGTTTCATCGGCAGTTGTCATGCACCTACGCTGTGATATGTGCAACTTCAGCATTAGAAAGTGCATCGTCCGCGGGTACATATTTCATAGCGTTGAGCTATTAGTCTATAAGTTACCACTCGGAGACTGCATATCCTGTGGTGCACAAGCATGTATGCCGGCTGTTACATTTGTGGCACACAACCGTGCATGGTTGCCATTTAATTATCATATGTGTGGTGAGCGGCTGATCTGCCAAACTTCTGTAACACTCAAAACAACAATACAATATCCTTACCACAAGTAGAAGATATAATACGATAAAGCAACTTTTGGCCCCAAGAAAGGGTAGTGCCTAGGCTTAGTTCCTCGAATAAAAGTAGGTATTTTAATCACTCATAGTAATTAATAATTCTTTTTGTAGCTGTATGGTGAAGGCTATTAACCCCCAAATGTAGGGCTCCTATGCAGTCAAGCTATATAGACTACTCACCAGTCATCTTTCCTGTGAAAATGAGAATTTATCCTGGAACCGTTTGGCTTATTGCCTCGGGCTAAGGCTTATTTTGCTACACCATAAAGTGCTTTCTAGCTCGAGATTCCCTCCACTAGTGGAAGGAGAGGGAGCAAAAGGGATTACTAGGAAATTAATCCCACAGTCCTAGCGCTCCTGGCTGCTATGGGCACATTTTATCTTTTTGGACTCTCCAAACATAATATGCCTTGGTTTCATTTGTCAACCAATCCAAGTTTCTCCTCGATCAGAATATTATGAAAGAGCTATACTATTTCTTTTTAGAGGTCTCGATGCAGCCCGTTTCACCTTTTATATGCAATGCGGCTGATATCGTCCTACTCTCCTGAACAAAACCTACAATCGTGTGCAAGTGAGATTGAAACACTCTTGCCCGCTCAAGAGTTGAGTAATGTAAGGTTAGTTTCACCGTGTCTTCTATTGAGCCATGGTTTTAGATAAGGAACAAGATGCATAATCTGTCTTCTCTTCATGATATTCATCCAGGACTGTAGTTTTTTTTTGTGCAAAGCTGCATCATCAATCTTTCCCGGCCACTATAAGCAATTTGCTTTCGCATGATGTTTGTAACATAGGTTATCCTATAGATACGAGGTTTTTGCAAAAAAAAACTAGCATACGTTGCAAACTGGTTTTTTATACTGCGATGGATTTGAAAATCCCTAAAGAAATTCACGATGCAAAGGAAAATAAAATGCAGATTCTCAACGCATTTCTAAAGAAATCCTGAAAGAACTTATTTCCATTATTGATTACAATTTTTTCAGTACATTCAGCAGTTCATACACTCTTGAATCTTGTTCGAAATATATACAATAACATAAAAAATAGGCATCCTTAGAGGTTTTTTTGTGTTCCACGTGGAGTTGAAATTAAATTCTTGCATTGAATTCCGTTAACATTAAAGCCTTCCGCCATTAATGTTATTTAGTTCTAAAGCGTAATGAAATGGTAAAACTGACCTTGTCAATAAGTCAAAAAATGCATTACCCAGATACAAATCAATTTGGTTGTTTATCCGAGCTGCTTAGTTTTTTTTTCAGACAAATACAAAATTCAAGTACTCTATTTTACTTGAGATTGCACCGAAAAGAAGAATAATTAAAACTAGTCCGCGAAGTTTACTTTAATAAGAAGCTCTTGAACTTAAATAATTGCATCAATCAAATGAAAAACGACTTCCGGTAAATGTTCTTTTCAATGTCGAGTTCTTACGGAATTTGCATATAAGTACGGGTTTCAAATGCAGTTGGTGCATCAGTTGCAGTTCAACAGTTTTCGAATCTCTAATAATCGCAAAATGAAATTCTTCTTCTTCTTGTTGGCGCTTTTCGTCGTCGCTTCAGCAGCAAACATCAAGGGTGGTAGTGGCGGTGGATATGGTGGAGGACGTGGAGGTGGTACCGGAGGCTACAGAGGTGGTGCTTCAGGAGGAGGGCTTGGAGGATTCAAAGGTGGTCTAGGAGGTGGGCAAGCAGGTGGCATTGGTGGCGGTCAACGTGGCAAAGGAATTGGCGGCGGAGTTGGTGGTGGATATCCTGGTGGACAAGGTTTCAAAAAGGGATAAAACTGATGAATTACTTAACTGAGCATGTAATGGAAGATTTTCTTGCAATTAAATATATAAATAAATGAAGGAATTAAATTCTGATTAATTAAAAATATTTTTTTATTTCTGTGGAGAAAAACAATGAAGTAGAGAATGAAGTTTTCGAAGGGCGTTGTAAATGTGAATTTAAATGATTCAAACAAAAATTTCTACGCGAAGACAAAGTTTATTAAGTTATGAAATCATGTAAACGTTCTTTATTTAAAGAAACATTATGGCTTTACATTGACAAGATGATAAAAAAACATCATAATTTCATAATTCCAAAACGTTTATTCTGTCTTTCTATCGAAATACGTCTTTACTCTTTCATTTTGGTTTTCTTTTCCAAACCCATCTGTTTTGTTTTCGCTTTTCGATTCCCTTCCTACGCCTTTACTTTTTTTGGCTTTTTAAGAGCCATTTTTTTCTGTGTAGCTGCTTGTTCGTCTCTTTTTCTCTTTCTTTTTACGTTTTCATTCTCTTTTTGTTGCTTTTCAAGTTCTTCTTTTTCAATGATGGCTCTAAAATTCTCGGAAGTAAAGACGAACGAATTTTTTCTGTCTTCCCAATAAATTTTCTTTCATTTTTCGGTGCATTCTGAAAGTAATCATTGATTGATTTGTTAAAATGGGGGTCGTCTTTTGAAGTAGATGGCATGCACAAATCTATAGGAGTTTGTGGGAGTCATAGTAATTTAAACTGTGGTCTCATTATCAGTGCTGTTTAAATTTACATTTGTTGTATTATTAGTGTTTTGTATTTCGATATTCACTGAGACATTTTCTGCAGAAGTACTATGAAAAAAGCACCAAAGTTTGTGTAACGTCGAAGACGTATTATCTTAGGTTACAGCCTGAAGTTGCAGTGGTTTCATCTGGTTTATTATTTCGTCCCCTACAATACTTTCAAAATCTTTCAGAGACATAAGCTTACCTTCTGCATCAGACACTTAATTTGACTTTCGCGTGGCTAAAAATTTGGAGTAATCAATGGCATTCTCATCAAAAGGACACGACCAACATGCTCTAAAGCCATTTATTATATGCTCCAATTTTATATCATCTAAAACTGTTTTTAAAATAGTAGCAATGCTCAATTTTGACACAACCTCACTCACATTTTTTTATTGGAAGTGTCACGGACACGTCTGCTAGCGGAGTATTGGGATAAAGGGCTACGAGTTTGATCCCTAGCTCTTTGCAAATGAAACTCAGCTGTAAAGTAATATGGCTTTTGTTACCATCTATAAAGAGGATAATCGGTTTTTAACGTTGTGCACTGTAAGATATGACGCAAATATTTCAGTAATAAACTGACTAAAAACTTCTGCTGTCATATACCCTGTAACACAGCGTCCGATACCCCATTGTGGCGGGACAGATGTAGTAATTTTTTCCCGCAATCCTTTGTAAGGAATCACTATCAAAGGAGGACATACCTTGCCATCAGCACTTTTCCTTGGAATTTTCTAGTTCTACGGCGTAAATGCTTTTCTCACTTTCAGAGACACAAGCACTAGCTTTGGTTACTCCCTCGCTGCTCTTTCTGCTAAATAGGGATGACGTTTTAAAAAAGCTTTCAGCCATCCCTTACCTGGTGTCTTATTGATAAATAGATAATCGCGTGGACTCTCAATCAAAAAATGTTGTACTGAATCGAAAACCTCTTCTGAGTTTCTTGGGAATCCTTTGCGAGCCATTCTAATCTACCATTCTTCAATGGCATCTTCCTCAGTGTATGTTAAATATACATACTGTTGGCCCAAATTAAGACCTTGAATAAAACTTTCTGAGTTTAAACTGTAAAGATCCTCTTGGAATGATATATTTTTTGCAACTGCTCGCAAAGATATTTTTCATCTTTTATTTTTTCCAATGCTGCATCAACCGCTTCTTTTGTGTACTTGGGTATTTTGGGCGTTGCTGTTTATTCTTTTTTTTTTTGATCTAATAAAAAAGAAAGTAAGTTTCACATGACCTGTAGTCAAATGAAGCGTAAAAGTATCCGTAAAGGACTGCACCGATGGTCTGCTGCCTTGGTGAAAGAGGATGTTAGGATCCGTTGGGGTTGGTTTTGTCTGGTGACGCATGAATGCGCTGGCAGGCTAGCGTTGTGGTGTCGTGGGGCGGGTTCTACTCCCCAGCATAAGCCCACTACACAATATTTATACTGACGATATTTATGGCTCCCAAATAAGAGTGGGGCATCCACGTAGAAGCAGTGCCCCCTCGCACCCTCCCAACTGGATCAAGATCCAAATGTAGACGTGGCCATATATTTTCCATTTAAGTGAAAAACTCATACAAACATAATTTGTGTTAATTTTTCCATTAAATGAGAAACATATATATGATATAGTATTATGCGATAGATTCACATAACACTATACCATAAACGGGCACGTGAGCAGAAGGCCACTCTACTCGGGCAAGTGCACCTGAAACGCATCAAAAGGGGAGAGCCCGCTCGATGGCTAGCTCATTATAGTGGAGGGGCCGGTCATCAGGTTTTCGATAAATGGAAAGACCGATTGTGTATTTCAATTATACATTTCCTTTATTTTTATACTTCTTTTTTATTGCAAATATCTATTCTTATTTTGCTCAATTTCTAAGTACAGTCAATCAAAATTAATAATATTATATGAATCAAATATAGAATTTCAACATAAAGCCATTTAATTTAAATAGAGAAATGTAATAAAAAGCTTGATTATGCTATTACAATGGCTTTGGGTCTCTTATCGCCGCTCACATTATTTCCTCTGTCTTTATCATCGATTTTGTATTGAATCAGCAATGTTTGTTTTTAAATTTTTACTTTTGTTTTCTTACAGTTCTCTTTTACAAGCTATCAACTACACATCATTCTTAATATTTAAGCTTTCTATCAATATAATCACATTCTACTTGAAATTGTGGTTTAGACGTGACAATAGTCCTAGAATTTTACACTCTCAACTTCAAGAACGCCATGTATATTTTTTCTTTGCAAAATAAATTAATAATTACAATTCAATCAATCATGTATGATTACCTGATTTTTGCATTCATGCCAATTCTAAAGAGATTATTTCAAAATTAAAATTTGACTTTTATTAATAAAAAACATGGAAAATACAATTCTTAAACGAGAGTGGAAAGCATCACTGAAGCATCGAATAATTCCATCTGACTCCTTAATATTTAAACTGAATATAATTCGATAATAACCAGCAGATTATATGAAGCACCCAATCTTACGCAAAGTGTAAAAAGGAGCAACCGCCATTCTGTTGCAATTTCTATAATCTGACAGAGATTTCCTCATGTTCATACCGAAAAAGTCTGTATCTTATTTTTCTGGCACTCTGCATTTGGACTGCAAGCTTCTTATATAAGGCGCACTCTTAATTCGAAAGTTATTTTTCTTCCACTAGTACTTTCGAATTTTGCTTTCCCTACAGAGATTGTAGCATGATTTACTTTTAGAAACGATTCAAGACTGGCTTGCATGCGATTCGGAACTAATGGCGAGAATACTCTTAACGATCGACAATTGATTAAGACTTACTTTGGTTTGTGACGGGCTTCAGAATTTTCAGTGCCGTCTGAATCCGTTGAACTTCGGTCATGCAAAGCGTACGATGAAATTGGTAACATGCAAGGAAATTAAGCAAAAAACCCAATGTTTCAATATAAAACCAATATAATACCGACCACTGTACACATGGGTAGATTTTATTTAATAGTTGGCTAACATTTTCTATGTCTTTGTATGTCGTACCAAATTCGGTCATGGACGCACGGATGGGCTCACGGTCTTATGCGTAATCGCGTCCAGAGTAATGTACACCAAGTTGCGGGATTCTAGGTGATGAAGCGAGGCCACGGTAAAAGAACAGACAGATTCAGCACTTCAAAATTATTTTAGTAATGACCATGTTGAAGGTATTTCTATGAAATATGTGGTATAAAACTTGAACAGGCTGTTACAGAGCAACACAGGCATATTAGTAGCTTTTCACTATATATATAAGTATATGAGTATTAGCAAAGAAATTATCCAAAAATGAAAACAAACATTGAAACTGAAATAACGCTTGCCGGCGCGGTTCTCGCGACGTATTACGGTGACGATCCATGATAGACTCTCCTTTTATCAGTTAGCACCTTGCGGGACTACTTCCAACGGCAGTTGACGAGCCTTCCATCCACTTTTAATTGTCTTGTCGAAGTGCAACTCGTGAATAAGCTCCACTGTAAAGGGGTTTCCGTGTCCAAATTTCAATTGCAGATTTGGATTTTTTTAAATTAATAGAAGATAGTAATGTACTAAAATTTAAATAACAATAAAAGATAATATAAAAAAGCATATAATTATAAGGAAAAATTTAAATTTAATACATAGAAGAAAAAGACAGTCTAAAGTTTATTTATAATAAAAAAAAAATTTATGATTTATGAAACTAGAAATTGGAACAATTAATTTTTCCAAATCTCCAATTAAAATTTCGGACTAGTGTTGTGCCGGTTCTCGAGCAGGTTGCTTAGGCGACTGTTCGATTACAACAAAGCTCGTTCAAAATAAGTTAAAAAGTAGTGTAGTAATAAGTCAATTTTTTGTATTAGTCAGTATTATGAGTGACACAGTAATTGGCCGATGCTAACAACTATTCATAAAATTCTTAGATGACTGCCAATTGAATAGACCAAGTAAAATAAAAATTACAAAGACCATTTAGTTGTAAAAAACGCACTTTGCTGAGTATATGAAAACCACAGGTATTGGCATAAGGGGACAATTACTATAAATTTGTGGAATCATCCTGACAGTACTAGCTGCGGAGAAATTTTTAGGTTAGATACGAAGATATCGCCATAGATAATTCATATTCACTTATTATGGTTAACAGCTTTACATTCTAAAGGATGTTAATATCTGCACTACGTTAAATACTTTTCAAGATATCACATAAAAAATTTGCAGCATTAAAAATTTTTTAATCAAACTTACCTGTTTCCTTTCCGGTTTCAAGAAATCACGAATGGTAAAAACACCAAATCAACTGATGACTTTTTGCTGATACTTTATGACAGCTATCAATAGTGTTGCCCTTACCTAATTCTTTGTTCTACGTTTTCAAAAGGTAGTTGCTAGTTTTTAAATACGAAAGTTGAAATGGCTAACAACTGTGTGGGAGCCACGAACTTTCCTATTTACCTTATTATATATTGGGAGCAAATACAACCAAAAGTTTAGTGTCTGGTTCGATGGAAGCCCACGTGTATGATTGTTGTAATTGGAGAAAATTCCAACGACAATAACTTCTGCACACTCTATTGAAACTTATAGAATATAAGCACCTTTCGAAGAATTACTTAACTTTCTACTTTCATCCAATTTAATTATACAACTACAGTTTTACTGGCAAAAATATTAAATTTACAAATCCAACTATTATTAGCAAAGTTCAAAGAATTTCAAGCTTTAATGTATTTGTTATTCGATCTCCAGAACTATTCATAATGAATATAATTGCTGAAACATTCATGGAATTCTAGCAAATCGGTAGTGTATGAGTAAATTGGAAGTGCATATTGTCGTATAACCATGCATAGTCGCTACTATTCAATAGTACAGGAAAATTTTAATCCCCATAACTTTGTTAAATACTATTCGATTTTTCTGAAATTTAGAGCAATAATTTAATTTATTAATTGACGGTTACGAATTGTGTTACATTGTTTTTGAGGGTGCCCGTACGTTTTCTTGAAAAAGTGTTAAATTGATAAATTGTACTTATACTAAAAAAGTTGAGAGAATTTCGACTTCTTATGTATTAGTTGATGTTTTGTTCATAAAAGTCGATACCTTTGATTTTTGTAGATTTTTTGGATGAAAGGCGTCCAATCGCGGGGAGTGGCACCCCCCTTGACACTGACAAAGTAGTTTTAAGACTCATTTTGAAAAGATCTCATGGAAGACCTTCCATAGGACATCCCACTTAACCATCTTTGATGAAAAGACATTTTTGAGGGTCACTCCTCTAAATGGGGGGACCCCCTGATAATTGCTTGAGTTTTTTTCCACACCAAAACTTTCAAGAAATCATAACCCTCGACCTTTCCAAAAAGTTTCTTGGCTGTAGCTTTTGTTGTTTCGGAGAAAAACTACTGTAACATATAGACAGAAGGACGGACGGACATAGGTACCGATTTTAATAGTGTTCTGCATTTTAGTACAAGACCCCAAATAGCAATACATGCAATTATTTTAAGAAAAATACGAATGAAGAGAATATTTAAGAGTACTACAACAAGAAAATTAAACGAAAGAACGAGACATAAACATTACGTGCAAATAAGTAAATAATTATAGCTTTTCCTTTTTTGTGTTTGTCATAAATGAAAATTATATAAATAATAATCATATTTTAGAAGAAAGATCTATTAATTGCAAAACAAAACAAAATCTTTCCTTTTCAGTAGAGAGTCATTTTTTTCAGGAGGAAAAGAAGCAAGGAGGTGAGTATGCCCCCGAGGGGGTGGGGTTTTAAAATCCGGTTCGGTAGACGGTAATGTAGCTTGGCCAAAGCATATGTATATACTAACAAGCATTTTCACCAGCTGATCTTGGCTGATCAGAGGGAAAATATTTGAATGAAACAAGTGATCAACTTGTAAAATATAGAGAGCGCGCTTAGCATCATTTGTTTCCATTCGAGACAAAATGTGAAATCGCTATTTACTTGGGGCTAAGCTCTCATGCGGAAAATCGATTTGCTGTTGTATTTGCATGTACGCACACTTAATGAGAGGGAATAGTTTGCCCATCTGATCATAATGAAAGCTTATCGTCTTGCTTTCCATTCAGGTACCTAGGCAGGGCAATATTTGCCGATTCAATCTCTTTCTTATATTTCTCCACAAAAGCGTTTGCGAACGCTTATACATACTCAAATCGATCTTTAAAGCTCGAATACCGTTAGGTTGGGTATTCGGTCTACGTAATCTTGCTTGTTAGTTCATACGCTCTGGCTGGGATATGCATTTTCATTTAGAGTAAATTGACGCGGTGTATCTCCTGTACCTCTATTTTGGACTGTTTGTATGGTTTCAAGCAATGGGAATAGATTAACGAAAAGTAGAATCGTTTTCATGGAAGAAGAGAAAATTTTAGTCGGATTTAATCTGCTCCCACAAGACATGCGACTGAAATTCCTCTTCAAACGAGCTAGCTGGGAGTAACAACCTCGGAGTAGACTAAGGGTGTCTGGACTTGTTGACCTATTGAGAACAGTGTGTTGGCACAATGAGAGATCGCTTTAGATTTCCTTCGGGAAATCTCAAAAGAGCAAGACAGGTGAAGAAAAAAATCATTACACCGTTCAAAAGCTAGGTCATGTAGGAGTTAATTTTACCATGCCTTCGATTGAGCCATGGTTTTAGATCAAGACTGAAGTACACACTGTATTTCTTTTTCGTGCTGCTCACACAGGACTGTAACAGTTTGTGCTAAGCTAGGTCATCTTCCATTAATGGCTGCTACAAGAAATTTGATTTTGCATGATGTTTATATTTTGCCCTATAGGTATGGCAAAATAAAGGATGACTCATTATGAGGTTTGATTTTTAATATACTTTTTTCACAGATGACGCGTGACTCCTGTCAAACTGTAAGTAATTTTTATTCATCATTGTTCGACAAATTATGATGGAAAACTGAGTTACGAACATCAGCATTCTGTGAGAATTTTTGTCGTGCTCTTAGAGCAACTTATGGTGTGCATCGTCGATTAACCGCAACCACTTTTGCCAATATCATCCCTAAATTTGTAACCCAGCATACTTTATTGGATAATACTCGATTATACCTCATCCAGCACGTAGTGAAGAGAATCTAGTAGCTGTAGCTAAGATCGTGGCTGGAAATTATGACGAATCGATTCGGCATTGTTCTCAACAGCTTGGTTTATCGTACTCAATAATTTGGCGTATTTTAAGTAAATATCTTGGTTTAAAGGCATACAGAGTTCAATTCATGCAAGAATTGAAGCCGGGCGACATATGTTTGCGTGGTGTTTTTGGTGAATGAGCTCTGAATCAACTCAATGTAAATCCGCGGTTTCATCGTGAAATTTCGTTCAGTGATGAGGGCATTTTGGCTCAATGGATACGTCAACAAACAGAATTGCCGCATTTGGGCTGATGAACAATCTATAGAGATTCAATACGTACCAGTATAGCCACAGAATTGCATATTTTGGTGTAGTTTAAGTGCCGGTGGAATCATCAGTCCTTATTTCTTCAAAAATGGGTTCGGTCAAAATGTCACCATCAATGGCGACCGCTATTACACCATGATAACGGATTTTCCGCTACCTGAAATCGAAGCGCGTGGTACCGGTGAACTTTGGTTTTAACAAGATGGCGCCAATATGGACTTATTGAGAAATCATTTAATTGGGGACCTAATTTCACGATTTGGACCAGTAAATTTTCTACCTAGATCCTTCAGATTATTTTTTTTTTTTGGGATTTACATGAAGTTTTTGATCTTCAGTCGTAAGCTAGCTTCAATCGATGCTCTGAAAGTCAACATTACTTGAGTCATTTGCGAGATACCAGTCGCTATATTGGAGCACGTCCACCGAAATTGGATCCTCAGGATGGATCATTTACGGTATAGTCGCGGTCAATATTGAAACAAGATAATCTTTTAAAGGTTAGTTTCATAAATCGTTCTTTTGACCCATAGTAAAGTCTTAACTATGAAGTTCAATTTTATGCGTTTTATTTCAGATTAAAAACCAAACCTCATAATGAATCACCCTATATAAACATCATGTAAAATCAAATTACTTATAGCAGCCGCTAATGAAAGATGACATAGCTTAGCACAAACCCTAGCCTGACCTAGCTCTTGAACGGTGTAATGGTTTTTCTTTTCGTCTGTCTTGCTCTTTCGAGATTTCCTCAAAGAAATCTAAACCAGCCTCTCATCGTTAATAGACGTTAAGTCTTGGTATGTGCCAACGGACTGTTCTCATTAGATCAACAAGTCCAGACACCCTTAGTCTAGTTCCAGGAGCTCGTTGGGAAAAGAGTTTTAGTCGCATTTTCTCTACTTAAACCAAAAAAATTCTACTCTTCGTTAATATATTTCCATCTCATTCTGACCGTCCATACAGTCCAAAAAAGAGAAACACAAGATATGACCAATCAGAATCCATGCATTTCTGCAGCAAATCCAACAAACCCTGCAATTTTATATTTTATCCTGCAAGGCTTCTGCAAACTCTATAGAAATTGACGATGCAGAAGAAAAATCAGATAATATTCCCAACAAATTTCTAACGCAATCCTGAAATACCTTTTCAGTATCATTTGTTGTAATTTTTTCGGCGCATTCATTAATTCAGATCCTTTCTTCAGCCTTTTTAGAAATTCATTCAGTATAACCAAAAAACCATCGCTAGAAGTGTTTTGCGAATTCCAGCTGCAGTTTACATCACTTCCTTACATTGACTTCGTTAAGATAGAAGTCTTCCGCCATTTGTGTTATTTAGTTCTAAAGCGTAATTAAATGATTAAAACTGACCTCGGTACTGATTCAAAAAATGCATTATCCATATGCAAAATAATTTGGTTTCTTATCCAAGCTGACTAATTCCAAATTCTTTTACTCAACTTTACTTAAGAGTATACCGAAACGAAGAACAATTAAAACTAGTCCGCGAAGTTTAGTTTAATGAAAAGCTTTTTATCTTAAATGAATTGCATCTATCAAATGAAAAATAACTTCCGGTAAATGTTCTGACGGAATTTGCATATAAGTACGGGTTGCAAATGCAATTGGTGCATCAGTTGCAGTTCAACAGTTCTCGAATATCTAATAATCGCAAAATGAGATTCCTCTTCTGCTTGTTGGTCCTTATCGTCGTCGCTTCAGCAGCAAACACCAAGGGTGGTAGTGGCGGTGGATATGCTGGAGGACGTGGAGCTGGTACCGGAGGCTACAGCGGCGGTGCTTCAGGAGGGGGGCTTGGAGGATACAAAGGTGGACAAGCAGGAGGCATTGGTGGCGGTCAACGTGGCAAAGGAGTTGGTGGTGGATATCCTGGTGGGCAAGGTTCCAAAAAGGGATAAAACCGGTGAATTACTTAACTGAGCATGTAATTGAAGATTTTGTTGTAATTAAATAAATGAAGGAATTAAATTCTGATTGATAAAAAATATTTTTTTTATTTCTGTGGAGAAAAACATTGCAGTAGAGAAAAAAGTTTTTGAAGTGCGTTGTAGAACTGATTTTAAATGATTTAAACAAAAATTTCTAAGCAAAAACAAAGTATATTCAGTAGTCAAATCTTGAAAAGGTTCTAGTTTTAAAGAAATCTTATGGCTTTACATTACAAGATGGTCAATAAATATGAAAATTACTTCATAAAAAAATTATAATTTCATAATTCCGACACGTTTATTGTGATTTTCTATTGAAATAAGCCTAAACTCTCTGAATTCGGGTATGGAAACTTACAGCGTCCAACTTTCAAACTCACTTTTTCTACGGGGGCAATTACCAGATTGGGAAAAAGAAATTTATTTATGATAAAACTAATAATGAAAAAAGTCACGGTCACATACTGGCAGAATAAACCGTAGATGAGCTTTCAAAATGCCTACTATTCATTTCAGTATCGGTCATAAGAGGGATAAAATAAAACTACTGTAAATGTTATGAGTACGAACCACCCGAAAGTTTGCTGTGAACAATATATGTTTGTTGTTGTATTGCTAAAATCATTGACTAAGCCGAATTTTCAATGTCTTATTGTTATGTTACTAGGATAGTCCCAAAAGTACCCGACTTGATTTATGAACACAGGTAGTTTTAAAAAACAATTACTGCCATTGACAATACCACCTTTCAAAAACTTAATGTGAAAAATTCATAATGGTACTGTAGCAACCACGGAAGTCACCGCAGTTGCAGACATTAAGTAATTAGCAGAGAGATGTGTAGCCCGGAGTGGCATACTGAGGCCGGCTAGCGCTCAGTCGTTTCGTGGGTCATCCGGGACACCCTCCGCTCGTGCTGAGCCACCTTACATAAAAACTAGCACAAAGGGAAAAGGATGGGAAAGGGAGAGGTCATTTTGAGAAATGAAAAATTTAGAAAACTTTAATAAAACATGGCCGTTTATTAAATTCAAAAAAAGAAATTTACAAATTCAACAAAAGAAATTTACAAATTCAACAAAAATATGTCAACCGAAATAAAACAAACCGGCCCCTCAATAATTTTATGTACGGAGCAAAAACAATCCAATTAAATAATTCACATAAAGGAAAACAAAAGAAAAATAAGAATTTGTTGATGTGATAGATAAATACTCACAATAGATAAATACTCACTCCTTTTCCTCGTTGATCTCCGAGCGCTCGGCGAAGACAAAAAAAAGGGGTGTGGGGCCACTGAAAACCCAATTTTAAATTAAATTTAAACTAATTTTAAAATTCAATCACTTATAGAACGGCCAATTATCGCTCTCCACGATCCGTCAATATGGTATACTCGCAAACACGAAAACGTTAATTCCGGCACTTGGCCCTCTTCGAAACCCAACCAAACGGGTCCTTTTTTCTTGCTTTTTCTGTTTTTTTAAACGGAAGAATTACTCTCGCACTTTGTTCTATTTCAATTACTTCAATTTCACTATTTCAATCTTTTGCATATAGTTAAGATTGAGACGGCCCCACACTTCAAATTAACAATATAGTTCTCAAACTTCAAAGAAAAATCTATTTAATTCACCATCACATTCTCAATCCAAAAAATCTTTTTTTTCCCAATCTTAAAACACCCAAAAATCACTCCTATCCCGCACAGCAAAATTCTTTCATCTTTTTTTCCAAATATTCACTTCCTTTTTTCCCAATCTTCAAAAACCCTCCAAAAATCAATTTTACGCGCACATAAAACACCCTTATCTTCTCCAAATCAAAATCTGACTCCCCAATTCCAACCACTTAATTTTCACATTTCACCTTCATCCAATTCGATCCCGCAATCCCTTTTCCCAATTACCGCTGCCGCATCTGGGTAACGTAATCGAAGTTCATTACACTTCGATTCCGCTACCCTTTTGGTCCATATCGACAAACTCAATAGTATCCATTGTTTTACATATGGCAATTTGAACACTCCAAGAAGCGCTTGGTTGAATTCAAAGTGTCACATATACACATTTTGGAAGCTATTGATTTTGCCGATACCCCAAAAAGAGTGCTTCCGTGCGCCCGGGGGAACTTGAACTCAGGGTTCCAGCAGTCCCACGGTCGAGAACTCGCGACGTAACCAATGGAGCTATGCCTTATCGATCTCCCATTGATCAGATTAGCAACTTCAACGATGTATCTGGGCATGAGATTGAATTTTGTTAGTAGGGAAACGTGAATTAATTTTCATTAGTAAGAAAAATAAAATTTGTTAATGGGAACTAGATAATAGAATTTGTTAGTATGAAGGAAGGAATTAGGAATGAATAGAATGAAATTTTGTTAGTGGGAATCAATGTAGGGAGTGTTGTTAGTGGGAAGATGAAACGTCTTATTATATTACAAGGGTGTTCTAATTGGAAATCAGGGAAAGGATAGGATTGTGATGATGTGGACATAAAAATTAAAGGGAAATAGGAAAAATGTTAATAAAAATAAATAAATACACACAGGAAAAGGTAGGAGTGCCCAAAGGAAAGTGACAATGTTACGGCGGCAATTTGAAGTTGCGAATGGGAGGAAGTTGGTACGCCGGAATTCCCAACAGTACGCTTATTATTTTTTTTTACAGATTTCCAAAGTGAACGCTCTCAGTGAATTTGTAATTATGAAAAAAACTCGGGCATCGTTATGTGATACAATACCTTCATTTGAAAGGTCGAAGTTTAACCGATATCAAAGCCGAGTTAGATTCTACTCTAGGGAAGTCTGCTCCTTCGTTTACAATGGTCAAATATTGGGCAGCTGAGTTTAAGTGAGGTCGTACGAGCTGCCAAGATGAACAACCTCAGTTGTCAACCAAGTGAGGTCACTATGTCAGAAAACGGAAAGAAAATCCACAAAATGGTATTGGATGACCATCGATTAATAAAGCGCGATATAGCAGACATGGCAGGCATTTCAAAAAATGCTGTGCATCGCATTTTGACAAAAAATTTGGACATGAGAAAGCTGTACGCAAGATGTGTGCTGCGCTTGCTCACAATGGAGCACAAACAGCAACATGAGAATGTTTCTATCGAGTGTTTGACAATGTTTCGCAGCAATAAAGCCAAGTTTTTGCGTCGATTTATAACTATGGACGAAACATGGGTCCATCATTTTACACCTGAGACCAAGAAGTAGTCAAAGCAGAGGACTGAAAAGGGAAAACTGGCTCCAAAGAAAGTAAAGGCAGTTCAGTCAGCTGGCAAGGTCATGGCATCCGTTTACTGGGATGCGCGTGGAATAATATTTATTGATTATCTCAAAAAAGGAAAAACAGTCAGCAACGCATATTATGCAGCCTTATTGTAGCGTCTGAGTGATGAAATTAAGAAAAAACGGCCCAACCTGACGAAAAAGAAAGTGTTGTTTCATCACGACAAACGCACCAGTCTTTACGTGTGTCATTGCGATGGCTAAAATCAATGAGTTGAGGTTCGAGTTGCTTCCCCACGCACCCTTTTTGCCAGATCTGGCTCCTTTGGATTCTTTTGTTTTTTCGAATTTGAAAAAATGGCTCGGCGGTAAAAGATTTGCCAACAATGAAGAGGTAGAGTCTGCGTTTAAAACCTATTTGAGCAGCTTGACGGTTCCTACGTAAAGCGGGTATCGAAGCTATAGAACATCATTGGAAAACGTGTATTGAGCTAAAAGGAGAATATGTTAAAAATAAAAAACAACTTTTGCAATTTTTTTAACTGTTTTCTTTGTCGGGTCGGGTACTTTTGGAACCGTCTCCGTATACATTTGGAGAAAATACAATCAAAATTTTAGTGGTTGGTTTGATTTAGTAGAAGAACCGTGTATGATTGTTATAATTGGAGAAAAAAAATCTAATACATTTCCTCTTCTCCTGTCCTCCTCGACACTTGTAAAGTAATTTTAAGACTTACTTTGAAAAGATACCCCACTTGACCACCGTTGATGGCAAAACATTTTTGAGAGTCACTCCTCTATATGGGGGGACCCCCTGTAAACTGCTTGTAATTTTTTTGCCCACCCCAATACTTTCAAGAAATCATAACTTGCGACCTTTCCGAAAAGTTTCCCGGCTGAAGCTTTTGTTGTTTCGGAAAAAAAACTACTGCAACATATAGATGGAAGGACGGAGGACAGACGGACAAACGTACCGATTTCAATAGGGTTTTGCATTTTAGTACAAAGCCCCGAAAAGCAACACATGCAATTAATTATCAAAAATACGAATGAAGAGAATATTCAAGAGTAAAACAAGAAAAATTAAATAAAAGCATGAGACTTACACATTACGTGTAAATAAGAAAATAAGTGTTGGGGTATGATCCGATTTTATTTTCTAAAATTTTAGAAAATATTTTGTACGCCGTACAAAGTAGTGATATGCCTCTATAATTTTCGCATTGTGGTTTGTTACCTTTTTTTGTGGATAGGGAATATAATTGGTTGGCTCCACTCTTTCGGCATATGTTCTTGTTGCCAAATGTACTGGATGACTTTGTGAATACCTTGATGCACACAACTGCCACCATATTTGATGAGCTCCACTGGAATCTCATCAATGCCTGGCGCTTGAACGCCTTTGAGTGACGGGTCCTGAGGCGAATAATCGGAGCCAGGCTAGACGGGGACCAATGGCGAATTCGATACAACCATGAGCTGTATGAAATTTTGACAAGCCGGAGGTCTCAAGAATTGTAAGACTACAATGGGCTGGACACATGAATCGTATGAACAAACAACGAATCCCCAAGAAGGTATTCGTTGGGAGAACTGAAGGCCGGTGGGCAGTGAGGAAACCGAAGAAACGCTAGTCTGACTCAGTCGACGAAGACAATTCATCGCTGCTCGGATTTTGGAATTGGAAGACGCGGTCAATGGACAGAGACAATTGGAGGCGCTGTCTGCAGGAAGCGAGGGCCCAAAAGGGGCTGTCGTGCTAAGAAGAAGAAGAAGTAAATAAGTGTGGCTTTTCCTTTTTGTGTTTGTCATAAATGAAAATCATATCTTAGAAGAAAAACCCACAGAACAAAATCTTTCCATTTCAGTAGATAGTCGTTCTTTTTCAGGAGGAAAGGGAGCAAGAAGGTGAGTATACCGCCGAGGGGATAGGGTTTTAAAAATCCCGTTCGGTAGACGGTAATGTAGCTTGGCCAAAACAAATGTATATACTAACAAGCATTTTCACCAGCTGATCAGCCAAATTCAAAGAGGGGGAAAATATTTGAATGAAACAAGTGATAAACTTGCACAAGATAGAGAGCGCGTTTATCATCATTTGATTCTGTTCGAAACAAAACGTGACATCGCTATTTACTTGAGACATAGCATTCATGCTGAAAATCGATTTGCTGTTGTGTTTGCATGTATGTACACTTAATGAAAGAATATTTTGCCCATCTGATCATAATGAAAACTTATCGTCTTGCATTCCATTCAGGTGCCTTGGCAGGGCAATATTTGCCGATTGAATCTCTTTTTAACATTTTCCCATAAAAGCGTTTGCGAATACTTATACATACTTAAATCGATCTTTGAAGCTTGAATACCGTTAGGTTGGGAGTTGGTGCTTTGTGAACTCGCTTGTTAATTCACACGCTCTGGATTGGCTTTGCATTTTCAGTTAGGGTAGATTGATTCGGTTTTGGATTCAAGTAGCTTATTTCTGGATGAAGGGAAAACTCATTACACCATTCAAGAGCTCGGTCATGTAAGAGTAAGTTTCACCGTGCCTTCGATTCAGCCAAGGTTTCAGATAAAGAATGAGGTACACAGAGTATTTCTTTTTCGTGCTGCTCACACAGAACTGTAATAGTTTGTGCTAAGCTAGGTCATCTTCCATTAGCGGCTGCTAGAAGTAACTTGATTTTGCATGATGCTAATATTTTGCCCTATAGGTATGGCAAGATAAAGGATGATTCATTATGAGGTTTGATTTTCAATAAGGTTTTTTTGATAGATCACGCATGACTCCTGTCAAACTGTAAGTAATTTTTATCCAGTGTTGTTTGACAAATCATCATGCAAACCCTTATACTGCAACAAAGCGTCCGAATTGTTCAGCTGTATTACAAAAATCAGCGTTCTGTGAGAATTTGGTTTCGTACTCTTAGAGCAACTTACGGTGTGCATCGTCGATCTACCGCAACCACTATTGCCAATACCTTCCGCGAATTTGTATCTCAGCATAATTTATTGGATAATACTCGATTAGACCTTATCGAGCACGTAGTGAAGAGAATCTAGCGGCTGACCGAAGATCGTGGCAAATCAATGCGGCGTCGTTTCCAACAGCTTAGTTTATCATACTCAACAATTTGGCGTATTTTACGTAAAGATCTTGGTTAAAAGGCGTACAGAGTTCAACTCATGCAAGAATTGAAGCCGGGTAACTTAAGTTTGCGTGGTGTTTTTGGCGAATGAGCTCTGAATAAACTCAATGAAAATCCGCGGTTTTATCGCGAAATTTCGTTCAGTAATGAGGGCATTTGGGCTGATGAACAATCTGTAGAGCTTCAATAAGTACCAGTATAGCCACAGAGTTGCATATTTTGATGTGGTTTACGGGCTTGTGGAATCATCGGTCCATATTCCTTTAAAAATGAGTCCAGTCAGAGCGTAACCATCCATGATAACGGATTTTTTACTACCTGAATAAGATCATGGCACAATATCTACCGCTATTGCACCATGATAACGGATTTTTTAGGTTTTTGTAAAAATTTTTTTTACAAAGCCCTACTAGTTTCGCGACCTGGCTGTCCGTCTCTCCGTCCGTCTGTCCGTCCATCCGTCTGTCCGTCCATCCGTCTGTAAGTACGTCACAGCTAGTTTCCTCAGAAACTATACAACCTAGAATTCCCAAACTTTGTGCAAAGGTCAGAAATGATGGTCTCTAACAAAAGTTCAGGTCTTACTAAAAATTTAAAAAAATTTTAGGCGGGTCCCGCCTAATAACGAATGAAACCTTAAAAAAAATTTTTAACCAAAGGTAGTCGAATGGGGTATCAAATGAAAGGTCTTGATTAGAACTTTTAGAATTTGAAATAATAATATCATTTTCTGAATT